>CM028137.1:767437500-770342500 GCA_016271365.2 Neoceratodus forsteri | reverse complement strand
TTAAGCCACTGCTCTAACCACTGAACCACATTGCCTCCTGCAAATGCATACAATGTTGAATGCATATACAAGTTGCTCACAGTTTTCCAGTGTGTAGAGAGGTTGGGTTTCTATGGAAATCAGCAGTGTGTAGTCGCAGCCCTTCAGTGATTAGGTCGAACCCAATTAACCTGCTCATGCTGGCTTATCTTCACAAGTACAAGCGAGCCTTTGGGGCATCTGTGTAGCATCTGTTAGTCATTATTGCACTAAAATATCATGAGGTAGGAATGGATTTCTTGTTTAACAAATACGTAGCCATTGTGGCAGAAAATATTATGGAGGGGAGGACAATAATGAGGGGGGTAGAAGAAGTATGCAGACAGGTATGTGTCTAACATCTGTAGTATGGAAAACTGAAACATCCATGCTCCATTACATGTCAGGAAGTTATTCTTCCCTTCATTAGTGACACACTGCAGGAGATTTTTTTTTTATTTTGCCTAAAAACTATGGTTGTTGCCCCTGACTCGAACCATTTCTGACTTGTATCAAGCTGAATAATTATTTTTGCCCTAATATCAAGGTATTACTATGTCCATTGCATAGCACTGTCACTGGCATTCCTGTGACATCACTGATGTTGTTTTCTAATTTGTATGTTTGCTTGTGCATGTCTGTGCAACAAACATTTTGTTACAAAGAACAACATTTCAGAGGTGTGTCACTGCCCCACCCATTTCCCAAGCAGCAATGGATTCGCCAGTGACAGACCAAAGACCAAGCACTCTGGTCATGACACTGCTTATTGCTTGGTGGGCGTAAACTGCATGTAGTTGAAAGGAACCAGCCACTGTCATCTACATAAGGCTGCCCACCAACCAGCTGAGTAGTGCTTGGTGGGGGGGGTGCACTCCCTCTGCCATCGTCTTCACCTCTGATGTGAGCTTCTTGCACATCTACTGATTCCAGAACACAACACCAACAGCAGCGCCAGGGCCCCCTCTCTTCTGGGGGTCAGAGTTTCATAACTTAAAACCTACCCCTCCTCCCACAGTGACATACTAAAAGTACAGTACATACACATCACAGCAGCTACATTCTGCCATCAATGCCATGCTAGTCAAGACTCTCTCATCAACACAAAAACAAAAGTGGCAGTGAGGAACAGTGTAAGCCTGACAGCACGTACCAGTGACGTCAGTGATGAGTCATCAGTGGGACATGGGCACTGCGGCTTGTTTGCTCTGTTAAGATCAATAGAATAACAGCAACATTTTCATAGTTTACTTCTGATATCCAAATGCACACCACAAGCAAAGCAATTAAAAAAAATGAAATATATATTTTTTTTAATGTCAGCCCTCTGTTTGTTGTCCTGCCCAAAATTACTGTACTTTGTGAAGTACAGCAGAACCACATATGCCTGATGACAGCCTTGCCGGCTAGTACCCCGCAACCTTGCCCATTATCACTGTGCAACACCGAGGATCCCACCCCCAGTGCCATCAAACACTACTTCTGCACTGGGGTGGCCAATCCTAATGGTCCGTCAATGTCTATTGTCGTCGCATTACCCTTCCACTCAGCACCCCCCCCCACACACACATTTCTTACCTACCGGGGGTCCAACACCGTAATCCTCTGTGGACCAGAGACATGTCTTTGCTCTTCAACACTATACCAGGGACTGAGGAAATCAAGTATGCGGTCAAGGTATTTCAGTGTACTTTGATCGTGTACTTGTAACTTGGTCATTTTTATTATTTTTCCCCCAAGTTTTCAACATGGCTTTTTGGGACCCCACCTCATGAACAAGTACATGAAATTCTTCAACTGCAAGCCAGAAGGTGATTTCACAGTCACTCCTGAAGCTCACCTTTTGGGTGGGTTTGAAACTTTTCACCTACCGGGTTCGTAAGGTGGGGTCATAAGAAGACTATAATGAAAATTTGGGGTAAAAAAAAACCAAAAAAAAAAACAGCAATATTATGAATATATGTTGACATTTTTTCAACACTCGCTCATAACTTTGGTAAGTTTCAATATTTTGACCCCAAATTTTCAACAAAGCCAGATTTTCATACCACTTCATGAACCTGGCAGCTGTCATTTTTTGAATCCTGGCCAAATTGTAATTTCACACTCGTGGCATTAAATGATGTTTCATCCAGTATTTTATAAATGATGCTTGTCTGGCAATTTTCTACATTTTTATGCAACATTTTCAACATAGCCATTTTTTGACACAACCTCATGAACATAACAGCTGTCATTTTTCAAAGCCTGGCCAAAAAGTGTTTTCGCAGCTGTGGCATGAAATGACTTTTCAGTGGGGATTTGAAACTTTTCACCTAACAGGTTCATGAGGTGGGATCATAAGAAGACTATGTTGAAAATTTGGGGTCAAAATATTACAACACAACAAAGTTATGAAGGTACATTGACATTTTTAAACACTCACTCATAACTTTGGTAATTTTCAATATTTTGACCCCAAATTTTCAACATACCTATTTTTTCACACCACATCATGAGCCCAGCAGCTGTCATTTTTAAAATCCTGCTCAAAATCTGATTTCACACTTGTGGCATGAAATTATGTTTCGTCCAGTGTTTTATAAATAACACCTGTCATCTTCAGAAGTGGGGGGTGGTCATAAAAAGACTATGTTGAAATTTTGAGATCAAAATGTTACAAAACAAACATTTGCCAGTGCTGAATGTTTGCTTGCTGGCATTGGCATTGGTAGTGCAGGAGTTAGAAAGATGCATAGTAGGAATGGCAGTGAAGTAGTGAACTAACGCCAATCCCACCCCTACCCTGTAGAGACTGACAGGCATTGGGGTGTGTCTTTGGGTCAGCCATAATGCTCACGCCATTCCACCTCACCCCACCCTGCAGACAGTGACAGGTGTCATGGTGTGCCTTGGGGTCTTCGGCTTTTACGCTCACCCCATTCCACAAGGAAATAAGGTGAGTTGGGTGCAGTATAGGAGAATAGGGTGAACTTTAGGGCGAAAGACTCCAAGGCACACCTCAAGTGATGGTCAGTGGTTGCAGGGTGGGGGTGGAATGGCATGAGCATTACAGCCGGGAACCCCAAGCCACATCCTCGATGCCTGTCAGGCTGTATAGGGTGGGGCATTAACAGTTGGAAACCCTAACACCCCAGGCATTTGTTGGTATTTTCATTCAAAATTTTCAACACAGGCTTTTTGGGACTTCCCCTCATGAGCAGTGGCACTGAGATTTTATTAATCTGTTCCAAAGCTTGAGTTTGCACAGCGACTGCACCATTCTGCACCACAGGCGCAAAAACACTTTTTGGGCAGGATGCAAAAAATGACAGCTGTACTGTTCATAAGGAGGTGTGCAAAATGGGCAATGTTGAAAATTTTGAGTGGGAATATTACAGATTTGTAAAGTTACGAGTGTGTGTGGAAACTGCGCAATGCACACTTGTAACATAGTCATTTTATGGACTTTTGCCACCAAATTTTCAACACAGGCATTTTAGGATCTCTGCTCATGAACAGTGTCACTGTGACTCTCTTAATCTGTCCTGAACAGTGATTTCCCACAGTGACGAGGCTATTCTGCGCTGGAAGTGATAAAACACATTTCAGCCAGGATGTGAAAAATGACAGCTACACTGTTCATATGGAGGTGTGGAAAAATGGCAATGTTGAAAATCTGGAGTGAAAATATTACAAATTTGTGAAGTTACAAGGATGCGTGGAAACTGCGCAATGCATGCTCGTAACACAGTCATTTTATGGCCTTTTGTCACCAAATTTTCAACATAGGCATTTTAGGACCTCTGCTCATGAACAGTATCACTGTGATTTTCTTAATCTGTTCTGGGCACTGATTTCCCACAGTAACTGCAGCATTCTGCACTGGAAGTGAGAAAACACATTTTGGCCAGGATGTGAAAAATAACAGCTGTACCGTTCATAAGGAGGTGTGAAAAAATGCCAATATTGAAAATCTGGAGTGAAATATTACAAATTTGCAAAGTTACGTGTGCGTGGAAACTGTGCAATGCACGCTAGTAACTCAGTCATTTTGGGGAATTTTTTCATCAAATTTGCAACATAGACTTTTTGAGAGCCCACCTCATGAACAGTGACACTGTTGTTTCATTAATCAGTCCCAAAAGGTGATTCCATGCAGTGACCACGAAATCACCTTTCGGGACTGAATAACACAATGACAGTGACTGCATTCATGAGGAAGGGTCTCAAGAACCCCATGTTGAAAATTTGGTGACAAAAGGCAAAGAAATGGCCAAGAGATTCACATAAGTTGAAAAAAACCCATTATGCCATTATACAGCTTACTGGCATTTCTTCAGTTCGCGATTGGCTTTGAAGAGTGCAGATGTGTTCCCGGCCACCGAAGATCATCACGCCAGGCTCTAGAGGTAAGTATGGGGTGATGGGGGTGTGTGGGGAGGTGAGGTGCGCAGAGTGTGTGTGTGGGTTGGGGAGGGGGGCAAGGGAGTCAACGAGGGAACATTTTCTTTTTTAACAGGAATTTAAAAAAAAAAAAGACACCGCCGGACACTTTTGGCTTGCTAGGGTGGGCTCCCAGTGTGCCACCTGGATATTTTTTGGGGAGGTGAGTGGAGCTGAAATGGGGCATCAGACCATGCAACTGTAATTGGCTGTTGCAGTTAGGGACCGCCCCACAAACACAGCTGATTGTTTAATGACGGGACACTCCCTGATTGCAGTGGCCATTTTCTGTCAAGGTTGTGGCAAGCTACAGTACTGCCATCATGGACAGCATGATTTTCTATTGGAGCCACACAGACCAGCCCCAAAATGGGCTGCTGACACTGGCAACAACACTGCCATGCCTCCACAACTCGCTACTGAAGCAAGCTACTGCAATATGTTTCTTGCGCATCCACGCAAGCAAACATAAAAATGGGGATGTCTGTTGGCCCTGTGGTGACCAAGTTGCATTCCAGTGCTAGCGACCTGAGTTCAAGTGCAAGCTCAGTGAGCTGGCTGGGGGAAGTGTGCGGCACTGGTCCCACCCACGGGAGGGACAAAGCGGTGTACTGGCACACACATGGCACCTTGTGGCAGCCTGGGGAGCCTTCCCTCACAAGGGGTTGATGTGCGTGTCAGGGCCTGATTGGCCTACGCACTGAATCTGGACAACTGTGTTAGCCTGACAGTTTTAAATTCCAGTGCAGGCACAGACCTACAGTTAGTTAGGAAGTCAGGAGCCACCACAAATTACTCATCTCACTATGCATGCCTGCCACCACACCATACACGCAAACATTTAGTAATGACATGTTTTTTGTGCAATCAATGTAATGCTTTGTTAATCTCATTTCTACTTCACTGTTTAGTGTATTGCATTATCATATTGTATGCGTTGTCTTGTTTATTATTTTATGTGTAACTTCCCAGGTCATGCCTGAAAATAGGTATCTGATTGCCTAGTGTACTTACCTGGTTAACAGAAACTAAATAAATTAATAAACAGTGGCTGACAGTTTAAAGGTCAGCAAAAGCCCTTTCAAATGAGGCATTGGGTTTATCTGTACCTGGAAGCACTCCAGAGATATAGACAACTGAGTCTATGTCGGCGGGACATGTTCACCACTGGGGCAGGGACAGTGTTGGTCCTGGGTACCACCTTACTAGTGATGTCCATAAGGTGCAAAATCTGGGCATTATTTTTGATGATGGATTGACAATGGAGGCCCTGGTGTCTTCCGTTGTCCGAAACAGTTTTTACTATCTGAGAAATGCCACCCAGACTAAGCCCTTAATCCTGCCTGATTAGTGAAAGGAGAAAGTCCAGAGGGGGTATTGCTAAGATCAAAAGAGATACATACATAGATACATAGACAGTGTCGGCAGATAAGGGCCTATGGCCCACCCAGTCTGACCATTTAAGTCTGTAAGTTCAGTTTATGTTTTCCAAGAAGTCTGTTGCCCCTTACCCCTGACCTCCAGAATTCCTTTGTGTCTATCCCATGCATTCTTAAATCCCGTGATTGTTTCAGCCCCCACCACTTCCTCTGGCAGGGTGTTCCACTTGTCCACCACCCGTTCTGTGAAGAAATTCTTCCTCACGTTTCCTCTGAATCGTCCTCCCTCCAACTTCATCCCATGCCCTCTAGTCCTGGAACATCTTTTTCGCTTAAAAATAGTGCATTCCTGCACCCTGTTCCTCCCTGTAAATACTTGTATGTCTCTATCATATCCCCTCTCTCCCTCCTCTCCTCCAGGGAGTACATGTTCAGTGCCTTCAACCTGTCCTCATAGGACTTGTGATGCAATCCATGCACCATCTTTGTTGCCCTCCTCTGAACTTTCTCTACCCTGTCTATGTCCTTACGTAGGTAAAGTCTCCAGAACTGCACAGTGTACTCCAGGTGCGGCCTCACTAGTGTCTTGTATAGTGGAATTATGACCTCCCTTTTCCTGCTGGTGATGCCCCTGCCTATGCATCCCAGAATCCTATTTGCTTTACCTGCTGCCTTATCACACTGTTTCCCTGCCTTGAGGTCATCAGAGATGATAACCCCAAGATCCCTTTCCTGCTTGGTGCATGCTATAACCTCACCCCACAAATGATATATTGTGCCAGGGTTTTTGTGCCCCATATGCATTATCTTGCACTTCCTTGCATTGAATTTCAACTGCCAAACCCCTGACCATTCTTCAAGTTTCTGCAGGTCCCTTCTCATTCTGTCTACACCCTCTGGTGTGTCTACTCTGTTACAGAGCTTTGTTCATCAGCGAACAGTGAAATTCTGCCTTCTAGGTCCTGCTAATGTCACTGATGAAGATATTGAATAGTACCGGTCCCAGCACTGATCCCTGTGGTACCCCACTGGTCACTCTTCCCTCTGTGGAGTGACAGCTATTTACCACCACCCTCTGTGTCCTGCTGCCCAGCCAGTTACCTACCCACCGCACTACTGTCCTGCCCACACCCATATTCCTCAGTTTGTGCGATAGTCTTCAATGTGGCACAGTGTCAAAGGCCTTGCTGAAGTCCAGATAGGACATGTCCACTGCTCTCCCCTGATCCACCTCCCTAGTCACCCAGTCAAAAAATTCAATGAGGTTGGTCTGACATGACCTTCCCCTGGTGAAACCATGCTGCCTTGGGTCCTGTAGTCCATTGACAACCAGATGTTCCACCAATCTCTCCTTCAGTAGTGCTTCCATGATTTTCCCCACTACTGAGGTGAGGCTGACTGGTCTGTAGTTCCCCGCTTCCTCTTTGTTCCCACTTTTGCATAAGGGGACTACATCTGCTATCCTCCAGTCTTTGGGTACCGCCCCTGTTTCTAGTGATCGGCTAAACAGGATAGCAAGAGGTTCAGCCACCACCTCTCTTAGTTCTTTAAGGACCCTGGGGTGCACCCCATCTGGCCCCATTGCTTTATCAACTCTTATTACTTCCAGTTCCTTCAGGACCCTTTCTCGTGAAGGGACTTGTGTCCATTTCTGCACCATTCTCACCCCTTGTACCCGTTCAGACCCATTACCTCCTCTTCCTCAGTAAAGACTGAGCAGAAATACCTGTTCAATATGTCAGCTTTACTGTTGTCATACTCCACACAGCCCCCATCCTCCCCCTTCAGTCTCACTATCCCTCCCTTTGCCTTTCTTTTTTCACTTATGTACCTGTAAAAGGTTTTGTACCCTCTACCCACTGATTTTGCAATGTGTTCTTCTGTCTGAGCTTTGGCTTCCCTTACTGACCTCCCTGCCTCCCTTTGCTTCTCCTGGTACTTCTCCCTATCCCCTTCTGCCTGTGTCTTTTTGTATTTCCTGAATGCAGTCTTTTTGGCTTTCACTTTCTTTGCTACCTCTTTGGAAAACCATAATGGTCTCCTCTTCCTTTTCCTCTTGCTAACCTGCTTAATACATAATTCTGTTGTCTTATAATCCCCATTTTAAATACTTCCCACTGTTCCTCAACCCCTGATTCCTGCCCCATTCCCTTAATGCCTCTTTCAAGTATCTCCCATTTTCCCAAAGTTTGCCCCCTAAAATCCAAGATACGTGTTTTTGTGTGGTTTGGTTCTGCTCTTTCTGTGATTTCAAACCACAGTGACTGGTGTCGCTATTCCCCAGGTGCCCCCACTCTTACCCCCATCACACTGTCCCTGTTTGTGAGCACAAGGTCCAGTATTGCCTTCTGCCGAGTTGGTTCCATGACCAGTTGCTTGAGGAAGGCACCCTGAAGGGAGTCCAGGATAAATCTGCTCCTAGTTGATGCTGCTGCTGGGATGCTCCAGTCCACGTCTGGAATATTGAAGTCTCCAACCAGTACTACCTCACCTTTGTCTGCCATCCTCTGGATGGCTAGCATCAGCTCCCTATCTGTTTCTTCCTCCTGGGCTGGTGGTCTATAGACCACACCTGTGCGGATGGCTGGCCCCATTTTCCTTTCCAGCTTAACCCACAGTATCTCTCCCCCATTTTGTTCCTCCTGGATCTCTGTGGCCCTTATGTCATTTTTCACATACAGTGCCACTCTTCCTCCCTTCCTGCCTGCCCTGTCTCTTCTGAATATGTTGTAGCCAGGTATGGCCAACTCCCATAAGATAAGGATAAGATAAGGAGATAAGGAGGAGTGTGTGGAGGCGGACCAAGAAAAAGCATCTATCCTAAATAGATACTTCTGCTCAGTATTTACTGAGGAGAAGGTAGGGCTCAGCCCACAGCTCAGCACCATGGACACAGTGGAGAGGGAGGTGTGCACAAGTTCCTTCACAAAAGAAAGGGTCTTACAAGAGCTCACTAAGATCAGGGTGGACAAGGCAACGGGACTGGATGGCATAAATCCCAGGGTACTAAAGGAGCTAAGGGTGGAACTAGCAGAGCCATTAGCAGAACTGTTTAGTGAGTCTCTGAGCACAGGAGAGGTCCCAGAAGACTGGAGAAGGGCTCATGTGATCCCGCTCCACAAGAGTGGCAGCAGATAGGAGGCAGAGAACTACAGACCAGTCAGTCTTACCTCAATAGTGGGCAAGATTATGGAGGCACTCCTTAAGGAAAGGATAGTGCAACACCTGGACTCCATAGGAGCACAGGATCCAAGACAGCATGGGTTTGCAGCAGGAAGGTCCTGTCAAACTAGTCTCATAGATTTCTTTGACTGGGTAACCAGAGCAGTGGATAAAGGATGTGCAGTTGATGTTGCCTACCTTGACTTCAGCAAAGCTTCTGATACTGTTTCACATAGAAGATTAATTAATAAGCTGGGTAGGCTTGGGGTGGGTCAGAAGTTGGTCAACTGGGTGGCAAACTGGTTGGCAGGCAGAAAACAGAGAGTGGTGGTAAATGGTATACAGTCAGAAGAGAAGCAAGTCATAAGTGAGGTATCTCAGTTATTAGTCCTGGGGCCAGTCCTCTTCAATATCTACATCAGTGACATTGCAGATGGACTGGAGGGTAAGGTTTGTCTCTTTGCAGATGACACCAAGATCTGCAACAGATTAGATGATCCAGATGGATGGGCAGAATGAGAAGAGATCTGGATAAACTGGCAAACTTGTCTGAAGAGTGGCAATTGGGATTTAACGCAAAGAAGTACAAGATCATGCACATAGGGAAGAAAAAAACCTGAAGCCACCTATAGGTTGGGAGGGGAGATGCTGGCAATCACAAGGGAAGAAAGAGACTTGGGCATCATCATCACAGATGACCTGAAATCATCCAAGCAGACCACTGAAGCAGTAGATAAGGCTAGGGGGATGTTGGGGTGTATTGGTAGGGGTATCACAAGTCATAAGAGGAAGGTAATAGTCCCTCTTTACAAGACACTGGTTAGGTCCCATCTGGAGTACTGTGTGCAGTACTGGAGGCTGCACTTTCACAAGGACATTAATAAAATGGAGGCAGTCCAGAGAAAGGCAATCGAAATGTTGCAGGGACTGCATCAGAAAACATATGAGGACAGATTATCGGAGCTCAATATGTATACCCTAGAGCAAAGGAGGGAGAGAGGTGATATGATCGAAACATTCAAACACCTTAAGGGCATTAACAAGGTGAAAGAGTCTAACATGTTTCAATACAAGAAAATTAGCAGGACAAGAGGACACAGCTTGAGATTAGAGGGCGGCTGATTAAGGGATATATGAGGAAGTTCTTTTTCACAGAAAGGGTGGTGGATCCATGGAATGGCCTACCTCAGGAAGTGGTGGATATAAATACAGTGCAGAACTTCAAACAGGCATGGGATAGGCATAAGGGAGCAATACAAATGAATATGAATAAATAGGCCATTGACATAGTAAAGGCCTATGGCACATTCATAAGGTAGAAAAAATGGTCAGACTGGATGGGCCTTGTGGTACTTATCTGCCGTCAACTTCTATGTTTCTATCTTTCTATGTTTCTGATGACCTGCACACACTGGTACATGCTTTTGTAACATCTAGACTCAATTACTGTAATGCTGTCTACTTTGGAGTCACTAAGGGTAACTTCTGCAGACTGCAGCTTGTTCAGAATGCTGCAGCAAGACTGTTAATGGGCCTTCCTAGGTCCACTCATTGAACACCAGTCCTCCGGGAACTGCACTTGCTGCCGGTCAGGTGGATGATTGCCTTCAAGGTGGGCTTGCTCACCTTCAAGGCCCTATATGGATCAGGTCCTGGCTGTCTGTCAGACCTCCTTCCACCTGCCCACCCAGTGCACTCACTCCAGTCTTCCGCAGAGGGTTACCTCATGGCTCCTAGGGCATAGCTCAAAACATCTGGTGACCGTGCTTTTGAGGTTGCATGGCCAGTCCTGTGGAACTCTCTGCCATAACCTTTGCAGGAGGCACCCTCTGTAAAAAGTTTTAAACGCAACCTTAAGGCACACCTGTTTAGACAAGCTTTTAACCTTGAATAAAATTTTAAATATGGAGTTTGAGTTTTATGTTATTTATTGTATATTGTTATTTCCAATTATTTTGATATTACTGTATTTATTGAAATGTTTTGTTAAATATCTGCACTTTATGTAAAGCACCCAGAGCCTCCAGGATTGGGCGCTGGAAAAATAAAGTTGTGCTTACTTACTTCAATATTAACACTACACTGCAGGCATTTGAAGAACATTATGATGTCATTGAGAAACAAGCTGTGCTTGACTCAGTGTAGTTAGGCATAGTTTGTTCCTTGATGCAATCACAATGTTCTAAAAATACAATGTAGTATTACTATTGAATAGACTCCGCCATCTATATCTCTGGAGTGCTTCTAGTTACAGATGAGTCCAGTACCTCATTTGAATGTGCTTTTCATGGGGTTTCAAACTATGATGGCCACTGGGTATGAATGTGTCACTTTACTGGATCCGATCCATTGAGAAAGTGTACTGTTTGAGTCCTTGGGTGTCTTGGAGGTTCGCAGAGTACACTAGCTATTGATAAAAATAGAACACTCCAATTAAACTAATATTTTCCATATTGCTAACATAGGGCATGCTTTTAAGAACATGTTCCATAGCCCAACCAAGTGACGCAAGAGGGGAAAGTGCACTTCCACATGGGAGACCTGTGCTTGGATTATTAATCCAACGGTAGCATGTGGTTAGGACTGTGTATGGAATTCAGTGGCTCTGAAAAAGTTGTACACAGTTAAAAATTATTGTGCACGTTCTAAAGATGTTGTTGTGCATGTTCTGTCATCTAGTGCACCTGTGTCCCTGCTCATGGTGTCTCCCACTTGGCAGCTGCTTTCATTTTCACTGAGCACTCCTTGCTTGCACTGACTCCTGCCTGAAAGCCTGCTTTCATTTTCACTGAATGCTCTTTCTCTGTACTGACACTTGACACTGCCAAGTTCTCTTTTCAAAACCATATACTATTAAAAAATAATATATATATATATATTCATTACAAAAAAAATGCATTAATGCACCATTAGGATTCAACATAAAAGGCAGGGAAATTCGACCTTAGGGTTGACAAAGGTAACACCACACTCCCACTGTGCATGCAGGAACAGGCATGATGGATGTGTTTTGGTGTTTTGAACCCCAGTGCTTACCTCATTGTTCTATACTATACCTATCTTAAGTTACTCATGGAATGGGGTGAGCATTAGGGTTTATAACGCTAAAACACATCTGTCATGCCTGTTCCTGCATGCACAGTGGGGGTGCAGTGTTACCCTTGTCAACCCTAAGGTTGAATTTCCTTACTTTTGATGTTGCAACCCTAATGGTGCATTAACATATTTTTTTGCAATGAATTTCCCTTTTTTTTGAGAAAGTGTAATGTAAGTGGTATGTGGTTGTCAGAGTGCAGGGCCCTCTTCACGCTGCCATGAATATGTAATGTTATCCATTTGTTAGAGCACAGGGCCCGCTACCCTATATCCATAAATGTAGAGACATTGTAATGAAACCTCATGTCCCTGTAGGAGTGCAGGGCCCTGCAGTCCCAGCAGTGCATAATGGCATGCACCCCCCACTCCCACTTTTGCATAATGGTATGCATATGTGGGAGCGTGGGCCTTCTGGGCCTTGTGCTCTCCCTTACACATAAGTACGGACAGATACCGCAGGCCTAAAGACATGAAAAGGAGCCCTTCTAACACACATTTGGGAATATATTAGTAACCATAGCAACTATGAAATAAATTCCACTGCAGTTGTAATCATGACTTAGAAACCTCCACGCATACTTAGTCCAAGTGGAGAGTAGCAAAAAATCTACATCTTTAACTGTTTTCGAGATATGGGTGCCGCAGTGTTATCCTATGGGAAATTTCACAACTTTGGGGTACCGTTATTATGGAAGTGGTGTGAAGGTTTTCAACAAGCCACCAAAAGGCACATTGGTAGGGCAAGGGCTTGCCACCCTGCAAATTTCAGCCCAAAAACCCTATCCGTTCTTTTGCTATGAAGTGGCAAAGAAACTGGTTGTTTGGGGCTGTTTTACCATGAAATATGTGGCAATTGCATGAAAGTACCGTTAGTTAACATGGGAAACTTTCATGTGAAATTGCACGAAAGGCCCATGAAATTGCGCAAAAGTGCCCTATTTTAACCAGTGGGAGTTTCGTGCAATTTCATGGTAATACTGTGAAAGCTTTCATGGTGCACATATATTTTTCACATAGGATAAAATGGGAACTTAAAAGTTTAATAACTTTTGAATGAATTAATATTTTTTCACCAAACCTTCATAATGCACTTCCTTGACCTAGTCCGCATATACCCTATGCATTTCGGACCAAACAGACAAACCATTCAGGCTATGGAGACAAGCAAAGAATTTCACAAAGTTCAGGATTTTTCACACATTTCGTGCTCTGCAGCTCTGTAACAGCAAATCCAACCAGAACAAAACTTTTCAGATACAGAGATCTATGGGTGCATACTGCACGTGCAAACTTTCAGGCAAATTGGACAAATGGTTACAAAGTTACATATATATCTATTAGGTGACCATACACAGCTCGCTTTGTGTTATCATTTTGGGGCTGAGACAACAGCATGGATCTTTTAAGCTTTGATGTCAAGGTCCATATGCTGTTATCTGTGTCCCTCGATGGAAACACAGGCTTGTTGTGCATGGTCACCCATACATTATTCCTTATTTCCATGACTGAGAAAGATGAGTCATGGGACTCACTATGGAGGAAATGCTGTCAGTCTGGTGGAGGGAACAACTGCCTCATTATATCAGGACTTCCAATGGCAGTCTTTCTTATTGTAGGTAACCACTTGACATCCTACCACTACTATGCCCAGACCAGGTGTGCCTGGGATTGTTTCAGCACAGGAAGGTGGGAAGAATTTATGGAGAATAAATGGAGAGGCACATGACAGGATGACTTTCACTCAACCATCCACACTACAATGTGTCACTAGGCCATGTCTGTCACTCAGTAGATGATAGCACACTTACCTCTGGGACTGGAAGATCAGAATGTCATGGTAGGTTCTAGCCCACACCAAGTACTTGGGGTAATACCCATAACTGACATTGTAGTGCAGTACAAGGGTTGGTACTGCACTGTTGAGGTGCCATCCTTTGGATGAGATGTTAAACCAAGGTCTCTTCTGCCCATTTCTGGTCACTATCTAGTTAGAGGTTAAAGATCCAAAGGCACCTATTGCAGAAGAGATGGGGAATTTATATTGAAAAAAGTACTATACAATGAAAATCTAATATATATATCTGGCATTATAAAAAAACAATTTCATGAACAGATAAAATCTAAGCAAGACAAATGAAGAACACCCATATACTGTAGAGTACTGACCACAGTAGAAGCTGACCTGTCTCAACCTCATTTAGACCATTTCCATCTTAGGATCTGCTAATTCAGACACCTTAGTTTTCTCCATAAAATCAGATACCTTACTTCAAGGCATAACCATACATTCCGTTTGATAACTGTTGAATACTGATGCCTTGCCCATTTTAAGCTATTCTACTTATGAAACCTGCTTCTGCTAGAATACCAATTGACAGTTAACCCACCTAATGAAAAATGTAATACATGAAAATCATATTGTCAAGGTACTTTAATGATATTTTGTCCAAATTTAGGGAAACAACCCTAGCACAAAAGAATCCTATGTTAAATAGAGAAACAATGGTCCTCCCATTCGCAGGAACCAAGGTCAAGAAATCTGTAAAGCACAGGCATTCCAGAAAAGGGTGTTATTGAGTTTTATTCTGTAAATGACAGTCATTTATGGCTTGAAAGTGCTACTCCAGACTTTTATGCTTATGATTGTCCCTCACCCCAAGACATCTGTGACAACTAAGCCACAGGACGTTCAACATCCTGACAGGGGACTCTTAGGTCAACCAGTTGTTTTACTGCAGTCTAGGCCTGGCCCAGAGAACATGCCTTAACAACAGGTTCATCCCAAAATACTGTACAAATGATATGTTTGCACAAGTGTTTTCTGGATTCTGATCTTAGAAACATAGACTTTGACGGCAGATAAGGACCACTTGGCCCACCCAGTCTGCCCATTTCCCAACCTACTGGATAAGCTGCAGATTCTAGTTAACCAACAGCCTACTTCCTGCAACCCCCCACTATAATTGCCTTATGTCTGTCCCATGCATGTTTGAATTCCCCCACTGTTTTAGACCCAATGACTTCCTCAGGAAGGCGATTCCATGTATCCACCACTCTCTCCGTGAAAAAAATGTCCTCACATTACCCCTAAGCTGTCCCCCTCTATCTTTAAATTGTGCCCCTTGTTCTTACACACTCTTTTTCTGAATGATGCTACCCTCCTGGACTTTATTGATTCCCTTGAGGTATTTGAAAGTTTCTATCATGTCCCCCCGTCCCTCCTTTCATCAAGAGTATACATGTTAAGCTCTCTCAGTCTCTCTTCATATGGTTTCTGCTGCAGACCCTGCACCATTTTAGTTGCCCATCTCTGGACTGCTTCCATCCTATCTATGTCCTTGCATAGATGAGGTCTCCAAAACTGCACACAGTACTCCAGATGAGGTCTCCCCAACTGTCTATATAGAGGGATAACCACTTCCCTTTTTCAACTTGTGATGCCCCTTCCTATGCATCCCAGTATCCCCCTGGCTCTCCTTACCGACTTTTCACATTGCTTACCCACCTTTAGGTCATCTGATATGACTACCCCCAGGTCCCTTTCCATTTTTGTTGTTGTTAGTACCTCCCCTGCTATTGTGTACTCTTCTCCTGGGTTTTTGTTTCCCAGGTGCATTACTTTGCACTTCTTTGCATTGAATCTGTTACCATATGTCTGACCATTCCTCCAACCTTGCCAAGTCCCTTCTCATCTTTTCTACCCCCTCTTGTGTATCAACTCTGTTACAGATCTTTGTGTCATCTGCAAAGAGGCATACATTTCCCTCCAGACCCTCTGCAATGTCACCTATAAAGATGTTAAAGAGGACTGGACCCAGTACTGAGCCCTGAGGTACTCCACTAGTAACCCCTTTCTTTGGAATGTGTTCCATCCACCATTACCTTCTGTGTCCTGTTGTGCAGCCAGTTTGCTACCAGGCTACCACCCCTGGGACCCACTCCCAGGCTGGCTAACTTGATTATTAATCTTTTGTGCGGGACTGTGTCAAATGCTTCTAAAGTCTAGGTAGGCTATATCCACAGACCCTCCTGGTCTATTACTTTGGTCACCCAGTCAAAGAAATCAATTAGATTCATCTGACATGACCTTCCTGCTGTAAATCATGCTGCTTTGGGTCCTGTGCCCGCTTGTTCTAGGTACTCAACAATTATTTCTTTCAGAAGTGATTCCATCATTTTCCTACCACTGAGGTCAAACTTACAGGTCTGTAGTTTCTGCTTCTGCCTTGCTCCCACTTTTGTGAAAGGGAATCACATCTGCCCTCCTCCAGTCCTCAGGTACCACCCCATCCTGCCATGATTTGTTAAAAAGCATGGTCAGTAGTGTCACTAGGTCCTCCCTTAGTTCTTTTAGGATTCTGGGATGAATCCCATCAGGCCCCATTGCTTTGTCCACCTTGAGTTTTAGGAGTTCTTTCAGGACTCTTTCTTCTGTGAATGGACTGGTGTCAACTCCCCTAACCAGAGTGCTTCTATTGTCTGGTTTAGGTAACTCCTCCTCATCTTCTTCTTTTGTGAATACTGAGCAAAAGTATTACTACATACTAAAATGCCAGCAGAATAGGCCTAACGGTCTTTTGTGTCTGCTCATTTGGTCAGCCCACACCCTGGGACCTGACCTTGCTGCCCCCTCGTCTTCTTTGGCTTCTCCTTTCCCAGTTCCAGATATTCTCACTGCACTGGATTTTGCTTCCAGAACCCTTCCCCTGTACCTGTCCCACCCCCTCTTGAACCCCTCTACTGTCTCTGCCTCCACCAGCTCCCTGGGCAGCGCATTCCATTGCTCCACCACCCTCTCAGTGAAGTAGCACCTCCTCCTTTCTCCCCTGAATCTTCCCCCCTCCAGCTTCCACCCATGCCCTCTAGTTGCCCCTCCTCCTTCCTTCGAAGCACCCTGACTGCTCCGCCCCTATTTACCCCCTTCATGTACCTGAAGACCTCTATCATGTCCCCCCGGTCCCTTCTCTCTTCCATTGTGTACATATTTAGCTCTTCTAGCCTCTCCCCATGGGTCCTGTCCCCCAAGCCCAAAATCATTTTGGTTGCCCTCCTCTGGACCCTCTCCAGGAGTTTAATGTCCTCTTAAGTGTGGCTCAAAACTGCACGCAGTACTCAAGGTGTGGTCTCACCATGCAGTTATACAGAGGAGTATCACTCCTCCTTCTGGAGGTGATCCCCCTAGCGATGCATCCCAGCATCCTGTTGGCCTTGGCTGCTGCCCTCCTACAAGTCTCTGAGTTGTTCATCTTGACATCCACCACCACCCCCAGGTCCCTCTCAACCATCGAGACTTGTAGCATCCCCCCAGGGTGTACACTTGGCCCGGGTTTCTGGCCCCCAGGTGCAGTACCTTGCATTTCCTTGCATTGAACCTCAGCTTCCACTTTCTAGACCATCTTTCCAGAGCCTCCAGGTCCCCCTGTAGGGCCACCCTCCCCTCCTCCCCATCCACCACCGCCCCCAGTTTTAAGTCATCCACAAAGAGACTCATCTCACTCCTGATACCAGTCCTTATGTCAGAGATATAGGTGTTGAACAGGAGGGGCCCAAGGACTGATCCCTGTGGGACCCCACTGATGACCCTTCTTGGGGATGAGACTATCCCGCCTCCGGTCCTGGAGCCAACTGTCTATCCATCTGATCATCTGGTTCCCCAACCCCATTTCTCCCAGCTTATCCAACAGGCCCTCGTGAGGAACAGAGTCAAATGCCTTGCTGAAGTCTAGAAAGAGGGCATCCACTGGTCTACCCAGGTCCAAGGCACTCGTCACCCAGTCATAGAACTCCACAAGGTTTGTCTGACATGATTTCCCTGGGACAAATCCATGCTGTCTGTCATCCAGGCACCCTGACTTTTCCAGGTCCCCCCCCAGTCTCTCCTTGACAATGCCATCCATCACCTTGCCCACCACCGATGTCAGGCTGACAGGCCTGTAGTTCCCTGCCACCTTCCTTGATCCCCCCCTTGTGGATAGGTACTATATGTGCCACCTTACAGTCATGGGGCACCCACTCTGTCCTCAGAGAAATGGTGAAAAACTCCGTCAGGGGTTTCGCCAGGACATCCGCAAGTTCCTTCAGCACTCTGGGATGTATTCATTCAGTATCTCTGCCTTTTCACTATCTCCCTCTGCCCATATCCCCTTTCCTTTATTAATCTTCATAATCCCTCCTTCCCTTAACCTTTCCATGCTCCCTAATGTACCTATAAAAGGTTTTATCCCCCTTCTTAACTGAGTTGGCTATGTTTTCCTCAGTTTGGGCCTTTGCTATTCTGACTGCCTTCCCCACTTCTTTCTGCTTTAATTGATACAGTTCCCTGTCGTGCTCCTTCTGTGATTCCTTATACTTTTTGAATGCAGCCTTTTTCTCCTTAACCTTCCCTGCCACCTCTTTTGAGAACCATAGTGTTTTTTTTTACTCCGCTTTGTTTTCTTTATTTGTTTCACACAAAGGCTTGTTGCCTCTATGATGGCAGTTTTGATTTTTCTCCATTGTTCTTCCACCCCTCCTTTTTAGCCATTTGCTAGTGCATTCTTCAGGTATTCACCCATTTTGCAAAAGTCAGCCCTTCTAAAGTCCAGTATCCTTGTTTTTGTATGGCTTATCTCCATGGTTGTGCTCATTGTGAAGCACACTGTGCAGTGGTCGCTTGTTCCCAGATGTCTACTGACTTCTAAATTTGTGATCCTCTCTCCATTTGAGAGTACCAGGTCTAGTATTGCTCCCTCCCGAGTGGGTTCCAACACTAGTTGTCTAAGGCCTGCCCCCTGCAGGGCATCGAGAATGACACTGCTCTTGGTTGTGGCTGCAGTACATGTCATCCAGTTAACATCTGGCATATTCAGGTCCCCTATCAACAATATCTCCCCTTTTTCAGCCATTTTGAGAATGTTCTCTATCATTTTCTTGTCCATTTCCTCCCCTTGAGATGGGGGTCTGTATACAACCCCTGTGCGGATTGTGATGCCATTCCCTGTCTCCAAGGTGACCCAGAGTGCCTCTTGTCCTCCCCTTTACTTTTTAGTTCTGTAGCTTTGATCCCTTCCCTTATGTATAGAGCTACTCCACCTCCTCCTTTACCTTCCCTGTCCCTTCTGTAGATTGTGTACCCTGGTATATTGACATCCCAATCATGGTTCTCTGTGTACCATGTTTCTGTGACTGCCACAATATCCAATTGTTTATCTTCCATCAGGGCTACTAGCTCAGGAAGCTTGTTTCCCAGACTACGGGCATTGGTACCCATTGCCCTCCATTTAATGTTGGCTTTATCCTTTTTTCCCCCCATCCCTGCTCTTATTGCCCTTGTCTATTTTGCCATTTACCCCGCCCTGCCCTGTGTCGAGCTCTGTACCTCAGTGTTTACCTTACTATCTGCCATGTTTTGTGGGGGGAGGCTTGAAATTTCCTGCCTATTATCAGTACCTCCCCCTTGGCTAGTTTAAAAGCTTGCTGAGGAAGCATTTAAACCTGTCACCTAGGAGCTTGGTTCCCTTCATGGACAGATGCAGACCATCGTGCCAGTATAGACCTTTATCTCTCCAGGTGGACCCCCAGTCCATACATTTCAATATTTGGTTTTGGAACATACAACATTTCTTGGCTTTCTGGGGCCTTAGTTTAATACAAGTGGGATGTGGAGTCATGGAGGATCCACACCCTGGGGAGTTTTAATGTCTCCAATCCCCAGCATTTCAAAGAACATGACAACCATTGTAAGACCTACCATGTCCAATGTTTGGGGCTACTGTTGAGAAAAGGACTAAAACTACAGATCAGAAATGCTACCAGATTCACCATTGTCAATCCCAATTCTTCAGGAGCAAAGATATTTAATTATTTTTTTGCCAGGGAAGACACACTAAGCCAAGTCTTGTTTCCAGGTGAATCATGAGAGCACAGGGAAATTAAGTGACTTGCTGATGGTCACACAGTTTGCAAGTGGTGACTGTGGAATTCAAACCCAGTTCTCCAGGGTTGCAGCTCAGTGCTCTTAACCGCTACGCTGTATGTTATGATTAATCAGTCAGTCTACTCACATGTAGGGTCTAGAAGAGTGGACTGAACAGTCTGTTCTTCAGTGTAACCAATGAGGGGGAAAAATCTAACTAAGGAACAAAAAAAATAGGAAGCATGAAAATGTAATTGCATGTAACCTTTTTTGGACATTATGTGAAAGGTTTTCCAGTTGTCCACCTTTGTATCACCAATGTCTAGTTTCTCATCCCAATCTTCTGTGACCACATCCTTATGTCCAACCCCTATTCCCAGGATTGTAATTGGTCCTGTGAGCACCAGAAATCCAGCCAGATTTGTAACTGTGCTTTTAGATGAAATTCCTAACGCAGTCCACCTACTCATGCAGCAATTATTTTTTTCCCCTGAAACTTTTGAAAAAATCTTTAAATCTTGCATTGCTAATTCTACATCTTTTGCCATCAAACAGATATCATCTGCATAGGCAAGTATACAAAAAGGAGTAGTTCCTCGAACTCCTAGCCTGTTATGCTGTTTTTCTGATATAATCTGTAAAGAAGTGGATCAAGACATATAATATATGAGTAGATTCAAAGTGTACCCCTGCCTGACCACTTCCTGTATGGTTATCCGACATCCCAACCGCCCATTAACGTTCAGTTGCATGGTAGATATGGTATAAAAGGTCATATTCATTGAATGCAGTACATATTGGAGTGGGATACCTATCAAATGCCTTTCCTGGTCGAGTGCCAGGATATACCCCTCCAGAAGGCCCTGTTCTCCTCATTCTACAATTTCTCAAATCACAAGTATAGTGGAAAGGAAGAGGGAAGGAGAAAGAGCTGTAGATTGGGTGTGGTCTGTGGTAATCATGTAGGTAAAGAGGACTGGGCCGACTGGATGGGTCAGGCATTCCTTATCTGCCATCAAATTCCATGTTTCTAAGTAGAGTGTCCTGAATGATTCTACCCAGGATGGAACAGGTTTGAGACTGGATTTGAAGCCCTACCACATGCACTAGATATTTACTGATGATTTCAACAGTATTTTGAAATTCATGTTGAGGAGACCGATAGGGTGCTAGTTGTGAAGATCAGCGGTATCCCACGTCTTAAATGTAAGATCAGGATTCTGTGGTGCATGTTGTGGGACAATGTCAATGAGGAAAACATTATATTAAACAGGGCTGCCAAATTGTCCATCATCTGGTCTAAAAATTACTTGTAAAAGTCGATGGTTAGGCCATCACTGCCTAGTGCAGTTCCAGAGTTCAAAAAAGAAATCATCCAGCTGACCATCTCCCAGGTAATTCAAGACAACAGAAAGTGTACTTGATCGTCCAGTAACTGTAAGTGTGGTGAAACTATCTCAGCAATTCCCCCTCCCCTGTCCTGGGCCTCTCCTTTGTCCCAAAGGATAGAGAAATGTAATTCCCAATTTCTGTCACAAACGTGCTCCGAGACTTAAATATCTGGGTATTCATCTTGTTTTAAGAATGCTACCTTAGCCTGCAGTAGATCCCTAAAATCCTTCTTGTGTCTTCCCCCATTGTAGTATGTCATTGTAAATGCACATTGCAGATTTTTTGTCTGTACATAGGTTAAACAGTTCCACTGTATTGCTTCATGAGTTAGTAAGAAAATGGTCATCTTCCACAATCCTTTACCTTGGCATGTATGGTTGAGTCCTCAGTATGTCAACGTAGCATTAAGTGACCAGAGGTTTCCACAGTAGGCAGAGTTGCTCTACCAATCTATATAGAGTGAGACATAAAAAAGAAATTGATCCTTGACATTGTGCTATGAAAGTATGAATGTCTCCTGTTTTACACACTACCAGGTGGCATCGTTTAACTCGGCCATATTACATATCTGGGACAGAAAATCTGAATCACAAAACATTTCATTTATATGTAGCTGACAGTCTTCTTTTGGCAATCTGCAGTTAGTCTCCCCCTAATATCATATACCTTACCATAGACAAGTATGGCTGTATCAATTTCAGCAGATCTATATATTTGACCTTCGTTTGTGGAGCATACAAATTGTTGAGAGACAAATGAAAGCCAAGTATAGTTAGATCCAAAAATGGGGACCGCCCAAGGAGAATGTCCAACAGAGAGGAGACACTAAACTGAGAACCTAGCAAATGGATTCCCACCCCGTGTGTGTTTTCTCCCTGCAACCAAAAGGAGTTCCCACAGAACTATAGTCATTTTATTTTAATAATATCTGAAAGGGAGCACAATCTATCATCTTGTAAAAAAAAAAAAAATCAAAAGGTGGTGACTGTAAAACTGAGAATGTGATTGCCCTCCCCATCTGACTTTTTTATAGTGTTGATACTTAATGTTGTGCATTTTAAGTATTTTGTTATTAGTTGGCCTTATTTCTCTCCCCACTGGTATGGCCCCCATCCTGCTGACCGCCCCCCGGGCCAATCACTCCAGCTTCCCCCAGAACTTACTGGGCCCAAAGGTTCCTTCCGCATACCCCTGAGGTGAGGTGATAGGGGGCACTCTCAATCATGCCTGAGTCACCGGATGCAAGGCCTGTGAGGGGTGGTGATCATCCTGCCATCCAGAATGTTTTTTTTCCCTGCTTTTTCTTGTGTCCTCCACCATTGGCATGGAGGAATGTGCATGCAATAGTATCCATGGCAGTGCCACACATGTTCCCATGCATGGCATGCCTGACATTCCCTTGCCCCCAAGGGGCTGTCCTGGTGTAATGTTCCGCCAGCTTCTGCTAGGGGAGAGTCTAACTCTGGGTGCCATGCCACCCCCCTCTCCCTGGAGGAGGATAGCAGTTCTTTGGATGCTCACTCCTTCTCCCCTCAGCCAGCTCTGTGATGTCCCAAGCTTGTTCTTGAACTCAGGTCAGCATACATTTAAAGTGTTAACCATGTGCCTGTCTGACCCACAGAAAGAAGGAACACCAAATATCCAGTCCACATCCTTAGGTCTTCTTATTACAACTTTTGGAGTTGGTCCATCTCTTTCATTTTTTTTGCAGATTGGGACTCAGACTGGGTGTCCTTATTGTTTGAAGATGGGGTTTTCATGAATTAAGCAGTAGGCAAAGTAATGCATCTGAGTATTCTACCTCCCCCCTCTGTGTCTCCTTGCTGTTTCCCTGTCCACATATGATCAAATTTGTCCATAAGCACAGTCCCTCAATTTTCTTGGAACTTTGTCTTGGGCCCTTGCTCTCTTGATCTTCTTTTCCTTGTTACCACTGTTATGCCCCCAATGGATGGCAGTGAGAAGACAACATTCTAGCTTCTTACATACATAATAGATGATCATGGGTCTGTTTCCATCTCTGCTTCTGGTTCTATATTAAAAAACTCTTGCAGTTCCAGCCCATTATCTCTCTCGGTTTCCATGCCTTCCTTGAGTGGCTTGTATGGTAAGGTTAAGTATTGTGCCATTGAGGATGGGAGGGGCAGGGGTTGCCTGATCCTATGTTGTGATATTCTTAGTTTTGCAGGGTTCCCCATGTTCCAAGACCGAGGTATCCTACAGGAGCTGTCTCACAAGAGTATGTGAACCATGCAGTTTTGATTTTTTTTTAGTCTTTGGTAACCGGGTTAGGCCCACTAGGCACAAGTGCCTGTTTTCAGGGGCGACCTGGGAGCACTGGGCAGTTAAGTGACTTATTCAGAGTTACACAGTATGCAAGCAGAGGCTGTGAGAATCAAACCCAGGTCTGGTCTGCTGGATGTACCAAGCTTCTTCACAGCTCATTACTCTAGCCTCTAGGCTATACTGCCAGCCCAAAAATTTAACACTTGATTTTTGGGACTGTGTTAGTCAAACATTCTGGTCCAGTTGGTTGTCTCTGTTATGGGAGATTCTGGGACACTGTTTAAAGAAGTGGCCCTTCTCTTCACTGCGATTACATTTAATGGCATAGTGCAATGTATATTAACATGGCCAAATTATGAGCATAAACCATAACTTAGATGGTTGCTTAAATGAGACTCAGTACCACTAATATGATATTGATTGGCTATGATAGGAACAGATACCCCATCCCAGCCTAGGTAAAAACTGCTCAGGAGGTGTTGGATCCCAGTGTCAGTCTGTTTCAGCTTCATATGAAATTTACAGCCACCCATCCAGATCTGAGTCAAATTAAGCTGTCTCAACACCTTACAACGTTGCTGTAGCTAAGGACAGATACATTTATGCCCTAATTTTTAAACAAAATTGCAATTACTTTGAACACAGGTTTTGTTAGAGGTAATACCTGGACAGGTGTCAATAGGGGAATGTATTTTAGTTTGTGATATTTTAGCCAGAACCTTTCAAAGTAAGCAGCTGTCTTGAAACCTACATTAAATGTGGAGTCCTGGATATGTGGATAGTAGCAGATTTCTGAAGCATGGAATTTAAGGGAATCTTTTAATAAGGACTGCTCATACAGTATGTGTGATCCAGGACAACTTCCATACCCCCCCCCCCTTCTACCTTAGCCAGGTCATAGTACAGTACATCTCTTGGCAGGTTCCATGGGCATCTGAAAATGATCAAACAACTTTAATCCAGCCATTGTGGCCCCTGTCTGTCTCTTAGAAGATCCCCCAAACTGCATGGCCTCCATTTGATAAGCTGCTGCCTGTGGTCTGGAAATCCATTATTTGTTCTCTGGGACTATGTACAACTGGGGAAAGTCAATACCCTAGTTGTACATATGGTATTTTTTTTTAATTTAATTAATTAATTTGGGCTGGCAGTATAGCCTAGAGGTTAGAGTAATGAGCTGTGAATGAGCTTGATACAGCCAGCAGACCAGACCTGGGTTTGATTCTCACAACCCCCACTTGCATACTGTGTGACTCTGAACAAGTCACTTAACCGTCCAGTGCTCCCAGGTCGCCTCTGAAAACAGGCACTTGTGCCTAGTGGGCCTTACCCGGTTACCAGAGACTAAAATAAATAAAACAAAAAAATTCCCCTGGAAGTTGAGACCTCGGCAGTAGTGCCTTTCTCAGAGTTTATGATGTTCTAGCTGGAGGTTACCAGAGCCTGCACCAGCTCATGATCCACTCTATCCTTACCCCCTCCCCAGCTGATCACCAGTAACTGAGCCCATTCCTGAGCCAGGTTCACTAGTACAGCAGTCGGTGAGACACCAGCAGCTCAGCCCTCCATGCCGTTAGTCTGTCAGAAATATTGTTTTTAAGTGATCCAGTAGCACTGCTCTCTTCGTCAAGTGAAATCTTTGTCATCAAGGAATTACCTCACTCTTCCTGTAATTCTGACACGTCGATTTCATATAAAAAGGTTTCAGCATCCGACCCTTCTGGTGTATCAACTCCTAAAGTGGAGTATGCATAGGAATTTACTGTGGAAATAATTCCATCCCCGTTCATCTTTAGATTCTCGTCTTTGAGACCCATATTCAGGGAACAGCCTCTCCAGCTATTATGCTCATTGACATTCAGACATGTCCGGCTGAGGAGGTGAGCAGTGTGTTGTGCTGGCCACTGTCTGTTCATGATGAACTGGTGATGGGGTGGGGGGGGTGCAGGGCAGGGAGCAACAGTGGGTGGATGGATGGGTACTGGTATGCAATCGGGGGTCCAATATATAATCAGAGAAGGGTTATATTATCAATATTGGGGTGATCAGAGGGAGGGGGGCTACTATATCACCAGGCAAGGGTTCTATTATTGATACGGGGTGATGGAGGGGTAGGGGGTCCACTATATCACCAGGTACTTGTTAGGTATTGCTAGACATTACAGCACTTTGGGACCACTGCACGCATGTAAATGAGTTCAAAATGGGTATGCAAATGGTCCCCTCACATCTTGCATGCCCACAAAGGAGAGAGATGGGTGACATGCTAGAAATGTTCAAATACCTCAAGGGCATGAACAAGGTGGAAGGGGACAACATATTCCAGTTTAAAAGTTTTGCCAAAACAAGAGTGCATGATATGAGACTGATGGGTGGCTGCATAAAGAGTAATGTCAGGAAGTTCTTTTTTACAGAGAGGGTGGTGGATGCATGGAATATCCTGTCCCAGGAAGTGGTGGCCACCCATATGGTGGCAGGCTTCAAACATGCATTGGAGAGATATGAAGGAATATTTAAGACAGGAAGAAAAAGCTAAAGCCAGTGACCAGATAAGGTCACTGGCCGCTTCATCAGGTGGCATAAATGGACAGACTGGATGGTCCTGGTGGCCCTTATCTGCTGACAGTATCTACGTATTTATTTATCTAGCTCATTTGCATCCTCATCTGACTATGGCGCACAGGAGCCCTGGTGCTATCCCACTGCAAGCAGCGCTATCTTCTGTGGGTTATATGCAACCTTGGTCCATGTAAGCACAGTGCATATCCGCTGAGTGCTGCACCAACATGGCTTGATATTCAGCCAGTTAGCATGCTTCATCAGTGTACACTAGTTGGTGGAATATTGCTTAGAGTTGGCCATGTGCTATTGCAAGCACAGTAAAACAGGCTGCATTGTGCTTGTGGCTGGCTCAAAATATGGGGGTCTTCATTTTTAAATCCTTTTACTGTTCATTCTCTCTCACTCTCTATCTAAACCTTCCACAGCTTCCAGAGTTGTATTTCTATCATATTGAGCCACCTGCATTTTCTTTTCAACCATTTTAATTGAAGTTGAAAAGTTATCTATGCCTTTATTTGTCAAAGTTAATAGTTTATATGCTGTAGATGTGTAGTCGTTCCATATATATATATATATATATATATATATATATATATATATATATATATATATATATATATATATGTATGTTGGTCATCCTGTTCAATTAATGATTTTTAATTCTGTAATGGAATTTGAAAGGCTATTTTAGAATCTTCTGGTGTCCTGTTAATATAGTGCTGTTAGACTAGCGTGGTGAAAAACAGTGGGATCAGAACAGTGAATGTGGTAAAGTGAATTACTGCTACACCTGAAGCTGTCATCACATCTGAGGAGAGAAGAAAGATGAGTGGCATTTTGCTGAACTGCTCCCGTGGTGTAGGAGGATGACAGCAGGAGCAGCTATGGTGGCAGAGCATCCAGGAGATGAGGGTTCTGTTCTTAGTCTCATGACTGCGGTGTATTTTTGTGTCCCCCCCACTTGCATTGTTTTTTTTCTTGTTCTCCCACCAACATCTTGCTTTTCCCAAAGTTTCACCCCCCGCAGAGTTGATTACATTAAAGTCAGGGGTGTGTGTGTGCGAGGGTATAGCCCCCCACTAACATACATTTCATCTGGTTTGTTGTTTTCAGCAAGGGAGCATTTGCTGATATTATTGAGTGCTGGTCTTGCTTTAGCTCTGTTGCTGTGAGCAGTTTTGGAATGCTCTATTTTTGTTTAACTATTATGATGGGGAACCAAATATTCCCACCAAGCTACCAGATGATCGTAAGAACATTCAACCAATTGCTTGGCAGCTATCAAATCTAAATTTGCAGTTTTCATTTATGAATTTCTTAATCAAGAAGTGGTCAGATGCCATAAGATTTGTACTGAAGATGGTTCTCTTAAATTACCAAATGAAATACCCAGCATTATATGATCTTAGCTGGCATAAGGCTTATTTTTAAGGGATAATAAAGTGAAGATAAACCAAAAATATATTTTTGTGTTAATAAATGTCTTCTGAAGAAGGTATGACCTTCTGTACTATGTACAGAACTATAAGCATCTAGTAACCCCCTGATTTACACATTTGGGCTAGAAAGTTAGAATGACAGTACATTTTAATTTTATTAGCTCCCCCATCAGACAAATATAAGCCACAGTTGAAATCACGCTAAAAGCATAGTACAGGAAGTATAAAGATAAAGTTGCACCTAGGTATGTGGTTTAGGAATAGAAATACCACTAGATAAAATGGGCCTCGATCTAGTTGAATTGTACAAATTATTTACAGAAACTAAAATAGCAATGTTAACCCTTAGGCTGCTAACAGAATTAGAATGTATAGGAACTCTGGACTGATATACTGTATCAGTCCATGGCACAGCAAGAGTTAATGATTAATTGATGGTTCAGACCTTTCCAGAGGATAAAACTCCTCTATCTAGCTACTTAATACCAACCTAGATTCAATAAGCTAGATCTCAGTTCTGACAAATGACTTTGAAATGTTCCATCTGTGAATGATAATTCTTCTTCTTCTTCTGATGCTTCACACAGGAACATTATTTCTTAAAATATTGATGGTCTCCATAATAAAATTAATGATTCTCAGTTTGTACAGTTTCTACAAACATTTGATGTCATAATGCTTCAAGAGACTTGGTGGTCAACAGATACCCCACCTCTCAAGGGATATACAGTACAATGTGTTTAACTAATTCTATTCAAAAATCAAAAGGGAGTAGATCTCAAATGGGCCTATTAACCTCATTTAAGCTTAAAAAAACCCCATAGAAATAATTAAATTAAGCTATGGTTCAGATTACATCATACCATTAAGACTAAAGAGTAATGAATGATGTCATATTTATAAATGTCTAACTTTCCCCTAAAAATACAAGAAAGAACTGTCTTGATATATGGACCTATTTCAAAAAAATTATAGTTAACATATTAGGCACACATTCCGATTCAGACATATGTTTGGCTGATGACATTAATGCCAAATGTCCAACTCATCTAGAATTTGATTTACAAATATTGGAGGAAATACATTCATTCATGATTCTTTGATAATTCATGACTTAATAATGTAAGGAAATCAGCTGACTTAAGACAAAATGAATATGGCATTTTATTAAATAATTTTTGACAGACTTAAACCTTATAATTATTAATGGATAAACACAAGGTGATAGAGAAAGAAAGGACACATAATTCTCCTCCAAAGAATCTTCCTTTTGGAGCTTTTCATAAGTAATATTAATGCCATAGATAGGATAACAGATTTGCAAATATTGGAAATGTGTAACTCTCCATATTTCCCTATACACATTCTATTAAATGATTACTCTCCTATCTCTGAAATATCAAATCATAAACAAACAAACTATGACATAATAAGTTGAAAACAGATTAAATGGACCACTGATATATCCAAGACATAAAGAAGAAGTTATGTCATTTGGATCTTAACATCTATAAGCAAGAACTGATTGGATCTTCTGACATAAAGGAATTTCAAAAGTCTTGGTTAACTATAATAACATATCCGGCTCCAGTGCTAATGGGACTGCAAGACTGGTTCAACTCAAGATGTAGGCAGGAGAAACAGTCATTGAATATATATGTCAGAAGTAAGTAAAAAAGGCCAAACCCAAAAGTAATCTGTTAGCACTCGATCAAAAAAGGAAGGAATGCAATAACATGATGGGAGCAGTACTTGAGGGGGAAGAGGGGAGGTTGGCCCAGCAAGGGGACCTGGATACCCTGGAAAGCTGGGCTCCCACATGGAAATTAAATTTCAGTATCACCAAGTGCAGGGTGTTACATCTTGGGTGGGGAAACCCTAAACACAGGTACACCCTGGGAGGGGAGGCGCTGGAGGCCTCAACAGGGGAAAAAGACCTAGGGGTCATGGTGGATGCATGTATGAATAACTCTGAGAAGTGCAGGAGAGTGCCTAGCAATGCAAACAGGATGTTGGGATGCATTGTAAGGGGGATCACCTCTAGGAGCAGGGAAGTGATTCTGCCACTGTATAATGGACTGGTTAGACCACACGTTGAGTACTGTGTACAGTACTGGAGACCAAACAGCTCCTAGAGAGGGTACAGAGGAGGGCAACTAAAATGATATGAGGACTAGAGGATTTGACGTATGAGGACAGACTTGAGGAGCTCTGCCTGTTTTCATTGGAGGAGAGGAGAGACGGGGGTACATGATTGAGGTCTTCAAGTACCTCAAGGGAATAAATAAGGTAAACATGGAGGGGATCTTTAGACTAAAGCAGGGAGGTATCACCAGAGGGCATGGTTTGAAGTTGGAAGGTGGAAGGGTGAGGGGGGAAGAGGAGGAGGTTTTTCACTGAGAGGCTGGTGATCCGTTGGAATGCACTGCCTGGCAAGCTGGTTCAGAGATCCACAGTGGAGGGCTTCAAGAGAAGGTGGGACAGACACAGAAAGCGGATGTATCAGATGATGGCCTGGCCCATGGGGGTGGGGATGGATGATAGGGGTTTCCTGGAGCAGGGGAGGGCCTCGGCCCAACTAGGGATCTGAGGTTCGAGCAGACTCGATAGACCGTAAGGCCTAATCTGCTGGTAATTAGTATGTTAGTATGTTAACATCTTGAAAAAAGAAAAAGTTAAAATCAAATCTACTTTATGGTCACAGTTAACAAAAGCAATTTGAAATAAAAATTCTAAAGCATTCTAGATACTAGTGGCTAAAGATACAAATACACATGCAGTGAATGGTTCTATACAGCCAGACGTTTGGGTAAAACATTTCATGAATGTATACTGCAGTGATACAGAAGAAAGCCGAAAATAACAAATAATGTACTTCGACCTGAGTTACAATCTGAATATGGTCCTAAACCAGTTATTATTTCAAAGGAAGACATTCTACAAGCACTTAATAAAACAAAATATAAGAAAGCACCAGGCCCAGATAGAAACTCCAGGGATGTAATCAAACATCCCCTGATTAGTGGATATCTTTGTTACTATTTTGCATGTAATTGTATGATACAACATACAGTAGCTCATTTCCAGAATCTTGAAAAGGAAATATTATTTATCCAATACACAAGAAAGGACAACTCAGTGACCCACAAATGTTTCAGCTAATAAGTTTGATTGATACAACACACAATATATGTGTTAGAATACTTCTTGGTAGCTTGGAATCATGGCTAGAGGGAAGTAATGTTTTAGATGACATTCAAATGACTTTGGAAAGGGATGCTCTACAATACAGCTCAGTCAAGTATTATATCATCTTATCTCAAAATATGTTAAGGTTAAGAAGGGGAAACTGTTCTGTTGCTTTACAGATGTAAGCATGGTGTTTGATAGTTATTACTAGAAGGACCTTGTGTTCTATATAATTGAAATATGGTACAGATGAACATTTATTGAATACACTAGACTTCATGGACACATACGGTCTGAAGTACAGTGTAATTTGATGGGGGATCTTACGCCCCCAGTTAGAACGAACCTACAGTAGGAGTGAGACAGAGCTATATTCCTCTTCTTTGCAATTTACATATGGGCATGTCCATACTAAATAGGCACATTTCAATCATGTGCACTTTAACACTCAGTAACGTTGCAAAGAGTGTTCAAATATATTTCAAAACTGCACTGCTGTCTACTACAGAAGTTAATGGGATAACATAACTTCAGCCACCTAATACATACAAAAAAACATTTTTTTTATTTTAAACTTACAGATTTGTCCCCTGGTTTTTGCACAGGCTAGGTGGGACATTTCAAGACACCGCTTGTTGTATGCTTTCCTTCTACCTACCAAAATGCTGTGCTGAAAAAATAAGTCTCCTTACGCATTTTACATAAAGAGCCCTGTAACATCACCATATATGTGCCTTTATATATTTTTATTTTTTACCAGAATGAGTTAAAAGGTGACAATCTTGTATGTAACCTTCTCTGTCCCCCTAGGTTACGTACGGGATTGACTGGTATAAATGTGAAACTGTGCATGAATCGAGGCACTGGATGCCAAGAACTGAAGGAGATTCAGTTAGTTTACTGTTCTGGCCGAAAAAAACATTTCAAAACTGTGGAGATGCTCTGGTTGCCTTTAAAAGTAGAACCAGGCTATCTGTCTCTGTTCCACCCTATCTACGTATGTAACAGCTGCTTATCATGCCTGAGGAGTGTGACTTTTTTTTCACAGTGTCATTGACTTATTTCTAGCCAATCATAACACCATATTAAGTCCTTTAAACTTTGCTTTGCCTGCAGATCAGTCAATTTTCTTCCCAAATACCAAATGAGAACATTCTCTGACTCTAAAATTTGCCGTTACAAATGTGTGACTGTGTTACAAACAGGAATGTGGAAACTAATGTAAGCAGATGTGAATGGGGCTACATAGCAGTGAAATAATGATTTTTTATACTGTCTGCTATAAATCTGACTGCATCTTGTTGCTGGATTTGAAATGGGAATATGATGTGCACAGACTGGCATTCAGTAAGGTCTCTGGGGACAGAGAAAAGGTCAATCATGTTTGTAACAAGGGGCAGAGTTAATACATTTGTCCCTGTTACAACAGGATTTCGCTACTGAACATGGTTAATTATGTTAATTATGTTAAATAAAGTTTGAATTTATAATGTACATTATTTTACTACGGTTCATGACTGCTGTTTAAATATATCCATATATGTCTGAAAATGGCAAGTATTTGACATATTGTTCAAGGTTATCTATTGTGTGGCTCTAATAACTGCCTTCTATATGCCAGACATGCTATGAATTTCATAATTTTGCAATGTGCTAAACAGGTGTGTAAGGCTGTGTAATTCATTGTGGATGTATGACTTTTGCCGGCTTCCAAACATCTTTTTTTAGTGATCTTATGGTACTGCCCTGATTGTAACAGGCACAGAGGTAGCATGCTAATGTTTGTAATGGGGACCTCCTAAAAATCTCTGTCCCAGTTACAAACAAGACTTTTGGTGTACATCATTTTGAAATTATGATTATTAAGAGATTTAATGAGATTTTTGTTTGCTTTTAGTGTGCGTTTGTTTGGAGTGGTGTAACAAATGATTTTTGTTTTAAAATGGCCTTTCACATGCTTTGGGGGGAGGGGGGCTGCCAGGTCATCTGAAAGTAAATTATTTCTGGAATGTTAGCTATAATGGTTGGGATTAAACTTTAAAAGTACTGGGTGCTGTAGTCATTTACTGATGCATTTTAAGTGAAAAAATCATGGAATCCAAAACTGTATTTTCAAAGTTGTCCTAACAGCCCAAAACCAGGTTCAATCATGTTTGTAACAGGGACCTCAGGAAACCGGCAGTCCCTGTTACAAACGAGACTTCTGATGGTGCCTTATTTTTCATTGTTATTATTAAGATTTGTTACATGCTTTTAATTTGATTTGAGTGAGCATTTGTTTGGGGAGTGTAACAAAGAATTTTTATTTTAAAATGGCCACTCACATGCTTTGGTGGGGGTGGTGCTGCCAGCTCATCCAAAAGTAAATTAGAATTGGAATGTTTGCTCAAAGTTTAAGATTAACATATAAAAGTATTGGGTGCTGTAGTCATTTACTGATCCATTTTATTTAATTTTTTTTAATCTGTTCTAGGATTACAAATACCTTTGAGCCGAGGCTCTTTTACAAAGGTTACACGTCATTTTAAAGTGAAAAAAGCCTGGCATCTGTTTCAGCATTTTCAAAAGTTGTCCTAACAACCTGCAACCAAATTCAGTCATGTTTGTAACATGGATCTCAGCAACCCAGTAGTCCCTGATACAAATGGATGGGACTTCTAGTGGTACCTTATTTTTTAATTGTGATTATTAAGATATTCTACAGGACTTGTTTGTTTTGACTGAGCATTTGTTTTGGGAATACTACGAAGGACTTTTGTTTTAAAATAGTCACCCACATGCTTTGGGGGAAGGGCTGCCAGCTGATCTGAAAATAAATTAGAAATAGAATGTTTGATGCAAAATCTGAGATTAAAAACAATAGACATACTGGGTGCTTTAGTAATTTCCTACTAAATTTAAAGTGGACAAATGTCAATGACAGTATTTTAGAACAAAAAAGTTTTGCAACTAAAGACCCTTGTATGTTATAAAAATAAAGATTGCAGTGGTAACATGCTCCTTGGAAGCACAATGGCACCAATTAAATTTACGAAATGGTTCTGGCCAAGGTATGACTAATAGGGCAGCGGGGAGAGAGACAGTTGCCTCCAGGTACCCTTGGGACTGCTGACAAGATATGGAGAGTGATGGGACTGACCATAAGTCCCATGGTACAGCTGACAGGGCTAGAGTATTTTAGGAGTGTGCCACTAGGACCCTTGAGACTGCTGACAGAGATGCGATTGACCTTACATTCCAGGTGGCCAATAGGGAGGGCAGTGGGATTGACCTTGGATCCCATGGGACTGCAGATTTGATAGAGCTTGCCAACAGGCCCCAGGGACTGGGGAGGGGGATGAGACTAACCTCACATGCTGGGGGGCTGATGGGGAGGGGGTGGGACTGACCTTGGGTACCATGGGACTGCTGATAGGTCTGGAGAGTTTTAGGAGTGTACCAGCAGACCCCAGGACTGGGGAGGGGGATGGGACTAACCTCACATCCCATGGAGCTGATGGTGAGGGGGTGGAACTGACCTTGGGTACCATGGGATTGCTGACAGGGCTGGAGAGTTTAAAGAGTGAACCACCAGGTCCCATGGACTGGGGAGGGGAATGAGACTGACCTCATGTGCAAGGGGGCTGATTTGGAGGAGGATGGGACTTACCTTGGATTCCATGGGACAGTGGATTTGTCAGAGTGTGCCACTAGGCCCCTGGGACTGGGGAGGGGAATGGGATAGACTTCACATGCCTGGAGCTGATGGGAATGTGGGACTGCCCTTTGTCCAATGGGACCTAGGATCTGCTGGAGTGTGCCACCAGGCTCAAGGGACTGGGAAGGGGGATGAGACTGACCTCTGTGCCAGGGGGCTGATGGGGATGGGGTGGGACTGACCTTGGGTCACATGAGACTGCTTACAGGGATGGAAAATTTAGGAGTTCACCACCAAATCCTAGGGTCTGCGAAGGGGGTGGAACTAAACTCATGTGCCAGGGCAACAGATGGGGAAGGGGTGGGACTGACCTTGGATGCCATGGGACTGCTAGCAGGGCTGAAGAGTTTTAGGAGTGTGCCACCAGACTCTAGGGGCTGGGGAGGGAGGATGGTAGTACGAACGCTGTGGACCAATGGGCGTACAGCCCTACCTATGGTGTCAGTTGGCGGGTGGCAGGTGGGTGGGAGCTGCTGCCCACCACTGACCAGGGGAAGCCGGGAGGTGGGGCTCAGTGGGTGGGTGGGGAGGGGGTACCGCTGGACCACCAGGGATATTGGAAGTCATTTGTTTTTAATACAAATGCCCACGATCAGGCTGACAGTGGTCCACTGGACCACCAGGGATATAGGAATCTATTTTATTTATACTTAAGCCCACAATTGGGCTGACAGCGGTCCACTGGACCACCAGGACTATAGGAATCTATTTTATTTAACACATGCCCGCAATCAGGCTGACAGTGGTCCACTGGACCACCAGGGATACAGGAATGTATTTTATTTAACACATGCCCACAATTGGACTGACAGTGGTCTACTGGACCACCAGGGATATTGGAATCTATTTTATTTAACACACGCCCACAATCGGGCTGACAGCGGTCCACTAGACCACCAGGGATATAGGAATGTATTCTATTTAACACATGCCCACAGTCGGGCTGACAGCAGTCCACTGGACCACCAGGGATATAGGAATCTATTTTATTTAACACATGCCCACGATTGGACTGACAGTGGTCCACTGGACCACCAGGGATATAGGAATCTATTTTATTTTACACATGCCCGTGATCGGGCTGAGAGCGGTCCACTGGACCACCAGACATATAGGAATCTATTTTATTTTACACATGCCCGCGATCAGGCTGACAGCAATCCACTGGACCACCAGGGATATTGGATGCAATTTATAGTTACTAAAGCCTGCAATCGGGCTGTGGGGCACATTGCCGTGCTGTGCAGGGGGCATCGGTCTCCAACGGCTGCTGCCTGGCAGGGCACCAGGTGCAAGTCATGGGGGATCGGTGCACCTGCATGCAAATGGAGCCATAGTGACATGCAAATGGCCCCATTTGCACCTTGCATACATTATGGCCCCATTTGCATGTGCACTTTTGAATATCGTGGTTGCTGCGCATAGTGCAACGGGACTTGCAGTAATGCATCTCTCTGCTCCACTCTGGCCACTTGCGCTGGTGCAGTGCCACTGCACCATGCACAACGCGGGTGGCCAGGGTGCGATATTCAATGATGCTGTGCCATGGCGCAGCTCCGTTGAATATCACCCTGTCAACGCCCCTGCGCAGCCAAGTTGCACTGCACCCAGGCTTGTGCCATAGCCTGGCACAGTTTGAATATCTGGGCCTGTATGTATATTGTGGTGTTATGGTTATGGTTTTAGTTAATTTTACTTAGTGTCTGGTATTTCCAGTTAATATAGTGAATTTGTTGTATTATGAACTTCCTTTGTGGTGATGGTATGCAACTGTAGAACTTTTATGCTAATTGAGTCATAACTTTAGACATTAAACAAAGTGGAAATTAATAAAGGACTCCAATTGCCTGATTTTCTTTTTTTCCACAATGGTTTCTGGTACTGCTTAAAGTTTCTGAATTTTTCTCTGTCCTGTTACATATGTTAATGAAACACTTTTTCACAGATTTTTTTATTTAAATTTTTAAAGTGATCAAAAAAAGTTTTAAATATCATCTACTCTTATCCCCAGTTAAGTACAAATGCATTTTAATCTCTGACTACCCAAGAAATGTTGGTGAGGGAAAACTTTGAAATTACTTTGCCCCGTAATTATCTGCCACATATTAGATTGATGGTTATCACATTCTTTTGCATGCAAATATTTTGGAGCTGCTTAGTGAATTAACAAAATGAGTTAAAGCATTGCAAATTCATGTAGTGATTCAAAAATATTTAGACATAACTTTTTTTCTAGTTAACATATTCTTTGTCCCTGTTACATATGTTACATGGCTACTGTTTCCAAACATTAGGGACTGCACTCAGAAAACCACAAGTTAAATTATCTTCCTGTTTACACTTTTAGTAAAGGACATTAAGGGTAAAGTATTGATGGTGAAAGAAGAAAGAAATGACATTTGTTTTTCCACAGTCGTGTCCCACATATGTCCCTTACTACTGTGGATAGACCCATATAAATACTATCTTGGAACAAATGTATAACCTTCACTCTCCAAAAATTCTTGATAGACAGATTTCTCTCTTTTAGCTCATACTAATGATAAAGTCTTGATTTCAACATCTCTTTTGAGACTGCAGCAGAAACTGAATTTGTTTTCAAACTTATTTGTAATTAAACATTTTAAAATTAATAGGAATAAAACACATATGTTAGTATTTAGTACAAAAACTCAAAAATCTAAATTATGGTTAAATCATTCCTGACTAGATACAATTAACTATTATGATTACCTGGGTGTCCATTTTGCAGCAAACTTAACTTGGAATATGTGCATAAAATATACAGGCCCAGGTATTCAAAAGAGTTGAGCCGTGGTGCAATAGGGTTGCGCCCGCGCAAGTCCGAAATGCGCCATTCTGTGATATTCAGCAGGAGGCAGTTGCGCCCCGAAATCATGCTGAGCAACAACACAATGACAATGAAGGCATGCGCAACTGAAGGGGGGGGGTGCAAAGCCTGATATTCAGCCCGGGCTGTGCAGAGTTATGCAAGTGCAACCCCTACCTGCGCCTACACAAAGTTGAGCCGAAAAAAAAAGGAAAACGTCGAGGGCCACCCACAGGTGAGCTGCTGCATTGCAGGGCACAACACAGTAGCTGCCACCTGTGGGTGGCCCTCGACCTGTTCCCGCCGCACCTGGCGGCGCCCCCCATGCCCCGATCATGGGCAGAAGTGTCCCCTCACCCCCCGAGGAGCCCAGTCCTGGGCAGAACAGTGTCCCCCCAACCCCCAAGTAGCCGGATCATGGGCATAACTTCCCCGAGTAGCCCAATCGTGGGCAAACATTATTCCCTCCACCCCCGAGTAGCCTGATCGCAGGCAGAACAGTTTCCCCACCCCGAGTAGCCCAATCGTGGGCAGAACAGTGTCCTCCCACCCCCGAGTAGCCAAACTGGGCAGAACAGTGTCCCCCCACCCCCTAGTAGCCCGATCGTGGGAAGAACAGTGTCCCCACCTCCGTAGCCCAATTGTGGGCAGAACAGTGTCCCCCACCCCTGAGTAGCCCAATCACAGGCAGAACAGTGTCCCCATCCCCGAGTAGCCCGGTCGTGGGCATAGCAACCTGCTACCTATTGGCCCGATCCGGGCATCAGATTCCCAAAGCCCAATATCCTGGTGGTCCTGTGGACCAAAAGCCCGACTGCTGAAGTGCATTCCTCACCCACAAGTATGAAATCCCTGGTGATCTAGTGGCCCCACCCCACTCCGCCCACGGAGCCCTCCACCACCTCGCTTCGTCAGGCCGGGCGGGTGGCAGCACCCCACCCGCCTGCCGCCTCTGTTACTCGCCGACTGACAGCTCAGTAGGGCTGCACGCCCATTGGTTCAGAGCATGAGCCAATGGGCATGCAGCCCATACCATACAAGTCAGTCTAGATATGTGAATGAATGAAGGAAAGCCGCCCATGATCGGGCTCCGTTCGGTCCACTGGACCACCAGGGATAATGGGCTTTTGGGGAGGGGAATCTGATGCCCGCGATCAGGCTAATGGGGGGCCGGTTAATGCCCTTGCTCGAGCTACTCGGTGGAAGTTATGCCCGCGATCGGGCTACTCGGGGTGGGGGACACTGTTCTGCCCATGATCAGGCTACTCGGGGGTGAGGGATACTGTTTTGCCCATGATCAGGCTACTCGGGTCCACTGGACCACCAGGGATTGAGTGCTGCGCATTGTCCCTTGCGGGACGTGAATGCGATCCGGCTGTAGGGGCGCTGTCCCGATGGCTGCTGCCTGGCAGGGTGCAGACACAAGTCATCAGGGATCGTGCACCTGCATGCTAATGGCATGCAAATGGGGCTGTAATCAGATGCAAATGGCCCCTGTGTGCCTTGCATAAATTATGGCTCCATTTGCATGTCACCCTTTGAATATCGTGGGTACTGTGCATGGTGCAATGGAACTTGCACCACCACATCTCAATGCTCCATTCTGACCACTTGCGCTGGCTCAGTTCCACTGAGCCACGCACAGTGGGTGTGGTCAGGGGGCGAAATTCAATGAAGTTGAGCCATAGCACAACTCTGTTGAATATTGCCCTGGCCACACCCCTGTGCAACTATTTTGAGTGGCGCAGGGGCTTGCACCACAAAATGGTACAGTTTGAATGTCTGGGCCACAGAATTCAAGTTATTGTCATCAATAGTTAGTATTAAGCATTTTATGAAGACCTGTGGAAGATGGTCTGTTTTAGAGATCACTAGCAGCAATACATGCAAGAATTGCTAATGCTATAACATATGCTGCTGAAATCTGAAGCCTAACAGATTGTTCATCTCTTGAAATGATTTTAAATAAATTGCACCAATATATATTGAATGTGCCAAATTCTACATCAGCATATATTCTTTGGTGTGAATTTGGTCAGTACCCTATAGAAGCACATATTTTATCAAAAATCATCATTTATATCATGGACTTACATATAATGTATGACAAAAGATTACCATTACATGCTGTGAGGAGCAAATTACTTACTCCCTGAGGGTCATTATTTTCCCATATATGAAATCTCATTTGTATTCCTTGAGCCTTTGGAATATTCTAACAGACAATTATAGATCTCCTGGGAGCATTTTAGTGGAACAGATATGTCTAAGAGGTAAGGACACAACTGGCAACAAGATATGACCAGCACCCAGGCTTCCAAAATTCATATTGCACATAAATATCTTTAAAAAAGGTTTTGATGGGGAGTTATAGCTTTGAAAAATCATAGAGAAGGATAAAAGGGATGTATTCACCCAATTTAGACTGGAACTACAGTATATGGCTCTAATCAGTTATTTTCAAACAAAAATGAGATGGGGTCAGTTCACCCTACTGTAATTATGGTATGGGTACTATGAGTGATCCTAAGCATGTAATTTTTACATGCCCAATAGTCAATGAGGAGTGAAAACATTGATTGCATAACATCCTATTAGAAATTCCTGGTCCTAATCAACAAAAGTTATAACTTAATTTTCCTCAGAAAATGTTAAATATAACGAAATCTTTTGCACTTTTTAAGAGGGACAATGATATTTTGAACTCTGGTTAATAGATTATACTGTTTCTTCTACTTACATTTTTCTGTGTACCTTAAACATCAAACATTGATTGCAAATTAACGGTAAAGTATGTCTAGTACAGCGTGAGTGTATACTAAAGAAAATCTTTGCATACTGTTGCTGATAAAGCTTTTTGTTTCTCTTAGGAATTTGGGAATATAAGCTTGATCATACTGGTTAGGGAATATAGGTAATCAAACCTGAACCTCACAGCATCTTATTTACACTGCAAAACAAAATGGTAATATTGTTTTACTTTCAGACCACATGCCAACATAGCACCTTGTTTTTGTTTTTAGAGCTTATTTACAGTCTAAACAATCCCGTTTAGAATTTGCTAAAGAAATTCCAATGATACACACTCATTTTTTTTACTGTATAAAAACTGATGTCTGTATTAGCCCATCATTTCTTAATGTAAAGCAATGTACATCACTGTATTGGAATCATAAACTAGAATAAGGAGATCCCAAATTCTGTCTAATTGTATGTATTCACTCCTAAATGTCACTTTCCCACTATTCTGATATTGATGGAAACATCATATAACTGGCAATATCGTCTGTCATGTACTGTATGTTTGGAATTCATGATAATGTAAAGTAAAATTATGTAGTGCCTTGTTATATTTGTGAGGCATAAACTGATGTGTCTACTAAATTGATTTTAACATTTTGTATATTTCTTGGTACACTGAAGTGGCATTTAAGTCAATCAATAAAACTGAACTGACTTGAATTTGAATAGAAATCAAGACCCTGTTGTGTCTTATAACTTGGTAAATCATTATTATGTACACAAAAATATTACAAGTACAGGCAATTCTTCTGTATGCACACTATTAGGGACAGCAGTATCTGTGTATACATCCGAAACTGCATACAGGATAGCCAGAACATTAACTATACATTTTAAAAGCATGCAGGAAGGCAGATTTAAGAGTCCAGTAATTAACTGTATTATTGTATTCCAGGAAAGGAAGGCTTATCAGGCAGAATTACTGTACTGTATGCTCAATAGGGAACATATTTTTGTTGTTTTCTCTATTGTTTGGCAGGCAACATACCAAGTCTTTTTAATTGCATCTCAAACACCAATTAGGTCTTGCTTTAACCCAGAATCTAATCAAATACAACATCAGCAGGCAGAATACCTGGGGATAAGGCTAAAAATATTGTATAGAACCAAAATCTGATATGCTTAGAACTGAAACAAATAAACAAGATAGTATAGGGATTAGGGAATGATTTGAGAGTCGGGACTGATGGAAAATGTGCACATATCCAAAAACTGTATACATCAGGAGTGGTATATTAAGGGGATACGTGATGCTGCAGCATCTGATAGCGGTTTTATCAATACGAGTGGCAAGTGAGCTCGGGGATTATCACGAGTGGCTCCACGAAGCGGAGCCATGAGTGTAATCTCGAGCTCACTTCTGTCAATGAATAGGAATATAAACCGCTATCAGATGCTCTACACATCATATATTTGTTTTATATTATGGGGTTGACTTCATTGTATCGTATGATTGTGTATTTCTGTGGTTATTTTGCTAGTTTTCTGCTGGTTTGGGGTTTCATTTGTGCTTCTGTGTTGCTGTGCTATAAGTTCGTACTTTAATTTGTGCTTTACTGCAGCTGAAACATTATCGGCTGCATTACTACTGAATGTAGTTCAGCACTGATGTTATCAGTGATGTGTATACAGGGCGGATAGCAGCACCTACGTAATGACAGTGCTGATAACCTGCAGTTCTTGTTGTCTGCCTACACATCATTAGAAGGCATCTGTTTAGTGGTACTGATAGCAGTTTTTACCAAATGAGTTATCAGTCAACCCCTAAAATATAAACGTGAATTCACTGTCTTAAAAATCACATCATGGGTTTATCTGCTGAGATGGTAGAGTAACATACGGTAGAAATAAGGAAACATAGACAATGATAGCATATAATGGCCTAGCGGCCCTTCCAGTCTGCCCAAACCTGTCTAATTCTGAGACTATGCCCCTGCTAGTCTTCACTACTCCCCTCACCCCCAGTCTGCCCCTTACTCACTTTACCCATGTCTCTCTCCCCTGCTTGAAATCTCCCACTGTTTCAGCTCCTGTGACCTCCTCCAGAAATTTGCTCCAGTCTGCCACTACTGGTTCTGTAAGATGTATTTCCTGACATTGTTCTTGAACCTCTCCCCCTATCTCCCAGCAGTTTCACAGCATTTTCCTGGTACTCATATTGCCACTCATTGTGAACAACTCACTGCTGTCTACCTTGTTCATCCAGTAGAGGTATCTGAACATCTCTATCATGTTGCCCCCCCCCCCGTACTCGAGTGTGTACATGTCTAGAGCCTTGACAGTCCAGATGAATAACATGGTCTTACAGAATATAACAGAGGATAGTGTATGGGGAATCATCAGTAACCACACTGTAATCGCTTCGAGAGGTTACTGTGACAACTTTGTAAACCTCGAGAGTGAAGCTTGAGAGGCTTTATATTGTCATGGTGACCTCGAGAAGCAATTTCAGCGAGATTACCGACGAATCATCATACATTACATTTTATAGTGTATGGGGCAAAAAAACTCAAATGAGCACTTGCCTGACCGAAAAGAGCCTTTACTTTGCTGTTTCCCCCGATGCTGCCACTCTCTGTAAGGGTCAGTTCTAACCACCGTAGCCCGTTCATTCTGAGCCACTACTTAAAATGTGCAGATGCACAGATCGGCTCAGGTGATGATCCAGTCGCTATGATGTACTCAAGAGGGGTTAACTACCCCTGACGTCATAACGATGGGATTACAAGAAAATAATCTTGCTGCTTTTTAGCGGTAATAAGGGCTCACCATACATTATAATAATTTTTACACAGTTGAAGAAACAATGATGTAGGAATTTGGTCCAGTAGTATGACTACTAAAGAACTGATGTACTGCCTGAAGTTAATAGTAACTTTCAGAAGTAGTTAGCAATCATTATTTTTATCTGAGGTAGATTTTTTTGTTTTGTTTTTTCTGTTTTACTAATTAGAAGATTTTCTATCTGACAGTAATGTTTTTTTCTAATTAGAAGATTTTTCTACCTAACAGTAATAGTTGTGATGTGCGGGAACAGACGTCTAGCTGGAGACTGACATAACCAGTTCTATTCCTCCCTGCACACAGCACTGTAACCTCACTGACTGTGACATCACTAGTAACAAAGAAGAAGCAATCTCCTGTTGCTTGCTTGCCACACAGTTCTATAAAGAACTGGAGCTCTAAAAGAAATAAAAGTGAAGTCATACAGTAGATGCTATGCTGCTGGTAGGGGGTATCCTTTTTATTTCGTTTTTATTTTGAGGCATGTTTAAACAAAGTTAATTAATGCAATCATCTTATTGGGGATTAATGATGTGAAGGAAGAAGGAAAGGGCTGTCAGAAAATGTCCTTTTGTTTTATCTTGTTTTAAAAGATCAGCAGCATAATACCTAGTAGATGGCTTCACTTGCAGTCCACTAACAGTACCAAATGTTAACACTAGTTCTTTTATAGAACTCTGTGTTGCTTGCTAACTTGTGACACATGTTACTGTGATGTAGCAATGAGTGAGGTCACATGTGGGAGGACAAGAACTAGATATGTCTGCTTCCAGGTGAAGCATTGCTTTTCACATCACAGCCAGTAGTATTAGGTAGAAAACCATCCAATCAACACATAGAAGAAGAAACACACTGCAGAAATAAAATGTAATAGGGCCCTGATGGGCCAGTGGCAGTGCAGACGACAGTTCAGGAGCTAATCTTAGTCACCGCCTTAGGAGGCAGCATACTTCAGCCTGGAAGGGTCGATGGCAAGTTCTAGCACCACAATTATCCCTGCAGCTGGTATCCAAATTGGAATCAGAAACCACTCACGGTACTGTAAAATTTATAAACAGAAAATCAGGGAGCAATCTATTCCTGTCATGATCACAGGACTCTGGGTTAGAGGAACCAATAAATCACTCACCTGGCTTTAAACGTAAGAATATATGCTATTTAGTGAGGGAAGGAAGGTGTGCAGACAGAAAAGAGAATTAACATACACTGCCAGGGGGCATAGTTACTTTAATGAGAGACTGGCATAAAACAGAGTGCAAAGCACAAGTGATTAAGTGTGGTGACACAGAACTTTAGGTAATCTGTTCTACCCTGAGGAAGGGGTCTGAATCCCTGAAATGTTGGTGGCGTGTGGGGGACCCATAAAATTGACTGTGTGGCAATAATAAATAGCATATATCATTACATTTAAAGCAGGGTGACTAATTTTTTCATTCCTGTAACCCAGAATCCCTACAACTGAGCCACAGAGTTTGCTCCTACCGAAGGGGATGTGCTGCATGGGAGGCCGGCATAGGCTACACTCACATGAGGGAGGTAGGACAGACCAGAAAAAGGGGAAAAAAACACAACCATCTGAGTAATGGTCTCAGATCCGGATTCCCTTGGATCCTAATGTCTGCCAGCACTGGATCCTAGTCCACAGGGTACACTGCCTGGCGGGGGGGGGGGGCTCACCAGGAGTCCCTGCAATGAAGAGGAAGAGCCATGGGGTAACTGGCAGACTGCCACAACTGATGGAGTTTGGGGGATATAAGCTTTAACAGTGTACTTATCCCTGCACAATGCATGTAGCCAAGAGAGAAAACCATCTATGGGGAAAAAAAATAATAAGGGACAACTTTAAACAAATTCTGTTTAGAGCCAGCATGGCTGCTATGCCATTTTAAGAGTGCTCACAGTGCTCCAAGAACAAAATGCAGTTTCATGTCACCGGAAAAAAAAGAGTCCACCATGCCCTAGATGGCTGCCATGAGCTCCGTGTGCATGCGCAACTTCACCATTACTGCAGAAGTGAAATTGCACATGCACAACTGCTGAAGTGAAGTCACACATGTGCACTGAGCTCACAGCTGACATCTTGAGCACAACGGGCTCTTTTTTTTTTTTGTGAAACAGAAGCTATGGGCAGCAATCAAATAATGTGCCTGTGGAGGGGGCTACTGTGGCCACAGAGGGGAGGGGCAGAGAAGAAACAACAGTAAAGCACTGACCAAACCACTGTGGAAGAACAGAGGGAAGGAATCCGGTAACGTGCTTCTACTGTCCCGTCTCTCTTCTGTGTGATAGCAATATATCAGTATGGCTTCACCCATGCAGCTGTGAAAATTACTAACCTTTTCTGCCTGCTACTTTTTTGGTGCCACTAGCTCTTTAAATTGAAGTGCCATATGAGATCAAGGTTTGGGATCCACCAGAGCCACTGACTCACTGTGTAACCTTGATCAAGTTACAGTGGTGGCAGACATGATGCAATGTTCTTACCACAATGTCTGCCAGTAACATGCTGCAAAATTCTGAAGGAACACGATATAATCCAGTGGCAAGTACTCCAGTCTGTCACACTGTAATGTGGGACATTTTTGGCACACTGTAGATGGGCCCTTGGTGCTTCAGTCCTCCCAGTCAGTACAACTGGGGTAGAAACAGGACACCACTGAAAAGGAGATGTTGCATTTTAGTTGTGCTATCCCAGGTAAACAAGTTTTAAAATAAATGTGTATATACCTATTGACAGGAAAGAATATTGAGGTATGCATATTAGAAAAATAACCTTTTGCATTTCTCTGCTTGTGCACTATTGTATCACCAGATAAGTAGGGTCACTACATCATTGTGATTTTGTGTGTATCTGTCTGTATTCATTGATGTGTATATGAGTGTGTGTGGCTGTGTCTCTATGCATTTGTGCTGCTAGGTGCATGTATGTGTAACCCCTAGATGGCGCTATCCCAAGGGCTACTACCCCTGCCTGATTTGCCACTAACAGGTTGAGGGGCCTGGATCCAATGGCGGGTGCCTCCACCCAGAGGTCAGGGTTTGCAATAGTTAAACTTACTTGGTCACAGCCCTCTGGGACACTGCAACCCCCTTTCTTCCCACTAGTGGCCCACACAATATAGCAGAATTACCTTCACAGTATACACTTACCCCAAGGCTGGTTCAGGCACCGGGACATCCTGTAAAATAAGATACAGTGCAACAATCACAGTACAGTACTTTAACATAGACAAATACCTCAGGCAGTATAACTTTGTTGAAACAAACAGCTCTGATTTATTTAGGGGATATAACAAGGACAGGGGGAAATCAGGTTAATTAGCTTATCACTTTACTATCTACCTATGGCTCTGTGCACAGGCCTATCCCTACCAGTTACTGTCCCTGGGTACCCAGGCCCTAGTGGCTAGTCCAAACCGTGGCAGCTGGTAGGGCCCTTTCACACAGAGAAAGGAAAATTAAACAGTCAGCAGTACAGTAATTCCATTTGGATTTAATGTGGCAATTCAACAGGGAGCGACCCCGAATTAGTACTCACGACCTCCAAAGAAGATATGGTCCTTCAATGTCAGCAGGGCTACTTTTGATCTCCAAGAGACTCCTCACACATTTATATGGTAAAAAAAAGAAAGCACTATACCAGGCAGGCTGCATCTGTATCCCAATCGCAATTACTGCACAATAACCAGGAGAACACACAGCAGATTCAGTTCCTGACAGACCGAGTGTAATTCAACAATTTCTTCAGTCTTCTACAGGGTGAGCCTGGTTTCTACTCTTCAGAGATCCTTTGATTCTTTTCACAGGGCGGATTCAGTCCTAACAAGCAGTTACACAAGTTGTAGACCGGAACTCTGGGCCTTTTGCGTTTTTTTGACTGAAACTGTGCACTGAAGGAGCACAAGGTTTCTTTCCCTTCACTTTCAGATCTCAAACTGAAACTCCCAACAGACAAAACCGGCACTTCCTTTGAGTTCCTCCCAGTTCTTGACTGGATTGGCTGTCCTCACAATAGACTGCTGCTGTTGGTCCAAAAAGGCACCAAGTCTAAACTACATCTCCCAGAGTCACTGCCCATACAATCCTCTTGTGGCTGGCTCAGATTATGAGTCCCAAGTTCTGATTCGTCAAGGCATCATTTAGAGCTAGTTTACCCCACACTGATTGGTCCAGTTCAGCAGTTCAAAACCAGAATGGGGAACTAGGCAGACAGTTCTGACTGCAAAGAAAGCAGGTTAGACAAACTGTAATTTTATTATTACTGTAAATGATTTCTGGCAATCAGTTACATCTTTCAGACAGGTTCCTTTGCACTCCTAGTGACTGCAAAATGGGGTGAATTGGCAGCAGCTTGAGTGGTACTCAATCAAAGAAACACACAGTCCCCATACAACTAATTATGTCTGCAAGCAGACAGCTCTTAAAGAGACAGTACCAGAGGTTCTAAAACACTCACTGATAAATGGCTTAACGCCAAACACCATTCAGGCTTGGAGCATTCAAGCAAGCTCCTGGAAGTCTTTTGGGAACCCCCATTTGCAGGGGTTACACCTTCCTGGCCTGGGAAAAGCTTGGCGTCCGCGTCAAGCAAGTACCCCATAAGTTTCAACTGCAACCATATACATTTGCATTAGGCTCACACATGTAATCATCAGTCAATACATCATTTTACCAGAACCATTTCTGAAACATTGCAATACGTCACTCTTTACACGGTATAACACACACATTGTACCATAACTCAAGTTATTACCTCTTGTACATGAAACCTGAAGAGGGACCCTTCCTATCAGTTACCTTGGGGCTGGACGGGGCAAGGGCACCATACTTAGAGGGCAACACAAGTAACTTGGAGTTAGCACTAACGCCAGTTTGGGCAATGAGCTCGGGGACACATACACTCCTTTATGGACAACATTGAGAGGCAGGTCCACTGGCCGGCCCAGGAATCATAACTGAGGTGCACCACAGGCTTTACAGCTCGACCAGTCTTTCTAGGGGAACTGTTACAGTCTCTGCACTCTGAGCCTCATTTTCAGCATTGTCCTCACTTGTCAGGGAGTCTCCATGGGGTAGAGAGGCTAGAACTTGGGGCACTTTCAGCTCCAGGAGTTACAGTTTCTGAGTCCACAACATTTGGCTCGCATGGAGAGCTTTCGGACACTGGCAGTGGACTGTCAGGGCACTCAAAATACTCTTCTTGTTCGGGTGTATCACCAGTCTGCCCCAATCTATCATTTTCCTCCCCTGAAAACTCAAACAGTTCAACCATGCACAATGATTCCATTTCATCTGATCTGATGCTTTGCACTTCACTTTCTGGGAGCAATGGCTCCAGGGATGAAGTGGGGCTTAGACAGTCCAGAAGGCCCAGCTTTGTCTCCAGTATTGACTAGGGATTGCCCGAAACAATTGACTCAGTTCGTAAGAAGGATAGTATTCAAAGTCACTCTCACTTTCTTCTGATATGGACTGACAGTCATGCTCAACTGGGACTTGTGCAGGGGAACACTTTAACTCTGCTTCTGTAGGTGCAGACTTCCTTGATCTTTTCTTAGCAGCAGCTCTAGTCACTGGTCCAGAGGGCATCTTCTGGGGCTCAGACTCAATCAGGATTTGTCCAATGGGTAGTAAATGATTTCTATGCATTGTTTTACATCTTTGAATTGTTCTCAGGCCTTACTTTGTACACTGGCAGATCATCTAGTTTGCCCACTACAATGTGAGGGAGATGGTGCCATCTGTCAGCAATCTTGTGTTTGCCATGCAGTCCCAGATTTCTTAGCAATACCGATCTCCTCCTGGAGTTCCTGTGCTTTCACCTTTTATCATACCTTTCTTTGTTGGCCAGATTTCTTTTGGCAGCCATGGTTTGAGCCAGTTGGTACCATGAGTTAGCTGGGCCTTTAACTTTGCACATACTGTAAATAGTTGTCAGCTTGAACCCCATCAGGAGAGACCCCAAAACACACATCTACCGGTGTCGAGCTTCTCTTCCAAACATCAGGCGGTGGGGAGAACCAGTGGCATCACTTTTGGTGCAGTTATAAGCATGTACCAGGGTGCTAATTTGTTGGCTCCATCTAGGCTTGTCCTTTGGGTGCAGGGTGCCTAGCATATCTAGCAAAGTGCGGTTGAAGCGTTCAGGCTGTGGGTCCCCTGGGGGTGGTAAGGAGTGGTTCTGGACTTTCTCCTCCCCACAGAGAAAGCATCTCTTTGATCAGACGACTCTCAAAGTCTCCCTTGATCAGAATGGATTCTTTGTGGAGCCCCATAGTGAACAAAAAGTTTTCTCACAGTACTTTGGCTACAGTGGATGCTTTCTGGTCTTTGGTGGGGAAAGCTTGGGCATATCTCGTGAAATGGTCAGTGACCACCAGCACATTACTGATATTTCTTTGATCTGACTCCAAACTCAGAAAATCAATACAGACCAGCTCCATGGGTGCACTGGTGGTTATGTTAACAAGGGAGCAGCCCTCTGGGGCAAAGCTTTCCTCTGTAAGCAGCGACTATAAGTTCGTATGTGTTGCTCCACATCAGCCCCATCTTAGGCCAATAGAATCTGGATCTCACCAAGTCAAGTGTTCTGTCTATACCAAGGTGCCCCATGTGGTTGTGCAAGGACCTCAATACTGAGTCTCGAAGGCAGTGGGCAGCACCAGTTGTTGTTTGTCTACTTGTCCCCCTCTGTCTACTGTTTCTCTATATAACAGTTTATTGATCAGTTTCAACTTAGGACCTTCTTTGTATAACAGTGCAGTTCTCAAATCAGTGGGCGTAATTTGGACACATCTTTTCCTGCATAGAGGGCTTCTAAAGCTGATTTGATCATAGGATCGTGGGATTGAGCCGCGAATACTGTCATTGTCCAGCTGAGGCAGTGCACCAATGTCTATTGCAGAAAAGTGGCAATAAGCAGCAGGTATGCAATTCTCAGAGGGTCCCAAGCAATCCACCATGCAGTCCACTGCGTCTCGTGGACATTTGTTCCTCCCTGTCAAACTTCCGGCAGAGTGCCCGAATGTCAGGTTCTGCCAATCGGACCCAATCATTCTGGGAACAGGCCTCCGGAGAGAGCATCAGCATCTATGTGGTTCAGACCTGCTCTGGTATTCGAGAGCATAGTCATATGTAGATAATGCAGAAAGCCACCTGTGGCCAGTGGCATCCAACAGCTGAGGTCTGCACATAGGTCAAAGGATTATTGTCAGTTTTTACTAGTATTTTAGCCCCATACAAGTACTCATGGAATTGGTCAACAATAAGCCCACTTCAAAGCTAGGAACTCTAACTTATGTACAGGATAGTTCTTTTCGGATGGGGTCAGGCTTCTACTGGCAAAGGCCACTGGTCTCAGGCCATTCTCGTGCTCTTGGTACAACACAGCCCCCAACCCTTGCAAGCTAGCATCAGTGTACAGTACATAAGGTTTTCTTGGATCGGCATAGGCCAGCACTGGAGCATGGGTAAGTTGATATATGATCTCATGAAAAGCAGTCTCACAATCAGGGTCCAGCGGGCCCCAAATACTTCACTCGGATGAAAATACACTCTTTCAGTCTTGAGGGACGCTGACTTTTGGTATTTTTGTGGGTTGGGGATACCCTTGAGTAAGGTTAAGTAAAGGCGGATCACTCTTGAATAGTCCTTGATGAGCCCGATAATAACCACAGAATCCAGGAATCTTTGCAGTTCTTTTAGATTTTTGGGCTGTGGCCAGGTGGTCAAGGCCTCAACTTTACTTGGGTCGGTCTCTATTCCCTCGGTGGATACTATGTGTCCCATATATTACTGATGTTTGAAAGAATTGACACTTATCAATGGACAGTTTAAGGCCAAAGTCCTCCAGTCGATCCAATACCTTAAATAATCTGCTCTCATGTTCCTCCAGTGAGCTGCCAAACACAATAACATCATCTAGGTATACCAGGCACTCTAGTAAGTTCATGTCCCCCACTGCACGCTCCATCAATCGTTGAAAAGTGGCTGGGCACCTGAAATCCTTGAGGCATCCTCATGAATTCATAGAAGTAAGCGGACAGATAAAGGCTGTCTCTCCACGGTCCTCTGGGGCCATCGGGATCTGGTAGTACCCACTGCGGAGATCCAGCACAGAGAACCACTTGCTCCCGTTTAGGCAGTCAAAGCATCCTGAATGCGGGCATTGTGTACTGATCAGGGATAGTCCCTGGGTTTAAGGTGCGATAATCCCGCACATCCTTACTGTCCCATTCTTTTCCTCACTACCACAATGGGGAAGCATAAGGGCTTCTGGATTCTTGTATTACACCAGCCGCTAACATCTCTTGCAGATGCCGTCTCACATCATCTATATATCAGCAGGTGCCAGGCGTCGAGACCTCTCACGAAATGGTCTTTGTCATGCAGCCGGATATTGTGCTCAGCTCCTTACCACGCATCCTACGTCCCATTCCTTTAAAGAAAACACCTGGTCTCTCTGGGCAAGCTTCTCACTGATCCTCACTTTCCATTCAGCTGGCAGCGGAGTTGCGAAATCAAACAAGTCAGGCGTTACTCTGTCATTCTTCCTTGAACTCTTGCTGCTGGGTAGCACTGCAGTGTCTGCACAATGCACATTAGCCAGGATGCAACCTCTATTTACTCGAATGTCTCTTTCAGACACATTATGAACTTGGACCATTACCCTTCTGGCATAAGCATGGGCTCTAGCGGGCAAAATACTAGGCTTGACCAGCAGTCCCTCTGGCAATTTTCCATCGCCTGGTGCATCCAACATTAATATTTTATTCTTAACATCCTTTCTGATACGGACCTCTCCCTGTAAGGTACACTGGGCATTTGGTGCCAGGATCAGAGACTCAGGATCCTTCTTCCATACAATTCCGACCGGTTCCTCTGGTTCTATATTTTCAGCATCTCTCTGTGCCTCATAGGCCTTCTTAATTAAAGCGGAACTCTTAAAGCTCTACTAGTCTTTGACCCCTGTTTTCATAACACAAATGTGCCAGCCTTCTGAACATATGAGCATTTGTTCCAATCAACAAAGGGACACCATCATACAGTCCAGTGGGGGACACACTAAGGCTAGGGTCTCTACTTGTTCGGCCACTCCAGCCACGGAGGTGGGAAAGACAGCCAAATTCGGATATACCCAGAATAGGGTAGGCCTTCTCACTTAACCCCATACATGCAGTCCTTCTAATGGTTGTAAGGTGCGTCTGACAAATGCTTCTGATACCAATCTTGAAACATAATTGTCACTTGGGAGCCACTGTCTAATACAGCTCTTGTAGACACTCCATTTACCTTTACAGTGGTCTCCATGGAGGGACCCACTATTCTGGACCAGTCTGGAGAGGCGGTAGTGGGGGCCTGGGCAACTGACCTTGCCACAAAAGGACGTGAATTAGCATTTTTGGTGCCCTCACTGGGATCATTTCGTGCACCTCTTAACCACTGATTTGTTCTCCGAAGCTCTCCTTGTAGCCTATATGCAACTTTGTCAGTGTCTTTTGGGGATTGGCATTCCCTTTTCATGTGCCCATCCTTCCCACAATTATAGCAAAACATACTTTTTGGAGTTTGAGCTGGCCGAGGTGCCACACTGGGAGCCAGGGCGAGGGTATTACTAACTGGAAACCTTGGTGCCATCTCTGTCTGCGCGTGATAAGCATTTGGAGACATCTCGCCAGTTTCTCCACTTCCATGGTCAAGGAATCGAGTTCGAGCTGTTATCAGCAGGAGATACATGGGTGGGTATCCCCACCCCATAGCAGATGCAGTCGGATATAGGTCGGGGCCCGTACTTGCAGTCGTGGCCTTCATAAAGGACTGTTTTGAATTCCCGGATCTCTCTCAACAGTTCAGCCCCATTGTGGCATATCTTTTCCTTATCAGAGCACTCATTGACTGCCAACCTCTGCCCTGAACTTCACTTGATGGGCCACCCTCAGTCACTCGGGTCATAGCCACAGCTATTGGTGCAGGTCCCTCCGAGTCGCCTTTCTCAACTCCTCGAATTTCTCTCATTAACTCATCATGGGAGGGTGGGGATTCCAGTCGATTTGCCAGGCGTAACTGAAGCAAAAGCAGTTCTGAGAAGGGGCAGACTTAAGGATTCTGTCAGTCTGGTTCGGTCCAGTTCAATCGCTGGCAAACTACCCTTTCTGAGGCATTCTTGCAACAATTTTTCCAGCAGAGACATAACAGACAACAACTCCATTGGTACTGTTGTGCATTTCTTACTCTCCACCATAGGTCCTCATCAGAATCTGGGCTCCCATACACATTCTCCAAGGCCTCAAGATAAGCTTGTGCAGTCGCTTCAGGGTTACTGGCCCGTTTAGCACGGATGGTAGCCAGGGCAGGACCTCGGAGCTCTCACTAACCCTCTTTCGCTTTTGACTGAGCATTGCCATTCTAGCACTTGGGGGCAACATAGTCTATCAGGTCTCCCAGTCATCCTCCCCTTGGGGGTGGGAGGTGCCAGAGAAGATCCTCAACCTTCGTAAGAGTCGTGACTAATGGCAGGTGCAGAAATAGGAGTCTGCATTGGTTCAGCCACCATTACGGGTACTGGAGCAGGAGAGGGTGTTGGGGAGAACACCCCAGGTGGCAAGAATAGTTTCTTCAAGTCCTCCACAGTTTTCCTTCTCCCAGCAACCATTTAGCAAATTTCTCCTCAAAAGTTTCAGATAGTGGTGGGGCTCATTCCCCAGGTCTTACTGTCCTTAGTTATCTCTCCAAGCAGTGAGGGCTCCCTCTGGGGTAATGGTCTGTGGTACTTTGGAGCTATCTGTGGATCCTTAAACTCTACTAGGGCCAGGAAAGTGTGGGTGAGCAGATTAGCGGCCCACCCACCACCACAGGATTTTGTAAACCTTCCACCTTGGAAAGTACTCCTGCACAGTGTCCGTATTGATACCCAGGGGATGTCCAGGATAAGCATAGCATTTTGGGGTCGATCTCCTCCCAGTACACCACTCCACCAGCCGGTGCACAGCCACTTCTGTCGGGGTACCCATTTATTTATTTATTTATTTTTTTCCTTAACAGTGGTTTGTAAATATGGCCACTAGAGGACACACAATCCCAGCGGTGCCTCAAAATGTAACCCTAGATGGCGCTATCCCAGGGCTACTACCCTGCCTGATTTGCCACTAACAGGTTGAGGGCCTGGATCCAATGGCGGGTGCCTCCACCCAGAGGTCAGGGTTTGCAATAGTTAAACTTACTTGGTCACAGCCCTCTGGGACACTGCAACCTTTCTTCCACTAGTGGCCCACACAATATAGCAAATTACCTTCACAGTATACACTTACCCCAAGGCTGGTTCAGGCACGGGACATCCTGTAAAATAAGATACAGTGCAACAATCACAGTACAGTACTTTAACATAGACAAATACCTCAGGCAGTATAACTTTGTTGAAACAAACAGCTCTGATTTATTTAGGGGATATAACAAGGACAGGGGAAATCAGGTTAATTAGCTTATCACTTTACTATCTACCTATGGCTCTGTACAGGCCTATCCCTACCAGTTACTGTCCCTGGGTACCCAGGCCCTAGTGGCTAGTCCAAACCGTGGCAGCTGGTGGGGCCCTTTCACCAGAGAAAAGGAAAATTAAACAGTCAGCAGTACAGTAATTCCATTTGGATTTAATGTGGCAATTCAACAGGGCGACCCGAATTAGTACTCACGACTCCAAAGAAGATATGGTCCTTCAATGTCAGCAGGGCTACTTTTGATCTCAAGAGACTCCTCACACATTTATATGGTAAAAAAAGAAAGCACTATACCAGGCAGGCTGCATCTGTATCCCAATCGCAATTACTGCACAATAACCAGGAGAACACACAGCAGATTCAGTTCCTGACAGACCGAGTGTAATTCAACAATTTCTTCAGTCTTCTACAGGGTGAGCCTGGTTTCTACTCTTCAGAGATCCTTTGATTCTTTTCACAGGGCGGATTCAGTCCTAACAAGCAGTTACACAAGTTGTAGACCGGAACTCTGGGCCTTGCACACGTTTTTGACTGAAACTGTGCACTTGAAGGAGCACAGGGTTTCTTTCCCTTCACTTTCAGATCTCAAACTGAAACTCCCAACAGACAAAAACCGGCACTTCCTTTGAGTTCCTCCCAGTTCTTGACTGGATTGGCTGTCACTCACAATAGACTGCTGCTGTTGGTCCAAAAGGCACCGAAGTCTAAACTACATCTCCCAGAGTCACTGCCCATACAATCCTCTTGTGGCTGGCTCAGATTATGAGTCCCAAGTTCTGATTCGTCAAGGCATCATTTTAGAGCTAGTTTACCCCACACTGATTGGTCCAGTTCAGCAGTTCAAACCAGAATGGGGAACTAGGCAGACAGTTCTGACTGCAAAGAAAGCAGGTTAGACAAACTGTAATTTTATTATTACTGTAAATGATTTCTGGCAATCAGTTACATCTTTCAGACAGGTTCCCTTTGCACTCTAGTGACTGCAAAATGGGGTGAATTGGCAGCAGCTTGAGTGGTACTCAATCAAAGAAACACACAGTCCCCCATACAAACTAATTATGTCTGCAAGCAGACAGCTCTTAAAGAGACAGTACCAGAGGTTCTAAAAACACTCACTGATAAATGGCTTAAACGCCAAACACCATTCAGGCTTGGAGCATTCAAGCAAGCTCCTGGAAGTCTTTTGGGAACCCCCATTTGCAGGGGGGTTACATATGTGTATGTATCTGTATTTATACAATGGCAAGAAAGAAAGCTGGCCTCTGATTGGTCAGTGTGGGACTGGACCCATGATGTTATCCCAGTACAACATCATGGGTCTAGTCCCAGCGCACACACAGGACCACAGCAACTGTTCAGGGAATCATTTCACATGGCCCACTTGGAGGATCTCCACTCTGCTCACAACCACTTTATGTCTGTGTCTGGATTTTTAGCACAGAATAGCAGCAACACCTCATAACCCCAGCACAATTTTCCCCACCGAAATTAATTTTTTATGTTTGCTTGCGTGCATGCACAAGAAACATTGTGTGGCAGTTTAGGAGAGAAGTGGGTTGTAGAGGTGTGGCACTGTGGCAGCCAATGGGGGAACTGCATTTGGGGGCTTGGCACTGGAGGACCAATGGAGGCACAGTGTGCTGATGACACTGGTTTCCAAAAGTGCCACCAAGTTGAAACATTTTCGCCGCTGCAATGAGGGGCCGCCTTGTCATTGCAGCATCAGCCATTCCGCTGCAATGAGGGAGTGACCCGTCATTGTAGGGTGGTACCTTCCCAAGTGTAACAATTTATGTAAACATGGTGGCGGCTTGCCGCCCCCTCTCAGACCCATGAAAGCTGAATGGGGGGTTGGAAATCCTGCTTCATTCTGCTCCAAAAAAAAAAAAGTCCTCTGAGACCAACCCTAATGGTATCTATATCCTTTCTCCCTGCTCTTCTCTGCGCCCTCTTTTTCTATACCCCCTTCCTCTCTCACCTTCCCTCTTCCTCTACTACATCCCTTTCCCACACTATATCCTATCCCCCCTTCCCTCCATCTAGCCCTCTGGCCTCCTAGCCCTTTTCCTTGTTCCCCCTGTATTCTTATTTATCTTCTTTTGGCAGCTGGTAACCCCCCACCCCAATGCTTCTTACCGTTCTATGCTCCCTGTACTTACCTTTTCATGAGCAATATGTATCATACTACCTGAAATTGTATTTAATTACTGTGATGTCTGTAATTATGTGCTTAATTACTGTGATGTTTGTTGTTATGCAATATGTAGTTGCCTGCACACGTCAGAGAAACCTTCTTGTGAATGAGCTTGCTCATGAGTTTTTCCTGTAATAACGGGCGAACAATCACTATCGGCCCCCGACCCAGTTCATATGCGGCGGGGAGCCCTCCACGTCGGCATGATGTAACCCCTCCCCATTTGTTGTGTGCTGAGGGATGCCTAATCCCCTCGCATCGTGCCCCCCAACAGTCGTTCTTTGCCAACAGGGGAGCCCAGTCCCTGTCGGCTTAAGTACCCCCACCCCAAAAAAGGCAGGTGGCACACTGGGAGCCCACCCAAGTGTGCTGATAGCAAGCCTGGGGAAACAAAACCTTCCCGTGATGTCTTTTTCTCTTTGTTTTTGCTCCCTGAAACAAAGGAAACGTTCCCACGCCGGTCGCCATCTCCTCCCCCAACCCGCACCCACCCACTGTGCACCCTACCTCCTCACCCCTCACCCCATACTTACCTCCAGTGCCTGGGCGACGATCTTCAGTGGACTGGGAACACGTCTGCACTCTTCAAAGCTGACCGTGAACTGAAGAAATGCCGGTAATCTGTATAATGGCATAATTAGCGTTTTTTCAACTTTGGTGCATATCTCAGGCATTTTTGGGAATTTTGGCACCAAATTTTCAACATGGGGTTATTGGAACCCCTCCTCTTGAATTCAGCCACTGTCATGGCATTATTCAGTTCCAAAAGGTGATTTTGTGGTCACTGTGTGGAATCACCTTCCAGAACCGATTAACAAAATGACAGTGCCAGTGTTCATGAGGTGGGCTCTCAAAAAGCCTATGTTGCAAATTTGGTGAAAAAAAAATCCAAAAAACGACTGTTTTACAAGCATACATTGCAGAGTTTCCATGCATGCTCATCATCTCAAATTTTTAATATTTTCACTCCAGATTTTCAACATTGGCATTTTTCCACACCTCCTTATGAAAAGTACAGCTGTAATTTTTCACATCCTGACTAAAATGTGTTTTCTCACTTCCGGAGCAGAATAGCGTGGTCACTGTGGGAAATTAGTGTTCAGGACACATTAAGAAAATGACAGTGAAAATGTTCATGAGCAAAGTTCCTAAAATGCTTATGTTAAAAATTTGGTGATGAAAGTCCATAAAATTACTGTGTTACGAGCGTGTGTTGCACAGTTTCCACGCACCCTCATAACTTCGCGAATTTGTAATATTTTCACTCCAGATTTTCAACATTGGCATTTTTCCACACCTCCTTATGAACAGTGCAACTGTCATTTTTCACATCCTGGCCGAAATGTGTTTTCATGCATCTGGTGCAGAATAGCGTGGTCACTGTGGGTAGTCAGTGTTCGGGACAGATACAAAACAAATCACAGTGACACTGTTCACGAGCAGAGGTGCTAAAATGCCTTTGTTAATAATTTAATGACAAAAGTCCATGAAATGACTGTGTTACAAGCGTACGTTGCACATTTTCCATGCACTCTCATAATTACGCGCATTTGTAATATTTTCACTCTAGATTTTCAACATTGGAATTTTTTCACACCTCCTTATGAACAATACAGCTGTTATTTTTCATATCCTGTCCGAAATATGCATTTACACATCTGGCACAAAATAGTGCGGTCGCTGTGGGAAATCAATGTTCGGGACAGATTAGGAAAATCATAGTGACACTGTTCATGAGCAGAGGTCACAAAATATCTATGTTGAAAATTTGATGAAAAAATTCCACTAAATGACTGTGTTACGCACATGCGTTGCGCAGTTTCCACATAAGCCCGGAAGTTTGAGTTTTTTTTTTATATTTTCACTACAGATTTTCAGCATTGCCATCTCTTCACACCTCCCTATGAATGGTACAGCTGTCATTCTTCACATCCTGCCCAATCTGTGTTTTCATACATCTGGCACAGAATGGCACAGTCGCTGTGGAAACTCAGAGTTTGGGACACATTAACAAAATCACAGCGACACTGTTCATGAGAAGAGGTCCCAAATGCTTTCATGAGGTGGGGGTCACAAAAAGGCCATGTTGAAAATTTGTAGTGCAAATACCAACAAATGCCCGGGACGTTAGGGTGTCTAACCATAACGTCCCACCCTGTACAGACTGACAGGCATCAGGGGTGTGCCTTTGGATTGCTGACTGTAATGCTCATGCCATTCCACCCCCCCCAACACCCTGCAGCCAGTGACAGGCATTGAGGTGTGCCTTGAACTCTTCGGCCCCATTCTATACTGCACCCATTTCAGCTTATGTCCTTATGGAATGGGGGTGACTGTACAGCCGTACACCCCAAGGCACACCTCAATACATGTTGGTGTCTGTAGGATAGGGTGAAGTGAAATGGCATGAACATTATGGGCGATGACCCAAATGCATATCCCAATGTCTGTCCATCTCTGCAGGGTGGAGGTGGGGTTGGCGTGAAGTTCAATACTTCACTGCCATTCCTATTCTGCATCTCTCTAACTCCTGCATTTCCAATGCTAATACCAGCAAGCAAACATTTGGCATTGACAAATGCTTGTTATTACTTTGTCACACTTTATGAATTTCTGTCCCCTCGCTTCACTGTCAGTACCAAAGTGAAGCAATAGAATGTGCTCAACTGTTGCCGTAGAAAGCCGCATGCAGTGGCTGTGGGAAAAATTAACAGAGCACAATGAAACCCCTCACCCGATTCAGCAATGGAGAAAAATAAAACAATCACCTGCTCCACTTGACTCAGCTTGGCAATGCCCTGGAAAAACCAAAGAAAACTGGAGACCTGTGGTCCTCTGTGAACCTACTTTCAGCCCGTGTCAGAATCACACTCACATTTCAAAACTGCAGCAGTAGTTTGACTTGCCTAACACATCCCTTTTGATGGCCATAAATACTCGCCACGACGCCAAGGCAGACCAAAAAAGTACACCAATGCCAGACAACACATCAATGGTGACTGCGGTGGTGGTGGTGGGGGGGGACAGCAACACATTTAAGCGAGAAAAACAGCCTCTGAACAGGACACCAATGTGTGGAAACAGCGCCACCTTCTGGAAAATTGTGGACTTTTTTTTAATTAATATACCTCCACATACAAAAAATCTACTTAAAATGTAAAGAAAAAAAAGATTTCTTAAATGTTTTACTAATTTACAAATGAGCCATTGTATAATAGCAATAATGCACTCCAGGGTGTGTGTTGTGCTGGGATAATGTCATTTCTCAGGTGTTGATCGCACTTGGCCTGCAGCCTCTTGCTTCAACCACCCGAGGCGTGACGTTATCCAGCACAACAGACACCCTGCCGTGCATTGTTGCTTAAATATTTTATGTATCTGTGCACAGTGTATGTGTGTGTGTCTCTGTGATATATCCTCAGTGTGCAAAAATGTTGTTTTTTCTTGCCAACTCTTGTCTCTAACTGCTAAAAGGAACACCTTCAACCCCAGAAAGGTTGATTGAAATGCACTTAAATGAAAATGTACAGCCCTAGTAACTTAAAATGTAACTTCATTTTTAATTTTTAAAATAAGTTTTTTTTTTGTTCTTTATTGTCATGACGTCATTTATATGAAAGCAATAAGACACGACAGGGTGTGGGTTGTTGATTGATAAGAGCACGTCCCCAGGTGCATTGTTAGGCATGAGGTGCTTGTGCCGAGTGACTACAGCAGCTGGGTAGTGCTCTTATCAATCAACAACCCACACCCTGAAGTGTCTTATTGCTCTTATAAAATGGGTAACAACTATTTCTATAACAATCAAACAAAACTCTGGACGTATTATTAAAGATTTAATAATAGTGTATTCTTTTATTTAAATATGGTGAAAAATAGTCCCCAGATTAGGGTAGAGGAGTGGTAAAATTGATTGAACAGCAACTCACTGAAAAAATGCTAAACCAGTGAATTGGTGGGACAGCAATGTATTATTTGAGCAGTTTGGGTCTGCCTCTGTAACTGTGTGTTCCCACCTTTTCTTTTTGTGTATAAAGTATTACTGTATTGCCTACCTTCTTCATCCTGTTTTTTTTTCTATTTTTTCCCTCATTCAAGACACATAATGTTTATCATGGAATGTTTACCATGGAATACAGGGACTCAAAATTCTGCTCAGTTCCGCTGGTAGAATGTTACTCTCCCAACATACTGTACACACAGACAACAAAGGCCTGTTTTAGAGCCAGTGACTCAATTATCTCACTGTCAAGGTAAGCAGAAGAGATTTCCCTGATGAGCAGGTAAAGACAGAAGGGGAATTTTCACTGTTAGTAAAGAAACAGTTGTAGTGAAAACTATAAACAATACTTAAGGTTTCTAATTTGTTTATGTGTGTAAGGAGAGTGTGATGATCAGGGAAACAACGTTTACTTAATTTGTTTTATTTTTTATTTAAGGTAGTTTTATTTTTAGGGCCCAGCTAAAGGTTTTTACAGTGTAAAGGTAACAGCTATGTTTGTGATGGAAGATCGGTTCTGGTTGCAGAGGGACTGATGGAAAATATCAGTTGCTCAGTGGTATTGCTGCCTTTTCACCTATGGAGGGTAAGGTATTAGGAAAGTAGTGCCACCTTTCAGTTTGTTGACAGGTAAGGACACACCTTTTGATCAATCAGGGTGAAGGATTTCTTTTACCCATTTTATAAGAGCTTTTAGACAAGTAAAGAAGTTGCACTGAGCACATTCTCAAAGCTAGCACTTTTTAAAATGTGTACGAAGACATTACGTACCTGTAATAGTATTAGAACTTTATCAACAAATCTCTAAAAATTGGGAGAACACGGCCACTGTAAAGTAAAGAATATTACACTAAGACATCACTAGAGTTTATTATAAGAATAATCAACAAATAATCCTGATAGAATGTAGTTAGCCTTCAGAATTTGTAAGGAATAGCATATGGCAGGGTGTGTGGTTTTAAGGGAATAATGCAACCCTTGGGTGGTTGTTAGGCAGAAGGCATATCCGAGTGCTGCAGCTCCCAAGAAGTGCATTATTCACTTATGACTGCACACTCTGGAGTGTATCCCATATAAAGCTTCAACCTGTCTCCTGTGCCATTACCTTTAAAGAGTCCCATACTTCCTCCCATGAAGTAATCATTGCAACTAGTCTTTGTCATCTCTACTATCTCCTCCCACACTGCAAATGGCGGGTTGCTGCTTCTAGGTAATTTCAACCTAGACTGGTTCTCCTCCTCCTCTAAGCCTACCCTCCTTAAAATCAAAGCTCTCAACCTAACTGAATTGATCCATGAACCCACCCACATAAACTCCCGCTCCCATAACCACTCATTGCTTGAGTGGGTGTTATCCTCCCACTCCCACCATATCACTGCAGCAGGGACACTGACAGATGTCATCAGTGATCACTGCATCACATTCTGCATAAGAAAGGTTCACACCCTCTGTGCAGCCCCCAAATACATTTGGTCCCACCCCCTCCACAAACTAGACACCACTGCTCTCCAACAAGACCTCTATGTGGCAGACTGGCAACCTATCTTCTCAGATGTTGACATTGACTCTGCCCTATCTCTCTTCTCCAACCTCATCTTCCACATTTGGAATCACCATGCCCCCCTAAAGAAATCCAGAGTAAAAGGACATGATCACCCCTGGATAACTGCAGACCTGTTGGCCAAATACAGAGCCAGGGACAAAACTTGGCACCACTATAAAGATTCCTTATCTCAAGTGGACCTCCGAGCTCATGAAGCCCTTAGGAATAATTGCACAAAGGCCATCTGCCTCTCCAAGGCTAATTACTTCAGGCACCACATCACTCTCTACTTGACCCCTCCACCCAACTAGCCTCCCCATCTTCAAAGTTGATGGCTCCCCTGTTTCTGACCCTGTATCAGTTGCAGAGATTTTCAACAAATTCTTTGCCACTTGCACTCTCCCCGATAACCACACCCTCATACCCCCCCAAACCCCCCTCGGTCCTATTGGATGCTTCGGGTCAACCTTCTAAATTCAAATTCCCCCATTTCTCCCTCCTTGAAGTCTACACAGCCCTCCTCTCCCTTAACCCTACCAAGTCCAGCCCTGACTGTAACCACTCCAGGCTTCTGCACATCTCTGCCCCAGCTATAGCAGCCCTGCTCACCCACATTCTAAATCTCTCTCACTCCATCTCCTCCATCCCAATTCCTGGAAATCTCCCAAGGTTTTACCCCTTCACAAGGGAGGTGACCCTTCTGGTCCCAGAAAATACAGGTCTATCTCCATCCTACCCACTCTCGCCAAACTGCAAGAATCCCTTATTCATTCTAGGCTGTCTGAATTTCTAGCCACTACAAATACTCCCTCACCAGTGCAGTCTGGTTTTAGGAAACAACACTCGACCATCTCCTCATTATTGCGAGTTACAGATTCAATTTTTTCAGCTATGTACAAGAGTCTTATTACTGTCGCCATTTTCATTGACCTGGTGAAGGCTTTCAATTCTGTCTCCCATCCCTTCCTGCTTCAAAATCTTAGATCTGTTGGCCTTGCTGAATCTGCCATTAACTGGTTCCACTCTTATCTTCACAACAGGCAGCAATCAGTTCAAATAGATAATACTCTATCCTCCCCACTCCCTTTCCTTTCCAGGATCCCCCAAGGCTCCATCCTTAGCCCCATCCTTTTCTTTCTATTTATAAACAACCTCCCCTCAGTCTGCAAATCTTGTAATATGCACACATATGCTGACAATACTATTATTTTCATCTCTGGGCCCTCTGACATCAGTGTGCAGTCCCCCCTCCAGGAAGACTTCAACAGAGTTCGGTCTTGGTTCAAGGACAACCAACTCAAACTCAGTGCAAAAAAAAAAAAAGCAGTGGCCATGACTTTGGCTTCAGACAAAAACTGACCACTCTCCACTCTTCTTCTGCCTTCACTACCTTGGATGGATCTCCCCTTGAGAATGTTCCTGCTTTCTTGTTTTTTTAATTTATTGTGCTTTTTGTTCTCCTACCACCAGCCGCCTGGAACCTCAGCTCTGGTCAGGGACCTCAGGCTTCCACCTCCAAACTGGCCATGACCCTCTGATACCCCCTGGCTTACCCCCCCCAGGGTGGGGCTGTGGCACCAGCTACCAACAGTGCTGCAAACAATGGGATAGATCGGAGGGTCAGCCTGGAGGCTAATTGAAGCCAAGGCAGGCTTCATCTAGGGCGGCTGGTACTGAAAGTTTTTTTGTTTTGTTTCTTTAGTTTTTCTGGGGGTGGGGATATGCAATGACATCTAGTGACTGCCCCACCCCCCTGAACATTCTAACACCAATTGCTGTGATACCCCCAGCCTCCACCAGGGGTCAATCAAGCACTGGTTATACTCCCCTCCCTCCTTCCCCCCCCCGGAGAAGGAGAGCAGTCCTCAGGACACTCCATCCTTCTCCCCCCGGTTGGCCCTCCGGCGACTGGGTCGCTTCGAACCTGGGTCCGCTAGCGCGCCAAAGCGAAATTCAACACTGGCACTGATGGGAAACATTCCAGCTTTCAAATACTTGAGGGTATGGTTGGATAGCCACCTGCATTTCTGCACTCATGTTGTTGCCATCTGCACTAAACTCTGTCCCAAATTGGCTGTCCTTTATCGACATAAAGACAGTCTCCCCACCCACCGAGAATTGGTATCCAAAATGATCCTACCCATCTTTGATTATGCTGATGTGGTGTATGGCACAGCCTCACAATCATCCCTTGCCAGACAAGACACACTGCTAAACTCCTTCTGCCACTTCGCTACCGTATCTCCCCCCACCCTTACCCACCGTCTCCTTTATTACGCCTTCTCCCTTGCACCTTTATCTCACAGGAGAATGGTTCACTGTGCATCCTTTGTTGCAAAGTTCTAGTTTGGAACCCTTCCCACCTACCTCTCCTCCCACCTCTCCCAAGTTGATACCTCAAACTCCTCCCTTTGCTAAAGAGATCCACATACCTTTTCTATACCTCACCCTCACTCTGCTATTGATCAGTCTGCTTTCTGCTTTCACATCCCTTTTCTCTGGAATAAATTTCCCTCTGAAATCTGACTATCCTCCTCCTTCTCTTTCCAAAGGCTCCTCAGACTTCTACCCTGTCTGCAGTGCTCTCAGTGATTCCAACTCTGGTATACTACCTGATGTGCTAAGTGACCACTGCCCCACCTTCTGCATCAGGAAGTTTCACCCTCCTTCAACTCCTCCCAAATGCATACAGTATCAACCCCTCAGACCACTTGATATGAGCAAACTTCTCCAAGACCTGGCCTCAGCCAACTGGTCTCCTGTCATCTCCTCCTTGTCCATTGACACTGCCCTCACTCATTTCACATCCATTCTTTTTTTTTTTCCACTTGCCCGGCTACCACAGCTTTCAGAGGAGGCCTCATACCCCCTCCTGCTCTGTCTGCCTGAGCTATTCAAGACTGCCCCTACCCCAGCTTCATTGTGCTCGGGGAGCTGGGGTTGTATGTGATTTTCTCCTGTTTTTCTCCTCTTGACCCCCTAGGATGCCGGCGTGAAGGACATATGTCCAGGCAGACGCCATACTGATGCTCGCTGTTGCCAAGCACCCAGACTGTCATCACGTTGCCCGTGTAAGCCCGTGCTTCCACTGGCCCCCAGGAATGTTGGGTGCGAAAGACACCCCAGTAACCCACCCCTGGTGGAGGACAGCATCCACTGGGACTCTCGATCCTCCACCCCCCCACCGGTCCCCGACAACCCTGAGTCCATTCCCGAACCCGGATTGCCGGCATATCGTGAGGTGTGGCATTCAGCACCTCAACCCTTAGCACCAGCGGGCCAGCCCACATCCATTCTTTTTAAAATCTGGAACACACATGCCCCTCAAAAATCCATCAGAGTTAAATGCTCCCACCACCCCCCGGATCACCTCTGAAAACTTGTCCATGTGTAAATCCCATGATCTATCGTGGTGTCACTTCAAATCATCACAGAGCCCAGTAGTCTTGCAGACTTACCGTACACTCTGCAGCAATTGCAATAAGTGCATACGACAAGCCAAATCAGATTTCTTCAGAGCCCATTTGCAGACATCTAACAACACTTCTTCTTCCTTCTGGAAAGATCTGCAGTCACTCAGTCAACCCTCCTTCGATTTCCCTCCACCCACTCTCAGTGTTGCGGGATCACTACTTAGTGATCCTACCCTTGTTGTTGAAGCTCTAAATAAGTTCTTCACAATCTATGCTGTACCGCAAGGTCCACCTACTCCCCATTCCATTTCCCCCCTTCTCCTTCCTTGGTCCTCCGAATTCCACCTAAAGCCGGTATCTTCCTCTGAAGTCTATAGAGCCCGCGTCTCCATCAACCCCTCAAAATCTTGCCCTGATAGCTTGCACCCTAAGCTCTTCATTATCTCAGCTCCCTCAATTGTCACCCTCTTAATCTTCATTTTCAATCTGTCCATCTCTACAGCTATTGTCCCCTTGGCTTGAAAGTCAGCTACAGTCCTCCCCTTCTTCAAAAGGGGGGATGCAACTGCCTCAGGCAACTACCACCTCATATCACTTCTCCCCTCACTTGCCAAGGTCCAAGAGTCCCTGGTCCTCTCTTGGCTAAACAAGTGCCTCCTAGTCTCCAACACCCTGTCTCCTGTTCAGTCTGGCATCAGAAAGTACCATTCTACCACCACTTCCCTTCTGTGCTTTACCGATGCCATTCACTGAGCCACGGATCAAGGTTTCGACACCTTGGCTATTTTCCTTGACCTAGTGAAAGCCTTTGACTTGGTGTCCTACCCCCTCCTCCTGAACAAACTGAGCGCCTCCGGCCTCTGTCCTCTCACCATGTCCTGGTTCAGTTCCTAGTTATCTGGCCATTCCCAGTCAGTAAAAATAAATAATGTCCTATCCTCCTCCCTCCCTCCCTCCCTCCCCATCACTGCAGGAGTACCCCAAGGGCTTGATCTTGAGGCCTGTCTTATTGTCTCTGTTCATAAATAACCTCCCTTCTGTATGTTCCCATGCCAAGTTCCATATGTATGTGGACGATACCGTCCTTTTCCCTCTCTGGCCTATCTGCTTCAGTCATTTAATCCCCACTCCAAGAGGACTTCACTGCAGTTACTTCATGGCTCAGCATTGATTGTCTAAAACTAAACATAAAAAAAAACTGTTGCAATGACCTTCGGAACCAAGCAAAAACTTGCTAGGATCCAAGCTCTTCCCACCTTTCTGTCCTGCGAGAACACTCCCCTCGAGAATGTCTCTACTTACAAGTACCTTGGGGTTTTGCTCGATCCCTCACTCAACTTCTGTTCCCACTTTAATGCCCCGCACTCGAAACTACATCCTAAACTAGAGCTGCTCTACTGCCTCAAAGTTAGTCTTCCACTTCCTGTTAGACATGACCTAATGATCAAATGGATCCTCCCTACCTTTGATTACGCAGATGTGGTCTACAGTGCTGCCCATGTGACCTCTCCAAACTCAATATCATCTACCATGTCTTCTGTTGGTGCGACACAAATGCCCCCCCGATCTAACCCACTGCTGTGACCTCTACTCTTCCCTAGCCCTCCAATCCCTCTCTCAGAGATGCTTGTCACATTGCGCCACCCTTATATCGAAGTTCTGGTTTGGGGCTCTCCCGTCTTACCTTGCCTCTCTCTCCAAAGCTGCCACCCCCTCACTGTACAACTCACGGTCAATTGGTGCCCGCTCTTTTGCACTCCCATGAGTCCACACCTCAGCCATCAAACTTCCCTTCTCTTGTAGGCTTCCTTCCCTTTGGAACAGCATCCCCCCCATACCCATCTCACCCTCTTCTTTCCCGCCCTCAAGCGCTTACTCAGACCAACCTCTACCTCATCCTGCACCTGTCCCCACCCCATTAGCACATTCTGTGGTTTTGCTCCAAAAGCGGATTTCCTCTAAGTCATATCCTAGTCTTATATCATATATATTGTAAATACACATGTATTATATTGTAATTACTGTATGAATTTACTGTATGTAAGCAGCAATCCTATACATAATTATGATTCCTTGTCATTATTGTATGCGACCCCTTGTTGTTGTATTTGTTCCCCCTTCCCCAGGTCGTACCTGGAAACAAACTCTGCTCATGGTACCTTTCCAGGTTATCAAATTTTAAATAAAATTAAAATAAATAAATAAATAAAAAACTCTCTTCTCCTTAAATAATTGAAGTTTCCCCCCTTAGTTGTCAATACCTCAGAGTTCCACGCTTCCCTCATTTAGATGGGATCCCAGTATTATACTGAGTACCTTGCTCCTGTGACTAATGGTCATGACACTAATTTTACTTTGTGTTACCGTAGGTCCTGCATCTGTACTAGTACTGTAACTGAGGTTCCAATTGTGTCTTTATTAACCATGACCCACGTTTGCTAACTTGCTAATATTGTTTTACGTTATTGTTTTCCCCCATGTACCCTTTTCCCTTGGTCGCACCTGGAAATGAACCACGGTTCAATGGTGCCTTTCCCAGTTATCAACTTATAAATAAATAAATAAGGGATATACAATGGTGAGCTGTCAGATAAATGATTTATCTACACAAGTGCTGTTTGCACCTCGGGTAACCTCACAAATGCATAAAATAGGTTTTATCTGTTAAAAAATGTAGTTCTAGTGAGGTATGTGGTTCTAAAAGAATAATCAATGGTCATGTGACATGTTTCAACCAATGATGTTAAATGATTTTCATGACCCACTTCATAAACAATTATCTGTTCTGCAGATCAGGAATGCAATGTAAATAAAAACTGTCTAGAAATGTTTTTATCAAGCAGTTGCCTTTAGAGTTCAGGAGCTAATGCAAGTGAATTGTAGCATCTGACATATTGGCAGAAGAAAGGCAGGAGCACTGTTACATCTGGGTCTCAGTAACTGGAGCCCTGAATCTCTTAGTATGGGCCCCAACCCGTTGCTGAGTATTACTACTAAAATCAGTCTTTTTTCAAAAATCTGCAGTTTACCCAAGCTTCTTAGAACTCTGGCCTCAGTAGGTTGCCAACCTATGAACATATCTATAGAAAGGCATGATTGTTGAATAGTAATGGTGGCAGTTTATTATTTATTATTTTATAAAATGGGTTGGAAATTTCCTGAGACCTGACTGACCAGTGAGATTCCAAACCTATGTGGTTATAAAACAATATCCAGTGGTTTGGATCTGCCTTCCCCAGTTAGGATGCATCACCAAAGCCGCACTGTATCACTGCTCCTTCTAAAAATAAACTTTCAAATTGCAACCATTTTTTTCTCTTTTCACTAAAAATTTTTAACTACACCCTAAAAATAAAACTATCAAATTAAAAATACAACTTAACTGTTGCTTCGTCTTCATCATGCCTCCTTACATACATATGATGATCCAGAAAGTAAACTAATAAACTAAAAAGAAACAAGTCACTAAAACCGGTGGGGGAAAAAGTGGTGCCCAGAAATTATAAAAAAATAAGCCATTGGGTGGTGTGCATACTCAAATGTAATACACACCCTCGACATTGCTGAGGGATGCTTTTTTAAACCTCTCAGACTTCGCTTTCAGGGTGTATGTAGCACTCACACCTCAGGTGTGTGTACAATTCTGGTTACACACACCCTCCCATATATTATTTTCTACATTATGTTACTTCTAACTTGTTTCATGTAGGGGGCATTTAGTTCACTCAGAGATAGTGCACTAGAGTAACAGTTTGGAAAAAGAGCAATGTGTCGAATCTGTAATGAATGCAAGCAGAAAGCAATTATCCAAAATGGCTTGGTTTTGGTGTGTTTCTCCAAACCGCATGCAAGCACTCTGAAGCCACAAACTCAAGGCAAAGCATCATGTATGTTGCTGTTTGTATCATTCTCTTCCTTAAAGTAGCAGTGCAGTGATTTGTTTTTCAAAAAAGCTAGTTTCAGCTATAGTTAATAAAAATATCAGCATACCAATCAAATTTTTTTTAAATATTCTAGGTACCTCCAGTGCTAAGGAGGCATTATTGCATAGTTAAGGTCACTGAGCTGCAAACCTGGAGACCTGGGTTTGAATCCCACGAGCCCTCACTTGCATACCGTGTGACCCTGAGCAAGTCACGTAACTTCCTTGTGCTCCCAGGTTGCACCTGGAAACAAGCTCCAGCTTAGGGTGCCTTTCCTGGTGAAACAATTTCCTCTCTCCCCTTTCCCCTTTCCCCATGTTGTACACGCTGAGTTTTTTTCCCAACACTTGCCAGGTCTACAATGCTATTTTTAAGCCAAATGTGGTGATCATCTTTTTTTCTTGAAAAAAAAAGTAATTAAAACATTTATTGAAATACTCACATTTCAGAGGAACTAGAAAATGTTGCCACCAAATAAAACTAGAATATGCCTGGAATCTTTTATAGTGTAAGGAGGTAGAGTACATTTTGTTTTGCCCAGTTTCATTGCACTGCTACTTAAAACAGCTAGTGTACTGCCTGAAATTAATATTAACTTTCGAAAGTAGTGAACTGTTACCTCTTATATCTGAGGTATTTTTCTCTTTTCCCCTTTGCTACTGTAATTAGAAGGTTTTTCTACCCGACTATACTTGGTGAGATATGTGGAATAGTATTTCACGTGGACGTTGACATAGCTAGCTCTGTTCCTCCTCTCGTCATTAGCCTTATAACATCACTTTTTGTGACATCACAGCTGACCAAGAACAGCCATTCACCTGCTGAAGGATCGGTCACTTGTGATGTCATAGTAAGTGAGGTCACAATGCTGAAGAGGTGTGAAGAGGACTCGAACCATATATGTCAATCGTGAGGTAAAGAACTACTTTTTACATTACACGTAATACTGTGTGGTAGAAAACCTTCTAAGTAGTGAATGAAAAGAAAAAATACTTTAGAAATGAAAAAAGCTTTATTATATAATGACAAGAAAATTTCCTGGACTCTGCTTGGTCAGTGTGTATTTGTTGCAGTAAGATTATCTGAGCATAACCCCACAGCATCAAGCCCAAACATACAAATCATTGCACAGCAGACTGGATAACCAACCACAGCCTCTCTTACCAAGAGAACTGAATACCTTGCAATTGAAGTACAGGAGCAAAACCTTAGCTTCATATAAAAACCCTAATTTATTTATATTGTGTGTGTGTGTGTGTGTGTGTGTGTGTGTGTTGGGGGACAACATTATTTTTGCCATGGCTAAAACATTTCAAAATTAGGCAGAGAATGAGTGTCAGAACATCTCCATTATACTGTGGGAACATCTCTTTTATAGTACCAATTTTACAGTTTTATTTTTTATGAGGAAAGACACCGCATATGAATGCACTGCATCATGGGTATGCAAATACCTAATTGTCTAGTATTGAATAACACACTTCAGTGATACCAGAAATTGATTATTTGCATACCCATGATGCAGTGCTTTCACATGGGGAGTGTTTCCTCAAAAAACAAAACAAAAAAAAAATAAAACTACTGGAATTCCAGTGATGTCAGCAGCTTGATGGCAGCTTAACTCGTGGCTCTCCTTATCCTCAACTTCTAAATCAAAACGCATCCATTAAAAAACAAAATGCAATCGCTGGCAAAAGTGATGCGATCGAAGGCAATTCTAATGAAGGGTCCACATACCCCAGCACAGAAACTACAATCAATGTTAGCGGGAGAAAAATCGAGATGACCACCAGGCCCCTTCGAAGATGAAGACAGCATGGTGTTCACGGCTGACTCAGAAGAGGGCTGTACTCATTTAGTTGAAACTATACTCCAGACGGCCAAAACAGTATCCAAAATAGGCCACTCACTAACAGCACTGAGAGCGGACATCGGGAAGATTGAGCACCGCACAGATAAACTTGAACTGGGCCTTACCACAGTAATGGAGCAGGTGGACCAACACGACCACCTTTTGCTGTTCCTTATGGCAAGAGAGAGAGAGAGAGAGAGAGCTAATGAATAAATTGGATGATCTGGAGGGGGGAAGCAGACGTCAAAACCTGAGGATCTATGGAATCCCTGAAGGTGCAGAGAAGGAGGCGAAAGACCCAATCCTTTTCCTGCAGAGGGTTCCCCAGAAAATTTTGAAGCTCCCAGATGACTTCGATCTATCTATGGATCAAGCACACTGCTCACTAGCACAGAGACCCTCTAACCCTGATGCCCACCCGTGGTCATTTGTTGTCAAAATGAGTACCTACAGCAGCAAGGAAGAACTGCTCCATAGAGCATGGAGAATGGGGTCTATCATGTTTGGAAAGGCTAGGCTGACTATTGATAACGATTATACTTTGCAAGTGCAGGAGGCTAGACACATGTTATGGCCAGTGCTAAAACAGTTACGAGCAAAAAACATTAAGGCACAAATGTCATACCCAGTGCACCTGTGAGTTGAGACCAGCAAGGGCTTCAAAATGTTCATGGATTTGGAAGCAGCTTCAAAGTTTCTGGAGGAGGTTGGTGTAGTGGTGCCCCACCTTGGAAAAGAACATCTGGAGAAGGAACTGTGAAGAGCGGCATGGACAATGGCCCACAGCAGATCGGTTACAACACACCAGCCTGGAAGAAATCAATCACCCTCTCTGAGGGCTGACATATCCGCACTACTGAGGCCGTATACCTCCCGACTCCAACTTGAAGGAATTCTCTCACAGGCTGCTGGTGAGTCAACCACCCAGGAAGATGAGGGAGACGTTCACATGAATATAGATTCCTGAAGAGAGCTGTTCTCGCTGGTTTGAGACCTACAATGCCACAGAACCCCCCCCCCACGCAATTCTCACTGAAAAATGGAGGTACTGAACATTTCAATTTCCTCCAAAAGTTGTTTATTCTCTTCCTTTAAAAGTTAATACAGGGCACTGGCCCAAGTCGGGTGGGTGGGAAATATTTAGTCGCTGTGGGTTACACCCAGAAGAAGGACCGAACAGAGTGGTACTGTCGACCACAGACCTGCATCTGATTGCGGAAGTGGGCTCCTTAACCTCTATGGACCCTGTCTTCCCTTGCAAAAGTACTAGGGCATTTAAAAACAGTAACACTGAGCAAGAAATAACTTGAGTCACCCTTGCAGTTGAAATGGCCTGAGGAACAGACTGGGCCTCTTACAGTCTGAACTTAACCATGAAGGAACGGGCGGGGGAAGGGAGAGACAGGGGAGGGAGAGATCAAATACCAATCTACTAAGTCCGGTGGTGTTCTGCTACCAGGTGAAATGATATTGGAGATTCCCACAACTTGCCCGATAACCCATCTATAGGCCTACCCAATTGGCAGAGTAGTCTTCTCGGGCACTACAGAGTATTGCTTGCATCTGGGTGGCTGCCGGGTAAGTGCACCATCCTACAGGTGTCTAAGCCTGGTAATTCTTTACTTGAATGCTCTCCGGCATTGCGTGTGCATGAGGTTAGGTTGCTGGGTGGGAAGCGGAGACCTCTGCTACTGTACCAGCTGACCAATGAGGTTTTGTTCCTGCAGGCGCACTGATGGTCATATTGGGGGTCTCCTCACTTTATACTTGGGCTAGACCTGAGCCTTACAGCCCTTAAAGTTACAACATTGTTATGGATGCCCAAATAAAAAGTTTATTGGAGGATTACATCCTCATGGAAATAATGGGATGGGAGAGAGGTGAATAATTGGAGATCACCTCAGGGAAAAGTGGGAAGTAATGTTGCTGTTACTGCTGACATTGTTTATATCATGGGGGCAAGGACAAGGATCCGACAGTTGCCCACACAAGAGTCAATGTCCAGACTACCTAAAGGGACAAAGCGACCCAGAGGGGATGCACACCAGTCCCAATCTAACAACATGGGCTGATCTAGGAAGTTCAAGGGAGTCGGAGAGAACCCCCGAAACTTATACACCTAAGGCCCAGCTTAAAAGAATGCACCACATAAGTTGGATGCATATAGGGAGCTCTAAACTCCTGAGAGCTGGGAGGCCCTTTCTCCTGGGCTCCTTGGGGGCTGAGGGGGAAGGGCCGACCCAAACCATGACTCATGATGTTAAATACCAAGTTAAAAGTTATGTTGGTTCAATTTTTAACCTACAGTACATGAATTCAATGTTATAACAAAGATTATACCCTCACCTAGTGGGAGGAAGTTGAAAGAGATATTATACAGAACTAAAGATGGCTCACAGTTGGGAGCTGACTGTTTTTTATTATTATTGTTGTTTAAAGAATGGCACTACTTTGTAAAGATGAGGAAGATGGGAAAGGGATCAGGATTAGCTAAACAGGGCAATAGATCTGGGACAGAAGGCAAACCTCTAAGTAATAGGATAGATAACGCAACCATAAACACGTGGGTAAGAAAGAATAATTCAATAAATGAAAAGGCTGAATGTAAACATGGCCAGAAATGCGAAATTAACTTTATCCAAGAAACACATCTGTCCCCAATAGGGAGCCAGAAGTTATAAAATTAGAGATTTCCGAAACTGTTTCAGGCATCTTTGGAGAGGGGGAAGAAGAGGGGTGTGGCCATCTTGTTGTCTGAAACAGTCCCTTTTGAGGAAGAGGAGGTGGTGACAGATGCTGGGGGTAGATATGTTTGGTGGTGGGAAGACTGCAAGATATGATGGCCACACTTGTAAGTGTTTACACAACCCCGGGTTCACCTATCTCCTTCTTTGCAGAACTTTTTAAAATAATAATGGAAAAGACAAGGGGAGTTCTGATAGCGGGGGGGGGGACTGGAATGTCACGCTGAATTGATCACTGGACTCCACGTCCCAGATCCAAACACCAGGACTGCCAGACAACTGAGGAAGTTAATGGCAGATATAGGTCTAGTTGATGTCTGGCGGGAGAAATATCTGGCAGCAAAAGATTTTACCTATTACTCCTCGAGGCACAAGATATACTCGAGGTTGGACATGTTTCTGACCTTTGCCAGAGACCTGCATATTTTTAATTCCATGTGGGTGGGAGCCGACACACTATCCGACCATCAGCCCATAATAGCGGACATGGACCTTCAGCTCCCGAGAAAACCAGCACAATGGAGACTGAACACTAGCCTGCTGAGAAGTGAGGAGGTGAAAGATGAAATCAGGAAAGTAATAGAACAAACAGTTCAACTTAATAATAACTCAGATACAACCCCAGAAATATTGTGGGACACAGTGAAAACAATGATCAGAGGAAAATTAATATCCATAGCAACATACAAAAAGAGGGAAAGGGTTAAACAATTAGAGTCTCTTATGAACCAACTAAAGACACTAGAAAATCAGCAGGAGCTCAGGATCTGCCATAGCAGAATAAAGGAGATTAAAGAAATTAAAAACAAATTACAAAAAATCCAGAAAGCTAAAATAGAAAAGGCCCTATACTACCTGAAGCAAAACTATTATGAGGGAGGCCCCAGGGCCACTAGGCTGTTGGTCTACCGTTTGAGGCAGAGGGTGGCTAGAGACAACATTACAGCTCTTAGGCACCAGGTCACAGGACAGGTCTCTCATAAATAGGATCGGGTTGTGGAGTCCATGATCACATACTACAAACAGTTATACTGGGCTGAAAAACAAACCTCTCCGGGGGAGATGAGGGGCTTCTTAAAGGGGCTAAAGTTGTCTAGGCTCTTGGAACACCAAAGGCAGATGCTGGTGGCTCCAATCTCACAGGTTGAGATACTTAAAACCATTAAAAACCTCAAAGTTGGTAAATGCCCAGGCCCTGATGGCTTCGGTAGTGAATTATACAAGACCTTCACCACTGAAACAACACCCTTACTTAAAAACATATACAATCAGGAGTGGCAAGAGGGTGAAAAAGTCCCTTCCTCATGGAATTATACCACTATTTCTGTGATCCCCAAAGAGGGAAAAGACCTGAAAGAGTGCGGCTCTTATAAACCGATATCCCTCCTGAATGTAGACTATAACATCTTCACGGCAATAATTGTGGCCAGACTTAATCCCATCCTTCTCACCTTAGTTCACCCAGATCAAACAGGTTTCATAGCAACCAGACAGGCCCCGGAAGGGGTTAGGCGTACCATTAATATAGTAGACATAGTAAGCAAAAAACATATCCCCACCTGTGTCATGAGCCTTGACGCCAAAAAGGCATTCGACAGGGTAGCATGGAATTTCTTGTTTGCAGTCCTAAATAAGATGATATTCCCTGCCTCTTTCATGGGCACTATCAAAGCCATATATGCCAAGCCACAGGCTTGCATAAGAGTGAATGGAGGGGTCTCATAGAGGTTTGAATTGGGCAGGGGCACCAGGCAGGGATGCCCGCTATCACCCTTGCTATTTGCCCTCTACATCAAACCTTTCACTGCTCAAGCTGTGAGAGAGAATCCAGAGATACAGGGAGTAGTGGTAGGGGGAGAGGAACACAAAATATCCTTATATGCGGATGACGTCCTACTGTACATAACCAACCTGGACAAGTCTATCCCTCGACTATGGACCATCCTGGACCAGTTCGGCCAATACTCTGGCTACTCCCTTAACAAACAGAAAACAGAGCTACTTAAATTTAACTATAATCCCTCCTCTGAAGTAAAACAAATATTCCCTCTGAAATGGAATGCCCATAAAATAAAGTATTTGGGGGCTCAACTTTCTAGGCACCTGTCAAGCATCTTTGCTTTTAACTTTGAACCCCTGATGAAACAGACTAAGCAGGATATCCAGACTTGGAAATTGCTGAACCTGCCATTATACTTGAAAATTCAAGTCAGTGACTATGACCATTGTCCACCGCTTTCTCTACCCTTTTCAATGCCTCCCAATGAAAATTCACCATAACCAATTTCAAATTTGGCATAGGATGATCTCTAAATTCATTTGGAATTATAAGAGACCCAGAATCAAAATGTTAATCCAGCAAAAAATGCGGAGGGAGACAGGTTCCTAACTTGGAAGACTATTATCTAGTGTCTCAGTTAAGATGGGCCTTGCTCTGGCACACACGGGACCACTCTGCAAGCTGGAAAATGCTGGAGACAGTCTCCACAGAGGGGATGCCCCTGGAAGCCAGATTAGCAATGCCAGAAATTCTAAATCAGGACCATGCAACATTATTATTTACTGTAAGAAACACTCTGTGGGCACTAAAGAGGTTATGGTCAAAGCATAAATTAACTAGAAAGCTATGGTCCATGAGATGGTTTGCCTGGGACTGAGGCATTCACCCTGTAACACAAGACCTTACATTCCGAAGATGGGAAAGGCTAGGTCTTTATGCTCTGGGTCAGTTTTTGGATGGGGCACAGGTGATGGAAGTTGCCCAACTTCAAGAAAGATACTCCCTTAGACAGACAGACCATTGCAGATACCTTCAAGTTAGAACATATATATAGGTCAGGGTTGCCAGGCCCAAAACCAGACCCCATCAGAACTACAAGGGGTGATAGATGACATAATGTACTCACGGAGACAGAAAGGTCACATCTACGCCCTTTATGGGTCTCTGAGAGACAGGGGAGGTAATCAGGCCATAAAACCCCAATCAAAATGGCAGATGGAGCTGGGTGAGCAAAGCACGGATAAAGAGAGGGAAATCAGCTATACCCAAATCTACAAGACTACATATTCCCCTTTATGGAGGGTTTTGAATGGAAAATTAGAATTAGGTTTTTTATCACCCCAATTGTTAAAAATAAATCGGACAAAAATTGCCTACCAACTTGCTAGAGGGGTTGCCAGGAGATGAGGGCGGACCACCTGAATGTATTTTGGTCATGCCCGAAACTAGAACAATATTGGAGAGAAATAATACAACAACTAACAGCCATGTTTTCGATTACTGAACCCATATGCCCAAAACACTTAGTGCTTGGGATCCTACCCCTAGAGGTGAAGGGAGGTGATCAGATTTACCTATGGACCATACTATTGACATCAGCTCATAAGGCGATTACAAGGAAGTGGCTTAACAGCAATCCCCCCACTCTACAACAATGGGTGAACATTGTCCAGGAGATCCAGAGCTTAGAGGAGCTGACCCATAAGATAAACTTCAGAATGCCAAAATTTGTGCTCAGGTGGACACCTTGGATGATGATACAGGGAAATTGAAACCTAGAACCATTGGACGGATAAAATGTTATCTTATAGAGATAGAGAGAGAATACTGAGAATATTAGGGAGGGAGCTGAGGACCTGGAGGGTCTACTGTAATCACAGAGGATAAATGTGATTCATATTGAGTAAGAGAGAGAGAGAAGAACTGGAGTGAGCTATGCCTTAGGCTGAGACAGCAGACTTTGAACCACTGTATAATCTTATGATATGTCATGAAATGTTTGCCAATCTCCTGTTTTACCTAAAGCAGAAATTGTATAAGATGCACTGTGTCAAGAAATATGTAATAGTGCCTAAATATGCAATAAACTTGAATAAAAACAACTACTATAAAATAGATGTCCCTACACATAAAAGGGATGTTCCAACATTTGTTCTCTGCCTAATAGCCATCTACATGTGCTCATTTTTGTCCCCACAGTATAACTAAGTAAGAGCCATCGTATAACAGCAATAATGCACTCCAGAGTGTGGGTTGTGCTACGGTAATCTCACTTCTTGGGTGCTGGATGCATTTGGTCTCTGGCCTTGTGACCAACCACCCCAGGCGTGAGGTTATCCCAGCACAGCCCACACCCTATTGTGCATCACTGCTTGAACAACTTACTTCTTAAAACTAATAACATTTTCCATCTGTATTTTGAATGTTGCTAGCTCCTTAAAAGTGACCACCCCATAATGTTTTTTCTGTATCTGGCTCTCATAGTGACATTCGTAAACCGGGTATTACATGAGTTCAAAACTGCTATATGCATAGGTTTTCAATATCACTTTACTTTCCTATGTTTTTTTACACCTTTTCTGCAAACCAGGAAGTCATGGCTGCCCAGCAGCTACAGATCAAGCAGTGCCAAAGACTGCTGGGAAATTAATCCATAACTGTGATGTAGATCTGGTTGCCACTGTGAATGAAACGGCAGCAGCAGCAGCAGGCAGTAAATTACTGTTTTAATTGTGTCAACAGGGGTATCAGTATGTAAAAATACTGCTTACAGCAATGCTAGGATTATTACATGTTTAACACTATTGTGTTGCTGCCCATGACTGAACTAGCCTTTATGTGCACAGATTAGGGAATGTTCATGGAATTGCACTTACCCTTGGGAAAAGGTCTAGGATTCAGGTAGAAATGCTTGGATACGCCATCAGCAGTGCTGGATACACCCAGATTTCACAAATCTGGCTTGGTGGAATAAATGGGGATATTGTGGGTTCCACACTAGGGTAAACTGGATTTTATTGCCTGCAGCAAAGCTTCATGAAGCACTGTGGTTTATAGCTGGCTGCAGGATCAGAGGTAAGATTTTTGTGGGTTATGTACTGAACTGCACTTAATTTTTGCTTCACTTCATAGTTGTGTACTATGTGAATTTTATCTTCTAAACGTCACTGATTTCTTTGCACAAATTTAGCTAATCAGATGGATTCAATACTGAAATTCCAGTTCCGATTTAGTGAATAAAGGGCATTTCTGAGATCAGTGCTTCATGCAATGTACTTTTTTGAACGGCAGCACAGTGATTTTAGATATACAGTACTATGATATCCTGAAACTCGGTATCCCATCACTCGAAATACCCAGTAAACATTCCTGGAACACAGCTGCCCGACAGCACCACCTTCCCAACATAATGTCGGGAACAACGCAACATGTGCTATAAAACACAATGCAGGGGTCTGTGCCCCTTGCACCCCTCATGTGGACACCCCCCATAACTGAAATAACAAACTCCGAGGGGGAGCGGACCCCAGAGTAAACAGTAACATTAGCTATGGGGGGAGAAGCCTACTAGGCTAAATATTAAATCAGGCAGGCACAGTCTTCTAGACTGGATACTTACCAACAACAGATCCTTTATTAGAGCCACTGGAGTCCTCCCCGATGTGATAAGTGACCATTCCCCAGCTTTCTGCATCTGGAAGAACAATTCCCCACACCCTCCTCCAAAAATCCACAAAACTAGGGACCTAACTAACTTTGATGTTGGAACCTTTCATCAAAGTATTGCCTCAGCTGACTGGATCCCAATAACATCCCCCAATCTATGAGTGTAAAAGGTTCTGAACTAAACACACCTTTGGAGATAGCCACCAGTATGAACTTGTTCTTCACTGACCTCGACCCCTACAAGGCCAACCTCCCTGCTTTGGGCCCAGAGTTGCACAAGCCTTGCCTCGATGCACCCCACCCACAATTCTATATTAAACTCACCTCACATAAAGAGGTCCTTTAACTTCTAATGTCTCTCCACCCTGACAGCTCATCTGGATTCGACTCCCTCCACCCAGAATTTCTAAAATTAGGGACACCTGCACTCACCCATCTGCTCACCCTGCTTATAAACCTATCCTTCTTCATTCAGTCCATCCCAGACAAGTGGAAAACTGTGGTCATTGTCCCAGTTCATAAAAGCAGCCCTACCAACCTAACAGAAAACTACAGACCAATTTCTATTCTATGTCCTATCACTAAAATTCAAGAAAGATTCTTATATAATCAACTATATTCCTATATGGAGCAAATCAATGCCCTCACAGTCTACCAAAATGGATTTTGGAAATTGCACGGGATGGACTCAGCTCTCCTACATGTTACAGTAGACATTCTCCAGGCTATGGATCAAGGTAAAGCCACCAGGACTGTCTTCATTGATCTCACAAAGGCCTTTGATCTTGTCAGTCACCCTCTTCTAATCACTAAACTCCATTCCCTCGGCCTTGATGACAACTCGGTCTCCTCGTTCTCAACCTACTTATCCAATAGGTTTCAATGTGTTAAGTGGGCTGGAACCTTATCATCCCTGTCTCCTATCACTGATGGGGTCCCCCAGGGTTCAATTCTGGGCTTCTGTTAGTCTCGGTTTTTATAAATGACATTCTGATGAACTGCAGGGGGGCATCAATTCAACTCTACGCTGATGATGCCATTCTTTACAGATCATCCAGCGATGTTTCCTGCATCAACTCTGATCTTGAAGAAGACTTCCAGCTCCTAGAAACCTGGTTCCAAGAGAACCTGTTAGTGCTGAACACCAAGAAAACTAAGTCTTTATTGTTCTGGCACATCTCCTTCAACATGGACCAACAACCTCCACTTGTGGTCACTTCTTCCTCCGAGGTAAGGATTGAAGGGGTCAACTCCTTTAAATATCTGGGTCTGACACTCAATGGGCACCTATCTTTTGATACTCACGTAACTAATGTGATGAAGGCAACCAACCAAAAGATTGGCCTTCTCTACTGAACTGCTCCTTACGTAATGCACCAAGCCCGACGAACTATTGCCACAGCTATCCTCCTCCCTGGCCTGTTCTATGGTGCCCCAATACTCCACTCTGCCAAGAAACCACTATTGGCAAAACTTAAGGCAGCCTATCACAGAATTGCTCACTTTGCAGCCAAGGCCCTGGCTCGCACCCACCACTGTGGTGTATTGAACACCCTTGGATGGCCATCTTTTGAAGCCAAACAGGACTTCCCTGTGCTTTGTACCACTTTCTGACTTGTTCATCTTTCTTCACCTCCTACCCTGTCAAACCTACTCACCACCAAACCTGTCCGCAGGAACCTTAGATCCTCTCACCTTCCACTTCTAAATCTTCCTAGGCCTCGCTTAACAATTGGCCAGCGATCCTTCTCATTCTCCACACTCCAAAAATGGAATAACCTCCCACACACCCTACTCTCGTGTAAGACTCTTCCCCTCTTCAAAAAACGCCGTAAGGAGATCTTCTTCCCACCTCCTGTATGCAACAGTAACTGCAACTGATGCTCCCCTGAATAGTCCAGCTTCCCTTTGCACCTTCTGTCTCCCACTCCCCTGCTCCCCAATCTCAGCATCCTTAGATGTTCTCTATGTAGTTATCTGTATCATATGTAGTGTTATCTGTATATAGAATCTTATATTGTACAAGTTTGTTGGGCTCTCTGTAAATAAAATTATATATTGTTCAGGCTGTTAGCTTCTACAAGGCTTGTTCACATGTCTGTACTTACTACCTGATCACGTATCACTGTCCCTGTAATCATTGACCCTCCCTGATGCTAATTGTAAAGATTGTCTGTTCCTGACATTCATCATGGTTTCATAATTACCCTTGTACTTACTGCCTGATCATGTACTATGATTTATGCGATTTCCACCTGTAAGCATGGCCAGCTCCAGCTGTAATCATGGCCTGCTCCTGACATCCTGTATATGTGTGGATAATTATTTCCTGTAAATATGCCTCTGTACAATGCTGTCTTTGCTCACCATGCTTGGAATGTGTTTATTCCCCAGGTCACCCCTGAAAAAGGGACTTGTGTGTCTCAGCAGGCCTACCCAGTCATTAAACTTTAAATCAATAAAATAAATAAATAAGTCGAGAGCAAAGCAGTAGCCAGGATGGGAACAGAACCCGGGTCTACTAGTGCACGCTAGCTGAACTGCAAAAGGCTTACCCCTCCATGCCACGGGGGCATCTCGCCCAGCTTCTGCATCGTGCACTACCTTGTAGTGCATTACTATAAGCATCCGCTTCCACCCTGTTTAGCATACAGACGTCAGGACTACATCATCTGGGACAGTGCAGCTGTCAGGCAGTAGTGGCCGGGCAGGTAAGTGTCTGGGTAGTCAGCTATGGGAAACCATAAATATACCGTGATTTCTGTATAGTATAATTATCCCATTTGTGCTCACTCATATCACTGAGTGGGTGATACTTTGGATCTTTTTTATTTCTGTAGTGGAGCTCAAAGGTATCCAGGGTATCTGGGGCTCTGGCTTCTCTGTGTGTCACAGTTAGAGTGTGATTGACCTTTCCTGATGTGTACCCAGGTCAGATTATCAGAGGACATGTGTTCAGTGCTAAACTCAACATTTGTGACTTTGAGGGGCTGAGGGGGCAACTCTTTTTTCTTTTTTTTAGCACCCTCTGCAGCAAAGCATATTTTCTTAGAAGAACATTTTGAGACAGAAATAAAAAGAAAAGTTTGAAGCCATACATCTGCTGCATTGTATAAGCCTGAGTTTAGAGATCCCTGTCTTTGGTTTTGATCCCTGCCTTTGTTTTTTGGCAAGAGCTTTTGCATTGTGTAGTTTGTTTTGCATAGTAAGTAAGTAACATTTTATTTTTATACAAGTATAGCTTTCTTGGGCTGAAGTCTATTTTCAGATGCATCTTATCTCATACGTACAGTTTCCATTCATAATACATACCATGTTAAAACAGCAATATTGCACAAATTGTAACAAACATCAATTTTAAGAACAATTGCATACATGAGCAACTGCATACAATACAATTGTGCACAGTGCTTCAGTCAGTGTGGAGGAGGGGATTTACATTTTGCTGCAAAAAAGGTGCTAATTAGGGGTGGCCAGCTAGCACAGCAGTAGATCGACCACTTGCCATCCAGAAGACCCTGGTCTGCACCCTGAATTGGGGATATCTGCTGCCAGCCAGTGAGGTGAGGTTCTGGCATCCATTTGGATGCCTCCTACTTTGGGAAGGGAGAGCACCTCCTTCTGCTGCATGACTGCCCCCTGGTGGACCTGGATTGAGTGTGCCATGAAGGAAGGAACAAGTGGTCCCTCTGGAGTAGCTTAACATTGACATGCATCTGCTTGCCTGGTGAGTGACATGGAAGCATCACATAGCCAGAGTGGGGATGGCAGGGAGTTCTGGAGGTAGGGAGGGGCTCACCTGCCCTTCTGATGGCCCTGATAGGTACTCTGCCAGGTCACGTCTCAGTACCACACCTTGCAGAAGGATAAGGGAGGGCTTAGTGGGAGAAAAATGCCAAAGCAGCATCAGGCAGCTGGACCCGATCCACCCCTCACACCACAGTAGGGTCCTTCCAACTTCTCCCGTGCCTCGCCAGCTCCTCCTCCCGGGCATCGACCTTTGAGTGAAGTATCCTCCTCCCAGTTTTGGAAACTGAGGGAGTTCTACTTGCAAGGGACAAGCTGTGGGTTACAGATGGGGTGCTCAGATGAGATGCTGAGTAGAGGCTGGTGGCAGGTTGGAATATCGAAGGACTTCCATGGCATCAGAAGGGCTTGGGCAAGTGGACCTGGCAGCTGGCAAGGAGAAATAAAGGCAAAAATAGAAAAAAAGTAATAATTATAATTTGGGCTATGATTTTTTACAGGAGTAGCACAGGAGAGGCTTGGTCCACAGTAACATCCAGATGGTCCATGTAGGGACTGCCTGCCAAGATAAATCTCTTGAAGTAAAAACTGGCTGTGAAGCCCCCCACAAAAAACACACTTTTCCCCAGCAGCGGCACAATACTAATTGTCAACATTGTGCCATCACTGTACTAACAGTCACCGCAAGTCGTGTCGCTGCGGCATGGTGGAACCCCCATAGCAGACTCAGTGGTCATGAATGTGGCTCATGACTGCACTAAGAAACCCAAGCACCTGAGCACCCACCCTCCAGACAAGGAATCCCACCAGCTGGACCAATTGGGCAAGCAAGTATACGCCTCTGCAACTCTGGCCATTCGGGCCCAGAACTATGTGGCCGCTATGGTGCAGTATCAGAATGCCATTTGGGACCAGCAGAGGGACCTGGTTCAATCCATCCCTGAAGATTCCATTAAAACGCAGTCAGCCCAACTCTTAAAATCCTGTTCAGATGTGCACAGTCATGTTCTGAGGGCAGCTTATGACACAGTAAATGCCTCTGGGCGTTGGGTAGCACTGCAGCAGGGATCTGCATATGCCGCCACTCATGGCTCAGGGTCTCTGGATTTGCACCAGATGTTCAAGTCAAAATCCTGGATGCACCATTCAGGGGTTCTGTTTTGTTTAGGTGAGATGCCCAGGATATCATCTCCTGTCTTCAGGAATCTGGCAAGCCCCCTGAGGTCGGTACATTCCATGTACCAGTTCCAACCACGACCTTCCCAATGTCATTCCTTTCCCTGGACCTCCAGACAACCCTCCAAGGGCCAACCTGTCTAAAGGCCCTTTTAAATGCAAGGCCCACATCCCACCAGCTGATGGATCTGCCCCTAGGGTCCCCAGAGTGCCCTCAGATGCTCTGCCCACCCTAGGCTCCACTGCATAACTCCTTGCCTGACCCTCCCCAGCAGAAGCCTTGGGGGATGCAGTCAGGGGCCAATTCTCCCTACAGTTGGACAAGTGGCACACAGTAACCTCAGGCCGGTGGGCATAACAGATAATTGAAAGGGGTCAGACACTCAAATTCCTGGAACCCCCTCCAGAAGATCCTCCCTCACCCTTCTAATATCCTCAGGACCCTATCGCCCACATCCGAGAAGAGATATAGGCTGTCCTGTGCAAAAAGGCTATAGAGCCTGTTCCCCTGAATCGAATAGGAAAGGGGTTCTACTCCCACTTTTTCCTCATCCCCAAGAAGACAGGGGATGTGAGATCCATCTTGGATCTCAGCCAACTGAACCTGTACATAGAGTACAAGCGATTCAGGATGGTAACTCTTCAGGGACTATTTCCCTCCTTCACCAGTGGGACTGGCTCTGTTCCCTGGATTTGCAGGATGCCTACCTCTTCATCCAAGTTTTCCAAGCTCACTGGTGCTTCCTCCACTCCTGCTTCCAGGGGGACCACTTTCAGTTCTAGGCACTCCCCTTTTGTCTTTCCTCGGCACCTCGTATTTTCACCAAGTGCCTAGCGATGGTACCTGTGGCTCTGAGAAGGCAAGGTTTTTACGTGTTCCCATACCTGGACAATAGGCCGCTCACAGCCCCCTCCAGGGATCTCTTGCTACAGACCCTGGAAGGCACCTTTTCGGCTCTTTCAGTGCCTAGGGATCACCATCAACCTACTGAAGTCTTGTCTCACTCTGCATCAATGCCTCCAATCTACTGAAGTGGTTCTGGACTCGTCCCAGGGCAGAGCCTTCATGCCGGAGGACAGAGCAGAGCGCCTGATAGCACAGGCCTGGCTGTTATACTCCAGTCATCAGGTACCAGCCAGAGTGTTTCTTCATCTGCTGGGACACATGACAGTGGCTATACCCACAATTCCCCTGGCTTGCCTCCATATGAGGGTTCCCCAGTGGACTCTATGAACCCAATGGGACCAACACACTGACGACCTGGATCAGCTGGTGCTGGTTTCCGGTCCAGTGAAGAGGACCTTGGAATGGTGGCAGAATTCCACTAATCTCCTAAAGGTCCCCCTCTGTGTGTAATATAGCAGATTCTCACCATGGACACCTCAGGCCTGGGCTGGTGAACTCATTTAGCCCACTGTCAGACCCAGGGCACTTGGTCCGAGTCGGAGCAGCACTTCATATTAATGTACTGGAGATGCGGGCAGTTCTGTATGCTCTGCAGGCCTTTCAGACCCACATTCTTCTTGGACCACTACTTGTGCAGATGGACAATGTGTCCGTAGTCTTTTACATCAATAAATAGGGGGGCACTCATTCTTACCCCCTTTGTCGGGAAGCCATGAGGGTCTGATATTGGGCCATCAAGCATGACCTGGAACTTTCAGCCGTCCATGTTCCAGGCATCCAAAACGTCCTGGCTGACAATCTAAACCAGTCCAGGTTGAAGATGCATGAGTGGGAACTCCTGTCCTCAGTGGTTGAAGACCTTTTCGACAGGTGGGGTCATCCTGAGTTGGACCTTTTTGTGTCCCCACTCAACACAAAACTGCCGCGTTTCTGTTCGCTTGATCCAGGTCCTGGAGTTTTCTGGTGTAACGCATTGTCCCTCTCTTGGAAAGGGAGGTTCCTGTATGTCTGCCCTCCTTTCCTGGTTCTGCAGAGGGTTTTACTCAAACTTCAGTAAGAGGGGCTAGAGATGATTCTTGAAGTTCTCTACTGTCCACATCAGATCTGGTTCCCACTGCACAGCAGCTAGTAGTGGAACCTCCAGTTCCCTTGCCCCTGTGCTCCGACTTGCTGTCCCAGGAGCAGGGCACCCTGGTACATCCACACCTCAAGTCTCTGCATCTCCATGTGTGGCTCCTGCAGACTTAGCTATCACTCATTTTGGAGTTTCTTCCAGGGTCACAGATGTCTTGGTGGCTGCCAAGAAACCTTCCACGAGGGCCACCTATGCAATGAAAAGGAAACGCTTCTCCATATGGGCTATAGCTCACCACCTGGATCCCTTCACCTGCCCAGTGAATCTGATTCTGGAGTACCACCTATCCCTCTTGGACTCCGGTCTGGGGTACTCTTCACTTAAGGTGCACCTTTCTGTCATCTCTGCGTACCATGCACCTATTGAGGTCAAGGCTGTTGCCCAGCTGGAGGTATCCCACACTTTCTTGTGCAGTATCTTGCATCTGAAACCTCCCATTCAGGACCCTATCCCTCCATGGGACCTTCTGTTTATGCTGGAGAAACTCACACTGCCTCCCTTTGAACTGGTCGTGAGTTGTGAGCTACATTTTCTGTTAGGGAAAGCGTTATTTTTAGTTGCTGTTACTTCCACTTGAAGGATTTCCGAGCTTCAGGCTCTGATGTGTAAAGAGCCTTATTTAATTTTTCAGAAAGACAGGGTGTCTTTGCGGACTAATCCTAAGTTTCTGCCTAAGGTGGTGTCTGAGTTCACGCTCACCCAGTCCATCCACCTGCCTGTTTATTTTTCTGAATATTCTAATCAAGGAGAGGCTTTAAGGAACACTTTGGATGCTCACAGGGTGCTTCATTATTATACAACTCGCACCCAACCAGTCCGTAAAACTGATCAGTTGTTTGTTTCATTCACCCCCAAAAGAGAAAGGGCGCCTGTTTCGAAACAATGTTTATCCAAATAGTTGGCAAATTGCATTGTGCACTGCTACCATAAGTACAACAAGCCCTTGCCCGGGGCAGTCAAGGGACACTCCACTAGGGGTATAGAAACATAGAAACATAGAAATTGCTGGCAGATAAGGACCACTAGGCCCATACAGTCTGCCCGTAGGCCCTATACAGTGTATGTGACCACTGACCCTATGTGATCAATGGCTTTTCATCACTCCCTCCCTCCTCTCTCAAGGTTCCCCTGTGCCGGTCCCCAGCATGCTTAAACCCCTCCACTGTGCTTGCCCCCACTACTTCTTGTGGCAGGCTATTCAAAATATCGACTACCCTCTCTATGTAGAAAAACTTCCAGACAATACGCCTTAATCTACCCCCCTCCAATTTCATATCATGCCCCCTTGTTCTAGTACTTTTCTCCTTTGAAAAGGTCCTCCACCTGCACTTTGTTTATGCCCTTGAGGTATTTGAAAGTTTCTATCATGTCGCTCCGCTCTCCTCTCTTCCAGTAAGTACATATTGAGGTCCCCTAGTCTCTCCTCATATGTTTTGTGTTGCAAGCCCTGCACCACCTTTGTTGCCTTTCTCTGGCTAGCCTCCACCTTGTTTATGTCCTTGCTCAGGTGTGGTCTCTGGAACTGCATGCTGTACTCCAGATGAGGCCTTACCAATGTTTTACACAATGGCATCACCACCTCCCTTCTCCTGCTAGTGATACTCCCGCCTATGCACCCCAACATGCCACTGACCCTCCCTGCAGCCTTTGCGCATTGCTTTGACACCTTGAGGTCATCAGAGATGATAACCCCTAAGTTTCTTTCCTCTTTAGTGACAGTCAGCTCATCCTCCTCCCCATCCTGTAGCTCTCCCCAGGGGTTTCCTCTACCCAGGTGCATAATTTTGCACTTCTTAGCATTGAACCTCAGTTGCCATGTCTCTGACCATCTTTCAAGCTTCTCCAGATCCCTCTTCATTTTTTGAATTCATTCACATATGTGGACTGCCTTGTACAGTATGGGCTGCATGCCCACTGGCTCTTGCTCTGAACCAATGGGCGTGCAGCCCTACCTAGTAATCAGTCGTGGGCGGCAGGTGGGTGGGGTGCTGCCGCCCACCGGCTCATGGGGGGAGGCGGGGTGGTGGGGCTTCGTGGGTGGGTGGGGTGGGGGCCACTAGATCACCAGGAAATTGGACCTTGGGGGGTTGACTCTAATGCCCGGATCGGGCTTTGTGGTCCACTGGACCACCAGGGATATTGGTCTTTGGGGGATTGAACTCCGTTCTGTCCTTGGATCGGGCTAGGGGTGGGGTCATTTCTGTTATACCGTGATCGGGCCAGTCAGGAGGAGATTTACTTCATGCCCGCAATCGGGCTGCAGGGGGCGTCGGTCCCCGATGGCTGCTGCCTGGCAGGGCGCCAGGTGCAAGTTGTTGGGGATCGGCGCACCTGCATGCTAATGGCATGCAAATGGGGCCATAAGTAGATGCAAATGGCCTCCCCTGCACCTTGCATAGCTTACGTTCCCATTTGCATCTCACCTTTTGAATATCGGAAATTTGCGCATGGCGCAATGGAACTTGCACCATCGCATCTTGAATGCTCCACTCTGACCACTTGCAGTGGCGCAAGTTCCACTGCACCATGCACAGTGGCTATGGCCGGGGGGTGATATTCAAAGGAGTTGCTCAATAGTGCAACTCCGTTGAATATGGCCCCGGCCACACCCCTGCGCAACTTTTTTGAGCAGCGCAAGGGCTTGCCCCACAGAATGGCGCAGTTTGAATATCCAGCCCACTGAGTCCACATTTCTTGGAGTTGTTTGGGTTTGGTGGCATATTTGTTGTATAAGACTAGTTATTTGGTGCTGAATGTGAAATTGAAGTCTATTACAGGAGGTTGACTAACTCACCAGTAAAGTGTAATAACTGCATGTTCCTGGTGGGTTGTGTGAAATGAATTAACCGGAATGCCTTCAACCACCCAGGAGGTGAAGTTATTTAAATGATAACATTCAGTTAATTGGGAGTATACTCACCATAACCAGCTTCTGCGGGTGATTAAATGCCAAGGCCAAAGACCGAGGCATTTAATCGCCCACACAAGCTGGTTATGGTGAATATTCTCCAATTAACTGAATTTTATTACTATTATACCAGTATGGGTTTTCTAAAAGTTTTTTCTATGTGACTCTGAATTGAAAATAGGCAATCTAACAAGCTAAAATCCAGCTTTGAAAAGTAAAGCCATAGCTCTGGGTATGCAAATTTAGCGTCGGCACTAATGCATGTGCCCAGAGTCACAGCTTTACTTTCCAAAGTCAGATTTTAGCCTGTTATACAGCATGCTTTCAATTCAGAGCTGGATAGAAACAGTCAGTACAGAAGGTACTTTTAGAAAATAGATTTGGCTGGCTGCACTTAGAAAATGAAAAACTTGTTCATGAATAAGTTTACCGGCACCTCTGTGCCATTAGAAATATTATTGTGTGGAAGGTATCTAAAATGTGGATAATGCATTGAGGGCACATGTAACATGTGGATAACGTACTCAGGGAGTGTATAAAATGTGGCTGTGGTGATTTTGAGGGATACTAATTGGCAGTTTATGCTGTGTTTTGACTGACTTAGAATAGATACATGTGGTATAATAAGTATAATTACACACCCTGGAGTGTGTTATAAGAATTTATAAAATAGAGAATAATACATGGGTGGGTTGTATAACCAGAATGGTACACATGGGATACCACGTAAACCCCAAGAGCAAGCTTGAAGGACTTAGAAAAACATCCCACAGTGAGGGTGTGTTTAAAATTCTGGTTTACACCCACACACCCATGTCTTGTTTTTTGGGGGTTTTTTGTTAATAATTACTAGTGATCAATTACAAAGTAAGTTGTGTGACTAGTGCTGGCACTTCTCAGATAGCAAGCTTGACTGACAGGGAGAGAATACAACTGCCTGGCTGTAACACCTAATTACAACCAGACAGTTGTAAGAAATGTTTACAAACTGGTTATCTGAGCCTTAAAATGTTCACTAGTAGCCGGGGGTGCCATTCAGTCAATCATGGGCTCCTGGCAGGCACTGCATAAGCAATAATACCTGACAGGGTGGCGGTGTTGGTCTATACGGACCGCCCAGGAGGTGTAATGAGGCCCGACGCTGTAGGCGGAGGGCCTTATAGCTCCTGTAAGGTCCGTATAGACCAATAACGCCCACCCTGGAGGGTATTATTGTGTTTAGAAACTGGGAAAAAAATCTCAGACACATTTTTTTACAGTTTTAAACATTTAAGTTATTTATTAAACTTTTTATTACATATTTTGTGAGCTTTGAGATAAAGTAGTCCCTTTTTTAAAGTGGGTGGGTTAAACTTAAAAAACACTGAATTGAGCACTCAGTTGCACTGTGCTAAATTACTGCCAATAAAACAACAAATAACAGTCACCACTACTTGTTTGCAGAGATAAAGTCAATTGGGGCATTGAAGGTGCAATTCACTGGGTTGAAGTTAATGGTTGTGGTGCTGGATGTTGTTGGTTCATGAACTTGGAGTTGATTGCTGGCTCCTACAGGTGGCATACTTGCTGCTTGCTGCTGCTGTGCCTGCTGGTTGGATCCTCCTAGGATTGTACTCTAATTTCGCCTGTTGTCTATGGATGCTGACCAGTAGTGCTGCAGACTGGCTTCACATCTGTGGCCAGTCACGCTGGTGATTTCATGAGCTGATAGTCCTGCTTGAGTTAACAGTTGCACAGCTGTTGAACGTATGCTGTGATTGGTGTATCATGTGGATAACTGTGCTTCTTTACTAAGCCTTGACATCATATTTCCAAGGAAATTCTTGCCCATTGGTTCCTTCCTGTACCAGCAGTCCTGGGTGTCAAGGTGAGCCTGAGGTAGCTTCTTGGGATGAAGGTAGAATGCAAGGGCATCCTCTGGCAATTTTGAGAGATACTTGCAGAAGGATAGGACAGGGCAAAGAGGGTTGCCACGATCCTCAAACATAAAACCAAGAGAGTTTTCTTTGTTGATCTCTACTGGATTCTTGTGATTTTTTGAGGCAGGATTATGGGGAAAGTGTCACATACTTTTGCCCATGTTCATCACTCTTGACTGTGAATGAATCTGGTCACAGTTCTCGTAATCCTCCTCTTCCACAGTGGGCCATGTGGAGCTGGATGTCAAACCAAACCTTGCGAACCAATCCTTGTGCTGTATCTGGTGACATGGCTAATGATCCTCTTAGCTTGTCAATGTCTGTTTCAGTGATTGACGGGTGGTGGACAGCAACATCTTTCTGTTCCTTATGAAGCTTCTTTAGTATGGATGTCATTATATTGTTGCTGGAAAGAAATGCTGGTTCTGAGATTATATTGGTGTGACACCCTATGTCTGGGAAATTTAGGTTTACTTGGTTTACTTGGTTAATTTGAGAAAAAAGAAGGCTGATTCCCATCTAGATTTTCTCCCCACATACAGTGGGAACATTTTGAATTATAATTTCATGGTTAACCATTTATCTACTCCCTTTTTAAATGATTGAATATTAACTGAATCCACTAGTTCCTGTGGGAGTCTGTTCCATAATTTTGGTGCCCTTAATGAAAAGAAATGTAATCTTAGATTAGTTTTTGCCTTAGGTACCGTGAGTTTTTTAGTGTGGCATCTTGGGACAATACGTCGAGTATCATGAGATAATCCGCATTTATTCATCAAATCAGGGTTTTTAAGAAGCATATATATTAACAATAGATTCCCCTAACCCTTCTTTTCTGAAGAGAGTGTAAACCAGTACAAGATAATCTGGATTTATAAGGTAATTTAGCTAATCTAGGAATCATTCTTGTTGCATGTCTCTGAACTCTTTCTAAACGATCAATATCTGTCTTTAGATGTGGATTCCAGAAGGGGGACCCATAATCAATAAGAGGTCGAACACATGATCTATAATGGGCCATCATACACTGTTCAGATTTATTTACAAAAGATCGTTGGATTTGTCTTAATAGACCATTAGCAGAATTGGCCACTTTTGTACAGTGATTATTTGATGATAGTTTGGTATTGACTAGAACACCCAAGTCCCTTTCCACACAAGATAATTTCAATAATGAGTTATAAATGAAATATTCATTTCGGGGGTTTTGGAGTCCAAAATGCAGGACAACACACTTGTCCACATTAAACTCCATCAAGTTGTCAATAGCCCATTTTTCAATCGACTTTAGATCAGAGTTCAATGAATTAAATTCTGATGAGTTATTTACTAGACCCCCAAGCTTCGAGTCATCAGCAAATTTAGACAACCAGCTGTCATTTACTACCTGCATATCACTTATATAAATAAGAAACAGAACCGGACCCAACACCGAGCCCTGTGGCACACCACTAGTGACTGCCTCTAGTTGAGATTGTTGGTTATTTAGTACTACTCTCTGGGTTCTATTTGTCAACCAAGCAGAAACCCAGTTGATTAACTGATCAGAGAAACCGAATAGATGCATTTTATTAATCAAAATGCTATGAGGAACTTTGTCAAAAGCCTTACTGTAGTCTAATAGGATAACATCCATTTGGTTTTTGTTATCCAGGCCCTTGCTAATATTATTATAGAATGAGATCAGATTAGTTGTACAGGAATGATTCATTCTAAATCCATGTTGGGTGTGATCAGTAATTTTTAATTCAATCATTTCTTTTTCGAGAAATGATTTGATCAATTTTTCCATTAGTTTACAAATTATAGAGGTAAGGCTTATTGGGTGATAGTTCTGAACTATAGATCTGCTACCCTTTTTATGAATTGGGGTAACAAAAGCCGTTAACCAATCTAAAGAAATTTCTGCTTTGTGAAGTGATTTGCTGAATATTAATTTTAAAGGAAGTGCTAAAGCCTTAGCAGTTTGGGTTAAGAATCTAGCACTAATTTGATCCGGACCCGGGCTAGTGGTTTTCTTTAGGTTTGTTAATAACGGCAATATATCTGACACCTTAATATTATATAAGTGAGTTAATTTGGTATTAGATCCAATAGATTTTTTGGGTACAAAATAATTTTTTTTTGGAAAAACTGAGCAAAAATAAGAATTAAAGAGATTAGCTGTATCTATATCTGATTGTATGGTACTACCATCTTGAGTTAATGGCCCTATCTTACGCAAACTAACTTTTTTGTTATTTAGATATGAAAACAAAGATTTGTATCCATCTTTAGTATGTGCCAATTTGAATTCTAATTTTGTTTTAGCTTGTTTAATCATATGTTTGTTTTTGTAAAGTTTTTTTATACTGATGAAAAGTTTCATTATTATTGTTGCAATGAGTATTTTTTAATTTCTTGAACAGTTTTCTTTTTTTTTTATTTGTAACCTAATAGGTTTATTAAACCATCTAGGTATTCTACCCTTTCTGTTGTATTTATTTTTAATTGGAACATATTTCTTTTCTAGTAAGTAGATTAGATCTTTTAGTACAATCCAGGCCTCATTTGAAGAAAGTGGCTGAAAAACCTTATCCCACTGTATTTTTTTGATTTCCCTATTTATACTATTGTAGTCCACACTGTCATAGTTTTTATATGTTGACTTGTTAGATAGATTACATTTTGCTCCCATTAAATCGAACAAAACAGAGAAATTATCACTGTTGCTCAGGGGATCCAAAATTTGTATATTGGATATTTTGTGACTAATATTAGTAATAAGGAGGTCCAAAATATTAGTACCGCTAGTAGCAGACGAAATTAGTTGAACTAATCCATTGTCTGTCAATACAGATAGAAATTCACAATCATGGTTGTTATTTCCTGAATTTGACGGCCAGTCTATATGAGGCATATTGAAATCGCCCAATATCATTGCATCCTTTAGACTTGTAAAATGGGTAAGATCATTCATTAGAGCTTTCCATGTATTAGAGTCACATGATGGGGGGTTATAACAATTCCCAATTGTTATTTGTTGGAGTTCCTGAGGTTGTACTACTACCCATATGCTTTCTGAGTCATTAGGGGCTGGAATTTCAAAGAAGGGAATATCATCTCTAATATATAGACATAACCCCCAACCCTTTTTTGTGATAGAGTCGGTAGGCCATTATATGCTGGCTCTACTGGGAATGACAGTCCCACCAAGTTTCAGTCACTGCAATTATAACTAAATTCAATAATTTACTTTTTGCTTCTAGTTCTGATAGTTTAGACATATTTAGAGAACGAGCATTTAACAATAGAATTTTAAAAGTTGTTGGTGACTGTGTCTTAGATTTAATTAGAGATGTGGGTTGATTCCCATTCTCCCCCTTTTTTGTTAGTTTAAATGATTATTTATGATGTTCAGAAAGGATTTGCCCAGCATAGTGCTGGCTCTTCTACTCAGATGCAGACCATCCCAACAATACAAGGGGGACTTATCAACAAAATGTTCCCAATCGGTTAAGCATGGAATATTCTGACCAATACACCATTCTGTAAGCCAGTTGTTAATAGATTGAATTTTTAAAGTCAAATCCTGAGTGGCTCTGGGAACAGGTAAATTTCTGAAAAACAAACTGTACAACCCTTATCTACAAGCAAGTTGTTAAGTGCCACAAAATCCTGTTTCAGTTTATTAAGAGTAGAATTGTTCTGAATATTATTTACACCTGCATGAATTATAACAAAAGGATTTGGGCCTGCATTTTTTAAAATGCTGGGGATCCTGGTTGTAATGTCACTTATCTTTGCCCCCCTAAAGCTAGAACAAGTTCGATTTAATTTGTCAGGGTTGCAAATAGCCCTATCTAAGTGTTTAATAAGGGAATCACCAAGAACAAATATCTGTTTCGGGACATCTACAAGATTTGGAGCCCCAACTGGTTTAGGCAATAAGGATGGAGTTTTGGAAACTGGTAAATGTGAAAATGAACTATCCAAAGTGAAAGAAACAGTTGGTACTAGATCGTTTTGTCTTTTCTGGGTGTTATTTCTTGACATAGTAGTTCCCAAAGGTATAGCTCTCAAAAGTGTTTTTAGTACTTAACTTTGGATAATCTACCAATGTGTTTGGAGAAATAATTGTTTCCTGAGATGTAATATCTTTTAGTGCTGAAAAACTATTTTGTAATGGAATTTGGAAGGCCTTATGTATTTGCCCCCCAGTTTGATTTTTGATTTAGGAATCATAGCCCAATCTTCCCCATCAGACTGGTTTTGAAAGTTTATACATTCTGAACTTTTGGGTTCAGACAAGGAAACAGCTGCAGGAGAATTTCCAGAACCAAAATGTTCAACTGCCTGATCAATAAAGGATTCTAAACTAGTTATATCACTATCTGCTGGTTTTTGACTAAGAAGACCAGAGATTTGGTCTTGTAGAGATGATATCAGCACACAGTTTTTACAAATAGATGGTGGTTGATGGCTGCATGAAGAGCGCAGTACCCAGACACTGAGTACTGCTCACCTGTTGCAGTTCGGGCTTCTGCATAGAATTTACGCAGATGGCTATTTAAAATGTCAAAACTGTCATTTAGCCAGTCAATGTCTATTCTTTCTTTTCTAGCCCACTCTGCTAATACTGCCAGTGCCCACTGTGTATTTTTCTTTGTGTTTATTTTTTCCCTCTGACTCTCAGTGCTATTAAGGTCTGATGGACTCACACTGATAAAACGCAAGGTTCCTTTAAATTTCTTGCTGGTGGGTTCTGGTGCCTGCTCAACTTTGTTGTAAGCTTCCGGGAACAAGCGATTTACTTTCTCTTCAGGAGACATGTTGAAAAGCTTCTGAGGAGATCTGACGTTTTTTATTCCTTTTGTGTGGCTTCTGTTTGTTTTTGTTTACTGGGGCGGCTTGAATTTGTTTTGAAATATGGATATCTGTGAGCATGTGTGCGACGTGCCTGCTCATGCTGCTTCAGGGCTGATTTTTTCCTGAGGAGGTGAGAAATTTATTTTTAACTTATTTTCTCGTTTATTTTATTTTTTAGGGGCTCTTACGACAGCTACAGGGCTAATTTTATTAATCGCTGGAGAGAATGCTTGCTTTATGTTATTTTTGCTTTGCTTGCCGTTTCAGAGGAGGATTCTGTGTTGCTTGCGAGAGCGCCGGTGTTTCCTACTTCTTCCATGCTGCATGTGCGCTTCCAGCTGCGGTAGGGAGATGTACAGACATGCCGATGCTCTCATGCTCGGTTTGATGCTTTCAGGGTAGTTACATGGGCAGATTGTAACAACGGCTGTTTTGTGCATCGGAAGGTATTTAAATATTTTTATTTGTGTTCTACTTATTGCTTTGCTCTCTCCAGCGTTGCTTTTTTAACTGTGGGAGACAATGGCCTGGGCGCTGAGTGTTGAGATGCCTTGCCGATCAGGACAAGATGGTTGCTGGATTTTGTGAACATTCGGGGTGCTCACTGATTAAGCTGGTTATGGGGCACCCCGAATAGGCTCTCCTTTTCATGTGGGCTGTATAGGAAAATAAATGCATCTCTACATCAATGCTTTGACCAATGAGATTCATTTATTTTCTTGTGGCATTTTCTAAACAGTAAATAAAGATGGTGGTGTGGCACCGCTATTCACACTGGGGCAGCCAGGAGGAGCAACCACCCCCCCAGCTCCTCCCTCTAGCTCCGCCATTGCCCCAGTGTAAGACATTTTAACTGACATGTGTGTCTGTTTTTTAATAATGAACAGTCATGTGACTGGATTATACTAATCACAATACAAGATTTCTCATACACATGTAACCCTTAGATGGCGCTATCCCAGGGGCTACTACCCCTGCCTGGTTTGCCACTAACAGGTTGAGGGGCCTGGATCCAATGGCGGGTGCCTCCACCCAGAGGTCAGGGTTTGCAATAGTTAAACTTACTTGGTCACAGCCCTCTGGGACACTGCAACCCCCCTTTCTTCCCACTAGTGGCCCACACAATATATCAGAATTACCTTCACAGTATACACTTACCCCCAGGACTATTTCTGGCACTGGGACCCCCTGTAAAATAAGATACAGTGCAACAATCACAGTACAATATTTTAACATAGACAAATACCTCAGGCAGTATAACTTTGCTGAAACAAGCAGCTCTGATTTATTTAGGGGGAATATAACAAGGACAGGGGGAAATCAGGTTAATTAGCTTATCACTCTAATCATCTACCTATGGCTCTGTGCACAGGCCTATCCCTATCAGTTACTGTCCCTGGGTACCCAAGCCCTAGTGGCTAGTCCAAACCGTGGCAGCTGGTAGGGGCCCTTTCACACAGAGAAAAGGAAAATTAAACAGTCAGCAGTACAGTAATTCCATTTGGATTTAATGTGGCAATTCAACAGGGAGCGACCCTGAATTAGTACTCACGACCTCCAAATAAGATAGGGTCCTTCAATATCAGCAGGGCTACTCTTGAGCTCCAAGAGACTCTTCACACATTTATATGGTAAAAAAAAGGAAGTACTATACCAGGCAGGCTGCTTCTCTATCCCGATCGCAATTACTGCACAATACCCGGGAGAACACACAGCAGATTCAGTTCCTGACAGACAGAGTGCAATTCAACAATTTCTCCAGTCTTCTACAGGGTGAGCCTGGTTTCTACTCTTCAGAGATCCTTTGATTCTTTTCACAGGACGGATTCAGTCCTAACAAGCAGTTACACAAGCTGCAGACCGGAACTCTGGGCCTTGCACACGTTTTGACTGAAACTGTGCACTGAAGGAGACACAGGGTTCTTCCTCTTCACTGCCAAAGCTCAACTGAAACTCCAACCGACAAAACCGGGCACTTCCTTTGAGTTCCTCCTAGTTCTTGACTGGATTGGCTGTCACTCACAATAGACTGCTGCTGTTGGTCCAAAAGGCACTGAAGTCTAAACTACATCTCCCAGAGTCACTGCCCATATAATCCTCTTGTGGCTGGCTCAGATTATGAGTCCAAGTTCTGATTCGTCCAAGGCACCATTTTAGAGCTAGCTTACCCACACTGATTGGTCCAGTTCAGCAGTTCAAAACCAGAATGGGGAACTAGGCAGACACTGTTCTGACTGCAAAAGAAAGTAGGTTAGACAAACTGTAATTTCATTATCACTCTAAATGGTTTCTGGCAAACAGTTACATCTTTCAGATAGGTTCCCTTTGCACTCCTAGTGACTGCAAAAATGGAGTGAATTGGCAGCAGCTTGAGTGGTACTCAATCAAAGAAACACACAGTCCCCCATACAAACTAATTATGTCTGCAAGCAGACAGCTCTTAAAGAGACAGTACCAGAGGTTCTAAAAACACTCACTGATAAATGGCTTAAACGCCAAACACCTTTCAGGCTTGGAGCATTCAAGCAAGCTCCTGGAAGTCTTTTGGGAACCCCCATTTGCAGGGGGGTTACACCCTTCCTGGCCTGGGAAAGCTTGACGTCCGCGTCAAGCAAGTACCCCCATAAGTTTCAACTGCAACCATATACATTTGCATTAGGCTCGCACATGTAATCATCAGTCAATATACCATTTTACCAAGAACACATTTCTGAAACATTGCAGTACGTCACTCTTTACACAGTATTACATACACATTGTACCATAACTCAAGTTATTACCTCTTGTACATGAAACCTGAAGAGAGGGGCCTTCCTATCAGTTACCTTGGGGCTGGATGGGGCAAGGGCACCATATGAGAGGGCAACACAAGTAACTTGGAGTTAGCACTGACGCTCAGTTTGGGCAATGAGCTCGGGACACATACACTCCTTTATGGACAACATTGAGAGGCAAATCCACAGGCCTCCCAAGGGAATCATAACTGAGGTGCACCACAGGCTTTACAGCTCGACCAGTCTTTCTAGGGGAACTGTTACAGTCTCTGCACTCTGAGCCTCATTTTCAGCATTGTCCTCACTTGTCAGGGGAGTCTCCATGGGGTAGAGAGGCTAGAACTTGGGGCACTTTCAGCTCCAGGAGTTACAGTTTCTGAGTCCACAACATTTGGCTCGCATGGAGAGCTTTCGGACACTGGCAGTGGACTGTCAGGGCACTCAAATACTCTTCTTGTTCTGGTGTATCACCAGTCTGACCCAATCCATCATTTTCCTCCCTGAAAGCTCAAACAGTTCAACCATGCACAATGATTCCATTTCATCTGATCTGATGCTTTGCACTTCACTTTCTGGGAGCATTGGCTCCAGGGACGAAGCTGGGGGCTTGGACAGTCCAGAAGGCCCAGCTTCATCTCAGTATTGACTAGGGATTGCCCCAAAACAATTGACTCAGTTCCGTAAGAAGGATAGTATTCAAAGTCACTCTCACTTTCTTCCGATATGGACTGACAGTCATGCTCAACTGGGACTTGTGGAGGGAACACTTTAACTTTGCTTCTGTAGGTGCAGACTTTCTTGATCTTTTCTTAGCAGCAGCTCTAGTCACTGGTCCAGAAGGGCATCTTCTAGGGCTCAGACTCAATTAAGATTTGTCCAATGGGCAGTAAATGATTTCTATGCATTGTTTTTACATCTTTTGAATTATTCTCAGGCCTTACTTTGTACACTGGCAGATCATCTAGTTTGCCCACTACAATGTGAGGGAGATGGTGCCATCTGTCAGCAATCTTGTGCTTGCCATGCAGTCCCAGATTTCTTAGCAATACCCGATCTCCCTCCTGGAGTTCCTGTGCTTCACCTTTTATCATACCTTCTTTGTTGGCCAGATTTCTTTTGGCAGCCATGGTTTGAGCCAGTTGGTACGCATGAGTTAGCTGGGCCTTTAACTTTTGCACATACTGTAAATAGTTGTCAGCTTGAACCCCATCAGGAGAGACCCCAAAACACACATCTACTGGTAGTCGAGCTTCTCTTCCAAACATCAGGCGGTAGGGAGAATCAGTGGCATCACTTTTGGTGCAGTTATAAGCATGTACCAGGGTGCTAATTTGTTGGCTCCATCTAGTCTTGTCCTTTGGGTGCAGGGTGCCTAGCATATCTAGCAAAGTGCGGTTGAAACGTTCAGGCTGTGGGTCCCCCTTGGGGTGGTAAGGAGTGGTTCTGGACTTTCTCACTCCCCACAGAGAAAGCATCTCTTTGATCAGACGACTCTCAAAGTCTCTCCCTTGATCAGAATGGATTCTTTGTGGAGCCCCATAGTGAACAAAAAACTTTTCTACAAGTACTTTGGCTACAGTGGATGCTTTCTGGTCTTTGGTGGGGAAAGCTTGGGCATATCTCGTGAAATGGTCAGTGACCACCAGCACATTACTGATATTTCTTTGATCTGACTCCAAACTCAGAAAATCAATACAGACCAGCTCCATGGGTGCACTGGTGGTTATGTTAACAAGGGGCAGCCCTCTGAGGGCAAAACTTTCCTCTGTAAGCAGCGACTACAAGTTCGAGAATGTGTTGCTCCACATCAGCCCCCATCTTAGGCCAATAGAATCTGGATCTCACCAAGTCAAGTGTTCTGTCTATACCAAGGTGCCCCATGTGGTTGTGCAAGGACCTCAATACTGAGTCTCGAAGGCAGTGGGCAGCCAGTTGTTGTTTGTCTACTTGTCCCCGTCTGTCTACTGTTTCTCTGTATAACAGTTTATTGATCAGTTTCAACTTAGGACCTTCTTTGTATAACAGTGCAGTTCTCAAATCAGTGGGCGTAATTTGGACACATCTTTTCCTGCATAGAGGGCTTCTAAAGCTGATTTGATCATAGGATCGCGGGATTGAGCCCGCCGAATACTGTCATTGTCCAGCTGAGGCAGTGCACCAATGTCAATTCAGAAAAGTGGCAATAAGCAGCAGGTATGCAATTCTCAGAGGTCCCAAGCAATCCACCATGCAGTCCACTGCGTCTGGACATTTGTTCCTCCCTGTCAAACTTCCGCAGAGTGCCCGAATGTCAGGTTCTGCCAATCGGACCCAATCATTCTGGGGAACAGCCTCCTGGAGAGCATCAGCATCTATGTGGTTCAGACCTGCTCGGTATTCGAGAGCATAGTCGTATGTAGATAATGCAGAAAGCCACCATGGCCAGTGGCATCCAACTTAGCTGAGGTCTGCACATAGGTTAAAGGATTATTGTCAGTTTTACTAGTATTTTAGCTCCATACAAGTACTCATGGAATTGGTCAACAATAGCCCACTTCAAAGCTAGAAACTCTAACTTATGTACAGGATAGTTCTTTTCGGATGGGGTCAGACTTCTACTGGCAAAGGCCACTGGTCTCAGGCCATTCTCGTGCTCTTGGTACAACACAGCCCCCAACCCTTGCAAGCTAGCATCAGTGTGCAGGACATAAGGTTTTCTTGGATCGGCATAGGCCAGCACTGGAGCATGGGTAAGTTGATAAATGATCTCATGAAAAGCAGTCTCACAATCCGGAGTCCAGCGGGCCCCAAATACTTCACTTGGACGAAAATACACTCTTTCAGTCTTGAGGGATGCTGACTTTTGGTATTTTTTGTGGGTTGGGGGATACCCTTGAGTAAGGTTAAGTAAAGGGCGGATCACTCTTGAATAGTCCTTGATGAAACGCTGATAATAACCACAGAATCCCAGGAATCTTTGCAGTTCTTTTAGATTTTTGGGCTGTGGCCAGGTGGTCAAGGCCTCAACTTTACTTGGGTCGGTCTCTATTCCCTCGGTGGATACTATGTGTCCCACATACTTTACTGATGTTTGAAAGAATTGACACTTATCAATGGACAGTTTAAGGCCAAAGTCCTCCAGTCGGTCCAATACCTTAAATAATCTGCTCTCATGTTCCTCCAGTGAGCTGCCAAACACAATAACATCATCTAGGTATACCAGGCATTCTAGTAAGTTCATGTCCCCCACTGCACGCTCCATCAATCGTTGAAAAGTGGCTGGGGCACCTGAAATCCCTTGAGGCATCCTCATGAATTCATAGAAGCCAAGCGGACAGATAAAGGCTGTCTTCTCACGGTCCTCTGGGGCCATCGGGATCTGGTAGTACCCTACGGAGATCCAGCACAGAGAACCACTTGCTCCCGTTAGGCAGTCCAAAGCATCCTGAATGCGGGGCATTGTGTACTGATCAGGGATAGTCCGCCGGTTTAGGTGCGATAATCCACACACATCCTTACTGTTCCATTCTTTTTCCTCACTACCACAATGGGGAAGCATAAGGGCTTCTGGATTCTTGTATTACACCAGCAGCTAACATCTCTTGCAGATGCCGTCTCACATCATCTATGTCAGCAGGTGCCAGGCGTCGAGACCTCTCACAAATGGTCTTTCGTCATGCAGCGGATATTGTGCTCAGACTCCTTGCACGCATCTACGTCCCATTCCTTTAAAGAAAACACCTGGTCTCTCTGGGCAAGCTTCTCACTGATCCTCACTTTCCATTCAGCTGGCAGCGGGGAGTCGCGAAATCAAACAAGCCAGGCGTTACTCTGTCATTCTTCCTTGAACTCTTGCTGCTGGGTAGCACTGCAGTGTCTACACAATGCACATTAGCCAGGATGCAACCTCTATTTACTGAATGTCTCTTTCAGACACATTATGAACTTGGACCATTACCCTTCTGGCATAAGCATGGGCTCTAGCGGGCAAAATACTAGGCTTGACCAGCAGTCCTCTGGCAATTTTCCATCGCCTGGTGCATCCAACATTAATATTTTATTCTTAACATCCTTTCTGATACGGACCTCCCCTGTAAGGTACACTGGGCATTTGGCGCCAGGATCAGAACTCAGATCCTTCTTCCATACAATTCCGACCGGTTCCTCTGGTTCTATTTTTTCAGCATCTCTGTGCCTCATAGGCCTTCTTATTAAAGCGGAACTCTTAAAGCTCTACTAGTCTTTGACCCTGTTTTCATAACACAACTGTGCCAGCCTTCCGAACATATGAGCATTTGTTCCAATCAACAAAGGGACACCATCATACAGCTCAGTGGGGGACACACTAAGGCTAGGGTCTCTACTTGTTCAGCCACTCAGCCACGGGTGGGGAAAGACAGCCAAATTCGGATATACCCGGAATAGGGGTGAGCCTTCTCACTTAACCCCATACATGCAGTCCTTCTAATGGTTGTAAGGTCATGCTTCGACAAATGCTTCTGATACCAATCTTGGAACATAATTGTCACTTGGGAGCCACTGTCTAATACAGCTCTTGTAGACACTCCATTCACCTTTACAGTGGTCTCCATGGAGGACCCACTATTCTGGACCAGTCTGGAAAGGCGGTAGTGGGCCTGGGCAACTGACCTTGCCACAAAGGGCGTGAATTAGCATTTTGGTGCCCTCACTGGGATCATGTCGTGCACCTCTCAACCACTGATTTGTTCTCCAAGCTTTCCTTGTAGCCTATATGCAACTTTGTCAGTGTCTTTTGGGACTGGCATTCCTTTCATGTGCCCATCTTTCCCGCAATTATAGCAAAACATACTTTCTGGAGTTTGAGCTGGCCGGGCGCACACTGGGAGCCAGGCGGGGTATTACAACTGGAAACCTGGGTGCCATCTCTGTCTGCGGCGTGATAAGCATTTGGAGACATCTCGTCAGTTTCTCCACTTCCATGGTCAAGGAATTGAGTTTGGAGCTGTTATCAGCAGGAGATACATGGGTGGGTACCCCACCCCCTAGCAGATGCAGTCGGATATAGGTCAGGGCCACTTGCAGGCGTGGCCTTCATAAAGGACTGTTTTTGAATTCCCGGATCTCTCTCAACAGTTCGCCCCATTGTGGCATATCTTTTCCTTGCCAGAGCACTCATTTACTGCCAACCTCACCCTGAACTTCACTTGATGGGTCACCCTCAGTCACTGGTCGTGCCGCAGCTATTGGTGCAGGTCCCTCCCGAGGTCGTCTTTTCTCAACTCCTCGAATTTCTCTCATTAACTCATCATAGGAGGTGGGGATTCCAGTCGATCTGCCAGGCGTAACTGAAGCAACAGCAGTTCTGAGAAGGGGCAGACTTAAGGATCCTGTCCAGCCTGGTTGGGTCCAGTTCAATCGCTGGCAAACTACTTTTTCTGAGGCATTCTTGCAACAATTTTTCCAGCCAGATACATACACAGACAACAACTCCTTGGTACTGTTGTGCATCTCTTACTCTCCACCATAGGTCCTCATCAGAATCTGGGCTCCCATACACATTCTCCAGGGCCTCAAGATAGGCCTGTGCAGTCACTTCAGGGTTACTGGCCCGTTTATACCGAATGGTAGCCAGGGCAGGACCTCGGGCTCTCACTAACCCTCTTTCACTTTTCGGCTTCCGAGCATTGCCATTCTAGCACTGGGGGCAACATAGTCTATCCAGGTCTCCCAGTCATCCTCCCTTGGGGTGGGGAGGTGCCAGAGAAGATCCTCAACCTCGTAAGAGTGGACTAATGGCAGGTGCAGAAATAGGAGTCTGCATTGGTTCAGCCACCATTACGGGTACTGGAGCGGGAGAGGGTGTTGGGGGAGGAACACCCCCAGGTGGCAAGAATAGTTTCTTCAAGTCCTCCACAGTTTTCCCTTCCCCCAGCAACCATTTAGCAAATTTCTCCTCAAAAGTTTCAGATAGTGGTGGGGGCTCATTCCCCCTGGGTCTTTACTGTCCTTAGTTATCACTCTCCAAGCAGTGAGGGCTCCCTCTGGGGTAATGGTCTGTGGCACTTTGGAGCTATCTATGGGATCCTTAAACTCTACTAGGGCCAGGAAAGTGTGGGTGAGCAGATTAGCATGTCGACCCACCACCACGGGTTTGTAAACCTTCCACCTTGGAAAGTACTCCTGCACAGTGTCCGTATTGATACCCGGGGGGATGTCCAGGATAAGCATAGCATTTTGGGGTCGATCTCCTCCCAGTACGACCACTCCACCAGCCGGTGCACGGCCACTTCTGTCGGGTACCCATTTTTCTTAACAGTGGTTCAGAACATGGCCACTAGAGGACACACAATCCCAGCGGTGAGCCTCCAAGATGTAACCCTTAGATGGCGCTATCCCAGGGGCTACTACCCCTGCCTGGTTTGCCACTAACAGGTTGAGGGGCTGGATCCAATGGCTGGTGCCTCCACCCAGAGGTCAGGGTTTGCAATAGTTAAACTTACTTGGTCACAGCCTCTGGGACACTGCAACCCCTTTCTTCCCACAGTGGCCCACACAATATATCAGAATTACCTCTCAGTATACACTTACCCCACAGGACTATTTCTGGCACTGGGACCCTGTAAAATAAGATACAGTGCAACAATCACAGTACAATATTTTAACATAGACAAATACCTCAGGCAGTATAACTTTGCTGAAACAAGCAGCTCTGATTTATTTAGGGGGAATATAACAAGGACAGGGGGAAATCAGGTTAATTAGCTTATCACTCTAATCATCTACCTATGGCTCTGTGCACAGGCCTATCCCTATCAGTTACTGTCCCTGGGTACCCAAGCCCTAGTGGCTAGTCCAAACCGTGGCAGCTGGTAGGGGCCCTTTCACACAGAGAAAGGAAAATTAAACAGTCAGCAGTACAGTAATTCCATTTGGATTTAATGTGGCAATTCAACAGGGGCGACCCTGAATTAGTACTCACGACCTCCAAATAAGATAGGGTCCTTCAATATCAGCAGGGCTACTCTTGAGCTCCAAAGACTCTTCACACATTTATATGGTAAAAAAGGAAGTACTATACCAGGCAGGCTGCTCTCTATCCCGATCGCAATTACTGCACAATACCGCGGAGAACACACAGCAGATTCAGTTCCTGACAGACAGAGTGCAATTCAACAATTTCTCCAGTCTTCTACAGGGTGAGCCTGGTTTCTACTCTTCAGAGATCCTTTGATTCTTTTCACAGGACGGATTCAGTCCTAACAAGCGGTTACACAAGCTGCAGACCTGGAACTTCAATGGTGGCCACGTTTTTGACTGAAACTGTGCACTTGAAGGAGCACAGGGTTTCTTCCTTCTTCACTGCCAAAGCTCAACTGAAACTCCAACCGACAAAACCGGGCACTTCCTTTGAGTTCCTCCCAGTTCTTGACTGGATTGGCTGTCACTCACAATAGACTGCTGCTGTTGGTCCAAAAGGCACTGAAGTCTAAACTACATCTCCCAAGTCACTGCCCATACAATCCTCTTGTGGCTGGCTCAGATTATGAGTCCAAGTTCTGATTCGTCAAGGCACCATTTTAGAGCTAGCTTACCCACACTGATTGGTCCAGTTCAGCAGTTCAAAACCAGAATGGGGAAATAGGCAGACACTGTTCTGACTGCAAAAGAAAGTAGGTTAGACAAACTGTAATTTCATTATCACTCTAAATGGTTTCTGGCAAACAGTTACATCTTTCAGATAGGTTCCCTTTGCACTCCTAGTGACTGCAAAAATGGAGTGAATTGGCAGCAGCTTGAGTGGTACTCAATCAAAGAAACACACAGTCCCCCATACAAACTAATTATGTCTGCAAGCAGACAGCTCTTAAAGAGACAGTACCAGAGGTTCTAAAAACACTCACTGATAAATGGCTTAAACGCCAAACACCTTTCAGGCTTGGAGCATTCAAGCAAGCTCCTGGAAGTCTTTTGGGAACCCCCATTTGCAGGGGGGGTTACACACATTTTAAAGCTATATTAGAAAATGTCATAAGAAAATAAACAAATCTCATTGGTCAAAGCATTGACGTAGAGATGCATTTATTTTCCTATACAGCCCGCATGAAAACGAGAGCCTATTCAGGGTGCCCCATAACCAGCTTAATCAGTGAGCACCCTGAATGTTCACAAAATCCAGCAACCATCTTGTTCTGGTTGGCAAGGCATCTCAACACTCAACGCCCAGGCCATTGTCTCCCACGGTTAAAAAAGCAACACTGGAGAGAGCAAAGCAATAAATAGTACACACATAAAAATATTTAAATACCTTCCGATGCACAAAACAGCTGTTGTTGCAATCTGCCCATGTAACTACCCTGAAAGCATCAAACCGAGCATGAGAGCATCGGCATTTCCATACATCTCCCTACCGCAGCTGAAAGCGCATATGCGGCATGGAAGTAGGAAATACCAGCGCTCTAGCAAGCAACACAGAATCCTCCATTGAAATGGGAAGCAAGGCAAAAATAACATAACGTAAAGCAAGCATTCTCTCCAGCAATTAATAAAATTAGCCCTGTAGCTGTTGTAAGAGCCCCCCAAAAATAAAATAAACGAGAAAATAAGTTAAAAATAAATTTCTCACCTCCTCAGGAAAAAATCAGCCCTGAAGCAGCATAAGCAGGCATGTCGCACACATGCTCATAGATATCCATATTTCAAAACAAATTCAATCTGCCCTGTAAACAAAAACAAACAGAAGCCACACAAAAGGAATAAAAAATGTCAGATCTCCTCAGAAGCTTTTTCAATATGCCTCCTGAAGAGACAATAAATTGCTTGTTCCCAGAAGCTTACAACAAAGTTGAGCAGGCACCAGAACCCACCAGCAAGAAATTTAAAGGAACCTCGCGTTTTATCAGTGTGAGTCCATCAGACCTTAATAGCATTGAGAGTCAGAGGGAAGAAATAAACACAAAGAAAAATACACAGTGGGCACTGGCAGTATTAGCAGAATGGTCTAGAAAAGAAAGAATATAAATTGACTGGCTAAATGACACTTTTGACATTTTAAATAGCCATCTGCGTAAATTCTATGCAGAAGCCCGAACTGCAACAGGTGAGCAGTACTCAGTGTCTGGGTACTGCACTCTTCATGCAGCCATCAACTGCCACCTAAATTCCCCGGAAGTAGGGTGTCACACCAGTATAATCGCAGAACCAGGATTTCGTTCCAGCAACAATATAATGACGTCCATACTAAAGAAGCTGCGTAAGGAACAGAAGGATGTTGCTGCTCACCACCTGTCAATCACTGAAACAGACATTGACAAGCTAAGAGGATCATTAGCCATGTCACCAGATACAGCACAGGGATTGGTTCGCAAGGTTTGGTTTGACCTCCAGCTTCACGTGGCCCGCCATGGAAGAGAAGGATTGCAAGAACTGCGACCGGATTTATTCACAGTCAAGAGTGATGAACATGGGCAAAAGTATGTGACACTTTCCCATAATCCTGCCTCAAAAAATCACAAGAATCCTCTAGAGATCAACAAAGAAAACTCTTGTAGTTTTATGTTTGAGGATCGTGGCAACCCTCTCTGCCCTGTCCTGTGCTTCTGCAAGTATCTCTCAAAATTGCCAGAGGATGCACCTGCATTCTACCTTCATCCCGAGAAGCTACCTCAGGCTCACCTTGACACCCAGGACTGCTGGTACATGAAGGAACCAATGGGCAAGTATTTCTTCAGAAAAATGATGTCAAGGTTTTGCAAAGAAGCACAGTTATCCACATGATACACCAATCACAGCATACGTTCAACAGCTGTGCAACTGTTAACTCAAGCAGGACTATCAGCTCGTGAAATCACCAGCGTGACTGGCCACAGATGTGAAGCCAGTCTGCAGCACTACTGGTCAACATCCGTAGACAACAGGCGAAATTGAAATACAATCCTAGGAGGATCCAACCAGCAGGCGCAGCAGCAGCAAGCAGCAGTTATGCCACCTGTAGGAGCCAGCAATCAACTCCAAGTTCATGAACCAACAACATCCAGCACCACAGCCACTAACTTCAACCCAGTGAACTGCACCTTCAATGCCCCAATTAACTTTATCTCCGCAAACAAGTAGTGGTGGCTGTTATTTGCTGTTTTATTGACAGTAATTTAGCACCGTGCAACTGAGTGCTCAATTCAGGGTTTTTTAAGTTTACCCCACCCACTTTAAAAAGGGGACTACTTTATCTCAAAGCTCACAAATATGTAATAAAAAGTTAAATAAGTAACTTAAATGTTTAAAACTGTAAAAAAATGTGTCTGAGATTTTTTTTTCCCATTTTCTAAGCGCAGTAATACCCTCCAGGGTGGGAGGTATTGGTCTATACGGACCTTCCAGGAGCTATAAGGCCCTCCGCCTACGCTGTTGGGCCTCATTACACCCCTGGGTGGTCCGTATAGACCAATACCGCCCACCCTGTCAGGAATTATTACTTACTTTTAGAACATGATGGAGAAATGCCTTCTTCATGATTTGAACAAGAGCCCCTAAGTCCTAAAAGCAGGAGCTCTTGTAGCCAGCTAAAAGAAAAATTAATCTTCTTTAGCTGAACAGTGGACCTCTGCTGTAAACAATGCAATCTATCACAACTTCCAGGTCTAGAGGGCACAGAAGTGTCTGCTTTTCTCACTTACTGCTTTATTCTACACAGCATTCAGCTTCTGAAAGCTCCCCCTCAACCACACAACTCACAGTTTGAATACTATCCAATGAGACCGCACACATTTTTTTTCTTTTCTCTCTCTTCAAAAAAAGATGGCAATTAGGGAAGAGGAAACAACATTTTTTTAGTATGTAGAAGATGAAATTAACAAACTTGGCGTTGGTGGAGATTTATGGACCACTGCATTTAACATAGAACTAAGATATGGAATTAGCATGATTCACACTTGTTTTGTCTAGTAGCACAATGTAAAACGTGGTGGCCTGCAGTAACAGCAGTAAGTATGAGCAGGAGTTCCTCTGTAAGCAGCAAGTTAGTTATTTGTTAGTCAGTATAGTTTTCTTTTTGTAGTCAGTTTGAGCGGGGGCTCTGCCCCTCCACAACACCTGTTTTTTTTTTTTTGTTTGTTTGTTTTTTAATTTTTTTATTAATCGGGAAGTGGAACACCCCAACTCAAACACATTCATAAAATACTTACAGGGCTGATTGAGCATGACTGATTGTAGATGTGCTGTTAAGTGGACAGAACTGTGAGTAACGGGGAGAGGCGAATGTAAGTGGATTCATAAACATAACAGTATGCATGATCAGGATTTGTGCATACAGCTCTATGACAGTATAAATGGGTCCACAGGTCTCCGTTAATGCCACAATCTGTTCTCCAGACATGCATGAGCAAACAAGGAGTGAGAACGTTTTCAAATCCTGCCCGGAAGATGATTTCATGCCAGAAGTACGAAAACATATTTTAGCCAGAATTTGAAAAATGCCAGCTGCCACATTCATGAGGTGGTATGAAAAATGGCTATGCTGAAAACTTGGGGTCAAAGTATTGAAAATTACCAAAGTTACACACATGCCTTGAAAAATTTCAATGTACGCTCATAACTTTGTTTTGGTTTATATTTTTACTCCAAATTTATTTTCAACATAGCCTTCTTATGATCCCACATCATGAACAAGGGTGGGGAAAATTTTAAAATCCTGCCCAAAAGGTGATTTCACACACTGACTGCGAAACCACCTTGTGGTGTAGATTTGCATAATTCCACTGCATTTGTTTGTAAGCCCCCCCCCCGACGTCTAGGGGTATGGTGGTAAATGTCCTAAGCAGGAGGGCACTACACAGCAGAAAAGGTCCACATACCTTGTTGGCCTGGCTCACCAGACCTGATGAAACTGGGGTGCCCCATTCTTCCGGGTGCAGAGCTGGATGACTGGAGAAATGAAGATGCTGATCTTCTCCTGCCTGGCCTTGCCATCTTTGCCTCAGATGCCTTTGTAGACAGCCTTCACCAGGAAGGCCTCTTGATGTCTTCCTCCTCCTCAGTCCTCTGGTACTCCCGCTGCACACCCTGGAACATACAAAAGGGAGCTGGGCTGTGGAGGCAAACTTCTAGTTAGCAGTGAACAGTCCCTCCAAAACAAATGAGGTGGACACCAAACTGCAGGAATGAGGGGATCCCATTTAATGAACAATTAATGCAGAACAGGAAGCAGTCACTCCATGGAGCAGTAAAACACAAAATAGTGGCTCTCGACCGAGAAGGTCACATCCAAAGCTAATGGAGACTCTGGACTGAGAAGGTCACATCAGAGCACAGAGTCCAGGTGGCTACCTGTTTGGCAAGGTAGTCACAGTCCAAACACAAGCAGCTTAACTCATAGGCAAATAGGCCTTTAATCTCAGGCAGCAACACTCTCCCTCACTTCCCACTCTTTGCTTTGGGACAAAGATCCACAGTATTCCTGAGAGATGGCTGCCCAGCCCACAGCCACCCTCACAACAAGCTCTCTTTTGAGGCTCTGAGCCCTACACACAGCAGTCCTGAAATAGGGGCAGCCTGGGACCAGGAGAGGCTCCAGACCCCTGGTTCCCAACCAAACCCCATCCTCAGATCTTACACTCCTTTTCTCTGGGTCCTACTCCATAGTGATCCTATGGGCCTGCATAATTCAGACCACCTCCCAGCTGCAGGCTCCATTCGAGCTCTCCACTTTCTCCTCCCTGGCCTGGTTCATGGTGATTCCTTGACTGGGGCACAAAAATATCAGCCACAGCCATGACCACTGATATCAGAGAAGCACTACTGCACAAATGAAAAACAAACTGCGGCCTCATAGAAACATAGACGTTGATGGCAGATAAGGACTGCAAGGCCCAGCCAGTCTGCCCATTTCTTTTTCTACCTTATAAATGCGCCATTGGCCTTTGCTCTGTCAATGGCCTATCTATTCATACTCATCTGTATTGCTCCCTTATGCTATTCCATGCCTGTTTGAAGCCCTGCACTGTATTCATATCCAACACTTCCTGAGGTAGGCCGTTCCATGCATCCACCACCCTTTCTGTGAAAAAGAACTTCCTCACATTACCCTTAATCGGCCTCCCTCTAATCTCATGCTGTGTCCTCTTGTCCTGTTATTTTTCTTATATTGAAACATGTTAGACTCTTTCACCCCTTGTTAATGCCCTCAAGGTGTTTGAATGTTTCAATCATATCACCTCTCTCCCTCCTTTGCTCTAGGGTATACATATTGAGCTCTGTTAATCTGTCCTCATATGTTTTCTGATGCAGTCCCTGCACCATTTTGGTTGCTCTTCTCTGGACTGCCTCAATTTGGTTAATGCCCTTGTGAAGGTGTGGCTTCCAGTACTGCATGCAGTACTCCAGATGGGGCCTAACCAGTGTCTTGTAAAGAGGGATTATTATCTCCCTCTTCTGACTTGTGATACCCTTACTAATACACTCTAACATCCCCCTAGCCTTACCTACTGCTTTAGTGGTCTGCTTGGATGATTTCAGGTCATCGGTGATGATGATGCCCAAGTCTCTTTCTTCCCTTGTGACAGCCAGCAACTCCCCTCTTACCTGATAGGTGGCTTCAGGGTTTCTCTTCCCTATGTGCATGATCTTGCACTTCGTTGCATTAAACCCCAGTTGCCACTCTTCCGACCATTTTGCTAGTTTATCCAGATCTCTTCTCATTCTGCCCACCCCATCTGGATCATCTACTCTGTTGTAGATCTTGGTGTCATCTGCAAACAGACAAACCTTACCCTCCAGTCCATCTGCAATGTCACTGATGAAGATATTGAAGAGGACTGACCCCAGGACTGATCCCTGAGGTACCCCATTTGTGACTTGCATCTCTTCTGACTGTGTACCATTTACCACTACTCTCTGTTTTCTGCCAGTCAACCAGTTTGCCACCCAGTTAACCAACTTCTGACCCACCCTGAGCCTACCCAGCTTATTAATCAATCTTCTACGTGGAACAGTATCGAAAGCTTTGCTGAAGTCAACATAGGCAACATCAACTGCTTCCCCTTGGTCCACCGCTCTGGTTACCCAGTCAAAGAAATCTATGAGATTAGTTTGACAGGACCTTTCTTTTGTAAACCCATGCTGTCTTGGACCCTGTGCGCCTATGGATTCCAGGTGTTGCACTATTCTTTCCTTAAGGAGTGCCTCCATAATCTTGCCCACTACTGAGGTAAGACTGACTGATCTGTAGTTCCCCGCCTCCTCCCTGCTACCACTCTTGTGGAGTGGGATCACATGAGACCTTCTCCAGTCTTCTGGGACCTCTCCTGTGCTCAGAGACAAGCAGTTCTGATAATGGCTCTGCTAGTTCCACCCTTAGCTCCTTTAGTACCCTGGGATGTATGTCATCAGGTCCCATTGCCTTGTCCACCCTGAGCTTATCGAGCTCTTGTAGGACCCTTTCTTTTGTGAAGGGACTAGTGCTCACCTCCCTCCTCCCTGTGTACATGGTGCTGAGCTGTGGGCCCTGCCCTACCTTCTCTTTAGTAAATACTGAGCAGAAGTATCTATTTAGGATAGATGCTTTTACATGGTCCTCCTCACATGCCCCCTTATCTCCTTTGATCTTAGCAATACCCCCTCTGGACTTTCTTCTTTCACTAATGTATCTATAGAAAGTCTTGTCACCTTCTTTTACTGTTTGTGCTAGTGTTTCCTCGGTTTGGGCCTTTGCCTGCCTTACTGCCTTCCCTGCTTCCCTTAGGGAAGTTTGGTGTGCCTCCCTATCTTCATCCCACTGTGTTCCCTTATATTTCCTGATGGCCAGCCTTTTGGCTCTGACCTTTTCTGTTATTGTTTTTGAGAACCAAAGTGGTTTCCTTCTTCGTTTGCACTTCCTTTTCTAACACAACGGGATGTTGCTTCAAGTATTGCATCCTCAATGCTTGCCCACTTTGCCTGTACCCCCTCACCTGTATTTCTTTTTGCCAGAGCTAACTTAACTCTGTTGGCCATCTTATCAATGTCAGCTTCATATTTTTGCCTTGGAATGGGATGATTTAGTTGTAGTGACCAAAGTGAACCATACCATGTGATGGTCACTGGCCCCCAGGTGGCCTTCTACCTGGAGATATGTGATTCTTTCCCTGTTAGTCAGTACTAGATCTAGGATAGCCCTGTCTTTTGTGGGTTGTTGTACCAGTTATTTGAGGCCTCCCCCCTGCAGGGAATCCACCATGTATCTAGTTCTGGCAGATGTTCCTGCTGGTATTGAACAATCTGTATCTGGCATGTTGAAGTCTCCCATTATCAGAACCTGCCCTTTAGCTGTCATGTTTTGTATATCTTCTAACAGTAATGTGTCTATGCCCTCCCCCTGATCTGGGGGCCTGTAGACAACCCCAGCTCTTATGGCTATCCCATTTCCTGTTTCCAGGGTGACCCACAGTTCTTCTGGCTCCTTATGTATATTCTGAATTTCTGTAGCTTTGATATTTTCATTGACATACAGGGCCACTCCGCCCCACCTTTTTGCACCTCTGTCTCTTCTGAACAATACATAGCCAGGTACTGAAGTCTCCCATGTATGGTTACTGGTAAACCACGTCTCGCTAATTGCTGCTATGTCCAGTTCAGCCTTGGTCATCATTGTTTGCAGGTCTGGGATCTTGTTTCCCAGACTGCGAGCATTTGTGTACATGATTTTCCATTGGCCAGATTTCGGTGTGTTAGTTGTTGGGTGAGGTCTGGTGTTTCCCCTGTGTGTCGTATGGGGAGCTGGACCTTTTCCAATGGCTGAGTGAGCAATCGGCCCCACGCAGCCCTCTCTCCAACTCTTCTCCCTGTGATCTCTCTCTTAAGTTCCAGCACTGTACTTCCTTATATCCCCTACCCAAGGGTGCCAACAACCACCCACCAAAACCACCAGTCCAATCCTGGACTATCCACCTGGTGCCAACACAGCTGTTCCCCCAAAGCCTCATGGGACCTGAAGTCCAAAGATAACTAACTACAATTGTGCCTCCCCATTAGCGACAACTGGTGCCAAACTCTCTACCCAAAAGGAGCAGCCACTTCTTTAAATTCTTATTTACGGGCATCTGCGCATGTTCCCTAAGGTGCAAACTGCACACACTGCTTACAATTTTATTTATATACATTTTTTTCCCTTGTGGTGGTGCTCCTGAGCCTGGCTGAATCAGGAGACTGGACCCAGGACCCAGAGCAGCCACTCCACCAAATTTTTGTTCGTCGGCGGCCACATATGCTCCCTAAAGTGCGACTGCCATAACTATTTACAGAATGTAGTCCAATCACCACAGCAACCCACGGAAACAAAACCACCCCAAATGCACCTGGAGGCATGAAAAACAACAAGCAGCGCCCATCCCATCCGCCAAGAGCAGGGTCTCCAGAAAGGTGGCCAGAATCACAAGGAATCACCCACAGATCCACGAGTCTGAATCCCACCAGAGCCACTGACCCACCAGAGAAGAGGACAGACAGCAGCTCTAAAAAGGTAAGCCCATTTTGGGGGGCTTACATGCTCATGTGGTGGAGTCCCAAAAGGGCACGCTGAACATTTTGTGAAAAAAATATTTAAAAAATGACCAAATTATGAAGACAAGTTCAAAACCCTTTGAGATACATGGAACTGCATACCAGATTTCCTCAGTTCCCAGTTTAGCATTGAGGAATGAAGATGTGTCTCTGGTCCAGACAGAATTAGGGCATTGGACCCCTAGCAGGTAAGTAAGGAGTGGTGGAGGTGTGGGGTGGAGGGTTTTGAGTTGAAGGTTGGGTGGAGGAGGGTAACAGCGGCAGTTTGCCAGCTGTGGTAACAGACATTGATGAATGTTTTTCCTTTTTACAGGACACATAAAAATTAAAAAGTCTATAGGGGTCAGGTTTCTTTATTTCAGGTACTGACACTGGGGATTAGGCACACCAGTGCCGGTATTGTGTTTGGCCGCAACAGGTGTGGGCTCCTTGGTGTTGCACACTGAAAATGGGTGGGGCTGAGTGTACTAGCCAGCACCATGGATTGTGTCAGAAAATGAAAAAAGTCTGGGAGGGACCGTTTTCTTTATTTCTAGTACCAACACTTGGGATTGGACACCCCAGTATCAGTGTTGTGTTTGGCAGCAATGGGGGTGGGCTCACTGGTGTTGCACACTGAAAACGGACAGAGTGGGAGGTAGAACATGCACTGGGGATTGGGCACCCTGGTGTTGGAAAATGGAAAAAGTCTACAAGGGAAGGGTGGCTTTATTTCAAGTAACAACACTGGGGATTAGGCATCCCAGTGTCGGTGTTGTGTTTGGCAGCACCGGGTGGTGGGCTCCCCGGTGTTGCAGACTGAAAACAGGTGGGGTGGTGGGGAACTAGCCAGCACCAGGGATTGGCCACCCTGGTGTTGGAAAATGTAAATTAAGGGTTGGGGGTGTGTGGGGTGGTATGTGCTGATTGGGAGAGTTGGATGGGGGAGGGTAACGGTAGTGGTGTGCTGGCAGCGGCAACAGATGTCAATGGATGGTTTTCCTTTTCACAGCATGTATAAAAATTAAAAAAAGTTTATGGCGGATTGTTTTATTTCAGGTACCAACACTCGGGATTTGGCACCCCAGTGTCGGTGTTTGTTTGGCAGCACCGGGGGTGGGTTCCCTGGTGTTGCAAAGTAAAAACAGGCAGGGTGGGGGATACTAGCCTGCAACAGGGATTGGGCACCCCGGTGTTGGAAAATTAAGAAGTGGGAAGCAATGGGAGGTGGGAAGTGTACTTGGCAGAGGGTCAGAGGGATTGTTTCTACACTGAAGGGCATCACAGAGCGGGCTTATCATGATACTGATCAGCTCTGCTTGCTAGGCAGCTTATAAAGATAAAAAAATAGCTGCCCTATGATTGGGTCGGCTCTTTTCTTTGAACTGCATTAAGTTTCTGCCCAGCAAGACCAGAACAGTGTCATGATCAGTCTGGCTGATGATTGGTCTGACATGGATGAATCCCTTGCAGACTGCCCTGTATTGGACCACAGTGACACACCTCTGAAAACCCACTATCATGCCTATATGTTTGCTTTGTGCAAGCACAAGAGCAAATGTTAAAATACTTTGCATGGGCTTGGGTCATGTGTGAAGCCTTTTTTGTGGGGGAAGGGGGCAGAACTCTAGCAGACGGGTAGCACCTGTGTTGCAGTATCACAACTCATTAGCCAGCTAAATGTGTACAAGCAAATATGTTTCTTCCACATCCGAAAAAACAGACTTAGTGTAGGCTTGGGTCATGTGTGATACCTTTTTTGGGGACAGGAAGCAGCTCTCCGGCAATAAAAAAAAAAAGCCTTTGTCTTTACAATCTTAGTCACTACCCAGTTACCTGAGTGCTAGCAGGAATATTTTTCCTTTGTTGCAAATCAAAAAACATTGTACAAGAGCTGATATAGGTTTGCATCATGGGAAGAGGGTGCATCTTTCTGGCTGCTGAGTAGGTCATAGCTTGTAGTCTCACTAATCTGTTACCTGTATGCAAGCAGGAATATTTTTCTAATAATAAAATAAATAAAAAAGTATATCACATCACACTAGCATCATGTGCTGTAGACATGTTACCCTCTGGCAGTTGAGTATAGCTTGTAGTTTTGCTATCCACTTGTGTGCATGCAAGCAGAAGTATTTTACTTCCATGCCCCAATAAAATTAAATTGCATCAGTCTAGTGACACCTGTTGTATTCCTTCTGGGGTGTAAGGATACAGCACTACTGTGTTTGTGTAGCTCATAGCTTGTAGCCTCATTAGCCAGTTATACCCTAACAAAATTAAATTCTACCTGGCTTGAGTCCCTGTTGCATGTCTTCTCAGTGTTTAGCACTCTTGCATTTGAATAACACATAGCTTGCAAAAAGCAAAGAGAACTTGCATTTGCAATAGTGTGACAGTTGAGGACCTGAGGCTGTTTTTTTCACAAAATGGGAAAGTGGCGCACATGCAACAAAAGCAGTATGGAAGGGAGGCTTCACATGTGGACCCGCAGGTTTTGCTGTACTTTTGTATGTGGGGCCGGTTTGTGAGCAGCTCTGCAATTTATGGGCGCTTGCAGGCATTTTCCATGCACAGCTGCGTCAGAATGCTATGCAAGGTAATACCAGGCAAAACATCCTCCGCAGGTGGTCTCCCGCCACCCGTGCACAGCATAGGCCGAAGATGGGAATGTTTGCCAGTGATGTGATTTTTTTCTGCACCGGCTGGCAATGACACGGAACTTAGGCGCAGAGCTATTTTCGGCCCTTTGAAAATCCAGCCCCTGATTCTTTACATGTTGCATTGTTTCATTTTGCCTGAAGTGAGGAACAGATGATTAGTTCCAGTTGTAACCCCCCTGCAAATGGGGGTTCCCAAAAGACTTCCAGGAGCTTGCTTGAATGCTCCAAGCCTGAATGGTGTTTGGCATTTAAGCCATTTATCAGTGAGTGTTTTTAGAGCCTCTGGTACTGTCTCTTTAAGAGCTGTCTGCTTGCAGACATAATTAGTTTGTATGGGGGGACTGTGTGCTTCTCTGAGTACCACTCGAGCTGCTGCCAATTCACTTCATTTTTGCAGTCACTAGGAGTGCAAAGGGAACCTATCTGAAAGATGTAACTGTTTGCCAGAAATTATTTAGAGTAATAATGAAATTACAGTTTGTCTAACCTGCTTTCTTTGCAGTCAGAACTGTGTCTGCTAGTTCCCCATTCTAGTTTTGAACTGCTGAACTGGACCAATCAGTGTGGGGTAAGCTAGCTCTAAAATGGTGCCTTGGACGAATCATAACTTGGACTCATAATCTGAGCCAGCCACAAGAGGATTGTATGAGCAGTGACTCTGGGAGATGTAGTTTAGACTTCAGCACCTTTTTGGACCAACAGCAGCAGTCTATTGTGAGTGACAGCCAATCCAGTCAAGAACTGGGAGGAACTCAAAGGAAGTGCCCGGTTTTGTCGGTTGGAGTTTCAATTGAGCTTTGGCAGTGAAGAAGGAAGGAGCCCTGTGCTTTTCAGTGTGCAGTTTTAGTTAAAAACGTGTAAGGCCCAGAGTTCCGGTCTGCAGCTTGTGCAACAGCTTGTTAGACTGAACTGTCCTGTGAAGAGAATCAAAGGATATCTGAAGAGTAGAAACCAGGCTCACCCTGTAGAAGACTGGAGGAATTACTGAAAATGTAATTCGGTCTGTCAGGAACTGAATCTGCTGTGTGTTCTCCCGGTATTGTGCAGTAATTAGCGATCGATACAGATGCAGCCTGCCTGGTATAGTGCTTTCTTTTATATAAATGTGTGAAGAGGTTTGTGTACCTCAAGTGAGCCCTGCTGACATTGAAGGACCCTATCTTATTTGGAGGTCATGAGTACTAATTCAGGGTCGCTCCTGTTGAATTGCCACATTAAATCCAAATGGAATTACTGTACTGCTGACTGTTTAATTCTCCTTTTCTCTGTGTGAAAGGGCCCCACCAGCTGCCACGGTTTGACTAGCCACTAGGGCTTGGGTACCCAGGGACAGTAACTGATAGGGATAGGCCTGTGCACAGAGCCATAGGTAGATTATTAGAGTGATAAGCTAATTAACCTGATTTCCCCTGTCCTTGTTATATCCCCTAAATAAATCAGAGCTGCTTGTTTCAGCAAAGTTATACTGCCTGAGGTATTTGTCTATGTTAAAGTACTGTACTGTGATTGTTGCACTGTATCTCATTTCACAGGAGGTCCCAGTGCCGAACCAGACCTGGGGGTAAGCGATACTGTGAAGGTAATTTTGATATATTGTGTGGGCCACTAGTGGGAAGAAAGGGGGTTGCAGTGTCCCAGAGGGCTGTGACCAAGTTAGTTTAACTATTGCAAACCCTGACCTCTGGGTGGAGGCACCCGCCATTGGATCCAGGCCCCTCAACCTGTTAGTGGCAAATCAGGCAGGGTAGTAGCCCTGGGATAGCGCCATCTAGGGGTTACATCTTGGAGGCTCACCGCTGGGATTGTGTGTCCTCTAGTGGCCATATTTACGAACCACTGTTAAGAAAAAATGGGTACCCGACAGAAGTGGCTGTGCACCGCTGGTGGAGTGGTGTACTGGGAGGAGATCGACCCAAAATGCTATGCTTATCCTGGACATCCCCTGGGTATCAATACAGACACTGTGCAGGAGTACTTTCCAAGGTGGAAGGTTTACAAAACCCTGTGGTGGTGGGTCGGCATGCTAATCTGCTCACCCACACTTTCCTGGCCCTAGTAGAGTTTAAGGATCCCATAGATAGCTCAAAGTGCCACAGACCATTACCCCAGAGGGAGCCCTCACTGCTTGGAGAGTGATAACTAAGGACAGTAAGACCCGGGGGAATCAGCCCCACCACTATCTGAAACTTTTGAGGAGAAATTTGCTGAATGGTTGCTGGGAGAGGGAAAACTGTGGAGGACTTGAAGAAACTATTCTTGCCACCTGGGGTGTTCCTCCCCAACACCCTCTCCTGCTCCAGTGCCCGTAATGGTGGCTGAACCAATGCAGACTCCTATTTCTGCACCTGCCATTAGTCACGACTCTTACCGGTTGAGGATCTTCTCTGGCACCCTCCCACCCCCAAGGGAGGATGACTGGGAGACCTGGATAGACTATATTTGCCCCAAGTGCTAGAATGGCAATGCTCAGAAGGCGGCGAAAGAGGGTTAGTGAGGCCTCGAGGTCCTGCCCTGGCTACCATCTGTGCTAAACGGGCCAGTAACCCTGAAGCGACTGCACAGGCCTATCTTGAGGCCTTGGAGAATGTGTATGGGAGCCCAGATTCTGATGAGGACCTATGGTGGAGAGTAAGAAATGCACAACAGTACCAAGGGAGTTGTTGTCTGTGTATGTCTCGGCTGGAAAAATTGTTGCAAGAATGCCTCAGAAAGGGTAGTTTGCCAGCGATTGAACTGGACGAACCAGACTGGACAGAATCCTTAAGTCTGCCCCTTCTCAGAACTGCTGTTGCTTCAGTTACGCCTGGCAAATCGACTGGAATCCCACCTCCTATGATGAGTTAATGAGAGAAATTGAGGAGTTGAGAAAAAGGCGACCTCGGAGGTACCTGCACCAACAGCTGTGGCTACGACCCAGTGACTGAGGTGACCCATCAGTGAAGTTCAGGGCAGAGGTTGACAGTCAATGAGTGCTCTAACAAGGAAAAGATATGCCACAATGGGGTAACTGTTGAGAGAGATCCGAATTCAAAACAGTCCTTTATGAAGGCCACGTCTGCAAGTCTGGGCCCTGACCTATATCCGACTGCATCTGCTATGGGGTGGGGTCCCACCCATGTATCTTCTGCTGATAACAGCTCCAAACTCAATTCCTTGACCATGGAAGTGGAGAAACTGACAAGATGTCTCCAAATGCTTATCACGCAGACAGAGATGGCACCCAGGTTTCCAGTTAGTAATACCCCGCCCTGGCTCCCAGTGTGGCGCCGCCAGCTCAAACTCCAGAAAGTATGTTTTGCTACAATTGTGGGAAAGATGGGCACATGAAAGGGAATGCCAGTCCCAAAAGACACTGACAAAGTTGCATATAGGCTACAAGGAGAGCTTGGAGAAGGAATCAGTGGTTAAGAGGTGCACTGACATGATCCCAGTGAGGGCACCAAAATGCTAATTCACGCCCTTTGTGGCAAGGTCAGTTGCCCAGGCCCCCACTACCGCCTCTCCAGACTGGTCCAGAATAGTGGGTCCCTCCATGGAGACCACTGTAAAGGTGAATGGAGTGTCTACAAGAGCTGTATTAGACAGTGGCTCCCAAGTGACAATTATGTTCCAGGATTGGTATCAGAAGCATTTGTCAGACGTACCCTTTACAACCATTAGAAGGACTGCATGTATGGGGTTAAGTGAGAAGGCCTACCCTATTCCGGTATATCCGAATTTGGCTGTCTTTCCCCACCTCCGTGGCTGGAGTGGCCGAACAAGTAGAGACCCTAGCCTTAGTGTGTCCCCCACTGGACTGTATGATGGTGTCCTTTGTTGATTGGAACAAATGCTCATATGTTCTGGAAGGCTGGCACAGTTGTGTTATGAAAACAGGGGTCAAAGACTAGTAGAGCTTTAAGAGTTCCGGCTTTAATTAAGAAGGCCTATGAGGCAGAGAGATGCTGAAAAACAGAACCAGAGGAACCGGTCGAATTGTATGGAAGAAGGATCCTGAGTCTCTGATCCTGGCGCCAAATGCCCAGTGTACCTTACAGGAGAGGTCCGTATCAGAAAGGATGTTAAGAATAAAATATTAATGTTGGATGCACCAGGCGATGGAAAATTGCCAGAGGGACTGCTGGTCAAGCCTAGTATTTTGCCCGCTAGAGCCCATGCTTATGCCAGAAGGGTAATGGTCCAAGTTCATAATGTGTCTGAAAGAGACATTCGAGTAAACAGAGGTTGCATCCTGGCTAATGTGCATTGTGCAGACACTGCAGTGCTACCAGCAGCAAGAGTTCAAGGAAGAATGACAGAGTAACGCCTGACTTGTTTGATTTCGCGACTCCCGCTGCCAGCTGAATGGAAAGTGAGGATCAGTGAGAAGCTTGCCCAGAGAGACCAGGTGTTTTCTTTAAAGGAATGGGATGTAGGATGCGTGCAAGGAGCTGAGCACAATATCCGGCTGCATGACGAAAGACCATTTCGTGAGAGGTCTCGACGCCTGGCACCTGCTGACATAGATGATGTGAGACGGCATCTGCAAGAGATGTTAGCTGCTGGTGTAATACAAGAATCCAGAAGCCCTTATGCTTCCCCATTGTGGTAGTGTGAGGAAAAGAATGGAACAGTAAGGATGTGTGTGGATTATCGCACCTTAAACCGGGCGGACTATCCCTGATCAGTACACAATGCCCCGCATTCAGGATGCTTTGACTGCCTAAGCGGGAGCAAGTGGTTCTCTGTGCTGGATCTCCGCAGTGAGTACTACCAGGTCCGATGGCCCCAGAGGACCGTGAGAAGACGGCCTTTATCTGTCCGCTTGGTTTCTATGAATTTATGAGGATGCCTCAAGGATTTCAGGTGCCCCAGCCACTTTTCAACGATTGATGAAGCGTGTGGGGGACATGAACTTACTAGAGTGCCTGGTATACCTAGATGATGTTATTGTGTTTGGCAGCTCACTGGAGGAACATGAGAGCAGATTATTTAAGGTATTGGACCGACTGAGGACTTTGGCCTTAAACTGTCCATTGATAAGTGTCAATTCTTTCAAACATCAGTAAAGTATGTGGGACACATAGTATCCACCGAGGAAAGAGACCGACCCAAGTAAAGTTGAGGCCTTGACCACCTGGCCACAGCCCAAAATCTAAAAGAACTGCAAAAGATTCCTGGGATTCTGTGGTTATTATCGGCACTTCATCAAGGACTATTCAAGATGATCCGCCTTTACTTAACCTTACTCAAGGGTATCCCCCAACCCACAAAAAATACCAAAAGTCAGCGTCCCTCAAGACTGAAAGAGTGTATTTTCATCCGAGTGAAGTATTTGGGGCCCGCTGGACTCCTGATTGTGAGACTGCTTTTCATGAGATCATATATCAACTTACCCATGCTCCAGTGCTGGCCTATGCCGATCCAAGAAAACCTTACGTCCTGCACACTGATGCTAGCTTGCAAGGGTTGGGGGCTGTGTTGTACCAAGAGCAGAATGGCCTGAGACCAGTGGCCTTTGCCAGTAGAAGCCTGACCCCATCCGAAAAGAACTATCCTGTACATAAGTTAGAGTTCCTAGCTTTGAAGTGGGCTATTGTTGACCAATTCCATGAGTACTTGTATGGGGCTAAAATACTAGTAAAACTGACAATAATCCTTTGACCTATGTGCAGACCTCAGCTAAGTTGGATGCCACTGGCCATAGGTGGCTTTCTGCATTATCTACATGACTATGCTCTCGAATACCGAGCAGGTCTGAACCACATAGATGCTGATGCTCTCCCGGAGGCCTGTTCCCCAGAATGATTGGGTCCATTGGCAGAACCTGACATTCGGGCACTCTGCCGGAAGTTTGACAGGGAGGAACAATGTCCATGGACGCAGTGGACTGCATGGTGGATTGCTTGGGACCCTCTGAGAATTGCATACCTGCTGCTTATTGCCACTTTTCTGCAATAGACATTGGTGCACTGCCTCAGCTGGACAATGACAGTATTCGCGGCTCAATCCTCAGATCCCATGATCAAAGCAGCTTTAGAAGCCTCTATGCAGGAAAAGATGTGTCCAAATTACGCCCACTGATTTGAGAACTGCACTGTTATACAAAGAAGGTCCTAAGTTGAAACTGATCAATAAACTGTTATACAGAGAAACAGTAGACAGAGGGGACAAGTAGACAAACAATAACTAGTGCTGCCCACTGCCTTCGAGACTCAGTACTGAGGTCCTTGCACAACCACATGGGGCACCTTGGTATAGACAGAACACTTGACTTGGTGAGATCCAGATTCTATTGGCCTAAGATGGGGGCTGATGTGGAGCAACACATTCGAACTTGTAGTCGCTAAGTTACAGAGGAAAGCTTTGTCCCAGAGGGCTGCCCCTTGTTAACATCACCACCAGTGCACCCATGGAGCTGGTCTGTATTGATTTTCTGAGTTTGGAGTCAGATCAAAGAAATATCAGTAATGTGCTGGTGGTCACTGACCATTTCACGAGATATGCCCAAGCTTTCCCACCAAAGACCAGAAAGCATCCACTGTGGCCAAAGTACTTGTAGAAAACTTTTTGTTCACTATGGGGCTCACAAAGAATCCATTCTGATCAAGGGAGAGACTTTGAGAGTCGTCTGATCAAAGAGATGCTTTCTGTGGGAGTGCGAAGTCCAGAACCACTCCTTACCACTCTCAGGGGGCCCACAGCCTGAACGTTTCAACCGCACTTTGCTAGATATGCTAGGCACCCTGCACCCAAAGGACAAGCCTAGATGGAGCCAACAAATTAGCACCCTGGTACATGCTTATAACTGCACCAAAGTGATGCCACTGGATTCTCCCCACCGCCTGATGTTTGAAGAGAAGCTCGACTACCAGTAGATGTGTGTTTTGGGGTCTCTCCTGATGGGGTTCAAGCTGACAACTATTTACAGTATGTGCAAAGTTAAAGGCCCAGCTAACTCATGCACTCAACTGGCTCAAACCATGGCTGCCAAAAGAAATCTGGCCAACAAAGAAAGGTATGATAAAAGGTGAAAGCACAGGAACCCAGGAGGGAGATCGGTATTGCTAAGAAATCTGGGACTGCATGGCAAGCACAAGATTGCTGACAGATGGCACCATCTCCCTCACATTGTAGTGGGCAAACTAGATGATCTGCCAGTGTACAAAGTAAGGCCTGAGAATAATTCAAAAGATGTAAAACAATGCATAGAAATCATTTACTGCCCATTGGACAAATCTTAATTGAGTCTGAGCCCTAGAAGATGCCCTCTGGACCAGTGACTAGAGCTGCTGCTAAGAAAAGATCAAGAAAGTCTGCACCTACAGAAGCAAAGTTAAAGTGTTCCCTCCACAAGTCCCAGTTGAGCATGACTGTCAGTCCATATCGGAAGAAAGTGAGAGTGACTTTGAATACTATCCTTCTTACGAACTGAGTCAATTGTTTGGGCAATCCCTAGTCAATACTGGAGACAAAGCTGGGCCTTCTGGACTGTCTAAGCCCCAGCTTCATCCCTGGAGCCAATGCTCCCAGAAAGTGAAGTGCAAAGCATCAGATCAGATGAAATGGAATCATTGTGCATGGTTGAACTGTTTGAGCTTTCAGGGAGGAAATGATAGATTGGGGCAGACTGGTGATACACCCGAACAAGAAGAGTATTTTGAGTGCCCTGACAGTCCACTGCCAGTGTCCCAAAGCTCTCCATGCGAGCCAAATGTTGTGGACTCAGAAACTGTAACTCCTGGAGCTGAAAGTGCCCCCAAGTTCTAGCCTCTCTACCCCCATGGAGACTCCCCGACAAGTGAGGACAATGCTGAAAATGAGGCTCAGAGTGCAGAGACTATAACAGTTCCCCTAGAAAGACTGGTCGAGCTGTAAAGCCTGTGGTGCACCTCAGTTATGATTCACTTGGGAGGCCTGTGGACTTGCCTCTCAATGTTGTCCATAAAGGAGTGTATGTGTCCCGAGCTCATTGCCCAAACTGAGCATCAGTGCTAACTCCAAGTTACTTGTGTTGCCCTTCTATATGGTGCCCTTGCCCCATCCAGCCCCAAGGTAACTGATAGGAAAGGGCCCTCTTCAGGTTTCCATGTACAAGAGGAAACTTGAGTTATGGTACAATGTGTATGTAATACTGTGTAAAGAGTGACGTACTGCAATGTTTCAGAAATGTGTTCTTGGTAAAATGATATATTGACTGGCGATTACATGTCGAGCCTAATGCAAATGTATATGGTTGCAGTTGAAACTATGGGGTACTTGCTTGGCCAACGGACGTCAAGCTTTCCCAGGCCAGGAAGGTGCAACCCCCCTGCAAATGGGGGTTCCCAAAAGACTTCCAGGAGCTTGCTTGAATGCTCCAAGCCTGAATGGTGTTTGGCATTTAAGCCATTTATCAGTGAGTGTTTTTAGAGCCTCTGGTACTGTCTCTTTAAGAGCTGTCTGCTTGCAGACATAATTAGTTTGTATGGGGGGACTGTGTGCTTCTCTGAGTACCACTCGAGCTGCTGCCAATTCACTTCATTTTTGCAGTCACTAGGAGTGCAAAGGAACCTATCTGAAAGATGTAACTGTTTGCCAGAAATTATTTAGAGTAATAATGAAATTACAGTTTGTCTAACCTGCTTTCTTTGCAGTCAGAACTGTGTCTGCTAGTTCCCCATTCTAGTTTTGAACTGCTGAACTGGACCAATCAGTGTGGGGTAAGCTAGCTCTAAAATGGTGCCTTGGACGAATCAGAACTTGACTCATAATCTGAGCCAGCCACAAGAGGATTGTATGAGCAGTGACTCTGGGAGATGTAGTTTAGACTTCAGCACCTTTTGGACCAACAGCAGCAGTCTATTGTGAGTGACAGCCAATCCAGTCAAGAACTGGGAGGAACTCAAAGGAAGTGCCCGGTTTTGTCGGTTGGAGTTTCAGTTGAGCTTTGGCAGTGAAGAAGGAAGGAGCCCTGTGCTTTTTCAGTGTGCAGTTTTAGTTAAAAAACGCGTGTAATGCCCAGAGTTCCGGTCTGCAGCTTGTGTAACAGCTTGTTAGGACTGAATCCATCCTGTGAAGAGAATCAAAGGATATCTGAAGAGTAGAAACCAGGTTCACCCTGTAGAAGACTGGAGGAATTGCTGAAAATTGCACTCGGTCTGTCAGGAACTGAATCTGCTGTGTGTTCTCCCGGTATTGTGCAGTAATTACGATCGGGATACAGATGCAGCCTGCCTGGTATAGTGCTTTCTTTTATATAAATGTGTGAAGAGGTTTGTGTACCTCAAGTGAGCCCTGCTGACATTGAAGGACCCTATCTTATTTGGAGGTCGTGAGTACTAATTCAGGGTCGCCTCCTGTTGAATTGCCACATTAAATCCAAATGGAATTACTGTACTGCTGACTGTTTAATTCTCCTTTCTCTGTGTGAAAGGGCCCCTACCAGCTGCCACGGTTTGACTAGCCACTAGGGCTTGGGTACCAGGGACAGTAACTGATAGGGATAGGCCTGTGCACAGAGCCATAGGTAGATTATTAGAGTGATAAGCTAATTAACCTGATTTCTGTACTTGTTATATCCCCTAAATAAATCAGAGCTGCTTGTTTCAGCAAAGTTATACTGCCTGAGGTATTTGTCTATGTTAAAGTACTGTACTGTGATTGTTGCACTGTATCTCATTTCACAGAGGTCCCAGTGCCGGAACCAGACCTGGGGTAAGTGTATACTGTGAAGGTAATTTTGATATATTGTGTGGGCCACTAGTGGGAAGAAAGGGGGGTTGCAGTGTCCCAGAGGGCTGTGACCAAGTTAGTTTAACTATTGCAAACCCTGACCTCTGGGTGGAGGCACCCGCCATTGGATCCAGGCCCCTCAACCTGTTAGTGGCAAATCAGGCAGGGGTAGTAGCCCCTGGGATAGCGCCATCTAGGGGTTACACAGTCATTAGAGATTAGCATATAACAGCAACCCAAACTGTCTTCAGTGTATCTGCAGGGCACACATTTGTTTAATAAAGCACTTTATCCATTTAAATTTGAGATAATTCATCAAAAAATAACAACTGTGCCAGCACTGATGTCAGGTTAACCAGCCTGTGGTTGCCAGGGTCTGACATTCCCCTTCTTGCAGGCAGGGAATACACCCGTCACTTTCCAGTCCTCTGACACCACATCTGTCCAGACTCCTGAAAGATTATTGCAAGTGGCACTGCCTGTTGTTCCTGTAACTCCTTCCTGATCTTGGGTGTATAATATCTGCCCCTTGGGATTTACCTGGCTTAATCTGCACCAGGTAGTCAGCTACCAGAGTAGCCAGGATGTTCGGTGACTGCATCGGAGTGCCTACCAGAGGACCTTTGATGGGCACTGAAGCAAAGCTTTTATTAAGCATCTTAACCATTGCTTCTGGCTTTCACAGGTTTCTCTCCTCTCTTCCAACCCCCTGTTTTGACAGTCCCATTACCCTTTTTTACCGTCTCCTTCCAGGCATGTACTGGAAGAAGACTTTGGAGTAGTCTGCAGCTCCTGCTGCTATCCGGTCTTTTAGAGTTTCCTTGGCTGTTTTAAGTCTAGTTTCACAGTCTCCCAGTGCTGCTCCGCACTGTTCTCTGGTCTGGAAGTAACCCATTTCATATCTGGGGGTACCAAGTATGAATACTCACCTAGTAGCAGGAAAAAGCTACTCACACACCCTTAATAATGACAGTAAATCTGTCCTTTTATAGATTATGTAGGAAAATAGTGGGTTATGAGGATAAGAGAAGACTAAACAGACTAGCAGGGCCCACCCCCTTCTGGTAGTCTAAACCTTTTACCATTTCCCCCACCTGAGCATGGAAATGGCAACTGTCTGTGCCCTTCATGCTCCTCCACTAAAACACATCCAGCATTTTTTCCCCATGATTTTGTATCCACTCAGTTGGTCCAAATTACCTCCTGCCATGGTCCTCCAGCTTCTATTTTGGTGCTGACAATTGGTCCCTGATGCTACTCCAGATGGAATTCCCTTTCATCCCTGTAGGGAGCCTTAACTTGTCACCAGGATCCAATGTGGAGTGCTGGAAGTTCAAGGACTTCATGATAGGGCAGGAGCCTGTTGGAGGTGCCGGCATCATCCTGCCAGCCCAAGGTATTTTACCCCATTGTACATCCACCCACCTCCTGACAGTAGTGCTACTCTAACTGTGCCTGACCTTGTAAAGGGGAGCAGTCAACACTGAGAGCCCCACACGCTGCGGTAGAGTTCTAATTTGTACTTTGAAAAACATGTTTTACTTACTGTTTACAGAAGTATTGTAGATGGTATCAGACTGATTCTGCTGACTTCTAAGCTGACATTTTCTGTAACCAGAAATCCCAGAAATCTCTGAACTGATATCAGAGCAGGGTTGCAGCAGTGGTAGGTTCAATAGCCTGCAGTGAATGTTAGAGTTTTATAAGCCCTGATCTTTTGTTTGCTGGTACACTCAAAAGACTTTACTTAGCCCTGGGAAACTAGCAGGACCAGCAAACATCTGATCTGAGCCTATAAAATATTTAACATACACTGCAGACTTTTGAATCTCAGTCAGCTACGGGGGATTCTGGGTTTCATAGTTACAGAAAATGTTAGCTTGGAAGTCAACAGAATCAACCTGATACTATCTACTACACTGTAGTAAGCGGTAAGTAAAAAAAAATGTTTTGCAAACAGAGTGCAATTGAGCTGGCCCCATACTTGGGTGTAGGGCCCTAGTGCTGACTGTTCCCTGCTATAAGGCCATACTGTCACTGCGTAGTGAGCCGCAATGCCTATGCAGCTCTGTCCTTTACAGATGATGTCGATCAAGCAGTGGGTTGAGCAGTTTCCTTTCCCTGGAACCAGAGCACACTGCCTCTGTAGAGTGCACTAGATTCTGTCAGCCCCGTGTCTGAGAGCTGAACTTAGGACTTGAACCTGTATCCACTGTATGGTAGTGCAACATGCTAATCCCAGAGTCACTGAGCCAGGTTTGCCAATCTCATTTTTATGTTTTCTTGTACATGAACAAGAAACATTTTGTTAGAGTGAATGGCATTTGAGAGGTATGTCAATGGCATGGCCAATGCATCTCAAGCTGCGTTGGGCCCGTCCCTAGTAGCCCAATGAGTACCTAAACTGACTATGACACTGGTCAGACTTCAGTGGGTGGAAACTTTGTGTACTTGAAAGGACTGAAAGCGCTGCAATCAGGGATGGCTTCAGTACTTTTTGATCTTACTTTGAGAGGAAGTTCTTGCAGCAGGTAACACATATGTGGGACTGTCGCCACCTGGCGGCAGATCTCCGCATTTCTTTTTCTCTAGCAGTATTGACGTGGGACTGCCCACCCGACATCAGCCCCACCCCCGACGTCATGTAGTATAAAGAGCGTAGGCGGTCCCCATGTGCTCCAGTTCTTTCCCACCACGGCAACTCACTAGTCAGCTCTCAACTCGCCTACAGGTTCCTCAGCTGTAGAGCAGTTCCACTTCAAATTTTCACATTTTTTTCGACAACGTATGTCATCCATTTCTACCATTTCGTAACAAGTGCTCTTGCGGATGGCAGATCCCTACCAAGGATGGTCACTCAGTCTTTTTTTTTGCCTGGGCCCAGACCATGACACCGGCGCCCATACCCACTGCCAGGCCTTCAATAGTTGGACCAGGATCCAAAGACAGAAATCGCTCCAGTCCCATCTAGCGCAGCAGCAACTGGCCCAGATGCAGCAGGACACGTCCTCTGGGAGGGAGTCTCACTCCTCTACTCCTCAGAACGGAAAGGAGAAGCACCGCCGCTGGGATCGAGACCGCTAGCCTTCCAGGCCCAGGTCTTCCAGCTCTGCTGGTCATTTCGGCTCCTCCGGACATGAGGCTCGGCTTACCTCCCTCAAGCCTCCCGCCTCACTTTCAAAGGTGCCCACCTTGCAGCCCATCAGGATCCGGACTTCTGATTCTGGTTCCGCGGTGGCATCTAAGCCCCTAGATGCAGGTGCATCTGCCAAGAAGCTGTCCGGCTCAGGCCCCTCTGGCCACAAGAGGCACTCTGACTCCAGCTTCGTGCCCTCCATAGGTAAGCAAACCTCCCGCTCAGCTTCAGTCGACCCCAGGGAGGCCAAGCAGCCCTCGGGCCTCTTCTTTGCTGCCAAAACCAAGACACAACCGGCGTCTGTCCATTGAGTCGGTCCGACGCCACTTTGACAAACACAAGGCTGATCAGCCTTCTAAGTCCTCTTCCGCCAACCGCCCCCATCCTCCTCCTCTGGCTAAGTGGCGTCCATCAGATGTGGCTCCAGCACTGACACCAGTCGCTCAACCGCTTCCTCCACCAGTGCCGGACAAGGCTGTTCCACAGCTGTCGTCGATCCCTCTGATGTCACCTCATGACCGTTTGCCGGTCCATCCCATGCCGGACCTGCCTGACGTCACTGAGGACTTTTCACCGGCGTCACCTGTCTTACCGACGCCGGTCCACCCTGACGCCAGTCCCCCTGTGGGCCAACCGACGTCACCTCCGAGGCTGGACTCTCCAAGTTTGAGAATGTCCCAGGTAAAGGAGCTTTTTGCTCACTGGTGGGAAACAATCAAGCAGGATGTAGTAGGCCCTCCAGTTCCTGCTCCCAAAGCTCCTCCTGTCCCTCAGCCTGAAGGGCAGGCTACACCTGTCCCTTCTGGAAGTGAGGGTGATAGGTCACCGGCCAGCCCCAGGAAGCACAAGGACAAGTGCAAGAGTACTAGGTCTCCTTCCTCCTCTTGCTCTCCTTCCCCTAGATGGCCCAGGCACAAGAGGAGACATCGACGGGTTTTGTTTTCCTCCTCTTCCTCTGCGTATGGCAAATCAGAGTCCAATCCTTTTTTTTTTTTAATTTTCTCTTTATCCTCCTCCTTCTTGCAGCCCCCTCCTCTTCAGGAGACACCTATGGCCTTATCAGCCTTCGCTGACCTACCTGGAGCCGGTGCAGTCCATGCCCCATGGAGCCGTGGCTATACCCCCCAGGCGGGTACGGGGTGGGACCCCCATCCACCCCGACGTTCTGCTAATCTTCGTCAGCATGCTGTCCCCGGGCAGGTAGGGGCATTGAAGGTCGGGCCCTGGTGCTCCGTCTACCAGGAGTCTGCAAGGGTTTTTCCTGGTGTTCCTCGACGTGCCAGGTCCAAGGACGTCAAGGTGCCAAAGCACTGACATCTGGCACGTCGCGCCCCCTCTGTTGGAGCATCGGGCTTGCTGTACCTCAGGTCTCCACCCGGGGTCAGACAAGTACCGAGCTCAGGTACCCCCCTTCCCCCGGAGAGGACGAGCAGTCCTTGGGACGCTCGAGTCCTCCCCTTCCGGCCGGCCCTCCAGCTCCTGGGCTCGTTCCCGAACCTGGGTCGCTGGTGTCGCAAGCGGAAATCCAACCGCTGCACCGGCAGGCCAGCTAAGAGTCCAATCCTGATTCAGACCTGAGCTCACTCCCTGGTGACACTGAGGACCAACCTAAATCTCCTCCTGATGACCTCAGTTTCCTAGAGGTCATGCGGCACATTCAGGAGAACATGGGACCGGATACGGAGGCCCTGGTCCCTGAACACTTGTGCCTGGCAAAATACCTGTGCCAGAAGGATCCCAAGCCAGTGGTCATCCCTCCCTTGGTGAACACTTTCCAGGATGTTACCCTAGCTACCTGGAGGTATCCACATGTGTCCTCTGTGGTGCCCAAGAAAGACCAACCGCTTGTACTGGGCTCCCAAGGACCATTCTTACTTGGCCGAACACCCCACGGGTGACTCCATGGTCATTTCGACCACACATGATCATTCTTAGAGGCTGAAGCACTTAAGTAGCCAGCCGCCAGACAGGGAGTCTAAGCAGCTGGACTCTTTAGGTCGCTGGGTGTACTCATCTGCCACATGCAGTATCCATAGTCTAAATTTTTTGACTCATATGATACAATTCCAGAACGCCCTTTGGGACCAAGGATTGGACATTCTTCAAGGTTTGCCTGACTGTCCCCAGAGGACAGAACTTGCTAAACTTTTACAGATGGGCTCGGATGTGGGTACCCACGTTCTTCGAGCTGCATACCACTCTGTGGACACTTCGGCAAGGGCAACCGCTACTGGAGTTTGCCTTCAGTGCTACTCCTGGCTCTGGGTCTCAGGGTTCAACCCAGAGGTACAGATCACACTTCTGGATACCCCTTTCAAGGGCTCTGTGCTCTTCAGTGAAAACACAGAAAAGGTTATTGTTAGACTGCAGGACTCTGGTAAAGTGGTCCGTACAGTACAGTCTATGTATCGCCCATAGTGGCAGCATTTTCGTCTGCCCCATTTTCATGGCAGAGGGGGATACCAGCCTCAGCAACCTCGTGCTCAGCCTCATGCACAGCGAGGTGGCTTCAGTTAATGAGAGTGTCACAGAGGTGCTGCCACTGCCCCTTCTAGAGAGGCTAGACCTCCAGCAGCTGCCCTCTCACCCCTTCCTTCCACCTGACTATGTAAATGACCCTCCCCTCCCAGACCTGATGTTGGGAGAGCAGATGGGAGGTCATTTTTCTCACCATCATCTGGCATGGAGAGAAGTGACCTCTGACAGATGGGTCCTCAACCTCATGGAGTTCGGGCACTCCACAGAGTTCGAGTCTCTACCCCCAGACAGATCACCACCCCCTTCTTACTACCCGAGAGACCACAGGCCTCCAATCAGGCAGGAGATCCAGTCTCTCCTAGACAAGGATGCCATAGAATGCATCCCGGAGGCAGAAGTAGACTCTGGGTTTTACTCCTGCATCTTCCTGGTTCCCAAGAAGTCAGGGGACCTGCATTTGATCTTGGACCTCAGCGACCTCAACCAGTGGGTCGCTTGCCACAGATTCTGTATGGTGTTGCTTCCGTATCGCCACCCCTTCCTGACGGTCGGGGATTGGCTTGCGTTTCTGGACATGCAGGATGCCTACCTTCACATTTCTATTTGCCACAGTCATTGGAGATTCCTGAGGTTCAAGTTCGAGGGTCAGGCCTATCAGTTCAAGATTCTTCACTTCGGCCTTTCCCCCACTCCCAGAGTCTTCACCAAGTGCCTCGCCATCATTGCAGTGGCTCTGCACCAAGATGGCCACTTTTTGTTCCCTTATCTCGATGATTGGCTCCTCTTGGCCCTGTCCAGGTCTCGTCTTTGGAAGACCATCCTGGCCACGCTCTCCCTTTGTCAGCATCTGGGGATCACTGTAAATCTAGAAAACTCTCAGCTGTTCAATTTATAGGGGCTCTCTTAGACACCACATTGGAGAAAGCCTTTCTCCCTTCAGACAGGGCAGAGCGCATCCAGGCTCTGGCGTCTCAAAGCTTTTCAGCCTACGTGGTTCCAGACAGGTCCATTCTCAGGCTTCTGGGGCACATGACAGACACCATAGTCTCGGTCCTCTTCACCAGACTGTGCATGCGCACCATTCAGTGGGCTCTTCGAGTCCAGTGGGACCAGACCAGGGATGACTTGGACTTGCTGGTCAGGATTTCAGAGCCAGTTCATTGCAAACTCCACTGGTGGGCATCTCCCCGGCAACTCTGCCTAGGACTCCCCTTCCAGCTGGAAAGTCCTGTCCAAACACTCACCACAGATGCGTCTGGGATAGGAAGATGGGGGGGCTCATCTGGGGATCCACAGAACTCAAGGGCTGTGGTCTCCATTAGAGGAGAACTTGCATATCAATGTGCTTGAGCTTAGAGCGGTCCTGTACTCCTTACAGGCTCTGGCTCTTTTTCTAGCACCCGGTCACCTTCTTATTCAGATGGACAACACTTCTGTGGTGTATTACATCAACAAGCAGGGAGGTACACACTCTTACCCCCTTTGTCGGGAAGCTATACAGGTGTGGGACTGGGCGGTGGAGCACCATCTCCATCTTTCTGCAGTTCATGTTCCGGGCTCCATGAACATAGTCGCGGACGCCCTCAGTAGGGCAAAACCACTCTGTCATGAGTGGTCCCTGATACAGTCCATGGCAGATGAGCTCTTCGCAAGATGGGAATGCCAGATTTGGACCTTATTGCATCTTGCTGCAATGCAAAACTGCCCAGTTTTTGCTCACTCAATCCTGAGCCTGGAGCTTTCTGGCAAGACGCATTGTCCCTATCTTGGAGCAGTAGGCTTCTTTACGCCTTCTCTCCCTTTCCCCTCTTGCAGCAGGTCCTCCTCAAAGCCCAGTTGGAGAGGGTCACCATGATTCTGATAGCCCTTCTGTGGCCCAGACAGATTTGGTTCCCACTTCTCCAGCATCTGTCGGTGCAAACTCCGTGGCCTTTCCCAATTTTGGGTCAGTTACTCTCTCTGCAGCAGGGGACCTTGTGCCATCCCAAACTGCGCTTCCTTCACCTACATGCTTGGCTCCTATGGACCTAGCAAAGCTTCACTTTGGAGTTTCTGATGATATTGCCTGGATTTTGGTGGCAGCTCTGAAGCCACTATCAGGGCCACTTACGCCTTGAAGTGAAAACGGTTTTGCCTATGGGCCACAGCTAGGATGCTTGACCCTCTGGTCTGTCTGGTAAACTCGGTTTTACAATACCTGCTATCCCTGTTGGAGTCAGGTCTCAGCTACTCCTCCATTAAAGTACACCTGGCCACTGTTTCTGCCTATCATCACCACTGTATTCAGGATAGGACAGTGGCTCAATTAGAGGTGGTTAAAACTTTTCTGAAAGGGGTTTTATATCTCTGTCCTCTGGTCCGAGACCCTGTTCCTCCTTGGGACTTATTATTTGTTCTGGAGAGGCTTACGCTTCCTCCCTTTGAACCGGTCATGTCTTGTGAGCTCCGTTATCTCTCTTGGAAGACTTTGTTTCTGGTGGCGGTCACCTCAGCTCGACACATTTCAGAGAGTCATGCTCTTATGTGTCGAGAGCCCTATCTTATTTTTCATAAGGACAGGGTAGACCTCCGAACGAATCCAAAATTTCTTCCTAAGGTAGTGTCGGAATGTACTCTTAACCAATCGGTTCAGCTTCCAGTATATTTTCTGGAGCATTCCAATAGCGGAGAAGCACTCTTGCACACCCTTGATGTGCACCATGCTCTGTGGTGTTTTTTGTCCAGAACAAAGGGTATCAGAAAATCAGACTAACTGTTTGTATCCTTTGCGGATAGGTCCTTGGGGTGCCCAGTTACAAAAAAAACGCTCTCGCGTTGGCTGGTAAATTGTATAGCCTTCTGTTATCAGCAGGCTAACAAGACCCTTCTGGACTCCATTAGGGCTCCCTCCACCAGAGCAGTGGCAACCTCCTTCACAGCTCTCAAGAGAGTGTCAGTGGCTGAAATTTGTGCTGCCGCCACCTGGCACTCTGTCACACCTTTATCAGACATTACAGTCTGGACATTGTTTACAGACATCACGCAGGTTTTGGCCTGGTGGTCCTCCAGGGCCTTATTTCCTGAGAGGTCTTGCTTCCCGAGGGTTTCCTGCCTCTCCTTTCCTTCCCATTCATGGTTGTCTTAAGTTTAGACCTTGAATGTGACATGTGTTTTTTGACTTCCCTTCCCAGGGGTTGTCTTAAGTTTATACCTCTGGGAGATGTTCCTAATTTTTCCTTCTCCTGCCCTTTCCCAGTGGTTGTCTTTAGTTTATACTGCTTGGGAATCAGTCCTACATATGTGTTACCTGCTGCAAGAGCTTTCTCTTGAAGTAAGATAGTACAGTTACGTAAGAACTTACCGCAACAGTAGATCTTCGAGAGAAGCTCTTGCAGCAGGTATGATTTCCCTTCCTCCTTCCCCCAGGATTGAGCCTTTCTGCTCTGGGTCAGGTTCAGCTCCCTTTGCGGGCCTAGCAATTTTTGTTGTTTCCTGCGGAATGTTATCCTCCACATTGTTGTTTTTTGTCCTGTCTTTGGCATGCAAGAACTGGAGCATGTGGGGGCTACCTATGCCTATTATACTACATGACGTCGGGGGCGGGCTGACATCGGGTGGGCAGTCCCATATCGGTACTACTAGTGAAAAAAAAATGGCGAGATATGCAGCCAGGTGGCGTCAGTCCCACATATGTGTTATCTGCTGCAAGAGCTTCTCTCGAAGATCTACTGTTACGGTAAGTTCTTACGTAACTGTACTTTTTGCATAAAGCCAGCTGGCTTTCCTGTCAGCTCTTCATGCATAGATTCAGTGTCTGATTCTTAGGATGTCTTCAGTTCAATTATTTGCATAAAGCCGGCGGGCTTCCCTGTCAGCGCTTTGTGCATAGGTTCATTTCATTTTTTCATTTCATTCTTTATTTTTAAAAGGCGCTTTTCTCAAAACCAAAGCGCCTGTACAATTACATAAAACAATAAATAAACCAAATTTAAAACTAACATAAGTCATTAAAAGCTATACGAAAAAGGTTCAGTGTCCGAAGCCCTGTGCTGCATACTGTGCTTGTCATTCGTATGTGCAAGGGAAAGGAAAGCAGAGAATGGTAGCCATTGCAAGTAGTAGATGGCCAGCAAGTGCAACAAAACTGTGAGAGAAAGAGAGTGTGACAGAGCGAGCAGTTCTGTTGCACCTGGCAGGCCCTCCGAAGCACTTCTCTTCTGCTCTGTGAGAACTGTCAGTTAGGATCACTGTCAGATGTTTCCTGCAGGTGATATGCATCCCTGAACCTGATACCCCCCTCCCACATACACTCTTTTATGACTATGTCTGTTTAGAGAGAGCAGGAGACAGAGTGTGCGCAAGCAGCTCACCCCGGCCATGTCAGTGAGAGCTCCGTGAGCAGCTACCATTACCACTCTCGTCCCCTGCCAAACATTTGCACCAGTGCTTCACAGAGAGTGAGAGACCACAGCGAGAGAAGACACAGCAGGACACATTTTAAAGACCAGTATCATCCATTTATTTTCATGAATTAATTAGTATGCCACTCATGTGTTACTTTAGTCAGCTCCAAGCCTGCTCCCGTTTGTTTGTTCATTTCAGTTGTAATGCTCAGATGGAGCTGAGACAGAGGCATGATGTGCAATCAAAGTTGCAGACCTGGAAAGTCAGCTTCTTTAGTAGCGATTACTGTGTAAGATACTGCCCTCTTCTTTCACCTCTGTCCTCTCTATCTGTGTCTTTGTGGGACAGAGACAGTAGTGGCATGCATATCCCACCACGGTGCCCCCCCGGCCCCCCAAGTGTGACCCAACATCATTACATAAAAGAGAGGGCATTTTTCCCAAGAGTGACAGAATGGGAGTGAGCAGCACACCAACGAGAGAGAGAGCTAGTGAGAGACGTGCATATCAGTAAGAGTGGGCTCCAAGGAGCATGTGTCCATGGTTTGGGGGAAACTAAAGTACTCTATGCAGTAAAAGCATGTTCTGTATGGCACTCAGAAAGTGCTGACTGAGGGCATCATCAATGATTCTGTCAGAACCTTGGAAACCAAGCCCATACTGTGGAAAGCTCTGATTCAGTTAAATGTTGGGAGCTAGCCTAACCTCAGATTCCTCTGGTTATCCAGGGCCCTGGCTTCCCTTCTGAGAGCCATGTTGTCTCAAACTGAACCAAAATTTGGTTCGGCAAAGGTTTTAATTATGCTGTTCATCCTCCAGATTTTTATTTCTTTTATCACATCATCCATGTTCATCACACCAGTTTCCAGTTTATCAGTGTTAGCCCAAATTAAATGAAGCTGTTTGTCAGTTTTTGCATTGAAACACTGAATTGTTCTATTCTCAGGGTGTGTGTGAATCTTTACAAGATTCTTGTTATACAATCAGCATAAACTTAGTAGTACTAAGAGATCATCCAAACAATAAAAGCCTTTGGAACAGCCACCTGTGTTAGTGCTACAGCTGACTGGGTCTCCATAGTGTAGAACAGGGAGAACTGCTAGACAATTTGCCTTTCAGCGGAACCCCTGTAGTAACATTTGGATCTGTACAGCACCCCTAGCCTTAGACCCAGATAGTGCAGAAATGATGCGGTCCTTCTGCTATAGGTTAGTGCTGGTGCAATTCATGCTGGCAATGTGGTGGGAGGTTCTGAATGTTGCAGTAAATATTACCTCTGTTCATGCACTTTTTGTGACCTAAGGCTCTTTCTTTTGTATCACTCTATCTGTGCAATCTACTTGCTAAAATGCATTGAATAAATGTTTTATACTGAAGGAAAAGGCAGTCAGACATTGTTTGCGGTGTTATTTGCTAGTAGTCAGTAAGTTTTAACAAGTGCAAGTATTCACATATGCCTGACATACACCATGCAAGCAAACATTCGGCATTGACAAATGCTTGTTAAAACAATGCATTCTGTTGGTTTCTGTTGCTTCCCTGGGCTGTTTATCCAACATTGCTGCAAATTTGCAACATGGGAACAAGCACTCATTAAGGCAAAGTTTATAATCCAAAGTGATTTAGTGGCTGCAAACAAAACTGCTGCTTAATGCCTCAGTGCTGTGTCACACTACAGCGCAGCATGAGGGGACCTCCAATGACGTGCTATAGTGGCATGAAGCCCTGGAGAATTGGTCCGAAGTTGTTTTGTACCTGATACATCACATTGGACTATAAACTTCGCTTCAGCGAGTGCTTGATCCCACATAGTAAATATATTGCTGAGTTCTGCCATGTCGAGCACTGACTATGTGCAATGTAGGTTCCTTTGTTTCATTTGTGTCTGATGCTGCCCTGTGCAGATGTTTCAATATATAATTTACCCTCTATGTGAAAAAAAAGCACATATATATGTTTCTATACTATGATCTTTACTGCATTTCCATGTGTGCCTACTGCTTCAGATTACATCAGTCTGTCTTATGCTTATATATCAATATTTAAAAATTAACCTTTACATTTTCTACCGCAATAAAAAAATGACATTTCAGTTTGCGAAAGGACTTTTAGTAACAATCTCTACCTCCAAATTGTACTGTGGGTTAACGAGTTGGAGTGAAGTTTAATTCTACTGTGAATGACACAAACATCAAGCTAGTTAGGAACAAAAAAGAATGCATAGGAACCTTTAATTTACCCAGAACAGCCCAGTAAATATTGTGTTTGGTTGTAGCGTGGTTAGAACTTGTGATTTCCTGGTCCCCAAGCCTGTGTTCTAACCATTAGACCACACTGCCTATAATTAGTTTAGGGGTGTCATAATGTAAATAAACTATAATCCTGACACAACACAGTAGCTATGAAAACTGCATGTGATAAAAATGTGTGCATACTAAAAAACAGCTTTCATAAAAGCATAGCAACATACAATGTGCAGCTCAGACTCTGCTTCGGTGAGTACATGTGTTCCATGCAGCAATAGTGCATTTCACACATTTCATCATGGAATTGGCAAATTGCTTCTTCTGGAGAAGGTTAATTTTCTGCAAAGTCAAAAAGCAGCCAAGGGAAATGGATTTGGAGGCGGGTGAGTGGGAAATGTGCTAGAATGTGTGGGTGAGGCAAGAAAATGTCATGTACGTGTATTTATCTGGGAAACCCTGTGATACCTAGGAAAAACCTGTTTGATGCTGCTCTTGCTTTCATTAGAAAAGGTTCTAAGCCCTTTCAGTCCATGTGAAGTCATGATGTACAGTTATGTGGCTTTTCTAGCAATAGAAATTAATTTACTACTACAGTAGATACCGCAATAAATATTCACATTAATAATGATTTCATACAAAGGTAAACACCAGCCTAATGAAATTTCTGAATATAAACCTTTTTACTTTAAGCCCCTCCTCCCCACCACACACACCACACACACACACACACACCAGCTAAGTGTACAGTACAATAAAAAGGCTCTGTTATATTTAGAATAATGTTAAAATAAAATTGTTATGGACTATGGCAGTATGAATAATTAAGCAATAATGCATGACAGTGTGTGGTTTGTCACGAGATATCATCACGCCTTGGGTGCATGACAATATCTGTGGTACACTACTAACTGGAAGACATTATATTGATTATGAAATGGCCACAAAATGTTATGAAATGGCTAATCTTGGTAATCAGTTTCAAACCAGAATGATATACTGAGATACTGTATCATCATGAGTCAAAGACTGCTTCAGCCAATCAGCTTACAGGATTTCGCCTATCCATTTTATAATGAATAATAAATACCAAATACAACAAATATGTGAATACTCCTAGAACCGCGTACTTTTATTTTTTCTGGTATTATACGTGAGGGGAAGGGGGATTAAAAAACTGTAGCTCACTCCAGGTGGCCAGGGATAACACCTTTGTCACTCCCTTCTCATCCCAATAAATGTCATGCTCTATAGCCCCTTCCTTGTTCTCCCCACCTCAAATCTGTGAAAAACCTTAAGGCGGCTCCTAGCATTGCTAGCAGCTGTTGTCTTCTAACTTGTGTCCCCTTCCACAGCCTACGCTCCAGCCACAGCACATCATTATTTAAGTGTGGGCTACCCCCTCCCTGATCTCTGATCCATGATTTCAAGGGGGGAGGGGGTCCAGTAGAAATTAAAATACCAGCTGACCCAGTCTTCTCCTCCAGTTGCTCACCTGCTCTATTGATATTAATACAATCATTGGAACAAGCAGGGCGCACAACCAGATAGGAGGGGGTAAAGCAGTTCCTCTCACTGATGATGTTCAGCAGACTGATTGATCAATCTGCGTAATGTAATTAACTACACAGACTGGTCCTTTCCCCAAGTCATGTGTCCCGCTCTTTTCCAAGACCTTAATGCTATGAATGGAGTGTGCATGCTGTGGTAGGAGGGTGGGAAAGTTATCCTGGATTTTGACTACTACAGCTCCCCCCCCAAAAAAAATTGGAGTTAAGTAATGACATTTTGGGGGATTAGGAGGGGGTAAGTTAAGATGTTGTCAACTTGTGGCATAGTGTCATGGTCAAAAGAAAGTGCGTTTTTTTTAACTTTTTCATAAGAGCTTCTTACATACATTTGGCCACAACTGGCAACTTAAAGAAATTGATACATCATTATACTTTTCATAGGTTACAAAAAACTGCAATCCAGGGTTTGTCTACATATGAGGGCTATGCATGTTAAGATTAAAATTGCTATGCACTTTTGCAGCCCAGAAGTAACTGCGGTTCCATCACCACATCATCTCGCTCAACAAACTATGAGCTAAATAAATATGTAGTTGTACTCCATCGATGAATTGCCCCTCCTCTATGCAGAGAAAAGTCTAAATGTAATTTACTGTGCCACACTGTTCTTCTATGTTTTCTGTTATTCATTTTTTGTATGCGCAATGTTGTATGTGATTATTGGATTTTTTTGGTTTATTGTTTATTGCATGATGTGATGATGAGTTGGCATGGTTGCTGTTTATAAAGAACATTTTCAATAACATTTGATTTGAAAAAGATCAGAATTGCTTCCTTATGTTCATACAACATAAGCTTGCTTTGCTATCACAGGCCTGACCCAATACCCAGGTAAGTGTAGTACCACATAGTGTAAAACTGCTCTAAAAGCTGTGGTGGTCTAGTAGAACAAGGTATGAGAATATTGCCATAATGTGCATTAGCTTACAATCCCCAAAGCTGCACTGTATCAGAAAAAAAACTAGGCCTTATGAGTCTTTTTAATATTTATTATACAATGGCAAGAAAGAATCTTGGACTATGATTGGTCAGTTTGGGGCTGGACCCATGGCGTTAACCCAGCATAATGCTAGTCTAGTCTCTGCACTGTGAACCAATGTAAATGAGCTTATGGACATAGAGCATCTATTTTTTTGCATCTCCTCTTAAGAAACAAAAATATTTTTTCACACTAATAAAAACATTCTTTAAAATTATTTTTTAATTTTATATATAACAACAAGCCATTGTATAATAGGAATTATGCATTCCAGGGTGTGTGTCGTGCTGGGATAATGCCACCCTGGGGCATTGGATGCACTCGGCCTGCGGCCTCGTGCCTAACCCCCCCCAGGCGTGGCGTTATCCCAGCACGACACACACACTGTCATGCATTATTTCTTTAGTACATTTACTCAACTATGGTAATTTTTACACATATAAGGTGGGGGAGAACAGGAATGGAGTGGTGGGTGGAAAATCACTTGGATGGGGAGGGGATGACCAAGGAATTAGCTCTGGCTACAAAGGGTGGACTAGAGAGCTTGGCCCCAAGAACAGATACCAAGTATTGAATACCAAGTTTCTGGAGGGGAAAAATATGAATGCTTCTTAAGTATTCAAAAAGATATTCCCACACCCCTGTTTTGCACTATGTTGTGTTTAATATTTTAGTGCTAATTATAGAGTCACAGTATTGTACAAGTAAGTACAAATTTAGCGAGTGCCCATTCCTTGGGGTTCAGAGCACTGTACAACAGAATAAAAATATTGTGCATTTAACCATTTAAAACAAACATCAATAAAACCAATCTACATATAAATATGTGGAAATCCACATATTAATAACAATACTTAAGTGGCATCTCTTCAGGAGTTTCCTATGTCAGGCCAAAAGCTTCCTGAAACAGAAAGAACTTCTGGTGCCTCTTAAAGGCCTCCACTGAGGGAGCCTTATGAAGAGTTTGAGGAAGCCTGGTCCATAGGGCAGGCCCTGTGAGCACAAACACCAGGTCTCCAGAAGATTTTAACCAAGCCCTAGGAACTGCCAGGAGGCCACCTTGGAGGAGCGAAGAGAATGAGAGGCTCAGTAAGGAGTCAGAAGGTCCTTTAGGTAGCCAGAACCCAATCCATATAGGGCCTTATAGGTCAGCAAAGCAACCTAGAAGGTGATATGTCGCTTCACTGGCAGCCAGTGCAGTTTGCACAAGACTGGGTTACATGACAATACCTGGGAAGGCCCATCAGTATCTTGGCTGCAGGGTTCTGCACCATCTGCAGGCACCATAGGACACCTCCACAGACCCTAAGGTATAGAGTATTACAATAGTCAAGTCTGGACGTGACAAAGGCAGTCCCAGTGAAGGCATGTCTTCAGGGGGAATCAAGGCAATGATCCGGGTGATGTTTCTAAAATGGTAAAAGCCACATTGGGCAACAGCCAACACCTGAGTCTTAAGTGTCAGCTCGTCATCCAGAATGACCCCCAGATTCTTCACCTTAGCAGAGGCCATCAAACAAGAGGAGCCAAGCATTAAACTTGCCATCTCCTCGGTGGCCTCTACACTGCACTGATGACCAGGCTCAATCACTAGTAGCTCCATCTTGTGTGGGTAAGCCTCAGCCAACTTGATGACATTCAGTCCTGGATCTCAGCTAGGTGCAAATGTAGCACCTTCTCTGTATATGGCATCCAGAGTGCAAAAGATGGGTACAACTGGGTATCATCAGCATAGCAATGAAACCAAAAATTGTACCATCTAATCATCCCTCCCAGAGGCAGCACATCAAACAACATGAGGAAAGGACTGATCCCTGAGGCACACCCCCTGAGGCATACTACAGAGCAGGGGCATCCAGAGTGAGGAGAAATTCCCCATCACCACCCTCTGCATCCTATCCCTGTAGAAGAACTCAAACCAGCAAATGACAATGCTAGCAAGTCTACAGTGCTCCCTGAGATGATCCAGCAACAACTCATGGTCCATGGTGTCTAAAACTGAGGACAGATCAAGGAGAATGAGAACTGACCACTCTGTCCCATGCCCTAAGAAGGTCATTATGCACTCTGAGCAGTGTGATTTCAGTGCTGTGCCTTTACCTAAACCTAGACTGAAGAAGTTCATAGATGTCAAAACCATGAGGTGTTCCTCAGCTGTAGTGCCACCATCTTCTCAATAACCTTCCTCAAAAAGGGGAGGTTAGATGCTGGCCTATAATTCACCATGCAGTCAAGGTCCAGAGATAGTTTCTTAAGGAGCTGCCTAACCAGGCCATTTTTCAATGTGCTTGGAAAGACTCCCTCCAAAAGGGAACACCAGACCAGTTCAGTAAACACTGGACCCAGAAACCCTACACACCTCACAACAAGGTGCATCAGACCTGGGTCCAGTTCGCAAAAGGTGGGCCACAGCTCCAAGATCACCCCACATACATATATCATCCACCAATTTTGACCTAAACTCTTCCCAGACAGGCAAAGAGCCCTCATCCACTATCAGCTCTGCCATGCCAGATTGCGACAACCTAGTTGAGGAGATCCTGGACCAAATTGAAGACACCCTGTCAGAGAAAAAAACAAGCAAATTCTTCACAACGTGAGGATGAATTAACATAGAAACATAAAATTTGCTGGCAGGTAAGGACTGCTTGGCCAACCTAGTCTGCCCATTTTTCCATGCCTATAGTATCACTGCAGATCCTACTTGATCTCCGGCCCATTCACCTGTCCCCCCCTTTCCCTAAGATTCCCTTATGCCTGTCACATGCATTCTTGAACCCACCACTGTTTTCACCCCCACCACCTCTGCTGGAGGACCATTCCAGAAATCCACTACTCTTTCTGTGAAGAAGTACTTCCTCACATCTCTCCTGAATCTACTCCTCTCCAGCTTCTTACCATGCCTCCTTGTCCTGGAGCACCTTTTTTTCTGAAAAAATACTTCCCTCCTGTACCTTATTTACCCCAGTGAGGTATTTAAAGGCTTCTATCATATTCCTTACCGCCCTCCTCTCTTCCATGGCATACATATTTAGGTCCTTAAGTCCCTCCTCATAGGGCTTCTGATGCAGATTCTGAACCATTTTAATTGCCCTCCTGTGGACCAGGTGAAGAATTCTCTACCATCTGGAAGAGCTGAGTGGGTTGTTTTCTCCTTGTTGCAATTTCCCCTGGACATGAATGCTGCCTTCATACAGGAAACTGTCCTTTGGTGCTCATCACAACGAGTCCTCAATAGGGGTGTGCAGGTCAGATTTTCTGGTTCTGCCAGGTCAGATCAGGTCAAGTTGGGCAAATCAGAACCAGAACCAAAACTAGAACCAGATCCAAAAGTGTAATATATAGTAATAATTAGTGATGAACTCAATAGAACAAAGAAGAGTAATGTTACACAGTAGGTCTGGATCTGCTGCAGTGAAAAGGCTGCTGGGAACCAGTGGCATAATTTCTTCCTCCATCTGTCCCATCCCACACACCCTGCTCCAGTGGTACAGTCTCACACAGGTGTAATATTGGCTTTGTCAGTGTAACAGATGTTTGTCCTGTAAGGGAGGAATGGAAGACATGCAAAGATAGGTACAAGCAGTACTCTCCGTATGTAACTTTCTTTCAATAGCCAAGTGCTTAAAATGCAACTAACACTTTGGGCAACTGTGACAGAGCAGTATGCAAGTGGACATGACAGCAGGCAACCAGACATACTAGGTGGCAACAAGCAGAGGTGTACTACAGTGACCAACTGGTCCTACAAATTTATTTTTTAAAGGAAAAATAGCCACATGCTTAAACTGCAACTAGCCCTTCAGGCAACTGTGACAGAGCAGTACACAAGTGGATGTGGCAGCAGTCAGTCCGCAGAGGCATGCCAACTATAATGACTGACTGGTCCTACCAATTTTTTTCAATGAAAATAAATTTAAATGAATGAAATAACTTTTTTAAAGGAAAAATAAGTTACAATTTATTTAATAAATGTAAGAATTTAGTTATTGAAAGGAAAATAGCCTAGTCATTATTGCTGATGAGCCAGTGTGATCCAGTGTCTTCATTTTCTACCCCTTCCATGCTACTGTGATCCCACCTAACCTCTTTGAAGTCACCTAGGAGGGGGAAGTCTGTGACCTCATCATCACCCTGTAGATCTTGACTAATCCTATATCCTCCTCCATACTACTTGAATCCTCTGAATTGCTTAAACACTTGTCTGCCATAAGAGGGTAGTATCTTTCAGAAGAAGAGATGTGCAAGAACAAGGGGACACAATTTGAAGATAGAGGGGGGACAGCTCAGAGGTAATGTTAGAAAGTATTTTTTCACAGAGAGAGTTGTGGATGCATGGAACAGCCTTCCTGAGGAGGTTGTGGAGTCAGGAACAGTGGAAGAATTCAAGAATGCATGGGACAGGCATAAGGCAATTCTAGTGGGGGGGCAGGAGAAAGTAAGCTGTTGATTAACTAGAATCTGCAGCTTATCCATCAGGTAGGGAAATGGGCAGACTGGGTGGTCCTTATCTGCCATCAAATTCTATGTTTCTATGTTCCAGTTGCCTCTAGCAGTCCTGCTATACGTGAGCTGGCCAGCTTAATGCAAATACAATAAAGAGCACAATAGGCAATGAAGTAAGGACAATTTAAACATTTATTTAACAAGGATCCTACACTCTGCCTGGAACCCCCTGTACTTTGTGCCTATCTGTCACTTCATCAGGTGACCCCAAAGCACTGGGGGATCTTAGCATGCTACTTGAAGTCTTGCCTTGCTAAATAATTGCCTTAACTTCTTTGCCTACTGCTGTCTTTTTTTTTATAATCTCCTCCCTCACTCCCCTTTTTAAACCCACCCCACCACTATGTTGAATTCATCTTTTTGCCCAGCTCCCTTACATTCTTGGAGTCTTCAGGACAGCATTTTGTGCCCTCAACCTTTGCCTCTGTGCCTGTAATGGTTGGAGAGTCTGCAGCAAAAGTCTTGGCAGGCCTGACAGTGAATATTAGGCCACTCAATCTTCTGCCCCCCCCCATCCTAAATCAGTCACTGATCCATAGATAATGGCTACTGGCATTGGCTGCTCTCCCATACCCTGTTACATGGGAAGTGGCAGAAAACAGCCATGTGACTGGCAGCACAGGAACCTCACCATACAGTAATCAGGCCAACTGACTGGATCAATCTCAAGGTATTTGATCTCAAGTCCTAGTTAGAAAACCAGGTCCAAGGCATGTCTATGTTGATTGGTCACAGAGGTAACTACCTGTACTAGACCCAGTGATTCCATCAACTGGAGAAAATCCTGAACAAACTGTGAGAGTTTATTGCCAACCCAAACATTGAAGTCACCCAGAATCAACCATCTGAGCAACTCCAACACCTTCTCAGCATTGAAGTCCATGATTTCCCCACAGAAACTCCCTCTCATGTCCTAGAGGTTGGCACCCTTACTGGTGGTCATAAGGGCATAGAAGGACACTCTCCTTTGAGCTTCTGACTGTAACCACCCCCCGCAAGCATAACAGCTTTGCCGGTGGTCGTGAGGGCATAGAATGACACCCTTCAACGAGCTCCTGACTGCAACCCCCCCCGCAAGCATAACAGCTTCACCAGTGGTCGTGAGAGCATAGAAGGATGCCCTCCCATGAGCTCTTGACTGTAACCCCACCCCACAAGTATAACGGCTTTACCGGTGGTTGTAAGGGCATAGAAGGCCACCCTCCCATGAGCTGCTGACTGTAACCCCCCTGCAAGAATAACAGCTTTACTGATGGTCATGAGGGCATAGAAGGATGCCCTCCCACAAGCTGCTGACTGCAACCCCCCCGCAAGCATAACAGCTTTACTAATGGTCATGAGGGCATAGAAGGATGCCCTCCCATGAGCTCCTGACTGCAACCCCCCCCCTGCAAGTATAGCAGCTTTAATGGTGGTCATGGGGCATAGAAGGATGTCCTCCCAGGAGCTTCTGATTCCAACCTGGCCCATGCAAGCATAACAGCTTTACCAGTGGTTGTGAGAGCATAGAAGGATGCCCTCCCATGAGCTCCTGACTGCAACCCCCGCCCCCAAGTATAACAGGTATGAGACAGGCCATTTGAGAACACGCAGTGACCTGCAGCTATTGTTTGACAGAGCAGGACTTTTGGTGGCAACATTCAAAAACTTACACCCAATGAACCCTGATGAATTACTTATCAGCAGAACACAGCTGATAGTTTATTTCTACTTAAAAATGTATGCCAGTTATAAATGAGTTTAAACTGCCTTTACTTAGCATCTTAATTTTATTTTATCTAGCTGGACTGTTTAAGGGATTTTGCTGTAGGAACCTTAACTCGTGACCACTGCCATAAGCCCCTCCCAGCCTTTCTGCTGTGCACATTAGACTTAATTTGCTTGCCTCTGTGACCGGAATGTTTTAGCAACTTTAAAAAAACAAATCTATGTTTGTAGAATTTGTTTGCTTCTGCAACTGGAATATTTAGTGACTTTAAAAATCTATGTAGGTTGTACAGCAACTTTAAAAAATCTGTGTAGCTTGTAGCTGTTTCTGTCAGAGTGCTACCCTGCAATATTGGGATACTCTGTCCTTTCTGCAGCCCCCACCCCCACCCCAACCAACAGCCCCTCCTCCATCCTTACCTTTACTTAACCTGCTGTTTCTTCCTCTTTCCACAGCTTTACCAGTGGTCAGGAGGGCATAGAAGGATGCCCTGCCATGAGCTCCTGACTGCAACTCCCCCCGCAAACATAACAGGTATGAGATGGGCTGTTTGAGAACATGCAGTGGCCTGCAGCTATTATTTTGCAGAGCTGGAGGCCCCGCCAATGCTGCATGTTGACTACCCCACTGTCCCCGCCACTGGCCACCACCCTTGGTGAACTTGTGCTTTAATAGCCTAAGCCACATGTGGAGCGAAAACGAGCCCAAGCCATGTGTGGAGCGTAAACCAATCAGCCCGATTTTCCCTTTGCAGATTATCATTTACCACCACTAGTGGCTGCTCTCTAACAAAAACACCAATCTGACATTAGAAATCAGCATTACAACCCTCACTGGAAGCCTACACACACCCTAAGAAGCCCATCCTACTTCATTGTAATATGTATCCACTAGTTATACTCCTTCATTCATTACTTTACATCCCTGTCCCTATGCATCACAACCCTCACTGCCATACACTATCACACACAGTGCTGTATATGAGCTCCTGTACTAGCTCTACCTCTGGTGTCCTCCCTAACTATAGCATCACTGTGTACCTGAGCCCAACATTAATGGCCGTTCCTCCACTCCCCTGGGCTACTGACATGTTCTCCTTTGTCCGCTCCATCCCTGTCAACTCTCCCAGCCGTCCACCCCTAAATTGCCACCTACCAGCCAAGGGGAGGCTACCCAAATTAACACTCTACAGATTTCTCTGTCTACTACTGCTCCCTTAGGCAGCATCCATCCCAACCTAGGCCCTGCCCCCCAAATCGCAGCAAACCAGACACTTGCCTATGGACTGAGGTTAGCATCCATCAATATCTGTATCTTACAAAAAAAAAAAAAACACCCCTGCAAGCGTGGATAGTTCATCAGAGTCCAAATGTCCTGGCAGTGGTAGAGACCTGGCTGTCCCCTGACAGCCCTGACTCCGCAGTTAACCTGGACAGTTACACCCTTTATCGCAATGATACGTCTAGTAAAAGGGGTGGTGGGTGTGCCTTCCACCTTCAGAACAACCTAATAGGTCATGTAGTAAGCACCCATGAGCCCTCGCATGGGGCTCAATCACTAACACTAAAACTGACAATAAGGAAATCAGGTAAAACTCTTTACTTACTGGCTGTCTACATCCCCTCCAGGCAACAAAAAACAGCCTTCTCGTCCATCCTAGATATTATCTCGCAACTTCCACCAAACTCCGAAGTTATTGCCCTAGGGGATTTTAATACTAATTGGCTTGCCCCCAAAGAAGCACAATACAGGGATACTATTGCAGCTCTAAATCTCACGCAAATGGTCCCGACACCCACACAGCTTAACCCCTCCAAGGGAAACCGGACGCTCGTTGACCTCATCCTGACTAACCACCGCAATCACCTTGTTGATGTCTGGGTGCTACCAGACTCACTTAGTCACCATTCCCTTGTCATCTGCAGTTTGTCAAACCACCTGCAATCATCCCCCTTAGAGTCTCCTACCAACGTCTCCTAAAAACTACACAACCTCTTTGGACAATTCCTTAGCTTTCTTCATTTCCTCCTTAAATACGGCTTGTGACATCTTTGGCCCTGAGTTAAGAAAATTATCAAAAACCTTGTCTCTCCCTGGATCACACAGCCCCATTTAAACCCCACATGGTACCGTGACAACCTGTGGTGTAAAGCTCTTGACTCTGGCCAAGTAGCTGACAGGCAAAACTACCAAGCAGCTAGGAATGGCTGCACCTGAGAAATAAGGCAAGCCAAAGCTGCCTACCAGCAGGTTACTCTGCCGACCACATGGGAACGTGGATGCAAATTCTGGGAGACCATTAACAGACTTAATGGTAAATCTCTCCCCCCCCCTCCTTCCCACCTGCAAGTTCATGGCACTACCACACAGGATCCAGAGCTTATAGCTAGTGCATTAAACACTGCATTCATTGACCTTGACAGCATACTCCCACCCGATTATGTCTCCACACCTTCTACCCCCCTCTCCAGCCTTCCCCCCACCTCCTGCAGGGGTCCCCCCTTTTCGCTTAAACCTGTCTCCCAGAACTCAGCCAGGAAATACCTTTCCAAGGCTCTAGGAATGTCAAGACATAATGCAGACACTCTAGATCTCAATCTCCTCAAACTATCCCTGGAATCTGTTCTAACCCCTCTCACCAAAATTCTGAACATGTCCCTCTGCCTGGGCCAATTCCCATCCCAATGGACACAAGCCATGGTAACCTCAATTTTTAAAAGTGGAGATAGAACCTTACCGAGTAACTATAGGCCAGTCTCCATACTGCCATCCCTGTCAAAAGCATTGGGAGAAGATCATTGCTGACCAACTATCTGAGTTCCTTGACACACACACACAGCCTATTATGTCCCCAACAACATGTTTTCAGGAAGGCCCATAGCACCACAGCTCTCCTACTGGAATATACTTCTTTCATCTATGATGCACTTGATCAAGAGCTCTTAGTTGGGTCTGTCTATGTTGACCTGACAGAGGCCTTTGATATTGTTCATCATGCCCTGCTGATGAACTCCATGCTCTCCTTTGGTGTATCCCAGGAAGCCACCTCCTGGTTCTCCAGCTAACTCTCTGGCTGATCCCAACAGGTAAAACTTAACCTCACACTGTCTTCCTTCCTCCCAGTCATGTCTGGGGCAACCCCGGGGCTCAATCCTTGGGCCTATACTATTTAGCCTATTTCTTAACTCTCTTCACTAGGTCTGCTCTGGAGAACTCCTCCTATATACATATGATGCTGTCATTTTCTGCAGGCACCAGGACCCCCCACACTGCAACATAATCTACAGAAGCATTTCACTGAAATTGAGTCTTGGTTCACCAATCGTAAATAGGTTCCTAACTATAAAAAAAACCAAGGTGATGCTCTTTGCACACCAGCTGAACAAAAACAGGTTCTACTCCTTCCTCATTCTCAACACTAACTCTACCCCCTTGAAACTGTCCCCTGCTTTAAATATTTAGGTATCACCCTTGACTTGGCTCCCTCCTTTCATGAGCACATCTCTGCCACCTGCAGAGCTGTTAATATCAGAATTGGGCTTCTTTTTCAGCTCCGCTCCTGTCTCATGCAAACTGCACTAAGGCTGGCTGTATCCAGCTCTGTTCTCCCACTAGTTGACTACAGTCTAGTCATTTATGGGTCAGCCTCCAATACTGCCCTAACTAAAATCAGAACAGCCCTAAACAAAGCCTGCTGCCTATCATCAGGGCGTGACAGATATACACATATTCGTGATCTCTACCAGAGAACCTCCTGTTTAAACCTCGAGGGGCATCTCCTCTACCACACCTGCCTCCTTGCCAAAAAAATATCCCTCAGACTTGTCCTTGCTCGAGTGTCAGCCTTACTAACTCCAGCCCATAGAATGCAAATCACTAGACACTCCAGTAATGCTGTTTTCCACATCCTTCTTTTTAGAACCACTACTGGGCAAAGATCTTTTAGCTATAGGGTCCCATCTTGGATGAATGCCATTCCTACCACTTTACTGGATACCCCTAGGCTGAGACTCTTTAAGTCTGAACTACGACAACTGTTACTCACCTCCTCTAATTGTGACTGCCTTCATGCTCTCCCCTAACACAGATGAACCTGTTTGACATGGTTCTCAAACCTAGCACATGTTTGCCCTGCACATCTCCTCTCATACCTGATAATATCCCCTGGATTGCACTCTGTTCTGCCCCCGTGATGACCAATGACCCAATAGGGGTATGGACATGTGCTTTGTCTTTGTGTCTTGTATAACTCTGTTGTTATAACCCTGTATGAAATGAGTGTAAACACTGTATCTTAAGTCTTGTATGTCATGCTTGTACTTTCTTCCGCCTTCCTGTAACTGATATCCGATGTGGAGCCTTTGCAAAAGAGTCCCTGACTCAAAGGGTTGTAATTCCTAAGCATTAATAAATAAATAAAAAATCCTGCAACCTGCACCTGGATCCTCATCCACAGACACACATTCAAATGACGAGGTTTCCCCTTCTGGAAATAGAAGAAGAAGAATCAGCACTTACATAGCGCTTTTCATACATCCAAAGCGCTTTACAAGCAATGCTAGACTGGTAGTGAAGTGACTGAATGTGTGGTGGCGGCCATATCGCACACCATCACCCATACACAGCCTGGATAATTGCATGAACCGGTTTATGGGAAGGGGAATGTTGGCCAGGACACCGGGAATGTTCCCTACTCTTTGCGAAGAGTGCCCTGGTTTTTTTTCATTTCCACCTGGACACCCACCAGGACAACACCAGGATGGGCAGAAGGGACCTCGGTTTAACGTCTCATCTGAAGGACGGCACACCCCAGCAGTACAGCACCCCCTAATACTGCACTCAGATGCCAGCGATTTTTAGGTACAAGTCCAATCCCGGTGTGGGACGAGAACCCACGACCTTCTGGTCCAGAGGCGGATCTGCTACCAACTGAGCCACGCTGACACAAGTACAGTGAAGTTCATCTCAGATTGAAAACAGATAGCTACCCACCCCCCACAATCCCTCTGAGGGCAGTGAACCATGGAGAACCCTGCTGGAAAAGCCACCTCCTAAACAGGACCAGCATCGTTACTCAGCCAGGTCTCTGTGATGTGAGCCAGACTAAGCAAAGAACAATACATTAAATCTGCCATAATGGCTATCTTGTTCCTCATTGATTTGGCATTACAAACCATTGCTGTCAGGAGATAAGACGAGGCTGCTGGCCTAACAGTGGCCTGCCCACTGTGTCCTGTGGGAGCCCTAGGTATGGGCATAAAATACATTCACATAAGGCACACTAAGGTAGCTGTATGATATGTGAGATCTATCAAAGTTCCAAAGCTTAATTTGCTGTCAGTAGCATTCTGATAAGCTTTACAGAGTATATTTAAAACCTCTAAAATGTCCATAATTTCTTTGGAGGCATTACTGTTCAATGAGATGACACAAGGGCAGGACTTTCAAAACCCTCTACCCACCGTGCACTCAGGCAGATCTTTGAAAGGGTCCCTTTCTGTATCAATCATCCTTTGAGACACCAGAATCACTGCTTTGGCTACAACACTAGCACCTAGGTGACACAGGTGGCTGTGTGAAGGTACCATGATAGAAGGATGCTAACTGAGCTTTGCCTCAGTCCTCTTAGCATGCACATTCTTGGGGCCCCTTGTCTGACAGTGTCCTGAAGGCTGTGAGCAAACACATTAAGGAAAAGCAGTGTGCAATGGACAATCTCTGCCACCCCCCACACACATGATGACTGGTCTCTTTCAACAAGGAGTCTCTGAACGGGGAAGAATCATCCTGAAGTATTCCATTCCAACCTGGAAAGTCCTGTCATGGGAGGCAAGTCATGGGACAAGAGAGTAAGAACTGCAAAAGTATGTGATTAGTACGGGTGGTTGTCCAACAAGGGAGCAACACTGCCGAACAAGGAGATACACCATAAATCATTAAAAGATAGTCTGATTAATGCTTCATTGAAAATCATTTTAAAAGTGAAATGAAACACTCTAGAGTGCAGTGTTACACAACAATCAAAATACCTCATGGCAGATGAAGCTGGGGACATAGTTGGAGCTGCATAATGCCGTTTCACATTATCACCTCCATATCGGTCACAGCAGGTCCAGCTTCTTATGCCTTCTGGCAACTAAACTGGTTAAGAACTTTTAAAAAGACTGTGGACTGAGATTTATATATGGAGGAATGAAATCATAGTAATCAAGCCTTTTGTAAGGCATCTGCACGTTTCATATGCTCAGGCATATTTTTGTTAAGTCCATGCCATAGCCTATACACAAAACTGTTATTTAAGAATAGCGGCATGAATTACAAGTAAAATAGCAAAATACACCACTTCCCTGTGTCAGTGCTATAGTCTTGATTCAATACGTTACACTGCAGTAGAATGTAGTAAACATATTATCCAAAAACAAAGACGCTTATAAAGAAAGAGCTGTTACAGATTCCAGCACATTACTCCTTATTCGGCATGCTGCCTGCAAATCATGTGAGACAGTGAGTCACCCACTGCAGACTATCAGTTGCTTAGTAGCTGCTGAAGGCTTCTGGGGGTTTTACTCATCAGCTACATTGAGCACGGAGTTAGCCAGAAGGAAGGGTACTGTAATACACTTGTTGACTGAGTGGTGCATTCTGCTGCACCTTGGTATAGAATGAGCCTGACCAGAGCTTGTATGGCAGATTCAAGAAGAGACTGATCCCAGTTAAATTTAATCAGAAAGCAGTGTAGGAAATTAAGTGAAAAATTAGCTGGATAGCAAACTCCAATGAATCTCATATAGTCTGGATCAAGAACAAAATAATAATAGTAATAATAAAAAAAAATACTATTTTTACTTTTGTAAAGAAGATGCAATGCTTGCAAAGCCTATCAATGGTGATAGGAAACAATGTCTTGCTGTTAGATGCCTTCCTATTTTCCTTTTGGTGTCAATCTTATATTCTGATTTTTTGGGGTTGTATTTTTAATTGCTAATAAATATCTTTATTACCTTTGTAGCTCCTGTGAATTGCTCTATTCTCGGCAGTTACTGCTTTCTCTCTCATTCTGCCTGAATGTTCTGTGGCATCAGTTACACCATTCAGATGAATAATATAGGATAGTGCAACTGAAATCAAACATCATGGAATGTCTTGGAAATGTGAAAAAAAGACTAGCAGCTACTATTGCTCATGAGCAGAAGGATGAAGTAATCATGCCCCGTATCGGTCCCTTGTCAGGCACCACCTGGAGTACTGTGTCCAGTTCTGGAGGCCACACCTCAGGAAGGACATAGATAGGCTGAAGATGGTACAGAGAAGAGCAACAAAGATGGTGCAGGGCTTGCATCAGAAACCGTATGAGGCAAGACTGGATGACCTCAAATTATACTCCCTCGAACAACGCAGGAATCGTGGGGACATGATAGAAACATTCAAATACTTTTAAGACAACAACAGGGTGCATGTGCAGAACCTCTTTCAGGTAAAGGACTACAGCAGGACTAGAGGGCACAACCTTTGACTTAAAGGAAAGCCGTCCTAATAAGTAATACGCCAACCCTAAAACTTTACCCCCCAGTTAGGCTTTTCTAATATAAAAAATATTTTTCCAATGCTAACTTACTTAATTTAATTTTCAAAGTCCACTATCCTCAAACATGGTGGATGGTGCACGGCTCCATTTAGATGAAAGGCGGCGCCACACTGCTTGGCCCAACTACATTTGTATTGACCCTAGGCCGCGAGCACGCACTTTCATTAAATGGAGCCATGCACCATCCGTCATGTTTGGAGATTGCAGACTTTTCGAATTCAAATTAAGTAAGTTAGCACTGGAAAAAATTATTCTTTACATTAGAAAAGCCTAACCGGGTGGGGGGAATAAAACTTTGGGGGTGGGGTATTACTTATTAGAACAGCTTTCCTTTAAGGGAGGAAAGTTCAGAAGCAATACAAGGAAATTCTTCTTCAAGGAGCATGTTGTGGAACCATGGAATAGCCTGCTGGAGGGGTGGTGGGAGCCAAGACAGTGGGGAATTCAAGCCGGCATGAGACAGACAATGTGGGATACACAAGCAGGCAGCTAAGTAGGGGGGCAGGAAGCTAAGGGCAGACTTGATGGATCATATGGTCCCCATCTGCCAACAACTTCCATATTTCTATGTTTCTAATTACACTTCACCCATGGTCGCTAGCTATGAAGCCATCTTTTAGGGATAATGGGTACAGCCGAGTGTCAGTGGTCTCCAGCAGCTTGCCCAAGATGCTAACTGCGATGTGTTCTTGTGGCGTGAAGGTTACGGATAAAGTTGTGGAACCATGGAATAGCCTGCTGGAGGGCGTGGTGGGAGCCAAGACAGTGGGAAATTCAAGCTGGCATGAGATAGACAATGTGGGATACACAAGCAGGCAGCTAAGTAGGGGGGCAAGAAGCCAAGGGCAGACTTGATGGATCATATGGTCCCCATCTGCCAACAACTTCCATGTTTCTATGTTTCTAATTACACTTTACCCATGGTCGCTAGCTATGAACCCATCTTTTAGGGATAATGGGTACAGCCGAGTGTCAGTGGTCTCCAGCAGCTTGCCCAAGATGCTAACTGCGATGTGTTCTTGTGGCGTGAAGGTTACGGATAAAGTTGTTTGCTAGAGAACGTCAGGGGGAGGGGCAGATGCAATTTCCAGACATGGCGCATGGGGCCACAGGCAAATCCAGCAACTGAGACCAAATGTTCATAATCCATATAAAATACATAGCAAAAGAGGACCCACTGCTCCACATATCAATGGCCAAGTGTATTGTGCCAACAACTGAGTGTTACAAAGCATGTGACAAGCAACATGTACCAGTATCCCTTAGCGTGATCCCAGCCCAGTTCAAGAAATACTGTTTTTGTGAGAACTTTCAATTTAAAACAAACCTTTACCATCAGCTTGCGAAGCCTAGATACTTCCTGAAAAAAGTATGATGATAAATCAACAGTTAGCATTTCTTCTGTAACAGCATTCCGTTCTCTGGACACTGTACAATTATGGGATGATTTTATGAAATGTGTCACTGACTGCAAATGAAATAACTCTTTTTGAACAGAAATGTATTTTTTTAGCACTTTACCACCAGAGTTAGTTGACCCGGGATGGCCACCAACCCTCAAAGGCAACTCCTCCTGTGGTGACAAAAATTAGCTGATTTTGTCCCCTTAATTTATCTGAAGTGCCAGTAACACTAGTGATGCCTCCTTTATCAATTTCCCCTCATCCTCTACTTTTTCATTTGTCCTCCCTGGCCATGTGCACTGATGAATAACAGGTGGTCCTGGCACCTCATCAGGCCTGCTCTGGTGTTTTATCCAGATTGAAAGATGATTGTGTTTAAGATGCATTTGCCACCCACCAGTGCCATGACGTGATCACCTTTTCCCATAGCTTACATGTACATGGCATAGTAGGCATGTTGCTTTAGCCTCATCTAGTAGGAGAAGCCATGGTGGGGGAGGGAGCCATGTTTGACCTGATTCACCCCAATGGGGAAAGCGTCAACAATGTCACAGTCTGTGAGCCACTTGGTCAAGTGATCATGAGACAGTTTAGATGGAGATCCATATAAAAACTAGCAGACAGTGCAGCCAGGTAAAGGTAGGGGACTTTAGAAGAGTGGACTTCAGAAGCATGCAGGAATTATTGGTGAAACATATGGCAGTAATAGAAGGGATTGAGGGAGTGGACAAGAAATGCATTTAAGGCAGGGGGTGGCAGAGATGGTGGGACACTGCATTGGGCAGACTTGATGGACCTATGGTCTCCTTCTGCCATCATCTTCTATGTTTCTATGTTTCCAAGTAAAAGTAGGAAGGCTAAAAACCATTGTGGTTCACAACAGAAGGGGAAAAAAGCCTTTAGGAAAACAAAGGACAGACGAATGGATAAGGACAGGGAAACACCCCTTGGGTTAACCACAGAAACCAGTAAGCTAGTCAAAAAATCAAAGTCCAAGTGGAACAGAATTGCAGAGGGTGAGAACCAGGGGAAGATGGTGTTCTTCTCATATATACAGAAGCAGTGCAAAATTAAGGAAGGAATAATGAAGCTGGGGGGGGGGGAGGATGAGAGGAAGGGGCAAGGGTAAAGCAAATATATTGAACCAATATTTTTGATCAGTATTAAAGAGGAAGATGATCCACTACCAGAATCTTTAGTAAGGCCAGAGTGGTAGAGAGAAGGAACCTTTTTCATTTACATTACTGAAGAAAAAGGTGCTGGAAGGGCAAAGAGCATGAAACAAATCAATGTACCCAGATGTAATGCAGCCAAGAACACAAAATGAAATGTTGCCGGTGCTTCCAGCACTACTAGTGGACATTCTTAATTGCTCTTGAACACTGGAGCAATCTCCTGGGATTGGATGACAGCTGATGTTTTTCCCCTGGACATAAGTCACAGTAAGGAGGATTTGGCTCACTGTAAACCTGACAGCCTTACATCTATAGTAAGGAAAATTCCTGGAGGCTATACTAAGAGAAATTTTGGTAGACATTCTTGAGGTGAATAGCCATCAGGACAGTAGGCAAAACTGGTTCACATGAGGGCGATCATGCCAGATGATCCTGAATGAGTTCTTCAACTGGATAGCTAGAGCAGCCGACAAAGGATAGGTAGTCGATATACCATACTTGGACTTCAGTAAGGCCTTTGACTCAATCCCTCACAGGAGACCAGTCAAAAAAAATGAGAGATCTAGGGGTGCAGAAAAGATGGCAGCAAGAATGGAAAACTCGCTAAATGGAAAGGTATAGAGGCTGGTGGTGAATGGGGAGCACTCTGGGGTTAAGGAGGTAGCGAATAGCATACTACAGCTCAGTCCTAGTGCCCATTCTTGCCATCAGCCAGGTCCCCTCTATCCAGCTGGCATCCACCTCTCCCAACCACTGGATTACCCTCATGGATTGCCCCCCATAACAGGGCTAAGAGGGAGAGGGCCATCCTCCCCCAAGTACCTCATATCCAGTGTGAGCAATCAGGTGGTGGTGAGGGCTGGAGAGAAGTGGGCCTGGCTTCATGAAGCCCATTCAGCCTCTCTTTCCTATTTTCTGTTCCCTCCCCATTGCGGGGGTGTGCATGCTGATGCATGCATGGAGAGGCATGCACACATTGTAGAGTCCTACAGCAGCCACCCTCCATGCTACTCTCAAGCCCATCCTACCACCAGACCTCAATCTGGTGACAGTCATGCAGTGGAGCTCACAGACCTCCCTCCCTCCCTGGGAGAGGACAGCAGTCTGTCAGACACTCTATTCTTCCCCCTGACCAGCCCCCCAGCAACACAGGATCACTCCGAATGCCAGGTCACAGACGTGGTGGGCATATTACTGCACCATTGGGCTAGTGGGGCACATTCTCTTTAACTTATTTATTTATGGGATAGGGATAGGAGTTCAGAGAAAAATCTGCCTCTGTGAAGATGGCCCCAAGGGTAGATAGCAAAGATGGGATCAGGGCAATGAGGGAGGACTTGGTCCTGCAGCAGGTCCACCTTGTAAATGAGCTTGCTCAATGGTGATTGCCTGGATAAATAAAGATTTGATTGATTGATTGACTTGGATATGCTTTAAAAGTGGTCCAGGAGGTGGCAATTGAGATTAATGCCAAGAAATGCAAAGTAATGCACTGGGAACAAAAAAACAGAAGATACAGTACTTGCTACCAGACTGGTAAAAGAGAGTACAACATAGAAAAAAGAAACCAGTGTGATAATATCAGAAAGCCTGAAATCTACAGCACAGTGCAATAGGGCAGTGGGAAAGGCTAGCAGGATGCTGGGTACATAGGAAGTGAGATCAGTAGCAGAATCGGGGAGGAGATCCTTCCTCTGTATAGGTCTCTGGTTTGCCCTCAGATGGAGTACTGTGTGATGTTCTGGATCCCACTCCTGCAGAAGGACTTTGACAGGGTGGCAGCAAGGCTTTACTAGGGAGGATGTCCAACATGATCCAGGGACAGGTGGGAGAGCACACAAGAAAAGACTGAGGCACCTGAATATGTACACTCCATAGACAAGAAGTGAGGGGGCATTAGTGAAACAAAAAATATCTCCATGGGATCAACAGGGTGAAATGCAATGAATTGCTTGCCATTAGTAAAAACAGAAACACAAGGGGGACCCACTAAAATTAGCTGGGCAAAGTTTCCGGAGGGATGGCTAAAGGTACTTTTTTAACAGAAAGAGTAGTAGACAAGTGGAATCAACTGCTGGAGGAGGCGGTCTGTGCCAACACAGTGAAAGGATTCAAATATGGGTGGGACCTGCACAAGGAACTGATAGGTGCAGGAGGATGGGAACGGGGGAGGGGAAAAAGAGTGGAAGATGGCCACTGGGGCCATCACAAGAGTAATAGGTAGAGTTGGAAGACTGGTTAGGCTGGTGGGCCTTTTTCTGCCATCATGTTTTATGGTTCTACAGTATGTTTCTCTGATGAAATAATAATAATAAAAATAGTCCCACATAGCCACATTTGCTGGGTGACAGTAACTCGCTGTGGTGGCAAAACTGTATGGGGTTGCAGTCCTCAAGTACCTTTGCTGGTTGTGTAGTTTGTGACTGCTTTTTTTTGTTTTTTGTATATTTTAGATGGTGGGTTACCCTCCCAATCCATGTCAGTTTTGTCTTTCATATTTTTGGAACTTTTAGCCCTAAAATGACTTGCAGGATCAGATACTTGTTCTCAGGGTTGCACTTGATAATTTTGCTTCTATGCATTAAGATTTCCTGGGATCATCATCAGTTCTTCCACCTCATGCTGTTGTCTGAAGACTCACCCTCCCCGATGCTTAACAATTGAGTAGTGGCCAGTGGTATGGCAGCTGGGTTTCAATGCAAAAAAGTGCAAAATCATGCAGGAAAAAGGCTGTGGGGTTATCATATTTGATGACCGCAAGCTGGTGGGGCAGTGCAACAAGGCAGAAAGTAGGGCCAGCAGGATGCTGGGGTGCATAGTGAGGGGAATCAGCAGCAGATGGAGAGAGGTGTTGTTGCCTCTGCATCAATTGTTGGTGAGATCCCACCTGGATTACTGTGTCTAGTTCTGGATACTACATCTCAGGAAAGGCATAGACAGAGTGGAGGCTGTCCAGAGGAGAGCAACTAAAATGTGCAGGGATTGCATCAAAAATCCTGTGAGGAGAGACTGAGGGATCTCAAGATGTATGCCCTGGAGGGGGGGGGGGTCATGATAGAGATCTATAAGTACCTCATGGGGGAGAGCATGGTATAGAAGGGGAATATTTTTCAGAAGAGAAGGTGAATCAGGATAAGAGGGCATGCAATGAAGCTGGAAGGAGACATTTAGGAGGGATGTGAGGAAATCCTACTTCACTGAAAGAGGTGGATGCCTGGAACAGTTTACCAGGGGAGGCAATGGGAGTGAAAACAATGGTGGGCTTCAAGCATGCATAGGATAGGTACAAAGGAATCATAGTAGGAAGGTGGGGGTGGGGGGGGAGAGTAGCCAGCGATCAAAAAGTTTCTGCAGTGACAGTATGGGCAGGGACGAACTGGGCAGACTAGATGGGACAAGCAGTCCTTATCTGCTAACAGATTCTATGTTTCTATGTTAATCTCTTCCTCAAATTCCTCCCCCTTAGGTGTTGTTATTAATGTGGGTGGGAATAGTCTGTTTTAAAAAAAATCTGCGTTGTTCCAAAACTGCAGATATGCTGTCCAGTTGCCACTCACAATCAGTGATCAGCAACACAGACCATAAAATTAAAAGCTGCACTGGAAAAAATGAAAGTTCAACACTTTCAGTCAAACAAAATTGAATCTGAGGGCTGGCTTTCCCCTCCACCACTGGATTCAACTTGGGTGTACTCAAATCAAAAGATCAGAATAAGCAGAGTCAAACCTCTCAAAATATGTCCAAAAATGTTTTCACTCTAAATAAAACCTTTTTTTGTATCCCTTCTAACATGTCTCAGCAGTACAACTAAGTAAATATTTCTGCAGTAAAACTGTACGTTCTCAACCTGAGCTGTCTGATTTTGATAGGTAAGCAGAGAGGTGCATTTGGTCCATTTGCTCGCATTCTCTGACTGCTCTAAAAAGGTCCCTGCAAGGTCTATAGCAGCATGTACCCTGTGACCATCCTTTTGGACTGGAAATTTAATTGTCCATGTGAGCTGCACTCTAGTGCAGAAATTTCTAAAGTATACCACGCTTCACAGTGATGTTTTACGATTGCAAGACTACACGCAGTTCCAAATCATCTGCTTCATGATAAAGACTGTGAAAAAGTATTGTTTTTTTACTTGGCCATGAAGACTACATGAAATGTATTGGATGGGTGCCACCCAGCTTTTTACCTTACTTGATAAAAGAAAAAAAAAAGAAAAACCTATCAGAATACATGACTGACATAACAAAGAAAGCACAAGGGCATTCAACAGAACAAATTATTTTCGATCACATTAGAGATTTCTCCAAATTAGATTTTTTGGATCTGTAGTTGTCAGCAGTCCAGAAAGATTCGTATTTAATTCATACTTATGTAACATCCCTCAACTGGCCCTCCTTGTTTCTACCAGCAGGGGTTGCTCCTCTCACATCTAGGCACCACCAAGAGGAGTGGGGGTGGTTACTGCAAATTATCTTTTGCAGAAACTCTGTGGACCCATTACTTCTACTTCTGAGCCTGCCATCCTTAGTCAAGCAAACAAAGTGGTGCAACTACCTGGCTCACACCTGGGGGGACCATTTAGCATAGCCAACAACCTGGGTCCCTGGGAGAAAACATTTGCTCAGCATTATGCTAGGTATGTACTTCTGGTCAGAGGCACCCAAGTAAATCTGGACACTGGAAGCAATAATTGAAATGTCCAAACCAGGATGGGATTCTAGAGTGTGGCTTTTATTCACATAACACAGAGAATAACAAAGCAAAGATGGAGCCCCATAGGGCTACACTCGCTTGTAATGCAGATTACAGAGGTACAGAGCACACTTCTTTACTACGAACCCTCAGGCACTGAATGGATCTTGGCACACATGGCTCGAACTGGTACACTTCTCTTCTATTCCTTGACATGGCACCTCGCCCAGTACTAGGACACTTTTCCATATGGCATGGAGGTTGATGTTGGTTCCCTAAACCACTCATGAGCACTTTCTAGCTCTCAGGGAAAATTCAAAATCCCACGTCTGGGTGCTTTCTTCAGACACTGGCCAAGTGCCTGAGAGAAAATCATAGGTGCCCAAACTGAACCCGGAGAGGTAAACCTGGTTACTCCAGATGGAGGGTCTCCCGCCTCTTGCTCCCAAATCTATACTCGGCCATTCATTTGGTTACAAAACCTTTCTTCGAATCTCTGTAGATGCTGTCTAGAAATGTTTAGCACATTTAACATTCTACACTTCACTCTGGAGGCGTCCTGACTTTAAAAGTTCTGTCAGTGGCTATGTCTTTACCCTAGACCCCCACTTTTGCAGATGCTTCTAAGCCATACACAAATTAAAAGTTCTGTACTTGGCAAGTCTTCCTTTGACCCCACAGTAGGCAGACGCTTTTATTCTAAACTCTGTCTCGGTGAGCATTGTCTCTATTTCAGAGTAGAACTCACTAAAGGTATGCAGGTGCCCCAGGGCTTCTTTCCCACAGCAGATTCTCTGGTACTCACAGAACAAACTCGATTCTTAGGCAGCTTCTCCCTGACCAGGCTGGCACAGGGGATTGCCCCTGAATTGCTGGAATTCTCTCCATCCCTAGGGGATGGGGCACTGGAACAAGTCTAGGAACAGTCTCTACCACTTTACTCTGGTCTCTTCTATGTTCCTCTCTAGGGTGAGAACACACAACCCCTGCTTCTCTCAGGTAGCTCTATATCAGAGCTTGGCTCTGAGGGGCTGTACACTGAAACGCCCCTCTCTCTCTCTCTCTGGAGTCTACACGTAGACTGCTTCCTGTAGACTGACTTGAATCCCCCAACGTTGTACAGCTAACCCCTACAGCTAGCATTCCATTGCGGCTTATGCTGCTGCGAGAATTCTAAGGTGACATCATCACTCCAGCTCAGCTGAAACTGAGAACAGAGTGAGACAGTGTGAAACCCATTTAACTGGCATCTCACAAGCTGCCTTCCTCTGCCTGTCACTGGTTCTAAGTGGGATTCTAGTAACCCCTGGGAACAAGGGGGTTATACCCACCCTCGGCCAGAAAAATGACTTTCTGCAGTTATTACCTACCCAGCACCAGACCATCCTACCCTATGTGTTACCTACGAAGAGGGGTAATCAGGCCCTCTCCTACCATGTGCCAGCCACAGGCAGGCAACACTAAGGGCCCAGAGGCCATTGGCTGATGCATAAGCCCCTACACTACGATCTTACAATGGCAACCAGTGACCCTGGAAGAACTGTCCAGAGCATAGCCCTAATAGACCAGTACTGCAGCCCCTACTGCAGGTCAGGACCACAGCTTGTCTATCCCTCTAGCACTCTAGGGGAAAACCTATCAGACCAGAAACAAAACTACCAAATGCAGGGGAACCTCCCCCATCCCTGGACACCTGCAACCAAAACCAAGGAGCTAACACTACACCTAAGCATTACACTCCCACACTACCCCACAACTACACCTGTGGAAGGAAAAGTTAACACGTTAGCAACAACACTGTACTTTCAACACAACTGCTTTAAAGCACAATGAGGAACTCCGATGAGTCCCTCAGTCCTCTTCTTGTCTTCTCTTCTGTCTTCGTCAGGAACCACCTGAAAGAGAAAAACAAAAACACATCCCTAATCTGAAAATACAGTACACTATCATAACCCTTACCATCTAACACTGGAGAATCCCCCTCAAAATATTTTCTTCAGAAAAGGTAGAAAACAGTAGAAAAACATCAACATTATATACAATACACATTTTGGTTGATGGAAGGCCCTAAATGTCCCAACTAGTGACAAGGCAAGTCCAAGAAAGAGTCTCTCCTGGGCTGGAGCCTGGTGAAGCACAATTCTTGTAGGACTGTAGTCCTGAAGGGGGAGAGTCTTTGTGGTCAGTTCAAACAGTCTGTAGTCTGTCAAGTGTAGGATGTGTATTGCAATGTCAATAAAATAAGAAAAGTCTGGACTTACCAGTCCCTTAAGGAACAAAATGGTGCAGCACCTGAATCTCCAGCTGAAGACTCTCTCTGGCAGCATTTTTCGGATACAGCTGAGCAGAAATCTTCTGGAAATGACAGGATGGTACGTCTGGAAACTGCTGGACTTATGTCATCCCTGGCTGATGTCATCTGGAGATGGAACCTTGGAACAGGAAAGGAACAGCTGGTCTGAAGTCATCCGAAATCCCAGGCAATGAATCAGAAAACAGCTGGTATGATGTCCTCTCTGGATGATGTCATCTGGAAGGCCAGGTGATGGAACTGGAAGGCACATTGCAAGGCTGATGAATCTGGAGGCACCTGGATCCTGGAACACCAGACTGGTGGAACAACATGGGCACGGCAACGGCTGGATGGCAGCACTGGCTACCACTGCTCTGCTTTCCACTTGGCAGGAATGGGCACATTTGCAGGAAGTTGGTTGCACTGAGGGCAGTACAACAATGGGTCAGGTGCGAGAATTATTACCCCGTCAGGGTGCCCATAATTCACATTGAAGAAAGTCCATGACCCTCTCCATCCACATTCCGTACAGTGCCTATGAACAGTGTCCTGCCCACTTTCCAATACTTGAATTTTTCTTTGATCACTTTATCTCTGACAAATCAAGTTGCACCTGGATGCAGGTCTTTTGTTGCTTCTCCCACTAGCCAGGCTTTCCTGTTTCTCTCTATCTCCTCCCAGAATCTCCGAGGAAAGGTAGGAAAGTATATCCCATAGATCTCATTCACCTTCCTACAAACCAGTATTTCCTCCTTACTACACTTGGTCAACTTAAGACCACTGGCCTGGCTTGGGGGCAGTCAGTCCTGGTTCTGCCAGTGACACATGCTCAATGCTATGTAAAATGGATCTCTGGCTCATCTTCATGGGACAAGGCAGTGGGAGTCTGTAATCTCTTCTTCTGGCTCCTCTGGGGCAAGAGCCCGAGGCTGTGGACTAGCACCTTCTCCATAAGGATACATAGTTTCCCCCTACTCCTCCTTGCTGAGGATCTGAGCCCAGGAGTGAGCAGTTGTCCTCACTCCCGAGACTGTCCACTCTTCACTGGGTGAGTAGATTGACACTTCCCACTCAAAGGTCTCTCTCATCTCATCTTCCCCTATGAGAATAGGGCTTGGCCCCTCTCTCCATGGATCTGCTGATGCTCCCTCCGCACTGTCCATCTTTGACCCAGAGTTGGAGACATCATCACAACTCTACTCTGCCTGTACATACACACCCTCTTCCTTTGTGCCACACTCTGCTGGCCTTCCCCCCAACAGGCTCCACCTGGTGCTGTGTGCTGCCACTTGCAGAGTCTTGAAGCTTTGTCCACGTGGGAGCCAACCAGATATTGGGTGCATTTGTTAGGTCTTGCTTCTCTAGGCACCCAGAACAGTGAGGAATCATGAAGACGTCCCTTCCATCCTTGAAGCACATTATGCATACTCTAACTGGATATCCAGGAATCGCCACTTGAGGAGGCAAACTTCCCCCATAGTAACATTTCTCTATGTCTTTCAACTTGTTAACTTCTTCCACTATCATAGCCCAGGCATGATCCAGGTAGCGGGATGATCCCGAGACCATGACTGCAGAGAAAAACAAAAGTTCACTGTTATCTTAGATCTCACTTTGGTTGGAAAAGTCTCACAAATTGGCTCCCCTGCTGCTGTGTTTACTTTACTACCCCACCCCGTCATGGCAGCAGCAGCACTCCTGGCGCATCAGCATTCTGTTTCTGACTCAAGCCACTGCGCATCTGATTTACATGCTTACTGATAAAGTTCACTCAAACTGCACAGACTGCACTGTTTTGCTCCCTCAGCACATCTATATGATTTTTACGGGACCTTTCATTCGCTTTAAATCACTTGTTCTTGCTTAAAGTACCTAAAGCCACAGTATTTCATGCACAGGATTGCCTGTTTTTTGTTGCATCTCTCATACAACCCACAGTCTCTCCCTTTGCTTAGAAAATCACACTGTTGCTGAATCCATTATTATGCTCACAGTCTAATGCTCAGAATTCTTGCTAGGTTGATTTACTTTACACAGTCCTTCTTTGCAAAAACGATCACACTGTTTACACACAGATTCAGCTGACTTTAGAAAAATCACATACAGTTTGAGCTGTTTCTCTAGATGGTACTCACTGAATCAGTAGCTGCCGTTTACGATGGAAATCTCAGCCTACAGCCGATCCTGAGGCCTCTGAATTGAAGCAGGCTGGCAGTCCTGCCAATTGTCCTTTTGAACACCACACTGTCTCCCCAGTAAATAGAAATGCAGGTTGAGACCAATTTTAAACAGAAAAGTCTGATATTTTGAGTTTTGCTATGTTTGTAGTCACTGTGACGCTCCTGCATGCAAGCCTGCTCACACACCACTCACTCTCTCTCCCTCTCGAACACTGTGCAGCACTCTGAAGCTGGCTTGGGGGCGGGACTGATTGCAGTCTCACCAGTCACTCAATGACATGCAAATGAGCATCTCTCTCTTCTCGTGCTCTTCTGCTCCACGGCGATCGTCGACCAGGCAAAATTTAAACTGCAAAGCAACTTTTTTTCTCTTCAACTGTGACTCCTCGGTGGGAGTACCATTTTAACAATTTTTTATGGCATTTTCCTTAGCGGCTCCCCCAGTCCACATAACAAGCACTTTAAACTTTTAGGGCACAAATCTATCTTTGTTTCCCACAGTTTTCCATACTTTTTCTTGTCACAACTTGAAATTTAAAAGCTGGCAAATGTTATTTTTCATGCAGGACAAGTGGCACACACAATCTGGCTTTACAGCTCCTTGGTAAACTGGTGGCACAATTACAGCAGCACATGAACAGCAGCACACAGCGGCACATACGGATGGCACTTCTCTGGTCAATCCCTTATGCACAATGCCTCCAATTTTTTGGGCTACCTACTGTCAAACAGACAAAACGCTAGCCACAATCTGAGCAAACCTTTTTTGTTTTCTCCCAAAATCCAAACAAATCCTCAGCGGTGCCTCCATTTTGTAACCTCCCCCTACTGGCCCCCCTTGTTTCTACCAGCAGGGGCTGCTCCTCTCACATCTAGGTACCACCGAGAGGGGTGGGGGTAGTTACTACAAATTATCTTTTGCAGAAACTCTGTGGACCCATTACTTCACCTTCTGAGCCTGCCATCCTTCAGACAGGCAAACCAAAGTGTGGCAACTACCTGGCTCATACCTGGGGGCACCATTTAGCATGGCCAGCAACCTGGGTCCCTGGGAGAAAATGTTTGCTCAGCATTGTGCTAGGTTTATACTTCTGGTCAGGGGCACCCAAGTAAATCTGGAAACTGAAAGCAATAACTGAAATGTCCAAACCAGGATGGGATTCTAGAGTGTGGCTTTTATTCACATAACACAGAGAATAACAAAGCAAAGATGGACCCCCACAGGGCTACACTCGCTGGTAATGCAGATTACAGAGGTACAGAGCACACTTCTTCACTACAGACCCTCAGGTTCTGAATGGATCTGGGCACACATGGCCTGAACTGGTACACTTCTCTTCTATTCCTTGACATGGCACCTCGCCCAGTACTAGGACACTTTTCTATATGGCATGGAGGTTGATGGTGGCTCCCTAAACCACCCATGAGCACTTTCTAGCTCTCAGGGAAAATTCAAACTCCCACATCTGGGTGCTTTCTTCAGACACTGGCCAAGTGCCTGAGAGAAAACCAGAGGTGCCCAAACTGAACCCAGAGAGGTAAACCTGGTTACTCCAGATGGGGGGTCTCCCACCTCTTGCTCCCAAATCTATACTCTGCCATTCATTTGGTTATACCTTTCTTCGAAACTCTGTTTGTAGATGCTGTCTAGAAATGTTTAACACATTTAACATTCTACACTTCACTCTGGAGGTGTCCTGATTTTAAAAGTTCTATAAGTGGCTATGTCTTTACCTTAGACCCCCACTGTTGCAGATGCTTCTAAGCCATACACAAACTATAAGTTCTGTACTTGGCAAGTCTTCGTTTGACCCCACAGTAGGCAGACACTTTTATTCTAAACTCTATCTTGGTAAACATTGTCTCTGTTTCAGAGCAGAACTCACCAAAGGTATACAGGTGCCCCAGGGCTTCTTTTCCACAGCAGATTCTCTGGTACTGACAGAACAACTTGATTTTCATGCAGTTTCTCCCTGTCCAGGCTGTCACAGGGGATTGCCCCTGAATTCCTGGAATTCTTCCCCATCCCTCAGGGGATAGGGCACTGGAACAACTCTAGGAATGGTCTCTGCCACTTTACTCTGGTCTTTTCTGTGCTCCTCTCTAGGGTGAGAACACACAACCCCTGCTTCTCTCAGGTAGCTCTATATCAGAGCTTGGCTCTGAGGGGCTGTACACTGCAGCACTCCTCTCTCTCGAGTCTCCACGCAGACTGCTCCCTGTAGACTGACTTGAATCCCCCAATGTTCTACATCTAACTCCTACAGCTAGCAAGCCATTGTGGCTGATGCTGCTGTGAGAATTCTAAGGTGACATCATCACTCCAGCTCAGCTGAAACTGAGAACAGAGTGAGACAGTGTGAAACCCATTTAACTGGCATTTCACAAGCTGCCTTCCCCTGCCTGCCACTGGTTCTAAGTGGGATTCTAGTAACCCCTGGGAACAATGGGGTTACACCTATATTAAAACAAACACTAGCAAGAGTCAATATGGTTGCAAAATAATGGTATTGTGGACAGTAAGAAATGTGTAAACTATCAATTTTTGCATTAACCACTGAGCCACCTAACTGCACTTACTAATTTTTGTGATATGCACACGCACTGACTAATGCACGTACTGTACACATATATGAATATATACTCCAATATAGCACAGCAGTACACTGTCTATACACACAGAGCATTGCCACATATACACACACTAACACACATACACTGCCTTATATAACATTTATTTACTTATACATCTAACCCTAATTTTTACTGTATTTAGAATAAACACTGTGTTTTGCACTAACTCATTGTACTAATCTATGGCATTACTGCATAACTGAGGTAGTGGACCAAGGAGGTGCAGTGGATATGGCCTATCTGGACTTCATAAAGGCCTTCAACATTGTTTCCAATAGAAGGCTGATTAACAAACTACACAATTTAGGGGTGGATCCTAAAATAGTTCTGTGGGTGGAAAACTGGCTGAAGGGCAGGAGTCAGAGGGTTGTGGTAAACAGGGAGTACTCTGGAGAGGGAGAGATGATGAGCAGGGTGCCACAGGGGTCAGAGTTGGAGCCAGTCCTCTTCAATGTCTTTATTGGGGACATTGCAGAGGGACTGTAGGGGAAGGTATGCCTCCTTGCAGATGATACAAAGGTATGCAATAGGGTGGGCATGCCAGAGGGTGTTGAAAGAATGAGGGAACACCTTAAAAAAAACTGGAGAACTGGTCTGAAGAATAATAGCTGGGAATTAATGCAAAGAAGTGCCGGATCATGCACATAGGGCTCAAGAACCCAATGGCGAAGTACAGATTAGGTGGGAAGGTAGTGACAGTCACAAAGCAGGAAAGGGACCTGGAAATTATTATCTCAGAGGACCTAAGGGAAACTAAGCAGTGTGATAAGGCAACTGAAAAGGCTAGCCAGATGCTTGGATGCATAGGGAGGGGTATCAAGAGTATCAATGGGGTGGTCATCTTGCCCCTGTATAAGACACTTATGAGACTACCCTGGAATACTGCATCCAGTTCAGAAGGCCCCATCTGAGAAAGAACAAAGACAGGGTGGAGGTGGTGCAGCAGAGGGCAACTAAAATGGTGCAGGTCCTGCATGATAAGACTTATGAGGAAAGACTAGCCAAGCCAATATTTAAATTTAATTTAATTTAGGTAAAGCATTTAACCCAATTTAAATATTGAATGTTTACAGGAAATGCCAGTTGAGATTTGAGATGTTATTTACAGTGTTGTCATACTTTTCCCATTTTTTTCTAATGTATTTGCACAACACAGATCTGCTGAGGTGGGTTCCATGTCATAATAGGGATCGAGGAACAGTGATCGCTATTATAGCGAGTGTACTTCATTAAAAAATCATTTCAGCGATGCACACTGGCAGTGCACAGAAAAATGACGCCTAAGACTTACAGGTCTCACTTTTGATGCAGAAGGGTTGCGCCCCCTGCACTCCCCTGGGGAACTTCTCCCCTCACACCCCCCCCCCACATATGGATGCTCAACTCCAGAGGGGTGCATGTTGGGGGGGAACTTGAGGAAATACATGCCACCAGGCGGGGAAAAAAATGCACCACGCCGGACCAGAACCCGGTACCCCATGCCTTCCAGCCGACCACCCTTCCCACGACACCAGCAATCCAGCTCAGCAGCTGCTCACCCCAACCCCTCCCACATGCTATCCCTTCCCCATGTCTCCCCCCCCCGCGGGCATGCATGCGTATATGCATGAGTTCCTGTCATGGTTTTCACCGACCCCAGTATCCAGTCACCCTCCTCCCTAGGTAGCCATGATCACAGTTGTTGAGATTGCTTAACCATTTTTCTAGGCACTCAGTCTTGGTCACTGTGGTCACTGACTACTGCTGAGAGGCAGTTTCAATGTGGTCTTCCTTTTACACGATTTTACAATGTGTTTTCCTAGAATATGACTGCTGAATGCTATATATATAGCCTGGATAGTTCACAGAAGATGTGACATCTTATTTTCAGTGGGGTTCTACAGCTACACATTATTATGCTGCACTGTGTGAAATCAGAACATGCTTAAAACACTATTTTACATCTGGACTAGACTACCCTGGATAAATACATTGTAAAATTTGGTAAAATCATGACCACACTGAAAACAAGATATTGCATCTAATCTGGGATATCCTGAGTAAATGCAGTGCAAAAGTGTGTAAAAGAAAGATCCTTATGATAATGAGATGTAGCAGCTCCCCTGTGTTATTCAGGATACAAAATACAAAATGTGTTTACCAGCCATACTGTAGCTCCATATAAATGTTTTTTTTTCTTTTTTCTAAACTGCATAGCAAAAGGAGTAAAAAAAAGATACTGTTCTTTTCTGGTCTTAGGGTTTAAAGATGCAGTTGTCTTCTGCTATACTAAATGCTTTCTAGACACTGCTGAAGACAGTAACAAGTTTAAGATACTGTAATTTGTTGTGCTATGCTCTTAGATTTGAAACCAGAAAAGGTAGCTGCTTTCAGGGCTAAAAGTTTCATAATGTGTTTGACAGCTAAAGCCCAATATAAATATTTCTTAAAGCATAGTAAAAGCAGTAATAAAAGGTAACAGTTATTTACTTGTGTTAGGGGTTAAAGAAACAGATGTCTTCTGCTATAGTAAACCATGCCTGAGATAGTGCTAATCAGATAGTGTCTTAAGAAGTTAAAAAAAAAACAGTGTAAATCTTTTTACAAGATTCCTTACTGGGAAAGGGTGACTAAGTGGACATGTTTATGAGTGAATCTTTCTTGAAAGAGAATAATAGCCAAAGTGAAGCTAGTAGTTATCACACAAAATAGACCAGTGCAAACACTGCTCAGCCGAAAAAACACAGCAGAGTGGAGTGATAGCTCAAAACCTCTAATTTTATCTAGTCTGGTAGGAATCTTGAGTGGTCCCTTCTCTACTGTAATAGCAAAACATCTGCAGGGTTCTGCCCACTGTAGCCATAACAAGGCAGAAGCCATACCATGGAGATTTGAGACAGGAAGTGATGCCACATTTGAAGAAGCTGTACTTAATGAGCAAGTATTCACTTTTATAAATAAGGCAATCAGCTACTTTAATAATTGTGTTTCAGTGTGTTACATTAAGACATTCTATTTATGTTATGTATGTACTGATTGATTGATTTAATTTATGTATTTATTTAGTTTTGGTTAACTGGGTAGATGCACTAGCCATGATTTACTATTTTGAGGCACAACCCGGGATAGTACAACAATAAAAAACAGGTACATAGCATGAGCACAATGAAATTACAATAGCATAGGTCAAAACAGTTAGTAGTAATGAATAGATGCAGCCAGGACAATAACAATCAATGCAATTCACATAGAATTTTTTAGGCAGAGAAAACCTACACAGTCTAGGAAGAGATACCACAACATAGCAGCAAAGAAATATTGTTCAAATTAGTCACAACAATGAAGACCCAAATAGACAGTGAAACAAGGCAAGGGCAAATTCCTGACTGGGCAGGATGCATTATCATGGCCTCTGAAACAAGACTCAGGTGTGTGGGGGAGGGTGTTGGGGTAGATTTGCTCTCAAGGAGATAGTAAGGGTAAGAAGTGCTATGAGGTAAGGAGGTTAAAGTTAGGCTAGGCAGCATCTGGCAGGTGAGTGGATTAGGGAGGATTAAAACAAGTGCAGAGATCAGCAAGGGATAGATGTAAGTGCAGCTCCTTTTTGAAGCTGTCATGGGATCCAGATATTTGAAGTTCTTGGGGGAGAGAGAGTTCCAAAGCTTAGGAGCAGAGTGATTGAAGGCAACAGAGCCTTTTGATGTTTTACATCTAGGTACATTCAGCAAGGATTTATCTACCAATCACAGTCTATAGGAGGAGGTTTGAGGTACCAGCAATGCTGTGAGAGCTGAAGGGGTCTGGTTTCTGAGTATAGAGTCAATCAGGGAGCCAAGAGAGTATTGACGGCAAGCTGAGGGGGATAACCAGCCCAGGTCCCTATACAGTCGGCTGTGGTGCTTAAGCTGTGGTGACGAGGAGGCGTATCAACAGATATTATTATAAGTGACATCCCACTTATGAAGGATGGATTTGTGTGTGGCAGCAAAGGTTGGCATGCCATAGGTGAGGGCAGGGAGTAATATGCCTCTAGCAATAGCAAGTTTAGCAGAGGGAGTCAACATGAAACTGGACTTGTAAGCAACCCCCAGTTTAGCATTCACCGCCTTGCAGACAGATTGAATATGCAGGCTGAAGTCCAAGGACTGGTCCAGAAGAATTCCCGGATACTTAAAAGATGTAATGCATTCTATTTGTGTGCCACTGCGGTCTTGCACCAATAGGGGAGGTTGACATGTCCTAAGTTTAGGGGCAGATCCAAGTAACATTAGTTGGGTTTTCTTAGCATTAAGTACAAGCTTATGTGCAGAAAGCCAATTTTGGACATTTGTGAAATTTGAAGAAAGGGTTGCATTTATGCTGGTGACCTTATCAGAGCTTGAATAGAGTACAAGACCATCTGCATAGAGAATAGATAAGCATGAAAGAAAAACCTCATCTATGTTATTGATAAAAAGTGAGAAAAGAAGAGGTTCCAGAATAGAGTCCTGGGGAACCCCAATATTGATGGTAGCACCATCAGATAAAGAGGAGTTGAATTTCACAATATGAGTTCTATTTGATAGATAGCTTCCATACCAGGTGACAACTGGGGGTAAAAAGGTCAGATTGCAAAGAGTGGAGAGGAGCAGGGGGTGATCAACAAGATCAAAGGCCTTTGTAAGGTCTATAAAAACTGCCCCTGTCAGCTGGCCAGTGTCCATACTGGTAAGCACATCGGTACTGAATTTGAGAAGCACTGTAGCGGTACTGTGACCTTTACGGAAGCCATGTTGTGTGTCAGAGAGAAGGCTGTACTTTGTGAGGTAGTCAATGGTTTGATTTGCAACAAGTTTTTCCAGAATTTTACTTAGGACCGATAGGATGGCTATAGGCCTGTAGTTAGTAATCTCCTTGGTATCACCTTTTTTAAGGACCGGCGTTACATGAGCAATCTTCCAGAGGTTGGGAACTTGGCTATTAGAGAGGGACAAGGTGAAAATTCTAGCCAGACAGGAGGCTATTTATGGTGTTGCTAGTTTCGGGAGCTGAGGCTTAAGTGTATCTGATCCAGAGCTAGTGTTGTCAGAGACAGTCCATAATAGTTTTAAAAACTCAGTCCTTGAGATTGCTTTGAAGTAGAATTGGGTATTTTTAGACATTTGTTGGGAATGATAGCTGGAGGTAGTGGACTGTGCTGATGTTGCAAGCAGAAAAGCTGCCTGGGGAGATGGGAAGGTAGAGGTATACTGAGACAGGTTCAAGAACATTTGATTGAAGGAATTAGCAATGGTGTTGGAGTCATTGCAATGTACTCCATTTAATACCATGTCGCTGAGGGTAGTTGACTGGGATGCACCGAGAAAGGTCTTGACATGGACCGAGATTATGTCTTCATTTATTTATTTATTTGTTTCAGAACATTTCACCAAGAAAGACATACTGAGCTGCTAACAGTTTGATTCCAGATGCATCCTGGGGAAGGTGGAAATGAAAATAATATTTATAATAGTAAGTTAAGGTAATATAATAATGGAAATACTATAGAAACAAGCATAACAGAACAAACAAATTACAAGAAAAATGCTTTAAGACTAAAACTACAATACAGTAAATTGCAGAACAGGCAAAAGAACATTAAACAGTGAGCAACAAAACAATAATATAAGGAGCAGGGAGTAGTGGTTGATAACTGGGGGAGATGGCTGTGCAAGTGCCAGTCTAAGATAGAAGACAACTAGCAGAAGTCCACACCAATATCAGAAGCAACTGCATAAGTGAATAGAGATTCACGGAGGAGAGATTTCAGAGTGAGGAGGGAATGAGAAGCATGAATGAAAGGGAAGAGAAAGCCCCAAAGTTTAGGAAAGCAGAATGAGAAGGCTGTTTGGCCAGCAGTAGATTTCATTTTTAGGAGAGCAAGAGAGTGAAAGCAAGCATTGTGAAGGGAGGAAGTGGTAGAAGATGGAAAGAAAGGAGAGAAGTATGATATGAGGGATAGGAGCCAAACCAATATTTGGAGATACAGGAGGCACAATGGGTTAGGCACCTGGCATCAAGAGAGGGGAGGGAAAGGGAAGTATCAAAAGAACAGTGGCGAGTATGCAGGAGTTTGTCAAGGGAACACCAACAGAAGAGGGGATCCAGCCTAGCTAAGGTGGACTTTGGACCAGCACTGTAAACTGTAGGTTGTTTTCTATCTTTTTCAAAAGAAATCAATGCTTTTTGCAGTAACAAATTGCATCTGTTAAATGTATGGAATGTTGTTATCCATTTTTGTAATATTGCAATTAGTGAAAAAAAATATTCTATTTTAAACACAGAAGCATAAAAAATGAATTCAGATAAGTCATAGCAGCCCAGTCTGCCTGAGCCTATCTAGTTTTGGGACTGTAATCCTTACAATCTGGTTAGGAAGAACCTATCAACTGCTAAATCATATTAATATATGGATTTTGAAATTAATGGTACTGTAAAGCATAAAAAATAATTCTGGTAATACTATCACTCCCAAAGTGATAATACTACACTTCACCACTAAAAATAGTATTGTTCAGATGTGGTAATACCATAATTCCGTACCTGAACAATATTATTATCACCAAACCTTAACAGCGCAACCGCAAGTCTGTCCCCAACATCTTCCTAAACATGCCTTGCGATTGGCCACTTTTCTTGTGTGGGCAGGCAGAACAACTCGCAAAACATGGCGGCTCACTCATTTGCTTAGGGAGAGAAATTCTCGGTGCTAACAGCAGCATTTTTTTCTTTGTTCACATTTTCCCCATGCAGTGCTTGGCGATCCGCCTCCTTCTGCTCTTTACAGCCCTACTTGTCCGAGATAAATCTGCCAAAGGAAGAGGTGAGGTGCCTGGTGGATCTACCAACCCACTTGCCAAAAATCACCATGGATGTGAGGATCTGGAATGCCAGACCTGCGTCCGCCTTCTCCTTCCTCGTCACCCACCACGTTGCCTACATAGAGGTCAGTGTAAGTTCGGTATTGCCCTCCTCGGGTCCATATATTAAAAAATAACAGATAGTTTAGTGTCCATTACCAGGCAGTCCTACCATCTCAAGGTTCTGGACACATTGGACCCTCTTGAGGTTCCTGTGTCCAGAACCTCTCGATGGTATTACTTCCCAGTAATGGACACTAACATATCCATTATTCTATTTTTATACTAGAAAAAATCCCTGTTAGCCAATCAGAATGCTAAATTACTGCCTGGTTATTCTGTGATAACCAGACAGTAGACTGAATAATGAGACCGTGTCTCTGTTTTCTGATTGGCTAAGAACAATAATGGGACAATGGCTCTGCATTCTGATTGGCTGCTGCATGTGTACTTAGTCAGAGTGCAAACTCTGTTTGCTCTCTCACTTCAACATGCAGCAGCCAGTCGAAGGTGTCTAGTAATCTCACGTGGTTCAGTTGGTAGCACATCTATTTTTGGGCCAGAAGGTCATGGGTTCTAGTCCCACACTGAAACTTGGCTAATCCCTAAATGCTGGCACCTGAGTGCAGTACTGGGGGGTGCAGTACTGTTGGGGTTTGCCATCCTTTGGATGAAACATTATACCAAGGTTCCTTCTACCCATCTCTGGTGCTATCCTGGTGGGTGTCAGGTGGAAGTAAAAGAACCCATGGCAGTTTTCCTAAGAGTAGGGAGAATTTTATTTGAAGAAAAGAAATAACATTACATCACATCAAATGAAAAAAAAACATATACAACACAAATATTTGTTCTCAACTTCATATGTTACTATAATGCATATTCACAGTGGTCATCCCATATACGATCATACATATTACCTCAAAATTTATATACTAGTGATGTCATTCAGAATAAACTTTCTACGTTTTTCCAGAGGTGGATTACTTTTACATATGCAGAAAAAGAGGAGATCTTGTTGATGGGGGACTTGAATATGTCAGATGTTAACTAGAGCACCTTTGCTGCAGCCACTTCCAAGAGCAGGGTCATTTTTGATGCCCTACAGGGGGCATGCCTCAGACAGCTAGTGTTGGAACCCACTCGGGAGGGAGCAATCTTAGACCTGGTACTCTCAAATGAGGATGGAGAGAGGATCTCAGATTTAGAAGTGGGTAGCCATCTGGGAACAAGTGACCATTAAACAGTGTGGTTCATGATAAACACAACCAGAGAGTCATGCCATACAAATGTAAGGGTACTGGACTTTAGGAGGGCTGACTTTGGCAAAATGGGAGAGTGCCTCAGAAAAGCACTGGCAAACGGGCAAGAAGGAGTGGTGGAGAAACAATGGGGAAACATCAAAACAGCCATCACAGAGGCAACAAGCCTCTGTGTGAAACAAATAAATCAAAATGAAGGAAAAAAAACACTATGGTTCTCAAAAGAGGTGTCGGGGAAGGTTAGGGAGAAAAAGATAGCAGTCAGGAACTATAAGGAAACAAAGAAGGAGCAGAACTGAGAACTATACAAGTTAAAGCAGAAGGAAGCAGGGAAGGCAGTAAGAATAGCAAAGGTACAAACCAAGAAAAAAATAGCCTACTCCATTAAGAAGGGGATAAAACCTTTTATAGGTACATTAGGGAGTGAAGAAAGACAAAGGGAGGGATAGTGAGGTTTAATAAAAGGGAGGGTAGGTGGGCAGAGGGTGACAGTGAAAAAGCAGGGATACTGAATGAATACTTCTGCTCGGTATTCACAAAAGAAGAGGAGGGGGGAATCTAGTCCAATCAAAAGAAGCACTCTGGATAGGGGGATTGATACCAGTCCATTCACAGAAGAAAACATTCTGAAAGAATTACTGAAACTGAAGGTGGACAAAGCAATGGGACCTGACTGGATTCACCCCAGAATTCTAAAAGAACTGAGCAGAGAACTAGTGACACCACTGACTAGCCTTTTTAATAAATCATGGGAGGATGGTGGGGTACCTGAGGACTGGAGGAGGGTGGATGTGATTCCTCTTCATAAAAGTGGGAGCAAAGCAGAGGCAGGAAACTACAGACCTGTTAGTTTGATCTCAGTGGTAGGGGAAATGATGGAATCACTTCCTAAAGAAAGAATTGTTGAGTACCTAGAGGCTAGCGGGGCACAGGACCCAAGGCAGCATGGATTCACAGCAGGAAGGTCATATCAGATGAATCTAATAGATTTCTTTGACTGGATGACCAAAGTAGTAGATCACGGAGGGGCTGTGGACATAGCTTACCTAGATTTCAGCAAGGCATTTGACACAGTCCGACACAAAAGATTAATAAGCAAGTTAGCCAGCCAGGGAGTGGGTCCCAGGGTGGTTGCCTGGGTAAAAAAATTGACTGGACAACAGGACACAGAGGGTAATAATAAATGGAGTCAACTCCAAAGAAAGTGGGTTTACTAGCAGGGTACCGCAGTGTTCAGTACTGGAACCAGTCCTTTTTAATGTCTTTCTAAGTGACATTGCAGAGGGACTGGAAGGAAAAGTATGCCTCTTTGCAGATGACACAAATATCTGCGATGGTTGATACACCGGGGGGAGGGGTGGAAAGGATGAGAAGAGACTTGGCAAGGTTGGAGGAATGGTCAAAAGTACGGCAGCTTAAATTCAATGCAAAGAAGTGCAAAGTAATGCACCTGGGAAATAAAAACCCAAGGGAAGAGTACACAATGGGAATGGAGGTACTAACAACAACAACAAAAATGGAAAGGGACCTGGGGTAGTCATATTAGATAACTTAAAGGTAAGCAAGCAATGTGAGAAGGCAATAAGGAGGGCTGAGGGGATACTGAGATGTATAGGGAGAGGTGTTACCAGTAGGAAACAGCAAGTTGCTATCCCTCTATACAAACAGTTGGTGAGACTCCATCTGGAATACCGTGAGCAGTTCTGGAGACCCCATCTATACAAGGACATAAAATGAAGGCAGTCCAGAGGAGGACAACTAAAATGGTGCAGGGTCTGCACCAAAAGCCATACAAAGAGAGACTAAAGGAGCTTAATATGTATACCCTCAAGGAAAGGGGGGGGTGCATGAGAGAAAGTTTCAAGTACCTTAACGGAATCAACTAAGTTGAAGAGGATAGCATCTTTCAGAAAAAGAGATGTACAAGAACAAGGGGGCACAATTTGGAGATAGAGGGGGGATGGTTCAGGGGCAACATAAGGAAGTATCTTTTCACAGAAACAATGGTGGGCACGTGGAACAGCCTTCCTGAGGAGAGCATGGGTTCAAAAGCAGTGGAGGAATTCAGGAATGCATGGGACAGACATAAGACAATTCTGGTGAGGGTTAGGAAGAAGTAGGCTGTTGGTTAACTAGCATCTGCAGCTTATCCAATAGGTAGAGAAATAGGCAGACTAGGTGGGCCAAGCGGTCCTTATCTGCCATCAAAGTCTATGATTCTATATTCTGTGTTTTTTTTTATCCTTCTCTTTTACTTTCAAAATTGAATCCTCAATCTGGTGACTTAGCACCATGTTTGTTACTTGGATTTATTGAGTCAGATACTGACACCTGCTGTTTCTTGCCACCCATAATATTTATTATTTTTTTTACCTCTTTCTTTCTCACTCCACCTCCTGAACTCTTTCAGGAGTGGTCACACGGGGTCCTTGGTCCTTGTCCCACCCATCTGAAGCCCCTCTCACCCCTTCCATCCACGCTGCTACTGCCGGCCCCCTTGCTCTGAGTGCCCCGAGGCAGGACTGCCAGATAAGCCCCTCCTGGTGCTTTATCTATAGTCTAGTCTGGTGGACTGCGGTGGACAGGAGCACACAGGTGGCGAGACGAAGGCCCGACTCTGTGCATGGTGGACCGACCCCCCCCCCATACCCTCCATCACCTATCAGAGGTGGAGGGTGTTTCTGTATTTTCCCTCATTCTGCCCTTGCCCCCATCCCCCAGGTGGAGCCATGACATGCAATGACACCAGAGAACATCTTGTCGTAGCTCCGCAACCCTCTATCCAAGCCCTGTAGCATTGAGGTACTTCCACTTTCCACCGGAGGTCACCGCGGTGTCGGGCACGATCCCTTGATCCCCCCGAGGAAGGAGAGCTGTCCTCTGGATGCTCGATCCTTCCTCACCCCTGCCAAACCCTGGTGGCCCAGGCTTGTTCCCGAACCTGGCTTGCCGGTGTGGCGCGAGGTGTGGCATCCAGTGCCTCAAGCCTCTGCACCACTGGGCCGGCCCCACATAATACTTTATGAATGAAAAAAATAACCTGAAATGTACTGACATGGAAACATCTCCATATCACCATATAATACCCCAAAATGAGTGTGTTATATGATATTCTAGTTAAATATGGCCATTTCCATATTTGTGTCAGATCTGCCCCAAACTGCACAATATTTGGCATGTAAGAAAAGATGATGAATTGTCTCCTCTACATCAGTACATGTTGTTCTGGGGCACCATCTTTCTTGTAAAGATTTATGTTTTATGTTCCCCCTAACTCCTAACTTACCCTGACTACAGAGCCAGCTAATATCCCAAGTCTGCAGGGATATTCTGTTATCAGTTAACACTGCCAAAGCTTGGGGCATTCTTGTAGGCATACATTCTGGAAAAATCAGAATAACTTAATTAACATTATACACAATATGATTATACAATTGTTTTCATGTTAGGCCCAGTATATCCTGTTTTGTTACTTTCCATTGCCTCAGTTTTTTAAAGTAGAAACCGCGTAATCTGGGATATCATAACTAGAGTTAATCTTAGGAGACTCCCATTCCCACTTTATCATGTACGTTTGAAAAGTCTGTTGCATCCAGGTTTGCCAAGGAGATTGCATGGGTCTCCACCCCCATACAACAGTATGGGATATAAAAAAAGAATGATAAAATGCTAATGAGTTTATCATATTTAATCCACCCTCTTTATATGGCAAATAGGTAAAATCTCTTTTAACTGGGTTCAGACAGCTCCCCCAGAGCATCTGAAAAAAATAGCTTAATATTCTTGTCTCTAGCTGCATTAGTGGTGCATACACATAGCTTAAATATGTAAACATGGGTAATTGGAATTTTTTGTTATTAGTACCCTTTTTTTCTTTCCCAGTTTCCAGGTTTTCCATGTCCTCACCTTTGCCTCACATATTTCCAGTTTCTTCTCCCAGTTCAGAGTGGGCAAATCCCCTTTCCCAAACCATACACCTAAAACTTTCTGTGGTGTGTTAGAAATTGCTATGCCTGCAATATGTCCTGGAGTATCTAATGTATTTCCTAGTGGTAACCCTACACTTCTATTTAGATTTAGAGCTGCTCCTGAAACTTTGGAAAAGGCCTGGCATACTTGAATTACTATTGCACCTGAACCCATGTCTTTAACAGATAGACATACACCATCTGCGTATGGCATAATTTTCACTTGTTCTAAACTATAATGGGGAGATAATTCTACTAAATGGGCATGCCACTTAATCTGTCTTATTAAAGGGTCTCGTGCGAAAGTGTATAGCAAGGGGCTTAATGGACACCCTTGTCTCACCCCCTACTTTAGAGGTAATGCTTCACCTAAATTACCATTTATGGATGGAATAATACTTGCACTCTGATATAATATTTTAATCCATCCTACCATTTTTGGAGGTACACCATATGCAGTCAATACTCATAGGAGATACTGATGCTCCACTCTATCAAAAGCCTTTGATTGGTCTAAAGATAGAACGCATCCAGTTAATTTATTGTTCCTACTGTATTCAAATATCTCCCTCAATAACAACAAATTATGTTGGATATTTCTTTGAGGTATAGCATAAGTTTGTGCTACATCAATCAATGTCTTTGTCACTGGCTGTAACCTTAAGCAGACCAGTTTTGTAAGGATTCTATAATTGTTATTTAGAAGACTTACAGGTCTTCAGTTTAATATATTATGTTTATCGCTTATATGTATATATGTATATATATATATATATATATAAGTATATTAGTAGTGCAGTTAAAGCTATCTGAGTTTCGTTAGCGTCATTCTGGTACAGTGCATTGGGATTGCCAGCCCCAACTCTCACCCCATGACAGTGTAAAGCAGCAGAAGTATAGGAGAATGGGAGAGTTAGACCGATTTATCCCAATGCGCACTCCCAATGCCAGTTGGGGTGTGGGCGGTCCAAGGGGGTTTTCAACCCTAACAGCAAATTTCCTCATTTTTGTCACTGTGGAACAACCCTAACTAATGCATTAAATGGAGTTTTTTGCCTCTAATTTCCCTTCTTTTTGAGAATGATAACAAGAAATAGTGAATGTAATGCAGCTTGGGCCCCGCGCTCCTGCCACATGATGTCTTGTGGCATCCTAACAGGGACAGCAACGCAAACAGAAATGCTAACAGTGGCGCACATGGTAACACAAGCGCGAATGAGAACAGAAAGGGTAACGCACATGGTGGCGTAAACGGGAACGGTCTGCCACATGATGTGTTGTCACATAGTAACATGGTGCCTGCAAACAGAAATGTCAATGGGTAGGTGATGTAAAGTGAAACAGAAAGATAAACAGTACTGTAGACAGAAATGGCAAAAATAACAGAAACGCAAGCGCAAATGAAAACGCAAAGGATAACGCACATGGTGGCGCAGACGTCAGCGGTAAGTGAAACGGGTACGGAACCACAAGCGGAAAGGGCAACAGTAACAGTAATGTAAGCGCACAGGCTGGTTTTCCCCAAAACCTGCATAGAGAAAGACAGTGAGTACAAATAATGTATGCATAATAATGAGTATCGGCGCAGAAAATTAGAACTTGGAATACTAAATACGTTATATCTCAGGAACTGTACGACGTAGAAAAAAAATGTAAAAGTCATATTATTTACAACTGTCCTGGCTAATTTGGTACTTAGCCCCTATCAGGGGGCTAAGAATTTTTCAGACTAAAAGTCCGTGATTCTTGCACCGCTTCCCGAGATACGGGCCCTGAAAGGCGAGGCGAACGCCATAATGTTATCCTATGGGAAAAAAAGAAAAGTTTGGAGCGCCATAACTTTGCCTCCCTGTAATGTTTTTTCACCAAACCACTGAAAGGCACATATGTGGGCTGTTGGCTGTCTTCTCTCCAAAGTTCAGGAAAAAAGACCAAACCGTTATTTTGCAGCAGGGATCCAAAGGATTTCTTTAATGAGTCAGGTGCCGTAATGGTATCCTATGGGAAAAACCGTCAACTTTGGAGTGCCGTAACTTTGCTGCCATGTAATATTTTTTTCAATACAACACTGAAAGGCATATCTGTGAGATGTCAGCTGCGTTCCCTCCAAATTTCAGCCCAAAACTCCCAACGGTTATTTTGCAGTGCAGTGCCAAAGAATTGCTGTCATTTTCCCACAGACTAGAAAATTACTGTCGCAATTTTCAAAAGCTTTCACAAAAAAGTTCGACACTTTCGTGAGCACGAAAGTAATTTGCGAAAGTACTTTTTCAAGAAATTTGAAAAACATATTTGTGGGGTGTTTTACCACAAAATAAAGACATGGCAAGCATCCTCAGGGCCCGACTAGGTAAATACAAAAAGAATTTGGTTTCTAGAGGGTCCCAGATTTAAATGCTAACCATTTTTCTGATCACCAACTGAAAACAAAATGGCAGATTTGCGAAAGTAACAGGCCCATTTGCGAAAGTAAAAATGCATTTGCGACACTGTTGAACTTTTTGTTAACTTTTCCCATTGACTTATAATGGGAAACTGTTTTTTGAATAACTTTTGAACCGTTTAATATTTTTTCACCAAATCTTCGAAAGGCACATCGGGGACCTGGCTGCATGATCCCTGAAGATTTCAGGTTGGTCGCGCAAACCATACGACCTGTAGGCGCAACCGTAAAATTCCACAAAAAGCGTAAACGCGCGCACAGATCACGCTTAATAACTCCGCAGCCGTATATCCGACTGGTATGAAACTTGGCAGATCCCAAGGCCTATGGTTCTTGATCATATATTTCAAATTTCAGCCAAATCCGTCAAACGGTTGCAAAGTTATTAAGGTGCAAAATTTTGGGTTTGACATAGAAATGGCTCCTCAACCCTAACTATGGTTGCACTACCGTCCTACCATACTATCTATATATATATATATGTATATATATAAACAATTGCTTTCCCAAATTCTACAGGTATTTTTGTCTTGCACTAATATGTAGTTATATACTGTAACTAGCATAAGACTCATTTCCTGTGAGAACGTTTTATAAAATTCACTAGTAAGTTCATCAAGGCCTGGGGATGTTCCACTTTTTAATGACCCAATTATACTTTGTATTTCCTCTTGTGTAATAGGTTTTCCCAAGCTGGCATGTTCTTCAACTGCCAGCTATGGGACAGGTGCTGACACAAATGTATTTAGATTTTCTTGAGATTGTACAGGCATATTAAACATTGAGTTCAAAGATTCCTGTGCTACTTGAAGCATTCTGATATCTGTTATTACTAATATATTATCAGAGTTATATAACCCAGCCATAATAGTAGCATCTAATCTCTATTTACAGGACATGTAAGGGTCTGCAGCCAGCTGTTTAATAGTACCAAATCGCATTTCTGCCTCTAAGGTTTTTGCTCTATCATATTGGTATGACAGCATCTGTTTTTTTTATTTCTGTGGTCTGTGTTGTATATTTTGGTTGTTCATGAGGCGAGTATGACATTAGTTTATATAACTGATTTTTAAACCCCAGATATTTTAAATAGTCTGCATTTGCTTTATTCCTTCCAAATTTTAAGAAACACTGCTTTAGGTCTGTTTTATTTTATTTATTTATTTATTAGATCACCAGTTTACAGACCTTTGAGTCAAAGACTCATTTACAAAGGCATCTCATCAAGAAAAGCAATACATCACAGCAAACAAAACAGTACAGTACATAACACTTAGATTAAAAAAAGCAACCAGTGTTACAGGCATCCACTGGTGGTACATGCTTGGTAATAGGTAGATCACAGTAGTCATAATATAGGTACACGAGTACCACATCAGGTAGCAAGCAGAGATATTTTATTACATTAGTCAGCAGATGTTGCCTGAGACTGTAGGTATATACAGCAAAAGTAGACAGGGCAGACCCAGCCTAGGTGCGAGGGTAAGGGGCAGGTGGGGGATTATGTGCAGATGCAGCAGCGAATGCTTGTCGGATGGCTTCTGAGGGAGGTCTTGAAAGGACCAAGCTTAGTGGAGTCAGCTATGTTGGCTGGGAGGGGAATTGAACCAGGAGGGAGCCCGATAGCAAATGGATCTCTGGCCCATAGAGATCTTTACCCTGTTTTAGTGTCTTGCCACCAGTCCCATATGTTGTCATAGAAGTACCCCATAGATCGTCTGGCTTCCAATAATTGTTTTGCCTTTATGAGTAGTAAGTCTGCTTGCTCAAGCAGAGAAGAATTTAATTTCCATCTCTGTGACTGAGAAAAAAATCTAGGTGGCGCTGTTGCCAAACCAAAACTTCCTAATAGTACATGATGATCTGAAAATTCAATAGGCTTTACTTCTATTTTAGTTGGTGTGAGGAATTTAAAGGTCAATAAGTAATCAATTCTAGTGACATATATATACCCATGGTATGTATATCCTGCATCTTTCCTCAGGAATCTAAAAAAATCCTGTAAGGTTACATCTAGGATAATTTGTTTTAACACCTTGGAGTCACAGTACATTTTTTGCTGACTTTCTCCTTGTGTTTTTATATCCAAGCTGCAGTTGAAATCCCCTTCCCATACAATATGCTTTCTAGTATATAGACAGGGTTTAATTTTCTTAAATAATTCAATTCCTGCTGTTTTGGTTTGAGGTGCATAAGTATTAATCAACCGGAAATAAAAATCCCTATATTTACAGTCTAATAATAAGGCTTTTCCTGGCATAATGCCCACTACCTAGTAATGGAAAACAGAGGCCCTTTAAATGGTATCCCTACCCCACCTGCCAGGTCTGCACCAAACATCCAAAAAGAAGGGCCCCATACCCAGCCTCTCCCAAGTTGTTCAGTTTTAAAAAGAGAGCTCAGTCTTGTCTCTTGTAAGAAAATCATATCTTGAGATATAATCTTAAGACATGATAAAACTGACGCTCTCTTTTTGTAGTTTTTCACACTACATACATTAAAGGAGGCTATACATAGGGTAGTCATGCTTAAACTTTATGATTGCTAGGGATCTGTGTTATCTTTTCTTGACCCGTTCAGTTTTCTTTTCTTTCCTTTCCCTTTTTCTTTTTTGTTTCTTCCATAGATCTTTTTTCCCTCCCTTTCTGAAAGTGCTTCTGATCTGCCTGACTTTAAGTCAGACTCAGCTCAATCTTTCTGTAAGGGAGTGTATACATTTTGTAAAGGAAAAGCAAAGGGCGTTGGTGCTTGTTTAGTTGCAGCCCGTGTAAGCCTCTGTGTAGTTTCTGGTGGTGGGGGGGGGAACATATTCTGTATTGGAGGATATGATTATACCACCACCACTGTTTCTCAGGCTTGGTGGATCCCTTGAGCCTGACAGCTTGTACTGGCTTCCCCAAAGGTAGGGGAAACCTCTGAGGAGCTCTGTGCTACTTTTTTTACAGACTGCCTTACCCTCTCCTCAGGCTCCATTTCAGACTCTAGTATAGACAAAGTTTCTGTAGGAGGTGACTGGGGGTGGGGGTGGAGAAGACGATAGCGGAGATGGATTTTCTGCTGAAGGCCTCCGTTTATCTTGGGCCCGCTTTACCAAACCATCTTGATCCCAACCTCATTCCTGTTATGCCTAGCCCAAGGGCATTAATGAAATGCACGCCCCTTATGATCACATAAATTGCATTTAAAGATATTCTCACACAGGGAACCAGCATGCCCCAAATCCCCACATAATGAGCATTTAAGTAAATCACACGTACTGCTCAGATGGGTCCGGGTCCCACACTTATAACAGGCCTTGGGTTAGCCTGCATAAAAACATATTCCCCAATCCCCCCCCACCAAAAAAAACTGTTAGGTAAGTGCATGTTTGAATTTACTTGAAAGAGTTTAACTTTGAATCTCCACCTACCAGTCCACAAACCCTCCATGTCATTTATTGCTTCAGGAGGGCCCATTATGTTGCATCTATTGTGAAGCCAGTAATATATACACTAACATTAACCACCTCATTTCGAACCAAAATCGCAATATGTTTAATCAGGGGTTTGGTTAGGGGGATAGTGTAAAAGGGGGTCCAAAGTGGCATTTGCTTGAGAGAGTTATATTTTGTCCAAAACATTTCAAGCCCTAAATTGGTTTTAAAACTAATATCAAAAGTGTTTTCACCTGACATATGAATGAATACATAAATTTCAGCTGCAGTAAACTGCAAAGATTCTTTGATTAATTTCCTTGTCACATAAATCCTATCTGGATGTTCTGGTAATCCCCCCCTACTGCATATTTCAACCTGACAGCATTTTTCTAGGCGCCAGTTCCAATCTGTTTTTAAACAAATCCGAAAATGTACCTCCACTAGCATTTCTTGTAGCGCCCCTTGCATTCTGCTGGCGTGAATTATCAGCGTTTTCCCTCCTGACATCTTCATTCCCATTATCATTTATACTTTGCACATTGACAGTAGTTGTGGCAGTACTGTTAGACATGCCAGATCTTTCTAAAGCACTATGTCTTTCGCAGTTTTGTTGACTCAATCAATCAAATTCTTTATCCAGGCGAACACCATTGAGCAAGTTCATTTACAAGATGGACCTGCATTACACAAGTCAAGTAACAATGCATTTATATACAGACAAATAGAAAGTAGTTGCAAGAGTACAACGGTACAGGTAGGCCTGCAATAGACAGGATAAGTAAAAATACATTTGGGTTCAGGTAAAAGACAGTTGGTAAAGGTATACATAACAATAGGGTAACAAGTCAGTAAAAATTTATACCAGATACAACAACATACGTGGTTTAGTATTCCTGTAAAATAAAGGCATTCTAGTCCAGCGAAGAGATTAGTTGAAGTGGAAGCTACAAGTGAAGAGACATACATAGTCAGTTTAAAAAGACCCAGGCGTATCAAGGGGGAGATGTGTCGGGAGAAGTGGGCAGCCAGTGGGGGTGGTCTGGAGCTTGGATAATACTAGGAGTGAAGGAATAAGATGCTGTGGGTATACAAGGAATAGGTGGGTGAGGGAGGGTGAGATTTAGGGCAGTAGATAAGTAGGTGGCTCAGGGACAAGTCATGTACTGATACAAGAAGGAAGGAGGATGGGAAAAGCAGGGAGGATGTGGAAGGGGGAGTAAGTAAGCTAGGATCATTGGAGGCAGCTGCAGGCTTCTGTAATGTATTTTGAGTATAAGGTCTTAAACACAGTGAGACTAACAGGAGTCCTCAGTTTCAATGATTTCTGTAGCACATTCCAGAGCTAGGATCATTGGAAGCAGTTGCAGGCTTCTGTAATGTATTTTGAGTATAAGGACTTAAACACAGGAGTCCCCAGTTTCAGTGGTTTCTGCAGCACATTCCAGAGTGACGGTAGAACGAATCCTATGCAGCTCTCCCAAAACATGTTAGGGCTTTGGGCACTTTCAGAGAAATCAGTGAACAGCTTCTTAGGGCATAGGTTCCAGGCATTTTGAGAGTCAGACAATCAACAATGTACTGCGGAAGTTTGCCAATGATAGCTCTGTATGTCCAGAGAGCTGCATTTTAATTTTGTCTGAAGTGTAGGGAGGTCCAACCTACGGCCGGATATAAAGAGCAGTGATGGGTGGAGAAGGGGAGACCAGTGATGAAGCGCAGAGCTCTGTGGTAAAGTATGTCCAATTTACCGAGGTATGAAGTAGCACATTGGATGTATATAAAGTCGGCATAATCAGTTAGGGAAAGGAACGTAGACTGAACTAGCTGTCTCTTGGCCTCTGTAGTTAGTAGGCAGTTTAACCTGAAGAAGAGACTGAGTCTCTGCCTCAGCTTTTTAACAAATCCTCCAGGTGGTCTGCAAAGGAGAGTTTGAAGTCTAGCCAGACCCCCAGGTATTTGAATTTTGGCACAAATTCCAGGGTTTCTCCTACGAGGGTGGTGATGGGGGGGGGGTAGAGCAAGGTAGGCTGTATGGTTAATAGGTGAAAATAGCATCACCTTTGTCTTTTTGGCATTAAGTAGCATTTTTTTACTAAGGAACTGGTATTGAAGTATGTTGAAGTCAGCTAGCAGGTCGCTACAGGCAGTTTCAGGAGTTGTACGGCTTAGGTAGATCACTGTATCATCTGCGAACAGATGAATTTTTGCCTCATTGATGCCTGAGTCTATATTGTTGATGTAGATGGCAAATAGGAGTGGCCCAGGATGGATCCCTGCGGGGCGCCTCTTTTTAACAGATTTGAGGGGGACAGTTCCCCTTCGGCCTTGACCTGTTGGTGCCTATTAGAAAGGTAGTTGTGGAACCAACGCAAGGAGGTAGAATCTAGACCAATAGCTTTTAATGAAGAAAGAAAGAGGCTGTGGTCGACAGTGTCTAAGGCCTTACTTAGGTCTAGAAAAATAGCGCAGACAAATTTTTTATTCTCTAGCTCGCGATGCCAATCATTTGTCACCTTGGTCAGGGCCATGATTGTACTATGTTCAGTTCTGAAACCAGTTTGTATTGGGTTCAGTAGGCTAGTATCATCTATGAAAGATTTCAGCTGGGCATTCATGATTTTTTCCAGAAGTTTTGATAGTACTGGGAGAAGGGAGATGGGCCTGTTGTTGTTTAGATCACAGGGGTCTCCGGATTTAAACAACGAAATAACATGTGTGGTCTTCCACAGTTTGGGGAGGGTCCCTTGAGAAAGGGACAAGTTAAATAGATGCGTAATAGGTACGGCCAAGACATGATAAGCAATCTTTAGGTAGTATGGATCGAAGGTGTCAGCACCAGCACTTTTTCTGGTGTCCAACTGGAGGAGGAGATCATCGACCTCTTTTAGTGAGGCAGGAGAGAATGAAAAGACTGCATCTGAGGGGCTAGATTCTGAAGGTTGCATGGTAAGCTGGGAGTGTAGATTGCGTGCAGGTGAGTTATCAAAAGCTAGCCCTGCAGTAGCAAAGTGATTGTTGAAGGCTTGTAGTATCTCTTTATTGTTGTTGATAGTTACATTGTCAGAAATAATTTTTAAGGGGAAAGTGTTTCCTGTGATATTACCAGAAAGTTCTTTTATTGTGGACCAGAACTTGGTAGTGCAGTTGGAGGCAGTGTCGAGTTCAGAGCAATAGAAAATGGACTTGGTTTCCCGAATTAGCTTTGTACAGTGATTTCTGGCTGTTCTGAAAAGATGCCAGTCTTCGGCTTTGTGGGATTTGCATGCTAGCTTCCAGAGCTTGTCTCTTTTTAATAGTGCTGCCTTGATGTCTGCTGTAAACCAACGGCACTTTCTAGCCTTTATGCGGGTTTTGACTAAGGGTGCATGGGTGTTAAGAGTGCTGGATACAATTTAGTGGAAAATAGCATATGCTGTTTCTACTGATTTGGCTAAATAAAAGGTCTGCCAAAGCAGGGAGGCTTTCAGGTCATTGATATATGCAAGCGGGTCAAAATTCCATTTTGATCTTTTGGTAGAGAACTTTGCCGAGGCTGTTGGTTTAGGGACTGCTCTTATGCCAGCAATAACGCAATGGTCACTAACATCTGCAGAAAAGATCCCAGCATGGGAGAAGAAATGGGGTTTGCTTACTAGAAGTAGATCTAATAGTGTACTTTTGTAGGGTTTTTTCTTATTGATACAGTAGGTTCATTAATAAGTAGAGTGAGCCCATGAGAGTCACAGAAGGATTTAAGTGGAAGAGATGTGCTTGACAGCCAGTCGTAGTTAAGGTCCCCTAGTATAATTGTTTCCATTGTGTTGGTACTCATAGTAGATGATAGGTGAGACAGGAGCTGTGACCCCGAGGACGTGGGTCTATAACACCCTATGACACAGAAGGCCACTGATGTAGATATTTTGATTTTTAAGGACATGCATTCAAAGGTATTGGCAACTGATGTAGTGTCGAGGGTAGTGACTGTAAACTTGTCCTTAACATAGATGGCTACACCACCGCCTCTGGTTGTCTATTGGCTCTGAATAACAGATAGTTGGGGATATTGACCTCTTTGTCTGGCACGGATGGACGAAGTCAGGATTCAACCAGCTCCGTGTGGATAGCCCAAGCCTGTATTGAGGTGAGTTTCTTTAAGAGGTTACACATATTAGCATGCATAAAGCTGATACCATTATACTTTGTGACTTCGGACGGTGAAGGAATTGCTTGTATAGGACCAGGGTTAAGTTTAACATTACCTGAGCATAGCAAGAGGAGGAGTACAACTTTCCTCAGGGCAATAAGTGGTAATTTGGAAGAACTAAACCTTCTTTGGCTAGTGGGAGTATTGGCGTAGGAATGCAAGGACCTATTCTTTGTACTGTTCAGTCCTAGTGATACATATGCTAAGACCCTAGCTGTATGACACCAGTAGATGCAAGTACTGGGCTGAGTAGGTAACATTCCTTGAGTAGGTAACGAGATGCCGGTGGCTGTCCATGAGGGAGACTCAGCTGAAAGTAGGTACGACAACTTGGGGGCATAGCACGAGTTGTATAGGGACTCCATGAGTAGACATTCTTGTGGTAGGGACTATGAGTACTCTTTGGGGTAAATTCCATCTGGCGTGTACCCTAATAAGGGTAGGGTGCATAAGGGGGTAAATAGGTAGAGCCAGATTGCAAGTTCCATGGTTAAAGTCTGGGGTCAGAATGAGAAACAGTTGTAAAGGCTTAATCTGGGCAAGGTATCACCAGGTAAGGCTATGCGCCACGGGGTCTGAAAAGGGATATAGGTGCTGATACCACTTGAAGGGAGCAAGGAGATGTTTCTATGGCACAGTGACTAGAGACAGTTACAAGAAGTCGTAAACCTGATCTAAGAAGGATCACCAGCTAAGGCTACACACCACCGGGTCAGCAAAGGGATGTAGGCACTGAAACCACTTGTAGAGAGCAAGGAGAATTTACTATGACACAGCGAAGAGGGACAGTAATAAGAAGTCACAAATCTGATCTGAGACGAGTGGTAGGAGAGACTGCGGTGGGTTAGTTAGGATGGAACACTTGAACCTGAAGCGGCAGCCCAAAATGTCTATGTCTGTGGGCGTCCTAGGGAGGCAGGGAGGATAGATTTGTAGGAAACCCAATGGCAAGGGAGGCCGGGGCACGGAGGTCTATATAATAATGGTCAGGGAGGAGGATGGGTGGGTGGGTGTAAAGTTTGTGGCTTTGCCGTACCTTTCTGGGTCTGGAGTCCGAGCAAGTGGTCTCGGACAGCAGCTTCAGGAGTGCTGACCACCCGGTGGCCATGGTTCTTGCAGCGGATGAGCTGGAAGCCCTGGAGGGTTCTTGGCAGAAGTAGTAGGAGAGAATTAGTGAGGTCAGCCGTATGACGGGGGAGAGGAGGGAGTAGTGAGGCAAGGGGCTGTTAGAAATGTAGTTCTGTGGGGCAGGACTGCACTCTACGAGGTGTTCTGCAGCTTTAAATTTGTGTAGGGCAAGATCGCCAATGGGAGGAGGTGCACAGAAGGGGGAGTGGTTTAGGTGTATTTAAGAACTTGTGGAGGAAGGGGTGGGGGGGTCACACAAAGAGACACACAAAGGAGAGAATGGGAAGATTAAGGGGTCTAGCTAGGCTAAAACAAAGCAAACAAACAGTATTTTACTCTTTTTTTTCTACTAGAATGAGCAAATACAGGCTAGTAACAGTCTTTAAACAAACAAAAAATCAGCAGTAGGAATCCCGGTTTTTAGTTTAGCTGTAATTAGTATTATGTGCACACACTAGTAGCGAGGGCCAGGCAGCACAGACTATAAAATTTGTGCACGGGCATGCAATTAGTCCTGGGAAAGCAGCCATGCTGGATTCCAGAGCTAGCCACTCAGAGAGTTCACCAAGATGGTGAGCAGCCAATGGGGGCAATGCAGTCAGATGGCACCAGGAATTCAGAAAAACAACCCAGGATCTTTGCTGCAACAGCCGCTGAGGGCTGGAGATCCAGCTTCGGCAATTACCTGTGCTTGGAGAGCCTGTGCTTGTGGCCCTGTTTGTTTTATCCAGAGTAGTGCTGATCCTGAAGTCTCCATTGCAGGCCCATTTCCTGAAGCAACACATCGAGAAGGTACTGTCTCATCCCAGATCGGGTACAGAACCCACTGACCAGCTGCATTTTGAATCCAGCGCGCTTGTCACAGAGCATTTTCAGCCATCCACATCTCCTTGCTACTGTGCACTTTCTGTCCATGCAAAGAAAATTGCTGCCGAATTCTTTGTGTAACAGTCAGCGTCTCAGATGTCAGTGCTGCATCAGCCTGTTCCCCCATCAGCTGTTCATCAAGCACAGCGGTTTCCTGGGTTTGCTCCATGTCTGGAACAGTTTCTACTAGCAGAAGCTCTCTATTCGATCCAGATAACTGCACCGGATTGCTGTGGTGGTGTTCTCCTGCCATAATGGCACATACTGCACCTCTTGAGATTCAGGTATATCAAGATCCATACTAGCGCCCTCTGCATTGGGTGTTTTCTCATGCATAGCCAACGCATCTCCTTGATTTACTTCACTGAAAAAAAAAACATACCTGGCACATGGACAAAAGAGCTGCTCTAAAGCAGGTCTGGCTCTTTCTCACACTTTCTCTGCCCCTCCTCTCTACCTCTCCCTCTAACTATCACTACCCCTTTTTTCCTCAAATACTCTAAAGTTTTGTTGTAACAAATTGACAAGATGTGTACTTTGTTCTTAAACTCTATACTCCTTATTTGATGTTAATCTTCTGTATAATGTGTTTGATGTGGAACCTCTGTAAATGAGTCCCTGGCTCAAAGGTACTTCCGAATAATAATAAATAAATAAATAAATAAATTTACAGACCTCTGTTTTGCTCCGTTCAGCTGTATCTGCAGGGATCTATGATGCCAGTTTGACAAGTACTTTGTTAACCAGCATCACAGCAACAGGCTTCATGTCAACCGCGATTTGCAGTAGGCAGGGAGCTGTGCACATTGGACAGTGTCTTTTCTTCAGTGGGCTTTGCCCCCCAAACTCCCCACGGGGGGGGGCTCTGCTCCCCACTCCCCATACTATTAGATTCCAACTCCGAGTTGGAGTTGGTTCAGGGAAGGGGTGCAGGATGGGGAAAAGTGTTGATGTTGTCAGCATTGACGTGCTGTATGTCACTGTAGAAGTATCACTGTGCAAGAGATATACCTATCTACAGCATGCAAAACTTCATCTTGTTCCACTAGTAAGGCTGGATGTGAGGACTCCTCCACAGCCTGATCATCTTCCATGTCCATCTCCTCTGCAATGGGATCCTCCTTCTTGAATCGGGGAGCCAACAGCGCCCCCTCACCAAGAGCAGGGGAATTTTTTATTTTGACTGAACAACAAATGATAACAAACAGTGTTAATGCACACTAAAAATAATACAGAATTCTGAAGTAAAGAAAAAAAAGAAATGTTTTATTCATACCTTTCAAACAAATTATAATACCCGATTCTTCCAATTAATGTAAACTATTGAACTTTTATTTTCCACCTAATTATGTGATTGTAAAACCTTGTTTTAGCTCTGTATGTATGATGTCTCTACCTCAAATCAAATTGTATTCCACTATGTACCCCGCTTATTGTAATCTCCCAGGTCACGCCTGAAAATAGTCATGTTTTGGCTAATGGCTCTTACCTGGTAAACAAAAACTAAATAAATAAATAAATAATTGTTTTTCATGTAACCAGGAAAAAAAAAAAGAAAACTGAAAGCAAAATAAAGTATTAATTCATACTTAACCCCCTTAAAAATGTTATTATACAATACAACCGTAAAAAACAAAGGAAGAACCCCAGAATTAACAAGCATTTGTCAATGCCGAATGTTGCTTGCTTGTATGTGCTGTTTAGGTATTTGGAAGTGACAGTTTCATGCCTTCCTCCCAAGACATCCACTGTGTCTTTTCTTTCAGTATTCACAGAAGAGTGGGAGGGGCAAGGGCCACAGCAGTACAGCAGTTGCCAAGGGGGCGAAGATGTGGACAATAGTCCATTCAAAGGCAAAAGAGTCCTGCAGGAGCTCACTAAATTGAAGGTAGACAAAGCGATGGAACCAGATGGCATATGCCCAAGGATATTAACGGAACTGTGAAGGGAGGTAGCAGTACCTCTGGCAGCCATGTTCACTGAGTCATTCAACATGAGTGAATTGGAGTAGGGCACAAGTGGTTCCTCTACACAAGTCCGGCAGCAGGGAGGAGGCAGGGAACAATAGGCCATTCAGCCTCACCTCAGTAGTGGGGAAGATCATGGAAACATTGCTTAAAGAAAGGATAGTAGGGCATCTAGAAGCCATCGGAACCCAGGACCATAGACAACATGGATTCACAGTGGGGACATCATGTCAGATAAATCTGGTTGATTTATTTGACTGGGTGACAAAGGAAGTGAATCAGGGTGGGGCAGTGGACAACGCTTACCTTGATTTCAGCAAAGCCTTTGACACCATCCCATATAGGAGGCTGATAAACTAGCTGGGTAGCCTGGACATGGGGGAAAGGTTGGTAAACTGGGTTAGAAACTGGCTAACAGACAGGAGGCAGAGAGTGGTGGTAAATGGCATGCAGTCTAGGGAGAGGGGGCGACCAGTGGGATGCTGCAGGGATCGGTCCTAGGGCCAGTTCTGTTCAATGTCTTCATTAGTAATATTGCAGAACATCTGAAGGGAATTTTTTCACCAAATTTTCAACATAGCCATTTTAAGACCTCTGCTCATGAACAGTGTCACTGTGATTTTCTCAATTTGTCCCATACATTGATTTCGCACACCGACTGCGCCATTCTGCGCTACATGGGCGGAAGCACATTTTGGGTGAGATGTGAAAAATGACAGCTGTACTACTCATAAGAAGGTGTGGTAAAATGGCAATGTTGAAAATGTGGTGTGAAAATATTGAAAGTTCGCGAACTTACGAGCCTGCGAGAACTGCACAACGACGCTCAGAAACAGTATTTTTTTGGATTTTGGCACAGTCTCAACATGGCGGAGCCTTCCGCTCGCACAGATTAGTTCTCCAAGGGTGATTTCACAGTCACCGCGCCAAATCACCCTTTGGGCCTGAATAATGCCATGACAGTGATGTCATTCATGAGAAGGGTCCCAAAAACTCCTATGTTGAAAATTTGTGCAAAATTCCCAAAATGCCTGAGATATACAATAAAGTTGAAACCCCTATCTAGCCCATTATACAGCTTACCGCATTTCCTCAGTTCGCGTCGGCTTTGAAGAGTGCAGACGTGTTCCTGGTCCACCAAAAGATCATCGCACCAGAGTCTGAGGTAAGTATGGGGTGAGGGGGTGTGGGGAGGCTGGGTGCGCAGTGGCTGGGTGCGGGGTTGTGGGAGGGGTGCGAAGACGCGCCATGGGGACAGTTTTTGTTTTACAGGTTTTTTTTTAAAAAGACGTCGTGGGATGTTTGCCACACTGGGGTGGGCTACCAGCATGGCACAAGGATGTTGGGGGGTGCTCAGCCGATGTGGGATTCAGCACCCCCGTCAGCCATGGTATTTGTTGCCACGCTGGGGTGGGCTCCCAGTGTGGCAAAAGGACGTGGGGGGAGGGGTTCAGCCGACGGGGGATTGGGCACCCCCCTCAGCAAAAGGACTGCTTGCCACGCTGGGGTGGGCTCCCAGTGTGGCACCTACTACTTGGGGGGGGAGGCAGCTCAGCCCCCGGGGATTGGGCACCCCTTCGGCTATACAGTGCATGCGGGGGCGCGCACGCCTGCGGGTGGGGGGGAGCTGTACATGAGCAGCCTCTTATCGGTGCTCACTGAAGCGTAGCTCCCCCTTTCAACTGTATGCCACTGCATTTTGGAGCGTGTCGTAGACAGCTCCAGCATGCATTGGCTTACAGGGGCTGCGCCTGCCAGCACACTGACTGAATTGGAGGAGGAGGTGACATACCTCCGAAATCTCCGATGATGGCACTATGTTTCTTGTACATGCGTCCAAGCAACATAAAAATGCATATTCTGTATTCCACTCAAACATCTCATACAACACCCCAACTCTTTTTTTAAAAGGGTGAGAAATTGTTGTTTTTTTTTTGTAACTTCAAAAGTCTAATACAAACATAGAGATTCACAATTCATGTTATTTAGCACATAATGTAGGGATAATACTACATACAAAGTTTGAAAAAGCAAAAAAGGATATCAGCTTTCAACCAACCATTTTCTTATCTCAAATGTGTACAAAAGTGAGACTAAACCATAAAGGAAGGCCCAAAATATTTATGTTTATAAGGCTTATGAAAAAAAAAATTTCCTTATGGATGCAACACAGAAAGATCCCTGTGTTTATCTTATACACTCATTCCCCCCTCTTTACGTCCTAAACTGTTTATTCTGTACTAAGTTAATTCTAGTATTTGCCTGTTGTCCCTGTAAATCCTGTTTTTACAAAAAAAAGGATATTTTATTTAAGTTTATCCAGTGTACAGCCAAGACGTGTTCCTCCACCACAATTTGTACAATTCAGATATTTTTTTTTTCCTTTTCTTGCAGACTAGGTACATCCTGTAGAACAGCACATAGCACCAGTTCAACAGTTCTGTGTTGTTGCCTTAATGTAAGGGCACACCTTGCATGCTAAAGTTGATACGTAATGCACAGCAAAATTATTTTCATTGTGCTTTTCTCAAATTTTCTTCATCCCACAGGGAAAATGCCTAAAAAAAGCTTATCTGGGGTGATATTGTGAAATGGTCCCAAGATCCATCATTTGTTAAGATGCTGCCAAAGGGATATTGTAAATGGGCATTTCGAGAGAGAGATGCTCCATAGTTCCTAGTTTTTCTAGGCAGGCCCCACCTCTGGGACATACTCTTTCTGCTTGTCTTTATGTTTCATGTTGCTCTTCATCCCCCAATTTGAGGTGGACACTGAGCCACTGGAAATCTGACATATGTACAGACGTTCTATGACATAGTAATCTTTCTGAGATAATTTCAATTTCATGTTGAGGTTTTTCTGTATACCATGAGGGTTCAAAATAATGAGTTTCTAATATGTGGTTATATAAAACTTTTCTTGTGTTATTGATAATTTGATGTTTGGTTAATTATCAAAATTTCAGTTTACTAACCATGTCTGAATAATAGTTGGGTAATCCTGTCACCTGTTTTTGTTTTGGTATGGGTGATACATTATCCTAATCTGTTAGTATATTCCCTATGCTGTCCCATACCCATAGTTTCCATATTTTTTGTTATTGTTGTTGTTGTTGTAGAATGGGAACTATATTATGATAAAGGAAGGTGCAATAAAGAAACACCAAGGGGTTTAACATGGCTAGACCACCCTGTAATATTGGTAGATATGTAGTGCCTCTTTTAAGTGGGTTCAGGCGGCTTCCCCATAAGCATTGAAAGTAAAACACTGAAAAGGGAAGTGTCTAATGATTGGGGGGGGCAGGTAAAACTTAAAAATAAGAACATGGGAAGCAAAAAGGTTTTAATCATGAAAATCCTTTTTCCCCCATCCACCACTTGTTCCATTTGACTACAGTACTACCTGCTTCTTTTAATTTTAGATCCCAGTTGTAAAATTTTGGATTGTCCCCACCAAAATGATATCTAATATTTTATGGTATTCAGATACTATGGGAAACCCTATGAATTCCTCTGTGTTAGTTTCTCTTTATCCTGTTGGAATGCAACAACTCTTTTCTATGTTGACCTCTGAACCAGAAACCTGCCCAAAGTCTATAATTATATGCTTTGCAGTAACACCTGATGCTCTATCAACCACAATTATTCCAGCATCATATGCATATGCTACTGTGCAAATGGGACTTTCATCATAACCCACTGATAACCCTTGCACCATATCCTCTGCCCCGACAATTGGTATGTTTAAAACTAGGCTCCCGGACTATCTCACTATCAACAGCTCCTGTGACTGCCCAGCTTAACCTTGTTTCTCCACTTCCCTACCTGCTCTAGTGCCCCCCCAACTGGATTGTACCCTCACATCTTAGTATACCCAATGCTGCACTTTTCACCCTCTCCCCACCCTACCTACATTCCTTCTTCCCCTCCCCTCCCTTCTTCCCTCTCCCTGTGACTCTGGCAGTTCTTATCTCTTGACTGTTTTCTCTGACAAATGCCACTGGCTGCCTTGCTTACAATGTTACCCTTGAATTGTATTAATCTGTAATCTGTTTGCACTGTCCACATTGTAATGTCTGTCTTGATGTTCCCCATAATTCGTATTTCTCTGACATGGAACCTTCGTAAAAGAGCCTTGGCTCAAAGGTATTTGTAATCCTAGACTTGATAAATAAAAAAAATAAAATAAAATGTTGATTTATGTTATGCAACAGGAGATCTCAATTAAGGATATACAGTATAGGAGAGGGCTAAGAGGGCATCCTTGTCTAACACCTCTTTTGACTAAAACTTTCCCACTTTGCCAACCATTTACACTTGCCATTATGCAAGTATCTTTGCAGCAGATTTTTAGCCATGCAGTAAATTTTGATGGGAAACCATACTCTGCTAGCACCATCTAGAGATAGTCATACTCATCTCTGTCATATGCTTTTGTTTGGTCCAGACTGATTAGGTATCCCACTAGTTCATCATTTTCTCATTTAGTTAAAACTTCTCTTATTAAAATAAGTGCATCATGAGTTTTCCTGGATGGGACTCCACTAAATTGTATGAGGTGTATTATATTGTCTAATACAGTAGAGAGCCTATTACAAAATATTCATTAGTATTTTACAGTCAGTGTTTAAAAGTGTTATGGGTCTCCAGTTCTTTAAAGCCCCTTGTTCGCCTGATTTTTAAAGTAACAGTAAAATACCTGTATACATGCTGTTGGGAAGTGTCCCTGTTTCTAATGCCTCTTTGTGCACTATAGTTTGCTCCTCCCCGATGATCTCAAAAATAGTTTTATATATTTCATGTCATAGGCCATCAGACCCTGGAGTTGTTCCAGCATTCAGGGCCCAAATGACATCCCTTATTTCTTTTTGTGTAATGGGGATATTAAAAGCTTTGTAATTCTGAGGAAAGTATTGGTAAACTACAGTTTTGTAGCCTATTTGTCATATAGTATATAGTGGACCCTTATTGTGCGTGGAAACTGGAGGTTCTAAAAATGTTGTTCTGCTGCAGTTCAAAAAGGTCATGGAATGCGACTGTACCCTACTGCAGCAGAACAGCATTTTGAAAACCTCTAGAGGTTCCACGCACTCAGTCTCCTACCTTTATTCAGCGGAAATGGCAGGCTCCACACTCCAGGCGGCAGTAGAAGCAGTCGCATCACAGCCTCAAAAGATGCAGGATCAACCAGATATTGTGAAAATGCAGGATCAATCAGATATTTTTAGTTTTAACAAAAACAACAACCGAGCAATCCCCAAACCAACTCCCGCTCGCTTAGCGAGAACTACGACTGCCATGTTATTTTTTTTAGAAAATCCCTCCCACACTGGAATGACAGCCAATAGAAGGCTACCCATTAAACAACGTAACATCTGTTCCCTAGCAACCATGCACACCACCTAGCAAGCATGCCCTAACTTGAACAGTAGGATGGAGCAACAAACTTTTTTTTATATTTTAAAAATTATAACCGTGATCGAAAATGGGACTATACACTACAAATAGTGCATGGGAACTCTAGCAAGAATCAGCCTATTATATCACTCAGGTTCTGATTCACGGGCCTCGAGCCGCTTCCTCGAGGTCTGAGGTAATCAGAATACCTCTGTGGTACAATAGGCTGGTTGTGCATGGTTCCCCATGCAATATTCTCTATGTTTTGCATAGAAAGAATTTGGTTGTATACATATTCGTGATGTATTTTTCTGTTTCCTGCATTATTTCTGTTCTATTTACAATGATATTCCGTTCTGCCATTTTTCAATATGAGATAATTTTTTGTTCTTTTATGGTTTTGCAATTATTTAAGGTTATTGTGCCACTTTTTTCCCTTTCTGTACTACATTGCTGTTGCCTTTCTAACCCTTTCATTTTCTCCTGTTGTAATTTCAGAAGCTCTTCTTTTATTTGTTTAATCTGAGCAGAGACAACCCTGCCCCCTATTTTGTAAGGAAGAGATGTACTACAACTACTCTCTGAGGTTTTTCAGTGAATCGGTATTTTCCATTAGGTTTTCCCATTGTTTTAAGAAATGAACTTATCTCTGTTTTGATTTCTTTCCACCAATCGTTATTTTTATCACATAGGAAATGTACAGATGTTTAGGCTTCAAGTACATTTTTTAAACCCTGTGCTGTAAGTGGGGTATTTAAAAGGATAAGATTACATTTCCATAATCCAGGGCCCCTTTGTTGTTCTGTGTGATTCCCTACTATTTTTTTCAAGAGCCCATGATCCGAAGTGGCCACTGGTATAACTTTAGCACCCTGTACTGGTAGGTGTTCAGTTACAAAAAAATAATCAGTCCGAGTCGACCTTTTTCCACAAAAGTAAGTGTGTGGTGCTGGCTCCTGTAGAGCTGGAAATACATCTATTAAATCCATTTCATTAATTATACCCTGTAAACAATTAACATCACAAAAAATGTTGTTAGTTTGCAAACCTCTATCTGTTTTTAACAAACTGCAATTAAAATCTCCACCCATAATGACATTTTTTGATGTTAGAAGAAATGGTTTGATTTTTTTAAATAGGGAAACTCTATCAAATTTTAGTTGTGGGGCGTACATATTTAAAATGCAAAAGTTATTTTTTTATTTATTTGTGTAACCCCCTAGGCAGAGCTACTCTTAGAGTTACACCCCTGCCTACTACCCTGGATATAGGCTAAGGCAGTTGGGTTTGTAAGTTTCATTTGGTTCTAAATATGCGCAGTGCCTCCACTCAGAGTATACATTTACGTGGGCTAGCTGTTACCTGGTATAACCCCCTGAGATGTTATACCACCCACAATTACTATTTGCCACCCCCCAAACATGACCCATTATTCAGTTCCCCACATTTTAGCACTTTGAATTAAAGACTGTCTCTAATAATATGCTCACACACCATGATTTGCAAAAACAGTAATAACAAGATTTATTTGGGGGGCATAGGAGTTAGGGTGGGGAAACAGGAGGAACCGAGGTTAGGCATTAATTCTATTTACAGATGTACACAGGCTTATTTGTGCTGGTGAATCCTCCTGCTGTGTGGCTATTAAATTAAACAGAAAAAGGCAATCACAGTTTACCAACCAGAAAATGATACCCAGAGCCCTGGCTATCTAAGTTGCTGACTAAATCAGATGTTACACAATAATTATCCCCACCACTGGTACCAGTTCCAGATACGTATGAAACCCTGCAATCTCACACTATACACTGGGTACCCAGATACCAAAGTCCTTGTTTGTTGCAGGCTTGGTAGATGTTGCAGCTGGTTGAGTTGGCCAGCTTTGATCTAAGAGGAAAGGACTAACTTGGAAGACAAAATAAACAACAGTGGCTGTTGATCCTTATCAAAAGTGCAGGGGTTGCCCTGCTTTGGCAGAGTAGCAGGGGTTGTCCTGCTTTTCACAGAAGGGCAGGGATTGCCCTGCATGTCGCAGAACATTTCAGAAGAAGGCAACTATCTGGGTTACCTTGCTAGACCTTGGATTCGCAAATCCTGAATATTCAGCACATATATATATTGTAGTCACATCCAGTACATTTATACACCAGTACATCTCTAACTTGTCTATATTCATAGACACAATTCAAACAGGGTAGAAAACTGTCATTTCCAGGGTTTAAGCATAGTCCTAATCAAACTGTTGGGTCTCATGTCCCTTGAACTGACAAGATAGCTATGTCTGGTGGCTCCACAGGACCATCTTGACAGAATAGAGGGTACAGACAAATATCAGCACATGTATATGCATTTTCCTGATTGTACACTGTCTGGGCTCTCTTGGGTACCCCCAACAAGAATTGCAATTTGCATAACAGTCTCAAAGATCCACCTGTGCAGGGCCAGACAGGGCAGCAGGCAAAGTGCAAATTGAAGAACTACTCAATTTAACAGTCACTTCAGGCAAGGTGGCCCAGATTAATTACTTTTATGTTCTCCCGCAACTGTAGGTACAGGGCATGTTGGTCCATAGTTACTTATCTTTCTTGGCTTCAAATCAATTACAAGGGCATGAAGGCCCATAAGTTTAGCTTGCTGTATCTTTTCCTTTGCACTGCGGAGTACAAGGGTACTCACGCATGTCCTCCATGGTTGATCCCCGCTATAGAAGGCTCCTGACATCTTCAGTCTTCTCACAACTGAGGTTTCTGGTCAGCGCTCTCACTGCTGCTTGATGTCATATGATTCTGGTCTACATCTTTCCCTGACATGGAGGGGGGGCAAGCACCTGGAGGACAATCTGGTAACCTCCAGACTAGCAGTTTCAAACTTAACTAAGTTACTTTAACTTAAATAAACAAAACACCCCCTCCTGGATGGAGGGTCTTAGCTGGAATGACCAGGTCTAGTTACATGGCAGGGGGCCTGATCCCCCACCCTGTGGGGGGGCTCCCTCTCAAATCTCCTTAAATCTGGCTAAATGCTGAAAAACATTGTCTCTTATAGGGCTTTCCCAATGCGTCTGACTGGCTATAAGATTTGGCTGCAAGGCCTCCAATTGGCTGGATGACCTGTCAATCACAGAAATGAATAATTCAAGAACCTCACTTGATGCACTGTTGGTCTGATGTTTTGGTGCCTAGAATTAGGTCCCTGTAAGTCCCCATGAGCACTTGGCATTTTACCATGAGCTTTGGTGAATGTCCCACAAATCCTGGCTTCCTGAGTGGCTGTGGCTGCTTGCAATGGCTGCTTAACCCACTGTTCTTTTAACAGATTAGCTGCAGTCCTGAATAATGTCCTGGTACATCCAGAAATAAGTCAATATTTGCCCCAGTGCCCCACAGTCCATTAGTCTTGCTTGTGTACTTGCTGTAGCTGCACAGATTAGCTGAACTGCTCAGTTCGTTTTCCTGTTGCTGCTGCCAATATTTAGTGAGCCCTGATTTGCAGCAGCAGACAGACTGACACTTTTTTAAGTCCCAACATTTCTCTGGTACAGCCAGGGTAAAGCATTTATTTAATTTAAGCACTTCCCCCTTGCACAGTAAATTTTCCAAACAGGCTGCAGTTACAATATTTTATGTTAAACATTCTTTTTCTCTTTTTCCTGGCAATAGCCGAGAACAACTGCTTCAAGGGCAGACAGGTCCTCATGAATATTTAAATTCGATCACAGCTCCTACTCATGAATATTTATGAGCCCCAATCGAACACCCTTGTGGCACTCCTTTAGATTTTAAGGGAGCGACCTCTCAGTGGCCTGTCTGTGGTCACCAGGTCTTTTTTAGTCGATGGGGATCCTGGGACCCATGTTACACTCCCCAGATTAACCACCATTTCAAGTGGTTAAAGATCAAGGGCGTTGGTTGCACATATATGACCCCCGCTGCCCTGAGGGCGGAACAACAAGTGGGTGATTGCGGTGGATATTTTGAGCCCCGCAGGGCTGGATTTTCACTTGGGCTGCTTGGCTGGGGTACCAGGGGCAGGACAAGACCTGGGGGACTGCAAAAAAAAATTACAGACTGGATTGGGGAGACACCCAGGAGAGTAGCAGGAGACAGAGCTACAGGGTGGCAGGTAAACCCCATTTAGCAGGGGAGTTACACTTGTATGTCCAGTAAAAAAGCCCTACCAGGGGAGATTTCTATTATATTTGTGATTTTCAGTGTGATTAAATATATTCCAACCCCAGAACAGGTATCTTCCCCTTGAGACCAAAAACTTTGGCCCCATACCCAACTGCAGCTTGCAGCTTCTATGTCCATGGGGGTATGGAGATGCACGTCCTGGAAAAGAACACAGTCCAGATCCGATTTTTGCAAAAAAGCGTATGTACTAAGTCTTTTCCTGTCAGATTGTAAGCTGTTTGCATTCACAGATGCTACTCTTAGAGTATATGGCAGACTCCATATTTTAGTTTCAGCTGACTTTGCTAGATGATCTTGTTACTCTAGCGGGTCTCTGAGTTCTGGGTCTTGACTCGTCCATAAGTTCCAAATCCGTAGTGTTCCCTTGTTGCAAGGATCTAATGGAAGCACTGTCTGATTCACCATCTGTCTCTGACTCTGCCCCTTGTAGTGATGCATATTTATTCCCAGTCTCTGGTCTGTACGTGGAGCTTTTTCTTGTTCTTTTTGTTTTCTCCTGTTTTTCTGCCTCTTTTAGTTGGATACCAGAATGTAGTCTGAGTCAGTGGATCGAGACTTTGGGAGGGGGAGCATATTCTCTTGAGGTATACTTGTGGTTTGTACTGAGTCCACAGAGTTAGTAGAGGCCGGTTCTTCTGTGCTGCTAAATCTGGCACCGTATGTCTTTCTTCATTATTTTGATTCCTTGTTGTGCTCTGACTCGAGTGAGGAAAGTGCTGTTTGTTTGCAGTTTTCATATGAAAGTTCTGTATTCCAAAATCAACATTTTCATTATTTTTTGAGGCCCAGGGACAATCCATGAAGTTGTGCCCAAGTTCCTCACATAAGTTGCACCTGAGATTTTTAAAACAGTGAGCACTTGGGTGACCAGTATCTCCTCAGTGTGTACATTTGAGAATTTCGCAGTTTGTGCTCATGTACCACATTTGAAACAGGTTCTCGGCTGTCTGAGATAGAATAAAAAACCCTTGTCCCACCCAATATAAAAACAACTAGGGAGATGTACAATGTAATTTACATTTTGATGTAACTTTACTTATATTTTCTATCCCCTGTCCAAAAGCCTTCATCATCAAGAGTTAGGGCTGCATTTACTTGAATAGTGCAGTGTTTCTCTAACCAATAAAGAACATCTGTTATATTAACCCCCTCATTTCGAAATAGAATGGTGATAACTCTGAAAGGTTGTTTGGTGAGAGGTATCACAATAAATGGGGACCACAACGGATTTGTTTTTAAATTAGTGTACTTGTACCAAAAGCACTCCAATATTTCTGGTGTTCGAAAACTAACATCAAACATGGCCTCACCTGGGGCATGTATTAAAGCATTAACTTCCGACAGGGAAAATCCAAGAGATTGTTTCAATAAGGTTTTCCAGATTAAATATCTGTCTGTCGTATTGTCCTTATTCCTAATATATCATAACTGAATTGCAGTTCACCGTTTGGCTAGCTCCACAAGTTTGTGGAAAGGCTGGTGAATGTGGGGTTAGGGTTTGCACCCTCTGTTTGTGAGCTGCCCAGATTTTGGGGAGATGGGTCACTGTTGTTTTCTAAAAAAACATTTGGCCCCACTTGTGGCATTTCTTGGTCATTTACAACAATTTCTGGAATAATAAGAGATGTAGTACCTGTAAAATCCTGGGCATTGCTCGGGTCTTGCAAAGCTTCATTCTCTGATAGTATAGCTGTTTGTCTACCACTACCAGCACCCAGTAGGGGGACACTTGGATCAGGTATCCATTCTCCTGCATCCATTTCCAACCATCCTGTGTTCTGAAGAGCCAATTTTGGTGACCATGGAATTTGTTCTGTGGTGACTCCATTTGGTGTTTGGGATGCGGCCCCTTGTTGTGAATCCGGGCATTCTCGAGCTGCTTCTGAGATAAAAAGCTTTCTTGGACATGTTTTCTCTTGATTCTTTGGCGAGTTTAAGGATTGTTTTCTTTTTTTCTCCTCCTCTTGTCTGGCTTTTGCTTTTTGCAGTTGGATACTTTATTTATTTATTTATTGAAGTAATCAGTTTTACAACCTTTGCGTTAGGGACTCGTTTACAAAGGTACCTCGTCATGGGGGGAGGAGACAACAATTAAGTGAGGTTTAGGACAGTGGTTACATACAGGTGAGATACATAAATAAACACGCGGAGTTACAGGCAGCAATTATACAGGTACATGCATATGTCGAGTTACACGCATCATTACATAACATTGTTGTTACGGTTTGTTCTATTGTACCAGCACCCAGTCGTCTATGGGACTCAGAGGGCATAGGGCTAAATGAGACAGGGTTTTGGTCCACTACAGGCATTTACAACACTGGCTGTCAATAATGTGTTGACAGAGGGCTATTTTGAACCGTCCAATCCCAGGAATCTTAGTGATAGCCTCAGGAAGGGAGTTAAACCAGGCCGGGGCTTTATGATGAAAGGATCTTTGGCAGAGAGAGGTCCTTGCCCTGGGAACTATGAAGGTGGCTGTGGTGGAGTTACGGGTTGGCAAAGGCCGGACAGCCAGTTGCAGGGATGCAGAGACCCCTGGTGGGCAAAGCCCTGACATGGATTTTGGCCAGTAGGCAGGTGTGATATTTCAGTCTTTCTCAAGGGTGAGTATGTTAGCAGCGGAGTATAGCAGACAGGTGTGAGTTCTGCTGTGGGCACTGTGAGGAGCCTACAGGCTTTGTTAATAGAGGTCTGGACTTTTGATAAGGAGGAGGGTCAGCCATGTAAATTGGAAGTCCGTAGGTCGGCCAGTGACAGCACAGATGAGGTAATGGCTAATTTTAAGGCAGATTCTGGGAGGCAATCTTTATGGCGGTAGAGGAGCCCGATCCTGGAGTTCATGGCTGATGACAGGGTTTTAGGTGGGAGTGGAATGTAAGGCCTATGTCAAAGGTGATGCCCAGATACTTATATGTTGTTACCTGTTCTAGTGTGAGGTGCATGCTGGTGGTGATGTGAAGGGGAGTGTCTTTGGCGCTGTTTTGCCAATGTGAGAACAGCATTGACTTTGTTTTTTCAGGTTCAGGACTAGATGATCATTGAACCATTGTTAGGCTTGGAGGAAGGCGCTTTGCAGCGTGCCTTGGAGTAGGAGTGGGTCTGAGTGTGATGCTAGGATTACTGCATCATCAGCATAGAGCTGTATTTTGTTGGAACAGGAGCTTGGGAGGGTGTTTAGGAATAGACTGAAGAGGGTGGGTTCAAGGATGGAGCCTTGCGGGACTCCTGAGAGTACTGGTAGGTTGAAAGAGAGGGTCCCATTTAGCTTAACTCTTTGGGACCTATTGTGCAGGTAGCTTGAGAACCAATTCAAGGGGCCAGATGAGAATCCCAGTTGGCTTAGGGAGTTTAACAGCAGGGGGTGGCACACAGTGTCAAATGCCTTGGATAGGTCTATGAAAACTACCCCTGCAAGTTGACCATTGTCAAGCGCAGAGTGTATGTGGTGGGAGAATTCCAGAAGGGCAGTGGACGTGCTGTGGCCTGGATGAAACCCATGTTGCTCAGGACATAGAATGTCATATTTAGTTAGGTGTTCTGTCAGCTGTGTGGTTACTATTTTTTCTAAAGCTTTGGATGGGGGGAGGATGGAGATGGGCCTGTAGTTATTTGGTAGTATACGGTCCCCAGACTTAAGGATGGGGATTACTTCAGCCTGCTTCCAAGCATCCGGGAATTGGCCTAAGCATAAGGATTTATTCATGATAAGCATGACATCCAGCGTAAGGCGGAGCATCCTGGAGTCAAGAGGGTCATTACTTGGGTTATGCGAGGCGAGGGACTTTAGAAGAAAAGGTTTGGCATCGTAGGGTGAGATCATCCGGAAGTGGAATTGCAGCCTGGAAGTGTGAGTGTGGGTGGGCGTGGGAACCGGGTCAAAAAATTGGGCAGGGAGAACTCCACTTAAGTCCGTGAAGGTTTTGTTAAGGCAGTCTGCAATACATGTTAGGTCCGTCGAGACTGCCCCATTTATGACAATCTGAGACGGAGGGGGGGAGCGGGTTTTACCATTCAGTTTTTTAATGTTGTCCCAGAAGGCTCTGGAGGAGCCCCAGGAGGATGTCAAAGCAGCCTGATAGTATTTAGCTTTCGCTTGCTTGATGGCCCAGGTGCAATGGTTGCGGGCTGCCCTATAGGCTTGCCTGTCTGCCACCCTACCAGAGTCGTTTGCTATGTGCCAAAGATTATCTCTCTTTTTTAGCTGCTGGATCAGTGCAGGGGATATCCATGCAGCAGTCCGTTTTTGTCTAGGCAGCGTGGTGATGGGGCAAACAGGTCACAGGCATAGTTGAAGGCCGTGTGAGGTAGGTCAGGCAGAGTTTATGTCTGATGCATAGGCCACTGGGGTCCAGTCGACTTGTGCGAGGTGACGTTTGAGGTTGTCAAGACCCCTTGGGAGAAATCTGCATCAAGGGGTGCTGCTGTACGCAAGGCTGAGTGTGGGGGAGGACCAGAAGCAGATGACAGGGGAGTGGTCGCTAAGTGAGTCCGCAAGGACTTTTACAGATTCCAATTTACTGACTTTTTCTAGCTCCGCTTCTAAACATTTTTATTTTTCCTGCAATGAGAGCTCTCCAATTGGAGTTTCAAAATAATTATTTTTTTTCATCACTTATTTCAGCATCTTGAATTTTTTTTTGCAAGTGTACCTCTGGGTTAGAGACAAGATGCTGGCAACCTGATGGGTGCATTCCAGCCACCTCAGTTCCAATGGTTTGCATATCACCTCCATCCTTCGTGATCTGCAACAGACTGCTGGACTACTCCATCCTGGCACTCAGAAACACCGCCCCCTACCAAAAGAGTAGGGGACTTTCCTAGTGTCCTGGACAACATTCCACTTCCCATAAAACTGTTTTAGGTGCTTGCCCAAGGCTGTGCATGGGAGCTGATGTGCGAAATGTCTGCCAGTGTTCAGTCACTTCACTACCAGTCTAGTATTGCTCGTAAAGCACGTTGGAATGCAGTGTGTGCAAAAAGTGCCATATAAATGCGGATTCTTCTTCTTCTAGTAATGCTAGCTCACATTTGTGAGAAGCAGTTCATGCTTTCTCACGGATGCACTGTATCATGAAAGATTTAGCAGTTCTTACTTTTTATTTTATTTTCCCAGTATAATAGCAAAAATACCAATAGTGGTCTGGGTTTTCATGGTAATAACTGGACCAGAGGTGTTAATAAACACTTATAGCTTTTGACCTCAGTGTTTACTACCCCTGGTCTGGGTACTACATCGTAAACCCAGACCACTTCGGTATTCACACTATAACAAAGCCTTACAGTTTATCAAAAATCACAAAATTCAAGGCTGGCTCTGTTGTGCTGCATGGTGAGGACTGCTGTGGCATGCTGAAGAACAAGGTTCACAGCATAAGCATGGAACAGCAACAGCAGAGGTCAGCAAATGAGGACATTTCTGCTGCACCAGTGCCTGACAGCTGCCACTCATAGCAAGACAGAAGCATAGAAACATAGAAAGTGATGGCAGAAGGGGACCGCAAGGTCCATCTAGTCTGCCCAAGAACCCATCTGGTACTATTTTGCCCATGTCACTAAGCCCAATGACCTGTGCTGGCTACTTCTGTCATCACCACCCCCTCAAGCATTTGTGCTGCCAGCCCTGACCAGCCGGGCCCTGCCACACAAGAAACTTTTTTTTTTTTTTTTATTTAGTTGTTTAACCAGGAGTAGCACACCAAGCTGAAAGCTTTTTTACAGGAGTGACCTGAGAGCACAGGGAAGTTAAATGACTTGCTCAGGGTCACACAGTATGCAAATGGAAGCTGTGGGATGCAAACCCAGGTCTGGTCTGCAGGATGCCACCAGATTTGCAGCTCAGAGCCTTAAACCACTGCGCTATACTGCCTCCCTAAAACTTTCCCCAAGGGTGAGGATTTGTCTTATTTTTCATAGCCTGCCAACCAGCCTTACTAGCATTGGCACTTTGTGGTAACATGCTAGAATTGTAACCTAGGCTAACAAATGCACCCCATCATGCTGACACTGGAAGCTGATCTACTGGAGAGTTCAGCTTCACCCCCCCAAGAGGAAGGCATCTGTGCAGACACTTATAATCACCCTCCCTGCTGACCTTCACTCCTGCTGACTCTGGCACACACGTAGGTCACCAGCATGCCATTTTATTCTGTTTATTCCCCATTCTTATACTGGCACCAGATCCCCATTACCACTTAGCTGCAGATGGTCTTTTGGACACTGTATAGCCACTGTTATGCCCCCCAGGTGAGGCTGGGGAAGCAGGAACCCCTCTCAAAGTATATGCATGTTAGGCCTTTGTGTGGGACATCCTGGTCAATGTTGGGGGCCAGATATACCAGGGCTGCTTGCCCCAACTGCATAGGCCCTGTTTTCCTGTTTTCTCTGGTCCTGAGGTGGCATGTGTGAGGACATCATGACAAGTGTCCACAGCCTGTATGTTCGCCCAACCACACTACCACCATTGGTCACCCAGGTGGCAGTGCAGTGATGGATGAAACCACCAACCCTCTCCAGAGGAAGAAAGTATCTGCTGAGATGCTTAGTCCCCCTCCTCCCTCCAGCCAATCCCCAGCAACCTAATATTGCTGCCAATCCTGGGTCACTGGCATCATGAGTGGTAGCGCCACTACTGCACTGATGGGCCATCCACTAAAGTCTCATTTTTGCTATTGTACTTTGTATCGAGTACTACTATAGCATTAAGCTGTAACACAAAGAAGACAACAGAATTCTGTTATAGGTACGTAATAAGCCATGATCGGGTGTGCATTATAGGATTTTAATGCATGCCCCAGGGGTGTAGTAAGGCATGCGGCCAAAGGCCGAGTGTCCTTATGCTCCTGATGCACACCCTGGAGGGGCTTATTACACTTATAAAATGGTTCTCAGTAGGTTTTGTGGGGGAGGAAAGTGAGATCTGGTACCTGACTGTGCGTTTATAGAGATTTAATGCACAGTCAGGTGACATGTCTCGGCCAATTAAATTTCTAAATTTCTTCCTGCTATTTTATAAGCACAATTTGTATATATACTGTTCAGTGTAGAGCAAAAGGAACTACTTTATACAGTAGCTACAGGGAGTACTAGTGTTAGAATGAGAAGAGGCAGGAAGTGTAAAGAAGGAGAGAGAGGCAGAAAACAGGAAAGAATAGACACATACAAAAAATACCTGATGCTGTAAGCTTTCTATGAATAATAGCACTGCCTAAATGTTATGAGAGATCTTCGAAACATTTTTCTTTAATATTGAATAAAAACATTAGTGCTCTCTAGTACAGATGTGTGAAATTTTAGATTTCTACTTCTGTTGGAATCCAGTGGAATTTCAGAATTTTCAACTAATTCAACTGAATTCTGTTTGACATGGAATTCTGAAATTCTGAACTTGCAATGTTAACCTTGGAATCGTATTCTGCAGGTTTCATAAACCGTGTATTCTATGTTACACAAACTGCAGAACAATATTTTGTGAATTATGTAATCTGCAGAATATTATTCCTTGGTTTACACAGAAATGCTTTTGGAATTCTGTGGAATTATAAAAAGAAATTCTGAAAATAGAATTACCAATCAGCATGAATTCCACTGGCAAAATTTCACATTCCGCAGAGCACTACTCTCCGGTTCTGGGAGACTGACATTAAAAGAAAACCTTAAGAGAGCGGTTTAATCTTCCAGTTCAATGTCATTACCTTTTATCTGAATAATCCCAGTAAAGGGGGAAAGAGTTAATACCGGCAGTACCTAGTGGCACAGTACATTGTGAACACCTTGATCCAAACAACCAAAGGCATAAAAGAGTGTGCACTCAAGAACAGCTGCTGAGTGTTCAAAATGTATTCTTTAAAGGCATAACAACAACTTTACTTGCCTTCAGAGCACCACCAGAGCTCCCCCCTCAACAGTTTGCATTTTATGCTTCTACAAGGTGGAGGAGAGCTGTGCAGCATTGGGGGCTCAAACAGTGCTGTCATGAATGGTGTTATTTTTCTGCTGCCTTTAAAAAATAAAGTTTGTACACTCAGGGCAGGATTTTCAAAAGGACCCACCCAAGATGCATCTACTGCTATTTTTAAAGCACAAATGTGTTCAAATCTGCCAGGCCGTCTATTAGATGGCATAACAGCATCCAACATATGCGTCCAAAACCAGACACACTTGCATCCATATTGCATGCAGTTACATCCAGACTGGATGCAGCTTACAGCTGCATTTGTTTTCTGTTGCAGATCATGACTTTTTGTTATAATCAGATGCAGCTTCTGCAAACAGCAGCAGGGCTGCCCTGACACAAGTGGGTAGATGCAGACGCAGGCACAGCATGCCTTTGCATCCTCATTCAACCAATCAATCAATCAATCAGTTCTTTATTTAGCCAGGTGAAACACCACTGAGATGTACTGATTTACAAGATGGACCTGCATACAGTCACAGTAATACATCACAGAGATATAGTAACAGGTGGATACAACCATTTTGATTATCCTCTTTTAATGTTTGTCATCAGGTGTGCCATTGTTTGGGCCCTTTAGCTGAAAGGTAGAACTCCTGCCTTCAGGACCCAGATTATCAGGTGTGATTCCCAGTAAGGGTGAAAGTAGAGTTTGTCTAGCAGAAGGGACAGGTGTAACATCTGGAGTGAGAGAATGACATTATATTCTCTGTATGCTGGGAGGAAGAAAAGAGGACCCTGCTGATGACACTACTACACCTGTAGATGGGCTAAGAGTCCATCAGTGGGAAGTATTGTGCCTGAAGGTCCTTCGTGGACCTGGCCAGAAGTAGACTGCTGCAGCTGGAAACAGAAGTCCAAAAGGACCAATCAGAGGTCACACTACCCTGCCCTGGGTTTGAGGTAGGGATGGGAGAAACAGCGCTGTGTCAGATCAGAACCCCCCACCCCACCCATACACACTGCATTGGCTTGTTTCAACTGAACTCTGAAAATCGTAATAATTTGTGACTTGATTCTGATTTGACCTGGTCCGGTCCTTTGAACAGGTTTGCACCTGCCAGTGACCCGGTTCAGGCCATTCCAGATAATCTAAGGGATTCAGGTGCTTTATTCATGTTAAGAAATGGGAAACATTGGGGATAAAATAAATAACAACTTAAAACATTAAATGGCATAAAGGAAAGGCTTATTAAAAGGGAAAAGGGACACCCTAATTCTGTCATTTGTCCACATCCAGATATGCTTCTGACCCATTTTTGGTGAAGTATGGAAAATTTAACTGTTTGACAAACCAAAGTAAACCAAAACCTTTTGAAAAAAGATTACAGTCAGAATCAGAATCAGGTCACAAACAAACTGCTCATATTAGTCCAGAGGAGGGTATTAGTGGCAGGTAGGGTGGGGCAACATTCATTCTCATAAAGTTATTGGTGGCAGGTAGGATGGGGCCACATTGTCTTAAACATTCTCATGAATAATGTTTTCACAAAATGTCTTCAGATTTGTAGCAGAGGGGTTTTATCAGACCATCTTGATAGTATTTGACTGGATAATGAGGGTAGTGGATAAGGGCCATGCTGTGGATTTACTCTACTACTTCAGTTTTAGCAAGGCTTTGGACTCAGTGCCTCACAGAAGGTTGCTAAACTAACTAGAGGGTCTGGGTATCACGAAGGACACAATTAGATGGGTGAGAAATTGGTTGGAAAGGAGACAGCAGAGGGTTGTGGTTAACAGATTTAAATCCAAAGAGAGGGATGTCAACAGTAGGGTGCCACAAGGATTGGCCGTGGGTCCAGTTCTTTTCAACATGTTCATCAGCAACATGGGAGAAGGAATCCAGGGCGAGATGTGTCTCTTTGCAGATGACACAAAGCACTGTGGCAGGGTAGACAGAAAAGATAGGGTTAGGGAAATGCAGAGAGACTTGTGAAGGTTAAAGAAGTGGTCAGAGGTTTGACAGTTGAAATTCAGTGCCAAAAAGTTTATTTATTTATTTATTTAGTTAAACATCAGTTTAGAAACCTTTGAGCCAGAGGCTCATTTACAAAGGTACCTCGTCACAAAGAGGACATCAGAACAGTAGTGCAAGGGACACAGTACTTACAAACAAAAAAGTTACAGTTCAATTACAATTTTGTTACAATAGAATACAATCTCCAAGCAAAAGATAACAAAGGTGCAAAACTTATAGGTCGGAGAAGCTGGTGGGGGTAGAAGGGAGGAGATAGGGGAGGAGGAATTAGTAGGGAAAGGAAGGCGGGGAGCCGCCTAAGTGAGCATTGTCAAACAGAGTATATATATATATTTTTTTTTACACTAGGCTAGCGGCAGTTGCATTTGCTAGAACTAAGCAGGAAGTTTCTGAGCCTCGGCTTAAAAGCAAGCTGTTTAGTGAGTCTGAGACACTGGCAGGGAGGGAGTTATACCAGTGGGCGATGGTGGGAATGCCCTCTGACCTGAGAGGTCCTGGCTCGAATAACTAGGGTAGCTCTTGACCAGGCCGCAGTGATCAGGTCGCAGCACGGGCGATCGGAGTTGGATAGGCTCTACGGGGATAGGCCACACAGGGCTTTAAAGGTGAGCTGGCATGTCTGATACATGAGTCGCTCTTCCAGGTTGAGTAGGGTAGCCAGGGTGTACAGCTCACATGTGTGTGTGAGTGAGTCTGGGAGCACCAGCGATAAGTCTGCAGGCCTTATTAACTGTGAGGCGAACCTTGTTGAGGGCAGTCTGATCTGCTGAGCCATAGACCGGAAGGCCATAGTCAATGAGAGACATGACAGAGGAGGTGACAGCCAGGCGGAGGGCATCAGGAGGGAGGCATTTTTTCGCCGGTAAAGAATGCCTAGCCGTGAGTTGGCTACAGAATTTAGGCAGATATATGTCCATGGAATGAAAGTGCAGGGTCAAAGGTTATACCAAGATATTTATAGGACTGCACCTGGTCAATGACGAGATTGGGTGTGGAGTGGACACACAAAAAGTGCAAGGTGATGCACCTAGGAAACAAGAACCTGAGGGTGGAGTACTAGATTGGGGGGGAGGTAGTAAAGCTGGGAACAAACTCTGAGGAAGGAGACCTGCAGATCATCATCAGTGACTCCCTAAAACAAGCAAACCAATGTAACAAAGCCTACAATAAGGCATACAGGATGCTAGGGTCTAAATGAAGGAGTATTGACAGTAGAAGGAAGAAGGTATTATTATTTCTCTATAGATCACTGGTGAGGCCCCACTTGGAGTACTGTACCCAGTCCTGGAGTCCTCACTTAAGAAAAGATAATGACAGGCTGGAGACAGTACATCATGGGGTGACCAAAATGATTTAGGACCAGAAGGGTATATCTTATGAAGATTAGCTCAAGGTACTGAACATGTACTAACTGGAGGCCAGAAAAGAGAGGAGAGATGATAGAGACCTTCAAGTTCCTGAAAGGAATGAAGAATGTAAACTACAAGAAACTATTTAGCATAAGTAGCAGATCAGGAACATGGGGCATACGTAGAAAGTGACTAGAGAAGTTTCAAGAAGGAAGTGAGAAAGTGTTATTCTACAAAAATCTGTAATGGAACAATGGAACAATTTGCCAGCTGATATGGTGGGTGTCAAAACTATCACTGGTTTCAAACAGGGCTTGGACAGAGTGAAGTGCTTAGTGGTTGCTTAAGGTGGCAGCAGTAGGCCGGGGAGTATGGAGGTGGATGGTGTGGGTTAGAACCCTCTATGGACAATAGGTCTTAGGTTTGTTTGGGTTTATGGGCAGACTGGATGGACCAGTGGTCTTTTTCTACCATCGTTGTCTGTGTTTATGTTTTTATATCTATGGCCTTGGGTTATGATGTCATAAGCAAAGGATAGTGATGTCACAGCAGGTGTAATCAAAAGGAAAATATTTATTTATTGTCTTGGATTAATACCTTTGAGACAAACTCATTTCATAGGTTCCACATCAGAGTGAGCACACAGGGCTGAGGAATTACAAGAAAAAAAACATTTGCAGTGAAGAGTGGTAAATACAGTAGTACAGGGAAATTCTTACAATGAACAAAATACAAAGGCAAGGCAAGTAACAATCAAGAGAACATTCTAATATAAGCACATTAACTCAAGCCATAATAGAGTGATGACACAGACTAGTAAGTACACCTGTAAAAATATAGGTTGCAGTGAGAGAGAGAGAGAGAGAGAGAGAGAGGGAGAGAGAGAAGGGGGGGAATGAGGAACACACAGGTAAAGTCATTATAGGATTGTGGATGAGGGTGAAGTAGGGGAGTATCTGTTTGGAAAAGGCTTTTGAGATGGATGGAAGAGAGGCAGGGAAGGTGAAGGGGCAAAGCAGCCAGGAGGGCTTTGTCAGCAAGGCTAGGTGGATCCAAGAGAAAGTCTACATGGCTGGCCAGAGGCCAACTGGCAGAGACAGAGATAGGGTGGGGAGAGAGAGGGGAGGAAGTGGGAGGAGGAAGGGAGGCAAGAAGTAGAGGATGAGGAATTACACGCAGTTAAGAGCCTGAAGGAGAAAGCTGTTGGGCACTGGGGGGAAGCTAGTGGAAACAGTTGCAGGTAGCAGTAGCAACAAGATGATTTCTGAGATCATGCTTGAAGAGGCCCAACGTTATTGAACTGGAGATAGCAGGAGGGAGCCTGTTTAGCCAGAAGGAAGCCTGGTGGGCAAAAGACCTTTGGAATAATGATGTGTGACAACATGGCACCATGAAGGACATGCTATCTGAACTTCTTGTGCAGCGACTGCATTCAAAGGGGGTGAGGAGCTTCATTATACCATGACATCTAAGGGATCTTGTTTTAATGAAAATTATGATACAGGTGAAATCTGATGGAAAATTATCTTGTTTTAATAAAAATGAAGATAGACAAGATGGCTGTACATCGAGAGCAGCGTTTGCATAGGTTCTCAGGATAATCCAGTTTCTTAACAAAACTGCTGTTGACAGCTGACCAAGGTACACCTTAAAAGTGAGGAAGGGAAAGGAAAAAATGACATAAGTGTTTCACCTTCAGAAAGAAAGAAAGAGAAAGAAAGAAGCAGGTCTGCTTCAATAAATACCTTTGTTTTTCCCCACCAGCAGAGACTGAGCATTCTGTGATAATGACTGCAGTAGCCTCAGAATGTGCCGGTGCGTTCAAAAATTCAAAAACCTCTGAGATGTCATACAGCACACTGCGTCACTAATTCTTTTGCAGAGGCCACCCAAAGTTATCAATTACTGGCTTGTGCTGGCACAAGATCTGAACAAAATCAGATGAAATCACTGCTCAGTTAGAGAGCAAATAATTGCATTTAACTGTATTAGAGGAAAAAATTAAAATGATTACAAAAATACATGAGGATGTGACAAGAAAACTGGACTTGATATTTGCTATGTTCACACTGACAGCATAAAAATGAACTCTACGGGGAGTCAGAATCTCCACTTTGTGGGCTGCTCAACTTGGGACCCGGTGATAAAATATACGGTTGAAGCATTGAATGTCTCTGATAATACACTGTACCTCCCACTGTGCAGGTATTAGGGGTCTCTCAGTGAGGTGCTTAAATGACAACGATCCTCTGAGTCCTGTTTGGATTGTCTTTTGCCAACAACGCTAGTTTATGTTGACTCTAGGGAAGTTAGCTGCGAAACTGCATTGACCACCAACCATACTTACTATCTTTTCTTTGAATCTGACAGATAGAATGTGCTGACAAGTGCAAGGACGAAGGGTGGGATTGTTTCTAAGCAGTCTAAGGTCTACATCTACCAAGACATAGCTACAATTATGCATGCTAGATGGCACCATTTTCTGCAATTTTGGTCTGAGGTCCTCAAGATGGGTGGCAGGTGCTCACTTCTTTATCTGTTGAAAGCTTGAGTATTCCTGCATCAAGAGAAGTAGATATTTGTTTTATTACAAAATAAGAAGAATCTTCTAACCTGTTTTTTTTATTTTACTAGATATATGGAAATTGTCCATGAATTTACAGTTAAACTTAATACTGACATCCCACAAACCTTGTCACATTAATACTCCTATGACACCGTACCCCAAATGGACAGCAAACACTGCCCCCTACCCTCCACACACACATACAGTACACACATGATTTATTTTGGTTTCCTTACTGAAAAATGCTGTAAAATGTGGAAATAGTTATTTTTTATGCATATATTTGCTGTTAAATATTTTAACTTCCACCCCAGCCACCTAGCTACCAAATGCCCTTTGTCTTCCTATTGTAGCTGTTACTATGGAGACACTCTCACACATATCTCTGTAACCTTACTGAGCTACTGTACCATCTTGTGGTAAGGTTTTTCAGAGCTGACAGCTCCTATTTAAGGCCTAAAGCTACAAAAGGAAAGGGGAGGGTGTCTGGTATACCAGAATCAAAGTAATCAGCATTTTTCAAAGTCAAAGCAGCAAATGTAAGACTTCTTTCCTCAATAAGTATATGAAGTGCTGAGATCTTTACTAGTATCCCCAAAGACATTTGCCAGTAACTCCATGGCAAAAATCAAGCTGCTGTCATTTTTATGTTGACGCGATTGCGCAGCCAACATCTTGCGGCAGTGGAGATTTGGGGGTGCGGTCGCTGTTGGGCGAATGCACAGCACACACCAGTAGGTGTGTCCCGCATTCCCCAATCAGCCAGCAGCAGGGGCCGACACCCTGCCTAGCTAATGAGGTGAAGAGGTCTGACAAAAGGTCCGCTGCAATGGGAGTGAAGCTCTCATGCAGCATGACCACAACACGTCTCTCCCTACTTGCAGGCAACATGGCGGCAGTGACTGCCGCCAGTTGCCTCGTCAATCCCCTTCCTTTATTAGGTAATGGCTGGGGGTGCCCAATCCTTCGCATCATGTAACCCCCCTTTTGGATTGCCGTGAGAGTGCCCAATCTCCCTCGGCATCATGCACCCCCCAACAGTTTTCTTACCGACAGGGTGCCAAAACCCTGTCGGCATGTATCCTCTCTCCTCCCTTGAATTTTGCAGACAGGGGCCCACTCCCATCAGTATAATGTGGTCTCCTTCCATTTTTTTGATTGCCTAGGGATGCCCAATCCCTCAGCTCCTGTGGCTCCCCCACTTTCCTTGTTTGCCGACGGGGTGCCTAATCCCCATCAGCTAAAGCACCCACCCACCCACACACACACACACACACACACACACACACAAGTGGCATGCTGGGAGCTCCACCCCTAGCTACAAAGCACCTATTAAATGAAAGTGGTCTCGATGTCTTTAATTTTTTTTCCCTGTAGACGGAAACAGTCCCTCGCAGTCTCCCTGGCCCCTCCCACAATCCGCACTCCACCCACTGCGTTAATCTCAAGCTTCCCCACACCCCCCTCACCCCATACTTACTCCTGGAGTCTAGCGCGATGATCTCCAGTGGATGGGGAACACGTCTACATTCTTCAAAGCCGACCGCGAACTGACCAAATGCCGGCAAGCTGTTTAATGGAATGAATAGGGTTTTTTCAACTTTGCTGCATATCTTGGGCATTTTTTGGAAGTCTGGCACCAAATTTTCAACATGGGGTTTTTGGGACCCCTCCTCATGAATTCTATCACTGTCATGGCGTTAATCAGCCTCGAAAGGTGATTTCTCAGTCACTGCACAGAATCACCTTTCGGGACCGATTAACAAAACGACAGTGCCAGTGTTCAAGGAGGTGGCCTCTCAAAAAGCCTATGTTGTAAATTTGGTGGAAAAAATCCAAAAAATGACTCTGATGTGCATTGCGCAGTTGCTACCTGACCTAAGCCAACCGCAAATTCCTATTTTCATGCCAGATTTTCAACATTGTCATTTTTGTATACCTCCTTGTGAACAGTACAGCTGTCATTTTCCACATCCTTCCCAAATGCATTTCCGCACTTCGGGCGCATAACAGCGCAGTCACTGTGGGAAATCAGTGTTTGGGCCAGATTATGAAAATGACAGTGACACAGTTCATGAGCAGAGGTCCTAAAATTCCTAAATTGAAAATCTGGTGACGATATCTAAATGACTATACATGGGCGTGTGTTGGCAGATTGCACGCACACTCTTAACGTCGTGCATTTGTAATATTTTCACTCTGGATTTTCACCATTGGCATTTTTCCACACCTCTTGATGAACAGTACAGCTGTCATTTCACATATCCTGCCCAAAATGTGTTTGCGCACTTCCGGCGCAGAATAGCGCGGTCACTGTGCGAAATCACTTTTTGGGACAGTTTGAGGAAATAACAGTGAAACTGTACATGAGCAGAGGTGCTAATATATCTATGTAGAAAATTTGGTGCTGAACGCCCATAAAATGACTGTGTTCCAAGTGTGCGTTGCACATTTCCCACGCACCCTTGTAACTTTGCAAATTTGCTATATTTACATGCCAAATTTTCAACACTGGCATTTTTTTACACCTCTTTATGAACTGTACAGCTGTCATTTTTCACATCCTGCCCAAAATGTTTTCCCCGCACTGCACTACCAAAGCCAATTCCAGCGCGGCAACATTCGGCATTGACAAATGCTTGTTTCTACTTTCATACTCCAAACCATGTAGTGATTTCAGAGGACATGCTTATGTCAGTAAAGTTGTGACTGAGTGCCCAGCTGAAGTTCTAATATCTGTTTGTAAGCTCCCCCTTTCATGGTGTCTAGGGATATGGTGGAGGAAGTCCATGGGGAGGGGGGCACGTACAGCAGAAGAAGACACACACCTGGACGGCTTTGCTTCCCAGGCCTTGCTGGACCTGGGATGCCCCTCTAACATTCTGGGTGCTGGGCTGTGGAGGCAAAACTCTTCAGAATAAAGCAAATCTACAAACTGCAGGAATAAGGGGATCCCATTTAATGAAGAGATAATTAGAACAGGAAACAGTCACTCCATGGAGCAGTAAAACACACACAATTTTGCTCTGGCCCGAGAGGTCACATCAGAAGCTAGCTGGGTACTCTGGACTGTGAAGGTCACATTCAAGCATTAAATCCAGGCAGCTACCCTTAGGCAAGGCAGTCAGATGTCCAAACACAAGCAGCATAACTGGAGGCTGAATTAGGCCTGCAAACTAGGCAGCAACAGTTCTCCTTCTTCCTCTCCTTCCTCTCTCTATCTCCTGGTAGGGAGCACTGACCTCCTGAGGGATGGACAACCCTGCCCACACTCACCCTCAGCATCAGGCTCCTCAAAATCCAGGGACCCAAGTAGGTACCTCCACCCCAAGCAGCCAAGGTGAATGTCTCCACCTGTCCCCACACTCAAAACTGGGCAGTTCCAAACTCAGAGTCATATGGGACCAGGGTCTATCCTCAGATCCCTGATCCTCTCTGGATCCCTCACATCACAGTCTCTCCATTAAAGCTGGGAGATATTGGGGCCAAGGGCTGTGCCAGTACCTTGGACCCTCCCTCACTATCCCTTCCTTATCTTCCCCCTGGTCTCTCTCTCTCTCTGGGTCCCCAGAGACACCATTTCTGTCCCTCTGATCCCTGTCTCCCGCCCTTCATCTCACTGCAAGCAGCAATTCCCCTCATGGGGGCCCCACTCAGCAGCAATCCCCCAGGCTAAGAGCTGACAACCCACCCCCATGCTGCAGGTCTCATGCAGGCTCTCCTCCTTCTCCTCTGAGGCACTGATTTTCAAGACTGAATCAAAACAGGGCTCTGAAAGTAACACCCACTGCCACATCACTGCAGCTCTACTAAGCACCACTGCCCAAAAAATAAATGAAGTGATCCGCGGTATTGCTGATTGAGCTGGCAATCTCCTCCTCTCGATCCCACTCTCACTCTACTCCTGGTTCTCTCCCTTTTTCCCACTCAGCTCCCTCCTTTAATCTCCTCCCAGAACATGGAAAAAAAAAGTACTACTGATAGACTTACAGGACCTGTATTCCCAATAAATAACTATTTACACTGGCTCCAATGTTGGTACCAGCCAGTGTCAAACTACCTCCCCCACAAATGGAGCAGCTGCTCCTTTAAATTTTCTCACTTGGTGGCCATAGGCTGCCATAACTATTTACATGATATATATATATATATATATATGTATGTATGTATATACATAGCTATATATAGGGGTGGGAATATCCTGGCACTTGGCCCAATCCACCACAGGTCAAGACACCGGGATCCAACATGGCCAGAGCTGTGAAGCCACAAAGCACCACACGATGTGAGTTCTGCCCCTCCTCTGAGCTACCGATGCAAGCAGCACCATGGGGGTGACAAGGAGCTGCAACTCCCAATGTCAAATCCATTTGTCCATTTGGGGGGCTTACATGTTGATGGCATTTTTCTCATGGCCAAGCCTCCTGCCATACTTACTCTATTTATACCCCTAGGGGGTGAACACACTTCCCCTTCCTTTTATAATATAGCTGCTGGCCTCTAATGACAGCCACTTACTTGGACAAACCACTGGTTCCTTTTTAGGGAACACTGAACATAAAAAAGGCACACTGACATACCCTCCTCCTAGTAAAATGCCAGGGATTACTTTTTTGGGAGCAAATATTTTTCATTTTTAAAATGATTAAACAAAAATAAAAAAATTACACTTTCCATAAATAAAATTATAGTAAATCATCTTACTCCCCATTTTATGTAAGCAATTAGGTACAACAGGGTGTGGGTTAGGCTGAGATAACCATCTGTCTAGAGGTGTAGTGAGGTCTGAGGTTGCAAGCAGAGGGCCTTGCCGCCCCTGGAAGCACAGTTATCTAGCCTACCCCACACCCTTGAGGTCATATTCTGCTCATAAAATGGATAAACTGCAAAAAGAACAGTTACATCCTTATCACAACAATAGGTCTTTGAGAGAATCTCTTTCATCAGACCACACCTTTGAAACTGTCCCCAAGTCAGTGTTAGAACTACACGGAAACTTTTGCAAGCTGGGGGCCACCCATGATGACAATGTCATGCATCAGTGTCTACATAAACATGAATGGCCCCCTCTCGCTTCAGTTCCTTATTGGAGATTATGCCTGGTGGACCTCACTATGGGGAACGAGGAGTGAAAGGCTGCATCCTGCATACCAGGCAAAAGAGGTGCTAAAAAAAGCAGTGATGGAATAACTCTGTACAGAAAATCTGGTGACCAACCCCTGAAGGGAGAAGTTGGGTGGGTCAGCATGGCCGGATGAAAAAGATTATCTCAAAGAGAAACTGTTATGATAAGTATATAGTTGTTCTATCTTCTTTGAGGATATCTCTTTCATCATGCCAAACCTTTGGAACAAGTCCCAAGCAGTACTAAAAAAAACAGATCGTGAGGGTGGATGGAGACATAAATGCTCCTGAAGTAGGCCTTGTAAGACAGCCATGACAAAATCCACCCGTCTACGAGACACAGTCTCCAGACTGTAATGTTTAGTGAAAGTGTTGACAGTACTCCAAATGGCAGCTGCACAAATTTCAGAAGTTGAGACATTTTTGAAAGAAGCCACCGAAGTGGCCATGTCTCTAGTAGAATAACCACACACTGCACCAAGAAGTTTCTTACCATGCTTCCCATAACAGAAAGTAATACAGTTTGCCAGCCGTTGGGACAGGCACTGTTAAGACACAGGGGCTACCTCTTTCCCAGAGATAAATGAAATAAAAAGCTTGGACCGTCTTTTTCCATATAGATTTTTATCCTCCTGGAGCCTGGCAGGTGGCTATGGCCCTCCCTTGGAGGTACTCATCCTCCGTGCCCCAGTGTCCTCGCTGACTGCCTCTATAATTCCCCCGTGGCTTGCCTCCCATGATGGGGCAAGTTAGGGGACTGTCAACTTTCTCCACCCCAGCATAATCTAGAAGTCGTGGTGGCCGCAAGGACATGTTGGGCCATCATGGAGCCTGCTAGCTCCCTTCTTTTCACGTTTTCTCCTGTCCAGCATCCCCACCAACATAAGGACACTGGTTATGTGTCTCCCGACCCATCCTGCCCTCCAGTTACCGCCAGAGGGCAGTCGATGAGTGGAATGACAGGACCTCCCTTCCCTGAGAGAGAAGAGCAGTCCTCCGGATGCTCAATCCTCTCTTGCCCCTGCTGACCCCCAGCGATTCGGGCTCATTCCCGAACCTGGGTCGCTGACGTGGCGTGAGTTGTAGTGACCAGTGCCTGAATCTCCAGTGCCAAGGGTCAACCAAAATCTTTGACTTTCTGCAGTTCTTGGTGGGATTTCCATAATATGGTAAAACTGAGTAACTGCACTGTAAAAATATGTTGGCTATATACGCTGAAAATGATGGTTAAGCTAAAATAAAATGACATTAATTTGCCAGAATTGTGCAATTTCAATAGAAGTGGATTAGGCTCTAATCATTTAGCACTACATTAAATTTATAAACAGAGAAACGTAGACATAGAAACATAGACTTTGACAGTAGATAAGGACCGCTTGGCCCACCTAGTCTACCTTTTCCTTACCTATTGGATAAGATGCAGATCCTTGTTACCAACAGTCTACTTCCTCCTACCCCCAACTAGAATTGCCTTATGTCTGTCCCATGCATTCTTGAATTCTCCCACTATTTTTGACCCCATGACCTCCAGGTATACATGTTAAGCTCCTTTAGACTGTCTTTGTATGACTTTTGTTGCAGACCCTGCACCATTTTAGTTGTGCAGATTTGACGAACTAGTGCCATGTGCTAAATATAACTAGCATGAACATAACCCAGTTTACAGTATCTGAGGATTCTAAGCACATCTAAAGCATAGAGGAATGTTTCCCTGGATTGGCGTAGTCCAGGAAATAGACTGGAAGGTGGATTGCTTGATTCGCAGGACACTCAGACACCACCTTCGTCAAGAATTTAGAATTTGAATGCAAATACAGTCTTTGTGAAAAATCAACTGTGGAGGCTCACACATTACAGCCTGTAGCTCTGAAACCCTTTGAGCAGAAGTAATAGCAACCAAAGAGAACGCTTTCCATGAAAACAGGTGTAAGTCACAACTCGCGACAGTCTCAAAAGGAGCCAAAGTAGGCTTTTCCAACACAAAATTAAAATCCCAAGCTGGGACTGGAGTCCTAATGGAGGTTTTATATGTAATATGCCTCTCAGAAAGGTACAGGATACTTCTGGCTGGGGTCTATGTGATAACGGAGAACACCTAAAGGCGATCACCGTTATAGTACAGTCAGAGTGCCAAAAACATTTTCGGCACTCTGACAACCCTGGCACACAGGACAACGGTGCCAGGACAGTTTCTTAATGCTTTCTGTGGGGGGGGGGACTGTGCCCCTCCCACCACACCCCCTCCTTCGTGGGGGGCTTCTCCCCACACCTCTATTTTAGAATTCTCAGCTCCAGGGGGTGCATGTTGGGGGGGGTATGAAAGCATTAAAAAAAAAAAGGTTCGGCAGGGCACAATAAAATTGCACCAGCGCCTGGACCCGAGCCCAGTACCTCACCCACCCCAACCACTAGCCAACCCCCGATGCCACGACGCAGCTCAGCCATCCACTGCAGCGCCACCCCCTACAGCCCCTCCCAGTCCATGCTCACCCCCCCATGCGCGTACACATAGCGACATCCTGTCGCCCAGTTCGCCCAACTCCCTCTGGTCTCCCTACCCTCCCATCGCTGTGAGGGGTTGCGCCAGGAAGGAGTCGCCATTACGGACGGCGTCTTCCTCATGCGCCCACTTCATGGGATATCCTCTAGCTGCGCAACCATATTATCATCCACAGGGGCATTAAAGGCTGAACTGGCTGCCAAATGCACCCTGAATGAGGAATACTGAAGACCTGAGTCTGAGAGAGAGAACAAGTATTCCAACATAACATTAACAGGGCAAGTAAATGGATCTAGGTGCTTGGAGGTAGCCCACAATGTAAACAGCTTCCACTTCAAAGAGTATGTATTTCTAGTGGAGGGTTTTCTAGCTGCCACCAGAACATTCGCCACTTTAACAGGTACTAAACCTTGCTATGGTTATGTCTTCAGGAGCCATCCATGTAGATGCAGGGATTTCAGGTGTGGATGGACCAGAGACCGCTTGTCCTGTGAAAATAGGCCCCTACACAGTGGCAGAAGGACTGATGGTTCCACTGCTAACTGTTGGAGTAGTGGACATCAAATCTGCTGAAGCCAAAGTTAAGCAACGGATGAGGGTTGCTCCTGCTATTTGCAGTTTGAGGAATACTCTGTATATGAGAGAAAATGGTGGAAAGGCATACAGAAACTTCTCTTTCCAAGAGAGGGGCAACTCGTCTCACCAAACAACTCCTGACCCCGAAGCAAGCGAGCAAAAACATGGCAGTTTTGCATTGCTTTGGGATGCAAAAAGGTCCAACTCTGGGTGACCCCACCTTGCAAAGAGATCATTCCCTACTGATGTCAGCAGTTCCCATTCATGTGGGCTGGACTGTGACCCACTTCACCTGTCTGCCAAGTCATTTTGGACATCTGCAAGATGCATGGACAAGAGTTTTACGCTGTGTTCTAGAGTCCACTGCCATATTCTAATTGCTTTCCTGCACAGCGGATATGAAAGAGTCCCCCCCATGTTTGTTGATGTAATGTGTCACACTGACATTGTCTATCTGTACTGACAGAGGACCTGGTGTCAGATGCACTTGAAATGCCTGGAGATTGTGGAGAACAGCTCACATCTCCAGGACATTTACAAGTAAGTTTTTCTCTATCTGGGTCCCAGTACCCTGTGTTTGATAAGATCCTAGGTGTGCTCCACACCCAGATCCCAAGGCATCTGAGGTGAGAACTTGTGTTGGGGTTGGACTCAGAAACTGAATGCACTTGGGCATGTTGGTGTGATCCATCCACCATGTCAGGGCCTTTTCCAGTGGAGTTGTTACTAACACTCAGTCATCTAGACCATCGTGGATTATTCCCACTGGATTCAGAGACCACTGTGGGAGCCTCACATGCAAGCAGGTCAATGGCAGTGTTACAGTGGCTGCTGCCATAAGGCCCAGAAGGCATAACAAGGTTCTGGCTGGCATATACCAACTGTGGCACACCAGATATGCCTGCGCTAAAAGACACTCTGCTCTGTCCAAAGGCAGGAACGTTCAACCCTGATCCACATCTAGTACAGCCCCTATGTACTGCAGTCTTTGACAGGGGTCAGTACCGACTACGGCAAATTCACCATCACCCCAAATGGTTGAATAAGGTTCTGGTTCAAACCAGGCTGTGCATTAATTGTTCCCAGGAGTGGGCCTTCAATAGCCAATCACCGAGGTAAAGGAACACATACAGTCCTTACTTGCAGAGGGCTGTTGCAACCATTGCCCAGTATTTGGTAAAGACCTATGGTGCAGAAGACAAGCCAAAGGGAAAAACCCTGAACTGGTAATGCTCCCCTTCCAACAGGAATCTCAGATACTTTCTGTGATTCTTCCAGATTTTGATATAAAGGTACGGATCCTTCATGTCCAGAGAACTGATCCAGTCTCCTGTCTTCAACAGGGTAATAAGGGCTTGTAGGGAGGCCATATAGAACTTCTTGTACTCTATACAGAAATTCAGGTCTCTCAGGTCTAGAACTGGGTACAGATCCCCTGTTCACTTAGGGACTAGGAAGTATCTGGAGTAGAAGCCCCTGTTCCTGAGGCTGAATAGAATGGATGGTGGGTGGGCAGAGAGGAACAGTGAAAAAGCAGGGATACTGAATTAATATTTCTGCTCAGTATTCACAAAAGAGGAGGAGGAGGGGGAAGTGCCTAACCCAATTAACAGAAGCACTCTTGATAGGGGGGGTCGATCCCAGTCCTTTCACAGAAGAAAGGGTTCTGAAAGAACTCCTAAAACTGAAGGTGGACAAAGCAATGGGAAATGATGGAATTGACCCCAGAATTCTAAAAGAAATAAGGGGAGAACTAGTGAAACCACTGACTACCCTTTTTAACAAATCATGGGAGAATGGTGTGGTACCTGAGGACTGGAGAAAGGCAGATGTGATTCCTCTTCACAAAAGTGGGACCAAGACAGAGGCAGGAAACTACAGACTTGTCAGTTTGACCTCTGTGGTAGGGAAAGTGATGGAATCACTTCTGAAGGAAATAATTGTTGAGTACCCAGAAGCCAGTGGGGCACAGGACTCAAGGCAGCATGGGTTCACAGTGGGAAGGTCATGTCAGTTGAATCTAATTGAGTTCTTTGACTGGGTGACCAAAGTAGTAGACCAGGGAGGGGCTGTGGACATGGCCTACCTACTGTAGACTTTAGCAAGGCATTTGACACAGTCCCACACAAAAGATTAATAGTCAAATTAACCAGCCTGGGAGTGGGTCATAGGGTGGTAGCCTGGGTAAAACATTGGCTGGACAACAGGACACAGAAGGTAATTGTAAATGGAGTCCACTCTGAAGAAAGAGGGGTTACTAGTGGGGTGCCGCAGGGTTCAGTACTGGTCCAGTCCTTTTTGATGTCTTTATAAATGACATTGCAGAGGGACTAGAAGGAAAAGTATGCCTCTTTGCAGATGACACAAAGCTCTGCAACAGGGTTGATACACAAGGAGGCGTGGAAAGGATGAGAAGGGACTTGGCAAGGTTGGAGGAATGGTCAGGATTCAATGCAAAGAAGAGCAAAATAATGCACCTGGGAAAAAAAACCCAGGGGAAGATTACACAATGTGGGGGAGAGGTAGTAACAACAACAAAAATGGAAAGAGACCTGGGGATAATCTTATCAGATGACCTTAAGGTTAGCAAGCAATATGAGAAGGCAGTAGGGAGGGCTGAGGGTATACTGGGATGAATAGGGAGAGGCATCATCAGCAGAAAACAGGAAGTTGTTATCCCTCTGTACGGACAGTTGGTGAGACCCCATCTGGAGTACTGTGTCCAGTTTTGGAGACCCCATCTCCGCAAGGACATAGACAGAATAGAGGCAGTCCAGAGGAGGGCAACTAAAATGGTGCAGGGTCTGCAAGAGAAGCCATACGAGGAGAGACTAAAGGAGCTTAATATGTATACCCTTGAGGAAAGGAGGGAGAGGGGGACATGATAGAAACTTTTAAGTACCTCAGTGGAATCAACAAAGTCCAAGAGGGTAGCATCTTTCAGAAAAAGAGATGTGCAAGAACAAGGGGACACAATTTAAAGATGGGGGAGCAGTTCAGGGGCAATGTGAGGAAGTATTTTTCACAGAGGGTGGTGGATGCATGGAACAGCCTTCCTGAGGAGGTTGTGGGGTCTAAAACTGTGGGAGAATTCAAGAATACATGGGACAGACATAAGGCAATTCTTGTGGGGGGTAAGAAGAAATAGGTTGTTGGTTAACTAGGATCTGTAGCTTATCCTGTAGGTAGGGAAATGGGCAGACTAGGGGGGCCAAGCAGTCCTTATCTGCCGTCAAAGTCTATGTTTCTATATTTCCTCTGCCTGACAGGATCTGATTCTATGGCCAAATTTTAAAGCAAAGTTTTAACTCCTCTTTGAGCAGTGACATGTGCCCTGGGGAATACATGGAGACAGGTGGTGGATGATCTGGATGGGTCTCCAGAAGCTCCAAAGCATGGCTTTCCGCAATAATGTCCAGGACCCATTCATCCGAGGTTATCTCCCTTCACTGGTTCAAGAAAGGGAGGGCTGACCCCTACAACCAGCCCTGGAAGCTGTGGTGATCAGTGGTTGTATGGCAGTAAGTCATTCTGAGCCAGTGGGGGAAACACCACTGGCTCTGCCTCCTATGTGTGCTTTGGAATGAGCACCTGGGGGATGGTTGGCAGGCAAGGCTACAGCACCTTTACCTCTGTCTTGTTGCTTGTAGATTGGTGTGCTACCCCTGGCTAGAGTGGACAAAACTGACCTTGACTCTTGCCCCTGCCTAGTGTGGGGTATAGGGATTTGACTGACCTTAGAATGATCACATATGATTTTAGGCCTTTTAAAGCTGCTTCCACATCATACACAAGCAGTTTGTAACCTACAAAAGGGGCATTTAACACTGCTTGTTGCACATCATTACTAAACCCAGCTGCTCTAAGACATGAATATTTTTTTATGCAAATGACAGAAGCAGTGGCTCTGGCAGAGGCATCCGAGACATCATTGGCTGAGTGGTTCAAATGTTTGCTCACCTCAGCCCCTGCAGATAAAGTTGTCACTAACCCTGCTTTGGTCTGGCCTTCAGGAAGGGCTTGTGCAGCTGCCTTGGCGCTCCTCCAGAGGGTGTTTTGGTATTTGATCATATGGGCCCAGTAATTTGTAATACACAGGTCCAGTGATACAGATGCATAGGTACATTTCCCCATGACATCCAGCCTTCCATATCAGGATGCAGGGAGCTCATATGTTTGGCACCCTGGATCTGTCATGGGCAGCCGTAATGACCACGGAGTCAGTTTCTGGCTGGTTAGCATAATAAGGCTTGTTAGGTGGTGCAGGGTACATCTTGTCAGCCTTCCTAGGGACTGCTGGTATAGCACTGGGCCTATACCAAGCAGCATAAGTGGCATTCTCCAGCACTGGGTATAGTGGAGGGATGACTATGGCAGGGGATTCTGGCATTTCCAAAAACTCCAACAATTTTTTTGTGGAGTCTTCATCTTTCAGTGTGAATCCCATAGCTGCCTGCATTTTCTACATCATTTTCTTAGAAAGAGGGATCCTCTGGTAGTGATCTTGGACAACTGACCACCGATTTCTCACACTGCAGGAGGATAAGGTGGAGATAGTACCAGGCAAATACTGGTCTTCAGCATAACTGTCCTCTTCCTCATAATCTTTTTCCGTTATGAGGTCTGGGTTATGGTCCACCTCGTCATCATCTCCTTCAACTATAGGGATTGAGGAGTGTACCAGAGACACTGGCAGTGTCTGAGCAGGCCTCTTTTTCATAGTGTTGGGTTTTGGTGTCAATGAATTCTGAGTGTTTGAGACTCTCGTCACTGTAAGTACAGGCTGGTCATGCAGGCCTGAGAGGAAGCAATGCATTATTTCTGAAAATGATACCAGCACTGTTTGTGCATCAGTGACGCCTGTAGTAGGGGTCACAACTGTAGTAGTTGATGGCAGGTTCAGACCTGGTGACAACAGCTTTGTACGACCCATAATAGGACCAGTAGCACCTTAGCCAAGCCCCAACCTTGGTGTCTGGTCAATGGTCTGGGGGAGGGGCTGTAGCCAAAGCCACTGGAGCGGACAATGACTATGATAAGTAAGTTCCTGCTGGCTGCAACAGTGACCTGGAGCATGTCACGGAGGCCTTGTCCTTATCCTTGTCATGGTGCTTATGCTTGTGGCCGCCTGATGATGACTTACCTTGGGATTTTGATGATTGCAGTTTGGTCATTGGGACAGGCAATGTAGACTTTTCTTGTAGTTGTTTTTCCATTGCTGCCAAAGTTTTCTTTAACAAAAACTTTTCTAGCACCCCTTTTCTGCATCACCTGGTAGTGGCGTTGAAGCCTTTGCAAATCTCATATGATTTCACATTCTTCTCTCGCCAGTTGCAGTATCGGAATAGAGTGTAGGGTTCTTCCAGGAGCATGCAGGAGCTAAAAATCACTAAAATAGCAATACTTAGCTATGGGAAAAATTAATAACAATGGCGACTATCAGCTGACATTTTTGTGAGTAGGTCCCATGAGTATGATCAATGGGGGAAAAGAACTGAGGAGAGAGGGGGCCACCCACGTTTATGTAGCCACTGATGCACGACGTCATCATGGGTGGCCCCTGACTTGCAAAAGTTTCTGTGTGGTCCTAGCACTAGGACGGTTGGGGAAGGGAAGGGGGGGGATTGTTTAGCCAGAAAAGGCACACTAAGCCAGAGCTTGTTTCCAGGTGTGACCTGGGAGCACAAGGAAGTTAAGTGACTTGCTCAGGGTCACACAGTATGCAAGTGGAAGCTGTGGGATTCAAACACAGGTCTGGTCTGCTGGATGTCACCAGATTTGCAGCTCAGAGCCTTAGACCACTGCACTATACTGCCTTCTGACACTGCACTGACAGAGGTATAGTTTCAAAGGTGTGGCCTGATGAAAGAGATATCCTTAAAGATCCGTATGAATTGCAAAAAGTTAAAAAAGGTATGCCTTTTTGCAGGTGACACCAAAATCTGCAATAGACACTCAGGAGGGGGTGGAAAAATGTGTAGGGATCTTCGGAAACTCATGAAAAGATCAATAATATGGCATTTAAGGCTCAATGCCAGAAAGTGCAAAATCATGCACCTAGGGCATAGGATCCCTGGCGGTGAGTATAGGATGGGGGAGGTACTGAGAGTCACTAGACAGGAAAAGGACCTCAGGGTTGTCATATCTGAGAACCTCAGGGTGGCAGGCCAATGTGACAAGGCAGTGGGTAGGGCTAGTGGGATTCTGGAGTATGTATAGAAAGTACCTCAAAGGGGTGAACAGGATGCAGGTGGGGAGTCTCTGTCAAAGAAGAACAAGCACCAAGACCAGGAGAGGGCATGCAATGAAGTTAGAGTTGAGGAAATTTAAGAGTGATGTGAGGAACTGTTTCTTCACTGAAAGGCTGTAAGACACCTGGAACAGACTGCCAGTGGAAGTGGTGGAGGCTGGACTAGTGGGGGGCTTCAAGAATGTATAGTACACACATTAGGGTTTATTAGATAAGAGGAAAAGAGTAGGAGGGTCTATGGAAACCAGCTAGGGTCTGTGGGGACAGGCAGGGAATGTCTAGGCAGACTGGATGGGTCAAGCAGTCCTTTTCTGCTATCAAATTCTATATTTCTATGTTTTAGTGTAAAACAGATATTTTCTTTTGTTAAAGCTAACTTGCAAAAAGTAGTCCCTCCCCATCTGTGAGTCATCTGTCTTTCCACACATTCAATAGATGGAATATTTGTTTATTGCAGAATACATGAATTGAAATTCTGCAGAATTCCTCTGGCAGAATGTCCCCCCTACACACACACACACACACACACACACACACACACACACACACACACACACACACACACACACACACAACAGAAGGCTGTATATGAAGCCAAGATCTTGACTGTGTCTGTGGCAGGGAACAGCATAGATTGCCCTGGCAAGCTGGTAATGATAGAAGGGGGATTTTAATGGTCACCCAAAAAAACATCAGAGGCTCCATTTTCAAAGGGTGATGCAGGGCTTGTGTCAAGCCCTACATCACACCTGTTTTTTGGCGCAGCTGTGCCAAACTTCTTTGACGCTACTGCACCCGATTTTAGTACATCAAGCACAGCTGCGACAGTTTCATCACTTTATAGCAGCTTGTCCCAAAGATTTGGCACAAGCCACATGAAAAGTGTCTTCTCTCCAAAGAGCGCAAGTTAGGCCAGGGAAAACATGATATCACTTCTGACATTTGGCGCTGAGGATTGAAAATCCCGATTGCCGGCTGGGAGAATGCCACAAGCTCCATGTGCCAAACGATCAGCGCACCAGGGGCTTGCTGCATTCACTGGGCTTTGAAAATTGAGCCCCAGGAGATTAATCTGTGACTAGTACGTCACTTTCAATAACAAGCATTGGTTATTGCTGAATATTTTCTTGTTTCTTATTGATTTACATATAATTTCTTATTCACCCCCACTCCATGCCCCCAACCCCCAACCCGGTCTGATTGTCATATGTAGTCTAAGAAGGTGCTTCAATGACATTGCCACCAAAACAGTTTATTTCAAGTTGCAATCTATAAAAAAAAAGTTACACAGTGATGTATGTATTTGAGATGCTACTCTAATTTCAGAAGACATCAAAGAGGGAATAAAATAAGTGGTGTATACTTGCTTGATTAATCTTAGACTAAACACCATTCTCCCCTACCCCCAGACTGCACCTACTCATTTATAAATTAAAAGGCCTGTTTTCTTAGTGTGAGTAACCATATTATTGGCCCACTTTCCAATACTTGTACTGGTTTACAAATTCACACGCATTTCCTTCTCCCAGCTCACACACTGCATTGTCCAGTACATGAAACAGTTCCTACTGTCGAACGCAGTGCTGCTGACTCGCATAGTTGCTCTGAAACAATTTGATCTGAATGTCTGTGCAAGCACACCTCATCGGCTCTGAGGTGCTGGCTTGTTTGACTTAGGCCTTACATTCTCATGCAGTTATGCAATTCCCAAGGCCTTGGCCTTTAAAACCACACACAGCAAGACAGTGAGATGCACTATTAGATAACCATTGAAAACCTCACACAATTAAACACAAACAATTTATTTGGCCTTTAAAATCTCACAGACACACAATTCCCTTATCCAGGTCTACTGTACTACACAAAGGGGGGAGATGCATATAGCTGCAGTCTGCAAGGCGCAGTTAGGACCTCTCAAGAAATTAACACAAAAAAGCACATAAACTGTGGAAGAGAAGGTTGGCCGCGCACACACTAAAATCTCCAAAAAGTACTAGTCACTATCACTGAAAATCTATTAATTGTTGTAAGAAGCACATAAATGTACAAAAGCTGTCATCCATTACCCTCATGTGCTCTTTACTACAACAAATACATGTTCAGTGATGTTACATTTACAGTACTGTAATTGTGAATTTGATCGCCTTTGCCATAATTTCTTGACTGTAACATGTCCCCCTTCCCCAGTGTCTCTTGTTAAATTGCCTGTAACGTCCAGTCTGCTGGCATCCTGGCTGATGCTCTGAGTTACCATTCTTCTGTCTTCTGTATCTGGAAGAATAGGGTGCCCAGAGTGCAACCACGTATATTGGCCGTGCGGGATTACACCCACTACACACCCGAACAATTCACAGATCATCTAAGCAACCTAGATTGGAGCCCGATCAAGCTCCTCCCTACCCTTGACGAGGCTGTGGCCTTCTTCCAGAGGATATTTAACATGGCAGCTAACCTCCTTGCCCCTATGAAGAAACTTCGTGCCAAGGGCAGCTGCTACAACTGGATAACCCCTGCACTAAAGGCCCTCACGACGCACCGTGACAAGGCTTGGAAAAAGTTCAAGCACTCCTCCCTACCGGCCAACCTTATGACATACAAAACCCTTAGGAACAAATGCAAATTGGCCATAAAAAAAGCTAAAAAAAGAGTACATCACGCGGCTTCAGAAAAATAACCTAGGGAACCCTAGACTTTTCTGGGCCCACATCAACAAATTGGATAATGGGAACGGCAAGTCCGAACCCGGCCCCATTAAGGTCAACAGACAACTAATTCATGAGGATCCCTTAATTGCCACCTCACTAAATCACCACTTCACTAACCTTGACCCGTACAAGGCTGCCCTACCCCCCCACCACAGACCCCAGCACAAGGGTTCCCCCTGACCTCGACCGCCCATCCTTTCATCTTCAGCTAGTCAAGCCTAAAGAGGTTCTATCACAACTTAAAACTCTAAAAACCTCTGGTTTGGAGGGACCCGATGGGATTCACCCCAAGCAGCTGAAGGATGGGGCCCCGGCCCTGGCCAGACCCCTATCCTGGCTTACCAACTGCTGTGTGAAGGATGGCGCCATCCTTACACAGTGGAAACAGGCCCATGTGGTCCCAATCTACAAGGGCGGCCACCGGGAGTCAATTTGGCAACTATAGACCAATCTCCCTACTCTGCATCCTGTCAAAAATCCAGGAAAAGCTGATCTATGGACAACTCCACGACTACTTGAAGGTCCATAAAATCCTGGCACCCTCCTAACACGGCTTCAGAACCGTGCATGGGACTGACACAGCACTGACCAAATTTGCAACAGACATACTCTGAGACCTGGACAAGGGTACCCCTACTGGTGCAGTCTTTATAGACCTTTCCAAGGCCTTTGACCTGGTCCACCACAATCTCCTACTCACTAAGCTGAGCAACATAGGCCTAGACTGCCACGCTCTAAAGTGGTTCAAGAGTTACTTGACCGGTCGCACGCAGAGGGTAAAGTGAAAGGACACCATATCTGGGCCACTTCCACTAAAAGAGGGGGTGCCTCAAGGGTCAATACTCGGCCCCCTCCTCTTCTCCCTGTTCACTAATGAACTATTGGACCAGTGGGAGCTCTGTTGTCCAGTACGCGGATGATGCAGTCATCTACCGTTCCACCGCCAATCTGGGAGACCTTAGCCTCTTACTCCAAGATGACCTCCAGTCACTGGAGCACTGGTTCACCGAGAACAGAATGGTCCTCAACATGTCCAAAACTAAGGCAATGCTGTTTGACCATAGATCCCTTGGTCAGGACAGAACACAGCACCTACAACTCACCTCCGCATCTGGCAACAGCCTAGAAGTAGTGCCCTCCCTGAAATACCTCGGCCTTACCCTGGACCAGGGCCTCACCCTGAAGAATCACGTAGACTCAGTCACCAAAACCTTACATGGGAAACTAGGCACCCTCTATCATCTGAAAGACCAGCTCATACCCGAAGCCAAAATCTCAATCGCCACCAGCGTCCTCCTCCTGACACTCACATATGCTGCCCCAGTCATGCAAGCGTTGAGAAAGCTGGAGAGGAACAGATTTCAGGTACTTTACAACAAGATGGCTTGCTTCACCTCCCAGGCCAACCCTAGGGATCACCACTGCGACTCCCTATCCTTTCTAAACTGGCCCTCACTGGATGCGCGCCTCTAGTACCCTCTGCTCAGCCTAGCCTACAAGTTAGTCAGCCCGACCCCTCCCCCAGCCTCTCTGGTCTTGTTGCTCTAAAGGCCAATCACTGACACCTCTGCACAACCGACCGAACTCTCCTAGATGTCCCCAGGGTTAGAACCAAGGCAGGCGGTATGTCCTTTGCCCTCACCGCTCCCACACTGTGGAACCAACTCCCTTCTGGGGTGCAGGAAGCCCCCTCTATCAAAAACTTCCGCACTAGGCTAAAGGCCCACCTAGCGGTCGCCAGTTCCTGCCATTGCACTGGCTCCTGATAGGAACCCAGAGATAAATGACTAACCAGGTCCTATCCTCCACCACTGTTTAAACTCCATGTTAAACTTCTAATATTCGTACTATGTTATCACTGATGATCAACCTATTTATTACATTTGTACTGCTATGCTTCTGTACTGCCATCATAATTGTGTTATTGTGATTCCTGTAACCCGAACTAACACTGTATTTGTCTCTTGTGTTATGTAATCCTAGGTCGCCCCTGAAAAAGGGATCTCCGGGGCTCAGTGGGCTTATACGGTCACCAAAATTTAATAAATAAATAAATTACATGTCCCCCTCCCTCAGCATCTGTTGTTAAATTGCGATTTCCATAATTTCCTTATGCCTCCCAAATGAACAAGAGATAGTCCTTTATGCCCCTCCCCCATCTGCAGACATATCTATGTAGTCCCCTCCCCATATCTGGGGTAAGCAGGTTGAATCACTGGTGAGGGAAGTGTACAAACAATAATTTGACATTCCAGTATTGGGATGACCTGCCTGGCACACAGAAACTATCAGGGATGATGCCAGGTTGCAAAGAAAGGGGTTAGGAACACAACAGACCCCACAACAATAACTGAAGGCCCATACAGGGTGTATAGCCTAAAGTTGGATCCAATTAATGTCCAAGATACTGAGCACAGTACTTCCAAGTAATCATGCATGTGTCCACATCACTAATTTTTCCTCAGTCCATTTGAAAAGTCCATATTTGAATTTCTTATTCCCATGGGGAGGTTCATCTTGAGTCTTTAAACATCCATTCATCTCAGAATACCCTTTGTAGCAGTCCAGAATTAATTTGGGATCTTCAAACAACCTAGTGGGGTACAACTCTGAAATTTCTCACACGATGCTGAGATGCGGCTTTATCCTCCCAAAAGAGACTTCTCTTTGTGTGCTGTGGTACTTGTGACTGATGTCCACATGGGCTGAGCTATAATCCCCCTGTGTATTTCTAAACTTCTTTAATTCTAATCAACAGAGGGTTTCCTGAAGGGGCAAATTTACTTCACTGTGTGTTCCAGAAACCTCCACTCTGACAGACATCATGATAAAGCAAGAGGCACTGGCTCCATAGAGCTGCCCGGAGACTCCGTCATGCCTTCCATCTCCTAGACCCAGCACCCTTTGTTGACTGCCTGCCACATCTGTGCGGGCTAATGACAGCCAACTACATACCCTTGGAGCTACAAATTGCTCAGCCAATTACATTGCACAGACTTGAATGGCTGATATCCATGGGGACTGCCCCCACAATTTAGAAACGATAAGGAGAGGCCATCACCCCGGGGGTCCAAGTTGCCCCAGCTATGGTCTCTCTTCCTCTCCAGGCATTGACCCCTGTGGTGCAGAAGGTTCAGTGGGTCCAGTACTAAATTAAATCACACAATTCCAGCTCCATCCCTGCTTCTGGGGATCCGTGAGCATTGCCACATGATTTAAAACAGACTAGGAGATGCAGTCACCCTGCCGGGGGTCCCAGTTTGCCACAGGTACTGCTTTCCACTCTCTCCCAAGCTTTGACCCCCATGGGCAGAGGGTACCAAGGCCAAATATCTCACACAGGGTCATAAGCCTTCCTTTCCTGCCTGGTTGCAGGGAGGGAGGGCACCAGTGGGTGCCTGTGACAGTCACTCATTTAAGGCAGAAATAAAGTTAATTTCAAAATTGACTGTTTGGCCTCCACATCTCTCTCTCCTCCTCTCTGTAAGCAAAATTCTCTCTCAGTCTCACAGTTTCTTATTCGCAAGGGTTTAACCTCCACTGGGGTTCTCTGGCAATGGCATCTACTATGATTCCCAAAGGATTTTATAGTCACACTTTCTAGACTCAGGGACTCAAGAGGAGCTCTGGCACAATGTGTCAGGCATGAAGCTCCTTCCAGACTAATGCAACCTACTGCTGCTCTCCAGCTACAGCTAGTTGGCGTCCCCATTTGGAACTCTGGATCAGAACAGCTGGCCCAACCTCCCAAGGGACCCAGAGATTAACTCTCTGAGGTCTCATAGACCTACATAAGGAACCAGAGCTCCTTATAGGGGCTACATCTGTTTTCATTTTTTATTGTGTTTTTTTTTTAGCCAGAGATGAGGTGGCCCTGTTGTTAAAACTACACAGACCCCCTATGCAGCCTCAGTTGTAACCTTGCCTTTCCCATAATTTTGGCATGCTTCACAAATGAGCAGGAAATTATCCTTTATGCCCCTCCCTCCCTCCCTCCATCTGTGGACATGTCTGCTTTGCATTTTTATTTTTATCTTTTTAGCAAGAGAAGAGGTCTTTTTGTTTAAACTACACAAGTTCTATTTTTTTTTTTTGGCCAGTTGGTTAAGCTTATCCTCAGCTTTTTATTTAACTGTGATTATCCTCTTTTTTTTTTATTATTTGCCTAAACTGTCACCGTCTATTTCTCCCTGTCTTTTACCCCATCAAAGCCTTTTCTTCACCATGGTCCACATGTAAAATTAGTAATATCATGTGGCGAGCTGAAAAATTGTACTTCCCTCAGACTGTGATGTCAGCAGGAATCAGTTCAGAAAAGCATACTTTTATGGCAGACAGTACATTGCAGCCCCCTTTGCTAGATGTCTAGTCAGGTTTCTTTCTCCTCTCCTCCCCAGATACTAAACTAATTCCTTCCTGATCATTTCCTAGCAGCCCCACCCCCCAGTACAATGCAAGAACCGTTCAGAGTCTTGGGACATGAAGAAGGTGTGGTTCTCACTGTAAGTAACATCACATCTACTGGTCTGTTTTATGATAGATTCTCAGAATTCCAGTGGGAATGGGGGCCAGGGAACACTGAGTGATCCATGGTGTCAGAATCAAAAATCTACACTTAAAGGAAAGTGCCACCAGGAATGGTACTTCTGCAAGGCACACAATATGGAGAGGAAATTGCAGAGCATGGCACAAAATCAGGATGCTGGTATCATGTTCAACTAATTGTCAATGGTATGTTGGACACTGACTCAAAATGGGGGCAATGTGGGATGGTAAATTGTACAGCATCATCACTTCAAGAATGGATACAGAGTGGTCTAGCAGTTAGATCACTAGTCTGAGAACCAAGACTAATCACCACACTAGAGCCAAAAATTCATTGTGTGGCATGGACTAAGTCAATTAACCTCTCAGTACTCCAGTTCACTCAGCTGCAGAAATAGGTAAAAGCAGGATACCACTGCAAACAAGTTGCTGCATTTCAGCTGGGGTATCCTGAGTAAATAAATGATAAAAGCAGTATAGCTGCTTGCATAAAAGGCATGCAGGTACTGTAGCGGAGACATCTGTTTTCATGAGTAGTCCCTTCCTAAACCTATGCAATGGGTGGTTAGCTCTTCTTTCCATAGCTATAGCACGTACCAAAAATAAAGGGGCACCAGTAAAGAAGATCTAGGAGAGACATCATGAATGGCTGGCTGTCAAAGAATATAAAAAGAAAAGGAGTGGGCCCTCATATTCAGCGATGCCCGTTAGTGCTGCGCAGACAGGAGTGCTGAGCGGCACACAGCACACAGCTGGCCCAGAGTAATATATAGAAAGCACGCTCCAACCAGAGTGTGCTAACTGATAAGGGGGTGTGCCAGCAGCGGTGCACAGTGACTATGTCAGTCACAGTGACTGTGCTGAGTGGTACACATTACACAGCTGGCCCAGTGTAATAAATAAAAAGTTAGCACACTCCAACAAGAGTGTGCTGTTTGATATGGGGCTGTACCAGCAGCAGTGTACAGTGACTATGTCAGTCACAGTGACTATGCGCTGTGCTGACACAGCCCATGGCTGAATGTGGCTCATAGGAAAGCCCAATAGAGATAGTGCTGCCCAAATGGTATAGGGCCAGGCTCCTGTGGGTCATATTCAGCCCAAGCATGCAAATGAGTCTATTGGGCATAGAAATAGGGACCCTATTAGTTGATCAGTCACTTTGATTTATTACAATCACAACTTTAAGTGGTATAAAAATAAATAAAAATATTGCCCCCACAGAACACAATGTAGCACGCACATGCAGCCTTCATTTTATGACATCACAAAACGGGGCTGCGTGGGCTGGCGTGAGGGTGTGGCTCATATATAGGGAAGTTGTTCTGTTTTTCTCAGCACAGTCAGAACTAAAATTCTGAGGGATATAACTTTGTCAAATTGGAGCATTTCACGGCATGATTTCAGAAAACGATTCCTGGCCAGGTCAGTTATGCACTACGCTGGGGGGAACAGCTGCTAGGAAGCTGCTCTTTAACTTTCCCACCAACAATGTCAGGTTAACTGACCTATAATTCTCAGTCTCCTCCCTGCTACCACTTTTGTGAAGTGGGACTACATCTGCCCTCCTCCTGTCCCCCAGAACCACTCCTGTTTCTAGTGACTTGTTAAACAGGACTGTCAGAGATGCAGCCAGCACCTCTCTGAGCTCCCTCAGTACCCTTGGATGCACCCCCTCTGGCCCCATTGCTTTGTTCACTTTCAGAGTAGTGAGCTCTTTCAGGACTCTCTCTCTCCACTGAAAAAGGACTAATGTCCACCGCCCTCCCTTCCTCCAAAGTTTCTGTTACTTTTTTGTGGTCCCTCCCCTTCTCTTTCCTCTGTGAACACCAAACAGAAGTGTATGTTCTGGATGTCTTCCTTTTCCTGGTCTCCCTCTTCACAGTCCCCCCTTCCCATTTTGACCTTACAATATCTCCCCTGGTCTTCCTCTTTTCGCTTACATACCTAAGAAATGTCTTCTTCCTGTATATTACCATCTGAGGTATTCTCTCTTCAGTTTTCGCTTTCATGATCCTTGCTGCTTTCCCTGCTTTCCTCTGTTTCCCTGATAAACCTTCCCATCCACTTCCCTCTGTGACTTCTTATATGGTCTGAATGCAACCCTTTTAGCCTTTACCAATATGTGGCTTTTATAGGAGCATGTTAAACAGATTTGGTATGGTCATTCAAGAGTAACAAATGTACACAGAGGGCAGGTCACACCTGAATCCGGCCTCTGATGTTTGGTCTCAGGTTTCATACTTGTTCTTGGCTGAAAGGTATTCAATCCAAACTTGTTAGATGCGCTGCCGTGGAATCTTCAATACCTTCACTGGTTATGACAATGTTTGTTGAGATTAATTTACAAGTCTACATATTTTTCTCTTTGAATCTTTTGTTTTGGCAAGAAAATAAGCACAACTGTGTATGAACATCTCACTTATAAAAACACATTTTCAAGTAGTTTCCATCAAACTGTTCTTATAAGCAATCTTTCTTAAACCTTCCCAGAAATATATTTATCCCTAATTGAATGCAAATTGGTTAGAAGGCACTATGTTATCAAGCCAGTTCAGATTATAGTACTCTGAACTAGAAGTTTTACCACATTGGTAAAACAAGGCTTGTTTTTAGGTTATTTACTAGGGGTGTCCAAATACCTTATTTTGAATATTTGCCAAGCATTTATGTTCGGGGGTCGCAATTATTTCTTCTTCATTATTCATGAATAAGCCACTGGAACTGGCTGTGAGACTACAGGATCTCCTGAGACCTCCTGTTTAACCAGAGGCCACCCCGGAAGCCCACTGAAGACAGGCCACACAACCCAGCACTCGCAGAAGCCCCAGGCAGGAGAGATAGATGACCCGAGTCACTGCAGAAAAAGAGTCCACCCCATTCAGTTGCCGAAACCTGTCAAAAATAAAAAATCTTGACATTCTTTGTTCCTGCAGACTCCAGTGTGCTGTCGCGAGACTGTACCCATGATCGCTCCCTGGCACTCAGATAGCAGCTGACTCCAGATAGCAGCTGACTCCAGTGTGCAATCACGAGACTGTGCCCATGATCGCTCCCTAGCACTCAGATAGCAGCTGACTCCAGTGTGCAATCACGAGACTGTACCCATGATCACTCCCTGGCACTCAGATAGCAGCTGACTCCAGTGTGCAGTCGCGAGACTGTAGCCTTGATCGCTCCCTGGCACTCAGATAGCAGCTGACTCCAGTGTGCAGTCGCGAGACTGTAGCCATGATCAGCTCCCTGGCACTCAGATAGCAGCTGACTCCAGTGTGCAACCGCGAGACTGTAGCATGATCGCCCCTGGCACTCAGATAGCAGCTGACTCCATGTGCAATCGCAAGACTGCAGCCATGATCGCTTCCTGGCACTCAGATAGCAGCTGACTCCAATGTGCAATCGCGAGACTGTACCCATGATCGCTCCCTGGCACTCAAATAGCAGCTGACTCCAGCATGCAATTGCGAGACTGTACCCATAATCACTCCCTGGCACTCAGATAGCAGCTGACTCCAGTGTGCAGTCGCGAGACTGTAGCCTTGATCGCTCCCTGGCACTCAGATAGCAGCTGACTCCAGTGTGCAGTCGCGAGACTGTAGCCATGATCGCTCCCTGGCACTCAGATAGCAGCTGACTCCAGTGTGCAACCGCGAGACTGTAGCCATGATCGCTCCCTGGCACTCAGATAGCAGCTGACTCCAATGTGCAATCGCAAGACTGTAGCCATGATCGCTCCCTGGCACTCAGATAGCAGCTGACTCCAATGTGCAATCGCGAGACTGTACCCATGATCGCTCCCTGGCACTCAAATAGCAGCTGACTCCAGCATGCAATTGCGAGACTGTACCCATAATCACTCCCTGGCACTCAGATAGCAGCTGACTCCAGTGTGCAGTCGCGAGACTCTACCCATGATCGCTCCCTGGCACTCAGATAGCTGCTGACTACAGTGTGCAATCGCGAGACTGTACCCATGATCGCTCCCTGGCACTCAGGTAGTAGCTGGCTCCAGTGTGCAATCGCGGGACTGTAGCCATGATCACTCTCTGGCACTCAGATAGCAGCTGGCTCCAGTGTGCAATCGCGAGACTGTACCCATGATCGCTCCCTGGCACTCAGATAGTAGCTGGCTCCAGTGTGCAATTGCGAGACTGTACCCATGATCGCTCCCTGGCACTCAGATAGCAGCTGACTGAGGAGATGAGCAGAGGGCTGTGCCAGTCTCTGTCATTTACAGTATAAAGCAGTGACCAGTGTGGAGAGGTGTAGGGTGGGAGGTCCTACATGAGTGGGTCAGATGGGTGTTGGCAATCATTCAGAGGTGTCCACTAGACACCAGGGAATAGAACAACTATACCAGGCACAGTGATCATAGGGTTGGGGAACCACTGAACACCAAATAGCACAACTATACAGTACTAAACATGGTGATCGGAGGGTGGGAGGACCACTAGGCACCAGGAAATAGCATAACTATACAGTTCTGAACACCACAATAAGGGGGTTGGGGACCATTAGACAACAGGGAATAGCACCTTAACCCTAATGTCCTTCACTGAGCTATACTGAGGAAATTCCTGGGAAAGCTGTGAAAAGCTGCAGGACATCATTAATGCTAGGAGCATGGGAGGTACAAAGTACCACTACATTTTGGAGCACCCTGAGTAAACCATGGTAACATCAATATAAGACTTTTTCCTGGATCTCAAGGGGTATGACCCATACAGCTGAAACTGACCCCACCCCACCAGCACCACCACCACCATGCTTAGGCCTCTGATTATGACTGATTGCAGACCAGTGGAGCAAACCCATTACAGCTGTTTATATTTCTAAAATGGAGGCAAGTTACCTATAATAAACAGATGTGACAGCAAGCGGCTGGCATGGTTTGCAATGTATACAAATGTTCAGCAAACTGAAATGCAGTGACATCACAGAAATTAAACATGACTACAGACACTGACATTGATGGTGTGTGTGTGTGTGTGTGTGTGTGTTGAGCCTGTAGACAGATGGAAATACCTGAAGCCAGGCTGTGTTCAAGAGAACTGATGGTGCCCTTTCGACATCCAAAGACCACAGCAATGGCATGCAAGTGCAGGCAGTGCTGGCAAATGTAAGGAAAAGTGAGGGCTTCTTATCATCAATGAGGCTGGGCCTCCTCAAATCACTGATCTGACTGATAGCTGCATGTTGTACAGCTATTGTATGAGAGCTGGGTTATATAACGTAGTTAACAAATGCAAGATCCATTGCAACAGCTGTGATGCCGTATCTATGTGCAGAAAAGTGGATGATTTTAGACTGCACCAGATGAATCAGCAGGGCTTTGCAGAGGAATATCAATAATGAGAAAACACAAAGCCGAAGAGGGCAAAACCCACTCGGTAGGTTTTACACATGCAAATTGTACCGTAGAAAAATGGGGGACAAGAAGAATGTTGAAAATAAGAAGTAAAAAGGGATGAGCAGCTGCTGAAACCAAGCAAGCAACTAATAAAGGAGAGGTGTGAACCAAGCAATTGATGCAGCACCAGCACCAAAAATAATATATCAATTATATTATTGTTGATGCCAGAGCTGTCAGATAACTAGTTTGAGCCCCGTCAGTTTCTTGGTTGGTTTCAGCAGCTGTCTCTTTTACTCTTCATTTTCAGCTTTCTTCTTGTACTCCCAATTTTTTAAATAACAAAGTAAGGGGGCACAGAGAGGCCACCAGCTGGGGCCATTTATAAAGACCGCTGTTGCACAGTTTAAAGGGACAGTCCTCAGCCTGTTGTTCTGGTGCTCCCTTCTTCCACATTACAATAAATACAGTAGGGTATGTTCTTTTTAAAAAACAACAGCTGAAATGTCCTGCTTTTGGGTGGACCAAATAGTGAGGAGAGTCAGGGTCTGAAAATGAGTGGGCAGCATTTTCGCTTGAGGAACAATGAGGAATTGGCAAGCATGAATGCTGTTGGCTGTTAGTTTGGTTATTGCAAAACGGTGGATGACAGAGATTGTAAGAGCACCATTTGCAGCTGGTTGCAGGGGTGTTCTGTATGATCATCTTATCTGAACTGCTATCAGAGAGATTCTATTAAGGTTTATTTACTGAATCCAGGTAAGGCAATGCAGCAGTAGACTACTGCCAGACATTGGGGGTGGGGGAGGATGTGGAGCAGGCTGAGAATGCTGCTGCTTGGGCGGTTTCTGAGCAGTGGCTTGCGGATGAAAGGATGGAGCTGCGCTCTGATAGGTAAGGCTGCCTCCTTTCAACTACACAAAGTTTACGCCCACCAGCCCCGCGGAACAGCATCACCATCAGCCTGCTCCTCATCGGGCTGTCACTGGTGAGCCTCCTGCAGCCTGAGCTGCATTGGATGCTACAGTGACAGACATACACAGCCCCTATTCTCCCAAGTAGTTACAATATGTTCACTTAACACATGCCTGCAAGCAAACATAAATGTGTGTTAGGAGGTGATCATAAAAGTAAAGAATGTAATTTTTTTTAAATGGAAGACAGTTTTACTTTTCATGGCCTTGGTGAGGTTTTTCAGCGAATAAAAGTGGCAGCCAGCCATGTTTGTGATGCCAGTCAGTGGTGAGTGAAGAAATTCGTGAATATTGTATGGTATGTGACCTACCCAAATTCCAAATCCTATCACGTTGTTTTTTTTTTACTGGGCATAAGGCTGAGGTAAATGTATAAGTGCTGCCTGCCTCAGCCAATCTTTAACATACTAATATACTAAAAGCCAGAAAAATAGGCATGATGGCCTGTTGTGTCTGCTCAGTAGTCAGCCTTCTAATGGGTGCTTGCTTTTCCACCCCCCCGCCCCAGAGAGGGTCATCTTCGGCTTCAGTTTTCCCTTGTACCTGTCCCACCCCTTCTTGAAGCTCTCCACTGTGCCGTCCTCCACCAGACTCCTGGGCAGTGCAGTCCATGGCTCCACCACCCTCTCAGTGAAGTAATGCCTCCTGTGTTCCCCCAGTAATTTCCCCCCTCTGCTTACACTCATGCCCCCTGGTTGTTCCCCCCTTCTTTAGTTTGAACATCTCTTTGGCTCCGCCCTTGTTTATTCCTTTTACATATTTGAAGACCCCTATCATGCTAAGATCTTCTCTACACATTGTATAAAAAATAGAACAATAGGTAGGGGAGTGTTTCTTAAAAGGTTATATTATGGTTGGGAGGTTCTGGGGAGAGGTGAACCTTACGAGCGAAGCTTGAGAGGTTCCAACATGTCCCCAAAACTTTGAGATTGTATTATAGACAAGAAATACACACTCTCCAATCTGTAATTATTTTTGTCATATGTAGATCTGAGCTTTGGCTTTCAGCTGATGGCTCTGACTGTATCCCACTACTGCCCTGAGAGGCATTTAAAGGGGAAGGTAACAATGCTGGATCCCTCAGATTCTGAAAGTCCATTGAAAGAGCTTTCAAATGAGGTACTGGGCTTACCTGTAGCTGTTGGCAGTCCTGAGATACAGACATCTAAATTAGCAGTCAATTAAAACAAGGGCACAGTCATTTCATAGAATCTTAACACAGAAAATGATGTCACTGATGGGCAAGCAATATGCTGTTAATTACAGCTTGCCCCTCATTGACATCACTTTCTGTGTCAAGATTCCATGAAATGGTTGCTCTCCTGTTTTAACTGACAGCTGACTTAGTTGTTTATATCTCAGGACTGCCAGCAGCTACAGGTAAACCCAGTACCGTGTTTAAAAGCTCTTTCCACGGACTTTCAGAATGCGAGGGACCCAGCATTGTCAGCTTCCCCTTTAAGAAACAGCCATAGGAGTGAGTTTACTTGCTGGCCTCGGCTACTGCTGACAAGCCCCCCCCCCCCCAATTTTTCTTAAAACAAAACCCTTAGGGAATTTTTGCAATAGTTGCAATGCGGCTCCACTTACTTCTTGTTCCTGAAGAGCCAACCGGCCTTTACTATACTTGATGGTTACAGTAAAAGTCGGCCTGCGCTCAGCTGTGCGGATTTTCTGTGGAGCATGTGCTGGCCATTCGATCTCATAATACCATAATTTGATCCAACTATACCAATACTATAGTTGGACTGAAACAATAGTATTACGAGGGCTTTTTTGCATACTTTTGAATACTATTATTTTGAGTATCCATTTATGCAATAGAGGTGAACACAAATGGAGTGTGATAAATCTGTTTATCTGAGTAACTGTGTGGATAAATTTATCCACACAGTTACTGATGATCCACACAGTTCCTACGTCTGCCCCCTCCCCTGCGTCACTACTTCAGATCTTTCAGTTTCCCTTACCATACGCACTAGCCCGACCTGCCACCCATAGCTTTATCTATCACCCTCTGCTTCTCTGATCATTTCTTTAAATCCTTTTATAGAACAGAAGACTTGTTCCTCTCAAGAACTCTCCTTACTGATAAACATAATTTGGAAACACAAAAATTGCACTCACGCTTTCTTACTCTCTCCCATGCCACTAGCATTCACCTGAAAACTCTACAACCTCTCGAAAGGATGAAATGGCACACTCAAACAGACCAAATGGATTAGAAAATGTTAAAAGTTACCTCTGCTACAAAACAATTAATTTCTTGCTTGCCCTGTTCCAGAAGAAACTCTCCTGCTCCCAGCTCGCTAAAACTAGCCACCATAATGTCTGAGATTTTTCCCCTTCAGCCACTACAATCACCAGTGAGCTTCTGCATGCAGCAATATCACGATGCTGCAACATCGCAGTGGCACACACTAGAAGCAGAGTGCTTCTTTTTAAAAAAATAAACCCCACAACTTTTAAAAAACAAAACAAAAATGGCACACTTTAAAACAAAAATACAGTCTCACACATGATCTTCCCCCATTGCATAAATGAAATATGTGGAGGTCGACCGTGTGATACATCATTTGTCATGCATAGTTGTCATTGCCTTCTTGTAACCATCACTTGTGGCTCCACCACTCGTGAGGTTACTTGAGGTCAGTGACAAAGACACAAGATAAATGATGTATCACACGGTCGACCCCCGTATATCCCTTATATATTACAGTGCAATAACACACTTATTGTAAGTGTATGTGTGATCTGGAGAAGCAGTATACACTTCCTGGATATGTATAAAAGCACTATGCCTTTAGCCCTTAGCTGAACAAACCTCCCGAGCGGTGTACACATTCCCCAATAACTGCACACCCTATCGCATGTTATTCACTCATTCTTTTTACATCCTTTTCACCTCTGATAGCCTATTTAGAACCAAGCAAATCTCCAATACTCACTTGAAAAGTTGTAAACTGCACTTGACTCTTAAATAATTGTTTAAACAACCCCTGAACATAGGTGATTGCGAACAACATAATAGCAAGACACAAATGAGAATATGTATACATGTGGTTAAATATCTGTCTTTAATATCTGTTGGTATTTTTAACTTCATAATTCTGGGTTCAGTCCAGTGCATTACATAATAAGTTTCATTTTACTAAAGCGGTGTTAAAGGTTCCTTTCATTACTAAAGAAATAATTATTTTGTAAGGTACTGCTGTATCTTTCCCTTAATTTTTCATTTATTCAGAAAAGCACTAATTGGCCTTTCCTTTCACTTAGCACGTGTCAGTCTTCACAGCAATTAAGACCGTTGGCGCTTGCTTTCAAGCACAGCAGTTGCCTGTAAATTTAGATTTGATTTGATTTAATAAGCACTCACTCACTGAGAAATGATGTTGAGGCATGACAACTAAAAAGAAGGCACACTTTGATGTCTCAGTCTGTGTACTTCCTGCCTACTTGCTACATGAGCCCTGTTTGATATATGTTAAGGTACAAATGGGTCCAAGGATTCGCTGCATATACAGTATCTAAGTTTCGTTTCTTTTTGATTCTCCATTGGAACTACTGTATCACTGTTTGTCATTTGTTTTTCTTTTTAAGTCAAAGCGATTGCTGTTAACTTGTCAGAAAGCTGTATTTAATACCTATAGTAACATTACAGTGGAAGTATTCACATTCCTGCAGCCTTAACAAGCACATTAAGCAATATTATCTAACCTGTATTAATGCAAGATTTTCATGATGGCTTTCTAAACAAATACTGAGCTTTTTCTAGGCAAGTTTGTGAAAGGACATATTAATTATCATTCACAGGTATTGTTTTTTCTTTTCTCTTGTTTTAGAATGAATGTGAATTGATCTCTGCCTTCCTGAACATTTGTGGATATAATGAGCGATAGATTTTGTCTGAAATAGTTAAACTCTACAAATGACAGCATTTTAAGAAATGTAATGAAAATATCTATAGTGATACCAAATGGAATGCTCTGAAATACAGATTTGGTGATGGGGGTATCTGTTGATACTAATTGTAATATATATATTTTTTTGGGGGGGGTGAACACAGGCAAAACTCTATAAAATACTGTAGGTTTTTTAAACACTTATGGGATCATTTAGCCACATTTGGGGTACTTGCAACAAGACAGTTGGTCTAACATCTAGTTGCAAGTGCGCAAGATGCACATCAAGGTGATGCCTGCATCAAAATTTGTGCTTTAAAGTGATAACATTTTTGTAAATACATTAGAATGTTTGGAAATCACCAGCACCTATTCTGGCACATTTACAGGCATGCAGCTGGGCCAGTACAACTGCCACAGGTGTGTGTCCATACCTCTGAAAATCCAGGCCTGCATGTTGATTGATTAATCGATTTATTATTTGGTGAACGAATAAGTTCACTGGAACAAGATTCCTTTTATAGGACAGACCTGGAGAGATACATCTTACAGTCAATACAGTGCCAATAACACGAAATACAAATTACATATCGTATTACTGATCACAGGATTACATAAGTACAATATTTATTAAGCATTAAGGCATGACAGGTGTGCGTTGTGCTGCAATAACGGCATGCCTCTGGTGGGTTGAGGCACGATGCTGAAGGCAGAGTGCTTCTACCACCTGAGAAGTGCCATTATCCCAGCATAAAGCACACCCTGCCATGCCTTATGGCAATTATTTAATGGGTCACTGTGTTGTTTGTTAGAAAATACAAAACAGTAGATAAAACAAAGAGTGTAATTTTATTAAGGCTTATTTTGTTTTTAAATGCACTTAAAACTGTATCAGAGACAAAGCAGTTCCTGCACCTAGCAAAATGAAACAGTAATTTTTATTTAGTAAACTGTGAAATGTGTAATAAGAGCATTACTTTTCTGTCATTATTTTAGTAAATGTTTTAGTTTTGTTAATGGCAATAGGAAAAAGACAGTTTGTTAGCTGTAGGGAGGTGAGGCTAGGAACATGGGGGGAGGACAAAGTAGCACTTACAGTAAACTATAAACTTTGTTTTTACAACATTACAAGATTTTTTTAATTGAGGTTTAAATTTTTATGACCTGTGCTCATGTACTTATTTGTAATTGAATTGTATATTTCCGGTCAAGTTTGTAATGTTCAGATACCTTGTGAAGTCCGGGATTGCAGGCAGAGCTTAGCTGTCATTTGTGGCAGATGGAGGTAGAGCTGAATTGACAGTCACAGCCAAAGCAGATGCAACTCAAGTTAGACGCGTTTGTGATGAGCCACCAGAGCCAAAGTGCTATGAGGCTTACAGGCAGGTACTTCGCTTTTACTAGGTAAAGCAGGATTGTGATGGAAAGCTGGAGCTGCCGTTGTAATTGGTGGCACTGTTGTAGGAAGCAGCATGTTTTCTATTGGGATGGCCTCGATAGCAGTTTTGGCAGTCAGGGGAGGTAAATATTTGTTAGTATGTAGAATGACTGTGTTTCTGGCGGCAGTTTCTTTCCAGAAGGATATAGCACTAGTGGCTTGGTCATGGATTGCAGCATGATTTCAGCATTATCCTCGCTTGCTTTGGGCCTGCTTTCTAGAGAGTTGTCTTCTGCAGTGTATTTCTCTCAGTCAGCTGAAAACGTGGAGGCAGCAGGTTCAGAGGGAGGTTAATATGTTTTTAGGATTCTGAGATGTATTGATACAGCTGTACTAGCTTAAAGTAAATTGATCACAGAAAGCATGGATCTTCTTCCAGTGCTGATGTTCTGGGATACTGGCACTGGTTTCTGAGCTTCTCAGCCAATCAGATTTCTAGGTTTTTCAGACCCTTTTTATAAAAGAACATAACACAGCACAAACTCTACAGTCGCTTATGTTTTATTTTTTAAAATTACTGGTGCAGAGATATAAGCACAAAAAAGAAGACAACCAGGAAGAGCCATGTGACTCAGTTTTTCTGCTGTTAAACTGTAGAAAAGGGAAAGTGAAGCGCCAGTGCTTCCACCACTGTAATACTGTACTTGGATGACACCACACCCAGTTATTATGCTGTTTAATCACACTGATAATTAGTGTGATAAAGGGGGTCACCAGTTATTATAACATATTATACAAATGGAAATGATAATATCCTCCAAATCCAGTGTTCTAATTGTATAAAACAAATCACACGACCATGAGTATATCAGAGTGCGACCACACACCTCCACATTTAACCCCTTCCAAAACAATTTTGACATTTTACAAGATAGATAAACCATTCTTAGGTGTGCGGTCGCACTCTGATATATGCACGCCTTGGGTGGTTTACGCACTCAGCCTGTGGCCTCGTGCATAGCAACGCACACCAAGGTGTGTGTATATCAGAGCACGACCACGCACCTCAGAGTGGTTCATCTATTACTTTTATTATGTTATATTATATTATATTATATTATATTATATTATATTATATTATATTATATTATATTATATTATATGCTCTGTTGGGCAGACAGCACAAAGAGCCAGTATTGGGAATCATACCTGAGACTCCAAGTTCCAAAGGCAGCAGTTATAAGTGTTCATCTAAGAAGAAATTAGACTGAACTGTTTTTATGTTTGCTTGCATGCATGTGCAAAAAAAATAGTGCCACCATATGAGTTTTTGTAGGTGTGCCTCCCCCACTTCCAATGCCCTGCTCTCTTTTGCAGGCATGGCCGCACCGTACCAATGAATGTCTGAGCTGTCTATGACAGTGTTCAGATGCAGTGGTATACAGTTCTAAGGAAAACACTGCCACAGACAATTTGCATACTGCTGTTGGCAGTATGCAAATTGCCTATGTCGGCACTGCATCTGAACTTTCATAGGCAGTTCTCCCCCATGAACACATACGTGACGCTTGGGGCCCACCAGCATGCTCATGCACCCCCGTACACTGTATGGCCGACAGGGGTGCCAAATCCCTCATTGGCTCTGCAGCCCCCTCCAAACACACTTTCAGGTGCCTCACTGGGAGCCAACCCCAGCATGGCATACATCCGTCTGCTGCCCCCCAAACACACTTCCAGGTGCCACGCTAGGAGCCCACCCCAGCATGGCAAAAGTTAGAATGTCAGCGGGGGTGCCCAATCCCCCATCGGCTCCACTGAACCCCACCCCCAACAAAAACAGACTTCCAGTTGCCACGCTGGGAGCCCACCCAGTGTGGCAAACATCTGTATGACTGGCTAGGGTTCCTAACTCGGCCGGCTCCACTGACCCCCTGTGTCTTAGCTGCCATGCTGGGAGCTCACCCAGCATGGCAAAAAACCGCAACGTCTTCCTAAAATGAAAAAACCTCATTGATTGTCTTGCCCTCTCCCCCAACCCACGCCCACCTTCTGCGCACCCACCTCCCCACATCTCCCTTCACCCCATACTTACCTCCGGAGCCCAGCACGATGATCTTCGGTGGACCGGGAACACGTCCGCACTCTTCAAAGCTGACCGCGAACTGAAGAAATGCCGGTAAGCTGTATAATGGCATAAATGTTTTTTTTTTTCAACTTTGGTGCATATCTCTTGGCCATTTTGGGGAATTTTTTTCACCAAATTTTCAACATGGGATTCTTGGGGCCCACCTTATGAACTCTGCCACTGTCATTTTGTTATTCAGTCCCGAAAGGTGATTTTGCAGTCACTGCGTCGAACCACCTTTCGGGACCCAGTAATGAAATGACAGTGCCACAGTTCATGAGGTAGGCCCCCAAAACCCTATGTTGAAAATTTGGTGAAAAAATTCTCAAAAATGACTTTTATGAGCGTGAGTTGCACAATTCCTATGCATGCTCGTAACTTCGAAAATTTTTAATATTTTCACTGCAGATTTTCAACATTGCCATTTTTACTCCTTATGAGCAGTACAGCTGTCATTTTTCAGACCCCGGACTAAATGTGTTTTCGCACTTCCACACATGCATGATCGCTGTGGGAAATCAGTGTTCAGGACAGATTAAGAAAATCACAGTGACACTGTTCATGAGCGGAGGTCCCAAAATGCCTGTGTTGACAGTCTGCTGTAAAAAATTCCCAAACTAATTACATTATGGGTGTGCATTGAACAGTTTCTATGCATGCTCTTAAATTCACCAGTTTTTTTAAATTTTCACTCCACATTTTCAACATTGCCATTTTTTACACCTCCCCATGAACAGTACAGCTGTCATTTTTCACATCCTGTTTGAAATGTGTTTTCGTACCAGTGGTGCCAAATGGCATAGTCACTGTGCAAAATCAGCTTTTGGCTAACCAACTGATATTGCCACTGTTCATAAGGTGGGGGTCACAAAAAACCCATGTTTAAAATTTGGAGTGAAAATACCAACGAACGCCTGGGACGTTAGGGTTTCCGACCATAACGCCCCACCCTGTAGAGACTGACAGGCATCAGGGGTGTGACTTGGGATTGTCACCTGTAATACTCCTGCCATTCCTCCCCCACCCACACCCTGCAGCCAGTGAGAGGCATTGAGGTGTGCCTTGGACTCTTCAGCCCCAAAGTTCACCCCATTCTCCTATACTACACCCATCTCACTGTATTTCTTATGGAATGGGGTGAGCAAAAGGCCCAAAGACTCCAAATCACACTGTGACAGTTGTCAGTGTCTGCAGGGTAGGGTGTGGTGAAATGGCATGGCCATTATGCCTGGTGACCCAAGGGCACACCCCAATTCCTGTCAGTCTCTGCAGGGTGGTGGTGGGGTTGGCTTCAGTTCAATACTTCACTGCCATTCCTATTATGCATCTCTCTAACTCCTGCACTACCAGTGCCAATGCCAGCAAGCAAACATTCGGCATTGACAAATGCTTGTTTAGTTTCATTACTATAAACATTTTACCACTAGATAGTGCTGATATTACTATTCTTCAACCCTATACTGTATGGATCTGTTATTGCAGTACAGAGCATCACATGTAGATGGCACTGATATACAAAGGCTGCTTTTCACTCTACATAGCCACTGTGCGCAACTTACCCCTTTCTGCTTGCAATCTGCCAGCCATTGTCAGGTTACCATTCCTAATAGTCCCATAGTGACTCCTTTCACTGTCTGCAACATTTTCCTGTCATTTTGGAACAGGGACCAGTTCAGTGTCCCTCTCCAGTCTGTAGCCTTATGCACTGCAAACCACTGATTTCACAAGGCTAACTGAATCTATGGTAAGTTTGGATTCTGACCATTCCTACAGCACACAGGATGGCTGCCCGGGAAGCTGACAAGGCCATATAAATACCATAAATAGCATTAGATAAAGAAACAGAACAAAAATGCGTGCACCATCTATCCTTCACACCCTGTTGGACTATTCTTATTGCAAGCAATTTAAATTTTTTTAAATATTATTTTATCTACTTCACCAGAAAGTGGACTGGTTCATGAGTTCCATAAAACGTTCACTGAACAGGATTGTTTTCATGGCTCAGTTGCCTAATTCATTAGATTTCTTTGAAACTATTTGTCCTGAATGTTAACACCAAATAATGGAAATATGCAACTGTTTGCACTTGTACACTGTGCCAGGATATTTTGGTAATATGCATGTGGTATTTATGTGGAAAATAAATGATTAATCAGGTAAGAAATGTTATCTCCTGATTTTCTTAGGATGAGTGCTAATAAATTTGACATAATTTCAGTCTAGGCTGAATGCTTGTGTTTGCTCATATTCAAATTACAGTAAAAAACCCTACCAGAACTAATAATTCTAAGCAGTCAACTTTCCCAATCAATATTCCTTTATCCCCTGAGGTTACAAGTCAGACATTCTCTTTATCCCCAGAATCAACAGAACCATAGCTTAAAATCGTTTCTCTAACTCTGCTCCTTTCTTTACCGGGGAGCACAAAAATGTCTCTAAGACTGGTTTTAGACATAGTGGCACCCGAAGCAGAAAAACTTGTGGTACACCTTTCATCTCTTTCTTACTGCTGCCTGTCCTCCCTTCTACCTTAACCAACATCTAAAAAGTCGTGCACATTCTATGAATACATGGGAGGCAGTGTAGTGGTTTAAGGCTCTGAGCTGCAAACCTGGAGACCTGGGTTTGAATCCCACAGCCCTCACTTGCATACTGTGTGACCCTGAGCAATTCACTTAACTTTCTTGTGCTCCCAGGTCACACCTGTAAACAAACTTTCAGCTTAGTGTGTCTCTCCTGGTCAAAAAACAAATAACAGTTTTATTCTTTTTGCATTGTCAGTTTTTGCATTTCAAGATTATCTCTGCTTATTCTTTCTATTTGAGGGTGCCCCTTCAGTATTGGCACCCTGAGCAGCCCCTTGGTTCACTTGTGTCTAACACTGCCCCTGTACATCCCTCCACTTTACAATTCTACTCTATATCTACCACTTTCTTAACAAACTTTGTGACCGTTGCAGTTAACCAGCCTGCTGTGTAATTAGTGCTCTCTTGTTTATGAATGAATGACGATTTCTCTGCCTCTTTGGTCATGCAAGCCCTTGTTAAGATTCAAAATATACATGAAAAGATTAAAGTTTTACTTTGAATTTTGGACCCATAGTACAGCTGCATACAACATAAATGCAATAAACTAAATGACATGGATATCAGGCCATTTGTCATCCAGAATTTGACTCCAAATACACAGTACATTCTGGAAGACAACCAGTATGTTCCATATCAAGTCAATGCCCATATTTGGTAGCATTTTGTTGTGACACTAAATTAAATTTGTGTCTCCTTTTAATTCAACAACACTGTTTTTCAGTAAAAGTGCTGCAAAGAATTGTTTTTTGTATCAGAGTTTGTAATTATGATTATTGTTTTAGTAAACAGATATACAGTAAAAATTAATGGACATAGAGCATAAGAAAATCATCACCGGTGCAATGAGGGCGCCACTTCTCATAATGCACACATTGCAAAATGTTATATGTTATAAAGATACTTCTTTAGGGGTAAACTGCAGTTAACGAGATAATATATGAGTAATTACAAAAATGTAACTGTATTACTGAGTCCAAGGGCTGCATGGCTATATTTTGTAAATTCTGGCATCAAAATAATAACCATTTGAGTCTGGATGCACACATAGGTAACAAGTCATAGTATCAGAGTCCAAAAAGAAACTCTGCCTGAATCCTAATGGCAAACTAATCATACCCGAATTATGGTTGCATGAATCCATATAAAAAAAAGAATATTATACTCATTAAAAAACATGGAAAATGTAAAACTGGTTAAAAAAAAAACAACAGCTGGCTTAAGAAGTAGGCATACCACAAAGTATGATATAATAGCAAATGTAAATAATTAGGCAGCTAGAGATTTTTTGCATATTATCTCTTTCTGGGCATACACAGATAATGAGATACAAGAGAATCATCTGCTATCTACATTTTCCAGCCAGCTAGTTTACCAGCTACCAATCTGAAGAAATTTGAGATCTGCCACTACTGAGGCCAACACTGTGACCTGTGACAAATGAGATATTAAAACTTGTAAAGCATAGGGCTGACTTTAGCATGGCAGGCCTCAAAAGGAAGGTACATACTAGATGTCTTCAATAGTGTAGCAGGTGGTGCAGGTTAGGAAGGCAGTGTGGTTAAATGGTTAAAGGCAGTATTTCTCAAGTGATGCCACCATGATGCATGTGGCCACCAGCATGATTTTCAGTGACCACAGAGTTCTTTGAGCCCCAACTGCAAAGGTAATGGAATAGACCATGTCATACCTTTAAAAAAAACATAGGATATACATTTCAAGGGTAAATACATCAGAGACTTGACTTAATGTATAATTTGTGGAAAGTAATACGCTAAATCAGCTGGTTTGGTGTATATCAGGGGGTTTGGGGTGAACAAAATAAAAAGTGAGACCACCAGTGAATTCTGGTGGCTGCATATTGAGGCTCTTTGAGACCACCAGTATTTGGGACTTGAGAACCACTGAAATACTGTAATATCACAGAGAGTCAGTATAGTGTAGTGGTTAAGAGCACTGAGCTGCAGAACTGGGTTTGAATCCCACAGCTACTATTTACATACTGTGTAACCCTGAGCAAGTCACTTAACTTCCCTGTGCTCCCAGGATGCACCTGGAAACAAAACTTGTCTTATTGTGTCATTCCTGGCCAACAATTATAAAATAAAAAAAAAATACTGCAGCACTGTCAAACAGGAGATTTTATTTTTTATTTTATTGAAATCTAGGATTACAAACACCTTTGAGCAGGAACTGCTCATTTACAAAGGTTCCACGTTGAAGGAATGGGGGCATACATACATACAAAGGTCAACATAGTAATACATAGTTACACAATAAAAAGTAGTAAGAGACTGAGGCTTAGGAAATTCCAGTAATTCAAAATGTGCTAAATGTTAGGTAGCATGACATACCAGCCAAGGGCAATCTTAGAAATAAGTGCTGCAGGTGAGGGGGTATGCAGGCAGGAAAGCCATTGTCGGGAGGTAGAGGTGAGGTAAGAGCTCTAAAGGGAGGAGGAGAGGAGGATAAAAGTCAGGAAATGCCTGGGGGAGGAAAGGAGAGGGCAGGAGGGGAGGCAGGTAGGAGGGGCAAGGCGGGGAGAGGTAGCTGCCAAGACTGAAGTGGAGGGCAGTGTGCGGTGGGCCCCTGATTAGGCGAGGCAATCACAACGACTAGTTGAAATGAGATGAAGTCAGAGTTGTCTCTTAAAAGGGCCAAGAGCAGCAGCAGTAAGAGTTTCCTTGTTGAGAGTATTGTATCTCTGTGGTGCTCTGTGGGCAAAGCCCTCTGGCCCATGGTAGTCCGGTATCTGGGGACAAGGAAGGTTAGTTGTTGTGAACTTCTAGTTCGCTGGGTGCTGTGGTGGTCAATAAGGAGCTTTTCAAAGCCTGGGGGCATGGCCCCGAGGAGGACTTTTTTGGCTAAGAGGCAGGTTTGATACTGTATCCGGCTGATGAGAGGAAGCCATCCTGCCCGAGTGTACAGGTCACAAGTGTGTGTAAGTCAGTCAGCCCCAGTTAGCAGCCTGCATGCTTTGTTGAGTGCAATTGTAATTCTGCGGAGGGCAGAGGCGGAGGCAGAGCCATAAATTGCTAGTCCATAATCGATGATGGAGGTAGCAGAGCTGTTGATAGCCAACCGGAGGTATCAGGAGTCATGCAGTGTTTGTGCCTGTAGAGCAGGCCTATACGGATGTTGGTGGCTTTGGCGACAGAATCTATGTGCCGATGGTAGGAGAGTGAGCTGTCCAATGTGACACCTAGGTATTTAAAATCAGGAACGTGTTCAAGTAAGGTCCCTGTTTGGTTTAGGATGGTGAGGTCACGGATTTGTACTTGCTCCTGGCATTGTAGAAGGTCATAACCTTTGTTTTGCTGTAGTTCATGACCAGTTTGTGTGACTTGAACCATTCTTGATGCACATGAATTCAAGCTGTAATTGTTTCTCAAGGAGTTCTGCATTTTGGTGGTTGGTGAACATGACTGTCATCAACGTAGAGTAGTAATTTCTGGTGGCAGACACTGGGAAGGTCATTGAGGAAGAGGCTGAAGAGTAGTGGCCCCAGGATGGACCCCTGTGGGACCCCTGAAAGGACTGGTTTTTCTTACGAGGTGACACCGGCAATCTTAACCCGCTGGACCCTCTCCTCAAGGTAGCTTGAAAACCAGAGCAGCGCTTCATCGGAGACCCCAATGTTTGATAATTGCTTGAGTAGGAGTGGGTGGTTCACAGTATCAAAGGCTTTCATAAGGTCGATGAATACTGTCCCTACACAGTTTCCTTGATCGAGCGTGGTATGGATGAAGCCCGTGAATTCTAATAGTGCAGTGGTGGTACTGTGCCCTTTTTGGAAACCATGTTGCTCAGGACACTGGATGTCATATTTTTCCAGGTACTTGACTAGCTGGTCTGAGGCGATGCGCTCCAGGGCCTTAGACAATGGAGGGAGGATGGAGATAGGTCTGTAGTTGGAGTGCAGTGATTTGTCTCCACTTTTGTGTACCGGTGTGATGGTCGCCTGTTTTCAGTGAGATGGGAACTGGGACATCCTTAGTGATAGATTGAGGACCTTTGTCAGGGGTTCAAGGACTTCTTCAAGGACAAGTGCTAACAACTTCAGGTCAAGGGAGTCACCGTTGTAGCCTACGTTGTGAATGGCTTTCCGAATATAGGTTCTGGCTTCATGCACTGGGATCTCCTTGAAGTAGAATTGTGAGGCAGGGTGTAGGAGAGGAGTAGTTGCAGGAGGGTTACTACTAGAGGGGGCACCAAAGAAATTAGAAGGGAGAACACTATCCAAGTTGGAGAACACATTGTTAAAGGTGGTGGTGATTGTGTACGGGTCAGATGTTGGTGTTCCATTTATGTTGAACATGGTGGGTGGTGACTTAGGGTCCTTGCCTGTAAGGTCTTTCAAGTTACTCCAAAAATTTTTTTCCATCACCCCAGGAGTTGGAGAGAGAGCTTCCTTGAAGTATTTGCTTTTGGCGCTCCTAACTGCCCGCATGCACTCATTTCTGGCAGCTTTATACTTTTGAATATCCCCAGGTTTGGATGTTGCATGAGCACAGTGCCAGAAATGATCCCTATGTTTGAGTAAAGTGATTAGATCGGGGGTTATCCAAGGGTTAGCTCTGCCCCTGACCTTCAGCTTTTTGAGAGGTGCAAAGATATTGCAGGCCGCAGTGAAGTGGCTGATGAAAAGGTCTAAGGCTTGGTTTACATCAATGGCAGAGTCGATTGGTGTCCAGTCCAGGTGGCTTAGGTGTGTCTTTAGTAGCTCAAGATATCCCTGCTTTAACACTCTGGTGTAGATTATTTTAGGAGGGGGCTTAATGAATTTGTTTGTCCAGGTACATGTGACCGGTGAGTGGTCACTGATCCCATCAGGGAGCACTGAGACTTTTGAGATTTGTTCAGGGTGATTAGTAAGGATCCAGTCCAGAAGTGAGTGCAACCCTGTCCTATAGTTGCATCTGGTGGGGGTGGTAACAAGCTGGGTGAGGTTCTGTGACATGACAGCATCCTTGTAGTTTCTGGCCTCCAGCGATAGCCAATTTATGTTGAAGTCGCCTAGTACTATGAGTTCAGAGTTATGGTGTAATCCCTATAGGCTTTCCAATATGCTCATAAATCCATTGGGCTGATCTTTAGGGGGTAGGTACACAGAGGCAATGGTGAGCTCCTTGTTGTGCGCCTGAGTAGAACTTTAATAGTGAGAACCTGTGAGGGTGGTTTAGGGTTTGAGAACGGGAAGACTTGACCCAGATAGGAATTCCTCAGGTAGATGGCACAGCCTCCACCTCGATTGGAAACCCTGTCCTGCCTGAAAATAGAGTATCCAGGGATGGTGACTGCAGCATCTGGTATCTTGGGGTTAAGCTATGTTTCGACAACAGAGAGCACATCAGGGCTATGTTGCTGGACCCAGGTTTGCAAGATGTCAAGTTTGTTAAGGAGGCTGCAGACATTGATTGAGGATAATGTGAGGGACCCCTCCCGCCTTTTTGTGGCATGGAGTGCTCGGCTGGTAGGCCCCAGGTTAGGATGAACATTTTCAGATATCAGAAGTAGCATAAGTAGTATCCTAAGAAGGTACGCTTTAATCATTTTGCAGACTAGTTTTGTTATAGGGCATCTAGTCCTCTTGGCTTTGCTGGTCTGCGTTTGCCCTGTGATATTGCAGAGCACAATATATAAAGCCATGTTCTCAGAGGTGCCATGTGATTGAGATCACAGGTTTGAATGTAATAACACTCCCTTAGCTTCCATACACTTTAGTCTTCCACCTCAGCTGTAAAACTGGGTGGAAGTAATACCCCACTGACAAATTAGAGTTCCATCCCAATGAGGTTATATTTAGTAATACTGTAAAATATGAAATGGTAGCAAAGCACCCATGTGATCATTTCATAATCATTTGGCCAGATTTTTGAATCACCCTTAAAGAGATGAAATTTGCGTTGCACTATGGCTGTGCAAACTATGGGTGCATCAGGGAACCTGTGCCCCATTTTGTAAATGGGGGGGGAGTCCCTGCACAAAAAACTGAAGAGTTGACGCAGCTGCAGAGTTGCACCAAACATGTGGCACACCTACGGGGTTTGACGCTGAAATCTGTCCACCCCGCTGCCGAGTGCAATCCCAGAGGGGCTGAAAAGGTGGGGGAAGGGAATATTCCGGCAAGGATGGGACTGGGGGCAGAAAGACCATGGGGGTGCACTATGGGGCATTGGTGACATGGTGGCAATGTCAAGGTGTGGAGGTTGTACCTGGTGAGTGTGCGATGCGCAATGGCAGAGATCTTTTCAACCCGGGTGGAGGAGGGTGGGCAGGTATGGACCATGCCCTGGCTCCAGGTGTGCACAGCTCTGGCACCAGCCTCATAACTTCCACAGTCACCTATGCTGTAGGCAGGAAGTGGTGGCTGGACGTTGTGGTGTGCCAGTGGTGAAGGGGAACATTCCCCAGGCACCTCAACAGTTCCCTGGTATCCAACCCCCCGTGTGGTAGCTGGCTGCTTCCCACCTATGAAGTGTGGGACTGTGGCACCTATATAGCAGGTGCCAGGGTTGTGCCCACCTGGGACTGGGTCATGGTCCATCCCTGCCAGCCCCCCCCCAACCTGGGCTGACTGGTTCTCTGCCAATGTACAAGGCACACCTGCAAGGTACCACCTTAACACCCTAACATTGCCACCGTGTCCCTGACACCCCTTTGCTCCTTCTGCCCCAGGTCCTCTACTCACAGGTTCCCTCAATCACTGCCCTGTCTGGCAGTGGCACATGGCACTTAGACTACCTCCAGGCTGGTCTAAACTGAGCCCCCTGTTGCATCCACAGCAGAGCTGCTGAAATTAAAAAAACAGGGGATGCGCAGCCCTGCCGTAAGCCACCTTGCAACCTGACACAAGGGTGCTCCTGCTGCAAGAGTGGTGCAGGATGGCGTAGGTGCATGGCTTCCTGATTTTTGACATAGCCTGCATTTAAAAATCGGGATTGCTGCAAACCTGGATGCAAGGTGCCACTTGCATCAAAGTCATTTGGCACAGGCGCTTTGTGCCAAAGTTTCCCTTTTTAAAATCAGGACCATTATGTCCTGTACATTTTTTTATGATTTTCCAACTTATGGTACTGATTATGTTCATCTATTATAACTATTGTATGTATGTGTTTTTTTGTATCAGCCGCTAGGGCCAGTGCAGAATAATTTGTCGGGGCGGGCAAACTGGATGGATCGAAGGCCTTTTGCTGCCATCATTGTCTGTGTACCTACAGTGCATATTGTTTGTCTGTTATTTATTTATTACACTTTGTTGACTGGGTAAGTGCACTGGTGCCAAAATGCCTTCTTCAGGCACAACCTGGTATCAAAAGAGTATAGTACATAAAACATTACATAAAATATTATTTATTTGAAACATTTCACTAGGAAAGGCATACTGAGCTAATATTAACTTGTTTCCATATTTTATTTATTTATTTTTTTTATTTAGTTGTTCAACCAGGTATAGCACACTAAGCTGAAAGCTTTTTTACAGGAGCAACCTGGGAGCACAAGGAGGTTAAGTGACTTGCTCAGGATCACACAGTATGCAAGTGGAAGCTATGGGATTCATACCCAGGTCTGGTCTGCTGGATGTCACCAGATTTGCAGCTCAGAGCCTTAGACCACTGCGCTATACTGCCTCCCTAAAATAGCCAAAACATATACGTCCTGGGGGGAGGGGGAAGGGATAGGTACAACAGATTTTACTACAAAAGAAAACATCATACAGAGATTAAATAATAGTGCAAAATGTTGTACATTAGGAGAGTATGTGTACTAGACATATGCATAGAGAATATTAATAACACAAGGCTAGAGTGAGAGGCAAGTCTCTTAGGAATCAAGAAAAACATTTATATCAGTGAGGGCAGTAGGGGATAGTGCACAAAGGTGGGGAGCATGGGGAGAAAGGGGGGTAGAGAACTAGTGTGGAAGGGAATAGGAAAGGGAAGAGGGGTAGTACGGTAGAGAGGGAGAAGCAAACCTTTGTTCCCCTGGGATGCAAACCCCACAAAGGCCAGACACGGCTGGGTGCACACCCAGCCCATGTCCAGGTGTCCTGGCCTGCCAAGGAGAAGGGTAGGAGTGGGAAAGGGCAAGGAGCAGTAAAAAGCAGGCAGGAGGGAAAAAGTGGAGCTGGGGAAGTAGAGGACTAGTGTGGAAGGGGATAGAAAAGGGGGATGAGGGAGTAAGGTAGAGAGGGAAAGGAAGGCCTTCAACCCTCTGGGATACAAACCCCACAAGGGCCAGATATGGCTGGGTGCACATCCGGCCTGTGTCCTGGTTTCCTAGCCTGCAAAGGTATGGAGAAGGGTAGGAGTAGGGAAGGGCAAGGAGTAGGAAAAAGCAGGCAGGAGGGAGAAAGTAGAGTGAGATAGGGCAATGACAAAGGGCAATTACAGGAGGGAGCAGTATGGACATGGAGTAGAGAGGAGAAAGAGCATTTGGAAGATGCAGAGTGAATGTTTAGGGAGAGAGAGTTCCAAAGTCTAGGAAAGCAGAAGGAGAAGGCAGCCCAACCAGCAAAGGATTTACTGAAGGGAAGTAAGAGGGAATGATAGCTTGAGTTACGGAGGGAGCACGGTCGGGGGGGGGCAGAGGGACAGTCGAAAGCTGGGGGGAAGGGATGATACCAGCAATAATTTAGAAATGAAGGAGGCACAGTGGGTAGAGTGATGATCTGCCAGGGAGTGAAGAGGTAGGGCACAGTACATGGAAACACGGATGAGTGTGGGGCGGGGAGGTCAAGACAAAGTGGTAGAAGGAGTGAAAGAGATGATGGGCTTGGGGCAGCACTGTAGACAGTGTTGCCATTATCAATGATGGAGAGGATCATTTTAGTGATTATATCTCAGTGGGCTCTCTGCTGTCACCAATTGTTAATTATGAAACTTGACCATATACATTATGGGCCCCATATTCACAGCCATCTGGATGCACGTGCATAACAGTGCATCACGCAGAAAAGATGCACTGGCCAGCTCTTTTGCAATATTCGAATAGAATGCACAATGAGAACAGATTGTGCATTCTGTATGAAAAAATCGGGCCCTGGATGTGCTGTACATAGCAAGCGGCCACCATATGTGGTACAGTACATCTAGGGTTCGGAGCTGAAGACCGACCAAATGGGAATGCGTGGCACATACCTGTATGCCCCAGAGCCCCCATGGGCGATATTCAGCCAAAACATGCAAATGAGCCCATTGGGCATGCATAGCACAAAGGGGCCATTTGCATTCCCATTATGCTGCGCTTGGGAGACTGTGCCAGGCCTGTTGCCCTTAGCTCCATCACCATAGAAATAATGTAAACTACCTCATCACCCTGGTAGTCTAGTGTTCCCCCCCATCTCTGTCCTGATCACTGAAATATAATAAAACAAACTCCGATACCCTTTTCTATAATGTAGGGACCCCCCCTTCCCTGCCCAGATCACCGTAATAAATAAAATAAAAACCAATCCCCTCTTCCATAGTGTAGGGACCTCCCTCCACAGCTCAAGCACTGTAATACATAATATAAAAAATGATCCCCTTTTCCATAGTGTAAGGACCCACCTCCCCAGCCCAATCACTGTAATAATTAAAATAAAAACAATCCCCCTTTCCATAGTGTAGGGAAACCCCCTTCCCATCCCTGATCACTATAATAAATAAAACAAAAAACTGATTCCCATTTCCACAGTGTAGTGTCCCCTCACCCCGGTACGCAGTAACCCACCACCCCGCACCTCTTCCAACCTGACCCATGCTGGCGACTGGCACAGCCCTCCTCACCCTGCCATAGTCAGCCACCGACTGATCTGTACCGGAGCATGTACGGTAAATAGTATGCACTCATTGGTTGTCAAGGCTGGGGTGGGGGGAACACTACATTATGGAAATGGGAATCTTTTTTTGTTTTATTTATTCTGGTGATCAGGGCCAAGGAGGGGGGTTCCTACACTATGGAAAAAGGAATAATTTTTTATTTTATTTATTATGGTGATTGGGCCGATGAGGGGGGCCTACACTATGGAAAAGGGATCAATTATTTTATTTATTATGGTGCTCGGGCAGGGGAGGAGGGTCCCTATACTATGGAAAAGGGGATTGTTTTTTATATTTATTATGGTGCTCAGGCTGCAGAGGGGGGCCGTACACTATGGAACAGGGGATTGGGTGTTTTGTTTCTACTTACAACAGTAATTGGGGCTTGGGGGAAGGGTTTCTGGCCCTAGACTGTGCGTGGGGCACCACCTGACCCCACACATAGTTAGAGTAGGGTTTCAGAAGCATAACTATGCACTGGCACTGCCGTCCATAGTTATGCCTGGGGGAGTTGAATACTGCAATGTGTGGCATTTGCATTCTCACGTTGCAATATTCTGTGTGAGGTGCAGTCGGGTTTGCAGGGCACATCGGGGGCTTCTCAATATTGCCACGCCCCCGACGGCCTTCGCAAGTCTGGAGACATGCAGCACATCTCTTCTGAAGATGCAGGCCTATGTCCTGTACTTCTTACGTTTTTTTCAACTACTGCATTGTTGCCATCTTTATGGCTTGGGTTGTGCCAGAAAACATTTCCTGGGACCCGTGCACCTCACCAGTGAACAAATTAAGTACATAAATTGCATCACCATGGGTCTGTGAACAGCAAAAAAATGAGAGTGGTATGCACAAATGTTAAATACAATATCAAAACTGTGCTGCTTTATTAAGACTGTTACATTTACTGGTAGAAACATCAGCCATTAGATGAGCTGTCTGCATTATTGTAAAGATGATTTTCTGAGTCCAAATGAATTCATATCAAACACCAGTTTCAGACCGGACAGCATTTTTGTGACATACTTATCTGGCTAGCAAAATTCTGTGGTAAACTAACAATAGAAACCTATTTAGATATGAGGAGGGTGGCTAAATGATCACACTCTGAAGTGGTACATATTGCCTATATCATGGCCTGGTTAGCCCTGGACTATCAGCCAATAAGGTATGCCTTTATAATGTATAGAAAATTACTTTGAAATAGTTTCTATTATATTCTTTTGCTGCCACCGGGTTAAAACTGCTACATTGCATACAGAGCTTAAATTGCATTAAATTGAATCAGTACGTTTTTCTTACAAGTGCCTGCTTTTTATTACACTAATAATCTGTCATGTTATTTATGGTTCAGTGCCATAAATTCAAGTGATTCATCACATTATCCTATAAATAATTTGACAAATCATTAAGTAGATAAGTTCAAGTAATTGCATGTGTGCCTGTAAGGCATGTAAGCTAACTTTCAGAGACACACTGATTGATCAGTGGCATGTACGAGTAGGCATCCATGAGTAATCCTATGTATTAGATTTAGAATGAGAATTCAAATTCAGATTTATTAAACACAATAAAGCATAGAGAGTTGTTGCAGAAGCACATCTGGCAGGGTGTTGTTCTCATGAGCTTTCAGCACTCCAGAGGTGAGGTGCACAGGAGGAATGAGATCAGGCCAAGTTTCTTTAGTCACCAAAGGTGAAGTTATAATGCATGATTAAGCAGTCCAGAGTACCTGATCGATATCGTAAGAGAGAGAATGTTTGCTGCCATGTTAGTCCTTTAAAGACTGGATTTGTTTCAAATTGTAATATCTTCTATTACCTGAAATTAACTTCTGGGGGAACTGGATAGCTCCATCGATTGTTAGTGGGTTAAGGAGTCTCTCCCCTCTAGATCACTGGTTCAAATCCAGCACAGGTTGGTATTGGCTGAAAGTCATTATCATCCTGAGGGGTGTTACATGGCCTATGTGAAGTGAGTTGTGGTGGTCTCAGTCTAGCTCTAAGTGAGCAGGTGTCCACATCACGAAACCACCAACACAACTGGCACCCTTGTTGGCAGTCTCACATGTGAGGCCAAGGAATGAATAGGCATGGAGACTGGACTAGCCGCTCACCTGCCTAGTGGTCCCTTCACAGCAGAGTTGAGGCCCATTGGTGGATCAGTGAGGGAAAGCTTACACTGGGATCACCAGTGCTGTACCTGTCATGCAAAGAAGCAGAGGACTTCAGGTTCCAGTGCTGTCAATCCAACATCTTTCACAAGCACTAAATTCACACACAGAAAAAATAAATAAAAAAATGAAATTAACTTATGATTTTTGTTTTGTCTTATTTGCCATTATAATTTGTCTGACTTGTGACCTTATCACTCTTTTGTTTTGTTTTTTATTTATTTATTTGTAAGTATCGGAAGACCTTTGAGCGTGAGCTCTTTTGCAATGGTTCCACATCAGGATGGACAAATAATACAAGACACAAATACAGTAGTTACAGATTTCAGAACAAATACAGTTGTTACAGGGTTCAGCACATTAGGCAGTTAAATAGTAGCACATGAGAATTTTAGGCAAACAGTGGGAAACAAAGCTATTGTAAGAGGATTTAGGTTAAGTCTTGGATGATTCTAGGGGTGGCTCAGCCCTAGAGACTTCGAAAAGGTCCATTGATAGACTATGGTTGGAAAGGTAGGGTGGGGGTTGGGGGCTGTGCGCAGAGCCTGAAGGAGGATTAGTAACTTACTAGTGCTCCTGGCTAGGCTAGGATGAGGGCAAGTTTTCTCGGTATCTGTGCTGTGGTTTAACGGTGGGTGTGAGTTAGTCTTTCAGGTTTGGCCTGAGAAACAGGTGCATTGTGAGCTAGACTTTAGGTGCTGTTTGAGGCCTGTTTTGAACTGTGGCAGGCTGTGTATTTGTAGTTTCTGTGGGAGTTCATTTAGCCAGAGGTGGGGCTCGGTAGGAGAAAGTACGCTGCCCAAGTGAGGTTCGCCGGAATGGGATGGACAGTGCTCCATTCTTCCTCCCTCTGGTGATGTGGGATGAGAGAGAGAAGCCTCGAGCAGGTTTCCTACGCAGGGTGTTTTTTTTCCAAGGAGTGCCTTCTTTCCCAGGAGACAGGTTTGGTATTTGAGCCTGTCTTTTAGGTTAAGCCAATTAGTACTCTCATAGGGTGCAAGTGTGAGTGTAATGGTCTGCACACAGTGTCAGGCAGCATACTTTTGTTACCTGAATTTGTACCAATATCTCGCTGTAATTATAAATCTGTATTTTGCATATTGTAAATCAGTTTTTTCGCTGCAATCCCCCATATCGTTCCTGAAAATAAGTATACATCTGTCCAATGTACTTACCTGGCAATACAAACTGAACAAATAAATTGTGCCAACAAAGAAATTGTGCATAGATAATGAAGTACACAGACTTTTGGGGACACACAGGTTTTTATGTCAGGTGTGTTAGCTGACTGAGCAGAGGGGCTATGTTTTATTTCTATCATAAAAAAAAACTTAATACTATATAGATAGACTATATCTATAAATATAGTCATTGCATAAAAAAACTTTGTTAATGCATCAGTTAGGGTTGTTACTAAAGCATCAAAAGTAGGGAAATGTGGCATTAAGGTTTCCAACGCTAACACCCCACCCCTACCCTGTGGATACTAACAGACATTGGGGGTGTGCTTTAGGGTTGTCAGCCTTAAAGCTTACCACATTCCATATGTAAATAAGCTAAGAGGAGTACAGTATAGGAGAATGGGGGTGAGCGCTAGGGCTGATGACCACAACGCACACTCCTGATTCCTGTTGGTGTCTGCAGGGTGGGATGGGCTGTTAGGGTTGGAAATCCTGATGCCACATTTCCCTACTTTTGTTGCTTTAGTAACAACCCTAACTGATGCATTAACAAAGTTTTTTGCAATAAATGTCCTTACTTTTTCAGATAATATAATCATATCCTTGTCTGCGGGAGCACAGCACCCTCTGGGCCCTGCACTGCCATCCCTCCATAGATGCTCATATGTATATGGGTATAGTCCATTTGTAGGATAACAGTGACCAGATTATCAGCATAGCCATCTTATTACCCAACCTCATGTACCCCAGTACAGAAAATTTTCAAATCCACACCAAAACATAATTCTGTGCAACTGCAATGCCATTCCGCACCACAGGTGTGAAAACACATCTTGGGCAGGTAATAAGATGGCTATGTTGAAAATCTAGGGTCAAAATATTTTAAAGTTTCCAAGTTATGAGCAGGCATAGTGAAATTGCAATGAATGGACATAGCTTTGACATTTTTTTCATATTTTGACCCCAACTTTTGAACATAGTCTTCCTATGATCCCACCTCACAAATCTTGTAGGTGAAAATGGTAAAATCTGTGTCAAAACATGATTCTGTGCCACAGGTGCAAAAGCACATTTCAGGCAGGATGTGAAAAATGACAGCTGTACTGTTTATGAGACGTATGAAAAAATGGCTATGTTTATAATTTGGACTCGAAATATAAAAAAATTACCAAAGTTATGCATGTGCATAGAAAAATTTCAGTGAATGCTCATAACTCGGCCATTTTTAGGAATTGTTTCACCAAATTTTCAACCTGTCCTTTTTGTGACCCCATCTCATGAACACTGGTGGTGAAATTTTCATTACTCATCACGAAAGGTGATTTTACACAGTGACTGCAAAATCACCTTCCGGGCCTGTTTAACAAAACAACAGTGGCAGTGCCCATGCGGTGGGGTTCCAAAAAGCCCATGTTGAAAATTTGGTGAAAAATACCTAAAAATAGCAAAGTTATGAACATAAGTTCAAAACACCATTGAAATACATTGTACGGCACTTACCTTAATTCCTCAGTTTGTGGTTCGGCTTTAAAGAGTGCAGACATGTCCCGATCCACAGAAGATAGCAGACTACAACCTCCATAGGTAAGTATAGGGTAAGAGGGTGGGGAGGTGTATGCTCAGTGGGAGGTTGGGATGGGGGATGGGGTTTGCAGCGACAACGAGGAACCATTTTCTTTGTTTCACAGAAAAAGAAGATGTTGGGGATGGTTTTCTATTACAGGTGGATTAATAAACCATCTGAGGACACTGGGGTGGGCTCCTCAGTGTTCTAAGCTGCAGGAGGGTCTAAATGCTCACATGGGGTTGGGCCCCGATGTCGGCATACTGTATAAATCAACAGGGTGCGGGGGATCTGACACTGGGGTGGGCGTCCCAGTGTTGGTTTACTATATAAACATAAGTAATAATAATAAAAAAAACACTAGGGACTAGGGAACAGCGATTGGAGGGCACGGGGGGGGGGCACTAGATACCAGAAAATATATATTTAATTAAGAAGGACCGTGATCAGGGAGTGAGGAGTGCAAGTAGCCAAAAGGGAAACATCAGCTCACACCTCACCCTGCAGCCAGCAGCACGAGTTCCAGCTGTGCCTGCAGAAGTAAAAAAATTCCTACTGTTCTCATATAGAGGACGTGGCAGAAGCGTTCCTTTCCTGCTTCGGCAGCAGGATTACGGGTGCCCGCAATAGGTGTTTCCCACACATTAATTAAAACATCAGAATGTAGCTAAACGGGTCCTGCTTGCTAAGTTCTGATGTTTTGTTTTTGTATTACATTCATTTTTACGTTTTCTCTATTTTCTGTCTCTCCCTAACTGAAAAACAAGATGGCGGACACAACAGAGCTCTGTGAAAATACACTAGGCTCCCTGCGACACTATGTGACTCTGTCTGTGAAAATACAGTGGCTCCTACGAAAACAAAAGTATTTTCATGCTGAACATAAATAATGGGAAAATTGAAAATGTAGTACCTTTTGAACAGATTAATATTTTTCACCAAAACTTCAAAAGGCACATCTGTAAGACAAAGGCTTTCTACCTTGAACATTTCAGATCTCAATTTAAAACTGTTTCTGAGATACAGGTGGTCAAAGAAAAAAAAAACATAAATTTAGAGATGTCTGACACTCTGTATCTCAGAAACCACACAATGGATTCCCATAAAATTTGTCATGTTAAGAGACCTACCCTAGAAATTATGCTTGACAAATTTCATGCAAATCCATTGAATGGTTGCAGCGTTAACATTGAAAGATTTGACTGTAACATAGAAGTGTGCACTCAACCCTATTATACTGGCGCTACCATGTCAATGTAATATATATATATATATATATTTTTTTTTATGTTGATTGCGCACAGTGCAAGAAACATATTGGCACAGTTTGCTGAGAAGCAGGCTGTGGAGGCACGGCACTGTTGTGGCCAGTGCCCCCACAGCTTGCAAAGGCTTGTCCCGCTTCCTCCAATGCCATTGCAGGCTGCTGATGACACAAGTTTGGAATGTTCACACCAACTTGTGACAAATGCCGCTGCAATCAGGGGCCGCCTCGTCATTGCAGGGTAAGCCATCCGCTGCAATGAGGGAGCGACCCATCATTGCAGGGCGGATCTAGCAATCCTGATATTGTTTGTGAACAGGGCGGCGGGGTGCCGCCCTGTTCACAAACAGTATAACCCCCCACAATGTTTATCTGCTGAAGGGGGAGCCCACTCCCCATCGGCATAATGTGCCCCCCCATTTCAGTGTCTGCCAACGGGGTGCCCAATCCCCATCAGCAAAAAAGAATTATCCCCTCCTTTGTTATTTGCTGATGGGGTGCCCAATCACTATCGGCAGAAAGGAATTCCTCCTTTTGTTGTTTGCTGACGGGGTGCCCAATCCCCCATCGGCTACAGCGCCCCCCCAAAAGAGAGAGAGACTCCAGTGGCATGCTGGGAGCCCACCCCAGTGTGCCAAATGCCCCTGTGAAGGTAAAAACCGTCCCACGTTGTCTTTTTTTTTAACCTGTAAAGAAAAAATGGTCCCTCGCAGTCTCCCAGACCCCCCTCCTGCAACCCGCGCCCACTCAATGCACGCCCTGTCTGCCCACACACACCCTCACCCCATACTTACCTCCGGAGTCTGGCGCGACGATCTTCGGTGGACCAGGAACACGTCTGCACTCTTCAAAGCTGACCATGAACTGAGGAAATGCCGGTAAGCTGTATAATGGAGTAAATAGGGGTTTTTCAACTTTGCTGCATAACTCAGGCATTTTTTGGAATTTTTTCACAAAATTTTCAACATGAGGTTTTTGGGACCCCTCCTCATGAGTGCTTCAACTGTCATGGCATTAATCAACCCCGAAAGGTGATTTCATGGTTACTACACGGAATCACCTTTGGGGGCTGATTAACGAAACGACAGTGCCAGTGTTCATGAGGCGGGCTCTCAAAAAGCCTATATTGCAAACTTGGTGGGAAAAATCCAAAAAATGACTGTTTTGCAAGCGTGCACTGCACAGTTGCTACACATGCTCGTAACCTCATGAATCTGCAATATTTTGATGCCAGATTTTCAACATTGGCATTTTGTCACACCTCCTTGTGAACAGTACAGCTGTCATTGTTCACATCCTGGTGGAAATGTGTTTTCGCACTTCTGGTGCAGAATAATGTGGTCGCTGTCGGAAATCAGTGTTTGGGACAGATTAAGAAAAATGACAGTGACACTGCTCATGAGTAGAGGTCCTGAAATGGCTATGCAGAAAATTTGGTAACTATGCTCCATAAAATGACTGTGTTATGAGCATGTGTTGTGCAGTTTGCACGCACGCTTGTAACTTCGTGAATATTTTCACTCCAGGTTTTCAACATTGCTATTTTCCCACATCTACTTATGAACAGTGCAGCTGTCATTTTTCCCATCCTGGCCGAAATGTGTTTTCGTAGTTCCGGCGCAGAATAGAGCGGTCACTGTAGGAAATCACTGTCTGGGACAGAGTAATAAAATGACAGTGCTACTGTTCTTGAGCAGCGGTCCTAAAATGCCTATGTTGAAAATTTGGTGATGATAGCCCATCAAATGACTGTGTTACTAGTGTGCGTGTTGCACACTTTCCATACACCCTTGTAACTGTGCAGATTCGTAATATTGTCATGCCTCATTTTCAACAATGGCAATTTTTCGCACCTCCTTATGAGCAGTACAGCTGTCATTTTTCACACCCTGAGTGAAATGTGGTTTCACAGTTGCGGCATGGAATAACGCGGTCGCTGTGGGAAATCAGTGTTTTGGACAGATTAAGAAAATGATAGTGGCACTGTTCATGAGCAGAGGTCCTAAAATCACTGTGCTGGAAATTTGGTGTCAAAACTCCATAACATGACTGTGTTACATGCATGCATTCAACTATTTTCACGCACCCTTGTAACTTCGCAAATTTGTAATATTTTCATGCCACATTTTCAACAGGGGCATTCTTTCACACCTCCTTATGAACAGCTGTCATTTTTCACACCCTAGCTAAAATAAGTTTTTGCACTCTTGACGAAGAATAGCATGGTCACTGTGGGACATCAGTGTTTGGGATAGATTAGGATGCAACGAGTGAGGGAAGAGTGGCTGAGCTCAACTGAGCTCTGTTGGGACTGCTCTGGATTTGTTTGTGGGCAGAAAAAGGCCCCAACACAAGAGGCCAGTACAAAAGGGCAGCCTGCAGCACTGCGAGAAACAGAACGAGACAGTGATTGAGGAAGGGGGAGTGAGCGAACTCACCGGAGTGCTGTCAGGACTGCTGCGGCTTTCTTTTTGGGCAGAAAAAGGCGTCAATGCAGGCAGGGGCCCAGTAGAAAAGGCCAGCCTGCAGCGGTGGGAGAAACAGTATGAGTCAGTGAGACAGGGGGACTGAGTGAGCTCAACGGAGCTCTATCAGAACTGCTGAGGATTTCTTTGTTTGCATAAAAAGGCACCAATGCAGGCAGGAGCCCCGTACAAAAGAGCAACTTGCAGCACCACGACAAACAGAATGAGAGCATGACAGAGGGAGACTGAGCAACCTCGTAGGATTGGACACCCCCATCGGCACATGGGGGGCAAGAGCCGAGGGAGATTTGGCACCCCCCTCATCACACAACAGATGGGGGGGGAGACATTATGCTGATGGAGAGTGGGCTCCCCCGTTGGCTAAATAAATAGGGACAGGGGGACTGTAGCCAATGGGGATTGGGACCCCATCGGCAAAGAAAGACTGTTAGGGGGAGCGCATGATGCTGAGGGGGATTGGGCACCCCCTAGGCATACACTGGGGACGTCATTATGCTGATGGGGGTGGGCTCCCCCATCGGCAATGAAGTGGGTCGGGGAATGTGAGAGGGGGTTGGGGCACCCCTGTCACCATGTTTATGTGGAGAGGCTGTACCGCTGCAATGAGAAGCTTGCTTCTCATTGCAGCGGATGTTTGCTTAGATGTGGTCACCACATTACGTCCTGCTGGTGTGGCGCCTGCATGCTGTCTTACTGGGGAATGAGGGATGTATCTACTGATGTATGCCCTCCATTCACCCACAGTGACCTCACCTCCAAATCTGCTTCTAATGGAATATGTTGGCTGGTGCGTAAGCTTGAGCCAACATAAAAACTGACTTTAAAATTTTTTGTTGTGTTTTTTTTTTTATTTGCTTTAAAATGATTTATTTTACTTTTTTAGCAGTTTTATCTGTTTCATGCAGTGCTATGTGCGATCACAATCAACTTTCAGAACTCAGCACATTAGCATTAAAATATCAAAATGCTGATGTATGTTGGAATTACACGATTTTTATTTGTGTACTGCTTAAGTTTTATACTACCATTTTCAAGTTGTCATTTTTGTTCACTGACATCCACGTTGCCTTCTGTATTCAGTCTAAGAGTCCACCCTTCAACATACCAATTGTACATTTGTAGTGCATTTTTATTGGTTGGTTCAGTAAACTACACACTACTTCAGTCAGAGAGTGAAAATTACAGCACGAGAGGAAGACAGCGTTTCAGCCCTCAGGGAGCCTGCACAGGTGAATCCCATTGTCTGAAGTGCTGTAAAGTCAGCACTTGTAAAAAATTGCATGTATTATGAAATTCTTTATCTTACATGGATTTTTGATAATTAAATTCCCTCTTGGTTTCTCTGGTTATTGATTTTTGTTTTTAACAGAGAATGCTTTTCACTAGCAGTCACACTGAAACTATTTGTCAAGTTAGAGTTGTTTAGGTCAGAGAAATAGCATTACTCAAATCAATTCTGCATACTTTCACATTAATTCTGTGATGTTACACATTTATAACTATTTCATGAACCGCCTCATTTACTCTCTGTCAGGTGAAAGTAACACTGTGTAAGGTAACGGTCTCACTTTGCCAGATGCAGGGTACATTTCAGAAAGGAGTCTACTGAGCAGATAACATAGCCACTGTGTAAATAATATGCTTTTAAATGTTGTTTGCACAGTAGCTATCACTTTAGTGAAAATAACAGCTTTTATCTTCCAAGTGGATTTGCACTCCAAGGCAATGATATACATATATGTATGCAATACCTGTGAATGTATTACATGGCACATATCACTGACAGTTTTCTTTCCCTAGGACCTAGAGTGAGACTATTGAAATATTCTCACTCTGGGTCCCCATGAGCAAAAAATATACTCACTGTAGGGTGTCACTGGTTGAAGCCGGCAGGGCAACCAGCACATTCAGAATGCAACTGCCCACTTGTGCGCTGGCTCCCACCCTTAACTTTTATTTCCTCATTGGCTCAGATGAAGTACTCTCACTTTCTTCCCATTCCTTCAGCATTAAAAATTCAAATGTGAACTACAGTTCTGTAGTAAAATTCAACTCCCCTACACTGCTCCTGATTTTCCCTGCCTGCCACAAAATGTCTACATCCTCTTACTTCCCTCCCTGTGCTGAGAATTCTGGTGTCTCTCTTTGACAGGCACTGCCCTGCACATCACACCTGGATCCATCACCACTTCCCCAGTTGTCTCTGTCTTGTACCTTCTCATTCCACAAACCCGATCACCTGCTTTACAGCAACAGACCAACACTGCACCAAGACATGCTGATGCACTGATGTACACACTAACGTCTCATGCATCAAAATGAAAGTAAACCTGTTCGTCATCATGAATAACTCTTGGTCATCCTAAAAAGAAATGAAAATAAATAAAAATTTAAATAGATAAAAGAGCATGACCTGGTAAGGGCATTGCATAAATCAGATATGCTATGTCCCTACCTGAAATAGTGCTGATATATTCCCCTTGTGAAGTTTGACCTTATGACATTACTTGTGGCTCCACCACTTATGATGTTATAAGGTCATACTGCAGTTGGACAAATATAGACAGGGCCATGGCATATCCCTTATGCATTATTTGCAAAAACTGATACTTAGGGAAAAGTTGAGGGGGTATATTGAAGAGATCCTGCCTTTAAACCTCTGGGGGGGGGGTTGTAGCTTGGACAAAGGGTGGTATAGGGAGGCAACAGTCCTAGCTGGTGTGCCCCAACAGATAGGAACAGGCAAAACAGCAGGGGGACAGATGAGGTGGGGGATGCATAGGTGGATAGCAATGTGTGTGAATGCAAGGAGCCTGGGGGAATAAGACCCCTGATTTGGAGGCAGCCATAACAGCAGAGAACTTAGACCTTGTAGCTACCACTGAAACCTGGTACACAGAGCACCAGGACTGGGATCTGGCCATTCTGGGATTCACTATGCTCAGGCGGGACAGGGTAGGGGAAAAGGGTGGGGGAGTGGCACCCTATGTAAAAGAAACCATTAAGGTCACTGAGCTGCAGAGAGGGAAAGAGGGAAATGAGGTACTATGGGTAAATCTGGAAAGAGGGAAAGGGACGATACTACATGTGGGGATGGTATACAGACCCCCCTATGATGAGCAAGGAGTTGGACAAGTTCTTGCTTCAGGATATCCACAGGATGGCAAACAAGGGAGAGTAGCTGCTGGTGAGAGACTTCAACCTCCAGGACGTACGCTGGAACCTCCCAGCAGCAGCAACCCCTAGAGGCAGGGACTTCATGGACTCAATCCAGGGAGCCCGTCTGTGGCAACTAGTGGATCAACTGACTGGGGGGCAATACTGGAGCTCGTGTTAACAAATGGGGACAGTGTTGAATGAGTGGAAGTGACCGAACCCCTGGGGACCAGTGACCACAAGGTGGTGTTTTTTATGTTAAAACCAGATTGAAGCAGGGATACACAAAAACTAGGGTCCTAGGTTTTAGAAGGACTGACTTTGAAAGAATGAGGACATACCTGAAAGAAGTCCTAATCAGACTTGGGGATGGAAGAGAAGTTGAAGGGGATCAGGGAGCCTATTGGAAGGCCAATAGAAATAGGGGTCAGGAGGGTTAGTAAAAGTAAAAAAAGGAGAAGATCAATATTGCTCAAAAGGAAAGTAACAGAATGGGTGAGGACCAAGAAGAAGATGTTCTTAGTCTATAAGAAAATGCAGAGTGAGAGGGACAAGGAACGATATTTGGACTTGCAGAGGGAAGTGGGGAAGACTGATAGAAGGGCTAAAGTGCAAATGGTGTTAGATAATGCTAGTAAACTCAAGGAAGGGGGCCATCCTGGTGGCACTGAGGGTTGAGATGCTGGATGCCACACCTCATGCCATGCTGGCGACCCAGGTCGGAAATGGACTTGGGTCATTGAGGGTAGGTAGGAGAGGAATGAGCATCCAGAGGACAACTCTCCTCTCCTGGGGGAAGGTGGGCTGTGACTTCCGCTGCACTTGTAGCTCCCAGTGGAGGCTGACAGCAGCACAGCAAGCAGAAGTCTTGCTGAGGGGATTGAGGCAGTGGCAGTCATCGTGCGTGTGTGTGCGGGAGTGCACCTGCCATATGCTGCATGTCATTGCACATCTGTACCTCCAGGAAACAAGGAAAATGGACCATGGCACCCAGACAGGTGGGTCCAGTGGTTGGCCCTCATGTCCTCAACCAGATCCATCTCCAGCTGGTCGCTGTATGTCTCCTCCCATACCCAGCTTCCCTTCTAGATTCTAGATAGAGCACCAGAGGAGTTAGGGTGGGTGGTCAGTGCCAGTAGTAGGAGACACTCCTGGGAGCAGTGACCAGACTGCGGTGGGTCTCAGGCTGGGTGGTATATGGCTGCATCAAGAGACCTCACTGGAGGTCTATGGGGCCAGTGAAGGAGCATGAATAGAGTTTGAAAAAAATCAAGGAAGGGTATAAGGCATTCTTTAGATACATCGGGGAGCACAGGAAAAACAAGGCAGGTATAACAAGACTGTGAGAGGTGGGGGGGAATAGTGTTCAGGAGGATGACCTTAAGGCTGATATACTGAACAGGTATTTTTGTTCAGTGTTCGTTATCAAGGATGATGATGGGGGGCCAAAGATGGAATACAGGTTTGTGGGGGGAACAGATACCTCACCCTTCATGGCAGATAGGGTCTTAAAGGAATTAGGTGGTCTTTGGGTAAACAAAGCCATGGGTCCGGATGGGGTGCATCCCAGGATTCTGAAAGAGATCAGGATGGAATTAGCAGAGCCACTGGTGGAACTGTTCACCCTGTTGCTGGAATCAAGAGAGGTTCCAGAGGACTTGAGGAGGGAAAATGTGGTACTGCTTCATAAGGGGTTGGGGTGGGGTGAGGACAAGGAGGATGCGGGAAATTATAGGCTGGTGAGCCTGATATCAGTGGTCAGGAAGATCATGGAGACATTCCTAAAGAAAAGACTGGTGGACTGCCTGTAAAGGAAAGGGCTGGTTGATCACAGGCAACGTGGGTTGGTTCGGGGAAGATCCTGTCAGATGAACTTATTAGAGTTGTTCAACTCAGTGACAGGAGTGGTGGACCAGGGAGGGGCAGTGGACGTGGACTATCTGGACTTCAGAAGGGCTTTCAACACTGTTCCACACAAAAGATTGTTAAACAAGATGGGTGGTCTGGGAGTGGATCAGGTCTTAACAAAGTGGGTAGGGAACTGGCTTTCAGGTAGAACCCAAAGAGTGGTAGTAAACAGGGAGCTCTCTGAGGAGGGGAGGGTCATATGGAGTACCACAGGAGTCTTTACTGGGCCCAGTCCTTTTCAACATTTTCACGGGGGACATTGCTAAAGGTCTAGGAGGAGGGTGTGTTTGTTCACTGATAATACCAAGAGATGTAATGGAGTGGACACTCTGGGAGGTTGAAAGAATGCACAAGGACCTTGATAGGCTACAGAGGTGGTCCAAGGTTTGGACGTTAGGGTTCAATGTGGGACAATGCAAAATTATGCATATGGGCCATTGGAATCTGAAATCAATGTATGAGATTTAAGGGGAGAGAATAGCAGTTGCGGAACAAGAGAGGGACTTGGGTGTCATCCTCCCATCTCACCTGAAGGTGACAAATTAGTGCCAGGCTGCAGTGGGGGAGGGCAAGCAGAATGCTGGGATGTATGAGTTGAGACATTGCTAGTACAAGGAGGGACATCATCATGTCCTTGTATATGGCCCTGGTCAGACCTCATTTGGATTTCTGTGCTCAATTCTGGAGATTGCACCAGAAGAAGGATATAGAGAGGGTGGAGGCAATCCAGAGGATGGCAACACGGATGGTTCAAGGGATACAGGGGAAGGCATGGATCTGGATATGTACTCCTTGGAGGATAGGAGAAACAAGGGTGATATGATTGAGACCTTCAAATATCTAAATGGTATAAACAGAATGCAAAAGGGGAGCCTGTTACAAATGAAAGGAAGTTCAGCAACTAGGGATCACAGTATGAAGCTGGAGGGTGGACATTTTAGGGGTAACATGAGGAAGTACTTTTTCATGAAGAGAGTGGTGGATGCTTGGAACAACCTGTCGGAAGAGGTAGTAGAGGTAGAGATGGACTTGGGCTTCATCACATGGGATAGGGCACATCGAACTCTGGGAAAAGGGTAGATTCTGGGGGAGAGCTCAGTAGCTGAAGTTATACTAGGCAGACTAGGTGGACCATGTAGGTCCTTATCTGCCAACATTATGTATGTATGTATGTAATTTGGTAGTTGGGGTTCAACAACACACAAAAGTAGGACAGTGTGGCATTGGGGTTTTCCAACTCCAACTTCCACACCTACCTCACGCAGCAAAATAATAAATAGGGTTTTGGGTCACAGAGTCTTGGTAATCAGTAGTGGGTCTTTCTTGAGGTTGTCAACCAAATGCTCACCCTACCCCCACCCCAGTCCATAGCCTCCTGTGCGAAGCACAAGATATAGTTCCAAGTCAATGCCTTGTAGTAATACATTCTTCAAAGGTGGAGAAGTAAGCTTTACCACAAGTTGTCAACAGAATCTGTTGTAGCTTTTTTCACACAGGGCACTGTGGGCCCTGTGTGAAGAAAAGAGATCGTATATGACCTTGTTTTTGCTCAGGGGAAGGGGTGGGCATCATGGTTGACAACCCCAAGAAAGACCCTACCACTGATTTGTCAAGACTCCAGAGACCCAAAACCCTAATGTTTTTTTTTTGCTTTTGCTGCTTGGCAGGCCGGAGTGAGGAGTTAGGGTTGGAAACCCTAATGCTACATTTCCTTACTTTTGTGGCATAAAGTTAAATCCTAACTGGTGCATTAACACAGTTTTTTTCAAAGAATTTCCCTTCTTTTTGAGATAGTGGAACTGTATCCTCATTCACTCAGGTCTGTTCAAGACCTGCATGTACAGATGCAGACGCAAAGGGCCCTGCACCAAGGGAAGGCTCCATCCACCTATGGAAGTGTAGGGCCTAGCAACAGATGTCAAGAATTCATGGAGCTGTCTGGTGGACTGCAGGCGTGCCAGTGTGAATCACCATATGTCCATTTTGGAATGGCTGTAAGTCATTTCTGGGCTAGTAAGCATCCTAGCCACTAAGTACTCACCCGTTGCAGCATTATAGCATTCTTGGAGCTTTTCTCTTCTCAATTTAGTGTAGTGGGGTTTTTTTGCACTAAAAAATTATTTTGATAATAATTTCCTGTATTTTATGTAAATTATTTTTGCACTGAAGCACGTTACAGCACTGTTTGTAAACACTTCTAGATCTGCACTAACTAGTACTTTATAAATAGGCTAGGGCTGGATTTGAAACACGCACTTCATACAGGAGATGGACATTGCATTATTATTTTTTTATTTTATTTGTTTATTGAAATGTTTCACCAGGAAGGCACACTGAACAACAAGCTGCTCATCTCCCAGTATGACCTGGGGATTATTAAACAATTGTCTTGTTTGAATTTCAGCATTGTTTACAGACTTTTGAGTCCGATTGCATTTACCCGAGCATCGACACTGCTTTTTGAGAACGACACCTATTCAAATTTGAGCCACACTGAACTACGCTGTTAGGTTACCTTTTAATACATGATCCTAAGCAATGTCTATATATGCTTGCAACGTTTTAAAGAATTGAACTGCTTATGGTATTTCCATCTACATGACTTTAAGCTACGCTACTGTATATTGTTACTTGTGATGGATTTGAACTGCAGATGTTGTTAAGATTGTTTTTTGAAAACACAAATATTGATGAAAAGTAAATGTTAAGCTGATTCTGCTTGATTTCTCAAATCATCTACTGGCAAGGACATTTTCTTTTATTGTGCCTGTATGTGCAAGTACACAATGGCTCCATGATTAGACAGACATTGAGTGAATTCTGTAACTGACACTAGCTCAGGTGCTAGTCCCACTCATTGGAGCAGTAGTGGAGAGGTTCCTCTGTTTGTTTGTTTTTTGTGTGTTTGTGTTTCTCATTGCAGACTTGTGCACTGTTTTTTGTGTCCCCTGGGAGCAGGAAGAGTGTTGTTGTTTTTCCAGTTTTTATCCCCTTAGACTCGGAAGATAGACATCAATATTTGTCTGCTGCAGCTGTGGTCATCTTGATAAGATTGAACAGGAAGTCTGGCGTTACTTCAGAGCCAATGAGCTGGGTAGTACTATGTCACTCATTTGTCTCTCAGGATGGTAACAGCTTAGCCTGCATATTGTCTGTTAGGGGCCAAATGTAATCACTTGAGCATCAAGACCCAACAAATTTTCAGTATTGAGTCTTCAGTGAAATTATTGTTGAATATGGATAATTTTTCTAACAATCAGATTTTCAGACCCTATGATTATACTAGAAATAGTGGTAACTGAGTTGTGATGGGGGGATTGGTATATCCAGATCTTATATATGCCAAGTGAGCTAAAAAAGCATCACTGCTAGTTAAAGTGGGAGACTTAGTCATACTTTTTCCATTCCACCTGAGTAAGTTTGGTGTAGTCCCATGTTGGAAGAAGGTGAGTACTTCCTTCCTTTAACAGAATTATAACAAAATGTTCTAAAACTGTCCAGTGAATTCAGGGTTTGAGTTTATGTTTTGCCTTCACTACATATAAAGGTTAGTGACTGGAATATCTCACACAAGCCCCATCAGACATACACTCAAACTATATTGGTTCAAAGATTTTGTGATACATAAATCTTATTTATAGCAAGAACACATCCAGTAAATATGACATCCCCATTTAGAAACTGTTCAATAGGCCACACCCCACCAACTCCTACCTTTTAGCACTCAGACTACATTAGCAAAAAGATTTGGATCATTTGACAATATATATGTTAACTAGGTGTAACCCCCCTGCAAATGGGGGTTCCCAAAAGACTTCCAGGAGCTTGCTTGAGTGCTCCAAGCCTGAATGGTGTTTGGCATTTAAGCCATTTATCAGTGAGTGTTTTTAGAACCTCTGGTACTGTCTCTTTAAGAGCTGTCTGCTTGCAGACATAATTAGTTTGTATGGGGGACTGTGTGTTTCTTTGATTGAGTACCACTCAAGCTGCTGCCAATTCACTTCATTTTGCAGTCACTAGGAGTGCAAGGAACCTATCTGAAAGATGTAACTGTTTGCCAGAAATTATTTAGAGTGATAATGAAATTACAGTTTGTCTAACCTGCTTTCTTTTGCAGTCAGAACAGTGTCTGTCTAGTTCCCCATTCTGGTTTTGAACTGCTGAACTGGACCAATCAGTGTGGGGTAAGCTAGCTCTAAAATGGTGCCTTGACGAATCAGAACTTGGACTCATAATCTGAGCCAGCCACAAGAGGATTGTATGGGCAGTGACTCTGGGAGATGTAGTTTAGACTTCAGTGCCTTTTGGACCAACAGCAGCAGTCTATTGTGAGTGACAGCCAATCCAGTCAAGAACTGGGAGGAACTCAAAGGAAGTGCCGGTTTTTGTCAGTTGGAGTTTGAGTTGAGCTTTGGCAGTGAAGAAGGAAGGAGCCCTGTGCTTTTCAGTGTGCAGTTTTAGTCAAAAACGTGTAAGGCCCAGAGTTCCGGTCTGCAGCTTGTTAGGACTGAATCCGTCCTGTGAAAAGAATCAAAGGATCTCTGAAGAGTAGAAACCAGGCTCACCCTGAGAAGACTGGAGGAATTGCTGAAAATTACACTCGGTCTGTCAGGAACTGAATCTGCTGTGTGTTCTCCCGGTATTGTGCAGTAATTGCGATCGGGATACAGATGCAGCCTGCCTGGTATAGTGCTTTCTTTATATGGATGTGTGAAGAGGTTTGTGCACCTCAAGTGAGCCCTACTGACATTGAAGGACCCTATCTTATTTGGAGGTCGTGAGTACTAATTCAGGGTCGCCTCCTGTTGAATTGCCACATTAAATCCAAATGGAATTACTGTACTGCTGACTGTTTAATTCTCCTTTTCTCTGTGTGAAAGGGCCCTACCAGCTGCCACGTTTGGACTAGCCACTAGGGCTTGGGTACCCAGGGACAGTAACTGATAGGGATAGGCCTGTGCACAGAGCCATAGGTAGATTATTAAAGTGATAAGCTAATTAACCTGATTTCCCCCTGTCCTTGTTATATCCCCCTAAATAAATCAGAGCTGCTTGTTTCAGCAAAGTTATACTGCCTGAGGTATTTGTCTATGTTAAAGTACTGTACTGTGATTGTTGCACTGTATCTCATTTCACAGGAGGTCCCTGTGCCGGAACCAGACCTGGGGGTAAGTGTATACTGTGAAGGTAATTCTGATATATTGTGTGGGCCACTGAGTGGGAAGAAAGGGGTTGCAGTGTCCCAGAGGCTGTGACCAAGTTAGTTTAATTATTGCAAACCCTGACCTCTGGGTGGAGGCACCCGCCATTGGATCCAGGCCCCTCAACCTGTTAGTGGCAAATCAGGCAGGGGTAGTAGTCCCTGGGATAGCGCCATCTAGGGGTTACATAGGTCCCCTGGAGGAGCGGCCGCTTCATGCTCATCTTTATACAGGTATGAATAAAAAGACATCCTAAAACAAGTTATAAATAAGGACGTCTTTGCAATCAATCTTTTATGAAGATGATCACAAGACAGCCTGTATCTCTTTAAACCATAATTATCACAAATATTGTAAAAAGATGAGTAATTTTACTAGTGTAATCTGTGAGTTAATGGGATGGAGGGGTGACAGATGACAGGAAGTAGCGAATATCTTTAGAGTTGTGTGAGTTCATGTATATGTGTTTGGCAGGATTGTTGAATGAGGTTGGCATATAAGTTCTGATTGATGGGGAAGGGTGTAATCTATTTTGACAACATGTACAAACTGCAATGTCTGTTACGTATTTGTTATCTGAACTTGTGCCAAATGAATATGTTCTGTACTCAGGTTAAAGAACTTAATTCATGGACAACCACAGTTGAGTTCATTAGTAGGTAGTAATGAAAACATTGTAGCAATGGTGGTGCTCAATAAAACATACTTGTTGAAGTGTGTGTGTATTTTGTTTTTAAAACTCATCTTTATTATGAGAGAAGTATGTTTCTTTAACAGCACAGACTTGTTACAAAACTGTACAACATACATTTTGGGTAGCAGTTGTCTTCAGATGAGGTACTGTATCAGTTATCGCATTTACTGTGGTTACCTAAGAGAAGGTTCTTCACTTGAGCTTATAAATGTATGCAGTCTTCAACATTTCTTTTCAACTTTTCTATGTTAATCAATGCATCCATGTTATACATTTATTTTAAAGTCATAAAATAAAACCTTGACTTTGCATCTAGTAACCTAACAAAATAAACCAAACCTTGAACAATTTCCAGCCTTAATTAATATCTAGTTCCGTCAGTTTGAGATCGGGTGACTGTTGTACACCTGAGACTATTATTCTAATCTGCAGAAGAAGCTAGGAGACGAGGCCGAGTCTTCGGAGTCTTTTGCAACTCTTCATCTGATCTTAGTCCCCTTTTTTGTAGTTTTGTGTCATTCATTAATTTCAAAGAGGGTATTCTGCCTCAGTATTCTCATCTAGCCCAGAGATTGGTGCGTTTCTCCAATGTAAGCCTTAATTTTGTTGTGATCGCCTCCATCCTTTGGATGTTGTTGACTCTTGTGACCCACGAGTCAAAAGAGGGGATCGTTGACTTAAGCCAGTTGGAGGTGATTCCTTTTTGGGGTGCAGTACACAACATCCTCAGAAGACGTTGCTGTGTATTGCTCCTGTTATTGGCTGCCTTTGTTTATAGTATGAGATATTTAAATTCATATGTGATATCAACGGCCCAGAACTTAATCAATTCCTGGTGGACCCTGGACCGGAAGTTGGCAATCTTGTGGGGGCACTAGGTCAGGATTATACACACAACAACGGTGTGGTCCAAAAGCACAACCACAAAACTGCACTGTAAACAACAGCACATGACCAAAGCATAGCCTGCAAATATATCACCAATGGTAGAGGGCCACAAACACACTGACTGCTACCATGTCAAACAAAACAAGGACACTGAGTGTCTTTATGGGTGGAGCTTTGCCCCTCACACCTCCCAAACTTTAATAACCAATTCAGAAGGGGTGTGGAACTCAAGGATAGGGAGAAAACTGGGGGGTGCATTGGGTGAGGGCCCAAAGAGATAAATTAAACTCCATTAAGGAGGGGACAGAAATGGCATCATTGGGGAGACCAGGAACATAATCTTGGTCTCCAGGAGCATTCCCTGCCATAGCTTCTCACAGCCTTAGCCCCCTCCACTATGGGAGCAGCTTGGCAAGGCATCACACTGCCAGATACTTCTCCTCTCCTTCAGCAGTATGCCTAGACAGCTACAGGGATTACCCCTGTAATTGTGTTTTGCTATGCTGTCCCTGTTGCTATTTAGACACACGCTATTATGGAAGCTTGATTCTGATGGCGCTCTTATGGAAATGCTCTTTTGACTCTGTACAATCTTGGGGCACCCCCAAAAAATGTGGTAATGTGTGCCAACCTTTCCCGCATCCTCTCCAACACAGGTTCAATAGGCCCAGTTGAAAATGACATGTGATTGTAGGGGTGTGGAAGTATCTGGTGAGGCATTTCCACCTGAATTCCTTCCAGTTAGGTGACGCTGTGACCTTTCATTCCTGTTCCCTGTTCCACCCCTGTCACAAACTCGCTCAGCCGGTCAACCCTCTACTCCCAAAATGCCAACCTCTGAGTGTATGATTTGTGTACAGTGAACAGGCAAGGTAACCCTCTTGTCTATTTTGTGGGTTCAAGTCACCTTAGTCTCAAGCTCTGAAGGGATTCAAACTGATAACCTCTTGTTAGCATACCCAATTAACAGGCTCAGGTAATTCTGTCTTTGGGGGGCCAGATATCTTTGCCTACGGAAACCCAACCAGGTCTTTCAAATAAACCCTTAGAACTCTATGCAAGACTTTAGGGAACTCTATCCATTTCCCAGTTTGGTATACAATAAGCCCATACACAGTGTTACTATAACCTTTTAAAAGCTCCACTTAAAATAAAAAGAAATGTCCAGGCACTGCAGCAGTTTTGTTTGTAAAAAAAAAATCTTTACTTTAAAAATATCAAAACAGAACAATAATTACAGAACAAATCTATATCCCAACACATACAGCCTTAAAACAAACAGGTAAAAAAGTACAGTTCCTACAATTTATAACGTCAGACTGGTATAATCTACTGCTTACTTTCTTTCAGTGCTTTGAGGGTCTTCTCTCAGTCAGAAAAATATTCTTGTGTCTCTGTCAGGTTCACTTCAGCAATTTAACACACTTCTGAGCCGGCCTTTTCATGAGGTCACTAACTCCGCCTTGGTGTATCAAACTCTATATTTTACAATACAGGGTCTCCAAATAAAATATTTAAAAAAACATATGAGATGACCTCACTGACTTTCCTCTTCACAGGTTAACTGGTCAGAACTGGTTTGTGCTCTGCTACACATACATCTCAAAAGTTTCTCTGATCCAAGTCACTGTATTCAAAGCAAAAGTTGGCAAGTATTGGCCTCTTTAATCCCATCTGGGCCTTGGAATCTACACCGCAGGTCTTTCTGATGTAATTCAAAGGTTCCCCTGGAAATGTATTTTGGACATTCCAAATCCGTCTGGGTCTTTCCTGGCTCAGACATCAAACCTCTTCAATGTCCATTCTGGCCTCTCTCTGACACCCTTTCCCCCCAAGTCCTTCCTGGTAACCATGCAAGTCAAAGGATCTCCCTGAGGGCATTATGAATGGCTAATCTTATTTCCTGGGATGAAAGCAAATTGACAAGGTAATTGCACCCCAGATCTCTGCAGTTTAAAATACCTCCTGTCCTTTGAACTTATCCCTGGGGGGTCTTGATGTGTCAGTTCCAGTAAAACAGTAATATCCTCAAACTGGGTTTCCCATTACATACAGTATTTTATATGTAATAAAAAAATTAATACAGCACTTGAGCACTCAGAGCTGGCTGTCTACGTCACATTCCCCATTCTTTTTCCTAGTTGGTGATAACAGCATCTGTTTCCCATTTTTGCTTTAGATTTGTGAACTCTGGGTGCTTATTTCCCAACAGCATCTTGTAAGCTCTTGATACTGTGCCCATTCTCCCCCTTAGCATAGTCACCCCATACAGAAAGTTCTCTAGAGGTGATAGGTCTCTGTCTATTTTAGTAAGCCTATCTCCCAACTGCATATAATGCCTCACTTGTAAGTATCTATGGAAGTTGCTGGAAGGCAAATTATAAATTTCTTGTAGTTCTCAAAAGGGCATCACATTATAGTTTCTAATCAGGGATTGGTATCTAGCAAGTTTTAATCGATTCCATCATGTGTCTCCCCAATCTGTTCTTTCATCACTCATACTGTTTTGCAGTGCATTTTCGATAATGTAATGCTCGAGCTGTTGGTGCACTACAGTTTATAAAAAAAATTTTCTCAACTTTGTGGGTTGATTGAACTCATACCTTTTTTTTAGCAAGTGCCACTCTCTATAATGTTCTTATCACTACCTACTAACTAGTTGTGTTGTGGTTAGAGAAGTTGTGAATTTTAATTCACCAGCAAAGTTGGCACAAATCTTCAAAATTCACATCCACATAGAAATCTGCAAATCCCACAACTGAGATGCCAACTTTGCCAGTGGATATTTTTTAAAACCTCCCCCACCCACTGTGCAGTGAAACCAGCCCTTCTTTATACCAAAACATACAAAATTAACATTATGCCCTCTTTAAACCCCCACTGGCACTCTTTACCCTCTTCCCTTCCCCAGCAATTCAGTCACACTGGCTGTCTATGGCAGTTTGAAAAGGAAATCCCTTCCTCCAGCCCACAGGCCAAATACACTCCATCCACCTCACCCCCCATCTGCGTCTCACTATCTTTATGGCAAGTAGAATCCTCACCCAGTCTTCCACCCAGCACTCCTCTGATCTCCACCACCTTTCTCCCCCAACCAGCAAGCATGAAATCAACCTGCAAGTAAAGAAGACAGTCCTCTGTTGCAAAGCATCTGCTGTGTTCATTGCTGCTGAATACTATCTCGCAATGGTGTGAATGGAAGACTCTGATGTGTTTGCACCTAGTAAAACTTTAGCGGTTGAATTTTCAATCAGTCAGGTTTTACTAGGAACAAAGACATCACCATTCATTCATTAAGCCATTATGAGATGGGAGTCGGCACTGAACAGAGCAGATGCTCTTCACCAGGAGACCATTTTCTTTATTTGCAGGTAGATCTTTTGGGTACTGGTGGGAGGAGGAGGGTGGTGGTAGCCAGAGGGGGCTTGGCAGCATCATATGTGCTGGGGCAGAGGGGGAGGGTGCCAGCAGGGTGTTATGGAGGGTTATTTCAACACAATTCACCTTGCTATTCATCAGGTGTATTGACCATTTGCCACGCGAACTTAGCAAGTCCACCTGATATGTAACATCACAAATTGCAGTCCTCAGCTCTGTGAATTTGACAAAATTTGTGGATCTTTTCATGGAGTAGATTTCAGTAACTTTGTACATGTTTAGTTGGGTTTGCTCAGGAATGAAGGTGTTCAATGTATCTGCATGCAAATTCATGCATATAAAAGGAAGCTTGAAGTGCACAGACTTAAAGATCAGTGGCAAATATGTGTTGGCATGTATTAGATAAAACAAAGTAACTCTGTCCAGATGATTAAAAACTAGTCGAAAGAAACACTTGTGTCTTTTCTTTGTGATTGTTTGTAGCATAGTTATTCTTTTGACTTGTCTTCACCTCTTGTTTCCCGTTGATGCCCAGTGCATTGGCCACCTGTTCAGTACATAAGCAATAACAGGGTGTGCATGGAACATATTTTAACGCCCACCCAGGGGTGTAATAAGGCATGAGGCCCCTGGCCAAGTGCCTTTAGCCATTGTGAGGTGAGATGTGTATCAGCACAGGCACTATCTCACACACGAAGTCCTGAGCACTGATATCAATAGCTCAGTCATCTCACTCATCAATTATGGGCTGGTGATCAATGGATCTGCAACAGACACATCCCTCCACCGCACCTCAACTGCAATGAAAAAAGCCTGCTGTCTCCTCACAGGACTAGACTCATGCACATCTTTGATCTCTATACCATGGCTGGCTGGCTACAGCTCAATGGAAGAATCAGGTATCAAACCTGCTTCCTTGCCAAAAAAGCCTCCTTAAGCCTTCTACCACCAGGAGTACGGAACCTACTGACCCCTTCCTGGAGCACAAAGCAAACCAGAAGCACTGCCTCTCAGTTATTCCATGTGCCAAGGTGCTGCACTACCTTGGATCAGTGGGGTTTCTCATACCAGGGCCCTCTCTGGACAAATGCACTACCTCAGGACATCTGTGAAGCAGCAATGATTGGCTTCTTTAAACACAGATTGTGCCAACACCTTCTCACCACAGGTACCTGTGGCTACCCCCACTAAATCCCACTTCAAGTCAGTAATCCCACTACCATAGTCTGCATTTACCCCCTAGCACTTCTTAACCCTGTCACATTCCACTGGGTAGTCCCGACCTTGCACTTCACTGACCCACTGTCCTCTCCCATGTCACTGCCATGCCCCCACCTCTCTTCCCTACCCCTACCCCTCCACCTCCTATCCCCATCCACCCCTTCCTCTTACCATTACCTCTCCATCTTCTCCCCCCTTTTCCTCCCTCTGTCTACTCTACTGATTTTTGTAACTCTTCTTGACGCGGGCATACATTGTACAATGTTTCAATATAGTGTAACCATGAACTTTATCTGTATTGTTGTACCGTAACATGTGTTTGTATATTTGCTACTGAACCACTTTGTATTTGATTGCTTATGTATCAGTCTGTACTTATTAACCGATGTGGAACCAATTAACTAGCATCCACTCACTGGTGTGATCCAAGATTTCAAAATAAATAAAATAAAATAAACACAAAAGGTTTTTCAGTCATTTTACTAGGAGACTTTAATACAAGACTTGGAAGGCATACAGAAACTGAACATGATATAAATATGTGGGATATGGATGTAATATACAATACACCAAAAAGAGTTTTAAAAGATAAAACAATGCAATAATACATGTCCTAACTTTTTATCATTTCTCTATGAAAATAACCCAAGAATTGTAAATGGTGAACAAAGCAATGGTAAGAAAGGGGAAATAGTTTTCCTCACCAGATTGGGGGGGGGAGGGTCTTTACTAGATTTTGCCATTGTGGATATTTCAAGTCCTTGATGAAGCATGTAATGATAATTTGCCCCGAACAGTTTTCTTAAACGTAATAGTTAATGAAAACGTTAAGGTATACAGAAAGCTGGAAAAGTGAAGAGAACTTGCCAAACATCTAACAGTATTTGCAGATAAAAAAAATCATATGGAACCCAGTGTGTTTGTCTAATTTGTTGATGTTACAGAATGATCCGGATATCCTAGGTTTTAGAGATAATCTGTTAAATACTGTATTAACAATCAAGGAGAAAAATTACTAAGAGATTAGAATATATTTGTTGAGCCCGTTAGAAAAAATCTGTTTTTCAAAGTTAGAACTAAAACAAGTAATTCTGTTATTGTCAAAAAGCATCCTTGGTATGACAGATCCTGCAGAAAAATGAAAATTAATTAACAAAAATTATCACAAAAATCTAGAGATCCACATTCAGGACAGTGCAAACTGGCACTAATACATTTCTGAATGGAATACAGGGAACACTTAAAGAGCCACCGATGCCTCACTAAGAACTTTGAAAACCATAATGCTTTATATACGAACATATGAACATACAAATTTCCCAGCAGATAAAGGCCTTATGATCTATCGAGTCTGCTCGAGTGTGCAGCTAGCAACCCTTATACTGCAGCTGCCCCTCCATCCCCTCCCTCTTACTCTGTCCCACCTCCTTTTGAAGCAGTCCACTGTTCTACAGGATACTACTTCTGCAGGCAATGCGTTCCACCCAGACACCACTCTCTCCATAAAAAAGTGTCTTCTCATTTCCCTCCTGAACTTTCCCCGCCTCCAATCTGAGATTGTGACCTCGAATGTCCCTAACCCCCTTAACTTGAATAGTACCTCCGTACCTGTCTTGTTTATTCCCTTCATGTACTTGAATCTCCTTCAGTGAGTACATGTTCAGCTCCCTCAGCCGGCTCACGTAGGGTATGTCCCCTAGTCTCTGGATCATCTTTGTTGCCCTGCGCTGCACCTCCTCCTCCAGTAACTTAATATCCCTCTTCAGGTATGGTCACCAGTACTGCATGCAGTACTTTAGGTGTGGCCTAACCAGTGATCTATACAATGGCGGATCACATCTCCTCTCCTTGAAGATATACCCCTAGCAATACAACCCAGCATTTTGTTGACCTTTGCAGCTGCCTTCCTGCATTGTGCTGAGTTGTTCATTGACCCTGTTATAATCAACCCCAATCCTTTTCCTCCTCTGTCATGGCTAGCTGAACCCCCCAAAGCTGGTAGCTCCTTCTTGGGTTTTTTGCCCCAAAATGTAGCACTTTGCACTTTTTGGCATTGAACCCCAACTGCCAGGTGTCCGACCAGGTCTCCAATTTTGACAGATCATCCTGCAACCCATGCCACTCTCCTAGGTCATCCACTACTGCTCCAGTCTTGGTGTCATCTGCAAACAAGCTGATCTTGCTCTTGATGCCCATTGAGATGTCTGATATGAATAACCCAAACAACACCGGTCCCAGCACTGAGCCCTGTGGTACTCCGCTTGTCATTGTCCTCAGAGATAAGAGTTCCCCTCCCACCACCACCCTCTGCTGCCTTTTCTGTAACCAGTTTACTACCCATCCTGCCATTTATGCCCCTGCACCTGTACCTACCAGCTTATTACCCAGCTTCCCATGTGGCACTGAGTCTAATGCATTACTGAAGTCAAAAATCAGGGTAGTTAGTGAGGTAAACACCAAGATAGAGCTTTTGATAGGGAGAAGGACAGGGGTAAATGGAGAAAAAGACAAAGGCAGTAGGGACAGGGATGGGGCAAAAAGAAATAAAGCCATAACAAAATGGAGGGTAATGAGTACCAATGCCCATAGTCTAGGTAAAAAGCTCCCCTAAATGGTGGCCTTGATGGAAGAGGGATGCCTGGATATCGTGGCTGTCACAGAAACAGGGAGTGAAGAGGAGGAGGAGTAGCTCTCTACAGTGTGTAAGGGAAGGGATCAAAGCAACAGAACTAAATGGTAAACAGGGAGGAGAGTAGGCACTGTGGGTCACCCTGGAGACTAGAAATGGCACTACAATCTGCGCAGGGGTTGTATAAAGACCTCCATTTCAAGGGGAGGAAATGGACAAGGAAATGATAGAAGGCATTCTTAGGATGGCAGAGAAAGGGGAGATATTGCTGATGGGGGACCTGAATATGCCAGATGTTAACTGGAGCACCTTTGCTGCAGCCACATCCAAGAGCAGGGCCATTCTCGATGCCCTACAGGGGGCATGTCTCAGATAGCAAGTTTTGGAACCCACTTGGGAGAGAGCAATCTTAGACCTGGTACGCTCAAATGGGGATGGAGAGAGGATCTCTGATCTTGAAGTGGGTAGTCATCTGGAAACAAGTGCCCACCAAGCAGTGTGGTTCATGATAAACGTAGCTGTAGAGTCAAGTCATTCAAAAGTGAAGGCACTGGACTTCGGGAGGGCTGATTTTGTCAAAATGGGAGAGTGCATCAGAAAAGCACTAGCAAACAGGCAAGAAGGTGGGGTGGAGCAACAATGGGGAAACATCAAAACTGTCATCACAGAGGCAACAAGCCTTGGTGTGAAGCAAATAAACAAATAAAAACAAAAGAAAAAAACAGAATGGTTCTCAAAAGAAGTGGCAGAGAAGGTTAGGGAGTAAAAGATAGCATTCAGGAAGTATAAGGAAGCATAGAAGGAGTAGAACAAAGAACTGTACCAGTTAAAGCAGAAGGACACGGGGAAGGCAGTCAGAATAGCAAAGGCACAAATTGAGGAAAAGATAGCCAACTTGGTTAAGAAGGGGGATAAAACTTTTTATAGGTACATTAGGGAGCAAAGAAAGACTAAGGCAGGGATACTGAGACTGAATAAAGAGGAAGGTGGTTGGGCAGAGAGCGACAGTGAAAAGCAAGGATACTGAACGAATACTTCTGCTCAGTATTCACAATGGAAGAGCAGAGGGAAATACCTAATCCAGTCAATAGAAGCACTCTGGATAGGGGGGTTGGTATTAGTCCTTTCACAGAAGAAAGGGTTCTAAAAGAACTCTTAAAACTGAAGGTGGATAAAGCAATGGGGCCTGTTGGGATTCACCCAGAATTCTTAAAGAACTAAGGGAAGAACTAGTAACACCACTGACTACCCTTTTTAATAAATCATGGGAGGATGGTGTGGTACCTGAGGACTGGAGGAGGGCAGATGTGATTCCCCTTCACAAAACAGAGGCAGAAAACTACAGACCTGTCAGTTTTACCTCAGTTCTAGGGAAAATGATGGAATCACTTCTGAAGGAAAGAATTGTTGAGTACCTAGAGGCCAGTAGGGCACAGGACCCAAGACAACATGGATTCACAGCAGGAAGGTCATATTAGACAAATCTAATTGATTTCTTTGACTGGGTGACCAAAGTAGTAGACCAGGGAGGGGCTGTGGACATGGCCTACCTAGACTTTAGCAAGGCATTTGACACAGTCCCGCACAAAAGATTAATAAATTAGCCAGCCTGGGAGTGGGTCCCAGGGTGGTAGCCTGAGTAAAACACTGGCTGGACAACAGGACACAGAGGGTAATAGTAAATGGAGTCCACAGTGAAGAAAGGGGGGTTACTAGTGGGGTACCGCAGGGTTCAGTACTGGGGCCGGTCCTTTTTAATGTCTTTAAAGGTGACATTGCAGAGGGACTGGAAGGAAAAGTATGTATCTTTGCAGATGACATAAAGATCTGCAACAGGTTTGATACACAAGGTGGGGTGGAAAGGATGAAAAGGGACTTGGCAAGGTTGGAGGAGTGGTCAAATGTATGGCAGCTTAGATTCAACGCAAAGAAGTGCACCTGGGAAACAAAAAACCCAAGGGAAGAGTACACAATGGGGGGTGAGATACTGACAACAATAAAAATGGAAAGGGACCTGAGGGTAGTCATATCAGACAACCTAAAGGTGGGCCAGCAATGTGAGAAGGCAGTAAGGTGGGCTAGGGGGATACTGGGATGCGTAGGGGGAGGCATCACCAGTAGAAAACAGGAAGTTGTTGGCCCTCTGTACAGACAGTTGGTAAGACCACTTCTGGAGTATTGTGAGCAGTTCTGGAGACCCCATCTCCGCAAAGACATAGAGATGGTGGAGGCTGTCCAGAGGAGGGCAACCAAAATGGTGCAGGGTCTGCACCAGAAGACATATGAAGAAAGATTAAAGGAGCTTAAGATGTATAGCTTTGAGGAAAGGAGGGAGAGGGGGGACATGATAGAAACTTTCAAATACCTTAAGGGAATCAACAAAGTCCAAGAGGGTAGCATCTTTCAGAAAAAGAGATGTGCAAAAACAAGGGGGCACAATTTGAAGATAGAGAGGGGACGGCTCAGAGGTAATGTGAGGAAGTATTTCTTCACAGAGAGGATTGTAGATGTATGGAACAGCCTTCCTGAGGCGGTCGTAGAGTCAAAAACAGTGGGGGATTTCAAGAATGCATGGGACAGACATAAGGCAATTCTAGTGCGGGGTAGGAGGAAATAGGCTGTTGGTTAACTAGGATCTGGAGCTTATCCGTTAGATAGGGAAATGGGCAGACTAGGTGGGCCAAGTGGTCCTTACCTGCCATCAGATTCTATGTTTCTATGTTAAGTCCAGAAACAGGACATCCACTTCATGCCCTTGTCCAACTGTCTAGTTACCCAGTCATAGTAATCCACCAGGCTGATCTGACAGGATGTACCCATGACAAACTCATGCTGCCTAACATTCTTCAGCCCATTGGTCTCCAGAAGAGACACCAGCCTCTCCTTCAGGATTGTCTCCATCAGTTTTCCCACTATGGATGTTAGGCTTACCGGCCTGTAGTTTCACGGTTAGTCTTTGGGACTACTCTTATGGAGGGGTACCACGTGAGTCATCCTCAGTCCTGAAGTACTCTTCCTGAGACCAGGGAGGCATTGAACAGGTCTGCCAAGGGCCCCACCAGGATTTCTGTCAGCTTTCTCAGTACCCTGGGGTGAATGCCATCCGGCCCTGGTGCGTTGTCCACCTCCAGTGCCCTCAGGCCCTCCAGTACCCTGCCCTCTGTGATTCCCCATCTGTCTCCTCCTCCTCCTCCTCCCCCCTGAGCCTGACCTCTCACCCTCCCCATGGTAGTGCCCCTCCTTTCTCCTTAGTAAACACTGAACAGAAGCATTCATTAAGTGCTTCTGCCTGCTCTGCCCCTGTTTCCACCCATCCCCATCCCTCTTATGGCCACCACCACACATTCAGTCACTTCACTACCAGTCTAGCATTGCTTGTAAAGCGCTTTGGGATACACTGTGTATGAAAAGTGCTATATAAATGCTGATGCTTCTTCTTCTTCTTCTTAATCCTTACTATTTTGCCCCTACAACTCCTTTTCTCCATGATGTACCTGAAGAATTCCTTCTCCCCCTTCCTGATGCCTTGCACCAGCCTGAGCTCCTTAGATGCCTTGGCTGCCCTTACTGCCTTCGTCACCTCCTTCAGTTCCTTCAGGTAATCCTCTCTGTCTTCCCCTCTCCCTGTTTTTTTGAACCTCCGAAAGACAGCTCTTTTAGTACTTACTTTCTCCATGACCCCCTTGCTCAACCAGCTAGGTTAGTTGGCCATAGCTCTTTTACTCTGGACTCTGATGCAGGCAGGGGCGCCATTGCAGGCAGGGGCGCCATTTCAGATTTCAATGGGTAGGCAACAATCAATCAGAGGGGCTGTTGGGGTGGAGCCAGGGGCTGGGGGTGGGGCCAGGGGTTCAATGGGGTGGGGCCTGGGGCATGTAGGCCACCACAAGCTAAGAGCATAACAGAGTCTGAAACTCAATGTTTAAAAAATTGCAGAGGATGAGGGATACCGGATGGAAGACCCAATGAGAAAAAAACAGTTCACCACCTCAGCAGAACTCGAATATGCAAAATTCCCCAAACCAGATTTGTTAGTATTTCACAAAATTTTATTTTTCATTACTGAAACACATTTTTATTAAAACTGGAGCTTTCTCATTTTCAGCCTTGCCTGTTGTCCTCATTGAGTCTTCCAGCCTGAGTCCCTAATCCTCTGTTTTTCTGTAACAGCTCTACCCCAATGGATAGTTGTGTTCGGTAAGTCTCTGAACATCTCAGAGGAGGCTCACTGCAACAAAGTACCACCCAAGCCAGCCCCATAACATAAATGTCAGTATGGTTAGTGGGCAGCTGGGCTCACAATCATGTAGCGCTATGGGCTACAGTACAGAGATATTGGGGACCATGTCTATAATTCACTTAAGTTAACTATAGGGCTATCCTGGGGGGAAGAGGCAGTAGCAGGCTGCAGCCAGTCACTAGTCAGCCAGATCGAGGCCAGAGCCAGGTAAGTTAAGTTTCTTGATCTTAAATACCATTCCCTACAAGTCAGGCAGGCCAGGCTCACTCACCTCACCACCTGTCTCTCTCCCTATCAGGCTCTCATAGTTCACTCCTTATCATTATCATTGCCCTCTTTGATGCACTGCAGAGCAGAGAGTAGACTAACTCTGATATGAAGCCCCCCCCCCCAATTAACCAGCTACACAATGTCAGCAATAAAGTGTCTGGACTTTCTCTATACACTAGGTGCTGATGGCCTACCTTACAACTAAGTGGCACTTGATTCGCTCCAGCAGGCAAGAAGAGGCTGGGCTGGTCCTTTTTCTCCACCTCCACTCATTCAGTGCAGGCGTGCAGCTACTAGTAGCTTGAGCTCCAGGCTGGCGGTGCCACCAGCCAAACCGACCATGAGAATATATTCCAACACCTGACCTGCGACAATGACTGGGCCACCTAGGCAAGGAAGCGCTGTGTCCCAAACAAGAAGCACTCCTCACCTCCTTCTCCTCCCAATGTTATCCACAGAAAATAGAAAATAAATCTACTCAGGCTCCTGGCTCCAACAGGTAAATAGTTCGACTACCACCCTCTCACTCCAGTCTCCACTCTCCCTGAGTCCTCTCTGCATCGTCACTCACTGATGGGTGCAGCAGAGTGTTGTGCATTTCAAACTAAGCAGTGCGCCAAACCGTCAAATTAAAGCTGTGCCCCACATTGGCTGACAGAGTGCGAGGAGGAGGAGCAGTGACTCGGACCAGACAAGTCATTCCTAGCTCCTTCTGCCCATGCTGTACCAGCCCAGCCTCCTCATAGGCTCATCCTTGTGCCACTAGACATGCATGCTGCACTGCTGCTCACTCCCAGACATCCAGAATCCAGTCAGGATTCAGGAGGTCAGTCTAGTGCATTTAAAGGGTCCACGATGGTATGTTTTTTTTTTGGGGGGGGGAGCGTATGGCTGGCATTTATTTAAAAAAACAACAACAGCCTGAAATGTGGGGGGGAAGGGCAAGTGCTCTCCCTACCCCCAAAATGGTGCCCCTGGATGCAGGTTTTGGTTGTCTCCTCAAACCCCAGTTTTATGACCTCCCACCTCTGGTTAGTGTCCAGATTAGTTTGGATTCTGGCTAGATACCCTTTAACTACCTCCCCCATCCTCCCAAAATTGGCCCTCCTGAAGGCCAACACTCTTGTATCTGTTTCTACTCCCTCCTTACCCATTTTCAATGTGAACCACACTGAGTGGTGGTCATTCCCTGCCAGTGGTTCTTCCACCCCCAGCTCCCTCAAAAATTCCCCATTTGCCAGTACAAGGTCTAGGGTGTTCCCTAACCTGGTTGGCTCACTGACCATTTGCATTAGGAAGCTATCCTGGAATGCATCCAGAAGTATCTGCTCCCTTCTATTCATGGTGGCTGTGTAGTCCAATCTACTCCTGGCAAGTTGAAGTCCCCCACAATCACCATGCTATCCTTTCCTCAGGCCCTTCTGATCTGTCCCACTAGTTCCTTGTCTAATTCCTCTGTCTGAGATGGTGGCCTGTACACTTCTCCCATCCCAAGAGTCCTATTCTTGGAATCCTGGATTTGCATCCATAATGACTCTGTACTACCCTCCTCCCTTCACGAACACACTTCAGTCCTTCTCTCACATACAGTGCTGTCCCCCTACCCTTCCCATTTACCCTATTTCTGCAGAATATTTTCTACCCTGGTACTGCCAGGTCCTAGTCCTGGTAATGGGTGGCCCATGTTTCAGTGATGGCTGCCACGTCCACTTCCCCTTCGGCCATGAGAGCCCGTAGCTCTGCTGTTTTGTTCTCTGGGCTCCTAGCATTCAAGGTGACCACCCTCCACCCTTTTTCCTACCCTCTCCTAACTCCTGCTCTCCCTTCCTAGCATCCCCTCTAGTACTTCCTTTTTTTCCATTGCTTCTAGCATGGGGAGTAAGCTCATTCAGCTTCCCTTCCTGTGGATTCTGCATGCCTACGGCCCACTTGCCATCCCCCACTCCTAGTTTAAATGCCCTTCTTTTGCTATGTAATGCCCCATCCTCTGCTTCAAAACCTTCCTGCCCTCAACACTTAGGTGAAGTCCATCCTTACCATACAGATCACTGTCCTCCCATGTCCCTCCCCACTCACCCACCAGCCCATGACTTTTGGATTGGCACCAGGTTTTTAGCCATTTGTTAAATTCCTCTATCCTCAGTTTCCTTGCAGTGCCTACCCTGGGCACTGGAAGTACTTCCGCGAAAGCAACTGATTTTCCTGCCTCCTCACATATTGGTCCTAGCTCCTCAAACCTCCCCTGAACTATCTCTATTGTCTCTCTCTCACAAGGTCATTTGTTCCCACATGCAGAACTGTATGTGGTTTCACCCTACCCCTCCTAGCAAACATTAGAACAGACTGATCCACCCATTCCGCTGTCATTCCTAGCGTGGCCTCCACCCATATGTGACTATGCCTCTCTCCCTCTTGCTTCCCCATCTGACTCCTCTTAGTATTGAGTCTCTCAGCTCTAGGATTCCACCCTCTTTTCCATGAGCCACATTCCCTGGTCTCCCTTCATCCCAACTCCTTCCACTGGACTCCTCCTCATCCTCCAGCACAGTTGTTCCCCCTTCTGCCCCTGTTGAATCATCCTCAGTTGTTCTCCTGCCTGTTCCTTGTTCCTCCAGTCCATTTTTGGTTCCTTCTCTGATTGCACCCTATATCACATCGCCCAGTCCTGCCAGTACTGAAAAATCGATTTATTGATGCCCCCTTACTACCACATACTTACTCCTTGCTATTACCACCCCCCTCGCTACTGCTTCTATGTCTGTTATCTCCCCCATCCTCCATTGTTCTCCTTTTCTGCTCTCTTTCAACCCTTAACCTGTGTTCCACTGTCTTGGTTCCCTATCCGCCACCCTTTTTCCTCTCCTTCCCCTATTGGTTCTATTTGTCCTTCCTCCTCAGTTCCCTATCTACTTACTCTACTTTTGGGGTTGTTATCCACTGCCGCATGCTATTCCTTCCTTAGCACCTCCTGTAGACCTCTGATCTAATTTTTAAGCACCATTATTTGCCCGCACACCAAACAACCCCCCACTCTCCACAAAATTCTAAGAAAGATTGACACTCCACAGTTGTTACAGCCTACCACCCTACCCATCTCTCTGTTCACTCACCAGCATCCCCCCCCACACTCTCAGAAGGAAGCCCATCATACCCCCATGCATCCTACCTTCGTCCATTTATAGTTTTGTTCATGTTCCACCAGTACAATGAACGTTGTAGCTAAAAATATGTATATGCTATCTATCTGTTTAAACTATACTGTAATTAAAAAGTTACTCATATTTTCTTAAACTCAAGGTTATCATGCACTTTTCTTATCTCTCTGTCCTTTTCTTTTTCTCACAAAAATTTATGCCCAGCCAAAAACAGTTTTGCAATATAATATTTACAGAATATAATTTAGATCCTAAAACACAGTCCCTTATAGCTCTAAATAATGTTTTGCATTTATAAGGCCCGCCTATAGGTGGTACCTAATTGCTCCACCCCTTTTAGCTGAGCATTTAATATGTGAGGTGGAGGGGGTGTGGGGGGGGGCCAAAACTACTCAAGCGCCCTACACAAACAGTAATGAGTACTTATTGCTGTAAGTTTCAGTTTCGTAATCCACATTATATTTTAAGTCCAGAACTGTATATAGAGATGACTGCTCCACTCCACTGCAGGGTTATAACTTGGAAAGTACTGTTCCAATTCCTTCCCTTTTAACCCTGATGCTGCAAAGCACTATTGCAAATTGCTCACTGCAGGTCTGTGCTCCATTTCAGCGGGAGGATCTCCACAGCCACTGCCAACAAGATAAATCCTTTCCTGTCCTCTAACCTCTGATGCTGCTTTGTTATGTTTCGACACAAAGCAGCTTATAGTTCTCATTAGCTTTGAATTTCTCATCCAGATTATTTATTACCTAGGTCATATGCATGAAAAGAGAATATTTATTCCTTGAGAGTTCATCAGCTCCTCCTGCGTCTTCCCCACCTGATGTCATAATACTCTGCTTGTGACATCACAGTTATTCTCATGGCAACAAACTGTGATGTCACAACATAGTATTATGATTTCAAGTAAGGATTAATTTATAAAGGAAGATGAACTCCAAATGGTGAAGATCTTACTTTTGTGGGAATGTTTCAGTAATAAATAGTGGAGAGAAGAAATCTATAGAAGATATATGGAATATAAGCTAAATTGTGTCGAAATATTATGTTTTCCAAAGTTTTCCCATAGGTGTCAGCTGCTCTTTAAAGTCCAAGAAAAGGCAGTATTAAAACAAAGTCCAAGAAAAGGCAGTATGAAAAGAATTGGTGGTCTGAGCTACAAGAAGCTATCCTTGAAAAGGATGCTAGAACATTTGGATCTTATAAGAATGGGGCAAAACAATGATTCATCTAATATTGATGCTATAATCTCTAAGTCTACCTGGGAAACATATTTTTAAACTCTTTTTGGTAATCATGTATTGCCAAGCAATTTACCTATACAAAAAACTGAAAGACATACTCTGAAGTTGGTACTTAGTAAGAATGACTTAGAAGAATTTCAGCCATCTTTATCAGATTGGTAAGCTATTACTCACAGACTGATGGAAAATTATATAGTAAAGCAAAAGAACAATAAATCACCAGGTATAGATGGTATCCCTGGGGGAGTTTTGCAGTACTCCCCAAACTGGTGGTCCCCTACACTAGTAAAATTATTTAACTACATTTATATAAGTAATAACATCCCACACACACAGGGCCGGCCCAGTGGTGCCATGGGTGGAGGCACTGGACACCACACCTCATGCCACACTGGTGACACAGGTTCAGGAATGGACTTGGGTCATTGGGGGTCAGTAGGAGAGGGGAGGGAAGGGATTGAGCATCAATAGGACTGCTCTCCCTTCCCAGCGAGGGATCCAGGCAAGCTTCACTTCAGAGCGGCCCCTAGTGGAGACTGGCTCTACCATGCCAGTTTGACATCTTTGATGTCGACCGGTGTTACAGCGACAGGAATCATGTTGACTGAAAATCATGGTCGACATGATTCCATAACAGACTGTTGGTCCTGCTTTAATTGGGGGGGTGCTTTGCCCCCAAATCCTCCATGTGGGGAAGCTGCTCCCCCCACAACCCCCACTAAAGGATTCTTAACTCCAGTCAGAGTTAAGTTGAGGTGGGGGTGCAGGACAGGGAAACAGCATGCCCCATCTCAGGCACACCAACACAGTGACCTGTCAGCAAAGTGTTGATTTTGCTGACAGGAGCGCAGTTAGCTGTGTTGGTGTCACTGTAAGGGGGCATACCATGGAGACTGGGGACCCTACAAGAAGCACAGCTCAATGCAACGTTAGGAGAGGAGCGGTGATGGATGGCTGCACTTTGATGCACTGCCATCATTGCATGGTCGTGCTCTGGGGAAAACATCCACAAAATACCCTGGCGGCATAGCAGAGGTGAAGGGGGCCCCAGTGAACTGCCCAAATCCCCATAGTTGGACATACCTGCCTGGATCTCCTCATCCAACCCAACTCCATGGCTGTCCCCCTAATTTCCAGAAAGGCTACCAAGGGGGGGTGGGGCAGAGGAGGGCCCTCCCTGGGTGATGATCCAGGGGGCTGGTCATGCCATGGAGTTGGAGGAGTCCAGGGCTGGAAGTTTCAGATAGGGAGTAAAAGCAGGATCAATAGGGTACTGTGAAGATATGCCCTAGACTGCCAGAGCAACAAAGAGAATTGTCAAAAAAAAAAAATCCCACACATGGAGGGTAGCAGAAATTGTTTCACTTTTCAAAAAGGGGAACCTCAATAATCCTGTATCTTATCATCCAGTTTCTTTTCTATGTGTAGTAACCAATATTTTTTTTTTTATGTTAGCTGTTAGATTCCCTAGATTTTTGGGGTATAAGAAAAAACCTCATAAGTTAAAAGCAATTTGGCTTTAAAAAGAACTGTTCTACAGTAGATGTATTTTTTGTTCTTCAATATTTAAGTGACAAGTATGTGACTTAGAAATTGATTTGTTGTGTCTGGCACTCCTTGACATAAAAGGACCCTTTGACAATTTAAATAGACAACTGCCGTAGAGTAAATTTGCACGAGTGTCCCAGACCATTTGATAAATATAATTAGAGTTTTACATCTTAACACAAGTGTAAAAACTGGTATCACATCAAGTCTATGTAGAGCAAAGGAGTGTGGTCAATAGTGCGTGGTCAAAATGTCATAATAGGAAGAGCACAGTATACAAAATAGCACTTGTATGACACTGCATAGTGGAGATGTGCCTTAACCGCACACTGTCAATCCTGAGTACGTTGATATGCCTCTTATCTCAAATTTCACTGGAGTGGTTATCAATGGCAGCGTGGTATGGTGATAGTAATTCTACACTTAAGGCGGGACACAACAAATCAGAGAGTTGATTACCACTAGGGAGGGTTCAGGTCCCAGAAGGCAGTGCACACCGAACGACTGAGGAGAAGTGTGTTTCAGCAGGACAGCAAGAAGGGGATACTCTGGTTTATGTAAGGTTACCACCATAGTTCCTTACTTATAAGTCAGAATAGATTTATACAGAGGTCTTGTTGTCTTTCCAGAATTCCTTGTGGCATTGGTTTGTTCCTCCTTTTTCCCGTCGCCTGTTCCTTTCCCCCACAGCCAGGAGTCCTGCAATGGCAGCAGGAGCCTGGTGTTTGGGACAGCTATCAGAAGCTCTGTGGGGAGTCTTTCCTCAGGAAAAGGAGAGGAAGAAGAGAGAAAACATGTAAGGGATTCTCCCTATATTATGCTGGGACCTTAGGACTTTAGGAGATTGTGCCTATTTGAAAAACTTTCTGAAGGAAAGTTTGAATTTTCTATGCTTAGTTTATAAAGTCCTGTAATGCGATATATGTGATATATTTTTAACCATAGGACTTAATGATTCCTAATGATGTTTAGACTGCTTTAGTGTTCTATTTGGATTACAAATTTGTGAGAACTGCTATTTTAAAAAATTGGGGATTCCTAGCATTTAAATGAAACTTCTTTTTTTTTCTGTCACTTTACTTCCTTGTTCTATCCTTCATATTCCTCTCACACTCCTGATATTTTCTATTTGTGATTTTAACTTTGGTTAGTAATTTTAATACGATCCCTGAAATTTTTAAACTTTGAAGCAGGAGTGCAGCAGCAAATCAGAACAATCCTGCACATGTGGTATCCTAGAGCAGTGTACAACTGCGCAGACCCAGCATTCTTTAACAGTACACTGGTAGCTTGCACTGCTAGAATGACTGTGGTGAGCGGTGTGCTCCTGCTTTCTTTTTGTCCTTACCGTTTTTGTAAGAAAGCCTTTTTTTCTGCTCCGGAGCTTAATCTTCTAATCGTGCTGACTCCATGAGCCTCATCCAATTTTTACTGTGCAAGTTTCTGTGTAACCTTACTGCAGCTGGAATAGCGTGGTTGGACCATGTCAGAATGAGGGGTTGATGCCGGTGATAAAGAACGGCCTCTGGACATCCATAACTTTATTTTCTTATATTTCTAGCACCCAAGGCTTTGACAGCCACACTCTGAGTACTGCTTCTCTAAAATCAGTGAGAATTTTGAAGCAAGAAATGGTAAACAGTAAACAGGGAGCAGCCTCGGTGTAGGTCCTCCTGTCTCCTCGCAGCATGCTTTTGCTTCAGCAGATGGAGATGTGAGTTGTTTTATTGTATCCCCTGTATTGTATGCTCTTCTTTTAGATTATTGTAATTTGACTACTAGAACCTGATAGATTTTGCCTTGGAGTGTGCGAGCATACCTTGATTATAGGATTATATATATTTTGGATTAGCAGCATACTGATATGATTTCAGGGTAATCGATCATTATATTACGTTAGTGTTTTAAATTAAGGAACACATTTATTTCAAATACATGATTTGTTCCTTTTATCCCCCTCAAGGTTTGGTGGTGCCAATAAAAACACAGAAGTAAAGTGGGGCAGATTCTGTATATCAACCAAAAGAGGAAAAGGGGAAAAAGGGAAAAGAAACTTCTTGGAAGGAGAAAGAGACTAAAAAAAGGACTAAAAGATTAAATTGAAACTTAGAAGTTGGATCTTCTGGAAAAAGGGGACAGTGCTGCCAAAGAATAATAAAAATTGGGTTGATAGAAGTTTAACAGGTTGAAGGAATACCGCAAACAGTTAGCAAAAAGAAGTAAAAATTGACACTGTAGGAGAAAAGGCCCAGGTGGGAGTAATTTTGTACCTGCTCTGTGATTTTTCACATCTGAAACATTGGACCCTTGGAACTGTGTGGGCCTAAAACATAGGCACATTTTAAATCAGAATTACTGATTTACTGGGATATTTAGCAGTTCTGAGGATTACTTGAAACTTGCATGGGTTTCAATTTATGTATAATAATGTTTTGGGGACTTCTGTACTCTGCACTTTTGCACTTCACATGGGTCACTTTGTATATTATGTTCAATTTGCGAAAATTGCAGTTTTGCTCAGTCTTGCACATTTAGTCTGTAGGTTTAATTGCATATTTGACATATAATAATTGAATAACTGAATGATTGATCTTGATCTCTCTAACTGGATAAATTGACTGATTGATAATATCTGGTTGATTTCCAGACCTTCAGGGTGCAAACTAGTGTCATGGTGGTCACTAGAGCACAATCTATGATTTCCAATCATAAGCTAGCCCTAGTAAGAAGAAATACAGGGAGGGGCTACAGGCAAAGTGGAAAACTGGTTCAGTAGCAAAATAGTGTTAGACTCTGGTGCTGAAATCCTGCTCATGTGCAATAGCACCTGGAGGACAGATCCCACACATGCGTGAGAATGTACCGCTATTGCGCATGAGCGGGATTTCAGCACCAGATTCTAATACTATTTTGCTACTGAACCAGTGCTTGTTTTTTGTTACAAATACCAGGAACCACTTAAAATAGCATATTGCACTGGATTATGTGGCTATTGGGATGGGGATGATAAAATGTGAATGTCTGAATAGTGCTCTTGGTAGATGCACGTTCTCGGTGCCTTCTCACCACCAATCTGCTTCCAGTTGGCAGGGGATTTTAATACAGGATGGATGAAATGGAAAGGCTGCTAATTTATAAAAAAACAGGTACACAGATTGTGTTTTCTTTTATGCAAGGGTATTCTACTAAAGCATTTACACAGATATGTGCCTAGAGAGCCACTAGTACAAAATAAACAATAACGGAGGGGAAAAGCTGACAGTGCCCCTTTAAGGAAAAATAGCAAAAAAGAAGTGGAAGAGAAAGGATTACATAAGCAAACAGTAAACAAATAAAAGGAGATTAAAACTAGTAAAAATGATGTGAAACTGATGTGAAACAAATAATTTCTCCCTTGCTAATAAAAAAAAAGCCACTCTTGGAAGAGAAGGTTTATCCCCTTCAAATTAGTATAGAAATGACAACTATTGAACATTCTATTAAAGAACCAATAGGTTTAAGTGTTTTTTCCACTTCCACCCTGATGACAGAGAACAACCCCACCCATTCACATGTTATAGGGGGATCTGTGAGTGTTAATCAAGAAATCAGCCTAGACATAATTGGCTGAGCATCCCTGGAGAACTACTTATTTGAAGACACTATATATACCCCCATAGTAACAGGAAAGATGGTTACTGATTATACAAATGATACAGATGCTAAGCAAAGTGAAATGAAAAATATGTTAGCATTTCAGAATACTATCAGGGACTTAAGTCACTGGATAAATGTCAGAAATTAAAAAAAGTCTAATGTTCTTAAAGTTAGAATACAAAGTTTAGCAAGTAATATAAGGATAGAAGAAAAAAATAGAAACCAAAGGGGGGAAATCATAGAGGAATCTATGATGTATTATTCAACTGCAATCAGTGAAGAGACTGTGACAATGATGAAGAATCAACATGCTGCAAATTTAATATTGATGGAGCAAATTATAGTAATAAGAAGTGAGAGCAATACAATTAAGGAAAATATTGCCATAAATGGCTTTAGATTAGATGATGTCCTGTGAGTACTGAATGAAATACAGTCCCCAAGGGAATCCTCATCAATTCCATTAGTCGTAGATGAAATAAATCAGCAAAATGGTGATATAAATGAGATAATAGATTTCTCAACATTAATGATTCCAGATTACTTTCCAGAGAAAGAAAATAAGAAAAAACAGAAACAGAAGAGAAAACAGGGGGAAAAAGAAAAGAAATCCAAAAAAGGAAACTAAACAAAACAAAAAACATGAGATAATTAGCAAACCTAAGAAAGTTAGGAATGGCAAAAAACAATTTCAGCAATTTGACCTTAGGACAAGGGAGGAGAAACAAAAAGTTTTGATACATTAGATAATAACATTACTGTCAATGTAAAGCAGAACCAGGAATTGAATGGGGGAAATAACATATCTTTAGAGGATAATTTGGAAAAGATATCTAGACATGTGGTGACCTTTAATAAACAGCAGTGTGAACAGGCCCAACATGAGGAAAATAGAGAAGAAAATTGGGAAAGTGATTGCTGCTTGAGATTTTATGGTCTAAAGAAAGTAGATAATGAAACTAAAGAGTCCCTAAAGGAAGTGGTATTCAAACTTCTTAATGAAGCTTTGGATTTACGAATTGAAGGTGATGGTATATTGAAAGTTATTAGACCATTCAACTCTGGTTTTGCTGATTTTATTATGACTGATGTGGTTCAGAAAAGAGTGGCAAATTATATATGGGGAAATGCGTATCTAATGGAACAACTAAAATTGTCTGTTAAATTGGGAAGTGAATCAAATTGTATACCTATTAATAGAGAACAGGATCATTTTAGGAGACCGCCAGTGACATTAAAATGATTTGGTTGTAATAGGTTGTTTAATGAAATACCAAGGAAACTGCTGTGGTTGATATGTAATTTTCTCACTAATATCTTAACAAATTATACTATGTAGGAAGGACATTATGAAGGTATACTGCCATGAGAGTTTAAGAGGAGATAGTCAGGTGGATATACAGTACTGTGTAGGAATGAATTGGTATCCAATAGAATTTTGAATAACTATGAGAAAATGGACAAGTTAGGCTTGTACGTGGTAGATCTGAATAGAATAATGGAAGAAACTTCCAAAACATATCATTTGGATTGGATCCACGACAGAAGCTTGACCAAATTTTTGTCGAACACCCCATCAGCGACACCAGCAGGTTCACCGCATTCTGCAGTAGGCTACCGGTTCGCACTGTCTGTCCTTGTTTTCTTAGGGGGGCTTTGCCCCTGAACCCCCCACATGGGAGGCTGTGCCCTCCGCAACCCCCCGTTTAAAGATTACCAACTCCGAGTCGGAGCTGATTGGGGGGTGCAGGACCCCCGACAGACAGCGTCGGGTTCCAGTGGGTTTCCCACAGCAGCATGGCCCTGTAGTCGCTGTGGGGGACCTCGCTGGTGAAATGTCACTGTCGGGGGGTAACCAAGCTGGATTTGAACAGAAAAATGGAAGAAATTTCCAAAACACATAATAACAAGGAAAGAACATAATGGGGCACCATGAACTGGAACAAATATAATTAATGAAGCAATCCCTATTCAAAACAGATTTCAGATCTTAGATGGTAGAGATGATTGACTTCTACAAAATGCAGATGCTAAAGAAGGGAATGAAGAAGTTTCAAGTGTGATAAGCACCTGGCAAGCTCTAAATAACATAATAGGAGAAGATAATAATATAACAAGTTTACTGACATGGAATACAGCATGATATACTGCCAAAATTTACAATCAAGATTGCTTAAATTTTATTAAGAAATATGTGGTAATCTGTTTTCAAGAAACATGGCATGAGATTACAAATAATATAGACATAAATGGTTATCAAACTTTTCAATGTTCTAGTCATAAGAGTTCAAAACGTGAGGAGAACAGGGGATTAATAACACATATTAAAATAGGAGTCTTTAACATAACTGAGGAAATTAGTAAAAATGACTTTTACGTGACAATTAGGCTGTTGACAAATAAAATAAAGTTATTGCTAATCTTGTGTTATATTTCACCTGTAAAATACCATTTTTTTGTGGAAATGTTTGAAGTTCACTGGAGAAAAGTATTTTTGAGGTGTCCTTGGAATAACCAGAGGATTACCTGAAATTGTTTGGGGATTTTAATGCTAGAGTAGGAAAATTGGATAGCATATTGGATAGTACAGTTATGAAATGGATGTATCCAGATGCAGTTGGTACAAAACGGAAGACAAAAGATGAGAAAATTAACTCTAACAGTAAAAAATAACAGAAAATACCAAAGAATAATGGTCTCTGTATATTGAATGGAAGGTTGAAGGGAGACCAAGATGGGGCAATACGTTTATATCAGATAAAGGAAATACAGTATTGGATTTAGTATGCTGGGAGGACCTGTTGATTTGTGCCATCATTTAAGTATACCAGCTAGAACTGAAAGTAATCATTTATCTGTCACTTGTTATACTATGAAACTGGAGAGTTGCTTGGATTTGATAAAAACAAATGTAGAAATAAAACAGTCTAAAATTAGATACAAAAAAAGATTACTATGGCCTGACACAGTAGAACCACAAATAAACAGAGGATTTTCTTGAAGACATAATATTACGTCTGGGTAATAGGGATTGTATGGTATTTTATGATACACTGAAAACTTTTTTTAATGAGATCCAAGCTAAGCTTTATAAAGAAGGAACCCTTAAAGTGAAGAAAGAAAGTAGGGGATGGTTCAATAATGACTGTAAGGCTATGAAAAGTCAATTAACAATATTAATATGAAGATATACTGTAGACAAAATTCCACTGTACAAAGAAAATGTAAAAATACTTAGAAAAAATTATAGAAAACTACTGATATTGAAAAAAGAGGGATTACTATGTGACCCGATGGGAACAAATGATAGAAGTAATAGAGGCAAAGGACAGTAAGAAATCTTGGTCTTTAGTGGCATATGGTTGTAAGGACCTGGTTGTAGAAATAGAAAATTACGTATCAGCACAAGAATGGGTTAAATATTTCTCACAAGTTATGCTAAGTAAGCATGAAAAAAGATCATGGTTGGTGCTGGATAAAATTATGATTAGGCTAAACTTTAAACAAATTACAAAATCTGAGGTTATGGCTGCAATAGGGAAGCTCCAGTTGAATAAAGCCCCAGGCCCAGATACGATGCCAGAAGAATTATTTAAGTGCAGAGTGGATCAATGGACAGAAATACTATGTTCCTTTTTTAACAAATGTATATTTGAAAATTGTATTCCAGAATCTTAAAGAGGGGCAGTGATTGTATCCATTTATAAAAAGGGAAACAGGCAGGATCCAATGAATTATACAGCTATAAGTCTCCTAGACATAATTGGGAAGATTCTAGCCAGAATACTTTTAGGTCGAATTGCCAATGATATTACTAGAGTAGGAGGATCATCTCCATTTCAGGCAAGGTTTTGACAAACCTATTCAACAATGAACAATTGTTTCATCTTGCATCACTTATGTGAAAAATACATAAAATTAAGGAAACAAAAATTCTGTACAGCCTACATTGATTTTTCCACTACGTTCAATACCATTAACAGAAGTAAACTTTGGGAGTTAATGGAGAGTGTTGGAATAGACTTGGTTACAATAAATATAATCAGATTATTATACTCCAGTACATGGGCACAAGATAGGCTGGATCTTGCTGGAAATTTGTCTGCACAATTTCCAACTAATATGGGAGTGAGACAGGGGTATATTCTTGCCCCCTCTTTATTCTCAAGTTATATTGGCCCACTGTTACAAATTTTACAAAGCTCTATAAAAGATCCCCCAAAGACTGGTCCAGAACTATTCCCAGGAATGGCATATGCTGATGATCTTACAGTATATTGTTTTCATTAAGAGCTAAGGGACTGCAGGGAAAACTAAAATAATTGTAATCCTTTGCGAATGAGATGAGTTTGAAAATAAATATGGCAAAGTCAAATGTATTGCGTGTTGGTGGTAAAAAATACTCAGGGAAATGGTATATAAACTCTCAACCTGTAAAAGTTATAAATGATTACACATACTTAGGCCTTGTCTTTTCAAAAAAAACTTATGTTGGAAATATCATTGCATGCTAATCCAAAATAAGGTTATGAATACATCATTAGCATTGAAAAGATTCAACGCAAGATTTGGAGGGCACTCCATAAGACCACTAGTAGTAGCAGTTGAAGATATTCCCATATCTTATGTGGTGCAGAACTGTGGGATCATAAGTACATAATGCAATTGGAAAAACCAGTAATGCACCTCTTGAGCTCAACGTTGGGTTTCCCACCAACTCCCTCTATATTTGTGAGAACTGATATAGGACTAACTAATTTGAAAGCATTGGCAGTATCACAAGTAATAAACTTCTGGATTAGATTAAATGGTCAACATAAAAATAGAAAAGCCAAAAAATGCTTAGAGGAAAAAAAAATGGAAGCGGAAAGGTTATCGGCAGTCTCCTTGGTTACTTAGCATGGAAATAATTTTACGATCTATAGGTTTGGAATCTCTGTTGGAATGGATGTATAAAAATGTTACAATGTCAGTGCAATATAAGAAGTATATTAAGAAATTACTTATTAAAAAATATAACAGAGATGATTTATAAAAAATAAGAATTTCATGATTCTCTATAAGGTACAGTAGCAATATATTAACTCACAGATATAAATACTATCTTGATATATTGGAAAATCCAGAACAAAGGAAAATATATGCTAGGTTCAGGGTTGAAGTTCACAATTCTAATATACTCATGGCAAAATTTAAAAAGTTGAAAGATCCTGTACATACATTTTGTTACTGTGGGGCACAGGAAATTGAAAACATCTCACATGTCATATTGAGATGCTCTTGGTATGACCGGGTTAGAAGAAAATGATTAGGAGATGTTCTCCCTTTTTTACAACATTGTGATGATGATGTGGAAATTAACATACTGTTAACAACAGATGATTAATTTATAATAACCAGAATGGCAAACTTTTTGGTAGATATGCAACAAATAAGGAAAGTGAGAGCAAAATTAATAATTACTTGAATATATGCTAGGAAACTCTTATTAAGAGGTAGCTTTCACATAGAAGGAAGATTTTAAAGAGATGTTTTACATTGTTTATGAATGTCTCTTTATGTGTTTGAATGTTATGTCTTATTTGTTTGTAATAATCTTGTCAAATTGAACAAGAAAAGAATATCATACCATACCATACCACTTAAGGCAAAAGTTTCACTGGGGTGGTGATCCATGGTGGCATGGTGTGGTAATAGTAAATATATTCTTAAGGAAAAGGTTGTTTGCTCTATTGGTGGAGTAATATGTGCTGTTGTATACGTGGCTAGTGTGTGATGTTTTTCCCTTTAAGCTGTTTTTCCGTTAACTGTTACAGACAGGTGCGCTTTTGCCTTGCAAGGTTTCGTCTATGCAGTTTTTTACCATGCTGCATTACTTTTAGCAGAGTTGACATGGAACCTAAAAATTAGATATAATAGAGAGATTTAACTAAGAACATTTTGGTGGACAAAGGGGTGAAGCAGGGATGCCTTCTTGACCCAACTCTTTTTTAACCTTTCTATAAACACAGCGATAGAAAATTTGGACAATAATGATACAAATGCGCCATATCTCATTTCAAATCTAGGGCTGGACAAAATTTATCTTCTGCCACTGAAATTCTGATTTCACTTTCATGAACTTTGTGTGAAATTTCTGTGAAGGTTTTGTGAAATTTTGCCAAAAATGGGATTTATTTCCATATAATATAGCAAGCATTTGCCTAAATTGCACTACATTTGGTATGATTACAAAAGTCTATACAGAAATGTACTATATTTTAGATCTCTGTCTTTAAAGCTGACAGAGTTATAAGCCTCCAAATGTTCAAAAATTCTAAAATTACATTTCACAATTATATAAACTACAGAATTTTAAGCCTCTGTAAGTTTAAAACTACGGACTGTGATGTCACCAATTTTGTTATGTCCATTGGACCTAAATGTTAGGCTTTGAGGTGACTCCCATGGCCCAGAAATAGAGTGCCACATTGCCATTCTGACATCTCAGGTTCTGAAGTAAGCTCAGGAAGTCATGTCAAGGGGCAGACCATGTTGGAGACAACTGCTGCTTGGCAGTGCATGTCAATTGGGTAGAGTTGGTGGTTGGTTCTACCAACACAGTGAGCTCTGCAGCTCCTGCTTCAGAGGAAGCTGTGGCTGTGCAAGGCTGACAGAGGCACCACCCCCACCAGAGAAGATGGGAGGGAAAAAATGCTGGAGGAAAAACCCGGTAGCCAACTGAATCAGCTCAGCACAAAGAGCAGCCCCAGGAGGCATGCACCATGTGTGGTTCAGTCCCTAGCCTTACTGTCTGCTGAGCTTCACTGATCTTCACCGACTGGGAGAGAGACTAATCATGGAGGGAAGGAAGACTCTGACAGGTGCAGAAGCAGGGATTCCTTGACAGCAGTTCAACCTGGGTGAATCCCCCTTGGAGTGTACAGTCTGGGCTCCTATCTTTGCTGAGGCGACTTCTCTCCTCGATCACTCTGCTGCTGTCTCAGCATAAGGAGCAGTTGGAGCACTTACCCAGAATTCCTGGCTGCTGTATGTAAATCAGCATTTGTACTGTTGTACCACTACTGAAATAGTGATTGACTAATAGAAAGCTCTCACCTGGAAGCAACAGCTCAGACACAAAGGGCACCCCTAGGAGGCATACGCCAAGAGCAGTTCAGGCCCTATCCTTACTGTCTGCTGTATCCACTACTGAAATAGTGGTTGGCTAATAGAAAGCTCTCAGCCAGAAACAACCAGAAGCAACAGCTCAGACACAAAAGACAACCCTAGGAGGCATATGCCAAGTGTGATCCAGCCCCCCTAGCCTTACTGTCTGCTGAGCTTCACTGATCTTCACCGACTGGGAGAAATACCTCCTCTCCTACAGTCTCTAGTTGTACTACAAAGTGTCAGACCTTAAGAAACTAATTGTTTTTTTTTTAGCAGGAAGGAGAAACAAAGGTTCTGCCCCCCACCCTACCCCTAATCCCACCTACCCCTGGGTCCTCTTCCTATATAGGTTCTGCATGTCACCACCCACTTCCTACCTGAACTGACTGGAAGGCAAAAAAAAAAAAAAATGTTAGAAATAATTTTTTTTTCCTACCTTTCAGTTCTCGCCAGCAAATACCTGCAGGCCGGACTAACACTTGTTATTCCATAGCAAAGAATACCAAGCCAACAGGAATGGATAACGTGCCCTGTAACCACTGCAGAGCACTCTTTTACAGGGCCTGGGTTCAGGACATAGGATATTGCTCCACATGCTTGTCCATAAATGATCTCTGAGCCCAACTCCAGGAGGCATGGGCAAAAATATCCCAGCTAAACCAGGAACTACGCCAGGTCACAAGGACTTGGAAACATCCCCGGCACCACCAGTACCCTAGCAATGACCCTCTATCACAGAGGACAGGTCATCCAGGGAGCTGGCAGGTAGTGCAAAGGGGCAAAGCTTACTGCAGCAAGGCTCACCAAGTGGACAGCTCTCAAGAGGCAGTTATGCAACTGCATAACAGGTTTGCCCAGCTGGCAAGGATGCACAATGAACCAGGTGACTGCTCAAGCTAGAGAGCTGGGGCTCAGCAGCACCAACCTGGCATCATCCTAAAATACAATAGGGGATCACAAAGAATGGATCTCTATGTTATTGAGCCAGGGAAGGATGAGCACTCTGACTTGGGCCAGGGGAAGGGGTGCAGCGGCACCAAACACTTTGTCAGGACATAACTAGTAGGACAAACCCTCCCACCAAAGGAATGAAGAAACTGATCATTGAGGGGAACTCCATGATACGTGGGTCAAATCACAGTTAAATGTGACCAACCAAATGGAGATAGTGGTCAGATGTCTCCCTGGGGCCACAGCAAAAAGGGATGCAGGTCACATAGGAAACTGCATCAGAAAGGAGACAGACATCAAGGCCATCATCATTCATATAGGAACTAATATTGTAAACATTCCATTAAACAGGCCGAGGTGCATATCTCAAATCTAGAGAATAGACTAACCTCTTTTTCATCCACCTTGGCCTTCTCAGAGGTACTCCCAATATGGGAGAAGGGAAAAGGCCATACAGAACTGAACTCTTGGCTCTACACTTGGTGCTTAGAAAAGGCCCACATCTTCATCGGCAACTGGAAAGATTTCTGGGAAAGGACTTACTTTAAATTCAACAGCCTTCACTTAAACAGGGAGGGGGTAAGGGCATTAGGGCAAATATTCAATGTATTCACAGTGAGTTTAAACTAGAAAATGGGGTGGTGGTGACCAGATGGGAGCAGGAATATAGAACCCCAGTCATCCCCTTCCGAGCTTTGTAACAGTGCCCATCATCAATCACATAGACATAAACAACAGGAGTACATAAAGGTCATACAAGTTAAATAAAGTACAAGGAAACAAAGGATCAAGAATGCCAGACTCTGGAACGTAATGATGACCAATGCCCTGAGTTTGGTTAACAAAATCACAGAACTCTCAGCCACAATAGCAGATACAGGATTGGACTGGGTCACAGAAACATGGCTAAACGAGAGCCATGAATGGGATGCTGCAATCCCAGGTTACAAATTATTCAGGAAAGACAGAAAAGGATGTAGGGGTGTGGGGGGGATTGTGTTACATGTAAGGGAGGACATATCCTTTGATGAGGATCCTTTGTAAATGAGCTTTAGCTCAAAGGTTGTTATTTCTGATTCTACAATAAATAAACATAAGAGCTATGGCGGTCCAAAGGTCCCAAGATGAATCTGAGGTACTCTGCGTTACTCCCAAACTGGGCTCATGCTCAGCCCTCAGACTAGGAGTGATATACAGGCCTCCCTCACAAGGGGCAGAAGAAGACAAAGCAATGCTTGAAAACATACTAAAGATGACTGAAAAGGAGAAGTCATGCTGATGGGGGATTTCAACCTCCCAGACATGGACTGGAACTCCTGCACAGCATCTACAACCAGGAGCAGAAATTTCCTAGACACCTTGGGAGGGGCTGGACTTAATCAATCTTTTAATTAAGCAATAATGCCCGATAGGGTGTGTGTTGTGCTGGGATAATGTCACACTACAGGTGGTTGAGCACGAGGCTGCAGACCGAGTGCATCCAATAACTGAGGTGTGACATTATCCCAAACGACACACACCTGGAGGGCATTATTGCTATTATACAATGGCTCGTTGATATACAGAAGAAAAAAATCATTTTAAAGATGATTTTGTGTGGAAAAATATTTTTGTTTTTTAAGAGACAATGGAAACAATCAAGCAAAGCAAATCAAGCAAAAGCAAAAAATCATCTACAGGTTCACAGTGAGGCTGAGACTAGACCTGTGTTACTGTACTGGGATAACAGCACGGATCCAGCCCAAGACTGACCAATCAGACTCCAGGATTTTTTCTTGCCATTGTATAATGCTGTGTAAATCCTCTGTGTCAAATATTGATGACACGGAACTTTTGTAAATTAGCTTTTTGCTCAAAGGTCTTAATCCAAGATGCTAATTAATAAATAAATAAAGTGCCCACTAAAGCTCATCCCCCCAAACACTTTTTCCTGTCACACCCTGCTCTAACCCTACTTCCTTTCCCTCCTCTGACTCTACTTGTCCCTTTCTCTGTTAAACCCTACTTTTCAAATGTCCCACTCAATCCCTGCACCCCCTCTCTCTTTTGAGGGAGGGCTCATCTTGTCTCAACTCAATCTGTATAGATCTCCAGCCACCTACCCTTGTAAAATTTTAAGAAAAATGTGTACAGTCATTTTCTTTTATACTGTTTGGAGCTGAAAACTGAAGTAGCATGACCTGCAGATGTGTCCTGGTGTTTGTCTGAGGCTAAACTAAAGGAAAGTATGTATTTCTTTTTTTTCCCCTAAGTTTGTTTAGTTTGAATAGCTTGTACTAGGAGAGGGATGTGTATTTGGGTGTTTAAAAAGTGAGGTTTGGATAAGGGCTGTATTTTGGGTGTTTAAACTGCTGCTAGTTTAGAGCTGTGTTCTGGAGTTCAATTCTGTGCCAGTTGGAAGACAGGAAACTGCAGAGGTAGGCTTTGGAGAAGAGCAGGAGATTAGCCAGAGCCATTTTAAACTGATTCAATTTGGAGCTGAAAACTCAAGCTGCATGAACTACAGGGATGTGTTTGCTCCTACCTGTGGAAAGGGGCTGAGGTGTGCAGTTGGGTAAGAGGCTGATTGACTCACACGGGGGTGGCAGTGAGCCTAAATCACACCCTCCCCATCCCTCCCTCCCCCAGCTTGTCTACACTTATTGGGGTGGTGCTGCATTGGGATTGCTGGAAAGCACTACCAGGTGCATCCACTAATGTGCCTAACAGAGGGGATTGCTCTTTGTAAAGTTGTAGAGTGATATGTATCTCAGGTTAAAGAGGTAAAAAGTTAAAGACTTACAGATAGTACTGCGTACCGAGGTGTAGCACCTCAAGCAGTATTTTGCTGGGAAAAGTGTGGATGGTATGGTATCATAGTAGTGTTTTATGTTTCTCTGCTAGTGGAGATGACATTGTATTTTTAAGTAGGGACTGGGCTGGTTAGAAACTTATAGATAGAACTGTATTTTGTAGTTAATACTGGTATCATGGGTAGGATAGTGGGCTGTAATGGATAAGGCAGTTCTAGTGGGGGGTGGGAGGAAGTAGGCTGTTGGTTAACTAGGATCTGTAGCTTATCCATTAGGTAGGGAAACTGGCAAACTGGGTGGGCCAAGTGGTCCTTCTCTGAAATCAAATTCTATGTTTCTATGTGGGGTGGCAGTTTGAATTAACATATTGTGGAGGCTAGGAGGGTGTCCAATCTGTATCTGGTTGTGGAGGCTGGAGGAGGAAGTGCTGTGGCTTGGTACAGAGCTGGAGAGGATGAGGGGAGGAGGAAGGGGCCTGGAGGTAGTAGAATCACATCCAGGAAACAACATGAGGACACCACAGAGGAGTAACAGTGGCTAAATGAAAGTGATAGGGAGGGAGTGCAGGAGCGGAACAAACAAGGGGCCTAGCATTAGTGGAAAGGCTAGAATCTGGGGGAGGAAGCAGAGGCACAGCCAGGCAGAATAGGCACGAAATAGGTTTGCTGAGCTGGTGACACTGGTGGAGGAGGAGAGAGGGAGTGATCTCCGGGGGAGAGCAATAGAGGGAGAAAGAGGGAAACACAAGGGGCAGGAGTCAGAGGAGGGTGACAGGGATGAAGGGGAGATGAGCACTGCTGGTGGGGTGGCTGAAAGGGGCATAGTAGAGGGGAGGCCAGAGTAGAGGGGAAGGATGTGGATGATAGGGAGGGAGCAGTGAAGAGGCAGGGGAAAGGACAGGGGAGAAGGGGCAGACAGCAGTATGGAAGAAGGGTGGAGTTAGTGAGCTGGTATGCTTTAAGATCGGATACCCTGGGAAAGGGGTGAGGGCAAGGACAAGGAACAAGGAAGGGGGTGTACTAGTGCTTGGTGATTCCATACTTGAAGGGATCAGATGGGGCAGCAGGGAGGAGAGACATAGTAGAATATGAGTGGAGGCTATACCCAGGCTAACAGCAGACAGGGCAGGGCAGGCAGTTCTTAAGTGCACAGGGAAGGGCAGGAAGAAACCGCATGTAGTGATGCATGTGGGCACTAATGACCTGGTGGGGGAGATGGTGGAAGTAGTGAGAAGGAGATTTGAGGAATTAGGAGGGCTATGTGAGGAAGTGGGGGAATTAGTGGCCTTTTCAGAGGTGCTCCTGGTACCCTGCATGAGTATGGGAAGGAAAGGGAGGATTGGGGAGTTCAACAAATGGCTGGGGAATGGTGTCAATCTGAGGGGTATGAGGTAGTTGGGGAGTGGGGCAGTACTTGGGAAAATAAGGATCTATATGTAGGGGACAGACTACACCTGAGCAGGGAGGGGAAAGGGGCATTAAAGCAGAGGTTTGAGGGGTACATAATATCAAGGATAGATTTAAACTAGGTGTGGGGGTGGTGCGTGGACAGCTAGTAAGCAGGGATCCTAGATGGGGAAGCCAAGTGTGCCTATACCCCCAAACTATCAAAGAGGTATTTGAGGTGGAGACACAAGGAAGAATTAAATGGGGGCTGGAAACCAGGGTGGGGGTGAGAAAGACACAAGTTGGGTGGTCTCGCTGAATGCAAGAAGCTTAGGTTACAATCAATCAATCAATCTTTATTTTATCAGGTGAAGCACCGTTGAGCAAGCTCATTTCCAAGGTGGGCCTGGGAATACAGAAATGGCATCCGATACATAAGAGATATACATATGCATACACAGGTACAGCAGTACTGCTCCTAGTAAGGAGCAGCACTAATGTAACAGCAATTAAAATACAGGCTGTACATTAGGTAGAAAATCAAACAGGATACGAGTGAAGCAGCATATAAAATATACAAAGCTATACATAAGCTAGATAGACAGGCAAGATGTAGAAGATTCACACATGAATGTTTGTATTGAATATGTTTATATACCTTGTAATGTTAGTATAGGACAATACGTTATATACCCTGAGGGAGTGAGGAGCAGCCAAGGCAAATTAGAGCCCAGAAAAAAACAGGAGGTAGAAGCCCTGGAGTAGAATGCTTTAAATAGTGCATATAGGAGGTAAAAGTTGATCTCAAGGTGTCAGAGCACATCAGGAGTAGCTCTTACAGCATTCAGAGAGAAGTCTCGAATAAAGGAGTGTGAATTCGGGGACTTTTATGGGAATTGCTAATTTTAGAGTTATTTGAAGCTTGTTCCATAGCTGGGGTAGTGCGAAGCTAAAGGATGATCTGCCAAAGTGGGTTTTAACCTTTGGTAACATTAGGGAGATATAAGATTGGTTTCTCAGGGCATAGTTGCCCGAGACACATGGGGCAGACAGTCAGAGATGTACTGGGGCAACATCTTGGCAATTGCTCTGTAGGTCCAAAGGACAGCATTCCTTTGTCTCCTGAAAGCAAGAGACAGCCAACCCACTGCCAAATACAAGTCACAGTAATGGGTAGAATAAGGTTTCCCAGAAATTAATCGAAGGGCTCTGTGGTAAAGAACATCAAGTTTGGCTAGGGCTGTCCCATGAGCTTGACTGTAGATGAAGTCAGCATAATCCAATAATGATAGAAAGGTAGCTTGGACCAGCCTCCTCTTTGACTCAGGTGAGAAGGTGCTTGATTCTGTAGAAAACACTGAGCCTCTGTTTCAGTTTTTTTGCGATCTCATCTACATGAACCAGGAAGGACAAACGGCAGTCAATCCACATTCCAAGGTATTTCAATTTATCAGCATAGTCAAGGGGTTCATTGAGCAATGTGGTGATCGGCTGCACAAAGCCTGCTACAGGTGCCAATGGAGCAAAGCTGTTTGGGGTCAGAAGCATTGCCTTAGTTTTTTTAGCATTTAACAGCAATTTTTGTTTGAGCAAGTTGTGCTGCAGGATGTTGAAATCTTTCTGCAAGTCTGTGCATGCCTGCTCCGGAGTAGGTTTAGACAAGTAGAGGACAGTATCGTCCGCGAAGAGATGAATATCTGAGGATGAAATCCCCAGGTTGATATTGTTGATGTAAAGCGTGAAAAGCAATGGACCCAGGATGGAATCCTGGGTTACACCTCTATTGATAGGTTTCAGGGGGAAAAGGTTACCCACAGCTTTTACCAGCTGAGAGCATTTGGAGAGGTAGGAGGAGTACCAGCTCAGGGATGTCTGGTCTAGGCCAAAGGTACGAAGGGTATTCAGAAGCAGTTCGTGATCTACGGTGTCAAAGGTCTTGCTTAGGTAAAGGAAGACTGCACACACCGATAATTTATCATCCAGGGCTGTCTGCCAGTCATTCGTTACCTTTGCGAGAGCAGTAATTGTACTATGGAGGGGCCTAAAGCCTGACTGAGCCAGGTTGAGTAGGTTAGAGGAGTCTAGATAATCTCTGAGTTGTGAGTTTACTATTTTTTCAAGCAATTTGGAGAGAATAGGTAGCAGCGAGATGGGCCTATAATTATTGGGATCTATCGAGTCACCAGATTTGAGCAGGGGGGGTGACTTGGGCTATCTTCCACATCCTAGGAAATGTGCCCAGTGAAAGAGATAGGTTAAAGAGGTGCGTCACTGGAACAGCCAATAAACGATAACTGATCTTTCAGAAGCATGGCTCGACATGGTCAGCACCAGTGCTTTTCCTGACGTCCAGATGCAGTAGCAACTCCTCTACCTCCTTGAGGGAGACAGGATGGATGGAGAAGGTGGAGGCAGATTGGGAGTAGTGGAGATTTGATGCTACCTGTGCTAGGGATTGGGTGCGAACAAATCAGATGAACTACAGGCTCTCTTGGCTGTAGGAAGGGTGGACATTGTGGCCATCATGGAGATATGGGTCACCCAGAACCAGGACCGGGACATGATGATCCCAGGGTGCAGGATATTCAGAAAGGACAAAACTAGGGGGAAAAGGGGGGCATGGTGATCTACATGAGAGAGGGGATAAGGTGTGTAAGACAGGAGGGTGTGGAGGGCAGGACAGAAACCCTATGGATGCAGTTTTAAGACTCTAAAAGAAAGACACTGAGGGTGGGGGTAGTGTACAGGCCACCAGCTCAGGGGGATGACCTGGAGGAGTTGTCCGAGCAGATTAGAAGAGTCTGTAAGAAGGGGGACACCATAGTGGTGGGGGACTTCAGCCTCCCTGGGGTGGACTGGAACACCCCAACCACTACATGTGCAAAGGAGCAGAGATTACTAGATGCATTTCAGGACTGCTTCCTGGTGCAATTGGTCCATGAGTCGACTAGGGAGGGAAGGACTCTGGACATGGTAGTAACAAATGAGGAGGCTGAAAGGGATCTGAGAGTGGAGGACCCCGTGGCTGGGAGTGACCATCATATGGTGTGCTTCTCACTCAATACGGGAAGGGCAACAGGAGGAACAGGTACCAGGGTGATCAATTTTAAGGGAGTGGACTTTAAAAGGATGGGAGGAAATTTTGGTTGTGCATCAAGTGGGAATTCAGACATGCATGAGTGCCAGCCAAAAATGGAATATCATTAAGAAAGAGCTAGCGGAGGCTACTGAGACCTGCACCAGGACCCAGAGCAAGAAGAGGAGAGCAAAGAAGCTGTGCTGGGGACAAAGATGAGTACACGAAAAAGTCCAGGGAGGTTACTAGGCTAGTCAGAGTGGCCAAGGCTTCCAGAGAGCTGAGACTGACACAGGGAATCAAGAACAGGGAAAGGACTTCTTAAGCTACATTGGTGAGAGAAGAAGAAAAAACAAAGACCAGACTGTGAGGATTAAGAAAGATGGGGGGTGGGTGGAGAAGGGGGAGAACCAGGCAGAGGCACTGAATGAGTACTTCTGCTCTGTGTTCTCAAATGAAAGAGGGGGGCAGATACCCCATGGAAAGGGTGGAGTAGGTGGGGGGTGGGAGCGACTGATATCAGAATTACAGAGGACAGGGTGCTGGAGGGACTAAGGGCACTGAGGGTCAACAAGGCACTGGGGCCAGATGGCATTCATCCTAGGGTACTTAGGGAGCTAGTGGACATCCTAGTGGGACCACTGGCAGACCTGTTCAGTACATCACTGGACACAAGATGTGTGCCACAGGACTGGAGGATGGCCCATGTGGTGTCCATTCATAAAAAGTGACCCGAAGGATGATCCAAGCAACTATAGACTGGTGAGTCTCACTTCAATCATGGGGAAACTCCTGGAGTCAATCCTAAAAGAGAGACTGGTGATCTATCTGGAAGACAATGGGGTCCAAGACGGCCATCAGCATGCTTTGTATTGGGCAGATCCTGACAGACGAATCTAGTTGAGTACTACAACTGGGTTACCAGGGAACTGGACAAGTACCATGCAGAGGACGTCTTATATTTGGACTTTAACAAGGCCTTTTACTCAGTGCTACATAGGATTCTGGGGGGAACTAGACTACATTGAGATGGGGACAAAAATGGTCAACTGGATCACCAACTGGCTGAGGGGTAGGCAGAAAAGGGTGGTGGTGGTGGTGGGAGAACTCTCATCACCAAGGAACATTATCAGTGGGGTGCCCCCAGGGTTCAGTACTGGGACCGGTGCTGTTCGGGATATTCATAGCTGATATCTCAAACGGGATCCGGAGTATGATCAGTTTGTTTGCAGATGATACTAGGATCGGTGCAGTGGTAGATGACATAGAGGGGTGGAGGTGACTGCAGGAAGACCTGACCAAACTATAGTAATGGTCGGAGACATGGCAATTGGGGTTCAATGCCAAGAAGTGCAAGATACTGCACTACAAAGAAAGGAATCGGGAGGAAATATCAATTTTGAGGGGTACAATTGGAAAGCACAGTGGAGGAAAAGGATCTAGGGGTACTAATAATGGGGAATATGAACCACTCAGCTCAGTGAAGGAAGGTGGCTGCAAAGGCAACAAAATGCTGGGGTGCATAGTGAGGGCAATCTCCTCCAGGTACAGAGAAGTGATCCTACCCCAGTACAGGTCACTGGTCAGGTTGCACCTGGAATACTGCATGCAGTACTGGTGTCCATTCCTGAAGAGGGATGTCAGATTGCTGGAGGGGGTGCAGCGTAAGGCAACGAAGATGATACAGGAACTTGAGGGAAAATCCTACAAGGAGATGCCAGGAGAGCTGCAGATGTATTCCATGGAAGAGAGGAGGGATGGAGGATATGATCAAAACCTTTAAGTACCTAAAGTTTATTAACAGGATTAATACAGAAGGGATTCTTCAGATTAGAAGGGGGAAGGACACGAGAGGGCATCAGCTAAGGTTGGGGGGAGATTCAGGAGGGAATCAGGAGTCATTTTTTCATGGAAAGGGTAGTAGATAAGTGGAACACTCTACCCGAGGAGATGGTATTGTGTAGAATGGTGGCAGGATTTAAGAGAGGGTGGTACAGAGTAAGGGGGTGGTGGTTATGAGGAGGGGAGGGAGGGTGGGGCAGCTGCAAGTTAAGGGGCTAGCTGCAAAATCGAGTAGACTTGATAGACCGTGAGGCCTGTTTCTGCTGGCATTTCATATGTTTGTATGTACTTCAAGTATTGTACCTCTAATTTTGTTATCTTCTGTGCTGCACTTGTAACTGCTGTCATTGCACTTCATTGTTAAAACTGCCTGCCTGAATTCTCCCCTTCCCCTTTCCCCTGGGTCATACCTGGAAATGAGCCTCAGCTCAGTGTGCCTTTCTCAGTTACCACACTTTTACATAAATAAATAAATTATCTTGAGTGACGTACCATGAAGAATAGTCATGGACATCACGGCACACTAGCCTGAATTCTTGCAATATGCCAGATGACAACTAGAGCTCACTGACCTAATGGCTTGTGGAAGCATGTGCAGGTGCAGCATTGTTTCTGTAGAAAGCCACCTGCTGACTCTTTAACAACCTTATAGATAATGTATATTTTTACTATTTGAAAACAGTGGAATCAAATGACTCCAAGCCTTACTACCTGCTGTGACTTAGGCCATGCTATAAAAGTATCTGGATACCTTTAGTCATGATGGAGCATGATGCTGGGCATCACTACCACAGGAATGTTGGAGGGGTATTGCAGGGCCATGATGCTAGTGCAGGTAAGGTGATTCATGATGGAGCATGATGCAGGGCATCACTGTCACAGGAATGTTGGAGGGGTATTGCAGGGCCATGATGCTAGTGCAGGTAAGGTGATTCATGATGGAGCATGATGCAGGGCATCACTGTCACAGGAATGTTGGAGGGATATTGCAGGGCCATAATGCTAGTGCAGGTAAGGTGATTCATGATGGAGCATGATGCTGGGCATCACTGTCACAGGAATGTTGGAGGGGTATTGCAGGGCCATGATGCTAGTGCAGGTAAGGTGATTCATGATGGAGTGTGATGTTGGGCATCACTGTCACAGGAATGCTGAAGGGGTATTGCAGGGCCATGATGCTAGTGCAGGAAAAGTGATTCAGTGGTGAGAAGTACGTTGTGAAAGTTAAGTTCTACAAGTGGAATTCTAGTGGCATTGCCTATCATGTGTCCATGAATTTTGGAGCAAATGTTGCCAATTGGTAATTTCTAAAGTATCCACAATAAATGTTAACCTACTAAACCACATTTATCAAGCTTAATAAGATTTCAGGGCATATTAACTTTGGTATGCATGCCAGCTCTTGAACATATATCTGTAATAACAGTGAAACAATAAACATCCAAATATTTTGAAATTGTTCACATATTATAACAAATAATTAAATTGTGAAATTTTTAACTTCTGTAACTTACAATTTACACAATTACCTCTCTATTTAGTGGTTTCTATAACGCTGCCAAGAAAGTATGCATATACATTTTCAATTATCTAACTTCAAAGGTGGGTAAGTTGTAAGCATAGAAATATTTTAAGACAATTTCACATGAAGAATACACTTCCAGATTGTGAGCCCCTATAATTTCTTCATCCCTCTTTCAAATGTCATGAATCTTAGCATCCTTTTAGGGCTGCTGAAAAACAATACCCATGCCAAATTATAGCTCTCTAGCTATATAACTGATTATGACTAATTAAACATTTTAGAAACATTCCAAAAAATGTCATGAAATTTCACATTTCACAGAATTTCATGAAAATCCTGCAAAATCAAAATTTACTGATTTCACCTAGCCCTAATGCTCTCTTCTATACATATGGTGCCCTATTTGTTTTGTAAGTCTGCTATAGGTTTACAGAAAACACTTGATAATGTTGTAGAATAGCTTGATAAATTTCAACTTCAATTAAGTATACAAAAATTCAAGGTAATATTCTAGGTAAGCCACAAACCTGAAATTTGCTTGGAAAACTGGCTCTCAAAAATAAAGGAGGTCCCACAGTATACATACGTTGGTCTAAATTTATCTGCTACACATGGTTGGAAGCCTCATATTGAAAAAGTCAAAACCTCAGCCAATGCATCAATCTTTGATATTCATAGATTTTCAAAAGTTTTTTTTTTGTTTTACAAAATAGTCTTTTCCAGCAATGTTGAATATTTATCCAGCAAAGGTAAATTTATTTATATTATGTATATGGTATTGAAGTCTGGGGCAGTGACAAGGGTATAAAAGTACTAGCGCGCTTGCAAGACCTATATCTGAGACTTCTAATGGAACTCCCAGATTTTGTTCCAGATGAATTTTTGCATGCAGAAGTCAATACTTCCTCAGTTTCTGATCTTGCTAACATAAGAATGTTATCCTACTGGTATAGAATAGTTTCTGTAAGTTCTAACAGAACTGTAAGACGTGTTGGGCTGAACATATTGATTATCTGACTCAACGTAGTTCCTTTTTGAATCGGTTTTATTGCTTAGATCAAAAGGTGAAGAAATATGTCCTTTCTTCAATTTACTATATAAATTCTATTATAAATTCACAAGACTATAAACTAAATGGAATTCAACCTATCAAAGATATTGGAGTACCATGATGTAAGTACTCTAAGAACCCTCTTGTAGAATTATTATTCATGTACAAAATGTTTTGCATATGTATGTAGTAATGAATGATATTCTGAAAATAAATGTAAGTCTATGTTTCTGATTTCTATGTAATTTTGATGTTCCTATGTTCAACCAAGTGGTTATACATACTTTTAGTTCAAATAAAATTGAACTTGGAAAAAAATTGTATTAAACTATAATGCAGGTTTATGCATTCTGAATGGGTCCAAACTGCTTGCTGTTTTGAAACTAGCAAGTTCTGATTAAGCTCTGAGTGTGGTCTTTGCATAAAATAAATATCTGCATTGAACATAGCACTTTATGAGGGCTGTACATTATTGACCGATCCTGATTTTTTTTTTGTGCAATACATACCAATCTTGGATATAAAAAGGTATCATTTTGAGAGCAAGTAAGTAGGAGCATTTTACACTGCATAATATTCTACATGCCCTGGATATTTCTGAGTACATTTAAGTAGGAACATTTCACATTGTGCAGTACTCTACCTACCGTAGATATGAAACGTTCTTATTATGTTGTGGTTTATAGAAAGAAATGAAATGTTTTCTTTTAACTCATTGTACTTGGGCAGCATTTTATATCAGGTTAAGCAATGGATGGGTTGAGCTTCAAACAGCACTATAGCATTGCAGTCCATAGGAGTATAATACTTTAGCAAGTAAGAGATGCTTTCTGATGTGTAAAAACTGACTGAATAAATGACTTCAGAGCTGTTGTAACATGCATCGGAGTATCTTACAGATGAGATACAAGCTTTTTTTTATTTATCTAGCCAAAAATGATTTCTACAATAAATTAATTTCAAATACTTTGTTCTGGAAGGCTTTTAGATTGTCTTTTGGTGCTATTTCCATAGCAGGAGGTATGGAGAATGTGAGTCCTGCTTTTTTAACTGGTTTGACTTTACCAGTTGTGAAAGGTGCACACTGATCATTTGCTCTGGAGCTGGGACTAGTACAATTGTTTTACTTGTGGATACAATTGTGAACGCAACCTTGAACCCTGTGACACTCTCAGGTTGAGAGGCATGGACTCACAAGTATTCTCATTACCCTTAATTACTGTTGAAGCCAGTGATCAGTAGCACTGTATTTCTTAATATATCACAAGAATGATCACTGAAATCAAAGGGGATTGTACAATGATGTATCTGTATGTACTACAACTTTTCATTGCTTGCCACTGTACCTGCATTCTGTCTGTGAGGTTGTCCTTAAGTCATGATACAGATATATCTGATAGACACAGGTGGCATAGCTGATTGATTAGGAAATGGTGGTTTGTGTCAAAGGCTTTTCTCAAATCAGTGAATATTGCACCAAAGAGATCTGCTGTCTAATGCCATTGCTGTGTCATTGATGACTTTCAGTAAGGCAGTGCTGAATGATAAGGTTTAAAGCCACTTGGTCCCCCACCTTCACCCCCTGCTTTATAAACATTGATGAACATGTATGCTGTATTGTATGTGGAAACACATAGTAATATAGTATAAGCATTTTATGGGATAGAAGAAAACCTATGGCTTCTTGTGGCCACCCTCCACAACTCCCAACACCGTCATAGTAGTTGTGGTTTGTGATGTAATTCATCTTCAGGAACTCATTTAGTTTCTACTTGAAGCATCCAAATGAATTTGATTATAATGACTCCCAGAGTCATCTGCCTCACTGTCATACCACCCTCCAAGTGAAGAAATTCTTCATCATATTTGTTCTAACACTCCTCCATCTCAGCTTCAGCCCATTTTCCCCTTGCAAATTTCCAACAGGCAGCCTGCTGAGTCTGCTTTCCCTTCATTATTATCTTCTAATGCTTTTGCTAGTCAAAGCAAGGAAGAGTATGGTTCTCTAGAGGACAGAGTGAATTGTTTGTGATCTCATATAGAGTTTAGAAATATAGGTTAGAGGGCTAAAATAGCAGAGTTTCTCATTAAATTGGTTTAGATAGAACTAAAATCCAGCAAAACTTTAAAACAGTGGTTCTTAAAAAAGGGTTTTTGAAAGTCACACATTTTCATATGCCAATATATGGAAACTGTAACAACTCTGTATATAGATGCATAGAATGTTTATTGATACATGGATATAGAGTAAGAAATGAAATATCAATATTGCTTCAGAAACATAAAAATTAATATATAAACATTTGTAAAATGGAGTTTAAAACACTGAAGAAATCTAATTTCTTCATTGGTTAAAACACATCACCTGATCATTGACCAATTAGCTCGCAACAGCACAGTTCATAACTTGCCAGCCCTAATCTCCTTAGGAACAACATAACTAAATGAACATAAAACATTTTCCATTACAAGAAAACATTTTCCACTTTTTAAACACACACACACACACACAAAAAAAAAACACAACTGGGCATTGGTGTCTTTAAAATAAATGCACTTTCCACATTGATTCAAATGCACTCAACCTTTGTTACCAAACATATATTCTATGTAGCAAAAAAATGAATTAATGGAAAATAAACCATTTTTGCATAAAAAATATATTCCATTTCATAAGCACAATAACCCACTTCAGGACAAGGGTTTCTTGAGAATTTATACATTTCCTGGGAGCATTGAAAGTCACTCAGTCTTGACCTCATGCCTTCCAGTTCACCCTTGGCATGCATTAATTCTCTAGAAAAGCATGCCTTGTTGTAATGTTATGATGCATCATCACATAAAAACTGCATTATTATGATCTATTCATGTTAATCCAATCTATTTATGTTGATCTGATGCCATGCTTTCTTAAAAATAAATAATGAAGTTTTTATCTGTAATGGTTCAAAAGTTATACCTTTGAAAGATTATGAAGGGGATTTTAAAAGCTAGGGATGTGGTACTTGCATCTAACTATCTGGGCAGAAATCATGCAGCTGCAGTGAAAAAAATGGGCATGGCCATTTGAAAATGCAGCCCACTATCTTTAAATTGGGCTCACTTTGGAACTGTTAGGGTTATGGACTTTTTAAAAATAAAGCCTGGAAGTCAGCTAATTTCCATATATTGATATATATGTAGACATTATGACCCTGCATTAAGTATCTTTCTGTGTGATAAATGTATACAAAATGAAAAACCAAGAAAGAGACAAATTAAGGGGAGAACTGTGGAGAATACAGAATATAAGATATATGGAGAAATTCATACAGGCATTGGAATCAGAAAAAAAGAGTCTTATGGGGGCAGTAGAAAACACTAGTGAAAAGTCAAATAGTAAAAGAAGAAGACAGAGGGAAGTGGATATCCCAGGGAGCCAAAATGACAGTGGAGAAAGGCAGACAGAAAGAGAGATTGAAGCTGATGATACCACTACCACCACAGACTTGTACACCATACAGCTGAGCCATAAAACCAAGCATAGTAGGAGGGCTGAGACACACAAGCCTTTCATTATCAACACCCAAAATGAATATGCTGTGTTGAAAGTGGAAGAGAGGCAAGCTGAGACTAGCACCCCAACCACCTGAATATAGAAACAACCACTGGAGTTCAAGTAGGGCAGTCATGCCTAACACAAAAGATCATGATGGGGGTCTGTACCATAAGATACACTGACTCAATAATTTGCAAAAGTGAAAAATTAAATATGATGGTAGCATGTTTTTCCAGGGGCTAAAATAAATTACCTAACTGCCAGACTGCGTAACATGCTATCTGAAACAGGTGAAAAACCAACCGTAGTAGTGCATATAGGCACAAACAACATAAGCAGATCAAAGGGGAGTGATGTCATAAGGGACTATGAAAATAGGGGTAGAGAGTTGAAAGAAAGGGGTGAAGGGTTATTTTTTCTGAAATCTTACTGGTATTGAGGACTAATACTAATAGACAAAGATAAACTGGGAGAATAACCAGGTGGCTCAGTGAATGGTGTCGGAAAGAAAACTCTGAGTTCATCAGAAACTGGGCAACCATTGAACATAGAAGTGCTCTGTACATAAAAGATGGATTAAGTCTGAACAAAAGGGGGGAGCTAAGCTTCTTAGGAATAAAGCATTACATGCAATCTCAGGTAATTTAAACTAATCAGGCAGGGGGCAAGGGGGAACAACATGGACATGAAGTAAACATACACAATAGACTTTAATAAAACAAAGGTTACCACAATAACAAGCAAGAAGAAACAAAACTTCCTGAGTGGGAATGTATCCTAACAAATGGCCGTAGTTTAAGCAAAAAAAAAAGATGAATTAGAAGCAGTAATGGTCAGGGACAAACCAGAAATGTTCTATGTCACTGAGACATAGTGGGATAAGTGCACTGAATGAGACACAGATATTCTAGGGTACTCTTTGCTTAGACTAGTCATGGCCAAAAAGAGAAGAGCGGACATTAATAATAATAATAAAAAATGTTATTTATTGCAAGTGCAATTCAATAACTACTAGAGCACTTTTACAAACCTAAAACAATAAACATTTTTAAAATTAGTAAAATACCATCTTCCAATTAATTATCCGGATACACAAGGGAAAACAAAAATGTTTTAAAGGCAGATTTAAAGCCCTCCAAAGTCAGGCACCCCCTATCTGATGAGGTAGAGAATTCCACAGGGTTGGAGCCACAAAAGAAAACACATGGGCTCCAGAGGTCTTCAAGTGGACCCTGGGAATCTCCAGCAATCCCTCAATGGCAGAGTGGAGTGGTCAGTAGAGACAAAGGAGCTCTTGCAGATAACCTGATCCCTGTCTGCGTAGAACATTATAGGTCAGCAAGCCAACCTTGAAGGTGATCCACCACTGAACTGGCAGCCAGTGCAGTCCATTCAGCACAGGGATAATACGGCTGGACCAAGACAGCCCAGTCAATAACCTGGCCACAGTGTTCTGCACCAGCTGCAAGTGATGGATATCAACCCCCGGTCCCCCTAGGTACAAGGAGTTGCAGTAATCAAGTCAGGAGGTCCCAAAGGCATGGGCCAATGTTGGAAGATCACCAGGTGGAACTAGGTGCATGATCCAGGCTATATTCCTCAGATGGTAAAATGAGGACTTGACAACAGATGACACCTGAAATTTCAGGGTCAGCCCTTCATCAAAAATAATGCCCAGAGGCTATCAGGTGGTGGCCACCAAGCACGAGCCCAATGGCCTGTCCTCCCGAGAGCCCCTCTGCCTGGTGACCTGGGTCCACCACCAGAACCTCAGTATTGTCAGGGTTCAGTTTCAGCCACTTGGCACTCATCCAGCCCTGGATCTCAGCAAGGCAGTTGTTAAATATTGAAACCGCATCATCCTGGTGGGGTGCAAAGGACAGGTATAGCTGAGTATCATCTGCATAGCAGTGAAAACTTAAGCTATACTGCCTTACAATGTCTCCTAATGGCAGCATGTACACTATGAATAACATAGGCTAAAACATTGCTCTTTATGTAAAAAAGTCCACTGAAGCCACTGACATCTCAGGGCAAATTAAACAAACCATATAGTTACAAGTCAATCCCCAGAGCAGGAAATGTATTATTCTGGGTCTATGTGACAGACCTCAAATCCAGGCAAAATACGAAATTCTGCCGTTAAGGAACAAGCATTTGTCAATACCGAATGTTGTCACGCTGGAATTGGTTTTGGTAGTGCAGTGCAGAAACACATTTTTGGCAGGATGTGAAAAATGACAGCTGTACTGTTCATAAGGAGGTGTAAAAAAATGCAGTGGTGAAAATGTGGCATGTAAGTATTGCAAACGTGTGAAGTTACTAGGGTGCATGGGAAATGTGCAATGCACACTTGTAACACAGTCATTTTATGGAGTTCTGAAACCAAATTTTCAACATAGGCATTTTAGCACCTCTGCTTGTGTGCAGTGTCATTGTCATTTCCTCAAACTGTCCCAAAAAGTGATTTCGCACAGCAACTGTGCTATTCTGCGCCAGACATGCGAAAACACATTTTGGGCAGGATATGTAAAATGACAGCTGTACTGTTCATCAAGAGGTATGGAAAATGCCAATGGTGAAAATCCAGAGTGACTATATTGCAAATGCACAATGTTACGAGTGTGAATGCAAACTGTGCAACACACGCTTGTAACACAGTCATTTCATGGAGTATCATCACCAAATTTTCAACATAGGCATTTTAGGACCTCTGCTCATGAACAGTGTCACTGTCATTTTCATAATGTGCCCCAAACACTGATCTCTTACAGTGACCATGGTATTATGCGCCGGAAGTACGGAAACACATTTCGGCCAGGATATGAAAAATGGCAGCTGCACTGTTCACAAGGAGGTGTAGAAAAATGACAATGTTGAAAAATCTGGCGTGAAAATATTGCGACTTTGTGATGTTATGTAAAACAGTCATTTTGTGGATTTTTTCCACCAAATTTGCAACATAGCCTTTTTGAGAGCCCACCTCATGAACACTGCCACTGTCCTTGCGTTAATCAGTCCCAAAAGGTGATTCTGCCCAGTGACTGTGAAATCACCTTTCAGGACTGAGTAACATCATAACTGTGATGGAATTCATGAGGAGGGGTCCCAAAAAACCCATGTTGAAAATTTGATGCAAAAATTCCAAACAATGCCCGAGATATGCATCAAAGTTGATAAAACCCTATTTATCCCATTATACAGCTTACCGACATTTCCTCAGTTTGTGGTCTGCTTTGAAGAGTGAAGACGTGTTCCTGGTCCACTGAAGATTGTTGCACCAAGCTCCAGGGTAAGTATGGGGTATGGGGTGTGGGGAGTCAGGGTGTGCAGTGGGTGGCTGCGGGTAGTGGTAAGGAGGCTATGAGGGACCATTTACTGCCTGCAGGTACTAAACAAAACACATCGCGGATGGTTTTCTTTTTTACAGGTGGTTTCTTTTTTAGGGGGGTACAGTAGCCAACAGGGAATTTGGGCACCCACGTCGGCACAGAAGAAGGGGGGGCATCATGCCAACAGGGAGTGGGCTCCCCCATTGGCACATTGCAGAGGGAAAGTGGGGAGATGGATGCCGAAGGGGATTGGTCACCCCCATCAGCAAATAATGAAAGTGGAGGGGAGACACATTCTGCCAATGGGGAGTGGGCTGCCCTGTCAGCACATACTTTGCAGGGTAAGCTGACCGGGGGATTAGACACCCCCGAAGTCAGCAGTTTAGCCACCATGTTAGTAGCTGGTGAGCACGTAGGAGAGGTCCGCTGCGTGTGACGAGCTTTGCTCACATTGCAGCAGATGTTTCATTAGATGTGTTCACCACATTACTATGCATGGTGTGGCACCAGCATGCAAGCTGATTGGGGAAAGAGGGACGCACCTACTGGTGCATGCCCTGCATTCGCCCAACAGTGACCACACCTCAAAATCCCCACTGCTGCAAGATGTTGGCTGCGCATGCATGCCAACATAATAAATTAATGCAGCATGTGAGTTGGGAGAAGTAATTCTAACAGGATATCTAAATCTCCTTGATACTGATTGGGCTAGACAAACGTGCAAGGCAGGGTGCCCTAAGGTTTTTCTAGAGACATTAAAACAATGCTCCCTAACTCAACATGTCTCCAAGTTTATGAGAGGGGAAGGCATCCTAGGCTTAGTAATAGCCTCTATTGATAGTAAGATAGTGTGTGATAAAGCAACCACTAGCTAACAGTAATTGCTCAGTGGTTTACTTACGTATATCATTCCTAAAATTGAGGACATCAGGGTGTACCGAAAACTATCAATACAAAAAGGCTGAAACAGTAGGAATTAAAATGGACATGGACAAAATAAAGTAGGTTGATAGATTATGAGACCGTAACATAGAAAATACATGAACAATATTTAAAAATACTATTATAGAAATATGTAATCATAATATACCAAAGTTCAAGAAATATAATGGCAACTGCAGAAAGCCAAAATGGCTGACTAAGCAAATAAAGTGGGTGATCAAGAAGAAGTATAGACTTTTCAAAAATTCAAGGCCGAAAATTCAGCATTATACAAAATAAATGACAGCTTCATCAAAGGATGCAAAAACATAATTAGGAAAGAAAAACTGAAGATAGAAGTAACATTAGCCAAAACTGCAGCACTGTGTAATGAAAAAGTATTTTGGGGGTATGTAAATTTGTTAAAACAAACCACATCATTTGTGGAGCCTCTTAGGAAACTGGACTCTACTCCCCCCTAGAGATTTCAGTTCTGTATACTCTAAACAGGATAAGGCAACATATGCACCCCAACAACAAAATGCTATAAACCAAACAGACACTAGCTGGATTACAAGGGAAAGGATTGTTGAGAAAAGTAAGCAGGGCAAAACAATTCAGCACTGGGTCCAGACAGTATAATAAGAAGCTTGGTAAAGTTATTGGGTATAAACGTCACAGAACCACTGCAAATCATATTCTGTAAATTATTTAGAGAAGGTATAGTACCCAAGGACTGGAAGAGCACACATATCACCCCTATTTATAGGAAAGATCCCAAAACTAATATCTTGAATTATAGGCTAATCAGCCTCACCTCAGTGCCTGATCTTGGAGGCTATTATAAAGGAGGGGTTACAGGTGGACAGAGAGAAAAATACATATTGGATAAACACCAACACGGTTTCTATAAACGCTAATCATGTACAACAGATTTATTAACCTTCTATGAGAAAGTTAGCAGGGAAACAAATGTAAATCACCCACTAGATATTATCTACTTGGACTTTAAAAAAGCTCTTCATTTGAATCCACATTGGGCCATCATAAAAGAACTTGGTCAAACTGGAATAGATAAATCATTGATAAACTGGATAACAGCATGCTAACAAATTGCTCCCGGGGGGTTAAAATAAATGGTCATCTGTCATCAAAAGAACTGGTTACAAGTGGTGTCCTCAGGGATCTGTCTTAGGACCAGTACTCTTTGACATCTTCTTAACAGATTTGACCAAAACCTAAATAGCTGAAGCTGCAAGTATGCAGATGACGTGATAATAGAGAGTGCCTCTACTACGAAAGAACAGATAGAACATATTCAAACAGCCTTTGACACTAATTCATTGGGCTAGAAAATTGAGGGATAAATTTCAATCTAGAAAAGTGTGCTGTAGTGAATCTGGAAAAGAAAACCCCATTTCATAAGTACAAATTTGGGGGAACTCACATTTAAACATATAGAACGTGGAAAGGACCTGGGGATTAAAATAAACAGTAAATTTCGGATGGAAGATCAATGTGGAGAGGTTATTTCTAAAGTGAATGGAGCATCCTGGAACATAAAGAGATCCATCACAAGTGGGGACGAGACAGTTATACTACCACTGTAAATGGCATACATCGGTACATTATCAGATTATGGCAGTGAGTTCTTGGCACCACACATGAAAAAGACATAAATGCCATTGAAGGTGTGCAAATGAGAATAACCAAATCCATCTCAGATATGGAGGAACTGACATATATAGACAGATTAGATGAGACAAAGCTTTAGACCCTGGAGTCTAAGCTACTAAGAGGAGACAGGTTATTCATGTCTGCTGTCACGAGCAACCCAGAACTGCTGATAAATCTTCGTTTCAATTTCTAGCAAGAAGTCAAGACAACAAGTGGACATCCCCTCCAAATAAAGTCAAATAAATGTGTAAGTACAGTAAAACCCTATTTATCTGAATGTGCTGGGAGATAGAAAAAACATTTGGATAAATGGAAAACCATTCAGATAAACAAGGTTTCAGATAACTGGAGAACATTGATAGCACTGTGATGATGTAGACACACCTGTCATTTAATGAAACTACTTACTGTTTTATAAGGTAGTTTAGTAGTTTTGTTAAGTATATTACATCAAGCAAAAAGCAGTTAAAAAGTTTAAAAATGCAGTTAAAAGCAGGCATAAGTTGGCATAGAATTAATACATTACAGCACAATCACACAATCATACATTTTTAAAACAAACCTTTATTTTTGTCTGCTTCTTCTTACTGTTCTGCATTCTTACTGCCTTGTTTTTTAGTTATCGGAGCAGTAGGATTTGCAGCAGGTCTGTGTCAGTGACGTTCTCCAGCCACTGGGTACATTTCGCGAAATACTCCACAGCTTCTGAGTCCATTGTTACAAGTTTAGGTGCAACCACCTCCTCCAGTTCCTATTTGATTCATCTGTTATTTCGGTGTCAGCAAGTACACTGGAAATAATTTCATCCTCAGACAACATCTCCTGTCCTGTCTCCTCATCTTCTTGTTTCTCACACTCAGAGACATCCACAGTAGTTCTGTCTGCTAAAGGTTTGAGCATGTTCTCAGTTTACTTACTTGCACCACAACTGTCTGCTCAGGGGGTCTCAATCAGTTACAATACCAACTCCAAAATGCCTGGCAACATCAACCACCTTATCACTGGCTTCTAGTGCTTCCAGGTTTCTCAGAGCTCTCAGCTTCTGATTAATGTCCAAAATGGAGCGTTTGTGCTTGGCCATTACAGCTACACTGAAGAGAACTGGTTCAGCTCAACTCAGTGATGGCAGGTGAGAGAATACGCTCACAGTTATAAGTTCTGCTAAACTAACAACAACTTACCATGACCCACCATAACAATCCACTAATAGCCCACGAAGTAGTATACCCCCTCACAGCAGGTGTTTGTAATTGACTGCAAAGTAACTGTTAGCAGCTAATTGTTGCTTCTGAATTACAATGCAGATTGTGTTGCTGTAAAGGTCACAGCTTCAGTCCTTTCACTGTGTGAAAAGGGGGACAGCTGTCAGTTTCGGATAACTTGAGAGTTTTGGATTAGAGGGGTTCAGGTAAATGGGGTATTCCTGTACCAAAAGGAAATATTTCTATACGCAGACAGTGATGGGAATTTGGAAGAGCGTATCTGGAGGTGGCTATCAGTAAAACTAAAGAGATCTTTAAAAGAAATCTGGATGCCTGCATGGCCACAACTCTGAAATATACCTTTGAATTAGTAGGCAAGTAGTTTACATAAGTCTCTGACCTACATCTATTCCTATTAACCTTAGTATTAGTATCAGTATATTAAAATATAAAATGGTTTACATATTTTTAAATCCTGTTTTTTCATCAACATATGTCAGCATGTTTAGACGTCTACTGAGACATGCAAACTGTATTGTTTTGATCTAATAATGTTGATCTGACTCCAAGCTTTCATTTGTTTCTAGCACTAGTGGTTCAGAAGTTAAACCTTTTGGAAGATGATTTCCTTTAATTGAGCTAACCTTGGAACCATTAGGACTGCAACTATTTTTTTTCTTTAATAAAAGGTTGAGATCAGTTTGATATGCTGATATAGCATGCTGCTGCAACTTGCATATGTCAGTATATTGAAAGGTAAAACGGTATCACATTTTTTAATTATATTTTTTAAAATAATATTACTATTACACACTGTAGTTGAAGCATACAAGCGTTTGAGCTCCATACAAGCAGCGGTAGCCACTTTAGCACAAGAAAATATTCAAATGCATGGGAGACTCGAGGATTTGGAAAATTAACTTAGAGCTGAGTGTTTACAAATTGTTATCATCCCAGAGGGTGTCAAGGTTACTGAATCACTGGATTTGGTTAAACAATGGCTACCATCCTTACTGCCCTTGTCAGAGGATTTTGAGTGGACTACGCTGCACAGGGCCTATCAAGTCAATCCAGCCTAATCAGCCTCGTATCATTCTGCTTCGCATCTCAGGCTTTGAGGTGAGAGACTGCATCCTGACAACAGCTAAAGCAGCTTACCTTCTTTTAGTCAGTGGATCAGAGTAAAAACTCGTTCCTGATCTTTCATTCCAGGATCAGGACACAGAGGATGAAATATTATGCTGTTTGTCAGCACCTCCTGGCCCTAGGCATTGTGTATTCCTTCATGCTGCCTGCAAACTGCGAATAACTTATGGGGGCAAAACCTGACAATTTTCTGACCCTGGTGATACAATAAGATATTGTGAAAAGACTAAAAAAGAATCTGTGGCCAGATCTGCCGTGGATGCAGATGCACCAGTGGAAGAGTCCAACACAGATTAAAGTAGATGGTACTATAGACTGTTGGGCATTGTAAATTTGTATGGCACATCCTAAAGTGATTTAATGTGCCTCCCTTCTGTTATGGAAGAGGGGGTTTAAGCTGTTATAACAATTTCTGATTTGTTAAACTTAGCTGCATGTGGGGTGTATGGATTGTATATTTCTCTTCCTAACCAGTCCCTACAATGTGAGCTGAGCAGTAGTGTCATTGGGAGTCCTCACAGTGAAAATGCCTACTAGTAGGTATATTACGCCATTCAGTTGTTCTGTTTTTAGATTAAGAATGTTCTGTTGTGCTTTGCTTTTTCTGGACCACTGAAGTTTGAGGTTTTTGTCTGGATTGCTGTTTGGGGGAAGGGAACATTACTGTGAGACTATTTCTCCCTGTCCGTGTATAGTTAATTATAAAATGGGTAAGAAAACTTCAGTCATCTGACTGGCTGAGAAGCACTCCAACCCATGTAATTATTAGGCCATATTTACACAGATTGTAGTACCAGCTATCTCACATGAATGACTCCTACAGTATTCATATACTGCTTTCAGCCAAAATAATCTGACAGGACGTCAACAGCACTTTTAAAATGCAAACTGTGTCTCAGTGCGAAAAAGTGTTGTCTTACATTCTACGCAGATTTTGTTCCAGTGCCATTACTAACCCAAAGCAGTAAATCATGGTTTCTCTTGCCTAATCAGTAAGTTTGTCCTGCTCCACAGAACTGCAATCTCAAGTCTCATGAGACACTTGCAAAGCGATGTGTTAGTTGAGGTTTGTAGTTGTACCGAGAGCATCAAAGCAGTAAGGGGAAACACCAAGTGTTTTTCTTTTATTTAATTAATGATTTTTTTCTCCATGTTCATGTGTTGTGCTGGATCCCATTTTATAAGTGTGATAAAGCACTTCAGGGATGTGTGATTATGCTCAATAATCATACTTCTGTGTGTTTAAAGGCACTGGGCGTCAGTGCCTCGTGCCTAACAACACCTTTGAGAGGCGTGTGATTGTTGACCCGTAATTACACATCCTGTTGTTGCTTTTTGCATATGTGATTTATAGTAATCTAAGCAATTGCAGTTAATGTTGCCTTTCTTTTTCTCCCTGATGGACACTACACTAGCCACTGAAGCAGCTAGCATTTTGGAGAGCTTTTCCTGGACATTATGGACTATCACAAATTCCCCCCATCCTATTGAAAATCCCATTGGAAAAAGAATACAGCTGTGATTACCAACTATTTCCTTTATTACATAATTATACAACAGATATAGCCATATCTCTGGGTTGTGTGAGCCTTTGTATGTAATTGTTTTTATTTCAAAATAAACATACATCAAAAAAGTTCTGAATCCATTAACAGCAGCTACTGTGTGAGGCCCTTGGTAGCTTGCCAAGTGACATAAGACAAGATGCACTGAAGGCACAACTGGCACCCTTCTCCCAGCCCTGCATTCTACACTCCTCCCACTGGATTCCCTCAAGACGTGGCATTTTAGAAACCAACTCCTACCCCCTAATGGCAGGAGTGGGTTGTTACACACTATATATATATATATATATATATATATATATATATTCAACCATTTACAACATGGTAACATGGTGACAAAGAACACTAAAGCTTTTCAAGTTAGAAAAAACCCAGTGTAGAACAGTATAATTACACATGCTAAACAAGAAATAACTAGCTACTGCATGACCCAACCACATTTTGGGGAAAAGTTTTATCCCTCCTCCCTCTGCCTCTTCCCCTCACTTCCCTCCATTAGGCACCAGCTAAAATCTCTCCCTGCTCCACTCTGTTCCTGCCAACACTCCACATAACCCCTTACCTAACCCCTCAGTATTGACCACCCCTTACCCTTCCCACCCCCAACCACATGATTCTGACTCTTCCTTGGGTAATCTGAATCATCATCATAGCATAATCTCAGCTGACTTTCCTGTAGGCACCAAGCAATGTATTTTATTCATGTCCAAATGGATGGCTGATTTTGCAAGATATTTTTATTGCTGTCTGCAATTTGTCAAAATGTTGCTCTTTTATTTTATCTGCACTCAATTTTTGCACTTTGTATGGCTGTGGATGGAGTCTACAGCTATCTTGCATCTGTAGCTGGAAAATGGAGTATTGTGGAACACATTTTTTGGACTTTTCAATGTATCCTTCCACATCTACAAATCACTATGCCATCTGAAATAAAATACTCCCTTCTTTCTATTCAAGATTGTTGGAGACATAACTCCAAGCTACTTATCAGATGGCCATTAGGAAACTGAAACAGCTTGTTAAATATTGGTTGCCTGTTAAACTGGAGATTTGTTTACCTCACTTCAGAATGCAAGAACTTGTACATTGAAATACTTAGCATTTAAACATTATCTTGCTACTACTGTAATTTCAGTTAGGCATGTATGGTCTTTCAAGAAATATCCATACCTCATAAATGTCATAATTTCTCAGCAAATCTGTAAAGATTTACACTGTTTTTTAACCTCTTAAAGGTGATAGGAAACAGTTTTTAGAGCTTTAGTTGTTCTTTTATTGTCTTCCTACTGTTCTGATAAAGTTTTTGACCTTTTTTGTTAAATTGATAACCTAATTTTGTTGCCTTTTTAACTACCCTGAATCCTTCTGTGCTAAGTAGTTGCTAATCTCTGTTTTCTTAATGTCTGAACATTCTATGACATCAGAAACACCCATTCCATGCAATTCATCTGAATCACATGGAATGTGAGTTTCTGATGTCATAGAATGTATAGAAATATGAAAATCAAGAGCAGTAGCTGGTGAGGAAAGTGGAACTCAATTTAGATCTGAAGGCACCCTAAAGCTAGATTATTTATTTATTGAAAAATCATCAAAGCATATCACAACACATAACTGGCATGGAAAGACAGTAAACTATGTACAAGTAATTTCCTATCTCCTTTAAGACACTATCTGATAAGCACTGTCTCAGACATACGCTAGGTCTTCAGTGAGCTACCCATACTAAATATATAGCAATCAGCAGGCATTTTTTACCATGCTTTTTAGGATAAAAATATATTGAGCTACTGCGAAAACACACACACACACACCATCCTCATGGCCACAGCATTCAAAATAAATATTGCATTCTAATATGTTGTAAAACAATAAAGAAACTGTTTGTTTATGTCAGTGAACACAATAAAGCTCAGTTTAGAGTAAATTTCGTTTAAATATTTGTTATCCTATATTTTGTATCCTGGATAGCACAGGGGAGATGCTACATCTCATTGTCATAGGGATCTTCATTTACACATTTTTGCACTGTATTTACTCAGGCTACACACACACACACACACACACACACACACGCACACACACACACATTATTCTAATGGACACAACATTTAAAATAAATACTGCATTCTAATATGTTGTAAAACAATAAAGAAACTGTTTGTGTCAGTGAACACAGTGAAGTTCAGTTTAGAGTAGATTTCCTTTAAATATTTCTTATCCTATATTTTGTATCCTAGATAGCACAGAGGAGATGCTACATCTCATTGTCACAGGGATCTTCATTTACACATTTTTGCACTGTATTTACTCAGACTGTCCCAGATTAGATGCAATATCTTGTTTTCAGTGGGGTCATGATTTTACTATTTTTATAATGTATTTTTTCAGTGCAACTTAGCCCAGGGTTCCCCTTTTCAAAGGAGATGTGAGGCACATACTAGCAGAAAAGGGCGATGTGCTGCATAACTCCAGCAATGCACCGCAGCATGATATTCAAACATGTGGGATACACCAGCACAAAGGATTGGGCCAGGGTGCACACAAATGGTATGCCATGCAAGTCAGCAGGGCATTCCCATGCATATGCTGCGCTGTGGCATATTCAGTGGGAATGCGCTCCTCACAGTCCAGAGCAATGCGGTTAACAGTTAGGCCATGAATAGCTGGCCTAACCCAGCCAGCCTCCCACAGGCAGGCTGTGGAAGTGCACCCAGGTGCACAGCAGCCTGGCAGCCCTGGTGGACCAGAGGTACCCCCCCTCCCATCCCTAGTTGATCCAACTCCATCCCCCAAAGAACTCCATAGTGTATGGCCCCCAGACCCAATCGCACCAGAGAAACCATAGCCCATATCCATAATATAGAGGCCCCAACCCCCTGGTATGCAGACACCACCACTCCCCCATACCTGACCTGTTGTGGAGACTGGCACTGCCCTCTACAACCTGTCATGGCTAGCTGCTGAATGCACTGGACCCAGGCAAGGGACTTGCACTCCAGAATGACCCAAGTGGATGTACCATGCATTGGGGCACTATGTAAGCTGTGGACCCACCAATGTATGCAGCCATGCATATGTCCCTGGCAAACCATAAGAGAGAATTGACATACTTCCAATACATGCCTTGTCGATGCCGTATTTTTCTGCTGTCCTACACTGCTGCAGGCCCACACTCTCCCCGTTCCCCTGTGTAATACGCCACCCTCTGGACTGCTGAGGTATCCTGGGTGCCATGGGGTGTGATATCCTGCAATGCCATTTGCAGTGTATGCTCCAGGCTATGGATAGCATATCCACGGTTCTCCGATTGTAAAAATGAATGGGAGGTCAGCTGTAACATGCCTATTGCAGGACCTGTGTGAATGAGTACAGCATCGGCTGTCACCCACACTGAGCAGTACAGCCTCACTGGGAAGATGGATCCACATGCAAGCACCTGAGGTGTATGGCCACTGGGCATTATCGCCCGCACACAGCTCGTGCCTACATATAACACATTCCAGCATCCTAATGCTAGTGCTCTGCCACCCAAAAACAAGATGCCATTTCTTCTGTAAACTATCCAGGCTAAATACATAGCAATCAGCAGGCATATTCTAGGAAAACACATTGTAAAAATATGTAAAGGGAAGACCACATTGAAACTGCCTCTCGGCAGATCTGCAGTGTGCAGATTCATTAGAAATAATGGGTAAAAGCATCCCAAAAGCTCTCCTCAGCCATATCAGCTCTGACCAGAATTTGCTTGTTACTGTCATGGTAAACAGATTATTTGATTTGCTGTAACTTTGCAATATGTTGTTCCCGGCCCCTCTCCCCAGGGTCACACCTGGAAATGAGCCACCACTCGGTGTGCCTTTCCCAGTTACCAGTTTTCAAATAAATAAAGTACCGTATCGTTGTATCTTGTTTAACAAGTGCAATTCAGTTTTCTTTTGTAATGTTAATTTCTTTCTAGAACTCCATTTCTGTTACTCATGCAAACAAAAAGGACGCTAGCTTTGGATTAGCAGAAATGGCAGGCCATGATGCCCTGTCCAAGCCTCTCCCGCACTCAACAGTTTCACCATTCTTGCGGAAGATATTATGCATTTACATAAATGAAGATTTCACCTAATGTAGACCTTTTTTCTTTTAAATATCATATCTCTATATGACTGATATTTTATCTATCTTCACTGTTTTTGCACATTGTGCTGTTTATTTGATCTATAACTTCTGTTTTAGCTTTGAAAACGGCACAGCAATCTAACTGGAAAACATATTAATGCCATTCATGTGAATAAATAAAGTTCAAAATAATATTTAATTATATATGACAAAGCTTCCAAGATAAATAGAACAAGATTATCATTTATGTCTTCCGGAATTCCCCCAGTTTAACTCAAATGTATTACCCCAGATTCAAACTGAGGTTCCTCAGATCATCTGCTTCATTGGTGTGGGAGAGTGATGTGCAAAACTTAAATTCTTCCAGCAGAATGTAAGCCAAATCACAATTCTGCTTCTTCAAACTTCACAAAATTTGTGCAACTTGCTTGTGAAATTTTGCCAAAGTGTAAGTTTCAGTTTGTTCAAGCTAATTTTAACTGCACATATTCAAATGTCACCCCATTTGGCAGGTGCATAGACCTGTAAAACAGTGGTATGTGAGCCAAGATTTTAATCTCTGCCTGTACTGTGGGAGGAACCACAAACAGCCAAATAGTCCAAAAATTTTTACAACATTTTGCAAGTAAGAAAATTGTGAAATTTCAAGCCATTGTAACTATTAAAACTAAATAAGCAATGTCATCAATTTTTGTGGTCCATAGGCCCTAAAAAGGATGCTGTGTCTACTAATACAGGTATGTTGCTTAAAGGATGGCCATGTTATCAGTAGCCAAATTCCAGTTTTTTTTAAACATCTTGTAATTTTGTAAGAATTTTGCTGAAGTCATATGCCATATCTTAAAAAGCTTGCTCAGCCATATACGTGACCTGCCATAGAGGAGGAAGTAAAAAGCTGACTATAGTGTTAATATGGTAGCATTCATTGGAAGCTCCATAGAAAAGGTAGCAGGAGTGTTGGAGGGGCATTGTAGGACCATGGTGCTACTGCAGGTAAGGTGATTTACTCACATGCAGTACAAATCTAATGAGTGTGATCCACAGCCAAATACATAGATACATAGACAGTGTCGGCAGAAAAGGGCCTACGGCCCACCCAGTCTGCCCATTTGAGCTTATAAGTTCAGTTTATGTTTTCCTAGAAGTCTGTTGCCCCTTAACCCTGACCTCCAGAATTCCTTTATGTCTATCCCATGCATTCTTAAATTCTGTGATTGTTTCAGCCCCCACCACTTCCTCTGGCAGGGAGTTCCACTTGTCCACCACCCGTTCTGTGAAGAAATTCTTCCTCACGTTTCCTCTGAATCGTCCTCCCTCCAACTTCATCCCATGCCCTCTAGTCCTGGAACATCTTTTTCACTTAAAAATAGTGTATTCCTGCACCCTGTTCCTCCCTGTAAGATACTTGTATGTGTCCATCGTACACCCTCTCTCCCTCCTCTCCTCCAGGGAGTACATATTCAATTCCTTCAACCTGTCCTCATAGGACTTGTGATGCAATCCATGTACCATCTTTGTTGCCTTCCTCTGAACCTTCTCTATCCTGTCTATGTCCTTACATAAGTAAGGTCTCCAGAACTGTACACTGTACTCCAGGTGGGGCATCACTAGTGTCTTGTATAGTGGAATTATGACCTCCCTTTTCCTGCTGGTGATGCCCCTACCTATGCATCCCAGCATCCTATTTGCTTTACCTGCTGTCTTGTCACACTGTTTCCCTACCTTGAGGTCATCAGAGATGATAACCCCAAGATCCCTTTCCTGCTTGGTGCATGCTATATCCTCACCCCCCAACTGATATATTGTGCCAGGGTTTTTGTGCCCCATATGCATTATCTTGCACTTCTTTGTATTGAATTTCAACTGCCAAACCCCTGACCATTCTTCAAGTTTCTGCAGGTCCCTTCTCATTCTGTCTACACCCTCTGGTGTGTCTACTCTGTTACAGAGCTTTGTGTCATCAGCGAACAGGGACATTCTGCCTTCTAGGTACTGTGCAATGTCACTGATGAAGATGTTGAATAGGACCAGTCCCAGCACTTATACCTGTGGTACCCCACTGGTCACTCTTACCTCTGTGGAGTGACAACCATTTACCACCACCCTCTGTGTCCTGCCGCCCAGCCAGTTACCTACCCACCACACTACTGTCCTGCCCACACCCATATTCCCTAGTTTGTGTAATAGTCTTCTATGTGGCACTGTGTCAGAGGCCTTGCTGAAGTCCAGATAGGCTATGTCCACTGCCCTCCCCTGATCCACCTCCCTAGTCACTCAATCAAAAAATTCAATGAGGTTGGTCTGACGTGACCTCCCCCTGGTGAAACCATGCTGCCTTGGGTCCTGTAGTCCACTGACAACCAGATGTTCCACCATTCTCTCCTTCAGTAGTGCTTCCATGATCTTCCCCACTACCGAGGTGAGGCTAACTGGTCTATAGTTCCCCGCTTTCTCTTTGTTCCCACTTTTGTATAAGGGGACTACATCTGCTGTCCTCCAGTCTTTGGATGCCTCCCCTGTTTCCATTGATTGGCTAAACAGGATTGCCAGAGGTTCAGCCACTACCTCTCTTAGTTCTTTAAGGACCCCGGGGTGCACCGCATCTGGCCCCATTGCTTTATCAACTTTTATTACTTCCAGTTCCTTCAGGACCCTTTCTCATGTAAAGGGGCTTGTGTCCATTTCTGTACCATTTCCACCCCTTGTACTCCCTTCAGACCCATTACCCTCCTTTTCTTCAGTAAAGACTGAACAGAAATACCTGTTCAATATGTCAGCTTTACTGTTGTCATCCTCCACGTGGCCTCCATCCTCCTCCTTCAGTCTCACTATCCCTCCCTTTGCCTTTCTTTTTTCACTTATGTACCTGTAAAAGGTTTTGTCCCCTCTACCCACTGATTTTGCAATGTGCTTTTCTGTCTGAGCTTTGGCTTCCCTTACTGACCTCCCTGCCTCCCTTTGCTTCTCCTGGTACTTCTCCCTATCCCCTTCTACCTGTTTCTTTTTGTATTGCCTGAATGCAATCTTTTTGGCTTTCATGTTCTCTGCTACCTCCTTGGAAAACCATAATGGCCTCCTCTTCCTTTTCCCCTTGCTAACCTGCTTAATGCATAATTCTGTTGCTCTTGTAATCCCCATTTTAAATACTGCCCACTGTTTCTCAACCCCTGATTCCTGCCCCATTCCCCTTAATGTCTTTTTCAAGCATCTCCCCATTTTCCCAAAGTCTACCCCCCTAAAATCCAGGATATGTGTTTTCGTATGGTTTGGTTCTGCTCCTTCTGTGATTTCAAACCACAATGACTGATGGTCACTGTTCCCCAGGTGCTCCCCCACTGCAGATAGAAGAAGGACCTGTTACTTACACATGCAGTAGGCATGAAGGCCATAGGTAGAACAAGTCCTGAGGGCACTAAGGAGGTCATTTACCGAAATAAGGATGCTCCTATAGAGAAAGATCTTTGAGAGCCTTATGAGCCTAGGGCCTTTTAGAAATGACAGCAAACAATAAGTGAAGCTAACTCTTGTTAAGCTTCTTGTGAAAAAGAGAGGATCTTCTGTTTTTGGTTAGCTAAAGAACATTCTGGGGCAAGGAATGACTGCATGCCCAAGATAGGCTGCAGGTGCACCACTAGGGAGGAGTGTTGGTCAGGAGAGAGGACAAGGCAGTCAGGTGATTTAAACTGAAGGACAGAGGAGACTGCTAGGGCAGGGTATCACCAGCGGTTAGAGACATGTGCATGGGTCCACCAAAGGAAGGATAGCAGAGCTGGGTGGCACAAGAATAATAAATCCACTGTTGAAGCAAGGGTGCATAAAGAAGCAACAATTCTCACTGAAATGCAGTCCACATAAAAATCGCACCCAGGAAAATGTACTAGCCTAAGAGCCTAATGCACTCGGAAGGCCACAACTCAGAGGCACATACAGAGACTTGGTGGAAGGTGGCTGTGACATCAATAAGGAGAAATTCTGGCTATCCTGAAGGGCTAGGTCTGACAAGGAAAGGACTAGTTGACTCTTGTTTCAGTGGGAGTGTCACTATGAAGAAATAGTAGGATATTATTGGGATAAGCTGTTCCAGTGAGTACACATGGATAAGCTCAGAAGAAGGATTGGAGGAGACAGAATTGCCAACCATGAGTCTACTTCAGGACTGCAAACTGCTCAGGTAAGCTTGGGAAATTAGGAGAGCAACCAAATCAGATGCCTTGGTGATAAGTGCTTTGCAAAAATTAAAATTCCATAAGTGGAATCGTGGTGGCAGTATCTATTGCACTTCCAGAAATTCTTGAGAAAATGTTGGCAATTAGAAATCTGTGTACTTCCACTGCCAGGCATAGAGAGAGAATAGGTTACACAGGGTTATATCTCTTCAAATTCAAAACTAGTCCAGGCTACAAATAATTGAGGCACCCCTCCTGTAAAAGGAGGCTCTTCAAACATATAAATTAAGTACTTGCAATGATTTTATATCTTTACGGTTGCAAAGATATGTGCAACTAGGGAGACGTGTGTTTTACAAAACAGCAATTTCAATAACTAGGGGTGTGTCTTGACAATTCTATATCAAGTGCACTGTAACTGTATCTAATAGTTTTCTTCTACTTGTACTACATGTTACCAGCTTGTACCTGGCTCTCTTTGCCTGTTCCTGTGTATTACCTTTTCAGTTGTTTACTTTGTTTTTACAAGTGGTCATTTGTGAAAATGGGCTATCAAGCTCATCTTGCTCTCCAGTGTAATAAATAAAAATGAAAATGAAATTTGATTATCACAGCAGATTAATACTGTTGCTTATCAATAGGTGGGAGCTTTATACAAAGTGAGAAAATACTGCAACTTGGATGCTTGAAGGACAGCAGGTTTTGCCTACTGCTGAATACAGCAGTGTTGTGTATTGCAGAGGTACTTCGTTATTAATGACATAATATACCATATTTAACATCTGCTGTAGAATTATTTGAGATGAAGAGTTTAGTACAATTTATTGTATTTTATACTGAAGACCCATCTTTGGACTTGCAGTACAGAAGACAATATAATTGGTTATGATTTCTGCACACATATATTAAAGGTTTTGCTCCATTGCATTTGACAACTTACTGTATTCGCATTATCATACTTTACATTACCGCACTCATAATTTACACTTATGATAACTGACTGCTCTTAGGGTTTCACTATAGCTGGATGTAAAGGTTTTTCCCATGACTGCCCCATCAGTCTGCAATGTATTACCCACTGGGTTATGAACTTTGGATTCCGATGACTTTTACATTTTCTTTTTCTGAATGTTGGAGCTCTAATGCTCGAAATAGCCATTTTGCTTAATATACAGTTAGTATTAATCTTAGTTTAAATATTTCATGAATGTACAATGTACTTTCATTGTATTTGATGAATGGTCATTGCAGTCTTTTTTCAGAAAGTCACACTTGAAAAAAGTTTCACCAATGTGCTTTTCTCAGCAAATAATTTTTAACTTAAAAAAATAAATAAAACTTGCAAAGCTAGATGAGACACGTATAGATAAACGCTGAAATGAGAGTTAGTGATCTAAATGGAGTCTGAGGATGTTGCTTCTTGAAACAGGCATATACAGTAGGAAATGAAAAGTGAGTGAAAGCATTTTATGTAACTATGAATATTGTATCTGATGAGATATGCTGTACTGATAAAGAACATTAGCGATAAAAGATATTTTTTTTATATCACAGAACACTTTAGAAAGCAATCACAATATAAAATGATGAGCTTGGTAGCTTAAAAGAGACAAAGGATTTCCAAAGTAAGGCTCTCTATAATATATAATATAAGACAAAAAATGCTAAACAAAAGGCACTCGACAAAAGAAAAACATGGTGATCATACAAGGGGATATGAGAGGCCAGAAGTAGCAGCTTCTGTTAGAGCAGGATACAGCAAGGATCAGGACAATGTGTGCTGAGCAGCTGTCTGCAGGTCTGAAAAGCAGATACAGTAGAGCTGAGACACATAGGCATGGCTACTGAGTTTTTCAGTAAGGTGGAGTTGCCACTTCTGATCATCTGGTGAAGACCTCTTTGGCAACTAGGTTGATTTGCTTATTTTTTTTTCAGCAACTCTAACATAAGAGCATCATCAGTGCTTTGATGCGCACTCCAAAAGGTGAAGTGATGCCACCACAAGCTCAGTTTTCTTTACGCAGTATGCCTTTTCCTGAATAATGGCATTATCAATGTCTGAGTCATGGAAAGCATCAGCATACTGGTCACATAACTGAGTCACAGGGATATTAAATATTCCAGTTTACAGGAGGTTTGTTCAACTAGTTCTGATCTATTAAGGATAGTCAGTCTCATTTTTCCTGAATTAAATTGCAGTTTTAAAGAGGCACTCAGGATGCCAGCAAAACCAGTGACAGTTTTTATTAACAGAACCATACCTCTTGGCCTTCAACATTATAATGTGTAGTGCTAGCCTTTAAAATCTGTGTAGCTCATTCTTAAAACTATAGTATTTTTAGTCAGCAAAAATGTTCATTAAAGGAGAACTGCACTGAACCTTTAAGCCATTTTCCCCAATTGAAGCTGATTTTTAAATACTGGTTCCAGTTCTGTTACTGGTCCATTTCTACTGGCTTTCTAATTATCCTCGTGGATGTTTCTGATTTACACACTGCAGGTCAGAACCATTTTAGAACTGTGTGACGTAGTTTATACCTCTTGCTCAGACCTTCCACTGTTGCTACAATGCATCCGTGTTTTACTATAGAACTCCGTGGCTCAGAGGGACATAAACTACATCATACTGTTCTAAAATGGCACTTAACACAGACTGTAGATCAAAAAATACTCATTGAATTAACTAAAAAGCCTTTAGAGGTGGAGCAATGACAGAATTAGAACCAGTATTTAAAAAAAACAGCTTCTACTGGGCAACATGACTTACACATGTAGCGCAGTTCTCCTTTAAGGCAAGGCAAATTGTATTTATAAAGTGCCCTTTCACAAAGGCTCATGGCACTGTACAGTCATAACTATAATAAAATATTAATTCCATTAAAGAAAAATACACATATCAAGTAATAGTACATAAAAATAAAATTTCTTATTAAAAACAATCTGGGGCCAGCCCAGTGACATGAAGGGCTGAGGTGCTGTGCTCCTTACCTCCTGCCATTCCAGCAACCCATGTTCAGCAGCAGATGTGGGTTGCTGGGGGTCAGCTGTGGGGGGAGGGTATTGAGCGTCTGGAAGACTGCACCCTCAGGTAGGGGGGAATTGTGGTCCACTGCTCTATTCCCACCTGGAGTAATCCTGGTGGAGGAGTTTGTGGTTGTATGATGTGGGTGTCCCCACATCCAGGGCATGGGGGGCATCTTCACGTAGAGGCAGAGCTTGCACAACATGCCCATTGCACATTTGTGTCTGGTCGGGAAGAAAACAGGAGGAAATCAGGGAGGATGAGCTTAATGACACCCTGTCCATCCTTCCACCAGCGTGCTCTGCCACTCTGAGTCTGGGGCACATCTAGATGCGTCTCCGGGGGGGTAGAATGACCCTCCTTTCCTAGCCCTGCCACTGGGAGGAGCCTAAAGAGAATACTGCCCCCAACACCAGAGGTGTCAGGAGCTGGCAGTGGTAGATGGTAACAGGGGGCTGAAATAACGCCATCCTGCCCAGTAGGTGGAGGAAAATCTATATAGAAAAAATTAAAAACAATCTGGGAATGCCAACATAAATAAATGATTTTTCAAAGAGGCTTCAGAGGCCTCCACTGTCTGGGCAGAACGGATGTTGACAGACATTGCATTCCAAAACAAACATCATACCGTTTGTTAGCAAGAAAATGTATTTCTATCATCAGTAGATCCTCCTCAGTGTATTTTAAATCTTCTCCAATATTTTTAAAATAGCTTTTATAGCTAGTTTTGCAATTAATGATTCAAGTCATTAGAGATGGCCACCACTTGCATTTTCCATTGAGGTTACCTGTTGAATGTATATACTGGGGCCTGGAATTTCAGCCCTCCTGGACCTAAGTTCAACTCAACAGTGGCCGGTGCAGACTGAAATTTCCGCACCTGCAGACTTCCACATTTTCAGCCCATGCCGTTGCGAAGATGGTACACCTGGTTCCACTAGAAGTACCATTTTGGCACAGCTGCACTGAAAAAACAGCCACAAGCTTCTGTGAATTGGGGGGGTGGTCGTAAACCAGCTCCCCCTTTGAGAATATCATGGGCGTTGGGAAACTGCGGCTCTGCAAGCAGTGACCCACTTGTGCCAGTTTCTTTTCCCGCAGCTACAGGAATTTCAGGGGCTCTGAAAATCCAGCCCTAGATTCATATGCTGTTACCCTGTGCTTCTGATGGTAAACTGCACAGCACTGTACCAAGATATTTGGGGCTGGGTTTTTAGAGCCCCTGAGATTCCCACAGCTGTGGGAAAAAACTGACACAAGTGGGTCACCACTTGTGAAACCTCAGTTTTCCCCGTAGCTGTGGTATTCTCAAAGCGGTAGCCAGATCATGACCAGCTCCCCAATTTATGGCAGTTTGCAGCCAGTTTTTTGCCACAGCTGCACTGAAAAGGTATGCTTAGTGAAACCAATCCATAGGTGCGGAGATTTCAGTCCACACTTGCCACTGCAGAGTGGGACTTAGTCCGGGAGGGCTGAAAATCCAGCCCTTAATATTTTCATGGTGGAGGCATGGCATTAGAACAGGAACTTTCAAAAACATCTAAATTCCATATCTTAATTTAGGAATGAAAGGAAACAAAAAGAAAATTGGTATATTTATGTTTTTGACAGAAAACATTATTGCTGAAATAAACACATGGTGACTAATAAATACAGCTGCTTCAATATAAAGAATATTAGGAACAACATAACAGGTATCTTATGTTTAGTGTTAAAGAATTTTTGTATAAAGTTATTTTTATTTTTTTTTGTAGTCTCTGTGCTTATAAATGTATAAGACCCCCCCAGTTCAGGGGCTTTCTAAAAGTTACCCCACTCGCCCCTGTAGGTGACTCATAGAAACATAGAAACACAGAGTTTGATGGCAGATAAAGACCACTTTGCCCACCCAGTCTGCCCTTTTCCCTACCTATTGGATAAGCTTCAGATTCTAGTTAACCAACAGCCTACTTCCTGCAACCCCCCACTATAATTGCCTTATGTCTGTCCCATGCATGTTTGAATTCCCCCACTGTTTTAGACCCCACAACCTCTCCAGGAAGGCAGTTCCATGTGTAACCCCTCTGCAAATGGGGGTTCCCAAAAGACTTCCCAGGAGCTTGCTTGAATGCTCCAAGCCTGAATGGTGTTTGGCATTTAAGCCATTTATCAGTGAGTGTTTCTAGAGCCTCTGGTACTGTCTCTTTAAGAGCTGTCTGCTTGCAGACATAATTAGTTTATATGGGGGGACTGTGTGTTTCTCTGTTTGAGTACCACTCGAACTGCTGCCAATTCACTCCATTTTGCAGTCACTAGGAGTGCAAAGGGAACCTATCTGAAAGATGTAACTGTTTGCCAGAAATTATTTAGAGTAATAATGAAATTACAGTTTGTCTAACCTGCTTTCTTTGCAGTCAGAACTGTGTCTGCTAGTTCCCATTCTAGTTTTGAACTGCTGAACTGGACCAATCAGTGTGGGGTAAGCTAGCTCTAAAATGGTGCCTTGGACGAATCAGAACTTGGACTCATAATCTGAGCCAGCCACAAGAGGATTGTATGGGCAGTGACTCTGGGAGATGTAGTTTAGACTTCAGTGCCTTTTTGGACCAACAGCAGCAGTCTATTGTGAGTGACAGCCAATCCAGTCAAGAACTGGGAGGAACTCAAAGGAAGTGCCGGTTTTGTCGGTTGGAGTTCAGTTGAGCTTTGGCAGTGAAGAAGGAAGGAGCCCTGTGCTTTTCAGTGTGCAGTTTTGGTCAAAAGCGTGTATAAGGCCCAGAGTTCGGTCTGCAGCTTGTGTAACAGCTTTTAGGACTGAATCCGTCCTGTGAAAAGAATCAAAGGATCTCTGAAGAGTAGAAACCAGGCTCACCCTGTAGAAGACTGGAGGAATTGCTGAAAATTGCACTCGGTCTGTCAGGAACTGAATCTGCTGTGTGTTCTCCGGTATTGTGCAGTAATTGCGATTGGGATACAGATGCAGCCTGCCTGGTATAGTGCTTTCTTTTATATGGATGTGTGAAGAGGTTTGTGTACCTCAAGTGAGCCCTGCTGACATTGAAGGACCCTATCTTATTTGGAGGTCGTGAGTACTAATTCAGGGTGCCCCTGTTGAATTGCCCATTAAATCCAAATGGAATTACTGTACTGCTGACTGTTTAATTCTCCTTTTCTCTGTGTGAAAGGGCCCTACCAGCTGCCACGGTTTGGACTAGCCACAAGGGCTTGGGTACCCAGGCCAGTAACTGATAGGATAGGCCTGTGCACAGAGCCAAGGTAGATTATTAGAGTGATAAGCTAATTAACCTGATTCCCCTGTCCTTGTTATATCCCCTAAATAAATCAGAGCTGCTTGTTTCAGCAAAGTTATACTGCCTGAGGTATTTGTCTATGTTAAAGTACTGTACTGTGATTGTTGCACTGTATCTCATTTCACAGGAGGTCCCAGTGCCGGAACCAGACCTGGGGGTAAGCGTATACTGTGAAGGTAATTCTGATATATTGTGTGGGCCACTAGTGGGAAGAAAGGGGGGTTGCAGTGTCCCAGAGGGCTGTGACCAAGTTAGTTTAATTATTGCAAACCCTGACCTCTGGGTGGAGGCACCCGCCATTGGATCCAGGCCCCTCAACCTGTTAGTGGCAAATCAGGCAGGGATAGTAGCCCTGGGATAGCGCCATCTAGGGGTTACATCTTGGAGGCTCACCGCTGGATTGTGTGTCCTCTAGTGGCCATATTTACGAACCACTGTTAAGAAAAAATGGGTACCCGACAGAAGTGGCTGTGCACCGGCTGGTGGAGTGGTGTACTGGGGAGGAGATCGACCCCAAAATGCTATGCTTATCCTGACATCCCCTGGGTATCATCACGACACTGTGCAGGGAGTACTTTCCAAGGTGGAAGGTTTACAAAACCCTGTGGTGGTGGGTCGGCATGCTAATCTGCTCACCCACACTTTCCTGGCCCTAGTAGAGTTTAAGGATCCCATAGATAGCTCCAAAGTGCCACAGACCATTACCCCAGAGGAGCCCTCACTGCTTGGAGAGTGATAACTAAGGACAGTAAAGACCCAGGGGAATCAGCCCCACCACTATCTGAAACTTTTGAGGAGAAATTTGCTGAATGGTTGCTGGAGAGGGAAAACTGTGGAGGACTTGAAGAAACTATTCTTGCCACCTGGGGTGTTCCTCCCCCAACACCCTCTCCTGCTCCAGTGCCCGTAATGGTGGCTGAACCAATGCAGACTCCTATTTCTGCACCTGCCATTAGTCACGACTCTTACCGAAGGTTGAGGATCTTCTCTGGCACCCTCCCGACCCCCCAAAGGGAGGATGACTGGGAGACCTGGATAGACTATGTTGCCCCCCAAGTGCTAGAATGGCAATGCTCGGAAGGCAAAAAGCGAAAGAGGGTTAGTGAGAGCCTCCGAGGTCCTGCCCTGGCTACCATCCGTGCTAAACGGGCCAGTAACCCTGAAGCGACTGCACAGGCCTATCTTGAGGCCTTGGAGAATGTGTATGGGAGCCCAGATTCTGATGAGGACCTATGGTGGAGAGTAAGAAATGCACAACAGTACCAAGGGAGTTGTTGTCTGTGTATGTCTCTGCTGGAAAAATTGTTGCAAGAATGCCTCAGAAAGGGTAGTTTGCCAGCGATTGAACTGGACCGAACCAGACTGGACAGAATCCTTAAGTCTGCCTCCTTCTCAGAACTGCTGTTGCTTCAAGTTACGCCTGGCAAATCGACTGGAATCCCCACCCTCCTATGATGAGTTAATGAGAGAAATTGAGGAGTTGAGAGAAAGGCGACCTCGGGAGGTACCTGCACCAACAGCTGTGGCTACGACCGAGTGACTGAGGGTGACCCATCAAGTGAAGTTCAGGGCAGAGGTTGACAGTCAATGAGTGCTCTGACAAGGAAAAGATATGCCACAATGGGGCGAACTGTTGAGAGAGATCCGGAATTCAAAACAGTCCTTTATGAAGGCCACGCCTGCAAGTACAGGGCCCTGACCTATATCCGACTGCATCTGCTATGGGTGGGGTACCCACCCATGTATCTCCTGCTGATAACAGCTCCAAACTCAATTCCTTGACCATGGAAGTGGAGAAACTGACAGATGTCTCCAAATGCTTATCACGCCATGAACAGAGATGGCACCCAGGTTTCCAGTTAGTAATACCCCGCCCTGGCTCCCAGTGTGGCGCCCGGCCAGCTCAAACTCCAGAAAGTATGTTTTGCTATAATTGTGGGAAAGATGGGCACATGAAAAGGAATGCCAGTCCCCAAAAGACACTGACAAAGTTGCATATAGGCTACAAGGAGAGCTTCGGAGAAGAAATCAGTGGTTAAGAGGTGCACGACATGATCCCAGTGAGGGCACCAAAAATGCTAATTCACGTCCTTTAGTGGCAAGGTCAGTTGCCCAGGCCCCCACTACCGCCTCTCCAGACTGGTCCAGAATAGTGGGTCCCTCCATGGAGACCACTGTAAAGGTGAATGGAGTGTCTACAAGAGCTGTATTAGACAGTGGCTCCCAAGTGACAATTATGTTCCAGGATTGGTATCAGAAGCATTTTTCAGACGTACCCTTACAACCATTAGAAGGACTGCATGTATGGGGGTTATGGAGAAGGCCTACCCTATTCCGGTATATCCGAATTTGGCTGTCTTTCCCACCTCCGTGGCTGGAGTGGCCGAACAAGTAGAGACCCTAGCCTTAGTGTGTCCCCCACTGGACTGTATGATGGTGTCCCTTTGTTGATTGGAACAAATGCTCATATGTTCGGAAGGCTGGCACAGTTGTGTTATGAAAAACAGGGGTCAAAGACTAGTAGAGCTTTAAGAGTTCCGGCTTTAATTAAGAGGCCTATGAGGCACAGAGAGATGCTGAAAAACAGAACCAGAGGAACCGGTCGGAATTGTATGGAAGAAGGATCCTGAGTCTCTGATCCTGGCGCCAAATGCCCAGTGTACCTTACAGGAGAGGTCCGTATCAGAAAGGATGTTAAGAATAAAATATTAATGTTGGATGCACCAGGCGATGGAAAATTGCCAGAGGGACTGCTGGTCAAGCTTGTATTTTGCCCGCTGAGCCCATGCTTATGCCAGAAGGTAATGGTCCAAGTTCATAATGTGTCTGAAAGAGACATTCGAGTAAACAGAGGTTGCATCCTGGCTAATGTGCATTGTGCAGACACTGCAGTGCTACCCAGCAGCAAGAGTTCAAGGAAGAATGACAGAGTAACGCCTGACTTGTTTGATTTCAGCGACTCCCGCTGCCAGCTGAATGGAAAGTGAGGATCAGTGAGAGCTTGCCCAGAGAGACCAGGTGTTTTCTTTAAAGGAATGGGATGTAGGATGTGTGCAAGGAGCTGAGCACAATATCCGGCTGCATGACGAAAGACAATTTCGTGAGAGGTCTCGACGCCTGGCACCTGCTGACATAGATGATGTGAGACGGCATCTGCAAGAGATGTTAGCTGCTGGTGTAATACAAGAATCCAGAAGCCCTTATGCTTCCCCATTGTGGTAGTGAGGAAAAAGAATGGAACAGTAAGGATGTGTGTGGATTATCGCACCTAAACCGCGGACTATCCTGATCAGTACACAATGCCCCGCATTCAGGATGCTTTGGACTGCCTAAGCGGGACAAGTGGTTCTCTGTGCTGGATCTCCAGTGGGTACTACCAGATCCCGATGGCCCCAGAGGACCGTGAGAAGACGGCCTTTATCTGTCCGCTTGGCTTCTATGAATTCATGAGGATGCCTTAAGGGATTTCAGGTGCCCCAGCCACTTTTCAACGATTGATGGAGCGTGCAGTGGGGGACATGAACTTACTAGAGTGCCTGGTATACCTAGATGATGTTATTGTGTTTGGCAGCTCACTGGAGGAACATGAGAGCAGATTATTTAAGGTATTGGACCGACTGGAGGACTTTGGCCTTAAACTGTCCATTGATAAGTGTCAATTCTTTCAAACATCAGTAAAGTATGTGGGACACATAGTATCCACGAGGGAATAGAGACCGACCCAAGTAAAGTTGAGGCCTTTGACCACCTGGCCACAGCCCAAAAATTTAAAAGAACTGCAAAGATTCCTGGGATTCTGTGGTTATTATCGGCGCTTCATCAAGGACTATTCAAGAGTGATCCGCCCTTTACTTAACCTTACTCAAGGGTATCCCCCAACCCACAAAAAATACCAAAAGTCAGCGTCCCTCAAGACTGAAAGAGTGTATTTTCATCCGAGTGAAGTATTTGGGGCCCGCTGGACTCCTGATTGTGAGACTGCTTTTCATGAGATCATATATCAACTTACCCATGCTCCAGTGCTGGCCTATGCGATCCAAGAAAACCTTAAATCCTGCACACTGATGCTAGCTTGCAAGGGTTGGGGGCTGTGTTGTACCAAGAGCATGAGAATGGCCTGAGACCAGTGGCCTTTGCCAGTAGAAGCCTGACCCCATCCGAAAGAACTATCCTGTACATAAGTTAGAGTTCCTAGCTTTGAAGTGGGCTATTGTTGACCAATTCCATGAGTACTTGTATGGGGCTAAAATACTAGTAAAACTGACAATAATCCTTTGACCTATGTGCAGACCTCAAGCTAAGTTGGATGCCACTGGCCATAGGTGGCTTTCTGCATTATCTATATGACTATGCTCGATATCCGAGCAGGTCTGAACCACATAGATGCTGATGCTTCTCCCGGAGGCCTGTTCCCCAGAATGATTGGGTCCGATTAGCAGAACCTGACATTCGGCACTCTGCCGAAGTTTGACAGGGAGGAACAAATGTCCACGGACGCAGTGGACTGCATGGTGGATTGCTTGGGACCCTCTGAGAATTGCATACCTGCTGCTTATTGCCACTTTTCTGCAATAGACATTGGGCACTGCCTCAGCTGGACAATGACAGTATTCAGCGGCTCAATCCCGCGATCCCATGATCAAAGCAGCTTTAGAAGCCCTCTATGCAGGAAAAGATGTGTCCAAATTACGCTCCACTGATTTGAGAACTGCACTGTTATACAAAGAAGGTCCTAAGTTGAAACTGATCAATAAACTGTTATACAGAGAAACAGTAGACAGAGGGGGACAAGTAGACAAACAACAACTAGTGCTGCCCACTGCCTTTCGAGACTCAGTACTGAGGTCCTTGCACAACCACATGGGGCACCTTGGTATAGACAGAACACTTGACTTGGTGAGATCCAGATTCTATTGGCCTAAGATGGGGGCTGATGTGGAGCAACACATTTGAACTTGTAGTCGCTGCTTACAGAGGAAAGCTTTGCCCCAGAGGGCTGCCCCCCTTGTTAACATCACCACCAGTGCACCCATGGAGCTGGTCTGTATTGATTTTCTGAGTTTGGAGTCAGATCAAAGAAATATCAGTAATGTGCTGGTGGTCACTGACCATTTCACGAGATATGCCCAAGCTTTCCCCACCAAAGACCAGAAAGCATCCACTGTGGCCAAAGTACTTGTAGAAAACTTTTTTGTTCACTATGGGGCTCCACAAAGAATCCATTCTGATCAAGGGAGAGACTTTGAGAGTCGTCTGATCAAAGAGATGCTTTCTCTGTGGGGAGTGCGAAAGTCCAGAACCACTCCTTACCACCCCAGGGGACCCAAGCCTGAACGTTTCAACCGCACTTTGCTAGATATGCTAGGCACCCTGCACCCAAAGGACAAGCCTAGATGGAGCCAACAAATTAGCACCCTGGTACATGCTTATAACTGCACCAAAGTGATGCCACTGGATTCTCCCCTACCGCCTGATGTTTGGAAGAGAAGCTCGACTACCAGTAGATGTGTGTTTTGGGGTCTCTCCTGATGGGGTTCAAGCTGACAACTATTTACAGTATGTGCAAAAGTTAAAGGCCCAGCTAACTCATGCGTACCAACTGGCTCAAACCATGGCTGCCAAAAGAAATCTGGCCAACAAAGAAGGTATGATAAAAGGTGAAAGCACAGGAACTCCAGGAGGGAGATCGGGTATTGCTAAGAAATCTGGGACTGCATGGCAAGCACAAGATTGCTGACAGATGGCACCATCTCCCTCACATTGTAGTGGGCAAACTAGATGATCTGCCAGTGTACAAAGTAAGGCCTGAGAATAATTCAAAAGATGTAAAAACAATGCATAGAAATCATTTACTGCCCATTGGACAAATCTTAATTGAGTCTGAGCCCCTAGAAGATGCCCCCTCTGGACCAGTGACTAGAGCTGCTGCTAAGAAAAGATCAAGAAAGTCTGCACCTACAGAAGCAAAGTTAAAGTGTTCCCCTCCACAAGTCCCAGTTGAGCATGACTGTCAGTCCATATCGGAAGAAAGTGAGAGTGACTTTGAATACTATCCTTCTTACGAACTGAGTCAATTGTTTCGGGGCAATCCCCTAGTCAATACTGGAGATGAAACTGGGCCTTCTGGACTGTCTAAGCCCCCAGCTTCATCCCTGGAGCCAATGCTCCCAGAAAGTGAAGTGCAAAGCATCAGATCAGATGAAATGGAATCATTGTGCATGGTTGAACTGTTTGAGCTTTTAGGGAGGAAATGATAGATTGGGGCAGACTGGTGATACACCAGAACAAGAAGAGTATTTTGAGTGCCCTGACAGTCCACTGCCAGTGTCCGAAAGCTCTCCATGTGAGCCAAATGTTGTGGACTCAGAAACTGTAACTCCTGGAGGTGAAAGTGCCCCAAGTTCTAGCCTCTCTACCCCCATGGAGACTCCCCTGACAAGTGAGGACAATGCTGAAAATGAGGCTCAGAGTGCAGAGACTGTAACAGTTCCCCCTAGAAAGACTGGTCGAGCTGTAAAGCCTGTGGTGCACCTCAGTTATGATTTTCTTGGGAGGCCTGTGGACTTGCCTCTCAATGTTGTCCATAAAGGAGTATATGTGTCCCGAGCTCATTGCCCAAACTGAGCGTCAGTGCTAACTCCAAGTTACTTGTGTTGCCCTCTAAGTATGGTGCCCTTGCCCCATCCAGCCCCAAGGTAACTGATAGGGAAGGGCCCCCTCTCTTCAGGTTTCATGTACAAGAGGTAATAACTTGAGTTATGGTACAATGTGTATGTAATACTGTGTAAAGAGTGATGTACTGCAATGTTTCAGAAATGTGTTCTTGGTAAAATGATATATTGACTGATGATTACATGTGTGAGCCTAATGCAAATGTATATGGTTGCAGTTACAACTTATGGGGGTACTTGCTTGACGCGGACGTCAAGCTTTCCCAGGCCAGGAAGGGTGTAACCCCTCTGCAAATGGGGGTTCCCAAAAGACTTCCAGGAGCTTGCTTGAATGCTCCAAGCCTGAATGGTGTTTGGCATTTAAGCCATTTATCAGTGAGTGTTTTTAGAGCCTCTGGTACTGTCTCTTTAAGAGCTGTCTGCTTGCAGACATAATTAGTTTATATGGGGGGACTGTGTGTTTCTCTGTTTGAGTACCACTCGAACTGCTGCCAATTCACTCCATTTTTGCAGTCACTAGGAGTGCAAAGGGAACCTATCTGAAAGATGTAACTGTTTGCCAGAAATTATTTAGAGTAATAATGAAATTACGGTTTGTCTAACCTGCTTTCTTTGCAGTCAGAACTGTGTCTGCTAGTTCCCATTCTAGTTTTGAACTGCTGAACTGGACCAATCAGTGTGGGTAAGCTAGCTCTAAAATGGTGCCTTGGGCGAATCAGAACTTGGACTCATAATCTGAGCCAGCCACAAGAGGATTGTATGGGCAGTGACTCTGGGAGATGTAGTTTAGACTTCAGTGCCTTTTGGACCAACAGCAGCAGTCTATTGTGAGTGACAGCCAATCCAGTCAAGAACTGGGAGGAACTCAAAGGAAGTGCCGGTTTTGTCGGTTGGAGTTCAGTTGAGCTTTGGCAGTGAAGAAGGAAGGAGCCCTGTGCTTTTCAGTGTGCAGTTTTAGTCAAAACGTGTGTAAGGCCCAGAGTTCTGGTCTGCAGCTTGTGTAACAGCTTGTTAGGACTGAATCCGTCCTGTGAAAAGAATCAAAGGATCTCTGAAAAGTAGAAACCAGGCTCACCCTGTAGAAGACTGGAGGAATTGCTGAAAATTGCACTCGGTCTGTCAGGAACTGAATCTGCTGTGTTGTTCTCGGGTATTGTGCAGTAATTGCGATTGGGATACAGATGCAGCCTGCCTGGTATAGTGCTTTCTTTTATATGGATGTGTGAAGAGGTTTGTGTACCTCAAGTGAGCCCTGCTGACATTGAAGGACCCTATCTTATTTGGAGGTCGTAGTACTAATTCAGGGTCGCTCCTGTTGAATTGCCACATTAAATCCAAATGGGATTACTGTACTGCTGACTGTTTAATTCTCCTTTTCTCTGTGTGAAAGGGCCCTACCAGCTGCCACGGTTTGACTAGCCACTAGGGCTTGGGTACCCAGGGCCAGTAACTGATAGGGATAGGCCTGTGCACAGAGCCATAGGTAGATTATTAGAGTGATAAGCTAATTAACCTGATTTCCCCTGTCCTTGTTATATCCCCTAAATAAATCAGAGCTGCTTGTTTCAGCAAAGTTATACTGCCTGAGGTATTTGTCTATGTTAAAGTACTGTACTGTGATTGTTGCACTGTATCTCATTTCACAGGAGGTCCCAGTGCGGAACCAGACCTGGGGTAGCGTATACTGTGAAGGTAATTCTGATATATGTGTGGGCCACTAGTGGGAAGAAGGGGTTGCAGTGTCCCAGAGGGCTGTGACCAAGTTAGTTTAACTATTGCAAACCCTGACCTCTGGGTGGAGGCACCCGCCATTGGATCCAGGCCCCTCAACCTGTTAGTGGCAAATCAGGCAGGGGTAGTAGCCCCTGGGATAGCGCCATCTAGGGGTTACACATGCATCCACCACTCTCTCCATGAAAAATAATTTCCTCACATTACTCTTGGGCTATCCCCCCTCTAACTCTAAATTGTGCTTTAAATTGTGACTCTAGTGGTAGGTAGGCCCTAGGTGGTGCATACACCTTGGCTGTGGTGATCCTGCCCAGTAGGGTATAAAGGGTGGGGTTCAGAGTGAGTGAAGGAGGTCGGCGGGACTGCAGTACATAAGTGTGGGCTTGGGTTTGAACCATGTGCCTGGGAGTTGTTACACTGTCTCAGTGGCACTGGTTTGGCACTTGGGTTGTTAGGGAGGTCTGCAGGGAAGCAGCCGGTGGGATGGGAACCCCTGTAGGAGTAGGAGCTGCGATCTGGAGGAATTGTCTCTGACCTGTCTTGTGTTCCACGGCACCGGGGTGTGGTCTGTCCAACAAGAAGATCTGTGGCAGTGGGATGCTATGGCAGTAGCAGAACTGTGGTGTGGCCTATCTAGTGGTGGCAGCACTGAGTAGGTGGTACCCATGGGCACGCAGTCCTCAATGCTTTAGCATCCTGCCGGGTGCGAGAGAAGCTGGGCCCACCTTTCCTAGTGGTGAGTTTGGTCCGGGACTGGGGCGGGCCTCGGCACTAGGCCCAATGTAGCAGGAAGTCTGTGAGTTGTGAGGGAGCCACTGCGAGAGAACTCCCTGTTCAGTGAGTCAGACGAGTGTCTGTAGGGTGCACAGCAGAGTGGTACCAGACTGGCCTGTGTCCAGGGGCATGTTTGGGGAACCCTGGTGTGTTTTAGGCCTTGGTGTGTTTTGCTGCCCTTTTTACCTGAGCCTTCCTGCTCAATTTGCTAGTTGGATCCCGTTTCTTGGTCTACTTAGGTCTACCTCTTTGTGCTGCAGCTCTGTGCTGCAGAAATTGCTACTGTCATCCCTGTAGCTGTCTCCATTGTGCCTCCAGCCCCATGAAGCTGACTTTTTCTGTTTTAATATTTTAATTAATTACATTTTTAATTCTTTTAATTGAAGTGCTCTTGTCTGGTCTGTGTTGCCATTTTTCTAATCAGCTTTGCCCCCCAGCCTAGCTACAGTACGATAGCTGCCCGGTGTTTCAGCAGATTCCTGCATCCACTTACACTGTGAGTTCTCCAGTCCTTGACTCCATGAATTCAGCTGTCAGTGTAGGCCAAGTTATTTTTCTTTGTTATTTGGAATCTCTGGTGCCTTTCTGGCTTGTACTCCCTGCCATCATTTTTACCTTCAGGACTCCTAGACACTGTTGGAAGGTGAGTTACAAATGTGGGTGCTCGTCCAGGATTTAAATTAGCTTGGCAGGGCAGTGTGGCCTGAAGCTGGGAGTCGACAGCCTGTGGGGGTTCCTATGTTTTCCATCTGCATCATTCAGGAGGTCTGCCATGTTGGGCTGAGTTCGTACCTTGAGTGAGTTGCCATCATTCGTTTAGGCACTGAGTATTTATTAGATTTGCCCACATAGTGGTGTATGACTATACTGATTAGCTGGATGAAAGTGTAGCCTGTTGGAGCCACTTCAGAGGTTGCTATTTTGTGTGGGACAGGAGAGGGAGAGGGAGTGGGGGGTGAGGGAGAGAATGAGAATAAATGAGTATTTACTATGGCAGAGAAAATCCCAACAGAAGTGCTCCAGGCCTTGGTCTCTGGCTCCTTATTGTCCTGGTTATTGAAGACTGCAGGGCATGGAGCTGCTGAGGAATGGTGTGCCCATTGTATTTATCATGTGTTGGTATTATATGGCTACCATTATGCTCCACCATCTGGGTTGTATGAACTTCCACCTTATTCAACCCTTTGAATTTGTCCACCAGTGCTGTCAGTGGGTTCAGCCTCCTTGTTGTCTATGGGGGAGGATGGATTTACGGGAGGAGACTAGAGTTGCAGTTCCCCCTGTGGAACCCATGGCTTATGCCCCAAACATGATGATTGAGTCTGCGGAGGAGGAAGATCATCATAATGTGGGAGGACGATGATGTCTTCCCAGCCCTTCCCCATCTCTGCCTGCTGACCCTCCCCATGGCAGAGGGAGAGGGCAAGAAAAACCCATTAAATCTGTTGACCCCCTCAGAGCCCAGGGGGCCAACTTGTGCTTCCTCGCCCGGCAGTGGCGGTAAGGGTATTGATACCCCGTGAAGAGGCCTCAGGCAAAGAGTCACCAACATTGGTGGAGGGCTCGGATTGGAGAAGTGAGGCTGAGTACTTTCATATTAACAAAAGAAGAATGGAATGACTTACATGTAGACAGAGATTAAGTTACTGGCATTGTGTTAACACAGTTATTATGAACTCAGAATACACAGCTGCAATATGATGTACTGCATGGACTAATAACAGCAGCACATTCCTGAGTCTACACAATCCAAGATTCTTCCCAAAAAAGAGTTTGTTTAGTCTACACTCAGTATCCTATTTGTTTGCTTTTTTTTAATTAGAGCTGTTTGGTCCCCGTTGCCTCCTCTCACCAACTGGCGATGGGGACACATAGGCATTTTTAGAAGTTTTCGTCCCTGACCACCCCAAGGCCCCAGCACACAGCCATGTGAGCGTGTGGAGGCATGCTACACACCCTGTGGTGCCAGCTCAGCCCCTTCCACCTCCTGTTGCTGTTTGCCTCCCCCTTTCCACCTATGCTACCCACCTGACCACCCGGCGAGAGTGGAACTATGGGGGGGGGCACCAACCCATCCTTGAGAGAGGAGAGCTGCCCATTGTCATGCTCAATTCTGCTTTTTCCTCCCCCCCAACATCGGCAACCCCGACCACCCGAGGTCATTCTCGTACCTGGGTCGCCAGCATAGTGTGAGGTGTGGTATCCAGCATCTCAACCCTCAGCACCACTGGGCCAGCCCTCATTCCTCAATCTTAAGAAGGCAGACCATATCCCCATCCTAGCTTGGGTACACAGTGCAGCCGGACCAGTGGGCACCCCCCCCCCCTTCTGCTTTGGCCATAGCTAACTATGGAGGGACTCTACTCAAATGGATCTCCTGGAACATAAAGGGAATCCACTTCCCCATTAAGAAATACAAGATCCTAGATCACCTTTTGTAGGAGGGGGTGGACAAGCCTTTTTACAGGAATCCCACCTGACTCGCCCTGAAACTGACAAACTGAAAACAGGATGAAGAACATTATGTGCTGGCACCAGGCATGCTCTGGGGACAAAATGTCACTTTGTGCAATGTCTGTTAGGGTTGGGAAACCCAAAAAGGTTCTGGCTCTTATTTTTGGGACCAAGATCCATGTCAGAGTCCTGATAAGTTCTGATAGATCCTAATTCATATCAGAACCTTAAGGAAATGAATGGTAATACTTAATCACAAAAGCGCTAAGAAAAGAAAACAAAGTAGTTTTTTCAAACCTGAGTGTGCTGGCCTGTTTCTGACTCCATTATGTGTGTTCATCTGCTGACTTTTGGTTATCAATTTGTGTTTCTTACCTTCTTTGTGAGCAGTGGCATGGTATCATTCCTCTATTCTGACCCAGTAATTATGGATATTCCCAGCCTGTCCCATCTGATGACACTCTCCCACAATATGTAGCAAACCCTTGATTCCCCCACACCTACACTGCCCCAGTATGGGCATCTTGCCCCCTCCATATGACACCAACCACCCTATCCCAGTATGCAAATCCCTGCCCTTTTATCTGATACTACCCACCTAGCCCCCATTAATACCCCTACCCTTCCTGCCATCAGTTTATATCCATCATTCCCAAGAATGAATACTTTACCACACTGTACCACAATGGATATGTCTGCCCCCTTCCCTGTCCCAGAATCAAATACCCTGGCTCTTCCTTCTCCATCTTGTGATACCCACCATGTACCAACAATATTACCTCTGCCCCCTTCTCCAATCTGTGGTGCCCACCCTGTTCCAGAATGAATATCCCTAACCCCATCTCCCATTTTTTGATGCCCATCTTCCAGAATGAACATACTGTTCCCTCCTCCCATCTACTGATACCCATACCCACCCACCCTAACCCAGAATAAAATAAATTCCCTTCACCTGCTGATTCCCACCCACCCTGTCCCAGAAGTACTGAAAGCCAGACACCCACTAACTCACAAGCCATTGTTCAGATCGCTCAAGCACAGAAATATCTGAATTATGCTGACAGACTATTATACATCCTTCATCTGATGCTATTCTTATCCAGAGAAGAGAGAACTAGAGAACATAAGTGGGCCAATAGGGAAGAATGATTTACTGTAGAATGAACTGACTTCCATCTAAGTTAATAGCCAAAACTGTCTATACTGTGACGCTTAATCTATACAAGCACTTAGAGAAGATGAGCCAAAGGTGTTTCATAGACTTTGTTATGTGTTTTTTATGTGTTTGCATATTTCAAATGTAAACCCCTCCCCATGGTGGAGGCTTATCTGTTTGCCTCCTCACTACCTGACCTAGAATGCCTGTCTGTTGAATGCTCACTCAGGTCTTGTGTACTGTGGCCTGGGGGGCAGAGACTGGAGAAGTGATGAACTCCAAGCTACTGCCTGCTCAAATGTGTGAGCTGCCGCCTCTCACACTGTTTTCAAATTACAGTGCACCCGACCCACCTGAGAACCGAATCTTAATGCCGCAACTGTAGCCCAAACCAAGGACCCCTCAAGTGTGCTCCACCCACCACAGCTCCCACACTCACTCTTTTGTGCTACAAGCATTCACGTGCACACTTGGATCCGTGCTTGAGAGTGTGAGAAAGCATGCATCCACGATCAACAGGCAGAAAGAAAAAATACAAAATATAAATCTTTTTTTTTGGTGTTGTGGTATCCAGGGGGGTGTTTGGCAGATGGGAGAGGGGATTATGTTTATTTTTAATAAATGGAAGAATGATTTTTGCAAGGAAAGCCCTGTGAGGTGGACCTGGTACACCATCAGTCAGAGTTTGAACTTCAGATCTACCCAAGTCCAACGGACATGGGGTGATCCAGAGGGAGTTCTGATTTTTGCCACACTGATGTATCCTTTTGCACAACCCTTGCACAGATGCTATTGGAAAATCTGAAGGGATAACTGATCTTGGGTAGGGATGTTAACACTGTGCTCAATTAATTCCTGGATAGATCCAAACCCCCTACGGGATCACAGCGGTGGCTACAGCTGCACTGGAGATGTTGAGGGCAGACATGCACCTCACAGACATTTGAAGCCTGGTACATCCCACAGGCAGAGATTATTCATTTTTCTCCTAGCCAAGCCATATCAATCTTACTCCAGTATTGATTTGTGGCTTATCCCAGCAAATTGTGTCTCAGAGGTACTAGTGGCTCAAATGGGCAACTGTCATCTCAGTCCATACTCCTGTCTCATTCACATGGCTACCAACAGAGTCCACACCCAAGCCTTACAGGCACTGGCATTTTAACACCTCACTCATGGAAGATGCAAATTTTAAATCCTCCATGGTGGCAGATATTAAGCTCTTCTTCAAGGCAAACAAGCCCAAGAGCATGTTTGCCCCAGTCAGGTGGAATGTGCTTAAAGCATTCATTGGAGGTGACTACATCAGCTTCATATCTTGTACCAGAAAGTCTCACACCAAGGACTTAGAGCTACAGATGCAGAGTTAAAGAACTGGAAAGGCAATATTGGGAAAAACAGAAATGCTCACACCCCTGACCTCCTGGCAGACATCACAGGGACTAGGTATAAGATAAACCTGCAGCAACACAGCACAAGCCAGCACTGCCCTCCACTGAAAAAAGGCAAAGACAAAACATAGATTGTCCAAACAAATGCAGTTTAATATTACAGCCTCAAACACAAAAGGTGTAAAATCCACAGACCTTAAACATGCTGATAGCATGTTTAAGGTCTGTGGGTAGTGCTGGCTTGTGCTGTGTTGCTACATTTTTGTGAAGTTTCATTAGCACACCCTGTTGTGGGGCAGCTAAAAACAGAGTATAGATTTGACCATTTTTTTTGTGCAGCCCACATCAACCACTTTGATATAAGGGCTTTATTTTTCAGTTAAATTATTATTGCAGTTTGTACAGCTTAATACATGATATTAAGGTGTTCCCACACTTTAGTTCTAGTGTGGGGATACACACAGAATTGGAATGTCAGGATTATTAACCGGCATTCGGCTGGGGGATGGGGGTGGGGCCCTTGTTACAGCCCTTTTCTAAGACATGGGTGTGGGAGATCCTTTTAATATGGGACAGGTGCCCACCTCTGAGCAGCACAATGGTGGAGAACAAACTGAACAATCTGAAACAGTTCCCATACAGCCCGAAATTAACATTGCCTTTCGTGAATTTGAAGCTGCAATTTTAAAAGCAAGATGGATTTTTTGGCATTGTGTTACCCTGGAAGCTTATGTTAAAGTTGATAGAGTACCTCGGGGACTAAGGGTTGTCAAATAGCCAGGATATGGTGACAGTCGACTTAGTCTTATAGATTGGAAAAAACAACTGCAGGAGGCTTCTGTGCTGTTTGTTCATTGTTTGACATGGGACTATAAAGACCAACAGAGTAAAATTGAAATGCTGGTGCAGGCGGGAGAAGACCACATTTCTAAATTTCAGAATGATCCAAGCTTTATAGAATTCATAAATATTTTAAAAACCACAATTCTCAGACAGGAGAAAAAACTAAAATAGCAAAAACTGGTGAAATGGGAAAGACATCGGAAAGACTATCTATATGGTCGGGTTTTTACATGGAAAAAGAATTCAGGACCCTCTTCTGAATTTAATTGAAAAGGGCATTTTTAGAAAGCATTTAGAAGGAGAAATGACCAGAGTAAAAGAATGGGGCATATATATCAACATGACCAGGACTGTACTGAAGCTAATATGTCCGGCTCCACTCTGAAATCAATTGTCAAAAATGCTAACCGGTCCTTTGATCATTTTACCTCGGCTTCTGAAACAGAATCATTTGATGATTTTTTAGAAGATGAAATCGAGAGGGAAATGACACAGCACATTGGAACCAGGGCAGCCGATGTCCTAATGACATCAGCAACATCAGCAGCAATGGAAACTCGTATCCCACGATGCAATCTGAGGTCGGTCCAGGATACAGAAAGACGAGAAGAGGGGGGTGCCACCAACGGGCATGCAAGATTGCAGCAGAATTCAGGCGTGAATTACAACAAACGACCGACATAGCTTCAAATTCGGCAGGAGAGCCATTGGACGTACAAGAGTCAGGTAGCGAGGAGAAAATAGATGTTATCAACCTTTCATCTTTTGAATTCACGGACACACAATTGCAGGTACTGTCTAAGGGATTTAATTTCACTCCTACATGCTGTTCTAAACCATTTGAAAAGTATCTTGAAGTGAAGAAGTTCACTTGAAAACCTAATTTAAAAACATTTTTCTCTAAGAAACAACAAGAGACAATGGGGGAAGGAGACTCTGTAACAGAGGACTCTGTAACAAATAATGATGTTTGTAATATTAACTTTAAGAAACCTTCCACGTTTATGCCACCTTATTCACCAGCTGTTTTGATTTTTGAAAGGGAAGTACTTGGGGAGATTGAAAGTTTACAACATAAGGAGAGAAATGTGTTTAACAATTTTTCAAATGCTGAAAGAGTTGCTTTGGATGAGTTACGTAATAACCCACACCTGATTGTTAAACCAGCTGATAAAGGGGGTTCGGTTGTTTTAATGGATCAGATAAAATATAGGAGTGAGATATTTAAACAATTATCCAATACCTCCTTTTATGCAGGGTTAAAATCAGATTCTACTGTTGCCTTTAAAACTGAAGTGGATGCACGTATTGACCAAGCATTTGATGGAGGAATTATCACTAAGCAATCTAAAGAATATTTGAAGGTTGATTTCCCCATTAGACAGACCATCTATGTGCTGCCAAAAGTTCATAAATCTTTGATTGACCCCCCTGGATGCCCAATTGTATCTGGTATAGGATCCCTGACGGAACCTCTATGTTTGTGGATGGACATATAAATCATATTGTCCCCACTTTGAGATCCTATATCAGAGACACTACTCAGATTTTGGGCATCCTTGGTGATTTAGAACTGGAACCCACCTGGCTTCTTGTAACACTGGATATAGAATCCCTATATTCTAATATCCCTCATGAGGAAGGCCTCCATTCACTTGATTATTGGTTAACTACAAGCACGACCTATGATGAACCATTTTGTGATTTTTTGCTTGATTTAACAAAGTTGGTTCTTACTAAAAATAGTTTTTTGTTCCAGGGACAGTATTTTTTACAAGTTAAGGGCACCGCAATGGGGGCTACTTTTGGCCCCACATATGCAAATTTATATTTAGGCCTATGGGAACAACAGACCACAGATGATAGAACAAAAAAGTCAATTTTGTGATTATATAGATCTCTGGTGTCACTTTATTGATGATGTGCTGGTGGTGTGGCTGGGAAATGTTGAACAGTTCCAAGGTTTTGTCCAATATTTGGAACAGTCAAATCCAAATTTAAAGTTTGCAGTAAATCAATCAATGAACAGGATACATGCTTTGGACCTAGAAATTATTAAGGGCTCAGATGGGTGGATTACAACAGATCTTTACCGTAAGGAGATGGACCGTAATAATCTTTTGTTGTCAAGCAGCTGTCATCCCCGCCACACCATCAACAACATCACCAAGTCACAACTTTATAGGGTTAAACAAAATTGCTCTGATGTTCAAACCAGTGAGAAAAGGTGTAAGGAATTATGCCAGAGATTTGTGAACAGAGGCTATAGTATGGAACATCTTAATAAGGTTAACCAACAGACAGATCAGACACCTAGATTGGAATTGTTACAATATAAAGAAAAAAGAGATGTCACTCAAGGTAAAATGTTATTCATTACCAAGTTTGGGGCTGACAGTGAGGATGTTAGAAATATTCTGTTAAAATATTGGCATATTCTAGCTACTGAACCCACCTTGAGAGAAGTGATGAAGGGAAAGTTGCAGATGGTTTATAAAAAGGGTGAACATTTGAAGGAAATATTAGTACACAGTTGTTTGCCTTATAATAGACCTTCCTTTATGGGATGGATACCATCAGCACCTAAAGGATGTTTTAAATGTGGGAAATGTACGCAATGTAAGGTTGTGACTAAAACTAAGGTTTTTTCTTCAAGAAATAATCCTAAAATATATGAAATTCGGCTTTTCATTAACTGCAGCACCACTAATGTAATTTATCTTGCTACTTGCTGTTGTGGTGTCTTCTATGTGGGCATGACTACGTGCCCATTTAAAATCAGGATAGGGGAACATATAGGTTCCATCAGGTTAAAGGACTACAAGAGTGCCTTAAGTTCACACTTACAAGAAGTAAAATACCAGAGTGGTCATGATTTTTCTTTTATTGGTATTGACCATGCATGTGTGGGATCATGAGGTGGCAATGTTAAAAGGACTCTAACTGAGAAGGAGTCATTTTGGATTTTTACACTGGGTGCACTTGTGTGACCTGGTTTAAATGATGATATTGATTTAACAGTGCACCTTCATAAGTAAAAAATTTGTATTTATATCCATTTGACTTATGAGGTTTGGGAACAGTTTAAAATGATATTTATTCTGTGTAGAAAAATAAGATTGATACTAAAATGTAAATATATTGAATGATGATATCTATTAGTAGATCTTGAAAAGATTGTAACACAGTTGAATGAATTTATTTTTATCTCTCATCTTGTGGTTGCCTTAGGGTGGGCATAACCATTATTCTTATGGAGTTATAATATTTAATATATACCCATTTTGGTATATACCACTCTTGCCTGAGGAATAGATAAGGGCTGTAAGTCCTGTTAATTTTATTATATGTGTCTGATGTTGATTATACATATTAATAAATAAAATAATATGCACATATATATATATCTACCTATCTATATACATATATATATATAGATATAGATAGATAGATAGATAGATATATCTATCTATCTATCTATATCTATATATATATATATATATATATATATATGTATGTATATAAAATACACGGTGTTGGGAAGATTTAGATTTGGTATAAAGTAATTATGTATACCTGAATCTATTTGCATAGATTTATTATTTTTTCCTTTGTTGTTAAGGAAGACATTTTATTGTATGTTTTCTATATAAAATATAGATTGGTAATACTTTTGAGGGTTCACTAACTCAGTTACTGAATTAATTTTTATATATAATTTAGAATTAAGTGATGTCTCCTTTAAGAACTTGCTTTAAATTGCCCATGTTGAAGCATCTTGGGACACTTCCTGAAGAGGCTACTGTGAAACCGGTAGAAGTCAGTTGGGCTCTGCCCTTGTTCTTCCAGCCTGTGCTATCAGCATGTTTAAGGTCTGTGAATTTTATACCTTTTGTGTTTGAGGCTGTAATATTAAACTGCATTTGTTTGGACGATCTATGTTTTGTCTTTGCCTTTTTTTCAGTGGTGGATAGTGCTGACTTGTGCAGTGTTGCTACATGTTTGTGAAGTTTCATTAGCACACCCTGGCGTAGGGCGGCTAAAAACAGAGTATAGATAAGAGAAACCTGCACCTGCACCACAAAGCAAAGTATGCCTTATTTCAACTCCAACAGTCCTTCTGGGAATCCAGAGAGAGAGAGATCTGGCAGCTTGCTGGCATATCAACTTATAAAGTGCCAAGAGAGGTCTAGGATTCCCAGCCTTAAAGGACCAACCAGGGAATCACTAGCTAATCTAGCAGCTATTAACGATGCTTTCTTGGGTCAACGTGATGGCGATCTGAAGGTAGGCAGCGCTCTGCAACAGCTCCGCTCTCTATCCACCTTTATTTAGTCAAAATACATCAACTTAACTGATCGCAACTACTTAGCTACTTCCAAAAGTGAAAGTAAACACTTAAATTTATCTGGATAGACGAATAAAGCAGCTCGCGATGGAAGTTTATAAGAAGAAAGCTCCGCCACGGCACTCGCTGCCTCCGAGTCCTGAAAAAGACAAGGCCGCTAAGCGGGTGAAACAGCAAGCCGCAAACCCAGCAAAACCCCTGTGGGGCAGTCAGCCTTATCAGAAGACAAGTTTCCTGAGATTATGCAGCCGATACAAGAGGTTATTGCGGCAATGTCGGACGATCTACAACAAATCAAATCTTCAGTTGCTGTCCTAACAACTCGAGTGGGGGACTCTGAGGTTCGGGTCACTTCCCTGGAAGGCAAACAAGGGAAAACAGAACAAGAAATAGTTGCAACAAACAAGAAGCTGAAGCGCCTAGAAGAGAAGTTAGAGGACTTAGAAGGACGCAGCCGGAGAAACAATCTGGTTATTATTGGCATTCCAGAGGGTGAAGAGGGCAACGCACCAATCCAGTTTATCCAAAAACTATGTGAAAAGATCATAGAGCCTTCTCTGAACGGCCCCACGTACATAGTGGAGCGGGCGCATCGTGCCTTGCGACCCCCACCAGCTGCCGGCTCACCACCTAGGCCCCTGATATTTGAAGTCCTTAACTTCCTAGATAAGCAGCATATCTGTCAGGAAGGTAAAAGAGCTCAGGGAGATTCAATGGGAAGGCAAGCCACTCAGGATCTCACAAGATCTCCCGCATTCAGTAAGAATAAAGCAGCAGGAGTTGCACCCAATGGTAATGAAGCTAATAGTGTCAGGAAAGCCATTTCGTGTCAAGTACCCAGCAATTCTGCAGATCAAGCACAACAAGCAATGGCATTCATTTGAAAATGCCGACCAAGCCAAGGTAGAGCTCAAAGCAATACTGCCAGATCTTTTTAAATGATGTGGCGCGGTTTCCCTATATGACCAAGGGGTGAAGTAGAGGACTGATTCGGTATCCTGCATTGAAATATGAGAGCTGAAAACAACCCCGTATCTCCAAGATGATGATAGCAGGTGGATAAAGCAAGACGTGCCTATTGCTGAGCTTGTTCACTCAAGAGCTGTGCATGACACTATGCGCCCATTGTCTCCCTCGTTGTGTACTTCTGCCTGGACAGATTCTTAAAGGTTTAATTAAACAGTGAGCTGAGGAAGACGCTTGCTACAGAAAATGACACGAGTCAATAAGTATCCCTCAGTAGAAATGTTGCTCTATGTGTTCCCGTGGGAGATGATGAAGAGGATGTACCCGTCCCAAATAATATGGAATCTGCTATGTTAGAGATCTGAGGAGTATATGGGAATGTTCATGAATCCTGCAGCCCAGAGACGTGGACAGTGTGTTAAACTTTCACAGTGCCATTTTTCCTTTCTCTTCCCCTTTCCCTCCCCCCTCTCCCCTTCTCCCCAGCTTAACAATTAATGCTAGTGGTTAGACAGATGGCGAAATGTAAGGTGCTTAAAACCCACTAGCCATAGAAATGGGGAGTCTTGTGGTTAAACCCGAGCTGTAATCTTTGGAGATGAGGGGCGATTATAACTGGAGCACAACAGGGGTGGCCTTTTACATGACTGGGACATTTCACCGGAAGGGCAATTCACTGCTTAGCTGGGCAGATCTTTATTAAATTTTCTTTTCAGTTAGTATTATTCAACTGTCATTTGCATAGAATGCTTTGCGGGATACTAATGAAGACTTAAGCTAGTTTATTATAATATGTGTATCTACATCAAGGATTGTTACTAGTTCTATGTTTAATACCTACTTAGATATCTCTCAATAGCTGGTAGACATATTGTAAAGTGGGGGGAGGGGGGCTGTAAATGAGCAACAACCTCATTCAGGTTTGCGAAGTAACATCACCTGACAGCATGTATGTGGAGTTACAGTTGTGCAGAATGGGGTATTGTGGGTTTTTTCTATATCAGTTTGGGACTTTGGGTGTGATTTGATCATTTGCTTTAAATATTTGGGGGGTGGGCCACCAAGTGCAAAGTCAAGGAATACACAATATAAGATATCCATAGAAGGGAGTGCGAATAGGTTTTTTACAGGCGGGTCTACTTGCTTTCATGTGCAGGATAAATCATGGGGGGTCCACATATTGGCATAACATGGAACATCAAGGGGGGACGTGATAGGTGTAAGAGACAGATTATTCTCAAATACCTATCCCATTTAAAGGTTGCTTTAGCGTGTTTACAGGAAACACACACAAAGAGGGAAGATGTGCATTTATGGAGAAGATGTTGGGTCGGACAGGCCTTTGGAGCTGGAGCTTCCACATCCGGGGGGGGGGTAGTTATTCTGATAGTACCTTTTAGATTGGTAAAAGAAATCTGGGACCAGGAAGGGCACTATATTTTAATCCACGGTTTCCTAGGGATGTACCCAGTACTTATTGGAGCCATATATGGACCCAATAGGGAATCCCCTTCTTTCTTTACGCACCTTTTAAATTTGATAATCACTGAACCCATAAAATTCACACTATTGGGGGGGGATTGGAATACTATGTTACAGCCAGACATGGATAAGTCGGATCATAAACGGGGAGATCTAACTCCAACCCAGAAAGCCCTTAAAGAATGTATGGACTTGGTTGGTCTACTAGATGTTTGGAGGATCTTAAACCCCAATGATCGGCAATATACTTTTTTCTCCTCCCCCCATCGCACTTACTCCCGAATAGATTATTTCCTTATCAGTGATTTTGCTTTGCCAGGGGTTCTCGCTGTGGAAATTCACGCCAGGGTGATCTTGGATCACTCTCCAGTAGTGATTACCTTTTTATTAGGTCCTGGAGTTAAGAGAAACTCCTTATGGAAACTCAATACCCAGCTCTTACAAAGACCAGATTACCTCAAGCGCATGATTGATTTTATTATCTTTTTTCAGGAAACTAACAAAGGGACAATCACTAAGATTGACATGGTTTGGGCCTCCCTTAAGTGTGCGCTTCGTGGCGAATGTATTAGGTTAGCTACTATTAGGAAGTCTCAATACCGAGCTCAAATTTCTGAAATGCTATATTCTATCCGGGAATTGGAGAAAATATCATATGCACAACTAGGGGAGGACCAATGAATCAAATTAACCAGATTACAAACAAAATACGCAGAACTTCAGGTGCAGAGAGCTGAGCTAGCCCTGCGTTGCACTAAAATTCAATATCTAGAGTCTGGTGAGAAAGCCGGGAAGTTTTTGGCCTTTAGATTGAGGTAAGCGGAAGTCACCAGACACATTCTAGGCTTATACTTCTCTGATAACAGTCAGATGTGTACGGATCCTCAAGAGATAGCCCAAGGATTAGGACGTTATTATCAGGCTGTCTACTCCGAGGAGCCTAACACCTCCCCATCCCGGGCGGCAATCAATCAGTACTGAGATGAGGTTAATCTCCCTAGAATAGCATTGTCGCGGGCAACCTCACTTGGAGGTTATATCACCCAAGAAGAAATACACCAGGCAATTAATCAGCTGCCCATGGATAAGTCGCCAGGCCCTGATGGACTGCCCAACAATCTATATAAGCGGTGTCAGAAAGTTTTAATACCGATATTGCAGGAGGTCTATAATTATTGGTATGATAACGGTTTTTCTGAGAAGAGCTTTTCAGAAGCACTGATTACCCTTATTCCAAAACCCGGAAAAGATCCTATGTACCCTGAGAGCTATTGTCCTATCTCCTTGTTAAATTTGGATTATAAAATATTGACCAAGATATTAACCAACAGGCTAGCCCCCATATTGGGTGAGGTCATCAGTTCTGAGCAGGTTGGTTTCATGGTAGGAAGGTCCGCAGGAGACCATTTGCAAAAATTGCTACATCTTATTTCAACAGCTAGCAATTCCAATAAACCAGCCGCCTTAATTTCCTTAGATGCCGAGAAGACCTTCGATCGGGTCTATTGGGACTTCCTTTTTGAAACCTTATCCTGTTTTGGTCTCCCCAATGAATACATCAGGTGGATCTGCTTATTGTACACCTTCCCAACAGCTAGGTTCTGGAGTAATGGTATTCTTTCTAACTTATTCCCTCTTAAGCGGGGCGCCAGGCAAGGTTGCCCACGTTCCCCACTTCTGTTTAACTTTTATTTAGAACCCTTCATTCGGCGGCTCTCAAATTCCCAAGATATAGTAGGCATCAAAGTTGGTGAGAAGAGATTTGCACTTTCGGCCTACGCGGACGACATACTTATGCACATTGAAGAGCCACACCAGACTATTCCCGGTCTACTAAACGAAATTGACACTTTTTCAAAGGTATCATACTATAAGCTAAATCACTCAAAAACCAAAATTCTCCCACTGAATAACTGGCTTACGCAGGCCCAGGTAAGACCTTACAACCTAACCTGGGAACCAAAGTCGTTTATATACCTGGGTATCAAAATAACAAGGGATATAAACTCATTGGCGACAGAGAATTTACATACCTTGTTCCAGACCTTGAGGGCAGATCTGAGTAGGTGGGAATCCTACCTCTTTCCCTTTGGGGTAGAGTTAGTATTGTGAAGATGAATATCCTCCCCCATCTTTTGTACCCCTTAGGAATGATAGGTTGTTATCTCCCTAAAACTTGGTTTACTAAGGTACAGAAAATGCTAAATGCATTTATATGGAGATGAATGCAAGTCCAGAGGGCATATTTTAAGCTCACGGCTCCCAAAGCACAGGGTGGACTGGCAATCGCCTCCCTTCTTACTTACTACTGCACCAAACATCTTAGTAAGGTGGCCTTTTGGTCACAAATCGATTCCCACTTAGGAGAAGGCAGATATGCCCCTCTCTGGGTGGAGACAGAGAAATATTTGATAGCCAGATATCAATATTCATTACCTGCCCTAACATATATCGCACCCCCCCATATTCCCAAGTTGTTCCGAAATACACCGATAGATTGGTCACTTACAGCAATTCACCAAATGCATTATCACTTCTCTTTGAATTGGCACCGGACGCTCATCCAACCTGTTATAGGCAACCCCCACTTTAAAATTGGAAGAGAACCCATTTCATCCTCTTTTTGGGCCCTGTTAAAAACCTGTAGACTAGCGTATTTTTTCCTGCAAGATGAATTAGTCTCATTCTCTCACTTCCAATCTCATTATAAAGTACCTGATTCGCATAAATTTAAGTTTATTCAGATTTGTCATGTAATTTCTGCCTTTACAGGACAAGCATCGGGCTAAACAGCAGAAGATCCAAAGGTACAGACGCTAATCCAGGCAGCGAACCAACCCCATTCAGTATCAGTGGTGTATAAAAAATTGCAAACATTAGACCCACACGTACCCAATGGTGTATGCTATTATTGGGCGCAAGAACTAAAACTGACTCATGAAGCTGATACTTGGAGGACAATATGGCAAAACTGCCATAGAATCATAAAGCAGGATAGACTCCGGATGACTCAGTTTAATATAATGCATAATTTGTATTATACACTAGTGAAACTATATAGGAGGGGTCTTATACCTTCACCTCTTTGTACAAGATGCCAGAAGGAAGTGGGCACACTGTTCCATATGCTATGGACCTGCCCGAAAATTAGACCCTTTTAGCAGGCCGTAATGAAAGGATTGGACCCCCTCCTAGGGTTGCAACCGTTGTTTATCCTGGAACTATGCCTAGTGTACTTGTTTCCCCCAGGAACTCCAAAAAGGTGAAGGGCCCATATAACTTTAGTGGCAGCAAATGTCAAATTAATTATTATGCGACATTGGAAAGGTGACCAATCGTCCTCAGTTATGGAGTGGTACAAAGAGATGCTTGTTGCATTACAATTAGAAAAGCATATTGCTTGTATGAGACATAGGAGCGAGGCCTATCTAGCCGTATGGGGCCCACTGGATGCCGCATTGACGACATGGAAACCTTAGCCTTTTAATTATCCCCTCTTTTTTATTCTTTCATTTTTCCCTTTCGGGTATAGTATTGTGTATTTTCCTTTGGTACTGCACTTGGTGGAGGGGGGTAGGGGACACTGTGGGAGTTGTTTTGGGTAGGTTGTATAGATGTAGTTTTTTCTTAAGTTTCATCTCTTTCTTTTCTTGTATTGTGTGAAATAGGCTGAATAATTGGGCTAGAGGCAATGTAAATTGTATCAGTGGATGTCACTGAGATTGTATGTTACGTTAGCTCGGCCGAAGCTCAAATAAGGTATATTTAATTAAAAAAAAAACAATGCTTTCTTAAGATTTTACAGGATGCTCTAAACACAGGAAAAGTCCCCTTTAGACTCTGAGATGATGAATTTCATGGCACTTCCTGGGCTTCCTCTGTCTCTTTGAATAGAAGAGGGGGCAGTTAGACAGACCCTTTACAACCAAAGAATTAGGTGCAGACCTTCGGAAGATGCCAGCAGGCAAAGCCCACAGGAGAGAGTGCCTGCTGGCAGAATTTTTACAGTCCTTCAGTGATGTTCTCCTGGAACCACTTAAGGATGCTAGCAGTGAAGCCAGCTAGAAAGGTGAGCTTCTTGCCTCGATGAGAAATGCCACCATCTACCTGATCTTGAAGCTTGACAAGGATCCTGTGGCATATGACAACTACTGACCAATGTCATTTGCACCAATTGCAAGTTTTTTTGCAAAACTGATGGCACTATGACTCCACATAATTCTCCAGGACCCAATACACTAAAATCAGGTCGGCTTCATTCTGCAAGGCAAAGTAAGTAAGTTTATTTTCAGTAAGTAAGTTTATAATCCCGGATGCTCTGGGTGCATTACAGGTAATTAAAAAACAGGATTCACAGAGCAATTATTTATTTATTTATTATTTTAATTTTGGTAACCAGGTAGACCCACTGAGGCCATGACAGTCCCTTTTTTTCTGGAGCGACCCAGGATTAATCAATCAAATATGTAAATTACACAATAAGGTAATAAATAAATAAATAAATAACTCTTATTAAAGTCAGCAAACATTCTACGGATAAGCTTTCTTAAAAAGATACGTCTTCAGGCCCCTCTTGAATGCCTCCACCTTTGGGGCCTCCCTCAAAAATCATGGAAGCAAGTTCCAGAGGACCAGACTGGCCACCTCGAATGAGCAACCACCCAAGGTTTTCAGCCTGGTCCTTGGAATTGCTAAAAGGCCCTTGGTGGAGGAGCAGAGGAATGGTATGGCGGGTGTAAGGAGGTCAACAGATAGCCAGGGCCAGAGACGTATAGGGCTTTACTGGTGAGCAAGCCCACCTTGAAGGTAATCCTCCACCTGATAGGTAGCCAGTGTAGATCTTGCAGGACCAAGGTCACATGACAAGACCTAGACAGGCCCGTCAGCAGCTTTGCTGCCGCGTTCTGCACCAGATGCAACCAGTGGAGGTTCCCTTCACTGACCCCAAAGAAAAGAGCATTACAGTAGTCCAGCTTGGCTATGAAAAAGGCATGCAGCGGTGAGAGCAGGTCCTTGGGCAGAATTAGGAGTTTAATCCAGGCAACGTTCCTTAAGTGGTAAAAACCACTTTGGACAACAGACGACACCTGAATTTCAAGTGTCAGTCTGTCATCAAGGTAGATGCCCAGATTTTTCACAATAGAGAATGCCATCAATGGTTAGATCTCAGGACCAATTCTGTTACCACCCTGGTACCACCCACATCACGCCTGCGATCAGGCACAATCACCAGTACCTCCGTCTTGCCGGGATTCAGCCTCAGTCATTTAGAGGACATCCAATCCTGGATTTCGGCCAGGGACTTACTCAGCACTTCAATGGCATCATTTGTTCCAGGGGCAAATGACATGTACAGTTGGATATCATCTGCATAACAGTGAAAACCCAAACTGTAATGTCTAATGAGTTCCCCCAGGGCAGCACATGTACACCACAAACAACACTGGTGACAGGATAAAACCTTGAGGAAAGCCACATGACAGGGGCTTTGGGGAGGAGGAGAAATTTGCCATCATCACCCGTTGCCTCCTGCCTGAGAGATAGGACTCAAACTAGTGGATGACAGTTCCGGTGAGTCCATAGTACTCTGTAAGGCAATTCAATGGCACAACATGGTCCACAGTGTTAAATGCTGATGAGAGATCAAGGAGAATGAGAACTGATCATTCCCCTCTATCTCTTGCCCTGAGGAGATCATTTTGCACACGAACCAATACCATCTCAGTGCTATGCCTAGCCCTAAGTCCAGACCAGAATGGCTCGTAGATGTCAAAGACCAGGACATGTGCCTCAAGCTGCAGAGCCACCACTTTCTAGATAACTTTCCCTTAAAATGGAAGGTTGGAGCTACAGTAGGTCTATAATTTGCCAGGACATCAGGATTGAGCAATGGTTTCTTCAGCAGGGCCTCACCAATGCCTCTGTCAGGGTATTGGGAAAGAATCCCTCCAAAAGTGAATACCAGACTATCCTGGCAAACACTGGATCAATGGTCTCAGCTTATCCCACTAGGAGATGAGTCAGGCCAGGGTCCAGCTCACAAAAGGTGGCCCACAGCTTCAAAATCACCCCAATGACCTTAGCCACCTCCACCAGCCGAAACTCACCCCAGACAATTGCAGTGTCTCTGTCCCAACCAGGCCTCCCACCTCAGGGCTGATCTTACCCCACTGGGGATATCCAGGACCAAACAGAGAACACCCTGTCAGAGAAGAACAAAGCAAACTCTTTCCATAATGCAGCTGAAAAAGTTATTTTCAGCTGTAGACAGACTGGATGAAGTAATCTGTCCACAGTCTGAAAGAGTTGGTCTAGTCTGTTCTTCCCTGCAGTAATCTCCCTGGACAGGAACTCTACCTTCGTATGATCAATTGCCCTTTGATAATCATAATAATGATTTCTCAGAGCCAGTCTGTCCTTCATAGATCAGGTCCTCCACCAGCAACACTCCAATTTCTGAACCATGGTGTTTGTCTCCTCGAGAGCCCCATCAAACCATAGGGGTCTTAAGCAAGAAGACCTGGGTTATATACAGACTGGTGCAATGGCAACAAACACCTTGGAAACAGCCCCATCATAGGCCACCACCACCTTGCCTGAGCCAATTGCACATGCAGCACTTTCACCAGAAAAGTCAACTACCACCAAGAGTCCCTCTGGGGACAACCCCCCCCCCCTTAAAAGGTGATAGCTGACCAACTGAACAGTGGGGGTGCTATCAGGGGGCTCTAAATGAGAACTCTACCTGGCAATGATCGGACCAAATGACCTGATCAGTCCTGAGGTTGGTGACCTCAAGCCCCAGTGAGAATATCAAGTCCAAGGTATGGCCATGATGATGGGTCACAGAAGCAGCTGCTTGTGCCAGGCCTAGAGATGTCATTGACTGGAGGAGATCATGTCCAAAAATGTGAGGACTTATTATCAACCCAGGCATTGAAGTCCCCAAGAATCAACCATCTAGGTGACTCCAACACCCTGCCGGTGATGAAATCTGCAACCTCATGCAGGAAATCTCCCCCCAGTCCCAAAGAACGGTAAACAAAGAGAATCCTGCAGCCCACACCTGGACCCCCATGCACTGCCACACATTCAAACAGCAAGGTAGAGCCCACTGGTGCATGGAGAAGTTCAAGCTGGATCTAAAGCAAATGGCTACACCCCTGCCCCTGAGTTCCCTCCTCAGGCAGTGCACTACAGAGTACCTGTTGAAACTGATGCCTCCAAAATTGGACCTGCATCATCACCCAGCTAAGTCTCTGTAATACAAGCCAGCTTGACAAAGGAGATCAAATTTGACACAATTGCAGTCTTGTTCCTTATCAACTTGGCATTGCATAGCACAGCTCAAAAGGGTCAGGTGGAGACAGGAGACCCTCCAGCTATCTGTCCACATGGTCTGGTATGAACCCTGGGAATAAATACCAAATTCGTTGGGCCTCTCTCACGGCTCCGTTTAACCTCAGGGTGCCTCCTGGTCCTAACTACCCTAATACTGCTCACCCTCACTGTACACATGGTACCCAGCCACAAGCTCACCCACCTCCTACTAATCCCCTCCCAACAGTGTCTCACTGCTGTAGCTGGGATGGGGAGGTCAACAAAGGGGCAGAGGTCACGCAGCAGGACCGCCATGTAAACAACTCAGAGGGGCCTGGAACTCAAACACATCCTACCAATAAATCCTGTACAGCTCAATCAATAAAATAACCAGTTATAAAACACATTTTTTAAAAACTTAATCTAAACATATATCCAGCATCCACACACTATACTACATAACAGCAGCCTAACCACATACACCCACACTCATACACTACCTAAGCCCCCACACCACCCAACAAAACCAATCAGAACTACAACGTATAGAGAATCCTATAATTGTTTAAGTCCAGAGGGTGTTTTAAGAAAGTCTATTGAAGTATAAATAAATAAGTTTCTAGTCTAATATCACAATGGTCACTGGGTCAAGTCCCCAGCAGTGCTCTCAATACTGCCAGTGGAATGTGCAGTTCAGAAAAAGGAAGGGCTCTCGCCACTATCCTTAAACTTAGTAGCCGATTGTGCAAAGTCTGTAGTACTGACTCTTATGAGAGGTTCTCTCACCACCACTTACCACAAGGTGAAATTTGAACAGCACTCACAGATTCTGTTCAAAACTCCGGGGGGGATGGTAGTCGGCCACTGAAGAGAGGTGAAGTCGCCAGCCACAGTTTTCCAGGTCTCTACTCATGCAATCACCAGTCCTGCCACAATAATCCACAGCCAGAATCCAGCTAGTAGGATCCACAGAGGACAGGGCATCCATCCCTGGACCAACAGCTCTCTGTTTGCCACAGTTTCATTCCATAGCCTGGCCTAGGATTTTATAGCTAGGCTCAGATCTTAGAAGGCTACTCAGCCCATGAACTACACTAGTCCACTCTATCCTGTGAGCAGCAACAGAGCCACAATCCATGAGTTCCCAGCTTGGATGCCACAGCGTGATTTTCCAGCTGGCTTTTCCTTACCCCCACAAATGGACCTCACTACACAGGTTCCCGGCCAGTATATTCAGGCACTCCTCCACGGTGCTTGTTCCCAGTCAACTCCTTGAACTTTCACTGCTGAAGCAAAACTGAATTTGAATTTATAAGAGCCTCTGGATTAAAAAACAAAGATTCCACAACTAAAAACAATAAAACTTACTCCTTCCTGTGCTATTCCACTTTTTACCCCTGCCTAAACCTTATTCCCTATCTCAACTCTAAAATGACTTATTTGCTATTTACTATTTAAAACTATCTCAAAACTCTGTGTTCACCAGACAAGAAATGTCTGGAGAAGTTACTAACTGATATAGGATTCTCTTTCAATATAAGGTTCTAATAGTACCTGGTGACTACTGAATTTCACCTGGAAAGCTAAACACCCTCACCCACTGGCTGTCCTGGTGTTGTTGGGCACTGAAAAAGTGTTCAACAGAGTGGGTGTTCTTGATCCACATGTTGAGAGCCTTTGAGATAGAAGAGACCTTCATTCATTGGGTCCAAACACTATAACATGGCACCTAAGCCACTGTGATAACTAACTTCAACCAGTTGGCTACCTTCCCCCTTGGTAGGGACACTCATCAAGACTGCCCCCTCTCACTGCTACATTTTGTGCTAACCTTGGAACCCCTGCTCCAGGCCATCAGACCCCAGAACAGCATACATGGTGTGCAGGTTGGTGGTGAACAGAAAGTCTTGGCATATGTGGACGATGTTCTGCTCACCCTCATGCAGCCAGAGCAGTTTGTGTCAGAGGTCCTCAACCTACTTGACCAATATAGCAACCTCTCAGGCTATAGGTGAGCAATAAGACATGATGGGGTATGCATGGAACAGATTTTACTGCACACCCAGGGGCGTAATGAGACACCGGGTCATGAGCCATGTGCTTTCAAACCCTGCAAGTGCAGTAAAATCTGTTCCATGCACATCCTCGGATTGTCTTATTGTGCTTATAAAATTTTTTACAATTGGGAAAAGCATGTTTACATGTAAAAACAATAGATTTACTTGTTTGTATTTATGATAAAATAGTCATTTCACCCACTGCAAATGATGTCATTGACGATGTCATTGTATTACTGCTGGAAAAAGTTTGTCCTTTGCTGGCATCAAGATTTGGAATGTTTATCATGGAACGTTTATCATAGATTGTTTACCATGGAATACATGGATTCAAACTTCTGCTCAGTTCCACTGGCAGAATGTTCTTCTCCTAACATACTGTATATACACACACACACACACACACACACACACACACAAGAAGGACTCTTCTACAGCCGGACACTCAATTATCTCACTGTCAGGGTGAGCAGAAGAGATTTCCTTGATGAGCAGGTAAAGATAGAAGGTTTTTTTTATTTTTAGCAAAGAAACAGTTGTAATGAAAACTATAAACAATACTTAATGTTTCTAATTTGTTTATATCTGTAAGGAAAGTGTGATGATCAGGAAAACAACATTTAATTAATTTGTTTTATTTTTTATTTAAGGTAGTTTTATTTTTAGGACCCAGTTGAAGTTTTTTTTACAGTGTAAAGGTAGCGGCCATGTTTGTGATGGAAGATCAATTCTGGTTGTAGGGGAATTGATGGAAGATAGTTCTGGTTGTAGGAGGACTGATTTGCTCATTGTGTGATGTGGTTTAGGACCAGAATGACTATGCATGAAATAGATTTCATGCACGGTCACATGATATATTTTGACCAATGAGACTTCTTTATTTTGGATGCCCATTTTATATATATTTCATAAAGCTTCTGAAGAAGGACCTGGTTGGTCCAAAAGCTAGAGCACTTTTTTCTTTTTTTTGTGTAACATCTATGTTGGTCCAATAAAAGGTACCAAATAATTTGTTTCTGGATCCATTTTTTTAAGCGAATGCAGCAAAGTTCCATCTGCTTATTTCTGGACAGCCAGCAAAAAGCCTGGCTGATTTTCCCTGAGACCTGCACCTGGTATAGAACCATATCAAATACCTGGGGATTAACTTTAACTGATCACTGTAAGACATGGGTTAGCTTAACGTAACCTCACTTTATGTAGCCATTGAGCAGGATCTCTCCTGGTGGAGCGAACTTCACCTAACACACTGGGGTGGGATCATGCTTACAAAATGATGGCAGCCCCAATAATTCTGTATACCCTAAACAATCTCTTGATTACCTTGCAACCAGGCCTGCTGAAGACAGCACATACGAAGATGCTATCCTTTCTGTGGGGCACTGAGCCTAAGAGACTCAGTTATAAGAAGTTATCACAAACAGAGGGCAGAGGAGGCTTCAGCCTCCCAGATCATGGGCAGAAACATGAGGCACGCTTACTTATGCAACTCATGCAGACAGCACCCAGGAAAGGCAATAACTACATATCCAGGTGGGAGGAGTGTGAATCTTCTGTCCTGCGTGCTATCCTAGATAAGACAGTACAATTTAGAGACATTCCAAAACACCTGTGAGGCCTCCTGACCATACTGGTTATGGGGAATGTCTGGAAAAAGTGGGTAAGACTGTCAAAATGGTGGCCCTCACACACCTCTATCTTTCTCCTGTGGAGAAATGTACACCTCATAATAGGTGGGAATCAACCTACTTGGGCAACTGGATCTCCAGAGGCATTGAATACTTGGAACACTTACTGGATCAAGCCACAGGACACCTTAGATCTGTCACCCAACTGCAATAGATTGGGTCTATTAAAATCATTATATTTGTACCTTAATTAATGTCTCTATTGCTGTTATTGAGTTGTGTTAGTACTGTTTTTGCTGGATATACAAAATTTTGGTCAGATGGGAATTGTAAACATATTATTTGGGCTCCTGCCCATTGAACTGCAGGCATGGCCTTAGAATTCAATGGGTGTACACAGCTTAGTGAGGAGTTATGCTTGTGCAGAGTTCCTAATAGTCTGAAGGTATTTGAATTAATGTGTTGTTGACTGTCATACATAATTCTTTGGCCATTCGCACTCTCTGTCCCAGTGGGAAGACCCTGTTGGGGTACTGTGAAGGCAAAAGAAACGTCTTGAGGAGGGTCCATCCCAGGGGTGCTGCAGTAGCATAATTCCTTAGGCAAAAGGTACCTTAGAAAAGAACCCAAAAGTACTATGCAGCAGGTGGTGAATGCTGAGCCTGAGTGAGGACAGACTGACAACTAGTGATGACTGATAACAGATGGAGACTGAACTGAGCAATGACTGACAAGCAGAGGTGTGACTTCCATAAGGAGAGAGGGAATGGCATGATGGAAAAGAGGATCGCCATCCAACCCCAACTCACACCAGAAACTTATCTGGGTAAACTCTATACAAATATAAATATCTACATTATGGACAACCTCCTGCAGAGACTACCAAAGTTTTATGACCTTCGGCATGAAGGAAAGGAAGAACCCCTTTGAGGAGGAAACCTCTTGGGATCCAAGGCCTTGGGCCCTTTCCCTCCAGGCTAGGGATAAAATTAGTGATGGCTCAGCTACCATAATTTAGAGACCCAATTCTAGGGGAAATGTTTAGAAGAAGGGCCATCACTTTATCCCTCTAACAGGAACTCCATGGAGGTGCTGTGAGCTGATCTCAACTGCTAAAAGAGGTTCTCCATGGAGGAGGACCATGCCTTAATGTGGAAGGTGGAGAGCAATGACTTCTGAAAATCACTCACCTGGCTGCCACCATGGGGAGACCTAGAGATGAAGCCCACCCTTAATGGGCAAAGTATAGGAATTGGGCCCTTGAGGGGCCAGGGCTTGCATAATTGTAAGATCTTTACCCTTGAGGGACAGAGGAAGGGAAGTAGGTGGAGACTGAGTGAACTTTACCTGGCTGGGGGGTATCTTTTAAAGGTGCTGTTGATATGGTCTGCACAACTAAAGGAGCCCCTGTGGACTTAGAGGCCCCACCTTTCAGCAGCTGAAATCTTAAATGCTATATCATGAGGTGCTGAAAAGTTGATCTGCACTGCCAAAGCTTCCCCCAGAGAGTAGAAAATTCCCAGCTGAAGGGCAGAAAGAGAAGGACCCTGCCGAGTAGAGGGGCCAACCTTCAAGATGCAGACTTCAAGATAGCAGAGAGAGACTGTCAGCATACAGGCAGGGAGTCCTGGAAGCCATGCTATGTTCATGACTGTCATGTGTCCGTGTACAGGAATAGTGGGAGGCAGATGGTGAAGCTGCATGGCAATGATCACAAGGTAGAAATAAAATGTAGGCATGGCAGAATGACTGACTGAGACATCAAATGACAACTAGGACATGTATGAAACTGGATGATACATGCGTGGACTGAAAGGTGAATGTATGCCAACCAATACTGTAAGGGAGGTCAGTATTAGTTGCTGATGCACTGCAAGCCAGGTAGGCTGAAGCAGTAGAGTACAACAAATGAAACTGCTAGGGAAAGCAGGAGCATATGGGAACTGATAACTAGGAAACAGCATGCTGCTGGACTAAGCAAAGTAATTAAACAACCAGAACACAAATGGGAGAGGTTGCCTTGCTAGAAGCCAGGTGAAAACATTCAATCATTGTAAGTGAACTGTGACATTGCAAGTGGTATGGAAGAGACAGGAAAATGGGAACCTGAAACAGCACAAGTCAAAACAAGAATGACAAAGGCAGGACACTGTGAAAACTAGAAGCTCACAAGAACCAAAACAGAAAGAAATACAAGAGGTACATGAGAACAGGAGTGTAGCAGGAACAGTTGACTGGCAGTAGCACAAACTTCACCCAGGAAGGTAAAAAGCAAAATACTAACCTAGAAAGCCACTGGAGGCACAAACCAAACAAAAAGCCCAGAAGTACAAAGGGAAAGCAGGAGACAAACACTGGGAGAAAAGGGGGATGGGGAGCAAAGCCCTGGCACAGCCTCTGGCTGTAGCAAATAAAACAGTGCTTCTGAGTGAGACTGGAGGAAGCTGGCTAGTTGCTCCCGCCTACTAAACTATAAGCATAGCCTTTGAATTATTGCTTAAAGGGGAACTGTTATCAACAGGATTTCTTAATGTCTGAAAGCCCATAAAAAGCTCATTTGATTGAGCATTTGTGTTTATCTGTGAGTCTTTGTAGTCCACAGTTATTCATATGTAAATCACCCTGTAATTAAGGGCTGGTGGCAGCCATATGTTTTGGGCTCCTGACAGGAAATGATGTCACCAAGGGTCTAGGTCCTCCTTTGACTGTATTTCATCCAACAGGTTAAATAGGAAATCAGCTGTTTTATTAAGTGTATTTTAAGGTGTTATTGCAACACTTTCTGCACCTATAATAATGGTTTTGTATGTGCATTGAAACTAGTGTTATCACCTTTACATTTCAAACTGTTAGTAAAAATAATCCACCTTCAGTACTGCTTTAACCTCTAGGATATACGGCACTGCCAGTCAAACATGTCAGTACAGATTTCTGGGGCTGCAACAGTACCGCCTTCTGTCTTTTTCCCATTCCCTCTCTTGCAGCCTTTTCTCTTACAACTTTGTGTGTGAACTCGGGTCTACAAGATGCAAATATGGCTATGCACCTACTGGACTGGCATCATGGCCTCCCAGTGCTCCCACAACATACCTGGGAACAAGCCGTTGCTTAGTGTGCCTCTCCTGGACAAAGACAATCTGTGCATGTGTTATGATTCTGAATATATGCTCTTTCTATCCAGATCTGACTTGAAAAGAAAGAAATAGGGCACAATTACTATAGTAGGCTGTTGGTTAACTAGGATCTGCAGATTAACCATTAGGTAGGGAAATGGGCAGACTAGGTGGGCCAAGCAGTCCTTATCTGCCGTCAAATTCTACGCTTCTACATTTCTATGTTTCTAGATGGACAACATTGTTAAAACATGCATAATCTGAAATGCATTATTAAAAGAGTATTTTACTTCTTCTGATGAAGTTAAAAGTTTAACAGTTTCTTACTGAAATACTTTGGATGGAATGGGATTTTGTAATTACAACACTTTCTACATTTATAATATTTATTTTGTATGTGCAATGAAACTAGTGAGTTACCACCTTTACATTTTAAACTGTTAGTAAAAATAAGGGAATGGGGAAATTGTTTAACCAGGAAAGGCACACTAAGCTGAAGTTTGTTTCCAGGTGTGACCTGGGAACACAATGAAGTTAAATGACTTGCTTAGAGTCACACAGTATGCAAGTGGGGACTGTGGGATTCAAACCCAGGTCTCCAGGTTTGTAGATCAGTGCCCTTAACTACTGCACTATACTGCCTCCTAATAATCCAATAGAATTCTGGCATTGTTATGGTAGAAAATCTCATTCCATCCAAAGTATTTCAATAAGAAACTGTTATACTTTTAACTTCATCAAAAGAAGTAAAATACTCTTTAATTAATGGTGACCTTTTTTTACATACAGATAGACACTTTTATCTCCAGTTACAACCTCCTGATTGATATTTGTGGTAACAGCCAGGAGCTTTTAATCAACACCTGTCAATCAAGCATCACCACAGAATGCTAACTGGCACGTAGTTTCATTGTGGGCGGGCTAAACATCTTGCCCAACAAGGCAGCTCTATTACTGAGCACCAGTACCAGCACTCAAGCTTTGCCACACACTGTTAAGACAAGTAAGATTTTAAATATTTTGAAATATCTATCTAGTTGATTCTGCCTTGAAAATGAAAAAAAATCAATCTGGTTGATCCTGCCTCTCATATCATTCAAGCTCGTCTTACACTATGCAGCAATGGTTACGGACTGCGACTTTTCAGAATGTTGCTACCACTGTAATGTAATAAAAAAAAAAAAAAAAAAAAGGAGAGACAGTCAGTGTATATGTGTGTGTCTGTGTGTATGTGTGTGTATGTGTGTCTGTGCCTGTGTGTATCTGTCTCTACCTGTGACAGAAGTGCTACACTAATTGAAATGTGCTGAAAGGGAAAATATATCACCATTAATTAAATAAAATAATGTGTGTGTGTGTGTGTGTGTATAAACCAGAATTTTACACACACACTTGGTGTGAGATACTTTTACGAACCCCTCGGGGTTTATGTTGCATCCCACACTTCGGGTGTGTGTAAAATTCTGGTTACACATGCCTACCCATATATTCTATATTTTAATAATGCATTTCAAGCTATACATGTTCTCCATCTATGTGTTTTTGCAATTAATAAACAAGTAATTGTGTCCTATTTTTTTCTTTTCAAGTCAAATCTGGATAGAAAGAGTATAATATTTTCAGAATCTTAACACATGCTCAAAACCCATTCTGCTGGATGATCGAAGCTTGTTCACAGATGTACTACCAGCTGATAACCAAAAGCTACACCTTTTAAGGCTGGCCCCATTATGCCAGACCAGTAGGTACATAGCCAAATTTGCATCTTGTAGACCTGAGTTCACACTTGACATTTTAAGAGAAAAGGCTGCAAGAGAGGGAATGGAAAAATACAGAAGTTGGTGCTGTGGCAGTCCCTGAAATCTGTACTGACATGAACACAGCCAGGGTTTAGAAATCCTGATACAGGCTCCAATACCTGTTGGCAACACAGAGCCAGCCTTGAGATGTGTAATTTTTGATCAGCTGGCAGTATAGCCTAGAGGTTAAAGCAATACTGAAGATGGATTATTTTTACTAACTGTTTTAAATGTAAAGGTGATAACTCAGTAGTTTCAATGCACATACAAAACCATTATTACAGATGTAGAAAGTGTTGCAATTGTGATTCTTGGACAGCTGGTTCTGATTACTCTATGCTTTTTTGTAAAATAAAAATGTATTATTGAATGTCTCTCTTGAGACATGCTGAGACAGTCTGTGGGATGCCCCCCCCGGTCTAAGCTAAAAGATGTATCCTAAAAGCCAGGAGATAATTACAGGCTTGAGGAGACACAAATTAAGGCTCTCCAGTTTATCTGGCTTAATTGTAGCTGCCAGCTGCTAGGATAGGAAATCATAAACTTTTATGATGTTAGAGGAAGAAAACAGGTTATGTCACTTAGGTGCTAAATCATAAATGGTCCTTTGATGTCTGTGAAAGAGCAGGATGCTGCTCATGGATGAAAAAAAGAACTTGGAAAAGTACAGACTTGATTGGGAAGTCACATGGGGAAACAAGTTTTTGCTGATGTCACCTATTGAATTTACCTTCTGAATGATAAGACTTCCTGTTTTGTATACTTTTTATATTCTAACAGGGAGGAGCTAGGTGACCTCATGCAAAAAGGTTGACAAAGCCAGTTTTAAACAGTATTCTGTTTTCCACTTAGAGACACTCATGTTTGTACTCTGAAGAAGAAACATCTACTTTAGATAGACAAGTCTAATTGTCTGGTGGTAGAAATTAATTTACACTTTTTAAATCGTGTTCTTTTTAAGTGATTGTATATTTCTGTGATATATTGTTCTGTATTTACCTTTTACATATTTTATCTATTTTAAGTAAACCTCTATTTTAAGAGACTACTTGGTGTGCCTTTGAAATTCTTTATTTGGCACGTGAAGCATATATGGCTAAATTTGACACTGTGCAAAGCTTACTGGTTTACCAAACTGGAAAATAGGTAAGAGTTTATTCTGAGGTCTTTCATAGAGTTTTTAAGGGTTCATTTTGTACACCTGGTTAGATGCCCATAGGCGAAAGATATCTGCCCCCACCGAAGAGCAGAATTATCTGAGCCTGTACATTGGGTATGCTAGCAAGAGGTTCACAGTTTTAATCCCTCCAGAACTTGAGACCAAACGTTGATTTGAACCCACAAAACAGACAGGAGGGTTACCCTGTTTCTGTTCCTGTTCACAATACTGTGCTCGGAGGTTGGCACTGTGGGAGCCTAGGGCCTGACCTGCTGAGTGGGGTTGTGACAGTAATAACACCTTAAAACACATTTAATAAACAGTCGATTTCCTATTTAACCTGTTGGATTAAATACAGTGAAAGAAGGACCTAGACCCTCAGTGATATCATTTCCTGACAGGAGCCCGAAACATATGGCTGCCACCAGCCCTTAATTACAGGGCGATTTACATATCAATAACTCTACACTGCAAAGACTCAAATATAAATCCAATGACTCAATCAAATTAGCATTTTATGGGATTCAGACATTAAGAAATCCTGTTGATGACAGTTCCCCTTTAAGCCATTAGCAAGTGAGAGCCCATTTCTTTATTAGGCTGTGAGCACCACAATCTCACTGGGTGCAGTGGCTTCTTGTGTACTGCTTCCATTGCTCCACAGGTTCATTACACTCTAATATAAGAAGTGGCTCATAACGGTACCCTGAAATTACCACCTTGAAGCTTCAGGGCTTGTGCCTCACATCCTGCTGGAGCCCACCAAATCAAACATTTTTACTTCATCCTTTAGTACGTGGAAGACTGAACTCATGCCCCCCACCCTCCCAGCCTCCTTTTCTACCGGGTGAGCATGTTAAGGGCCTCCAGTCTTTCCTCATAAGTTTTTATCCTCTGTACTCTTCATCACTCTCATGGCCCTGCATTGTACCATCTCTACTACCTAACAATCCTTTTTGCATTGGGGAGCCAGAACTGCACATACTGTAGTACTCCAGGTGGAGCTTGGCTAGGGCCTTATAAAGTGATAGGATCACTTTCCCTCATATCCAGTAATTTTAGTGTGGAGAAAACAGCATGGCACTACACCACGCAGTCAAAACAGCATAGATGAAAACAGCTACAGTGAAATACAGCACAGGCAAAATAGTGCTATACCTGTAGCTGCTTTCACTTTCCACTGCTGTATCTTCAAGAATGTTTATACATATTTTTGGGGGTGCAGGGGTGAAGCCCCCCACAATGGGGGGGTGCAGGGGTGAGACCCACCGCATGGGGGTGTGGGGGAAGAAGACCCCACAATGCTCCCTACTGTGTGCCTGTTCCTCCCTGCACTGTTTGTGGGGCTCGCAGTTTTGCCCCCATGCGAAATTGCCTCATGCTGTTTTGACTGTGTGGTTTTGTGCCATGCTGTTTTCTCCATGCTAAATTCACAGTAAACCCGGACTTCTGGAGGGATGTAGATGTGCCATTATGGGAAATCTTCCCGTCTCTAGGACCCCTCATTCCAGAGGTTGTTATCCTTTTGCTTTTGCCCAGATGGATTAAGCAGACTCATCAAATATACTTAATCAGTATAATGTTAAGGGTAGTCAAAAAAGTTATCACCAGACTATGGTTACAGCCAACTCCTCCATCTAGTAGGTCCTAGGAGGATACAATTTATGATATTTACAAAATGGAGAACCTAGTGGTGAAGCTACATAATAGAATTCCCATTCTTATGAATCACTAGATGATCTGGTTTCTCTGCATATCCTCCTACAGGCCTGATTTTGTGCCTTAACAGCAGGAATTACCTGCACGGATGGCCCGGCCAGCCTGTTACAACTATATAATTTTGTTCCGATTTTCTATGTATAACCAGGGGATGGATGGTTTAAGTTGAATTTCAGAACATGAAAGGTATCTACTTGTCCCTCGTGTCTGTTTACCCTTCCTTGACCTCTCCTCAATATAATGTTAACAGTGCCTGGTCGTACTAACTGACAACTGAACCACTTGAGTTGTAGTGCTAATTAATAATTCTTTCTTGTTTTTTAAGTATTTCCCAGATGAATTTATTTATTACTAGCTGTACTGTGGAAAACCAAAAATAAAAAGTAAAAAAATATAAAAATTCACAGTAAACCACTTTCCTTTATATGTTAGATATCCCTCTTTAATGCTCCCCAACATTCCTCCAGCCTTCTTGAAAACAGCGGCACACTTCTTGTCATGCTTTAGCCGCTAGTCTAAATGTGACTCTCAGCTCCTTTTCATCCCTCATTTCAGCAAGAGGAGTCCCACCAAGTGTGTGCTCCTACATCTGTTTTTCTCCCCAGGTGTAGCACCTTGATTTGGCCACACTGACATGAAGACTCAGGAGTCTGACCTGTCATTCAGCTTGTCCGGGTCCTCCTGAAGTTTGTTCCCAACCTCTGTGGAGTCAACCATCCTGGCAAGCTTAATGTCGTCAACAAACGCAAGCAGCCTGCTGGAGACTCCAGCTTCCAAATCATTGATAAATCTGTTAAAAACCAGTGGCCCCACCAGCCCAGTGCTTCAGTGGAAACACCACTGCCTGCCACACTTGTGATAATGATGAGTTTATGAGCAGACTTGGGCTGTTGGGTTGCTGGTGTTAGTGTGGCTTAGTAGGTACCACATATGCCTCTGAGCCAGAAGTCATGGGTTCTTGTCCCACACTAGGACTAAACTCACACCTCAGCGCTGTCAGCTGAATGCAGTATTGGGGGTGCTATACTGTTGGGGTGTGCCATCCTTCAGATGAGACATTAAATTGAGGTCCTGTCTACCCATCCTGGTACTGTCCTGGTAGGTGTCCAGGTGGAAGTAAAAGAACATTTTTCACAAAGAGCAGGGGAAATTTTTATTGAGAACAAAACAAGATAGGAAATCCTTAATACAATAAATCAGTCATATACAAACAACAAAACATTGTGAGCTCCATTTTAGACAAGCAATAAGAAGACAATAGCAACATTTGGTATGCATTTCTATCCCCCCTCTTTTTTTTGAAGTAATTGGAAAATCATTGTCAGTGATCCAAGGCATATCTATCCATCTTCTCTGTAATTCATCTTCATTACAAATTTTAGACTCCTGGTCCTATACTCTTTTAATATCACATCTTGCTTTCTGTACAATTTCTAAATATGTACATTATTTTTGTTGTAAAGTAAATAAGCAATGTGACAACCAAATGTTCCATTTTAAAAGAGATAAGATTACCTGTAATGTACCTTTATGCCATGTTCTCCGTTTAAATGGAAATGCTCCATACACTAAGATAGCATAAACTATTGAATTAAATACTGGTTCATTCCATATTTGTGAAAGATATAGCCAAAAACCCTTAATAAAACTGCATTGAAAAATAAGTGGTCTATTGTTTCTATCTGCTGAATGCAACTCAGCCTGCTACAATATCTATATGTAAGTTGTTTATGTTTATGGTTTTTTGCCTTTATGTTTATTTTTTCATGGCAGCTTAGTCAGTGCACATCCCAAATCTCTGGTGGAATTCTGGTATTATTCAGCCAATGTTTTAGGTCCACAATCATATCTTGGGGACATTTTTCAAATGCAGTTTCTACTGAACAGACAGAATGTAACAAATGTTGGTAAAGCTGTTTCCTCTGGAGAACTCTAAGATGTTGACAAGTAAGGCCTCATTGTTTAATCCTTAAGCATGTGTGTCTCTCAAATATTCTGAAATTATAGAGGACTTTATAACTGTTTTTAATGCATTTGATTCCCATAGTTGAATCCATGAGAGGCAGGTGGAAAAAAGTAAAGCTTCCCAGGTTTTATTTACTGTTGTAAGCAAGGGTTTAATATTTGTTATAAAAAAGATACTGTTAAACTATAGGATAGGATTTATCATATCCAAACCACCTTGTCTCTGAGGGAAGTATAAAATATTACTTTTTTATTGGGTTTAACCTACTACCCCATACTGCTTGAAAAAATAGGCTGAGTACAGATGTTTCTAATTTCTTTGGGGGGAAGGATATATAACTGATATATAAGAATACCGGAATTAAATACGTTTTTTTTTATATGTACTTTATTGTCAGTTCACAAAGTGTTTAAAATACATCATTGATTTAGCAGTTTTTTCTCTTTTTGCTTTTACATGTAAATGTAACTTCTCACTCTCCAAATTGAGCGACTTTGGTTACTAACAAAACTGTAAAACCAGTAAATAAAAACATGATGTAATTACCTAGGTGAGAAGGCTTGGCTAAAAGCATATCAGATTGGGTTTTCCAGTTCACAAGCTAGAAAGATTTTTTCTATATAGTAACATTGCTTTATCAATCATTCCATATTATTTCTATTTTATTTTATGTTAAACTAATGGTACAGGTGATGGTGCACTTTCGGGAGGGAGTCACTAAGCTCATTTCAATCTCCTTTTTTCCCCATTTTCCATCAACAGTCTCAGTTGGAAGACCCATATCCCATGTTCTCTGTTGGGTATGTCCCCTAGACTAGAGGCTTTATTTTATTTCATTTCAATTCATTTCAAGAGGGCCCACCTAGTCCATCCCCTAAGGCCCTTTTCAGTAGCATCGCTTAATTGGTAGGTTAGTTCTTCCATGTGCTGTATGTTATTGATAATCTGGATGCGCTCCTTAACAGCTGGTGAAGTGGATTGTAACCAGTTTCTTGTTACAGCTTTGTTATAAGTTAAAACACATATATACCACAAATATAGAGTATCCGCTCCCCTCATCCCCTCCAACATCAAATTTTGCACTAATAGCAAAGTGGGTGTCTGAAACAAAGTAGAGATCTTTTCTCCCACATCCTTTCTGGAATGTTCTAATTTAGGACATATATATAAAAAACATGGGTGGGTGTTGCTTTTAGCCCCCCACAGTGTCGCCAACAATTGGCTGAGTCTGTAGAAGAATATTTAGCCACCCTGTCAGGAGTAAAAAAAAAGCGTACCCTGATTCTCCACATGTATTCCTGCCAGAGATGTGACATGGTTGCCCTCGATGAGGATTCCCAGAGTTTAGCCCAAAGGGGGGCTGGTTAAATGAAAATCAGCCTCTCGTTCCCATTTTGTCTGTAGGGTTTGTGTCACCCTCTCCTCTTGTGAATTCAGATATTTATATATCTTAGTGATGGTTTGTTTTGCACTTGGTAAAGAGAAAAGGTCTCTAAGGGTTGGTCCAAGCCCCCCACTAGTAAGCTCCTCTCTGCCACGGAGCTTGTGTTGTATATAAGTGTACATCTGTAGATAGTATATTTTTTCACTGGGGTCCATCCCCATTTTAGAACACATTCCTGAAAGGAAAGTATTACACTGCCCCTCAACAGCCGTATGTGTGCACAAAACCCCCTGGCTGCCTGTTTCTTGTACCAGATTTCTCCCCGGCCTGGTATGAAATTGTTATTGGCTATAAACCATTTCACTCTCCATATATCTCTCTCTCTTTGGGCCAGGATATACCTAGAATAAATCCCATGCACTGAGAGCTACTTGAATAGGGGTTTTATCTGTTAAGTACTGTGATCTTTCCATACGAAACAGACTAATATGGACATGGAAATCTGGGCTAATGGCTTTTTCTATTTCTTGCCAATGAGCATTCACAGGGGGTCTGTGTCCAAAATAAAACCCACCTGACCTGTGCTGCTATCCAATATTCTTTATGATTGGGGACAGCTCTTCCCTCTCTCTGCTTAGGGGCTAACAGTAGCGTTCTACGGACTCTAGGTCTGTGATTATTCCAAATAAAGTTAAACACTTTGGCCTGTTGATTATTAAATATGTTTTTATTGAGTATACTCTTTTCATTTTCCCTATTTTCCACCTATTCCAGTTTGCTACCTTTTGATTTCCTGTTTTTAATTTCTGGGACCAATTCATCTCACAAAGATTACCATTGCCAAACTGAATACCTAAAATATTCGAGGGAGTTGTATGTATATTAATTTCCTGTATCTTGGTTTTATATTCCAGTGTATAGTTCAAACGCTGTCCTACACATTTAGTTAGATTCAAGGAGGCCCCTGATATTGTTCCAAAAGTTGAACATAAAGTTATTATGTCGATTATAGATTGCTCATCTGCTGCAAGGAGTGTCATATCATCTGCATATGCCATAATGTTGGAAGGTATATGCCCCATTTCTAATTCTAATGGTTTAATATGAATTGCATTATTAATATGTCTTAATAAAGGATCTATGAAAAATATATAAAGTAGTGGGCTTAAAGGGCATCTCTGTCATATCCCACATTTTATAGGTATGATTAGCCCTCTCCAGTCATTTACCCAAGGTATCACAGTTGCAGTGTTATAAAGTCCTACAATCCAAGAAATCACCAAATTTGGAATCTTAAAAAAAATTAAGCATTCCCATGGGAAATCATGACTTATTGAGTTGAAGGCTTTCTTTTGATCTAGTGAGACAAGATATCCATCAAATGTCCCACTCTTTCCCCTTTCTACCACCTCTCTTAGTAAAATAAGATGGTATTGGATATGTCTGTTTGGCACAGAACAAGTCTGAGCTTCAGATATCACATATTCTGTTACTTTTAAAATCCTGTTTGCAATAATTTTTGTCAACATTTTTATATCTGAATTTAGTAGACATATTGGTCTCCAATTTTCTAGTTTTGTTTCATCTCCTTTTTTATAGACATAGGTTAATGCTCCCATATTTATGCGAAAGGGTATCTCTCTAGTGTGCAAAATGAAATTATATACCTGTGTAAGCTCCTGCAACAGATATTGTTGTAAAATCTTATATATCTCATTAGGAAGACTATCCATTGCCAGTGTTTTCCTTGGGCTTACAGCCTGAATTGCATCTGCAGCTTCCTGCACACTAATTTGTGTACTAAGGGGTCCTAACAGGTATTGTGGGATTTTCAGAATATCCAGATTTGCTAAATAAGACCTTGATGTCACAGAATCACTAAGTAATGTAGCAAACATTCTTGTAGTATATTGAGACATTGGGCTGGATATTCAAACTGCGCCATTCTGAGGCGCAAGCCCTTGCGCTGCGCAAAATAGTTGCGCAGGGGTGTGGCCGGGGCGATAATCAAAGGAGCTGCGCTATTGAGCAACTCCTTTGAATATCACCCCCCAGCCACAGCCACTGTGCATGGCACAGTGGAACTTGCGCCACCGCAAGTTGTCAGAGTGGAGCATTCAACTTGCGGTGGCTAAAGTACCATTGCGCCATCCGCAAAATCCGCGATATTCAAAAGGTGACATGCAAATGGGGCAATAATTCATGCAAAGACACGGGGGCCATTTGCATCTGATTATGGCCCCATTTGCATACTATTAGGATGTAGAGCGCCCGATCCCCAGGACTTAGCGCTGGCACCCTGCCAGGCAGCAGCGCTGGGGACCGACGCACCCTGCAGCCCGATCGCTGACAGCAATGTGGCTCCCCTCCTGCCGTGACATATCCCTGGTGGTCCAGTGGATCGAAATGCCCGATCGCGGGGTATGTATAATAATTCCCACCTCCGTTCCACATCCCTGGTGGTCCAGTGGACCGACGCCCGGATCGTGAGGCGGTATGTATAATAATTCCCACCCCCTCCGTTCGTCCCTGGTGGTCAGTGGACCGATAAACTGTCGTGGTCTGCATAGATGTAAAATAACCCCCAAACTTATCCCTGGTGGTCCGGTGGACCGATAAGCCCGATCACGGACTGCATAGATGTAAAATAACCCCTCCGCCCCAAGACCATATCCCTGGTGATCTGATGTTCCCCACCCACCACCTCAAAGCCCCACCACCCCTCCCCGCGGCGGGCGGCAGCATCCACCCACCTGCCGCCCAGCCGCCAACTGACTGCCTGGTAGGGCTGCCGTGGTGCAGAGCAGAGCCAATGGGCATGCAGCCCATACCATTAAGACAGTCCAGATTGGTGAATGAATTCATTCACCAATCTGGACTGCTGTACGGTATGAGCTACACACCATTGGCTCTGCTCTGCACCAATGGGCGTGCAGCCTCACCGAGCAGTCAGTCGTAGGGCGGCGGGCGCAGGTGGTGGGATGCTGGCCGCCAATGCATCATGGGGAAGGGTGGTGGGGCTCGTGGATGGGTGGGTGGGGACACTAGATCACCAGGGATATGGTCTTGGGGCAGGGGGCTTATTTTACATCTATGCAGCCCACGATCGGGCTTATCGTCCACTGGACCACCAGGGATAAGTTCGGGGGTTGTTTTACATTTATGCAGCCCGCGATCGAGCTTATCGGTCCACTGGACCACCAGGATAAGTTGGGGGTTGTTTTACATCTATGCAGCCCCGGGACTTATCAGTCCACTGGACCACCAGGGATATGTTAGGGGGAGACTCTGTTGCGCTACGATCGGGCCAGTGGAGGGTGAGGGATTTCTACACTCTTGCCTGTGATCGGGCTGCAGGGGGGCACAGGGACTGGGTTAGGGCCAGCCACAGGTGGCAGCTGCTGTGTTGCGCCCTGCAATACAGCAGCTCACCTGTGGGTGGCCCTCGACTTAAGCCTTTTTGGCTCAAAGTCCTGCAGGCGCAGGTTGGGGTTGCATGCCAGACACCTCTGCACAGCCCGACTGTAATCGGGCTGTGCAGTTTATGCATGGTTTCTCCCCCTCCAGTTCAGCATGCATTCATTTGCATTGCGCTGTTGCTCAGCATCTTTTCTGTGGCGCAACTGTCTCCTGCTGAATATCACAGAATGGAGCAAGTTCGGACTTGCGCAGGTGCAACCCTTTTGAATATCTGGCCCATTAGGTTTAAAATTGAGAATTTATCAGTATGTAAGGTTCCATTCTCATTCTGCAATGTAACAATGTCTGTTTTTGATATTTTATTGTTACAAGTTTCAAAGGGACAAATAGTCTCTGCAGTACCCTGGATTCTAAACCTTTGTTGAAAGTAACTTGCATCTGCCTTTTGTTTATGAAAAGCCATCAAATCCTGTCGCACCTTATTGATTTCATCTGTTAAATTCTGATTTGTACTATATTCTAATGATAATACATTTTGAAATGTCCTTCTGTTTTGTAAATATGTTAAGTATGCTTGGTTACTAATAAATGTACTCGTATTTTTTAATAGGTTTCTTAATTCAGTTTTTGTATCATCCCACCATTGTGCTGGATTATCAAGCATAATGAAAATAGATTTTCTAGCCTGACAAAATTGTTTTAATTCCTCTGTTATGACAAAGCTTTGTACTAAAGATACATTACATTTCCAAAAGTTTGAGCCTTTCCATAGATAATCTGGTTCTCCAATTGCAATGGACAGGATTGCATGATCAGTAAGGGCAGATGGTTCTAAGGAAACCATATTAATATTAATATAGTGTATGGTGGAACGTCGTTCTCCACCGAAATCGATCATTTTCGAAACCTTGTAGTCACACACTAGTGACGTTCGCAGTACAACAGAATGATGTTTTCTACTGTACTGCGAACGTCACACTGTGTCCTCGCGAAGCATTTGACAGTTAGGGCTCACTCCATAGACACGACACATGGTGAAAGCAGCAATATCGGGGGCAGTATTAATGGTTAGTGTGAAAAGGTTCACAATGTAAATTTTTTTCCTTCTAGTAACTGTTTTTTTCCCAAAAACGAGTTTCCACCATACACTATAAAGAAAAGTGCATAGGAATGATTGACAACAGAACACTTCACCTTGTTACATGACAGCGGATTACCTCTCGAGCTGCACTCTCGAGCTAATCCGTCGTCATAGTGCCAACTCGGTGAAAGAATAGCCCTGTTGTCAACCGTTCCCCATGCACTATCCTATATATGTGCAGATTCAAAAATATAATCAATTCTGGTAGCTAACTTTCCTTTGTAAAAGGTTAGAGTATGTGTTTTAGTTTTATAAAGGTGGGAATCTATTAGGCAGGTAGTTTGTATCATATCAGATAGAAAATTAGAGTCACAGTAAAGTTTCCTTGTTTTTGCACATTTACTTTTATCAGAGAGGGACAAAGCACAGTTAAAATCATCTTCCATCAGAATAGTCATGGGCATATATAGGAAAGGCTTGATTTGTTTAAATAACTCAATCCTAGCTGTTTTTAGTTGAGGAGTATATACATTAATTAATCTGTAAGAAGTACCACTTATAGCTATATCCATGATTAGTACTCTTCCAGGAACTAAGTCACACAGTTTCAAGACTTTGAGATTTACTATAGTAAAAAGTATTCCTACTCCTGAGCAGGTTTCCGGGACAATGAACCAAAAGGAGGGTCCCCGAAACCAATTTTTCTGAGCAGTTCTTACTTCAGACAGAGTATGGAAGCATACGTCATGTAAAAAAAATATACCACAAATCATGGACATCAAAACTGAAAAAACATTTTTACATTTTTCAGTTTCATAATACTATTTACATTTACTGAATGAAGGTAAAGTAAGGAAGCCATTCAAAGAGTTGTTTGTATTTCCCTCTCCTTAGCCCCACTGCTTTCTGTATATCTTTCATCTTTGCTTTCCGTTTTTTTCCTGTTCCTTTTGTGGGAATATCATCACCCGTAGACCCCACATCCCCGCTATAGAGGTTACCGTTGAGGAGTCTGAATCATCCCCTGTACCTGTAGAAATGTCTTGCAGAATCTCAAAATTGTTTGAAGTTGCTATCTCAACAGGAGAGGGTGCCAGTTTCCCTCAAAACCTTGTAACTCTTTTTTCAGACTCTGGGGGTTGGGGGAGACATATTCGGTACCAGACCTTTAGCAATCAAATGTATAACTTCATTCTGTTGTTCCAGTACAGATGGACCTTCTCTTATCTTGTTTGACTGTTGGATCTGAGAAAGGTGATCTGGCTGCAGCTCAGTCACACTTGGTTGCAGTACTTGTGGGGGGGGGGAGAAATGTCTGCCTCTTGAAGGCTCGCTCTTTGTTTTTGTATCTTTTTCCTTTTGTGCCTGATTTATGCAATTCCTTTGCAGATCCCCAGCCGCCTTTTCTGGTGTATTGTGGGCAGCCCATTGGCAATTTTTAAAAGTATGTCCCACAGTGTCACACAAGTTACATTTCAGCTCATTGCTGCAGTGGTTTTCTGAATGCCCCAATTCCTCACATAGATTGCACTTAATTTGATCACACACACTGCTAAGATGTGACACAGACCCACATCTGTAACAAGCTCATGGTTGTCCCAGATAAAATAACACCCCCTGTCTCTTCCTATAAAAAAAGAGTTCGGCAAATGTTGCACTCCAGAATCAGTTAATTTTAGCAGGACCAAAACCTTCCATCCCCCGTCCAAATATTTTCTGAGTCAATAATTGCTTCTGGGTCTTTTAGAACAGTGCATTTTTGTTTCAGCCAATGAATCAAATCATGCATGCTCACTCCCTCATTGCGAAACAATCCTGTTATTAATTTTTGAGCTGGTTTGGTTAAGAGTATCACCACAAATGGAGTCCAAAGTGGAGTATTTTTTAGGCTGTTGTATTTACTCCAAAATCTGTCCAGGCTAGAGGTCGTCTTAAAACTTATGTTGTTTTTTGATTTGACTTACTGTTTGTTTTGGGTCATCTTAGGCCAAACTCTGTGGAGTTTGTAATTGCCATTACAGACATTATGCCCGTATTATTTATCACTTGATTAGAGTCAACCGTGAAATCTTTTGAAAATCATCCCTGAAGGTTTTGCCAAAATGTGACCATCGCTTGTTAAATTCAGTGTCTCCAGCTCAGTTCTACAGCATCTGCCCAGCTGACAGTCAGCCCCTTTGATGCTTCTGCTTCATCAGGCCTCAGCTGTGGTGGGCTGACAGCTTTCATGTTCCTGTCAGCGCATAGTTGGTTCAGTTTGCAGTTTAACTTCATCTTTGTAATCACAAATCTCCTCTCCTTGTCTTCTAGCTGGGTTTCTATTTGTTTCTCCATAATCCATTCCTCTTCCATCCTGCGATCAGTTTTATCTTGTGTTTCAGAATCAGACATGTCAGATTCGGTTGCAGAACTATTTAGTTCATCTGGAAACTCTCCTTATCTCAATGGTATTTTCGTTTGCCTCTGAAATCTTTGTTACTACAGGAATATCCTTATCTGGATGAAGTTCTAGTTCCATAATTTCCTCCTGCTCCACAGCACTCCTGGATGCCATCTTGGCTAGAAGCCAGGGGACAGAGTCTTCCCCTACTGCACAGTAGGGGAATTTCCCCAGTGTCCTAGACAATATTCCCCTTCCCATAAAACGGGTTCATGCAATTGTCCAAGGCTGTATGTGGGAGCTGAGGTGCAAAATGGCTGCCACTACATGTTCAGTCACTTCACTACCAGTCTAGCATTGCTCGTAAAGCATTTGGGATACAGTGTGTACAAAAAGCACTATATTAATGCTGATTCATCTTCTTTGTCTTCTGGGGCCACCTGGGAGAGGTTGGATGAGCATCCAAGAGATTTATGTCCTCCTTCTGGGGTGGGGGGTCTGGACATACTACCCAGTGGCTTCCCTCTAGTGGAGAACAGGTGGTAATGCAAAGAAAGTTCCAACAGCATGGGTGCTTGAGCTGATTAGGAGCATGTGTGTGTGTGTGTGTGTGTGTGTGTGTCTGCATGCGTGCGTGCGTGCATGCATGCATGTGTGCGTGCATGCATGTGTGTGTCTTTGTGTGTCTGTGCATGTATGTAGAGGCATTCACTCGTACTTGCCGCATTGCTCTTGGGGGCTCACAAGGAAGGGAGAAAATGGAAGTCAGAAAAGCCCTGCCGGCAGGATGGCATCTAAGCCATCACAGACCCCACACCACTGACTAGACATGGCCAAACAAACCCCACACCACTGACTAGACATGGCCAGCATCTGGATGAGGACACTGGTAGTGGACAGATTTCTTTCACTAGCCCTAGCCATGGTGGGGGGGGATCTGTGAGGGATTAATGGCTGGTACGTTCTGAGGCAGGTGGGTGGTGGGGCTGGGCAGCTGGGATAGAAGGGGGATGTCGGGGAGATGGATAAGCACCTTAATGAAAAAAAAAACAGTGGCCCCAGCACTAATCCCTAAGGGACAACACTGAGTAACCCTCTCCACTTAAAGTATGCCCATCCACTCAACCCTCTGCTTCCTGCTCCCAGCCATTCAGCAGTCCACACTGTGCATGCATCGAGTATACAGCACTGGTGTACTTTGACCAGAAGCATATCATGCACCACAGTGTCAAAGGTCCTGCTAAAGCCCAGATAGACTATGTCCATAAACCTGTCCCTACCCACCTTCCTGGTCACCCCCTCGAGGAATGTGATCAGGTTGGTTTGGCATTTTCTGTCCCCTTCAAAAAGCCATGCCGAGAGGGATGAGAACCTTGGCTTCAGTCAAGCAATCCATTACTCTGTCTTGCTAATGGATTCCAGGACCTGGCCTGGCACTGTATGCATCAGGCTGACTGGCTTATAGTTGTCCAAGTCCTACAATGCCCTTTTCTTGAAGATTGGGATTACACTGTCCACTTTACAGTCCTCTGGTGCCAAACCTGTACACATAGTCTTATGAAAGATCACTGCAAGAGGCCTCACCAAATGTTCCTTTAGTTCCATTTTGATCCTGAGGTCTATTCCATTCACACCTTAAGATTTATGTGGCTTGACCTTTACCAGGTAGTCAACTACTAGGGTAGGTGTGATGTCCATAGGTTGCATTGTGGTTGCGCCATGGCGCTTACCAATGAGTAACCTCCCCTCCCCATCAAACATTATTTCAGCTACTCTCCCATTGGTTAAGTACAGCATTATGACATACCCATCCTACAGTTGTTATCTTGTTTATGAAGATAAACATTTTTATCTTGATAGTAGATATGTCATGAACGAACTAACAACATTTATCTGGTAAAATGTATTCTCCAAGTTTGCCTGAAGACATGTGCAAGTAAGCACCCCATGTACCCTAATTTATCATAGTTCAAGCATTGATTTTAAGTTGGGACCATCCTATGGGCAATGCTTGGTGGTGGTGGTGTCACCGCAGAAAGTATAGTTTCAAAACTTTGCATATCATTTTTAAAGGCTTGATGCAGCCCTGCTAAAGGGTGTGTATAAACACAGTACTCATTTCAGGGGTGCACTATTATCAATGCAGAGATTTATGCAGTGTTGATGTACTTATGGTGTGTGTGTGTGTGAGGCTATCAAGCACTAATGTATCATGAGTAAAATATTGCACAATTCAAAAATGTGGCTATAAGCAAAATAGTCCACTGTCTAGCAAGCTACCCTGTTTAGAAACCTTTCATGAGAAGGCAACTATTTCTTAAAAAATATCAACTTTCTTTAGAGTCTAACAAATGCTTCATTCTGGTATTTGGTGTTAGCAATTAAATATTTTTTGCGGCTGCAGTTACAAAGTGAAATGTGTAGGATTATTCAGCTCACAGAATAATATACTTAATTACTTGGTGTTATCGCAAGATGATTGCCTGGACCTGGAAACATTTGAACATTCACACCACTTAGCAGAAATGCAAATACTTACTTATTTTAAAAAGGACTAGGCAAACTGATTTGCTGATTTGAAAAAGTTCTGCCCCCTTCCCTTCAAAGCAGCACCATGTTCAGAATTTAAACTACTTCCAATTATAAGTCATTGAATATTCTTGAGCGTAACAAAGCTTCAGATTGGCTACTAGAGAAATCATTAATCTCTTAAAAATGACAAATACAGTGGTCAATCCACTTTACATGCCAGCAATGTATTCCTCTTTCCAACCCCACCACCACCACTCCCCACAGAGTTCCAAACAGGAAAGTAATTTTTTTTTATTCAAAAAGCAAAGTTATTATTGCCATTCCACTTATAATCACAATAACTACCTTGAAACCAATCAGTTCCTAGGATTAATGACCAGCTTATGGGAGGTGGCCTTTGACTGTGCCTCAGTCCACCCATCTCCCAATCTCATTATTTATCCGTAGGGCATAACCAACTTTTCTGTTGTTATTGCTTAAATCTTTTTTTTCTTCAGGCTCAGATGAATAATGTGAATTTTTTATTTTTCAAATGTTCACAGGCAAGTTATGAGTAATGCCTAAGTCCCAATCCTAGTCATCTCAGACCATGTCTTGGATGAGTTTGATGCTCAAAAAAGTTCCCATAATTGGCCAGTAGATTAACCACAACATCCTCTTGATACTAAAATTCAAGGTGGTTACCCTTAAAGGAGACTGTAGAGCACAAGTCATATTACACTGCTACACATGAGCCATCCAAATGGCCAGAAAGTTATATACCATGCTAGCGAGATAATTGCCATGTTCATTTGCTTTACTCCCTGGTCCCTAAGTAAGCAAGTTTATATTACGAGATTCTGATGCGCAAAGACGACCCCAAAGATCCTGGCCTGAAATCCCAACAGACAGAATCCCAATGGTAGACAGCCACACTCCTGATGGTTCTACCTCCTCCCGGTAAGTAAGGATTAACCCACGAGGAAGCCGTGGGTTACAATGGAATTAATCCATAGCTGGGGGGGGGGGGTTGTCACACGGGGCCACAGGCAGGCCCCAGAGACAGAAAGACACACACACATTTTCAACATTGAGGATTCCGAGGACTTTGTTTCCCAATGCATTGTTCTGCTATGGCTGCTGAGGGTACAGCAACCATGGATTAATTGAGAATTAATCCACTGTCGCCTGATTGCTCCTGATGAATGGGAGTGCTCCATTTTCCCTGGCCATGTTATAAATATATATAAGCAACTCCAGGTCACCACACAATGGGGAATGTGCCTGTCAGGAGGTCCATCATACCATCAGGATTCTGTCCATTGAGATTTCGGCACTGGGATCATCAGGGTCAGGCTTTTGCATGTCAGAGTCTTGTAATACTACCAGTAAGAAATAAGCCACACCAGGAAGAGCATTTTGGGGGTACTGATGCATGCCTCAGGTGTTTGTGGAACAAGGCACTGACAATTGTTAAATGCCTTCAAACATCCAGGAGTGCAACAATTTCCTATAAAGCTAACACTAACAAGCATTTGTCAATGCTGAATGTTGCTTGCTTCTATGTGCTGTTTAGGTATTTGGAAGTCATTGGAGCGCAAATATTGAAAATTTGCAAACTTACGAGCGTGCGTGGGAACTGCGCAACTTTCGCTCGTAAAACAGTCATTTTTAGGAATTTTTTCACCGAATTTCAACATAGCCATTTTAAGACCTCTACTCATGAACAGTGTCACTGTGATTTTGTTAATGTGTCCCATACATTGAGTTTGCACACCTACTGCACCATTGTGCGCTACATGGGCGGAAACACATTTTGGGCAGGATGTGAAAAATGACAGCTGTACTGCTCATAAGGAGGTGTGGTAAAATGGCAATGTTGAAAATCTGGAGTGGAAATATTGAAAATTCGCAAACCTACAAGCGTGCATGGGAACTGTGCAATGCACACTCGTAAAACAGTCATTTTTAGGAATTTTTTCACCAAATTTTCAACATTGCCATTTTAAGATCTCTGCTCATGAACAGTGACACTGTGATTTTCTTAATGTGTCCCATACACTGAGTTCGCACACCGACTGGGCGATTGTGCGCTACATGGGTGGAAACATGTTTTGGGCAGGATGTGAAAAATGCCAGCTGTACTGCTCATGAGGAGGTGTGGTAAAATGGTAATGTTGAAAATCTGGAGTGGAAATATTGAAAATTCGCAAACCTACAAGCGTCCGTAGGAACTGTGCAACGCACGCTCGAAAAACAGTCATTTTTAGGAATTTTTTCACCAAATTTTCAACATAGCCATTTCAAGACCTCTGCTAATGAACAGTGTCATGGTGATTTTCTTAATGTGTCCCATACATTGATTTCATACACACCGACTCACCATTGTGTGCTACGTATGAAACATGTTTTGGGCAGGATGTGAAAAATGACAGCTGTACTGCTCATAAGGAGGTGTGGTAAAATGGCAATGTTGAAAATCTGGAGTGAAAATATTAAAATTTCATGAACTTACGAGCCTGCGTAGGAACTGCGCAATGCACGCTCGTAAAACAGTCATTTTTTGGAATTTTGGCACCAGATTTTCAACATGCGGTTTTTGGGACCCCTTCTCATGAAGCTCTGGGGATTTAAATGCTCTGTGGTGAGTCTTTGGGCTTTTATTAAGATAAAACTCACTTTTGTTACATCTTACCTACCCCAATTCCAGGGAAATATGTATTTTTTCCTCTGGAGTCATGGGTGTGGGAGACAATTAAACTGTTTATTGAAAATCAAGGAAAGATGTTACAACTATTTAGCTGTTGCTCATTTTTAATAGTGTCCTTTATGTTAGCTCACTTATTTATTGTAGGTACAAAAGGTAACACATACAGTATATATAAAGGTTACAAAACGCCTACAAAAATATAAATTTATTCTGTCACCGCTGAATGAAAAATACAATACAACTCCATCATTACAGCATACATACTGTAGAAACATAGAAACATTGAATCTGTGGGCAGAATGATACCGATGGTCCATTGCGTCTGCACATATTACAAACTATAACCCACCCCAGGACCTAGTGGCCTGGTGGGTTGTCCCCCTCTCTCCTCTTCCATCAAGTAAAACCCCCACTCATTCCCCGATGGGACTATGAGCACTCTTGTGCTGTCCCAGTCATGGTTGAATACTTTTGGGGAACCAGCCCCGCCACTTCCACCAGATATCTGTTCCATGGCTCCAGCACCCTCCAGTGAAGTAGAACTTTCTTGCATCCATCCTGACTTTACCCTCACTTAACCTCCAATTGTGTCCTCTTGTGGCTGTGTCCATATTTCAAACATATAGGTCTTCACCTTACACCTTCATTATATCACTCAGAAACATACATGTCCCTGTCATGCCCCCCCTCGCATCTGGCCTCCAGCAAGTACATGTTCAGGGCCACTAGCCATTCCTCATAGCATCTGCCTTGTTGGCCCTGGGTCATTTTGGTGACTCTTCTTTGTACTGACTCCAGCCTGTCTGTGTCTTTTCTCATGTGAGAGCTCCAGAACTGGGTACAGTTTTGCAGGTGAGGCCTTACCAAAGATCTGTTATGGGGAAGTATCACTTCACCTCACTTCTCCTGCTGTCAGAATCCCTCCAATACACCCCAGCATGCCTTAGTGCGTTGACTGGTTTGCTTGAGGCAGTCACTGATGATGAACTGCAGATACTTTCTTTTGGTGTAGTTGTCAGCCTGACTCCTTGTATCCATACTTCATGCATGGGTTCCTTTTTCCTACATGCATCATCTTGCACTTCTTGGTGTTCGATCTCAACTCTCAGATCTGTGACCCCCCCCCGCCAGCATCTCTAAGTCCTTCTGAAGTTTTCTCACCCCTTCCTTGATAGCTACCTTGCTACATAGTGTTGCATCATTAGAACAGAGAGACACATCTTGCCCTGTATAGCTTCCTGTGTCACTAATGAGCATACTGAATAGGATGGGTCCCAGGACTAATCCCTGTGGCACTCGACTTGTGAATCCCACATCTCAACAACATACCAGCATTGGTAGTAAACGGTATCCGGCATTCAAATCAAGTAGTTCTATGGCAGTATTTATCAGGTCATATGATGGGTCACAGATGGGTAAGTTCCCTGGATTGTGAACAGGGGCAAGCAACTGGGTAGGGGATCAGAAAGGGGTTGAATAACGTTCCAGAACTTATCAGGGAAGTTAAGGTTACTCTAAAGGTCTGTGGCAGAGTAATTGAATAGAGATGTTTGGGTACTGCAGATATGTTCTGTAATTTAAGCCACTATTTGTTTCCGATACAACTTAAAACCAGATATTTTGGTTGGATCAGATAATGATTATCTGGTTTGATTATTCAATTATTCTCTTTTCCAGCATCACTTAATGGGACTTGCTGTCTGCCAATCTTTTTTTTTTCCTTTTTTCTTTGAAAAGTTTTACCAGGAAAGACATACTGAGCTAAGATAACTAGCTTGCAGACGCGTCCAATCTAGTCTGGGACTTTCAGATTTGTCCTTGGTAGTAAGAGCATGGTGGCTGTACAGACAGAAGGCTAATGTGGATGATCTTCACTTACAGTAGCACCTCATCTCCATGTTTGTCCTCTACGCCCATCATGCTCTACACCCATCATCCCCACACCACCACAGCAATAAAGGTGTTAGCAGGGGCTATGGGGGATTTGAGAAAAACCCTGCCTGCTTTAGGGCTGTCCCTTTAAGATCTCAGGCTTGCTCTGCTTGCAGAGGCTATTGATAAGGCACTCAGGAGAAAGTGTTTTTGAGTCACACTGGAGTCCCATACAAGGGGACCAGGAAAGAGAGTCAGAAGAGATGAATAGTTGGGAGGCTGGAAGCAGTAAACAGCTTGACCACTGAGAATGTATTGTGTGGAAGTGTACATCATACTGAATGTAAACTGCTTTACTTTTCTTTTGTGCATTTGCTGAAGTAAAGTTAAATTTATTCCCCTCGAAACTGGTGTCCATGCAAAATATTTGTCTGTGAGGGTTCCTTTGTAACACTGCCCAGCCCACTACCCTCACACTGGCCTAATGGGTCTGAAGGGAGGATTGGGATTGATGGTGAGACAATGACAGGGAGGGAACACAAGTGTCATGAGTGACTTCAAGCCATTGTAAAATGCAAGTCATGACACTTGGCTTCCCAGGTGGCCACATTAGTAAAGCCAGTAACTTCAGTCACTTCACTCAGTACAAACATCTGCCAAATGAAGCCACATCGTCATTTTAAAATCAAATGGGCCAAACAATTTTACACAATTTAAACCGTTTATGTTAATGTACACTGCAGTGCTAACCTTAAAATCACCTCTAGTCATTACAAAGAAGACTACTACTTACTGATGAATTTAACAAAGTAAGTAAGTGCAGTGCAAGCGACGACGAAGCAAGCCACCTCGTACAACCGACAGACAGCTACACCGTGCTTCACTCGCTCACTCTTCAAGAGTGAGCATGACACCAATGACACAAGTTAACTACTGACATGAGCTGTACAGCCTGTAGAGTCTACTTACTTACCACATGACTGTAACAGTGGTCCGCTAACAGAATCATGTGGTAAGTTAAGTTTAAATTCATGTTGCAAGTGCCTCCCCTACCCGTCTGCCGATGCCGATAAACATGACATGTCTGCTTTGACAGACATAGAGTGTGCGTGCGTCAGACAGACTGGAGTGGGCTGTGATCATTGGGGAGGAGCGAGAAGGGAATGAATGTCTAGCACTGTAACTGGGGTGCGAGTAGATGAAGATTAAAAAAAAAGAAAGGAGTTGCTATTTCCCAGCAGAAGTCTGGCTAAATTTCCTGACAGACTTCTGGCTGAAATGACGGTCAGGTATTCGCCCGACCTGCCTGCCCCCCAACCCCACCCTGCTATGCCCCTGAGCTGAGGCTTGTCAAGGTTTGAAAACAATCTGAGTCACCTGTTTTGCAGGTTGTGACATAACCTCTCCACAATAGCAACCGCAACTCAATTACCTGTAGTTCAGTGGCACCCTGAATATGTGTTTGCTCAGCAGGCAAAGGACCAGTGGTTCAAATTCTGGCAGGAACTTGAACATTTATAGTGTATGGTCGAATGTTATTGGGTATGGAGATCCACTGAATTTTGGCATGCTTTCCGTTCCCCTACTGCCTCCAGCCAACCAAAAGGCACCTTTCTCACATCGGGGAGCAATAGCACTGCTGTTGCCACTAAAATACAAGACTCAGTGTTCTGACTCATTCTTGAGTTCAGATCCACATCGGGAGCAGCAAGGAGTCGAGAGGACAGGCAAGACTGACAGAGTCCTCCCCCCCCCATGTCCATAGGAGAGTCCTGCCAGCAGAACATGTTGTGGCTCAAACATTGTGACTTTGATTTTTTGAATTTTGGCCTTCTTAGCAGTTTTATACACTGCTTTGAATGTTGTCTAGTAACTCAGGATGCCAGACAGGTCATGAGGGTGAGTTTTTGCCCTCCCTCTTACCCCTCACCCGCCTGCCCAAGTATTGTATAGTCTTCAAATTGACTGACATCTAATGCTGGTTAATGCTAATGGGAGCTTGAGGTGACACATGTGAGTATGTGGGCTTGTGTGTTTGAGAGCTTAGTAGTTCTATCTGCCCTTATCTGCTAATTACCTTCTGCAATCTGGTGTTTTATGTAATTGAGTTCCCCAGGGCTGGGCTTCTAAATGTATTATTTTTGCACAGCATTACTGTTATTGCTCAGTTCAACACTAACTCATTAAAGCCTCAACACAGTATTTAGCTTTGCAAATTCTGCTTTTGTTCCCATTTGCCTCTAACTGTTTCCCAGATATTCACAGCAGGGTTTATGTTAAACCTGCCTACTAACATATTTGCCTAGTGTTATTGAAGTCATTATGCTACTTTCCTATTTTGTGCTGAAGTTACCTACCTCATGCTCGCTAAAGCTACCATCTGCTCATGTTTGCCTAATGATCTCTTGATACATGCCTGAATTACTTTTTGATTATCTTGCTTAAGTTGCTAACTGCTTACCTGTTTAAGTTGCTGCCTAATTCTTTTGCTTTCTCTAGTTTGCTGATTTTTGGCAAACTTGCAAACTGTTTGCTTAAGTTTGTTGCGGTTTTCTTGCCCTGTTAACTCAATGCTCATTTGTATAAGGTGCACCATGCTTCGCCTAACTAATTTACTTTAACCCTCCTATCCCTTTCCACCCCTCCTTTGTTCAGGTTCCCCCTCTGTCCATTTTCACCTTCCCTCCTCCATCCCTTCTCTCCTCCTCCTTAACAACCTCTGCTCCCTCACTTCTACACAAACCCTACCCGGTCCCCATCCCTGCTTCCCCTCTGTTAACCCAATTCACTTTGGTATTTTTCATACCTTCTCTCTTAATCTAGAATTCCTCCATCATTGCTGTTTTTTCCCCATCCCCCTTCCCCTGCTCACCTTCCCTCTCGACAAACCAGGCGGAAGTGGTCATCAGCTATCTTTCTTCTCCTCACTCTCCTCCTTCATTCTGGTAAAGAACTTAACCCTGTCCCCCCTCCCCCTCCTCCACCCTCTTCCATACCAAAAGGCTTCCAAATCTTCCATCTGAATGCAAGGAGACTCCCTCCAAAACTAGACATGCTTAAAGTATGGGCCTCTGTGTACTCCCCAGACATCCTCTGTATCACAGAAACCTGGCTCTCTTCCAGAATCCTTGACCCCCAGCTAGCACTGCCTGATTACCACCTGTTTCACCAAGAGAGAGGTAAGCGTGGAGGTGGTATAATCATATATACTTGCCAGTCCCTCTCCTCCTCCTCCATCACTCACACGGAGGCTCTCCCCGCCTCTTATGAAATACTCCAACTAAAACTATCCCTCCCCTCTACCACCCCAATTTTTGTAGGAGTTCTTTACATCCCTCCAGAAGCCTCTCCCTCCTCCCTTCCTAACACCCTTTTCTTTCTTCTCCCTTGCTGCGTCAGGGAAGATCATCCTTCTTGGTGAACCACTGTATCCCTAAACCTCACGCAGCTAATCACTGAACACACCAGGCTCAGCCCTCATACTGCTAACCATGCCCTCCTGGACTGGGTGCTGTCCTCCCACCCCCATCGGATCACACTTGCTGGAATACTCCCCAACTCATTCAGTGACCACTGTCTAACATACTGCATTAGGAAGGTTTGCCCTCCCCTGTCGTCACCGAAATACATCTGGCACAGGTCCCTCGGGTCCCTTGACACTGAAGTTCTCACTGCAGATCTTGCCTCCTCTGACTGATCCCTCATCTATGCTGCACATTACATTGATCAGGCCCTGTCCCTCTTTATAACCATCCTTAATAAGATCTGGGACACACATGCCCCCCCCCAAAAAAACTAGGAGTCTAGCACCTTCACCACCCATGGATCACACCAGACTTCATAGAGATGTTTCAGTCCTGTGACCTAGTATGGGCTAACTTCAAGTCCACCCACGCTTCAGCTGATTTACAGCTCTACAGGTCACTTAGGAACTCCTGTACCAAGGCAGTTCGAACAGCCAAGACTCTTTATTACAAGACAAACATTCAGTCCACCTGACATTCCCCGGCCAACTTCTGGAAAGTGCTGTATTCCCTATTTGACCCTCCAGCCCAGTCCCCCCCCCCCCATTAGAAGATGTTTCACTCATCTCCGACCCACTAATCGTTGCCTCTCTTTTCAACCATTTTTTCACCACCTGCACCCTACCCAGCCAGTCCTTTCCAGACCTCCCTCCAACTGCCTCACCTACTCCTGCAGACGTGTTTAGTTTCCCTCCAGTCACCCCCCAGGAAGTCCTCGAGGCCCTCATATCCTTAAACCCCTCAAAATACAGCCATGACAGGCTAAACACTAAACTCCTCTGACTATCAGCCCTTGTCATAACTCTCCCTCTCATGCACCTCCTAAACCTGTCCTTTTATTTCTGCGCCATCCCTCAAGCCTGGAAAATGGCCAAAGTCCTGCCATTCCCCAAATGGGGTGATCCCTCCTTCCCTGGAAACTACAGGCCAGTCTCTCTACTCCCCTTTCTAGTGAAACTGCAGGAATTCCTAGTATTCTTCAGGCTTACCACATTTCTTTTTCTTTCCATATTTTCCTTTATGCACCTCTGGCAGGCTGGCCAACTGTATCAGCCCATCTCTTCCGGCGCTGTGGCTGTTCTGAGTCTCTGATTCCTCTAACCCTGCAGGCCATCAGTGCTAGCTGGGAGGCTTCTTTAAGCCCTGACCCCCAGTTTTTCCACCTTATTTTCTCCCATTTACCCCAGAACCCCAGACAGGGTCAGGCATGTGCGTGGAAGCACGTATGCACACCTTGGCCTGAAATTACTCCACTCCTCCCCACCCCTGTTCTAGTGCTTAGCCCCCCCGATGCCTGCACCACCACCATGCCTCCACATGGTGGAGGTCAAAGACTGGGAGAACTAACCTCCCCGATCCAGGAGAGGAGAATGGTCTGGCACCCACTCAATCCTCACCCAGGTCCCCCCCGGCCGATCCCCAGTGACCTATGCTCATCACCAAACAAGGGTCGCCGGTGTGGCAGGAGGTAAGGTGCAATGCCCCAGCCCTCTACACCACTGGGCCAGTTCAGGCTTACCACCTTTCTTGATTTCTCATCGTTCCTCTCCCCCTTCCAGTCTGGTTTCAGAAAGAACCACTCCACCATCTCCTCTCTCCTCTAAGTAGCTGACTCCATTCTCACAGGGATGGACAAAGGATTCAGCACAGCAGCCATTTTAATCAACCTAGCCAAAGCCTTCAACTCGGTATCCCACCACCTCCTCCTAAATAAGTTGACCTCATAAGGTCTCTCCATCCCCACCATGAACTGGTTCCACTCCTATCTATCAGGCCACCTGCAGTCAGTACAGGTGGGTAGCATACTGCCCGCCCCACCCAGGCCAGAGTACCCCAAGGTTCCACCCTGGGTCCAATACTATTTTTTATTTTTCTCAATGACCTCCCTTCAAACTGTGCCTCCTCGCACATACATATGTATGTATGCCGCTGACATGGTAATTTACACATTTGGTCTCTCAACCACCACAGTTGAAGCCACACTCCAGCATGACTTCATAAATGTGCAGCACTGGTTCCAGCCAAACCAACTCAAAATTAACACAAAAAACTGTGTCCATGACATTCAGTACTAGACAGAAACTAGCTAGGCTCTCATGTTCCCCTGTCTTCTCAACCCTTGATGGCACCAAACTTGAGGTATTCCCAGCCTTCAATTATTTGGGAGTTTGGTTGGACAGCAAACTGGACTTCTCCTCACACATTAACACAATCCATTCCAAGCTCTGCCCCAAGCTTAGTGCTTTATACCACAATAAGGACAGCCTCTTCCTCCCAATCTGCTGGGAGCTGGTTACCAAATTGACTTTCCCTATCTTTGATTACCCCGATGTGGTCTACAGTTCTGTCCCCCTTTCTTACTCACCAGACTGGATACCCTCTACAACACGTTCTGTTGTTTTGTTTCGTAGTTATCAAATCGAAAATATTCACAACAGCAAATACTGATCGGGTTTACACTATGAGACATTTTGTTAATTGCAGTATTAACAGGGTTGTTTGTTTGGCTAGTTGTTCATGTGGCATCTTTTATATAGACAAGGCAAACAATGTTTAAACTTCAAATTGGGGAGCACCTCAGCTCTATCTGGAATCAGGACACACACAATGCTCTATACTCCCACCTTTCTGATTCGGGGGGGGTGCAAAACCAGTTCAAGTTTTGTGGTATTGAGGCGCTGAATATAGGTCCGGGGGGACGACAACATTGATGCCAAACTCAATCAAAAAGAAGCATTTTGAATTTTTACACTTGGGGGCGATGAAATCCCCAGGACTTAATCAAGGCTTTGAACTGGCAATCTTCCTTAAGAAACAGAAGTCAAGCTGTCTGTGTTCCCATACTAGTATAGTGTCAAATGTATTTTCAACTGGTCTGCCTGGCTTAATGAGTGCTGCACTAATGAATTTAGTTAAAAAATTACAGCAATGTCATTTTATATAAATATTGTAACATCTATGTATTCATTCATTCATTCAAGGCTACTGACTGTGAATATTTGTTTAAATTGTTCTATTGAAATTATTGTGATTGTTCAGATAATACCAGTGCCAATATGCGTACACTGTTGCTGAAACATAGGGGTGCCTTTGTTAACCCTTTCAGTTTTTTTTTTATTTTTCTAGATTTTTATACTTTCATTTTCTTTTGTTTATTTTATGGTCAGTTGCTTGCTTTATGATGTCAATCCAGGTCGCATCTGGAAATGAGTGGATTTCCCACTCAGTATGCTTATCTGGTAAATCTTGTTAATAAATAAATAAATAATTAATTAATTAACACTGTGTGATCACATATGTTTTTTATATCACTGCTGATGTATATGAGGAGGGGGCTTGACCATGGGGGATACTCCCTGATGATGCGTTAAGGGAAACCAGTCAGAGCCTTGTGGGTAGTACACTGTTCCCTCCATGACAGGTCTTAAATACTTTGAGAATAAAAGTGATTTTTACTGCAAGCATGTTTCCGCGATGGTGGGTGGTCCTTGAACCTTCAGCATTGCTCACTAGCCTGTTCTTTAGCACACCCCAGTTGTGGGGTGGCCTTGCATGCCAGTCCTTGCAAATTATATCACACCTGCAAGTTTCAGGTTTGAAATCCTTCTAGTTTTTTAGTTACAGGTGAGCAAAAAAAGGTCTTAATTTATGCATGTTTTATGTTTTTTGCACCTGTGTATCTTTTCCCCTGGTGAACCAATTGTCACAATGTTTTCAGGATCCAGATATCCTAGCACCAACTATGTGTCTTCCTTATTTTAAGTAAAACAGTTCAGCAGGGGCAGAATTATTAAGGTGCATAAATCAGCGTTCAACATTTTAAGTGCTTACTCAACCATGCCTATGTAATATATATATTAGGTTGCTATTAACTCTCTCTGTTTCCCATAAATACTCAGCGAGAATTTGAAAACATATCATAGCAGAACTTATTATGTTACAGGTTTTGATAACCTACAATAGATGTCACTGTAGCTCAGTCCAACTCTAGGGTTACTTAACAGTATTAAGAGGACTGAGAGGTTTGATTGTACTTTATGACAAATTAATTAGTGATGCACTCTACCACAAATTGCAGTGTGCTGGTTTATGTGAAATGTTAATAGTGACATTTCTATGTATTAGCAAGCTTAACGTAACTGAGTCTGCCTGCATGCGGGTAGAAGTTTACTCTTCACTTCAGTCATACATTGCTTCTGCTTGATTTTACAAATGAAGAAAAAAGACCTCCTTTGTTAAAAAAAAATCCACTCAGCCTTTCTGCACTTAGAGGCAGGAGTGCTGCAGGTGGATCATTTAAATCAGAAGAGAAGACATCATTTTTCCCTTAACTGTTGCTGAAATAAGTCTTGGCACTTGGTTTGTAAATAGTAAAACATAATTTATTTGTCCAAGTCCAATGCAAGTAGCTTGCTGAACAGTCGAACAAGAAAGAGAATGTATAAAGGAACTCATGTGAGAAGGGAAACATTAAAAAAAGCACGCATACACTTCTGAACACAATTCAGCTTGTATTAATTTTTTTATGCTTACCTCCTGTTGTCTTTATAACTGTAAATATCATTATTTATCTGTTAGACTTGACGTGCTCATGCAGCTTCTCTACACCTGACATCATACTCCCCTGTTGAGAATATACACAATCAATGATGGGCAAGTGTGAGTTACAAGGTGATAATTCAATCAAGGGGTTTATGGAACATTATAATCCATGAGGCTGAAGGCTGAGTGGATTGTGATGTTCCATAAACCCCCGAGACTGAATTATCGCCTTGTAACTCACACTTGCACATCATTTTATTTCTTATATTATAGGGCTACTCCAACTATGCACCAATAAACAAGAATCACAATGCCATTGTTGAGGTACAGTTTGAAGATGCTGTTGCAGTCAGGAGATCAATGACAGGAAAAAAAAAAAAAGCACCAGGAAAATGGATAGTGTGACACCTGAAAAATTTACTAACAGAGATTTGGGTGACAGCTTGTGATAATTCATAGAATTTGACTGATGAGTGGTAATAATCCATGACTCACTGTAGATTATCACAATCTGTCAATCACATTGTGATAATCCACAGATAACCAAGGATCATCACAACCTGTCAAATGCTGTGAATAATCAGGTTTGGAAAGTGATTCCTCTATTTGAATTATTGACCTTAGCCATATACTGTATTTTAACAAATTGAAGCTGCAGCTTCTGTTAGATTCACTTGTTTCAAGATGGGGGCAGCTTCAATTCAAGGGCAGCTTCTATTAGGAAGTCTACAGCTGTGACTCTGACAGACTGTAATTTGTTCCTGGGAAATTGAGCACAGCTGTCATTTTAGCAGCTGATCCCAGCTGATCATGGCCTCCTCTTATAACTGCATCTCCTTCAAAATCGCTGTAATGGCAGTCCCTAACTACCTGTCATGCGTTCCAGCTACACAGTTATGCTTTAGCACTGATAGAGGATGAGCTGGACTAGAAATATTTTTTCTCTGAATGTCTTAATTTCTTTTCAGTTTTTTTCAAATTGGTTCCATTTTATGTCAGAACAGTTCATGTTCTAATAAAGGCTTGAATATCACATCAGTCTACAGCATTTCTTATTACTGTACACGCTACTCAATAAGAGCGCCAAAGCCATGTGGTATGCTCAGTGTATTTCACTGAATTAAGGCCATGGCTACACAATGAGGTGGATTCTATAAGATTACTGAAATCTGGTGTGGCTTCTATTTGGGAGTGTCTGCAAAATAAGTGTATCTTCAATTAGGTGAAATACAGTACTGTAATAATTTCCACAGCAACATATTGTGATATCACAAGCAGAAGACTTAGGGTTATCTGTAGACAAGCAAACACAAAAGTAGTCTAATGGAAAGTGATCCTGTTCTTATGTTAATATACATAGTTATAAAGAATAGGGAGAAGCTGAATACAGAATGTAGAAGAAATTAAAATCCAGCAACATAATACTAGGGAGCATATGTTTCCACTAAAGTAGAAATCATTCAGCACAAATGCATGTGGATCCTTTTGTACGCTAATACAGTTGTGGAGACCACTGTTACGCTTGTAAGAGTGGTCTCACATGCATTCTTAGGATATGAGAACCGTGAACCAAAGTTGAGCAGTTCTAATACCCTAACAATGTATGTGAGCTCACTCCGCAGCGGTATTAAAATAATATTAATCAATTGCGACCAGTAATATGTTATTATTATTTTTTTTTAAACTGTCCCAGAACATGCCCATTTACAGGGCATCTGCACATGAGATGCTCTTCACAGAATAACAGTGTCTCATGCATAAAGGAAAGGAGCACTCTGATTGGCCGAGAGTGATCCCTCGATCTATAATGTACAATAAAGACAGTCAGGGAATGGAATAGTCCACTATCAGAGGTCACAGCAACTACCATAAGTGTCTTTAAAAATTGACTAGATATTTATATGGACAAACAGTAATGTGGAAAAATCTGGTGAGATAACCAGGAGACATTCCCAATAGACACAAATGTCTTCTTTTGTCTCTGTTACCTTAGACAAGGCAAGGTGATCTATTTGTTAGTCGCCCATCCCCAAGGCTCTGGGCACTGTACAGAAACAACAATAATTTAAAAATAATGTAAAATAAAACAAACATAACTTCATCAAATTACAAACCACAAATCATACAGGCAGGCCAGGAATAACATTATAAATTATCTGGTCCCAGCTTCTCCATTAAAAAGATGTGTTTTGAGCATCCCCTTAAAATTTCCAGTGATGGAGCTCCCTGAATGTATGTAGGAAGAGAGTGTCACACAAGAGGTACAGCAACACTAAAAGTTCTAGGAACCTTAATATGAAATGTTAACATTCGTATGACATACCAACTGAAATGTGTCTCAATTCATTTATTATGTTTGCTTGCACACATGTGCAAGAAACATAGTGCCATCATCCGAGTTTTCGGAGGTGTGTCACCCCCTCTTCCAATTCAGTCAGTGTGTTGGCAGGCGCGGCCTCAGTCCTCCAATGCATGCTGGAGCTGTCTATGACTTCTTCAAAATGCAGTGGCATACAGTTGAAAGGGGGAGTTACGCTTCACTGAGCAGCGATCAGATATCGCCTGCTCATGCACAGCTCCTCTCACACACACACACACGCATGCATACCACGTGCTGCCCCCACGCACACACTGTATAGCTGACTGGGGTGCCCAACCTCATCAGCCGTGCCAGCCCCGCACATGCCACGCTGGGTGCCCACCCCAGCGCAGTGTTATCGACAGCCGATGGGGGTGCCCAATCCCCAGTCGGCCACACTGTCCTCATCCCCACCCGGAAGTACTGGGTGCCATGCTGGGAGCCCACCCCAGCATGGCAACTGATGCTATGGCCAACAGGGGTGCCCAATCCTGTCGGCTCCATGACCCCCACAACCAGCCATCCTTGTGCCATGCTGGGAGCCCACCCCAGTGTGGCAAACATCCCACATCGTCATTTTGGTGGAAAAAGACCTGTAAAGAAAAAACGGTCCCACGCAGTCTCCCTGCCCCCCTACAACCCGCACCCACCCTGCGCACCTGTCTCCCCACCCATTCACCCATCCGCCCCTCCGGACCTGGCGCGACGATCTTCGGTGGACCGGAACATGTCTGTGCACTCTTCTCTCAAAGTTTTAACGAACTGAGGAAATGCCGTAAGCTGTATAACGGGATAGATATGGTTTTTTCAATTTTGTTGCATATCTCAAGCATTTTTTGGAACTTTTGAACCACATTTTCAACATGGGATTTTTGGGACCCCTTCTCATGAATGATGTCACCGTCATGGCGTTATTCGGGCCCGAAGGGTGATTTCGCAGTCACTGAGTGAAATCACCTTTCAGGCCTGATTAATGAAACGACACTGCCAGGGTTCATAAGGTGGGCTCTCAAGAAGCCTATTTTGAAAATTTGGTGGAAAAATTCAAAAAAATGACTGTTTTACTAACGTGCATTGCGCAGTTCCAGGCTCGTAAGTTCACAAATTTTAAATATTTTCACTCCAGATTTTCAACATTGCCATTTTACCACACCTTCTTATAAGCAGTACAGCTGTCATTTTTCACATCTCACCAAAAACGTGTTTCTGCCCATGTAGCGCACAACGGCGCAGTCAGTGTGCAAAATCAATGTACAGAACAAATTAAGAAAATCACAGTGACACCATTCATGAGCAGAGGTCTTAAATGGCTATGTTGAGAATTTGGTGAAAATCCTAAAATGACTACTTTACTTAGCATGCATTGTAGTTCCTACGGACGCCCGTAAGTTCAAGACATTTTCAATATTTTCACTCCAGATTTTCAACATTGCCATTTTACACACCTCCTTATGAGCAGTATAGCTGTCATTTTTCACATCTTGCCCAAATGTGTTTTCGCATACGTAGCACACAATGGTACAGTCAGTGTGCGAAAAGCAATGTTTGGGATAGATTAAGAAAATCACAGTTACACTTTTCATGAGCAGAGGTCTTAAAATGGCTATGTTGAAAATTTGGTGACAAAAGTCCATAAAATGACTGTGTTACGAGTGAGCATTGCGCAGTTTCCACACACCCTCGTAAGTTCATGACTTTGTAATATTTTCAGTCCAGATTTTCACCAGTGGCATTTTTCCACACTTCCTTATGAACAGTACAGCTGTCATTTTTCACAACATGGCCAAAATGTGTTTTCACACTTTCAGCGCAGAGATGTGTGGTCACTGTGGGAAATCATTGTTTGGGACAGATAAAGTAAATCACAGTGACACTGTTCATGATCGGAGGTCCCAAAATGCCTCTGTTGACAATCTGCTGTAAAAAATCCCCAAACTAATTACATTACGGGTGTGCATTGCACAGTTTCTATGTATGCTCATGACTTCACCAGTTTTTTTAATATTTTTACTACAGATTTGCAACATTGCCATTTTTTTACACCTCCCCATGAACAGTACAGCTGTCATTTTTTACATCCTGTTTGGAATGTGTTTGCACCTGTGGTGCTAAATGCCGTAGTCGCTGCACATAAGCAGCTTTCAGCTAACAAACTGATATTGCCACTGTTCATGAGGTGGGGTCACAAAAAATACATGTTGAAAATTTGGAGTGAAAATACCAACGAATGCCTGAGGTATTACGGTTTCCAACCATAACGCCCAACCCCGGAGAGAATGACAGGCATCAGGGATGTGACTTGGGATTCTTGCCTGCAATGCTCATACCATTCCACACCCTGCAGCCAGTGAGAGGCATCGAGGTATGCCTTGGACTCTTTGGCCCCAAAGTTCACCCCATTCTCCTATACCGCACCCATCTCACCGTATTTCCTGATGGAATAGGGTGCGCATAATGGCCAAAGACCCCGAGGCACACCGTGACACTTGTCAGTGTCTGCAGGGTGGGGTGTGGCAAAATGGCATGGCCGTTATGCCTGACGACCCAAAGGCACACTGGTGGGGTTGGCTTCAGTTCAATACTTCACTGCCATTCCTATTACGCAGCTCTGTAACTCCTACACTACCACTGCCAATGCCAGCAAGCAAACATTCGGCATTGACAAATGCTTGTATTTATTTATTGAAATGTTTTGGCCATAGGTTGGCTCTGTGGCACCAAACAGTGAAGACCATTGGCACACCAGCAACCAGCCTGCCTGGGACATCAGGAGTGGAGGCCAGCAGAAAGAGTGACAAAGTACCCATATGAATGTTGTCCTCAAGTGGTAGGGTTCAGTGTTGTCCACTCTTCCAGCGGTTCCCTGTGGTAAGCATGTGGTAGTCTATGTGACATGGCTGAGCACACATTGAGCTCATTTCTGCCCCAGGATGCCAACATGGACATGCTCTGAAGGAGGCGAGTGGGGCCGCAAAAAGATGAAACATGGCTAGCTCAGTTGCTTCAGATGATGGTTTCTATGCGACTGAGCTCCCACGCCATTAGACCCTGCTCGGTGGCATGAATGCTTCCCACCCCTGGTATCTTGGACTCCATGGAACTTTTCCCACCACCCCCTCTGCCTCAAAGGGGTTGGCAGTCCCCCCCGGAAGGAATCAACCCAGAAACCAGAGACAGGAGGCATGCAATGGTACTATCTGAAAGTTCAGCAGGCCGAGGTGCAGACTGTTTGGAGGATTGGAAGGAAAGGAGCTCCAGAGATCATGGGAAGGAGGTAAAATAGAAACAAAAATGTTTTGGCAAGGAAAGGCACACTGAGCTTTAAACAGTTATTTCTTGGTGTGTCCTGGAATACTGTGTAGTGCAAAGTATGGGGGCACCACATAAATAGATTAAAAAAATAAATAAATAAATAAATAAATAAATAGGTGCCCCAGCAGTATTAGGGCAGTTTGGGCAGTGTCTGGGGGTTCCTCTGCCATGAATCCCCCCCCCCCCTTGTCCAGCAGACATGGCAGCAAGGCACAGCATGTTTAAAGGAAAAAAGAAAGATGTTTTTTGTTTCTCTGCCCCTGGCTGCCTGGTCTGCTCCATTCCAGAACCCCCCTGGAATGAGCAGCACATGCCAGGGAATTTTCAATGTCCAGCCCATGCTGGATTGTTAAAGCAAGACAGTGTTGCTAGGGATGCACGTCCCGAAGGCTAGTGGTTGGTAGTGTAGTTCGGGCCAGGGAAGCAGACAGGTGTTCACCGCCATGCTGAGGGGAATAGAAGAGCCCTTCAGAAGTGCTTTCAGGCACCCCAGAACAAAAAAAGATGTCCACTCATGGTGTGAGGAAGACAGGGGACATGGGTCAGTGCCAGTGATTAAGGGAGCTTACCTGTGGTCCGCCTCTTGTCCCTCCATGCAGGCATCAGGTCCCACGGTGGTCCATGCATGGTGCAGTAGTCCAAGAAGGTATCAGCAGTCCCAAAGTCCTGATCAAGCTCTGTGTGGGCCCTGTTCAGTCCTGTTCTTTATTTTGTTATTATTTAAAAAGTTAATTTGGTCCCTCATCGGTGGCAAGAGAAGAGCTGCATCTTCAGGGAGTCAGCATCAGGACAGAGTGTCGGGTCATGTCAAGACCCCAAAGGAAGACCACCCAGTGCCTGCATTCAGCACCCAGATCCCTGCTCCTTCCTTCCTCCTCTTCTTCACCAGGTCAGTGCCGTAAGTTGGCAGCAGTACCTATGCCTAGGTACTGACCGTCTGAAGTTACAAATAAAAAAAAAATAATTGTTTTAAAGCGCCTAGGGCACGAAGAGAACTCAGATGAAATCCGAGAGGGGGCTGGCTGGAAGGCTGAAAATTTAAATAAATTAGTATTCATTGTGGGGCAGAGTGATGCCCGAGCTGGGGTTTTGGTCTCATTAAGGCCCCTGGGGAGGAAATTAATATTTATGAGGGGAGGAAATTAATATTTATGACTCAGCTCCCTAGAGGCGGAGTTTAAGGCAGCAGCCTTTACTGAGGGCTTAAATAGTGCAAAACTTTAAAGTGATAGTACACCAATATAGTGAATAGAAAGGTAAACATTAAAAACTGATCAAGGATTTAAGGACTTATGTGAATGGCAAAGGCCATCCCTGAGGAAGCATGCATGTGCAAAACTGCTCGGGCCTTTGATGTGTGAAGGAACATTTGCTATACCTGCGTGGCACTGTGTTTTTTTCTTCATCTGAGATGTGAGTAATAAACTTGATCTCATAATATTGGTGGATGGTGCTGTGTCTCCTTGCTTGCTTGCTTGCTGTTTACCAATCCTCTCATAAATCCCGGTGGCCTCCCCTTGACCCATACTGAAGTGTCAGTTTCTGTGTTACAACCAGGATCCTTTTTTCTCATTCACTTTTCTTCCCTTCCACCTCACCTCCACCTTGTGCGCATGAAGACCATCACCAAATGAGGACTCAAAGTGCATGGATCTCTTGAACTTATTGTAACCTTGCTGTGTTTTGCATTATAGAAAGAGCTCTCGGAGTTAGTGGTCAGCTGACCGTGATTCATTTAGAGTGCTCAGTTTAACATAAAGTATAGTAGTTTTAGGCCAAGGTGCACCTTTTTAGAGCTTATGTTAGGTATTTATGTGTTATTCCTGTACAGATAATAAAATTGCTGTCCATACTCCCTGTCATTATCACTGCTGGTGTTTTCCTCCGTGACCATGTCCTCCTTCCTCTCCTGTCAAATAAACATCTTTTCTTCATCGGACCTCTGTGTACAACCTTGCCTCTCCTTGTTGGGTGCCTCCATCCACCCACCTAGGAGCCTATAGTGTCACCCTGTCACAACACCTGCTAGGGAGTGACACTGGTGCTGGTAGTAAGACAGTCATATCCACATCTCAGAGTGAAAAACCAAGAAGTGTACCGGAGCACCACAATTGTCTGTTTTTTTTGGTTTTGGTTTTTCCCCCAAAATGCCCCTTGCAATTTCAGAGGTTCTTTCAGATAGTTGTATATGGATTGCAGTGCAAACGTCTGGTTCTTTAAGCTATGATTTAATCATGCTTTTGAATACTGACTGTACTCTGTGCATAATCTAGTGATTGTATATACAGTACTTGTGTCACTGTAACAAGCTTTTTTATTTATTTTATTTATTTATTTAAAATGTTAAACACCAGGACAGTCCCAACTTGATAAAAATCTATTCTTCATGGGAGTCTTAGGGGAACCCTGCAGGTAAGTTACAAATGCAGCCATATTCCATATAAAACATCCATCCAGCTGACTAAAGTTAAATTAATACAGCAATGAGCAAATATGAGATGTGAATAAATCTGAAAGGTGAATCCCAGTAATACTACTATTATGTCGTAAACTTCAGTCTAAACATAAGGTTTTGGTCCAGAGATCACAAAGAGTAACAGCAATTTCAATTGGCATCATCATTAGGACATTTACCAGGTTTGTTTATATACTCATAACTTAATTAAGAGCCACAATATCTTCCAGTCCTCTTACACACTTTAGCAGTCTGTTCCACGTACTTGCTGTGGTATTGGGAAAACACTCTTTCTCCATCTGGCCCAGTGGCATGGAGGGCTGAGGTACTGGCACTTTACCTCCTGCCACACCGATGACCCCATTCAGGGTCCGACTGAATGAGGGAGGATCAAGCATTCCAAGAAGGCTCTTCTATTGCCGGCCCAGTGGCACAGAGGGCTAAGGTATCCAGTGCCTTACCTTGTACCACGCCTGCGACCCGGGATCGGGAGTGAGCTCAGGTCATTGGGGGTTGGCCAGGGAGGAGAGTATTGAGCATCCAATGGACTGCTATCCTCTCTGGGGGAGGGTGGGTTGTGACGCCCAGCCACTAGTGACTCCCTGTGGTGACAGGGAGCACACTAGCTGGGGTCATATCAAGACTGGGGGGAGGAATCAGTGGACATCCTGCGGGAGGGTGCGGGAGCATGCCTGTCCCACGCTGGATGTCATTGCATGTCCGTGCCTCCAGGGGGGAACCTTGGAATACAGGAAACACCTTGCAAATTGGGAGGAAGGCACCGCTCTAGCCCATCATGTCCCGCGCTAGCTCCTGCTCTCCAGACCTGATCGCCTTCATCCTTCTCCTCCACCTGTGCCTGGTATTAGATGTGAGGTACGATCACTGTGGAGCAGAAGGTGGCCCTGCCCTGGGGGCACCACACAGGTGAGTTGTGGGTGGGTTGGGGGGAGCAGGATTCCAGCAAAAGAAGAGCACAGCAGGATGGCATCAAGGCAGAGCTGGCTGATGGGGCTCCAGTTCACGGTGACCGGAGGGAAATAGAGTTGGGAAAAAAAAAAGAAGGCTCTTCTCTCTGAGGGAAGGGGGATTCTGAGTCCTGCCACTTGCCTGCCACCTGGCAGAGGCTGGGTGGTAACACTGGTGGGGCCAGCAGATGTGGAGGGGTGCTGACACAACATATCTGTGCATCAATACACATGTGCATGCACGCGTCACACATTGATGCCTTGGGGAGAAAATGGAGAATAAAACCCTGGCTCGCTCAGCACCCTGCAGATGCTGCACTACCCTACATAGAAGGCCATCCTCTAATACACCTCTGTGTAAGTGTTTTTTTGTTTGTTTATAGCTGTTTGGCCCTGTCCACCAGCTACACCTGCCATCAGGCCCTCTTGTCAGTCTCCAGTCTTGTTGCTGCTCCTATATCATCAAGCTAGCAGGGATCTGCATGGTGCAGGACCTAAGGACCACAAGAGCTGTCACTCTTGGTGGCCATGCACATGGGTTTTTCCCTCATGTTTCTCCCTTGTTCCCGCCCTCCACCCCAGATGTCCACTGTAGCCTCTAGTGGACGCAGTAGCACACACTGGGCATGCGCCACCCCTCATGAAGGAGCAAGCTCCTTGGCTCACCATGAGGGGCTGCTACTGTGCAGGGTCCAGGCTGTCTCCCTCCCATGGCTGGTTCACGCCCCCATTGGGAGCACTCCCCAGTGTGGCTGCCCAACCCACGCAGGCCTGGGCTTGCTCCTGAACCCAGATTACCAATGTGGAATCGTGTAGTACTACCACTGAGCCATTGGGCAGCCCATGTAAACAGTGGTTAACCTGTAAATCCACGAGATAGGTCAGTGACATGGGGGATGCTGCAGGGACATGGGGTGACAGGTGGAAAAACAAACAGAGTAAAAAAAAAAGATTTCTTTTCAACTGTCTTCCTAGTTTTAGTGATATTTCATAGCCATTGTAGCACATCATCTAGTGAAGATCTCAAATTTAACAGTTGTGCTTGCATACTAAATCACATTGTAATGTAAGGTGGCAGTTTACTCCGCTATGCCTTATGTAAAAAAACACATATGAGATGCTCTACGATTTTGAAAAGTGGGTGCATTGGCTTTTTCATATAATATACAATGATGCAGCATACCATCAACATTTACAGTAACATTTAAAAACCTACTATACAGTGTGTGTGATCCAGTTTGATTTCCATGTACAGGTGTATGGACCCTGTCACTGTTGCCAACTTTGTGTCATCGCCAGGTCCCCTCACAAAAGAGACTTACTCTAGGTCTCAAAGTCATAATATGTTACTGTTACAGTATTGTAAAGGATACATCAGTGCTTCCTTACTGAGTGCTGGGGGTAGAATTTTCCAAGCTCCAGTTTGGATGTAATCCAGCCTGTGCCCAAAATCCTAAATGTAAGGTAATCTTGCATTCAAAATTAATTATGTCTGTATTTTTTCATGGGGCTTGTGTCCAAAATGGGGCCAGCCTATACAGAGTCCCTTTCTGTATAAGACCAGTGCTTTGCACCTGTTGTGTGGATGCAAACAGGGTTGTGCTTAGAGGCAAGAAGTTGATTTGGAAACTGACCATTAAAAATTTGTTTTATATTTGGAACAGTCTGGTAGTTTTGGAGATTTGCAAACTAGGAATCCCAACTTTCCCAACCACATGGTCTGTTTCTCTTTGGCATCCTTGACAATTTGCTCAGGAAAGTGGCCATTTTGTGTGTGTGTTGTGGGGGGGGGGTAAACTTCCTTTGTGTTTTGTTATGTTTTGGTCAGATCCCACTTTGTGTCCAGATCCCACTTTGTGTCCAGACTGAAGAGGCTTGTGTTCAAATTCTTTAACACCAGACTGCCTTGAATAAAAAAATACACAATTCTCTGAACGTCAGTCTGCATCTAAACTCTGAAAAATCAGACACAGGGAATATCGCTGGTGTCCTATCCAACATTCTTCCAGTCAATAAAACGGATAGTAAAGCAGCAATCATTGGTTGTCTATATACTGTTGCATCCATAAAAGTTGGTGCATTTAGAAACATCAAAACATTCAGAGAGCAGTTGGACAGCAATCTGTCTAGTCCATTCCTCTTCCCCACTGTTACCTAACAGCCATAACCGCTGATATTTTTCTCTGCCAAGAACATACCTACAGTAGCTGTTTCTGGGCAATCTTTGCACTGTCAGTATCTAGTTCATTGCTTTGTAAAGTGTTTTGAGGTTGTTCTTCTATGAAAGGCACTTTAGAAAACACAATTCCGCTAAATTATGTAAGATGACTTGGATAACAAAATACAGTTTTACTCTATTATATAAGATGACTTGGATAAAACCAGCAACATGACTGGGAACAACTGGTCACATGACTCTGCATTCAATATTAATGCACAGTTCAGATTTAGCCTTCTTTTTGTTGCATTCAACTTTCTTGTAAGATCATTTTTTTAAGCACAATAACACATTCCCTGGAGTGTGGTAGTGCTATAAATTACCACATTGCTGTACTTTGCGATTTGCCTTGTGCCTCACACCCCATAGTTTAGTATTAGAAAATGGGTTACAAAAATCCTGTAACCCGACTGGCTTACAGTAGTGAGAAGCAGTAAGGGTATCAGTCAACAACACCTGGGGGAGTGTAAAGAGCCGGTTGTGGTTAACATTTTCATGGTGCAGCTTATGCTGACACAGAAAACACTCTGCTTACTGCCACTGCCTTCACTCTGTTCAGCACTACTTGTAGTGCTTTAAACCCCCATCGTATCATGGTCAGAAAACAGGTTGTGCTGGGACAACACAGCCCATTTTCGAAGCATGGTAAGACTCTTCAGGGCGTGCGGTGTTGAGGGATGCCCTCATTTGCAAGGCTGTAAGCCCTTCCACCTGTGGCATCTGCCCTCAGTATGCCCTGGACATGCAGGTATCCCCTAACACTACACACTCTCTTGGATCTTATTGCTTACTTACTCCACACCAAATAATGCTCTGCTGCTTACCCAGTCTAGTCTAGTATTTTCTATTCTATTCTATATATACATAGAAAGTAGAGCAGACCACAGGTGGAGCTATGGGGGAACCAAGGGAATCATCACCCCTTTCAGGATTCTGGCTGTGAAATTGTCACTCCTCCATCAAGATCTGTGCATATTCCTTCCTGGTACCATCTCTCTGAAATGATTTAAGTGTAAACCTATGTGTTGCTGCATGTGGCCTCCAGATGGCATGACATGCTGCAAATCTGACCGTATTTGTGTGCGGAAATGCAGCAGGAGGCAGCTAGAGTAACCACTGAGCATGAATGCCCACACATGGATTGGGGTGTTCGCTCGGTGGTCAACAGGCCAGGCTGTCTTAAAGCAGCACTATTTGTTAGTCAGCAAAAAAATTAATTTCATATTTTTTTTAGAAACAATGTTATTTTTGATATGCTTAGATTTACCTCTAGTGTATTTTAATCCCCTTGGATATTTTTAAAACAGTTTTTATAATTCATTTTGTAATTAATGACGCAAGTCATTAAAGATGTCTGCCACTCAATGTTTTTTTAAATCTCAGTCGCGGAGCTTGTCTTTTAAATGTTTCTGATGGTAAACAGCATAGCACAACACCAAGATACTTACTTGTTTCATGGTAAGCATGGCAAGGGAGCAGGAACCTTTAATAACTTCAAAATCCTGTGTCTCAGTTCTGGAATGAAAGAAAAGGAAACAAAAAAATGGGTTATACTGATGTTTTTGCAAAAAATACATTATTGCTGAAAAAAACAATATGGCAGCTAACAAATACTGCTGCTTTAAGTTTGAAGTGAAAAGGGGCTTAGGCCAGGAGCCCCAAGGTAAGTGTCACTCTTAGCATCCATCTGCAGCCTCACTACTCAGGAATGTACATCTTGTGTGCTGACTTTGGAGGGATCATCAGTTAAGCTGTGTATGTAAAATTTAATTCTTCCAAGTTTCCAGAAAGATTTATTTTACTACATATTATAGGTTAAAAAAACACTGATTATGCGGCAGACCACATCTCAATTTGAAACTAGCACTCAGTTGCTACTATCCTTGGTACCCCTAATTGACTGTGCTGTCCCCTGACAACCAGACCAGGCTCCACCACTGGAGCAGAGATAATATTAACAAAGGTGTCAAGTATGCTCTGTACTGTATTGCTTTCTACTCGGCTCTCAAAAATCCAAGTAATGTGCTATTTGTTTGTAATTTTGTCCAGGAAAGGCACAATGGACTATGTTGCTTATTTCCTGGTGTATCCTATAGGAATAGTTACTTATGGGCTACAGATGCTTGGAATCAGCCATTTTGGATCTGATTTTAGGATTTAGGAGTTTAGGAATTTACTAATCCCAATTTGATTCCATTTCAAATCCTAAAAGAACTACAAATTGGATTTAGGATTCAGATTTGAAATCCTAAATCCTAAATGCCCATGTAATATAGGTTTTATGATTCAGTTCAGGATTTAGGATTTTTGGACTGCAAATCCAAAAATCCTAAGTCCCAACATTGGATCAGAATCCAACAAATCTGATTCCATTTAGCAGATTCCGAGCAACCCTACTATGGACCTGTTTTATTTACAGTGGAAATGTTGGCAGAAGCACCTGGGAAACTTTTCCACTCTTTACTGACATAAGCCATGGTATCCTTTACACATGTTTACACTCCTTACCAGTTTGCTCTTGGGATGCATTCCAGTCTGTGCCCCTCTGACGGATAAGATGCTGCTCCGCGTTTGCACCAAGGCCTCCTACCTCAGTGCTGGCTGAGGCTGCATTGTGCCACTGTATTTCCACCATTGCACATTGAATTACCATGGTGGAGGGAGCAGTGATGCAACCTGTTTTGGTCTGTGCCTGTGAGTGCTGTGGATGACCAGGGAGATGGGATGTGCTACCAGAAGCATGGAGTGGGATCAGTAGTTACTGGGTCCCAAGTCTCAGTCCCAGTTGTAGGAGCTTTTGGGAGGGGTGGGGCAAAAAAATGGCCAGGGAATGTTGCTGAGTGATACAGTGGCAAGTAGCGCAAACAGTGAATCACAAAGCTGCCCAGTGCGAAGTGAAGATGCAGCCTGATGTAACAGGATCTTGTGAGCAGTCAATATATAGCGCTTTCTCAACCACCCATTTAACATTGTTCTCAGCTGTATGATCAGCGACTCTCTGTCTGCTGTCGAATAACACTACCCCTACCCAAGCAGAGCTGAGAGATGCTTTACATGCTGATCATAGAGGATGTAGATCCCTACCATCACAATATTCATATGCAGTTTATCATTATAAAGTCCAAATAATTAGCAAGCATGTGAAATACACAGTGTAGTATTGTAAAGTCTAAACTTTTTAGCATGCAAAATTCCAAGAGCAATTTCATTGAAGGATTCACATACAGCTATAATAGGAGGGTTTTCCACTGACTTACTTAATCTGAGTCCACTAAATAACTCAGTGACACATGCTCAGTCATATCTACTGAAGAAAAGGATTAGATTTGTCCAGTGATGTGTAAAAATACACAGAAAACATGAGGATAAGAGTTTCCTTTTTGCTTTTAAGACAGGTATTGTGGGGCTGCACCTGCAGGTAGAGTTGCATGCTGACATGCCAGCACAAAGAGCCTGCGCTAGTACAGCTCCCGACAAAATAGCATTTGTTATACCCTTCAGTGGCGCCACCTACGGCACTCTCCAAGCTGTTTACATGACCAGATCTGCATCGAGGCAACTCATCTGCATCGGCTCCCAGCAGTGTGCATTAAGTAGATTAAACATGCCTTTAGCTTCTTCCTGGACGGTGATCAGAGACAGGATGAAGGGACCTCACTTCAACATCTCATCTGAGGGATGGCACCTCAGCAGCGCAGTACCCCCATGTACTGCAATACAGTGTCAGCTATGGGCAGACCCCTAGTGCTCCGTGGCACTTCATCCCTGTTCCAGCGGCAGGCTCCCAGGATTCTGCAGCAGGGTTTAATCATATCTATGGCAGGAATTATTCCTTTTTGTGGCAGAATGTAGCCCTGGCATTGGCTAACATATGATGTGGTATCACTGATTACATCATATGCTAAGAATAAAGGAGGGGCTTCAGGAGGAACAAGGTGGGGTGGACAGCCAAGCACTATGGAAAAACTGTATATATGAATGACAATCACCCAGAGCAATGAATTATGTTACACTATGATGCCAGTTCTGCAGAAAATTCCATTGCCTTGGCATTGATGAATACCAGGAGCCTTGATTATGGGTATTACCTCTAGTATCTGGTGTAAGGTGAGAACCTACAACCTTCCAATCTTCTGGCCCCAGAGCCAAGTGTGCTACCTTCTGTAACACTAATACTGCATACTGCCATTAGCTGTCAAATTTTTTATGTCCATGAAACCCATCCAGTAGCTTTATGCTGTTGTTTCATTTAGTTCATAATGAATTATTCTTTTTCTATTTTAACTTCCACATCCACTTTTCAGGTTCCTAGATTGTACTGTCATACACTGGCATCTGCTGGGCTACGCTGGAGTTGAAACAATTACTAAATCATTACTAGCTATCAACATCTGTTGCTTGGGCAATTTGTCATTAGGATGATGTCATTTAGTTTCCCCTCCCCCCGCCTAACCAATTGTATCAAGGTAAGGTTGGTATAAGTGAGTTACATCCCTTTTTGAAAGCATCAGACTTAATGGGGAAAAGTCAGCACAAAGGGCCCAAGTGTGGGGCTTGTCCCAATGTGCACTTTATGTGCAGAAACACTGTGGTTTACTTACTCTTTACTGTAGTAAAGTAGATTGTAGTAGGAGGATGATGGTTCATGGGAAAAGGATTTAATTAGTTGCATGAGCTGCAGTGCCACATTCCTGCAGGGTATGCTATGGAGGTGTGGAAGATGCCCAGTCTACCAGAGATTTGTGACAGTCCAGTCTGAACTGACTACAGCATGATCCATAATTTGCCACCTGCAGAGGAGGCTGGAGAGGGGGATAGGGTGTTTGCTGCTGCTGTTCTCCCCCAACATCCCCCATGGGTTCACAGTGGGGATTGGAAGGTAGTGGGCAGGGGAGTGGAGGGTGGCAACTACTGGGGAAGGAAGAAACTCTGGAATAGCAACAAGCAACCATTGCACTTCCTTCTTTGTAATAGTACATACTTCCCCCTCTATCCTCACCGGGGAAAGCACCCTGTTGCCCCCAGAACCTCAATAGGAAAATCTGCTGATGGAGGCTACAGTTAAAAGGGACAACTAGGGAAGAAGGGTACTCCTAGTGAGGGACTCTGTAGTTGGGATACCAAGACTGGTGGGGAATTAGATGTGCTGTTTCCCAGAGGTAACAGCAGACAGGGGACTCCCTAGGGTAGACAGGTTGGTTAAGGAAATGGGGTGGGGGTAGGCCAGATGATTATTGTCCACCTTGGGATGAAAATCTGACAGAAAAGCCACTAGGAGCTGTAAAGTATAGTCTCAGGGCATTGGGCTCCTAGCTTAAGGGATTGGCTGGCACCGAGACCTTCTCAGAGGTTCTCACAGTACACAGGTGGAGGGAGGCAGGGAAGCAGAAACATTTCCAATTTAACAATTGTTTGAAAGAGTGGTGGCCCAGAGAGGGTTTTTGTTTTTTTGGGAGATTGGGGTGTCTTTTGGGAGGCACTCAGTGACCATTCCCCATTGCTGTTCCACTGGATGGCCACCTCACCCCGACCCGCTGCCCGGTACACAACCCGCCAGCATTTCAAACCGGGTGGTCTGAAAAACCTTAAACAATACCTTGACCAGCAAGACTGGTCCCCCATTCACCACGCTCCTGATATTGACACTGCCCTTGCCTTCTTTACCCAAACCTTTAGTAAAGCCTGTGACCTCTTTGCTCCCCTCTCAGCTGTCCGATCCAAAAAACATAACCTGCCCTGGATTACCCCTGCCCTTTTACAGCTGCTCAGGCACAGGGATAATCTTTGGCACCTTGCCATAGAAACCGGCGACCAGCAGACAGACAGGCTTTGCTAACGCTGCACGGAATAAGTGCACATGGACAATCAGGAAAGCCAAGGCCGACCACTATCAGGCCACCCTCACCGCCTCCTGGGAGTGCTCCCGTACCTTCTGGGACAACGTCAAACAATTAAATGGGAACACTCGCTCCCCTCCTCCTTCCTAGATTACTACTGACAACACCACCGTTACTGACCCTGCTGACATTGCAAACCTCCTCAACACCTCCTTTACTGACCTTAGCCCTATCCTCCCCATTAACTTCTTTGACCAACCACCCTCCCAACCTGCCTCTGCCCTCCATTGCCCTAGCTTCTACCTACGTAGGGTAACTGCCCAGGAAGCCAGACCGCACCTGACCCGTGCACTAAAAGGCAACAGTCCCAGTGACAACACCCTGGACCACAGAATTCTCCAGCTGGTATTGGATCAGGTCCTTACCCCACTCACCAGCCTTCTCAACAAATCCCTCTGCCTGGGACAATTCCCCCCACTACATGGAAAACTGCCACTGTTACTCCTATCCATAAAGGGGGTGACAGGTCCTTAGCTGGGAACTACCGACCTATCTCCATACTCCCACCCCTTTCCAAAGCCCTGGAAAAACTGGTTGCCACGCAAATCACTGAATACCTGACCAAATACAACATCCTCTGCCCTGAACAGCACGGATTCCATGCAGGACACAGTACTAGCACAGCGCTTGTTGAATTCTCATCCTTCCTACACTCCTCCATGGACACTGGCTCCCTAGCCGGGGCCATGTTCCTTGACCTATCAAAGGCCTTCGACACAGTCTCACACCCCCTCCTGCTAGATGCCCTCTGGCTTTGCCACTGGACCACTTGCCTGGTGCTCCAGCTACCTATCCGCATGCTCCCAACATGTCAATATTGGTGGGACACTTTCCAATCCACATCCTATCCTCTCTGGGGTTCCACAGGGCTCCATCCTGGGACCCCTACTCTTCTCCCTATACCTTAACACCCCTGCCCAGTGCATGCACTGGGAAAATTCTGCTGTATGCAGATGATGCCGTCATCTTCGCCACCAACCGTAACCCCACCTCCCTCCAGGTTTCCCTGCAACGTTCCTGTAGTGACACTGAAACCTGGTTTAAAGAGCATAGACTGGTCTTAAATCTTAAAAAATCTAAAACCATGCTCTTTGCCCACCCACAAAACAAAGCTTACAACTCCCCTCTCCGTATTCTCTCCTACTCCAAACAGCAACTAGAGCAAGTCCACTCGTATAAGTACCTAGGGGTCTCCTTTGACTCAGCCCTCACCTACCACACCCACATCGAAGCACTTGCCTCTGCTACCAATATACGGCTTGGTATCTTGTACCACTACAAAAACTGTCTTCCCCCCGATGCCCTCCGGCTTGCAGTTACATCCTCTATATTATCCCTAGTTGACTATGGGCTACCTGTCTACGGTGCTGCCAACACGACTGCCCTAAACAAAATCCGCCTCGTCCTAAATAAGTCCTGCAGGCTAATCACAGGGGCCCCTAGGCTCACACACATACGTGCCAGCTTTATGACATGGCAACAGTGTTAAACCTTGATGAACAGCTGCAATACCAAACTTGCCTTATAGCTAAAAAAACCCTGCTAGGACTCTCGCCACCCGGGCTGACATCTTCCCTCCCCCTAGCCCAACCTCTAGTCAGCACTCGGACCTCCTGCAAGACCACCTTCCTGGTTCCTCGATCTAGGACCTCACATGGACAGAGGTCCTTCCGCCTATTTAGCCCCTTCCTGGTACAACACGCTCCCTCTCTCCATCTCAGAAATCCCCACTATCTCCAAATTCAAAACTGCGCTCAAAAGCGAGCTATTCAACAAGCGCTGCTGCACTTGTGCATAACGGGTGTGCATACATCCTTTGCCCTGACAATGCCGACTGGGCTGCACCCCTCTCCGTACCGCCTTATTCCTACCACCTACATTACTGCCATATCCTACTGCCTACCTTCTCTCAACTGTCAAGAACGTACCTTGTATGATAGTCTTAATATACTGCTTGCTAAATTGTCCTACTAGTATGCACTACTGTTACCAAATCTAACTACCTACTGTGTTGTCCTTGTCACATGTTTTGCCAGCTCTGTAACTAATACCATGTAACTTGATCAACTGTTTAGTTTTTGCAGATGTCATACATTTATGCAGCTAAACCCTGTAACCAACCCTTTTGTCTACAATTACCTGAATCTGCACCTTATAATACTATCAATGTAACCTGTACCCTGGATCCATGTATGCCTGCATCTTTCTGCGCATGTTCTTTTATATTATGTATTCCTACTTGTACTATCTTCTCTTCTCTTCTCCTGACGAGGTAGCTTTGGAAATGAGCCTCTGGCTCAAAGGTTGTAAACTGGTTGCAATATAAAATAAAAAAATAAAATAAAATGTTTATACTGGACAGATTTCATCCTACTAGGGAGGTGAAAGGGGCATTGGGCCCGGAGGTTTCAGGCATACATTTTGGGGCATTTCAATGAGTATGGCTGGGGCTAGGGTCATCCTTGAATAAACTCAGTTGAGGGAGACCTAGCTAGCACTCTTCGATGAGTGGGGACAATTAGGCAGCAGGGAATAACATTTATAGGGGCCACTGGAAGTGGCACAAGCCAGACCGCAAGAACTACATCACATGGGGAGGAGAGTAAGGAAAGAAACAAAACATAGGAAGTAGGTACATTTGGTCTGGACAGTGAGTGGGGGTAAGGGCAGAATACTGGGTTCCTGGAAGGGGGGAGGGGTCTGCTTAAATGCCAGAAGCCTTGGGAACAAAATGAGTGATCTCCTGGCTATGGTAGCAGAGGGCATCACTGATTAATGACCATAACCAAAATGTGAACAGCACCCAATAATGACTGGGATCTCTCAGTTCCAGGATACTGCACACTGCTCAGGAGGGTCAAGGATAAGGGGAGGATGGGTTGTGCTGCATACAAGGGAAGGCGTAAGTGGTTGTAGGATAACGAGACAGTGGAAAAGATGAAGTGGACTTTTAATGGGTTCAGTTGTGGGGGGGGGGGAATCATCCACAAGGGAGAGATCTACAGGCCCCCTAGTCAGTCAGAGGTAGTGGATGGGATGCTTGCCAGGGAGAGCAGGAGGGTGGCAGCTGCATAAGAATTCATTCTGCTAGGGGACTTCAGCATACCTGATGTAGACGGGAGCCTTTCTGGGGCATGTGGCACCAGTAACCAGGGTTTGGTGGACACCTTCCAGGACTTCTTCCTGACTCTGCTTATGGAGAAGCAAATTAGGGGAGGGGCCATACTCAATTTAGTTCTGACCAACAGGCACAGTATTGGTGGGGAGAGAGTGGAGGATCTGCTTGGGTTCTGGACACTGGTCTTGGAGTTCAGGAAGGCAGATTTCAAGAAGATGGAAGAGGAGCTAAGGGAGAAGCTCAGGGGATCTTGCCAAACAGTTGATGTGGAGAGTAGGTGGGAATCTATTAAACAAGGGATCCTTGAGATATTGAAGCATACCTCAGGCATGTAGGGAAAGATGGGAGGTATCAGAAGCTTATATAGTGCTTTCCAAGGAGGTTGGGGAAGCAGTGCAGTCCAAAAGTCAGCCTTTAGAGGGTATAAGGCTAACCAGTCAGACGCAAACAGGGCGCTATACCTCAGCATAGCAAAGGAGGCCAGTAAGAACCCAGGAGCTGAGTATAGGATTGGAGTGGATGTATTGACAGTCACTAAGTAGGAAAGGGACTTTTGGGTTATCATAACTGAGGACATCAAAGTGGCAGGGAAGTGTGACAATTTTGTTATTTAGATATTTGAAAATTGGTTAGCAGGAGAAGCACACTGAGCCAAGGCTAGTTTCCAGTTGCGAACTCAGGGAGAGGGAAAAGAAATAAAAAGGAAAATGCACTGTATTAATGATTGATGCAAAATAAAGTAGAAACACAGTACAATTTACATAGTAAAATAATTAAAAGGATTAGATCAACAGTTTAACATAGTAAAACAGGAAAGGATCAGGAAGGTGAATGACAAAGCAGTGAGCAGGGCTAGTTGGATGCTGGCGTGTACAGGGAGTGGTATCTGTAGTAGGAGAAGGGAGATTGTATTGCCACTGTATCGCTCACTGGTGACACCCCACCTGGAGTACTGTGTCCAGTTTTGGAGGCCACACCTCAGACAGGACATAGGGTGGAGGGATTCCAGAGGAGGGCAACTAAAATGGTGCAGGGGTTGCATGAGAAACCCTATGAGGAGAAATTGAGGGATCTCAATGTGTACAGCCTGGAAGAGGGGAGAGCAAGAGGGAACATGATAGAGACCAGCAAGTACCTCACAGGGGTAACAGGATGCAGGAGGGCAGTCTCATTCAAATGAAAACTAGCACCAGGACCAGGGGACATAAAATGAAGCTGGAGGGGGATGCTTGTGAGGGATGTCAGGAAGTATTATTTCACTGAAAGGGTGGTTGACACCTGGAACAGACTGCCAGCAAAAGTGGTAGAGTCAAAAACAGTAGGGGGGCTTCAAGCATGTGTGGGCTAGACATAGGGGAATATTAGTAAATAGGCAGGGAAGGGGGAGGGTCGCTGAAGACCAGTTAGGATCTGCAGTGACAGAATAGGCAGAGAACATCTGGGTAAACTTGGGGGGCCAAGTGACAAAGTCTATGTTTCAATGTAAGGCAGTGAAAAGAGCCAAAGTGGAGGCAGAGATCAAAATTGTGTGGTAGAAGGTGTGAGGAGAAATGATGTGGCCTTCTTTAGGTATATCAGGAAATGAAGGAAGAGGCAAGGGGGAAATCAAGATATTGGGACAGTGGAGGCATGTGTCAAAGAGGACTGGCAAAAAGCAGATATTCTAAATGAATACTTCTGCTCAGTCTACACAGATGAGGAGGGAGGGCCATTGCCAGCATGCAGCATCAGAGTCAGGAGGGAAACACAATTGGCAATGGAAACTATCACCAAAGAAACAATTCTCATAGGCTGATAGGGCTAAAAGGGGGGGGGTTTCTGAGACTGGGTGGGTTGCACTCACAGGTGCTATGGGAGGTGGAGCAGGCTCTGTCAGCCACCTGGAGGAACTTTTGAACTGCTGTTTTGAAACGGGCCATCTTTCCCAGGGACTGGAAGGTGGCAGATGTCCTCCCTCTGTACAAGAGTGAGGAGAGGCAAGAACAAGGGAAGTACAAACTAGTCAGCCAGACTTCCATTGTGAGAAAGTTCCTTGAGACTATAATCAAGGAATAGCTGGTTGACTTCCTGGAGTCCCATGATCTACGGGACAGCAAACCGTTTGACTTTATGAAGAAGTCTTGTCAGATGAACCTTGTTAATTTCTTCAATGCCATGTCATAAGTGCTGGGCAAAGTCCAAGAACTGGATGTCCTGTACCTGGACTTAAGCAAGGCCTTTGGCTCAGTGCCTCACAAAGGCTAGTAAAGAAGTTGAAGAAGCTGGAGATGGGGAAAAAGTCATAAAGTGATTTGGGAACTGGCTGGGGGGAAGAACCCAAAGGCTGACACTAAATGGTATGCACTAAGGGGTCGGGGGTGTAACTAGTGGGGTGCAACAGGGATCAGTCCTAAGTCAGATAATCTTCAATGTGTTTATTTATTTTATTTTATTTAAAAGTTGGTAACTAGGAGAGGCACATTGAGCTGAGGCTCATTTCCTGGTGCGACACAGGGGAAGGGGGCATGGAGTCAAAATACAGACAATGTAATGATTCATTTTACAAGTGACACATAGATACAGAAGGTAGACACTGGAGAGGGGAATCAAAGGCAAGATTTGGCAGGGTGGATAATGAGGAGGACAAAAGGGAAATAAAAAGGGATTCTAAGAAATTTGATAGGTTTTCCATGAATTGGCAACTAAAATTTAATGCCAAAAACAGCAAGGTTATTTACTAGGGGAAAGAGAATTGGAGGCCTGAATATTGGATTAGAGGTGGGATAAGTCTAGAACACACATCAGAAGAGAGGGACATAGGAGTTATAGTTAGGGACAGCTTCAGAGTCTGCACCCCAATGTAACAAGGCATATGGGAAGGCTAGCAGGAAGCTGGGGTACATAGATAGGAGCTTTGCAGATAGAAGGAAGTGAACCTCCCCATTGCAGGTCCTTGTGGAGGGTGCAGTTGAAGTACTGTGTGCAGATTGGAATCCTCAGTTGCAAGAGGACAAGGACCACTTGGTTCTGATCCAAAAGGGGGGTGACCAAAAAGATTCAGGTACAACAGGAGAGGACCTGTTAGGAAAGGCTTGCTGACCTCAACATGTACTGTACTGTACTTCCTGGAGGCCAGGAGAATGGGAGGGCATGGCCAAAACTTTCAAGTACTTCAAGGGAATAAACAGGATGGACATGCATCAACTGTTTAGCCTTAACAAGGGGTCCATTACAGATGGCCATAAATATGAACTGATCAGGGAAGGGGATTTAAAAGCAGCATGAGAAAGTATGTTTCCATTGAAAGTGTGGTGGACAAGTGGATCCATCTACTACAGCAGCTGGTTAATGTCAAGATGTTCAGGTTTTAAAAGAGAGTTGGTTAGATACGTGGGATTGGTGAAAATCATGTGGGGAAGGGCAAATGGGGTGATGTGTGGAGTATACCAAGTGGAACTACAAGATGGGAACTCCGCATAAGACCTACAGGTGCTAGACTGATGCTGACTTAGGCAGCAAGGGGCAGACTAGCTGGACCATAAGTCTTTTTCTGTCCATAAATTTCTATGTTCATTTGTTTCTCCCACCCTAAAGAAAATAAGTCCCCAGTTCAGGAATATAGTACAGCTGGCAAACTGATAGACAAGAGCATTTGTGGTGGTGCCTGTATAGTTACAGGGGCTTTCACACTCACCCAACTATTGCTGACTGCGGTACCATTTTTTTTCACCAACCAGTGGGTGTGGTAACTCATCCCACATGCAGCTCTGGGATGCCTCTATACCATGTCATTGAAAAATAGGAGAACATTTTTGTAGCAAAGTTAATTCTTTGGAAATGGGATATGCTGAAGACTGCGGTACAATTCATTGACTGCAAAAAAACTTTCTGAAATCAGTTCAAGGACTAGGAATAAGCGCTGCTCAGCCAGAAAGCTGCCAGTCTACAATAAATTTTGTTGAAATTAATATAATTTGCATGAATAGTGCAGAGAATATGATGGAGGAAAATTAAAAGACCACCAACCATGTCCAGGTGGCATAAATTGCAGCTATGAAATGTTTACTGAAATAGTTACATGAGGTGGCCAGCCAGGTTTGTCTGTTTTTAAGGGTGGCCCCCTTTTTCTCAACACCCCGACAGTGTAGAACATGAAAAAGACCACTACAGTGACAGTCGCTGTAATGGTCCGTTTCGTGTTCACTTTCCCCAGTGTTCTGCCCCTCCCCAGACCAACTCCGGCCTGGAGTTGAGAATCAGAAGTCCTAGGGTAAAATAGCCTCTACAAAAATATACTGGTTAGTACAATACCTAAGGGTCAGTATTGTGCCGCTACTGTGCGGGCGGTTGGCATTTTTACTCTCTACCTCACTTGGTGCTTCCGTTTTTAAAGAGCAGATGATGCCTTTGGGAAAACTTTAGAAAAGATAATATTTTGACATAATTTAGCTTGTATTCCATGTATCTTCTATAGATATTATTGAAGAAATTCCCACAAAAACAAGATCTTATCCCTCAGAGTTCATCTGCCTCTAGAGCTTATTCCCTGCTTGAAATTATAATGCTCTGTTGTGACATCACAGTCTGTTGCCATGGGAATGACAGAAGTCATAAGCAGAATAGTATGATATTAGGTTGGAAAGAATAGGAACTGATGAACACTCAAGGAACAACTATCCTGTTTTCATGCAAATTACTTCAATAATAAATAATAGGGATATAAGAAATACAGAGCTAATGAGAAATATAAGCAGCTTTGTGTCCAAATATTATGTTTTTCAAAGTTCTTCATGAGCTATTTTGATTGTGGTACCAGGCTTTTTAAATATTTTTGGAAATTGTTTGGGGGGAGTGAGGCTCCTTCATTTTCTGCTTTGCTGTATGTAGTGGTCACTCATGAACTAGTTCTTCTCCATTTTACCTTTGATTTTTCCCATAGGGAAGACGTGTGTACCTGCCCACTCCTACTTCCACTGTCATGTCACATTGGACCAACACAGATAACAACACATGAACATATGAAATTGCCAGCAGATACAGGCCATTCAGTCTATCTAGTCTGCTCGAGTGTGCAGCACTTCAGTCCATTAGAGTGCAGTTGCCCCCCCATATGCCCCCCATCTCCCACCCCTCCCAATTTGTACCCTCCCCTTGAATCTCTCCCATCCCCTCTAGAAGCCCCCAACACTCTGCAACAATACGACTTCCTCCAACAGAGCGTCCAACCCTGCCACCACCCTTTCTGTGAAATAGTGCCTCCTCAGTTCTCTCTTGAACCTGCCCCCTTCCAACTTCATAGAGTGTCCATTTGTTTTCCTTCTGCCCTTCAGATTGAACATACACCTGGTGTCTACCTGTCTGTAAGACTCACGCACACCTGTGGTCTCTACTTGTTGGCCGGTTGGCTCCAACTAAAGGAAAGAATAAGATACCAAACTTGCCTCCTTGCTAAGAAATGCTCTTTCAGTCTATTACTGGCAGGGGTCCAGAAACTCCTAACCATGCACTCAAGCTCCTGTTTCACAAGGAACTCTGCCACCCAGATCTAGAAAATTCCTAGACTCCACACTGCCTTGGCACAACGTTCATTCTGCTACCATGCACCTCACTGGACCAGTGTCTTACCACCTGACATTTCTGGTGCTACAACTATTGGTGTTTTCAAATACAAACTATGACAGCACCTTATCTCAACCAGCAGCTGTGACTGCCTCCACTAAAACTCCTCCTGTGCCTCAGGGGCACCCTAGCACTCTAATCTCATGTCTAACCTACTCATCTGACATGACCTATCCTTAGCACTTCAGGTCACCACCCTACCTCACAACCTTTGCCACCTCTACCCCATCCATTTTGTATACTCCCCCAACTCCCTACCCACCCTCTAGCACCCTTACCATTATCCTCCTAATATCATCTCCTCTCATGCAACCAAGTAGGGTGCCCTAACTTTGACTCAGGCAAATTACTTGCTGCCTATGATCCTAAGTTTGGTGTGTTCATTATAGGAGCTCTGTCTAAAAATGTACTACTGTATTACTGTATCTCACTGTTACCCTGTCTTAAACATGTACTACTGTTTTGACGTACCTTTGTCCTTGTAACTGATGTGGAACCCATAAATGAGCAACCACTCACAGGTGTAATCCAGAACTCATTAAACAAAAAAAAATTAACAAATTCTGTTCAAACCCTTCAAGTACTTGAAGGTCTCAATCATATCCCTTTTCTCCATTCTTTCCTCCAGGGTATACATATTGAGCTCTCTCAGTCTCTCCTCTTATGGTCTGTCTCCCAATTCCAGGATCATTTTTGTTGCCCTGCACTGTATCCCCTCTAGTAGTTTGATATCCCTTTTCAAGTAGGGGTGCAAGAATTGCATGCAGTACTCTAGGTGCAGTCTCATCAGGGACCTGTACAAGGGTAAGATGACCTCCCCACTCCTAAAAGTAATCCCCCTTGCGATGCACCCTAGCATCCTGTTTGCCTTCACTTCTGTCTTCCTGCACTGAGCAGAGTGCTTCATCTCCCCAGTTACCAGCACTCCCAGATCCTTCTCCTCCTTGGATTTTGTTAACGGGACACCCTCCAGCCAGTAATTGTGCCCTGGGTTCTTGCCTCCTAAATGCATCACTTTGCACTTCTTGGCGTTGAAACCAGACTGTCAAGTGTGAGACCATTCTTCCAGTTTTGCTAAATCCCCCCCTGAAGTACTTTTGCTCCTTCCCCCCATCTACCTTGGCACAAATCTTTGTGTCATCTGCAAAGAGACTGATCTTACTCTTAATCCCTACTGCGATGTCGGCTATGAAAATGTTAAACAGAACTGGTCTCAGCACCGAGACCTGTGGTACACCACTTGTTACTGCCCTGGGTTCAGATGCCTAACCCCCTCCCACTACTACCTTCTGCTGTCTACCCTGCAGCCGGTTCTTGACCCATCTGACCAGTTTCCTCCCTGCTCCCAGACTCTTCAACTTGCAGGTCAGCCTACCATGTGGCACCGGGTCAAAGGCTTTGCTGAAATCCAGGTAGAGGACATCCACCACATGTCTCCTGTTCAGTGCCCTCATAACCAAGTCATAAAAATCAACCACGTTCATCTGGCAGGATCTGCCTGAGACAAACCCATGCTGCCTCTTGTCCTGGAGAATGTTATTCTCAAGAAATTGCACCAGTCTTTCCTTGAAGATTGTCTCCATCAGTTTTCATACAATTGCAGTAAGGCTCACCGGTCTGTAGTTCCCCGATTCGTCCTTGGGCCCACTCTTATGGAGAGGTACCACATGTGCTTCTCTCCAGTCCGTGGACATGCATCCTGAGTTCAGAGAGGTACTGAACAGGTCCGCCAATGGCCCTGCCAGGACCTCTGCCAACTCTCTCAGCACTCTGGGGTGGACTCTGTCTGGACCAGGTGCCTTGTTCACCTTCAGGGACTTAAGACCCTCCCTCACCCTTTCCACCATGATTTCCCTATCCATGGTTGCTTTTCCCCCACCCTCTCCCACCTCCCCCTTCCTCTCAGGTACGAGCCCATCCCTCTCCTTGGTGAAGACTGAACAGAAGTATCCATTAAGTACTTCTGCCTGCTCATCCCCTTTTCTACCCACCCACGTTCCCTCCTGATCCTTACAATTTGATCCTTGTTCTTCCTCTTCTCTCTGATATATCTGAAGAAATCCTTTTCTCCTTCTTTGATCCCCTGCACTAACCTCTGTTCCCTAGCCGCCTTTGCTGCCCTTACCACTCTGCTCACTTATCTAGATTTCTTTACATATTCTTCTCTGTCTTCTGCCCTGTTGGATCTCCTGTAGGCCCAAAATGCATTCCTCTTTTCTCTCACCTTCTCCATTACCTCTCTACTCATCCAAATTGGTTTCTTGGTCCTGGTTTTCTTGTTCTGGCTATTGACACAAGTTTTAGTGACTTCAGCCAGTCCTGCCTTGATGACTGCCCATTTTTGCTCTGTGTCCATTTTGGAGGGGTTGTGGGATAACAGATGAACCAGACACCGAACTTCAGGTTCAACACACAATCTCCATGTGAAGTTTATTCAAAATACAGGAAATAAGCTTCTTAACTTTGTTAAGATAAGGCCCCTCCAGCCTAACTTCAACACTCACCTTGTTTTACAACCTCCCTGACATTCTCCCTCCCCCACACCTGATAACAAGGCCCCTAGGGGCTGCACCATTCTCTGCCTCTATAACTGTGCTCTTGTTTCTCTCCACTCCAGCTTGTATTCCATAATGTTTTTGTATATGTGCTATCAGGGTGTTTCTACTTTGTATCACATGTTGTTTTGTACATGTCTTGTCACTGACGTGGAACCTTTGTAAAAGAGCTTGGGCTCAAAGGCATTTTCCGGATCAATAAAATTGAATTGAAAATTGAATTGAATTGCAATGAAATATTCCTTCTTCAGTACATCAGTTTGCAGCAACAGACTATGTATGTCCTTTCTCTGCACTTAGCCAGCACCTACTGACACTGATCTCTTATCTAACACTTTTCAGTGAAAACCCTTCATCCCTATGTGGGCCCTGTTTGCTTGGGTAGTGGGGGCTCAAATAAGAAAAAAAACAAAACAAGCTAAAAACAAAGAACCTCAGTGCAGAAGCACTGAAAAAAGGGTTACCATAGGGCACTGGCAACAAGTCAAGTTTCAAAGAAATACAACATCATACATACTTCCATAATGTAAAGCATCGTTGGATATATGCAAATCACCATGACATTTCAGACTTGTTCGGTTTACAGCAATTTACATGCATTTTAAATAGCACAACTAACTTAATTTCTATAAAAGTCACCTAGCACTTTTTACCTTTATCAAAAACACCAAGAGACATGGGCCCAGATATTAAAACTGCACCAGGCTGTGGTGCAAGCTTGGGCGCAGCTCTACTTGGCTGCACAGGGGTGTAGACTGGGTGATATTCAACAGAGCTGCGCCATGGTTCAGCAGCATTGAATATCGCATCCTGGCCACCCTCAGTGTGCATGGCGCAGTGGCACTGCGCCATTGCAAGTGGCCAGAGTGGAGCATGGGGATGCGCTAGTGCAAGTTCCATTGTGCTATGCACAGCAACTGCGATATTCAAAACTTGTCATGCAAATGGGGCCATAAAGTATGCAAGGTGCAAATGGGGCCATTTGCATGTCATTATGGCCCCATATGCAGGCGCACTGATCCCCGATGACTTGCGCCTGGCACCCTGCCAGGCAGCAGCCGTCGGGGACTGACGCCCCCTGCAGCTGGCAATGTGCTCCACAGCCTGATTGTGGGCATCTGTATAAATAAAGAAATAAATGTCCAATATCCCTGGTGGTCCAGTGGACCACTATCTGCCTGATCGCGGGCATCTGTATAAATAAAGAAATCAATGTCCAATATACCTGGTGGTCCAGTGGACCGCTGTTTGGATCACGGGCATCTGTATAAATAAAGAAATAAATGTCCAATATCCCTGGTGGTCCAGTGGACCGCTATCTGCCCGATTACGGGCATTTGTAAAAAAAAAAATATGTCCACTATCCCTGGTGGTCTAGGGGTATCCCCATCCCCACCTGCCCACTGAGCCCCACCGCCCCACTCCCCCCCGGTCAGCTGGTGGGTGGCAGCACTCCACCTGCCTGCTGCCCCACCGCCCACCGACCGACACTGTCGGTAGGGCTGTATGCCCATTAGTTCACAGCATGAGCCAATGGGCGTGCAACCATACCATACCACATTCCAGATATGTGAATGATTCATTCACATATCTGAATGTAGTGTTGGTACGGAGCGATGCCCATTGGCTCACGCCTGAACCAATTGGCGTACAGCCCTACCGACAGTGTCAGTCGGTGGGCGGCAGAGTGGCAGGTGGGTGGGGTGCTGCCCACTGAGGGGGGGAGCAGGATGGTGTTGCTCAGTGGGCAGGTGGGGAGGGGGGTACCCCTAGACCACCAGGGATATTGGACATCATTTTTTTTTACAAATGCCTGTGATCAGGCAGATAGCAGTCCACTGGACCACCAGGGATATTGGAAGCACTTCTCTTTTTTCACAAATGCCCGTGAGTGGGCAGGCAGTGGTCCACTGGACCACCAGGGATATTGGATGGAATATCTTTTTATTACAAATGCCTGCGATTGGGCATGGGGGGAAGCCACCAGGTGCAGCCAGAGCTCGGGTGGCTACTCACAGGTGGCAGCTGCTGTGTTGCACCCTGCCATGCCACAGCTCATCTGTGGGTGGCCATCCGTTGTTCCTTTTTTTATCAACTTTGTGCTGGCGCAGGTATGGGTTGAGCATGCATGGCTCTGCACATCCCGGGCTGAATATCGGGCTGTGCAGAGTATGCATGGGCATGCCCCCACTACCTGTGCCTGCATACATTACTGATGCACTCCGGCCCATCGGGATTTGTGCTGCGCACTTTTCCCATTTGAATATCGCACCAGGGCGCATCAGTGGGTTGTGCATGGTGTAACACTGTTGCGCCATGCGCAACTCTTTTGAATATCTGAGCCATGGTATTTTCAACACTTACAGGCTTCATAAACATAAGGTATATACATCAAGGTATTTTATGACATAGTGCTATTACACATTAAATCCAACAACAATAAACACAACCTGTTTTACATATGCTTGGAGGTCACCATAATAACCTCCCTGTACAATGACCTGAGAGGGAAAAGGAAAATTAAAGAGGACACTATAGCATAGTCAAGAAAGTGGAGGGGGTGCCCATAGGTGGCCAATCTTTTGGACTAGAAATTGTGAATGATAGAATAGACTAAGAACCAAAATAATTGTTGCAACAGATTTAAGAAAAGGTTGGTCCTCAAGAGTGGTAGGAGCTCCCTGTCACATATCCCCCACCTTACGAAGGAAGCAGTTATTGCAGCCTCCTTACCACCTTCCTGACCCAGGAAGGGATGCAGCTTCCACTCATCCATCTTCAAAAGGTCTGTCTCAGGGTCCCTATTAATGATAAATATTCCATCATAAACATAGTGGATATCATCTTTCTTTACCCTGAGGCATTAACACGTTTCTCAACAGAGACTAACACTACCTTCCCATCTCCTTTTAGGAAACTCTGTTACATTTTTTTACCCCAACACAGGTTCAAATCCATTTTCCACCCACCTCCTCCTTGGTAGGTTTTTCCTCAAAAATTTAAAACACATGTACCACCTCCTTGATCTTAACATATTGTAACATTCTGGAAATCTTAGCATCTTTAGCCTGCAGTATACCCCCAGTCAATACTGTTAATAGATTTAGCTGCACCAATAAAAGAAAAAGTCCCTTCAGCCTCATAGGCTTCTTCTTGCTTGCTTGGAGTCTTCAACCCCAGCACAATGTCACTATGCACAGTCTTACCTGGGGTCTCACATTCAAGTTCCATACCTGCATCTCTGACCTCCAACAGGTAACATCCTGGGAACACAGATAACAAAGGAATATCCTGCTCAGTCAGGGGGTCCTCCTCAAACTGAGCCCACAAAAAATCCTCCTCCGACTCTTTATCCAAACTCTCCAGCAGGAACCTCTCTAGCACTTGGCACCAGTGTTCCACCTCTCTGCATAGTCGGTCTGCCTCCAGCTATTGCCCACTCATCCAGTGGATCATCCTCATCAGGGTATCTACCTCTGGGGTGTTGTCTCTCGCACCTTCAGTCTGCCTTGACCTGCATCTCTTCATTGTCTTCAGGCTTGGCCTTCCCCCGAGCTCCCAGGTCCAGTCCAGGTAGCAGCTTCTCTCCATCTGTCAGCCATGGGTCTGGGCAGAATTTCACAGATTTTCTTCTCTGGGTTCTCCTCTGGCAACTCCAGGTGCATCAGTCCACCTGGGATATCTGAGCAACATCCACCAGAAAACATTACTCTTCGGCCAGTCCAGATGCTTCCAGCATGTTATCCCACTTCTACCACCAAGTCTGTGGTGGGGTTGTGGGATAAAAAAATGGACCAGATACCGAACTTCAGGTTCAACACACAATCTCATGTGATGTTTATTCAAAATACAGGAAATAAGCTTCTGCAATGTCATATTCCTTCTTCAGTACATCAGTTTGCAGCAACAGACTATGTATGTCGTTTCTCTGCACTCAGCCAGCTCCTACTGACACTGATCTCTTATCTAACCACATTTCAGTGAAAACCCTTCATCCCTATGTGGGCCCTGTTTGCTTGGGTAGTGGGGGCTCAAATAAGAAAAAAAACAAAACAAGTTAAAAACAAAGAACCTCAGTGCAGAAGCACTGAAAAAAGGGTTACCACAAAGGGCATTGGTAACAAGTCAAGTTTCAAAGAAATATGAGAGTCACGTGATGCGCTCGAAGGTCTAGCAGCTAGCTCAAGGGGCTCTCCTCTCTCCGTTTAAAAACGCCGATTTTTCCCCACATTTTTTGCAGTTTATTTTTGCGATAACTCTACCCCAAAGTAGTGAATTGACAGAAGGCTTACTTTTTTTGGTTAAACGGGCGAAGATGGAAGAACCGATGCAGGAACTGGAGGCAAAACATCCTCGGCGCAGCTCTTCCCCGACGGCTCAGCAAGATGAACTTACGCCTTCTTGGGTGTACACGGAACTGTCTACAATTAAGGATGCCTTGTTTAAACTTATCGAGGAGGTTGCCGACTTCAAGCCTGCATTAACGCAACTGGCCCGTCGGGTCACAGACGCAGAAGCTCGAATTTCTTCACTAGAGCGGAATTCAGAGAAGCAGGCCCCAGCTATGGTCAAGTATAAGAGGTCATTGGCTAAATTAGAAGATCGTCTAGACGACCTTGAAGGAAGGAATCGGCGAAATAATCTTGTATTGCTGGGGCTCCCGGAGGGTGAAGAAGGCCCCAACACAATTTCCTTCCTGCAAAAGTTTCTCAGGAAGACGGTAGGGCCTTCGCCTAATGGGCCCGAATATATTATTGAAAGGGGCCATCGGGCCTTAAGGGCAAAGCCTTCTCCCTCAGATCCTCCAAGGCCTATAATTTTCAAGCTCTTAAATTATCTTGATCGAGAGCATATATTGAAGGAGGCGAGGAAACTCTCAGCCATTCTCTGGGAGGGCAAGAAATTACGTGTGGTGCCAGACTTAACTTTGAAAAATCGGATGGCCCGAGCTAGTTTCCGTCCCATCACTTCAAAACTCTGGGTTGCTGGTGTGAAACATCGTATGTTGTACCCAGCCAGGTTGGAAGTCACCCTCAAGGATGGGAAAAAACTCTTTGAGTCGGCAGAAAAGGCTCTAAAGACATTAAAAGAGTCATTACCGGACTTATTCCTCAAAGGCTGAGAGGGGTTGACCTTGAGGAAGCTCTCCGGAATGCAGAAGACATCTTGGACTGATTTATTTAATCTCAAACTGCAAAGTCTTCACTGAATTTGTAGAGTGTTGGGGTTCCCTATAGCCCCTGTCTATTTTTTTTTTTCTTTCTCACAGGTCTATTACTGGGGCATTAGACTTGCTGCTACCTGGAGCTTTATTTTATGTACTCGCCTACTTGTGGGGAGGGGATCTCTACCTTTGTTTTGGTAGCCGGTAGAGGCTCCTATAAGGGGTATCAGGAGTACGGTTGTTGTAGAGTTGCTCCAGTAAGCTTCCATCTCATCTTATGGGGGATATCCCCTCCATATGATATGATCAGCTCCTGGTATGTCGCCACGTTGGGCAGAGTATGTTTAGAGCTCCCCAAGAGCTAGGGCGGGCGCTTGGCCCTGCCGGGTTTCTGTATCTACCTACCTAATTAGTCACAACTGCAGTCTGGCTCTTTGCTTGGCTTTCCTCTTATCCTTGTTTTGGGTTTGGTCCTGTTATTCAAACTACCTATTAACTAATAAGCTGGATGTTACCAGTGGGGTTCTAGAATAATGTTTTAGCCTGTTTGCTCTAGGGTTTTGTACTTTCTGGGCTGAGTTACTGGGAAGTGTGAGCATTGGCATATGGCTATATGGGACTTTTCTTTCTCTCCCTTTGGCTTCCACGGGGACCACCTTTTGTTCGCCCACTGTTAGGTTTTCTCTATTGTTCAGGTCATATAGGGAATGTAGCTGTTGATTATCCTTTAGCATTCAATAATGTTACATTTTTGGACTTTATACAGGAGATGGGGTAGGGTTAAACTAATTGAAACCGCGAATAGGGTAGAATAGGAACAGTTGCCTATAGCATTACAAGGCTTGTTAAGTTTGTAGGGATATGGAAAACAGGCTCTTCTTTCAAAGAGGGAGGGGCCCCACCTTCAGAGCGTGCCATGGGCCAACAGATTTGGAGTCGGCCTGGGGCCGGGAGGCTTGGTTTCAGTGGGGCTTGGGGAAAGGGTGGGGGCTCTTTTGAGGGAGGGACTTTTCCTTTCTTAAGTTTTAGGTATTTGAGGGTTGTTGGGGAGGGAGATGGCAGCTTACCAGTTGGAGGTGATGCTGTATAGAGCTATTTTATGGCTTCCAATCTAAATATTGTCTCATGGAACATTAAGAGGGTACAGATAATAAGAAGAAATATATTATTTTAAATCATTTGGCACTTCGATCCATCGATAGTATTTCTCCAAGAAACTACATGCTCCTGACCAGCTCCACTTTCTGAAAAAAGATGGGTGGGACAGGTTTTTGGGGCGGGTTTCTCTACAAGTAAAAGAGGGGTAGCCGTTCTAGTGGCTAAAAAGGTTCCCTTTTTTCCTTTGGAAGTTGTTTCCGATCCTAATGGCAGATTTGTTATTGTGGTAGGGAAGCTGGGGGGTGCAAGTTTAGTTTTGGGATCTATTTATGGGCCTAACCAGGAGTCGCCGGCCTTTTTCACGCAGCTGGCGGTACTTATAGCATCCTTTGCTGATAAGCCCATAATCTTAGGAGGGGATTGGAATTTGGTACAGTCCAACCGCTTGGATCGTTCGTGGTCCAAAGGTCTCCACCTATCCCCGGCCCAGAGAGCAATGGCAGAATTTGTCTCCTCATTAGGCCTAATCGATCCATGGAGACTAACCAACCCAACTGCCAGAGAGTTTACCTTTTACTCCCCTGTTCATAGAAGTTACTCCCGTATTGATTTTTTTTTAGTTAGCCACCAGGTTCTTACCCTGGTCCAAGAGGTCACTATTTCCAGTCGGGTAATCTCTGATCACTCCCCCATTAGTTTTCGGTGTCAGCCACTTTCTGTCCCACCAAGATCTTACTCGTGGTCTTTAAACAATAGTTTACTTAAGGATCCCCCCTTATTAGATCATCTTCGGTCATTCATATCTCATTCCATCAATTCCAATTGGGGATCAATACAGGCAGTCGATCGGGTGTGGGCGGCTTTAAAGGCCACATGGAGGAGTGAGTTGATTAGGTTGGCATCAACTCGTAAAAAGAAAACTGCACGTTCGATATCTAATTGTTTAGAGAAAATTAAGGCCCTGGACGCTATAGGTGAGGCTTCGAGGTCCTACGACCAAGAGCATGAGTTAGCTACTCTCAGGGCTTGGTATGAAAGGACCATGAAAGAGCGGGTTGAGAGCTCAGCCTCTAGATTGAGGGCTTCCTACATAGGGCAAGGTAGTAAAGCGAGGAAAATTTTAGCATGGCAGTTGAAACAACGGGCCGAAGCTAAGTGGGTGGCAGCACTGAGGCACCCGCAGATGAGTGACCTGATTTCGGATCCAGAGGGCATACTGAATATTTTTTTTGATTTTTATAAAAACCTATATTCTAGTGTGCCACTGTCGCCAGAGGCGACTACTAAAATGAGGGAATTTCTGGCAAATATTCCCCTTCCTAAACTCTCCCAGGATTTCAGTCAGATGCTAGAAGCTCCTCTTTCGTATGAAGAGATTTCCCAAACTATCGATGCTTTAAAGCTAGACAAGGCACCAGGGCCAGTTGGGTTTACAGCTTTATTTTACAAGACTTTCAAAGAACACCTGGTACCGCTGTTGCAGCAACTATATACCTTTTGGTATGAGCAGGGGATAGAAGACCAATCCCTCTTTGAGGCGAGAATAATTCTCCTGCCCAAATCCGACAAATCCTTAGACTTAGTAAGTAACTATAGACCAATATCTTTACTAAATATCGATATTAAGATCTTTGCTAAGATTCTGGCCACTAGAATGAAGACAGTGCTACGGCTGTTGAGCCCTGAGCAGCTCGGGTTTGTGGCAGGTCGCTTTGTTCGGACCACTTTAGAAAGTTGTTTTATTTAATTTCTGGGTCTGTGAGCCCAGACATGGAAGCATCTCTGGTCTCACTAGACGCAGAAAAGGCATTCGATAGGGTGGAATGGGAGTTTATGTTTGAGGTATTGTCTAAATTTGGCTTCCCGGATAAGTTTTTGGACTATACTCGAATACTTTACACATGTCCCACAGCGAGAATTCTCTGCAATAATTTGATTTCAGCCCCCTTTTCGTTGTTGCGGGGCACCCGTCAAGGATGCCCTCTTTCCCCGTTTCTATTTAATTTATATTTAGAACCCCTTATTAGGGCCATTAAGATGGACAATAAAGTTCATGGGGTCTGTATAGGGGAGTCCGAGTTTAAATTGTCTGCCTTTGCAGATGACCTGTTAATCCATATCTGGCATAGCCAAGATTACGCCCGCACCTGTTTTCAATTATTTCATGTTTCGATTCACTCGGGATATAAGTTGAACAAGAGTAAAACTACGGTTTACCCACTAATCCCCTCAATTGCAACGGAGTTGGTGTTCATCTTTGGGCCTACGTTGGCAATCAAAATCTTTACCCTATTTAGGCATCCAGATTTCTAAAGACTTGGCTGAGTTGCCGGATCTAAATTTTAAGCCCTTGCTCAAATCCATCAAAGAGGATTTGGAAAGATGGACCAAGCTTCCTCTATCCTTTTGGGGGAGATCTAATACGATTAAAATGATGATTTTACCGAGAATTTTTTACCTTCTTTTCAATCTCAACGTGTATCTTCCCAAGTCCTTTTTTAACCTTTGTCATAAATACTGTACGGACTTTTTATGGAATGGCAAACCCCCTCGTAGGGCTTATGGGAAACTTACCCGACTGAGGAAGGAAGGGGGCTTGCAGTTACCAGATTTCTATATCTACTACTTGGCCAGCCATGTGGCAAGATCGGCCCTGTGGGCGTCAGAGACGGCAACAACCTCTGTAGGTGGTATGTTAGACCGCTCAATGGCCCAGTGTGTCAACTTAGATGTGGAGTCATTTCTATTTACCCCTTGGTCCAAAGTTCCCCCCAAGGTCAAAGATACCCCGCTGGGTTGGGACGTCAGAGCCCTGCACCAGCTCTATTCATTTTTGGATATCCCTTATACAAGAGACCTGATGCAACCTCTTATTAGGAACCCTAACCTTCTGATTGGTAACCAGTCAATACTGTTAATAGATTTAGCTGCATCAATACAAGAAAAAGTCCCTTCAGCCTCATAGGCTTCTTCTTGCTGCTTCGAGTCTTCAACCCCAGCCCAATGTGCACAGTCTTGCCTGGGGTCTCACATTTAAGTTCCATACTTGCATCTTTGACCTCCAACAGGTAACATCCTGGGAACACAGATAACAAAGGAATATCCTGCTCAGTCATGGGGTTCTCCTCAAACTGAGCCCACAAAAAATTATCCTCCGACTCTATATCCAAACTTTCCAGCAGGAACCTCTCAAGCACTTGGCACCAGTGTTCCACCTCTCTGCATAGTCAGTCTGCCTCCAGCTATTGCCCACTCATCCAGGGGATCATCCTCATCAGGGTCTCCACCTCTGGGGTGTTGTCTCTTACACCTCCCATCTGCCTTGACCTGCATCTCTTCATTGTTTTCAGGCTTGGCCTTCGTCCAAGCTCCCAGGTCCAGTCCAGGTAGCAGCTTCTCTCCATCTGTCAGCCATGGGTCTGGGCAGAATTCCACGGACTTTCTTCTCTGGGTTCTCCTCTGGCAACTCCAGGTGCATCAGTCCACCTGGGATATCTGGGTGACATCCACCAGAAAACATCACTCTTCGACCAGTTCAGATGCTTCCAGCATATTATCCCACTTTTACCACTAAGTCTATGGAGGGGTTGTGGGATAAAAAATGAACCAGACACCGAACTTCAGGTCCAACACACAATCTCCATGTGATGTTTATTCAAAATACAGGAAATAAGCTTCTGCAATGTCATATTCCTTCTTCAGTACATCGGTTTGCAGCAACAGACTATGTATGCCCTTTCTCTGCACTCAGCCAGCTCCTACTGACACTGATCTCTTATCTAACCACTTTTCAGTGAAAACCTTTCATCTCTATGTGGGCCCTGTTTGCTTGGGTAGTGGGGGCTCAAATAAGAAAAAACAAAACAAGTTAAAAACAAAGAACCTCAGTGCAGAAGCACTGAAAAAAGGGTTAGCCCAAAGGGCATTGGCAACAAGTCAAGTTTGAAATTAATACAACATCATACATTCTTCCATAATGCAAAACATCATGGGATATATGCAAATCACCTTGACATTTCAGACTTGTTCAGTTTACATTAATTTACATGCATTTTAAATAGCACAACTAACTTAATTTCTATAATAGTCACCTAGTACTTTTTACCATTATAAAAAAACATCTAGAGCCATGGTATTTTCAACATTTACAGGCTTCATAAACATAAGGTATATACATCAAGGTATTTTATGACATAGTGCTATTACATACTAAATCCAACAATGATAAACACAACCTGTTTTACATATGCTTGGAGGTCATCATAATAAACTCCCTGTATGATGACCTGAGAGAGAAAAGGAAAATTAAAGAGGACACTATAGCATAGTCAAGAAAGGGAAGGGGGTGCCCATAGGTGTCCAACCTTATGGACTAGAAATTATAAAGGCTGGAATAGACTAAGAAATAGAAGAATTGTTGCAACAGATTTAAGAAAAGGTTGGTCCTCAAGAGTAGCAGGAGCTCCCTGTCACATCCATTTCTGGGCAGATGCTTGCCATATGACTTTCCAGTATGAGTCCCATCATGCCAAAGTTTGCCCGTTTGAAGTCCAGGACCCTAGTTTTTGTAGTGGCTACTTCCCTACCCAGATTGGGCCAGAGGCCTAGAAACAGCTCCCAGACAGATCTTGGTCCCTTTCTGGCTGTGTAGCTGCAGTCGGATTACTTCTGACCTACCCTCCTCCCTCCCTATTACATCTGATCTCTTCCCTTACATAAATGGCAACCCCTGCAGCCTTCCCTTTATCTCTAACCCTCCAGAATACTTTGTACCCTGGGATGGTTAGGTCCCAGTCATGGTGCCTGGTTGCCCAAGTCTCAGTAATGGCAGCTACTGTATGCCCACCTCCCCCTCTGCCATCAATGCCTGCAACTCTGCTAACTTGTTCCCCAGGCTCCTAGCATTTACTGAAACCATTCTCCATGCTGCTCCAACTCCTATTTCACCTAAGATCTTATCTATCCCTGTGGTGGAGGGAAGTCCATAGGTCCCTCTCTCCTAGTGATTCTCAGCTCCAATTCCTCCCCCTACCTAGTTTAAATGATACCTCTCATTGATGAAATCCCCCAGCTTCTGCTTCAACACCTGTGACCCTGCCCTGCTGAGGTGTAACCTATCCTCTGCATAAAGATCTGTGTTATCCCATGTGATACTCCAGTCCCCTACCATATGTTACAGTGCATACATTTTTACCTGATAACAGCACCCATGTAGCCCAAAAAGCTGGAGGGCTGTAACATCAATCCTAATCTTCAATTAATCCATTAATGAGAAAATAGATGTTTTTGACAATGTATTTACCCAGCATAGCCCAGCTGAGAAGCAACATCCCATTTCAAGTGGGCTCCTGCTTCAGTCCATTTCTGTAGCTGGGTAGACTGGAGCAGTGAGAGGTTAAGTGACTTGCCCATGGTCACATAGTGAGTATTGGCTGTAAGGAGTTCTGAATCTGCAACCTCCTGGTTCCCAAGCTAGTGTGCTAACTATTAGACCACACTGCCTCTAATTTTAGTATTATGATTATTATTATTGTTATTACAATACTTGGACACATAGATGATAGATTACAGTACATTTCGTTGTGACAGCCAGGAAAATTCCTTTTGATGAATGTGGGCAGAAGAAAAAAGGATGAATTTAAATTAAAACTTAACTACCCATAACTGGGTAAAAAGAGCTAGAACACATGAAATCAAATATATTCTAAAACTAGTCCCTTTCATCCATCAACATAGCCACCTGACACCCGCCTTGTACGTTATTGTAGCACGCACATACCATGAAATGAAAATTATACAATGGACATAAAAAATCCTGTAACCTGATTAGTCAGCTAAGGTATTTACCTGTGGGTAAATCCTGCAATAACCCACAGCTGGGGAAGGATATTGATAAAAATATATAATCACATTTTAAATTTATTTAACACATGGGTCTGATCACAATACCATCCAGGGCATGGGTAATTGGGGGATTACCCACATCTCATGTGGTTAAATCACTCAACTGCACCTCTTGAAATACCACATGTGGCGTGAGTAAATCCTCCAATAAAAACACCTGGTCATGCCTTATTGCTTAACTAGAACAGGGGGTGTATTTCTCAGGGAAGGGATTTGTGCTTTTTTATCATTGACCACTGTATGAACTGTTCCCTTATTACCTTTCAGGTCAGCCCCAGCTCAAACCGGAGGATTCACAACAGGCTCAGGCAATGCTGATGCAGGAGGAGCACCCCCCAACATTACCAGTAACAGAAGGCTGCAGCAGTCACAGGCCCAGGTTGAAGAGGTAAGTTAGATGCAGGATGTCCTATCCTTAGAATAAAACATGAACTGACTTGAAAGGTAATAGGGGAACAGTATTCACTCAGTGTTAGCTGCTTTGTACATTCCCCCAGGTTGCTCTGAGGAGGAACTTGCTTTATTGACTGAGTGCAAGCAATCCAGACATGACACGAGATAAATCCTTCTCCTGGGTGATGCCTATACTAATTGGAATAATAAGGCAAACTGGAGATGTAGAGACCACCTTGAGAGCTTGAATTTTAAACAAGTGCTCTCCTCAGATACCAAACTAAATAATAAGCTTGGTTCTGAGTCCCTAATAGACTGGATAGTCACCTCAAGACCTGATCATATCCATGAAGCCCATCCTTTACTCCATAGCTTGAGCGACCATTCTCTGGATATTTGTTATTGGAGTACTTGCAGGCCTCGGTCCCCTCCCATGCATGTAACCTCTAGATCTATTCGTAATGTGAACATTATTTGAATTCAGAAATGCTGTTGCATAGATTGAGTGGTCCTCCTGCATGCCATCCCATTGGTTGATTCGATGTTGAATTATACTGCACATGAACGTAACAAGGTTTGCAATCTTTTTGCCCTTATCCATCACCTACATGTTAAAAACAGAAGTCAGAAATGGAGCACCCTTGTCTGGTACAATTAATGCAGGAGAGAGACAGGGCTTGAAAAGCTTTCAGGAAGCAACGGGCAACTTCTGCTTTGCTTGAATATAAAAAAACTAAGGAAGAAGTATAAACAGTTGATTAAAAAGGCAAAAATGGAATATTATTTAAACTCCCAATTTTAATTCTCAGTCAACCAGAACATTGGTAAATTTTTAACAATCTTACAGGAAAGATCAGCTCTATGGCAATACCATTTCTGACTACTGAATATGGTAATTTGACAGAGCCAATGGAAACTGACACAGAGCTCAATACCACCTTTTGTGGAGCCACAGAAATTGCTCCATTGGTTGAGCTATCCAGCTTTGAGCAGCCTGGACAAGCTATGGTGGTTCTGATGTGGGGATAGGGAGGGGTCTATTAGACACCAGGGGAAAAAGGACTGTATTTTTCTTTTATTAAGAGGATTGGGGATAAGAACGGGGGTCTGCTAGACACCAGGAAATAAAGGACTGCATTTTTTTTTATTAGGCAGCTTGGGGGTCTCTAGACACCAGGAATAAAGACTGCCCTTTTTATTAAGGGGTTCGGGATAGGGAGGGGGATCTGCTAGACACCAGGAAATAAAGGACAGTTTTTTTTTATTAAGGGGATCAGGGATAGGAAGGTGGGTCCACTAGACACCAAGGAATAAAGGACTGTCTTTTTTTTTTTTTATTAAGGGGATTGGGGATAGGGAGGGGGGTCTGCTAGATATGAGGGAATAAAGGACTGATTTTATTTTTTACTAAGGGAATCGGGGATAGGGAAGGGGGTCCGCTAGATACAAGGGAATAAAGGACTGTCTTTTTTTTTTTATTAAGGGGTCCAGGGATAGGGAAGGGAGTCTGCTAGACACCATGGAATGAAGGACTGCATTTTTTAATTATTATTATAGGAATCAGTGATAAGGTGGGGGTTCTGCTAGACACCAGGAAATTATAGTTTTTTTACATCAGGCTTGCAATCGGCAGGTGGGTTGGGGAGACTGCAAGACACCAGGGAATTTTTTTTACATTGGGCCTGCGATCAGTAGGGGGGCCCACTAGACACCAGGCAATGTTATTCTACAGGAGGCCCACGATCAGCAGAGGGGGGACCAATAGACACCAGGAAGGAAACTATGTTTTATACGGGGCCTGTGATCAGCAGGGCGGTCTAATTTTACATCTGGCCAGCGATTGTTGGTGGGGACCACAAGACACCAGTGAATTTTAACCTACAGCAGGCGTAGCTAATGGCGGCGGGGGGGGGGGGAGTGGATTAATGTATTAAACTGTGGGACAAAAAGCTGCAGAAATGACCACTGACAGTGAATAGGTTTGCAGAAGTTACATTAACCCACAGTCTGTGCATTTATTCCACCATTTTAAGGCAAAATTTACACAAAAGATGCTAAAATGATTTCTGAACTCTCACGGAAGCAAAAGTCTGATTTTTGTGCAAATTCTGCAGGCAGAAATTTTTTTTGCACATCTCTACTGATGTACTGGCCCATCCCCTGTGCACCTTACACAACCATTCATTAGCTACCAGTGAGGTTTTGAGGTTATGGAAGCAGGCTACCATGGTTCCTATTTTTAAATCTGGAGAGTGCACTCATACCAAAAGTTACCATTCACTTTCCCTACTTGCGCCAATATCTGGGGTCCCTGAGAGAATTGTTTTTGACCAGTTTAAGGAGTTTCTAGGTAGTGACAAGTTGCTAACAGCTTACCAGCGTGGTTTTTGAGATAATCACAGCATGCTCATAGCTGTACCCAAAGTCATTAATGATCTTCACAGGGCCTCGTACAATGGGGACGTGGTTGGTGCTCTCTTCTTGGATCTTTCCAAAGCATTTGATCTGCTGCACCACTGTCGCCTGCTTGCCAGGCTATAGGGCATTGATCTATCCATATCTGCCATGTCCTGGTTCCAGCATTACCTGACTGGCAGATCTCAAGTCACTTTCATTGAATTCCATTTCCTTTCAACTCATTGAAATTACTACTGGAGTACCCCTTGGATCAGTCCTGTGGTCTATACTGTTTTGTTGAGTTTTGAACTATCTAGCTGATATATTGCATAGCTCTAAATCCCGTATTATCATGTACATGGATGATATTGCTTTGCACAGGAGGGCATCTAATGTCAGTGACATGACCAGGTACTTGCAACCTGAATTTTATCTGGTACAAAAATGACTGTGAAAAAATGGTCTTCTATTAAATGTTGGTAGTAAGTACTTGCACTTTGGAACTAAATAAAAACTAAAGGCTTTACTCCCTCTAACCTAACTGAATATTTAAGTGGTACATATGTAGAGAGAGTGGAAAATTTCAAGTACCTCGATTTTATTATGGATCAGACTCTCTCCTTCAAAATCCATAACTCCACACTGGTTACATCAGTTCACACTCATCTTGGTCTGCTTTATAGGCTAAAAAATTGTTCACTCATTCTATGAAAGTCCTACCTCAGTCCCTTTTCCTGTCCTTAGTGGACTATAGACTTCCAGTCTATGCCATTGCCAATGACACAGACTTGAAAAGATCTAATATCCCTTACAATTCTATTTGCAGATTTTCTACCTCCAGACCCAGATTTTCACATCACTGCACTCTTTATAAAAACATTGGCTGGTCTTCTTTTGATTTATGCATTACTTTTTTCACCCTCAACAGTGTTAGACATTTCCTAGAATGTCCTATTAGATTCTTATTCTTGACTGATGCTAGTCCCCACACATGGTTCCCAAGGTACTAGATCTGCTTACACTCAGTTCGTATGACCCTCACTCTTCCATTCCTCCCTGGGACAATGCTCTTTTATATATAGAGCCACTGCATGCTGTAATAATTTACCTGCTTCACTACCCTCTAGCAATTCACAGAATACATTCAAAATGGTGTTAAAAAATACTGTATACATTTATCAGTGTGCAAGTGTAATGCTACATGATTACTATATGCAGTGATGTATTGTAATATCAATGTGCAAATGTATTGCTTCATATTACTGTGTACTCTGATGTACTGTATTGCATGTTTATCCAAGGCTGTTGCTTTGTTTACATCTCCGGATCAACCTTGAAAATGGGCATCTAATGCTCTTAAGTCCTACCCAGTCAACAAATTTCAAACAAAAAAAAAACATGTACCATTCTGTGACATTCATCAAGGAAGGCAAGGCAAGTTTATTTGTCAGACATTCATCCGGAATGGCTCTGGATGCCATACAATAAAGCAAAAAAAGAAGGACAAGCATTTGTCAATGCCAAATGCTGTCTTGCTGGCATTGGCATTGGTAGTGCAGGAGTTAGAGAGATGCATAATAGGAATGGCAGTGAAGTATTGAACTGACGCCAACCACACCCCCACCCTGCAGAGACAGACAGGCATTGAGATGTGGCTTTGGGTCAGTGGCCATAAAGCTCACGCCATTTCACCTCACCCAACCCTGCAGACACCGACAACTGTCACGTGCCTTGGTGTTTTTGGGCCTTACGCTCACCCTATTCCATAAGGAAATATGCTGAGATGGGTGTAGTATAGGAGAATGGGGTGAACTTTGGGGCAAAATAGTCCAAGGTACACCTCAATATCTGTTACTGGCTGCAGGGTGGGGGTTGGGGTGGAATGGTGTGAGCATTACTGCCGACAATCCCAAGTCACACCCCTGATGCATGTCAGTCTCTACAGGGTGGGGCATTATAGTTGGAAACCTTTATGCCCCGGGGGTTTGTTGGTATTTTCACTCCAAATTTTCAACATGGGTTTTTTTGTGACCTCACCTCATGAAGAGTGACACTATCAGTTTGTTAGCTGAAAGGTGATTTAGCACAACGACTGCACCATTTGGTGCCACAGGTGTGAAAACTCAGTTCAGGCAGGATGTGAAAAATGACAGCTGTACTGTTCATGAGGAGGTGTAAAAAAATGGCAGTGCTGAAAATCTGGAGTGAAAATATGAAAACTTGGTGGTGAAGTCACAAGCATGCATAGAAACTGCACAACGCATACCCGTAATGTAATTATTTGGGGGAATTTTTTAACCATATTTTCAATATAGGCATTTTGGGACCTCTGCTTATGAACAATGTCACTGTGATTTTGTTAATCTGTCCTGAACTTTGATTTCCCACAGCGGTCGTGCCATTGTGGGCCACATGTGCGAAAACACATTTCAGGCAGGATGTGAAAATGACAGCTACTGTTCATAAGGAGGTGAAAAAATGGCAATGTTGAAAATCTGGAGTAAAAATATTAAAAATTATCGAAGTTCGAGCATGTGGAAACTGAACAACACACGCTGTTAACGAGTAATTTTAGGAATTTTTTTCACCAAATTTGCAACATAGTCTTTTTGGGAACCCACCTCATGAACAGTGGTACTGTCATTTCATTAATTGGTCCCAAAAAGTGATTCTGCACAGTGACCGCAAAATGACCTTTCAGGACAGAATAATGAGATGACAGTGCATGTGTTCATGAGGTGGGGTCCCAAAAACTCATGTTGAAAATTTGGAGCTAAAATTCAAAAAAATGGCTGAGATAGCCACCTAAGTTGAAAACCCCCTATTTATGCCATTATACAGCTTACCGGCATTTCTTCACTTCGAAGTCAGCTTTGAAGAGTCCAGACGTTTTCCTGCTCCACCGAAGATCGCAGCGTCGGACCTCCATAGGTAAGTATGGGGTGAGGGGGGGTGTGGGGAGGAGGGATGCGCAGAGGGTGGGTGCAGATTGGGGAGGGGGCGCAGTGGACAATGGACCATTTTCTTTTTTCAGGTACAGAAAAAATAAAAAACTGACACTGCACTGCGGGATGCTTTCCTTTCTTTACAGGTAAAATACAACAAATGAACACACTGGGGTGGGCTCCCAGTGTGCCCCATGACTTTTGGGGGGGAGTATGTTGACCACACTGTAGTGGGCTCCCAATGTGATGCACACAATAAGGGTGGGACAGGGGAAGAACAGGAACATGCTGACATGATTGGCTTTCTATGAGCAGATGTACACTGGGGTGGGCTCTCAATGTGCCAGAGCAGCTGCCATGTATATTGAAATGTTTCACCAGGAAAGGGATGTAGGGGGAGGCATGTCATCTGTGCTGCTGCATGACGAGCATGTCTCCGATTGAAGCGGCACATTTCTTTCAATTTGTGCTCACTTTACATAATTCTTGTGTCAGCGCTAGCATGCTGGCTCATTGGGGAATGAGGAACACACCTTCTAAAGCATGCCCTGCATTCGCCACAACACTGACACACCTCTGAAAGTGCTACCACCGCAAGCCAATATAGAAATTACAAGACTACAAACAATAGCAGAATGACTCACAAAATCCCTTGTGACATTCATGACTCCTAGGAGTGAGGATATTCTTTTATTAATTAATTCACTTTTTTTTGCTCATTTACAGTATTTAAGGAATGCATTTTTTTTTTACACTAAATGTTAACTTCTAGAATTTGGTATAAACTAGAGCTGTGCAGATTGACCCCTATGCATATAAGTGCTTAAAGCCTACATGCCACATGTCCATGCTGCGTAGGCTGCCCTAAGTCAGACAGCCACACAGTGGGGGGGGGTCTCGTAGACCCCTGCAGCATTCATAGAAGGGGTATGCACCCATACCACACCAGACGCCCTGTCTGTCTATGCAGCTATGGGTGTGTGGATAGACCAGAGGTGTGGCCAGGGGTTATTTCCACATTCCATGCCTTTCACTAAGGCACAGAGTGCTGGGAGAGGGGGGTGCAGGCTATGTGAGCAGGGACCCTGCTGTAGCTGCTGTGCATCCCCATGAACAGCACCTGCCAGTCGCGGTGGGACAACCAACCACCCCTGCCATGCTGTCCAGTCCTCAGATCAGGCAGACAGTACTGGGGGTAGCCATCTAGGCACTTGCCTGATATTTGGGATATGTGGTGTCCCACAGTCCCCTGCTCTGCATCAAGCATGGGATCCACTCTGGGGTTAGGATGGGCATCCTGCCCACCTGTGTCCACTGGTCTGACACTGCACACCTACACACCAGGGGTAGGCCAAGTACACGTGGCCTGCAGTGGCCAGTAGTCATGGGTCCCATGCCTCATGCCTGTCCACAGATGAGAACATGACTATCATGTGTACCCGGCCTGCACTGGCACATAGCACCATAGTGCACAACCTGATCACCAGGATATCTGAAAGCTTAATACTGAACTAGCTGAATTTATAAAATGGCTTAAGTCAATCAGTCTGACATCAATGCTGGTTAAAGTACTGGAAGCCATTATCTAGGACAGTATAATGGATCATGTGGTTGAGGCCAAGGCTCTTACCCTCTTTCGGTATGGCACTATGATGGGTTGATCATACCAAACCAACATGATCACCTTCTTTGAGGAGGTAACCAAGGAAGTGGATGGGGTAGGGCCATACACAGCATTTATATGGACTTCATCAAGGTCTTTGACACTCTGGTGTATTATAAACGTCTGGTCAAAGTGCACCATTATGGTATACATGAGGCATACAATCAATCAATCAAGCTTTATTTTACCAGGTGAAACATCATTGAGAAAAACTCATTTACAAGGTGGACCTGGACACATAGAAGATAAGGACAACAGTGCAAAACCAAAAACAATACAGTAATAACAGAGCAAAATCAGTATAACAATATATTTAATCATTAGCACAACTAAAGCATAGCTTCGTATGAACACATGTGCATAACTGAAAAGTGTACATATGTACATATAAAGTGCAGTTAAAACAGGTATGAGGGAATCTGTAAGGAAAGAAAAAAGGTAGGAGAAAAAGGCATAAGGACAGACACGTCCCACATGGTGGGCAGGGGACGGTACCATATTTGTAGGGAAAATCATTTCCTGCAGTTACAGGATTCTGTGATGGCTCAGGAGAAGAGGGTTTTAAATGTGGGCAATTTCACAGATGAGGCTAATTTGAGAATTTTTTGCATGTTGTTCCATAATGCAGGGAGGGAATGGCTTATAGAGGCTGTCCCAAAATGAGATCTGACTCTAGGAATGACCAGGGAGATATGAGAGAGGCATCTGAGTGTGTAGCTACCAGGTGGACAGATGGATAGGCAATCAGAGATATATTGCAGAAGCTTCTTTATGATGGCTCGGCATGTCCAAATGACTGCATTTCTTTGCCGTCTGTAGCAGAGTGACATCCAACCCATTAGTCCATATAGTGAGTAGTGATGGGTAGAGTAGGGTGCACCTGTAATGAATCTTATCACCCTGTGGTATAAGGTGTCAAGTTTGGACAAGGCTACACTAGCACCTTGGCCATACAGAATATCCACATAATCCAGCAGTGGAAGGAATGTAGTCTGTTCAAGTCTAGTTTTTGCTTCCATTGTAAGGTGTTTTATTCGAAAGAACAGGCTGAGTCTCTGTTTAAGTTTTTTAGTGAGTTCCTCTATATGCTCAGAGAAGAACAGTTTATTATCAATCCAGACACCCAGATATTTAAATTTTGTAACAAATTCAAGAGGCTCACAAAGGAGGGTAGAAATCAGGGGTATGTCACCCAGCTTAGTGGTACATAACAGCTTAACAAAGGGAAGAATAGCACTACCTTCATTTTTTTGGCATTTAAAAGTAGTTTTAATTGGAGCAGGTTTTTTCTGGAGATGGCCGAACTCAAGTTGCAGGTCTCGACAAGTTAATTGTGGGGAAGGCCTAGCAATATACAGTACAGTGCCATCGGTGAATAAGTGTATATTAGCAGACTTTATCCCTGTATGAATATTGTTGATGTACATGACAAACAGGAGAGGGCCAAGAATGGAACCCTGTGGAACACCTCTCAGAAGGGTTCTTGTAGGGAGAGATCTCCTTCAGCCTTTACCTTCTGAGAACGTCCAATCAGATAGCTATCAAACCATTTGAGGGTTGTATTATCCAGGCCAAAATTGCGGAGGATGTCTAGGAGCAAGGAGTGGTCCACTTTATGGAAAGCCTTGCTTAGATCCAAGAACAAGGCACGTATATATTGCTTATTATCCAAGGCAGCTAGCCAGTTGTTAGAAACTTTAACAAGGGCAGAGATCATGTTATGACAAGGCCTGAATCCAGATTGCACTGAGGTAAGTAATTTGTTGGAATCGAGATAGTTTCTGATTTGCTGGTTGACTAATTTTTCTAGTAGCTTAGAGAGTGTTGGAAGCAGAGAGATAGGCCTATGGTTGTTAAGATCACCTGATTTAAATAGGGGAATGACGCGAGCGGTTTTCCAAATAGAAGGAAGGGTACCCTGAGAGAGACAAATTAAACAGGTGGGTAATGGGAACAGCCAGAGAGTGACATGCTATTTTTAAAAAATACAGTTCTGAGTTATTTGCACTAGCACTTTTCTTGTGTCAAGCTGCAGAAGTAAGTCTTCTACTTGTTTTAGTGTAACAGGGCTGAAGGAAAAGGTTGTTTGTCTCTCAGGAAGGGAATGAGCGACCAAGTCTGAGTCCTTATCAAATAATTGGTCTTGAAGATTGTTGGCTAGAGATGAGTCGAAGGCCAGCCCTGCCATGGCAAAATGGTTATTAAATACTGTAGATTTAGGATCTCGAGTTTATCAAATACAGTGGCACTTTCAGATGTGATTTTTATAGGAAAGGATTTTGCCGATCTATGACCCTCTACCTCTTTTAGGGTTTTCCAAAACAGCGAAGAGCATATAGTAGAAGCATCCAGTTTGTTGTTGTAATAATTCATTTTGGCAACCCTGGTAAGCTTAGCGCAGTGATTTCTGGCCACTCTAAAGGCTGCCCAATCAGAGAGGAGTTTTGTTATCCAAGCTTTTTTCCATAGGGCATCCCTGTAGAGTAGTTCAGACTTAAGGCTGGGAGAGAACCATGGGCGTGATTTTTTTTTGTTTGTATTTTCACAAGGGGAGCATGTCAATTTATAGTATCTAGAAGGATGTTCTGAAACAGGTCATAGGCTTCATTGATGGTAGGAGCAAGGTAAATGCTTTGCCAACAGGAGTGCTCCAGATCAGATAAGAAGGCATGAAGGTCAGAGTTGCGATGACTCCTTTGGAAAATATATCTAGAGTGCAAGATTGGCTTTGGTAGGGACCTGATGCATGCGATAGCATAATGGTCACTAAGATCATTGAAGAAAATGCCTGAGCGAGTTATCAGGTGTGGTTTATTTACCAGTATAATGTTCAGAAGTGTGCTGTTTGTAGGGTTTTTCTTGCTAGGACATGCGGGTTCCGTAATTATTTCAGTCAGTCCAAAAGCATCACAGAGTTCTTGAAGTGGCTTAGAACAAGTGGATAGCCAGTCAAGGTTAAGTTCACCCATGACTATAATTTCCGAAGGGGAGCCATCAAGTATGTGGCTTAGGTGATTTATTATTTTGTGCCCAGCTGCTGGGGGTCTGTAACACCCTATCACAAAAAGCGACTGCGATGTTGAGGTTTGAACCTTCAGTGTAAGGCATTCAAACTGTTTAGGTATGGTTATAGAATTAATGATAGTCACAGGGAATCTGTTCTGTACATAGATGGCTACCCCACCCACTCTGGCCTGCCTGTTGGTTCTGAAAACCTCGTAGGAGGGAATGTTGATTTCAAAGTCCTGCACAGTAGGTTTTAACCAAGATTCGGTTACCACCAGTACATCTGGAGCGGCATGACTTAACCAGTTTTGTATAGAATCAGATTTATTTGTTAGGCTGCAAGTACTGGCATGGAGCAGGTTCATCCCCTTTAGGTTAGCCAATGCGGACGGTGAAGTGATGGGGCTGGTGGGCCTGGATTCACTTCGATGTCACCTGAGCAGAGTAGTAAGATCATGAAAATCTTTTTTAAAGCATTTAATAGCAGCCACAGTAGCCTGAGGTGCCCCTTTTCTGATGATGCTTAGAGAGAGTTACTGGTTCAGAAGGGCAGGTTAATGAGGTCCCTAGTGAAGCAAGAAGGAGCACCTGAGTCTTGAAGGTAAGGGACAGATGGATGTAGATAGCAGTTAAGACTGGCAGAAAGTTCTGCCCGATGAAATGTGTAGCGTACCCCCATTTCTGGAGGTTAAGTGGGAGTTCAGGACTACAGAGAACGTTTATGCCATGAGGGCTGTCTGTGTTGCATCACATATAATGAGATACGACTGGTTGTTTGGGGTTGGTGTGGAGGTTAAGGCATAGGAAGAGCATGAGTAGAGAAAAATATGGGGTGTCATATTCGGTCTATGTTTGCTACAGTTCACACACTGCTTAGGTCAGATCCTGCAGGAGCCAATGGCAGGCAATTATCCTAAGTGCTTTCACCAGTAGGAGTGTCCCTGCAGTTGGAGGCAGGGATGAAGTGTATTTAATACAACAGAGGGGGTGTGGGATAGTGGCCCAAAAATCCCCAGTTAAAGCACTAGGGAGTAGGCTAAGAAGCCAAGGAATCTGGTCCCTAGAGGGCAGTTACTGGAGCCGAAGAAAAGTCATAGATTCTCAGTCCCTGGAGGGCTATGAAAGTCAATGGGGCAGTCCGCACCCAACCAGAGAAGGGCCATAGGCAGAACAGTCAATAGCAGCTTTCTACCATAGTTCAGTGCCCAATAGGAACTTCGGGTTTGAAGCTGGGGAAGTGGCTGTACCTCGTGGCTGAGAGGCTTGCTGTTGCTGTGGGCAGGGAGGGCTTGAGATGTGGTCGGCGAGGCGGCTTCTACTATTACAGGTCGCTGGCCGATGAGGTGCTTTTGGGTACAAAAAGTGGCTTGCTATTCTGGCTTGTGCGCAGAAACAAAAGCTTGAAGTTGACATGCACTACTTTGAATTGAGAGGGGGAGTCCCCTAGGGAACTGTGCTAGGGCCACTGCTATTTAATATTTTTGTCAATGATCTGGAAGCTGGAGTTTCCAGATGACATGTTTCTAAGTTGGCCTGAGTAGTGGACTCCCTTGAGAATGGGGACATACTTCTGGAAGATTTGAAGAAGCTGGGTAACTGGTCTGACTCCTGGAAACTTAGGATTCAGTGTAGCCAAAAGCATAAGGTACTACACTTGGGGAGGAAAAACAGAATTAGTGCTTACACACTGCATCTGATTCCTCTTGATACAGTAGTGAAGGAAAAGAACCTCGGGATCATAATAGCCAAGGGGCTTAAAGGGACACTGTCAACCCCTTAAGGCCTCAAAGTGCCTCCAGTTTGAAAAAACACATTACGATTGGTCACATTCTACAGAGATAGCTGATGTAGGTGTAATTTGATCCTAAATCCTTTTTATTTTTCTTTTTAAAAGTGAAAAACCAGACTGCCAACTATACTGGTGTTACCACACAAAAATGTGTTTGTGTACAGTCATTGATCAACTCTCACTGCAGCTTTCCTGAACTTGAGAACACCCCCAACACAGTCTACCCACTCATAAAGTGGGTAGAGAAGAGACAATTGCATTATGGGTGGGTACACTGTTTGGGGATGTTCCTAATGTTCAAAAAGTATGCACTATCACTAGATCAAGGATTTGAAACACAACAAGGCTGGGTATAATGACAATGTAATAGTTTATGTTGGAAATCAGTCCACTCACCAAGCACTACAGGTACAAGTCACATTAAACTGTTCCCTCAACTCACTGGTGTAGCATTGTTCACTGAGTTTCCTAATCTATGCAGTGTTTAATTCAGTGAATTATTAAAAGTTTAGTATTGGTTTGCAACTAGCTGTTAGGACTGTAAGTTTTATTTTCAGCTGAGTGCTGAGTTTCATTTCAGAAGGCAGACTAAGCAACTCTTAAGGAATGCTGTGATATTTATAAACAATGCCATGAAAACACAAAATGTTCTATAGATACATTAGTGAAAGGAGAAAGCCCAGAGGGGGTATTGCTAAGCTCAAATGAGAAAAGGGGCATGTGAGGAGGAGGACCCTGTAAAAGCATTTATCGTAAGTAGATACTTTTGCTCAGTATTTACTGAAGAGAAGGAAGGGCAGGGCCCACAGCTCAGCATCATGGACACGGGGGGGGGGGAGGTGAGCACTGCTCTCTTCACAAGAGAAAGGGTCCTACAAGAGTTCGCTAAGCTCAGGGTGGACAAGACACTGGCACCTGATGGCATGCATCCCAGGGTACTTAAGGATCTAAGGGTGGAACTAGCAAAGCCATTAGCAGAACTGTTTAGTGAGTCTCTGAGCACAGGAGAGGTCCCAGAAAACTGGAGAAGAGCTTATGTGATCCCGCTCTGCAAAAGTGGTAGCAGGGAGGAGGCAGGGAACTACAGACCAGTTAGTCTTACCTCAGTAGTGGGCAAGATTATGGAGACACTCCTTAAGGGAAGGATAGTGCAGCACCTGAAATCCATAGGGGCACAGGATCCAAGACAGAATGGGTTTACAAAAGGAAGGTCCTGTCAAACTAATCTCATAGATTTCTTTGACTGGGTAACCAGAGTGGTGGACCAAGGGGGAGCAGTTGATGTCGCCTACCTTGACTTCAGCAAAGCTTTCAACACTGTTCCACATAGAAGATTGATAAATAAGCTGGGTAGGCTTGGTGTGGATCAGAAGTTGGTCAACTGGATGGCAAACTGGTTGACAGGCAGAAAACAGAGAGTGGTGGTAAATGGTATACGGTCAAAAGAGATGCAGGTCACAAGCAAGGTACCTCAGGGATCAGTCCTGGGGCCAGTCCTCTTCAGTATCTTAATTAGTGACATTGTAGATGGACTAGAAGGTAAGACTTGTCTGTTTGTAGATGACACCAAGATCTGCAACAGAGTAGATGATCCAGATGGGGTGGGTAGAATGAGAAGAGATCTGCATAAACTATCAAAATGGTTAGAAGAGTGGCAACTGGGATTTAATGCAAAGAAGTGCAAGATCATGCACATAGGGAAGAGAAACCCTGAAGCCTCCTATAGGCTGGCAGGGGAGTTGCTGGCAGTCACAAAGGAAGAAAGAGACTTGGGCATCATCATCACCGATGACCTGAAATCATCCAAGCAGACCTCTAAAGCAGTAGGTAAGGCTAGGAGGATGTTAGGGTGTATTAGTAGGGGTATCATAAGTCGTAAGAGGGAAGTAATAATCCCTTTTTACAAAACACTGGTTAGGCCCCATCTGGAGTACTGTGTGCAGTACTGGAGGCCACACCTTCACAAGGACATTAACCAAACTGAGGCAGTCCAGAGATGGGCAACCAAAATGGTGCAAGGACTGCATCAGAAGACATATGAGGACAGATTAACAGAGCTCAATATGTATACCCTAGAGCAAAGGAGGGAGAGAGACGATATGATCGAAACATTCAAACACCTTAAGGGCATTAACAAGGTGAAAGAGTCTAACATGTTTAAATATAAGAAAAATAGCAGGACAAGAGGATATAGCATGAGACTAGAGGGGGCCAATTAAGGGAGAATGTGAGGAAATTCTTTTTCACAGAAAAGGTGGTGGATGCATGGAACAACCTACCTCAGGAAGTGGTGGCTATGAGTACAGTGCAGGGCTTTAAACAGGCATGGGATAGACCTAAGGGAGCAATACAGATGAGTATGAATAGATAGGCCACTGACAGAGCAAAGGCCGATGGCACATTTATAAGGTAGAAAAAGAAATGGGCTGACTGGATGGGCCTTGTGGTCCTTATCTGCTGTCAATGTCTCTGTTTCTATGTTTCTATTGCACAAACCCTGCAAAACAACTGCTGCCGTATCACTTAACAGGTACAAGTGAGTTGAATAGGCAGTGAAGAATGGTTGGAAAAGAATTAAAAGTTTCAACAATTCAAGCTGCCACTGCAGTAGAATTACAAAAAAAATGCTACACCAGTGAGTTGATGGAACAGTTTAATGTGACTTGTACCTGTATTTTTCATAAAAAGTATCTTGTTTTATTGTTTTTTATTTCTTTACTGTCAGACATCTATATGCCAGCGTTTCATGGGTATGTTCACCAAATTCTGCAGGGCAGTATACAAAAACTAAAGAAAATGTATATATCTCTTCACTTCTACACTCTAAATACATTTGTTATCCAAACATTCTACATACCTTGAGACCAGCCTTTGACAAGATTAGTTAGGGTAAGATAAAAACGTGGCTTGCTGACAAAGCTAAAGAACTTCTGCCTGTTGTCAGACATTTTAATGTTTACTTTTGGATAATCTGTAATTATTTTTCATTCCCCATGACTGTTTTCCTTATTTGTTATGTTCATTCTATTGCTTATTGCTCTTTGTAAAATAATTTATTGAATTTCAGTACTGTGCTGTCTTGTAACAAAATGCTGTTGGACCTCATTGCAAATTAGCTTCTGCTCAATGGAGTTCGTCCATGTTCATATTCTGATATGAATAAAAAATGTATCTATCTAAACACCAGAAATGATGTGTGGTATGGGTGCTGTACAACCCATTAATTATTAAATATTTTAAGCACAGTACATGGGGTAGCATAACACCATTAGCATGTATTTCTGTTCTACTAAGAAAGGGAGCAGATGAAACAACCAGCAACATCGGGAGCAGATGAAACAACCAGCAACATCAATGAATTTTAGAGAAGGTAAACAATCATAAAATGTAGGTTTTCAACTATAATAATATGATGCAAAAGGGTTGACAGTGTCCCTTTAAGCATACCTAGCAGGGCAAGGCTGCTGTCAAAATGGCTGGAAGTATGCTGATGACCAGCAAAGCACTGAAAGTAACCCTAACACTTTACAAGGCCCTGGTTAGGCTCAGTCTGGAGTAGTGCATGCAGCTCTTGCCTCCTCAGTACATTAAGGATATAAAGAAACTGAAGCAGTAGAGACGGTGCAATGCAGAGCCACTAGACTGATCAGAGGCATGGGGGGCAAACATTATGAGGAAGACCAGGAGGGGGGTCCTTAACATGTACACCTTGGACAAAAAGAGGTTGGGGGAGGGCATGATCTCAATTTTCTGTATACTCAAGGGTATCAACAAGACTGCACAGTTGGAGACGTTTGGTCTGGTGGGCTCCAGCAGGACACAGGGGCATGCCCTGAAGCTCAGAGGTGGTAAATTCAGGAGTAAAATTAGGAGGCACTTCTTCTCCAAGAGGGTGGTGAAACTATGGAACAGACAACCAGTGGAAACAGTGGACATCAAAACAGCCCAGGCCTTCAGTGTAAGCCTGGACAAATGTCCTGCTTACTAAGGGTATCACAGGGCTCACTCTGTCAGTCTGGACTTATCACTCATTATCACTTTTCTCCCCCCAGACTGCTAACCAGCACACTTGTCTTGCCTCTCGTTATCACCTCCCTCCTCCTTGATGGTAGCCAACACTCAGTTTGCCCTCGTTATCACCCCTCCCCGGCTGGTAGCCAACACAGTCAGGTAGCCTTTCATTCATCTCCCACCCCCGTTAGTGGCTAACACACTGGGTTGCCTCTCATTCATCTCCCTCCTCCACCACTACAGCAAACCTGGAAGTAAGCAAGATCATGATCGTGATCGGAAGACAGAGAAACATAGTGTCTAACCAGGACTAACATAAACTGGGTCTCAATAAACATGTGCAGAGGTTAGCTCACTATCCAGCAGTTTCTGAAAACACACACACACCTTGTATATGAAGTCGGTAAGCTGCGTGTTATGGTGATGGCATTGTAAACAAGTGGGTTTATGGCAGCATACAGGTGGGTGAATTATAGAAAGGAGAGAAGTACATGTAACGTGCTGAACTGAAATGAATTTAAAATCCTTCTCCTGAGTTTAAAATCAGTTTAAAAATCCTTATCCTTTGCCCTTTGCATTTAGAGCATGACTGGCTTGACTGTGATTGGCTGGGTATGATAGTGAACATGGGCAGGGTAGGTTAGAAATTGACTTCAGGCTATTCCAGACACCCACTTATAACAGACTATGGGGGCACGCACTGAGCAGTCCGTTATAAGCAAGTTCCATTGTATATCAGTGCTTAAACTTTCTTGTTTTGTGCTGTTTATTGGGGGTTTCAGTTCCACTTGTTCATATGTATCAAACTATATTGATGGAGGAAATACCACGTTGACATAGCTCCAAGCTTTTATTTTTAAACAATTAAGTTTCTAGCGTAATGGTTCAAAAGAAAACCTATTTTTAAAGAAAGTATTCAATGATTGGGTAGGGCTACAAATGATTTCAAATGTGACTTTGGAGGCTGGCAACATAGCTGAGTTATATTGATAAGGTTTTGATTTACTGGTATTTTAAAACCTTGTTGGTAAAATTTAAATATTCAAAAAAAGTACTGATAATATCTTTAAATGATCAACAGTTCACCCGGCCCAGTGGTGAACTATTCTTTAATGTGGGAAACTGGATTAAGTCCCAAACACAACTGCCCTGTTCAGGGCTGGAGGGGTTCAGGGTGCAACACCAAGGCATTTGCACTGACCTGGGTTGGGGGAGGAAGGGAGTTGAGCCGCCTGATTCATAAGTCCCTTCTTCAGTGGGAGCAGTAGTGACATTGTTTACAAGTTTCCATTATCAATCATCAAAATTATTGATCATTCCAAATGTTTACAAATTTACAAGTCATTCTTTTTTTAATTCAATTTACTTGTTTTTCACAAGTACATATAGTTGTTCATCTAAAATATGATACAGATCAAAAAAATTGAAATACACGGTATGAAAGAGGAATGAGAAAACTAACTTACCATGAAAGAGATTAGCATATTAAGTGGACAGACAGAGAGCAAGAGTAAAGTAATATCATAATTTATTACATGCTTCATTCCTACTGTGTCCCTCAACATCAGATTAATAATCCTCTGATAAAGAAAACACCTAGTACATTAAACTTAAAATATAGTGCAAGTGAGGTGTTTAAATTATTCAGTAGAATTGGAGTAATTCCCAGTTCGACTACTAGCATATAAGCAGAGATGGAGGTGGCCATTAATTAAGAGTGACTAAATATAATTCAGTACCCTAAAATTACATCTGAAAAAGAGTACATTAACCAGAAGTCCAAACCAAATGCCAGGCTCAGAACACAATTTCTTTGTAAATCACGAGAGTCTCAGAAGTTAGTTTACATGTTCAAACATAGTTCTATTTTATCCAAAGTCACTGATTCCATCGATGGCAATTTTTTTTTTCTGAAGTCAAGTCCAATACAATATGCCGTTCCTTTTCAGATCCATTTTCTCTGAAGACATTAACAAGGTTGTCTGTGTCAAAGAATACATAGAATGTAGTGTTGCAAGTTGATGTGTATTTACTGTAGGATGTGGCACAGAAAAGCTTTCTTCTTTATAGAGTATGGACATTCTCCACCTCTACATAGCTATATATCTTTGCAAAAAACTGCATTAATGCAGACATTAGGGTTGTAAAACGCAAAATGCACAAAGACAGGAAATGAAAAACATTAGGGACTTGGATCTCCGGAGTATTGGCAAATCAGTGGTGGGGTCTTACTTGGAGTTGTCAAACCTAATGCCCACCCTATCCCAGAGCCCATCACCTCCTGTCCAAAACACAAGATACAGTTTCAACCTAGTGCCTCATAGTGATATAATATGGCCAACATAATCTGTCAGAGCTTTCTTCACACATGGCCCTATGGGCCGTGCATGAAGACATCACACTTGACCTCATCTGAGCAGGGGAAGGGTGGACATTAGGGTTGACATCCCCAAGTAAGACCCCCCCACTGATTTGCCAATACTCCAGAGACCTAAATTCCTAATGTTTTTCATTTCCTGTCTGTGCGCTTTGTGTTTTACAACCTGAATGTCTGCATTAACGTAGTTTTTTGCAAAGAATTTCCCTTCTTTTTGTGATAGTGGAATAGTACCCTTATTTATAATATTGGAGACAATTCTGACCCAGTGCATGAGCCCAGCAGGCCCTAGCACACATGTCGATACCTTGTGGGTGAGCTTCCCCAACCAATGACATGGTGTGGTGTCTGCACCAACACACTGCTCCATCCCTACTCAGGCTGGTGCTGGTACTGCATGCTGCAGCACCTTCCCCATCAGCCTTGTCCTAGTAAACTGGCTCACTGAGTTCACACCGGAACTCACCTCAGTGGCACAGTAAGGCAGCGTGTTCCCCAGTGGTGCAATGGATATCCCTCCAAACAACATTAGTTAATACATTTTTTGGTTTTTAATATTTTCACCCCAGACTTTCAACATAGTGTTCTTATGACTCCATCTCATAAGCCCCATAGGTAAAAATTTTCAAATTCATGCCGAAAAGCCATTCCAAGTCACAAGTGCAAAAACACATTGTGGACAGGATCTGAGAAATGACATCTATACTGTTCATGAGGTGATATGAAAAAAATGGCTATGTTGAAAATCTGGAGTCAAAATATTGAAAATTACGAAAGTTATGCACATGTGTAGAAAATTTTCAAGAAACGCACGTAACTCGGCCATTGTCACCAAATTTTCAACATGGCCTTTTTGGGAACCCACCTCATAAACACTGTTGGTGAAATTTCATTATTCATTCTCGAAAGGTGATTTCAAACAGCAACTGCAAAATCACCTTCCGGGTCTGATTAACGAAATGACAGTGAGTGTTCATGACGTGGGGACCCAAAAAGGCCATGTTGAAAATTTGGTGAAAAAATGTGGGGTGGTGAGTGCTCAGTGGGAGGGGAGGGATGAGGGAGGGAGATGAAGGTGACAATGAGGAACCCGCTATTTTTTCAGGGAAAAAAAACAAAGCCATCACTGGACTTTTTTTTTCTTTTCAAGGAAGGATAAAAAACATGAAACTATTTTGGGACACTGGGGGTGGGTTACCCAGTGTCCACTCTGCTGGGGAGGTTGTACATGCCGACATGGGGATTGAGCCCCCCGATATCGACACATTTACAAAAACAATGGGCTGGGGGCATCCAACACCAGGGGTAGGCATACCGGTGTCAGATCATATAATAAAGGGATAAATAATAAAGATAAACAAATAAATGAGTAAATATACTGCCTCTGGGGATGGGGCCCCCAGTGTGCAGATACAGTTCAAGGCACAGTCAGGATGGTGGGGCTACAATGACAGTAGCCCCATCTCTGACAAAGAAGTCACAACACAGAGGGGCTTGCACTGTATGACACAGCTGTCATTTGTTAAACGACAGCTGTGTCATACAGTGCAACTAGCTGTTAACTGCAACACTAAATATTCACTTGTTTTTTATTCTTGATATGTTTGTGGTTCAGATACGAGCGCTAAAATAACCCGACAGCACTTTTTGTTTATTAGACCCTTTATTTAACACATTTAAAAAAACAGTATCAGTATCAGTCAGTCACAACATCACACAGGCAGACATTAATTCGGGGCTGGATCACTATTCAGGACTGAACTGACGGAATAGCACACTTTGTTTATTAGACCCTTTATTTAAAGTATTAAAAAAAAAAGGCAGTGTTCCTGGAAACAGATAAAGAACTAAACAGCACAGAGAGACAGACTTGGTCACAGTAGTGTCCCTAAGCATTTCATCACTTCAGGCAAAGAAAATTCTCTCTTTATTCCTTTGCGTCTCTGAAGCCATTGAACTAAAGACATTTTCACCAGCAGAGCACAGAAATGAGCACACAGGACTGAAGAACTGTTACAAGGCAGCCAGGTATAAGTGGAGCTAGTGATAATTACAGGTGATTGAACTGCAGCATGGTCTGTCTAGTATGTTAATTTAGTCAATTACAGTTCTAATTGCTAAATGCAAGCCGGGAGGTGTAAGGTGTGAGTGCAGGAGATTAGCAAACATGCTGACTGCAGTGACCTTTTACTGTAGGACTGTAGGATGTAGAATGACTTTAAGAAGTGCTGCCACCTTGAAGTTTAAATGCCGGCAATATGTCTGATGAGGTCAGACAGCAATGTTTATCTTAGGTGACACTTTTAAATTCTACAGTACATTATACAGCATTAAGGGTTGCACTATGCGACACAGCTGTCATTTGTTAAAGGACAGTTGTTTCATACAGTGCAACCAGCTCCTAACTGCCAAATATGTTATAAAGCAGTAAGGTTTATTCCTCAATTCACGGTTCAGCTTGGAAGAGTGCAGACGTGACCCAGTCCACAGAAGATTACTTCATATGACCTCTGGAGGTGAGTATAGGGAGGGTGTGTGTGGGGTGGTGGGCGCTTAGTGGAAGGGACAGACTGGGGAAGGGGAACAGCGGTGATGACAACGGACTGTTTTCTTTATTTCAGGTTTAAATAACAATTAAAAAAAGACGTCGGAGGAAGGTTTTCTTTTTGCAGGCATACATATCAAATTAATCTATTTTGGGACACTGGGGATGGACTCCCCAGGCAGGTGGCTGAAAATTAATATATAACTAAATAAATACACTGCCACCAGGGATTGGGGCCCCTGGTGTGCAGATACAGTTAAAGGCACAGCACATTCAGGATGGTGGGGCTACAATGACATTAGCCCTGGCCCTGACCTACAAGTCATGACAGCAGCAGGGGTTGCACTATACGACGCAACAGTCATTTATTAAAGACATCTGTGTCGTATAGTACAAACTGCTGGTTTTACAAAAATTCAGTTGTGAATAGAACGTTGATTTTTTTTTTAACTGCGCATGCTCAGAAACTGAATATTTTTATTAAATAATTTAAAAACTACTTAACAGTGAGACCTAAAAACCACAAAAACATACACATTGGACTAACCTGTATCAAACCTGAAAGTTTCAGGTTTCAAAGCCTCCAATTGTTTTTGTTATTGGGTGGCAAAAAAAGTCTTAACATTTTCAAAAACTGAGATTTTTCTGGATTTTTGCACCTCTGTAACTTTGCCTCCCCTAAGCCAATCTACATGAAATTTAAAGGATCAAGAGTTACTGGCAAAGAGAATATGCTTTCGAAATTTCATGTAAATCAGCTAGCATGAGCAAAGTCATTAAGGTACAAATATTTGGGTTTAACATAGAAGTGCTTACACAACCCTAATATACAGGTGCGACTATATATATATATATATATATATATATATATATATATATATATATATATGATATATGGTAATCCACCCCTGGGTCTGTGTGGGTGGCTGTTTACGTCTGTCTGGGTCACTAAGTTAGTTTTTGTGGATTTTCACATTTTTCTGCTTGGAGTAACTACGTCATTCTTGTACACAACATCTGTGAAAGTCTCCTGGACTGAATTTCGGGTATCAGCATTTTCATTTTAAATTAACTTTTTGGAAGTCATCCAAAGGAAAACTAAGACTAGCAACTACACCTGACAAACTCTGTGATGCTGGGTCTTGCACTGAATCCACATTTTCATCTGACCTGCTACTAAAGGAACTGTACTTGTCTCTGAGGGCTATTCAATAACCATTTTGAAGCACACAGGAAAGATACAGACAAAAGGTTTCCACATCCTGCACATGTCCAGGCAAGAGATCATCACCTTCAGGAGTTTCTGCAAAACGTCACTACCAAGTATCAGCATTTTCATTTTAAATCAACTTTTCGAAAGCCATCCACAGCAAAACTAAATTTAGCAACTAAGTCTGTTAAACTCTGTGATGCTGGGTCCTGAAATTAATCCACATTTTTGTCTGACCTGCTCCCAAATGAACTATATTTGTCTTTGGGGGCTATTCAATAACCACTTTGAAGAACAAAGGATACTGTGATAGGGGCTGCAGTTGGATTTGAGTATCCCGTTTTGTTTATGTATTTCATGTGTTGTTTGTTTTGTGGTATGGATGAGCGATCTATGTCTGTATTTTGTCCCCTTTTATTTTTTGTCTCTGTGTGTCAGGATAGTGTGGTGTAGTCTGGCCACCTATGCCACGCTATTCAAAAAAAAAAAGACCCCCCCTTTTTAAATTGTATTCCTGTGAAAAGACGGGCCTCTGTCTTTGCCCGGTGTAAAATGTGTATCAAAAACAGAAATAAGAAGAAGTAAAGAATGATTGTCCTGGTATTGGATGGACTTTGGTATTTAGTAGTTCAGTCTGCTGCTTTCCCCTTCTTTCCCTGTGTTAGTATTTCCCAAATAGTGACATTCTAAAAGCATAAATGAATCGCTTAATTCGGGGTTTCCTTTTGGGGAACTCCGTCCTTCTGGGAATCCCCCCCCCCCCGTAGGTAAAGAATCCTCTCCGTAAAGTAGTCCGTTGGGGTTTCTCTTATGCGACTGTGCGCACGTTTGTACAGTAGCGTATTTTGTTTCGGCAAGCAGCTTTTTGGTAAAAGGAAATGGTAGGTTAGGTTAAAATAAAGCTTTTTGTCTTACCTACTTTTCCTGTTGTTTTGGGTTCGTTTTGACTGGGTTGGGGGCGTTTTTGTTTTCGAGGAATTGTCCTCCCTCGGCCATGTTCCGGATTTCCCTTTCTCCTTTTAGCTATAGGAACCGGGCTGCCCGTTTCTCCTTGTTTTATTCAGTGACGACCAGGGGAGGGCCTTCTCAATTACTTAAGCTCCTTAAATTTAACATAAAATTTGGACAAAAAGGGTTAGATTTGCATTATATAAATGTTGAAATGCTATTATTATTTCTTTCTTGATTTTTATGTTAGTAAAATGCATTTTCTATATACAAATGTCGGGTTTGTTTGAATGCTTTGCTGATTGACAGATGAAATACCAATCAGATTGTTGGTGTGTCTTTAAATGTAAGGCTAGGACTGAAATGGATCAGATCGATCCTGGGTGTTGTACTTGTAACACCTTGCTGGGCAGTTGTGCTACTTCTGCAATCTAAGGACTGGTTCACGGAATAAAATGCTGTGTGTGATTCTTTTTATTTGATTTATTTTTGAAAGTTCGCTTTTGTTTCTGTTTTGTCCTTGGATGTTATTTGGATTTCTGCCAATAAAAGGCTATGGACTTCAGCTTCTTTATGGTCTCCCGTTGAATGTTGTTGCCAGATGCTCAGCCTACCACAGATACATACAGAGAAAAGGGTTTCATATCCTGCGTATGCCCAGGCCACAGATTATCACCTTCAGGAATTTAACACCTTCTGTGACTCTGAACCTCAGCAGCTCACCATTTCCTATTGATGTAACTTTTTTTTTCTTATTCTCTGAATCTTGTGTCAGCCAGAGGAGGCAGCCAGCTAAGACAACCACTTTGAAGTTCAAAGGAAACATACAAACTGCCAAACTGGTGTAATCATTGTTATTGCTTAATATTTGTTAGCTGTTTGCCACCTCCCACTGCATGATCTGCTCCAGTCATATGCCTAGCCATGGGCTGGTGTCCCCAGCCCCACTCGTAAGCTCCCCAGTGGCCTAGTCTGCCTGTTGGCTTAGGTAGCAGCATCCCACACAGCACACACCTCTAGGTTGAGGAGACAACCAGGATCAGGAGGCAGCTTCACCCAACTGCAGCTATTTCTAGCTATAGCCTTAACCCTGTGCCTTCCAACCAAAAAAGATACCAAACAGGCACCCAGCATGTCCTGTCCTGTAATGTGCCAGCCCAGCCCAGTGGGAGCCCAGGAGCTGGTCACTACCCTCCTGTTGCCTGGTGCAACAGCCCACCTGGGCTGCTACCACTCCTAAGCTGCTCTATACTCCAGCCTTATGTCTCGTCTCAAGTCTACATAATGCGTGGAGTCTGCAGCCTACAAAGAGAGCATGCCTGATTGCACAGAGGGCAAAAGGTTTACACCAATTCCCTAGGATATCCAGGAAGCTGATCCTAATAATACTGCCAATCTTCAGGAACCTCCACCCTAACCCTGGTCCACAGCCAACTCATCCTCAGACCCCCGCCGCAACGGGCTACCTAAAGCTTGTGGCCTTGAACATTAGAAGCCTCTTGACAAAGCTAATGCAGTTTAAAGCCTGGGTGAAGCATATCCAGCCAGATGTCATGGCATTAACAGAGACATGGCTCATGCTGTGTACAGCTGACTCAGTAGTCTCCATCCCTGGGTACAACATACACAGGCAGGACCGCTCTGGAAAAAAGGGGGAGGCAACCTAATTTACACTCGCAACCACCTACAATGCCACAGAGTCAAACTGTCCAATGCCTCAAATGACTGTGAATGTCTAGCAATCAAAATCCTGTTGGGTAAGGGGAAAAAAGGCCTGGTCCTTATGGCTGTTTACATCCCACCTGGGAGGCAGCAAATGGGGTAGAAGCCTTTGCTAACTACTGTACTATCAACAGACCAGCCAGAACAGGGAAACTATTGTTTTGGGGTCTTCAACTCCAACTGGACTGCTAGCTCAAGGGCTGCGCACAGGGATCTAATAGCTGAACTTTACCTAACCCAGATGGCCAAGAGCTGCACCAGAACAACTTACCACATGGGCACAAGCAGCTTAATTGACTGGCTGTTAACAACACACCCTGAATGACTAACTGAGGTCAAGAAACTCCTGGATGCACTGAGTGACCACTCACCCATCCAATGTGAGTGGTCGGCAAAGCAGGTTAAACTCCCCCCCCCCATGCTGGTGAGAAACAGGGTAATCAAAGATAGAGCAATGGCTGATTTCAGGAACCACCTCGCGGAAATCAACTGGAGCTTCCTGGACTTGTGCTCCAATGCTGATGCCACCCTTCAGTTCTTCATCACACACTTCAACATGACAGCAGACAAGTTCGCCCCTTACCATAAAAAGTAGGAGCATGGACTGGGTTATCCTTCCCCCATTACTTAATCTGATGCGGCAATGGGATAACCTCTGGCACCAATGGCTGGAGTCACAGGGTCAACCATGGACATCCAAAACTACAAAGCAGCCTGCAACAAGTGCACCTGGGCAGTACAGTAAGCCAAGGCTACACCATATAAGAACAGACAATCACAGTGCTGGGCTGATGGGAAGAAATTCTGGGCCTCAATTAAGAACCTGCTGGGAACAAACAACAGGACCCCCCCCCCCAATGCTTCACCACAATGATGAAGTCATCCTTGAAGAAGATATAATGGCCAACATTTTTAATAGGGCATTCACTGATTACAGTGCAGTCCTCCCTCAGAGGGTGGCCACAGATTCCGATGAAGTACCAACTACAAACCAGCCACCTAACTACTCAAACACTGGGCACAGCCCAAACTTTTACTTTAGGCAGGTGACTGCCAAGGAAACTAGTAAATATTTAGTGAGAGTCTTGGTCAAAACAAGTATGTGGGGTGATCGGATTGACATGAAGCTCATCTCCATCACACTCCCAGAGGTTATCAAACCTATCACTAAGCTCTTCAACCTGTCACTCCATCTATCTACTTTCCCCACAAAGTGAAAAAATGCCCTGATCACCCCATGCTAAAAGGTGGAGATCGACCACTAGTAACCAACTACAGGCCAATCTCAATCCTGTACCTGCTCTCCAAAGCACTTGAAAGACTCATAACCAACCAACTTACCAACCATCTACATAAATGCAACCTTTGATGCCACCAACAGCATGGCTTATACAAGATGAACAGCATAAACACTGCCGTAATAGAATTCATGGACTTTGTGCATGAGGCATTCGATCAGGGTCACCTGGTTGGTGCAATCTTTATCGACTTAACCAAGGCATTTGACTTGGTGAATCATGAACTGCTGCTCCACAGGTTAAGTTGCCTAGGGCTATCTCCTGATACAGTTAACTGGCTCAGTGGCTACCTGATGCCCATAGCAAGTAAAAATCAACAGAGTCATTTCTGAAATGGGTGAAGTCACAGTAGGGGTCCCACAGGGCTCCATACTGGGGCCGCTTCTGTTCAACCTCTATATGAACAACCTCCCCGATGCTTACCCCACATCCAAAGTCCTGCTCCAAGCAGATGCCACTGTTGTATTCTCATGTGACTCCAGCCAGGAAGCACTCACCAGGAACCTGCAGAACAACTTCAACCTACTTTAGAACTGGTTTAAAAATATCCTGTTACTGCTCAATAGTTAAAAAACAAAGATAATGCTCTTTGCAGGGTGCCTAAAGAGAAGAGCAACAACACCTTTCTTAATAGCAAGCAGTCCTGACTCCACCCTAGAGCAGATAAACTCCTTCCAGTACCTGGGGATCATGATTGATGAATCTCTATCCTTTAATGAACACATTGGCAATATTACCTCCGCTGTCAACAGGAAGCTAGGAGCCCTTTATAAACCAGTTCTACCTCATACCAAAGCCTAGACTACTGGCTGTCAGTGGCACAATCCTACCAATCTTTGACTACAGTAATGTGGTTTATGGCGTAGCCTCGGAAGCCACCCTTCACAGAGTCCAGACAACCCTCAACAAGGTGTGCAGATTTGTGCTGGATGCTGATCGTCTCACGCATACTTGTGATCTGCACTCTAGTACAAAATGGCTTCCTCTCCATGACCAACTCAAGCTCCAGACTTGCCTGCTGGAGAAGAAGGCTCTTCTAGGGCTTGCGCCTCCATCCTAACAGGCTCTGTTCCAGTGTGCCCCTGCTAAGCATGCTATTAGAAGTGTAACAAATCATGCCCTGGTGGTACCTTTCAGGAAAACATCCCTGGGCAAGCGAGCCTTCACAGTTAGGGCCCCTACCTGACTAAATGAGCTTCCCTATTCTATCACAAGCCTAACACATCTTGGCCACTTCAAATCCAAACTTCAGAAATCCATCACACCACCAGAACACTGCAACTGTCAGACTTAACGCTCCCTTACGTGACTTGACTACTCAATAGTCCCAGGGCTCTACTCATGCTGCCCAAACCATGACAATGCAGTGAGGACTGTAAGCATTTATTCACAGCTTTGTGACTAACAGTAAGTTGTGAATAAATGCTTACAGTACTCACTGCAAGCCCATTGGTCGACGATGTTGACCAGTGGTATTGCAGAGCTTACTGTACGCTGTCATTCAGTGACAGTGCAGTCAGCCGGCAGCTGTGGAGGTATGTGGGTGGGTTTTGCTGCCCACCATCCTGCAGGCAATGCTGGGATGGGGGAGTGGGGCGGGTGATGGGGTTCCTCAGTGGGTGAGGGGTCCACTAGACTACCAGGGCAGTTCCAGATTTATTTTCCTATATCAGCAGGGTTCAGGGATGGAATGGGGTACCACTTGACTAGAAGGGATGTGTTATGGGACAAATTCTTACGTGACCGGACTTCTAGAGGGGGCACTGTTCAACCAGGGATGGATTACAATATTATTCAGCTTGACTGGGTGTCTGGGAAGGAGGGGTACCACTGGATTACCAGGGATAGGACGAATTTATGTCTTCGATTGTGATCAGGGTATGGGGAAGAGGGGGCCACTAGACCGCCAGGGATGAGGGGGTTTCACGAACACCCTCACAATCGAGGCTGGGGGTTAGCCACCCAGGGGCTTGGATGCTATATTGTGCTGTGCAATACAGTGGCCCACCTATACGTGGCTACCACTTAGGCATGGTTTTTCCATACCTATCTTTGTGCTGCACATCTCTGAGATGTGCGGGCCACTGCACTGCACATCTCGTCTGAATATGGAGATGTGCCACATATGCAGGGGAACGCCCCCTCCGGATGTGTCACATACATTATCTTTGCACTGCGGCACATCTTAATTTACATGGTGCATCAGCCTGTCTTGAATATGGCCCAGGGGTGCATTTTGGGGTATGCGTCAGCACAACTCAGTTGCGCAGGGCACATCTCCTTTGACTATCCTGGACTACATATATCAGTTGTTTGGGGCACATCTCCTTTGAATATCCTGGCCTATATATATCTGTTGTGCAGGGCACATCTCCTTTGAATATCCTGGCATATACATATATATATATATATATATATATACACACACACACACACACACACACATATATATATATCTATATATATAGATAGATATATACAGTACATTCATTGCAAAAAACTCCATTAATGCATCAGTTAGGGTTTCTATTACAGCAACAAAAGTCAGGAAATTTGATGTTACGGTTACCAACCCTACCACCCTACCCCCACCCTCCACACACCAACAGGCATCGGGGTGTGCCTTGGCCCTAATTCTTACCCCATTCCATGTGTAAACAAGCTGATATGGTACAGTATAGAAGAATGGGGTGAGAGTTAGGCTGGAATACACCAAGGGTCCTGTGCTTCCATTTATAGGACAACAGTGACCAAATTGTCAGCATAGCATTTTATTACCCCCACCTCATGTACCCAGTACAGAAAATTTTCAAATCTCCACCAAAACATAATTCTAGGTAGCACGACAAGTCAGCAAAGGAAAAATGGTGGCTAAAACTACAGCAACTGTAATAATGGCACCCGTGTATATGGGCAAGCACCATAACGGTGACAATTGTATTCCCCCCTCCCCGCGGTGCTACAACCTCAGAGTAGGTTATTTTAGTAAGGGGCTGTGGGGGGGGCACAGCCCCTGCAAAGGGGTGTGTGGAGGGCACAGCCCCCTACAAAACAAGCATTGTCCATATAGTTGCCGTTACAGTGCTCATCCATATGAACAGGTACTGTAATTGCAGTCACCACAAAGTTGTCGCTGTAATTGCAGTTGCTGTTCTTACATCACTGAAATTACATGGAACCATAATTCTGTTATGCCATTCCACACCACAGGTGCAAAAACACATTTTGGCCAGGATTTGAAAACTGACAGTTGTGACATACATGAGGTGGGATAAAAGGCTATGATGAAAATCTTGGGCAAAAATATTTAACATTTCCAAAGTTCCAAGTGGGCATAGCAAAATTGCAATGAATGGTCATAACTGTGACATTTTTTCATATTTTGACCCCAAATTTGCTCTCCGTTCCAAAACCCCATGCCACAGGTGTGAAAACATGTTTCAGGCAGGATGTGAAAAATGACAGCTGTACTGTTCATGAGGAGATGTGAAGAAATGACTATGCTGAAAATTTATAGTCAAAATATTGAAAATTACCAAAGTTAATGTGCATGCATAGAAAAATTTCATGAACGTGCAGAACTTGGCCTTTTTTAGGAATGTTTTCACCAAATATTCAACATGGCCTTTTTGGGACCCCACCTTATGAACACTGGCAGTGAAATTTCATTCTTCAGTCCTGAAAGGTGATTTCGCTCAGCGATCACAAAATCACCTTCAAACAAAATGACAGTTGCAGTGTTCATGAGGTGAGGTCCCAAAAAGGCCATAATGCAAATTTTGTGAAAAAATTTAAAAAAAATGGCAAAGTTATGAACATATGAGGCAGTATAGTGCAGTGGTTTAATGCTCTGAGCTGCAAACCTGGAGACTTGGGTTTGAATCCCACAGCCCCCACTTGCATACTGTGTGACCCTGAGCAAGTCACTTAACTTCCTTGTGCTCCCAGGTCACACCTGTAAATAAGCATCAGCTTAGTGTATCCCTCCTGGTTAAAAAAAATAATAAGTTCAAAACACCATTGAAATACATTATATGACTCTTACCTTTATTCCTCAGTTCACGGTTTGGCTTTGAAGAGTGTAGATGTGTTTCGGTCCACAGAAGATGACAGCCTATGACCACTGCTGGTAAGTATAGGGTAAGTGGGGGTGTGGAGTGGTGGGTGCTCAGTAGGAGATCGGGATGGGGGAAGGAGACAGCAGGGACAACAAGGGACCATTTTCTTTTTTTTAGGTTTAAAAAAAAAAGTCAGGGGATTGTTTTCTTTGTACAGGATTACTGTAATAAAATATTTTGAGACACTGAGAGTGGGCTCCCCAGTGTTCCACAAATGCCGTTACGGGGATTGGACCCCCTGATGTCGGCTAATAAATAAAACAACAAGCTGTGGGGGGGGGTATCCGACACCGGGGGTTGGCATCCCAGTGTTGGATTATATATAAACAAATAAACAAGAGACTAGAGGATGGTGATCAGAGGGTGGAGGGTGCCACTAGACACCAGGAAAGCATCAGGGACAAGGATTGGAGAGTGGAGGTGCCACTAGACACCAGGGAATATGTAGGCACAGTGATTGGGGAGTGAGGGGTGCCACATATTGAACTGAAGTTCCAACTTTATGCCATTTCATTTCATTCATTAATTGAGTACGGTACAAGCAGGTGACTGATTAACATTAATTTAGCACAGATACTGATTGGCAGCATGTGTTCCCAATTGCCAGCACCAATACAGATTGCCCCCCCTCAGCCCACACCACAACACCTTCCCTTTCAAATTTAATCAACACCATGTGTTTTGCTTCAAGTAATAAGTGATTTATCAGAAATTCACAGGTCAGGTCTGGTTGCGGCTGTTTCAGCAGTTTGTTAATGCCTGCAACCCGTCCCCACCCCGATCTTGCAACGGTTGACAATAGTGGAGAAAAATAAAAGTAGCTGGCATAGGAATTTACCGGAGACTACAGGTCAGTTAGTACTGTGGTTTTGTTGTTGCTCATTCAAACTTTGCTGGCATTGGAGGAGAAAGAAATGACATCCTCAAAAACAATATTTTGCAGCAGATTGCACTCCCCCCCCCCATGATCTTGCAGAGTACTTGACAATCGTGGAGGAAAATAAAGTATTATGCTCATTGATAGGACAGGTATTGTTACGGTACTGTGGTGGCTCATTCTGGCATTGGACTTTTCCTTACTGACAGATCAGGTGGAAATAAGAAGGGCATTTTGACTGTCAATGCTTAAGTCCTGTGTTTTTTTATTTACTGGCGACTAACAGGTCAGGTATTGTCGCAGTACTGTGGTGGCTCATTCAAACCTGCTGTGAATTGTGTCTACTATTCATTCAAACTCAAACTCTTTTCTTAGAGGGGTTAAACTTAAGTTGAATTGCTGGCTCAATTGATTGCAGTTTGTTAGCCCCCCAAAAAAAACATGCTATGCCTGCTTGAGGTGAATTGCCCTTAGGAATGCGACACCAGTAACACCACTGACTACCCTTTTTAACAAATTATGGAAGGATGGTGTGGTACCTGAGAACTGGAGAAGGGCGGATGTGATTCCCCTTCACAAAAGTGGGAGCAAGACAGAGGCAGGAAACTACAGACCTGTCATTTTGACCTCAGTGGTATGGAAAATGATGGAATCATTTTTGAAGGAAAGAATTGTTGAGTACCTAGAGGCAAGCAGGGCACAGGACCCAAGGCAGAATGGATTCACAGTGGGAAGGTCATGTCAAACAAATCTAATTGATTTCTTGACTGGGTGGCCAAAGTAGTAGACCAGGGAAGGGCTGTGGACATGGCCTACCTAGACTTTAGCAAGGCATTTGACACAGTCCCGCACAAAAGATTAATAAACAAATTAGCCAGCCTGGGAGTGGGTCCCAGGGTGGTAGCCTGGGTAAAACACTTTCTGGACAACAGGACACAGCAGATAGTAGTAAATGGAGTCCACAGTGATGAAAGGAGGGTTAAAAGTGGGGTACAGCACGATTCAGTACTGGGGCTAGTCCTTTTTAATATCTTTGTAAGTGACATTGCAGAGGGATTGGAAGAGAAAGTATGTCTCTTTGCAGATGACACAAAGATCTGCAACAGGGTTGATACTCAAGGTGGGGTGGAAAGGATGAAAAGGGACTTGGAAAGGTTGGAGGAATGGTCAAATGTATGGCATCTTAGATTCAATGCAAAGAAGTGCAAAGTAATGCACCTGGGAAACAAAAACCCAGGGCAAGAGTACACAGTGGGGGGTGAGATACTGAAAACAACAAAAATGGAAAGGAACCTGGGAGTAGTCATATCAGATAACCTAAAGGTGGGCCAGCAATGTGAGAAGGCAGTAAGGAGGGCTGGGGGATACTGGGATGCATAGGGAGAGGCATCACCAGTAGAAAACAGGAAGTTGTTGGAACTCAGTACAGACTGTTGGTAAGACCACATCTGGAGTACTGTGTACTGTTCTGGAGACCCCATCTCTGCAAAGACATAGACAGGGTAAGGCTGTCTAGAGCAGGGCCACCAAAATGGTGCAGGGTCTGCACCAGAAGACATATGAAGAAAGACTAAAGGAGCTTAAGATGTATAGCCTCGAGGAAAGGAGGGAGAGGGGGGACATGATAGAAACTTTCAAATACCTCAAGGAATCAACAAAGTCCAAGAGGGTAGAATATTTCAGAAAAAGAGATGTACAAGAACAAGGGGGCACAATTTGAAGTTAGAGGGGGAACGGCTCAGAGGTAATATGAGGAAGTATTTCTTCACAGAGAGGGTTGTAGATGCATGGAACAGCCTTCCTGAGGAGGTCATAGAGTCAAAAACAGTGGCGGAATTCAAGAATGCATGGGACAGGCGTAAGGCAATTCTAGTGGGGGGTAGGAGGAAGTAGGCTGTTGGTTAACTAGGATCTACAGCTTATCCGTTAGGTAGGGAAATGGGCAGACTAGGTGGGCCAAGCGGTCCTTATCTGCCATCAAATTCTATGTTTCTGTGTTTATATCTGCAAGGTCTTCACAGGCCACAGATAGCTGCTGTGCAGGCCATTTGCGGCCCACAGGCTTTATGTTCTGCATCACTGCACTAGACACTGAGAAAAACAAGGGGGCTTACAGATCACACTGCAGCTGGCTGCAGGAGTTCAGCTGTGGCTGCAGAAGTTAAGAAAATCTGCTGTTCTCATACAGAGAACATGGTAGAAGGCTCCTCTCGCTAAGCTGGGCACCCAGGATTTTGGGTACCCAGAAAAAGTATTTCTTCCTAATTATAAAATGAATAATTAGAATCTAGCTGAACGGGCCCATTTAGCTAGATTCTGGTGTCTGATTTGTAAAATGAAAAACCTTTTATGTATTTTCCACACATTTTTCTCTCACGAAAAAGGATTTTATTCTCACGAAAAAGAAACGGGTCTCATGAGACAAAATCCTTTTTTTGTGAGATAAAATCCCTCATTGATCGTTCTCCCTCTATCCTAAAAAAGTGATCTTTCCAATGAAAACAATGAGAAATGAAAAACTGAATAAGTTTGCAACAGATTAATATTTTTCCACAAAACAAAGCATGCCTGTTCTGTTACTCAAGCTGTTTCTACCATAAAAAATTACACCAAAATTCCACACCATCTGGACACAAGGCGATGAGGAAAAAACTGCAAAAAGTGATGACATTATGAATTCATGCACTGTCCAGATCTCAGAATCCACAAATCCAACTGGAACAAATCTTGCCACATCAAGAGATCTACCCCATGGGACAGTGCATACCTGCTTTTGAGCAAATCCATTGATTGGCTACAAAGTTATTAAAGTGCAGAATTTGAGGTTTAACGTTAAACATGCTATTCAACCCTAATTATAGGGGTGCTACCACACCCCTATAATATATTAATTGCAAAAAAATACATTAATGCATCAGTTGGGGTATTAAAGCATCAAAAGCTGGGAAATTTAACGTTAGGGTTTCCAACCCTAATGCCCCCCCCCCCAAACAGCAAAAGGACAAGACCACACAAGCAACCACAGACAGCTAGCATCAGGTAAGACAAAAAACACACAACAGTTATCGCTGCAGATCGAAATCCACAAACTGCTGAATGCCTGTAACATCCTCCCAATATAGGTGGTGGGGGTTAAAATGATAACGGGATTCAAAAATGCATGGGGTAGGCATAAGGGAACCTTAGTGGTAAGGAAAGGGGGGAGCCAGAGATCAAGTAGGATCTAGGGTCTGCAGTGTTACAGTAGGTAGGAAAATGGTAGACTAGGTGGGCAAAGTGGTCCTTTCGGCCTTTCTGTACTGTCATGTAGCCATATACACCATAAAACATATGCACACTTGATGGGCCTGTGCTTCTGCAGCTGCAGGTGTAAGACATTCACTGAATTCTGGGAACAAAAGCGAAGATTTCACAAAATTGATGATATGAAAGGTGCAGCAGTACTTCTGTCTGCAGAAGCAAAGTCCCCTGACGGTCCTGTGTCTCTTCAGAGGTTTTCTGTATGCAAGGGGACCAGTGTTCTGGAGCCAGAAATTGGTGTACATCTTACACCTCTGGCTGAAGAGACACAGGACCCTCTTTGCTACAGAAAGGCTGGCCCCAAAAGGACATAGAGAATAGAAGACTAAGGTTTGTTGACAGAAAGCACCTAGCCTTAACTGAGCCTTTTTTTTCTAGGTTTGCTTGAAAGGACAGAGCAAGGTGAAACATTAGTTTTCTTTTGGCTAAGCAGAGTAACTGTTTTGTTACTATTTTGTTTTGTTCTTACAGGTTTTACAGTTTGATCTCTCTTTCTCAAATAGAAGGAACTGATCATTTTTCTTCCACATCTCTTCCAGGGGATTAAGCTTGCCCTATCCTCCTCCACCCCATCCTCCCCAGGCTAGTCCACTTTTATAGGAGTACACCCGGGATACTGACTTCAACTTCCTGCTTCAGGACAGGGTGGTAGAGCTTACAGCTACATAAAAAACACAAGTTAGACACCTTTACAACTGCACTCTTGCATTAAGGCAGAGTAAAAGGGGGGAGAGAAAAAAAGGGAAAAAAGGGGGAAGTCAACAATAGTCATGTTGGGAGTGGTGCAATGCAGTGGCTGTGGGGCAGCAGTCTTTCAGGAGACATTCTGGAGGCTGTGGTGCTGCCCTATCTGCATGCACCCCTCTGGGTTGAGGGCTGAGGTTGCTTGTCTCTAGGCAGAGTTGGCTAGGATTTGGAAGACCCTCCCCCTTGACCACCAATGCCACCCCTGCTGCCTCAAAGGATGCCAGTAAAGAGTGGGAGCTGGACAATGGTGGGGTCAGGAAGGGTTAGGGAGTTTGAGCAGAGGCGTATACTATCTGTGGTTCCACTCCACAACTCCTACACCATTCTGACTGAATGAGGCTATCCCATGGGGGCACCTGCAGTGGTGGACAAGGTGGATGTGGGGAACCTCCATAGTGGAGATCCCAGGGCGGGAGACAAGGGACCCAAGAGAAGAAGGAAGCAACTCCTAGTTGGGGACTCTATTATTAGAGGGTAAAATTGTGGGTGGGTAAGGGAGGAGGGAGAGAGGTAAGGTGCCTACCCAATGCCTCAGCTTGGAGAGATAGGAGGCAAATCCTGAGGATTGCGGGGGAAGCAGCACAGGAAGAGGAGCTAGATGCCATTGACCACCTGGGAGCAAATGACCTGGCTGACAGTGAGGTTGAGGCAGTGCAGAGGGAGTTCACAGAGTTTGGGAGGGGTCTTAGATAGGTGGCATGCATGGTAACCTTCTCGGAAATGCTACCTATCTACAGCATGGGAGATGCCAGGATGCTCTGCACCAGGGGATTCAACGAATGGCTGTAGAAGTGGTGTGGAGTTGAGGGTTTTGTCTTCATTGGGGATTGGGGGGCCCACCTGGAGAGATGTGGGCTTGAACGTGAGGGATGGTCTGCATCTGTCCAAGGGGGGACCAGGATCCTGAGTGAAAGGTTTGAATGTTTCATTGGCAGACAGTTAAGCTAGCCAAGGGGGGAGGTGGAATTATGCAGGTGTAACCCCCTAGGTGGTGCTACTCCTAGAGTTACACCCATGCCTACTACTTACGAGCTAGGCTGAGGGGTTTGGATTCATTAACTTATATCAAGTCTAAAACACAATTGTGCAGTGCCTCCACTCAGAATATGCTTTTACATGGGCTAGCTGATACCAGGTATAACCCCCTGAGATGTTATACCACCCACAAATACCATTTGCCACCCCCAAACACAACCCAATAGACATTTCCCCACATTTCAGACATTTTGCAATTAATGACTGTCTTCTAATAATATGCTCACACACGCTGATTTTCAAAAACAATAACAACAAGATTTATTTGGGGGACATAGGAGTTAGGATGGGGAAACAGGAGGAATATAGGTTATGCTGATCTCTATTTACAAAATGTACACAGGGTTTTGGTTTGTGCTGGTGAACCCTCCAGCTGGGTGACTACTAGATAACAGAAAAGGCAATCACAAGTTAGTTGACCAACATGATACCCAGAGCCCTGGCTGTCTAAGCTGCTGACTAAAATCAGATGTTACACAAACCATTTTCCCCACACTGGTACCAGTCCCAGATACAGCTGAAATCCCGCAATCTCACACTATTCACTGGGTACCCAGATATCAAAGTCCTGGATGTTGTAGGCCTGGTGGATGTTGCAGCTGGTAAAGTTGGCTGGCTTTGATTAGAAGGAAGGGGCAAACTTGGAAACAATGCACAACAATGGCTGTTGAATTTTCTCAAGGAGCAGGGATTGCCCTGCGGTTGGCAGAGTAGCAAGAGTTGCCCTGTTTTTCACTGAAAGTGCAGGGATTGCCCTGCTTATTGCAGAACTGAACATTTCAGAAAAGGCAACTGATCCAGGTTACCTTGGCTAGATCTTGTATTCGCAAATCCTGAACACTCAGCACAATGCAAATTGGAGTCACATCCGGTACATTTATATACCAATACTTTTCTCAAGCATCTCTATTTGTGGACATAATTTGGCAAGGTGGAAATATGTCATTTCCAGATGTAAACCTCAGTCACAACAAACTCTAGGGCTTCATGTCCATTGAAGTGGCAGCACTACTATGGCTGGCAGCTCCAACAGGACAGTCTTGAGCAATAGAGGGTACAGATAAACATCAGCACATTTATATGATTCACAAGATTGCAAACTGTCCTGGGCTCTCCTGGGTACCCCCAGCAACAGCTGCTGTCCGCACAACACAGTCTCTAAATACACCCGCACCAGGCCAGCTGAGCAGCAGGCAAGGTGCAACAGAACACCTTTAGATGATACAGTCTCTTGAGGGCAAAGCAGCCCAGACTGATTACTTTAACAGTCTCTCTCACTTCAGAAGATAGGAAGTGTAACCCCTAGATGGCGTTATCCCAGGGGCTACTACCCCTGCCTGATTTGTCACTAACAGGTTGAGGGGCCTGGATCCGATGGCGGGTGCCTCCACCTAGAGGTCAGGGTTTGCAATATAGTTAAACTAACTTGGTCACAGCCCTCTGGGACACTGCAACCCCCCTTTCTTCCCACTAGTGGCCCACACAGTATATCAGAATTACCTTCACAGTATACACTTACCCCAGGACTGGTTCAGGCACTGGGACCCCTGTAAAATAAGAAGATACAGTGCAACAATCACAGTACAATACTTTAACATAGACAAATACCTCAGGCAGTATAACTTTGCTGAAACAAGCAGTTCTGATTTATTTAGGGGATATAACAAGGACAGGGGAAATCAGGTTAATTAGCTTATCACTTTACTCATCTATTTATGGCTCTGTGCATAGGCCTATCCCTACCAGTTACTGTCCCTGGGTACCCAAGCCCTAGTGGCTAGTCCAAACCATGGCAGCTGGTAGGGCCCTTTCACACAGAGAAAAGAAAAATTAGTTAAACAGTCAGCAGTACAGTAATTCCATTTGGATTCAATGTGGCAATTCAACAGGGAGCGACCCTGAATTAGTACTCACGACCTCCAAACAAGATAGGGTCCTTCAACATCAGCAGGGTTACTCTTGAGCTCCACGAGACTCCTCACACATTTATATGACAAACTGCAACAGGCAAAAGTCCTTTAATGGCAGCAGGATTCACTTGAGCTACACACGTCTTCACACATTTATATGGAAAAAAGAAAGTACTATACCAGGCAGGCTGCTTCTCTATCCCGATCGCAATTACTGCACAATACCCGGGAGAACACACAGCAGATTCAGTTCCTGACAGACCGAGCGCGATTCAGCAATTTCTCCAGTCTTCTACAGGGTGAGCCTGGTTTCTACTCTTCAGATATCCTTGGATTCTCTTCACAGGATGGATTCAGTCCGAACAAGCACTTACACAAGCTGCAGACCAAAACTCGGGGCCTTACACGCGTTTCCCGACTAAAACTGCACACCGAAAAAGCACAGGACTCCTTCCCTCTTCACTGCCAGAGCTCAACTGAAACTCCAGCAGACAAAACCGGGCACTTCCTTTGAGTTCCTCCCAGTTCTTGGCTGGATTGGCTGTCACTCACAATAGACTGCCCTGTTGGTCCAAAAAGGCGCCGAAGTCCAAACTACATCTCCCAGAGTCACTGCCCATACAATCCTCTTGTGGCTGGCTCAGATTACGAGTCCAAGTTCTGATTCGTCCAAGGCACCATTTTAGAGCTACCTTAACCCACACTGATTGGTCCAGTTCAGCAGTTCAAAACTAGAATGGGAAACTAGGCAAACACAGTTCTGACTACAAAGAAAGCAGGTTAGACAAACTGTATTTTCATTATTACTCTAAATGATTTCTGGCAAACAGTTACATCTTTCAGATAGGTTCCCTTTGCACCCTAGTGACTGCAAAAATGGAGTGAATTACAGCAGCTCGAGTGGTACTCGAGCAGAGAAACACACAGTCCCCCCATACAAACTAATTATGTCTGCAAGCAGACAGCTCTTAAAGAGACAGTACCAGAGGCTCTAAAAACACTCACAAATAAATGGCTTAAACGCCAAACACCATTCAGGCTTGGAGCATTCAAGCAAGCCCCTGGAAGTCTTTTGGGAACCCCCATTTGCAGGGGAGTTACAGAAGCATGTCGGCCCCATGGTTACTTAATTTCTCTTGCTTGGCACAGAACAACTGCAAGGGCTGACAGGCCCATAGATTAACTTGCAAGATGTTTTTCCCTGCACCGGGGGGTACAAGGGTATTCACACAAGCCCTCCACTGGTGGTCATCTGCTGTAGAAGGCATTCTGGCATCTTCAGTCCTCTCACGACTGAGGTTCTGGTCAGTGCTCTCACCACTGCTGGGTGTCATCTGGTCTTCGGTCCACATCTTTCCCCGACGTGGCTAGCACCTGGACGACAAATCTGGCAACCTCCAGGCTAGCAGGGGAAACACAACTAAATTATTTTAATATTAATAAACAAAGATGTAAACCCTCTCCAGGCTGGAGAGGATAAACTGGAACTCCAGGCTTGGCAGCATGCCTTGGGCCTGGGCCCCCTCTCCCAAGACGGGGGGTTTTGCTTGAATCTGCGGGCTGGAATCTGGCTTTCAATCTGTAGAATCTGGCAAAATGCTGGCAGACACTGTCTCTTATAGAGCTTTCCCGAGGCTCCTGATTGACTGTAGTGATGGGGTGATTGACCTCCAATTGGCTGGAGGACCTGTCAATCACAGAAATGAATAATGCATGAACCTTACTCAATGCACTGTTGGTCTGGTGTTTTGGCACCTAGAATTAGGTCCCTGTAAGTCCCCATGAGCACTTGGCATTTACCCATGAGCTTTGGTGAAAGTTACACAAGTCCTGGCTTTGTTTTCCTGTCTTTCCAATTGGCTGTGGCTGCTTACAAATGTTGCTTAACCAACTGTCCCTTTAGCAGATTAGATGCAGTCCTGAATAAAAGTTCTGGTGCAGCCAGGGATAAAGAGATATTGCCCCAGTGCCCCCAGGTTGAAAACTTACTGTCGCTGCACAGAGAAAGGATTTTGCTCAGTACATTTTCCTGTCGCTGCTGCCAATGTTTAGTGAGCCCTGGTTTTCAGCAGCAGACAGGCTGACACTTCTCTGAGTCCCAAATATTTACCTGGTTGCAGCCAGGAAGAGGCATTTATGAAACACTTTCTCTGCTTTGCAGCAGTTTAAAATAACACATTACTTTTCCTTTTGTGGGCCGCAGCCGAGAACAGCTGCCCTGAGGGCAGACAGGCACTAATGATTATTCAAAGGACTGGGGCTCAGCTCATAAATATTCAAATAAGCCCCAGTTGAACACTTCTGTGAAACTCCCTTAATTTTTAAGGGAGTGGCCTCTCAGCAGCCTGTCAGTGGTCACCAGGTCCCACTCAGGCAATGGGGATCCCGGCACTGATGGAACACTCCCCGAAATGACCGCAAAATGAAGCGGTCGATGATCAAAGGCGCTCCTCGCGCTTACACAATCCCTGCTGCACTGAGGGTAGACACCATAGTGGGAGATTGAGGTGGACATTTCATGCCCCGCAGGGCTGGATTAAGGACTTGGGAAGCATTTGGGGTCACCAGGGGCAGAAACAGAACTTTGGGAAGCAGCAAAAACTTGCAGGCAGGAACGAGAACGCCTGGGAAGAGCAGGAGGAAACAGAGTGGCCTGGCTAAAGTAAGCCCAGGCAAACATTTACAGGGACCTCCATATGTAGGGGGTTACACAGGAAAAACTCAACTGCCCCCCCAACAGGTCAAGGTAGACAGACAAGAGGATATTAAGAATGAGGAAACACAAAGGACTGAAGTGGGGTAATGTTAGGGTAGACACAAGGGGAAGGGATGGGATCAGAACAAATAGTGGTGAAGTCATCAAAACATGGAAGGCTATGTGTACAAATGCCCGCAGCCGGGGTAACAAGATCCCTGACCTAGTGACATTGATGGCAGGGGGAGACCTAGATATTTTGGCAGTCACTGAAACATGGTATACAGAAAGAAATGACTGGGACGTTGATACACCTGGGTACACAGTCTACAGAAAAGACAGGGAGGTCAAAAAGGGAGGAGGGGTAGCAATCTACATCAAGGAAGGGATCAAGGTGACTGAGATTAAGAAAAAGCAGGGAGGAGAGGAGGCACTGTGGGTCACACTGGAGTCAGAAAATGGTACTGCTATCCACACAGGGGTTATCTACCCCCATGCAAGGGGAGAAAACAGATAGGGTAATGCTAGATAACATCCTTAAAATGGCAGAGAAAGGAGAAGTGTTGTTGGTATACCTGATGTTAACTGGAGCACCTATGCTACAGTCACATCCAGGAGCAAAGTCATTCTGGATGCCCTACAAGGGGCATGTCTCACGCAACTTGTGGGGGAACCCACCCATGAGGGGGCAATATTAGACCTGGTGCTCACAAATGGAGACAGAATAATGGATGTATCAGTGGGCAGCCATCTGGGGTCCAGCGACCACCATACAGTATGGTTCAGGGTAAAGTCTGAGTTTTCATTGCTATGTAGATGACACTGAGCTGTACATGCCCTTTGCACCTGAACAGGATGTAGCGATCTTGATATTTAATAATTGCCTATCCAAGATCTAGGACTGGATGCATGCCAACTGGTTGAAGCTGAATCCTGACAAGACTGAGGTTTTTGATTATGGACCCGGATTGTCGAGCAGAGGGGTCTTCGGTAGGGCAGGCATCCAGACTTATACTAGGGGGCTGCCAGCTGAGGACCTCTGAACAAATGCTGTGTCTGGGCATTATTCTTGACAAGGGGCTGACCCTGAAATCTCAGGTGTCATCCGTCATCACATCCTCATTTTACCATCTGAAGGATATCACTCTGATTAAACACCTAGTTCTGCCCAACGATCTTCTGATACTGGTGCAGGCCTTCGTGACCTCCCATCTGGACTACTGCAATGCCCTGTACTTTGGGCTACCAGGGGTTGATATTCACCACCTGTAATTGGTGCAGAATGTGGCAGCCAGATTACTAGCTGGGCTTCCTTGATCTAGTCACATTACACCTGTGCTGCATGAGCTGCACTGGCTGCCAGTTCAATGGCAGATCACATTGAAGATCGGCTTGCTGACCTATAAAGCCAAACATGGACAGGGACCGGGATATCTCCAAGAGTTTCTTTGCCCCTACTGCCCCTCCCGACCGCTCCACTCTGCCAATGAGGGATTGCTAGAGATTTCCAAGGTTTGGCTGCAGACATCAGGGGCATGAGCATTTGCGTTTGTGGCCCCTATCTTGTGTAATTCTCTACCTCGTCGGGTTCATGAGTGCCTAACTATGGAGAGCTTTAAAACATCACTAAAAACGTTTTTAGTTAATCTAGCATTCTCTATCACCTGATTATGATTTGATTTACACTGTTGCTAAATTTTAATCTATTTATATGTAACCCCTAGATGGCGCTATCCCAGGGGCTACTACCCCTGCCTGATTTGCCACTAACAGGTTGAGGGGCCTGGATCCAATGGCGGGTGCCTCCACCCAGAGGTCAGGGTTTGCAATAGTTAAACTAACTTGGTCACAGCCCTCTGGGACACTGCAACCCCCCTTTCTTCCCACTAGTGGCCCACAAATATATCAGAATTACCTTCACAGTATACACTACCCCAGGTCTGGTTCCAGCACTGGGACCTCCTGTGAAATGAGATACAGTGCAACAATCACAGTACAGTACTTTAACATAGACAAACACTCAGGCAGTATAACTTTGCTGAAACAAGCAGCTCTGATTTATTTAGGGGATATAAAATGATAGGGGAAATCAGGTTAATTAGCTTATCACTCTAATAATCTACCTATGGCTCTGTGCACAGGCCTATCCCTATCAGTTACTGTCCCTGGGTACCCAAGCCCTAGTGGCTAGTCCAAACCGTGGCAGCTGGTAGGGCCCTTTCACACAGAGAAAAGGAGAATTAAACAGTCAGCAGTACAGTAATTCCATTTGGATTTAATGTGGCATCCAACAGGGAGCTGACCCTGAATTAGTACTCACGACCTCCAAATAAGATAGGGTTCTTCAATGTCAGCAGGGCTCACTTGAGGTACACAAACCTCTTCACATCCATATAAAAGAAAGCACTATACCAGGCAGGCTGCATCTGTATCCCGATCGCAATTACTGACAATACCCGGGAGAACACACAGCAGATTCAGTTCCTGACAGACCGAAAGTAATTTTTCAGCAATTCCTCCAGTCTTCTACAGGGTGAGCCTGGTTTCTACTCTTCAGAGATCCTTTGATTCTTTTCACAGGACGGATTCAGTCCTAACAAGCTGTTACACAAGCTGCAGACCGAACTCTGGGCCTTACACACGTTTTTGACTAAAACTGCACACTGAAAAGCACAGGGCTCCTTCCTTCTTCACTGCCAAAGCTCAACTGAAACTCCAACCGACAAAACCGGCACTTCCTTTGAGTTCCTCCCAGTTCTTGACTGGATTGGCTGTCACTCACAATAGACTGCTGCTGTTGGTCCAAAAAGGCACTGAAGTCTAAACTACATCTCCCAGAGTCACTGCCCATACAATCCTCTTGTGGCTGGCTCAGATTATGAGTCCAAGTTCTGATCTGTCCAAGGCACCATTTTAGAGCTAGCTTACCCCACACTGATTGGTCCAGTTCAGCAGTTCAAAACTAGAATGGGAACTAGCAGACACAGTTCTGACTGCAAAGAAAGCAGGTTAGACAAACTGTAATTTCATTATTACTCTAAATAATTTCTGGCAAACAGTTACATCTTTCAGATAGGTTCCCTTGCACTCCTAGTGACTGCAAAATGAAGTGAATTGGCAGCAGCTGGAGTGGTACTCAGAGAGCACACAGTCCCCCATACAACTAATTATGTCTGCAAGCAGACAGCTGTTAAAGAGACAGTACCAGAGGCTCTAAAAACACTCACTGATAAATGGCTTAAATGCCAAACACCATTCAGGCTTGGAGCATTCAAGCAAGCTCCTGGAAGTCTTTTGGAACCCCATTTGCAGGGGGTTACCTTCCTGGTTTGGGAAAGCTTGACGTCTGCGGCAAGCAAGTACTCTATAAGTTTCAACTGCAACCATATACATTTGCATTAGGCTCGCACATGTAATCATCAGTCAATATATCATTTTACCAAGAACACATTTCTGAAACATTGCAGTACGTCACTTTTACACAGTATTACATACACATTGTACCATAACTCAAGTTATTACCTCTTGTACATGAAACCTGAAGAGAGGGGCCCTTCCTATCAGTTACCTTGGGGCTGGATGGGCAAGGGCACCATACTTAGAGGGCAACACAAGTAACTTGAGTTAGCACTGACGCCAGTTTGGGCAATGAGCTCTGGGACACATATACTCCTTTATGGACAACATTGAGAAGCAAGTCCACAGGCCTCCCAAGAAAATCATAACTGAGGTGCACCACAGGCTTTACAGCTCGACCAGTCTTTCTAGGGGAACTGTTACAGTCTCTGCACTCTGAGCCTCATTTTCAGCATTGTCCTCACTTGTCAGGAGTCTCCATGGGGTAGAGAGGCTAGAACTTGGGGCACTTTCAGCTCCAGGAGTTACAGTTTCGAGTCCACAACATTTGGCTCACATGGAGAGCTTTCGGACACTGGCAGTGGACTGTCAGGGCACTCAAAATACTCTTCTTGTTCTGGTGTATCACCAGTCTGCCCAATCTATCATTTTCTCCCTGAAAGCTCAAACAGTTCAACCATGCACAATGATTCCATTTCATCTGATCTGATGCTTTGCACTTCACTTTCTGGGAGCATTGGCTCCAGGGATGAAGCTGGGGCTTAGACAGTCCAGAAGGCCCAGCTTCATCTCCAGTATTGACTAGGGATTGCCCCAAACAATTGACTCAGTTCGTAAGAAGGATAGTATTCAAAGTCACTCTCACTTTCTTCCGATATGGACTGACAGTCATGCTCAACTGGGACTTGTGGAGGGAACACTTTAACTTTGCTTCTGTGAGTGCAGACTTTCTTGATCTTTTCTAGCAGCAGCTCTAGTCACTGGTCCAGAGGGGCATCTTCTAGGGCTCAGACTCAATTAAGATTTGTCCAATGGGCAGTAAATGATTTCTATGCATTGTTTTTACATCTTTTGAATTATTCTCAGGCCTTACTTTGTACACTGGCAGATCATCTAGTTTGCCCACTACAATGTGAGGGAGATGGTGCCATCTGTCAGCAATCTTGTGCTTGCCATGCAGTCCCAGATTTCTTAGCAATACCGATCTCCTCCTGGAGTTCCTGTGCTTCACCTTTTTATCATACCTTTCTTGTTGGCCAGATTTCTTTTGGCAGCCATGGTTTGAGCCAGTTGGTACGCATGAGTTAGCTGGGCTTTAACTTTGCACATACTGTAAATAGTTGTCAGCTTGAACCCTATCAGGAGAGACCCCAAAACACACATCTACTGGTAGTCGAGCTTCTCTTCCAAACATCAGGCGGTAGGGAGAATCCAGTGGCATCACTTTTGGTGCAGTTATAAGCATGTACCAGGGTGCTAATTTGTTGGCTCCATCTAGGCTTGTCCTTTGGGTGCAGGTGCCTAGCATATCTAGCAAAGTGCGGTTGAAACGTTCAGGCTGTGGGTCCCTCTGGGGTGGTAAGGAGTGGTTCTGACTTCGCACTCCACAGAGAAAGCATCTCTTTGATCAGACGACTCTCAAAGTCTCCTTGATCAGAATGGATCTTTGTGGAGCCCCATAGTGAACAAAAAGTTTTCTACAAGTACTTTGGCCACAGTGGATGCTTTCTGGTCTTTGGTGGGGAAAGCTTGGGCATATCTCGTGAAATGGTCAGTGACCACCAGCACATTACTGATATTTCTTTGATCTGACTCCAAACTCAGAAAATCAATACAGACCAGCTCCATGGGTGCACTGGTGGTGATGTTAACAAGGGGCAGCCTCTGGGGCAAAGCTTTCCTCTGTAAGCAGCGACTACAAGTTCGAATGTGTTGCTCCACATCAGCCCCCATCTTAGGCCAATAGAATCTGGATCTCACCAAGTCAAGTGTTCTGTCTATACCAAGGTGCCCCATGTGGTTGTGCAAGGACCTCAGTACTGAGTCTCGAAAGGCAGTGGGCAGCACAGTTGTTGTTTGTCTACTTGTCCCCTCTGTCTACTGTTTCTCTGTATAACAGTTTATTGATCAGTTTCAACTTAGGACCTTCTTTGTATAACAGTGCAGTTCTCAAATCAGTGGGCGTAATTTGGACACATCTTTTCCTGCATAGAGGGCTTCTAAAGCTGCTTTGATCATGGGATCGTGGATTGAGCCCGCCGAATACTGTCATTGTCCAGCTGAGGCAGTGCACCAATGTCTATTGCAGAAAAGTGGCAATAAGCAGCAGGTATGCAATTCTCAGAGGCTCCCAAGCAATCCACCATGCAGTCCACTGCTCCGTGGACATTTGTTCCTCCCTGTCAACTTCCGTCAGAGTGCCCGAATGTCAGGTTCTGCCAATCGGACCAATCATTCTGGGGAACAGGCCTCCGGAGAGAGCATCAGCATCTATGTGGTTCAGACCTGCTCGGTATTCTAGATATAGTCATATGTAGATAATGCAGAAAGCCACCGGTGGCCAGTGGCATCCAACTTAGCTGAGGTCTGCACATAGGTCAAAGGATTATTGTCAGTTTTACTAGTATTTTAGCCCCATACAAGTACTCATGGAATTGGTCAACAATAGCCCACTTCAAAGCTAGGAACTCTAACTTATGTACAGGATAGTTCTTTTCGGATGGGGTCAGGCTTCTACTGGCAAAGGCCACTGGTCTCAGGCCATTCTCGTGCTCTTGGTACAACACAGCCCCAACCCTTGCAAGCTAGCATCAGTGTGCAGGACGAAGGTTTTCTTGGATCGGCATAGGCCAGCACTGGAGCATGGGTAAGTTGATATATGATCTCATGAAAAGCAGTCTCACAATCAGGAGTCCAGCGGGCCCCAAATACTTCACTCGGATGAAAATACACTTTTCAGTCTTGAGGGACGCTGACTTTGGTATTTTTGTGGGTTGGGGATACCCTGAGTAAGGTTAAGTAAAGGGCGGATCACTCTTGAATAGTCCTTGATGAAGTTACCGATAATAACCACAGAATCCAGGAATCTTTGCAGTTCTTTAGATTTTTGGGCTGTGGCCAGGTGGTCAAGGCCTCAACTTTACTTGGGTCGGTCTCTATTCCTCGGTGGATACTATGTGTCCCACATACTTTTCTGATGTTTGAAAGAATTGACACTTATCAATGGACAGTTTAAGGCCAAAGTCCTCCAGTCGGTCCAATACCTTAAATAATCTGCTCTCATGTTCCTCCAGTGAGCTGCCAAACACAATAACATCATCTAGGTATACCAGGCACTCTAGTAAGTTCATGTCCCCCACTGCACGCCCATCAATCGTTGAAAAGTGGCTGGGGCACCTGAAATCCCTTGAGGCATCCTCTGAATTCATAGAAGCCAAGCGGACAGATAAAGGCCGCCTTCTCACGGTCCTCTGGGGCCATCAGGATCTGGTAGTACCCACTGCGGAGATCCAGCACAGAGAACCACTTGCTCCCGCTTAGGCAGTCCAAAGCATCCTGAATGCGGGGCATTGTGTACTGATCAGGATAGTCCACGGTTTAAGGTGCGATAATCCACACACATCCTTACTGTTCCATTCTTTTTCCTCACTACCACAATGGGGGAAGCTATAAGGGCTTCTGGATTCTTGTATTACACCAGCAGCTAACATCTCTGCAGATGCCGTCTCACATCATCTATGTCAGCAGGTGCCAGGCGTCGAGACCTCTTCACGAAATGGTCTTTCGTCATGCAGCCGGATATTGTGCTCAGCTCCTTGCACGCATCCTACATCCCATTCCTTTAAAGAAAACACCTGGTCTCTCTGGGCAAGCTTCTCACTGATCCTCACTTTCCATTCAGCTGGCAGCGGGAGTGCAAATCAAACAAGTCAGGTGTTACTCTGTCATTCTTCCTTGAACTCTTGCTGCTGGGTAGCACTGCAGTGTCTGCACATGCACATTAGCCAGGATGCAACCTCTGTTTACTTGAATGTCTCTTTCAGACACATTATGAACTTGGACCATTACCCTTCTGGCATAAGCATGGGCTCTAGCGGGCAAAATACTAGGCTTGACCAGCAGTCCCTCTGGCAATTTTCCATCGCCTTGGTGCATCCAACATTAATATTTTATTCTTAACATCCTTTCTGATACGGACCTCTCCCTGTAAGGTACACTGGGCATTTGGCACCAGGATCAGAGACTCAGGATCCTTCTTCCATACAATTCCGACCGGTTCCTCTGGTTCTGTTTTTCAGCATCTCTCTGTGCCTCATAGGCCTTCTTAATTAAAGCCGAACTCTTAAAGTTCTACTAGTCTTTGACCCCTGTTTTCATAACACAACTGTGCCAGCCTTCGAACATATGAGCATTTGTTCCAATCAACAAAGGACACCATCATACAGTCCAGTGGGGGACACACTAAGGCTAGGGTCTCTACTTGTTCGGCCACTCCAGCCACGGAGGTGGGGAAAGACAGCCAAATTCGGATATACCCGGAATAGGGTAGGCCTTCTCACTTAACCCCATACATGCAGTCCTTCTAATGGTTGTAAGGGACGTCTGACAAATGCTTCTGATACCAATTCTGGAACATAATTGTCACTTGGGAGCCACTGTCTAATACAGCTCTTGTAGACACTCTATTCACCTTTACAGTGGTCTCCATGGAGGGACCCACTATTCTGGACCAGTCTGAGAGGCGGTAGTGGGGCCTGGGCAACTGACCTTGCCACAAAAGGACGTGAATTAGCATTTTGGTGCCTCACTGGGATCATGTTGCACCTCTTAACCACTGATTTCTTCTCCAAGCTCTCCTTGTAGCCTATATGCAACTTTGTCAGTGTCTTTTGGGGACTGGTATTCCTTTCATGTGCCCATCTTTCCCACAATTATAGCAAAACATACTTTCTGGAGTTTGAGCTGGCCAAGGCGCCACACTGGGAGCCAGGGCGGGGTATTACTAACTGGAAACCTGGGTGCCATCTCTGTCTGTGCGTGATAAGCATTTGGAGACATCTCGTCAGTTTCTCCACTTCCATGGTCAAGGAATTGAGTTTGGAGCTGTTATCAGTAGGAGATACATGGGTGGGTACCCCACCCCATAGCAGATGCAGTCGGATATAGGTCAGACCCGTACTTGCAGGCGTGGCCTTCTAAAGGGGACTGTTTTTGAATTCCGGATCTCTCTCAACAGTTCGGCCCATTGTGGGATATCTTTTCCTTGTCAGAGCACTCATTGACTGTCAACCCTGCCCCTGAACTTCACTTGATGGGGCACCCTCAGTCACTCGGTCGTAGCTACAGCTGTTGGTGCAGGTACCTCCCGAGGTCGCTTTTCTCAACTCCTCAAATTTCTCTCATTAACTCATCATAGGAGGGTGGGGATTCCAGTCGATTTGCCAGGCGTAACTGAAGCAACAGCAGTTCTGAGAAGGGGGGCAGACTTATGATTCTGTCCAGTCTGGTTCGGTCCAGTTCAATCGCTGGCAAACTACCCCTTTCTGAGGCATTCTTGCAACAATTTTTCCAGCCGAGAGACATACACAGACAACAACTCCCCTTGGTACTGTTGTGCATTTCTTACTCTCCACCATAGGTCCTCATCAGAATCTGGGCTCCCATACACATTCTCCAAGGCCTCAAGATAGGCCTGTGCAGTCGCTTCAGGGTTACTGGCCCGTTTAGCACGGATGGTAGCCAGGGCAGGACCTCGGAGGCTCTCACTAACCCTCTTTCGCTTTTCGCCTTCTGAGCATTGCCATTCTAGCACTTGGGGGGCAACATAGTCTATCCAGGTCTCCCAGTCATCCTCCCTTGGGGGTGGGAGGGTGCCAGAGAAGATCCTCAACCTTCGGTAAGAGTCGGACTAATGGCAGGTGCAGAAATAGGAGTCTGCATTGGTTCAGCCACCATTACGGGCACTGGAGCAGGAGAGGGTGTTGGGGGAGGAACACCCCCAGGTGGCAAGAATAGTTTCTTCAAGTCCTCCACAGTTTTCCCCTCTCCCAGCAACCATTCAGCAAATTTCTCCTCAAAAGTTTCAGATAGTGATGGGGGCTGATTCCCCCCCGGGTCTTTACTGTCCTTAGTTATCACTCTCCAAGCAGTGAGGGCTCCCTCTGGGGTAATGGTCTGTGGCACTTTGGAGCTATCTATGGGATCCTTAAACTCTACTAGGGCCAGGAAAGTGTGGGTGAGCAGATTAGCATGCCGACCCACCACCACAGGGTTTTGTAAACCTTCCACCTTGGAAAGTACTCCCTGCACAGTGTCCGTATTGATACCCAAGGGGATGTCCAGGATAAGCATAGCATTTTGGGGGTCGATCTCCTCCCCAGTACACCACTCCACCAGCCGGTGCACAGCCACTTCTGTCGGGGTACCCATTTTTTTCTTAACAGTGGTTCGTAAATATGGCCACTAGAGGACACACAATCCAAGCGGTGAGCCTCCAAGATGTAACCCCTAGATGGCGCTATCCCAGGGGCTACTACCCTGCCTGATTTGCCACCAACAGGTTGAGGGCCTGGATCCAATGGCGGGTGCCTCCACCCAGAGGTCAGGGTTTGCAATAGTTAAACTAACTTGGTCACAGCCCTCTGGGACACTGCAACCTCTTTCTTCCCACTAGTGGCCCACACAATATATCAGAATTACCTTCACAGTATACACTTACCCCCAGGTCTGGTTCCGGCACTGGGACCTCCTGTGAAATGAGATACAGTGCAACAATCACAGTACAGTACTTTAACATAGACAAATACCTCAGGCAGTATAACTTTGCTGAAACAAGCAGCTCTGATTTATTTAGGGGATATAACAAGGACAGGGGAAATCAGGTTAATTAGCTTATCACTCTAATAATCTCATATGGCTCTGTGCACAGGCCTATCCCTATCAGTTACTGTCCCTGGGTACCCAAGCCCTAGTGGCTAGTCCAAACCGTGGCAGCTGGTAGGGGCCCTTTCACACAGAGAAAAGGAGAATTAAACAGTCAGCAGTACAGTAATTCCATTTGGATTTAATGTGGCAATTCAACAGGAGGCGACCCTGAATTAGTACTCACGACCTCCAAATAAGATAGGGTCCTTCAATGTCAGCAGGGCTCACTTGAGGTACACAAACCTCTTCACACATCCATATAAAAGAAAGCACTATACCAGGCAGGCTGCATCTGTATCCCGATCGCAATTACTGCACAATACCCGGGAGAACACACAGCAGATTCAGTTCCTGACAGACCGAGTGCAATTTTCAGCAATTCCTCCAGTCTTCTACAGGGTGAGCCTGGTTTCTACTCTTCAGAGATCATTTGATTCTTTTCACAGGACGGATTCAGTCCTAACAAGCTGTTACACAAGCTGCAGACCGGAACTCTGGGCCTTACACACGTCTTTTGACTAAAACTGCACACTGAAAAAGCACAGGGCTCCTTCCTTCTTCACTGCCAAAGCTCAACTGAAACTCCAACCGACAAAACCGGCACTTCCTTTGAGTTCCTCCCAGTTCTTGACTGGATTGGCTGTCACTACAATAGACTGCTGCTGTTGGTCCAAAAGGCACTGAAGTCTAAACTACATCTCCCAGAGTCACTGCCCATACAATCCTCTTGTGGCTGGCTCAGATTATGAGTCCAAGTTCTGATTCGTCCAAGGCACCATTTTAGAGCTAGCTTACCCACACTGATTGGTCCAGTTCAGCAGTTCAAAACTAGAATGGGAACTAGCAGACACAGTTCTGACTGCAAAGAAAGCAGGTTAGACAAACTGTAATTTCATTATTACTCTAAATAATTTCTGGCAAACAGTTACATCTTTCAGATAGGTTCCTTTGCACTCCTAGTGACTGCAAAATGAAGTGAATTGGCAGCAGCTGGGTGGTACTCAGAGAAGCACACAGTCCCCCCATACAAACTAATTATGTCTGCAAGCAGACAGCTCTTAAAGAGACAGTACCAGAGGCTCTAAAAACACTCACTGATAAATGGCTTAAATGCCAAACACCATTCAGGCTTGGAGCATTCAAGCAAGCTCCTGGAAGTCTTTTGGGAACCCCCATTTGCAGGGGGGTTACATATAGTTTTTAATATTTATTAGTTCAATTATTGTATAGTGCTTCGATCCTCTGAACTGTGTTATATAAGGATTATTATTATATTATTATTATTATTATTATTAAAGACAGTAGACGAATCAAGCCACACTAAAGCCAGAGTCCTCGACTTCAAGAGGGCCGACTTTACTAAAATGGGTGAATGCCTCAAGAAAACACTGGCACAGGGTGAGGAAGGAGGAGTAGAGATACAGCGAAAGAACCTCTGATAGATTTCTTTGAGTGGGTGATAAGGGTAGTAGATCATGGAGGGGCGGTGGACATGGTCTGTCTAGATTTTAGCAAGGCATTTGACACAGTCCCACACAAGAGGTTAGTAAACAAGTCTGCTGGCAAACCAGATTCGAGTTGGAAGCTGAAGGAGCAGCACCTCTGTGTGTTTGAGCGGCCATTTGCAGTGTAGTTTGCGCAGGAGAACCGTGGAAGGCCTGATTCCTTGCCTACTACCCTGCTATCTGCCCTGAGAGAGAGAAGAAGACTTTTTCGGACTGAATCCGAATTTACAGAGAACGAAACAAGCAGATGATTTATAACCAGGCTCACCCTGTAGAAGACCGAAGATTTTGCTGAAAGCAATCGGCCTGTCAGGACTCTAGCTCTTGAAGGGCTCCCGGGTTTAGCAGTGGTTTTTGCGATTGGGACTGAGGAGTCATTTGCCTGGTATAGTAAACTTTCTTTACATGTGAATGTGCTATGTGCTGGAAGGAGATCGCGATCAGATTTCCCCATTTGCTATAAACTGTGTGCTAGCTGTAGAAGTTGTTATCCCAGCAAGACTCAGACTGAATCCGCACTGCCTGATGCAGATAGGCCCTGCCACAAGGGTTTTGTCTCACTACCCTGCTGCACAGAGAAAAGATCCATCGATGAGCAACCAGCCCCTCACACCTTGCCTGAACAAGAACAGAGCCAAAGCAACTCGTGTGGGCCTCGCTTCCTCTGGCAATCCAGAAAGTTCATCCATCAGTCCTCCAGTGTTTAGCCTGGGTACCGTGAGTAATAATCAGGGTAGCTCCCTGCAATATTATTTAAATCAGAGTGTGTCATCTGATTGTTTTGCATTTTCCTTTCCATGAACTGAGCCCTCCGGCTCCGGATTACAAATTATCTGTGTGCATGTTGTTTTTCCATGACAGAGCCCCACCCAACTGTGACGCCGGCCTACCCCGGGCAACTATCCTGGCTAGTCCATCTGCCTTTTACCTGGGTACCCAGTGTGTGTGTGACAGTGTGGGGGAATTCTGTACTGCATGCATAACAGTGTGATCATTATTAGAGAGTAAGCTAATTAACCTGATTGCCCCTATCCTTGTTAAAACCCCCTTGAATAAATCAGATCTTACTGTTTCTGCATTTAAACTGACTGCGGTTTCCATTTGTATTGGGGGTACTGTACTGTTATCATTTGTGCTGCCTAACCTTGTTTTACAGGGGGTCCTCAGGGTCAAACTGGAGAAATTGACCCTGGTGGTAAGTGTCAATTGTGAAGGTACTCACTGTGTATTGTGTGGGCCACTAGTGGGAATTTAGGGGGGTCACAGTGTCCCAGAGGGCAGTGCCCAAGCTAGTTTGACCACTACCAACCCTGCCCTCTGGGTGGAGGCACCCGTCACCGAATCTAGGCCCCTTAACCTGCTGCTAGCCAAGCAAGCAGGGGTAGTAGCCCTTGGGATAGCGCCACCTAGGGGTTACACACACACGCGCAAAAATGGTTGTACTCAAGGAGAAATTCACAAAATACATATGTAAATAGGAGCACAATACTGATACCGCACTGCTTCGATGACCACTACAGTTCCATCCACTGTCTATTGCTCCATCTGAGAGTTCAGCTTCCTGTGTGTAATAATCTGAATTAGAAAATGGACCTGTCAAATTCTACACCGATTGGCTGACACATCCAACCACCTGGTCCGGTATCAGGCAACAGAGTCTGGGAAATAATAAGTCCCATTCTGTCTGCCTGTTTACTGGTATTTTTGGGCAATGGAATTTTAAGCATGTGGATGGCTGCCATTTTTTTATATCTCGCTTAGCGAGACCGAGTAACAGAGCAACTCTCCCCCACCCACCCCTTACCCTTTTCTCTTCACAGTTTCTCTTTTGCCATTTTAAATTTATAAAAAAAAACTCTGCATAGCGCTGCCACACAGTGCAATGCAGCTTGCCTTCAGCCCAAAACAAAAGTACCACACCGTATTATCAGCACTCACCAAACTCGTATACTGTCCCTTGTTGCCTGATCGATTGTAACTGATGTAAAAATACTGTGCTGAGTGTTCTCACTCGCTTACTTCCTGGTCTTTGGTCATTGCAGCTCTGCCCGTCTGTGCGCTTCTGATTGTGTTAAAAAGAAAAAAAATCGGTGGCATCGCTTGACCTCTCCCAGTCCTCTCCTGTTCTCTCACTGACACACAATGCAGGCAACTCCAGTTGTTTACCGGTCACACTCATGGGGAGACACCATATAACTCTGTGAAAGAGCTGGTGTGCTAAACTGAATAAAAAAAAAGACATCAAATAAGTAAAATCGCTGCCATCGCACGTCGGAATCCTAGATCTCCTGCACTGCTTGATTTTACAGCCCAGGGTCGCGAGCCTAACAGCTGCATCTTCCCAACCAAAAAAAAAAGTTTTACAGGAAAGGCAGAGAAGTGTTTTTCAAACATGAAAGCTATGCCAAGATATGGGGGGCCTTAAAAAACTCCATCTCTTCTTCTGTATGTGGGGATGGGTGGGGATATGTAAATGAAGAATGGCTCTTGTGGGGGAGGGCGAGGGGCAACAGAAAATGGAAGAGCTCAGAAGCAAATGGACTACTTTACCCCCAAAAAAGTATTTTTTAAATAGTTGTATTTCTTTTTAAAGTTATTTACACTGTTATTTTATTACCTAGTAAAAATGTACACAGATGCCCATTTTCTAAGCTCAATAATACCCTCCAGGGTAGGTGGTATCATGCTATACCGGACCTTCCAGGGACTATAAGGCCCACCGCCTGTGGTGTCGGGCCTCATTATGCCCCTTGGTGGTCCAGTATAGCACAATACCACCCACCCTGTTGGGTATTATTGCTTACATAATGGCCATTGGATTACACTGAGTTCCTGCAATATCCTGCAAGATACCACAGTAGAAACTGTGATATAAGCACTTGATACTGCTAGATGGCACAATATATTTTCTTCAGAAAACCTTTAAAAAGTGCAAGTCACAGGGGACCTAGCCTTCTTACACATAAAAAGATGACAACATAGTAGTGGTCACCAAAGTGCCAGAACGTCAGCATTGTTCTCCTGTTTGGTTCTGTGAGTGAACTTCACGTTGCAGGATGTTACCTTAAATTGCACCACTTGTTTGCACTTTATGCATCCCGTCACGCAGTGAAAAAGTATATATTTGTTTTAAATTTCTCCAATGTAAGCATTTTTTTTATGCTGGGTTTGTCCTTTGTGCTACTGATGCTGTCTGAGCAGGATGAAAATCAATTGTTACAGCCCCTGCTGTGTTCTTTCAGGTGGTGAATATTATGCGAGTAAATGTGGACAAGGTTCTGGAAAGAGACCAGAAGCTGTCAGAGCTCGACGACCGTGCAGATGCACTACAGGCAGGTGCCTCACAATTTGAAACAAGTGCTGCCAAGCTGAAGAGAAAGTATTGGTGGAAAAACTGCAAGGTAACATCATTTTTCTGGCTTTGTATTTTCTTATCACCCAGATAATGTACACTGAGACATATTATAAAATGGATACAAAAATCCCAAAAGCAGATTGGTCTAGAGGCAGTTCCAGCCATGATGTTCTCTCATTACTTTATAACAGTCTGAAATGAATCTAAAGAACACCTACATAAAACAACTTTTTTGTATTGAACATGATCGAGTTCATAATTGCAATCTGGCACTCCAGGGCATGTGTTGCGCTAGTTAACATCACTTCATGTGTGGTTTAAGGCACTCAGCTGTGCTATGTGCCTCAGAACACATCAGGGGTGTGACAATATCCCAGCATAACATATCTTGTCATGTCTTATTGGTCAAAGGTAACATGCAACAAAGAATGCTATGAATGAGACTTATAATGCAGTCAAAATTAAATTGTTTACCCTAGAAATTCATATTTTTCATACCTCCCTAGCAACCCCGCCACCTGCACCTATTCAACCATGTTTGACAACCCCATTTTATTTTCAAAAGTTCAGACAGTTTCAGTTGCTTCTCTTCCAACTGCAAGCAGGCATGTCCTTGTTCAGATGTTTGCCTGCCGGGCTGGCCATTGAGGTGGTGTCTTTGAGTTCCTGGTGATGGAAACCTCTCACTTCATAACAATACCCTGGTTCTAGGAATTCAGAAGATTTGCAGGGTTAGGTCTTGTTTAGTGGGGGGCAAAGCTTGGACTTTGGTAGGTGAAAATACAATCAAATGTCAAAGCATTAACCCTAAATACTGTCCCAGCTATCTTGACACAAATTCCAGTCCTGCTGCTGAGGATCAGATTCTGAGTCTTTAACTCTGGCACAGAGAGATCACAATGACCAGCTATCTTACTTGACAGTTTGCACTGTACGCTGTTGCACGAGTGCTGTCCCATCCGGGGCTCTGCCTACCCCCACTCCTCACCCCTTTCTTGCTTAATGTGCCAAAGCCTGTGGTAGTTCGGGGGGGGGGGGAGTAGCACAACAGCATGACTAAGCCTGAAATGTTTAGGAAATACCCAGTGCTGTTTCATTCTAACTGACCACTGGGTGTCACTGTTGCACCATATTAACTAGAAAGTATTGCAAACGGTCTTGAGAGTTTTGGGGGCACGTAAAACATCTTTACTAATACTGAGTAGCATTAGAAACCAAAAGCTAAAGATGTGTAGGAAGCTGTGATGGAAATAGACTTTGAAATTTATCTAACTTATCTTATAATGTTGAAAGCATGGCTTGGGTAAGTCCAGCGGTCTGTTCCAGATTTTTATTTTTCCCCCGGCTAACATGAACTGCTACTTTCACATTATTTGATGAGGTTCTTGTTGCTAGTGTACGTGAAGAGACCCCTTAGAAAAACCCATGTTAGCGATGTACTGAGGGAGGAATGAAAAGGTTGTGTTTAAAGTAAGTATTTTATACCTGTTGTGAGTGGAGTCATTAGCCACTTTCTCTAGTGCTGAACAGTAATACTCTGCAGGTGTGTGGGACTGCAGGCCCACTACTGTCCCTTTGCTTTGGTAGATCTGATAAAAGTGCTATAGCGGGGTTGTAGCTGGTAGAAACAGTAAAAGGAAAATAAACCTTGTTTTGGAAATTTCAGCATGTCTGCTGTCTTATACCCAAAGAAAAACAGACAAGGAACTCTCCATGGTACTGAGGGTGCATATTAAAATAAATACATTCAGCATAACAAAAAGTGAAAATAGTTGCCCAGACGCAATCAAAAAGAAAGTTGACTGACACTGCAATATGCCAAAAAAAAAAAATCAGATGTGCATGGAGCAGGCAGGCAACCCATGAGTACTATAGCATTCTAACAGCCTAGTGTTTCGCTTACACGCACGTGGGCTTCATCAGAGACTGATGACAGCAACACAGCAAGGTGCCAAGGTGCCTTCTTCTTGAGCTCAAATACAGGGATAAGGGGGAACTCACTGAGACCTGAAGGGGGGGGGATTCAAAAGGGACATCTGCAAACACTTACTAAAAGAGTGGTGGACAAGTGGAACATGCTGCTGGAGGAGGTGGTACAGGCCAAATCAGCGAGTAGCTGTAAACAGGGATGGGACAGTCATATGGGGTTAATTAGAAAAGGGGTGGCAGAAACAAATGGAGGGGGGGAATGGCCACTAAGGCCAGTGCAGAGTAGTTGTGTAGGGTGAACAGACTTGATGGGCTTACAGGCATTTTTCTGATGCCATTATCTATGTATCTATGACCCTAAATGGGGGGGGGGGGGAGCACTGGATTATTTTAAAACAAACATATGAAACATTACACTGGAGCAGTATTAATTCGACTTTACATATGCCCAGATTTCATATTATATTATATTAAAAAATGCAAACAAAAGCTTATATCCCTTTTAAAGGAGAACAACACATGACGCTCCATCCTGATGGAAGGTGAGCTGCTGGAGCGGAGTTGTTCCCACGTTGTGTTATAGGCACTATCAATGTCTGATCCTGTTGTGTTATATGTGCTATCGATGTCTGATCCTGTTGTGTTACATGTGCTATCAATGTCTGATCCTGTTCTTGCTTGCTACCTTGCAGATGATGATCATCCTTGGGGGGCTTGGTGCACTCATTCTTATTATCATCATAGGTAGGTACTTGGAGTGAATGAGCTGTCATTTGTTTTGACTTCAGAAAATGTAAAGACTTTTACATTGTGAAATGTTCACTATTAACACTGCCATGTAAGTTAGCATGGAGAAAAAATCTGACCATTTATCTTTTTAAAATATTTTTGTAACGTGTTTTGATTTCATTATGCTTGTATGATATTTCAGCTCCATGAGTGCTTACAATTTTTTTCTGCTTATTTTTTGGTTTTTGGTTTGTAACCTTTTTTTTTTTTTATGAAAAGATACACATAGTTAAGATTTTTTTTCCCAGCTTGGCTCTGTCAATATGGTAATCTGTTATTGTTACTGTGTATAGTCACAGTCTTGTTCTCATTTTCATCAAGGCACAAAGCAATGGTACAAGTAATTTAAAAGGACATTTAAAGAGCTAGTGTACTGCCTAAAACTAATATTAGATTTTAAAAACAGCCAACCATTACCTTTTATATCTGAGGTGCTTTTTCTTTACCCTTTGTGTAATTATAAGATTGTTTACCTGATGTTAATAGGTGTGATGTATGGAACAGCTCTTAACCTGGCAGCTGACATATCTTGCTCTACTGCCCCATACTACATCATCAGCATTATGACCTCACTGACTGTGACCTCATTGCTACTTAGGAACAGCAAGTGAGTGACTGCCAGGTCACTCACCTATGATGTCACTGTATGTGAGATCATAATGCTGTTGATGTAGTGTGGGGCAGTAGAGTTAGATATGTCAGCTGCCAGGCTAAGAGCTGTTCCACACATCCAGCACAATATTATCACATAGAAAACTTTCTGATGGGCAAAAGGCAAAAGAAAAATACTTCAGAAATAAAAAGTTACAAGTGACTACTACTTAGAATTTGTATTATTTTCATGTCTGCCTGTTTTTGGCTCCACTAGCTCTTTAAAGGGGAACAGTCAGCACCAAGGGCCCCACTCTGAAAGTGTAGTTGAGGCCGTTTAACTTTGGGTAGTAAAACATTTTTTTTACTTACTGTTTACTGTAGTATAGTAGAATATAGAAGATAAATGTTGCTTCTGTCCAGCCTGACATTTTCCATAACTACAAATCACAGAATCCCTTGCAGCTTACATCAGAACAGGATTGTAGCTGTGAAGATTCAATATCCTGCACTGCATTTTAGAGCTTTTATTAGCTTCAAACAGATGTTTTACAGTTAATGCTAAGTACAGTCCTTTATGACTGTACTTAGCCCCAGGAAGACAGTGGGACCAGCAAACAAAAGATCATAGGTTATATAAACTCTAACATGCACTGCAGGCTATTGAAATCTCCCACTGCTGCAGCCCTGCTCTGTTGTCAGTTACAGAGGATTCTGGAATGTGTAGTTACAGAAAATGTCAGCTTGCAAGTAAGCAAAATTAGTCTGATACAATCTACTATACTACAGTAAACAATAAGTAAAAAGATGTTTTTGCACTCAGAATGCAAATTGGGACCAGCCCCCGACACCGGTGTTGTCAAGCTGTTAGTGTGACTGTTCCCTCTTTAAAGGGCTGCTGATGCCACTGGGAAAACTTTAAAAAACATAATATTTAGACACACTTCGGCTTGTATTTCATATATCTTTTGCTGATTTTTCTCCTCATTATTACTTACTGAGAAAATATACACAAACACTGGCTCCTCATCCCTTTATAGTATATGGCTAGCCTTTGTTCTGAATAAAAATCAGCCTGCTCAGAATCCTTGTTGTGCACATTCTAAACCATCCTGTAGATTCCAAAGTGTAGTTCTGCACTGTTCAAAGGTCATACAATTTTAACTTCCTCATTCATCCCACAGCCTGCTGCTTACTAACCACCCATTGTCCAAAGTTCTACATTTTGACTTGTGGAAGTCTGTAAATTTGATTTTGATTCTAGAACAAAGAAATGAGAAGTTTTTTTTTCTTTTGGTTTTCACTTGGAATGGTGTCTGTGCCTCCTGTGTAAAACAAAAATATACTATATAAAATAAATTATGGGTAGCCACACTCAGCTCAGCATGTGTTTCCATCTCAGGGTTGAGATGACAGCATGGACCTCTCAGGCTTTGCTCTCGAGGACGAGGTCCATATGCTGTCATCTCAACTTCTCAATGGAAAACAGAGCCTTGTTGTATATAGCTGCCTATACATTATTCACTGTGTTCATCTGTTCCAGCATTTAATTCCCCACTTGAAGTCATACTCCTCTGCTGTGACATCACAATCTGTTTGCATGAGAATCACTGTGATGTATTATGACCTCAGGTGGGGGGATATGAAACAGAAACAGATGAACTCTTCAGGAAAAAAGATCCTGTTTTTATGCAGATTAACTCGGTAATAAATGATGAGAAATTCAAAACTGAAATGAAATACGAGCTGAATTGTGTCAATAGTATGAATGAATTTTATTAAGCAGTTGGCTTTCGCCATGTTGCCATTAAAAACAGAAACACTTACAAATACAAGTCTTTAAAACACATAACATATGTATGAACAATAAGGGTCACCTCAGCAATTATATAAAATAAAGATACGTTCCTGGTGGCCACAGTCCCGTTTGGTTTTACTAGGCGGTCTGTGGTGAGCCGTGTTTATTTATTTAGAGGTTGGGTTTTTTTTTGCAAGTCACGGGCTTTTTAAATATTGAAGAAGTGATTTTGTGTTTTAAAATAAATTACCACCATGTTCTAGAGGTGGTTTAGTGTCCAGGGAAGAGAAGGAGGTCAGCAGCGAGCACTCAGGAGTGCAGGAGGTGCAGTGTGCACATGCCCGGAGCGAGGGAAACCATGTGTGTGTTTGCCATAATAAACACTCCTGTATTATGGCAAATTACACCATGGTTTCCCTATGGGTAAAAGGGAAACCTAGTTATTATAATACCATCGAGTGGTTCCAATGTCCCCAGAATCTCAAGATGGTATGATAGCCATTAGCCAAATAATCATAGTCCCCTATCGGTTATTTTTTTGTAATATATGGGTTCCCCTTTTTCCCATAAGGAAACCATGGCATTATTTGCCATTATAAAGGAGCATTTATAATGGCAAACACATGCACAATTTCCCTCACACTGCGCATGCTCCCGTGTCGCAGTTCACCACGTCTCGACCACATTGCTTGCCCTCTTGAAGAAAAGCCACTGCCGTCCGCCACAGTAACTCAGCGGTAAGTTATATTATTTTTTTTTATTCTGGTCAAATGCCACAGTTACGGGGACAAACAGACATTTTAAAAGATTTTAAAACCACATGCACCTTCACCGAAGAAAAATGGAGCACGGCCCCCCTCAGCCAGAGAACCTGTGTTATTTTATATAATTGCTGTGGTGAAAAAGGGAAACCTAGCAATTACATAAAATAAAGTATGGAGTGATGTGTGTAAACTCGAAGTTGACACACACCCTCGAGGTTAGATGCTTGCACAAACCCCTCGAGCTTCGCTCTCGGGATTTATGTAGCATCTAACCCCTCGGCTGTGTGTAAACTTCTCGTTACACACATCACGCTATACTTTTTTCTATATGTAATCTATGGATCCAAAAAGTTTCCAGTGTTCACCAGAAATGTGGTGTAAAGCTATAACTCAGGGTGCTGTTAAGCTGCTTGTTTTTTTTTTTTGCTGCTTGCCAGGTGTTGTTATGCTGCGTAAATGCAGCATGTGCTTCTATTGGTGCTTTGTGTGTCTTTTGAATAATTATCTCAGGAAAATGGTGGCATTTCTATGGGAGCATTCAAGGAGGAGCTCCATGCCTCTTTTGCTACTGTGGCTTAATTCTTTTTTTTTAACTTAATGAAAAAAAAAAAAATTGTTTTGTTGGGGCAAGTGTTGCACCGTTGATTGGTGTGGTTCTGAGACAGTTAGCGGTTGGGTCATTGGGCAGGCAGGAACCAGAGTGAGCAGAAGATGAACCATTAGCACTTTGCCACTTACTATGTGTGGCTCCAGGTGAGATAATTTCAGAAACAGGCTTTAAATAAAAACAGTGATTTGTAAGGTGGGGTCATTATCTGAGGACATGGCATCTACAGTGATCTAAAACTGGGAGGTAAAAAGCTGTTCATTGTTGGCTGGTGGACTGCTGTTGAGACTGTGTGTAGAGCTTGTGGAAGCAGCATTCTCGTGCCACCGCATTGATAGTATTGCGGGATCTCATAATATTATCGATGAACATGGAATGATAGTATTATGGGATCTCATAATATTATCGATGAACGTGGAACGATAGTATTATGGGATCTCATAATATTATCGATGGATTGCATCAGTAGTATTACAGTGAAAAAAGTGTATAGTTTTCAATACTATTATTATGCATATCCGTATATTACAAATCTGTTCTTCACTGCAGTGCATTATGTATTCTCTATACAGTATATGTGAAACAAGCATAGGGCCTACAGTATATCATTTTGGGAAGAATGAACTTCTCATTTATCTCAGAGTTTACCTCAGATCGACCCTTGATGAATTCTTGGTATGCATGGCAATGCTTTCATCACAGCTTTGAACAGAAGTTAAAAAACTACCACTATATTAATATATCTATTAATACATGTCTAAGGTAAATTGGATGAGTCAGTTGACACTGTATCTTAGTTCGTCTTCAAGGTGTTGGAAAAGGAATGAACGTGTGTTAATGGGTTATTGTGCATCTCTTTGCATTTCTCAGTCATGATGTTGTATGTATCGCTATGTTCTGTTCCACCCTTGCTATTTAAAAAATGTCTTATTTCAGTTTCAACAGCTGGCATCATGATTTTATCTTTGAAGTCTGAAACCGCACCTAAAAGATTAACAATCCTTATTTGGGACATTCCGTTTCCTACAGCACATGTAGAGTTGTGTACTTGTTCTAGAGTTACAATCTATTTGTTATCCAGGATGGCCAGCTAAGATGCAACATCTCATTTTGAATGGGGTCCTGCCTTTTACCCAAATTTACTGCTGGGTGGACTGAAGTACTAGCAGGTTCTGTGACTTGCTCTGGGTCATGCAGTAAGTGGCAATTGTGGGGTTCAAACTTGGGTCTCCTGGTTCCCAAGCCTGTGCTCTTACCGCAGCAGTACTGGCATGCAAGGGTAGCCTGTGATAATGGCGACCGCGATTGAGCGCTTTCAGCAAGGGTGACTCAATCATGGTGCCTGTGCACAGGGCTACTGGGCAGGGAGGTCAACCATATAGAGCGGTCGGTGAATATAGCTACAGAGTGTCACTATATTTACACTCGCAGGGGGAGGGACCACACCGTGCAACGGGCGGAAGGGGAGGGAGGGTTTGTGGGGTGTACCGAGGTGGAGGGCCTCCAAGCTGGCCATGTGGCACAGTGGGCTGGTGGCAGGCTAGGGTTGGGAGGGTGCCGGGTTCAATTCTGGGCATGTTTTTTTTTTTTTGCGCTGGTCCGAGATTTAATTTTTTTGTTTGTTTTGCACCTCCCCGACATGCACCCCCCTGGAATTGAGAATACTTTAGTAGGGGGGTGCAGGGAGCACAGCCCCCCGCATAAATAAAAAAAATCTAAGTCTCCCACAGCCAGCCAGGTGGTGTAGAGGGTTAAGGCACTGGCACCTTACCTTGACCCATACCAGCGACCCAGGTTCAGGAACAAGCCCGGGGCATTGGAGGGCGGCACTGGGGGGGAAGGCGGAGCTGGATGGAGATGCTGACAGGCAAGCTCTCCTCTCTGGCGAGAGAGTATGGCGTCCCTCGGCTGATGGGTGACCCCCAGTGGAGGCTGGAGGAAGCTCAGGCTGAGGTGGCCTAGGCACTAGGCTTGGGGTGGGGGAAAGAGGCCATGATTGGGGCAATTCGGCACATACGCGCCTCCATGCGCATGCGTCCTGATTCCTAGGGCCTCCGGGAGAAAAACTACTCAGAGGAAAAAATGCTGGTTGGCAGGGTGAAGACCAACCCCCTGCAGGCACCACTCCCAGGCCGGGCAGGTAAGAGCTGGTGATTCAAGGGGGACGGGTCTAGGGGGTTGGTCAGATGGGCGCCGACCAGCAGGGAGGAGCATAAAGAAATATAATAAAAAAAATTAAAAACAAATCTAAGTCTCCGGCTCCCTTTTGCTGTGCGCTGCTAGTGTACATTGCCAAAATTGATTTTCAGTGATGTACACTTGCCCTAACGGCGATCACCTTTCCACGATCGCTGTTATCACATGGAACCTCATACAAGTACGTTCTTTTTTTGCATATTCTGCAAGTATTCAAATTCCGCACCCCTATATCCTTGGTATTTGGGACTCAGGGCCAACATTTCAAATAAATAAATGAAAACAAATTACTATCCCTATACTTGTGGCCAAAGCTGGTCCCTTGGTCATCCTCTGCCTAGCATCATCAGTGACACATACTGCTCCACCCTCACTTTCCCAGTTGTACACACCTTGCGCTGTACAGTATCTGCCAGCTGATACTACGTGTGAGAGGGAGGGAATGCTGAGGGAGGGGGGTGACTAGGTTAACATGAATTTACTACTACTGGCCTACCAAATTGTCAATTATGGGGCAGGAAAGGGGCCCAAAACTATAACTAAATTTTAAGGATGGGGGCCAGGTAGGAGAATCCATTTTCAAGACAATATCTCTTCCTGATGCAATGCAAGAAGCCAGCAATCAGGTATTTTTTTTAATTCATATGTGAAGATGAGGGAGGGGCTGGTGGGCAGGAAATCACAGTAATGGGATTAGGAAGTGAAAGGGGCCAAGGGACTACTAAGGCCATATAGCCCTATCATTCATGATATTTGGGCGTGCACCCCGTTTTCTATATTAATCTTCCCACTCATGATGCACATCTTTTGTGTTCTGTTTCTTAACCACAACAGAGGTTTTTTTTTATTAAGTTTTCCCAATATATTCAAGTCCACACTCATAGCTAATCCTGAAAACACTACTGAGACTGTCCTTCAATGGCTCAAGTCAGGTGTAAAATGAAACTGAGAACAGTTTCAGGTTGGGCCAGAATTCAGAACGTCAATGCGGTGTGGCACTTTTGGGGGCATTTTTGTATCTACTATCAGTACTTATCATTTTTGGAATATTATTTTATGACTTTTACCCAGAACAGCACAGCTGAGATGCACCCTCATATTTACAGCAAGGTCCTGCTTCAGCCTAGTTATACAGCTTGATAAACTGAAGAAAATGGGGCTAAAACGATTTGCTGCAGGTCAGACAGAGAGTCCATGACAGTGGTGGGAGTCAAGCCTGAAAATCTCATGCGCTCTAACCCCTGGACCACACTGCTTCCCTACGATTACATAGGACTGCATAGGAAGTAGGCGCAAATGGAGAATGCAATTCATGTAGCTCACTCCTTCACTGGTCAGTAGCTGTATTACTGAGCAGTGATCATATGGTGTTCAGCTAACACACAGCCCCATGCCTTTTTCCTTCAGGTGGCTTCCCTGTCCATTTTAAAGGATTCCACTCTGTCTGCCTCTACGACCCCTGAAGCAAGCTGTTTCATATTTTCACAACAAAAAAAAAGAGGTGCACTGCTTTCACCATGCTTTTATTAATTTTGTTCCCCTTTGCTTGTCTGCCACTCATTTCAGCCAACAGCAGACCAGTATGTTGACTTCACAGCTAGCTGAAAACAACTTCCACACAGACTGCCCAGCAGCCTTTATGCTACAGGGGAAGCTCACACTCCAACACACATACCCTACAGCCAGCCCTGAGAGAGGAAGGACCCAGCTAGTTCCTGACTTGGGCTGCAACTCAGAATTCAATTACCTGATGAGTAGGAGTGAGGAGCAGACCTGTGGAAGGTGGCATGAACTGCTAGGCAGCATTGCTAGTCAACCACAGTTATTATCCTCATATTTTTCCCTCCCATCACTGTGGGTCAATCTTGCTGTGCTGGCTTGGAGTGAGGAGGTAGAATAGCAAGATGTTACCAATGCAATTTCATCATAGAATCATACAGTATGAGGGCAGATAATGACCAAGGGTCCATCCAGAATGCCCATTTTTGTATTGCCTATACCCTGGACCTACCATCCATCGCAATCTGTGTCTATGAGACCTTTCACCCTATCCCATCTATGCTTGAACCCACTCACAGTCTCAGCCCCCATCACATCTACCGGCAGGCTGTTTCGAGGCTCAGCCACCCATTCCGTTAAGAAATATTTACTCACCTCTCTCCTAAATCTTTCTCCTACTGTCTTATAGTCATGGAATTGAGGTTCCTAGTGAATAGTTCCTTGTAATTCATCTTGTTAATGCCCTTTGCCCTTCAGGAATTCAAACATCCCAATTGTATCACCTGGCTCCCTTCTAGTCTCCAGGGAGTACATGTTCAGGGTGGCGTGCACTCATGTATTGTCCAAGACTGCAGATGGTAAATGAAGGCAGAAAGGCTGTAGATGTTTGTTTAAAATTTTACTACTGTAAGAGTAGCATAACAGCTGCACATGTAAGAGACCTGGAATGACTCTGCACCAGGTGCCCCGGCGCTTCCAAGAGTAAGGCTTCTTCAGAGGGTGCATACCTGTAAAAAATTACACCCCTTTTATAGTGAGACAAATAATCACATGTCGCAGTGTCACATAGTATTTGCCAGGCATGAAAAGAAATAAATATTTCATTTAACATGTATATAAAAAAATTATCAAACATGTCCTGTAAAGGTGGGGTGAGTCGAACAATACACCATGAAAATCACATTCACTAGAAAACTAGTTCATTGATGAGTATGTAACAAACTGTTTTCAGAACTATTATAGAAAAAAGGTTATTGGACATATAAATAGAAGTCATTTGTTTCACATTTAATAAGTAATATGTATAGTTTTGCCTAGGACTAAAAAAACAAGAAGCGTGCGAGTGAGAAGATGTACTGCCATCCTTACTGTTGTGACCTTCCCCCCTTCTCGAGCGCAGTTTGAATTTTTTCTTTTTTTGTACTGTAGGATGTATGGGAGTCGGGAGCTGTACCCGAGTACCACTTTGTGTAAAATTGCTTCCAAAGGGTGGGGTAAAAGCAGAGTGCCTGCTCTCTCCAGACCTCCACAAATATCTTCAAGAAAAAGAGGGAAAATATAAAAGTCAGTGTATAATAGCAGTATTCACTGAAACAAAACTCCATAACTGACTAAATTCTGAAACATACAAAACTGCAGTATGGCGATTACAGAGTCGTTATTACATGCTCTCCTCAGCCTGGCACCATCTTGTCTTCACCAAATAAAAGCAAGTCTCGGTTTGAAAGCACGTACAGTCACCGCTGAAACCAGCTGCTCTGTGAGTGTGATCCATACATCCATACATTCACAACTCATTCTGAGGGCTAGTTCTTCCAGATTTCCCTGGACTTATTCTCCATTTAGTAACATTGTGTGGCCTTGAGCTCGCTCATCCTTGTATATCCAGTATGGGATTAAAGAATCACATTAGAGATGAGTAAATCTGGGAGTGGATTTGGATTGGCCACGTACACCTGGATTTGCATCTCATGCAGTCTGTGATTTAGACCTAAAACAGTTAGCACTTGTCAATGCTGAGCATGTTTTCTTGCATGCTGTTACAGGTTAGAACAACAATATCTTGAGGCTATGGGCAGATCTTTCTTTTACCAGTAATCATTGTCTTGTGGACTTTGGGTTCCACTGGGCTAAGAAGTATAGGTCCCTATTATCAGAGCTGTCTATGTGCGCTGCACGGCAGTTGACCCAGTGCTGGCTTGAAGGCAATAGTCAGACAACTGGCATGCTCCGACCAGAGCACACTTACCATCTGAATAGGTGGCCATGTCAGCATAGTACATAGTGATTATGTTCTGTGTGGACAAGGTTCCAGACTGAATATGTGTGTCAGGAGCCCAATGGAGATAGCATGGCCCAAATGGGATAATGTCAAGGCTCCTGTGTCTCATATTCAGCCCTAGCCTGCCTATGAAAGCATCAGTGGCTCAGCAGGTAGCACACTTGCCCAGGAGATCAGAAGGCTGTGGGTTCTATCCCCATACCAGGCACTTGGGTTAAATCCCAATATTGACACTGTAGTGCAGCATGAAGGAGGGTGCTGCACTCCTGAGGTACCGTCTTTCGGATGAGATGTTAAACCGAGGTCTCACCTGCCTGTTCTGGTGTTAGTTCAGGTGGATGTTAAAGATCCCATGGCACATCTCGAAAAGAGATGGGGAATATTTTATTGAAAACACATAATCAAACCATAGGACAAAAAAAATCATAAATCATATTAGGAATACATAAAATCTCATAACCACTGAGAAATTATACATAGGAATATGTCATTTTCTTATGTCATTCAAAAGGTGTCCTCCTTTTTTTTTCTCATTTAAATTTTATAAAAAAAGGAAAAGCCTCTCCACCACATACTAATGTTTGTCATGGGGTTGTGTCTTATTTCGTATTTATACATTTCTTTTAAAGCATTTTCATATAATATTTAAAGCGTGTCAAATGTCATTATACAATGGCAAGAAAAAATCCTGGACTCTGATTGGCCAGTCTGGGGCTGGACCCATGTTGTTATCCCAGTACAACATCACCGGTCTAGTCTCAACCTCACTGTGAACCATTGCAGATGATGAGCTGGATATGGAGCTTTCCTTTTTTGCATCTCCTCTTAAGGAACAAAAATATTTTTCCACACTAATAAAAACATACTTTAAAATAATTGTTTTATTTTATATATAACAATGAGCCACTGAATAATAGCATTATTGTTCTTCAGGGGTAATGCTTAGATATCGTCCACGCCTCGTTGTTGGATGCACTGCCCGCGGCCCTCGCGCTCCAACCACCTGAGGCGTGACGTTATCCCAGCACGACACACACCCTGTCGGGCATTATTGCTAAATTAACCTTTGTTGCATTACCCACTGGCACCTAGCATGCCATAGGTAGAATTTTAAGCAGGTAAAAAGAACATGTAAAGTACTAGTATCATAGTCCTCCAAAGTTTGAGGGTAAAGGCCCAATGCAATACTTTCATAACTTATAGTTGCTAACCAGGGAAGATTCCATACATAAGCCAAATATTTCCACAACCTACTAGAATATTCACAGTTGGTTAAAATGTTCTATATTTTCATCAGGAGCTGCACATGAGGGATATGGACAAGATCTTTCTTCTACTGCCTGACGTTTATTATTTCCTCTGATGTTTAGTCTGCCATATATACAAAGCCACACTGTTTCCCACATTTTTTCCTGAATTCTCTTGGTATTCAAGAGTTGTAGAACTTTAGGATTATCTTTTATAGGACACTGTTTAAAAACTGGGGATGTAGGGAGTTGTCCACCTATTGTAGCTTTATAGATCTGAGGGCAACTAAGATTTCTGATGTTTTCTTTAGTTATGTTCCATTTCCTTAATTTTGTGCTGTGTGCTTTATGGTAGGAGGGAATTTGATATATTTAGTTTGTTTAGGTGGCGTAGTTTCCCATGACGTGAAAAAGTAGTCAATGTTATTCAAATTCCATTTCCCTGTTAGTGTCCCACCCTGTTTGATGCCAATTTTAAAGTTTTGAGATCAAAAAAGTGTATGAAAAAAATCACTGGGTGTATCATACCCAAGCCACCTCTATGTTTAGCTAGATATGTATATATTCTCTTGATGGGGTTAAGCTGGCTCCCCATAGCATTTTGAAAAACACACTGTACTGTATATTTTTGTTTCCATATGGAGAGGTAGGGGAAAAATCATTTTGGTATACAATAAACACGGGATTAAAAATGTCTTTATTAGAGAGACTCATTTTAATTTGGACAATTTCCAAACTCTTCCATCTGCATACTGTTGATTCACAGCTAGTAAGGGCTTTTTCCCCAATTATAAATTCCTCTATCTAAACCTGAAAAATGTAATCCTAATATTTTAGTAGGTTCTTTCACCAAATTTATTCCTGCTATAGGAGTGATGTTGTTTTATTCCAACCCTAACCCCAATCCTGTACATTTTTCTAGATTTAGTTTCGCACCAGATACTACAGAGTATGTATGTATATACTTCTTGTAGCATTTTCATGATGCTATCTGTGTTTTGGGCAAATAAGCATATATCATCTGCATATGCCAGGATTCATACTTCATCATCATGCTGCAGTCCTTGTATCCCCTGTATAGAATCATTTTGTACTATACAGCAGATCAGAGGATCCAGTGAAAGATGTATAATAGGGGGCTTAGGGGGCACCCCTGCCTAATACCTTCTAATATTTTCCGTTCTGGGCCTATTGTTCCTGAAACGATTGGACATAAGGTGCCTGAAGAATAAAGCATTTGTAACTATTCGATAAATGGTTGTGGAACACCATAGTGAAGTAATGTCTGGAACAAAAAATTGTGATTTACTCTATCAAAAGCTTTACTTACATCTAATGTGATCAAAAAACCCGAATGACTATGTTGGCTATGAAAAGCTATTATTTCTTTCAATAAGATTAGGGCTTGTTGTATCTTCTTACCTGGCAGTCCACAAAATTGGGTAGGATATAAGACTTTGGAGGCATATGTCTTTAACCGTAGATCCAAAATGTTAGACAGTATTTTAAAGTCTGTATTTAATAAGCTTATTGGCTCCTAGTTTGTAATAAGGGTTCTGTCATCGGATTTAAAGAGGAAAATAACTAAACCTTTAGTAAACAATTTAGGGATCAGACTGTGTTATAAAAGATGAGTATAGATTTGTTCTAAACATGGGGCTAATTCTTCCTGAAATGTTTTATATCATTTGTATGGTAAGCCATCCACCCCTGGTGATGATCCTAATTTTGTTAATTTAATAGCATTATGGTTTTCTTGGATTGTTATATCTTGCATGAGGTCCTGGGCCATCTGTTGATCTGTCGTTGTATGCACTAAGGAGAGATAATGTAAGACACTATTTTGTTCAGGTCGTTCTATATTCTGAAAGGACTGTAAATGTTTAGCTACAATTTTATGTATTTTTGAGGGGTCAGAAGTCAGGTGTCCTTCTTCGTCCCATAATTCTTGGAAGGTAGTTGCTTCCCTTCTATTCTTACACACCTCAAAAGGGTCTCCCTCAGGGGTTTTCTGGGTTCCGTATAAATGATTTGATTTAACTGTTTGTGCCCTGCCGTATTGATTTTTTTGTAGTTCTGATTTTAAAGTATTAATTTGATCTGATAAATTGTTTCTTGGTGTGTAGGCAATGGGCATCAAGTGTTGCAATTGAGACCGTAATTTAAGATAGTGCAGAAAGGATCCATGAGCTTTTTGTTCTCCATATTTCTGGAAGAATTCTCTTAAGTATTGTTTTGTGTCTGCCCACCAATCTCCCGCATCCTCGTATAAATCAAAAACTGAAGATCTAGCCTATAGGAGTCCTTTAATGGAATTTTGTACCAATGTGTCTGTTAAAATGGACAAGTTCAGTTTCCACCTGTTGTTTTTACTATGTGTGGAAAGTGAATTATAGAAGGACCCTAGTAACAACAGATGGTCTGAAAATTCTACCGGAAGTGTGGTGAAAGTAATCTTTTTGTGATGTTGGCTAGTAAATAGATAATTAATGGTAGATTTAACTTCCCTCTATGACAAGTAAAATGTGGGCCCTGTTCTTTATAATCTGCACAGTTTATGAGATTGGCAGTTGAAATGCATTTTTGTAGCATGTGGGAATTGCAGTATATTATTTTTTTCATAGGGTTTGTTTGTAGTTTTGGGTCTTTAAGGCTACAATTGAAATCTCCACCTAGACATATTATTCTAGTGGTAACTAAAAATGGTTGTATAGTCTCTATTAGCTTGCATCTGTCTGCTTTTATCTGTGGGGAGTAGACATTAATAAATCTACTAGGCTGAGAATACCAAATTCCATCTAGAATGAGTACTGTACCCAGTATTGAGTCAATAGGTTTTGTCAGTGAAAACTTATACTCTGTAAATAAAAGCCCCCCCTCATCGGATCTGTCTAACCCAAAGGACCAAAAGGAAGGCCCCAATACCATTCCGATTTAAACAGTTGAATTTGTGCATCAGACCACATCCACGTTTCTTGCATAAATGTGATATTAAAGTTATAATCATGCATTGTTTGAAAAACTATTTGGTGTTTCTTATGATTTAACAAGCTGCATACATTAATAGATGATACGGTATACATTCCAAAAATTACAAAGCAAATTTAAATCTATTTTTTTCCTTTCTTCTTCTTTCCTGCATATTTGTTGTCATTTGTTTTTGTAGGTTCTGATGAAGTAGAGGTAGTCTTGATTTCATCTTCTTCCATTTCCATGTGCCCCCAATTCTGGATTTTGAGAACTGAGAAGGGATTCTCAGTATTAAAGTTAAGTGTCCCTGAAGTAGTTGAACTACTCCTTGTGATCCTACCCTGGGCAACAGGAGTTATCCAAGGTTGTAGAGGTTGTGCAGTAATAGTGTCTGTAGGTGTTTTGGAGTAACATACAGGGGTCAATAAGGCATCAGGCATTGGTTCTTCCTTAGGTATAACTGGATTTTGTTCAGTGAGATTGGTTGTGGCATGGCTGGGTGGCCCCTTGGGGGATCTACGTCAGTCTTTTTATCTCTAGTCATGTTCTTTTTTTTTCCATCCCTGACATTCTGGTTCTGGAGAAGGGGGGGTTGGGGAGGGTTGAGGGCTGCCTATTTTGCTTTCTGAGTTAGGTCCTCTCTATCCATTTTGTCATCTCTGTTCCTGGATGCCCAAGGACAGTCATGGAAAAGATGTCCAGATATGTCACAAAGTGTACATCTAGTGTGATTTGTACACTGCATGCTTATATGTCCTACTTCTTCACAAATTCTGCAGCATGGTTTATCACACACGTAAGATAAATGAGTTCTGGGTCATTATAGCAGGCTTTAGGTTGACCTGCATAGAAACAAACTCCTCACTCCCTTCCTAGGAAAAAACAGTTCAGAATGTGGGTGATTCCATCATTATTTTGATGCAGTTTAACTTTATATTTCTACCCCCATGTCCAAAAATATTCTGCATCCAAAATGGCTTCTGGGGTGCTCAGAACCATGCAACGTTGTTGTAGCCATCGGGTAATGTCATCAGTGTGTACCTCTTCGTTTCTAAACATTATGGTGACAAATTTGATAAGAGGCTTTTTTAAGAAATAGTACCAGAAATGGTGTCCAGAGGGGTGAAAATTTAATGTGATTATAACGCATCCAAAATAATTCTTAAAGATGCAGGGAACAAAAACTATCATCTTAGTTGTCTTCCCCTAAAATGCTAATAAAAGCAAAAACCTCTGCTGGTGTAAAATTCAAGGATTTTTTCAACAATTTTTTTCCCACATAATACCTGTCTGGGCGTGTGTCTAGGCCACCTTTATATCTTATGCGTACTGTGTTATGCCTGGGTGCTGCCTCCATTTTGTTAAAAAAATCTGAATATTTTTGTTGTTTTTCTTTTTGAGTCTTTACTCTGGTGATCTTCAGTATTGTCAAAATTGTCCTCCTGCCTGTCTTTGCTAGCATCGTTATTTGCTACTGCAGTGCCATTTAATGTTTGTAGATTATTAGGATCAGACTGTGAAGTTATATTCTGTGTTGGCATGTTGTCTGATAACACAGTAGCTTCATTTGTGTTTTGTTGGTTTTTTGGAGGTATTTGTGTATTTAAACAGGTTCCAAGAGGCAGAGGCAGCTCTTTAGCAAAAGGAGTGTATTTTGGCCTCTATTGAGGACTGTCCTGGGTTAGTGGGGTAGGGTCCCAGTCAGGGTCTGGATACCATCATCCTGTATTGTCCATTTTCCACCCGGCCCCTCCTAGGGCAAGTTCGGGTGACCACTCAGTATTTTGATTAATGATCGAGATAGCAGGAATTACCCCTGTTGTTATATTAGTAATGTCTTCTTGCAAATCTAAGGGGTTTTGTACTGTCTCCATATTTTCCCTCTTAGTACATGTACTAATCTGTCTTTTAGATAGCATCTGACTGTCCCGTTTTTGTTTCTGCTCCTCTTTTATTTTCTTTTGCACCCCATTGTAGTTTATTATGTTAAGCAGTGCTATTTGCTTGGTCTCTAGTTCTTTACCCAAAATCATGTCAGCCGTGTTTTGCTGAAGCCGGGTGGGGACTTTGGGCATGGCAAAAATGTCAGTGCACCATCTGCTACAGTTCCTGTCACTAATGGAACAGTCAGTAGTTTTACTGTTGATGGGAGTTATAGCACCCACAGCGGTATGTGCTTGATTAAGTCTGGTATCTGAGGGCTTGAGGTTGACTATGGCGGACGCAGCCTAGCCTAGCTCCTGTGGGCACATTGCAAATGTTACGGTGAATTGGTATGCCCAGTGAAGAATTCAAGCAGCTAAAAGGTGGAATGATAGCTGACATTGATGGCATCAGGGAGGAGTAAAAATAAGCAAATTAAGCTCCAATTTCCCCAGTCACAGCAATCAAGATCGCAGCGCCGCGGCTTAGAGGTCCCAAACAGCAACGGAGACTCCAATAATGGTGCATGAAGGAACTGCGTAGATAGAGGGCTCACTCACTTCTGTACCTGCCACATTAGCCCTTATACAACATGACATGAAAGCGGGCTTTGATAATATCACGGCGCAGATTTCCCACATGCAAGCCATAGTTACCTGACTTTCTGAGACTGCATCCATACATACAAATCAAATTGCTGAACTAGAAAATTGGGTTGGTCATCTTGAAGACTCTCTGGCTATAGTTACCACTGTTAATGATTCCCTTAAGAAACAGATGGCAGACTTACTAGAGAAAGTCGACGATCAAGAAAATTGGTCATGTCTCTCAAATATCTGCATAATCGGCCTTCCCGAGGCAACAGAGGGGAATGATCCAGGCAAATTACTGCATGTGAGGCTCACTAAGCACTTGGGCCTACCGCCAGAACTGCACAATTGCAAGGTGGAGCGTGCACATCGAATGGGTCCTAAAGCAACAGGCTCTCATCCCAGGCACTGTTTAAGTATTTGTGCTTTACGGACAAGGAAGCTGTTCTCCAGAAAGCGTGAGAGAAAGGTCTGATAGTCCTGGGCAACGCTAAAATATTCGTATTTCAGGATTATAGCAAGGATTTGCAACAACGCAGGCAGAAGTTTAATGAAATTAAGGGGCGCCTCTTCAAATTGGGCTGGTCATTTTCACTCTTACACCCAGCCAAATTAAAAGTAAGTAGGCCGGGTGGTAGCCCTCATACTTTTACCCACCCTAAAGAAGCCATGCAGTGGGTGGATGGTATAGTTTATGGAAATGGAGGGAGAACACCACATCATAGTGACTCTGATGACCGTTGATGATCTGAGCTGCTCTCTGTTGTACTGAATGTTTTTTGCTGATGGGGGGACCATCAGTGACTGTAATCTCAGGAGGTAGCAGTGCGGCTATCATTTATCTTGTCTGAAGATGTGGCAATAGAACTGTATATACAGAACCAGATCAGAGTCATATCAAGTGCTTCCCTCAGACTGGAACACTGCTGCACTATATATGGATCCCCATACAAACTCATTTATCCCCATTTATTTCCACTGGACCCAGAGGATTGTGGCAGCTTCTTGGCAGGACTGACATAATTTTTAGTTTAATTCCTGTATATTGATAAATGGAGTGCCCCAAATACGCTTTATCAATATACCCGTGACAAATTGGGTCATACGAGTGGGGAGAGGACATTTTTATGTTATTTTCATAATTTGGGTTAGTTGTTCAAGAATGATTGGTAATTTTTGGGCATTCCTAGATAGGTCGAATGGTATAAAAAGTGCCCACAAAAACATGATTTAACTATAACGTTCGCCAATTGTTTGCAAGGGAATTTAGTCAGGGCTGGAAACAGCTCTGTGGGTGGGGGGGGGTTGTTATTATAAATTGTTTCTACTGTTTTTTGGGGGTGTTAAATGTTTGGTTTGGTTTAGGGGTGATTCGCAGTGGGGAAGTTTCAGCGTTTGGCCACAAGGAGTCTCGCTCTTCCAGAATTTGGTCAATGTTTCTGTGCCAACTGATCCCTGGTATGAGTTTGCGAGCTACTGCTGTGCATGGGCCTATCTGCTGACCCTGGAAACTTTCAGGGCCCTAAAGGGGAGGTATGTTAATATAAAAATAGGACTGGGTTTTATATGCGATGCAGATACTACTGATAGGAATTTTGCTTTGTACATCGGGATTATTTGGTGGTTACAATGGTGGCATCAAAGATCTTCTACTTTTTTACCAAATGGCCACTGAACTCAGGGTGGCTACCTGGAATGTCAACGGTTTAAAAACAGTAGTGAAATGGAAGAAATTGTTAGCAGAAGTTAAGAGAGCTAAATGGCAGGTGGTTTTACTACAGGAAACCCACATGTCAAGGGTGGAAGCCTCCAGGATGGAGAGTTCTCTGGGGGGGACTTGGATATCAGCTCATTTTTCGACCAAGGCCAGGGGTGTAGCCATTTGGCTGCCTCGGGGTTCACAGACCAAACTGATGGAATCTCGTGCTGACTTAGCAGGAAGATTTGCTTTGGCGAAAGTAGCATTCTCCAGAATCGGAATGTTTAATTTTGCTTCAGTTTATGCACCGAATTTAGAGGATCCCCAATTTTTTCAGAGACTCTCCTTGGAGTTGGTGGTGTGGTCCGGACCCTGGGTGGTGGGGGGAGATTATAATTGTGTGCAGGACGTATTTCTTGACATATCTAGTACTAAGCCCGTTTCTCTTACTAAAAACACACAGGTCTTGGGGGTAATGGAGGAGGAGATAGGTCTGATTGATGCCTGGTGACACCTTTAGCCCGCAGGTAGAGACTACAGTTTCTACTCCCATGCACACAAATCTTATGCAAGAATAGATCGTATTTGAAGCAGCCCCTCACTCCTACCAGCATTAAAAAGGGCGAATTATTCCCCCTTTCTACTGTCGTATCATGCTTCCTTGTCCATGGAGTTCTTTCTGGGGGAGATTTTCTCCGGGAATAAGTCTTGGAGATTAGACCCATTGCTATTAAAGGATTAAACATATATTAATTATATGGGGCAGTGTATAAGAGATTTTTTAAAATTTAATAAAAAGGGAGAGACTTCATGTTCTACTAGGTGGGAGGCACTAAAAGCTTATATATGGGGCAAGCAATCCCTTTCGCAACCCATAAGGCACAGACATCTGCTGGGGAGATTGAAGATTAACGACATAGAATTGAAGCATGTGAGTGAGCGCATAAAAACACTCCTACCCCTGCTTTGTATTCTGAAATGCAACAATTAAAATGGAAATATAACACGCTTAACAGTGCTCGCTTGGAAAGGGCTATTTTACTGTCCCATGTGGGTCAGTATTTTGACGGTGACCATGCTGGGAAGTTGATGGCATGGCAGCAACATAAGAGGGATGGTGAGAGGGTGGTCTACCAGGTTCATGACTCGTCTGGGGTGTTGGTGGATGACTTGGAGGAGATAGGCCATACCTTTGGAAATTATTATAGATCCCTTTACTCCTTTGAGGCCACACCTTCCTCTGAGAGGGTGAATGCTTTCATTGATGAGGCTGGTATTCGCTCACTTATGGAGCAGCAGGCAAATGATCTTGATGCTCCTTTAACACCCGATGAGCTGAGCTGAGCTATTAGATCTCTATGTGGTGGGAAGACCCCAGGGCCAGATGGGATCTGAATTGATTTTCTAAAGTGCTTCCATGACCTTCTCTTGGAACCATTGGGAAATATGATAATGGGAAGCTTAACTGGTGGGATGTTGCCCCCCTCCACCCGGTCAGTCACTATAACTATTCTCCCAAAACCCAATAAGGATCCTACTTATTGTGCTTCATACAGGCCTATCTCACTTCTCACAGCGGACTATAAGGTCTTGGCTAAAGCACTGGCCACCAGGTTGGAACCCTTGCTCCCTGATCTGATCCACCCAGACCAGGTGGGATTTGTAAAAGGTAGGCAAGGGAAGGGAAATACAATATATGTAAGACCTTGAATATAATACATGCTTGGGAGAACTCTAAACAGAAACATGGGGCCACTGTATTAACTCTAGATGCGGAGAAGGCCTTTGCCAGGGTAGAGTGGGGGTATCTTTTCACCATACTGCGGAGAAAGAGTTTTGGTGAGCGTCTTGTATCTTGGGTTAAGATGCTATATACTGATCCAACGGCGCAGGTAGTAATAAATGAACAGTTGACCCCCAAATTTACTCTAAGTAGGAGAACAAGGCAGGGTTGCCCCCCTCCCCCCTGCTATACATCTTATCACTACAGCCATTGGCGGGAGTCATTCAGAGGGCTACAGGGATTAGGGGATTCCAGTTGGGCAAGCAGGAACACAAATTGGCCATTTATGTGGATGACATCCTCATGTTTCTTCAGTGCCCGTCTGAGGATCTCACTCTGGTGCATACAGTGCTATAGGAATATGGTTCGTTATTGGGCTATAAAATCAACTGGTCCAAGAGTGAGGCATTACCCATTGGCTTGCTGGATAGATGGCCCCTACTCCAGAACCTTAATGGGCTGCAATTAGTATCTAAAATAAAATACCTAGGTATAATAGTCTCCAGTAAAATCTATGCTCTTTATAGGTTAAATTTTAGGCCTATACTGGGGAAGATCTCTGAGGACTGTGAGAGGTGGACGGCCCTGCCTTTGTCTCTTATGGGGAGGGTCGGAGTGATAAACATGATGATCCCTCCAAAGTTGTTGTATTTGTTTCAGTCTCTTCCAGTTCAGATTCCAAAGAGTTATTTCCATAGAATTGACTCTATTATTCACAGTTTCCTCTGGTGAGGTAAGCCTGCTAGAGTATTGAAAAACATACTCCAGCTTCCCGAGGGACGGGGTGGTCTTGGCCTCCCAAATTTTACTCTATATTATTTGGCTGCGCAGCTGGCGGCGATACCCATTGGTTTAAAGGGGGATGATTCTGGGTGGCTCGAGCTGGAAGAATTGGGTAGCACATGGAAGTTGAAGGGAGGCCTGCTTGCGGAGGTTATATGGATGGGTGCAGAGCCATCACATCCTAACCCCTTTTTAGCCTCGATGATCAACGTTTGGCATAGGTCTCACCTTATTTCAGGTTGGACTCCAGTGCCCACAAAGATGGCGCGGATCCTTGAGGCTGTTCGGATGGGGTCTTCTCCCTCAGTGGCAGTTGTTCAGTGGCTCAGGGACTGGGAATGCAGAGATCTATATTGGGTTGAGCAGCTATACGAGGGAGATACCTTAAAGAGTTTTCAACAGCTGATGACACAGTGGGGTATCCCACGTGGAGATTTTTTATTTTGCTTAGCCTAAGAAATATGTTTGGCACCATGCTAGGTTCTAATGATGGATGGATCCCTCCCTCTGCATTTGAAGAAGTCTCTTCCACCCTCATCCTGGAGCTAAACAGCTATCCACTTTCTACCGAATTTTGAGGGGTGGTAGTGGTAAGGAGATAGAGAAGACGGTCGACAAGTGGAGTGGAGATTTGGGGTATACAATCAATGAACAGACATGGCTTGGAGCATGTACTCATTTTGTAAGTTGTTCCAAGAATAATAAATTAAGGCAAATACAATTCAGCTTTCTCCACCGAACCTACTTCACCCCAATGAAGCTGCATAGCATAGATCCCAGTAAATCAGAACTCTGTCCCAAGTGTAGTAAGGTGTCTGGGGATTTTTTAAACTTAGCTCTACTATGCCCCAAGGTTGCTCCCTTCTGGCATGAGGTGCATGCCATCATGTCAAAAGTCTTGAGTGTCACTCTTCCAAGCAACCTAATGGAGTTTATGCTGGGAGCAGACCCAGAGCGCCCTACTCAGAGGAATATAAGTGCCCTGTGGTCATTGGCTTTGGCTAACGTCAAGAAAACTATTGCACAGACATGGATGTCTCCTATAGCTCCCTCAATTGAGCAATGGGCTAATAATTTAAATACTTGTCTACTGTTAGAGAAAGCAGGGTATGGAGCTGCTGGCTTGCAGCATAAATTTGAGGAGCTCTGGGACCCACTCATTAAGGCCATAGAAAATGATAAATTTCCTCCTTAATATACACTGTTATTGAAGCATATACTTCATAATCTATCTGATTTACTTCCACATGTTTACTTAGTGAAACCTCCTTTGGCAATTCCAGGAAAAGCATAAAACAAAGACGTACGAAGATGTACTAAGGCGAATAGCCTAGTTTACTTCTCTAATAGTCACCTAGTAATGATTGTGATTAGTCTTTTTACTGTATAATGTAATTTGATATATTATGATATGTATATCTGTATGATGTGCCATATGTAACCTAAGTCCACAATAAACTTTGTTGACAAAAAAAAAAAGACTGGTAGCTGAAGAAATATTGCTTCTCAAGCTTATAGTACCCGGCTGTATGCCAGGCCCTGACATTGTGTTGATATCCTGAGGGTTCTTACAAGACATCCCAGACTTCTGATTATTATGTGCCGTGAAGATAAAAACAGTGACATTAGACTGATCATTATGCTTAGACTGAAAATTTATTTTACTTTCTGCTTCTGGGATGTTTTCTGTGAGGTTTTGTTCAAGGTGAAAACGTCTGTGTTCTGTAAGCATCGGAGCAGTATGCGATGTATCCATCATCAAGGTAATAATCACCACTGTCAGTTCTTTCTGTTTTTGTTTACACTTTTGCTCTTCTTCCACAAGGAGCACTTGTAGAGTTTCCCACTTCTGATTTGTCCGAAGAAAATGGAATCTGTGTATCGGGAGTAACATTTTCATTCTCTGAAGGAGATTCCGGAGCATTATGTGGCTTAAACATAACTATTCTGTCTTCTTCATTTTTTCAAATATCCAGAGATCTGCTGGCATCATGAAATTCTTCAGCCTCTAAAGGAGTAAGAGCAGGAAAGGAGGCCCGCTCCCCAGCTCCTTCCACATCCATCTCAGTCAGTAGTGCAGGAGAGGTGGCCATCCTTCGATGGCCAAGGGTTTCCCCTACTGACGAGTAGGGGAATTTCCCCAGTGTCCTGGCCAAATTTCCCCCATTCACTAACATTAAAAAAATATAAAAAATACCACCAACAGCGTAATCTGGTTCACTGTCAGTTGGCATTCATCTGTATCCCCCTCTCCCAGGTTGTGCCTGAAAATAGGCAGAATTTGTCTAGTGCACTTACCTGGTCAACAAAAACTAACAAACTAACTAAATAAGCCAACTGGGAATGCAAGGCACTATGGACCATTTGCATACCCATTATGGGCTCATTAGCATGCATGCATGGGCTCCCACTTGAGCGCCTCTGTTGTAGCTGTCTTGAATATTCCTGGTAGTCTAGTGGTCCCCCACTTCACAATTTCATTTATTTATTTTTATTTATGACTTTGTTTACCGGGTAGGTGCACTGATCCGAGGGACCGTTTTCGGGCATGACCCGGGTCATGAGGCACGAGTAAGGAAAAATTATATTGAACAAAATGGTACAAACATTAAACAGTCAGTGGTAACAGCAGATTACAAATGAACATAGTACAATACATTTAGCAGGCAGAGGTGTCAAACGAAATTACAATTGTGATAGCAAAGGAGAAGATAACACAGTCCAGAGAACAATGAGCAACACCAATCAACGCCCCCCACACTCAACATTAATACCATACCTAACCAGTTGTATGAACCAACAGGGGCAGGTAATCAGCTGAATTAACCAACAGGGCAGGTAAGAGGAGTAGGGTCAAGTCATTGCATGGAAGGACAAGCGGGGGGGGGGTGCTACCTGGACTGACAGTTGTAACTGCCACGGGAGAGGAGCCAAGATTTGAGGTTAAGTTTAAAGGAGAGATGAGTATTAGAAGATCTGAGAGTTGCAGGAAGCCCATTCCAGAGCAAGGGGGCAGCTACCGATGTAGCATTACTTCCCATCTTAGTTGAGATTATGAGAGTATCAAGAGGAGGGACAGCCGAGGATCGAAGACACTGTGGCATGGATCGCTGCTTGCAGAGGGCAGAGAGGGGGGAAGTAGGGCCACATCTAATGATGGAGTCTGTGATGCATCCAAGGGTAAAATCGAAGTGACCTTGCAAGGAGAGCCAGCCTAGAGAGCAGTAAAGGTCACAGTGGTGAGTGTAATAAAGGGCGGACAGGGCAAAGTAGCAAATGCTATTGTATACAGATGAAAGTCTGGTTCAGAGGGCAGTAGAGACATGGTTGTAAATTAGGGAACAGCAGTCCAAGATACAGAGAAGATTACCTCTGGTACTGGCCAAGCAAGCCTCAGCAGTTAGGTAGCGTTTGATGCAGTAAGCAGCGCTGAGCTTTTGATTGACTGATCCTATGAACTGCAAGGTTAATATGGTCAGTGAAGGATAGGGTGGGGTCCAGTGTAACCCCTAAATATTTAAAATTGGGGGAGCTGTCAAGGGCAGGGCCATCAGGGGGCTATATAAAGAGAGAGGAATTGGCTTTAAGGGTCCTGGCAAGGAATGGTTTAGAACCAAACAGCATTGCCTTGGTCTTCTTGGCATTGACCAACATCAAGTTGTCAGTAAACCAGTTGTGGGCAGTGCAGAAGTTCTGGGTAAGAACAGAGGATAAATGGGGAACTGTCACTGTGGAAGATAACAAGGTCATCAGCATAAAGGAGAGATTCACAGGTGAGACAATCAGAGGAGAGGGTATTTATGAATATTGTGAAGAGCAGGGGACCCAGAATAGAGCCTTGGGGTACCCCTGTAGAGATTGACAATGCAGGAGAAGTGGCAGAGCCTATACATACTGATTGAAAGTGATCAGAAAGGTAGCTGTGAAACCAGTTTGTAGTCTCAGGGGAACAACCTATTGAGAGTAGTTTGGAGAAGAGGATAGAGTAGTTTACCAGATCAAAGACTTTAGAAAGATCCACAAACACCACACCAGTACCATGCCTTTGACCCATGTTAGAGAGGATGTGGTCAGTGAATAGGGCCAAGGCAGTGGTTGTATTATGATGTTTACGAAAGCCATGCTGCTAGCTGCATAGTATATTATGTTTAGTGAGATACTCAGATAGTTGACAATGCGCCATTTTTTCGAGGAGCTTGCTAAGGTGGGGGAGAATAGATATAGGCTGATAGTTGTCAGATGAGAGGGGGGGTCACTGGCTTTGAAGATTAGGACCACTTTATTGCATTTCAAGGGCATAGGCATAGTCAAGGTGGACAGGGCAAGACTGAAGATGAAGGTAAGAGACTTAGCAATCACGGGAGAAACAAGTTTAAGGAAGACAGGGAAGAGGCCATCTGAGCCTGGGCTACCCTGATTAGGTATGCTCCTTAATAATTTGTATGTATGGCTAGGTGATATGGCCTTGAAGCAGAAAGGGGATGAGGGGGTGGGGGAGGGGAGGTTGAGGAGCGTGGTACAACTAGCCGGAAGAATGCAAGGAGGAAGTTTACTGAGGAGGGCAGACAGATCAGAGAATGTATGATTGAAAGCCAAGACAATGTCAGCAGGGTTGGTAAGAAGGCCAGAGGGGGGAACTTAAGTGGATATTGGAGCTGTTAGTGTGAGGAGAGAGGAGGGAGCTAATGGAGTCCCAAAATGTCTTGGGTTTGCCGAAGTTCTCTTTCTGCAGGTTAGAGAAGTAGTTCCACTTCAGCATTCTGGTCAGAGGCTTGCATCTGTTGCCAAAGTGTCAGTATTCATTCTACAGGGTAGGGTTGGGTGTCAGTTTATGGGCAGTCCGCTTGCGGTCCCTTTCCTTCATGAAGGAGATGAATTCCTTAGTAATCCATCATGTACAACTGCCATGAACTCGCCAGGTAATAATGGGGAAGTAGCGGTACTAAATATCCAGGAGAATATTAGTGAAGTGGGTAAGAGCCAAAGTTACATCAGAGAGAGCATAAAGGCCTTGCCAGCATATGGCCCTAACAACCTGTAGAAGAAGAAAGGTGTCAAGGAGATTAAAATTGTGACATGATAGATATTTAGGGGTATGGCGGGAGGCCTTGGAGGACCAGATAGCATAGGTAGGGAAGTGATCGCTCAAGCAGTTGGATAGTATGCCAGCTTGAATAACCCGATCCCCACAATTGGTGATTACTCAGTCGATTAGGGAGTGAGTAGAGGTGCGATGGTTAATTCTGGTAGGGATGGTGATGATTTGCAGCAGGTTGTGCTGCTTCAGCAGATTAGCATAGTCGGTTTCTTGGGCACCCAGCCAATTGAGATTGAAGTCACCAAGGAGGACAGTTTCCCTAGGAGGGGAGAGTGATCCGAACCCAGTGAGCAGGCTTTGGAGACTGGGAACACCTCTGGTCAGAGAGTTGTAGCAACAGCCCAGGTAGAGTTTTTTGGATGCACCTAAGTTAACTTCAGCAATAAGTCAGTCACTGGGGGAATCATTGTCAGCACAAAGGGTGGTAGAGGCAGAGAGAGGTTTTCTAACAAGGATAGCTGCGCCACTGCCCTTTTTTTTTGCCAGGTCTGTCTTTTCACAGTAAAGTGAAACCAATAGGTTGGAACAAGGCAACAACATTCTGTGGCTTCAGCCAGGTCTCTGAGGGGAAGAGTATATGGGGATTGTGGAGGGGAACCCAGGTGTCGAGGTCAGGGAATTTAGCAGGGAGACTGCATATGTTCATGTGCGCGATTTTTAACCCTGGTAGAAGTGATAGAGGTGTTTACAGGACCTAGGTTAGTTTCAATACCCCCACCTAAGAGTAGCAGGGAAAAGAGGAGATGGTAGGAGCACAGTGTTCTCAAGAGTGAAGGGGAGAAAGAAATGGACAATTTGACCATCCTGCAGCTGTCTTGAATATTCCCAGTAGTCTAAAGGTCCCCTTATCCCCAGTCACATCCTGCAGCTGTCTTTAATATTCCTGCTGTTTTAGTGGTCCCCCCTTCCCATAAGGGCATCTGATCTCCTTCCAACTCACCTGCTCAGGATCCTCCTCCCCACACCCATCCCTCACCCTGGTCACCTAAGCTGAACTATGCCAATAGTGACAGCAACTAACTTAGCTCCTCTGCTCACTTCTGCCAGATGCTGCCTGACTGTCAGTGAGTAATGATTAGTACTGTAGAAAAGCCATCTGGCTGTCAGTGAGTGATTGGGAGTACTGGAGAAACAGCTGTTTGTACAATAGCTGTGATTGTTGTCTGACAGTCAGATGATGGCTGGCTGAGGAGGTGACAGAGCGTAGTGCTGGGTGCAGTTACTGTTGCTTCAGTTTGGCTTAGGTGACCAGGGCAAGGGGAGCTGCAGGAAGAGGGTCCTGAGTGGTGGGTTGGGAGGGGTCAGATGTCTCTTACGGGAAGTGGGGACCACTAGACCACCAAGAATATTCCAGACAGCTACAGGACAGGTGATTGAGGGAGGGGAACCACTTGACTAGCAGAAATATTCAAGATAGATGTAGAACAGGCAATCACAGGGTGGGAGGACCACTAGACCACCAGGAATATTCAAGACAGCTACAGGATTGGTGATTTGAGGGTAGGGCAACCATGTGTGAGGATAAGGGCAGGGTTTCAGCAGCATTAAACAACACTGCAACAGAAGCTGTTTAGCACTGTAGAAACCACTGGATATACTGCTGTGCCCAGTATGCCTGGGGTATCCCTCATTTGCATGGGTACAGTTGTATATTTTGTGCAATCACACTGTCAGGTCAGCACAGCCCACTAGGGGCCTTCGAATATGCCTCCACCCCGTTAGCTAGCACTATTCACAGTTAGCACAGGACTAACCCAGTTAATGAAGTGCTAACTGTTTGAATATGGGAGACCTAGCACTAAACAAAATGGTGGACAGACTAAAGAAAATTTTTGTAAGATCACCGTTTCTTCATACGTTTGTTATTTTTTGCCATTTTGACCCAATATTTTCCAGCATAGTCCTTTTATGACTACACGTTATAATCAAGATAGGTGGGATTTTTTTAAATCTCATCCAAAAGATGATTTCATGGCGCTACTAAGAAAACATGTTTTGGAGAGGATATGAAAAAAATACACCTCTCTTGTTCATGAGTTGGGGTGAAAAAGGCTATGCTGAAAATTTGGGCAAAAATGTTAAAAAATTATTATGAGTAAATGTTCAAAACACATTAAAAACCATTAACCAAACTTACCTTGCTTTCAGTCAGTCCAGTCAGGCTCCAGAGCAGCAGGAAGTTCAGTGGTCATGACAGGAAGACCAGATAGGTAAGTGCATAGTGCGGGTTTGGGGGTGAGGGGGTGCTGGGGATCAGGTGCGGGGTTGGAGGGTCAGGGGAGCAGAACACATCGATGGATTATTTTGTGTTTTTCAGGTTAAAAAAAATTAAAAGGATGACAAGGGACATTTTTTTATTGTACCTACCAACACTAGGGATTGGGCACCCCAGTGTCACTGTGCCATTTGATGCCACCAGGGGTTGGCACCCTGGAGTCCATGGTGTTGGGGGTAGTATTTACCAGCAGCAGGGTCAGGCATCTGACCAAAGGACTTTGGTGGTAATAGTGATGGTGGGGGTTCGGTTTCAGGTGGCAGGGTTGGGCACCTGACCACCAGATTTTGGTGTGTGGGGGGGTTGTCTCCTTCAGTGGGACTGGATACTCAACAGTCACATTTTTTGAATGCTGGGTGGGACAGTAGGATACTTGTGGTGGGATTAAACTTACTTTAAAGGTAAAATCTTACTGGGGCTTGAATAGAAAAGTGTCTGTTACAGCATAAACTGTTTTACTGCATTTAAAAACATGATTTAAATCACAAGTGAATTTGTGACCCCATCTTTAACTTCTGGGTCATATTACAGTTAAAAGCAGCCCTCCTGCGAGCAGGGCGCGTGGCGACGCACACGGAGACGCGCACAGAGACACGCACATTGGCGCGTGTTACACGTGTTAAGCACTGTAAAGTGTTCTTCTGGGGCAAGATTTAAAGATCATATAAAATTAGTAAATTAGTAATCCTGTGTAGAGAAGATAGTTTGCATGATAAACGGACTAAACACCACCGGATTATTTTCTGAGGTAATATTTAGATCACAAACTTTAGTTGGCCTATTGTTTGGAAATAAAAATGGAGAAAAACATAATTTTTGAAGGTAAAGCAGGGACTCAGTGCATTGAATGTGATATGTACCTGTTTTCAGATATACCTATAATTTACTTCCATTTTACCTGCTTAAAGTGTAAACAGAATGCAGAAATGAGTATTGAACTATCTTTATTTAGCACAAGGTTAAAGGCCTTAGAAATCAGCCAACAGAAATTAATAACGAAAATGGTTAATGAAGAATGTGACAACTTATCCTGTGAAAATGAGACAATGAATACAAAAGTAAACAACATAGCATTACAACAACAAATTGCCCAGCCATTACCCACCATAACTATTCAAAATAGCAATACATCAAAAAAAAGACCTAGAGATATGGACATTCAAGATAACCTAGACAATGAATGGTATGAGGTCCAAACTAGAAGACCCTAAAAAAAGAAAGGCAGGAAAGCTGAATGCTTTACTATACCACTATTGAATAATTTTGACCCACTGATTACACTGATAGATGGGGATATCATACTACAAACTGAATCAATTCAGATACAAGAAAATACATCAAACAAGGAATGTTCCAAAAAACAGAAAGTGACAATGGCACCCAAAATCAGCAGACAAAGCACAAACGAATGTAGGAACACACACTCCCGAAAACCCCTCTTCTAATAACGTTATGATTAATACAGAGATAACAGCTTCATTGGCTGTACATCCATTATTGGGAAGCCAATCAGAACCAAATAATGAATAGGAATTACCAGCAATTGATATGGAATCAAATCTAGATCAAAACCCACCGGAACAAATATTCATTCTAGGTGACTCAATAGTAAAGTACACAGATAGATACACAACAAGAGAAAATAAAGAAAATGTAACTAGTTGTAGTTATAGTGGGGCATTGATAAAAGACATAACAAAAGAGATTCCAGGGATACTGAAAAATGTGAGTGGGAAAAAAACTATTGTACTACACGTCGGAACAAATAACATCGGAAAGCAAGATGCACAAGAAATTATTTCTGATATGGAAAACGCTATTAAATGTATCCAAGAGCATGATGCAACTCCCATTATTTCTGAAATTTTTACCAGCACCTAGGGCAAGCCACTATAGAACTAGAAATATGAAATCATTTAACAACTGGCTACGCAGGTGGTGTTTAACAAATAATATCTTTTGCATTAAAACTTGGGAGAAATTTGAGAACAAAAATGAGGTATATGGTTATGATGGGTTACATCTAAACAAACATGGTTCGAGACTGTTGGGGTGTAACATTTATGATGCAATTAATTTTTCAAAAAACTAATAGGAAGGGGGAACATGGGATACCATTTTGAGAATAGATTAGAGATACAAAACCCAAAACCAACTAAACAAATACACAAGAAAGTAAGTAAATGTATATTGAAAACAGGTCTAAATTTTCTGCTAACAAATGCAAGGAGTCTACAGTACATGGTGCAAAAATGACCAAATTTCAATATATTTTAAATAATGAGGAAATAGATATAGCCGCTGTAACTGAAACATGGTGGAACAATAACTCTGAGTGGTGTAACAATATATCAGGATATACAACATATTTCAAAAATAGAAAGGATAAAAAAGGAGGAGGTGTGGCATTATTTGTTAAAGAAAACATAAAATCAAAACAAACCATGGATGTAATTAATAGTACATTAAGTGAAATTATATGGGTAGAAATATTATGTGACAATACTCTGAAACTACTGATTGGTCTATGTTACAGGCCACCTGACTCTAACTTTACAATAAACCAGGATATAATAAATAGTATAAATGATAAGTCAAATTATAACGAAATAATTCTAATGGGGGACTTTAACTTTCCAGGAATAAATTGGAATGAAAACATTGGTAGTAACAATACTGAAACTCTGTTTGTGGATACATGTACAACAAATGGATTGTACCAAGTAATAAATCAGCCCACCATAACAATAATATTTTGGATCTAGTATTGACAGACATGCCTGATAAAATAACTAATATAATGGTTAAACCTCCATTACTATGTAGTGACCATATGATAATTATCTTTAATAACTCTACATGTTTTAAACCAGTTTTGGGTAAAACAGTAGTTAAAGATTATAACAGAGCAAATTTTGCTAAGATTAAACAGATTCTATCAGAGTGGAAATGGGACAACAACATAGATTGCAGTAACGCATTATGGAACAAAATCAAAAATAAAATTATAAACTTAGAAAATAAATATATACCAAATAGAACCTTGTACAATAAAAGAGGTAAAATTCCACCTTGGATGACCCCAACTATTACAAATTTAATTAAACAAAAACGTAGACTGTATAGAGCAATGATAAGAGACAGTAGTGATTATAATATCTGGAATTACAAGATCTCACAAAAAAAATGTAAATACAAAACATACATTAAAGATGGTGGAAAAAGGTTTTATTCCTACATAAATAATAAAAAATCAAACTCTAGAAATATAGGTCCATTGTTGATAGAAAATAGTGAAATATCACTTCAAGATAGTACAGATGAATTCAACAAATACTTTTTTTCAGTTTTCAATACTAAAACATATCCATCAATAGTCAATAAAATTCCAAAAGATACTTTAAATGAGATAACTAAAAAAGAGATTATGGACAACCTAAACAAACTAAACACAAATAAATCACCTGGTCCAGACAAGTTTCATCCTAGGTTATTGAAGGAAATTAAAGAATGGATAATTAACCCACTACATAAACTTTTTAACATGTCACTAAATACAGGGCATGTCCCAATGGACTGGAAAACTGCAATTGTCACACCTATTTTTAAAAAGGGAAATCAATCACAAATTTCAAATTATAGACCCATTAGTTTAACAAGTATAGTAGGTAAAATGTTCGAAACAATATTAAAAACTAGGATTGAAAGTTACCTAAAAGTAAAAGGATTAGAAGACAAATCCCAACATGGTTTTGAAAAACAGATCCTGTCTAACAAGTAACATGTTTTTTATGAACACATAAGTAAATGTATAGAAGAGAATAAAGCTATAGACATAATTTATCTTGACCTATGTAAAGCATTTGATAAAGTGCCACACGGACTACTAATAGATAAAATGGACAAATTTGGTATTGACAATCGGATCACAAATTGGGTAACTGATTGGCTAAAAAATTGTACTCAATGTGTTCGTATAAAAGGTCATGTATCAGGCATGAGATTGGTGACGAGTGGGGTGCCTCAGGGATCGGTCTTGGGACTGATTCTGTTTAACATATTTATATCAGATATGACATCTAATTTAAACAGTTTAGCCATAAAATTTGCTGATGACACTAAACTAACAGCCCAGGTAGATACTAAGGAAGATTACCAAGAACTTGTAAATGACTTAAAAAAAATAGAATTATGGGCTGTAAAAAACCAAATGACATTCAGCAATGAGAACTGCGTTGTTATGCATTTCGGAAAAAATAACTTGCATCATGGTTACACATTAAAAGGACAAATAATAAAACCTGTAAATCAACAAAATGACTTAGGTATTATAATAGACTCGGATCCAACATTTCATGCACATTATAGTAACATCATTAATAAAACAAACAGGCTATTAGGATGCATAAAAAGAAGCTTTACATCCAGAAATAGAAAATGCATTATTCCACTCTATAGGGCCTATGTGAGGCCTCATTTGGATTACTGCTCCCCCTTGTAGAATCCATACCTGAGAAGGGATGTAAATAGAATGGAGGCGGTGCAGCGAAGGGTTACCAAAATGGTGGAAGACATATCGACCATGAGCTATGACCAAAGATTGGACCAATTAAAGATGTATTCCCTGGAGCAGAGAAGAATAAGAGGAGATGTACTTTTTATGCATAAATTATGTGGGGAGGAAGAGTTACTAACACTATTAAATCTATCTTATAATAAACATAATCGTAATTTAAGAAGCCACAGATATCAATTATCTCTAACATACCCAAAAAATAATAAAAGGAGATCCTTTTTTACCCAGAGAATAATAACCTTGTGGAACTCATTACCTAATTCCTTGTTTGATAATAGAGATCACAAAATCTTTAAGCATAAACTCGATTCAATCCTGTTAAAATAAACATGGAAATTACCAGCTTGGCTGGAGACATACCAAAATGGACCTCGGCTTTCTCTATGTACATACCTCCTAGTATAACTCCTAGTATAACATTGTTGGTGCTTACAAAGCTGGGTCATGTGGGAGGTATGCTGCATCACTGCCTCATGGTGGCAATATGAAAGGATGCCATCATGCTGTGATAGGTGCAGTTGCATCATTTCATATGTGAGATGTTTCTATCCATCAGCCAGCTCAGTAGCCTCAGCAGCAGTCTTGTCAGGATTGGGTGTTGACTCACACACCTCCTGCAGGGTCAGCTGCATTGGTTGCAACAGCACACAACTCTCTAGCCCCAACACTGCCGGAGCAGCACCAATATGTTTTGCTTGCACATGCATCTAAGAAAACATAAAAATGTGCATAGAGAAGGTAAGTTCCAATAATAAAACTGGATTGAGAAATAGTGTCTTCTGATTAGCTGGGAGCCATGCAAATATGATGCAATAGCCACACGGGTGTGCACACCCTGTCATTCCCTTTTGAAGTTCTTGTTTTTATTTTACAACTTAACAAGTATGCCAAAATGCCTTCTAGCATTTCCTGCCTTACAAAACCAAGGTCTGAAAAAGGCATGAGGGACTGGCTACCTGTCAGACAGAGCATTCATTTCAGGGTGTTAGTGTTTGTTTCTAAAGTCCTCGGTGTATTCAGCCCATCCTACCACAGCAATCTCTGAATACCCAGTCAGGGCTTGCTGGTCCTAGCAGCATAAAACTTGAGGATGACTGGTGGCAGTACATTTTGAGTAGCAGAACCTGATTATGAAACAAGCTTACTCTGAGTATCAGATCAGGATTTCCCTGTCTAAAAAAAAAGTTTTTAGAAACTTCAAAACTTTTCCTGTACAAAAATCCATTTAGTGTACATGATAGTGTACACATAATGAAGTTTTGTGATAACGTGATAACCAGGGTACCAGGGGTCCTTCTCTCTAGATTCTTCACAAATAGGAAAAAAGTGTTCTTCACACAGAGAGGATAAATCCATGGAACAAATTACCTCTAGAGTTAATAGTAAAGACAAAAAGCAGTTTAAAAATAGACTTGATGCTTATATAATAAGAGGAAATAGCTTGTGCTATTATGGGTAAATGGTAGGAACACACAATGGCATACCGCCTTCTTGGCTCTTTTACCCTTAGTATGACTGTTTTAATTTCTGATGCCAATTTACAGAAATGTATTTTAACTTTTTGTCTTACACACCAAACTGAGTGTTAAATCATTCTGTTAAAGTGTTAAAATTATTGTTAGACTGTGTTGTCCCAGCTGTCTTGAGTATATGTGTTATGTCATAATGCACCTTGTGCCTAAGAATGGTACCAAAGTAAAGTGAGAGGTTAGAGTAACAAGCTGTGAATGAGCTTGGTACATCCAGAAGACCTGGGTTTGATTCCCACAACCTCCACTTGCATACTGTGTGACCCTGAGCAAGTCACTTAACTTCCCCATTACTCTTGTGTCTTCCTGAAAATAGGCATTGTGCCTAATGGGCCTTATCCAGTTACCAAAGAATACAACAAAATGTCAAAGTTGTTTGGCTTCTGTACATATTTACAGACCCATACATACATTCTAAAGCCTCCAATCATCCAGTGCAGTTCAGCATGGATATTCAAATCTTGCTCAGGGCAGGCTGTCCAGGCTTCATCAGATCAGGCATCACCTCTTAAACTTGTACATCTGATCCGGTATTGGCCAGGTACAACAGACTACAGTATAGACACAAGTTTCACCCCATTGGGACCCCCATGCTGTAATAGCTACATCTATAAAGCCTGTACCACTTTCTCCAGCAGCTTTTTCCACTTGTCCAACAGTCTTTCAGTGAAAAAGTGCTGCGGATGTAACTTTTGAATCTCGCCCTGCAAGTTTCAGTGAGTTCCCCTTGCCCCATATTTGAGCTAAAGGAGAAAAGTGCCTTGGCATCCACCCTGTCCCTCTTTATCCCGTGCAGATACTTGCATGTTCTGACCATGTCACCCCTTTGCCTCCCTTTTTCATGGGTGTACTTGTTCAAGTCCTACAGCCTCTCCTCTTATGTCTTGCCTCTTAGTCTGTGAACCATCTTGGTTGCCCTGTGATGTACTGCTTCCACCTATCACAATCTGCTGGGTTCATGAGTGGACTCAAGATACCCATCCTGGGTCCTGAAGGGGGCCAAGTGTATTATAGTGGTGAGGTGCTCGGCTTTTGTTCTTCCCCAGTGGATCACAGAGAGGCATTGCCATTCACAGCAAAAGCAACCACTGGCCCTCATAGCCAGAGGATAAAACACATGACTTTATTGTCAGGGTGAGGTACAGAGGAAGCCCATGGGACCAAATAGCATTTAGCATACACATACACCAAAAAAAATGGGTGTTTGAAATGATAACGTAGGTTAATGTGTGTTAGAGGGCATTGGTTTACAGTGTTTGAAAATTATTATGATGATGGATTAAGAGAGTTTCTGTGGTTACAGTGATTTGGGCCCTTATTTTGCTGGATTCTGTCAGATTTACTAGTAAACTCCAGTAAACCAGTGTCTTTGTATATATATATATATATATATATATATACACTAAACCCAAGTCTTATCTTCACAAGAAACACATTTGAGACCAGCCATAGTAACCCACATTTAGGAGCCATATTACAAGAACTGTGGCTAGCCCTATAGTTTGGGGGAGAGGTAAAAATGTCTGGCCTGGGGCCTTAGCTTGTTGATATTTGGAAGTGGGACTGAGCCAAATTTCTGATAGGCTGGTTGTGGCAGGGTGACTTGGCAGCCAGGGGATCAATCAGGGACTCAGTAGTCCAACAGGAAGTATGTTCTTAAAGATCAGCTGACACAAATGTTGGCTTCAGGTGGGCAACCCATACAATGAAGTTATATGTCCAAAAAGTGAAAAAAAACTGCACTCTGTAATTGAGTAGGGGTGCTCTACCACTTGAGTCTTGGTCAGGGCACAAAAAATGTTCACATTGCTTTCTTCATGAAACATCAAAAAAGTTGATCACTCTGGTATAGGTTGGTAGCACAGCTTAAAAAAAACAGCACAAAGATTTTCAAAAAACCTTTCACTGGTTTTATTGTGCAAAAATATTTTTGATGTACATTTAAAGTGCAAATAAATCCACAGCTACTAAATACAATTCAGAAAATGAACTTACCCTGTTCAACACGCCAGTCAGGCATGTAATAGGATGGGGAAGGAGGGCTGCATAAATGTAATTAGATTATCTTTGCTGGCAGGTAAACATGTATGGGGCTATAGTATATGCCATATATTAGCCCTTTGCTGGCAGGTATATATGTATGGGGCTATAGTATATGCCATATATTAGCCCTTTGCTGGCAGGTATATATGTATGGGGCTATAGTATATACTAACATACTATTTGCCAGCAGATTAGGCCTTACGGTCTATCGAGTCTGCTCGAACCTCAGATCCTTAGTTGGGTGCCGAGACCCTCCCATCCCTTGTGCTCCAGAAACCCGTATCATCCATCCCCACCCCCCTGGGACAGGCCATCATCTGATACATCCACTTTCTGTGTCTGTCCCACCCTCTCTTGAAGCCCTCCACTGTGGATCTCTGAACCAGCTCACCAGGCAGTGCATTCCAAGGGTCCACCACCCTCTCAGTGAAAACCTCCTCCTTTTTCCCCTCACCCTTCCACCTTCCAACTTCAAACCATGCCCTCTGGTGATACCTCCTGCTTTAGTCTAAGATCCCTCCATGTTTACCCTATTTATTCCTTGTGAGGTGCTAGAGACCTCAATCATGTCCCCCGTCTCTCCTCTCCTCCAATGAAAACAGATAGAGCTCCTTAAGTCTGTCCTCATCGTCAAATCCCTAGCCCTCGTATCATCTTTGTTGCCCTCCTGTACCCTTTCCAGGAGCTGTATGTCCCTCTTCAAGTGTGGTCTCCAGTACTGTACACAGTACTCAAGGTGTGAGTCTACCAGTCCATTGTACAGCAGCAGAATCACTTCCCCCTAGGGTGATCCCCTCACGATGCATCCCAACATCCTGTTTGCCTTGCTAGCCGCTCTCCTGCACTGCTCAGAGTTATTCATACATGCATCCACCATGACCCTAGGTCTTTTTCCCTATTGAGGCCTCCAGCGCCTCCCCTCCCAGGGTGTACCTGTGTTTAGGGTTTCCCCGACCAAGATGCAACACCTTGCACTTGGTGATATTGAAATTTAATTTCCATGTGTGAGCCCAGCTATCCAGGGTGTCCAGGTCCCCTTGCAGGGCCAACCTGCCCTCTTCTCCCTCAACTACTGCTCCCATCTTGGAGTCATCCGTGAAGAGACTCATTTCACACCCTATACCCTCCCTGATGTCCGATATGTATGCATTAAACAGGATCGGACCCAGGACCGAGCCCTGCGGTACCCCACTACCAACCTCTCTAGGGTTCGAGAGCTCCTCACAGACCACTACTCTCTGAGTGCATCCAGCCAGCCAGTTTTCAATCCATCTGACCATCAAAGGGCCTACTCCTAACCCCATCAGTTTCTCCACAGACCATTGTGGGGACAGAGTCGAACGCCTGTGAAGTCCAAGAATAATACATCCACAGGCTTTCCCTGTCCAGTTCTGATGTTACCACTCATAGAACTCCACAAGATTGGTTTGACATGATCTACCCGGCACAAACCCATGTTGCCGACTATCCAGACCTCCCACCTCCTCCAGTACACCCCAATCATTCCTTTAGTATACTCTCCATTAATTTTCCCACCACCGAGGTCAAACTGATGGGTCTATAGTTACCTGGTACTTCCTCGACCCCCCTTTGGATTGGTACCACATGTGCTCTCACCAATCCTAGGTACCCTCCCTGTCTCAAGTGACCTGCTGAAAAGCTCCGCCAGGTGCAGCCAGTATGTCCGCCAATTCCCATAGTACTCTCAGATGAATGCCATCCGCCCAGGAGATTTGTCTTTCTTAGGGCCTTGAGGGCTAACCACACCCTTTGGCGGAGATAGTATCATCCGTCCTCCACCTACTGGCCTTTTATCCTTACCCAGATGTGACACCCGGGGTACCTCTCTCTTCCTCTTGTTCCATTTCTGTTGCTCCCCTGATCCCACTTACTGACGTTTCTATCCCCTTCATGCCTTGCTTTGTAGATATCCCATCCCCCTCCCTAGTGAACACAGAGGCAAAGTACTCGTTAAATACCTCTGCCTGGTCCCTCGCCTCATCCACCCACCCTCCTTCTGATCTCAATCTGCTGAGATGGCCCTTAGTTTTTCTCCGCTCCCCAATGTACCGGAAGAACCCCTTTTCCCCTCCATGTATCCCCTGTGCCAGCTGCTGCTCTTTACTGGACTTTGCTCCCCTCACCATCTGGTGACTTTTCTAGATGCAAGCTGGTACATTTCCTTATCCCTATCCTCTTGTTGTTTTATATTTTTGTAGGCCACCTTCTTTTCTCTGACTGCTACCTGTACCTCACTGGACCACCAGCATGGTTTATTGACCTTGCTCTTACGTTTCAACTTAGCGAGATCCTGACTGCCTCATGAAGTCCCTGTTTTATGACCTCCCATCTCCTTTCCACACTTGTCATTGAGGTAATCCCCATCACGATCCTTGAGAATATTTCCATGCCCATAAGTCTGCCCCCTGAAGTCCACTGCCAGTGTCCTAGATCTCACCCCTCCCCCATGCTTATTTGAAACCAGACAGTATTGTGGTCGCTCCCAGTCAGGGGTCTTGTACAACCATGTCCCTTACCAGATCCCCATCTGCCAGAACCACATCCAGGACATGCCCTCCCTTGTGGGGTCCATCACATGCTGTGTTAAGAACACATCCTGGAAGCCATCCAGCAGCCTCTGCCTTGGCCACCTTAGAGGACATGGTTCTCAGTTTGTACCTGGTACATATAAGGTCCCCCATCAACACCACTCCTTCCCCTTTTGGTCCACACTGGGCAATGATGTTGTCCAGCAAACCATCCTCTAGAACATCACTCATCCCGGGGGGCCCATATGCTACACCCAGCTTGACCTTATCTCCTGCTGGGGATCGTAAGGTGACCCATAAGGCCTCCACGTTTCCCTCTGCCTCTTCTACCCTAGCAATTTCTATGTCATCTCTAATGAACATAGCCACTCCACCCCCTCTGCCCTCCTTTCCATCCTTCCTAAGCATAGTGTACCCCCATACGTTTAGGTCCCAGTCATGGTTTTGTTGGCCTCACGCTTCCGTGACCCCGCCACATCCACCCCCTCGAGGCATGGCCTGGAACTCTGGCAACTTGTTTCCAAAGCTCCTGGCATTTACTAAAACCAACCCCACCCCTTATCCCTGATCCTCTTTGTTGAACCCACCCAGATTCCTTGTACTTTCATCCTCTCTCTGCTCCTCCTGAAACCTCCACCCCAATCTGTTTCCCCTCCCCTTGGGCTTGAAGGCTACTCCTCATCTGGAGGAGAGGCTTGGTCAGCCCTCCTTATCTCTCCCTCCTCACAAGTTTAAACCCCACCTTTCTTGTATGTAGTCAGCCAGCCCCTGTTTAAGGACTTCCTTCCCTAATGGGGCAAGATGAAACCTGTCCTTGGCATATAGTCCCTTATCCTCCCAAACTCCATTCCAGTTCCCTAACACCCCCAACCCACTCTCTTCACCCCACTTCCTGAGCCAGTCATTAACCTCCGTGAGCTTCATTTTTTTCTCCACTGAGGCCTTTGGTACTGGCAATATCTCTGAAAAGGAAATGTTGCATCCATTATCCCGACAGACTCTGGCAAGTTCTTGGAACCTTGCTTGGATTTCCAAAATGCTATTTCCCTCTAGATCATTAGTTCCCAAATGCACCAGGAAATCCGGTTTCCCTCCACAATCCCTAACCATTTCATACACCATGAACTTTGCTCTGTGCACTGTCAGCCCAGAGATACTCACTACCTTCACCTGGCTATGGCATCCACCCCCTGTCCCTCCCACTGGATACCCTTATCATCGAGTCTCCCAATAACAGAACCTTAACACCACCATCATCCTTATGGTTACCTCCACTATGCCCTCTCAGCCCCTTCCCCCTTTATTCATGATCTCACCTCGTGGAGTCTTCCTGCCTTATTAGAGACCCCTTGGCACCCTCCCTTTCTGCCTCCCTTGCTATTTTGCCCACTTAACTCAAACCCCCTCTGAATAGGTGTCCCCTTTAACCCTCTCTTATCCGAACCATTTATCCTGGCCCTGATTGTTTCCCCTTCCCCCACACCGCCATCCTCCCCCCTTGTAATAGTACCCCTGCCTCCAGAGGCTCTCTGTGGGTCCCCTTTAGCTAGGGCCCCATCCTTGGTACTGACCCCCCTGCTGAAGGGGGGCTCCTCTCCCACCTCCTTGTCTCCCAGTTTCTCTCCAATCATGCTGTCCTGCCTCATGTCTGGAATATGTTGCATCTAACCCTTTTGCTTAACAAATATGTTTCCCCTTCTCCCTCTGGGACTATTTCTATCCTTTCCATATATGCCATATATTAGCTCTTTGCTGGCAGGTAAACATGTATGGGGCTATAGTATATGCCATAAATTAGCCCTTTGCTGGCAGGTATACATGTATGGGGCTATAGTATATGCCATATATTAGCCCTTTGCTGGCAGGTATACATGTATGAGGTGTGGAAGGAAAAGGCTGGCTAGGAATGCATGCACTGTTTCTGGTGCAGGTTGTGGGCTTCGGGTATGTAAGATGCTATAGTATTCCTTTTAGTATCTGTAATATTTTATTTGTATGCCTGCAATATTTCCCTGTCCTTGGATCCAGAAGTTTAGTTATAGTGACTACCCTTTTTTTATTTTTTATTTATTTATTCAAATCTCAAATTAAGCACCTTTGAGCAGGAAGCTCTTTACATAGGTTCCATGTCAGTACACAGTACAAACATGATACAAACGCAGGCAAAAGACAAGCTAAATTGGCATAGCAGACAAGAACAACAGTAATAATCAATAGGTGACTATACACAGTAAAAGGGCAAAGTCAAATATGCACAAAAACACGCAGTAGAAATAATTCAAAAGGAAAAAGAGAGAAGATAATCAGCCCAGAGGGCATTGTCAAAGGTAAGTAGGGGATGGAGGGTTTGGGGTTAGAACAAGCACAGAAGTGTGAAGTGGGGTGAGTGGATAGAAGGTGAAAGGGAGATGAGGGCATAATATTGGGGTGAGGCCTGAGTAGGACTGCGGAAGAGGTATTGTAGAAAGAGAGGAATATGATAGTAGAGGGAATAAAAAGGAGGGTATGAGACAGGGAGTGGAATAGGGGGATGGATGCAAACAAGTTGTGACAAGAGAAAGGAAGGTAGAGCAGGGCGCAGTGGAAATAAATAATTGCAGTGGCTGGTAATGGGGGGGAACAAATGGGGAGAAGGAGATAAGGGAGATACAGGGAAGAGTACGGGGCAGTGGTCGAGAGAAGAGGTATGAGAGGGAGGGGAAACATATAGGGAAGATTAATAAGTACATTGACAGAGGACACAGGGAAGGAGAAAGGGAGGTGGAGGGAAATGCAGTGCAGGAATGGGGGGGTGGAGAACTAGTGGAGGAGCATATTGAGGTAGGGCATGGGGGGTGAAAGGACCAAATCAAGTTGTGGCAAGAAAGAGGAGGAGGAGGTAAGTTCTAGGGCACTGAGTGGGTTAATAAGTGCAGATTCTGGTGACCAGGGTGGTGAACTAATTTAGTGTTTTGTTCTTCTATTTTAAAGCATTTAGCCAGTACTTTAGCTGCCTGTTCACTCCAAATATGCCAGTTTTTTATCCAACTATTTTTCACATGGAACATTTCCATATTTTCTATTAGTTTCTTTAAGTTAATTTATTCCTCTTTTTTCCTTCTTCTCATTTCTAACTTCTGATTTTAATCCTGCCAAACTCTTCTGTAACTCTTTTATTTTCTTTTTTCTCTTTATTTCTCTAAGAGGCTTCTGATACTATTGTGCCCCTTATTGTTACCTTACATTCACCCCATGATTCAGCAATGTTATCCAGGCCTAAGTTATTATCTTCCGAAAGTTTCCAGTGCTTAATTCCATCTGTGTAATTACTTATTCTTGACAATGTCTCCCTACTGCTCGCTCTTTGGATTGCCATAGCGTACATGTAATGTTATACTGATCTTGTTACTTTACTTGTTGCTCTGTAAATTTCAATATGCTGTACTGTACTCTCCCGGGGCATATGTATGTCTAGTGTACCCCACCAGGTAAACAAAAGCTAAATAAATAAATAAATGGAAGACTTAGCGTGTGGTTTAGTGGGCTAAAGCAACCAGCCATGCCCCCGCCTGACCTATTTAATGGCATCCTTCCTGCAGTTCTACGTTAAAAGGGCGAATGAATAATGGCGACCTGTCACAACTGTGCCAAACCCACAGGGCGAACGCTTTTCAGAAAGTGTTTTCATGGGCTTACCTCCCACACCCCCTTTATTTAGATTCCTACTCTGGGGTGGTGCAACTCGGGAATGAGGCAAAACTAGGGTCGCTGTAAAGTGCTGGCGCCATTGTTCCTTCACTCTTTTGACAGTTCACCATTCTTGGTTCACCCTTTTGATGTGCTACCCTTCCAGTTTCACTCAAAAGCATTTTTTCTTTGTGGCCGGGGGCTCTGCCCCTTTTTCATCGTTTTCCTTCCTCTCACGCTGTATCTCTCTGATTGATTGTGCTGGACTTTTCCCTGGTTTGCATTTTTTCCTGCTCATCTATCTCCCTATTTTGCTTTGCCTCTGGCCACTGTTTCATGCTTCTCTCTGTCCCCCTCCCTTCTCCCTCCCATTTCTGTTGCCACTCCCTCCACAGCTGTCTGTGCTGTTCCCCCCTGCTACCTCCCATTCCCACTTGCTGCTCACCCCGCAACTGTTTGTGTTCCCTCCTACTGCCGCTCACTCTGGGGCTGCCTGCTGTCCCCCACCCCTCACTCCCTTGCATCTTGTTTCTCCTCTACTTCTTTTTAGGGTTTCTCTACTGTTGCAGCCTGCTCTGTTTGTCTGTATCTCCCATTGTCTGCTCTAAAATTGTATGTACCTTGCTCTGTTTTCCCTTTGTTCTTCATTCAGTGTCTCTTCCAGGTTGGTGCCTAAGCTGCTAATCAGTCGGCAGCATTGTCCATGTCTGCTGTAGCTAGCTTGGGGAAAAACATTGGGCTGCAGTCAATCTCATTGCATCAAAAGGTGTTATTTTGCACACGAATACAGCCTGCAAGTAATCTGCACCTGTCTAACCGGCATTAACACAACTACCGATATCTTTATTAATAAAGAAGCCAGCGGTATGCTTTATATTTGAAACTGAGTTGTACTTCAAGGATCAAGCTCATGTGTAAATTATATGAATTCTAAAACTCTTCATTTCACAATCCCTAGTTATAGGACAGCATTTCAAATGTTTAAGTAAATGTTTCTGCATTTGAAACTGTAGGCATTCAAGTGTTATGTATAAAGCTTATGAATTGAAACTGTAATGATACATTTTATCGGTGTAGGATCATGGTGGTCTGCTTGTGGCTTCACTGTTGTTCCCATGGCGGGGGACTGTGGTGTTGCAGCGAGGCATCGTGGTTTAAGGTAGCCAAAGAAGCAAGCTTTTATGTAAGTTGTATGGCTTTTAACCCTAATCCTTCGTAATCTAAATAATTTGTGCTGCATTCCTCATGGGCAGCATTTCCAGTGTTTCAGGTGTACAACTTGTCTCTGGTTAGTAACTACTACTAACTTCCCTAGTTATGGGATAGCATTGATTCAAGAGTTTTATGCAAGCTTCAGAATTTGAACATTAATGAAAATGTTATTTAACAATAATTTGGCCTTCCTAACAGAACTGGTTGGCACAGACTGCCTACATATTTTTAGTTATGCTACATCTCATGTATCATGGTATGCCTCCCATATTAATATTCCGTGTGCATGAAAGATATAATGTAAAAGAATGTGAATATATACACCCACCTATTTAATTTCTAAATTATCTAATAATGGACTACCTAATTTACTATGTTGGCTAATAATATGCAGTACTGACAATTCTGAATTTCACAAATAATTTGGCTTCCCTAGTGGAACTGGTTGGCATGCATTCCTTGGGGGTTATGGGAATTGATGTTCTGCTCAGTTTTTCAGACTCATGTGGGGGTCTGATGATTGTTTAGACTAACCTATGTGGAGGTTTAGTCTTCTTTTCTGCTTGAGGAATAGCATGCAGGACCTACATGAGAGGCCACAAATGCTTCATAATTGAATTTATGCTCTCCTTCATAAATCAGAGGCATGCCAACCATGACCATTAATTACTATGACTCAGGGCCTGCCTTGTGACTGACGGTCTTGCTCTGCACCCAAGAAGTTTGCATCTCGAGCATGCAAAACTTGGGGCAGGGTCCTTCTTATCTGGCCCATAGTGGGAATGTCCTCACTTAGGGCAGAGCTTTAGCCAAGCAGATGTATCAGTGGCACCTCCTGATGTAGAATTTAAGACTTCAGCTGTAAGGGGTTGGGTCTTTAAGTCCAAGGGGTCTCCTTGAGCTCGCTGAGCAGGTTCAGTGGCACCTTCTAAGCTATTCTCCCTATGACCACCTCTGGTTCATCTGATCTGTTCTTAGGCTCATGTAGGCCAGCTGAGTGCCTCAACAGTTGTTGTTCTCTTCCTCCTGCCTTGGGGGATGGTACTCCCATGTGGGAGTACACCATTGCTGCAGAGTGCGCTCACAGCCCTTCACAGCATTCCCGTTAGAGGGATACAGTGAGAACCTTCCTCCAAATTGAATCTCTGCTGAATTGGGTTTCTAAATTGCAGCAGCAGAGCTGTCACTAAACTAATATCCCAAAGCCTGGAAGGAAAGCGACCTAAGCCTTGGATCCCCAGATTTCCTCCTCAATGGATTTTATCCCCCTCCTCCAAGCCAAAGGTCATACTATCTAGTTAGTTGTTATAATAGCATATTGCCTATATTGCTTAAGTAGGTTTCCACTGTTGGATGGAGATGGATGGTGGCCCTCCTTTGCCGTTCCCTCACTCCTTAGGAAGTCATGCCCTCTTGCTATCTAGTCATTCAGACCTACATGAAGATCACTACATGATACCCTTTGTCTCCTGCTGACCTATGTGTACAATAGGTTATAAATGCACAATACCTACTCAGTAATTTTCTGCAATGCTTTCTGCTCTACACTGTATTTGGGGCACCTTCCTAAGGTACCTTTAGCCTAAGGGAATCCCCCCATGGCACCTCTAGGGGTGAAACCCTCCTCTCCTCCAGGGTTCCTTGCCTTTGGCATCCCTTCAGGGTGGTGTTCCTGAGGAACAGAGAGGTGAATGGTCACAAAGGTTTATTAAACAAGTTGCATATGCTCTACACTACATTAAATTGCATAAGCATATTGAAATGAAAGGCTTAGGCTGTGATTCCATTAGCTGAAGCAACCAGCCATGCCCTCTTGCCTTACCTATTTAATGCTGTCCTTCCTGCGTCACTCAGAAGCATTTTTTCTTTGCCCCACCATCCTTCCCACCTTCTGCAGCAGCTCACTTCTCTCCTCAGAGCTCCTTCCTAAGGTACCTTCAGCCAAAGGGAATCCTTCCCACAGCATCTCTGGGGGTGGAACCCTCCTCCAGGGAACCTTACCTTCTGTATCTCTACAGGGTGGTAGTACTGAGGAACAGAGAGATAAACAGCCACAAAGTTTTATTCAACAAGTTACATAAGCACAACACTGCACCACATTGCATAAGCACATTTAATTTTACAACAGCTGTATCTCTCATCAAGTTGTTGTTTATCCATAACAGAACTGCCATTTTTGCGCCTTCAGTACCTGTGGTAAATGATGCAGGATTATAGTCAGATATCGTCATAGGCTCAATGTTAAAATTAAATAGATTGCAAGTTACTATTAAATCTTTTTGATATGAAGACATAGTCTAATCTTTACTGCATGCTAAATCTAGTTGACTAATATGTCTATTGCCTGTGAAAATCATAGGTTTCTCTCCAAAGGCCTATTTAATTGTTAATAGAAATAACGTTCTTGAAAATTCTACTTTTTGTATTTATCCCAATTTTTCAAAGTATATTTATCTAAATGGTCATCAAGCAAGTAGTCCATATCACTGCCTATTAATATATTATCATATCCCCTATAGCACAACATCTTGTTGATTTCTGTGAAGAAGGAAGAGAAGCCTTGGAAGGGAGCATAAACTGAGCCCACAACTACATCATCCCCATGAACCATACTTTAACCATAAATATTCTTCCTTCTAAATTAAATTGTACATCCACAATTCACCCTTTGAAATTTTTATTGATTAAGACTGCAACACGTTTAGTTTTGCTAGAAGCAGAGTGGGAAGAAAAAAAGGGTTCTACCCAGCCTTTCTCAAGTTTGTCAGTTTTGGTCTTATCCAAAAAGGTTTCCTGAAGCAATACAATGTCTACCTCTAGTGTATTGAGCTTATTTAAGTTTCAGTATCTTTATATAGGGGAAGTGATCCCATTAACATTCCCAGCAGCTTCCCCAGGCAGCTCCTTTAAGAAAACAACCCATCTAGGCCTATACAATCCTTAAATACCATGCCAGCCACCATGCCAATATATAACACAATCCTTGAATAAATTCCAGCATGCAGTTAGTGCTGGTACTTCTCAATGTATATAAAAAAAGTTATATGTGATCACCCTCCCCTTCCTTCCCTCCCCCTCCTATCTTTGATTGCCAAAGAAACCCATTCTGGCAATACTACAACTCGTTACTAGGTGCACAAGCATCAGAAAGGGATATTTGTTCAGGGAGGAAAAAAAATCACTGCAATCTAGAAAATAACAATCAGTCTATCTTTTCCTCCAATCTTGTCTTCAATGCATATGCAATTAGATCATATCTTATGTTGCCGTGAATACATCTGGCAGATGAATTTTCAAGTCTTCTAAGGCTTCTACATTACTATCATAAATCAGAGTCTGGTGGTTTAAAAATACTTTCAGTCTTGCTGGAAAAATTACAAAAGCTTTAATGTTGTCTTTCCAGAGAGATTGTTAGATGTAATTGCATGTCTTCCTTTGTAACCAAAGGTCCTTAGAGAAATCTTGCTTTGCAGAAATATTGTACCTTTAAATTTAAAGTCCTTATTCTCCTGAAAGGCTTTAACAATATGCTACTTGTCTTCAGTTTTCAGGAAGTTTATTATCATAGGCCTAAGAGAATCAGTCCCAGCAAATAAATTTATGTCGCCTAGCCAATGTCCCCTATCAATTATAGGGAGGGCTTCTTCAGAATTGAAAAGTTCTTGGAACATCTGTTGTAAAATGTGATTGATAGAAGATTTTTCTCCCATATTGGGGACATACCATATAATCATATGTTTTTTCTTTGAGGTCTATTTTCAAGATCATCCATTTTGATTGATTATAATATTTTGTAACTTGCTATAATTTTCTACCTTTTTTTTAAGGGGGGTTAATTGTGTCCTCTGCATCAGATTGTCGCTTTTCTAATTCACCTTTTGGTTCACGTTTTCAGTTTGGCTTCTACATTGCATAAAGTTTGTTTGAGTTCTTATAAACTTTCTTTCAGGTGCTTTAAATTCTATAAATTTTGCTGAATACCATTGATACTTTCCATTACCTGCATGGTCCATTTTTTGGAGGGGGGAGCTTCATCCTTCCTAGCAACCTTTTCTGTGACTTTGGTATTTTGTATGAGTTGAAAAATATCAAGAGGCTGAGTCTAAGAATGTTGCAATTCCTCCAACGTCCCTAAACTGCTAGCTTTTTCCATATCTTGCTCAGGTTGGTTTAATGATCCTGGCTTACTTTTTTCTCCTCTTTCTTCTTTTTTCCTTGGTTGTTTTGATTTTTAGGAGTCACCTCCTATTTTTTTATTTGTACTGCAGACTGATTAAATGACAATTGTGTCTGTCCTAAATGGCTTTTTATTGTTGTTCAAATTTCTCTTTTTACACCTTCCCCCTATGTACGGTCTCCACTTCTTCGGGAGACACAATGTGGTATACCCGCACACACAGCCTACCTGATCTCCTGATCGGTCCCCATGGAGTCTTGGCTGTACCCACCAGGTGGGTACAGGGAGGCGTGGGTCACCCTGAATACATCTCAGTTTCATCAGACCCCCCGAGCAGGCAGGCAGGCTCGTGGGCAATCAGGGTCTCCACTGTGGTGCTCCGTCATCTAGGAGACCATACATTGTTTTTCCCTGTTCTTGTGGAGGAGTGGCTTGCACCTGACATCATGGCATCACCGTCAACATCGGCACTCTCCTACCCCTGAAACTAGCTCCACGCTTGCAGAGCCCCAGGCCTCCACCAGGTGCTAGCCAAGTGCCGGGCGCTGACCCCTCCCCGGGAGAGAAGAGCTGTCCATTGGATGCTCGATACTCTCCCTCCTCTGCTGACCCCTGATGACCCAGGCTCATTCCTGAACCCAGGTTGCCAGCATAGCGTGAGGTGTGGCATCCAGCGCCTCAACCCTCAGCACCACCGGGCCAGCTAAAAAATGGCTTTTATTTGTATTAATATTGCCTCTCTAGACAGATTTGCATTTCTGAGGCCCCAAAAGCTTCAAGGAATCACATGTCTTAACAGTTTTTTCTTTCAGAAGATCTTAAAATTTTGTTCAGTCTTTTGGCTTCACTTTTAGGCAGTATTTTTATTTGAGAAAGATTTTTGTTAATTTGAATTCCCCCTGATGTCACATTATGTTCATCCTATTGCATTAATTAAGGATAGTCAAAACAATTGCACTTTTTTCTTTTTTGTTTTAAACATAATTTATCTGTATGAGACTTCAAGGCTTGCACATCGCACAAAATACTTAACTTTTACTGCAAAAATTGTGCACCAGTGTCAGAGCAGAATTCAACTGCAGGTGTCAATAATGGCAGATAAAAACAAAACATATTTATCGGTGTATTTAGGAGGGCTGTCTCAGAGATAGCTGCCATGGTTCACCATTTGCTATAGAGTTGGGAATCCAATTCTTAATGGGCTCTAGTTGCTTATGTGTTATGACTTTGTTCCCATGGCAAAAAGAAAAGAATAGTCTGTGTATTATCGGGTTACTGCCACAGTATATTAGTAAATGTATCCATTTTTTTTCAGTTGGGCTCACTAAAACTGTTGCTGCTAACAGATTAAACTCTGCAGAGAACAAGTATTGGAAAATGTACTGCCTGACAACCTGCGTTTCACAGGAAAGAAAGAAAGCACCCCAAGAGTGTAGAAGAAAACAGCTTGCTTAAGTGTATTTTATCTTTTAACTTTTTAGTGAAGCCCTGCCATGAGACCGCGTGCAATGTTCAGGAGAGATGCCGACAGACCTGATGGCTGCCTAGCCCTCACACATGCTTAATGTATAGCGTCTCCTCCCCTGCCAGGTAAAAAGTAGGCCTAAACTGGGAAAAGGAGCAACACCCTATCTAGGGTACCACCTTAAGGGGAATTACACCAGGTGTGAAGGAACACAAGTAGCAACACATAAAAACAAGCATTTGTCAATGCCAAATGTTGTCTCACCGGCATTGGCATTGGTAGTGCCGGAGTTAGAGACGCATAATAGGTATGGCAGTGAAGTATTGAAGTGATGCCAACCCCAGCCCCACCCTGTAGAGACCGACAGGCATCGGGGGTGTGCCTTTGGGTCATCAGCTATAACGCTCATACCATTGTACCTCACCCTACCCTGTAGACACTGACAAGTGTCATGGTGTGCTTTGGGGTTTTTGGGCGTTATACTTACCCCACTCCATAAGGAAATACGCTGAGGTGGGCACAGTATAGTAGAATGGGGTGAACGTTGTGACTGAACACTGCAAGGCACATCACGATGCCTGTCACTGGCTGTAGGGTGGGGGTTGGGGTGGAATGGCGTAAGCATTACATTCGATGATCTCAAGTCACACCCCTGATGCCTGTCAGTCTGTACAGGGTGGGGTACCACAGTTGAAAACTGTAACACCGTAGTCGAGTGTTGGTGCTTTCACTCCAAATTTTCAACATGGGCTTTTTGTGACCCCACCTCATGAAGAGCGGCACAATCAGTTTGTAAGCTGAAAGCTGGTTTTGCACAACAGCTATGCCATTTGGCAACACAGGGAGGAAAACACATTTTGGGCAGGAATGTGGAACATGACAACTGTATTGTTCATGAGGAGGCATAAAAAAATGGCAACATTGAAAATCTGGAGTGAAAAAATGAAAAATTGGTGAAGTCATGAGCATGCATAGAAACTGCACAACACACATCTGTAACCCAATTATTTGTGGGAGTATATTAGCCACATTTTCAACATAGGTATTTTGGGACCTCCACTCATGAACAGTGGCACTGTGATTTTGTTAATATGTCCCAAAAGGTGATTTCCCACAGCAACCACACCATTGTGTGCCACAGCTGTGGAAATGCATTTTCGGCAGACTGTGAAAAATGACAGCTGTACTGTTGATAAGGAAGTGTGGAAAAATGCCACTGTTAAAAATCTGGCATGAAAATATTGCAAATTTGCGAAGTTACAAGGGTGCATGGCATACTGCACAATGCACGCTTGCAACACAGTCATTTTATGGACTTTTGGCACCAAATTTTCAACATATGCATATTAGGACCTGTGCTCATGAACAGTGCCACCATCATTTCCTCAAACTGTCATGAAAACTGATTTCACACAGCGACCGTGCAATTCTGCGCCTGACATGCAAAAACACATTTTGGCCAGGATATGTAAAATGACAGCTGTACTGTTCATAAGGAGGTGTGGAAAAATGTCAATTTTGAAAATCTGGAGTGAAAGTATTACAGATTCACAAAGTTACGAGCGTACGTGGAAGCTGCGCAATGCACGCTCGTAAAACACTCATTTTATGGACTTGTGTCACCAAATTTTCAACATAGGCATTTTAGGACCTCTGCTAATGAACAGTGTCACTGACATTTTCATAATGTGGCTCGAACATGGATTTCCCACAGCGACCATGCTATTCTGCACCGGAACTGCGAAAACACATTTCGGCCAGGATATGAAAAATGACAGCTGTACTTCTCATAAGAAGGTGCAGAATAATGGCAATGTTGAAAATCTAGAGTGAAAATTTTATAAATTCGTGAACTTACGAGCATGCATGCAAACTGTGCAACGCATGCTTATAACACTGTCATTTTATGGAGCATCATCACCAAATTTTCAACACAGGCATTTTAGGAGCTCTGCTCATGAATAGTATCACTGTCATTTTCATAATCTGTCCCGAACACTGATTTCCCACAGCAACCACGCTATTCTGCGCCGGAAGTGCAAAAACACATTTCGGCCAGGATGAGAAAAATGACAGCTGTACTGTTCACAAGGAGGTGTAGAAAGATGCCAATGTTGGAAATCTGTGGTGAAATATTGCAAATTTGCCAGGTTACGTGCGTGCGTAGAAACTGCGCAATGCACACTCGTAAAATAGTCATTTTTTTGGATTTTTTCCACCAAATTTGCAACATAGGCTTTTTGAGAGCCCACCTCATGAACACTGGCACTGTCATTTCATTAATCGGTCCAAAAAGGTTATTCCGTGCAGTGACCGAGAAATCACCTTTTGGGGCTGATTAACCCCATGACAGTGGCAGAATTCATGAGGAGGGGTCCCGAAACCCCATGTTAAAAATTTGGTGCCAAAATTCCCCAAAATGCCTGAGATATGCATCAAAGCTGAAAAACCCTATTTATTCCATTATGCAGCTTACAGCATTTCCTCAGTTAGTGGTCAACTTTGAAGAGAGCAGACATGTTCCTGGTCCACCAAAGATAATCCTTGGACTCCACAGGTAAGTATGGGGTGGGGGTATGGGGGAGGCAGGGTGTGCAGTGGGTGGGTGGGTGGGGCTGTGGGAGGAGGGTAGGAGACCTGAGGACCATTTCTTTTCCTACAGGAAAAACAAAACATTGCAGAACCATTTTTCTTTGACTGGGGCATGGCACGCTGGAGTGTGCTCCCAGCATGCCACACAGTCACTGAGTCTTTTGGGGGTAGCTGTAGCTGATGAGGGATTGGGCACCCCTGTTGCTACACAACAAAGGGGGGCCACATTATGCCAATGGGGACTGGGCACCCCATTTTCCACACAATAAAGGGGAGTGTCATGATGCGGCGGTGATTGGCGCCCGTCAGTACACAATAAAAGCGGGGGTGACATGATGCCAACGGGGATTGGGCACCCCTGTCGGCACACAGCAAAATAGGGAGGGGGGTTACATAATACTGATGGGGAGTGGGCTCCCCCATCGGCATTGTGACAGGCAGTGGTGGCAGTCACTGCCGCCATATTGTCTGCACATCGGGAGGCATGTTGTGGTCATACTGCATGAGAGCTTTGCTCTCATGCAGCGGACCTTTTCTCAGATCTGGTGGCCGCATTAGGTATGCAGGGTGACAGCCCCTGCTTCTAGCTGATTGGGGATTGAAGGATGCACCTACTGATGCGTACCCTGCATTAGCCCAACAGTGACCGTGCCTCCAAATCTGCTAATACCACAGTATGTTGGCTGCGCTTTCACGCAAGCCAACATAAAAAGGGGGAAGCTAGGAAGGGTAGATGTAAAAGATAGCCCTAAAACTAAGAATAGGAGCAACAGGCTACCTAGGGTAACAATATAAGGAGAGTTACACAGATACTGGAGAACAAAATCAGCAACAAACAAATATAAGAAAGCTAGGAATGCTGTATCAGGGGTATGGGTACACAAGTATTTGCAGGTAACACAGCAAGTATAGAAGCAGGGAATGCTAGGAGTGGTGCAGTGCCGTGGCTATGGGGTGGCAGTTTTCAGAGAGACCTTCTGGAGTCTATGGTGCTGCCTCATCTGCACACAACTCCCTGGGTTGAAGGGGAAGGTTGCTAGACTCCAGGTCGAGTTGGCTAGGATTCAAAGGACCACTTCCTCCACCCAGGGACCACTAAGTGTGACAACGTTACCCCAGGGAATGGCAAGAAGGAGAAACAGCTGGACTACAATGGTCTCTGGAGGGGTGGAAGTGGTGGGTCAGAGGCACATTCCTCAGCTGGTGCCACTATGCAAGTCCTATGCCATTCTGGAAAAAGGGGACTGCCAGGAGGAGGTATCCATGATCATGGCCAGGAAGGATGTGAGGGTTCTCCGGAGTGGAGACTCCTAGGAGGAGGATGAGGACCCCAGAGGAGAAAGAAGTAGTAGCTGGTGGGGGACACGATTGTGAAGGGGGACAGATTTGGGAACAGGAAAGGGGGGAAGGCGGTTAGGCACCTATGTGGCGCCACAACCCAGAAGGTAAGTGGATCAAGAGGATCACTAGGGTAGCAGGATGGGACACAGAACTGGTTGTCATTGTTCACCTGGGGACTAATGACCTAGCTAGTGATGGGGCTGAGACAATGCAGAGGGAGTTTAAGGAGCTGGGAAGGGACCTTAAACAGGTAGCATGCTCGTGGCTTTCGCTGAGATGCTGCCTGTCTACAACAGTGGGAGGAGAGGCCTCCACCAAGACCCTCTAACCCAAGGGCAAAGGAGTGATATATGAGAAAGGCTCCAGCCACACTGGGGACTGGGTGATCCACCTGAAGAGACAAGGGCCTTTACAGGGGTAATGGTCCACACCCATCTGGGAGGGGAACTGCAGTTCTCAGTGGGTGGTTTAATTGTTACTTTGATGAATGTTTAAACTAGCCAAGGGGGGGTGACAGAAGAAATTGAGGAGGCAATACCTGTTTCCCCACAGGCTGAAGTAGAAAGTAGAGAGAACCTGAGGGGAATGGAATCCCTCAGGGTGGAAATTAAAAAAAGGAGACAGGACAGTAGAAATGAAGGGGGGTGGGAATGGAAGCATTAAAAAGAGAGGGGGAAGGAAAGTGGGCAAAAAGGAAGAAGGGGGTACTAAGCGGAGTGTTAACACAATCTGGAAGGTGATGTGTGTGAATGCCAGTAGTCTAAGAAATAAGATTCTGGACCTAGAGGCCATAATGGCACAGGCCAATATGGATACTGTGGCCATTACCGAGTCATGGTGCACTGAAAGCCATGACTAGGACGTGTCCATACCAAGCTATGCTCTGTTCAGGTGGTACAGGTTTGGAAGGAAAGGAACAGGTGTCGGGGTTTATGTGAGGGAAGGCATAAAAGCAATGGAGATGCAGGGAATACAGGGGAGGCAGAGGTACTGTGGGTCACCCTAGAGGTGTGGAAAGGAGCCTCTGCTTTGCACTGGTGTGATCTACAGACCTCTAGCATGGGGGAGGAGTTAGATAAGGTACTGGTAAAAGCTACTGGCAAGATGGCAGAAAAAGGGAAGGTGCTGCTGATGTGGGATTTCAATCTGCTGAATGTAAATTAGAACCTCCCAGCTGCAGCTTTGGCTAGAAGAAGTGACATCCTGGCTTCAATGCAGGGGGCATTCCTCAGGCAACTAGTCAGTGAACCCACTCATGATGGGGCAATACTGGACCTGGTACTCACTAACAGTGGTAGTGTTGCAAACATCAAGGTAGGAGGCCATCTGTGGAACAGTGATCACTGTACTGTGTGGTTCAGTATCAGGATGGCTACAGAACTGAACCACACAAGGGCAGGGTCCTGGACGTCAGGAGGGCAGATTTTAAAAAAGAAGGGTGATTACCTCAGGGATGACATAATGGGGGGATGACATAAGTGGGGTGGAGGAACAGTACTGAAGCTTAAAACGGCCATAAGGAAAGCAGCGATCCTCTGAGTCAAGCAAGTGAGCAGAAACAAGAGGAAAAAGAGACATCTAAGGTTCTTAAAAGAGGCGACAGAAAAGGTAAAGGCTAAAAGGGCCAATGCAAACAAAAACTCGCTCCACCGTAAAACACTGGGCTGAGTCAAAAAGCAAAACCAAAAACAAAAAGACTAGCACTGGTGTAAGCTGCTATAATTATTTTATTAAAGCAAAGCCAATTGCTAAACATATATTCACAAAGTGTACTTACAACATGTATTCTGGCAGCAGCAGAACAGCTCAAGACTACCGTGTAAACCCTAAGCAGTTCCAAATAGCCTTACTTCAGAGAGAGCTCTGATGCTTTAATGAAATAATTATAGGAGCTACACCAGGACAAATCTTTTGTTTTTGGTTAAAGGCTAAAAGTGTAGCATTTAGAAGGTATAATGAGATTCAAAGGGAGGAGGAAGGGAAGTGTATTAGGGGAAACATGGGGAAACAGTGACAGTAGTAAGGAGCATGAAGGCACAAATTGAAGCGAGAATAGCCTAGACAGTGATGAAGGGGGACAAGAAATTTTTTAGGTACGTAAGTGAAAGGAGGAAGACCAGGGGTGAGATTGTAAAGCTAAAAAGGGAAGGGGGCAATGTGCAGAGGGGGGCCAAGAAAAGGCAGACATCCTGAAGAAATACCATATTTCTTTGATTAATAATGACCCTCTATTATTAGCCACCCTCTTTTATAGGCCGCAGCTGAAAACACAACAGTATAATATAAGCTGCCCTCAAACACTGGCCACAGTAGGATCGACTATCTTGGGGACTGCATTAACCATTAAACATTAACGGTAACATTGCCACATTAATAAGGGTGCTTGTTTTCAGGCAGTAGCTATGGTAGAGCTATACTCTACCCAGGAAATTGGTGAAGCAGTTAGGGACATTTTTCTATCTTCTCCCCTTCCTTCTGTGCAATCTGTTGCAACAGTACCTCTAGAAAACTGTCCTGTTCTTTTTCTAACACTGCAGTATATTGGCCACCTATGGCAGCCTGTTTGTATTCTACCTAAATTTATTTTCTTCCTTTGTTTGTGTCTTATTCATCATTCCATCCCTCACCAGAAGCCATATGCCTTTCTAAGGAAATAACAGATATGGCTATGAGCAAATACAGTAGCTGACTGTATACAGAAGAAGGCTGGAACCTGAATAAATATGTCTTCCTTCATAAAATGCCAAGCTTGCTTGCTGGCTGGCTGTTTGAACTACATGTGCTTTATATGAAGAAAGATAAAGTGCTTAAGGTACCTTCAGACATAAAGTGCTGGCAGTGCATTAATGAAGTGCAAGGTGCTTTATAAAATAAAACTTCATGTTGTTTGAAAACAGTGTCCTACAAACCCTGCAAGGGACAGGGTTTGATATAGTTTAGAGTGCTAGATAAAAAGAAACTGCTGTTATTTAAAATATTGTTATTAACTGCAGTCAGAAATAAAGTACGGAATACCTAAAATAAACTATTGGCACCATGCATTCCTGCTTGAAGCTGAACCAGCCTAAAATGTTGTGGTGATTTGCATATACATCCCATGATGCTTGGTATTATGGGAGTATGCGTGATATTGTATTTCTTTGAAGCTTGGCTTATTGCCAATGCCCTTGGAGTAATTCTTGCTTCAGTGCTTTTGCACTGAGGTTCTTTGTCTTTAGTTTTTTTTTTTTTTTTATTTGAGCTTCCCATCACCCAAACACACAAGACCAACATAGGGAATGAAATAATTTTCACTAAAGAGATAGATCAGTAGATCAGTGGGTCAGTATGTGCTAAGTACAGAGGATGCATACTCTGTTGCTGCAAACTGATGTATTGAAGAAGGGCTATGCCATTGCTTAAGGTTATCTCCTGTACTTTAAATAAACTTTACACAGATATTGTGTGTTGAACCTGAAGTTCTGTGTCTGGTCCATCTGTTATCCCACAACTCCTCCACAGACTTGGTGTAAGAAGTGGGATGCTGACTGGAAGTTCAGGATAATAGGGGGATTCCAGTCAGTTGGTACCAGCCCTGGTGCCCAGGATAACTGACCAAGGTACATGGCAGTGGAGACTAGTGAGAAGAGGAGAGTGCCTGCTCTATGTGATGACATGGACAAGGAACTGTGGAGTGGTCAAGGCAGACCAGAAGAACAGGATGATGCCTGGATGGTGGAAATACTGACGAGGATGATCCTGTGGATGAGTGGGTGATGGCTGGAGGTAGACTGATTCCGCAGAGAGGCAGAACACTGGTGCCAGGTGCTACTCAAGCGGTCCCAACCAGAAAGTTGGAGGAGGAACCCATGACTGGGCAGGATATTCCATTGCTGCCCATGTTCCCAGGATGTTACTAGTGACAGATGGAGAAACCAGCATGGATCTAGAAGAGGAGACCCCGAGTAACACTGTGATTGGCACTGTTGTACTGGGGCAGAAGACTACAATCAAGACAGAAGATGCCGTTAAGGCTGAAGGAACTTTCACATGTGTTTAATATATCTCTAGCAAGTAACATTGGTCAAAACAGTACTGACTGAGGTATACTACAATCTAAAGATGCTAATGTTGTCAAATTGTTACAGTGTGTTAAGGTTAAGGAGGGTGTACAGGTTAATGGTGGAGTGGGGAGCAACACAATGTTGGTGGTATGAACTACAAAAGGGTGTTCTGTGCCACATGAGGCCTAACCACCATACAAAATGAGTGGATGTGGTAGTGGTCCCTGAGGCCTACAGACAAAACATGATGGAGGCTGCTCAATTTAGTCCCTGTGGGCATCTGAGCCATGGTGGGGTATTAGCTTGATTAACCCCATATTGTTACTGGCCAGGAATGTACAGACAGGTGGCAGCCTATCTTAAGACCTGTCTTATGTGCAACCAGATAGAGGTACCTGCTGGGGACAGCAGAGGAACTAGTACCCGGGGTGTGGAAAGAGTGTTCCAAAAGGTAGAGGTCATTAAAGAAAAGAAATGGCACCCTTGGAAAAAGGGAAAACTCCCACACAGGTCACAAGGTACCAGATGGTAACAGATAGTTGAAATAAGCACAAATATTTAAAAAGGATTGGAACCTGTGTTGGGGTAACACCTAGAGTGTCTACCCTCAGGTGTCTGTATCAGTAGCAAACAAAATGAAAGAATCAAGAGACAAAGTGGGTTTATGTAGAGGGGTTGAACCTAGGAATGGGCTCCTGCTTAAAACCGACATGTCTGGTGGGGTTGGAGCAGGTAAGTACTCACCCTAGAGAAATTCTTTCTATGGTACTGGACTTTACAGCCGTCCAGATTTTTGGTTAAGAAACACGACGGACAGCGTAGAAATGCAGATTTCTTTATATCATTGCACTGAGGTACAGCAACAAAATAGCAAACTGTATACTGTATATGGAACTATGATGATTTTTAGTACAATGCAAGCCCCAGGATAATTGCATTAAGAGTATTGCTATTGAAGAGGCTATTACATAGCATATAAGCAATACTGATGCTTACGTTATTTAAGGGACCCTGGGGCGGAGCTTCTGTAGAGGGTGCGTGGAAGCTCCAACCAACCTCTTGGGTTGCAGAAGGAGGTTGGTAGTCCAGAAAATAAGTTGTTTGAGGACCCCTGGTTTCTTCTTAACCATGGGGGTATGTGGTAGAGCTGTGCTCTACCCAGGAGATTGGTATAGCAGTTAGGGACATTTTTCTATCTTCTCCCCTTCCTTCTGTACAATCTGTTGCAACAGTACCTCTAGAAAACTATCCTGTTCTTTTTTCTAACACTGCAACAGGTTGGCCACCTACAGCAGTCTTTTTGTATCCTCCCTAAATTTCTTTTCTTCCTTTCTTTGTATTTTATTCACCATTCCGTCCCTGACCAGAAGCTGCATGCCTTTCTAAGGAAATAACAGATATGGCTATGAGCGAATACAGTGACTGACTGCCTAGAGGAAGAAGGCTGGAACCTGAATAAATCTTTATACCTTCATAAAATGCCAAGCTTGCTTGCTGGCTGTTTGAACTACATGTGCTTTATATGAAGAAAGATAAAGTGCTTAAGGTACCTTCAGATATAACATGCTGGCAGTGCTTTAATGAAGTGCAAGTTACTTTATAAAATAAAACTTCATGTTGTTTGAAAACAGTGCCCTACAAACCCTGCAAGGAATGGGGTTTGATACAGTTAGAGTGCTAGATAAAAGGAAACTGCTGTTGTTTAAACTACTGTTATTAAGTGCAGTCAGAAAAAGTGCAGCATGCCTAAAAGAATTAATTGGCACCATGCATTCCTGCTTGTAGCTGAACCAGCCTAAAATGTCATGATGATTTGCATAGACATCCAATGATGCTTTGTATTAAGGGTGTGTGTGTGATTTTGTATTTCTTTGAAACTTAGCTTATTGCCATTGCCCTTTGGGGTAATCCTTGCTTCAATACTTCTGCACTGAGGTTCTTTGTCTTTATCTTGTTTTTGTTTGTTTTTCATTTGAGCTCCCCATCACCCAAACACACAAGACCAACATAGGGAATGAAATAATTTTCAATAAAGAGATACATCAGTAGATCAAGTGGGTCAGTACGTGCTGACTAAGTGCAGAGGGAGGACATGCATAGTCTGTTGCTGCAAACTGATGTATCGAAAAAGAGATATGCCATTGCTTAAGGTTATCCATGTGTTTTAAATAAACTTCACAGAGATTGTGTGTTGAACCTGAAGTTCCATGTCTGGTCCATCTGTTATCCCACAACCCCTCCACACTAGCCTCTGTCACTCAACCACTTGCTCTGTCTACAGTACTACTTACAGTAGTTTGTTTGCTTTTTCTTAAACTTGTTTTCATAGGTATCCTGAATTTTCCAGTTTTTACACTGTTTACTCATGATAATACGACGAGATGCATTTTCTCATTTTCGGTGATACCCTGCTTTTACCCATTTTTATAATATATTTACCCAGGACATCCACGCTAAAAAGGCAAGTTACATTTTCAGAGGGGTCCAGCTTTTACAATGTATTTTTCCCTGGATAGAGCAACATAGATGCATGTTTCAGTAGGGGCTCTGCTGTACTGGGGTCCTCCTTTTACACATTTTTACTGTATATTTAATGAGGATAAATCAGATGAGATGCAACATCTCATTTTCAGTGGTGTCCTGCCTTTACACATTTTTTAAATTGTATTTAACCAGGATAGGCCAACTGAGAGGCAATATCTAATCTTCAGTAGGCTCCCACATTTTGACCCCAAATTTCCAACATAGTCTGTTTATGAGTTGACACTATGATAACCTGGCATTATGATCAAGACAGGTGGAATTTTTTAAATCCCATATGAAAGGTGATTTTGCAGAGTGACTGTGAAAACATGTTTCGGAGGGGATTTGAAAAATGACACCTGTCATGTTCATGAAGTGGGGTAACACAAGGATTATGTTAAACATAAGGGATCAAAATCTGCAAAAATAAAGTTCAGTAAATGTTGGAACAATTCAATGTTTCTTTAGAACTTGTTTTTTTTTTCACATTTTGACCCCAAATTTTCAACATAGTCTTTTTACAACCCATGTTTTTGAAAGAATCAAGACAGGTGGTTGCCAAATCCTGTCCAAAAGTGGTTTCATAGAGGACTGCAAAAATTTGTTTCAGTGGATTTAAAAAAAGATACCTGTCATGTTCATCCGGATGGGGTAACAAAAGGGCTATGTTCACATTTGGGGCCAAAATCTGCAAAAACACACAAAGTTCTGAGTAAATTCACATTTGGGGCCAGAATCTGCAAAAACACACAGAGTTATGAGTAAATGTTGAAAAAGTTCAATATTTCTTCATAACTTTGTTGTTTTTTGACATTTTGATCCTAAATTTTCAACACTGATTTTTTTATGAGCCCCACCTTATGATCACGAAAGGTAAACATTTTTAAACCCCATTTGAAAGGTGACTTCATGGAGTAAATACGAAAACATGTCATATTCATGAGGTAGGATAACAAGAGGCCTATACTGAAAATCAGAGGACAAAATCTGCACACATTGCAATGGTATGAGTAAACATTGAAACAATTCAATCTTTTTTTCATAATTTTGCCGTTTTGTGACATTTTGACATCTACATTTTCAACATAGTTGTTTTTTGACCCCTCTTCTGAACAAGACAGGTGTCATTTATAAAATACTAGACAAAATATCATTTCATACCCCAAATGTGAAAACACATTTTGTCCAGGATTTAAAAAACGACACCTGTCATGTTCATAAGGTGGTGTGAACAAATGGCTATGTTGAACATTTTGGGTAAAAATATTGAAAATTACCAAAGTTTTGAGCAAGCTTTGAAGAATTTCAACATGCCTTCCTAGCTTTGTTTTTTAATATGTTGACCCCAAATTTTCAACATAGTCTTCTTATGACCCACCTCATGAACCCGGTAGATGAAAATGTTCAAATCCTGCCAAAAAGGTCATTTCTGGGAATGACTGCAAAATCACCTTTCAGGGCCAGATCTGAAAAATTTCACCTACTTTGTTCATGAGATGGGGTCCTAAAAAGGGCATGTTAAAATTTTGGGGGGAAATATTAAAAATTACCAAGTTATGAGTACAAGTTCAAAATGCTTTGAAATACATTGTCACACTTCCCTGATTTCTCCAGTTCCTGATCCGGCATCGAAGAGAGAAGATGTGCCTCTGGCCCAGAGAGGATTACAGCATTGGAATCCCAGTAGATAAGTAAGAGGTGGGGAGGGGTCACTGAGTGGGGGAAGAGTAACAGCGGTGGGGGACAGTGATGGCAAAAGACATCACTGGACCCTTTTCTTTTTTACAGGGTTTAAAAAATGAAAAAAAAAAAAAAGACATCATAGGACAGTTTTCTTTATTTCTGGTACAGACGCTGTGGATTGGGAAACTTACTCCTTAAGAGGCATGGAAAGCAATAGGGAGGTGGGAGGGATATTTGGTAGAGGGTGGGATATTAAAATGAACCACAGGAAGTGGCGGAGAGGTAGGAGGGATGCTTTACAGAGGGTGGAATATTGAATCAGGGCACTAGAAGCAATGGGGATGTGGGAGAACTACCTGGCAGAGAGCGGGATTGTTTTTGTCATAGAGGAAGGAGGACAATAGCAGCTGAACATGATGTTACTCAGCTGGCTGCTGGGTTGCCTCATTCAGATGAAAAGATAGAGATGCTCTGGGCTGATCCACTCCATCCTTTCAACTACATGACATTTCCACACAGCAAGCCAGGGAACAGTGTCATGACAGCCTTACTGATCGTTGGGCTGTCGTTGTGGAGCCCACTGCGGACTGAGCTACACTGGACCTGACAGTGACACACCTCTAAAAATGCCATTCTCATAACAAGATGGGTGTTTGGAAAAAACTTCAGAGGAAATGTTATTTTTCATAGAATTTAAAAATAATGGGTGCCGTGTCAAAATCTTGAATGTAATTTCATGGAGAGAAGCTGGTGTCATCACGAGCTCTTTGAGATTCAGCCTTGGGGCTTATTATATCACTTGATAAAAATACCACAATGTTATTCATTCATAAATACCCCTAACCCAGCAAAAACAGAACCATTTACCCAGCTCTAGGTTGTAACTTATACACTGTATGCTGAGTCCCATGATGTGCCATCTACCCTAGGACCAGTGTACCTACCCAGTTACCAAATAAATAAAAACATACATACATTTTATAGGGGTTGACAGGCTCTGGGTGTGGTATGGCTGCTTGTCCTAAATGTTATCATCTGTTCATGAATCCATATATTGTCACAGAAGTTGTCCCTTTCTGTGTGGCTAATTTCCCCGTAATTTCTTAAGCTAATGAATATGATTACTCTCAGAAAGTCTGCTGACATTGTTGCCAGCAGTACTGAAAATGTAATGTGTTACTGTCTGAGCTAGAGGTAAAGCTTTGAGATCACAAAGAAGTTTATCCTAGTAATGACATATTTCAGTATTTGAAAGACTGAATAATTGATTTTTCTTCGGCAGATTAATGTGTGCATTTTTTAAAACAGTTGTGCAATTAATTGTTTTTTGTATCATAGCTGGTCCTTTCTTGTGAAGGAAACCAAATGCAGTTTTGTTCTTCTGGGAAAAAACCCCCCTCAAAATACAGCAGGAGATTCGTCAGCCAAAACTTAGGCCAAGTACTAGTGGGATCCTATAGAGGGCATGTATTTTTACTGGAAACACTAAAGATATGTAGAATAATGTAAGTGCAGCAGTGATGTGATTGTTTTACACACCCAAGGCATGTGATGTCACATAAGAGCCATAAGAGTGATGCTCAAATAGTTTGTATTAGTATCCCACACCAATGGTGAGTAAGACAAATGAGTGACTACTGCTGCCTATATGTTATGTTATACGATTTCTGATTTCAAATACTGACTGTTACAGTGCTGAAATGGAGCTCTGTGTGAGTTGTGTGAGTTACTTTGAAAACAAAAGTGCAAATATCCCATAATACAGGGTTATGTGACAAGACAATCATGTATAATGGGATTTTTAGAGTAATAGATAGCAGATATAACCAGTAATTATATTAAAGATTAATGCATAAGTAAATGGTGTACCCAGAATTTTACACACACTTGCAGTATGGGATGCTACATGAACCCCGAGAACACAGCTTGAGTGGGTTATAAAAATGTCCCACACAGAGGATATGTGTAAAATTCTGGCTTACAACCACCCAAGCACCCATGTCTTTTTCTATAAGTATTAGTGAGCATTTTGAATTACTGTGGCAGTTGAGTGAGTAGTGCTCATGCCACTCACAGGTGAGCTTGACTGACAGGGAGTGATTACAACCACCAAGTTGTATGGCTAATTACAACTGGGCTGATTGTAACACATTTTTACAAACCAGTTATCTAAGCATTAAACATGCTCACTAGTAATTATAGACCTTTTCTGCATTGTGTTTGAAAGAAACAAATGAAAGGAGGTTGTTATAAAAACGATAAAATTACATTTTTGTTTTTATCTAATATGTTTTTTCTTTCTCTTTTCCCCTTAGTTTATTTCTGCACCTGAGGAGATACAGTGGAAGACTGAATGTGGCGTTAGTCTCATCAGCCAAAGTTTCCAATGCCCATTATCTACTTATGCAGTATCTCTGCTTCGGTAACCCTGGTGTTTTGATTTTGCCTGCAAAAACCAGTAACACATTTAACCTTGTGTTGTCAGTGTTATAAAAATGTTATTTTCTTTTGCCACTGTACCAGCTAAACACTGCCAAGTAGTTAGATGCATTATTGTCTAGACATCTCATATTGAAATTTTCCAAATGTTTGGTATGCTGACCTTCAGAAATATAGTAGTATTTGGTGTATAGACTTTACAGTTGCCAATCTTTAATGTAAGTGAAAAGAGATAAACAGACCAAAAACTGCATTCTAAAAAGCTGTGATACACAACATCTATTTCAAGAACTTGGCATAGTTTAATAACAATAATTATTATTATTGTTATTATTGAAATCTGGACCTCAGAAAGATGACTGGATTTTATTAATTATTGCATATGAATTACATGACACTGTGTTGTAATAGTTTATAAAATGGGTCTTAGAAATGGTGAAAGCTGATAGGCTGAGAACTATTTTACTTATGCTGGTATCTCAGCATAATTGCAAGGATGAAGATCAGTCATTTTCTTCAAACTTATATATTAATATGTTCTCTGGAGCCACTCATTGCTGTATAAAAGTGGTTTCATGTGCATTCAGCTCTAGTGGGAACAGTGAAGTGAAGCAAAGTTGAGTTGTTCTAGTTCAAGCTATATGCAAGTGAAACCACTCTTATGCAGCAACAAGTGGCGACAGGGGCATATTAATATATTACAGATTTCTCAACATTTAGTTTTGAAAAAAAATACTATTTGGTATCTTTCTACAGATCAAGCAGTACTAGCAAGAAGCCTGTTACCAGGGCACAGGGCATGAGACACTCTTATGGAAATAAGATGATCTCACATGCAACTGAAACAAGTGCTGCAGTTGGTCAGGAGCATCACAAGATGCTCCCACAATCTATAATAAAATGAGTACTCTGTGGTACAGTAAGGTTACTTGATGATAATGATGATAACATCTTTATTTTTGTATAGGATGATACACATTAGAGCAATAAGCTCTAGTTCAAATGAAAACCTGTTTGAATTGCATTCTGTGTGCAGAAGGTGAGAAAAAGGAATTACCAACTTAATCATGTACACTTCACAATCAGTCAATTAAAGTAGAGCAAAATACATCAATAGGACATACCATTAATGACAATTACAAACATAACACAATTCCATTTAAAGCCTTGATTTAAAAATGTCGATAAAACTCAAGTTCCAAGACCATATAACAGCTTGGTTCCAGAAACCAGCGGCATTAGCTGCTAGGGTCCTGAGTCCAAAACTCACGTTTGACCTTGGGCAGATTGGAATCTTTTCAAATTTTTTCACTGATTTTCTCTTTGTTGGTGTTTTGATGGAACCTTTAGACATGACAAGAAAAGGGTGGAGTGGATGAGTAGAAGCAGAATATAAACCATTCTCTACCATGTGTAGCCAATTTATTTCCCACCCTATTTGAAAGGGTTGCCAGCCCAATATTTCATAAAAGCTACAATAATGGACTATTTGGCCAAATCATAGGATAAAATCTGCAATTCTTTCAAATGAAAAATCTAGTTTGCCAGAATGGCACTGCTTGTGAATTGATGTATTATACTTTCATATTACAATGTAGGTATCATCATTGTTTGAGCTTGTTTAAATCAATCGGATTGGGATAGATAATACATGACCCTACAGAGGGCATCCAGTTTCCTATTAACTTTGGTGACAACTATCTTGATATAAAGAAAAAAACCAGAGCATTATATGTATGCACCCCAAGTACTTTTACTCTCTTAATCTTTACGTATTTTGACACCCTTGATAGAAGTAAGGTTTATTTCAAGAGTTTTTAGATGATGATTTTAAATGCATACACTGAGTCTTTCTGGTGTTCAAGACTAACCCTAAGTCAATAAAACCATTTTGTAAATTTACAGAATCCCTCTACAGTTCTGTTCCATGTCCCCAAAAGTATTTTAGATGCTGCAGTCATTGTGTCATCAACATAAATTCTGACACCTGTGGGTTTAAGTGCTTAAGAAAGATTAACTAATACCAAAATAAAAGGGTCCCAATATGGATCCCTGAGGAACTAATCCATGAAGGCCATCATAAATATGGCAACCACCTTTACTGATTACAGTATACAGTCAAATAGGTCCTAAAATATAATTCCTCTTAAAAAATATAACTGCCTTAAATAAAAAAATACTTAACTGTTCTTCCCCTCATAATCCATTCCTTACACACAAATTAAAAAATGAAACATTACTCACAGTTTTCACATCTGTTGTTTCTTTACCAACCATAAAAATAATTTTCATGTCTTTTCCTGCTTAGCAGCAAAATATATGCTGTTTAACCTGCCCTAGATAAAATTGAGGCCCTGATTCCATATGCGGCCTTCTTTTGTGTATTTGTGTTGTGTGAGTGTGTGTGTGGGGTGTGGACAGTCTGCCAGTAGAGCAGAGCAGACTTATTTCCCCTGTATTTCATAGTAAACATTCCATCTATTGAATGTGAAGAAAGATTAAGAGAAAAGAGACAGGACAGGGAAAGGGCTTAAAATTATAAAGAAAGAGTAGTAAGAGTAGGAAAATACAGGTAAAACGAGATAGGGTTGGGAGAATGGATGGGTTATACTAAGATGTGTGGAGACTAGTGTGGGGGGTCATAAACTCTAAAAAAATGTAACCATATTAAAATGATTTTATTTTTGTGTGTTTATTCGCCAGCATATTTTGGACCCATTTTATAATTTCAATAAGACATTCCAGGTTATGGGTTGTTGAGAGATAATGGCACTTCCCAGGTGGTTGAAGGTACTCACCAATGCTTCATGCCTCCATGTACTGTGGTGCACCATTAACCCACAACAATGCACATCCTGTCAAGTCTTTTGCTTAAGTGTCTCATATGTCAAAGCCTCTATAAAGGAGCTCTGAGGTAGGAAATCCGTTATATATTGAACAACTAAAGTGCTCTTTCTAAAATAATTTTTATCGGTTGCCTTTTTATTTCCTGTTCATTTTTATTATTATTCTGTGATATATAGAGTGCCCAAAGCCTTAAAAAAAACATTAATGCCAGTTTGTATCAAGGGCAACTTTAGAAAGATGGGCTGAATGCTGCCTTATATACTAGTTTTTTTTAGCAAAACAAGGGAATACACCTTATGGTCTGATAAAGAAATATATTAAAATATCTTCAGCAGTAGTCCATAATCTTATTTTTATGTCACCTTATTTTGGGAAACCTTTTGGAAACACATGTATTGTATGTATATGATTAGGTGGCACACAGCATGAGCAAGTTGTGTGCACTTAAAGCAGCATAGCCATTTGCAGTGAATTGAAATAAATACAGTAGTATAATTGCCAGACTGTAAGGGGATAATACTACCTTTATGGGGAATTATTGTTTAGATAGGGCTCTAGGTTCAAAACTATAAGCCACCGCCCTCCCCCAACACAGCCAAAACAGGGCATTTTAATCCACCGTGTTGTATTTCAGGGGGTTTGGATATGGCCGAATAATTTACCCTGGCTGTAAATAAATGTTATGTTACCACATCCTTCTTTGCTCTTTGACGCAGTTTTCAAAATGGGATGAGTGACACTGCAAGATGTTATGCTGGTCCAATTTTCAATGGGCTAAGAACCATTATTAGGGAATGCAAACATGCCATTCTGAGGGCTGGTGTAGCTGTTGCTAGGGCTGTTATTTTGTCTTGTGGTCATTTGAGAAGGAAGGGGAAATCATAGATTGGTCACAGTAAAACAAATGACATAGTATAAAATATTCATTGAAAATCATAGCCTTTGTGATGCAACACAATTTTATTGACGTCAATGGAAATATATCTGTGATTTTTTTTTTAACTCTTATAAGGGTTTTGTGATATCGGCAAATAGTTTACAAGTTCACAATTGTAGTTGTAGTGGCAGCAGATGAACAATAGTAGCATCCTTTTTTGCAACCCATGGGAGGTTCCCAAGTACAAAGATTAACCAAATGTTAAAATGCTACAGTAAGTATAGAAATTATGATAAATATGCTGTATGCCATCTAAAATTGGACCTGATAAAAAATGGCACCCAGTTGAGTGTGTACATGTGCATACAGAGTGCAAAACTGTGCTGGTCTCTCTGTTGCGCTAGAACTTACTGCTGATTGTATTTCTGCAATAGTATCTGTCATGCCATCTTGGTGCAAAGTTTGGTTTTCCCGTGATATGTAAAACTCCTCACAGGAAGGAGCCTTACTGATTAATATTCATTTTCAGTGGTACTTTTGGGGACTTGGGAATCTCCAGAAAGAACAGAGAGAAGCCGTCAATGAGATGCAGAAAACTTGTAAAAGAAAGAAATCGCTTTTTAATTGTGCTTTTCCTATAGAGGTTGTTACCCCTGGGCCAGCTACACATCATTCATCAGGGATGTACCTCTGTCCCGGCCTGCCAACCTCCCAGCCACATCTAACCACTAACCTGCCCTCATGCATGGTGAGACCACTTTCAAAGGCAAAAACAAGTGCTGCCCACCTTGGCAGAATGCTGGTGAAATCAGTTTGCTGATAACATTTTAAACTGTTCAGGTCTTAAACAGCAGTAATGTTGTTCTGAAAACAACTAGCACATAAGTAGTAAACCTGCTAGCTCCCTCTATTGACTCACAGTGGTGGAGGAAAAGTGTTTTCTTTAAATTGAAACCTTTTTTTAATTGTTCTGTATTATCTCTTTGTTTTAATAATTTTTATTTACCAAGCTACCTATTTTATAGGTAGGTCGTCAATAAGGCGAAGATAAATAGGCGAGTAAATAACGGCGAAGTAAGAACCGCAAAAACATTAATGGCGATCACCAAATAACAATGATAGGGTTTAAAAGGTGACTCCGAGGTGCTAACCTACCCCAGTGTCAAGGAGCACCTCAGAGTTAGAATCTTAGAGATATAGCTGGGGGTCCAGGGGCTCAGGCCCCCATGGGTGGTGTGGGGGATGGAGTCCCCCACTCACAGAAAAGGCCGCCAGGTGCACAGGTACAAATGTATAAAGATGGCAATGTACCTGGTGAGCCAGAAGGGTCATCCATTGCTGCACCATGCTGGGTATGTGCATCTCCGGGATAAGGTGGTCCTTCCCAAAGTCTATTGGCAGTGCATGGAGAGTCATTGCTTTCGCTGCTGTGCCTGTGTGCATGTTATTGATGAACAGGTGGTTGCTGTCAAGAAAAGCCATAACCATGTTGCACCCTGTTTCTCTGTCCACTGTTTATTGTGGAAAAGTTGCTATAAATGTCGGTCGCCGTTTATTATGTGTGCCGTTATTGAAGTCATCTTTATGGTTTTGCTGTTTTAATAGTCACTGTTATTAATTCACCATTATAAACAGGGAGCCCATTTTATAAGTGCACTAAGACACTACAGGGTGTTGGTAGTCATGCCACAACTACACATCCAGGGGGAAAAAGGCACTCGGCATTTGGCATAGTCAAACCATAGGATGCTTTTGGAACTCCTAAGGCAATTCATGAGTCTCACCAGCACTGTTTTGCGCTGGTTTGAGTCTTACTTATCCAGAAGAATGCAAGAGGAAGTCTTGGGTAATTCCATCCCTTAGACACTTGCCTTGGACTGTGGTGTGCCACAAGGTTGGATCCTGGCCTGTGTGTTGTTTGCTGTATACATGTTGCCTTTAGGTGAGATCATTAGACAGTATGGGCTAGAGTTTCACTGCTATGCAGATAATACCCACCTTTACCTGTTGTGCGCACCTGATTGGGCAAATGTTATTTTGGTGCTGTGTGGTTGACTAAAAGAGATCAATGGTTGGATGGCCACCAGTTGTTTGAGTCTCAACCTAGGCAAGACTGAGATGATGGTTATCAAACCAAGCTACCGAGGGTCGGCTATGACAGGGAGCAACACCTGGCTGCCATCTTTAAAAGGTGCTGCCCTTGGAGTTGTGGATGTGATTAGAGGGTCACTGTAAACTCCAAGCTGACCATGGATAGCCAGGTGTTAGTGGTCATTCGTAGTGGCTCTTTCCATCTTCATAACATCTCTTGGATCAAACCATTTCTAGCTAAAAATTGTTCAAATTTGGAATTAGCTAGCAAGACATATACCATGTTTGATGAGATAACTTGTCATTTAAGTTGAAAGTTGTGTTTATTTATTCCATGTTCTGTTTGTTTTGTTTTGATTATTTTGTACAGCCCCCTGAGCCCTGGGAAAGAGCACCAAAGAAATAAAATTGCCTTGCCTTGTCTTACTCTATACCTGGGGCATGCAGTTGTGGCACAGCTACCAACATCAACACCCTGCCATGCCTTAGTGCATATAAATATTATTTTGGTGACAAAAGGGACTTAGGGTCCATATTGAACACCTTCCCCACCACATCTCATGGACTTTATCCAACTTGACTATGGATGTACACCTAAACTTATCAGATGAAATGCTACTCCTACCCATGATGTGTGATGCCCCTAATTCCATTCTTCCTTAGGAATCTGTGTAATATTTCTCTGAAAGCCGTAACAGGGCAAACTTCCATGATCTCACCTGACTAGGTAGGCTATTCCACATTTTAACCATAATCAGTGTGAAGTAATGCTTTCTATTTTTCCCTTTACCTTGCCCCCCCACCCAGTTTGAGTGAATGTCCTGTACTTCTGCTTGCACTCGCCAGCTCAAAGATCTGTGTATATGCCACCCTGTCTGTCCCTTTCAGTATTCAGAGCACAATGATTATGCCCCATCTCATCTTTATTTGGTTTGAATCAATGGTCTCCGATGCATCACTGTTGGGGCTGAAAGCACTTTATGTCATTTAGTACTACACATACATATAAAAACACTCTGTTCAACATATTTTGTTTGTAAATTGTGACTTCAGTTCTGCTTTAATGATTAGGCGAGGAAAAGGAAAAAAGAATAAGGAGAACAAAATAATAATAAAGAAAGTAATTTTAGTGCTCAGCTTTTGAATTGATGTACTCTGACATCACTACAACATTGGTTTATGAAGTGCTTTTTCTTCTGTTTTAGTGTGTTAGGAGACTAGATCAAGAGTACTGTAAATGGTTGCCTTTAGAAAATGTGTTTTTTTAAGAAACTCTGCACCCTTAGAGTCTACTAACCTTCTTAAATGAAATTTAAACTTCATTTTTTATGTTTTAATACATTTAGAAATTTAGAAATGTGGGGCCTGATTCTCAAAGGCATGGCACAAGTCGTGCCATGGGCGACTTGCACCAAATGCTGATGCACCGAGGACTCTACACCCTATTCTCTATTGGGCAGGGTCCCCGTGGCTAAGACCTGCAACTTGCGGCAGTCCAAGAGGTGCTCCAAAAGGAGGGTGCACCTGAACAGGGTGCTGCTAGCTTGCCACAATGCCCACTAACAGGGCACAAGCACCCCCCCCAGCCCCAATCCCTGCATATGTTAATAGACACCCACAGGCCAGATCCCTGCATATATTAATAAACACCCCCAAGCCCTGATCCCCAAAATGTCCTGAAGTAGCCCCCAGCTCGAATCCCTGAATGTAAAATGTTAGCCCAGCACAATTCTACCCCTCAAGCCCCAATCCCCAATCCCGATGTTTTTATCCATTCAGTTCTGCTAAAATTGTCATACTACTGTACGTCTGTTATGTACCTGGTGGTCTTGTGCCCCCACCACCCCCACCAGCAGTGCCAGCCCGCCTCTCCCCAACCTGTACCTAGCTGGCAACTGGCACAGCCCACCTCTCACCACTGTGGTCAGCCACCAACTGAGCTCTGTATGAGTGTGTACTGTAAATAGTATGCGCTCAGTGAATGACAGCAGCTATCATTCACCAAGCACATACTATTTACAGCATACACTCATACAGAGCACAGACGGCAGCTGGCTGCAGTGGTGAGAGGTGGGCTGTGCCAGTTGCTGGCTTGGTACGGGTCAGGGAGAGTAGGGTGGTCTGGCACTGCTGGGCAGGTGGGTAGGGGGCCACTAGACCACCAGGGCTAAAGTACATAACAGACATACAGTAATATGCAAATTGTAGCAGAACTGAATGGATAAAAATGTCTGGGATTGGGGCTGGGGGGGTCTGCTAGCCCACAAGGGCTGAAGTACCATTATCAGGGATCAGGGCTAGGGGAGTCCACTAGCACATAAGGGCTTACTTATTGCTATTATCAGGGGTCGGGAATAGAGGGGGGTTTATGTGTGATCATGGGGGGGTTGTATAATTGGCATTCACTTGTGGCACATTGGCACAACCCCCAGTGGATGACAAAGTGCACTTACACCAGCTCATAGCTGGTGTAACTGTACTTTGATGGATGTCCTCCAAGGGCTGTTTGGGAATACCACTTTGGGGTCGTGGGAGCCACCGTTTGTGAATAGGGCTCTGTTGCTGCCATAAACCCCCCTTGCACCATGTCACAGCCAGGTTTGTGATGCACTGATGGCATAAGTCCACTTTGCCGCAAGCAGCCTGCATGTTGTTGCAGGCTGCTTTTCAGAATCCCAAAGGACGCATCTATTGGCGCAAAGTGCTACTTGCATCGTCATGTTGGATGCAAGTCACCTTGTGCCATGCAGATGGCTTTCAGAATCAGGCCCGTAAAGTCTATGTATTACCTTCAGTTTATTGTTTCATGTGTTTGTTTTGAAATATTCCTATTTTCTCCTTATTTTGGACCCCATGTTAATGTTGTCTATTTCCCAGTCATTATTCATTTTTTTTAATTACTTATCAGTTCCAGCACCCAATGACATCAGTTCCGTGGAAGCCTGCAGTGAAGCTTTCCATGCAGGGCTTCCATTCCACTAACGTCTGCAGGTTCCAGAACTGATCGACTTCTAAAAACGGAACATTAAGCAGAACAATGGTGCCATTAACTTGGGAAGCTAGTAGTAGTAGGACACTTGCAAAACAAACACATAAAACAACCCACTAAAGATATTAATGAGCTAGTACCCTGTCTAAAATTAATAACTTTTAAAGTAGCCATAGTTAGCAGTTCTTTTTTATATATGAAACTCTTCTTTTCCCTTTTGCTGATTAGATTTCCTACCTGACAGTACTAGGTGTGATGAATGGATAAGCACTCTACCTGGAGGCTGATATATTTAGTGTTATTCCCCATCATGCCTCATTGCGATGTTTATGACATCACTTACTATGACATCACAACTACTCATGCAGAGCCACTCGCTGCCAGATTGGTCCCCGGTGATACCATAATGAGTGGGGTCATAATGCTGAGGAGGTATGAAGGGGAACAGAACTAGATATGCTAGTCGCCAGGTCAATTAATGCTCTTTATATTCCATCTAATTTTCTTAGGCAAAAATATTCTAATGAGAGAAAGAAAAATAAAAATACATCGGAAATGAAAATGTAACAACTGTCCAGTTTTAAAAAAATAACATTTTCCATATGCTATTGTTGGCACTACCAGCTTTTTAAGCAGATTTCACAAATGCCCAACTTTTCAGTTGTACTAAAAACTGTAAATTGCAAGGTGTATGTTCCCTTTAAAGAGCCACTGACACCTTCAGAAAAACTTTGAGAAACATATCTGGACAAAAAAAGCAGCTTGCATTTCTCATTAGCTCTGCATTTCTTATCCCCATTATTTGCTACTGAGGTTAATATACATGAAAACAGAATAGCTGTTCCTTGAGGGCTCATAAGCTCCTATTGCTTCTTTCCAGCCTAATGTCACAATACTCTGCTTATGACATTATAGTTATTCCCATGGCAACAGACTGTGATGTCACAACAGAGCATTGTGATTTAAAGTAGAGAGTAAGTTGAGGCAGATGAACTGTGAGGGATGAAAATCTCGCCTTTGTGGGAATTTCTTCAGTAATAGATAATGGAGAGGAGAAATCTATAGAAGATATATGAAATACAAATCAAACTGTGTCAAAATTATGTTTTCCAAAGTTTTCCCAAAGGTGTCAGCTGCTCATGAAGGTGCAATTCTGGTACTATGTTCTTTTGGATACAATATTCAAGGAATTTTTAAAATGCTAGGGGCTCGAGGAATGACTGTCCATGAGTGCCATAGTCTACTGTGATAATAATGACCTTGTTATAATACTGTAGAATCGGTTATTTGGGCTATAATTTTATTTTCCCAATATTTGTGGGACCACTGACTCCCGGTGAAAATTTCCATCCATTTACACCAACTTACTCCTCTCAGCCTTGCACTGGAAACCCAGTCACTTGTACTCAAAACATACCTTCCTCTTACCTGGACTCACAGTGGCCAGATTGTCATACCAGAAACTTTATTTTTGATTAATAAAATTAAAAACAAAGATGATGTGAATAGAAAACTACCTGAAATGCCAAAACACTGAAACCCAATGTTGCTAGTCCCAACTGATGCTCACTGCTACATAGTAACATGTATATAGTACCAAATGTACTTTATTTAAAGGTGCTTCATGTACTGTATTATGAATGTTTAATAAAACTGAACCTTAAGCTAAGATCATCCTGCTGTTTGTGGTTGGCGGTCAGAGTTTGATCTCCCGAAACCCATCCCTTAAAACCACACTGCGGATGCATTGCACAACAATGTGCCACCATATTAAGCCTAATACTTTTACTCATCATTTCTTTCTTTATCTTCTGAAAGCCAACAAACAATGTAAAAATTCTGTTGTACTCAAACACCAAACCTGCCACATGATACTAGATGCTGCCAAGATACTGGTCCCCCGAAAATGCCTGCATTCGTCTCCAGAATGAGATTCTCACTCTCTTTCTCTCTTTCATCTCTCACGCACCATAGCTTGCTCTCAGAGATGTTGGATTTTTGTATTCACTGCTGCCCTAGGGGAGCTGTATTTGTCCCAATATACAGAAGCTCCAATCTGCGAAAAATGTAATTGTGCTAATATACTCTTGACTTGCAACCCACAGAATAAAAATAGCATAAAATAACCCATTCTGCAGTAACCGTCTTAGAGTCTCATCTCTTCTCTTTAGTTTACAAATAAGAGAAAACACCACAATTGAGAACATTCCAGCAAAAGTTGTTTGAACGTACTGTATGCCTTTCATTCACATGTGTCTTATATGATTATTCAAAATGGTATTTGTAGAGACCAATAATTGTGTGTAAGTGCTTTACCTGGAGGTCAGTGAAGTACCATTCCAGATGCTTAAATTCTGGGACTTGCATGGAAGTAATCCAACTGTTTGCTGTGTTTTTGATGCTGAACTGGTGACATTGTTTACAGATTTTGATACCTTGTTGTATGCACCTGTTTGCGTGTGTATAGTTATTTTTTGAAGCGGTGGATGCATTTTTCTCAAAATTGTATAAACGTAATACATAGTCTGTGCAAATAAAAGTTTTGTTTAAAAAAAAGTTGGTTGCACTGTTTTGTTGACTGAAAAAACAGCATTATGATCCTGATCATTGGTGATGGTGGGGAGGACTCCGTGATCAAAGCACAGGACTGAGAACTTGGAGCTCATACCTACAGTATAAAATAAGACTGTCCAAGGGTATGTACATTATGTTATGTTGGAGGAATTAATTACTATAATTATTAGAACCTGATTATTGCATCAAATTTTTTTTTTTTTTGTCTTGTTTTGATATAAGAATTATTTTTACAATCTGATCTCTGAAATTATTGCAACTTTATGCAATTTTCAAGCAAATTTTGTGTAGCAATGTTATGAGGTGACAACCCACTTGATCTATTATCATATTTGTTGTTTGTTATCCAAAAATCTGTAACAAATTGATGACAAAGAAGAGTGCTCTGAGCAACAGTAGAACCTAACAATAGATACACAGTAACATAGAAATAAGAAGGAACACTAGCTCCATCATGTCCGCCTCTGTTTCATATGCAGGTATGAAAAACATGCTGTGCAAAAATGTAATAACCTAAAGGGTTTCCCTACTTACTATATACTATTGTTTTAAGAATATGTTGGGCACATTTTACCAAGTAGGTGAGGAGAGTGTAGGGTACATTAGCCATTCTCACACACGGGTTAAGGAATTACCCACAGAATTTACACAAATAAAAGGCTGTATGCAGACCTTGATGGGCTGTTTGTAAATCTGTGACTACCAAAACACACTGGACTAGATTTCCAGATGCAAGGGGCCATCACAAACTCTTTGCACCGCCCTGTTTGTGGCAGTCCCTTGCATGTGACCCCCTGAGCTTTGCTTAAAGGGGATGGCAGTCTCCTTCCACACCAGTGTACATTGAAGGGTGCTGTTGCGTGGAAGGGGTTGGTGTGCCACGGAATGCAGTACCATACACAATGTAATTACCCTGCATCAACCAGTCACATATTTGAGATGGCCCAGCCTATAGAATTATTATGGGTAGGTGGTAGGGCCATCACAAATTGTAATCTGGATCCAAAGGCGATATCACAGGATGGAGATCGGAGACGGACTATATTTTCACTAACCATACAGTACATTGCCATGCAGGGCTGGGAGGTGCCACTAGTCTACCAGTGACTAAATGAATGAAAGCAACATGTTGAGTGTCCACTGAACTACCAATAAGAAAGATGGGAAATGGAATGAGCGAAAGCTGCGGAGACCCAGAAGCAGACCAAAAGTACGGGGGGTAGGGGATGCCATTCCTTGTTGGGCCACCAGACATATGTGTATATATGGCACTGTGCCATGTATATACATGTCTGTGGTGATAATGCACACAGTTACTGTTTGCAAACCATGTTTGTGAATGGTATCATCTGGCACCTTTATTTACACATTATTCTATCTAGGTGACATCCCATAAGCCAATCAGATTGCTTATTTTATTATCTGAATTATTCCTTCATACACCATCCAATGCCTCCCATTACTGCTATAGTATCTGCACTGGGGGGAGGGGTTCTCTGCCCCCATGTCAATCTAATGTTCTCAATACAGCCATTTTTTATATTGGCACAAGAGAGCATACATTGTGATCCATACCTGCCATGAAGTATTGCAACTGAGAATTGGCTTCCTATGTTCAGGGCTTCCGTTAACTCCATTTTGGAAGAATTTGACTCCAAAAAAGAAGACAAAAACTTCTGAAATGAAGGGAAAAGAAGTATTTGCCTCCCAAATGCTGAAAAAATAAAACAAGTTGGCATTTGGTTTTGCTGTTATGGAAGTGAAAAGGTGTGCAAGTTTTCTATTAGAAGGGGTAATTGATAAATAATATTCTATATTAACTTCCAAACATGGGTCTTTCATAGAGTAATGACTTGCAAAATGTGGGACTTGGGAAGTATTCTGATTTCCAGAAAAGTGGAATGACTTCCCAATATGGACCTATACCAAAACTGTTCTTATTGGAACCTCTGTCTATGTTCCTATGCAAAAAAAATGCATTAATTAGCACTAAGACTCATATTAGCATTCCAGAAAGAGTTACCGCATGGTTGGTGTGTCTCAGAATTGCATATTAGTTTTATAGGCACACTGAGCTGGAGTTCATTTCCAGGTGTGAGCTGGGGGTGGGGGTGATAAAGCAGTGACAAATGTAGTGACAACAAAGGGTTCATGTAGATATGGAATAAAGTATGGGGTGGTCTGTGTTATGAGAATCAAATGCACACCCAAGGTGTTGGCTGCTACATAAACCCTGAGGACGAAGTTCAAGGGGTTTACCAAAGCATCCCACACTGAGGGTGTGCATTGAATTCTCATAACATGCGCTACCTCGTACTTTATTTTATATAATACCTGACCAGAAATTTTTTTCAACCAGACTTCAGTATCTATTTCTGTGTGATGAATGTGAAGAAAGAAATTAAATTCTGTGTAACATGTCATAATGTTTACTGAAACAGTGAAGAAAGAAAGTCGATAGTACAGTACTGTATCTAGTTTTCCTAGTGAGAAATCTGTTAAGTTTAAGTCATCACCTGATTCTCCTAAAAATGTTTGGAACAGTGGTAGGTCACTGTCAGTTTTGTGCTTTGTATTTTCATTCTCCTGTTCATTTATGAAAAGTCATCTCTCTTCACATGGGGAAATCACAAAATGGGTTGTAATTTTGAGCTTATTTGTTTCCTGTTTTTTTTTTTTTGGTTAATTTTTTTCTTTCAAACACAAATCAGTACTTTCTTTAAAGAACTGTGTTTTTTGTGCTGGTGTTCTGAGTTGTCACTGTCCTGTCAGCATGTCAGCAACGGTCTTTTGCGGCGGTTCCGTTTATTGAAAACTGCTGTTAGTTCGCGTGCCTCCTGTAAGTAAGACTACGTGCTTGCTGTAGTAACCAATGGGTTATTACAGTGAATAACAACTCAGAAAACACATAGAAAACATTTCTGGCCAGTTATTATAAGAGTAGTAAAGCAAGGCACAAGTACTGTAATACAGTACATTCCAGAAAGAGAAACAGCAATGCAGAAAGTGTGCAAGGTACATAGGTTATGGGGATAGTAAGGATGAAAGCTAGGGAGCGTGCAGTCAATGCATGGCAAGCTATTTCTAACAGAACCATAGTGGCATGAAATTAAAATTGCAGAGTACATTGAGTTCTAAGCTGTAAAACACAGTAAGTGGCAAAATAGGTAAAAAGGAAAGAGATGAATAAGGCATAGAGGGTATAACTTGTTGCAGTGCGGAATGAAGGGAAAGATGACTTGCTGCATGTGCATCCTTTTGGAGAAGTGTGCCAGTAAGAGGAGTTTGAGAGAGAGTGAGAGAGCAGGGAGGATGAGAGACAGATGGGGAGATAGAGGTTGTTCCACAGTCCTGGGAGGCAGATAGAGAAAGCAGACTAGACTGCTGCAGATTTACAGTGAGAGGAAATGAGAGAAATGAGCCTCAGATGGTCAGAGGGAGCAGTGGGATGAGATGGCAGGGTTAAGAAGGGGTAAGAGGGAATAGTGGCAAGCCAGTACTCGGCCAGGAAGGAGGAACCGTGTGAGAAATGCTGGACCTTTAGGGAGAGAAGTGAGATGTGTGTGCAGACAGCAGCGATAGGTGCGAGATGGAGCACTAAAAGCAAAGTGGCAGAAGGAACGGAAAAGGGTTCAGCCTGGCTACTGTAGATTTTGGAGCAGTGCTATAGACTACATTATTGTAGTCAAAATCACTGGCAGGAATATTTTGAGCATGATCCTGTGCTAAACCAAGAGGAAAGCAGGATTCATTGAAATGCAGTACACCAAGCTTAGGGCAAAGTTTCTTCTGCATGTCGTCAATGTGGGTTCTGGTCCAGACATACCACTAAGTATTTGAAGTGGGCTACCTATTCAAGCAAGTTGCCATCCAGAGTCCTGAAGACATGGTTATTTTGGAGCCTTGCATGTCTCTGAAGGGTTGCCATCTTTGGATGAGACAAAAACTGCATACTAAACCACTCTCTAAACTCCGCCCCTAGCTCCACCCCTTTTCATGACTGATCATGCATTCTTCCTCATAGATACATAGGTACTTAGAAAGTGTCAGCAGATAAGGACTGCTAGGCCCATGTAGTCTGCCCGTAAGCCCTAAACTTGTATGCAGTCACTGACCCTAAGTGATCAATGGTTTTTCATCACTCCCTCCCCAACCAATGTTCCTTTATGCCTGTCCCAGGCATGTTTAAACCCCTCCACTGTGCTTGCCCCCACTACCTCTTGTGGCAGACTGTTCCAAGCGTTAACTACCCTCTCTGTGTAGAAAAACTTCCTCATGTTACCTCTTAATCTACCCCCTTCCAATTTCATAGTGTGTCCCCTCGTTCTGATATATTTTCTACATTGGAAAAGATCCCCCACCTGCACACTGTTTATGCCCTTGAGGTACTTGAAAGTTTCTATCATGTCCCCCCAACTCCAAAGCCATTTGTTATGTCAGTAAAGACATTAATGGAGCAGAAAAGGACAATAATTGCCGCAGTAGTTTAATGAAAATGTTAACACACTGTACCTGTTAAATTTGCTTTTCTATTTTTTTCCTATTCAGTTAGTTAGTTAGTTAGTTTCTGAAATTGTTTATCAGGTAAACGTACAGAGATAAAAGCCATCTCTCAAACTGACCCACCAGAACAGTGGTTGGGCTTCCACTCACACCACCAATGCCCTGGGTTCAGGAACAGACCTGGGGAGTTGGAGGACCAGCCATGGGGAAGAGGATTGAGTGTCCTTGGGAATACTCTCCTCCTCTTGGGGGGGTGCCCAGTTCATGCCTGACCACTGGCAGAGGCCAGGGGGAATATAGCTGCTGAAGCCTAGCTGTCAGGGAGGTGTGCCAGACATCAGCACTTCAGCACACTATGTCATTGCATGCCATGTCTCCCAGGAGCCAGCACTTGGAAAATTCTGCCAGCTCCCTGTATGATGCCCTGCTTCTCCGGCTCTGCTCCACCCTCCACAATGCCTGGCCAGCAACCGAGTCATACAGTCTCCATTGTGATTGGCCCAATCCATGACCCCACCCTGGGGGGATAAGCCAAGGAGGACCCCTGGTGGCTTCCCCACCAGGACCATCACAGGCCTCTGTGGGACCACACCAGCTCAGCAGCTCCACCCGGGGGGGGGGGACACCTGGGTGGATTGCCATTCCAGGTAATTCATGGGGGCTGAGGGCAGGGGCAGAGCTTCAGGAGATCTCGGCACCAAAAAACATACTAAACTAAAAAAAAAGGCCATCTCATTTACTGATATGATTTGGGGGACAAGAGAAATACTGTAAATAGTTAACAAGGATATATAATAAACAAATGGTTTGTTTCCTAAAATGTGTACCATACTCTTTTTTGGATCCAATTCCATGTCCAGAATCCCTATCAACCTAATGATTTATCTTTATATAGTTACTGACTATGAGCAATGGATATTAGGTGGGAGGGGAGTCAATGCAACCTGCTACTACTGTTTGTAAGTCGAAATTTTCACTTTTGACATACAGTAAAACCATATACTATTAAAAACAAAACGGGCAACTATGCCCGACTTGACTTGTGTTTCAGTTTCAGGATTGAGGTTCCTATGATGTCATCTCAACCCCTACATGGAAACACAACCTTGCTGTGTTTGGCTGTACAGGCATTATTCTCTATATTGTCAATGTAACCCTTTCTTTGTAAATGCAGTCAACCTGAAGGTATAATGTAAGGCCATTCAGACCATTAGCATTTACTTAAGCTAATCTTTTCCACACTGCATCTTAAAGTAGTATTTAGTAAAGCTGGACAAAAAGTCTGTCCGTACTTTTTGTAATAGTAAAAGATTCAGTTATCTTCAACTTTTATTTGCTGGTAAACTATTCAATTTTTACCAGAATTTAAGCATTTTTTAAATGCTTTAAATTATTATATTTTTCCTGAAGAAAAAAGTATGGTCACTTCTTTTGGCTTTGAAATAGTATTCTTCCAGATGATAACCATATCCATCAACGTTCTATGAATTTTGAACTATGCACACCAACTTTTGCCTATGCACAACAAGGATTTTGAGTGTATGGAAATCCATACACAGAAGCACTTAACCATATATAGTATTACATACAAGTAACTGTTTTGTAGTCTGGACATGCAGCTAAAACAATGAATGATATGAATGGCTCAAAAACCTGACTATCTTTGAGCAAATCCAAACAACTGAATAGGGACCCTGGAAACCAGATTACCTGGTAAAACATCTGACAGTTGGCAACCTTAAGTCTCTACCTAGTGCCAAAAGTCAAAGAAACAGTCTTTTTAGTATTTTGTGAGAGCTGATTTGAGCAGAACCAGCATTGGACATTGTCAAAATCATACTGGGGTGATGATTCCGGTTCGGAGACCAAAGCACCCGAGGCAAATAGAGCTGTGTCATCTGCATACATGGGGATATGTGACAAGTGGAGGGGATGATATTTAAGGGAAAAGGGTTGGGCCTAGGATCAAGCCATGGTGGGGTACCAGATTTGACAGGCAGGGGGCATGAATAGGGCATCACCAACCTGGACTGGCTAGAGTCAGTCCAAGAGGTAAAAGTGGAACCACCTGACTGCCAAGTCAGATAGGCCAGCAGCAACTAACTGGTCCAAAATTAGTGGTGGGCCCCAATATCGAAAGCCTTTGCAAGGTCTATGAAAATGGCCATGGAGAACAGACCCTGGGCCATGCCTTTCAGCACCGAGAAACAAAACAGATGAGGATGCACTTAAATATACAGCATTCCATTGCAGTCATGGGGTAGGCATCGCCTACAAGCAAATGCATAAAAACAAAAAAAGCAACTGCACTCATCTTGGCACAAAATGACAAAAGTTAGGGCAATACAGAGGCTTCAAGACAGCACAAAATAAAAAGTGATGAAAAACTTGTCTGTGCTAATGCTCCGCTCCAGAAACCCCTTCCACTGGTGCCCTTGTTCATGCCATTTTGTGCCATGAGTGCAGCTGCTTTTCTGTTTTGGTGTTTCCTGCATGGAGTCAGTGAGCCAGAGGAGGGAAGAGATGATGGAAGGGTGTTTTCTAGAACCAGACTGAAAAGGGGAGTGTACAAAAGAGGAGTCAAGGTAGGGAGATAGCTGGGGGAGAATAAGTTTCTCCTGCACCTTAGCCTGGACAGGGAGGAGGGAGATGGCCAGTAATTACCTGGAAAGGATGAGTCATACAGTTTGTAGAGTCAGAGGACTCTGGCCTGCTTTCAGGACTGAGCAATGGACCCAAGTTGGTAAGGAATATTGAAAAGGGAGGCAGGAGGGGCAGCAATGGTGATGGTCCTTACCAGTACTTACCAGCAGCTTGTCTACCTCCCCAACACCTTCTGGAAAATTAGGTGATACTGCACACCTCAGTGTTACTAGTGTAACTCCCAGGTGGAGTAGGTTTACAGACCTCCAAGGGTTAACTCAAGCAAACCTGGAGACTCTCTCCTGGCTGGATTAGCTGGGAGTTTTCAGGGAGTGTGGCCAGCTCATGGTGAGGGTGAGTCATCGGGTATGTTGTTTTTATGGCTGCAGTGGGCATAGCCCTGCAGACATTTTGCTTTGAGAAGAGGACTCCCTGCATAAATTACCTACCAAACAACATAATAGAGTATTAAAAATAGTGTCCTCTGCTGAAGCCTCATTACTACACTGCCCGTGTGTGTATGGCAGCTGGAGAGCACTATTTTTCCTCTGGCTTGAGAAGTTAATTGAGCCCTCCCAAGTACTGCCTTTTTTTTGGAAGTTGAAACCTCCTCCATACTGTTTTATGGGCCTTTTCTTTGTTTGTTAAGTTTCAGTGCTTAAGTTGAGCCCTCCCAAGTACTGCCTTTTTTTGCAAGTTGAAACCTCCTCTATAGTGTTTTATGGGCCTTTCCTCTGTCTTGAGAGAAGTTAATTGAGCCCTCCCCAGTACTGCCTTTTTTTGCAAGTTGAAACCTCCTCCATGGTGTTTTATGGGCCTTTCCTTCCTTTGTTAAGTTTCAGTGCTTAATTTACTACCATTTGCAAACTGAGAAACATGTTTTGCCGGTATCCCCTTCCCCATCATCCAGAGGTGTGAAATTCCTTTGTTTCCTAACCGTGCTGGTTGATTTTACTTGCTTCCCTCATAGTAAGAATGTGAAACTAAACTTGTGTTATTTTAAATGATTGATGAAGTGACATGTCCAGTTTGCATCTCTTGGGGATGAAGCTGTGTCACTTTACCTGTATGGAGTAATGCACTTGCCACCAACGCTTAAGATCTCAGCTGTAAGATACATCATGCATTTAAGGTGAGACATGAAATAAAATTGCATTCCCTGAAAAACAGTTAGGTTCATTTATTTTCCCTGATTCTGCAGCCACACAAAGACAACCCCTTATCTCTCTCTCTCTCTATCTCTCTCTCTCTCTGATACCTACTGCAGGACAACACAGCTGTCTAAACAAACAAAGCTGTTTTTTTTTTCTTCTTAAAATGTAGGCAGGCATGATATGTAGCTAGAAGGGAGAGACTTAGAGGGGATGTGTGGAAATACTTCTTTACAGAGAGGGTGGTGGACACCTGGAACAGCCTGCCAGCAGAGGTAATGGGTACCAAAATGGTAAAAGGTTTCAAACATGCATGGGATACACATAAGAGGACCGTGGTAACAGAGCTGGTGCATGGGGGGGGGGGCTGGAGATCAGTTATGGTCCATGGCAGCACAGTAAGTAGGGACCTTAAGGTAGACTAGGTGGGCCGGGAGGTGCTTTTTTGCCAACATTTTCAATGATAAACGTTAAGCTAATTGACTTTACATTCTTTATGCTTCTCTTTTCTTGATGTCATTAGGATCCCTTTTTGCAGTTGCTGTTGCAAAACTTTGTTCCGGAGGTCCCAGCCATCTTAGACAAGATATAGATTGGGTGAAGGCAGTACAGACAAGGGCAACCAAAGTGGTGCATGGCCTGCTCCAGAAGCACTATAGGGAAAGACACAGGAAGTTAAATATGTACTCTCTAGAGGAAAGGAGGGAAAGGGAAGACATGATAGAAGCATTCAAATAGCTCAGAGGTATCAATAAGGTACAGGAAGGTTCAATTCTGCTGAGAAAGAGATGTTCAAGGACAAAGGGGCATGATATGTAGCCGGAAGAGGGGGAGACTTAGAGGGGAAATGAGGAAATTCTTCTTTACAGAGAGGGCAGTGGACACCTGGAACAGCCTGCCAGCAGAGGTAATGGGATACTGAAATGGTAACAGGTCTCAAACATGCATGGGATACACATAAGGGGACCTTGGTAACAGGGCTGGTGCGTGGGGGGGGCTAAGCCTGGAGATCAGTTACGGTCCTTGGCAGCACAGTAGGTAAGGACATTAGGGCAGACTAGGTGGGCCAGGAGGTCCTTTTCTGCCAACAGCTTCTATGTTCAACGTTAACCTAATTGATTTTATAGTCTTTATGCATCTCTTTTCTTGATGTTACTATGATCCCTATTTGCCGTTGCTGTTGCAATCAGTTGTTCTGGAGGTCCCAGCCATTTCAGAAAAGATACAGATTGGGTGAAGGCAGTACAGAGAACGGAAACCAAAATGGTTCATGCCCTGATCCAGAAGCACTGTGGGAAAAGACTCAGAAAGTTAAATATGTACTCACTAGAGGAAAAGGGGGAAGGGAGACATGGCAGAAGAATTCAAATACCTCAACGGTATCAATAAGGTACAGGAAGGTTCATTTCCGCTGAGAAAGAGATGTTCAAGGACAAGGGGGCATAATGTGCAGCTGGAAGAAGGGAGACTTAGAGGGGATGCGAGGTAATACTTCTCCACAGAGAGGGTGGTGGACACCTGGAACAGCAATGGGTACCGAAATGGTACCACATTTCAAACATGAATGGGATACACATAAGGGGACCTTGGTAACAGGTCTGGTACATCGGGGGTAAGGCTGGAGATCAGCTATGGTCCATGGCAGCACAGTAGGTAGGGACCTTAGGGCAGACTAGGTGGGCCAGGAGGTCCTTTTCTGCCAACAGCTTCTATGTTCAACGTTAAACTAATTGAGTTTATATTCTTTATGCTTCTCTTTTCTTGATGTTACTATGATTCCTGTTTGCTGTTGCTGTTGCAAACATTTGCTCTGGAGGTCCTAGCCATCTCAAAAATGCTATAGATTGGGTGAAGGCAGTACAGAGAAGGGCAACCAAAATGGTGCATGGCCTGCACCAATAGCACTATGGGGAAAGACTCAGGGAGTTAAATATTTACTCTGTAGAGGAAAGGAGGGAAAGGGGAGACATGACAGAAGCATTTAAATATCTCAAAGGTATCACTAAGGCACAGGAAGGTTCAATTCTACTGTGAAAGAGATGTTCAAGGGCAAGGGGGCATGATATGTAGCTGGAATGAGGGAGACTTAGAGGGGATGTGAGAAAATACTTCTTTACAGAGAGGGCGGTGGACACCTGTAACAGCTTGCCAGTAGAGGTAATGGGTACCAAAATGGTAACAGGTTTCACACATGCATGGGATACACATAAGAGGACCTTGGTAACAGGACTGATGCATGGGGGGGGGGTTAAGGCTGGAGATCAGCTATGGTCCATAGCAGCACAGTAGGTAGGAACCTTAGGGCAGACTAGGTGGGCCAGGAGGTCCTTTTTTGCCAACAGCTTCTATGTTCAATGTTAAACTAATTGACTCTATAATCTTTATGCTTCTCTTTTCTTGATGTTACTATGATCCCTGTTTGCTGTTGCAGTCATTTGTTCTGGTGGTTCTGGTCATCTCAGAAAAGATATAGATTGGATGAAGGCAGTACAGAGAAGGGCAACCAAAGTGGTGCATGGTCTGCACCAGAAGCACTATGGGGAAAGACTCGTGGAGTTAAATATGTACTCTCTAGAGGAAAGGAGGAAAAGGGGAGACATGATAGAAGCATTCAAATACCTCAAAGGTATCAATAAGTTACAAGAAGGTTCAATTCTGCTGAGAACGAGATGTTCTAGGACAAAGGGGAATAACATGTAACTGGAAGGGGGAGACTTAGGATATGAGGAAATTCTTCTTTATAGAGAAGGCGATGGACACCTGAAGCAGCCTGCCAGCAGAGGTAATGGGTACTGAAATGGTAACCAGTTTCAAACATGCATCAGATACACATAAGGGGATCTTGGTAACAGGACTGGTGCGGGGTTGGGGGGTTAGGTGGGAGATCAGTTATGGTCCATGGCAGCACAGTAGGTAGGGATCTCAGGGCAGACTAGGTGGTCCAGGAGGTCCTTTTCTGCCAACAGCTTCTATGTTTCTATGTTAGTAAATAGCTGGTACATGAGCATTATACATTCATGTTGACATCAATTTTAAGATGTTAAATATAAAGCCTATGGTACCAGTAACATAATGCCATTAGCAAGTACTTCTCAAATATTCAAAATCCACAGAATCAACCTATTGTCAATTTAAATCAAAAATATGTTTCTATATAGAAGTAAGGACCATAAAGAAAAGGGGGCGGGGTGGGGGGATAATATGTAAAATGCTAGTGAGCAGCACAGAAACACATTTTCGTTATACCTGTGAAAGGATGAAAACTCAAGTAAAATATAAGTCCTAAATATAGAAAACAGTTGAAAAGGATAAAAAGGAAGGGAAAGGGTCCTAGATGCAGTAGAAAAGAACAAAACAACCAAAAAAATCAAAGAAACCGGCGGCATAAAATTTAAAACAGCAAAACAGTGAATGACATTTGGCAGATTATAAAGGGCAACATATCATTTGCAATAGTTACAGTAAAATGATCAAGAAATATACTGTAACAACAAATGATGACAAGCAAGATGGCTAAATGAGGATGTGAAGAAAGTTACTCAACAAAAAAAAGCTAAACATGCAATAAAATATCTGAAAACAAAAACCATGACATAGCCACTTGGTCAGAATATTAAACATTTTAAAAGAAACATAAAAAGCAAACATAACCATTTCAAAAAGAAAATGGAACTCAAACTTGCAACAGATGCGGAAAAAAGCGACAGCAAGCAATTGTGCAGTTACATCAATAGCCTAAAAAAAAAAAAAAAAGAATATAAGGAATATTAATATTAAAGGGGAAACAGTAAAAAATCCAGTGGAGATAGCAAACCAATGTAATGAAATATTTTTGTTCCTTATTCAAACCCAGTCACAACTCAGTCCCCTGCAGATTACCAGGAATGCCAGCAGAATTAATATAAATACAGACAAACATACTGCAAAAGAATTCAGAATAAAAAAAAAATCAGAGTGTAAAGTTTCCACTAAAATGCTGAAATTAAATATTGGGATAATCCATAACCTGGCACCTCCTCAAAATATGTTTTAAAAAATTAATAAATGCAGGTTTTGGGTAAAATTCTAGAATCACTTCTTAAAGATATAGGTTAGCTACATGTCTAACAGTGATTTCAGAGACAAAGAGCAGCAGGGATTCACAAAGAGACAATCATGTATCACAAATGTAATCTGTCTCTGAAAACATGACCCAATTCTTGGATAATAATACCTCATAGACATCATTTCTGTTATACCTTTGCAAAACATCTGCCACTGTATCACATTTGGCAGTCATTGAAAAAATTTTGTCTCTAGCTATTCATTCCTGTATTATAAACAATACCAAACCATCCAAACCATATGAAGAGTCATCACTGTAAGCCTTGTGTATTATGCACACTGTGATACTTAACACTTGTAGGTTAAGTTAGTGCATCTGGACTTATTTGCTGCATATGCATTTCAATTGCTACGGGGTCCTGACCATGTTCACCCTTTCTCAAGCCAAGCTAGCTACAGTATGTCTTACAACTCCTGGTAGGTGACATCACTTTAGCTTATGTATTACTGTGACAAGCTGCTATTTTCAACAAGATGCTAACATTTTAAAAAGACAGTGATGTGGACTGAGAAGCAGCTTGGGCAGATGAATCATCATGCTAGCCTAGATATTTCCAGGTTACATTCAGTTAGCCTAAGCAGTGGGAGCAGAAGGGGAGAGAGATACAGATCTAAAATAGAACCGGTTAACCCATTTGTGATTTAAAGTTACATTACGGAAATGCAGCCTCCAGAACTGGACACCGTATTCCAAATGAGGCCTCACCAGTGATCTGCACAGTGGTATCACCATCTCCTTCCTTCTGCTGGTGATACCTCTCCCTATGCACCCCAGCATCCCACTGGCTCTCCCCATAGCCTTGGTACGTTGTTTAGCCACATTTAGGTCATCCAGTATAATTACCCCCAAATCCCTTTCCTGTTTGGTGACCATCAGTTTCTCCCCCACCTCCTGTAATCCTCCCCTTGGTTCCTGCAACCCAAATGCATGATTTTGCACTTTTTTGCATTACATCTCAGCTGCCACACTTCAGACCATTCCTCCAGTTTACCTAGGTCCCTCCTAATGTTTCCATCCTTCCCAGAGTATCCACCCTGTAGCAGATCTTAGTGTCATTTGCAAAGAGGCACACTTTCCCCTCCAGTCCCTCTGCAGTTTCACTTATGAAGACATTAAACAGGACTGGGTCCAGGACTGATCCCTGTGGCACCCTGCTGGTCACACTCCTTTCCTTAGATTGAACACCATTTACCATGACTCTCTATAATGTATCATTCAACCAGTTACTAACCCAGTTTACCACCTTGTGACTCACTCCCAGCCTGCCCAGCTTGTTCGCAAGTCATATATGGAATGGTATCGTCGGCCTTACTAAATGTAATTCATATTTATGTTTATGTTTAAGCCCATGAAACACCCTTATCTAGTTAATGCATTTGCAGCCATAGTGGTTCTGCCAGAGTTTGTTTTACTCAGTTCTAGGAGAGGAGTTGGAGAGAGCTGCAGCTTGCAGCTTAAAGAGTAAAGGCCTTGCTAGAAGTGGAACCCACCCAAGCCTTGGGATCATGGCAGTGGCATGCACCATGGAACCCCCATGGGTGGCAACCATACCACATACAGAGTCTTAAAATGTTTTTGTTAAATGCATTTTATTTGTAGCTTTGCATTTACAGACTATCATTCGTGTTTATAGTCTATCATTTTCATTTTATTGTTGGGGAGGATTTGTGTGTTTATTTTAATTTGGGGTTTGGGTAGCTTTAGTTAGGGCTTTCAGCATCAGAAATGGCTTTTGGTGAGATAGATTGAGGAGTGTAGGTTTTTCTTTTTGTTTAGGGTTTGGAAGTATGGCTTAATCTTGAGTTGCAGTCGATGAGGATTTTGGGCATCTGAAGGAGTGAAATCTGAGGCACTCACCCGGACTTCATGAAGCTGTGAAGCAGTTTGCTGTAGGTCGAATCAGTCGGCTGGCCTAATTTCTGGAACTGCTACTGTTCATGTTGGAACTGGACTGTCAGAGCAGGCGTGTGGGAGCTGGTGTGCTGTTGCTGGCTGTCCGACCTGAGAATGATTCTCTGAATCCTTGGGTGATCAGTGGTTGAGCGGCAAGGGTAACTGGTGGAGTAGGAGGTGAGAGCTCTGCTGCCTACCAGGAGAACCCTGCCTGTCTCCCAATGGTCTTAGCTGCTAGTTTGGATCCCAGGACCCGAAGGGGAGGTTTGCCTTGATTTTGCCTGTAGGGGAGGAGGATTTTTTCCTTGAACTTCATCTGGTCCGAGTTCTGACTTCTCTCAGCTTGTTTTCATTGTTGCCTGCTTGCTGACTCCTCCTGGATTTTGTAGGCGTTGAAGAGGACTCTCGATTGCTGAAGTGAGACCAGCTTTCAGGGGTTTCTTTGGACTCCTGGTGGAATCAGTGGATGAGTGCCTGTACTGTTTCTACACTTCATCTGTTTGGCTAGTGGGAGGGTGGAGTTGTTTTCTACTTGAAATGCCTTGGGTTTCAACTCCTGGAGTGCAAAAAATATTGCACTAAAATAGTGGTGCCGGATGGAAGAACTGTGGAACTTTGGGGGTGAGAGCTCTGAAGAGTTTCTGAACTCTGGTGGTGAGAGCTCCAGTTTGATTTGGGAACTACACCTCTACAGTTACCAGGTCTCAAGGCTTGGTTATGAACTGAGACATTAGTTTTCATTTTAGCTAATTACTTGTTATTGAATTGATTTTCTGAAGCTCATATTTTTTGCTGTATCCTCCCCTGTTTGCCTGTCCTTTTATTTTGTGTTTTGGGGGTTAGGGAGGTATTGTTTCTTTCGGGGTTGGGTTTATAGGGTTTAGTTGTAGTGTGTGTGTGTATTTAAACAAGTAAATTTGTATAGTGTTTTGCATGGTTTGTATGTATGAGTCATGCAGTATGACTGGTTAGATTTTAGAGGTTAGGTGAATGTAGTTTGTAGTGCTTGATAGTCATTTGTTATTTATTGAGGCTATCTGATTGGGACAGAATGTGTCTGGGGAAGTTGGGGGGCCTGGGGCAGGTTAGGATTGTGTACGAGGCATCCCAGTTTCTGATTTGTGACCCTTTACTGACCTCCCAGTTTCCAACATTGCAGCTCGTCACTGTCGGGAGGTTGGAATTAAGAGGGCTCGCATTAATCGTTCTTGGCGGGGCACCTTGGGCACCCTGGGAGAGGGGTGGATTGAGGTTATCAGGTGCAGAAGGTGCCCTGGGTGTTGATGGGCCTCAGGGAGAGGCCAGACGTGTTTGGTTCCCATCCCCAGGGTTTCCACCAGATCGAGTGGACTAGCACCCAGGAGAGCTACACTGCTCACTAATCCACTCAGGGCAGTGCTTTGCCATGCCAGATCGATCAGGAACAAGACTGCGATTATAGCGGACTTGATTTCCATGGTCAATCTGGCATGCATTACTGAGACCTGGGTGGGTGATGATGCTGGTCTAGTTCTAGAGGCCCCCGTCCCCCCCCCAGGCTACTCAGTGGTGCACTGCCTCAGAGTGGCACACAGGGAAGGAGGAGTGACCATCTGTTTTACATCTGAGCTTGGCTTCACTGTACACCAGGTGGGAAGACCAGGTTCCTTTGAATGTGTGGCTGTTCATGGTGGGCCAAGCGTGGGCTGCAGGATTCTCCTGATTTACCGGCCCTCTGAGGCGGCAGGTGAATTCCTGCAGGAGGTAGCCGACTTCATCATCAGTAAGATGTTGGAGTCCCCCAGATGTTTAGTTCTGGGGGACTTCAATGTCTGGGCTGAGGATGAATCTTTTGGACTGGGTTATAACCACCTCCAGATAATGTCATCTCTGGGCCTGTTGCAGGAAGTTTCCGCTGTGACCCACCAGGGTGGCCACATGCTGGACCTGGTCTTCTCACTTGGGCTTGAAGTTAGTAGCCTCAAGACTGATCTGGTCATTTGGTCTGATCATTGCACGGTGGAGTTCTCATTTGGGGCCCCACCTGAGAGCCCTCCCCCTGCTGGGATAGTAAGCTACCACCCTTTGAGGGGTTTGACCCCAGAGGGTATTTTGGTGGTGGCGGGTCAATCTAGTGTGAGTAGTAAATGCATAGAGGGTGTGGGTGAGGCTGTCACCACCTATAATAGGGCAATGTTGGCTGCGCTTGACTCTCTTGCACCAGTCCGTGTACGACCCAAATCTTCTCACTTGAGGTCCCCATGGTTCGATGGGGAGCTCAAGTTAATGAAGATAGTGGGTCAGAGATTAGAGCGCTGCTGGTGGAGGTCCGGATTAGAGGTGAACAGACTGGTCCTGCTGTCTCATTATGTAGAGTATCAGGGGGCAATCACCCATAAGAAGGCAGAGTTCCTGTCCAGGGAGATTGCTGCTGGGAAGAATCGACCAACTGTGCTCTTTCAGACTGTGGACAGGCTGTTAAATCTAGCCTGTCCACAGCTGAAAATTTTTTTTCCTGATGCTTTGTGCGAAGAGTTTGCTCAATTCTTGTCAGACAGGGTGTTTGCTATCTGGCAGGGCATTCCACCAGTGTGCCACATGGTGGCTAACAGTGATCACCTATGGCATTCGGAGAGCACTCTGCCTGGTTGGGGGGAGTTTAAACCAGTGGAGGTGGCTAAGGTCATGGAGGTTGCCCTCGGGCTGAGGCATACATATTGTGAACTGGACCTGGTGCCGACATGTTTCCTGATAAGATGTGCCGACTCCATTGGCCCGGTGTTCGCCATGATTGTCCAGTGTTCTATCTCAGATAGGGTCTTCCTGGTTGCCTTGAAGGAGGCTTTGGTCAGGCCCCTTCTGAAGAAACCATCTTTAGACCCCGATGTCTTGGCAAATTACTGTCCAATTTCCAACCTCCCATTTTTGGGGAAGGTTGTTAAGAAAATTGTGGCACAGCAGCTGGAGGAGCACTTCATAACCTTTGACCTGTACAAACCCTTCCAGTCGGGGTTTCTGGCGAGGCATAGCACGGAAACTGCATTAGTTCGGGTGCATAATGACCTCCTTAGGGCACGAGACCGAGGAGAGAGGACAATCCTCGTTCTCCTCGATCTCTCTTTGGCATTTGACACGGTAGACCATCGTGTGTTGCTTGACTGCCTGAAGCAATTTTGTGGACTAACTGGCACTGTCATCTGCTGGTTTGAGTCCTATCTCACGAACAGAAGGCAATGGTTAGTGATGGGGAATTTCTCCTCCTCCTCCTCCCCAAGCCTCCTGACATGTGGAGTGCTTCAGAGGTCAGTTTTGCCACTGATGCTGTTTGTCATGTACATGCTGCCCCTGGGAGAGCTCATTAGGAAATACAGTTTGGGTTTTTCATTGCTATGCTGATGACACCCAACTGTATCTGTCCTTTGTCCCTGGGACATCCAATGCGGTTGAAGTGCTAAATAGAGGCCTAGCAGAGATCAACAACTGGATGATCTCCAGCTGGTTGCGACTGAACCCCGATAAGACAGAGGTACTAGTGGTGGAGTCGAATAGAAGACGTGATAGGATGGCCTCTGGCACAGATACTGAATTATTTCTGGGGTCTGCATCATTGAAGGTCTCCTCTAGGGTGCGTGATCTTGGCATAACCTTTGATAGCGGATTGACATTTAAAGCTCAGGCGTCATCTGTTGTCTGGACCAGCTTTTACCATATTAGGAATATTGCCAGGATCAAGCCCCTAGTTCCACCTATGGACCTCCCCACTTTGGTGCATGTCTTTGTAATGTCTAGGCTGGATTACTGTAATGCGCTCTACTTCGGGGTCTCGGGAGGTATCCTCCACAGGCTGCAGCTAATGCAAAATGCTAGGTTGTTGACAGGGTAGTCAAGATATTGCCACAGCACCCCAGTGCTGCGTGAACTGCACTGGCTGCCTGTCAGGTGGAGGATCACTTTAAGGTGGGCTTGCTCACCTTTAAGGCCCTGCATGGGCTGGGCCCTGGGTACATGTCTGACCTTCTAATACCCGCTGTTTTGGCCCGCTCCCTCCGTTCCTCCTTTGGGGGCCTCCTTGCGATTCTCTGGACAAGGCTTAAGACCACTGGTGACAGAGCTTTTAGTGTCACTGGCCCCATCATGTGGAATTCGCTGCCACCATCTGTAAGGGAGGTCCCCTCAGTTGAGGTATTTAAGGCCCGCCTCAAGGCCCTCCTGTTTATCCAAGCTTTCCTGGGCACTGTTTAACAGTATTTATTTGTTTACCTGCCTTTAGATTGTATTTTAATCATTTTATATTATATGGCTTAATTATTAGTATTTTAGGTATGTAAAGTCTGTGGTTTTAGGATTAGCTATTATTGTTGTACAGCGCCCAGACCCTCTGGGATTGGGTGCATTGAAAAATAAACTTTGCCTTGCTTTGTCTTTGCCTTAAAAGAAGTTCTTTTTACATAAATGCTAAGTTCAGTACTGAATTAACCCATTCCTCCAATTACAGGATAACACCCTCCTGCTACCCAGTTGGGGGGAGGCATCTTGGTACCTTGCACATATTCAGAACAATCACATTTCTACAACAGAGGCTGGAGAGGCAATCAGCCCCCTTGGGGTCCCAGTTGTCACAGCTATGGCATCTCACCTTCTCCTAAGAATTTGACCCTCATGGTACAGGGAGTCCCAACCTAAATTAATTAACGAACTTCATCTTGGGTGGATTTGCCATATACTTTGAAAGCACTGGGAGAGGCAGTCACCTTCTGGGGGGGGGGGGCAGTTACCACAGATCCTGCCTCTTGCTCTCTCTCAAGTCTGACCCCCATGGTTCAGTACTGAACCCTCTGCACTGCAACTGGGACCTCCAGGGGCTGATTGCCTCTCCAGCCACATCTAAATTGTGGGGCAATCCCCACTGGTTCTTTACCCACAGGATCAATTCCACAGGGAGGTAGACGTGCCAGAACCCAAGTCAAGCTTTGCTGGACTCTCCCATGGAGATCAGCCCAGAAGTGGGTACCAAGTCTAGGGGATGGCTGGAAAGCTAGAATCCCTAGGTAGCTTCCAACTGGAATGCCCCTTAGTCACATTTATATTTCATGGTTGCTGCTGTTCCAAACCTCAGCCTGGAGTCTGAGTAGGACTACTTCGTACTGGGTCCTGTGTAGTATTTTGGGTATGAAACCCACAGCTATCATTCATGTTCTTGTGCCACAGGGTTCTTCACAGCCCCAGAAGTTGTTAAGATGCTGAATAAAGGGCCAGTGCCCTGACAAAGTGCCTGCGGAATGGGACAATGAAGTTCATTAAAGACATTCCTCCCTGTAGGTGTTGAAGTACCTGAAACCCTCTTGGCTGGGACTTATGATTTTTCCACTTGTAAGAATATGCTCATGGGTTTTACTTTCATTAACAATGAATTCTGTTGGATGTTACACTTGAGTTGGACATTGAGTTACTAGTTACCAAATGTTTACCTGCTAACCAGTTGATTCCTCGCATTCAGCAGCCTGAAGATGTCTCTGCACCCAGAAGGTCACAGCAGGCCCAGGATGTCAGGTATGTGATTTAGTTATTTCATGTACTCCCTCCCAATGGAACAGGTCAGATGGTTACCACTAGGCTGGGGAAGGGGTTACACTAGCATAGCCAGTTTTAAGTACAATCGACCCCTATAGTCTCTGGGGAGGCCCTTATTGGGGGCTCCCAGTGATAACCAGTGTACCTCATTAGTTTTTGAGTACATTTTTTAGTTTATTTTTATTGTAACCCCTAGGTGGCACTACTCGAACGGCTACTACTACCTCTGCCTGTCTCCCTAACAACAGGTTGAAGGGCCAGGTTTCAAACTGGCAAGTACCGAGGTGTCCCAACCCCCAGTAAACACAATTTGGTGCCTCCACCCAGAGTACAGTTTGCGTGGGTATCTATCTAAACTGATACAGCCCTCTGGGAAGCTATATTCACCCACAGTCCCACCTGGTGACCAAGTATCTATGAACTGACAATAACCATTGGCAATATTCAATAGACAGTTTGCAATAAGCATCAATAATATGTTCACAGTTGTCCCACTTACCAGCAGGGTCTCTGGTCCTGGTGTGTACGCCCCCAACCCCCTGTAAGGACAGTTCTGCAACACAGCTTGCACTTTTAACACATTGAGTGAAAAACCTATCACTTTAAGTTAAGTAATAATATGCTCACAAGCTAGGTTCAAAATAACACTGTAAATCAAGTTTACTACAGGGACATGAACAAGGAGGGGGAAACAAATCTAGGAAAATGATTACTGCTCTGGGAAAACCAGGTTAATTAATATATAGTTTATTTAGTCCCATTTCTATACAGTCCTGCATCTACTGTGTACCCAGTTTATAATACTGGCTGGCCAGAGTCGGTGCCCGGGGTTGCAGCTGTTGTTGGGGCCCTGGATGGGAAAAATCAATCATAGTCAGTGCAAAGCAAATTAAATTATTTGTATCCACGGCCGGCTGGCCTAGTTTATTGAAACCCCTTAAAATTAAGCTGAAGACAATTAGACAGTCCCATAAGAAAATCAAGATGCTTGTTGCAAGGAGCTACCCTGAAGTTACTCACTGTACCCGACAATTTAGGATGGCCTGGCAAAATGAAGACCTGAAGCTGAAACGTGCTGCACATGGGGAAGCTGGGCTGCCATGACTCACCTCCTCTTCATAGCCTTTCCCTGTAGGTGGCTGCAACCTGCAATGCTGTGCTGTGCAGGGTCTGGATCCCCAAAGCTGGTCTCTCGCCCAAAAAATGGTAGCTAGCATAGGAGCAGTTGGCATGGGCTGGGATGGACAAAGGCCCAAGTTTAACACAGTGTCTCTGGCAAAGTTCAGTTTATCTGTTGGTGACCCCACCAGCTGGTAGGCAGTTTGGTCACTGGTAAAGGTGGGCTCCTCTCTGGCAATCAGGAGTCCCTGGACAGTAGGCCTTGACCCACAATATGCATTCAGCACATTTATTTCTAGGAACATTCAAACTCTCCGATTCCTCTTTCAGCTTCTGACAGGTTCGCAATGTCAGATGCTTTGCTGAGCAAACCTCTTAATCTGCAGTCAGGCAGTTCTTCTTGATTGATCCCCTACTTGGGACCCGCAAAATGTGCACCAGAGAAACTAGGTCTCTCTTAGGCCAGATTCCCACAGGGCCTACAAGCTCTTTGCTCCACAGAGTCTCAGGATGACCTGCCACACCGGAAGCTCCTCTCAATACAAGAGCTGGAGCTGTACTACTCAGTTTGAAAACAGTTCTTGGTCTAGTCCGTTTTTCTGCCATTTGGTTGGTTAAATGAGCTGTTAGTCACCATCTTGTGCTCTTATTTAGGTGCCACAAAACTAGAGTTTACAGTTTCTCCCACAAGGCATCTGAGCTAAGGACCCCTTGAGGTCTCCTGTGTCCCAACTGGTCCAAACGGGAAGTCCCGGTCCAAACATGGTAGTTCCCATTAGGAAATGCGTGCTGCTATAAAGGCAGGTTAAACAGTATCTTTTATCTTAAAAACAGCAATGAATTAAAAGTAAATAACTGCAGGACCATGTAGAGCTCCCTCTGCTCTATTAGTGACAGCAGAGTGGGGCAAATCAGGGTGATGCCTGGCTGGTCACAAGCTTTGAAACACTCAGTCCCAGCCCAGGCTATTTACATTATACACACTGACCGTAGCCTTAAAGGGACAGGTGCAGTGACACATTATGGCACTCTACGCAGATTCACAGAAGGACACCAAACAACCATGGATTCACCATCTCTGCAGAACGTCTGCCTGGCAGTGGGCATCACTGAAGCCCAGGGAGATACTTAAGGTAAGCCCCCAATTTTTTTGGGGGGGGCGTTACATTATTAAACATTGTCTCGTTAAAAATAGCCACAAAGAGCATCACAGGGTTGGCAGACACTTCTGATGTGACATCATAATATTGTGGCATTACTAGTTAAGTATGACCCAGCCAATCAGAGGTAGATGAACAGAAATGGGAGCAAACAGAGGGTTAAAAAGAACAAAACTAATGATGTCACAAGGTGTAATAAAAATAAACTAGTGTGCATTTGGTATAGAGTAAAAGACATGTGGTCAAGGTCAGTTGATTAGGGGGCCCCATGTCTTATTCTGCTGGAGGCCCCGAAAACCATAAAGCCAGCCCTGGTTACTAGGCCATGTGGGGCTTTAGAGTCTATGCATGAGGTTGGCAAAAAAAGACAGAGAAACCAAACAATTTGGTCATTGATTTTCCACCTGCATCCAGGATCCTACACACTGCTCATCCTGCAAACAATATGGTACCACCAAGTATATTAAACATCTGTTTTTCCCTGTCACCATGATCAAACAGTACACAGGAGACCTGGAAAGATTAAAAAGAGTGACATGGGATTCATGGGGCCGCCTTTCTGGTGAGTAGCAGTTAGGTCGTATGTTATGGCCTTTCCTGTAGAATAGGGGTCTTCAGGGTTGGATAGGGCATGTAAGGGCCCTGAGAGAAGGTGTAGACAAGGGGCCCCTCTCACAAAGGCAGACGCAAAAATCCTATATATGCATTAGAGGCACACGCACGTACTGTAGCAGAGTCCCGGACTCCTGCAGCACCTTCTCTTCTACTGGCATCCCCATCCCATTCTGCTCACAGGCCTCCACCTGGGTGCAATCATTCAGTGGGACTGCCAACCAACCCACCCTCTGCAGGAGAAGAGAGCTGTTCCCAGATGCTCGATCCTCTCCCTCCCCAGTCAACCCCCAAAGACCAGCTTGCACCATGAACACAGGTTGCCGGTGTGGCATGAGGTAATGCAGCGATGCCTCAGCCCTCCATGCCACTGAGCCTGCCACTCCATGCCATTTTAAATTAAAGACTAAAGTCAGCGCTGGCCTGGGTGAACTACTGAGGAACAACAGAAACTATAAAGATAATAACAGGCCCGCAAAGGCCCCCCCCCCCAAAATAGTCAACTGTCTCCAGTCTTACTGATGGTCAATCCTCTCCTTCCCCTGCCAGCCCCCGGCGTCCCAAGTCCGTTCCCGAACCCGGGTCGCCGGCATGGGTCTAGGTAAGGCACCAGCGACTCAGCCCTCTACGCCACCGGGCCGGCTTATTGTTTCTTTTTAATTGTGTTTGGTTCCCATGCTAGCAGCATCAATCACTCTCCCTAACCTGCTCTGTGCTCTAGCATCCATGCTGGCTAATTGGTTTCCAATCCATTTCCGCCACCACTGGTGAGAATAGAGATTTTTTTCTGTCAGAATTTGTCCATTGCCCTAAAAGTCTTTCTTTGTGGGGGTTAGCTTTAAAAAGCAGTGTACTTACTTTACTCCTCACACTCCTCTGGGGTGTGCAGCATGCTGTAGTAGTGGCTCCGTCCATTGCAGAGAGAGTCTCCGACTGACCCAGACCCACTCTGAGTCCCCGGGCCCCTCGAGCTGGCTGTAGTGTCCCACTCCCACATGACACTCCCTATCAGTCCTCCAACTGTCTGCAAACAGGGTAGGTCACTAGGCCACCAGCCAGGGTGTAATTCAAAGAAGAGCCCAGAGCAGAGCTGACAAGCTGTCCATTCAGAACTTCGGTGGCGTAGCAGGTGGCACCACTGATGGCTGGCCTGGCTCGCCTCCTTGAGTGGAGTCTCTCATTGTCATCGCCATCGCTGCTGGGGGCCTGGCCTGCTGGAGTAGACCGAAAAAATTCCCCAACTTCCTCACCTCAGCCAACCAACTCACTTCACAATCCTTCTCCCGACTCGACTTTCCAAGTCCCCGGGCCCGGCCCGTTCATCTTCCCAACTCCTTCCAACCAAATCTGGCATTGACTACTTGAGTCATGGCACTGTCTGCTAGCAGCTAGCCCAAAGATTAAGAGAAGCCAGCCCATAGTCAACTATGCACTCCTCCCAAGCTCCAGTGGCTGCAGTAAATGGAAATGGTTGCAACAGGTGCCAAAACTTTCTCAGCGAGAAGGACTGCTGCTGGGCGTGCACATATGTGTGGTTCGAGTAATGTTCAGGGAAGCTGGAAGCAAGTGTTGTGGCACACGTGATGACAACTCTCGAGCGAGTGAGGGACTAGACTAGGGCATAGTACTGTGGCATGGGCATGGCTGGGGGGATAAAAAACAAAGACAAAGTGTACAAATTCTTTTTTTGTAGTTTTTTTTATTTCCTACCACACACCCATGGGCCAGGAAAAACTTGAAACTTAGGGTTTACCCTGAACAAAAAGTGCTGCCCAGTCATAGGGGCCCTCAGGGAATTGTCCCTGTATCCCTGTGGGTCAGTCTGACCCTGGGGGTCTTAGGGCTCTCCAGCAGTTATGTTGGCTATCCTCTATGTGCCCATATCTTTTGTAAAATAATAGGGACTCAGATTTGTAACATGGCGACAGATTAAGTCCATACTGCACACACAGATGACACAATTGATTATTACAAGAGTATGGAAAGCAATGTAGTGTAGTGATCATTGATCACAAAAGAACTGTACACCAGATGATCTCAGGTTCAAATCCCATCAAAGACAACAGATGATCTCAGGTTCAAATCCCATCAAAGCCAGCAGCTGAGTGTATGTGATCACTTGACCTCCCTGTGCTACAGTCATCTTCACTATCAAATTGGGTAGAAGCAAAACCCCACTGAAAATGAAATGCTTAACTCACTTGAGCACTCTTGGGTAAATCTATTGGTAACATAAAAAATAAATAAGGGGCCAGTTCTGTGGCCCCAAACATTAAGAGGGACAGCTCGGTACACTGGGGTCCCAGGTTGGTACTCTGCTGGGATAGCAGGATTAGAGGACAGCAGGGGAGGATCAGGAATCCAATTGGATGCCTTACTCCCTGTAGGCACAGTCGACCACTCAGTTGCCTCCTGGCACGAGGCAGAAGGAAATGACGGAATATCCTAGTGTGGGAGAGGTGGACATTGATGTATAGCACTCAGTAAACAGAATGCTGACTTTACACCCAGTGCTTCTGACTGGGGGGATTAGGGAGACCATGTGAAAGTAGCTCCTTCCTTGCTGGATGATGGCCACCAACTCTTCCTCCTGTGAAACTGGACCTCTGTGCGATCAAGGCCCTATGCTCCTCTATGTTTCATCCCCACCCCCATAGCTTACACCTGCCTACCTGAGTTTGCCCTCAACCACCACCACCACCACCAGAGTCAGAGGCAGGACCTTAAAACAGAGGCACATAGTCTGTTGGAGATCCAGAGAGCAGGAAGGCACATTAACTATAAATAAGATAAGAAACTGAGTCTGGTACTGCCTAAAGGAGAAGTATCAGAGAGGTCAAAGGTACAGCATAAAAAAAAACGGGATCCATTACTGAGTTGACTCAAACTGCACACGGATTCTGATACAAAATTGTATTTTCAATCAAATGGATTTAAAAGAAATAAAATTAAAGTGATATATCTATAAACTCATGTATGAGCCAAGTTGTCATCCCCACAATTAGGTTACAAAAAAGGAACTCAGCTGATCTGCAAAGTAAACGTACATGCAGGTGTTTGTTTTTGTGCAGCCTAATGTCTTTCCTCACTTCCCATCACCCTTATACATGGGTGTATTTTGTTGTTGTTTGTGTTGTACAACTGAGAGACTCTCTTAGGTCCCCTCCAGTACCTCGGCCCACCTTCAAGTGCAGCATTTGGCTATGTTAGCATTGTAAAACCGACTGTCTCTCTTAGATCCCCCCTCCCCATACCCCAGCACATCTGTAAGTGTAACATTTGAGTGCTAATGCCACCTTACTCTGGGACCCATTGTCACAACATATTAAGTCCATTGATGACTGATTACCTCCTTCACTTACCTGCCCCACATCATGAATGAAGCTGCTACTGTTTCTGCATCCCACTCTGTGGATAAAGGTGCTCTTACTTCAATGCCCCACTCTGCAGATTAAGTTGCTCCAACTTCCAAAGCCTGTTCCATGAATCAGGCTGCCCCCAACCCCACCCAAGTGGTCTTCCACTGAAAAACATGGCTTCTGATGCCTCCTTCAGCATGGGACTTTTTTTCAAAACATAGCCGCTCTAGAGATTGGGTGACCTGGGAATTGGATATGCCGAATATTTTCTGGCTGGTACTATAAGTGGATTTTGGTTTATTGGTACTGTGCAGCCTTTTGTCACTGAAATGTGGAATGCTGATTTAAAATGTGGGGAAATGTTAGACACTAGTCCTCATGATGTGGAGTATATAATCAAACATGGTGATACAAGTCCAGAGTACTGTGGAAACCATTGCCCTCATTTGTGTTAAGTTTTAGTTTACTTTTATATCATACAGTATTATGAATTTATGCATTTATGTCTAAGCTGACAACACCTTTTCTGAATGAGTTGTAATTTTCCCATGTAGGATGGATGTGGGATAGAGCAATTGTGGAGGTTAAAAGGAGGGATGTGCATTTTAAAAGTTAGGACATATGCATCTGTGTGACTTTGATTTATACAGTAAAAGAGGTATAGCTATTTTTGTACTTAAATTTTCTAGGAAAAGGGGGTCAACTTATACATGAGGTCATAGAAACATAGAAAATATCAGTAGAAAAAGACCATTGGCCTATCCAGTCTGCCCTGCTTTACCAAGTCTTACCTCGGGACCGAAAATGTAGTTGGGGTTAATGCCCTTGCCGCCCTGCCCCCTGCTCTACTGCTTTCCCTCTTGGTCCCAGCCGTGTCTGAAACCATTAATGGTTCTTGCACCCACTACCTCTGCTGGTAGGTTGTTACATGGCTCAACTACTCTTTCTGTCAAATAACATTTTTTCACACCCTCCTGAATCTTCCCCTTCCAGTTTCCACTATATGTTTATAGGGGTGTCAGGGGGGCCTCTTCTGAATATGAGTGTTGCCTCACGTGTTCTTAGGGCACCCTTATAGAAGTTATTTTAGATCATAGCACCATTAAAAAAATAATTTATTGGGGGTCCATTTGTGCAGCACGAGAGGCAGTTAACAGAAGCCTGTTACATAACAGAGAGCATGAACAACTCTGTTCAATACAGAAGGGCGGCGGCAAAAGCCAACAAAATGCTGGGGTGTATAGTTAGAAGGTGTGATGCTTGGCCAGCTGGTTATGATTGTTCTTTGATATTTGTAATATAAAAATGTAGTGTGTGTGATCTGTCTCCATAAGGCAGCTGTGCTATGGGTCAGGTTTTAGTGGAAATAACAGGATATATTAACCTGAAACCAGGAGGTAATTAAAAAGACTAGAGAGCCTTAATTAAGGGTCTCCTATTTACTCAATTGGAGCTGACCAGCTGCCAGGATATAGGGATCATAAACTTTTATGACGTTTTAGAGAAAAAAACATTTTTATACCATGGTGAGAAAAGTCATAAAATCCTTAGATGTGCCATGGGAAGAGGAAATGCTTGAGATCAAAGAGGGAATGTTAATTAAGAAGTCATGTTGGGAAATGAGTTTTTGTTGATGTCACCTTATTTAATATACCTCCTGATAGGAATCCTGTCTGTATATTTTTTTATATTTAACAAGGAGGAGCTAGATGACATCATAGAAGGGGTGTGGAAACCCAGACTTTTAAACTGTGTACTGTGTTTGAAGAGCCATTCCTTTTTGGACTTCTAAGAAACAAGATCTCAGATATAACTGAGGAACTTGTAGAGGTATACATTAGATAGAGAAAGTCTAACTGTATGTTGGTAGGAGTTTGTACTTTTCCTTGTTTTCTTTTAAGCGATTGTATGCTTGTGATATAGTGTTCTGTGTTTACATTTTACATATTTTTATCTATTTAAGTAAACCTTTTATTCCAAATTCTGCCTGGGTCTTCCAAGTTCTTTCTTTTGCATGTGATGTATTGAGTGTTAAGATTTGACAAAACTGTTCAGAAGCTTAAATGGTGTTACCAAACTGAGAAAAGGTAAGAATATACCTAAGGTCTTTTATAGAGTGTTAACGGTTCATTTTGGATACCTGGTTAGGTGCCCTTTGGCAAAAGATATCTGGCATCCCCTGAAGAGCAGATTATCTGAGTCTGTACATTTGGGTACGCTAGCATAAGGTTCACAGTTTGAACCCCCCCAGAACTTGAGACTAAAAGGTGATTCAGATCCACAAGCAGACAGGAGGGTTACCCTGTCTGTTACCTGTTCACAATACTGTGCTCGGAGGTTGGCATTGTGGGAGCAGAGGGCCTGACCTGCTGAGTGGGTTTGTGACAGATTGGTGGTAGTGGTGGGATAATTTTGGTAACACAAACTTTACGCTGTTCAGTGTGTCAGCTTAATACTGTACAGCTCACTTGCAAAATAAGGCAGTGATTTATTTTTAAAAAGGAAACAGAACTATATCATTTGGCTTACAGTCAAGTTCCTACCTGTTTTATTTTTTTTTCTAAAGTGCAAGTTAGAGCAGCCGTAGTTAGGGAAGAAGATAGCTTCCAACTACAGCGGGCACACTGTAGACTACTTGAGGCAGTTGTGCAAGGACAGAGGAGTCCTGTATGAGGTGAGAGCCACCAAGCAGAATCTCATGGATGCCCTGATGGCAGCTGATACCCAGAGTATCGAGTCACAGACGGTGACTGTAAAAGACCAAACCTTGAGCATGGAGGGGCCAGCGGCCAGTGCAGTGCCCAGATCTGGTGAGGATGACAGTAGGACCAGTGCCTGAGAAGAGTCACAGCAGCAGGGGAAGATCACCAGCATTCTGAAGCCAGAAGCAATTAGGCTGCAGATTGAGTTGCACAGAACAGAGCTGGAGTTCCAGAGAGAAGAGAAGTGAGAACAGCGAGCTGCAGAGGAGAAGAGGGAGCATGAACAGTGAAAGGCAGACCATAAGGAGCATGAACACCAGAGGCAACATGAACTGGAGAAGCTACGACTCCAACCACCAGCACCAGAACAGGTAAGTGGCTTGGGTTTAACTGGAACTACAGGACTGGATTACAAATTGAATGCCAAATTGATAGCTGAATTTAAAGAGAGGGAGGATATGGATGCCTTTTTAAATTCCTTTGAAAAAGTTTGTATTCAGGCTAAAATTCCTAGAAGGTTCTGGAGCTTCCAGCTATCTCCACTACTTACCGGAAAAGCTCAGGATGCATTGGGTCAAATGGACAATGAGGGCAGTAATGATTACAGCAAACTTAAAGCTGCACTTTTAAAAAAGTTTGATTTAACTGCTGAAGCATACAGAGCTAAATTCCGTAAGCTCAGGAAAAGCCCTGATATGAGCTATGAGGAGCTAGCCATGAAACAACGTCAGTTTTTAAAATGTTGGTGGGAAGGAATTGAAACAAACTCTGTTGATAAAATTGAACATGCTATTTTGTTAGAACAGTTTTTTTGAGCATGCCCAGTAGAGATGAAAACCTGGCTGGAGGACTGAGATCCCAAAACAGTGCAAGAGGCTGCTGAACTCTTGGACCACTATGCCAGAGCAGACCTGCTCTGAGAGCGAATGGGGTGGGTGTGGCAGTGCAGAAAGGGAAAGCTCACCTTCAGGACAGCTAAAACCCTCACTGCCTCCACCAAAACCAGTTAGCCCCGGGATTCAAAGAAAAGAGTTCTCTGAGAAAAGAAACGAATGTTGGTTTTGTAAATAAACTGGGCATATTGCCAGACAGTGTCCCAAAAGGATGAGCAATACACTGAATGGTGCTAGGAAAGAAGTGAGTTGTTTGTGCATCCCTGGAAGCATGCCTGTGAACATGAGGGAACACATGCACCCAGTCATGATGAATGGTGTACAGACACAAGGGTTAAGGGACACAGGGGCATCCCTGACATTGGTAAAAGGGGATCTGGTAGACCCTGATTAGCTTATACCCAATAAATATGTCACTGTACAAGACTTTACTGGTGAGGAGAAAACATTACCCTCGCTAGTGTTCTCCTAGACTGGGGTGATACAGGGGGAACTGTGCAACAGGTGGCTGTAGTCAAAACGTTAGCAGTTGATGTCATCCTTGGCAACAATCTCCAATAGGGGATGGTGTGTGCAGTTACCTGTAGCCAAGCGGGAAGGGAAAATTGTAGTTCCCTGGACCTCACAGAAGCCAGTGTGGAAATCACTGGGAGGCTGATTCCCCAGCCAGTGTCTCTTGATAAGGAGACTAATGAAAAGGGGGTAGAAATTTACCCAGTAGCAGTTAACCAAACAGCTACGGAGGGTTACTCTGAAGAAGGAGGAGTGACCCATTGTCAGAGGGTTAGGGATGACAGTGATCCTGAGTGCCCTGATGCTGTTGCTAGGGACCCTAGTTTAGAGACTGAAGGGGACCTGTCCCATGCCTTGGGAATGTGTGAGGAGTTTGCAGCTGCTCAGAGAAGTGACCCTAGTCTAGAGAAGCTGAGGGCTTGGGCAGACTCTGACGGTGCACAGGGAGGTGATGGTAAACATAAGGTTTATTGGGAAAATGGACTGATGTATACTCAGGCTGTGCAGACAGAGGGAAGGGTGATAGGCAGGCAGCTTGTCATTCCCCAGGGATATCGTGAGTAGTGCTCAAGATTGCACCTGATATTCCCATGTCTGGCCATCTGGGAATCATGCGCACTATGCAGCTATTGGCCCAGAATTTGTATTGGCCCAACTTCACCCAGCAGGTGAAGGAGTATTGCAGGTCTTGTCACCGGTGCCAAGAAATAGGAAAGGCAGATAAGAAAACCTAATTTCATTGCCCATAATGGAGAAGCCATTCCAGAGGGTGGGAATGGATATTGTGGGGCCTTTAAATGCCCCCAGCTCCTCTGGGAAGAGGATCATCCTGACTGTGGTGGATTATGCCACCTGGTACCCCGAGGCAGTCACCCTATCCTCACTGAGGACAGACAAAGTGGCAGACTTACTTGGGATTTTCTCCTGTGTTGGGTTTCCACAGGAGGTTATCACCGATCGAGGGGGTTTCTTCATGTTGGACCTAATTAAATTTTTGTGGGAGAAGTGTGGGGTGGTGTGGAAGTGCATGACACCTTATCACCCACAAGCCAATGGGCTTGTGGAAAGATTTAATGGTACCCTGAAGTCAATGCTCCAAGCGTTTGCTGAACAGTATGGGAGGGACTGGGAGAAATGCCTTCCTCACCTGTTGTCTGCATACAGGGAGGCACCCCAAGAGTCAACAGGATTTTCCCCCTTCGAGCTCTTATATAGACGCCGGGTACATGAGCCTCTAGACTTGATCCAGGAGGATTGGGAAGGCAAACATGCCACCCAGAGAACTCCCATAGTGGATTACGTCCTTAAGTTTAGGGAAAGGCTGAAGGAGCTTATGGGGACAGCCCAGAGCAACCTAGCAGCTGCCTAACAGAAGCAAAAAGTGTGGTACGACTGCAGGGCCAGAGCTCACTCATACGTGGTGGGTCAGGAAGTCATGGTCCTTATTCTGGTCTGGAAAGACAAGCTGCAGGCTGCGTGGGCAGGACCGTACAAAGTAGTTAGAAAGGTAAATGATGTGAACTATATCATAGAGTTACCTGACAGAAGACAGACAGAAAGGATGTATCATGTCAACATGATGAAGTCATATGCTAATAGAGCTGACATGGTGTTTGCAGTATGTAGTCCTGGGAAGGGGACGAATGAAGGAGACCCCCTTCTGGACTTGCTGGAAGAAAGCAAGCGGGATTCCTCTGTGGAGGCAGTGCAATTGTCTCCCCAGCTGGATCTGGACAAGATCCAGGAAGTAAGGGAGGTTCTAGCACACTTTGCCCCACGTTTAGCACCAAGCCTGGACTAACACCCTTAGCAACACACAATGTGGAGACAGGGACAAAGACGCCCATACGGCAGACAGCTTATCGGGTGTCAGAGGCTGTCCAAAAGGGCATTAGGAGGGAGGTGGAGGAAATGCTGGATTTAGGGGTAATCCAGAGATCCCACAGCCCCTGGGCCTCACCTGTAGTCCTTGTGCCCAAGCCAGATGGCTCTAGTTGTTTCTGTGTGGACTATCGTGGACTGAATGCAGTTACAAAGTCAGATGCCCACCCAATGCCCAGGATAGATGAACTCCTGGACAAGTTGGGAGGGGCAACGTACCTGATGATTATTGACCTGACAAAGGGGTATTGGCAGGTCGAGTTAACTGACAGAGCTAGGGAGAGGTCAGCCTTCATCACTCCGATAGGCTTATTTGAATTTAAAGTAATGCCTTTCAGAATGAAAAACACCCCGACCACTTTCCAAAGGTTGGTGAACCAGGTGTTAAATGGTGCTGAGGAGTACACCATGGCATACCTGGATGACATTGCCATCTTTAGTGCCAGCTGGGAGGAACACCTGTCCCACCTTAGGGAAGTGCTGGGCAGGATACAGAGGACTGGGCTCACTTTCAAAGCTGAGAAGTGCCAGGTGGCCATGGCTGAAGTGGCATACCTCGGGCACATTGTAGGCAGGGGACAGCTCCATCCTAACCAAGTAAAAATAGAGGTGATCAAGACATGGCCCAGACCAGAAACACAGAAGCAGGTCAGGAGTTTTCTAGGGACAGCAGGGTACTATAGGAAATTTGTACACAATTACAGTGCCCTGGCTACTCCCCTTTCTGACCTGGTAAAGAAAAGGATGCCTAAGAAAATTACCTGGGAACAAGCCTGTGAAAAAGCCTTTACCAGACTGAAGGAGGCACTGTGCAGTGCTCCTGTGTTGACAAGTCCTGACTATAGCAGACCCTTTATAGTTCAGACTGATGCCTCAGACGTGGGTATTGGGGCAGTACTGAGTCAGACATCCAACTAAGGGAAAGATTACCCAGTAGTGTACCTGGGTAAAAAGTTACTTCCCAGGGAGCAGGCATACTCTAATGTGGAAAAAGAGTGTCTTGCCATAGGGTGGGCCCTAAAGAAGTTAGAGCCATACTTATATGGGCAGCATTTTGTGGTACAAACTGACCACAACCCCCTGGTTTGGCTGATGTAAATGGGAAAAAGTAATGGTAGACTGTTAAGATGGAGTCTTGCCTTACAAGGGTATGGCATGACAATCTTACATAGTGCTTGAGCGACCAATCAGAACAGCGATGGCCTTTCGCGTCTTTATGAGGAGTGAAATGATTTGGGAAGCTAATCCAATGCAGTGGATAGAGACCCCAAATTCAGTCTAGGTGCGGAGGATTGTGACGCTTGGCCAGCTGGTTATGATTGTTCTTTGATATTTGTAATATAAAATTGTAGTGTGTGTGATTTGTCTCCATAAGGCAGCTATGCCATGGGTCAGATTTTAGTGGAAATAACAGGATATATTAACCTGAAACCAGGAGGTAATTAAAAAGACTAGAGAGCCTTAATTAAGGGTCTCCTATTTATCTGACTTAATTGGAGCTGACCAGCTGCCAGGATATAGGGATCGTAAACTTTTATTTAGAGAAAAAAACATTTTTATACCATGGTGTGAAAAGTCATAAAAATCCTTAGATGTGCCATGGGAAGAGGAAATGCTCGAGATCAAAGAGGGAATGTTAATTAAGGAATCATATTGGGAAATGAGTTTTTGTTGATGTCACCTTATTTAATATACCTCCTGATAGGACATCCTGTCTGTATATTTTTTTATATTTAACAAGGAGGAGCTAGATGACATCATAGAAGGGGTGTGGAAATCCAGACTTTTAAACTGTATACTGTGTTTGAAGAGGCATTCCTTTTTGAACTCCTAAGAAACAAGATCTCCGATATAACTAAGGCACTTGTAGAGGTGTACATTAGATAGAAAAAAGTCTAACTGTATGTTGGTAGGAGTTTGTACTTTCCTTGTTTTCTTTTAAGTGATTGTATACTTTGTGATATAGTGTTCTGTGTTTACATTTTACATATTTTTATCTATTTAAGTAAACCTTTTATTCCAAATTCTGCCTGGGTCTTCCAAGTTCTTTCTTTTGCATGTGATGTATTGAGGATTAAGATTTGACAAAACTGTTCAGGAGCTTGAATGGTGTTACCAAACTGAGAAAAGGTAAGAATATACCTAAGGTGTTTTATAGAGTTTTAACGGTTCATTTTGGATACCTGATTAGGTGCCCTTAGGCGAAAGATATCTGGCATCCCCTGAAGAGCAGATTATCTGAGCCTGTACCTTTGGGTACACTAGCATAAGGTTCACAGTTTGACCCCCCCCCAGAACTTGAGACTAAAAGGTGATTCAGACCCACTAGCAGACAGGACGGTTACCCGTCTGTTACCTGTTCACAATACTGCGCTCAGAGGTTGGCACTGTGAGAGCAGAGGGCCTGACCTGCTGAGTGGGTCTATGACAGAGGGATGTCCTCCAGAAGAAAGGAGGTTATCCTGCCCCTGTATAGGTCGCTGGTCAGGCCCCACCTGGAGTACTGCATGCAATACTGGTGCCCATTCCTGAAGAAGGACATCAAATTGTTGGAGGGGGTACAGCGTACAGCTACAAAGATGATCCAGGGATTGGAGAGCAAGCCATATGAGGAAAGGCTGGGGGAGCTGAATATGTACTCTCTGGAAGAGAAGAGGGACAGGGGAGATATGATTGAGACCTTTAAGTACCTGAAGAGAATAAACAAGACTAATACAGAAAGGACTTTCCAGAGGAGAAAGAGGAGGGACATGAGAGGACATCAACTGAGATTGGAGGGGGGTAGCTTCAGGAGAGTGATGAGGAGACATTTTTTCACAGAAAGAGTGGTGGACAAGTGGAACTCCTTGCTCAGTGAGGTAGTGGCCTGCAACATGGTAGACAGCTTCAATAGGGGTTGGGATAGGGGAAGGGGTAATAGGATGGAGGGAAGGGAAGGGCAGCAGCATTATAAGGTGCTAGCAGCGCACTTGTGCAGACTCAATAGACCATGAGGCATGTTTTTGATGTCATTTTCGTATGTTCGTACATTATGAGCATGTGAGGTACTCTTACGGCAATAAGAGTGCCTCATGTGCAACAAAAGGAAGTGCTGTGATTGGTTAGGGAGCATCACAGGACACTACTACGATCTATAATCGTGTTCCTGTGTTCTTGATTCACCAGTCCTGCTGAATATTTCTTCAAAATCTACCTTGTTCAGTCTTCTCAGTGACTTGAAGGCTCTATCATATCTCCCCTCTCCCTTCTGGTAGCCAGTGAGTACGTATTCAGGGCCTTAAGCCAATCCTCATCAGATCTGTCCTGCTGGCCCTGAATCAGTTTGATTACCCTACCCTGCACCATCTCTAGCCTGTCTTTGTATTTTCATAGATGGGAGTTCCAGAACTGGGCACAGTACTCCTGATGTGGTCTCACCAGTGTCCTATGGAGAGACAGTATCACTTCCTTCCTCCTGCTGTCAAACCTCCTCACAGTACACCCATGCCCAACATTCTGATTGCTTTGCTGTAGGCCTTGTTATGTTGGCTAGATTGTTTTAGAAAGTCACTTATGATGATTCCCGGGTCCCTTTCCTCAGTGGTAGCATCCAACTTATTAGCCTAGGGGATTTGACATGCAAGGAGAGGCTGCAGGACATAAACATGTACACCCTGGAGAAAAGGGGGGAAGGGGTGACATGACTGAGACATACAACTACCTGCATGGGATAAATAGAGTAGACGTCATGGAACTATTCTGCTTGAGTTCAAACCCAGGGATGAGAGGTAATTCACTAAAGCTGGCAGGGGTGGGATTCAAAAAGGATGTCTGAAAGAACTTTTTCATAGAAAGGGTGGTGGTAAGTGCAATAAGCAAACAGAAGAAGTGGTACAGGCCAATCAATTGGCATATTCAAGCAGGGATAGGACAGCTAGGTGGGTTTAGTTAGAAAAAGAAAGGACAGTAAAAAAGGGGGGGGACTGACACTTGGGCTTGGCGGAATAGTTAGGTAGGGTGGGCAGAGTAGATGGCCCAAGAGCCTTTTTCTGCCATCAACATGTGTATCCATGTATTTATGTAATGTAACCCCTCCCATCCAGTATACCATCCTAGGGTACTTGTTCCCTATGTACATCACCTTGCACTTTCTGGCATTGAATTTCAACTGCCAAACTTTGCACTATCTCTCTAATCATTGCATGTCCTTCCTCAGACCCCCTATCCCCTTTCTCACTGCTTTCCTGCCACAGAGCATAGTGTCATCTGTGAAGAGACACATCTTGCCTTGTATTCCTTCTCCTATGTCACTGATGAACACTGTGGCACCCCACTCGTGACCTCCCTCTCCACTGACTTGACCCCGTTTGCCACCATCCTCTTCTGTCTCCCTCCGAGCCAGCTTCTCACCCATCTAGCTAGATCCTTTGCTGTACCCAGGTCCTCGAACGTCTACAGCAACATTCAGTGTGGCACAGAGTCAAATTCCTTGCTGAAGTCAAAGTACAGCAAATATGCAGCTTGTGCCTTCTTCACTGCCATAGTAAACCAGTCAAAGAACACTAACAGGTTGATCCGACAAGACCTCCCTGCTATGAACCCATGCTGTTTACTATCCTGGAGTCCATTTCTCTCCTGGTAGTCCACTAGGTCCTCTTTGACTAGTGTCTCCATTAGTTATGAAGGCAAGGCTAAAAGGTCTGTAGTTTCCTGGTTTCTCTTTTAGAGTGGGACTATGTCCACTACCCACCAATTTTTCATAACCCTCCTTCTGACTGTGGGGAGCTACTAAATAGCCCTGCCAGTGGTTCAGTCAGTTCCAATACCAGTTCCATGAGTAACCCCTGGGTGCAACCCATTCATCCCTAGAGCCTCATCTATTTTCAGGGCTGCTAGCATATTTTTGACCCTCTGTCCTATAAACACCACCTGCCCCATTTCTTGGATCCCTCTTCCAAGAGCCTTTATGCCGCTTTCAGGCAATAGTCCACTGTTTTCCACTGTGAGGTCAGAGCAAAAGTAGTCATTCAGAGTGGCCACCATCTGCTTGTCCTCCTCTATTACCCTGTTCCTCTCCATAAGCCTAATAATTCCTCCTCTCATCTTCCTTTTTTCCCCAATGTATCTAAAGTACTGTTTCTTCCCCTTGACCCTCTCTGCAATACACAGTTCTGTGTCTGATTTTGCACCCCTGACTGTCTTATTGGCCTCCCTCATCCTTAACTGGTATTCACTCCATTCCTCGTCTCCCTGATTGGAACTGGCTGAACCACTGGCAGGCCTCTCTCTTTGGATCTAATGAAGGCCTTTTTTAGTCCCTGCTGCATCCCTGATCTTCTTCAAGAACCAGCTTGGCCTCTTGTGCCTGTTACTATTGGTAACTATTCTCAGGCATGACTAAGTTGCCTCTGGAAAGACCCAATTAATTACTCCCCACCTCTCCTCCACCCTCCTTATTTCATTCACTTCCCTCAGCATACCCTTGACTAGTTACCTGATCAGGTCAAAGTCTGCTCTTCTGAAATCCAGAACCATGGCCTTTGGCAAGGGTATACTGGTACCTAGGGCCATTTCAAACCATATGGTGTTGTGGTCACTAAACCTCAAAGGCTCCCCAATCCTCACCTTGCCTACCATTTTCGAGTTGGTGAGAACCACATTGTGACTAGCAGTTTGCCTTGTGGTAGGCAGTCCTGTTACGTATTTAGCAGGGCCTGACTCCTGGTGCTCTTAGCTGGTGGAATGTCCAAATCTATGTCTGGTAGATTGAGATCCCCCAGCATCACTACCTGCCCTTTGTTGCCATCTTCTGAATCTCTGTCCCTACTTTGTCATCTCTATTGTCCCCCTGTCCTGGTAGTCTGTACATCACCCCCATGTGCAACTTCTTACCTAACATGGTCATGAGCTGCACCCACAGCAATTCTGTTTTCCCCTTCCCACCCCAATGGACTCTTCCTAGCTACCTCTATGCTTCTGCCACTCATGAGTTATGGTCCTGTCCCCTCACTCATGATGATAAATGGCATATTCTGAGTCCAGCCATTGTATATCCTATATGTATATTATACAAATACAAATAATGGTTAGGGGATTAAATAATGAGGTGTAGAAAGTATTTCAAATCTAACAGAACTTCATATATAAGGTATGCCTTTTTGTATCATTTATTTTGTTAGTTATGTATGCACGTATGTACAAGGCCTCTAGAATTCTGCGGCCGCAGAATTTTGCATAGAACTTACAGCCTACCACAGAACTTCTGCAGTGCCACAGAATTCACTGTTCTTGGTGATTCTTTATTAATATTGATGTTTATCCATAGAACCTGGTTCCTTTCCCCTCTTCTTATATCCCAAACCCCTCTATGCTCAGAATGTGATGTCATCAATGCTATAACATCATACATTAGCTAATGAAATGACTGCATTCTGCCACAGAAATGAATAGTCACTTATCTACTAAAGGTCCCATTGCCAAAAGCGGTGGCACAGCACACCAGGCATGGTGATATTTGCTCAACCTGCACTACAGCCTAATACAATTTTCAGTGTTACGTCATTACACTAGGGCCAACTTAAACAAAACCTTGACAATAGCATAGACCTGTTAAATCCATACCTTACTTTATACAAACTTATTTGTGCCTTTAAGATATAGAGATGCCATCTGAAATAAATAACTGGTAAAATGAATTAACCTGTCATTTTTAAGAAAAATAAAGTAATTATGCCCAGAAAAGTGGAATATAATAATGTGTAGACCTGTTGAAAGAATAGACCTGTTAAATAAATAATTGCGCTGTACACATTTTTGCCAGGGTTATTGATTACATATGGTCACTGGTTGATATAATCACCTAAAAGTTATTGAGAAATGCTGTGTGCAGGGCCAGCTGTTAAAGGGTAGAATGTTGTGTTCCCGTGCCGGCAACTGAGGTTCAGAGATGAGCACTGGGAGCTGGCTGGGTAGCACAAGGATTGGGGGAACACATCACTGCTCTGAGCCTGGGAATGTATGGCACAGTGTTCTGTCACATGAGGACTCATTGTGATGGGCTAGAGAGCTTTATCTCACAATGGGTTCAAATGCATGTCATGGCCTGATGGTGTTATGTAGTGTATCAGGGGAAGCAGGTTGGCATGAAAAATTAGTTTTGCAATATCTCCTCTATTCTGTTTATTCCATTTTCAAAGGGACCTGTATGAATGAGGATGCAATTTCATGGAAATGAAAAAAAAAACAACTATATATATATATATATATATAGTATCTCTCTCTCTCACTATAGATATATATATATACATACACACACACACATATTTGTATGTATGTTACAGATTGCTTATAAATATATAGGTGATACACAGTGGGGACCTCATGAATGGCATAGACAGCATGAGTATAGAAATACCTTATTTATCACATAAGGGTCTCCTCTGCATATTTCATTTATGCTATAGACTAGGATCTTAAGGGACAGATATTTGTTTTTTGCTTTTTTAGGCATACAATTATTTCTATAAGTCTTATTTTTTTTACTAGTGTTACTGTGCTTCCCCCATCCTGATTGCTATAACCATTGCCATGGAAGTGAAGTCAGGATGACAAGCTGACACTGTGATGTGGTAGTTCAGTAGTGCCGCAGAACTTCTGCAGAAATTACAAACCACTACCTCAGAAGTTCTGCGGCAAATGGTAATCTTGCCGCAGAACTTGGTCCCAGTGTGCCGCAGAAAAGTAGGGGCCTTGCGTATGTATGTATATATGTGTTTCTTTATTTTGGATTTTGTTAACTGGATAGGTTCACTGAGATGAAAAGTCCCTTATTATAAATCAGTATGGAGATGAGGTATAGTGGGGAGTTAGTCAGCTGTGGGGCTGTGGGGTGCTCTTCTCCAAGGTTACACTCTGCCCCATCTGCAAGACCTTTATGGAGCTCCATACTCAGCTTGTAGCAACAAGAGATGTGATATCTCAGCTGTGGCACTGGCTCTGCTGGAGCCCACACCCCAGATGCCCACTGGCCCAGGGGGCTGGGAGATGGTGGGGAATGGCAGGTGAAAGGGTTGCAGGGGTAGCCACAAGGGGTGTGACCAATCTCACACCATTCAGATGGCAAATCCCTTAGCACCCCTGGAAGACACCGAGTTACCGGACTCCATTGAGGGTGAGGAATGCAAAGCCTGTTGAGGGAAATGGGCAGGACAACTTAGTGGCAACTAAGGAGGTGAGCAGGAGAAAGTCAGCAAGGATAGTCTTGGTGATTGGGGACTCAATGATCAGGAGAGTAGAGAGGGTGGTGGGTGGGGGAAGGGAGGAAAGTGAAATGGTCAGATGCCTTCCTGGTGCATCAGCCATCAGGAATATAGCTAGGATAAGGAGAATGATGGAGAAGGGGGAGGGGGATCTGGGGGGTGCTTGTACGCCTGGGTACCAGTGATCTGGCAAACCAGTCTGTGGAGGCAGTGAAGTGGAACTTTAAGAGGCTGGGCAACAGATAGAATAAGCACTCAGCTTCCCTGGCCTTTCCTGAGGTCCTCCCTGTGTGTAATAAAGGAAATGGATACAACAGAGTAAGGAAGTAAGAGACTGAGGAGTTTAATGGGTGATTGAAGGGGTGGTGTCAGGAGGAGGGGTACCACTTTGTGGGAGAGTGGTGGGGCTTCTGGAACAGGAGGCTCTTCAAGGGTGATTACTTTCACCTGTTGAGAGAGGGGGCCAGTGCTCCGGGGCAGAAGTTTGATGTTTACATTGCACATTTAAACTGACTGCGGGGAAGGCAGAGGCTAGGGGAACCACTGAGAAGAGGAGCAAAAATATCACCAACAGCTTAATCTGATTCAAGGTCAGCTGGCATTCATCTGTACCCCCCTCCCCCGGGTCGTGCCTGATAATAGGCAGAATTTGTCTAGTGCACCTACCCAGTCAACAAAAACGAAATAAATAAATAAAATAAATAAAGTGGGAAACCTAGCTAGAGCTCCCCCTGAACAAGGCACTAGTAGCAGCAAGGTGTGTAACAGGAAGGTTGAAGTTAAAATTAGGTTAGGGAAAGAGGCCAATGAGGGAGAGCTGGCAGAGCCTGCATTCATCATGAAAAATTAAAAGCTAAGGAGACTAGGGAAAAATAAGAGAGAAGGAATAGGAAAACACAAGAGTGGAACAGGAGAAAGATGGAAAAGTGTGTGCCTTACAGCTAGGAGTCTGGGAAATAAAATTTGTGAGCTCTAGGTAATGGTGGCAGACACTGAGATGGATCTAGTAGTCATCACAGAAACTTGGGCCACAGAGAATAATGATTGAGACCTGACAGTCCCAGGTTACACCATGTTTAGATTGGACAGAGGAAAATGTAAAGCAGGAGGCACAGCCCTATATGTCAGAGAGGGCATAGAGGCAGTGGAGGATGGAAACATCGGGGGAGGGAATAAGGAAACAGAATTGCTGTGGGTTCAGCTCACTGCATTCTGAGGCAAGAGACTATGAATGGGGGGTGATCTATAGACCTCCAGGACTGCGGGAAGAGAGAGAGAGAGGGAGCGATAAGGAGCTAGGGGCAGAACTAGAAAGAGGGGTGGCAAACGGGGAGATGATGGTGGTGGCAGATTTAAACCTGCTAAATACTGATTGCATCATTCCAGCAGCCATGAACTCCAGAAGTGAGGCCCTACTGGATCCATTGCAGGACTGCCTGCTGGTGCAGCTAGTTAAGGAACCCACTAGGTAGGCTGCCATTCTAAATGTGGTGCTGACCACTTCAGAAGTGATAGGAGGAGTGAGGGTCGGGGAGCCACTAGAATTCAGTAACCATAATTCTATATGGGTTGGCCTGGCCCTTGGGACAAGTAAGCCCTCATCAAAGGCTGAAATCCTGTGCTGGCTCTGTGGTGCAGAGTGATGGAGCATTGCTCTGGCATGCTGGTGATCTGGGTTTGCACTCCGAGCTCAGATGCCAGGAGCAGAGGCCAGCTGGGAGGGAGTCAGAATATCCCTTAGATACCTGTGTAATGCTACTCACCTGCCTTCTCCCTCAGGGAGGTGGACCCCCCAACAGGGATAAGCCGGATCACCAGGGGCACAGACACAATCCTGGGATGGACACAAGATGGCAGTGGGAGGTAAGTCTGGTGGGCATTGGGGGCCAATACTGTGCGACCTGAAGGAGGGGAGCAGGTTGAGGGGTCTGGGAAGGTGCAAAAAAAAAATAAGGACAAAGTCCTAGATTTCAGAAGGGCAGACCAACCAGATGAGGGATCTGGTCTGGGACAAGTTAATCAGTGTGGAGAGCATCAGGGATGTGGACGAAAGATGGGGACAATCAAGGGGACCATTCTCGAGGCAACAAAGTCTTGCATGAGAATGGTAATCACAAGAAAAATATACAGGAGATCAATATGGTTCTCTGGAAAGGTCAGGCAAGCAGTGAGAGCCAAAAAGAAGGCCTTCACCAGCTACAAGGAAAAACAACGGAAGGAGGAATGAGAAGACTACCAAGTGAGAACAAGGGAAACCAAAAGGGTGGTCAGAGAAGCAAAGGCAGACTCAGAGCTGTGTATTGTGGAGGGGGTCAAGGGTGGGGAAAAACAGTTCTTTATATTAGGAATTGTTAGGTTAATAGTGGGAGGTAGGATAATTGGGGGGGATGGGCAGAAAGCAGCCATTCTTAAGGATCATGTTTTGCTCTGTATTCACAAGGGAAGACAGAGGGCCTCTGTCAGAGAGTGGCATTGAGGCAGCTGTAAGCGGGATCCTTGAGATGAGGCAGCAAGTATTTACTTGTGAAATTATTTGGAAAGGTATAGCAGCCCTAAAGATAGAGAAGGCCCTGGGACCAGATAGGATACACCTAAGGGTGCTCAAGGAACTGGCAAAGGAACTAAATGAACCCCTGGTGTGGCTATTGAATAGCTCAGTTCAGAAAGGGGGTAGTTTCAAAAGACTGGAGGATAGCATATGAATATACGAATTTGCCAGCAGATAAGGGCCTTATGGTCTATCGAGTCTGCTTGAGTGTGCAGCTAGCAACCCTTATACTGCAGCTGCACCTCCTTCCCCTCCCCCTCCCCCTCCCCTCTCTCTTACCCTGTCCCATCCCCTTTTGAGCCGAGGTAGTCCTGCTCCATATGGGGGGGGCAAGGAGCAACTGGGTAACTACAGACCTGTCAGTCTTACCTCTATTGTGGGTACACTAATGTAGACACCAGTCAAAGAGGACCTCGCAAACTACCTGGTGAGCAATGAACTCCAAGATAGCAAACAGCACGGGTTCATAGCAGGAAAGTCTCCTCAGACAAACCTGATAGTATTCTTTGACTGGGTAACGAGAGTAGAAGATAAGGGCTATGCTGTGGATTTACTCTACTTTGGGTTTCAGCTGTGCTTTCAACTCAGTGCCTCACAGGAGGTTGCGAAAGGGAATCTAGGGGATATGGGTACAGCAAAAGACACAGATGGGTGAGAAACTGGTTGCAAGGGAGACAGCAGAGGGTTGTGGTTAACGGAGTCAAATCCATGAAGAGAGAGGTCAACAGAGGGATGCCACGAAGATCGGTCCTGGGTCCAGCCCTTTTCAATGTGTTCATTAGCGACATAGGAGAAGGAATCCAGGGCGAGATATGCCTCTTTGCAGATAACACTAAGCTCTGTGGCAGGGTAGACAGTGAGGAGGGGGTTAGGGGGATGCAGAGAGACTTGCAAAAGCTAGAGAGGTGGTCAAAGGTTTTGTAGTTGAAATTCAATGTCAAAAAGTGCAAGGTGATGCACAAATGGCAACAAGAACCAAAGGACAGAGTACTAGTTGGGGGAGGTAAAGCTGTGCATGACCTCTGCAAAAGAGACCTAGGGGGCATCATCAGTGACTCCCAACCAAACCAGTGCAACAAGGTCTACAGTAATGAGTAAGGCAAACAGAATGCTGGGGTGTATAGGAAAGGGCATTGACAGCAGAAGGAAGGAGTTATTACTACCTGTCTATAGAGGCCCCACCTGAAGTACTGTGCCCAGTTCTGGAGTCCTCACCTAAGGAAAGAGAAGGACAGGCTGGAGACAGTGTAGTGTAGGGTGACCAAAATGATTCTGGGCTAGCAGGGTAGATCTTACAAGGATCAGCTCAAGGCACTGAACATGTACTCACTAGAGGCCAGATGAGAGAGGAGAGATATGATAGTAGGGTTGCGAACAGTCCTGTATTTTATGGGATGTCCCGTATTTTGAGGCAAAAATGCCTGTCCCGTCTTGAATCCATACAGGATGCCTGTTTTCCCTTATTTTGGGGTTGGCTGCTTTAAAACTCACTGTCCCAGTGTTCTTAGCAGCTGGAGATAACCGCACCACAGTGTGTATGCATGAGGCACAGTCAGTGATTCAAGTCGGCTCAGGCAGGGGACATCATCAAGAGAACAGGAAGCCTGGATATGCATGCCTTTGTCATGCTGCATCTGTTCTCCGGGAGGACAGACACAGCATGACAATGGCTCCCTGTCCACCTGTGTATGAGAACTGGGAGAACACTGATCGAGCTGCAAGACTCTGTAACTCTGTGCAGTCATCAGCACTACAGTGCAAACTGGTTGGCAGGAGACAAACAGGGTAACCCTCCTGTCTGTTTTGGGTCTGAAACACCTACCAGTCTTGAGTCCTGAGGTCAAATATGAACCTTTTTTCGCTAGCACACCCAGGAACAGGATCTAATATCACACCCTCTTCAGGGAAACGCAGTGCAATACTTAACCCAGTGGGCACCCAACCTGGTTCACAATTCTCCCCTTTTTGACTCAGTTGAGACCTAGGTACTTTTCTTACCTTGTTGCAAAATGGTAACACATTGTAAGCCCTTAACAGTTCTGTCAGTCTTGTCAACACTATCCCAGCATTCACATTCAAAATGAGAAAAGACTCAGGCAGAATTAAGGAAACCAAAAAAAGGTTTCCTAAAATAAAAAAAATAGTAGATGAAATACAAAACACAGAACATATATACATAAATGCTTACAGTCAAAAGAAAGGAAATTACAAAAAAAAAACGCCTTGCAACTGAATTTCTAGTTCTAACTCAGTTTTCAATTGGGTATTACCTATTCTTGACAGAAGTGCCCTTAAGTCCAGAACACAAGTGTGTATTCTCTTTCAAAGTTGGAATAAGAGTGAGCCACAGTCCCCCTCAGACTGATTGGCAATATTGAAAGGTAATCTCCCAACCTCCTTGTGATGTCACAGCACAAGAGGTCACTGTTAGTTCTGTAATTAATTTATTAATCGGTCACATGCCACTGTCCACTGCCAAACATTCCAAGTATTTATATATATATATATATATATATATATATATATATATATATATCATAATTAGTGAGCAGCATGCTTTACGACAGGTCAGAATTACCCCTTTGATCTTCAGAGCAAACTTCCTGACAGCTATTTTCTCCTAGTGGTGAGAAATCTAACAGGTATCTGTCAGACATTGTTTCTTTCCTAATATGTCATAAAATGCACCCTGGATTTCAAAGTAAATGGATGGTTTACAATGTGTTATAATCCAGCCTCTGAAGGAGACTCTTAATTGGAGTTTCCACTGGGTCATGGAGAGGCCATCCCTCCTCACCACACTTTTGAAATTCCAGCTTCCATAGGGCCGTTCTGCTGGTTGCCATATTTTCCAAGCAGACATTCAAAGAACATATATTTATATCAAAAATATAATCATAACTAGTAAAGGGTTAACATGTCACACTCCTCCCTCCTAGATTGAACTTGGGGGAATCTATTCCGAGGTATGGGATGAGTTCCCCAAATTCAGTTCACTGCTCTAAATGACAAGATTACCCATCTGCATTTGTGTTTGCTGCCCCTGCCCTGTGTGTAACAGTCATGTCATATCCCTGCAAGGCAAGGCTCCATCTTAAAAGCCTACCGTTGGTTTTATCCATTTGTGCCAACCAAACCAGAGGGTTGTGATCTGTTTGTACCTTGAAATGCCGCCTGTATAGGTACGGCTCTAACTTCTTTAGTGCCCACACCATAGCAAGGCATTCTTTCTCTACTGTAGAATAAGCCTGCTCCCTGGGAAGTAACTTCTTACTGAGGTACACTATTGAGTGATCTTTCTCTCGGTTAGATGTTTGACTAAGTACTGCCCCAATACCCACATCTGAGGCATCAGTCTGGACTACAAAGGGTTTACCATAGTCTGGACTGGCTACTACAGGAGTACTGTACTGTGCCTCCTTTAGCCATGTAAAGGCTTGCTCACAGGCTGGTTCCCAGATAACCTTCTTAGGCATTCTTTCTTTAACAGGCCAGATAAGGGAGTGACCAGGGCACTGTAGTTTGATACAAATTTCCTATAGTACCCTGCGGTCCCTAGAAAACTCTGAACCTGCTTCTGTGTTTCAGGTCTGGGCCATGCCTCGATTGCCTCAATTTTTGCTTGATTAGGACGGAGCTGTCCCCGGCCTACTACATGCCCGAGGTATGCCACCTCAGCCATGGCCACCTGCCACTTTCAGCTTTTACAGTGAGCCCGGCCCTCTGTATCCTTCCCAGCACTTCCCTTAGGTGGCACAGGTGTTCCTTCCAGCTGGCACTGAAGATGGCAATGTTGTCCAGGTATGCCATGGTGTACTCTTTAGCACCACTTAACACCTGGTTCACCAACCTTTGGAAGGTGGGAGGGGCATTCATAATTCCGAAAGGCATTACCTTAAACTCAAATAACCCTAAAGGAGTGATGAAGGCCGACCTCTGCTTGGCTCTGACAATTAACTCCACCTGCCAATACCCTTTCATCAGGTCAATAGTAGTAAGGTATGTCGCCCCTCCCAACTTGTCCAGTAGTTTGTTTGTCCGTCCATGGCATTGGGTGGGTGTCTGACTTCGTGACTGTGTTGAGTCCACGATAGTCCACACAAAAATGAGTAGAGCCATCTGGCTTGGGATCAAGGGCTACAGGTGAGGCCCAGGGGCTGTGGGATTTCTGGATTATCCCTAAATCCAGCATTTCCTCCACCTCCCTCCTAATGTCCTTTTCGATGGCCACTGACACCCGATATGCTGTCTGCCATATGGGTGCTTGCATCCCTGTCTCTACATCATGTGTCACTAAGGGGGTTAGTCCAGGCTTGGCACTAAACAATGGGGCAAAGTCTGTTAAAACCTCCCTTACTTCCTGGATCTGGTCTGGGGTCAATTGGGGTGACATTTTAATTGCCCCCACAGTGGACTCCCACTTGCTTTCTTCCAGCAAGTCCAGAAGGGGGTCTTCCTCATCCGTCCCCTACCCAGGACTACACAATGCAAAGACCATGTCAGCCTTATTTGCATATGGCTTCATCATGTTGACATGGTACATTCTTAGGGTATGTCTCCTGTCAGGCAGTTCTATGATGTAATTCACATCATTCACCTGTTTGACTACTTTGTACGGTCCTTCCCACTCGGCCTGCAGCTTATTTTTCCAGACAGGGATTAGGACCATGACCTCCTGACCGACAGTGTACGAGCAGGGTCTGGCTCTGCGGTTGTACCATACATCTTATTTTTGTTGGGCTGCTGCCAGGTTGCTCTGGGCTGTTCCCATAAGCTCCTTCAGCTTTTCCCTAAACTTAAGGACATAATCCACTATGGGAGTTCCCTGGGTGGCATGCTAGCCTTCTCAATCCTCCCAGATCAAGTCTAGGGGCCCAATTACCCTGTGTCCATATAACAGCTCGAAGGGGGGAAAGCCCAGTCGACTCTTGGGGCACCTCCCTCTATGCACACAATGGGGGGGAAGGTATTTCTCCCAGTCCCTCCCATGCTGGTCAGCAAATGCTTGGAGCATCATTTTAAGGGTACCATTGAATCTTTCCACAAGCCCATTGGCTGGTGGGTGATGAGGTGTTGTGCATCTCTGCACCACCCCACACTTCTCCCACAAATATTTCATCAGGTCCAACATGAAGGAACCCCCTCGATCAGTGATAACCTACTGCAGGAACCCAACACGGGAGAAAATCCGTAGCAAGGCATCTGCCACTTTGTCTGTCCTCAGTGAGGATAGGGCGACTGCCTCTGAGTACCGGGTGGCATAATCCACCACTGTTAGGATAAACCTCATCCTAGAGGAGCTGGGGTATTCAAAGGCCCCACAATATCCATTCCTACACTCTGGAATGGCTCCTCCACTATGGGTAAGGGAATTAGGGCAGCTTGGATTTTCTCACCCACCTTCCCTATTTCTTGACATGGTGACAAGACCTGCAATACTCCTTCACCTGCTAGGTTAAGTTAGGCCAATAGAAATTCTGGGCCAGTCACTGCATAGTGTGTTCAATTCCCAGATGGCCAGACATGGGACTATCATGAGCAATCTTGAGCAACCACTCACGGTACCCCTGGGGAACGAAAAGCTGCCTGCCCATCACCACTCCCTCTGTCTTTATGTCCTGCATATACAGCAGTCCATTGTCCCAATAAAGTCTATGTTTCTCATCACCTCCCAGTGCTCCATCAGAGTCTGCTTAAGCCCTCAGCCTCCCTAAACTAGGGTAATTTTTCTAAGCAGCTGCAAAATCTTTACACATTCCCAAGGCATGGGACAGGTCCCCTCCAGTTTCTAAACTAGGGTCCCTAGCTCTAGCATCAGGGCATTCAGGGTCAATGCCATCCCTAACACTCTGACAATTGGCTACCCCTCTTTCCTCAGAGTAACCTTCTGTAGCTGTTCTGTTAACTGCTATCTGGGGAATTTCTACCCCCCCCTCGCTATTCTCCATAACAGGAGACACAGGCTGGGGAACCAACCTCCCAAGGTTTTCCACAGAGGTTTCTATGGGGTCCAGGGAACTATAATTTACCTTTGCTGCTTGACTGTGGGTAACTGCACACACCATCCTCTTTTGGAGATTGTTCCCAATAGTCACATCCAGGGCAAGATTTCCTGACACTGCAACTTTTTGCACAGTCTCTCCTGTCTCACCCTAGTCCAGGAGAACACTAGCAAGTGGCAATGTTTTCTCCTCCCCAGTGAATCCCCATACTGTAACAAATTGATTGGGTATAAGCTGTTCTGGCTAAACCAAATCCCCTTTTACCAAAGTCAGGGATGCCCCCTTGTCCCTTAATCCATGGGTCTGTACCCCATTCACAGTAACTGGATATATGTGCTCCTTCATGTTTACTGGCATGCTTTCAGGGATATACAAAAACCCACTTCTTTCCCAGCACCACTTTGTGCACTCTCTGCCTTTTTGGGACACTGCCTGGCAAAATGTCCAGGTTGCTTGCAAAGCCAACATTCATTTCTTTTATCAGACAAATCTTTTCTTTGTTTTGTAACCTGGGACTGCCTGGTTTTGGTGGAGGCAGGGAGGGTTTTAGCTGCCCTGAAGGCATGCTTTTCCCTTCCTGCACTGCCATGCCCACCCCACTCCCTCTCAGAGCAGGTCTGCTCCTGGCATAGCGGTCCAAGAGCTCTGCAGCCTCTTGCACTGTTTTTGGATCTCGGTCCTCTAGCCAGATTTTCAGCTCTGCTGGGCAAGCCCAAAAGAACTGCTCTAAAAGTTCAACATTCTCAATTTTCTCTACAGAGTCTGCTTGTATCCCTTCCCACCAATGTTTTAAAAACTGATGTTGTTGGGTGGCTAGCTTCTCGTAGCTCATATCAGGGCTTCTCCTGAGCATACAGAATTTAATTCTGTATGCTTCTGCTGTCAAATCATATTTTTTTAACAAAGCGGCTTTAAGTTTGCCTTAATAATTACTGTCCTGATTGTCCATTTGACACAATGCATCACGAGCTTTCCCAGTAAGCAGCAGGGATAGCTGGAAGCTCCAGGACCCTCTGGAAATATTTGCCTGAATGCATGTTTTTTCAAATGAGTTTAAAAATGCATCCATATTCCCACCCCCCTTTAAATTCAGCTATCAATTTAGAATTTAATTTGTAACCCAGTCCTGGAGTTCCAGGTGCATCCATGCTGCTTACCTGCTCTGGCGCTGGTCTTTGGAGTTGTAGCTTCTCCAGTTCAAATTTCCTCTGGCACTCTCACTCCTCTCGCTCAGCCTCTCTCTGAAGCTGTCACTCTTTATCCTTGGCCACTCACTGTTCTCGCTTGGCTTCTCTCTGAAGCTGTCGCTGTCTTTCCTCTCGCTCCATCTCCATCTTCCTTTGTTCAAGCTCCATTCACTGCTGGGCTTCGAACCTTTTCTGCTCAAACTCCAGCTCTATTCTCTGCAACTCCATCTGCTGCCTGATCTCTTCTGGCTCCAGCATGGTGGTGACCTTCCCCTGCTGCTGTGGCTCTCGGCTTACACTGGTCCCGCTGTCCTCCTCCCTGGGTCTGGACACTGCGATGGATCCTGACCCCTCCACACCCATGGTCTGGTCCTTTCCAGTCACCAACTGTGACTTGAGGTCTTGGGCATCGGCTGCCACAAGATCCTCCATGAGGTGCTGCTTGTTTCGCCCCTCACAACAGACTCCTCTCTCCTGGCACAACTGCCTCAGGTAGTCTGTAGTGTACTTGCTGTAGTTGGAAACCCGCTTCTTCCCTAATCTACAGCTACACTAGTTTACACCCCCCAAAAAATAAAATAGGTAGGGAACTTAGACTGTAACCACAATGATATATTTCTTTATTTTTAAATCACTGCCTTATTTTGCATGTGAGCTGTTACAGTTATCAATCTGACACATTGGACTGTTAATGCTCGTGTTACCAAATACTTTTAAATCACACCGCTGCCAACCAGATCTGTCACAAATGCACTCTGCAGGTCAGGCCCTCTGCTCCCACAGTGCCAAACCTTGAAGTGCAATATGATAACAGGAGACAAACAGGGTAACCCTCCTGTCTATTTTGGGTCTGAAACACCTACCAGTCTCAAGTCCTGAGGTCACATATGAACCCTTTTTCACTAGCACGCCCAGGAATAGGATCAAATATCACACCCTCTTCAGGGAAATGCAGTGCAATACTTAACCCAGTGGGCACCCAACCTGGTTCACAATTCTCCCCTTTTTGACTCAGTTGAGACCTAGGTACTTTTCTTACCTTGTTGCAAAATGATAACACACTGTAAACCCTTAACAGTTCTGTCAGTCTTGTCAACACTATCCCAGCATTCACATTCAAAATGAGAAAAGACTCAGGCAGAATTAAGGAAACCAAAAAAAGTTTACCAAAATAAAAAAAAATAGTAGATGAAATACAAAACACCGAACATATATACATAAATGCTTGCAGTCAAAATAAATGGAAATTACAGAAACAAAATGCCTTGTAACTGAATTTCTAGTTCTAACTCAGTTTTCAGTTGGGTACTTCCTAATCTTGACAGAAGTGCCCTTAAATCCAGAACATAAGTGTGTGTTCTCTTTCAACGTTGGAATAAGATTGAGCCACAGTCCCCTCAGACTGACTGACAATACTGAAAGGTAATCTCCCAACCTCCTTGTGATGTCACAGCACATGAGGTCACTGTTAGTCCTATAAATTAATTTATTGATCAGTCACATACCACTGCCCACTGCCAAACATTCCAAGTAAAGATATACAGTATGTGTGTATATATATATATATATATATATATTTCCTAATTAGTGAGCAGCATGCTTTATGACAGGTCAGAATTACCCTTTGATCTTCAGTGCAAACTTCCTGACGGCTATCTTCTCCTAGTGGTGAGAAATGTAACAGGTATCTGTCAGAAATTGCTTCTCTTTTAATATGTCATAAAATGCATCCTGGTTTTCTGGATTTCAAAGTAAATGGACGGCTTACAATGTGTTATAACCTAGCCTCTGAAGGAAGCTCTTAATTAGAGTTTCCACTGGGTCATGGAGAGGCCATCCCTTCTCACTACACTTGAAATTTGTCATGGCTTGTGGGTGAACTGATGGACACTGACACAGAGTTGTAAGGTGTTGGAAAGGCAACTGCCAGACCAGAAATTTATTGCAGACAAAAATGAACTCAAAAAGCCGTCAAAAGCAACTACATTTCAGCAAATAAAATACAAAATGAACAAAAACAACATCAAATAGAATTCAACTCCTGCTTTCTTGAGGCACAGGCAGCAATAGTCACCTCATCAGCAAATAGAGTTGGCTACAGGTCTGGAAAGGAGCAGACCTACACAGCTGATCCCAAGAGGAATCTGAGGCCTCCCAGCGAGGATACCTCTTTTATAGCAAAACATAATCATGTGACTATTGCTGTCTCCTCCCTCAAACCATCTAGTACAGCAAAATGCTTACAAACATTTTATTATTTCAGTACTATTAGCTCAACTGAATGCATGTCTTTTACATGTTTACAAATGTTTCAGTTCATAAAACAAAACAATATAACAGATAAAACAGCTTTGCTGCAGAAACAGGTGTCTCCTCCCCTTCCCCCAACTATAACTAAGGGAAGAGAAGGGCCGGCTACCTCCTAAGGAGCCAGCAGAAACAAACAGCCACAGAGAGAGAACCACACCCAGTCCCTGTGTTTGCAGGTAGGAGTGAACTTTAGGTGTCTAACAGTGAGAAAGGCTGTTTGTTTACAATGAAAGCAACTTAAAATACAAAGAGTTAAACTATTTTTTATGCTACCTTACCAGAACCACAGACAAAATGCACTTTGGGGAAAAACATTGCAGACTGCAACACACGGTGTTTCAAAGTGGGTAACCTTTAGCAGTTTCACAACACACAACTTCTGAAATCTAGCTACCTAGCAAAGTGCTTTGTGTTATAAACTCTAAAAAGTATGCTTTATTTGGAGGTCTGGGAGCAGGGCTTTTTTTAAACAAACACAAACATGTTTTAAAACCAGCAGCTACACCCACAGTCTCATGTGTAGTTTCAACTCAAGTTCCTGTGCTTAAACTATGCTTTTTAAAACACAAACCTCAGTGAATGTGACAAGGGAAGGCTGGTACTTGTTCTTATGCAGAGAAAGGAAAAAGCACTAGACTGCTAGAAAAGGAATACAGAAAAGAAGCACCCATTTTTAACTCAGGTGGCCAACCTGAAAAAATGGGGCAGTAGAGAAAAAGGAAAAGCAGAAAAAAGACAGATACTGTATGCTACTGCAGTAGACTTTTATTTTAGAAAACAGAGAGCATATGAACATAAATACCAGGCACCCTTCCACAAAATTCCAGCTCCCATAGGGCCATTCTGCTGGTTGCCATATTTTCCAAGCACACATTCAAAGAACATATATTTATATCACAGATATAATCATAACTAGTAAAGGGTTAACATGTCACACCGGGTGCCTTTCTTTTGGGGGGGTGGAGGGAGAGGGTCCTTTCTCTGTCCACAGTGCAGTCTCCTCTGCACACTTCATAGGCAGTGCAAGCTGCAGCTGGAGGGGGGAAGTTTAGGGCTGGAGTCTGAAGATGAGGGGAGGGCCCACAGCAGGAGCATGCCTGGCTCACTGGCTGGCTTCAGCTTGGAGGACTCGGATAGAGTTGGAAAGGGTGTCTGGTCCTGAGGACTTGGGAGGCTAAGCAGCGGAGTGGAGGTGAGGATCAATGAGGGTAGGTCAGCTGGTGGCTGGGCTTGGACTAGGCACTGCTGGGGGGAGGGGACTGGGATGGAGTTCTGGATGCCAGGACCGGGAATACTAGAGTAGGAGGGTCGAACCAGCCAGATAATGGACTCTCAAGAGGAGACTAGGGGATCTCTGAAGGTGGTCTCCAAAACAATAAGCCATTTTTCAGCCTACTATTCATTCCTATGATGTAGGCTGAGGTCTCTCTGTCTCGGAGCACTCCTCACCAGTCCAGAGCGCATGTTTAATTGCTTGTGCTTGCTGACCCCACACATAAAAGATACTGTACAGTATGCTCAAAAATTAAAAGCAGAAATTCAGTGATACCAAAAAAAGATTTAAGTTGACACAAAGTCATTAGTTTCCACAGTGTTTTGAGCTTGTATCTTCAAGTTTGATGGTGTCCTACACTCCCCCAGCTGTTTAAGAGGAGTGGGATAGATTTGATATGCAAGAGTGCACTGCATAAAAGAGAATTCAGCAAGAACTCTGTGGAACAATGAAGTGAAGTAAGATGACGACGAATTAATGATAACACTAATCATGTTCAGTGTTGCTCTATTTGCTCATTATCTTTTTATTAAGGATTGCACCAGTGTTTAGATGGACTTTCTGGCACCTTAAATCACATACGTTGAAAAATGTACTACAAAAATAGATTATTATTGAGGTTGCCATACCCGATTGAATGAATACATTTCCATGATGTCTGCCTTGGAAGTAGAGGGGAGGAGGCAAGGGGTTGGGGGTCTGTCCCTTATTTTTGAGATCCAATGTTGGCAACCCTATATGATAGAGACCGTCAAGTTTCTGAAAGGAACGAATAAGGTAAACTACGAGGAACTATTTAGCATAAGTAGTGGATCAAGGACAAAGGGGCATGAGTGAAAACTGATGGGGAGAGATTCAAGAGGGTAGTGAGAAAGTTTTATTTTGCACAAAGGGTAGTGGAGCCATGGAACAATCTGCCCGCTGATGTGGTGGGTGATTTCAAACACAACTGGGACAGAGTGAAGGCCATAGTGATTGCTCAGGATGATAGTGATATGGCAGTGAGCGTGGGGGTGGATAGTGCGGGTTAGAACCCTGTATGTACAATAAATAGGTCCCAGGTTTGTTAGGGTTTATGGGCAGACTTGATGGGCCAGTGGTCTTTTTCTGCCATCATTGTCTAAATTTCTATGTTTCTCTGTATGCCAAGGGATTTTTCAGTCTATTTTACTCAACTTATAGGTAAGTATATGTATGTATGCAGAGTCAGATTCCATTAATTACTCACACTTTTGACAGATTTAGACTAACTGCTTTTCCATGTCTTAGGTATAAGTACATTTTCAACACCATATTACATTTCAACACCATATTAGCATAGATGACTTTGAATCAAAGGTCACTCTAAAGGATAAGTCCAGAGCTAATTGCAGAGGAACTGTGGTCTAGGTCTTAGAGCACCTGCTTGGGAACTAGGAGATCAGGGTTCAAACCTCACCAGAACCAAATACTCAGTGTGACATTGAGAAACTCATGTTAACCTCCCAGTGTTCCAGTCAACCCGGCTGTGGAAATAGAATTACCAGAACACCAATAAAAACTAGATTCTGCATTACAACTTTTTTTTATTCTTTGACAACCGGGTAAGGCCCACTAGGCTCAATCCCTGTTTTCAAGGGAGACCCAGGAGCAGTGGGGATACTAAGTGACTTGCTTAGGGTCACACAATATACAGGTGGAGTTTGAGAGAATAAAACCCAGGTCTGCTGGATGTACCAAGCTCATTAACAGCTCATTGCTCTAACCTCTTGGCTATACCGCCAGCTCCAACTTGACAAGCCTGGGCAAACAAATTTAAATAAAATCAACTGAACCTGAATGTCTAGCAACTTCATCTGGAATTAGACTAGCACTGTTTAGGAACAAGTATTGTTTGTGTTGATCATCGGGGAAAGCAACTGTGGTAGACATAAGCACATCATACTACAACAAATACAGTCTATAAAATATTACTATACATTAAAATAAAAGCTGCAGATTTGTACATGAATGTATCAATTTGCATATAACTGCACTGCATAAAGAAATGCGGTTTCCTTTCTTCCAGTACAGGGTGGGAGGGATTTTCATTAGCTTGCACTCCTTAATAAATGTATGCCAAGAGATTTTCCAGTCTATTTAACTCAGCCCTTAACAAGACAGAATCAATTTATGATTAAGGGTCTGTGTCACAAAGGGATTTATTGCTACCACAGTGAAAAATATAATGAATGATAAAACACATAGAGTACAAATTATGCTGCTAGGAGACGGAACTAGAGATGTGCAGACAGACAGTCTTCCACCAAAACTAACAGCTCGCAGATGATATATTAAAGATGAATTAAACATTTCTGGGTCACTCAAATTCTGAAAGCCCTTAAGAAGGTCTTTCAAATGGGGTATTGGGCTTACCTGTGTGTAACCCTCGGGACCCCCAAGGGTTCCTAGCTAGAGTCCCAGCACTCTGCTTTTTGGGCCTCTGGGACTGCCAGTACCAGTCACGCCCCAAGGAGCATGATAGTCAGGGGTTAAAAGATTACTTGCATTTTGGTATAACGGAGAAGGGGAGAGATAGAGAAGTAGAGCAGTAGAAGGAGGAAGGAGTAAGTCTTTCCCACAGCACACCCTAGTGGTGGGGGTTTTGCTGCAGCACATTCCCTGATTCTATAACCCGTTCTCGGGCATGATAGAATACTCAGACTGGCCTACCTTCTAGGTCAAGCACTCAGCCCTGTAATTATGAACAATATGGGGTTTGGGAGGAATGTTCATCAGTGACCTTATCCCTGGAAGGTAACCATTAATGGCACTCCTTGGGAGGCTTCCAGAGGGTTGGCAGTAAAAGTGAGGGGAGACTGCATAAATGGAACTTACATGCGGTGTCCATTTGGACATGTATTCCATTTTCTAGTAGACAGCACAGTATGTAATGCACTCAAAGGGGCAAGACATGCCAGTGCTCAGTGCCACTCTAGGACTGAGATGCAGGTGTCTATTTCAAGCTCATAAAAATCAGGCATTTGTTTTCCAGAACTGCAGTCAGACATCAACTGCAGTGCATGCTAGGGAGTTGGTTAAGCACTCCCATATCTCCAAATAGAATTAAGTGTAAGGGCCGGGCACCCCCTATGTCTAGCAGGATACAGTGGCATCTTGAAACATTGCCATTTCTTTATCTTTGCCACAACAGGTCAGGGTGAATGGGGACAAGGGGCAACCAATATACATTTCTGGAGCACCACAAACTATGGGTCTTATGCACTAAAATGTGGAAATTGCACCCTGAGATGTAACGCCGGTGCACATATATACACCCCAAATGCCAGAACAACTACATGTTATACAAAAATGTGCATGCAGGAAAGGCCGAGGTATGGGCATGGCCTACAGACAAGTACACTGTCATGTGGAGGGACTGCCAGGCAGTCCAAAAATACCCATCACCCCACCCCTTGACCCCACCATATATGGGCATGGGCACTGCCCCATGCGTAAACAATGAAGTGAATACTATGATGGACAAAGGAGAACAGGTAGTAGCAGTGGATGGTGATACAGCTCTTGTGGTACCCGGCCCAACACTAGGGACCAATGGCACAGAACAGGGAGCCACTGAGAGGTGTGGAAGTCACCAGGCAAGCGGTGGTGCCCAGTCATAGTCCACGAATTTCACAGGCTGGCAGGTGGCAGCCATGGTGGTGAATATTCATAAGAACTATGCCATCCTATATGGTGCAAAGTCCCACAATGCACTTGCCAAGATAAAAGCCTGCCTGTGGCTTGGTATTCAGACCACTGTAAATTCAGCAAGTCCAGAGGCATGGACACTGTCGGCCATTCAGCACAAGGTCTTCATGGATGACCCACCTTACACTATTGATTACTGGTCGTGCTTTGCATGCATTTGCTAGAATGGATAATAAGGACAATATGGACTATGATAAAGTTAAGGGGGTGTTTTTGAAACATTTTGAGCTAACTCCTGAGGCTTATAGATGAAAAATTAGAGAGTTAAGAAAAGGCCCAGGAGACAGCTATGAATAATTGCATGTTCAAATGTATAACAACAAGACAGCCTCGAAACTCACTCCCCAAACACATACATATGAAAATCCAAAACAGATAAGAGTGTGAGAGAATTATAATTTATTAGTCTATATACTGTACTTACACCCTACATAAGATGAAAAGGCTGTACAGGTGTCATCCCTACAGTCCGTTACTAATGACCCAATGGCATTGTGCTCCCTTCTGTTGCAGTGTTATCAAGGATTAGTGTGATTTTTGAAATCCGCAAGTAAACATTATGTCATCCATGTCATCTTTATGACACCCCTCCCAGCTATAAAATACATATTCAAACATATACAAAATCACTGACTAATACACATAGTTCCTATCTAAAAAAACAGACACAGAAAAAAGCACAAGCAGATTCCCCCAAGGAAATGAATGGACTTAATTTCAGTATGGTCCTTATGAATGGACTCAGTTTCTCTAAGGTCCCACCGACTTCCATCATGCTAGATTCAAAACAGCACCCCTTCCTTTCTGGGGTCCAGTAGAGTCCTCATATAGTCCAAATATCTTGATAGACTGGAATTCAATAATATATCCAAGTCCAAAAAATAGATAACAGTTCATGCTGGGAGAATCCACAATACAATACAATGGCTTCCCCACAGGAAGTTTTATTTATAAAAACTAATTGCCATTTTCTATCTCCTCTACAGAATGAGAGGATAGTGGTCGTTTACTCTTTTGGGGAAGCCTTTATATTGTATTGGACTTGGATATACTATTGAATTCAGATCTATCAATTTTATTATTATTAGTTATTGATTGTGTGATGTCATGATACTTTAAACACTTCCCAGTCCCTACATGAATGGTAGAGTCTCTTGGGGGTTGCCAAAAAGAGACATGCCTTCTTTTTCCAGGGAGAGGAGATGTGATGGGAATATGTCAATGTTGATATAAGCTTCTTTTTGGTTGCTGTAATTATTTTTCTTTCTACTTAATTTCATAGAAGTCTTTCTGTTTAGAATGGCATAGGACAATCAAAAATGGAGTGCAGGTCACATGTCCCAGCAGCTATCCTGGGAAACCTAAAGGGAAAAACACTTGCCAGATGTGAGGGTGCTATTTTTCCCACAGAGACATCAGTGCAGATAGACAAAGAACCTCAGTGTGCAAGCACTGAGGCAATGGTTACCCCAAAGGACATTGGCCGGGAAGCCAAGTTTCAAAGAAATACAGACTCACACATACCCCCATAATGCAAAGCATCATGGGCTGTATATGCAAATCACCACAGAATATTATGCTGGTTCAACTTTAAGCAGAAATGCATGGTGTCGAAAGTCCTCTCACACAGTCTGCAAAGGGTGCCAAAAGAAGACACAAACATGTGTTTAATCCTACCAGGACTCATCAGTGTGCCTCGCCTGTGTGGCACCCCAGTGGAATGAACCAGCTACCCTAAGTAGTGCAGATAGGATGTAAACAGAGTAATAAAGCTGTGAGTAAGGATGTGATGAGGTGTGGAAAGGGGCAATTAGGCCTGGTAGATGTGATTACACACATGCACCATGCACTCATGTGGATAGGGAATACTGAAGAGGGCTGTTACTCCAGGGAGAGGGCTCATCCCACTGCCCTGAGTACTTAAACAGAAGAGGTGAATCTCACCTAGCTATCTCTGACTTCCTGTAGACTTTGAAGAGGACCTTGGATCTATCTTGGTGAGTGATCCCAGAGGATTGAGGGCTCTGCTCTATAGTTAGCTTATCTGGGTGAGGAAAGAGCAATCATAGCGAATCTTTTCTTTCAAGTTAGCTGGCAGGTAAATATAGATCAAGTGGGAGAGTAAGTTGTGAGCTTATTTAATCAGTAATCCATCTGTTCAAACTGGGTTATTTTCTTTTCCTGACAATGTATATGTCTGGTTATTGTACATATCTTTTTTGCAATATATGTAGCATTTAGCAGTAAAGAAATCTATTTTTATAGAACCCATGGTTGAGCATCCTTATTGTGAAGGTAAATGTAATATTTCTGCTGGCACGCTGAGAATTCTGTTTAAAGTCTGCCATCTGAAGTGCACGCTACCGTATATATTACTGTGTTTGACTTTTCACGTTCCTAAGCAGGACAGAGGAATTTTGCTGGTATAACCAAGTGGTGGCAGTGGAGAAGTGAATCAGACCAAACTACCCCAGAAGTTGGTACAGCCCGAAGTCACACTAACTCATTACCATTTACCCTAACATAACCAAACAGTACACTCAGCCACACTGAATAAAATAGTGACATATCGTAATGGTGCCTCAGAGTCTGAGAAGAAATCAAAAAGCAATAATCAGTGTCCCAAAGTTCAAAATTCAATTCTAAAACAGGAAGAAAACCCCCCATAGTAAAACAGTGTCTTGTTTTCACCAGAACTGGGTTCAAAATAGCCAAAAAAGAAATCATATATTGTAGGCAGCACTCTCACCACTGCCTTACACACAGTTCGTGCCCAGAAAATAACATAAAAGATTGAGCCAGCAAGCTCACCCATCACTCACTGGCAACCTGATCCAGAGTCCTCCTTCCAAGTTGGCAGTCCTTTAACAGTCTTTCGACAGTTTCAGGCAAGTAAAGTAATTCAGCCCTGACAGATAGATGGTAAATAGCCAATCCCAGGAAAGCATATTACCCTGGTATTCTTGATGTTGTGGACTTGCCATCCTCAAACATTTCCGTGGCTCAGTCCCTAAATCTCCACCATGGGATAGATCCTAGGACTTTTACACTGATGGTCCATTGTCCCAGCAGGGTCAAAAGGCTCTGACACTGTCTTCAGCCACCACCTCTGTGGCTCAGCTCCTCCAGCTCCAGTTCACTAGCCCAGCAACAAATGCTCCTGCAGACCCCACAAAGCCTGCCTCCCATTTCTTATTCCACCTGAAGCTGGGACTCACAATGAGTGAGCAGGGTCAGATTAACAATAGGGCAGACTAGGAAGTTGTCCAGAGCCCTGAGCTTGAGGGGCCTCCAGAATTTCCTTTTTTTCCCTTCTTCCCTTCTTCCCTGGCTTAGTTTTTTTTCATAGCTATTGATGCTTGTCAGTGCTTGACACCTGAGTGGGGGGTTGTCTCCTTTGAAGCTGGGCAGCCATACTACTTCCTCACACTTTGATTTACACACTGAAGTGAGTAATTAAGCAGCAGACAGCCTGATCATCCATGCACAATAGAAAGTACTGTACCTCTGGTGATCGGACTGTCTCCAGCATTAACTACCCACTTCAATACAACTCCTGGAGCCCCTGGCACCAGAAATCCTCCCCACAATGGCACTTCTCACCTTCTGAATCAGAAGCTGGTCCTTAATCAGTCAAGCAGTGCTTTGAACTCTGCCGTGGCCAGGCGATTGCTTCCTCTGTTTGTAAATATCTTACCATTTCTCTTTTTGTTATAAGTAAAACAAAAGAGAAGTGATGAGATATAAAATAGGGCCCAATGCACACTGCTGTCCCAGTCCCACTGTGAGTGACTCACTGTGTCCTTCTTACAGTAAGCTGCAGTGCTTTGAGTGCTGCTCTCTTCTGCATCTCATTCCCTGCTCTGCTGCCTTGGGTTCTCCTTATTCTTGCTGCGCCCAGTCACCAACCTGACTCCCTTCTTGGTTCCAACAGCTCCAGCCTCTATCCTCCTTGCATCCCACCTTAAAAACACTTGCCACTAGTCTCAGTCCTGTCCACTGACTGCCTGCCCTGGCCACACCAGCCCAGACAGGCCAAGGGGACCATCCGTCACCTGCTGCTGCTGTACAACACTGCCTGCACCTGCTGCTTGGACAGGTAAGGAGAGGGGCGTTGCAATTTGGCTGTGGTTGTATATATCTTCCTTACATTGAAAACAGTTTTCAATGTCAGGATCACACTGAACGAGCTCAGCTTCCCAGTTTGCAGTGCACATGCCCAAGGGGGGTAACAATTACAGCAGACACAGATGCAGTCCATAGACTGACAAGACTAGGTCAACTCCTTCAGTTTCACAGTTTTTTTAACACTAGTCAGAGCTACCACTCATTACTAATTTAAACAGCAGTCCACTTTATTTTATTCACATACTGTACATATAGCAAAATACTGCTCTCTTAGAGCCACATAGCTGAGCTGAGGTGCTTTGTACAACAGGATGGCTACTTGTAAAGGAATGCTACTACACCTGCAAGATTTGTGTATGTTTTTGGACCAGCCAGCCAACTGTTTTTTGAAGATCTAAGGGAGTACTATGGTGCTTTATGTATGTGAATAAAATAAAGCAGTCTGCTGTTTAAATTAGCAATGAGTTGCAGCTCTGATTAGTGTTAAAAAACTGTAAAATTGAAGGTGTTGACCCGGTCTTGTTAGTCTACAGACTGCGTCTGTTTCTGCTATGTTTGTAACCCCCTTGGGTACATGCACTTCTAACTGGGAAGCTGAGCTTGTTCGGTGTGTTTTGACGTAAAGAATTTATGTATGTGAATGAAATAAAGCGGACTGCTGTTTAAATTAGTAAAGAGTTGCAGCTATAACTTTCTTACATATCTATGTTGTTTCATCTATTATAGAACAAGTATAATAATGTCATGAGGTCAAGCTAGAACTAGTGCCACAGATATTTTAACTTATTTCACTTTTAAGGCATCATAACTCCCTGTTAACTTTTGTAATCCTAAGATTGCACGATAAAAATTAAAATAATTTCATTTTCTCATCTATATTTACAAATTTAAGTATTCAACCCTATATGCAAATAGAATTAAGCAGTTAGACATTATTAACAAAAAATGTACAGATCAGTCTCACAATATCTTAATATAATGCTGTTTCATGGCATGTGTTTTCATTGGATAAATAACAGTGTTTACATGCAGAGTGTACCTTGTTACTGAACCTGAAAGGAAAAAATCTTTTTAATTCTGAGGAAAGATCACTTATACGTCTGCAGCTTAACAGTATGATATTTGGATGCAATGCTCCTTGATATTTAGTGAATTTTGAGAATCCATAGCTGCTCCCATGCAATTTGCATGTAAGTTTGATCGTTCACTGTGTTGCTCTGATCTGTTTCACGTCCCCATTCCACGCATTGAGGAATCTGATTGATGCTTTCACCTAACATTCGTGCCATTTTTGCTTCCCATTGCCATATACACCTATCCAAATGAAATGGTTGCTTGCTGATCCCTTGGCCATGTTCACTGGAACTATAACTATTTGGGGTGAGTGCAGATGTGGCTCTGAGAAGAACTAGTTTACATGCATTCATGACTTTGGAATTAGTCCTGTTTCATGTTAATCTATAGAAAACGTCTTCATGCTGGGGCTTGCACAAAATCACTGTCACTTGACTGGTTTTCCAGGAGTGTTTGGACTTTCCTGTTTTTCTTTTAGACATTACTAAAAACGTTCTTATTGATAATGGAGAAGATGAAATAATAATTTTATGTCCTTAAAAATGAATAAAAACTCGTGCTAGCACATTCTATATTAACTTGATTGAGGGAGTATTTTAAGTTGAAGCATAGCTAAACTTAATCAATTACTAGGTACATTATTAATTATATCTGCTATATATCACACTAGAATTATACAGAATAGATCCTTTACTTTACCAACTTTATTCTCTGAGCAACAAAAGAGAAAGATGCTTAATAAAAGTCTTAGGTTTCTGAGGTTGCAACACAAAGTTCTCTATGATGGTGGTGGCAATCCCTCACAGACGGGAGGACTTTAGCAATCACTTTGATCTGGGTGATATTAAGATACTGCCAGAATTTGAATTCAGGGAGACAAACAATGGGCCCTATGCATGGTGCCAAGCGTGCCTGCGGGCAGACGCGTTGGTATCATCCTATGAAGTCGCAGATGGATACCCATGCAGCATTCACAAAGGCATGCAGCAGTTAAGTGCCTGATCCCCTGGCTGCATGGACAGCAATGCGCCAGTGGCAGGTGGCATTCTGGGGGCATGCCAGCACTACATGGCATGTACAATGCTGCAATGTGTGGCATGCCAGGGGGTGCAGTAGGGTGCAAGCTATGCCAGGGCAGACCCTGCCATAACCCACTGCACACCCCATGGTCAGTGCCCACCAAACGTGGGGGGACCAGGACAAGGCCCTCCATACCAACCCTGCCCACTAGGCAGACAGAGAGGGAAGGGGTAGTGAGACAGGTGAGTGCCCGACACAGCACCAGAGCAGAGGCACTGGGATGTTGTGGTGCCAGGTGGGGGGGTGGACGGTGACACAGCCCTCCTATGGCGGCATTGAAGTATGGCTACAGTGGGGTGGGGCACAGCTGCTGTTGTGGGGTTGCAGACCAGGGACAGGGTCCACACATTGGGGTCTGTCAGTGCACTGGGAGGGCTCTGGGAGACTAGGGCTAGGCTGGTGGGCAGACTGGCCATTGGGGACATGCTGCATGGGTCCAGGTGCCTGCAGTAAGCATGTACCACCCCAGAACCACACCTCGCAAGGGATCCACTGTGGGTTCTGGGATGGGCATCCCATTGGATGCCCACCTGAGACTGTGACTCTGCCCCCAGCTGCCCTGCAGAGTCCTGAGTGCCGGGAGGGGAGGAGCCATGGACAGGTGGGCGCCGGTTGTGAATACTGGCATGTGTGCACCTGTCTGCGGATGCACAGCTACACGGCTGGGGTACTTGACTTTTTTGCATACCTCCACCCACATCGTGCATAGTGCCCAATATTTGTAGTATTCCCAAGGTTTGACTATCAAACCTCGGACATACTACAAATGTCGGTTGACTGGCTGAATATCTTAAAATGTTTTTATCAGGTGATTTCCCTAAGTAGCACTCTTTAAGATGCATTACACTTGAAGTGAATAATGCATTTCAAAGGACGTCTCACTCTTTTTGTTCTCACCCTAAGATCAAAAGTTACATTGCATTTCAAGGGATCAGTTAAAACATTTCTTTTTTCTTAGTCCCCCTTGCCCTCAGCTTGATGTGCAGACATTGACAGCTATGAATATATGTTCTGAAGAACTGGACATTGACTTGGAAAAGGAAGACATCATTTTCATTTTTAAATGGCCACCCACACACATAAGGTCAGGCAGCGCTAACCGTTTAGTGAGGTTGGTGCATGCTGTCCACTGTGCGCTGGTTAAGCCACTATTCTGTTTTGCAGTTTAAAACATTTTGAGTGTGCCACTGTTGCCTTCAATGGAAACCATCAAATATTATATTAAAATCCTGCAAATTAAACAGCCAGCAATGAAAAGGGGTAAAATGCAATGTGATCCCCAAAAGCCCCCGATCTGCTGCACTGCTGCTTTAAATAGTTTTATGGGGCTTGCCACAAAATGCTCTATGCTGTACTCAGTTTGGGAGTTCTAAATATTTCACTACTTCTCAGCATTCTTAACATTTTTGTTATTAGCTTGCCATACTGGCCCCTGAGCTTTATGGCTGCTGAAGAGAAATGTACACAACATGTATTTAGACATCATTGTCCATGTAGAATGCAACATTCTACTTGGACAACATGGTATTTAAATTCCATGTAAAGTTCTCTTTGGCCACCATAAAGCTCAGCGGCCAGTACGGCAATCTAATAACAAACATTTTAAAAGCACACAAACATTTATTCTTATTAAAAAAAAGAATGCATTAAAAGCTGTTATACAATGGTGTGTGAAAATCCTGTAACCTCATTGTTCAAAACATGTCACATGACCATGGGTAAATCCTGCATTACCCACGGCTGAGGAACTGCATTTATAAAAAATATAATTAAACATATGTTCCACTTATTTTACACATGGGTCCATTGTATAATCGCAATAAGGCACTCCAGTGTGTGAGTTATTGGGGATTTACCCACTTCTTGTGTGGTTAAGTCACTCGGCTGCACCTCGTGACACACCACACAAGGTGTGAGTAAATCCCCAATAACCCACACCCTGTTGTGCCTTATTGCGTAATTCCAAACACTTGCCACGGCAACTTTGTTCTGCACATGGGTAAGGCATGGTAAAGAGTTTTTAGCAGACTTTTACAAATGTTTTTATGCAAGAATTTGCTAGTTCTTTTCAGTTTGAGAACCAGTGCAGATGTAATAAAGAACATTATTATCTTACCATAAGCTTTATAAGTTTATTTAACTTTTGCATTTGCAATTACTTATAGTATAAGTCTTCCGTATTAAAAAAAAAGCAGGCCACTCTTTTGGGTCACCTAGAACCCCCGCCAGCACTCTACTCCTGCCGCCAGCCACCACCCCACATGTCAGCTCCCCTGGGTAACCCAAGATAACCCTTCATCTGATGGGTCACCCCCAAAGGGGAAGGTACCCAAGGGACCAGCCAGCACAACTTGTTTGGCCCAGGTGCTGCTGGGGTGGACCGGGCTAGTCTGGGGCCTCATGGTGGTGGAGGACCAGCAACTGTCATCCAGTTGGCCAGGAAGACATTTCCTGATTTTACCCCCTGGAGTGTGATGTTCGGTACATCAAGGCAGGGCTGACGTGCATCACGCTCCCTATGTAGTGGGACCTGATGTGCTGCCATATCCCTGGCCTCTGCCAGAGATCAGTAGACACCAAGTCATGGATCCTTACTCCCCCCAGGAGATGGCGAGCCATCATGGGACGCTCGTTATCTCACTTAAGTTAATCCTCCCGACACCCTGGTCCGTTCCTGAACCTGGGTCGTCGACGTCTTAAAGCAGAAATCTAACTGCTGCATTTTTGCATTTTTTAATTATTTTTACAATAAGATAAAGGTTTAAATTGATATTTCTATAATCAAATGTTGTTGTACACATTTAAAACTACATAGTGCAGTATCTTTCAGATGTAAGAGATAATTGCTGGGTTTTTTTTGCTTTGCAGTCAACCAGAAGAAATGCACGTAAGCAATCTGCCACTGATTTTATCAGCTGTACAAAGAACAAGAACAGAACTAAAGTGATTTACTGTTTTGTGATAATTGCACAACGCTGGAAAATAAGCACGTGGTGCCGCTACTTCAGTATGTATATGCTGGAAAATTGTCTTCCAACTTGGACAATAAAGTCATCTAGTATGTCATCTAGGGTGCCTTGCACCTCATTAACTTTTCAGAGACTCTTTCATGGTCAAGTCCCTGGCTCTGCTGCATAACAATCATTTTGGGCAACCTCTTGGGACTGTTTATTAGATCTGTTGGTTTATCCCACATGCTGTAACACAGGGGGGTTAGCACAGCATACTGTAATTACTCTTGTTGGAAATGCATTGCTCTATGTCACCAGGATTGATTTATGTGATCATTGTTATTTACAAAAGCCAATAAATATAAATAAAACAAAAATTTGAATTTGATAGAATGTTGCTTTTGTTTCACCTCTTTAACAGAATAATTAATTTGTTAAGAAGGCTCCTAGCAAGCTGGTCAGTTCCACAAGTCTCAGCTTAATTAGTCTAAATACAGTGAGACGGCTAGACTTTACCTCCTCATTATTTAAATAATGGGAGACCTTGGCTAGCTCTCCCATTATTTAAATGGGTGTGTGTGGGGTATGCTGTCCTGTGCTACTGTATTTAGACTATTCAAGATGAAACTTTGTGGAACTTACCAGTGCAGCTAAAGGTCTGCTGGGTGCTTGTAGGGATATTGTGGCAGGGTGACACTATTGTGTGGTTAAAGCACATGACTGCAAGCATGGGAAGGGGAGAGCAGGGATTGTGTGCTCAAAAGAGAGAGGCATTGTGTGTGTGTGGGTAGAGCATGTGACTACAAGTAGACAGCAAGCTGACCATAGACTGGCATTTAAAACAGATCCAAGGCCGGCTTTACGGTTTTGGGGGCCCCCAGTGAGATAAGTCATGTGGCCCTTACCCAGCCCAAACTCACGTCATCTTTTACTGTGTCCAAAATGCACAACATTTTATTTGCAATACAACCAGTTACATACTTGTGTTTTTTTAGAGGCCTGTAGCAGTGTTAGCCTCTGGGCCCCTCTACCCATCCAGTACATGTCTGTTTATCAGGCTCTGATTGACTGGGATATACCTTAGTGAGTAATTTCATGATGTTATGACACCACCTGACAGAAGGCTTAGCAGAGATGCCCCTTAGTGCTGTTTTTTACTTTAAACATGAATTACAATAATTGTGGTACTCTGAATCTAGTTGAGGGCCCCTCAGTAGCAGGGGCCCCCCAGCAACTGCAGGGTTTGCATGTGCCTAAAACTGGCTATGAACAGATCCCCTGAGCATAGCCAGTTTTAGGCACCAGTGAACCTTGGGGTCACTGGGGGCCCCTTGCATATGGGGGGACCCAAGTAGAGCAGTTTATGTAATTAATTTTTACATTTCTTTTAAATCTTATGATCTTTTTATAAAACAGCAATAAAGGGCTGTGTAGCTCCTTCTGATGTGGTCTCATGATGTCGTGAAATGCCATCCCAAGCTATGCCCCAGTCACTGAGAGGTGGATGGGCAGCAATGGATAGGATGGGAAGAACAGCCCCAAGGTCTAACACTGCTGTCACCTCTAAAAAGTATAATCATTGGTTGTACTGAAAATAAAATAAAGTGTTACATGTATGGGCTACAGGAGTTTAGAGAGGTGCTCACAGCACCACTGACAGCCCTGTTCAAGAAATCACTGGAAACAGGAGTGGTTCCAAAGGACTGGAGGAGGGCAGATGTAGTCCCTCTCCGCAAAAGTGGGAGCAGGGAGGAGGCTGGCAATTACAGGCCAGTCAGCCAGACCTCGGTGGTCTGGAAATTAATGGGATCACTGCTAAAGGAAAGGTTTGTGGTATATCTTGAATCCAGCAAATCACAGGATCCTAGGCAGCATGGATTCACAGAGGGAAGGTCATTTCAAACAAATCTGATACATTTTGTTGACTGGAAGACCAGGGAATTAGATCAGGGAGAGGTGATGGATGTGGTCTACCTGGATTTCAGCAAGGCCTTCAACACCGTTCCACATAGGATGTTTGTAAACAAGCTGAGCAGCCTGGGAGTGGGTCCCAAGGTGGTAAACTGGGTCAGGAAATTGGTTAAGGGATAGAATACAGAGGGTGGTGGTAAACAGAGTTCATTCCAATGAGAGAAGGGTGACCAGCAGGGTGCCATAAAGATCAGTTCTGGAGCGAGTCCTCTTTAATGTCTTCATAAGTGACATCGCAGAGGGGCTGGAAGGGAAGATATACCTCTTTGCAGATGACACAAAGATCTGCAACAGGGTTGACACTCTGAGGGGGTGGAAAAATTAGGAAGGACCTAAGCAGGCTTGAGGAGTGGTCAAGAGTGTAGCAGCTAAGATTCAATGCAAAGAATTGTAAAATCATGCATTTGTGGCACAGAAACCCAGGGGAGGAGTTTATGATGGGGGGAGGTACTGACAACCACCAACCAGGAAAGGGACATGGGGGTAATCATATCTGATGACCTAAAGGTGACCAAGCATAGTGAAAAGGCTGTGGGGAGAGCCAGTGGGATGCTGGGGTGCATAGGGAGAGGTATCACCAGCAGAAAAAAGGAGGTGGTGATACCACTGTACAAATCATTGGCGAGACCCCATCTGAAGTACAGTGTCCAGTTCTGGAGGCCACATCTCTGGAAGGACATAGACAGAGTAGAGGCAGTTAAGAGAAGGGCAACAAAATGGTGCATGGTCCACACCAAAAGTAATGTAAGGAGAGACTAGAAGACCTCAATATGTATACCCCGGAAGAGAGGAGGGGGGATATGATAGAGACCTTCAAATACCTCAAGGGCATAAATAAGGTACAAGGGGGTTGCATCTTTCAGTAAAAAAGATGTTCAAGAACAAGGGGTCATGATATGAGGCAGGAGGGGGTAGACTCAGGGATAACATGAGGAAGTATTTTTTCACAGAAAGGGTGGTGCATGCATGGAAAAGTCTCTCTGCAGAGGTGGTGGGGGCACAAACAGTAGTGAAATTCAAGAATGCATGGGATAGGCAAAAAGGAACCCTAGCAATAGGAAAGAGAGGGTAAAAGCTGGAGATCAAGTAGGATCTGAGGTATTGCAGTAGGTAGGGAAAATGGACAGACTATGTGAGCCAAGCATTCCATATCTGCCATCATTTTCTATGTTTCTACATGGAGTGAAGGCTTCACCCCATGTGTTTGACAGCAGCCCACACGTGCAACAATTTATTTTATTTTCAGTACTACCAGTGATATGAAGGTGGGCCAAGTAAGGGCCATGACTTCACTAATGCTGCTGGGGGCAACCAAATCTCTAAAGCTGGTGCTGCCCCTGAGTTTGTGTGTTTGTTTTATTTGGACCTTCGGGGGCAGAACTTTGCTGCAATAGTAAGTGAACTTAGTTTTGCAGCCTTCGTCTGAGCACAGATGCTATGATTTTTAAATCTTTGTTTGCAGTACTTGTCTGTGCTAATTGGCAGATGCTTGGAGAATGTTCCCATTTTCAGGAAGTATATTGATCCTTCCAAATTGTGCATGTTTTGCTTTACCTAATTAAACCCTGATGAACTAAGGTTTCTTTTAACAGATGACATTTTGGGTAGTTCTCTACATGGAATCTGAAATTTTGAGTTTTGACTATGTCACCATCTACATTCAGAACTCTGAGCACTGCTCTGATGGGTCTCTTGTTTATGCTCAGAGTTCTGTACCTGTGCAATGTCAACAAAATTGCAGCATAATGTTCCCAGGAACAGAACAGTTCAGAATGTTGTCCATAACAGTTTTACACATCATATTGAATTTTGTCACTGTTAAATATGGATCCTTTAGATATATGAATGTTATTTCTCACAACAGGATGGGAGGGCCCAGAGAGTGGTGCTCAATGGGAAGCACTCCAGGGAACTAGGGGTGATGAGCAGGGTACCACGGGGGTTGGTGTTAGTGCCCATACTGTTTAATGTTGTACGTGAGGAAGTAAGCGGAGGATCTAAATGGAAAGGTGTTTGTTCGCAGACGACACGAAGATATATAACAGGGTGGACGTCTCTGGAAGGATTGGGGAGGATGAGACAGGATCTAGCCAGGCTGGAGGAGTGGACAGAAATATGGCAATTGCAATTCAATGCAAAAAAGTGCAAAATAATGCACACAGAACATAATAACCCAAGGGCCACTTACTGCCTTGGGGGGTGGGGCATCACTGCAGGTCATAGAACAAGAAAAGGACCTGGGGATTTGGATCGCAGACACATTAAAGGCTAGGAGTCAGTGTGAATGAGCAGCTGGGAAAGCAGCAAGAGTGTTGGCATGCATTTGGAGGGGTTTCACTAGTAGGAGGAGTGGGGTGATCATGTTATTATGCAAAACATTGGTCAGACCACAGCTGGAGTATGGAGTTCAATTCTGGAGGCCCCATTTGCAGAGTGGCAAGGATAGGCTGGAGAAGGTACAGAGAAGGGTGGCCAAAATGATCCAGGGGATGCTGGGGAGACCATATGGGGAGAGGCTGGATGAGTTTGGTCTTTATACACTGGAAATGAGATGGGAGGGGGGGCATCATGGAAACCTTCAAATACATGAAGGGAATAAATAAGGTTAAGGGAGATGGCATCTTCAGACTGAGCAAAAACAAAACCACCAGAGGTCATGCATTTACATAGATACATAGATACATAGACAGTGTCGGCAGATAAGGGCCTATGGCCCACCTAGTCTGCCCATTTGAGCTTGTAAGTTCAGTTTGTTTTCCTAGAAGTCTATTTCCCCTTACCCCTGACCTCTAGAATTCCTTTATGTCTATCCCATGCATTCTTAAATCCCGTGATTGTTTCAGCCCCCACCACTTCCTCTGGCAGGGTGTTCCACTTGTCCACCACCTGTTCTGTGAAGAAATTCTTTCTCATGTTTCCTCTGAATCGTCCTCCTCCAACTTCATCCCATGCCCTCTAGTCCTGAAACATCTTTTCGCTAAAAATAGTGTTTTCCTGCACCCTGTTCCTCCCTGTAAGATACTTGTATGTCTCTATCATATCCCTCTCTCCCTCCTCTCCTCCAGGGAGTACATGTTCAGTTCCTTCAACCTGTCTTCATAGGACTTGTGATGCAACCCATGCACCATCTTTGTTGCCCTCCTCTGAACCTTCTCTACCCTGTCTATGTCCTTACGTAGGTATGGTCTCCAGAACTGTACACTGTACTCCAGGTGGGGCCTCACTAGTGTCTTGTATAAGCGGAATTATGACTCTCCTTTTCCTGCTGGTGATGCCCCTGCCTATACATCCCAGCATCCTATTTGCTTTTACCTGATGCCTTGTCACACTGTTTCCCTACCTTGAGGTCATCAGAGATGACAACCCCAAGATCCCTTTCCTGCTTGGTGCATGCTATATCCTCACCCCCAACTGATATATTGTGCCAGGGTTTTTGTGCCCCATATGCATTATCTTGCACTTCTTTGCATTGAATTTCAACTGCCAAACCCTTGACCATTCTTCAAGTTTCTGCAGGTCCCTTCTCATTCTGTCTACACCCTCTGGTGTGTCTACTCTGTTACAGAGCTTTGTGTCATCAGCGAACAGTGAAATTCTGCCTTCTATATCCTGTGCAATGTCACTGATGAAGATGTTGAATAGGACCGGTCCCAGCACTGATCCCTGTGGTACCCCACTGGTCACTCTTCCCTCTGTGGAGTGACAGCCATTTAAGCTGGAGGGGGCAGATTTAAGGAGGACGTGAGGGGGTGTTTTTTTCTCAGAGAGGGTTGTGGAACAGGTTGCCAGAGTGGGTGGTGGAGGCGGATACAGTGGCGAAATTCAAAAGAGCATGGGATAACTACATGGGACTAGGAAGGGGAGGGGAGAGAGGGCAGAGGGGTGGGATGTAAAAGGGAGGTGGGGAGGCTATCTTGGGCAGACTCGATGGGCCAAATGGTCCTTTTCTGTCAGCACGATTCTATTGTTCTATGAACAGGAACATACAAACAGCTACCAATGTGCATACATTGCCTGTCCACTTTAATAGTTTATCTCATAAAATTCCATTTCAGTTGTACAGTGCCTAATTGGGTAACTCACTGTGTCTGAAAAGAGAATTTGTCTTGTTCTGAAATCTATTTCAGTACAAATGAAAGGGCAAGTTCAAAAGGACCTAGACCATGCATTCTATCTTCAAAGAGCACACAGTAAATTTTTAGTGCAGTCTTGGAAATAAAAATACCTCCTCCTGGCCTGTAATGGCATCAGCCAAAAGAGTAGCTTTCTTGGCTGAGCTACTGTAAAGCACCTTACCCTCCCATGCTGGTGACTTGAGCTTGGGAATGAGCTCAGGGTGCCACAGTTGGGGGGGGGGAACGGCAGGGCTGGTGGATTGAGCAGCTGCGTGGCTGCTGTTCTCTCCCAGACTGCGGCTGTGCTTGGTGAATCATTCCAAATAACTTGCCAATATTTATTTAAATGCTGTGGGTTAACTTGAAATTTGGGTTCATACCCTGTGGTGCAGTATTAGTGGAGTGCTCCATTGTGGGAGGCATCATTCTTAAGTGATAAGGGTCACATGACTCAAAATATGGAATTCTATTTGACTTCAAGAGTAAGAGCGCAGGCTGCAGGACCATAACTCACAGGTATCAGAGCCACAGAGTGAGTTATGCACGTCCTCATGTCACATTATTGATGTCACCCCCTAGCAAATGAAGATAAACTGCATATTTTGAGTCAGACCACTGCATATTCAATTTATAAAACATCAGCTTGCTACCTTATCCTGTAGAAATGATGTGTTCAAAACATAAGTACTTCTCTGATTTCAGCTGCTACTTTCAGTGCTGTACTAGGCAATTTTGTTCCTGTCATCAGCACTGTGAAAGTTGCAGCAGCGACTCTAGCCACAAATGGTTACCAGGGCACAGCTGGGGCACAACAGATAACAGCCAGGGCACTGATATATTGTTACTATGGGGGAAGCTCTGCACCATATGGGGCACCAACTGGGGCACAGCATTTTTTTACCAGGGCACGTGCCCTGGCGGGCCCTGGTGTAGAGCCGCCACTGGAAAGTTGCCCTCTGAATTGTTCAGTATCCCTTTGTGATGATGCACTCATCCAGCTAATCATGGTGACAACAATAACAATAAAAGTTTTGATACCCTGCTGTTACTGTTGTCATCAGCAAAGATGTCACATTTAATCTTGTTATTCCCCCACTGCACTGCAAAGTAATAGACATGCCCACATCAGGATTAGCCATGAGTGTGTTATGAAACTCTTATCCTCACTATGTGCAGAGAAGATATACAGCCCTAACTGGTGCTGTTGCTCAAAGTTGTGGTGTGTGTGTGTGTGTGTGTGTGTGTGTGTGTGTGTGTGTGCCATTTGCACATGGCAGTGTATCCACACTGCCTGTCTCATTGGGAAAAATGAGTGATGGCCCGCAGCTCTATCAGACAGTTGGTCCCACTCCTATTAGTAGTCTATGGTCTCATCCCCCCAGTCCAAACAGAGTGGCCAGCTTCAGACTGTAGTTTGATGACTTACCAGCTCAGCTATCATCTGTTTAAACTATCCAACTTACTGCAGTGGGGACAGGGAAGAAGGGGCCGACAGCAGCTGGAGCTACTTTAATGTATTACTGGGGGGGGCGGGCAGATGGCTTCCAGGTGAACCAGCACAAAGATTTGGCAGACTGCTTAATAAGGATTCATTGTTTAATGTATGTTCAGATATTAGAAATCACTTATCAATATGAGACATCAACAGTGCAGAAAAAAAACAAAACAAAAAAGTGTCCTGCCACAGAATAAGTTCTATACTCCTGGCATCCAGCTGTAAACATAACAAGGCCAAACTAGAGTGCATAACATACAGAAACATAGAAGTTGTTGACAGAAAAGGACCTCTTAGCCCATCTACTCTGCCCTAAAAATATCCTGCTGAATGATCCTAACATGCACTCTACTTGATTCTGGAATAAAAAAAATGGCAATTAGATTATTTTATTAGTGCTATCTGCTGTGTTTATTATCTAATAAATATGCTTTGCAGTATTGCTGATTTAAGACCTTGGAGGAGCATTGGTGATAAGCAGTGACACCATGACTAGGTCCTCCCCATGGGCACAGGTCATGGTCAAAATAGGAGATAGCCATGCTGAAAAAGAAAGAGAAGTATTTTCAGTGGCTCAGCACGTTGCACATTTGCTTTGGAGGCCAGAACATCAAAAGATTATAGATTCTATCTCCACACTAGGAACCTGGGGTTAAATCCCAGTATTAACACTGCAGTGCAGCATGAGATGACTAATACATTTCTGAGGTGCTGTCTTTCAGCTGAGACATTAAACCAAGCCCAACCATGTGCTTGTTCTGGTGGTTGTTCAGGTGGACATTAAGAGTCCCATGGCACTTCTCAAAAAGAGACAGGGAATGTACCCAGTGTCCAGGACAAATTTCCCCTACACACTAAAGAATACCACCAACAGCTTAATCCAATTCAATTTGTCAGTTTGCATCTGTATCCTCACCTCAGAGCAAGGCTGAAAAAAGCAAAATTGCCTAGATCTCCTTTGCCAATCAACAAAAAATAAATGAAAAAAGAAATACTTGGCCTAGAGGTCAAATCATAAGCCTATTGCACTTAAGTTGGCAAAATAAATCCTGGTTTTGCTCATCCTGTTGTGTGGAGGAGGTTAACAACACTGAATGATCACCCACACCACCAAGCAGTTAGTTACTTGAAAATACGTAATATAGGCAGTGATGATGATAAATGGCACAGCCTTTTGCTGCGGTATTTTTTCTGGATTTGCAGTTTGATCCATTTAGTGCTACACTTACTTAACACATTTTTCTGGCTTCATCAAAGTATTGTAAGCCTCATCATAAGCCTAATTAATTATTCATGAGCTAAAGGAGCTCATTAATTGGCTACCGTACCAGTCTGAAATCTCTAAGAAATGCCCGGCACAACAGCCACTCATGCGGACTACATTTCACTTAATGCTGCACTATTACAGCATAAGAAAATTAGTAAGGAGGCTTCCCAAATCCCAACAACAAAACAGTAAGTCAGCAATATTTCAATGTTAAAAATATTTGTACCTTCTCAAAAACGGTGACCACAAAGTACTATGATAAGTATGCAAGGACACCACGTGGCAGCTTTTGGGGCAGTGCCATGCAGCACTACATAAACGACAAAAAAAATAGTAAAATAAACTGCTCCCCAAAAGGTCATTACTGTGATTAGACTTATAATCATAATAATGACCTCAGAGCTGTTCATTTCCTTTTGATTAATGACCTGCTGGGTGGGGGTGGCCCTCGGCTGTGCCTCAGGTCACCCTTGTCCCCCAGCCGGTCATTAAGCTCTAGAAAATGACCAGCTCTTGGGTCATTATTGCTTAAGTGGTGTAAGTGGTGTAAGTGCTTGTTTAGTTTTTGCCTCTGGCTTTTGGACTCCTATTGGATGCACAGCGATTTAATGTTTGTCATGTCCTACCTCACCTGTTTTCCCACACTTGTTTGCATTGTAGGTGTGATGTATCAAAAATGTCCTTTGCCAGGAGATATGACAGTGGTGCTAAGAAGAGAGAATTACAGCAAGAAAAACATCTTAAAGAAGAAGAAGCCAGCCTTCAAAAAAATGGTTGATTAACATAATATTTCAAACTTTCACGCACACCTGCCAGCGTTAAAGACATTAGATCAACTTCCATATCTTGCAAAGAATCTACACCTGAATTAAATATTTCCACTTTACCAACCCTTTCTACTGAAGGTTTGCCATACTCCATCTCTAACCACAATGATGAGAAAAATGAAAATCCCTCAATAACAGAGTGTTACAAAAACACAGACCCAGCTCTTTGGAGACCCTTAAATGAGCATGATACTATACTGGATACGAAAGGGGCCTTCTAGCTGCCAGTATAAAAACATCAATTTCATGGCTTCAGAATAGAGATACAAAGACACAAAGTGGTACTTATCAAAGAGTATCTTTATGCAAAAACATCAGAATGGAGAATCAATATCAAGAGACTGGCTACTGTTCTCCCCTTCTGCTGGCTCTGTCTTCTACTTTGTATGCCGCCTATTCACAGACAGGTCACATTCGCCAATGTTCAGTGATCAAGGCTTTAGCAATTGAAAAGATGCTGCAGAACGTGTTATAGAACATGAAAGCAGTGCACAACATCGAAATGCAATGTTTACTTGGATCACACGAACAAAAGCAAGTGGACACATTGATTCAGACGTGGAAAAACAGGTTCCAAATGAGAGTGACTACTGAAGAGAAGTGCTAAAGTGAGTTGTTGCTGTTATAAAATTAATTTCTGAAAGAGGTCTTGCTCTGTGTGGTGATAATGAACTAATTGGTTCAGCTCACAATGGAAATTTCCTTGGAATCTTGGAATTGTTGGGTCGGTTTGATCCCTTTTTAGATAACCATATAGCAAAATATGGAAATGCAGGCAGAGGAGTGCCTTCCTATGTATCGTCCACTATTTGTGAAGAATTAATTAGCTTAATGAGATCCAAAGTTTATTCAGCAGTCACTCATGAAGTGCAATAAGCAAAGCATTTTGCAATCAGTGTAGATTCCACACCAGATGTAGCCCACGTTGCTCAACTAACATTTATTATCTGCTACCTCACTGCTGAGGGCAGAATCCAGGAGCAGTTTATACCGTTTTTACTAACTGGAGAGTCATACAGGAGAATCACTGAGTGTGTCAAATCTGTCTTGGAAGAAATTAATATTGACATTGCCAACTGCAGAGGACAGACCTATGACAATGCCAGCACTATGTCTGGAATGTACAAGGGTCTGCAGGCTAGGATTCAGGAAGTTAATCTGCTGGCAGAATGGGCACCCTCTGCAGCACATTTACTTAATTTAGTTGGGATAAATAGCATTGATTGCTGCCCTGACGCAATTCATTTCTTTGTTTTAATAAATAATAATAATAATTCTTTATTTATAATGTGCCTTTCACCAAACCAAGGTGCATAACAAACAATTAAATAAACAAATAAACCATAAATTCACACATTATAAAAAAAGGCAGATAAAAGGCAATGTTTGATCATTCAAAGTATGCTTGATTCCATAAATAGGTTTTGAGAGACTGTTTTGGTTTCATGCAGGCCCTCTATTTATTTTGTTTTTCCTCTACCCACAGATGGAAGATAATAATAGATGATATGGAATCAAAGGATACTACCAAGATACATACACCGAAGAACTTGTCAAGCACAAGATGATCTTGCCATACCCAAGCAACAAAAGCACCGGTTCTGAACTTCAAAAATATTCAAGAGTCATTAAATGGTTTGGCAGATGACATATATCAGAAGGCTGAAACTCAAAATGAGGCTCAGGCATTATATAATATAAGCTCTGCGCCAGAGTCAGAACCAATAGGGCTGCAGCTAAGGAATTTGGGGTAAAAGTATTGGAAATTTGTTTTTTAATAATTTTATACCAAATTTTCAACATAGCTTTCTTATGACTCCCACCTCATGAACAAGGACACAGAAAATTTTCACCTCCTGCCCAAAAGGTAATTTTGTGCAAGGACCATGAAATCACCTTTCGCGATGTAAAAAAAAACAACATTTTGGCCAGGATTTGAAAAATGACAGCTGTCACATTCATGAGGTGCTGGAAAAATATAGCTACTGTATGTTGTAAATTTGGGGTAAACATATTGAAAATTACCAAAGTTATGAGGCTGCACTCGCAAAATGCAACGTAGGTTTATAACTTTGTTGTTTTTTAATATTTTTACACCAAATTTTCAGCATAGTCTTCTTATAACCCCACCTCATGACGAAGGGCAGAGAAAATTGTTAACTCCTGCCCAAAAGGTGATTTCTCGCAGGGACAGTGAAATCACCTTTTGGGATGCAAAAAAAAGCAACATTTTGACCAGGATTTGAAAAATGACAACTGTCACATTCATGAGGTGTTGTAAAGATATGGCTATGTTGCAAATTTGGGATAACAGTATTGACAATTACAAAAATTTTGAGGTTGTGTTCACAAAATTCAATGTAGGCTCATAACATTGTTTTTTAATATTTTTACACCAAATTTTCAACATAGCCTTCTTATGACCCCACCTCATGAACAGGGGCAGAGGAAATGTTCAGCTCCTCCCCAAAAGGTGATTTTGTGTAAGGACCATGAAATCACCTTTTGGGACAGATTTGCCTTATGACAGTTACATTGTTCATGAAGTGGGGTCCCAAGGAAGGGATGTTGAAAATGTGGGCTAAAAATATGCAAAAATGGCCAAGTTATGCCTCTAAGTTCAAAACCTCATTGAAATACATTGAACGGCTACCTGTTTCTTCAGTTCACAGTCTGGCTTTGAAGAATGAAGATATGTATGCAGTCTAGAGAGGATTAAGGCATTGGACTCCGATGGGTAAGTAAGGGCTAGGGAGGGTGTGGGGTGGTGGGTGCTGAGTGGGAGGGTTGGGTGGTGGGTCTGAAATGGCACAAAAGACATCAATGGATGGTTTTCTTGTTACAGGTTTAAATAAACAAAAACAAAAAAACCTAAACTGAGCTCAAAATAAGATGCATAGAATCGCTTGTGTTTGTCCCCTCCCCCCAATTTATTTTTTATTATACTCACACAAAACTCACATGAAAAATAAATGGTGAGCGAACACAAAAGTAATATGAACAGATGCTGTGGGTTTATGTGATAATGGCGAAAGTCAAAAGGTGATCACAGTTATCTCAAAGTCAGAGTGACGAAAATTTATTTTGGCACTCTGACACCCCAGCGCACAGCAAAACGGCACCGGGGACTTACTTTTTTAATGTTTTATGTGGGGGTGATGTGCCTCCACCACCGTCATGGGGGGCTTTGCCCCCTGCTGCCCCCTACTTAAGGATCCTCAACTCCAGGGGGGGTGAATGGTTGTTGGGGGGTGAAAAACATAAAAAAAAGGTTCAGGCTAGGTGCAACAAAAATGCACCAGTGCCCAGCCCCGAACCCAGTACCCTGCCCACCAAAGCCGCCAACCCACCCACCATGCCATGGGGTCAGCTCAGCAACCCACTGCAGCACCACCCCTCACGTCCCCTCTCATCCCTTGCTGTGTGTGCTCGCTCCCCCCCCACGTGCATACATATAGCGACATCCTGTCGCTATATTCGCCGGCTGCCCTACCCTACCGTAGCCCAGATGACATGCGCTGGGGATTGGGTCGCCGTTATTGTAGGTGCCCAATCGCTGCCGCCCATGTCACGAGCTACCAACGCTGCCAGTCACACAAGCTCTGGTGCTTCAAGTGCACTGACTCTTCCTCAGGGACAAACACAAGTGATGTTCCACATCTTATTTTGAGCCCTTTTCAAGTGCATGGAACTTTGATGTCATTTTCATAGGAAAAAAAGGCCCTAGAATTGAAAGGCTCACAATGCAGTGCAATGGGTGAGCGACCAGCCATCCCTACTTCATGAACTATATTAGCAGTTCCTCCCAACCTCCATCTGAAGCACTTTCTCTTTGCCAGCCGGAGGATCTGTTGGTCTGTCTGCTCACTTGGGCCCGCTGCGGTCTCCCCCCCTTCCCAGTTTGTTTGTGCTCTGCTCGGTTTCTGCTGAATGTGTTCCTCCTTTTGTGGTTAGTATTTGTTTTGCTTCCAGCTGATGTGTTCTTCCTTGTGTGCTGTTTTTCTGTTCTGCTGTGTTTGTGCTTTGGTTTTGTGTTTTCTTTTGGGGCTTTCTAGTTGCTCTTTATTTGTGCTGTATTACTCCTTTGCTGTGATCTGGCTCCATGTCCTCTCCAGCTACCTGGCAAACTCAGTTTTCTTGCATTTCCAGCCCTCTGCTGTTGCTTCCACTTAAATTACCTGCACTTGGTCTACGCTCTTGCTCTCAGCTAGAAGCAGCAGGGAGTGGCAGCAGTTACTGCTGCATTTCTGTTGAAACTCCAGGTAATCTGTGTTGCTTTGCTCCTTCCTTCCATTGGGAATTTCTCACTACAGTCTTCATTCTGTTTATAAGTTTATTCTGCCTGTGTAAACTTACCAGTTTCCTTTCTTTATAAATATATTCACTCAGCTACTGCTGTATTTAAGCAGCTTGCAATCGCACTTCATTATTATTTCTACATACAAACCTATTTCAGTTTGCTTGGTAATTCAGTGCTACTAGTTAAGCAACATGTTTATTTTCCACTCCATGGGAATCAAGCCTGAGTCTATCCCAATGCTATATTACTTCTCCGTGGGATTCAATACCTGCTTCAATGCATTTTACCAGTGGCTCCTTCATCTCTGCTCCCACTGCAGGCATTTTAGCAGAATGTTTCTAAGTTTACCTATTGACCTTTGAGTCCTTATATTTCTTCACCATCACCTTTACTTTGTCTCATGAGCTCTGCTTGCATACAGCCCTTTTGGGGGTTTTAATCTGCTCAAACATGCGTATTTGCACTCAGTGGGATTCACACCAGAGTCTAATACAATTCTATATTACTTTCAACATATGATTCGAACCTGCTTAAATGCATTGTACCAAGCAATTATTTGTGAACTGTCCACTTGTTTTTTTTTTTTTTATCTGCTTCATTATACTCTGGAGGTCAGCTCAGCTACAGCTGTCACTGTAAACTAGTTTTAAAAATCTGCACGTTGGTCGCAACGCTTTACAGTGGCTTCTTTGTTTTGCCTATAGTGGAGGCCTGAGGGGTTATAGTGGAGAGTTGTGGCCCCTTGTGGTTCATTTACTTCATGTTCGTATACTGCCTTCACCGCTAAAATCCTGTGAGTATTTGTTACCTTTAATTGGCATTTATTGATGGACTGATTGGCTAGCCTCACACTGACTAAAGGCCCAGACAACCTGAGCTGGGTGTGCAATTCCTATGCTAGTAGATTGGTAGGTCAAACTTCCATGCTTCTGTGTACTATTTGTTTAACAGGCCCATTGCTATAGGTGTTTACCATGCTACTGATTGCCTGTTACTCCCTGCTTTACCATGTATGGCCTGTACTATTACTAAAGGTGTTTACTTTGCTGCACAGTACCTGATATTCTCTGCACTACCTTGTATAACCTGCTTCATTGCTAGAAGAGATTAGCAGACCATACCCATCAATTTATTGGCTCTGAGCTCACTCTCAGCCTATGATCTCACTCTGCATCCTAGTCTGCATCCTGAGGATGTAATGCCTGGTGTCGGGTCCTTCCTTTCTGGCCCATAGTGGGAATGTCCTTACTCCAGATGGAGCTTTAGCCATTTGTGCACAGCGGCACCTCTTGATGTAGAATTTATGACTAGCTGCAAAGGGAGTATATATTATTATCCTTTAGCTGCAGTATCAACTGCCGAGGCACCTTCAATGCATTCTCCTTAAGACCGCTCTTAGTTCGCTTCATCTAAATAGTAGATTGATAGGTCAAGCAAGTGCCTCAGTGGTCGTTCTCTCCTCCTCCTGCCTTCAGGGTAGTTTGTTGCAGAGGCCAGTATTTGCAATCCTCTACGGCGTTCCCGTTAGGGAGAAAGAGTGAGAGTTTCCCTAAATTGGAATGTTTTCTGCTCCCCTTTTTTGGGTTCTAAATGGCAGTAGCAGAGTCGTCACTAAATACAACATCCCAAGCCTGGAGGGAAGGCAATCTTGGCCCTGGATCTCCAACGATTTCCTCCTCAAAGGGTTTTTTCTCTCTCCTGCATGCTGCAGGTCATAATATTAGCTAGTTTAGCAATATTCCCTAGCTCACTTCTGTAGGTTCCGCTGTTGGATGGAGATGGATGGTGGCCCTACTAGCCATTCCCTCTCTCCTTAGGAAGCCCCTTGCTGTCATTAGTGTAAGCCATATTATTTCAGCTATCCTGCTAACTTGTGTGTCTCATTTATGTTTCACTAAGCTGCCTGTTGTGGTCAGCCTGCTTCTCTACCTCCTAGTAATCGATCGCTGCTACAATTCTTTTGGGATTCCTTCCTGTGGCACCTATAGGGGTAGAACCTTCTTACAGGGTTCCTTGTCTTCAGTACCCCTGCAGGGTGGTAATTTCTACAGGAATAGAGAGAGTGTGAATGGTCACAAACATTGTTATACAGTTGCATAAGCATAAACATTATGTTGGTTGAGAAAGCCATTGAATTGAAAGGCTCCACCTGTGGTTCAATGGGTGAGCAACCAGCCATGCCTACTTCCTGAACTATATAAGCTGTTTCTGTCAGCCTCCATCTGAAGCACTTTCTCTCTTTGCCCCACCATGCTCTCCTCCTCCAGCGGCTCACCTCTCTACTCCCAGGGGGTTCCTTCCTAAGGTACCTTTAGCCAAAGGACCATTCTTATGGCACCTCTAAGGGTGGCACCCTCTTACAGATTCCTTGCCTTCAGTACCCCTACAGGGCAGTAATCCCTACTGGAATAGAGAGTGCAAATGGCCACAAATGTCATTATACAGTTGCACAAGCATAAGAATTATTCTGGTTGAGAAAGCTCTTGAACTAAAGGAAACGCAAAATGCTGCAGCCATAAGTAAAGAGCTCAACCAGACAAACAAATGGTGGTGGGGGAAAAAAATAAAATAAAATGTAACCACACTGATCCACAGTGATTCTTGCAAAAGGTACCGTTTAATAGGAGCCAAAAATCAAAACACGTAATCAACCCATGACTGCATGTTCTGATTCTTGACTCCTATTAAATGGCACCTTTTGTGAGCATCACAGTGGATCAGTGTGGCTATTGTTTTGCGCACCACCATTTGTTTGTCTGAAATAAGGTAGTATTGCCTAACCCCCTGTAACCCCCAGGCAGCGCTGCACCTAGTGTTACACCCCTGCCTACTACCCCGGACATAGGCTGAGGGGTTTGGGTTCTTAAGCTTATATTAGGTTTAAACAATTGCGCAGCGCCTCCACTCAGAGTTTACCTTTAACGTGGGCTGGATGTTACGTGGTACAACCCCCCTGAGATGTTATACCACCCACAATGACCATTTGCCACCCACAACATGAGCCAAATGACATTTCCCCACATTTCAACATTTTTGTATTTAATGACACTCTCTAATAATATGCTCATGACACTAGATTAGCAAATAACAACAACAACAAACGTATTTGGGGAGAGGTCTAGGAGAAGGGGGAACTAGAGTAGAATTTAAGCATTTACAATATATTTACAAATGGTTTGATTGATTAATGCTGATGAAGCCCTCCAGCTGGCTAATTCAACCATAGAGCAAATCACAGTTGTTTTCCCCAAACCCTTCTAATGTAGTCAGACCCCTAACTAACTAACTAAAATAATCAGGTTGTTAACATTATTGCCCACACTGGTACCAGTATCCCACTTGTGCAAGGACCCCGCAATCCCACACAACCTGGGAGTCCAGTAAATTATTTTTGAAAGCGTGTGGCCTGATAGACAAGTTGCTGTATATTGTCTAGCATAAAAGGTTGGGGCACATTATTGAGAGATTAACTTGAAGTAGAATCTTTATTCCTAAACGCTAGCACTGCAGAGTGCAGATCTTTCCTGAGCTCTTGAGCTGAACTATTTACACGACTTAAGGCATTGATTCAGGGGTGCCCTGCCTTACTCACAGTTTGTTGTCTTGAATCAGCCTGGCAAGCGCTTCTACCGGCAGGGTCCTCCTTGAAGACCAAAAATACTGGCAAAGCTAACAGCCACCCTATGCTCAAAAATGACTGCAAGGATGGAACAGCTTGTACAGCATGGAACACGACACCATGGACCAGTGGCTGGATCCTGTCCCTAGGCAGAAACACTTAGAGAGACATATCTGGTTACGTTCCCTTCCAGTACATTTATATACCTCATTCACACATTTATATGATTCTGAGGGTGTCAGAATAACCTGTTAGTTGTATTCAGTACATTTACATCATCTGGTGCTTTGATCACACATGTACACAAGGCCAACATTTCTGATACTGTTCTTCTCACACTGGATAATAAAAGTCTGACTGTGCTTGCTCTGGACTAGCAGCTGTTTCATTGACTTGGGCTTGAGGCATGGCCCACTACCATTCACAACACTTGAACTCGACTGGGCTTGAGGCACAGCCCACCACCATTTGCAGCACTTGAACTCAACTGGGCTTAAGGCTTGACCCACTACCATTTGCAAAACTTGAACAACTGAACCTTGACTGCGTTTGCTTGGTGGCAAATAGACGCAAGGGTTCCTTTGATGCATGTTCTTGCTGTATACACTGTACTGCTTGCAGGAACTACTTTAAGTTTATTTGCCTCAAGATTCTGTTACTTTGACCAGATACTGTAGGTGCATCAACTCAGACAATGACTAACTGTCCATGTGGCTCTGTGCTGGCTCTTGCAGCTCCCACTGTTTCAAACGCTTTTCTAGCTTTCTTGCATATTTACATGATTAACTGTAGTTGCTCTCCAATTGCTATGGGCTTGTCTGCCCCATGCAGATACTTTACATTTGCCTTGGCTCTGTTTTAAGTGGTCTTTCTAACTTATTTAATTCTGCGTCTTGTTAATACAGGTTAACTCACTCAGACCTGGATAGCAATTTGTTTGTTAGTTGCTATTGGCTCTTCTTGAATCAATTCTTTCTTCAGCGCTCTCACTGTTGAGGCAGGATCAGCCCTCTCACAGCTGGCTTCATCAAATTACTGGCCCACGTTTTCCCACCACGTGGAAGGCTTGGATCTAGCCCCTCGAGCTCCTACTGTGTTGGAAGAGGTAGCTCGAATATTGTAGCAATAAAAGGGTTAGCTGTGGATGGTGACATGGATATTGAACCAAAAATAGTCTGGCAATATTAGTATCCAGTCATGCAGCACCTCAAAAAGGTGTGCACTGGATAAATGGTAATGGGGTGGCCCCATTGCAGTCCCTACCAAATATACTTTTTAGATTATAACAAAATTCTATTGCAATTAGTTTAGTAAGTTTCATACCTTACTAGAAGATGGGAAACTTTATTTTCCCTAGAAGAAAGAAAGAGAAAGAAAAAAACAACATACACAATCCTAAAAATAAAACAAGATTATTTTGATAGGATAAAAGAAGCCAAGTGTCCCTAGGTTCCCTTATCCTAAGCATGACAGAATGTCAGCTGAGTTCATAAAAGATCCGGATTGATGGTAATACTGTACGCACGTATATCTTAGAATGCATTTTTAAAAGAAAAAAAAATGATTATACCATGGTCGCACACAATAACAAAAGTCATTGGGTGGGATATTCAAAAGGGTTGCACAATACGGAATAGGGTTGCGCCTGCGCAAGTCTGAAAATGTGCCATTCTGTGATATTCAGCAGGAGGCAGTTGCACCACTGAAAACATGCTGAGCAACAGCGCAATGCTAATGAAGGCATGTGCAACCGAAGGGGGTGGAACCATGCATAAAGTGCGCAATGCGATATTCAAAGACTTGCGCAATGCGCAACTGTGGACCAGGCGGAAGTTGCGCCATAGCAGAAATGAGCCAGAATAAAAAGGAGCAAGGAAGAGGTGCAAGAATGCTACAGGGAAGCCACATGAGGCAGGGAGACAGACAAGGCCAGAGGGAGGGAGAAAGAGTGCAGGCCAGGGAGAGCAGAGGACAGAATAGGGGCAAGGGAAGATGTGTGGGGCCACAGAGTGCAGAGGCCAGTAGATGTACCCGGTGCAGTGGAGGTAGCAGTCAGGACAGCGGGGGAAACAGAGCAAAACAGCTGGGGGAACACAAGCCAGGGACATAGATAGTGCCAGCTTCCACATGGAAGCTGTAATGAGGGGTGAGAAGGCATGCTGGTGGACGGGGTCGGAAGGCCCATCGGCGGTACGCCCCCAACAGGCAGTACCGGGCCCACACCAGCTTTGAGCTCTACTCAGATGTCAAGATTGTGGGCCAGTACCACCTGAACAGGGCAATACTGAGGCGGCTCTGTGAGCTGTGCAGTGATGTGATGCAGGCACCCTCACGATGGAGTCACGCTCTGTCAGTGGAGACAGAGGTAACAGCCTGCATGTGCTTGCTCACCATGGGTACCTTCCAGAGACCAACAGGGGACACCACAGGCATAACACAGTCGGCCATGTCACGCATCCTCACCCAATTCCTCAGCGCACTGCTGCCACATGCTGTGGAGTACATCCATTTCCCTAGCACCATGGTGGAGCACACAGCAAACATACAGGAGTTCCACAGGGTAGCACATATGCCTGGCGTGCTAGGGGTGATAGACTGCACCCATGTGGCCATTCGCATGCCACCTGGCCCCGATGGGGCCGCCTATATGAATCGGAAGGGTTATGCCAGTGTCAACTGCCAGGTGGTGTGTGATGCCAGTGGGCGCATCATCAATGTCTGTGCCACGCACCCTGGGGGAGCACACGATTCATTTATATGGTACCAGTCAGCACTGTGCCATCGATTTGAGAGTGGGGACATCCCCACAGGTCATCTAGTGGATGAGTATGCATGTAGGACTGACAAATCAGGGCCAAGGGTGGGTAAGCCACAGGTGCCATGGGTGTGGCACACAGGGTTGGGGCAATATGAGCCTGAACAAGATACTAACCTCCACTATCTCCACACAGGTGACAGTGGATACCCACTCTGTCCCTGGCTGCTCACACCCTACCAGCGGCCCACGACCCCATCGCAGCAACGCTTCAATGAGGCACATGCTGCCACATGCAACATCATTGAGCGGGTGTTTGGGATGCTGAAGGCGCGCTTCCGTTGCCTAGACACCGCCGGCAGTGCCCTACAGTATAGCCCCTCAAAAGCCTGTGGGATATTCCTGGCCTGTTGTATCCTGCACAACATGGCCAAAGACTGTGGGATAGCCGTACAGGTTGAAGAGGGGGACAGCGATGGGGACGCCGGTGATGCCTGTGATTATGGGGATGGGCAGCCCCTCCTTGGACGACGTGACCCCCGACTGATCCGGCTGGCCCAGCTGAACCAGGACACCATCACAGTGGAGCACTTCACCCAACACAGGTAAGTCATGGGGCCATGTGCAACCAACAGTGGCTAGGGCACAACCCACATACACACAGGGAAACACACCAGGGGTGCATGACGGCAAGGGAAGTGGCAGGGCACAGAAGCACACACATACAACCAGGGAAGGGTGAACAGTAGCACGCCACATGGATGGACACACACACACACACACACACACACACACAATAGGCATAAAGTGCATAGGGGTCAGGTGCACAACAGAGCCGGAACACAGACACTAATAACACACATGTCCACAGGCCACCATGTCCACTGACTGTCCATGTACGCGTGTCAGATGCTGGGCACCTTCGCACTTTGGTGTACAGCACAATGCAGGCATCATCATGCACACACACCTGTGGACAGCAGTCGGGAGGGTGTGTAGGTGGTCCGTGTGTCTGCTTGTAGGGCTGGGCACCCACCGGTGCACTGCTCACCGAAACACACATTGCACACAGGGCAGCACTAGACAGGGCCCGCACTGGGAGACAGCTCAGTCTTGTGGCACAGTGCCACGGCCACCTTGGATGCGTGGGCGGCCCCACCGAGACCCAGCAGCATTGGCAGGCTGAGCACGGGCCTCATGGGGTGGCACTGATGGACCACCAGGGGTTCCACTGTGTGAACGTGACCTTGCCCACACAGGAGTCTGCAGCACACTGAACATACCTGCACCAGGGGTGCTCGGGATGCCCACAGCTGAACCCGGAATCGACAGGGTGGGTGTCGCATGACGTCGGGAATGGAGAGTGGATAGTGTACTGCATGGTGTGAGCGGCACAGGGGCACCTGACTGTGTGCCCAATGTGGCCATGACAGCGACCAATGCCTGTGTCTGCCTGTCAATGGTGGCAGTCACATCCATCCGCAAATGGTCAATCTGTGACAGGATCCTCTCATTGTCCCTGCTGTGCTGCTCCAGAGCCACACACAGTGCCTCCACGGATGTTGCAACCCGCATCTGCTGCTGTACCGATGCCTGCAGCAGGCGGGTGTGCTCGTCAAAGGGGTCGTCTGCCACATTGGCAACCTGTCCCTCAGGGTATGGAAGGTCCTGATGTTCAGCACCCCTTGAGGGTGGGCACTGCTCACCAGGACCAGGTATGGGCAAGTCCACAGGCGGTGCATATACGCCACCTCTGAACCCTGTACCCCCAGTCCCAGTGGGTGACTGCTGCTGCTGCCCCTCCACCTGCTGTGCCCAAGGGCTCAGTTGTTCCGCTGCTGTGGCCACAACAGTGCCAGTGACCTGTACAGCCACCGGTGCTGCCCCACTGGTGCTAACAGGCACAGCCTGGGACTGTGCTGACATGCTGGCACACACGTCAGAACCAGCTAGGTCCATGGGCGTGAGCTGTCCTGCTGTGTGTCCATTCTGTGACACACACACATGTCAATGCCCATAGTGGTTGTTGCATCATCAATGGTGCAGGTCTGTGCCACAGCCACATCCACAGCATGCTAGCATGCTTGCATGCCAGACTGCTGAGACACAGGAAGGGCACCCCCCACACCTGTCTCACCGACATCAGTGATGGCAGCCAGGCATGCACACTGGTGCAAAGCATGCCGGCTACCTGCAGAGGTGGATGGTCCCTCCTCCAACTCCTGATAGCTGTCCACAGTGGACAGGCCCTCCACCACTGACCCCTGCAGATGCACAGGATCTGTAACAGAAAGTGAGAACACGTTAGTGCATGTGATCTACCTTTCTCCCCAACCATGACGTACCATGCAGTGATGGGCTACCACCTGTCTGGAAGCCACCTCCAGGAACGCCCTCAATGGCACTGCACTGCATGCTTGCAGTGAGCCGGTCCTCTGCCGGAGTCAGCTGCACCACCTCCGGCTGGCCCCCGCCTGTTGCAGCACATGCCGCCCTGATGGCTGCCACCTTCTCCTTCACCCTCCTCCTGTCGGTCCCCATCTTCTTTTTACACTCCTGCACAGAGCGCTGGTGGCTGCCGTGCAGGTTGACGGCATGTGCCACCCCCTCCCATGAAGCAGCACGGGCCTAAGGGGTGCCCCGACGTCCACTGAGAAGTGGCTCTTCATCCAGGTAGGCCTCGAAGAGTGCCTCTGTCTCAGCTTTTGTAAAATTGGGCCTCCTTTTCCTCCCACAATCATCCTCCTCACCCATTCCTTGCTCGATCATATCACAGCCTGTATGGGTGAGAGTGGTCACCTGTGACTGTGCAGTACACAGCAATTCCCTAAGACCATAGTCCAGAACATCACACAGCATGCAACTCACCTATCAACTGCAGTAACCGAATATGGCCACTGCAGAACAGCGTCGCATTTTTATAGCGCAATCCATGCAAATTAGGTGTGGAGCAACTTTAATGAGATGCAAATCATGCTGCTGCGCCATTAAATGGCTGATCGGATGATCTGCATATGATGGCTGAATATCGCGCTTTTGCACTTTGTGCAATACGGATGAACGTGCTGAGCCAATGGTGCAGTTCTGTGACAGCATAGTACACCACACTGCGCATGCCCAGGTAGCTTACGCAGGCATCTGCCATGCTGATGATGTGCTGTGCGCGGTAGGCAATTCAGAGCATGGCCACCATTGTGCCAGTGGTGCTACAGCGACGGTCACTACATGGCGCTGTGGCACAACTGTGCAATAGTTCGCTGTGGCAATGGCACACAGGTGACCAACCGCGCTGGACGTATGGACATCCGATGGCGCTGTGCGTGGCCATGCGCAAGAGACCCATGACCCTGTGCCCGACCTTTGCCTCCTTGGCACTGTACATATGGCATGTCTGCAGCTCTATCGCGCTGTTCGGTGACAGCACGATAGGGACTGGCAGCGTTGTACCGACAGCGCGATAGGGAATAGCGGCGTTGTATTGCGCAGCAATTCCACGTGGGGTTGCCGTGCTGCAGAGCGCCATATTGACTACTATACATCCAGAGATGGCACGCAGAAGAGCCCCCCAGTGGAGTGCCCTCGAGCTGGTGAACTTGGTGGCCGTTGAGGAGCCTCACTATGGCCCACTATTTGGGGAGGTTCCCCTAGACAGGGCCAGGACACAAGTGTGGCAACAGGTGGCCACTGAGCTGGAGATGGCCACTGACCGACGGAGGTCTGTGGAACAGTGCAGGCACCACTATGGGGACCTGCGGAGGAGGGAGCCGGTGCTACTGGCATGTCTGCGGTCACGTGCCAGGAGGAGCATGGTGCCTCGGCCAGGTGGGTGATCCTTCTATGCACCTGTATGGTCCATATGAGTAACACTGTCTATTGTGTCCAGCACATGGGGGAGGGTTGGCCTAGCGTTGGCTGTGGTAGTGTTAACAGGATATGTGATGTATGGGTCTGGCTGGGTGGGTGGGCACACTCATTGGGGCAGGGGGTATATGCTTTGGGATTGCACTGATGTGTTTCTCACCTTTTGTTTCCCACAGGCATGGCAGAGCAGAGGAGGGCCATGGAGCAGGGAGTGGTGCCAGTGGTGCCCGAGCGTGGTGGTGGAGAACCACAACAGCAGCAGTAGCCCAATGAGGGTGAGTGCCATGACATCATGAATGCTATAGCATGCTGTGTGACAGGGTGGGGGCAGGGCATGGCCACCATCCATGGACACCACTGCCATGCACGCGACATGTGACAGTCAGCACTGTCCAGTGGCACTGCATGTCTGGGAGTGCATCACTGGTGGTCCATGCGTGCACTGGGCACATGGCTGTGGCACTGCCTGCCCACCGCGTAGCAACGTTACTGTACGGCCTTGGTTGTGCTGTGCTGGACATGGGCAGTGTGTGTGTGCAGTGGTACACATGGCTGTTGCTGCCTGGTTGGGCATGTCTTGTGCACACGGTCACTGTGGGTGGGTGAAGTCCATCACAGGAGCAGGGCACTTGGCAGTATGCCATGCATGATGGGTGGGCTTCAGGGATATGGACAGTCACACCCATTGACTCTGATCCCTTGTCCTAGGTTTCTGGATACTACAACAGATAGGTCCATGCAGAAATTGTTGCAGGTAGCAATGGACTCACTCGTTATCCTGCAGGACCTACAGCAGCATGGGGTGTGAAGGAGAAGGAGGCCCAGGGACCAGCACCAGGCAGCAGGGGAGCAGGCTGGAAGACAGTAGCTGCCCATCACCTCTCCCCTTTAACTATCCTTCACACCCCGCCTTCCCTCTCCCAGTTGTTCACCCCTGCCCCTTAACTACCTCTATCTTGTACCCGTACCCCCACCCCTGTTTTGTACATATGTATATAGTTCTTGTTGTTGTTATTCTTATTGTTGTTCTTTCTGTAATACAGTTGTTTTGATATGAATACTGTGGTGGTCTCTGATTTGCAGCTGGCTATAGGTGCTTAGTTGCAGTGGTGTGCATGGCATCTGGGGTGGTATAGTCATGGGTATGTGTGTGTGTGTGCATGAGGAGGTGTCTCTGATGTGGGAGTGGCTTTCAGTCGGTATCTGTGGTGTGTGTTGTTCACTGTGCATTGCATTGCATTGTGCAGTGTTCCATGGTGCCTGCTCTGTGTCCATTGTGCCCCTGTCAAGCTGTCCTCGGCCTGTGCAGCTGACACTCTTGCATGTCTGTGGCCTGCCAGGTCTGCTGCCTTGTCAGTGGGTGCTGTCCCTGCAGGTCATCCACTGTGACCGTCACGATGCTGGGTTGCCACCTGTCACCGGTGGGGTGCATGTTTGCTTCGGTGACACTGTGGCCTCCACAGTTGCTGTCCCACCTCCATGCTGTGTCTTGTGTGTGTTGCAGGGGCAGTGCCGCACTGTCTGTGACTTGTGATCCAGGCATATGCTGGTGGTGTACAGGGCCATAGTATTTGCACAGGGTGGGTGTCACCCCTGTGCCATGGTGGACTGCAGGCTGTGTGTGCACAGTTTACATGTGCCCTCACTGGGGGCTGGGTTGCCACACTACTGCATCCCTGTGTTGGTGTCCCTGAGGGTATGGGTGTGTGTTTGCCCCTGCACTGTGTTGCATCTGGTGTGCTGCATGCTTCCATGCACCACTGGGGGTGTCTGTGCTGGCTACTGTGGCTCATGGTGGGTCGCGCTGTGACACCTGTCTACTGTACAGGGTGCTGTATCAATGGCAGTGGTGTCAGGGGCACGCCCTTTTCCATGTGGGTAACACTTGTGGTGACACATGTTCGGTCTCTCAGCTGTGCCTCAGGGGGGTTGTGCATGTTGGCACTGTGTCTGCCATTGTTGCATTGCCGTGTGCTGCCACCCACCGCTGGGTGCTCATGGTGGGTCTGGCTTGTATGGTTCTGTGGTACACGAGGTTGCAGTGTGATGGGGTATGCATGGGGATTCCTGCAGTGATGGTCACTGCTCATGGGGGGTGTGTTGGGGTCACAGTGCAGGGTGTGTTGTGCACAGGGGGGCTGCTGTACACTGGGGTGGTCTGCCCCCTTGTGTGGCAGTCTCAGCTTGCCAGTGGGTGTGCTGGGACAACATGGCCTGGCTGTGCTTTGTTTGCTTGTCCCCATGGGCCGGTGGATATTCCGTCCCTCCCCCAGTTGTGCTGTGCTTGGGGTGTGGGGGTGCATTGTCAGTTCTGCAGTGTGTTCCTGTGCCCATCTGTGGCATGGGTGGTGAGCCCCTGCCTACCTCCCTGGTTGTGCAGTTCCATTGCTCTGCTGCTGGGGGGCTCCCTGCTTGCACTATGGCGCCTCTGGACTGCTCAGCTGGGCTGCCCTTGTTGTGCTATAGCGCATCATATCAGCTCAGCTTCCCCTTCCTGGTTGCACTATGGCGCAGGTTGTGCAATATTCAGACGTTGGCTGGTTGCGCAATTTGGCTTGCTCCATGTTTGAATATCGTGTCTATTGCGCATGTGCGCAATGGACTTGTGCTTGCTCCTGCTATTGTGCACATTTTGGGCGCAGTTTGAATATCCAGCCCATTGTTTTTAACTGTAGCTGGTAAACTCTCTGAAAAACAGCTGTAATATTTATTTTTTAACAGTATACTGTGTGTGTGTGTATATATATATATATATATATATGTATATATATAAATAAAATACGGGGGGTGAGTAACCCCCCTCAAGCGCCTTGCATAGTATGGGAATCACATGATATTGCTCATAAACAAACAGCCATATGGAAATTAAATGTCTGTGAAGGAAGGCATTGGGCTTGGTGTTAGATTAGCCAGTAAGTTTCTTTGCAAGCCCAGAAGAAAATGTCTGTCCTTTTTTACTCAGAGTGCCAGTACTGTAAAAAAAAGTAAAATTGTAGGGTTCACCCTTGGTGTGCTTTCATGAAAACATACATTTTGTGTGAAAAGTTGTGCTTTAGATAGGGAATACACATCAAGTTTGAACTGGTAGTAACATAAAATGTTGAAACACAAGAAGGTCAAGTAACGTGCAAAAGTTACACAGTGTGCACGCAAGGGTCGCTCAAACCCAACTATTTCTGTAGTGTTCTTGAACACTACTGATATTAAAGTATCTTTTAATAATAAAAAAGCGCAAAGTAAAGCTGCTGGCTAAGACAGTACACACACACACACACACACACACACACACACAAAAAGAATGCTTAACACAAAATAAGACTCACACATTATTTGACACTAATTTGCTGAGGTAATGCCCATAGTTTCATTAGAAAACTGTAAGTGTTTTAGATATGTGCTGCCTACTTCCTATCTTGTAACACACTACAACTACTTAAACCAGTAAATTTATATATCTCCATGCCACATCTTTTCAAAATAAAACTTTTCAAACACCTTCTAACTACTTTATTAAATGAAACTTCCTTATTTCTGTTTATTTGAAGCCAAACAAGCTCTTATTAGAAAATACAGCACAACACACCATCTGTAAGTGAAGACACATCTAAGAGACCATGGTTACACCCTTTGGCGCATAGCCAAAATATGGCACTCGGCCATTTTGAAATCTTTGAGATGAACATTTTACTTCTCTTTAGCAAAAAGTTTCTGGTTTTAACTAGAAGTATGATAAAGCCATTCATTGCTGTTAACACATTACATCTTCACCTAGCAGTTGCTTGGCACATTGTCTGCAAACTACAAATCTTTTTACACATTGCAATCCAGGGATTTATTTAACTCTAAAAATTGATTAGCGTTTTCCTCATAAAAGTGCTAAATCTTTGTGAAAATGCATAGCTCTTGCCTCACTGTGTCTAACAAACACAGCACTTCTAGAAAATCTATATAAATACTTTCTGTACAGTTAGTATCGTCCCAAGAAAAAAACTGCTAATCAATTATTTAAAACCCTGCAATCTATGACGTCATATCTCTTCACTCTCAAAACCACTTGCTCTGACCAACAACTACATACGAAAGTTTTTCAATAACCCTATCCAAGCAGCATAAATCTTTCATAAAAAAAAACAAACCTAAAAGAGTAAAACACAGATGTATGCTGGAAAAATGAAAAGGAAGAAAAAGAGAGAGAGTGTTACCTTGTTCAGTGTGCATATTGCAAAAATGAAAAAGACAACAATTAAAAAAACTTTTAAAACAAAATACACAGACTTACCCTGTGCCAAGGTATTTTTCTTCTTCTCTCATGATACACCGGTCCGATCAAGAAGAATGACCACAAAACCTTGATGATTACCTCCAAGAGCTGCAACTATTAACCCTTTCAAAGGTTTCCTTTTGGCCATTTCAGTAACCTGCCAAACCAAGTCTTTTCCCAGAGCTCTGGTTTGCAGTTTGACAATAAAATCTGTAGCAGTACTAGGAACGGGGTTGAAATCCAACTGGTGGAGGTCCTCAGTACCTGGGTTTGGGATCAAATGTTTCAGCCTCAATAGGAGGCAAGGGTACTTGAAATTGAGACAAAATAAACAAAAAATCTTAAAGCTGCACAGATAGTGAACCTTGGAGGGGGGAATTTTCAAATCAACCTATCTGTAGTCACTCCTACTGTGTATGCATCCACAGTGGTTTGTTTTTCTTTCTCTAAATGTTTCTTATCTAACGTCACTTAATCAGCCACTGCTTTAGAGGCAGCCCGAATTGTAAAAGCCAGCATCAGCTTTAATAGTGTATGCTTTCAGTGACCTGCTGTCTAGCAGGCACAAATGACAAGGGCAGCTGCCCTTGTTTGTTTGAGAGACTTTTCCTTAATACATCTCTCCACATATCCTGAAACTTGCCCCCAAGGGTTCTCAGACCCCCACATACATTAAAATAAATCTGGGGCACATTTAACCTTACCCAGCTTTTAGCTGCTCCATAGACCTTTTCCTGTAGGTTCAAGTCCCACTTGAAACATACAGAGTCTATTAGACTCTTTTTCCCAGCCCCATAGTTAGGTTATGACCCTTACCTGCGCTGACCCTGTTTAGAGTAAACACTAGGCTTTACCGGATTTACCGAGACCAGAATCAAAACCACTCCATGGCTGGTTCAGCCAATTTGTAAATAAACTAACTATACCACACTGATGACAGTGAGGTAGTAAAAGTACAAGGTTGTGGTTAGTGGTTCCCGGTAATCCAATAAAAACCACCTTACACCAGACGTTATTTTAACTTAGTTGCAATTTATTAATATCCAAATAAGCCCAAACATATTTACCTCTAACATGATTAAGTCTCAACAGCTGATGGCTTTTCACCACCAGGGCTACAGGTGTGCAGAGGAAATTAAGCAATATTGCTCCCTTTTCTCTGGGTGTCTCAAGCATCCATGGCAGCCATTCTGGCTATTTCTCTCGGACATACTAGACATGCAGTCTGCCTGATACTTATACATTGTTTGACAAGAAATGCAAAACTAAGGACATTTCCCAGTTTTCAGACACTCTGACCATAAAAGGCAAGAGAGTAGGGTCATGAGACAAGGGTTCAAAACACATACATCACTCCTGACGTGGCATTAATCAAAAAGAAAACATCATTTGTCACAAGACATAAATAAAATCTCCTAGCACTAAAAATATTTTGCTTAGAAAAACTAATGTCACAAGACAAGAGCATAATAGATATTTACCAATAATTACTAATAATGTAAGTTTAAAAATAGACAAACATAAGCTAGGGAGGTGGACCTGACATTGATGCTTGCCAACTTGCACGTATTTTCTCTATTTCTGCTTATACTATTATCTACTTTCAAGTTTAGTCATGACCTTCTATCTTGCCCAAAAGAACAAAACATGTTTTGTACAAGATATTTTGCTATGCACAGCAGGTTTGGCATTGATTAAGACATTTTGCTCTAAAACAAAACATGTGCCCTTTCACCCATTTCTTGCTGGTACCCTCTGCAATAGCCATTTTGCTTTTGGTCACCTTTTTATATTACTTTATAATTATTTTGCGTTACTTTAATACTTTTATTAATCCCCTTCATTTGCCCAGCATTCTATCGAAATACAACATGGTTTCATGTTGCTGTTCTTGGAAACTTCACAAGGACCCAGGTGAGTCTGTATGAGCACCTGCCTACTTTGACAGCTCAGAGCAGTGAGTAAAATTCCGATGCAAAATTCTGTTGCAGCTTTTCTTTATTTGCTTCACAAATGCTGCCAATGAACCTTTGTGTGAGTTTTTTTTTTCACCTTTTAAAATGGCAGCATGCACATTTATCCTAAATGCTGAGAGGGGGGGTCAGGTGGGGGGAGGAAAGTAAAAATACAAAACAAAACAAAAACTAAATGGCTGTGAGGTTGGTGGGAATGGATGGACACTCAGAAGTTAGGTTTGACAAATCAAAATATATATTTATTTACAAACAGCAAAATAAGCAGACTGGATATGACAAAATAAAGGAAAACAAAAGTAACTACACAAAATCACAGTTAATGTCACTGTTTGCTAATAACTTAAGCACTAGAAAATGGCTACAGTCACTCAGACTGGGCACAAATCCCACCTGGACTATAAGGATTGAAGGTAGATGCAGCCCTTATTACTTGGGCCAGCGCAGTACTGATCCCCATACAAATCTGATGTGTGCTTTAGTTTGGTCTCCTTTTATACCCAGAGTCAACCATGTGACCACATCAGGCTACACTCACTTACAGAAATACAGCATATTTCTTTTAAAAAACCTTATTATTTATATCCAAATTCTATAAATAAAAGAGAACTCAGAAAGCTCTTGACTGGGTGGTAGTGTTCATAATAAAACTTTTTCCAAACAAAACTGGTTGTAGGTTTCAGGTGCAGGCTCCTCCCACAGAGCTATCCAGTGTATAAAAGGTGGAAAGACAGGGCCAGCCAGTGCTTAGTAGGACACTGGATGACTCTTGGGCAGGATCCTACAAACAGAAACCTCAAGGTAGGCAGCATATAACTTTATACAGTTTCATATCACCTTTTTAGTATGTGAACAACAGGTTGTAGTACCTCTACTGTTTACTTTTATTCGGAGCAGGCCTTCTAGGCCCAGACATGATGCATTTTATGGCATCCCTTCATTTATTTTCCCTTTTTATGTTGCTTGTGCGCATGCGCAAGAAACATGTTGTGGCAGCTTGCTGCAGAAGCAGGTTGTGGAGGTGTGGCACTGTTGTGGCCAATGCCCCCACTGCCTTTTGAGGCTTGGACCACTTTCCCCAGTGGGGTGGCACGCTGCTGCTGACACTAGTACATCCAGTATGCCACCACCTTGAAATGTTTTGGCTGCTGCAATCAGGGGCCGCCTCATCATTGCAGCATCAGCCATTCCAGTGCAATGAGGGAGTGACCCATCATTGCAGGGTGGTATCTTGCTTGCCTCAGACCAAGTTTGCCGATGGGGAGCCCAGTCCCCATCAGCATAATGTCCCCATCCCCAAGTTTCTGCTGTATGCCAAGGGGTGCCCAATCCTCCCCGGCATCATGCCCCCCTTTCTTGCCGATGGAGCACCCAATCCCCATCAGCTACAGTCCCCCCCTTCCCCATTGGAGTTGCTGATGGGGAGCCCACTCCCCATTGGCATAATGTCTCCCCTCCAATGTTTTGTCTGCTGAGGGGGGTGCCCAATCCCCCCTGGCTCTTCCACCCCCTCGATATGTACCAACAGGGTGCCCAATCCCCCACCAGCTACAGCCCCCCCAAACCACTCAGATGGCATGCTGGGAGCCCACCCCAGTGTGCCAAGTGTCCCTGAAAAAAAACAACAGTCCTGTGATGTTTTATTTTTTTAACCCTGTAAACAAGAAAACGGTCTCTCATTGAGTCTGTGGCCCCACACCACCCTTTGTGCACCCTGCCTCCCCACACCCTCCTCACCCCATACTTACCTCCAGAGCCCAACACGATGATCTTCGGTGGACCAGGAACACGTGTGCACTCTTCAAAGCCGACCATGAACTGAAGAAATGCTGGTAAGCTGTATAATGGCATAAATAGGGTTTTTTCAACTTTGGTGCATATCTCAGACATTTTTGGGAATTTCGGCACCAAACTTTCAACATGGGGATATTGGTACCCCTCCTCATGAATTCAGCCTTTGTCATGGTGTTATTCAGTCCCAAAAGGTGATTTTGTGGTTGTCACAAACCCACTCAGCAGGTCAGGCCCTCTACTCCCAAAGTGCCAACCTCTGATCGCAGTCTTGTGAACAGTGTAACAGACAAGGTAACCCTCTTGACTGTTTTGTGAGTTCGGATCAACCTTTGGTCTCAAGTTCTGGAGGGATTCAAACTGTTAACCTCTTGTTAGCATACCCAATGCACAGGCTCAGATATATCTGTTTTCGGGGGGGCCAGATATCTTTGCCTACAGGCACCTAACCAGGTGTACAGAGATGAACCCTTTAAAACTTTAATAAAGACCTCAGATTTAAAACGCTTCTCTTTCCAGTTTGGTACCACCATTCAAGCTTATGTCTATTGTCTGCTATAACCATAAATACTTTTCTTACAACTAAAATAAATTCAAAGACAGACCAAGTAAGTTCTAAAAAGAATTTTACTAAAATGGTTAAAAAATATGTAAAACGCAAAATACAGAACTCTTATATCCCAAGACATACAATCACTTAAACAAAACAGATTTAAACAGTACAAATTCCTACTTCAGTACTTAGTCTCTAAATACTTGCTTAAAAGTGCTCCCAAGATGTTTCGTGGTCAGAGTCTAGGTAAAAACGTGTCTCTGTGTAGTAAAACAGAGTATTCCTTAAACAACTGCATTGGTCAACCCTGTTTTGGTGAGATCAGCTAGCTCCTCCTCTGTCAGATTATATTTAAAAAGAATATATCTAATAAAAAAACAGTAGGCTTTTTTTAAAGTATCAGTTTTGCAATCCTTCAGCATGACTCATGTTTCAAATGACATCTCTTTTGATCCATGCTGCATCCTCCTCACACAGGCTTCATATGAGCATTCACAGCCTCGCACCCCTGTGTAATAACCTGGGTTTTTTCTTCAATGTCATAAATCTTTTTTAACAAAATTAACTTGAAACAACTCTATAATTAGCTTCTGGTCTGCCATGTAACACATTGTATCTAAAAAAAAATGAGTGTGTGTGAACTCACATGCTGTCAGCATTTATCTGAGCTTGCATCTGTCAGCTGAAATCTGGGGGGGGTTGAGGTCACTCCTAGAGCATTAGATTTTTTAGCAGAGACAGTCAGTAATCCATTTTATATAAAAAAATATTATACAGTACTCAGAACTGGCTGTCTACGTCACAGTGGTCATTACGCGGAATCACCTTTCGGGAACGATTAATGAAACGACAGTGCCAGTGTTTATGAAGTGGACTCTCAAAAGCCTATGTTGCAAATGTGGTGGAAAAATCCAAAAAATGACTGTTTTATGAGTGTGCATTGCGCAATTGCTACGCATGCTCGTAAGTTCGCTAATTTGCAATATTTTCATTCTAGATTTTCAACATTGCCATTTTTCCACACCTCCTTATGAATAGTACAGCTGTCATTTTTCACATCCTGGCCGAAATGTGTTTTCGCACTTCCGGTGCAGAATAGCACAGTCACTGTGGGAAATCCGTGTTCGGGACACATTAAGAAAATCATAGTGACACTTCATGAGCAGAGGTCCTAAAATGCATATGTTGAAAATTTTTGTGATGAAAGCCCATAATAGCTCTGTCACAAGCATGCATTGTGCAGTTTCCACGTAATCTTGTAACTTTGCAAATTAGTAATATTTTCAAGCCAGATTTTCAACACTTGCATTTTTTCACACCTCCTTATGAACAGTACAGCTGTCATTTTTCACGTCCTGGCCAAAATGTGTTTTCTCGCTTCCAGCGCAGAATAGCGCAGTTGCTTTGGGAAATCAGTGTTTGAGACAGATTAAGATTGAGCGAGTGAGAGAGGGGGAGTGACCGAGCTCAGCTGAGCTCTGTTGGGACTGCTGTGGATTTCTTTGTGGGCAGAAAAAGGCGCCAACACAAGCAGGAGCCCAGTATAAAAGGGCAGCCTGCAGCACTGGGAGAAACGGAACGAGCGAGTGAGAGAGGGGGAGTGAGCGAGCTCAAAGGAGCTCTGTCAAGACTGCTGCAGATTTCTTTGTGGGCAGAAAAAGGCACCAATGGAGGCAGGAGCCCAATACAAAAGGGCAGCCTGCAGCTACAGGAGAAACGGAATGGGCTAGTGAGAGAGGGGGAGTGAGCGACCTCAACGGAGCTCTGTCGGGACAGCTGTGAACTTCTTTGTGGGCAAAAAAAGGCACCAACACAGGCAGGAGCACAGCACAAAAGGGCAGCCTGCAGCACCGGGAGAAACAGAATGAGCGAGTGAGAGAGGGGGAGTGAGCGAACTGAACGAAGCTGTGTCGGGACTGCTGCAGATTTCTTTGTGAGCAGAAAAAGGTACCAACGCAGGCAGGAGCCCAGTACAAAAGGGCAGCCTGCAGCTCCGGAAGAAAATGAATGAGCGAGTGAGAGAGGGGGAGTGAGTGAGTTCAATGGAGCTCTGTCGGGACTGCTGCATATTTCTTTGTGGGCACAAAAAGGTGCCAATGCAAGCAGGAGCCCAGTACAAAAGGGCAGCCTGCAGCGTCGGGAGAAATAGAATGAGTGAGTGAGAGAGGAAGAGTCAGCAAGCTCAATGGAGCTCGGACAGGACTTTAGAGTCACCGACCCTCCCACCCGGCCTCCTCTGTGGTCCTATATTACAGCAGGGTCTTTGGAGTGGAGACAAAGCAATGATTGGATACTTTTAGGATTGCTGTAATAATTGGTGTAATAATACAGATTTAGTTGTTCTGTTTATTTCTCTAGCTGAGCTAAGTACTGAGCTATACTGTTATTATTGCTGTAGTAATACATATTTGTTTGTTCTGTTTATTTCTCTAACTAGGCCAAGTAATACTTGGAGTGCAGTAGGATTTCTAACTGGGCTAAGCAAAACTATAAGAGAACTGAGAACAAAAAGTATGGTAGCTGAGGGGTGAAAAATGGATAAGGAGGCTTTGGGATTGCTACAGTAATACAGTATCTAATGGATGAGATATGAGACTGAATTAACCCACTCGGCAAGGGGTCAGTAGGGGGACTAGTGTGGGGGGGACAGGAATTTGAGTAAATAGGGGCCTAACAGTTGTAGTAGGGTACAGAATCTGGGAGTAAGAGCCCGTAACATAAGATGGGGGCCAAAATGGGGCAGGTGCCACATGTCAATAGGGTGGGCATCTTTGGAAGGGTGGTGGGGTGTACAGGGGGAAAGGGAAGGATGGAAAGGGCATCACTATTGGGGTAGAAGGGAATGGGGGCTCTAAATTGACAACAGCGGGTATAGGAGAGGGGTTGGCAATCAGCAGGGGAGGAGGGGAGGTTGACATGGAAAGCCCAGTAAGAAGTAGTCAGGCTGGAAAGGGGTTCAAGGGGGATGGGAGGAATAAGGCAGAGAAAAGGGGTGAGGCAGAAGTAGGTACAGATACAGAAGTCACAGAGAGTGCAGCTGGCAGGGGTAAGGGGCATGGAAGAACAAATTCTGGGGTGGTGGAAGAGGCATTAGAAGGGAAAGGGGGTTAGGGACAGGTGGGTACTTGTCCTGGGGGATTCTATACTGAAATGGATGAGATGGGGCAGAAAGAGGGAAAGGCACAGCCATATTTGGGTTGAAGCTGTCCCCAGGTTGACTGCAGAAGGGGCAGAGCAGGCACTGCTCAAGCGTGCAGTGATGGGGAGGAAGAAACCTCATTAACTGTTGCATATGAGTAAAAACAACTTGGTGGGGGTGTCACAGATTCACTCAGCAGGTCAGGCCCTCTACTCCGAAAGTGCCAACCTCTGAGCGCAGTCTTGTGAACAGTGTAACAGACAAGGTAACCCTCTTGTCTGTTTTTGTGAGTTCGGATCAACCTTTGGTCTCAAGTTTGGGAGAGATTCAAACTGTTAACCTCTTGCTATCATACCCAATGCACAGGCTCAGATATATCTGTCTTCAGGGGGGCCAGATATCTTTGCTTACGGGCACCTAACCAGCTATTCAGAGATGAACCCTTAAAACTTTAATAAAGACCTCAGATTTAAAATGCTTCTCTTCCCAGTTTGGTACCACCATACAAGCTTATGTCTGCTGTCTGCTATAACCATAAATATTTCTTAGCAAAAGAAAGCAATTCAAAGACAGACAAGGTATGCTCTAAAATTAGAGTTTTTCCTAAAATATATACTAATACGTCAAACATACAATACAGAACTCTTATATCACAAGACATACATGTCTTTAAACAAAACAAGGTTTAAAACAGTGCAATTCCTATAACAATATTTAGATTTTGTCTAGCTTTCTTAATACCTGTTTTCAGTGCCCAGATGTTTTTTGGTCAGTGTCAGATAAAAGTGTGTCTGTAGTGAAACAGAATAATCTTTAAAAGCTGGTTTTGCCCACCTCTTTTGCATGAGGTCATCTAGCTCCTCCCTGTCAAAATATCTAAAAAATACATATTTCTATACAACCACAGGATGTAATTTCTAAGTATTAATTCTGCAACCTTAGCAATTTCAATGACACCTCTTTTGATTCATGCTGCATCCTCCTGACACAGGCTTCATATGAGCATTTACAACCTCTCACCTCTGTGTAATAACCTGTATTTTCTCTTTAACTTCATAAACCTTTTTTATGATTTCCCTCTTAACAAAGTTAACTTGTTAACTTAAACAACTCTGTAATTAACTCAGAGAAACAGGATCCTTGATTAAAGTCTTCCATGTAACACATTGTCTCTAAAAACTGAGTGTGTGTGATACATGCTGTCAGCATTTCTCTTGGCCTGCATCTGTGAGCTGAAATCTGAGGGGGGGAGGTCATTCCTAGAGCATTTGATTTTTCAGCCGAGACATTCAGTAATACATATTATATATAAAAAAAAAATTATACAGCACTCAGAACTGGCTGTCTACGTCACGTTCCTCCCCACTTAGAATGAATTTGGGGGATTTATCCCCTACATGGGATGAGCTTCCCAAATCAGTTCACTCCTCATAGACTCTAGACAGCCCATCGGAGCTCTGATTCTTAATGCCTGCCCTATGTATGATTGTCAGATCACATCCTTACAAAGCAAGACTCCATCTTAGCAGTCTCCCATTGCTCTTTCCCATCTACGTCAGCCAAACCAGGGGGCTGTGGTCAGTCTGCACCACAAAATGCTGCCCATACAAGTATGGCTCTAATTTCTTCAGTGCCCACACTATGGCAAGACACTCCTTTTCCACCGTGGAGTACGCTTACTCCCTGGAAAGCAGCTTCCTGCTCAGGTACACAACTGGGTGATCTGTCCCTTGGCTGGACGTCTGGCTCAGTACTGCCTAATACCCACGTCTGAGGCGTCCATCTGAACTATAAAGGTTTTGCTATAGTCCAGACTTGTCAAAACAGGAGCACTGCACAGTGCCTCCTTCAGTCTGGTAAAGGCTTCCTCACAGGCTGGGCCCCAGGTAATTTTCTTAGGCATCTTTTTCTTTGTCAGGTCAGATAGGGGAGCAGCCAGGGCACTGTAATTGAGTACTAATGTCCTGTAGTACCTGGATGTCCCTAGAAAGCTCCTGACCTGCTTCTGGGTTTCTGATCTGGGCCACACCTGGATCACTTCTATCTTTATTTGGTTAGGATGGAGCTGTCCCCGGCCTACCACATGACCAAGGTATGCCACTTCTCCCATGGCCACCTGGCACTTCTTGGCTTTGACAGTGAGCCCAGCCCTCTGTATCCTGCCCAGCACTTCCCTAAGGTGGGAAAGGTGTTCCTCCCAGCTGGTACTAAAGATGGCAATGTCATCCAGGTACACCACGGCATACTCCTCAGCACCATTTAACACCTGGTTCACCAACCTTTGGAAAGTGGCCGGGGCGTTCTTCATTCCGAAAGACATTACCTTAAACTCAAATAAACCTATCAGAGTGATGAAGGCTGACCTCTCCATAGCTCTGTCTGTCAATTTTACCTGCCAATACCCCTTGGTCAGGTAGTTCACACCTCCCAACTTGTCCAGGAGTTTGTCTGTCTGGGGCATCGGGTGGGCGTCAGACTTCGTGACTGCATTCAGTCCACGATAGTCCACACAGAACTGAGCTGAGCTATCTGGCTTAGGTACAAGGACTACGGGTGAGGCCCAGGGGCTGTGGGATCTCTGGATTACCCCTAAATCCAGCATCTCCTCCACTTCCCTCCTAATGTCCTATTGGACAGCCTCTGACACCCGATATGCTGTCTGCTGTATGGGCGTCTGTGTCCCAGTCTCCACATCGTGTGTCGCTAAGGGGGTTAGTCCAGGCTTGGCACTAAACAAGAGGGCAAAATCTGCTAATACCTCCCTTACTTTCTGGACCTGGTCCGGGGTCAGCTGGGGAGACAATTTTACTGCCTCCACAGAGGACTCCCGCTTACCCTCTTCCAGCAAGTCCAGAAGGGGGTCTCCTTCATCTGTCCCCTCCCCATGACTACATACTGTGAACACCATGTCAGCCCTGTTTGCATATGGCTTCATCATGTTGACATGGTACATCCTTTCTGTCTGCCTACGGTCAGGTAACTCCACAATGTAGTTCACGTCATTTACCTTCCTAACCTCTTTGTACGGTCCTGCCCACTCAGCTTGCAGCTTGTCTTTCTGGACCGGAATAAGGACCATGACTTCCTGACCCACCATGTAAGAGCAGGCTCTGGCTCTGCAGTCATACCACACCTTTTGTTTCTGTTGGGCAGCTGCCAGGTTGCTCTGGGCTGTCCCCATAAGCTCCTTGAGTCTTTCCCTAAACCTAAGGACATAATCTACAATGGGAGTTCCCTGGGTGGCGTGCTTGCCTTCCCAGTCCTCCCGGATCAAATCTAGGGGCCCACGTACTCGGTGTCCATATAAGAGTTCGAAGCAGGAAAATCCTGTTGACTCTTGGGGCACCTCCCTGTATGCAAACAACAGGTGGGGAAGGTATTTCTCCCAGTCCCTCCCATGCTGTTCAGCAAACGACTGGAGCATTGACTTTAGGGTAGCACTGAATTGTTCCACAAGCCCATTGGCTTGTGGGTGATACGGTGCCGTGCATCTCTGCACCACCCCACACTTCTCCCATAAACATTTCATCAGGTCCGTCATGAAGGAACCCCCTCGATCGGTGATTACCTCCTGCAGAAACCCAACACGGGAGAAAATCCCAAGTAAGGCATCTGCCACTTTGTCTGTCCTCGGAGAGGATAGAGTGACTGCCTCTGGGTACCGGGTGGCATAATCCACCACAGTCAGAATGAATCTCTTCTCTGAGGAGCTGGGGGTATTTAAAGGCCCCACAATATCCATTCCCACCCTCTGAAATGGCTCCACCACTATGGGCAAGGGGATCAGGGTGGCTTGGGTTTTCTTGCCCGCTTTCCCTATTTCTTGGCACCAGTGACAAGACCTGCAATACTCCTTCACCTGCTGGGTGAAATTAGGCCACTAGAAATTTTGGGCCAACCACTGCATTGTGCGCTTGATTCCCAGATGGCCAGACAAGGGAATATCATGTGCAATCTTGAGCAACTGCTCACGATACCCCTGGGGAATGACAAGCTGCCTGCCTAGCATCCCTCCCTCTGTCTGTACTGCCTGTGTATACATACTGTAAGTCCATTTTCCCAATAAACCTTATGTCTGCCATCACCTCCCTGTGTGCCCTCTGAGTCTGCCCAAGCCCTCAGCTTCTCTAAATTAGGGTCATTCCTCTGAGCAGCTGCAAACCCCTCACACATTCCCAAGGCATGGGACAGATCTCCTTCAGTTGCTAAACTAGGGTTCCTAGCACTAGCATCAGGGCCCTCAGGATCACTGTCAGTCCTAACCCTCTGACAAGGGGTCACCCCTCCCTCTTCAGAGTAACCCTCTGTAGCTGTGTGTTAGTTGCTACTGGGGAAATTTCTACCCCCTTTTTATCAGTCTCCCCATCTGGAGACACAGGCTGGGGAACCAGACTCTCAGTGGTTTCCACACTGGTTTCTGTGGGGTTTAGGGAACTATTATTTTCCCTTGTCACTTGGCTACAGGTAACTGAACATACCACCCCCTGCTGGAGATTGTTACCCAGGATCACATCCACTGCTAATGAGTTGGCTACAGCCACCTTCTGCACAGTTCCCCTTGTTTCATCCCAGACCAGGAGAACACTAGCGAGTGGCAATGTTTTCTCTTCACCAGTAAACCCTTGTACAGTTACGTATTTATTGGGTATAAGCTGATCAGGCTGTACCAGATCCCCCTTTACCAATGTCAGGGATGTCCCTGTGTCCCTTAACCCGTGCATCTGTACCCCATTCACCATGACAGGTTGCATGTGTTCCCTCATGTTCGCCGGCGTGCTTCCACAGACACACAAACAATCCACTTCTTGTCTAGCACCCTGTTGTGTATTATGGCTCACCTTTTTGGGGCCCTGTCTGGCAATATGCCCAGTTTCTTTACACAACCAACATGCATTTCTTACTTCAGAGAAATCTTTCCTTTGAAACCTGGGGCTAACTGGTTTCGGTGGAGGCAGTGAGGGTTTTAGCTGCCCTGAAGGTGCACTTTTCCCTTTCTGTGCTGCCACACCTGCTCCATTCACTCTCAGAGCAGGTCTGCTCTTGGCATAGCAGTCCGAGAGTTCAGCAGCCTCTTGCACTGTTTTTGGATCTCGGTCTGCTAGCCTGGTTTTTAGCTCTGCTGGGCATGCCCAATAAAACTGTTCTAATAAAATCACATTTTCAATTTTATCAACAGAATTTTCCTCAATTCCTTCCCACCAACATTTTAAAAACTGACGTTGTTTCATGGCTAGCTCCTCGTAGCTCATATCAGGGCTTCTCCTGAGCTTACAGAATTTAGCTCTCTATGATTCAGCAGTTTATTCAAACTTTTTTAACAGTGCAGCTTTTAGCTTGCTGTAATCATTGCTGTCTTCATTGTCCATTTGACCCAATGCATCTCGAGCTTTCCCAGTAAGTAGCGGGGATAGCTGGAAGCTCCAGGACTCTCTAGGAATTTTAGCCTGAATACAAACTTTTTCAAAAGAATTTAAAAAGGTGTCCATGTCCTCCTCTTCCTTAAACTCAGCTATTAATTAGGAGTTCAATTTGTAACCCAGTCCTGCAGTCCTAGTTAAACCCAAGCCACTTACCTGCTCTGGTGCCGCTGGTCAGAGTCGCATCTTCTCTAGCTCATGTTGCTCCTGGTGCTCCTCTCTCTTCTCTTCTGCAGCTCGCTGGTGCTTGCGCTCCTCACGGTCTGCCTCCCTCTGTTGTTGCTCTGCCTCTCTGCGTTCTTACTGCCTCTCTGCATTCTCGCTCTGCCTCATGGTCTACCTCTCACTTCTTTCGCTTTCTCCTCTCCTTGGACTCCAACTCCATCCTGTGCAACTCAATTTGCAGTTTGAGTACCTCTGGATTCAGGATACTGGTGGCCATTCCCTGCTGCTGTGACCCTTCACTGACAGTGGCCCTGCTGTCCTTTTCAGTCACGGTCGGTGACTCGCTGCTCTGGGTATCTGCTACCATTAGGGCCTCTATGAGGTTCTGCTTTTTGGCTGTCACCTGGAGTGAGACTCCCCTGTCCCTGCCCAACTGCTTCAAGTAATCTACAGTGTGCCTGCTGTAGTTGGAAGCCATCTTCTTCTTCCCTGACTATGGCTACTCTGACTTTGCACTTCCGAAAAAAAAATAAAATAGATAGGAACTTGACTGCACACCAAGTGATATATAGTTCTGTTTCCTTTTTAAAATAAAACTCTGTCTTTTTCTTTCTTTGCAAGAGAGCTTATGGTCTCAGCTGACACAGAACAGTAAAGCTTGTGATACCAAAATAATACCACCGCTGACAACCAATCTGTCACAAACCCAGTCAGCAGGTCAGGCCCTCTACTCCCAAAGTGCCAACCTCTGAGTGCAGTCTTGTGAACAGTGTAACAGAAAAGGTAACCCTCTTGTCTGTTTTTGTGAGTTTGGATCAACCTTTGGTCTCAAGTTCGGGAGTGATTCAAACTGTTAACCTCTTGCTAGCATACCCAATGCACAGGCTCAGATATATCTGTCTTCGGGGGGCCAGATATCTTTGCCTATGGGCACCTAACCAGGTATTCAGAGATGAACCCTTAAAACTTTAATAAAGACCTCAGATTTAAAATGCTTCTCTTCCCAGTTTGGTACCACCATACAAGCTTATGTCTGCTGTCTGCTATAACCATAAATATTTCTTAGCAAAAGAAAGCAATTCAAATACAGACCAGGTATGCTCTAAAATTAGAGTTTTTACTAAAATATATAATAATACGTCAAACATACAATACAGAACTCTTATATCACAAGACATATATATCTTTAAACAAAACAAGGTTTAAAACAGTGCAATTCCTATAACAATATTTAGATTTTGTCTAGCTTTCTAAATACCTGTTTTCAGTGCTCAGATGTTTTCTTGGTCAGTGTCAGATAAAAGTGTGTCTGTAGTGAAACAGAATAATCTTTAAAAGCTGGTTTTGACCACTTCTTTTGCAAGAGGTCATCTAGCGCCTCCCTGTCAAAATATCTAAAAAACATATATTTCTATACAACCACAGGATGTAATTTAAAAGTATTAAATTCTGCAACCCTAGCAATTTCAATGACACCTCTTTTGATTCATGCTGCATCCTCCTCACACAGGCTTCATATGAGCATTTACAACCTCTCACTGCTGTGTAATTACCTGAGTTTTCTCTTCAACTTCATGAACCTTTTTTATGATTTCCCTCTTAACAAAGTTAACTTAAGCAACTCTGTAATTAACTCAGAGAAATAGTATCCTTGATTAAAGTCTTCCATTTAACACATTGTCTCTAAAAACTGAGTGTGTGTGATACATGCTGTCAGCATTTCTCTTGGCCTGCATCTGTGAGCTGAAATCTGGGGCGGGGGTGTGTGTGAGTGAGGTCATTCCTAGAGCATTTGATTTTTCAGCAGAGACATTCAGTAATACATTTTATATAAAAAAAATATTATACAGCACTCAGAACTGGCTGTCTAAGTCACAGGGGGCACTGTGGACGTAGTAAGGGGGAGGTTCGACTAGTTGGGCAGGCAGTGTGAGCGGGCGGGGGAGCTGGTGGCATTCTTAGAGGTACTGCCGGTACCATGTGTAAGCATGGGGAAGAAGGGTAGGCCTGAGGAGTTAAATGAGTGGCTGAGGGATTGGTGCCACACCAAACATTATGGGTTAGTGACTAACTGGGGTAGGGTCTAGGGGAATAGTGACTTGTACGTGGGGGACAGGGTACACTGGAGCAAGAAGGAGAGGGGAGTATTAAAGGCGGCATTGCTGCAAGCCCACTGGCACTGAGGGTTGAAGTGCTGGACGCCACACCTCACACCACGCTGGTGACCCGGGTTTGAACACGAGCCTGGGCCACCAGTGGTCAGCAGGGAAGGGATAAGATTGAGCATCTGGAGGACTGCTCTCCTATCTTGGGGCAGGATCCAGGGACCCACTGCTCTGTAGCAGCCCCTGGTGATGACTGGGGTCACTACTAGAGCGGTGTAGTAAAGGGGGCAGAGTGTGGTGGATGTTGGCACAGTGTGCCTAAGCATCATTGCACGCCTGCACTCTGCAAAGTGGAGAAAAGTGAAAAATGGGCAATGGTTGGGCAGCATGAGCTTCCCACCCCTGCTGCCCACCCCGAATGGTGCCTCCTCAACTGGATTCTACTCTGGTGAGTCGAGCTGGGAAGCTCCTCACCACCCCGCCACGGGGGTAATCCATGGAGGTGAGCAGGTCAGCCTGATGTCAGGGCCAGGGCTAGGAGGGTTAGTTGGGATGACCAAACTGACCGTTGCCCGGGGAGAAAATATGTACCAAAGAAAAAGGCAGGATTAGAGGGGTATATCTCTACTAAGGTGGATTTAAACTAGTGAGGGGGTGGCCAAAAGACTAAGGTTGGTAGAAAGGTCCAGACAGGGGAGTCTAATGAGCTCACCACCCTGGATATAGGTAACAGCTGAGGCATAGTAACCCTGGAAGGGGGCAGGCAGAGTGGTCTGAGTGTAATACAGAAGGCACCACCACTCAGTAAGAATAAGGAGGAGAAAGGGTGAGGACCACCGGAAGGAGGGACACAGACCAAGGAGAAGAAGACTGAGGAGAAGGAGGGGTACAGATGGAAGGTGCTCTGACTAAATGGATAGAGAACTGGTTACAGGGGAAGGTGCAGATGGTGGTGGTGGTGGGGTAGCTCTCGGCACCCAGAGCAGTGACAAGCGGGTTGCCTCAGGGCTCAGTGCTTGGCCCGGTGCTATTTGGGCTCTTTATCTCTGATACAGCACAAGGAGTGGGGAGCAGGGTTAGCCTGTTCGCACATTATACCAAATCAAAAGCAAATAGTTATAGTAGCAGAGCCCCCCCACACACACGCATACACATACACACACACACACACACATATACACACTCCTCGAAAGCTGCTTAAAATCCTGCAATTCATACAAATCAATTCCATTTTCTTACTTAGTTGGGGTTCAATTCAATTCAATTCAATTCAATTCAATTCAACTTTATTTTTAAAAGGTGCTTTTCTTAAAATCAAAGCGCCTGTACAAATACATATAACAATAAATATAATAAATCAAAACTAATATAAATCCTTAAAAGCTATATTAAAAAGGTGGGTTTTCAACGCTCCCTTAAAACTAAGGACGGTCGGGCAATCTCGCACCTGACGAGGTAGAGAATTCCACAGGGTAGGTGCCATAAAACTAAACGATCTAGCACCAGATGTTTTCAAGCGTACCCTGGGAATCTCTAGCAATCCCTCGTCAGTGGATCGGAGGGGGCGAGAGGGACTATAGGGGCAAAGGAGCTCTTTCAGGTAGGTAGGTCCCAGATCATGTGAGGGCTTTTAGGTCAGCAAACCGACTTGAAGGTAATTGCTAACACTGGCAGCCAGTGCAGTCCGCTGAGCACAGGCATTATGTGACTGGATCAGAACTCCAGTCAACAGCCTGGCGGCCGATTCTGCACCAGCTGCAGACGGGCGAAGTTCAACCCCGATAGCCCTAGGTATAGGGAGTTACAGTAGTCAAGCCGGGAGGTAACAAAGGCGTGGATCAATGTTGGAAGGTCCTCTGGAGGAACCAAGTGCTTCACCCTGGCAATATTCCTCAGATGAAAAAAGGAAGTTTTTATGACCGCTGACACCTGGGATTTAAGTGTCAAATGGTCATCAATTACTACGCCAAGATTTCGCACCTGGTCTGAGGTCGTCAGCTGGACACCTCCAAGCCATAGGCCTGAGGGTGATCCCTTCAATGCCAACAAGTGTAAAATCATGTACCCAGGGCATAGAAATATCGATGCTGAGTATAGGATGGGGGAGGTACTGATACTCACTAGACATGAAAGGGTCCTTGAGGTTATTATATCAGAGGATCTCAAGGTGGCAGTACACTGTGACAAAGCTATGGGCAGGGCAAATTAGATTCTGGAGTGCGTAAGGAGTGACAGCTCCAGTAGGAGGAGGAGGGATGTTGTACTGCAATTGCATCACTCCCTGGTATACCCCCAGCTGGAGTACTGTGTCCAATTTTTGAGTCCACACTTCAGACAGGACATAAGATGGAGGTTTTCCAGAGGCAGGCGACTAAAATGGTTCAGAATTTTCACAGGAATCCCTACAAGGAAAGGCTGAAGAATCTCAACATGTATGCTCTGGAAAAGAGGAGGGCGAGAGGTGCCATGATCAAGGCCTACAAAGTACCTCACAGGGGTAAAGAGGGTACAGTTGGGGAGTGTCCTTCAAATGAGGATGAGCACCCAAACCAAGGAACATACAATGAAGCTGAGGAAGGGGCATTCAGGATAGATGTGAAGAAATATTTCTTTACTGAAAGGGAGGTAGATGCCTTGAACAGACTGCCAGGAGAAGTGGTGGAAGCTAAAATGGTAGGGGGCATGAAGCTTGCATGGGACAAACATAGGGATATATTAGAAAAAAGGGGAAGGAGGGGGTCAACGGAGATCAATAGGGCTATGGAAGTGGAGTAGGTTCAAGTTCATTACAGGAAAAATCCATTAAGCAATCTCATTCACAAGGAGGTGCTGATGGACTCAGGCAGAATAAGACATGCAGTAGCATATACAGGCAGGTAGAGAACACTTGCACAGACTGGGTGGGCTGAGCGGTCCTTTTCTGCTGACAAATTCTATGTTTCCATGGCATAATGTGTTCATTAGGTGCAGTGTTTATTTAAAGTTGGGCCTACCATACATCCAGATGTAAGGTACAGTAAATTACCGAATTAGATGCAGCCCACTTACAGTACAATAAACAGAACCCCAGTGCTTCGAGAAGCCTTTACCCTTCATAAGGCTGCTTAAAGAGCTGGGGTTCTATTTGCTTTGTCCACACCAGTATGCTGATCTTAGAATTGATGCCGCATCTGAATGAGTACTTGATTCTTGCTCACTCCATTTCTTCTCCACTTTGAAACCTGCTTGTCCTGAGTTACTTTTGGGCTGGCAGCGCCTTCGCCTGTGTTGGAAGATGACTAATAAGTGGCACTGAAACATGTCAGACTTCACAGATTGTGAAGGCAGCTGCTCACCCACCATCTTGGCAAGAAGAAGGTTGCAGCTGTGGCCTCTGATGACTGTTGGGGTGTGGGGATGGGGGCACCAAAGGGGACAAATAAAAAGATAAAATCGTAATAAAAACTGTGAGACATTCACCAGCTTTCCAAAATGCTTACCAGTAAAAGAACACTCTATGAAGTTTTCCAAATGGCAACACAGTCTGGTAAGCCCTCTGTCTGCCGTCTGACACCAGGCATCAACCAGCATAACATTGCTTAAAGAAGGCAGTGTGGTCATGAGATTACTGAAATACTGGAGATTACAGATTTATAAGAACAAAAGAATATCGCACAGAAGCTGGCTCATGTGTCTATAGCAGCTCTCTCCTGCTTCTTAGTAGCTATACTTATACCCTTGAGGTACTTGAATGTTTCTATCATATCCCCTCTTTTCCGCCTCTCTTCCAGTGAGTACATATTGAGGTCCCTTAATTTCTCCTCATAAATCTTGTGTTGCAAGCTCTGTACCATCTCATTCACCCTTCTCTGGACCATCTCCAGCCTGTTAATATCTCTACGAAGGTACAACCTCCAGAACTGCACACAGTACTCCATGTGAAGCCTGACCATGGTTTTATATAATGGCATCACTACCTCCCTCCTTATGCTGGTGATACCCTGCCTATACACCCCAGCATGTCACTGGCCCTCCCAGCTGCCTTACCACTTTGACATTTTCAGGTCATCTGAAATAAGAACCCCCAGGTCCCTTTCCTTCTTTGTGACTGTCGCCCCATCCTGTACCTTTCCCCAGGGTTTCTGTGTCCCTGGTGCTTTATTTTGCACTTTTTTGAATTAAACTTCAGTTGCCAGTCCTCAGACCATTTTTCAAGCTTCCCCAGGTCCCTCCTCATTTTCTCCACCCCCTCTGGGGTATCCACTGTGTTACAAATCTTGGTGTCATCTGCACACAGGCAGACCGTTCCCTTCAGCCCTTTTGCAATGTCACTAATGAAGACGTTGAACAGGACTGGCCACAGGACCAATCCCTGTGGCACCCCACTGGTCACCCCCTCTCCCCAGACTGCACCCCATTTGCCACCACTTTCTTCCTTCTGTCTGTTAGCCAGTTTCTAACCCACTTTACCACCCTTTCCCCCATGCCCAGCCTACTCAGCTAGTTTATCAGCCTCCTATGTGGGACGGTGTCAAAGGCTTTGCTTAAATCAAGGTTAGCGTTGCCAACAGCCCCACCATGATTTATTTCCTTTGTCACCCACTCAAAGAGATCAACCAGATTTGTCTGACATGACCTCCCCACTGTGAATCCATGTTGCCTATGGTCCTGGGCTCTGATGGCTTCTAGTTGCTCCACTATTCTTTCTTTAAACAATGTCTCCATGATCTGCCCCACTACTAAGGTGAGGCTGACTGGCCTATAGTTCCCTGCCTCCTCCCTACTGCTGGATTTGTATAGAAGGACCACATGTGCCCTCCTCCAATTCTCTGGTACCACCCCTGTGTTGAATGACTCAGTGAACATGGCTGCCAGAGGTACTGCTATCTCCCTTCACAATTCTTTTAATATCCTTTGGTGTATGCCATCTGGTCCCATCGCTTTGTCCACCTTCAATTTAGTCACCTCCTGCAGGATTCTTCTGCCTCTGAACGGACTATTGTCCACCTCTTATAACACAGCTTTCTGCTGTATACTGCTGTGAGCCTTTCCCTCCCCCTCTTCTGTGAATACTGACCAGAAAGACACAGTGGATGTCTTGGGGGCCATGACAGTTCTTAGGCATGGTACTTTCACTTCTAAATACCTAAACAGCACATATAGCAAGCAACATTCGGCATTGACAAATGTGTGTTCATTCTGGTATACAAAAAATACATAGCTAAACACAAAGGGGAAGGTTTTGTCTCTATACGAGAGGTACAGCAGTGGACACCTTTTGGTTTTCTCAGTTTCTGGCTGAAATATGAGTCTGTGGTCAAATTGTTCTCTCAATTGTATTTTAATATGATTTCTTTGCTTTACAACAAATACAGGGTCAGTGAGAAACCAACAAACTGGAGCACAGTCTTTTCTAACCAGGACATAAATGTTTGTTTCAAAGGTCCTAACTCACTACAAAGGTGGAAAATACTATTTTATACATTTCTCACTTCATTCCTTTTAGCACATTATAGGAAGCATAACTTTAAGAAAGCAATAAAACGACAGGATGTGGGTTGTTGATTGATAAGAGCATGCTCCCAGGTGCATTGTTAGGCAACGAGGTGTGCTTGCGCCGAGTGACTACAGCAGCTGGGTAGTCTCTTTATCAATCAACAACCCACACCCTGAAGTGTCTTATTGCTCTTATAAAATGGGTAACAACTATTTCTATAATAATCAAACAAAACTCTGGATGCATTATTAAAGATTTAATAATAGTATGCTATTTTATTTAAATATGATAAAAAATAGTCCCAGACTTGGGCAGAGGAGTGATAAAATTGATTGAACAGCAACTCACTGAAAAATGCTAAACCAGTGAGTTGGAGGGACAACAATGTATTATTTGAGCAGTTTGGGTCTGCCTCTGTAGCTATGTTTTCCCACCTTTTCTTTTTGTTTATGAAGTATTACTGTATTGCCTACTTTATTCATCCTGTTTTTTTTTTCTGTTTTTTCCCTCATTCAAGACACATAATGTTTATCATGGAATGTTTACCATGGAATACAGGGAGTCAAAATTCTGCTCGGTTCCGCTGTTAGAATGTTACTCTCCCAACATACTGTACACACACACAGACAACAAAGACCTGTTTTAGAGCCAGTGGCTCAATTATCTCACTGTCAAGGTACGCAGAAGAGATTTAGCTGATGAGCAGGTAAAGACAGAAGGGGGAATTTTCACTGTTAGTAAAGAAACAATTGTAATGAAAACTATAAACAATACTTACTGTTTCTAATTTGTTTATGTGTGTAAGGAAAGTGTGATGATCAGGGAAACAACGTTTACTTAATTTATTTTTTATTTAAGGTAGTTTTCTTTTTAGGGCCCAGTTGAAGGTTTTTATAGTGTAAAGGTAGCAGCCATGTTTGTGATGGAAGATCAGTTCTGGTTGCAGAGGGAATGATGGAAGATATCAGTTGCTCAATGATATTGCTGCCCTTTCACCTATGGAGGTTAAGGTATTTGGAAAGTAGTGCCACCTTTCAGTTTGTTGACAGGTAAGGACATGTCTTTTGACCAATCAGGGTGAAAGATTTCTTTTACCCATTTTATAACTGAAGATATGTCTTTCCCATATAACAGTGCTTCCAGGCTAAAAACAAAACAAGGTGCTCCCTTTTTCATGATGCTTCCCTAGGCAAGGGGGGGCAATCCTGATGTAACCCCCCCGTTACCCGGGGTTACTAGAACCATAGTTAGATCTAGTGGCAGGCAGGGACAGGCAGTTAGTGAAACTCCACTTAAATGGATTTTACTATGTCTTGCTCTGTTTTCAGTCTCTGCTGAGCTGGGGCTACGACATCATTTAGAATTCTGCAGCAGCATAAGCCACAATGGAATGTTGCAGTTGGGAGTTAGATTGAACGCTGGGGAATTTTAAAGTCAGTCTGAAGTAGGCTCAAGAGAGAGAGGATGTAGATCCTGTAGTACAGTGGAGGGAGGGGTGGCTGCAGGGCAGGCCCTCTGCTCTCGCTCTGACTCAGAGCTACCTTAAGGGTGTGTGCTTCCACCACAAGAGGCACAAGGAACTAACCCCAGGGCAACCCCTGGCCTGGGAAAATGAAGAAGCTACCTGATGGAGAGTGCTAGGGCACTACAGTTTTGTGGAATAGAGATTCCTGCTGAGTATTTGGACACCTGCAACAATGAGGGTGATGAAGCTTTGACAAAAGGCCAGTGTCATTCACCAAAACATTGAGTAAATAAGTCTCTGGGGCTGTGGGTCAGTCAGGATGCCAAGTCCAGGGCTTATGGAACAGTGAGATGTAATGACTGTTGTATGTGTGGGGTCTTCAAGGAAAAGACAGTTTCTGCATTACAAAGCCATGTACAGTCTGCATTATAGTAGCCAAGGATGTGTGTGTGTGTAAACAAAGGAATGACCAGGTATGGGTCTATGGAATAAAAGGTGGGAGACCCCCCCATCTGGTGTAAAAGGGCTCACCTCTACAGATTTGCTCTGAGACACCAGTCACCTTTCTGTCAGGTATTGGCCAGTGCCCGAAGAGGGTGCCCAGACGTTGGGATGAAGTAGATGGTGGTAGTGTGCCACTAGTTAAAGAGTCCATGACATATGGAAGTTTAGGATCCAAGAATGGATATGTGTCTGTCGCCTTTATCTGCATTACAAGGAGTGTAGCCCTTGGGAGTCTGTCTATGCTTTTCATTCAGTGTTGATGAATAAAGCCACACTTTAGAATCCCATCTCCTGGTATTGGACATTATGTTACTGCTTCTAGTCTCTGGATTACTTTGGGTGCCCCTGTGCAGAGTGGTCAAACCTAGTCACCATGCCGAGTGACACCTTTCTCCCCAAATGTTCAACTTGTAAAAATGGAGGCACCGCGTCATAGGACCCAGGCCCCTCAACCTGTTCACTAGCCGTATAGGCAGGGGTAGTAGCCTACTCAGTTTAGTTCTGACTGGGGGTTACACTGAGGAGACCGGAAACAAAGGGATAGTAAGGCAAGTACACTTGCAGGTGATCTGCCTACAAATGGTGAAATATAGTGGTTAGAAAAAGGGTACATGAAGGAGAATAGAAGAGACACTGCTGCAGCAGACTTTAGGGAAGAAAAAAGGGTCTCTCAGGATGCAAGGCACAATGTGACAATGGCCACGCATGCACAGTACTGGGGGGGCGAATTCCTGCACTGAGGATTGAACAGCCTCAGTGCCACTGTTATGTTTCTGGGGGGTAGTGGGATGGTGGATGCTGAGAAGGAGGGTCGGCAGGGGTTATGTATTTCGGTGGTCATGGACCACGAAAATTAAAAAAGATGTGAGCATGGAGTGTTACGCCAAAGGGAGACTTTTTTCAGTCCAACGTATTGTTCATTCGAAGGAATGCAGAGTCCTTTTCTCATAGCAAGAGGTCTGCAGGTCTCCACCCACTGCAACCCTAAAATGGACTTACTGGAGACTGCATTCAAGACAATCTTTAGAACACAATTTTACAGCGATTCCAGGCAACGTGTACAGCTCTTCAAGGAGTTGAGCTGGATCCATCTAATGTAGTGAAGTTGCTGGATTCATTAATATGCTTTTGTCTGGACTCCAAGATCAGTTTGATGCTTCTGAGTCTCAAGCAAAATCCACAACAGACACCATGGCCAGGATTGACAAAGCTTTGAGAGTCACGCAAAGTGTTTGCATGGAGTTTGCCCGACTTTTACCCTGAGGTGCAATCCACAAAAGATAATTGCTCAGGGCAAACTCATTTGCACAATAGCGGCAACATAATTATATATGGTGCAAAGGTGAGGGGAGTGGCCATGCATACAGGTGCAATTCACAAAGCTTTTCCTTTTTTTTATATAGATTTTTATCCCATGTTTTTTTAACCCCATTTTCACCTGTCCCCTTGCCCTGGGCATGCATGTGCATCTGGAAGCATGCACACACCACGACAAAGGCACCTTCCCACTACTTGCTGCCCACTCCTGCCTACACTACCCATCGAACCGCCACCAAATGGGAGCAGAACTATGGGGGTCAAATTCCCCAGGAAAGGAGAGCTGCCTTTCAGCTGCTCAATCCTGATTCTCCCTTCCTCCCTCCCCATGCTGGCTCTCTGATGACCCGAGGTCATTCCCGAACCAGAGTCAGCGGCATGACGAGAGATAAGGCATCCAGCTCCTCAGCCCTCTGCACCACTGGGCCTCACAAAACCTTTCTATCATGCAAATGACTGTGCACATGGCACTTTGCATGGTGCAAATTACCACCTATGGAAACGTCATCTTAATCTGGGCAAAGCCCTGAGGACAGAGGGGGAACTGCAGCAGGCAGCAGAATGGCAGACAGCACACCGCAGTTGCTGTACATGCTGAGAGAGGCTCTGAGGGAAGAGCAGGAAGGTGCAGAAAGGTGCACAAGTCCCTTCATAAAAGATAAGGTCCTACAAGAGTTCACTAAGCTCAGGGTGGACAAGGCACTGAGACCTGATGGCATACATCCCAGGGTACTAAAGGAGCTAAGGGTGGAACTAGCAGAGCCATTATCAGAACTGTTTAGTGAATTTCTGAGCACAGAAGAGGTCCCAGAAGACTGGAAAAGGGCTCATGTCATCCCGCTCCACAAGAGTGGTAGCAGGGAGGAAGCAGAGAACTACAGACTAGTCAGTCTTACCCCAGTAGTGGGCAAGATTATGGAGGCACTCCTTAAGGAAAGGATAGTGCAACACATGGAATCCATTGGAGCACAGGATCCAAAACAGCTTGGGTTTACAAGAGGAAGGTTCTGTCAAACTAATCTCATAGAGTTCTTTGACTGGGTAACCAGAGTAGTGGACCAAGAGGGTGCAGTTGATGTCACCTACCTTGACTTCAGCAAAGCTTTCAATACTGTTCCACATAGTAGATTGATTAATAAGCTGGGTAGGCTTGGGGTGGGACAGAAGTTTGTCAACTGGGTGACAAACTGGTTGGTGGGCAGAATTCAGAGAGTGGTGGTAAATGGTATACAGTCAGAAGAGATGCAAGTCACAAGTGGGGTACCTCAGGGATCAGTCCTGGGGCCAGTCCTCTTCAATGTCTTCATCAGTGACATTGCAGAGGGGCTGGAGGGTAAAGTTTGTCTGTTTGCAGATGACACCAAGAACTGCAACAGAGTAGATGATCCAGATGAGGTGGGCAGAATGAGAAGAGATCTGGATAAACTGGCAAAATGGTCAGAAGAGTGGAAACTGGGTTTAACGCAAAGAAATGCAAGATCGTGCACATAGGGAAGAGAAACCCTGAAGCTACCTATAGGGTGGGAGGGGAGTTGCTGGCAATCACAAGGGAAGAAAGAGACTTGGGCATTGTCATCACAGATGACCTGAAACCATCCAAGCAGACCTCTAAAGCAGTAGGTATGGCTAGAGGGATGTTGGGGTGTATTAACAGGGGTATGACAAGTCGTAAGAGGGAGATAATAATCCCTCTTTACAAGGCACTGGTTAGGCCCCATCTGGAGTACTGCGTGCAGTACTGGAAGCCGCACCTGCACAAGGACATTAACAAAATGGAGGCAGTCCAGAGACGGGCAACCAAAATGGTGCAGGGACTGCATCAGAAAACATATGAGGACAGATTAACAGAGCTCAATATGTATACCCTAGAACAAAGGAGGGAAAGAGGTGATATGATCAAACATTCAAACATCTTAGGGCATTAACAAGGTGAAAGAGTCTAACATTTCAATATAAGAAAATAGCAGGACAAGAGGACACAGCATGAGATTAGAGGGAGGCCAATTAAGGGGTAATGTGAGGAAATTATTTTTCACAGAAAGAGTGGTGGATGCATGGAACAGCCTACCTCAGGAAGTGGTGGATATGAATACAGTGCAGGGCTTCAAACAGGCATGGGATAGGCAAAAGGGAGCAATACATATAAGTATGAATAGATAGGCCATTGACAGAGTAAAGGGCTATGGCACATTCATAAGGTAGAAAAAATGGGCAGACTGGATGGGACTTGCTGTCCTTATCTGCCATCAAGTTCTATGTTTCTATGAAGGAGGACATCCTGTACTCATCCGTCACTGATGGAAGCACCCTTTCACACAGAGACAGTTCTAGCTAAGAGTCTTCTTTGAGATTCTGAGTGATGAACAGCTGGTTGGCTGGTACTGCCTCAACTGGGCCATGATCAGGCAGCTGTGTGAACTCTTGGAGAAAGACCTGCGTACCACTACCCATTGCAGCCATGCCATGATGGTGGAGATGAAGGTTACTGCTGCCATGTGCCTCCTGACAACATGAACCTTCCAGACACCTGTCAGGGTTACCACAGGGGTGTCACAGTCATCCATCTTGCACCTGCTGGCTGAATTCCTAGATGCTCTGCTGCCACATGCAAGGGAATTCATTGTATTCCCCAGCACTTCAGAGGAGTGCACATCAACAAAGTGACAGTTCTACCAGGTAGCAAACCTACCATGTGTACTTGGTGCCATCGACTGCACTATGTGGCCATTCATGCACCACCTGGCCTGGAGTCAAATGCCTACCTTAAAAGGAAAGGCTTCTACTCCATCAACTGCCAGGTGGTGTGTAATGCCATTGGGTGCATCACCAATGTGGTGGCACATTACCCTGGGAGCACCCATGACTCCTTCATCTGGCAGAATTCCACGTTGTGCCTAAGATTTGAGGGAGGCAAAATATACGTGGGTCACCTGGTGGGTAAGTAATACAACTTGGCTGTGCCTAGCAATCCCTGTGGGTCACACAGGGTTGCATCCCATAGAGGAGGGGGAAGGGATGGGAACCCTAAGAAGGTTCCAGAATGTGGGAAGACTGCAATAACCATCAAGATGGAAAGAGCAGGAATGTGACATGGCCAGCAGATGGGCCACTGACAATGTGTCAATGCACTGCAGCACAGGCTGCTAAACCCATGAAGGAGACCTGTCCATGTGGTGTGGGTGGGGGATACGAACATATGAACATACAAAGAACCAACAGAAGAAGGCCATTTGGTCTATCAAGTCTCTCATATTGCAGGGTCCACAGCCTGAGCTAATGTCCCTGCCCTCCCTCCCCACTTCTCCCATCCTCCTACCCATGATCTTTACCTTCTCCCTATGCCTATCCCAGCCTCTCTTAAAGCTGCCCACTGTCTTCAGTGAGGTGACCTCTTCCAGCAGCGCATTCTAAATGTCCACCACCTTCTCTATAAGAAGTGCTTCCTGATCTCCCTTCTAAACCTCCCACCCTCCAGCTTAAGACTGTGACCCCTCGTGTTATAGTTGCCATTCAGTTTAAAGAGACTCTTCTTATGAACCTTATTATCCCTTTCAAGTACTTGAAGGTCCCAATCATGTCCCCATCTCTCGCCTGTCTTCCAGGAGTACAAGTTCAGTGCTCTCAACCTCTCCTCGTATGCCTTACCCTGCTGACTGGCTATCTTCTTTGTAGCCCTCCTCTGGACCTTCTCCAGCAGGTTAATGTCCTTTTTGAGGTGTAGACACCAGTACTGAACTCCATACTCTAGATGTGGCCTCATCAGTAACTTGTACAAGAGCAGTATAACTTCTCTGTCCTACTATTGATCCCCCTAGATATGCATCCCAGCATTTTGTTTGCCTTTACTGCTGCTTTCTTGCACTGCGTGGAGTGCTTCAGGTCACTAGTGAACATAACTCCCAGGTCCTTCTCCTCCTCTGATGCAGATATTCAGACTCAACCCAGGTAGTACTCTGTCCTGGCATTCTTGGCTCCAATATACATAACTTTGCATTTCTTAGCATTGAAGTCAAGCTGCCAGATCCTGGACCACCTCCCCAGTTTTCAAGATCTTCCTGTAGGTCCTGTATCCCTTCAGCTGTTTCCGCTCTCCCACAGAGCTTGGTGCCATCTGCGAATAGGTGCATTTTACCCTTAATGCCATCACAAATGTCATTGATGAAGGCATTGAACAACACAGGCCCCAGCACTGAGCCCTGCGGGACACCACTGGTTACTTCTCTGGTGCCAGATAACTCTCCCCCCACAACCACCCTCTGGGTTCTGTCCCTCAGCCAGTTTTCCTCCTATCTGGCCATCTTTTCCCCAACCCTGAGAGCCACCAACTTCCTGATCAACCTTTTGTGGGGCACAGAGTCAGTGCCTTGTTGAAATCAAGATAGAGGATGTCTACTGCTTGGCCCCATCTACTGTCTTAGTGACACAGTCAAAGAAGTCAATCAGATTTGTTTGACCCGATCTTCCCCCCATGAACCCATGCTGCCTCACATCCTGGAGACCATGCTCCTCTAGATATTCCACCAACCTTTCCTTTAGTATGATCTCCATGAGCTTTCCCACAGTGGAGGTCAGACTGACTGGTCTGTAATTCTCTGGGTCATTCTTGGGACCGCTTTTATGTAGGGCACTGCATGTGCTGTCTCTAGTCCTGTGGTACCATGCCTGACTCTAGTGAACTATTAAATAGGTCTGCCAGTGGCCCTGACAGCTCCTCAGCCAGTTCTTTTAGTACCTTTGGATTGTACTCTGTCCGGGCCAGGTGATTTGTCCACCTTCAATGCCTGCAGTCCCTCCTCCCTCCCTCACTCTATCCTCCTCTCTCACTACATCTGTGTCCCCCCTCCCCCGCTCTTCTTTTCCCTCCTGAAGGCACTGGTCCATTCTTCTCCCTGGTGAAAATTAAATAGAAGTATTCCTTTGGTATCTCTTCTTTTCCCCCATTATCCTCCACCCACTCCACCCCTTTCTTAAGCCTAACAATCCCTTCCTTCTTGTCCCTTTTCTCACTTATATAGCGAAAGAAAGCCTTCTCCCCCTTCTTAATTCCTTCAGCTATCTGCAGCTCCTTCTGTGCCTTTGCTCGCTGGACTTCCTTACTTGCCTCACTAGCAAACCTTAGGTAATTTTCCCTATCCACCTCTCTCTTGGTCTTCCTGAATTTTCTATAGGCCAACCTCTTTTCCCTTACTGCCTGGGCAACCTCAGAACTGAACCAGCAGGGCACTTTGGCCCTTGTGTTCTTCCCCCTTAGCCTGAAGCACTCATCTGTGGCAACTAGTATTCCTTCCTTAATGTTGGACCACCTTTGGTCCACCCCCTTATCTGCTCTGATTCTCACCAAATGGCTCCTTAGCACTTCATCCAGTTTCCTGAAGTCTGCCCTCCTAAAATCCAAGATTTTGGTCTTAGTTGGATGTCTTAGGGATGTGCAGGAGCACACTAAAAGGTTCCAGAATATGGGCCAGAGTAGTATACCACAGACATGTCCCATCTCACATGTGTGCTCTGCCCTTTACACAGGTGACAGTGGCTACCCCCTGTGCCCCTAGCTCCTCACCCCCATCAGCCACCCCACAAATGAGGCAGAAGAGAGGTACAATGTGGCACACACTGCCACACAAAACAACATTGAGCGGGTCTTTGGCATGCTTAAACTGTGTTTCCATTGCCTGGACTGCTCAGGCAGTGCCCTACAGTATACATCTCAGAAGGCCTGTGGCATGCCGGCCCGTCGGCACAGCGGTGGGATTTCCGCTTGCAACTCCGGAGACCCGGGTTCGGGAATGGACCCGAGTCGTCGGAGGGCCGGCCGGGGGGAGAAGGATGGAGCGTCCCATGGACTGCTCTCCTTCTCCGGGGGAGGGTGGGGAAAGTGATCAGCGCATTGAGAACTCCTGGCGGAGGCCGGGGGATCTCACGCTACCGACGCTCACATCTCTGGGAGGCGGGGCGGACGCTGGCATCATTGCACGTCCCCACCTCCATAAGGAAAAAAGGCAGAAAACCAAGGTGGGCAAGGACCACTGTCTACGTGAAGCCCTCCCTGTTACCTTGATTAACTGCAATTGCTGCAAGTCCCCGACTAGATACTGGTTCCATGGTCATGGAAGAGGTGGCCACGGTCCCGCCCTCCGGGGGGCAAGTCGGGGGTGACTAGGGGACAACAGCAGCAATAGATGGGGGCAGAGGTTTCCAGGGGCCATGACCAGGGCCGATAAAATGACAGGGTCCTGCCAGAAAAAGAAAAAAAAAGAAGGCCTGTGGCATATTCCTTGCCTGTTGTATGCTGCACAGCATGGCACATGCCCATGGAATACCACTGCTGGTGCAAGAGGAACACACATCCACAGACACTGAAGCAGAGTGGCAGGAGGTGGACAATGACTGCAAGGCAGGGATCCATGCATGGCATGGAGGGCCCAGGAGTAGAGGAAGAACATCACGTGACAGCTGTAAGCAAGCAGAAGGTGAGTAATAAGCAAACAACACATATGGCACCATGTATGATCCTTGTCTATTTTACACCATGCACAACATGCACAGACCCACAACACAGAAATGGAAACTAAAGGACACAGGAAAACCAGGCACACAAACGTACAAGCAGTTGCAATCAAGATATGATGCAGCCTGAAACTAAACAAAAATGCACAGAGGTATGGCAAAACAGAAGGAGCAAAGATGTACATTAATGTAATGAATTGAAATAGAAAGGCTCACACAGTGCAAGAACTGTCATGTCACATGTTACAGATGTAGCCGGGGACAGCCTATCTAGCCATGTTGTGCAGGACACCACACAGTAAGGGAGGGCAAATGGTAAATTGGGGCAATGGAAAAAGAAACACATGCACAGGTAGGGGCACCAACAAAAATTTCTGAGCCCGGGAAACACCTTTAGGACTGGGCACTCCTCACCCTTCCATCCCTACTTAAAGACATACTGTATATACTGTAAATAAATAAATGAGTAAATTTATATTTAAATAAATAATGTGCCGCCGCACTGCTTAATGAAAAAAAGACTACAAATATGATATAACGGAATTAGTACTTTACTTGTACTTAACCAACTTACATAAGGAAATTAGGTGCATTCCACTGTACATGCTCACTCTAAATTCAGTCTGAAGTCCCTGAAGATGAATACCATCTCCTCACTTTCATACTGGCAAACTCTCTAATGACATCATTGAAATCGAGTGTTTGAGCAAGTTCATGCTCAACTGACAGAAGCGCAAGGTTGTTGAGGCGTTCTTCACTCATTGTTGATCACATGTAGTTTTTTAATATTGAAAGTTTGGCGTACTATATAATAATATAATATAATATAATAATATACGTATATGCTGGGCCAATCAGAGGCATCACACACTCCCCCAAAAAATCACTCATTCTGATCCCACCAAGCTGACCTAATTTAGAGAGCTGCTTATCTGATCCAATTTAATGATTTAAAAAAGTCATTCTCATGGTGACTGAAAGGCCACATCAAGTACACCCTGCAATGTCAGAAGTTTATAAAGAAGTGTTTCACGCTCTTGCTGAAGTTTGTGAAAACTATCTATAATGACATACCTCTCATTCAGTTTCCAGTTTCTCACACCCTTTAAATGATTTCTGGAGCTTGATGAAATTAAGGATCATAATGTGGTTCTCCATAGCTGAAATCCATTACTCAAATGTCCAAGCACCCAGTTATCAAGCTCAGGACTAGCTCACTGCTGTCACATGCCAAAAGGCTATGCTGCCTGACTGGTACAACCTTGTTAAAAACTAACAGATTTCCAGTTCATCACAGCAGCTAAAGCCCTAAGGGCACAGAGAGAGGAATTCTAATGCCCTTTAAGGCAATTTTTTTCACTAGCAATCTTAGCTGCAGTGGTTAATGAAATGAAAATGCTAGTGAGGAGAACTGCCAGAAAACACCTTTTAGTGCTCCTCGTGCCCCCCCCCCCACACCTTTCTCATCAATCATTGAAAAAAGCATTTTCTTCAGCTGTAAACTGAAACATGTTAAGAGCAGAATAATTCTGATGTTTAGTTACACTCAGTACACAATACAGTGACACATCAAACACCACTCAGCTCACTCAGGCTGAAAGGTAAAAAAGTCAGGAGATGATTGTTGTTGCTTCAGCAGCAGCTTTTCAATTTAAATGAGTGTACTATAGTCTGTACTAACCCACCACTGCACCTAGCCAGCTCAGGCCTTGGCTGCAGCTTAGGAAGGGAGAATCCTCCTCTTGGGGACTGCGGGTGGTCGGTCACCATCCAACCTTGTCCTCCTCTCTGTCTTCAAAGACACAGTTCTTCAAGTAGTAGAAGCATTAATAACTAAGAAACAGTAGCCGAGCCAAGCAGCAGAATTTTGAAGCGAGACACAAGTCCCGACGATGTCGAAGGACCAACTGTGTTAGATGGATGTCCACACAGACTGTCTCCTGAGCCCTTCCCTTCTCAAATGATCAAGGTGGAATGAGTAGTGTGCAGTGCACGGGACTCGCCGTCACGCAGCATGGGACCATGGCTCAATGACCCCTGACCTGTAACCCCCAAGTGCCCTCTGCACCTGACCTGACCCCTGGTCCCCTTGGAAATTTGTCTCAGGCTAGAGATCCGGAAGTACCGAGTGAAGGAGTAGCAGGAGACTGTCTGCTGCTGACTGCTTTTTCTTTATCACAGCCAGCCCGGAACTTCGCTATCTGTCTGTCTGTCTATCTGTCTGCTGTGCTGGCATGGGGTCCAGACCTGAGGAGCAAGAGAGAAGAGGTCAAGGAGGACAATCCAGCTGGTCTGACTGAGTCCGACCCCAAGCCAAGGAGGAAGATGATGAGCGGGCCGGGGAGGGAGCCGGCACACGAGCGACCCAGCAGTAAGGTATATGGCAGGCAGGTAGCAGTAGCCGCAGCACAGAGAGGGGCAGCACAGAGCCAGGCAGAGAGAGCTGCTGCCTGTTGGGTGTTGTGAGTAACGGGTCATGGCAGGGGGGGCCTCAGTCACTCAGCATCCTTCCTCATCAGCATCATCCGATCTGATGTGTGTCAAGGAGGGTCCAGCGGGAGGGGGGGTTCAGCCGCTGAGCATCTCAGCATGACACCAGCATGATGCATCCTCTGACATGTGTCAGCAATTCTTCGGCGGGGAACCACCTGGTCACAGGAACAAATTGATCATCAGCTGTCCAGGCCCCAAGCCTCAAGGCCCAGGACAGTTGTCCCTGCTGTCCCCCATCAGCGCCCCTGTGCACAGGAACTGTCTGGGGAGGAAGGGGGGCAGGGGGTTGATAGCGAGCTATGACCTCCGGAGGCCATCACATGTGCAGACAGTGCCATGGTGCATAGGATGGGAAGATGTCATTGTGGTTCCAGAGGAGGCCAAGGCTGAGTGGGAGGACACATGGGCCTGGGATCTCACCTGGGAGTCAGCGTGGCTGTGTTGGGATGTGAACACTCACAATGACTCCTGCCGACCAGGGGTGGGTGGTTGACCAAGGGATGCAGGGGACACAGCAGTGCTGCCAGTGCCAGACGTAGCCTTCCATGGTGTGGGCACACACCACAATCTCCACCAGGAGACATGGGACTGCCCACTGTTGGTACATGTGATCGTGCGTGGAGCTCAGTTACTGCGCACCCTGCCCGGCAGCTAATTGCCCTCATGAGGTCCACAAACAGTCACACAATGGTTCCAAGGAGCTGTTCCCCAAATTGCTGGACCCACTGCAATTGTAGCCAGTGTTGGTGCCGGCAGAGGTGAGGTCCTGATGCAGCAGGTCTCATATCTCTTTGAGGACCCTTTCGAATGTGACCTGGGTGTCCATAGCAGCACATAACCGCTTAGCCCACCCAGTCTGCCCATTTCCCTACCTATTGGATAAGCTGAAGATCCTAGTTAACCAACAGCCTACATCATCCTACCCTCTACAAGAATTGTTATGCGTCTCCATGCACTCTTGAATTCCCCACTGTTTTTGACCCCACAACCTCCTCAGGAAGGCCATTCCATGCATCCTCTACCCTCTGTGAAAAAATACTTCCTTACATTGTCCCATAGCCATCCCCTCCCCCCATCTTCAAATTGTGCCCCTTGTTTTTGCACATCTCTTTTTCTGAAAGATGCTACCCTCTTGGACTTTATTGATTCCCTTGAGGTACCTAAATGTTTCAAAAACAAAGACAAGGCGCTGCATCAGCATGTGGTCTAAAAGCAAAACAAAATGGTTATATTAAATGCACGCTGAAAATAGAAAATAGAGTTAAAAATCTACGTTTCGACCTTAGGTCTTCTTCAGGAAATATCTAAAAGAGAAAAAAAACAAGCAAATGTTTCTATCATATCCCCCCTCTCTATCCTTTCCTCGAGGATATACATGTTAAGCTCCTTTAGTCTCTCTTCATATGGCTTCTGGTGCAGACCCTGCACCATTTTAGTTGCCCTCCTCTGGACTGCCTCCATCCTGTCTATGTCCTTGCGGAGATGAGGTCTCCAGAACTGCATGCAGTATTCCAGATGGGGTCTCACCAACTGTCTGTACAGAAGGATAACAACTTCCTGTTTTCTACGGGTGATGCCTCTCCCTATGCATTCCAGTCTCCCCCCAGCCCTCCTTACTGCTTCTCACATTGCTTGCATACCTTTAAATCATTTGATATGACTACCCCCAGGTCCCTTTCACACATCATGTCATGGGCTGTACACTCTGCATGCTGCATGACAGGGGGTACAGGCACTGGAGTGGCCCCAGAAGGATGAGTGGTTGGAGGAGGTCTGTGTGTGCCGGTTCCACTATGCCATGTTGACACAGAATTCGCCAACTATTTGTTGCTGGAGAAAAGTGTGTTCTCTGTGGGGGGCTTCACCTCCCACACCCCCCCATGCGGTGGGGGGTCTGCCCTCCGCACCTCCCACACTTAAGATTACCAACTCCAAGTCGGAGTTGGTTTGGGGAGGGGACAAACACCCCAGACATAGCAGCATCAGGAACCTAGCAGACCATCACAGCAAACTGCTGAAAATGTCGCTGTGATGGTGTTCACTGTATTCCCGTTGCTGCTGCGATGTGATACCATGTGGGCCTGGGACAGCACCACCAGTTGGTGGCAGCCTAGGTGGAAGTGGTTGCTGTATACCACCCCACATCCCTGGACTCATGCTGTCCCTGGGCAGAGTGGGAATCCCAGACCCTGTGTGTTGTGCCAGTCCATGAGTAGGCACAACACAGGAAATGGGGGGATGGGAAGATGAAGCAATGGAGATGGGGATGGAGGTGTGGTACAGCCAAGCTGAGTCTGGTGCATGGGCCTCCAGAGGTGATGTTGGTGGAATGGATGGTTGCAGGGGTTGCTGGGTGACATCCGTGGGGATGAGGTGGGGGACCACAGAAGGAACCGTCTCCGTCCAACTGGGATGTTGAGAACTGTTGAGCTGGTTGCTTATTTCTCTAGGTCACTATTTACTGCAGTGTTGAGTCACTCTCCACCGGGAAGTCTGCTCATCTGGGGGGCATTCCCTAGATGCCATGGGATGTACCGGGCTCTCTGCTGCTGGCTGTGGGTGTTCTGTGTCAGGAGCTGTGGGAGCAGAAACATGTGGCACGTGATGCAAGGCAAAGCGTACTGACTGAGTAATGCTGCAGCACTACCATGACAGTGCCCTGTGTGACCAGGCAACACCCACAGATGGAAGTGTAGACCACCACCACGCAACACACAGTGAGGAATGTGCAAGCACACAACATGGACATGCAGTACACCCAATGCAGAAGGGCATGACACAGGACAGAGAGACACACCAGGATAAAAGGTCACAGCATGCAGAGCAGTGTTCACAGTGGTGGTGGGAGTAGGAGTGGGAGGGATGACACACTGCATCATGGAGACATAAATACCATCAGAGGGTTCATGTTGTGTGCAGTGTGGCCCCAAACCATCAGGGAAGTTCCAGCCTATACTGTCCATCAGGAATGGGCCCAGGAGAGTCCCAGGCCACCAACTGAAACTAATGCAAGGATGTGCACCAGCCATAGCAGGGGTGGCCCAGAGATATGAGATGTGGAACCACCATGCTACACCCAGTAAGGTGGTGCATGCCAACACATTGGTGATGCCATTGTACTACTTATGTGTTTCATTGGCTGGTAAGTCTGTCTCAAAGCCCCCACCAGACACCCTGAGCACCTCAACCTCCTGCAACAATGATGCCACAGCCTCCCCAACAGGATCAGGGGGTGGGACAATGCAGGTGCAGAAGGAGCCACTGCTAGTGTTGTTATTCTCTCTGCAGTGCGGCCAAGTCAGACTTGCCACAATGGTGGAGATCACCGTGACTGTTTGTGCACTGCATCAGCTGACCTGTCCCTACCAGTGAAGACATTCACGTCATCAGCAATCTCCTGCCACACCTGGCGTACGATGGCATCAGTGTTGCAGTATCGCCTGAGGACAGACTCCCAGTCCTGGTATGCCTGGACTAGGACTTCAGGTTCCAGGCACTGAACCTGTAGGCACAGAGCCTGTCATGGGCAACACCTGCTAGGGAAATAGCAGAGGGAGAGGTCAGTGTCATGTAGGTCCTTTGTGTTATCCGCCTAGCCAAACCTATCCAGGGCAGGGTGGATGAACTTAAGTGCCAGTGTGCATCTGGAAAGCAGTTGACGGTAACCCTTCATGATGAGTGCGGAGGAGGTGGTGGCAGCCTATAATAGGGCTGTTACCCCTGCCTTCAACTGTATTGCGCCTGTCTATATATGACCCATATCCACTTGCCAGAGACCCCTATGATTTGATGCGGAGCTCAGGGAGTTGAAGATTAAGAGCCAGAGGTTGGAGCATCACTGGATGAGGTCCGGGTTGATGGAAGACAAAGTTGCGGTCACATTATAGTGACTATCAAAGAGCAATCTCCTGAAAAAAAGGTGGATTTTCTGTCTAAGGAGATTGCTGCAGCAAGGAACAGGCCAGCTCAGCTCTTCTGTATGGTAGACAGGTTGTTGCACCCGGCATGTCTCCATCTGGGGGGAGGTAGTTCAGGCACTAGGTGTGAAGAGTTTGCTCTGTTCTTTGCTGACAAGGTGTCCTCTATCAGATCTGATATATCCTCCAGGGTCACTCAATTGGTTTGTGGGGTTGAGCAAGTGACATGGAGGGCACCCTCTTGTGTGGAATGAGTTTGGCCCAGCTGGAGTGGATACAGTGAGTGAGATAGTCTCAAAGTTATGGCCAACCTATTGAGAACTACGTCCCAGTCCAATCTCATTTTTGGTTGATTGTATTGGCCTGACTGAACCAGTGGTTGCTGAGATTGTCCAGTGTTCTCTGGGGAGTGGGTCTTCCCAGCAGCCTTGAAACAGGCCCTGGTGAGACCCCTCTTGAAGAAACCCTCTTTGGACCCAGACTGTCTCACTAACTACAGGCCAGTCTCAAGCCTCCCATTTTTAGGGAAGGTTTTGGAGGAAGTGGTGGTCGGTCAGCTTGAGATCCATTTCATTTCCTCAGCTATTTCCAAGTCATTCCAGTCTGGAGTTAGACCTGGGCATAGTACAGAGACCACCCTGGTGAGGGTGTCAAACAATTTCCTTAGAGCAAGAGTTAGGGGAGAATGATCTGTTCTTGTTCTCCTCAATCTCTCTGCAGCGTTTGACACCGTGAGTGATGTTGGACCACCTGCAGAACTGGTGTGGACTTACTGGCAATGTCATCAACTGGTTTAAGTCCCACCTTACAGACAGAGTTCAAAGGGTGGTGATGGGTTATTCTCATCCAGCCCGATGCTCCTGCACTGTGGAGTTCACAAGGTTTGGTCCTGTCATCTCTTTTGCTCATGGTGTACATACTGCCCTTGGGAGATGTTGTATCAGATGGTATGGTCTGGGTTTTCACTGCTATGCCAATGATAACCACTTTGAGGTTGGACTACTGTAATGCCTCGTACTTGGGGCTTTCGGGAGGCAACATTTGCTGTCTGCAGCTGGTGCAGAACACAGCGGCCAGGCTAATTATGGGTGTATCTTGATCTGAACATATTACGCCAGTTCTCCATGGGCTGCACTGGCTGCTGATAAGGTAGAGGATTGCCTTCAAGGTTGGATTACTGACCTATAAAGCCCTACACAGTTGGGACCAGACTATCTGCAAGACCTCCTGGCTTGCCCTCTTCATGTCTCTGAGGTTGGCCTCTTGGTGGTCCCCAGGGCAAGGCTGTGGCTTTCAGGAGATCATGCTTTCTCCGTCGCTGCACCTACCCCATGGAACTCATTCCCGGTATATCTTAGAGAGGCCCCCTCAGTGGAAGCCTTTAAGAGGGGCTCAAGATGCTTTTTTGAACACACGTTTAACTTGTTATAACATTAAATACTTGTGATCTTCCTGGACATAAGTCTCCACTACTCATTCACACTATTGGGATCTCTGGGAGCTACTAGGACCCATCAGGGGCAAACTTTTGCTGGAGGGTCGGCCACAGATGGCGCCGCAGGAATGGCTAGAGCCTAGCTCATGCGGTAACGACTATCTCAGTGCAACCCTCCAACCGCTCAGTTCCTTTTTTTTCCACTTGGCCGAGTGCACTTCAGTGATGACGTCGCCGCCTTGTCGGAGTCAAACTTCAAACTAGCAGCATAGTTTTCAGTTTTATTATTTTGTAGTATTATCTTGATACAGTATCACTTAAATTTATTCTTATTTTTGAAATAAATACAATAAAGAAGTCTCAGCCTACCTTGGCCAATGAGACCATGAAACAGGTCAGGTGACGGTGGGGTGACTTAGTATAAGCTGTTCAGTCAGTCGGGCTGGGTCCGGTCCGCCGCCTTCTCCAGAGGAGGGTCTGACAACGGTCAGTCCAATGCCTGGGGATGGCGGTCCCAGAAGCATAAAATAAGCAGTCGCACTCTTGGCACCGTTCGGCCTCAAGCTCTTCTTCGGATCACAGGTCTAAAAAGAGAAGGCATCACTCGAGGTCGCCCTCTGATATGTCTGCGCGTAGATGCTTGGTTATCGAGGCTAGTTGCTGGTCTCCTCCTTTGGAGTCGCCAACCTCTGCTTCTGGTAGCCAACGGCTTCGACATCGGAGCCCTACCCCGCCCGCAGGTAGGTCTTCAGATGAGCAGTTTAATCAGTGGGCCGCTCTTATGGAGCAATGGGCTCGGAGGTTGGTTCAGCTACCTGGCTCGGTCGCTCGTGGGCCTTCGGGCTCTCTGGGTGACCAGGTAGGGCGGTTGAACCTTCCTGGTCATGCAGCACCTTCTTCAGTGCCGTCGACTCCGCGCTTAGGTGTTTCCCCCCTCACATGCACCGGTATGAGGCCACACGGATGCCCTTATCTCCTGCCCTTCTTCCTTCAAAACCTGTTTTCGGAGTCTGGGAGTGTTTTGGCCCTCTTGGCATCGTGTGGCCTCTTGGCGCCATCCTCGGTGTCGATACTGTGCTCGGCGCCATCCTTGGCACCGTGCGGCTTCTCAGAGCCATGCTCAGTGCCGTGCAGCTTCTCGGTGCCATCCTCAGTGCTGTGCGGCTTCTCGGCGCCGTTTTCGGTGCCGTGTGGCCTCGCGGCATCGTTCTCGGTGCCGTGTGCCTCCTCGGCGCCGGCGGCTCTCGGGGACTCCTCTTTTCACTTGTTTCCTTCTTCCTCCTCTTCTGAATTTCATTCCTTTCCTGTCCATACAGTCCCTCCTGGACTGTCAGGAGATGACGTTGAGCCTGACCCAGACCTTCGGCTGGGTGATGAAGTGGACGAAGGAGGATCTATTACTGCTGCAGAGCCTGTGGTCGAGGACCTATCCTTTAAGTCTCTGTTGAAAAATCTGAGTTCCACACTTTCTCTCCAGACTACAGACATCAATCCTGGGAAATTGTTGAGACTCCAATATCTTCATGCCTCGGAAATCCCTACGGATTTGACTCCTCCGATTCAGCCTTCCTTCGAGACGCTGTCTCAAATGGTATGGAATAATCCTGCTCTTACCCCTTCGGCCCCCAAGGATCGTCCCATTTTGGCATCTCAAGCCTTTGCGGATCCTATTGTAGTCCTGGCAGAGAATGATATGGTTGTTCTTCCTCAAGCTGCTACAGCTCGACCTATTAACAAAGAATCTCGTAAGATAGACACCTTAGGTAAGAGAGTCTTTGCTGCTTCTACTCTAAGTATGCGTAGTGCCAGTTAACCAAGGCTATTTTTCTCAGTATGAGTATATCCTGTGGCATTCTATTAAACAGATGGTTGAAGCCCTCCCGAGTCGGATTCAAAGCCAGAGCTTCTTCAGACCATTACCAGAGGTATTGAATCTAATAACCAGCAGGTTAAAGCAGCCATGGATGCTTTTGACACTGCTTCCCGTTCAGCAGCTGCTGGTATTTGCACCCGCGTCATTCCTGGCTGCGCACTTCTGGCTTTACGAATGATGCGCAGCAGCAGGTGATGGCATTGCCCTTTGACGGTGCATATCTTTTTGGTCCTCAGGTAGAGCAAGCTCTAGAAGCTACACAAAAGACTAGGTCAGCCATTAAGTTGGCTCGGCCCCCTCCTGCCCCCTCTCGAGGGCATGCCAATAAACGACAGTTTCGTAATCGCCAGTCCTTTCGAGGCAGAGGCAGAGGAAGTTTCCATAAGAATCAACCAGCCCAACCTCAAAATAAGGTGCAACAGAAAGCGCAAGGGCCCAAAGCGCCCAGTGCTACCTTATGAATTGCCGGCCCAAGTTCCATCTCAGCTGCCGGGTGGACTTTTCCTCTCCGTGGAGGTTGTCTGATGCACTTCTACAACCAGTGGAAGTCCATAACCTCAGACAAATGGGTCCTTCGGATAATTCACGAGGGTATTCACTCAATCTTGTGGAGACCCTCCGGATCGACTCCTCCCAAATGGCAGCCCAGGCTGTCAACCCTTCAGTCAGACCTTCTCACCGCCGAGATTCAGGGCCTTCTGAACAACAGGGTAGTAGAAGTGGTGCCACTGCACCAACGAAACACGGGGTTCTACTCCCATTACTTTCTGGTTCCAAAGAAGTCCAGCGGTATGCGCCCCATTCTAGATCTCAGAAAGCTAAACAAATTTCTCCCCAAGGAGAAATTCAAAATGATTTCTCTGGGAACCCTGTTACCTCTGCTCCACCAACACGACTGGTTAGCCTCCCTAGATATGCAGGACGCTTACCAGCACATTCCTGTTCACCCGAGGCATCACAAATTCCTGAGGTTTGTGGCTCTGGGACAGCACTATCAGTTCAGAGTCCTGCCCTTTGGGCTATCCTCGGCGCCGCGAGTTTTTACAAAATGTTGTGCAGTTCTCATAGTGCACCTCAGAAAGGTCAGAATTCAGGTGTTTCCTTATCTGGATGATTGGCTTCTAGCAAGCCCTTCCAGGCAAGGGACTCTGGACGCCGTGGAGACGGCCTCGTGCTTCCTTACGTCCATGGGAGTTCTGCTCAACCTCAAGAAATCACAACTGCAGCCCTCCAGAGGCTCCTTTTATAGGGACTTTCTGACACCTCCTGTGCGAAGGCTTTTCTTCCAGAAGACAGGAGGAACGATATCCTTCAGATGGCCCGTCACATCGGGGAAAACAGCTCAGTCACAGCTCTCTCGAAGCAACGGATGCTAGGCCTCATGGCATCCTCAGTGTTCACTGTACTCCTAGCGCATCTGCACATGAGAACCACCCAGTGGATGCTCAGTACTCAGTGGTCCCCAACCACTCACCCGCAATCCTATCTCATCAAGGTGACAGAACCTTTAAGGAGGTCACTCACCTGGTGGTCTCAAGAGAGCAATCTCCTGGAGGGGTATCCCTTTGCTCCTCTGGACCATCAGATCTCCATTACCATGGACGCATCCCTAATGGGGTGGGAGCTCAGTCAGGCTCTCCACACTCAAGGTGCGTGGACTCAAGTCAAGTCCCAGCTCCACATAAACGTCCTAGAAATGAGAGTCGTCCTTTATGCAGTCCGAGCTTTGAAGGACATTCTGTGTCACAAGAACATTCTCCTTCAAATGGACAACAAAGCAGTGATGTATTACATCAACAAGCAGGGCGGTGCTCACTCTTACCCCTTATGCAGAGAAGCAATGAGGGTATGGGAATGGTGCTTGGAGCACGAGGCTCTAATTCAAGTGGTCTACCTGCCAGGTGTTCAGAACGAACTGGCAGACCGTCTCAGCAGAACAGAGACAGACCCTCACGAGTGGTCTCTCGACTCAACCATAGTTCAGTCACTATTTGAAGAGTGGGGAACTCCAGACCTGGACCTTTTTGCATCCCCACTCAACGCAAAACTGCCTCTCTTCTGCTCCAGAAATCCAGGGCCTGGCATTTTCTGTCAGGATGCGTTCAAGGTGCGGTGGACAAAACGCTTTCTTTATGCCTTTACGCCTCTTCCTCTAATTCAGAGGGTACTCCTCAAGTTCGAATCCCAGGGGACAAAATGATTCTCATTGCTCCTTTTGGCCTTGGCAGCTGTGGTTTCCACTACTCAACAATATGTTGGCAGTTCCTCTGAGACCACTTCCCTGCAGATGAACCTTTTGACTCAGGGACCGTGGTCCATCCCAACCTGAGATCACTTCACCTTCATGCTTGGCTCCTGAAGAGGTCGAAGTAAACCAGTTCAATGTCTCTCGAAGAGTTTCAGATATTCTTCTGGCTGCACGAAAGCCAGCCACTTGGAAAACTTACACAGCCAAGTGGAAGTGTTTTTTGCTCTGGTGTGCAAAGTCCTCTTTGAATCCCTTTTCCTGTCCACCAGATAAGGTTTTGGAGTACCTTTTGGACCTCTCAAATTCGGTATGCAGTACTCTACAGTCAAAGTTCATCTTAGTGCCATTTCAGCGTATCATGAGCCGTTATTTCCTTAACTCTGGCTCAGTTACCTATGGTTAAGAGATTTCTTAAGGGATTCTGCAAACCAGACCTCCTACAAGACATCCAGTCGCAGCCTGGGACATTAATCTTGTGCTAGACATGCTCAATCGGAAACCTTTCGAACCTCTGGCTACCTGTGAGCTAAAATTTCTCACCTGGAAGACTGCCTTCCTAGTGGCCATTACCTCAGCCCGCAGGGTCTCTGAGATACATGCCCTGGTCACAGACCCTCTGTATACTGTGTTCCATAAAGACAAAGTAGTTCTTCATACTCATCCTAAATTTCTTCCTAAGGTTGTGTCAGAATTTCATCTAAACCAACCTTTGGGCCTTCCCTCTTATTTTGCGGAATTCCAAAATGAAGGGGAATGTTCTCTTCATTCTTTGGATGTTAAGAGAGCCTTGCATTTCTATCTAGATAGAACCAAGGATTTTCGCAAAGCTCAGCAACTGTTCGTTTCCTTCAGCGAAACCCGGCTGGGTCAACCTGTAGCTATCAGATGTATCTCATCATGGCTAGTGGCGTGCCTTCGTCACTGCTATTCCATGGCGCAGGTTAAGTTGGAGGGTAGAGTTTACGCTCACTCTACCAGAGCGGTCGCGGCATCCCTAGCAGAAATCCGCAACGTGCCCATTGCGGACATATGCAATGCGGCCACCTGGAGCTCAGTGCATACTTTCGTTAAACATTATGCACTAGATATCCATGCCAGACGGCATTCTTCCTTTGGCAGAGCCATCCTCAATAGACTTCTGTCCTAGAAACGTGAGCTCTTGGTCTCTCCTGCCACCCTCTCGGGGGATTATTAGCTTGGTACTCTCCCAATAGTGTGAATGAGTGGTGGAGACTTATGTCCAGGAAGATATGAAAATTATGTACCTACCGTAATTCTTGATCTTTTTGGACGAGTCTCCACCACTCATTCACACGCCCACCCTCCATCCCCCGAGCTCACCTTTCTTGTTGGTCCTCACTCCCTCAAATCTTTAGGCCGTGAAGACTTCTTTGTTGGACCTCTACACGGGTCGCCCGGACTATCTTATGTCCGATTTTAGGTTAAGCTACCCTTCTAGGTTAGTACGCTGCACCTCCTTGGTAAAAGGTACTGGGTCGGTTGGAGGGTCGAGCCAAGATAGTATTACCACCGCACGAGCCAGGGCTCGCTGCGCTGTTCCTCGTGGCGCCATCTCTGGCGCCGACCCTCCAGCAAAAAGTTTGCTCCCGATGGGTCCTAGTGCCTCTGGCGCAGATCCCAATAGTGTGAATGAGTGGTGGAGACTCGTCCAAGAAGATCAAGAATTACGGTAGGTACGTAATTTTCATTTATAGACGGTCCTTTTTATTTATTAATATTATGATTTGTATTTGAACTATGTTTACGCTCTGTAATGTGGTGATTTTCTGTATGTTAAGATGAATGTTTTATTGTTGTATTAGATTTTATGCATTGCACAGTGCTCTGAGACCCTGGGAAGGGGCGCTTTATAAATAAAGTATGTCTGTCTGTCTGTCTATCTATCTATCTATCATGCCCATCTCTCTCCTATAGCAAAATGTCCAGGGGCACACCCCACAGGCTGGTCAAAAGAGCCCCTGACCATGGTGTCCAGTAGGCTACTAGGGGGACTGCATGTCACAACCTGAACAGCTATGGCAATGGCACCACTGACTGATATGAGCCAGCCAGAGTAGGCCGCACTATACAAGGCCACAATACCCTGTCTACAGCACCAGCACTGTGCATTGAGCTGGGGTGAAAGACAAATGGGTCACACAACCGTCCATGCCAACATGCAAGAACACCACACCCTCGTACTGGGGCTGTGTGGGTCCACCAGGACACCACAGAAACACAGGACATGCACACAGTTAGTTGTGCAGGCAGCTGTACTGTACATAGCATGATGCAACACAGGTATGGGGATGGTGAGCCATGCCCATGTTCAGAGACAAGCCTGTGCATGTGGGTTACTGGACACCCAAGGGGCTATCACACTGCATATGTGGCACATTGTCATGGTCTGGTGATGTGTCTGTCTGATGATCCGGTGGCAATATTGTTGCACATGTCAGATTGCCAACCGCGGAGGTGGGCCCATCTGCACGTGGTACCGTACTTTAGGACATGACCCTACAGATCTGAAATGCACATATGTACTACCACGGGACACTGCTGCAGACAGGATGTGTGGGGGGTGGGCCGAGGGATGCCTATAGAGTCACAGCTTGAAGAACATAGTGGCCAGAGGGCCACCACACTGATGGGTTGGGCCATAAAATTGAGGGAGCCCCTTCCTTCGGTTGGCACCAGGCAGTGTATGACATCTTACCATGTTGTCCAGCAGGGGTCATGACATGCAGTGACAGAGGGAATGGTCCCCAGCCCACGCAGGCTGGGTGGAATGCATAACACAGACTGCCTGTGCAGGTGCTGGCCCATATGCCACATATACCAACAGTGGTGCTGGGGCCATAGGTGAAATGTCAGGACAGTTCATGTATGTGCAGGGACATGCAGCCAGAAGGGATGACAGGGTGTGTGCAGGAGAATGCCTGCCTAATGACAAGCACATAAGCAGGGGTGGTGTGTAGCATGATGACAAGCTCCAGAGAATGTGTCAGGGATGGTTATAAACAACGTTCACACAGTAGGACAGTTGCAGTTGCTTACCTTGCTGTGTGGCATTTCCCTCCTGGCTTGCACCTGTTGCAGACTAAGTGGACTCCATAACTTGCAATTCCACAGCTGACTGAAGGTGGTGCACAGGTTCCCCTTTAATAGTACTGGAGCAAAGTAGAATGTAAATGCATTCAGAATGCTCCTGAATGAAATGCAAATAGGCCACTTTGCCCACTGATTGCCTAAGCATCTCATTTACATATCAGCTTTGTGAATAGCATTGTTTTGGAATTGCGCAAAACCAGGGTGCAGTTACGCGATAGGATTGTGCCGCGCTACATGTTTGCGAATCGCACGATAAGGGTTGCACAAGTTGTGTCTTTTCCAGAACCTTCTCAACAAGGTCACTGTATTGTGCCATGCATGCAAGGTACGCATGTGCTCGATGCCACATGATCTGCCGACACTGCGCATGTGGGCAGTGTCGTCACATGTAGTCTATCACGTAAACACAGTTTTGCAACAGTCTTTGTCCTATGTGCCCCAATGTTATGGTATCTGGCTAAAGCCGCACTGTGGCGTGCAAAACCAATGTGCTCCAGAGCTGTGAAGGAAGATCACAGGAGGAGATGGCACCCACACACTCAGCCAGTCTCTGAGCCATGCAGCGGGCAGCAAGGTGGACAGAAGTTTAGCTGGCTAACCTGGTGGACCTGGTGGTCCCCAAGAAGGGCCAGCTGTTTGACCAGGAGGACCTGTAAGGGCCAAGGGGGAAACATGTGGGACAGTATAGGCCGGTTTCACCAAAGCGGTTCGACAGGAATCATGTCGACTGCCATTAGAGCAACAGCACAATGCCAAAAGTCGGCATTGTGCCACCAGGTAAACAATGTTTTTTCGCAGGGGGCTGTGCCCTCCATACCGTACCCTCCCCGGTCTCTAAAATATTCAGCTCAAGGTCGGAGTTGTTTCGAGATGGGCACAAGTCCCGTGAAGCCATATCACTGTCCAGTATGACCATTACAGGACCTGACGATTTTGTCACTGTGATGGTCTTCACGGTTGTAGTTTCAACCGAACATCGATATGTCGTAGGCCTGAGACCTCACCAGGCACACAGGGGTGCCCAGAACAGGAGAACAATGCTGCCACTGCTATGTGGACCTGAGGAGGAGGGAGAGGAACAGCTCCAAAGGTTCTGCAATTATGGTGCGTGATGGCACTGTGCCACACCCAGGTAAGTAGATTTCAGTAACTAATCATTCATTTCCTGGCACATGGAGGGGGTTGGCTTCAACATCAACAGGACAGGTGGCATATGAGCTCTATCACCATCCAAGGCATGATGTATAGTCCCTTCTCAGCCATGGACAGGGCCACCTGCTGGTCTGTGGTCAGACTGGTGACATGGTGGCAGGCTGATGTGGCACTGGCAGTGGCTGCCCATTGCACATTGTGGCAGAAGCACAGCCCCACTGCTTACATGGGTATCCATTATGATGAGACATAACGACTCCCAGACAGGCACGACTGTGGGGTTAAGGTCCAACCATATGTGTCAGTCCCTGCGCAACATGCACCTGCTACATGGTGGCATGTCTGCACACATAACCAGCATCTCTTCCCAGTTCCCATCCTTTTATTCCCTGGCCATCACTGCCTTGCTGCTATCTGCCATTCACAGGGTACCTCATCACCTGTGTACACCTTGCAAATGATGCATGTGCCCCATGCTGCTCAGTCCCCTACCCATCTGACAGAGGCATGGTAGCATGTGCCACCACAGACACCCTGTGCAGACACGCTGCATGCGGGGAGTGTGCACCTCAGCAGCCACAGGGCACGCAGTGTTGGCATCTCTTAGGAGAGGCCACTAGGTCCATGTCCCCACAGAGTGGCATATGCTAAACACCAGTGTGCCATGGGCAATGCCAGAACACATTGCCTGTGCAGTACACCATAAACCACCTACCTGCAAGGTCCACACAGCATGTGCTGTGAGCAACATGCCCTGTCGTGGGATCCTGCAGAATGCAGAAAGTGACCCATGGGTATGGATGAGCCAGGGTTGTGTGCACATTGTACATGATGACAGCATGCTGTCTACAAGATAGATCAGGCATGGGATGCTCTGGTATACATGCCCGTCACCGATTGTATGATGGCATGTGGTGACCATGACAGGATAGGACCTCTGCACAGTTGGGTACCACAACACCTGGGTTCTATGGCCCCACCACACCCCAGTCCAGATGGCACAACTATGGCCACTGAGTCCAGCACCCTGATAGATGCCCATGACAGCCTGCATCACCATGACTGCCAGAACTGCCACCAGTTATAGCAGCGTTGCTTCCTAATGGAATGTCCCATCCCATGTGCAGCTGTCCAGGTGGTCAATGGACACTCTCCAAGCACAGCTGACCTGCCATATAGCCCAGTGCCATGTTCATCGCTGTGCCCTACCATATTGTCTGCCTACATGCCCAGTGTTCCCCATATGTACCCTGCTACTGGTGGTGTACTGCTGCTGCTACACCACCAGCCCACTCAACATTTCATCATGTGTGCACAGGACATGCCACTCAGCCAGTCTGTCCATCTCCTCACATGTCAGACCACATTGTGGCAGTTTTTTCATATGTCTCACTACGTGATGTGCCCCCATTGACATGCCCCAGCATGGTGTATGCCAGTATGACAGCACATGCCCATCCCAGGGACCCACACCACTGCCTGACCATGGACACCCTGAAATGATGTGCATACAGTGTAACCACTGCACATTGTGGACTGCCGCAGGGGCACAGCATGTTCTCTGACATCCTGTCCAGTGGGTGCCTATTACAACATACTGTCACAGCCACAGTTCCACATTCCTGTCACTCTGTTCTGACATGTCGGTGTCATTGTTTACACCACCAGCTTGCTGAAATGCTGGACACTTACATGTACAAAGTGATGTTACTGGGAGGCTACATGGTGTTGCCTCATGTGCCTGTTACCATTGATGCCATTCTGCTTTTTTATTAGTGGGGGTGACCCTGCCATGAGACTTTTAGAGGGTGTGTCCTGACATGTACCAATTAGACGTGTTCTCACACACAGTCCCCCACCCTAGCATGTGCCTGTGTTCGTCATGCTGTCACTGTTGTGTGCATTCTCACATACACTCCCCCCTGCACATACCATGCAACTTTTGTTCTCCCATTTGTGCCGCAGTAGTTGCCTGGGGCCTCACATGACTGCAAACAGCAGCCTGTGGGGCCTTTCTGCCAAACATGGCTACCCATGGGTCACACAGCTGTGCATGACTACCAACCGCACCTGTCATGCACACATGGCCACCACCTGTGCACCAGGCAGGGTCTTGCCTTTGCATTCTTGTAGGTGCACAATACCTGTGAGGCATGGTCAAGGATGCGTTTTGTGGGGGACGTTGGCTGTGGCCTCAGGATGCTGCAGCTGTCCACCAGTGTGTGAGGTTTTCATGCAGTGAGGTTGGAGGTTAGTGGGATAGTGCCACAGCTGCTTGTGTGCATGCCTGGGTTTTGTGTTATGCCAACAGGGTGCCCTCTGCATCAGCAGTGCCATACCCTTGTCACCAGCGGTGACCTATTGTCTGCCATGGCCAGATTTGTATGTGTGTGACAAAGCTGCAGCACCACATGGTGCAGGCACTCATGGTTTACAGATGTCTCTTGTCCATGGACCTTGTCAGTATAGTCCTGAGGTGGGTATTGGGACCATATTGCTTGATGCATGCCACTGACAGTTTCTATTCTATTTTTGCTGCAGACTTGAGGGGCCAGAGGTGCAGCCTGCCAGAGGGGTAGGGCAAGGGTGAGCATCACCACCACCAACTGGAGGAGGAGGAGGAAGGCCCTGTGTTCCATGCCCAGAGCAGTGGCCAGTCACGTGAGTATGCCTTCAGCTTATACCTCACTTGCCTTCACCTGCTGCAAACATGCATGCATGGCATCTACTATGTCCCGGGAATCTGTGATTCTGGGTGTGCGTTCTGACATCACAATGGTAGGTGGTGTCCTTGCTCTTGTGCCCCATGTCCCCATTGCAACCCCCTGGGAGTGTCTTGGGGTGACCGGACCACCTGGCATGCTACACACTCCAATGTCCAGTGTGGGGAAATCGTGTGTGTGCGGTGTGACCCTGCCACATGCCAGACCCTGTAGAACACACCCACGACATGCCTGGGGCATCAGCCCATGATGGTTGCAGTGACCTTGCCCTGATGTGATGTTCTATGGGTGTGGTGTTCACACATTGTGTGCTCCCATTTCAGGCCCTTGTGCCCCTTAGTTGTGCCTCTGCCCACAGGGTCCTTGTGTGTCCCTCATCATGTGCTGGCCAGTGGCCCTGTGGCTGTGGTTGGCCCATGTGTTCAAACCATTCATGCACGCATCCCATACAGTGATCCTACACTTCAGAACAGTCATAGTGTCGCAAGCCATATTCCTGCACTTGCCTGTCAGTGTGTCCCCAGGCACTTGTCTGTGGCTGTATGGGCTGGGGCCATTGCAGTATTCCCTCTTGCTTAGGCTCCTGTGTCTCAGGCTGATCACATTCCTTTGGTTGGACCAGGACACCCTTTGCGTGGCATGGACCCATGTCCTTGCTCATCCTGCAGTCTTTAATCATTGACCATCTGCATCCTTGATGTGTGGTCCCTCCCCACATTTCCCCATATCTCCCTGCCAGTTGGTGCTGTATTTCCCCCTGGGTAGTTGTCATTCCAGCCTTCTGTACTGGTCTGTGTGGTAGCTATGTGCTGGCAGTTTAGGCATTTGTGCTTCTGTTACGGGTGCTGTTCATGAGCTTTGGGAGGAACATTGCCGCCAACTCTACCATGGCATTTTAGTATACTCAGTGTGGGTATGCACAAATGGCCTGCCAGGTGTGTCATCCCATGGTTTAAGCACTGCCACCAGCTGCATGTCCTCAGGCTGTGCCCTCCGTGTGACTACCTCAGACCACTTTGGACATCTGCCAATGTCCCTCCGTCCCCTACTGACATATTTGCATGTGGTCCCTTTGACCCTCCACATGCTGTAGTGCCTGTAGTAACAAGGCCAGGTAACACATGCTGCCACATGCTCCCTGGACCCCACCTACCCCAGGAGCTGCTTGGAGATATGTTGGCAGACACATGGATAGTATCCAGATGCACCACCTTCCACAAGTGGCCCTCTGTCACTGCCTTGAGCATGCTTTCTGCACCTGTTGGCATGTGTGTCATGTTGTCCCACATTCTGCATCTCCAGGTAACATTGCTGTTTCCTCACAATGTTACAGGGCCATTTCCCTTCCAGTGGCTGCCATGGGCAGAGCCCACAGTGGAACATACCCATGGGCATTCCACAGTTGGTGTACTGTGTCCTGTGTGGGCTGTGCCAGACATCCTTCTGGCACTGTGTGTCTGCTTTTCCATTTCATGTGCTCCTTGGGCCCATGCTGCACCTGTCAGTCTGGCCCACCAGCCATAGCTGCTGGTGTCGCATGGAAGGCCACCTCCACTTCCCTCACCGTGTTGTGGCAGTGTGTTCACAGCCTTGATCCCATTACCTAGCCTTCCTTGCACACCTTACCATTGGCCCTTATCATCTTGTCATGCACTCCATTCCTAGGTATAGGACCTCCACATCCTGTGGGCAGTGCCACTGCCTCTGGACAGTGCACAATCAGCATCCCAGACATACATCACATAGGTTTCGGTGGTGGGGATTACCTTGCACATCTTGGCACAGTTGCAACATATGTACTAAGTGCACCATTTTCCTCCTCCTAGGTATAACTTAGCCTGGTGTGGGGTGGCACAGACAGCAATGGATGGCACATGTGGAGCTCCTTCAGGCATGGGCACGGCATGATATGGAGCAGCAGCAGGGAGAGTTGATGTGGGAGCTGCGGGAGGTCCACAACATCTTTGCATAGATTGAAAATCAGCTTTGCTACCACTCCCACCTCCTGCCCCATGAAACAATTACATCCTCCACCCCTTGCCCCGACCGGTATCCCACCACTTCATCCCCCACTTTTAATTGCCTTGTAGTCCTTGTATTTTCTGAGGCAACATGGGTCTAAATTCTGTGGCAAGTCCCCCTGTTGCCGTAGAACTTCTACAGCTTTAGTTTCCTATTTCTGCGGAAATTCTGCGGCTGCAGTTGGGGTCCTCAGTAGCAATCAGCAAACCCTCCCCCTAAGCACCCAGGTAGAGGAAAAATTTTAGTTTTGAGTCTGGGGTCTACAATCCAGAGAAGGTTGTCAATTAACTCCTGAGTTCTTAGTATTAAAAAGTAAAACATCCGTCATGTCCATGTTAGTCCCATCTCCCCACCCCAGCCTGAGAGTCCCCAGGGCCACCAAATTTGAATGAGTAATATTTTTAGCAACTGCCACACTGCACAGTGATCCTTATCCTTCTAGTTTTACCACTAGACCAGAATGCCAGTTTTAATTCCAGTAATGCTTTGTGCAGCAGTGCTCAAAGCACTTCTGGGACATGAAACCGAATTCAGGCCCAGCGGTGAAATTAGAAGGATGAGGATTGCAGTATAAAAATATTTCTACTTTAAAGAAAGGGACTCAAGGAGGTTCTTAAAGTGGGGTAAGGAGGGTGGTGGGGCTGAGCTGGACGGGGGGTGGGGGATTTACCTGTTTTGATTTTTAAGGTAAAACCCTAACAGACAAACTAAGGCTCTTCCAAAATGCTTTTCAGATGTTTATTTTACATTAAATTCTGCAGTATTCTCCACGGCCACAGAATCATGGAAAAATTGGGGCCTTGCCTATATCCTTCCCTGTTTCTAGTTGTTAAGTATTTTGGTATTGTTCGTTTTCATAATATTTTTCAAATAAAAGTTATTTACTGTTTGTTATCCTGTGTCCTGTGTCTCTTCTTTCTTCCTGCAGAGCTTCACTTTTGGGTGTTCACTGTTCCACACTCCACCTTTTCAGGTCCAGTGGGGAGTAGAGGGAGACCACATGAACCATACCACCTGTATCCCTTGCCAAATGAACACTTGTGTGTTGGCAGGCATCCACCGGGATTGGTTGCCATTTCTGCCTGTGAGCAAGCATCGGGGCCGGTCCCTGGACTGTCGCTGGCATCTTCCTTCCTGACTCTGTACTTTACTGTACAGGACACACTGTACTCCACCCTTTTAGCCCAGTCCACCTATGTCACCAGCTGAGTCACCATGTGATGCTGTCACCTGGATGTGCTTTGCTGTGCTGTCACCTCTGCTTGTGCCTTCGTAGGCCTGCCATACATTTCCCATCTGTCTCACATGTCTGGCAGCATGTGGCATGCCCAGCCCTGTTTGTCGGCCCTGCTGTGGGCCCATGTTGCCCTGCAGTGCTATGCAGCCTTGTACCACTGTCCTGTGCTTGGCCTAATGCCTTGTGCAACTGCACTTGCATTGCATTGTGCTACTCTGCAACTCGGGCAAATGGTTGCATTGCACAATAGGCTCCATTGTGTCTCTAGCTTTCTGCCCCACTCACTATGTGTTTGGAGCCAGCAATATATCTTTTATGAAAATCACTGCCCTGCTCTAGTGCAATAACAGTTTTTCACACAAAGTATTTTTGTGCAATGCAATTTTTGTGGCTCCTGCCCCATATCACAAAGCTATAGGACTGAGGGATGTTGAATCAAGAGAAACAAAAACAAGCTGGACTCTACTAAACCAGATGAGAGGTCAAATTCAGTTTCTTGTTGATGTCTACAATGCTATCATTACTAAACTGGTTACTGAACTGCAGCATTACTGTTCAGCATATGACAGAACAAGCAATCTGTTTGCTTTTCTTTAGAAATTTAGTAAGTTATCACAAGATGACATTTGTGCTGCCGCTACAAATCTAGAAGCCAAGTATTCAATGGACTTGGAGTCAGAATTTATCAATGAATGTGGCTGGTTCTGTGAATTTGAAAATAAGAGGAGAACATGTCTCTGATCCATCTGTGCACAGTTCTCAGATCAAATGGCCTAAAGTCAACATTTACAAATGTGGATATTGCTCTAAGAAGAATCTACCTGACTCCCTGGCACAGACTGTGAAGGTGAGCACCTTTCTTTAAACTGCCTCTAATTAGAAACAGACTGAGAATGATAATGGGGCATCAAATACTAAATGCATTGACACTAATATCAATTGAGAGTGACTTTGTTCACCAATTACATTTTAATATTATTGATGACTCTGCAATAGTGTTGCTCAGTGCCTCCGTGGATCTGACTGTGATCATAGGATCAGCATATTACAAGCTTAGGAGGCATAGCCTTTATATGAGCTTGCACCCAAGGGTGGAAAATATTTTATATATATTCAAATTTTGAATTACCCATATATTGATCTAACTGACATTTAAATGTCTCCATGGTGTCACTCTCAACAATTGAGCATGGTAGTGTGTTCCAGATGTTGACTATTCTCTGTGTGTACCACTGGCATCTCTTTTAGTTCTACAGTGGTCACCTCTTAATTTATGATTATGAGACCTTGTTTGAGTTTTATTAAAGTTGGTTTCTAAGCCAAGTGTTTCTATAAGAACTGGAACTCTTATGGCTTTATATGTTAAACAGAGGTCTCCTCGAAGTTGTCTATAATTCATGGAGTACAATTCCAGCTGTTGCAACCTTTCCCCATAGGTCTTATCTGCCATACCTAAGATTCTTTTTGTCATTTTTCTCTGAACACCCTTAATCAATTTCCTACCTCTGTTTGTGTTAGGCACACAAAAGGGTGCACAGTATTCCAAGTGCGATCTGACTAAACTTGTGTAAAGTGGCAAAATGACTCTTGGTTGTCTACTTTTTACATGTTTCAAAATGCATCGTAGAGATTCTTTGATACGTTTAACTTTCAGTATCGTGATTATTATCAAAGTTAATCTTGTTATCTATATTTATTCCCAGGTCTCTTTCATTATCAGTTTCTTGTAGTACCATTTGGTTTAGTAGATAGCTGTTTTTCATGTCGTTATGTCCTTAGTGCATTACCTTGCACTTTTGAACATTAAACATCATTTTGTTCATTTGAGACCATAGTTCCAGTGCTGCTATCTGTTTTTGAAAGTTTACTACTGCCTCATGGGAGTTGACTATACAACCTATCTTGCAGTCATCTGCATACTTTGACATCCAAACATTGTTAAATGACTGCATTGATGATATCAAGATGTTAAACAGTACAGGGCCCAATACTGAGCCCTGAGGCACCCCACTCGTCACTTCTGCCTATGGAGACGTAAACCCTTTTATTGATGTACATTGCGGGCGATTATTTAGCCATGAATCTATCCAGGTTATTAGATTATGAGGGAATTCCAGCTTTGTCATATGCTCTAATAACATTTTATGAGAGACTCTGTCAAATGTCTTTGCAAAGCTTAGGAAAACTATCCACAGGTAGGCCCGCATCCAATGTTGAACTAACATTTTCAAAGAAATGTAAGTGATTAGTCAAACATGATCTTCCCTGTGTAAACCCATGCTGTGTAATATCTTGTAGGTTGTTGAGATTAATATGTTGTTCTAATCTATGTAAAATTGGCCTTTCTAAAGTTTTCCTTATAACAGATGTTAAACTTATTGGTCTGTAAATTGATACTTATGTTTTGTTTCCTGATTTATATATAGGGATAACCACAGCATCTTTCCATGATGAGACACTTTCACCTATATCTAAACATAAATTAAACAATTTACACAATGGGCCCGAAATTTGTGTTGCAATTTCCTTAAGGAACCTAGGATGAATTCCATCAGGTCCAGCTGAGGAATTAGCATTTAGATCTTGGAGTGCCCTTAAAGTTTCTTCTACAGTGATTGAATCAACTATTGAGTTGTTGCAATTAGTTATTGAACCATTAAAGTTTTTCTTAGGGGTAAAGATAGTAATAAAATAATTATTAAGTTCGGTTGCCATTTGTCTTTCATTATTAGTTAGTTCTGCTTTTGTTTGTATGGGTCCTAATGTAGTTTTAGCACCTCTGAGTGAGCCTATATAATTATAGAACTTTTTTTTATTATCCACTGTATCTAGTGCTAATCTATTTTCCATTTCTAGCTTTGCTTTCCTAATTTGTTGTTTTACTTTATTTGAATACTTTTTATAGCTATTCCATTTAGATGGTGACGGTTGTTTTTTTATATTTTCTAAAGCTCTTATGTTTTCTATTGATTGATCTCTTAATTTTGTTGTTCCACCAGACTGGAGTTCTTTGCCCATTAATGTATTTTTTCCTATTTGGGATCCAAGTATCTAGACAGTGATTCATTTTGGATAAGATAAGAGTCCAAGCCTGAAGAACATTCAGGCCTATAAATTCAATGTACCAATCCCAAAAGGTCGAATATTTTTTTTATTTTATGATAATTAACTATAGAGCAATCCCTTACCAATGTGTTTCCCTTGGTTCCAGATATTCTAGACTGAATTTGAAATAGAACCATATTATGATCACTGTTACCCAATGGTTCTAAAATTCTAGGTTCTGAAACATTTTGCCCCATATTGGTAAGCACAATGTCTAAAATATTATTATTTCTGGTACCTTCATTAAGGATTTGATCAAGGTTAGTGATGTCCAAAAAGTCCCTCTCTATAGTTTCATTGCATTGGAGCATTGCCCAGTCAATTTTAGGGAAGCTGAAATCTTCCATTAGTATATAATTATTACTAGGATCAAATTTATCTATTGAGTTAAGGAAGTTGATGTTTTGTTCATTATTAAGGTTGGGGGGTCTGTAAGCTAAGCCTACACATAGTTTTATAACCGGTAGTTTAATCTCCACCCAAATAATTTCATTATCATTATTAGAAATATATTTTGGGGTAATACAATGTGATGTATAATCTTCCAATATATAGAGTGCTATCCTCCCCAATTTATCCTTCCTATTATTTTATTATTTTGTTGAAACCAGGAATATCTGTGTTACAGCTTTCTTCATGAGACCATGTTTCAGTTACTCCACAAATTGAGATTTTCTCTTTTTGAATTATGCACCTTAGTTCATCCATTTTATTTGTTAAACTACGAGCATTAAGTAGTAATATATTTATGTTACTATTTTTTCTTTTGTTGTATGGAGTGTCAGTTAAATCCTGATTTTCACTGTAACCACTTTTTAAACATAACCCACCCCCTGAACTAGTTTAAATGTTTGTCAATGAAACTGGTGAATTGTTTTCCTAGGAGTGCATTCCTTCTTTGCTTACGGCAGGCCATCTATACAGTATAGGTAGTCCAGAAGGTAGAACTCTTCCCAGTGGGTTAGGCACTGGATCTCTTTCTTCATTGTCCATTTCCTTAACCAATCGTTAAAGCTCCTTACTTTCTGGTTTATTCTCATGAAGCTTTTGGTATAGCCGAATTTCTGAGATAGTAACTTCACAACCTAAAGAAGTCAATCTATTGATACATGCCACCATGTCTTGTTGAATTTCCTCAACTGAGTCCCTGAACATGTTATTTGTCCCCACATGTATAAGTACAAGAGGGTTACTACCTAGGTTTTTAACAGTTGTTTTACTCATGTGTGTTAAGTCTGCTATTTTAGTGCCTCTAAATGATGATAGTGTCCTGTGAGCTTTATCAGGGTTGCAGATTGCCCTATCCAGATGTTTAATCATTGAATCTCCCATGACCAATAGATTTCTTTTTAGTTGCTGATTATTATTGTATACTTCTGTATTGTTTTCGTTATCTATTATATTTTCTACATTTTTTGTGAAGACAGTGGATGATTGCTTTTATTGATAGCTAGAACTGTAGATTCAGCATGAGTGTCAAAAGTTATCAATGCTTGTGATGAACTGACATCAATGCCATGTACCATTTTTGTTAAGTTAGCAAATCTATTACTAAGAGGGATGGTAAAGGTAGTTGCATGCCTTCCCTTTTTTGGAGGTTTGGCATATTGGACATTGTACCATAAATCGTCTACTGCTGGTGTTAAATCTTTTTCCCTAGTTCTTTTTTATATTTATCTTTGGAGGGTTCCATATGCCTTGATGCCTTTTTCAGGGCTTCATAAGGGGTATTTGGATTTGATTCTTCATCAGTGTTTGGTGGAATAGAAGCGGGGGGAAGGGGATGTAAACGCATTTGTTCCAGAGGATAGTTTGGTACCAAGTCTATCTGCCATTTCCTTTTGACTTGCCTCAATTGTAATAATCTGTCACTAAAGGCATTGAGCTCTTGTAACAAACCTTCATTATGAGGACATTTTTCGTATATAAAGGAAACTGGTTGAACCTTTGTGGTAATTAAATACATAAGACAAGTGGAACATCTAGTAGTAACTTCTCCTTCTTGCATAATTATTTTCTCAGCCATTATAATAATTATAGAGAACCGCTTCACAATAGGGGATGAAACTAAAATCTACAAGTGGGCTTTCCCTCCTAATTATTGAAAACTCAAAGGATATGTACTATCATACCACTGAACTTATGGGCAGGTTTTCACATGCAATGATGTGCTATTGAGCTGCCTGAACTCACACAGCTCACTATAATCCAAGTTTTAATAATTTAAGTTGACCCAGAGGTAAGTGAGCCCTTATGTAATACCACAGGCTCAATAAATGGGTGCGAGGAAACAAGGTGTCTTGTCACATCCCCTCAAGTTATAGTTTTATATGATACCCAATGTTAAAATCTTTCTTCCTGTTGCTTCTGCAATACTCTGATGTCTGACACACAGTATTTTTACAGAATACAATCCATATACCTGGATAATATAGTATTTTAATAACTTCAGTTAATCTGTAGTGCATATACTGTTTTAAATACAAGCCTATGGTGTGCAATACCAATCCTGCTAGTAGTCACTGCTAGTTCAATTAAAGTAGTATACAAACATACAATAAAGAGCTTTGCTCCTATCTCCTAAATAACTTATTCTAATATACAGACTGTTTTGTACCCACCTAGACCCACTGAACGTGTCTAACATGTGCAGATGTGTGTGTCTTTGCACGCATCTTCGCACGCAAAGTCATGCGCTCGCCCTGCTCGCCATAGGGCACTGTATTTATGCAGTAAAGGGACCCCAGAAGTACTCCTGGGGGTTGCAGACAGCTCAGTGATAAAGTTCTAACTAATTCTAAAAGATGTATTTGCTTAAAAGTGCCAGGCAATGGCTAGACTATTGCAATTTGTCCCACAAAGGTAATTTTTCTCAATCCAAAGAAAACTGTCTCGCTAATGTTTGGGACATGGCAGCGACTCTCCGTCTCCTCAACCCCCACTTTCCACACCACCGACAGGTCCCCTTGGAGGATTGCACCTCCTTTAGATACCTCAGGGTATGGCTTGACCAGCACCTCAACTTTTCTGTTCATATCGATTCTATACAAAAAACGTCATCCCAAACTGGGTGCTGTATATCGCAACAGGGTCTGCCTACATTTACCTGCCCGCAAAGCAATCATACAGAAAAATGATACTCCAAATTCTTGACTATGGGGACATAGTCTACAGCACGGCCTCAAAGTCAGCCTTAACTGACTAGATCCCTCTTCCATTCCTTCTGCCGCTTGCCCTGGACTGCCCACCCCGACACTTCATTGCATCCTCTACAAGTCACTTGACCTGACGTCACTACAGGACCACAGACAGGCCCACTGTGCCAGGGTTACAGCTAAATTCTGGGCTCAGACCTTCCCTCATACCTCAAGTTGGCCCTCTCTGTCCAGCTCTTTACTGTGTATGCACTCAGAACTCAGACCAGGCTCTTTATGTTCCACGCATGTTCTCATCTAAGCGACAAGCTGCCTTCAGCTTCTATATGCCCAAATCAGAAATTCTTTGCTGGCCAACATTCAGCATGTAGACAGCACCCAGCATCTAAACCATTTCCTCACGGCGCATTTCTCCCCCACCTGCACATGCACCTAGCTCATTCCCTTCTCACCACATCCATCCACCTGTTTCCATGGGGCTTCCAGTTGCATCTCAAAATAGGTATTATATGTAAAAGTATGCTAGGCTCCTTTTAGTCTCTATTAAGTATTGCAGTGCTCACTCATCTGCTTGTTACTCCGATCTCCCACCTACTGTGAACCATTTTGGGATATCGGCTCTGTAGCAAAATGTACTGTAGCTGCCTTGTGTATCTGTTACTGTACTGTATTTTCCTGTGTGTTTGTTGTATTATATATATTCCTGTTCCCCCTTCCCCAGGACACATCTGGAATCGAGTGGTCTCATCTCAGCATGCCTTCCTGGTAAAACTCTTAAATAAATAAATAAATAAAACCCCCAAAATTAAAGCCCAAACTTGAGGTGTAGTCCTTCACAGATACTTGAAGAACTACAGCTCCTCTTCCTGGTTCTATGTATTAGACCAGTGCTCTGAGGACTCACGATAGCGGTGTATTAAAATCACACAGTCACTGTCTCAATTGTTTCATTCAGTAAGCACAAGATACAGTACAAGGCTCTTAGTTACAGCTACAGCATTTCAGATAGCAGCACTATCCGAGTGGGATCCGACCTGGAATCTGGCCAAATTCAGAGGTCGGATCCCAGATTATCCAATGTCAGATCCAGGGATCCGGCGTCAGGATCCAGGGGCTCTGACATGGATTCGGGGTCAGATCCATGGTCAGATGCGCTGCTATCCCACCAGCTCCACTATCCGCAAAATAGCAGGTATGGTGGTATCCTAATTGCTAGGATACTATCCAAGCAACACTACTCTGCAACACTGAAAAGCAGAAGGACACATCTATAGTCCAGCAAAACTGTACACTGCTGCAATTTGATAAGATTCATATCAATGCAGCAGTAAAATCCAAAATGCTCTGTCTTGTAAAAGTGTTAAAAATGGTTTGGAACCTTGTTGCAATTAAAATTTCAAACTGTTGGGGTTCACTATTGTAAATGTTTAAAAAATGATTTTGACTAGAAAATTTTAAAATGCCTAGAAGTGTGTATCACACACGTTATCATTTCTCACTCTTTATTGCAAAGTAAGTAATGATGTTAAACATACTATTTAGCTGTTGCATTTTGTACAGTAGAGTTTGGCCTGTGTAAACAGAATGACATGTCTGTGTTGAAACTGACATTAGCATTAGCAAAATATATTTGGGATAGGGTAAAAAGGAAAATCTTACTCATTCTCACATCGCATGAGTGTTAAGTGTTGAATTTGACTGCACAGAAAGTAATACAGATTTTTTTCATTATTATTCATAGTGTACTGTTTTATGTGTGTCACATTTTAGTACTCATTTCTTTAATGTTTTCTTTCCCCCATTCACTAGCATTGCCCTCACCGGCAGTGGATAACCTCCAACTTGCTCCCTTTCATTCTCTGCCACTTATCCACACCTAACTCTACAGGTCTGCACCACCATGGCACATCTCATCTGAATATATCACAAAATGCCTGCAGGTCAAATACAATGCCCCGGCACATCCCCCAGACTGGTCTGAATACCAGGAATGGGAAATGCGCCAGCACATCAGAGATACTCTGTGTGCAAATTCCTGATATTCAGACCCCAATTTGCAAATGGGGCCATAATGCATGCAAGGTGCAAATGGGGCCATTTGCATGTCATTATGGCCCCATTTGCATGAGTTGTGCATCGCTGGCCAACAAAATGTTCCTGGCACCCTGTACAGCATGCGGTGATGTCAGTGGAAGTCCAGTGGTTTCCCCCATCCTGTACTGTGATCCCCAATAAAGAATTATTTAATTCCCTGGTGGTCCAGTGGTACCCACCTCCCTGCCCCTAACCCCGATCCCCGTAATAAAGAATTATTTAATTCCCTGGTGGGCCAATGAAGACATTAATTTGCAAAGTCATGAATGACTAATACAGTACACACTGCAAGCCCATTGGTCATCAGTGTGGACCAATGAACTTGCAGCACGTACTGTAAGCTGTCATTCAGTGGGCAGTCATGGAGGTGTGTGAGCAGGACTGCTGCCAACTGATAATCTGGGGGGAGCTCTTGTGTGGGTGGGGGGACCACTAGACTACCAAGGCTGTGGAGATGTGGTTTCAGGTGATCGGGGTTATGGGTGGGGCGAGGAGGGTACCACCGGACCACCAGGGAATTAAATAATTCTTTATTATGGCAATCGAGGTTACGGGTGGGAGGGGGGTACCACTGGACCACCAGGAATTAAATAATTCTTTATTATGGTGATTGGATTATAGGCAGGAGGGGTACCACTGGACCACCAGGGAATTAAATAATTCTTTATTATGGCTATCGGGGTTACAGGCAGGAAGGGGGTATCACTTGACCACCAGGGAATTAAATAATTCTTTTATCGGTGATCATGGTATGGGATGGGGAGGAGGTACCACTAGACTACCACCAGACTACCAGGGAATAATGTGGGTGTTTGTGTATGGTTTTCTGGGGGGGTAGCCACCCACAGCTGGTGGCTCCTGTGTTGTGCCTTGCAACACAGCAGCTTGCCTGTGGGTGGCTACTATTTCAGCATGATTTATACATGCTCAACTTTGTGCCCATGTATGCAGCACATCTCCGGGATGTGCCATCTCGGTTGAATATCGAGATGTGCCACATATGCATGGGCACGCCCCCTGGAGATGCGTTGCATACATTATCTTTGCTCCGCGGCACATCAGGAATTATTATTACTTTTTAATATGGCCTCGGGTGCATTTCTGGGGTTGTACTGCTGCAACTCCTTTGAATATCTAGTCCTATGTGTCGTATTATACTGTATTTGCTGCAACATGGAGGTCTTTATATTAGAGAAAGGTGTATACAAAATTTCTTGCCACAGTTTTTCTGTAATATTTATAGCTAACTTTTGCTGCCGTTTGTCTTTCAATTTAGACATGTCACCTTGCAACTCCGCTATTAGAATTTTATAGATGGTTGCAATTAATTTGGAGTCATTGCTTTTATAAATCAGAGCTTCAAATAATGACGAGTTATATCATACTAACTTATTATTAATTTCCTTTATATAACTTTTAAGTTGAAAATATTGAAACATATTGCCCTTATTTATCTTAAATTTCTCCCTTAATTGTGTAAAAGTTTTAAATTTGTTATTTTTGAATAAATGGCCATAGAGTGATAAACTGTTTCAATATCATATTTTGTATGTCTTGTCAGTAATCGTAGGACTATATGTTGGGTTGCTGTAAATTGGAGTATCCATTGATATCCTAATTTTATGGTTAATTATATTGTGTGCACTATGCCATGCCTTCAGAGCTGTGCCAGTTGCCAGATTATTAACATATTTGTTAATTATTACTACTGGCTTCTTTGGATAAGGTATAAATAATACATTTTAAGTAATATTTTACTCATATCTTGTTCCATTCTTACTACTGATGACTTAGTCAGACTCATGTTTATCCAATGCCAAATTACACAACACTGTAAAGCAATGTAATATTTATAAAAATCTGGCAATGCCATGCCCCCTTTCTCTTTAGATCTCACCAATGTACTATAGGTTATGCTTGGTTATTTACTCCTCCAGACAAATTTAGTTAAGTGTTTTAATTTTAAACATATATTTCTGGACCACTCTGCAATAAATATATAAGTTTTGGTAGGATATTAATTTTATAATGTTTATACGTCCAGTGTTTGTTAATGGTAAAGACTGCCATCTGTTTAAATCTGTGCTTGTTTTAAATAATAGATGATCATAATTAGATTGACATATCTCTGATATCCTATTAGGGATATTTATTCCTAGATAGGGAATTATTTGCTTTATACTACATTTACCTGTACTTGAGATCAGAAGGATTAATGGTTCTGTATTGCCTAAAGGCATCACTTAAGATTTCTGCCAGTTTACTGTATAACCCGAGACTGAACCAAACTCTATCATTACCTTAAGCAGGTCTTCCCATGATTGATTTAAATCAGCTAGATGAAATAACATACAGTATCATCAGCATATAAACTTATTTTATGTTCATGTTTTGAATTTCAGTCCCTTTAATATTCTGATTAGTTCTTACCAAAATTGCTAGTATTTCCATAATTAGAGTGAAAATTAAAGGAGATAGTGGGCAGCCCTGGTGTGTGACATGGGTTAAGTAAAATTGGCCAGATAGTGTATTATTTGTTTTACTCTGGCTGCTGGGGACAGATAGATTAATTTCAGCCAATTTAAATAATTTTATCAATATTCATTTTATTCAATGCACAAAATATAAATTACCACTCAATTTTATCAAATGCTTTTTCACATCTGTAGAAAGCAAAAATCGTTGGTTTGTGAAACATTATGAATGATATTGATTGTTCACCTAATATTGTCATATATTTCTTGGCCTTTAATAAATCCATTTTGATCTTTTGTACCACTTGATCCATCACTTTTGCAACCTTAATACTAATATTTTTGTAAAAATGTTATAAACATTTAATAAAGATATTGGTTGATAAGACTGACATTGCAATTGATCCTTGCTTTTCTTATGAATGAGATGTATAATTGCTTCACAAAACATTTCAGGGATATCTTGCTCTTTATTAAATGAGTTAAATAATTTTAATAATATTGGGTTAATTATATCCTGAATTTTTTTGTAGAAATCGATGGATAACCCATCCAGACATGGGGCTTTGTTTTTAGGTAATTGATTTATTGTTATTTCTAACTCTGTGTTACTTATTTCAGCGTTTAACATATCTTTTGCTTGTTCCGATATTGTGCTTAATGGAATTAAGTCAATAAATTAAAAAAAACTCTTATCACTTAGCTGCAATTGTGCCATATATAATGTTTATAACAGTCCATAAACTGACTAATTCTGATGGATCTATTGTTATGGAACTGTCTGCTTTCTGTAATATATTAATAGCATTCTGCTCCTTCTCCTTATTTAATTACCAGGATGGTAGTCTTAAAGGTTTATCTGAATATAAATAATTTGTTTTAGTTTGTAAATTAAGATTCTGATAGTAATTTGTCATATAATAACCTCTTTTGAGCCAACTCCTTATAACCTGTGGATCCAGATGTGCACTATGAATAGTTTGTAACTCGCTGATTTGTTGTTCTACTTGTCTTTGTTTTATGCCCCACAGTTTTTCCTATTCTTCTCTATATTGAGAAAATAACCTCTCAGCCATACCTTAAAAGCGTCCCATAATTTATTTGATGTCACTTCCCAATTGTCATTAATACAGAGAAATTCCCTCAAGTCCATAGCTGTTCTTTCCATTAAATCTTTTTTTTTGTAGTAATGACACATCTAGAAGCCAATTATAAGTGTATTGAGCTTAACCATATTTTAAATACAAAATACATGGGGAACAATCTGATATATGTATTCCAGGGTATTCCACATTTGTAACTAGATGTAATATTGACTAAGAACAGCCTATTCTGGATTATGTTTTATGAGAGCTTGAATAAAATGAAAAAAAACTCTTTTGTCTTTATAAAAATAGGTTCATGGGTCAATTAAGTTTAATTCTGCTTGAAAACCTTTATTGCATTTATTGAAGATTTATGGGTACTATGTAAATCTGAAGTGTGATCAATTGTTTTTAGTGTTAGGCAAAATCTCTGTTGTTGCATATAGTGAGTACAGTGATTAATTACAATTATAAAAGGGTCTGAGAAATGAAGCTTGACTGGCTGCAAACATTCTAACAGTCTTATGTTAATCTTTTATTAATATACATGTAGAGCTTAACCATATGCTGAACAAGGTTTAACACTGTTTAAAACATGTTTTATTAATAGCAATAAGGCACTCCAGGATTATGTTAATGGTCAGTTAATCACCCTCTGGGGTATGTGGCACTCAGCTACACCTCGTGCTACAGTACACCCTAGAAGGTGATTAACAGACCAATTATATAACCTAGGTCATGCTGTATTGCTTAAAAATAGCTCATTAAAAAACCGTGCATTCTCATTAGGAGCATATACAGTGGCTAAAGTAATTTCTAAATTAAATACTTGTATTTGATATCACAAATGGCCCCTTGGTCTGTGGTTGTTTTTATTATATTTGGTTTGGCCCTGTTTTTCTAAAACAAATCACCACTCCTCTTGAATTGTTATTATAATGTGAAGCTATTCCATTCCCCAGTGCCTGGAAGACCATTCAAAATCACTTTTATTAAAATGTGTTTCTTGGAAACAGGCACAGTTAACTTTATGTGAGTCAATATATTTGATGATGTTATGTATTTTAGCTCTCTTTAAGGCCTTTCACATTCCAGGATGCTATTTTCAATAACTCAATCATTTTCTGATGCAATTGTCAGTAAATTTGTCTCCAAAAATATTTATTCACTCTTTTGGACCCTTGTTTAACCACTAAAATAAAAAATAAAAAAAATTCTAATTGAAACATCCCTATCCTTAATACAGCTGATACAGTTTCTTTTACATTGTACAAAATCCCAACCCAATTTTCTAACCCAACCACCGTCCTCATTGGGAGAAAGTTCTTCTCCCCCACCCTTTAATATTTGTGTAGATGGCCAGTAAAGCCACCTATTGCATTAATGCACAGACTCTCGGCATCCTGGCAGCTTTCCATTACCTAATATTATTATGCAATACATATTTATACTTATTTAATTACCCCTCATATTATACAACCCCTATTCCCCCTTTTTCATTTTCCCTTCCTTTTCCCTTCCTCTTTTTAAGTAATTAGTTATTTTATATTTTCCATAGTTCTCTTATGATCATTACAAATCATAACTCAGATTCACAATTCATGATCATATGATCATATGATCATAAAAAGAAAAAAGAAGGAAGAGAAAAGAAAAACAAAACAAAACACCAGAAAAAGAAGGAAAAAAAGAAAAAAAATTAAAGTACAAATGATATGAAATCAGTCAGAGTCTTTAAGTTCTTCCATCATTTCTGCTTCCCTTCTTCTTCCCTTCTCCCCTCTGGTGCGCATTTATCTCCTCAAACTTTTATTTTAAGTAAAAGTTCCCTTTATTTATCTTCTTTCTTTCTGCTTCTTCCTCCCTCTCCTCTCTTACCAAGATGAAGTTCATTCTTCCAAAGTAAGTAATATGGCCTAGGGTCTTCTTCATTTTCTTTAACTTTGAATTTGCTAAGTTCCTGGGGGAATTGTAATGTAAGTTGATTTCTACTCAACCAAAACATTAGGCTCATTTGTTTTTGGTGAGCTGACTTCAGCTGTTACGATTTAAGGGGGATAAGATAAGAAGCAACTTTGGAGGCTTGTTTATTAACATTAGATGTTGCTGCATCAGAGTAATGCCTCTCAAATGCCTCCCTGAGCCTCTTCTGGCTCGTCAAAGGTTTGCAGTTTATTATTTACCACGAACCAAATTTTTGCAGGATAGACCATGGAGAATCTAATGCCTTTTGCATACATTTTAGCTTTTAGACAGTTAAATCATTTTCTTCTTCTTAGTGTAGTTTCTTGTGATAAATTTGGGTACACATTAAAATGTACATTGCCCACCTTTCAGCCTTTTTCAGTTCTAGCTTTAAACAGAATTTCCTTCCTGTGTTGAAAATTGTGTGGTTTAATAAACACTGTCCAAGGTAAACTGTGATCGGTAGCAACAAACCTGTTGCCACTTCTATGAGCTCTATCTAGAGAGATCTTCTCTTCCGGTTATTTTTGTTTTTTCCAATTATTTAACCAGGTGAGACACACTAAGCTGAAAGCTTGTTTACAGATGCAACCTGGGAGCACAAGGAAGTTAAGTGACTTGCTCAGGGTCACACAGCATGCAAGTGGGGGCCTGTGGGATTCAAACCCAGGTCTCCAGATTTGCAGCTCAGAGCCTTAAACCACTGTGCCATACTGCCTCCTTACAGTCTCTGTAATGAATTTTTCAAAAATATACTGGCTCCTGTGTACCTCTAGACCTGGAACTTTACAAAGGTGTAAGTTTTTCTAGCATCAGTCTTCCTGTTCAGCTAATCTCTGTACAAAAGACTGTAGCTGTTTTCCATGTAATAAATGTGTTTTTAGAATGGGTGCCATCTCATTCTCAACTTTCGAGATCCTGTTCTGCATCTCTACTGATTTTAATGATAGATTATCCAGTCTCCTGTCAATTCAGTAACTGATCTAGTAATGTCTTGAACAGAAGCTTTCATTTCCCCCCAGCGAATGAGAAATATCCAGCTTTATCTTGTTTATGACAGCTAGTATATTTTCATTACTTACTGCATCTGTTACTCTTGTAGCTGGGGCTGAAGGTGCTTCTGTACCATGAATATTTTCTTCAATGGAGATTGCTGTTTCTTTGTCTTGAGCCTCTTTTGACCTGTATTAAGTTCAGCCATCTTTTGAGTCTCATTAATTTTTGTTAGGTGTTTTGTCATGTAAGACTGCCCTGAATCAGTTGTTTCACCTCTCTTATTTTTGTCTTTTTTCAGTGGCATGTCTTTTTCCTCTGTTAAATGTTTCTGGCAAGAGGTATTCTTTTTTGACCTTTTTATTGTTGGGTAATGTTCAAATACTGATTTTCTTTCACCAGAAGGAGTTATGACAACCCCCTGTAATAGCTTTATTATTGTCAAGTCTTAACTTATCAGTTACTAATTTGTTTAACAGTTGGTCGTTATCATTAGGTTTAAATGCAGGGTTCGCTATTTCTGATGCCGGTACCGCTTTGTGCTTTTCAACAAAATAAAGACTAGTTAAGTGTTGCACAGTGCAGATATTCTTTAACATTACCTGTTCAGTTAAGCATTAAAACAGACAGAATAAGTAGCCGCCAAAATGGTCACATTAATGTCCAACCATTGATCAAACAGCAGAGTGCCTTCTTTAACTTTCTACTGTGGAGAAATTTGTCAGCACAATAGCTCAGAGCCGCTTCACAGGTTAAAGCCCAATAAATACCGCTAACACACAATTAAAGGAAAGGAGGCAGTTCCTGCAAGGTTACGTAACAGTTATCTACCTGCCCTCACTGCCAGTGCCTGTATTATCATCCAGAGCTAGATAAATCACAAATCATTGATTGATTATCTGTATGGCTTAGTGTGTTTAAACAAAGTAATTTTTCTGCAAAATACTCAGGATTGTTCTAACCACCCTTCGCTGTTGTTATCAAACAGTACAGAACTGACCAGTAACCACAAATTACAGGTGTTTTCAAATGTCCCCATTGCGGTTAAGCAGTTACTGAAAAGAGACAGCAGATTCCTTAACTTTGCTTGCAAGTTACAGCATTGTACTATTCATGGCACCTCTCCACAGCATGTATAAATTGGGGTTGTTGCTTTGCTTTCAGTAGAAAAATCAGCAAATGCTGCCTCAGTGGATGCCAACCGTGCATGCTTCCCTACCTGACCTTCTTGGATACAGCATACTGCTTCACATGCTGTTCTTCACAGTTGCCTCCGGTGCTGACACTCTGTGAATGTACTCAGCCATATAACTTCAAGTATTCTAACCTTCTAATTCCACCCCAATAAATTGCATTCAGAGTAGCTGGAAACCCCTCCTAATGCATTTCAAGGCATCAAAACTTTAAGTTATCGGGGCATAGGTGGTCCCCAAACCCGGCTTTTTGATTACGTTACTGGGGCCTCACATTCCAAATTGCCCAGGATCCCCAACCTTGTTAATCCAGTCCTGTGAGCAAGGCAGAAAGAGAGAGAGAGAGAGAAGAAGCTGCACATTATGTCAGCCATGTTTTTTAAACAGGATGCTAAGATGTTTACTTTCTTTTGCAGAAAAACATCGTACAGTACAGTGAGGCAACAACAGATACAGTACCAAGCTGTGTCATTTGCATTTGTAGAATATACAGTAGCCATCAAGTAAATCATTTTCTTTATTCTACCTTACTTTTGCTTTATTTGACATTGCCTTTCTTCCTTTCTCATTAGTTATCTTTATTGAAGTTTAATTTTCTATTTGACAATACTTTTTCTTTCTCACTACTTATCTGTTTTTTATTTTACTTATCCTTATTTTACTTTACCTATTAGTATTCTTACACTTGTTTGTTTACTTATTTTTATTAAGTTACTTTATTTTAATTACAGCAACTTTTAAAAACTTAAATAGTTTACTTTTTTTTGTTCATTTCCATTTCTTTCTCACTGTGCATGGATGTTTCTATATACTGGTTTTCAGGTTGTTTGTTCTGGGCAACACTACAGGCAGCAGCCAAGGCAGCAGCAGCATGCCCATCAGTACACCTCATGGGTTTCAGTCCTCATGGGTTTGAGTCTTCATGGGTTTCAGTCAATGTATTTTTAATTCAGCCAGCCCAGTGGCACTGAGGGTTGAGGCACTGGATGCCACACCTCGTGCCACACCGCCACTCAGGTTTGGGAATGGACTTGGGCTGCCAGGGGTCAGCAGGAGGGAGGGAGGGAGAGATTGAGCGTCCAGAGGACTGCTCTCCTCCCTTCTGGGGTAGGCTGTGGGTTCTCATCGCCCTTAGTGACCCCCAGTGGAGATCAGGGGTCCTACATGGAGTGATGCAGTTAGGGGATGGAGCAGCGGTGGACGTCAGCACATGTGTCTGTGTGCAGACATCATTGCACATCTGTGCTCCAGGGGGAAACCAGATCAAGGAAAAAAACAGCCCAGGGATAGGTGACAGTGGTCCCTCAAAGCCCTGCAGCCACACATCCAATGTCAGTCTCATCCATTGGCTCTCCTGATCCCTCACCCAACCCTGGCCCAACATATTAGATTATAGGTACAGCACCAGGGCAGAAGGCAGCCCTACCCCGGGGGGCTCAGTGCAGGGTGATCCATTGGGCCAGGCTAGGGTGGGGGCATCTGTCCCCAATTTCTGACAGCCAGGCTTCAGGCAGGGTGGTAAAGCAGCAGTGGTGCGGGGGTACACCTGAGGGAGTTCCCTGGCCAGCCCTTGCAGAAACAAAGTCTACAAAAAAAATGTATTTTTATTTCAGTGTCAATGCACAATCCTCCAATACAGGTTGTTCCTCCGCCACCAGCTACAGAACCTTGTCTGCATCACTCCCTGTCACTCAGGTGGCCCCAGCCTCTGTCAGGATCCTGGTCGGGTTTTCTTTCATAGCCACACTCCCTCAAACTTGCCCACCGCAGGTATAAGACATGAACCTCCTGTTGCAAAAAATGTTAAAACTAATCAGTGTGCACTGTACCAGCTTTTTTATAATATCCTGAAAATAAAGTAGTGTTAAACAATTTTACATAATACAGTACCATAACTATACACTTGAAACATGATTTTGCAGTACTTACCCCTTCAGATTGTGTCCCCCCAGGACCTCTGATCCTGCATCCTTGTAAAAGTTGGAGACTACTTTATTCAGGGTGGCGGGACAGCGCCATCCCCAGGTGATTGGAAGTCATGCAGTAGCCCCAGGCATCCTGCTGCCCCATGAGAATGCTCACGCCCTCGCGTCTCTGCAGCAGAACATTTACTTTGCTTTATTCGTGTATATTACAACCTTCACGGCCAAAGAGCCTTTCAGCTTAGGCCCTTCCTGTTCAACACGTGCCCTCCATCTCCAAGCTCCAACTATATCGTGTTTCAAAACGCCCTTACGGAACCACCTTGTTAACACCTGAAGCTGTATTACACTCAATACTTATGACAAAGCTTACTACTAAGCTGCTAAGGACAACATACCTCTAATATTGTTTGCATCAATCCTATCTGTACCAGCTTGTTTGTATCTATGTCTTAAGTTACTGTTATACTGTGTTATGCTGTTATACTGTGTATTTTCGTTTGTCTTACTGTGACAAGGTACCTTTGTAAATGAGCCTATGGCTCAAAGGTTTTCAAACTGCTGTCTAAATAAATAAATAAATAAATAAACAATAATCAAGGCTTGGGCAAGATCAGGCATTGGTAAGGAACCAGACACAGCTGCTGAACTTCAAGAAAAGCAAAAGCAGCTCTATCCCACTGGTGTGCTCAGTATAACAGAAGGTATACGAACAATGTTAGGGACACAACAGAAGTGTTGAAAGTCCAGGGGAACTGTTTGGAGCTTGATAGGTATCCAGTCTCCATGGATGTTGAGTCCGTTTAACTAATATTCCCCCATGGATGGACTGGGTTTTGTCCATGTGTCTGGGCAATGGCTTTGAACTTTCTGAAACACAGATTGACTTTTGCTGACCTTGTCTGGTTAGGTACGTCACAAAAGCATTTGTCTTTTCAGGGGATCTTCTAGTACCACATTATGGTACAGCTCCAGAGTTTTCAGCCAGCTCCAAAATCAAGCAGACAGCTTCAGACCCACCTGTGGGCAACCACAAGTGTGGACATTGTAAATTCTCCCTCAAATGCAAAAGATGGATTTTTTTCACTTCAGTGAATGCCACCCAAATGTTTAAGAATTATAACTTTATAAACTGTAGAACAGAAAATGTTGTCCATCTTGCTATTTATAACTGTGCAGCATTTTATACTGCAAAATCCAACAGGGTTTTCTAGTTGCAGGTTTGTGAGCATTTGAAAGCAATCCATAACAGTGACTGCAGCAATGCACTAGTCAAACACATAGCAGCTGCCGATGTGGGCACGACGAGATATACATTCCAATTTTGTGATATTGTGAGATTACTGCTTGGACCCAGAAAAGGTAACGTGGAGGCAAAAACACTGAGCAGAGAATCCTTTTGGATTCATACTTTGGCAGCCTTGAAGCCCCCCAGACTAAATGATGTAATTGACCTGGCATGTTTTTTTCTGTGACGGGTTAAAATGACCTGCACTATTAGCATTATGGGAGAAGTCCTTACTGGTCAGGCCTAGGCTTTTGCTCACTGCCATGGAGTCTAGACATGCAGAGTATTTGACAGACACCAGTATTATGGATTCGTAGTATATGGATAGTGAAAATAATATAATCGAAAAGCATGCAAAAAAATTCCCGGTAATACACCGGAGCCCCAGTGATAATACCATCATTGCTGACTGATAATACTATTGTTCAGAGCCCGTAATACTATCGTTCAGAGCTCTGAATGATAGTATTATCACAGAAATGCCACCGGGGCTGCACAAGTCTGACGCACAAAGAAACCCAGTTGCCATGGTCCCAAGTCCTTTCCTGCATGGCCAAAGACACAGCATGCATTGTAATTGGCCACTTTTCATCTCTGAATGGGCAGAGCAATTTTGAAAACATGGCAGCTGTTTAGTCTCACTTAGCAAGCCAAATGTGTGTGCTTCATTTCTTCAGCTTTTTTTCTCTCCTGTCTGTGGATTATCTGGTTAATCCTGCATTACCCGAAGAATGGGAAACTAAAAGGTGTGATTGTCTACCAGATCTAAAAAATAAAATATTAACACAGATACAGAGGGAGTGGGGGGGGCGAGAACGGCGAGTCGGTCTCCCATCGACAATCGACGGCATAGTGTGTCTTCAGTGTTGTGATCGGCTGGCCAGCTCACAGAAAAAATGCAGAATTTTGAACTGGATCCATATATTACAAAAATAACAAATAGATAAGTATCTATTACATGGCAGTAAAACCATATCAAGGTTTGGGGACTTTAGGAACCTCGAGGCTTCACTCTCGGGGTTCCAAATCTAAAACCTCGATAGTCTTACTGCCTTGTAATAGATACTTATCTATCTATTATTCTGTTTTGTAACCACCATTTTGGAAGCAATGTGTCTCACACCATGATCCCGGAGGGCACCTCTGGTTTTAAGCATACAATAATGTAGCCCTGCACCAGGTTTGGTTACCCAGTTGCCACTATATGGTCTAAGACAGTCCATGATGGCATTCTCTATTGGCATGCCTTACTCTTCTATAGCTGTTACCTCTATTCTCTCTGTTGATGCTGTTTTAAGGCAAAAATGAATATCAATACCTTCTCCCCCTTCCTCTCCCCCACTTCTATTTTTCTTATCCAACCTCTCTCTCTCTTTTAAATATGACACTGTAAAGGATGCTAAGATAGACTTCATCTATGTATTAGAACATTTTCCCTGTGCCATTTCCCTGCCCTACTGCTCTCCTCCCGCATTTCATTTCACCACTTAACCTGATGGTTACTGAGGACTGCACTGAAAATGTTAATTAAAATGTGTTCTGTTAACTTCTTTAGTTTTTTCATGTAGCAGTAAATCTGTTAAATGAATGTTCTGTTCTTGTGCTAATTATACTAATTATACTTATACTAATAATAAATGTGCTGCCACAGTGCAAACTGTAAACGAGGGGAGCGTCATGCAACAAATAGGACTGGCGCTATCTATTTGTTGGGAAGAAAAAGGTTATCATCCCATCAGTATATGGACTTTTTGCAGATACCAATTTGAGGGTATCAGTCCTTATATTAATATAGCTGCCTTAAATCGTAATTTGTTTTTAACTGTCCTTTTTAACTGCTGCATATTGTTTACATATTTTGTGCACTTGATCACAATTAATTGAAGCAATCACTTTATTTCTGCACTTCAGAAAGGCTGTTATGTGTCATGGTACCTGACTTCCTGAAGAGATGCTAACAGAATGAAACCAGTCGAGGTCAGCCGAGGGTATATCCCGTGTTTCTGTTCTCTCCCAGCCACAATGCACCAAATTGCATGTCTTTTCACATCTGCACTTTTTGCACTGCTGTTAATATAATGGACCACATGAATAAATAAATCTTTTTTTTTTTTTGTTAATTGACCTTGGTGCTGCTGTAGAATTGCCTGTTAATGAATCGCCCTGGCACAGTCTGACGTTGAAATGGCCATCAGCGACATCAAGGATAGCGAGGAAGCTGCAAGTCGTCTGCTCAAAATCAATGACCCCCCCCCCGAGACTGATATCAAGCAACTTACCAGGCTGGCATCTATGCTCACACTTAGTGTTACCAATAAGGAAGTTGCTCAGTGGGCAGCTTGTGATCTGAAGAGGACAGGCATGAGCATATGTCTGGTGACTGCACTGGAGACACCGTGACAAAGAGAGAATAGGAACATGACTCAGAAAGTGAAGAGAGGGCCAGCAAAGCCTGTTACAGACAACAGAAGCATCAAAATGTGTCTGTCCTGGCTGAAAATCAACCAGAAAGCAATCTGCACCACCTACTCAAGCTGATAAATCTTGGAAGTCAGGCTGCTAATATCAGAGCTAAAGCTACAGCAGAAGTCAATCAAAGACTTCTTCTAGTGCAGTACAGTACCAGCTTGTACTGTTACCTGTAATCACAGTAAAGCGCAAGCACTTGCTACACTGTAAATTATATGCACATGTATAGAACAAAATGGCACTTTTACACATACAGCAATTAGTTTTCTAGTCCCATACTGACATTCTATATCTATAACATGAAAACAGAGATCGTAATTCACACGCACCCATTGACATGAATAGCGGCCCCCATCTTGCAAATGCCTGATTATCCAAACTATTCATAATCTGCCCAAATAGTTTGGGTAGTTGGGGTTCTACTGTTATTGCAGTTGGAAAACATAAAACTACACTACTGTGTACAGACTGACATTAACTATGAATATTTACTACATAAGAGAATCTTATTGCTCTACTGTGCATGTATCTCATCAGATGCAGTAAACCTAAAGTTATGCTCTCTTTTCTAATTAATTGTTGTATGTTTACCCCTTCAAAAAAACCAAAAAGTACAAATTAAAAATAACAAAGTTAGAAAGTTAGAGAATTGTGCAACACATGCAGCGTCAAGACTTGCAGCACAGGACATATTGTTTTACACTGTTAGAGCAAACATGCACTTTTAAATATTAAATATTACAGATGTAATGATTTAAAGTTGTCTTTACTTATTGTTGTGGGCAGCTCAGTGTTCCAGATTCAGCAGTGGGGGTCCCAGTAGGTCCTCCCATACCTGCGCAGGGAGAAAGGGAGCTGCACACAGCAGCACAGTGTTGCATAGAGGAGGTGAGGTAACTCCATGCATTTCATCGTGCCGATTGCTAATGCGCAACAGGGATTTATGAACATACAAACATACAAAAATTGCCAGCAGCAAAAGGCCATCCTGGTCTATCTAGGCTGCTTGTGAATGCAGCTAGCTCCCTATTCAGCAGCTGCCCCACCCCCCTTCCCTTACCTCCCTTCACCCTCCCTTGCCCTGTCCCACCCCTTCTTGAAGCATTCCACTGTGGTACATGACACCACTTCAGCTGGGTAGTGGTTCACCTTGCCACCACCCTCTCATAAAGAAATGTCTCCTCACATCCTCCTGAATCTACCCCCAAACTCATGTCATGGCCCCTAATGTCTCCCCACCCTCCTCCTGAATAGACCCTCTGTGTCTGTTTTGTTTATCCCTTTCATGTATTTGAAGGTCTCAATCATATCCCCCATGTCCCTCCTCTCCTCAGTGTGTACATGTTTAACTCTCTTAGTCTGACCTCATATGGCAATTCCCCAGGCCCTGATTTAGATTACATGGAAGACTTGGGGTACCCCATTACACAGGGGATGCAGAGTCCGCACGTCCAGAATTTAAAAGGGATGCACACTTCACTGTGTCATGTTTGCCACTCAATATATACAGTAAAAACACCTATACAGTAAATTGGTTATTTTGGGTTATTTTATTTATGTATTGAAATGTTTCACTCAGGAGGGCACACTGAACAACAAGTTGCTTGTTTCGTTATAGTTAAAGCCATTTGGGATACTAATTACCCAAAAGGAACTACAATGAACACCAGAAGCAGCGGTTCATATAATAAGGTTGCATTTGTTTTTGAGGATATATTTCTATTGTATCTTTTAAAACCACATTCAGAAATCTCACAGTTACAGCACCCATAAAGTGTGCAAACCATGGTGTATTAACAGTCATTTGTAACATGACACTAAAGAGCACACTGAAATGGAGAAAGCAGAGTGGTCCAAAGGTATCAGGTGACCAAAAGCGAGGAGGTATTAATCCAGCAGTAGAGCCCACTCGCTAGTGCATGTTACAGAAAAAGAGCGCACTTCATATTGTGAACACGCAAACTAGACAGCGAGTGTATCCTTACAATTATCTTTCTGTTGGTGTGTTTGCATACCTGTAGATGGCATTGCTTGTGAACCAGTGACAGATTTCTCGTCGGTATGCAGGTGATCGATCGAGCGGCTCGGGGAACATCAGAGCGAGAACCCAGGGTAACTGCACCAGTACTTTAAAAGGAAATTTCACAGTGCACGACTAGTGTTACTAGCAAGACAGACACACACGAAAGCAAATAGAAATCACTGTCTCCATACTTGTGAGTCTTAGTGGGTATTTGTGAAAGTGTTCCAGGATGCAGCACTGTAATGCAGCATCGACATAACGTTGACGACAAAGCACAAAACCTGTTGTCAGGAATCAGAAAACGGGAATCTTGTTGAGTGTTTCACAGAAGAACATTGCCTCTGGCACATTTTGTAAAAGTACTCCAAACTATATAAATAGTAATGTGCCCAACAACGGAACATGCACGGTCGATTTATAATAGTGTGAGTTAACACAGTGCAAGATATTTGTACACAAATGTTCATAGATCTCAGGAACTATAGTTCACTGTAAATGGAAACAATCTTTGCACAATATGTGCCTTGCACTGGGCCTGTTACAAAGCATTAATCCCTCCAGAGTCGGGCTCTACCAGTGGATTAATGCCTGGCTGGATGGTTGGAAGCACTGGAGGGATTAATGCTTACATACTTAATAGCAGGTATAACTGGCACATGTGCAGAGCTGTCTGAGTTTATTACTGCAGTGCCATCACTGCTTGAAATATCTGCACGCCTGATTAAAGAAGCTGAATAAATGACACAGGGATGACTCATGCAGATAGGACAGCCCTGGACTCTGTGTGCCACTGTTTGTCTCTAACACCTGGAGCATGGGTGTGTGGGTATGTCTATGTGGGGGCTTGTGAATATGTTTATGTGTGTGTTGTGAGGTAGAAGTGTAGGGTTCCATGTCAATTCAGTGCAATAAAATTCAGCATGGTCATTTAGCGTGCATAAAACTCAGTGCAAGCATTCCCTCGTTTACTTTTGAGCGCTGCTATTTCTTCCAGATTGCATTTGAAACATACTTCATGTAATTGCAACTGCATTATTAATATGTCTGCTCCTCCTGTAATCTAATTAAATGTCAATGAATCAATGTACAGCTTATAAATAAAGATCCAATGGAGAGCTCTGCAACCTATGTAATAATAATATCACACTTTATTTATATGGCACCTTTCAAATACCAAGGCACCTTAACAATATTAAAATCACAAAACAAACATCTCAACATTAAGAAATATACCAAACTGATGCACAGCTACCATGCCGCTGGATTTTGTTCTGAGCACCAGTTGGCAGCCGCTCCTCAGTCATGATGGGTATCTATACCGAAAGGAGCGAAAATACGGGCTGAAGGAGTACTGGAAATGCACACAGTATGATGCATTTCAATGTCTTGCATGGGTGCACACAGAACCAGATGAAATTGTGAAATTCATCAAGGAACTTAGCCATATTCCAAACCCTGCTGATGCTGCTGTTAGAAAAGTGGTTAATGAGATGAAACAAAAGGCCGCAAGCTCAGGAGACTACACAACAGGTAGTCACCAGTGCCACCGCTGAGATCAGCCACCAGTCAGTGGCAAGCTACCTTCATTTTCCAGTTTAAAATGAACCACCCAAAGAGCACGACAAACAGCTGCCGTAGCTCACAGCCAGCCTGCATCACTCAGTGAGCTGTTAATCCCCCCTGACTATCATACCACAGACCGGGGTGATCTTTTCCTTCTCCATGATTCAGGGCAGAATGACAGTGAGCGTTTTCTCCTGTTTGCCACACAGCGAAATTTGAACTATATGAAATGTTCCCCCCACTGATATGCTGACAGAACATTTAAAGCAATGCCTACCTTATTTGCACAACTGTACACCATATGTGGTGTTCGATTCACCGTTGTCATTCCCTCAATGTTTGTATTAATGGCTAACAGAACATATAACAGTTATTCTTGGGTCATTACACAACTGAAACTATTATGTCCTGAAATAGTGCCTCACAGCATCATGACTGATTCTGAGTTAGCTGCAGCAAAAGCATTCGTCTCTGCATTTCCTAATGCTGTAACTCGGAGATGCTTTTTCCATCTATGTCAGGCTGTCTGGCGCAAGGTCCAAGAACATCAGAATCTTGTAAAACATTATACCATGGACCAAGACTTTGCATTGCAAATAAAGATGCTACCTGCGTTAGCATATGTACCAGCAGCAGATGTGGTAAAGGCATTTGAACATCTATGGAACAGAGTTTTACACAACTAATGAAGACCAACTGGCCCCTACAGAATGCTGTCTTTGTCACTGTGCCGGCAGAAAGCAATGTTGAGTTCAGCTCGCTACGCTGTTTGTGCTGCAATGTAATTTGTTGAGCAACAAAATTTCTTACACTGTACTGTTTTCGCTTATTTGTTTGCGCTTAATTGTTTGTGCTCAATTGATGTGAAACCATTATAGTGGATATTTACTTCCTTCTGCTAGTTCTGTAATTTGAGTATATACGGCAATGTTTTTACACTTATACTTATTAGGACACTTTGTCTCATTGACTTGGGGGTTCATGACAGGCGTCATTCTTTTTGGGGTAACTATTGTAGTGATGGGTGCCATTGATGGTTATTAGGACTCATGTACATATATTATTTTAAGTAGTTACTTCCTGGGGGTGGTAATTCCTAGAATTCATGTTTAGATTCCTTGGACTGTTTCTATATATGTATTATTTTGATTATACACTGACAACTTCTTGAAATCTGTACATATCAGGCTGCATAGCCTCAATTTCTTGGGGACCCTGACTAGCATTTGGTTTTATATCTGCACTTACACTGACAATTGATATTATCATGTATAAAATCCTGTTACAGCAAAGTCTTAACATACTAGTTTGTTGAGCATATGTTGGGAATATATCTCCAGCCAGTTGTACTTTCATCAATGTGATATACTTACTCACTTTGGGTATCCATAATTTTCATCATTCTGTATGCCATGTAAAGATAATTTCTGATGTTGTAATTTTGGGGCTTATTTTTATTATTTTTTTACTTGGTTATATGTTACATTTTAGCATGCAGTTGTTTTCCCGAAGGTCATCTCATTATCAAAGGTTCTATTCTGCCCGGGGTGATGTACTGTGGCCTTACTTATGAAATATGTGTCTTCGGGAGGTTTTCTTCACTTGGCATGTAATTTAGTGAACAGGGAATCTTAAGTTTTTTTTTATCCATTAGACTGATACATGGCCACTCTCTGCCTGCTGTTATATTTAAACAACCTTTGACCTTTAAGTTTGGTTCAGCTGCAATCACTCTTTAGATATTCAGGCTCTCCAATGTCACTTTAATTATTTCTAAAAGCCTGTTTTAAACCAATGAAAATGAATACTGTTCTTTTCTGCACGTTCTAACTGTTAAAATGGATTTTCTAAATAACTCTCATTAGGCTTCTGAAGAAGGACTTGGTTTGAAAGCTAAAGCTCTTTGTTCTTTTTGTAACATCTTTGTTGGTCCAATAAAAGGTATCAAACGATTTGTTCTGGATCTATAGCAAGAGATCCATCTTTTTTGGTTCTATGTCATAATGGCGATCGCACAAAGGCAATCGCTGTTACGGCGAATGTACATTGCCAAAAATCAATTTCACCAATGTATACCTCAGCACGCAGCAAATCGGCACCGGGGACTTACATTTTTTGTTTATGCAGGGGGGCTGTGCCCCCTGAACCCCCCTACTATAGGATTCTCAACTCCAGGGGGGGTGCATGTTGGGCGAGGTGCAAATAAAAAAAAATTGGGGCCAGGTGCAACAAAATGTATGTGCACGCAGACCATGAACCCGGCACCCTTGCAGATGAAACCTGCGGCCCATTCACCACGTCATGGGGCAGCTCGGCAGCCTGGCACCGAAACATGGCACACAAACCCTCTCTCCCCTTCCGTCGTGTTCGGAGCCCCCCGCATGTGCATGTATATATAGCGACAGAATCTCACTATACCTGCAGTCACCCCCCCCATCCACTAGCCGTTTGATTGGGTGCTGCTACTGAGTCGCCCTTTTTGGTGAGCGCTCAATAGCGAGCGCCCTTATCACAGTATACCATCTTTTTCTCAATGTTTATTACTCTTTCTGCCATGTTATCAGCTCAGTTCTGAGCACTGGCATAGACTTCTCCTGTTCTTGTTCAGAAACACCTGGAGTGGCCTTTTGTTCCTCGGGCTGTTCCTCCTCAATTTCTAGCTCAAGTTCTCTGTAAACCTCCTCTTGGTCCTCCTCCATTTCCTGCAGTATTTCAGGGTTCACCACTCGTGTGCCTTCTTGCTTTCTAGCTCCATTTCTCTTTTAACCTCTGCCAGTTCATTATCATTTGGTACCTCATGAATGCTATTTTCTTCACCTTGTGTACTATTTTCTTCGCTACTGCTTCATGTTCCATAGTCATTTATTTTATCAACAAACTTACACTGTTAGAAATAAAAGAAATAAACACTTACCATGCTGTATATTAAAACATGAACTAGTTGCAGATTATTATAATGTTACTTACTGCAAAAGCAAATTTAATGAACTGTGCTATACTTTACCTTGGATACCTTTCTCCTGAGCTGCTTTGGTGTCTTCTCCTTATCCATGGATTTCCTTTGCAGCAACAGACAGCATGGTCACAGGTGGTGTCTTGGTTGCCAAGCACACAGAAACATAGATTTTGATGGCAGATAAGGACCGCTTGGCCCACCTAGTCTGCCCGTTCCTACCTATTGGATAAGCTGCAGATCCTAGTTAACCAACAGCCTACTTCCTCCTACCCCCACTATAATTGCTTTATGTCTGTCCATGCATTCTTGAATTCCCCACTGTTTTTGATCCCACAACCTCCTTAGGAAGGCTGTTCCATGCATCCACTACCTCTCTGTAAAAATACTTCCTTACATTGCCCCTGAGCCCCCTCTATCTTCAGATTGTGCCCCTTGTTCTTGCACATCTCTTTTCTGAAAGATGCTGCCTCTTGGACTTTATTGATTCCCTTAAAGTACTTAAATGCTTATATCATGTCCCCCGAGGATATACATATTAAGCTCCTTTAGTTTCTCTTCATAAGGCTTCTGGTGCTGACCCTGCACCATTTTAGTTGCTCTCCTCTGACTGCTGCCATCCTATCTATGTCCTTGAGGAGATGGGGTCTCCAGAACTGACACAGTACTCCAGATGGGGTCTCACCAACTGTCTGTACAGAGGGATAACAACTTCCTGTTTTCTACTGGTGATGCCTCTCCCTATGCATCCCAGGATCCCTCCAAGCCTGCCTTACTGCCTTCTCACATTCCTTGCCTACCTTTAGGTCATCATCTGATATAACTACCTCCAGTATCCTTTCCATTTTGTTGTTGTTAGTACCTCCCACATTGTGTGTACTCTTTCCCTGAGTTTTTTTTTCCAGGTGCATTACTTTGCACTTCTCTGCATTGAATCTAAGCTGCCATACTTTGACCATTCCTCCAACCTTGCCAAGTCCCTTCTCATCCTTTCCACCCCACCTTGTGTAGCAACCCTGTTGTACATCTTTGTGTCATCTGTAAAGAGGCATAGTTTTTCCAGTGCCTCTGCAATGTCACCTATGAAGACATTAAAGAGGACTGGTCCAGTACTGAACCCCTGTACCCCACTAGTAACCCTGCTTTCTTCAGAATGGACTCCATTTACTAGTACCCTTTGTGTCCAGTTGTCCAGCCAATGTTTTACCCAGGGTACAACCCTGGGACCAACTCCAAGGCTGGCTAACTTGTTTAACATCTTCTTAGTGGCTGAGGTGCCATCTCATACAGTTCCTCCAGCAGAAAACTGTCTTGTACTTGGTGTAATTGACAGATGATACAGCACTTACAATTATTCAGAAAATGTACAGTGCAGTTGTCATTATGGAACCTTTTTATGCCTGATGTACTGTAGGTTGAGCATAGATGACATCTGCTGACACAGACCATGGCATGAACACATCATAGGTGCATTACTACATCACATTGGACAACAGGTTCCTGATATTCAAAAGTTTGCACAAGCACTAACAGATCTTTGCCCACACAAACCAGGGGTTGCACCAGATCCCCATATTCAAAAGGAGCTGTTGCATGAGCAAACAGGATTAGTGCCCACGCAATGCATAATGTTATGCATACAGGCAAGGGGAGGGTATGGCCATGAATACCCATGCTACCCCATATTCAGCAGTTCTGTGCTGCACAAAAGGGTTTTGCATGGGCATTTTGAAACAGCGCAAATACTGCCAAACAAAACCCTGACTTATTCTAGGCAACCCTAGTGGCTACTGGAGATAATGCAGCCACCTAGCTGGTTGCCTGTTTCAGGAGCACCACTGCCCCCTGTGGTCTCTGGCACTCCCCACTGATCACCAATCCCTAATGTATAAATAAAACTCCCTAGTGCTTGTGCCACCCCCACCCGATCACCAGCCTGTACTGTAAAAAACAATGTGCCTAGTGGTAGTGGTCCCCCCCAATCGCTGGCCCATTCTGCAAAAATATATATCCCTGGTGGTAGTTGTCCCTCTCCTTCCGAATACCAGCCCGTACTGTAAAAAAAAATTATCCCTGGTGGTAGTGGTCCCACCTCCCTCTGATCACTGGCCTGTACTGTAAAAAATTATCCCTGGTGGTAGCGGTCCCCCTCCCTCTGATTGCTGGCCCATTCTGGAAAAATAAACATCCCTGGTGGTAGTGGTCCCCCTCCGTCAGAATGCCAACCCATACTGTAAAAAAATATATATATATATCCCTGGTGGTAGTAGTCCCCCCTCCTTCTGATCACTAGCCTGTACTGTAAAAATTATCCCGTGGTAGCGGTCCCCTCCATCTGATTGCTGGCCCATTCTGGAAAAATAGGTATCCCTGGTGGTAGTGGTCCCCTCCTTCTGATCACTGGCCTGTACTGTAAAAAATATCCCTGGTGGTAGTGGTCCCCTCCTCTGATTGCTGGCCCAGTCTGGAAAAATATATATCCCTGGTGGTAGTGGTCACACCACCACTAATTGCTGGTCCATACTGTGATAACATGAAATTCCTGGCATCTAGCATCCCCCCCACTGCAACACTGAAAACCACTCCCCCAGGCACCTTCCCAATCCCCTTGGTGCTGGGGGTGCATGCAGCAACCCACGCAGCTCTCCTCACACCTCCTTGTCTGGCCACCATATGTCCAGGCATGGAGCATGCCCCTTATTTATAGGACAGAGCACATCAGGCGTGTGATTGGAGGTGGGGGACCACTAGCACCCGCAATGTCAGTGTATTAGAGTATAGGCCAGTGATCGGAATGAGGAGGAGACCACTACCACCGGGATATATTTTACAGTACAGGATATATATTTTTACAGTATGGGCTGGCAGTAATAGAAAGGGGACCACTACCCCAGGGAAATTTTTTAGTACAAAATGGGCAGGCAATCCTTCAGAGGTATTTTTTGTACAGAACTGGCCAATGAGGGGGGGGGGGCTCCTACCACCAGGGATATTTTTCTGTACAGAATGGGCTGGCGATCGGAGACAGGGGAAACACTACCACTAGGGATAGTTAGACATCTGGGACCGGGCAATTGGTGGGGCAGTTCCACGCTAACCTGTCTCACTACCCATACAAATGAGCCCATACTGGGAATGCAAATGGCCCCTTACTGCTTTGCATGCTCAATTAGCTAATTTGCATGAGTCCCTTTGAATATTACAGGTAGCGCTCTGGTGATATCCATTCTGGCAATATACTTTGGAAGCATCAGAGCAGCACTAAGTGGCTTTGCGCTGTGCTGACATGGCTCTATATTCAATTGAATCGCACTGGTGCACTATCAACTGAATATAGCATCTCTGGGCACCCAGGTAATCACAAGATGCAGAGCAAATTGTTGCACTTCGCTTTGCGTGATTTTGAATATCTGGCCCCAGGTGTGGTGATGCAATACCTTTTGATGTTACCAAATAACAAAACTAGCCACTCCCTAGCTTAGCCACATCACATCTACCATTGACAAGCGTGTTGAAGATACCAACTGAAATCAGCTCAGCTCAAGGAGGATGGGGGCTGAAGGTGAAAGCATCCAGAAGATTCAGATGTTTCTGAAGAGCACCAGGATCTCCTTCACAGATAGTGAACTGATGGCACACCTGAAGTGCCTCTCCCTAGCTCCACATCCACCACAGCCTCCTGTCTGCACCAAGTGGACCCCTGTATACTGTAGCACTGTTACTGACCTCTTTAGACATGATCCAGTTTAGTGTAGTATTATAATATTACCTGATTGTGGCTAAATGACCATCTGCTGTCTTTTATTCAAATTTTATTTGTCTGACATTAATGTTTTTTCTGCACACAGGGAAATCGGGCTCTTTGTGGACAGCATGCTAACTGTGGATGATGAGACCAGCAAGAGTCAAACTGTTAAAAGTCTGGCTGCTGAATCTGGGATAGTGGCATAGATAGAAACATAGAAACATAGAATTTGATGGCAGATAAGGACCGCTTGGCCCACCCAGTCTGCCCATTTCCCTACCTAATGGATAAGCTGCAGATCCTAGTTAACCAGCAGCCTACTTCTTTCTACCCCCACTCCCTATAATTGCCTTTATGACTGTCCCATGTATGCTTGAATTCCACCACTTTTTTTGACTCCACAACCTCCTCCAGAAGGCCGTTCAGGCATCCACAACCCTCTCTGTGAAAAAATACTTCCTTACATTACCTCTGAGCCACCCCCCATCTTCAAAGTGTGCCCCCTTGTTCTTGTACACCACTTTTTTTAAAAAAAGATGCTACCTTCTTGGACTTTGTTGATTCCCTTGAGGTACTTGAAAGTTTCTATCATGTCCCCCCTCTCCCTCCTTTCCTCAAGGCTATACATATTAAGCTCCTTTAGTCTCTCTTCATTTGTCTTCCGGTGCAGACCCTGTACCATTTTAGTTGCCCTCCTCTGGACAGCTTCCATCCTGTCTATGTCCTTGCGGAGATTGGTTCTCCAGAACTGCATGCAGTACTCCAGATGGGGTCTCACCAGCTGTCTGTACAGGGGATGACAACTTCCTGTTTTCTACTGGTGATGCCTCTCTCTATGCATCCCAGTATCCCCCCAGCCCTCCTTACTGCCCTCTCACATTGTTTGCCCACCTTTAGGTCATCTGATATGACTAACCCCAGGTCCCTTTCCATTTTGTTGTTGTTAATATCTCACCCCATTGTGTACTCTTCCCTGGGTTTTTGTTTCCTAGGTGCATTACCTTGCACTTTTAGCATTGAATCTAAGCTGCCATACATTTGACCATTCCTCCAACCTTGCCAAGTCCCTTCTTATCCTTTCCACCCCACCTTGTGCATCAACTCTGTTGCAGATCTTTGTGTCATCTACAGAGAGACATACTTTTCCTTCCAGTCCCTCTGCAATTTCGCTTATAAAGACATTGAAGAGGACCAGTCCTAATATTAAATCCTGCTGTACCCCACTAGTAACCCCCCTTTCTTCAGAGTGGACTCCATTTACAATTACCCTCTGTGTCCAATTCTCCAGCCAATTCTTTACCCAGGCTATCATCTCGGGACCCACTCCCAGGCTGGCTAACTTGTATATTAATCTTTTGTGTGGGACTTTGTCAAACGCCTTGCTAAAGTCTAGGTAAGCCATGTCCACAGCCCCTCCCTGATCTACTACATTGGTCACCCAGTCAAAGAAATCTATTAGATTAGTCTGGCATGACCTTCCCGCTGTGAATCCATGCTGCCTTGGGTCCTGTGCCCCTCTGACCTCTAGGTACTCAACAGTTCTTTCCTTCAGAAGTGATTCCATCGTTTTCCCTATCACTGAAGTTAAACTAACAGGTCTGTAGTTTCCTGCTTCTGCCCTGCTCCCACTTTTGTGAAGGGGAATCACATCTTCCCTCCTCCAGTCCTCAGGTACCGCCCCATCCTCCCATGATTTGTTAAAGAGGGTAGTCAGTGGTGTCACTAGTTCTACCCTTAGTTCTTTTAGAATTCTGGGATGAATCCCATCAGGCCCCATTGCTTTGTCCACCTTCAGTTTTAAGAGTTCTTTCAGAACCCTTCCTTTTGTAAATGGGCTGGTATCAACTTCTGTATCCAGAGTGTTTCTATTGTTTGTTCTAGGTACCTCCCACTCTTCATTTGTAAATACTGAGCAAAAATATTTGTTTAGTATCTCTTCCTTTTCACAGCCACCCTATACCCACCCCCTCCCTTTATTAAGCCTCACTATCCTCCTTGGTCTTCCTTCGCCTCCTCATGTACCTATAAAAGTTTTATCCCCTTCTAACTGAGTTGGTCTTTTTCCTCGGTTCGGCCTTTGCTGTTCTGACAGCCTTCCCAGTTTCCTTTTGCTTTAACTGATACAATTCTCTTCTGCTCCTTCTGTGATTCCTTGTACTTCCTGAATGCTTTCTTTCTCTTGAACCTTCACTGCCACCTCCTTTGAGAACCATAGTGGTTACTTAAATAATTTTGTTTGTTTATTTGCTTCACACAAAGGCTTGTTACCTCTGTGATGGCAGTTTTATTATTCCATTGTTCTTCCACCCCTCTTTCCTGCCCATTTGCTAGTACATTCCTTAGGCACTCACCCATTTTGGCAAAGTCAGCCCTCCTGAAGTCCAGTACTTTTACCTTTGTATGGCTTGACTCTAGTGCTGTGTTTATTGTGAACCATACTGTTCGATGGTGGCTAGTTCCCAGATGGCTGCCCACTTCTACATATGTGATCCTAGGTAGTGTGACAGGTAGAAGACTTGGTTTGCTGGCCAAGGCACCTAGCTTCACCTGAGCTCTTTCCTTCTAAGACTGCCTGAAAGGCAGAGTAGAGAAACTTACCAGAGCAAGGGAAAAGGATTAAGACTTAGTTTGGCTAAGCAGATTTACTGTGTGGTGGTGTTTTTATTTTTTACTCACAGGGATTGCTACTGTTTGTTGCTAACATTTCATTGCTTTATTTTTTCTCTAATTCAAATTGTTGTTGCTGGTATACCTTCTTCTGCATTATTACAAGGTGTGCCTACAGGTGTGCTAACACAGATTACTCCTGTAATCTTCTGATTCAAATTGTCTTTTGCAAGGTATATCTTCTGTTACTGCTTTATTTTTCTCTGGAGCAAAGTGCTTTACAGCGTATATCTTCTCTGAAATTATTACAGGTGGTGCTTTACAGGTTTTACAGTTTTATCTAACAATAGGATAAGCTTTCAGGGTTACTGCATTTGTTGTTGACTGATTGTTTCTGCTCTTACCTCCTTGTTCTTTCATCCGTGGTTGTTCTTTTTAGGAAGGGGAAGGGCCCAGCCACCCACCCCCATCCCCAACTACCCCACGCTACACTCCTTTTATAAGGTACCACAGTTGTGACATTTCCTGTGGCAGAGCAGGAAGGGGCAGATCAGTGAGGCCTCCACAAGGTGATCTCATTTACAGGGGCACTAGTAATTTAACTTGTTATAACAAGTTAAACAAAGCACAATTAAACCATTACTTGCATTTTTTCCCCTTTTTTCCTTCTAATTACTCTGACTAGGTTACAAACCCAGCAACTTATTTGGAATGGATTTCATTAACTGCAGGTACTGTGGAACAATTTTCAGAAGGACAGTCTTACAGGATTTAGGACACTGTCCCTACATGCTGGGCCTTTGGAGATCTTAGGGCTCAGCTCCAGGCAGCATGGGCAGAGATTGCACGCCTCAAATTTCATATTGAAGAGGAAATACATTATAAGAACCACCCACCATTTCCCCAGCATCCAACAGAAAAACCTCGACCAGAGGGTAGTTGGTCCAGGAGGTTGGCAGGTGGTTAGGAGGAGCAAATCAGGTGCCCCATCACCTCTGCTCTCCAACACATTACCTCCAAAACCATTAAAACACTACTAACAGGTATCTGCCTCTATCTCTGAAATCAAATAAAGAGGCAGAAGACACTGCAGAGCAGGACACTGCGCACAGGAGCTAGCACAACAAAACTCACCCAAATCAGGAACCAAAACAAACAAGCACAAAGGAAATCCAAAAACTTCTGATCATAGGAGACTCCATGATTCGGGAGTTGATACCCATCTCCAGCCAGGGGTGATGGTCAGATGTCTCCCAGGCACATCAGCATGGAGAGACACTGACCGCGTGCTAAAATTGTTCACAAAGCAGGAGAAACATTGCTGTCCTAGTACACATAGGGACTAATGATCTCGCCAGCTGGTCAGTTGTGGAGACCAAGGAACACCTGACTAGGCTGGGTGACAAACTATCATCTATTTCGTCCGGCATCTCCTTCTCTGAGATCCTGCCAGTCTGGGAGAGGGGAGCAGATGGATGGAAGGTCAGAGAAGGGGAGATAGGGGAGCTAAACACGTGGCTCAAGGGCTGGTGCCAGGAAAAAGGACACAGAGTTGTAGGGAACTGGCAACAGTTCTGGGAGTGAAAGTTCTTTAAATTTGATGGACTGCATCTGACTAAAGAGGGAGTCAGTGCATTGGGGCAGAAGTTTGACGTCTTTGCAGAATATTTAAACTAGCAAATGGGGAGAGGGGTGCAGCACCATACGTCGAATGGGAAGAACACCTCCCCTCAGCTAGTGGTCAAACAGGAATTCAGCATGTTTGCCGCTCATTTGCATCACCAGGTAAGAAAAAGGTTTGTCTCCCATACGATGCACAGGGTAATGCCAAACTTCACCCAACAACTAACACACCAAAATCTGGCCAATGGAAAATCATGTACACAATGCTCACAGCCTGGGAAATAAGATCCCAGACCATGAGCAATAATGTCAGAGGCTAAACTGGACATAGTAGCAATTAGTGAGACGTGGTTTACCAGTAACCCATTTGGGAGACTTTAGTACCTGGCTATGTATTGTTCAGAAGAGACGAGGTGCAAAAGGGGGGAGGAGTGCCCTGTATGTTAATGAAAATATCAAAGCTACAGAAATTCAGAATACACATAAGGAGCCAGAAGAACTGTGGGTCACCCTGGAAACAGGAAATGGGACAGCCATAAGAACTGGGGTTGTCTACAGGCCCCCAGACCAGAGGAGGACATAGACACATTACTGTTAGAAGATATACAAAACATGACAGCTAAAGGGGAGGTTCTGATAATGGGAGACTTCAACATGACGGATACAGATTGGTCAATACCAGCAGGAACATCTGCCAGAACTAGACTCATAGTGGATTCCCTGCAGGGGGAGGGCCTCAAACAACTGGTACAGCAACCCACAAGAGACAGGGCTATCCTAGATCTAGTACTGACTAACAAGGAAGGGATCACAGATCTCCAGGTAGAAGGTCACCTGGGGGCCAGTGACCATCACATGGTATGGTTCAATTTGGCTACTACATCTAAATCATCCCATTCCAAGGCAAAAATATGGGACTTCAGAGGAGCTGACTTTGATAAGATGGCCAACAGAGTTAAGCTAGCCCTGGCAAAAAGAAACACAGGTGAGGGGGGACAGGCAAAGTGGGCAAGCATTAAGGATGCAATACTTGAAGCAACATCCCATTGTGTTAGACAGAAAAGGAACTGCAAAAGAAGAAGGAAACCACTTTGGTTCTCAAATACAGTAGCAGAAAAGGTCAGAGCCAAAAGGCTGACCTTCAGGAAATATAAGGGAACACAGCAGGATGAAGATAGGGAGGCATACCAAACTGCCCTAAGGGAAGCAGGTAAGGCAGTAAGGCAGGCAAAGTCCCAAACTGAGGAAACACTAGCACGAACAGTAAAAGAAGTTGACAAGACTATTCTATAGATACATTAGTGAAAGGAGAAATTCCAGAGGGGGTATTGCTAAGCTTAACGGAGAAAAGGGAGCATGTGAGGAGGAGGACCCTGTAAAGGCATCTATCCTAAATAGATACTTTTGCTCAGTATTTACTGAAGAGAAGGTAGGGCAGGGCCCACAGCTCAGCATCATGGACACAGGGGAGGAGGTGAGCACTACTCCCTTCACAAAAGAAAGGGTCCTACAAGAGCTTGCTAAGCTCAGGGTGGATAAGGCAATGGGACCTGATGGCATACATCCCAGGGTACTTTAGGAGCTAAAGGAGGAACTAGCAGAGCCATTAGCAGAATTGTTTAGTGAGTCTCTGAGCACAGGAGAGGTCCCAGAAGACTGGAGAAGGGTTTATGTGATCCCGCCTCCACAAGAGTGGTAGCAGGAGGAGGCGGAACTACAGACGTCAGTCTTACCTCAGTAGTGGGCAAGATTATGGAGGCACTCCTTAAGGAAAGGATAGTGCAACACCTGGAATCCATAGGCACAGGATCCAAGACAGCATGGGTTTACAAAGGGAGGTCCTGTCAAACTAATCTCATAGATTTCTTTGACTGGGTAACCAGAGTGGTGGACCAAGGGGAGCAGTTGATGTTACCTACCTTGAAAGCTTTTGACACTGTTCCACATAGAAGATTGATAAATAAGCTGGGTAGGCTCAAGGTCAGAAGTTGGTCAACTGGGTGGCAAACTGGTTGACAGGCAGAAAACAGAGAGTGGTGGTAAATGGTATACAGTCAGAAGAGATGCAAGTCACAAGTGGGGTACCTCAGGGATCAGTCCTGGGGCCAGTCCTCTTCAACATCTTCATTAGTGACCTTGTAGATGGACTAGAGGGAAGGCTTGTCTGTTTGCAGATGACACCAAGATCTGCAACAGAGTAGATGATCCGGATGGGGTGGGCAGAATGAGAAGAGATCTGGATAAACTAGCGGAATGGTCAGAAGAGTGGCAACTGGGATTTAATGCAAAGAAGTGCAAATCATGCACATAGGGAAGAGAAACCCTGAAGCCACTTATAGGCTGGGAGGAGTTGCTAGCAGTTACAAAGGAAGAAAGAGACTTGGGCATCATTATCACTGATGACCTAAAATCATCCAAGCAGACCTCAAAGCAGTAGGTAAGGCTAGGGGGTGTTAGGGTGTATTAGTAGGGGTATCACAAGTCGTAAGAGGGAGGTAATAATCCTCTGTACAAGACACTGGTTAGGCCCCATCTGGAGTACTGCGTGCAGTATTGGAGGCCACACCTCCACAAGGACATTAACCAAATTGAGGCAGTCCAGAAGGACAACCAAAATGGTGCAGGGACTGCATCAGAAGACATATGAGGACAGATTAACGGAGCTCAATATGTATACCCTTGAGCAAGGAGGGAGAGAGGTGATATGATCTAGGCATTCAAACACCTTAAGGGCATAAACAAGGTGAAAGAGTCTAACATGTTTAAATATAAGAAAAATAGCAGGACAAGAGGACACAGCATGAGATTAGAGGGAGGCCAATTAAGGGGGAATGTGAGGAAATTCTTTTTCAGAAAGGGTGGTGGATGCATGGAATGGCTTACCACAAGAAGTGGTGGCTATGAATACAGTGCAGGGCTTCAAACAGGCATGGGATAGGCATAAGGGAGCAATACAAATGACTATGAATAGATAGGCCACTGACAGAGCAAAGGCCGATGGCACATTTATAAGGTAGAAAAAGAAATGGGCAGACTGGATGGGCCTTGCGGTCCTTATATGCCGTCAACTTCTATGTTTCTATCCTCTCTCCATCTCCATTTGAGAGAACCAGGTCTAAGATTGCTCCCTCTTGAGTGGGTTCCATTACTAGTTGTCTTAGGCATGCCCCCTGTAGGGCATCTAGAATAACCCCACTCTTAGAATTGGCTGCTGCAACTGCACTCCAGTTAACATCTGGCATATTCAGATCACCCATCAGCAATATCTCCCCTTTTTTCTGCCATTCTAAGTATACTTTATATCATTTCTTTGTCCATTTCCTCCCCTGAGAGGTGGTGCCATTGCCTGTCTCCAAATTGGCCACAGTGCTTCCTCTCCCTGTTTACCCTTTTGTTCTGTTGCTTTGATTCCTTCCCTTAGGTAAAGAGCTACTCCTCCACCTCTTTACCCTCCCTGTCCCTCCTGTAGATAGTGTATCCTGGTATGTTTACGCCCCAGTCATGGTTTTGTGTGTACCATGTTTCTGTGACTGCCATGATATCCAGATGTTCCTCCTCCATCAAGGCCACTAATTCAGGAAGCTTGTTACCCAGACTACGGGCATTGGTACTCATTGCTCTCCATTTTTGATGGCTTTTCCTTCTGTAGCAGCATCCCACTGACCTTCTACCTTGGTCTTTTTCTCATTTAGTACCCTGTTTTGTAGGAGGAGGCAGGATTTTCCTGCTGCTTATCAGTGCCTCCCCTTGACTAGTTTAAAAGCTTGCCAATGAAGCATTTAAACCGGATGCCCAAAAGACTTTGTTCCCTTCCTGGACATGGCATCTGTCTTCTTTGTGAGGTGAATGCTCTGCCTAATGGGATGGACATAGGCCTGCACAGTAAAGCCACCTAAAAATAGGACATGATAAAATTGTATCTTATCACATTCAATTGTCTGCTAGCTTTTAGCAGACAGCAATCTTGCTTTCAGAGCAAGGAGCAGCTGACCAAAGAGCTAGAACTTTTCATTAATTGCTCTCCTTTCTCCCACCCTTAGCCAGTTCTACTTTTATAGGCACTGGATTTGACTGACAACAGGAACTTCCTGTTTGACAGTAGGAAGGAAAGGGTCACTGAGACACATACGTTTCACCATCCTTGAAGGAAAAGAGTAGCTCTCCCTCCTCTTTAGCTTCTGAAGGTCTAACTCTGAGCAAGGTAGAAGGAGACTACTGAAGAATGCAGGAAGTTCCTGTCCCAGAACAGAAAGGATGAGAGCTGTAAGGCCACATAGGCAGTAGGAAAGTAGGTGAAAAAATAAATAGAGGGAGGAGAGAGTAAGTATACAAAACAACAGGAAAGGAGCCACAAAATAAGATATAATGGGAGTGGCGCAGTGCAATGGCTGTGGGGTGGCAGTCTTTCAGGAGATATTCTGGAGGCTGCTATGCTGTCCTATTTGCAGGCACCTCTCTGGTCTGAGGGAGGAGGTTGCCTGTCTCCAGGCTAACCAGGCTAGGATTTGAGAAACCTCCTCCCCCACCCAGGGACCACCTGGGCCACTGCCTCAGAGGTTGCCAAGAAAGAGGAGTGGTTGGACCAAGGTGGGCTCAGGGAGGGTGAGGGTGGTGGAAGAGAGGTGCACCCCTCCAGTTGTACCTCTCCATAATTCATACACCATTCTGGTGGAGACTGGTTCCTCTATGGAGGCACCTGCAGTGGAGACCAAGGAGGAAGATGGGAACCTCCATAAAGAAAACCCACAAGAGGGTGGCAATGGACCCCATAGGGGAAAAAACAGCTGCTGGTGGTGGACTAAATCTTTATGGGGTAGAACTGGGGGAGAGAGGGGAGAGGGAGATAAGGTGCTTGCCTTGCACCATGGCTTGAGGGACAGGGAGCACATCTTCAGGATTGTGGAGCAGCTGTACAGGGAGGGAGCTGATGTCATTGTCCACCTAGGGACAAATGACCTAGCTGGGAATGTGATCAGAGCAGTGCAAGAGGAGTCTGTGGAGTTGTGGAGGCCTTAGACAAGTAGCATGTATGGTAACTTTCTCGGAGGTGCTGCCTGTCTATGGCATGGGTGAGACTAGGATACTCCACACCATGGGATTCAATGAATGGTTGAACAACTGGTGTGGAGCTCAGGGTTTTGGCTTCATTAGGGACTTGGGGTCCACCTGGAGGGATACAGGCCTATACTGGTGCAATGGTCTGCATCTCTCTGGAAGGGGGAACCAGAATCCTAGGTGATAGGTTTAAGTGCTTCATTAGCAAGTATTTAAATTAGCCAAGGAGGGAGGCACTGAAAAGCAGCAGGGAAATCCCAGCCTCCCTCCACAAAACAGGTAGTTAGTGAGGTAATCACCAAGGTAGAGAAGTCAATAGGGAGCAGGATGGGGTAAATGGAGAAAAAGACAAAGGCAGTAAAGACAGGGATTGGGCTAAAAGGGGTAAAGCCATCAAAAAATGGAGGGTGATGAGTACCAATGCCCATAGTCTGGGTAACAAGCTCCTGAACTAGTAGCCTTGATGGAAGATGGTTGCCTGGATGTCATGGCAGTCACAGAACATGGTAAACAGAGAACTATGACTGGGATGTCAACATACCAGGGTACACAATCTACAGGAGGGATAGGGAGGGTAAAGAGAGGAAGAGGAGTAGCTCTCTAGGAAAGGGAAGGAATTAAAGCAATGCAACTAAAGGGTAAACAGGAGGAGGAGGAGGCACTGTGGGTCACCCTGGAGACAGGAATGGCACCACAATCCACACAGGGTTGTATACAGACCCCCATCTCAGGGGAGGCAATGGACAAGGAAATGATAGAAGGCATACTTAGAATGGCAGAGAAAGGGGAGATATTGTTGATGGGGGACCTGACTATGCCAGATGTTAACTGGAGCACCTTTGCAGCAGCCACATCCAAGAGCAGGGTTATTCTCAATGCCCTACAGGGGGCATACCTCAGACAGCTAGTGTTGGAGCCCACTCAGGAGGGAGCAATCTTTGACCTGGTACTTTCAAATGGGGAAGGAGAGAGGATCTTGGATTTAGAAGTGGGTAGCCATCTGGGAAGAAGTGACCACCAAACAATGTGGTTCACGATAAACACAGTCATAGACTCAAGCCATACAAAAGCAAGAGTATTGGACTTTAGGAGGGCTGATTTTAGGAAAATGGGAGAGTGCCTCAGAAAAGCACTAGCAAATGGACAAGAAGGAGGAGTGGAAGAACAAAGGGTAAAAATCAAAACAGCCATCACAGAGGCAACAAGGCTTTGTGTGAAGCAAATCAGCAAAACAAAACAAAGGAATCAACCACTATGGTTCTTAAAAGAGGTAGTGGGGAAGGTTAAGGAGAAAAGGGTAGCATTCAGGAAGTATAAGGAAACTCAGAAGAAGCGAGACAGAGAACTGTACCAGTTAAATCAGAAGGAAGCGGGGAAGGCAGTCAGAATAGCAAAGTCCCAAACTGAGGAAAAGGTAGCCAACTCAGTTAAGAAGGGAGGATAAAACCTTTTATAGGCACACTAGGGAACAAAGAAAGACCAAGGGAGGGATAATGAGGCTCAATAAAGGGAAGGGGTGGGCAGAGAGTGACAGTGAAAAAGCAGTAATACTGAATGAATACTTCTGCTCAGTATTCACAAAAGAAGAGGAGCGGAAGGTACCTAAACCAAACAATAGAAGCACTCTGGATAGTGGGATTGATACCAGTCCATTCACAGAAGAAAGGGTCTTGAAAGAACTCCTAAAACTGAAGGTGGACAAAGCAATGGGACCTGATGGGATTCACCCCAGAATTCCAAAAGAAATAAGGGGAGAACTAGTGACACCACTAACTACCCTTTTTAACAAATCATGGGAAGATGGTGTGGTACCTGAGGACTGGAGGAGGTGGATGTGATTCCTTTCATAAAGTGAGAGAGCAAGACAGAGGCAGGAAACTACAGACCTATTAGTACCTAGGGGCCAGTGGGGCACAGGATCCAAGGCAGCATGGATTCACAGTGGGAAGTTCATGTCTGATGAATCAAATCAATTTCTTTGACTGGGTGACCAAAATAGTAGACCAGGAGGGCTGTGGACATGACCTACACGAGACTTTAGCAAGGCATTTGACACAGTTCCACACAAAGATTAATAAACAAGTTAGCCAGCCTGGGAGTGGGTCCCAGGGTTGTACCCCGGGTAAAACATTAGCTGGACAACAGAACACAGAGGGTCATAGTAAATGGAGTCTACTCTGAAGAAAGGATGGTTAATAGTGGGGCACCACAGGGTTCAGTACTTGGACTGGTCCTCTTTAATGTCTTTATAGGTGACATTGCAGAGGGACTGGAAGGGACGTATGCCTATTTGCAGACGACACAAAGATCTGCAACAGGGTTGATACACATGGTGGAGTAGAAAGGATGAGAAAGGACTTGGCAAGGTTGGAGGAATGGTCAAAAATATGTCAGCTTAGATTCAATGCAAAGAAGTGCAAAATAATGCACCTGGGAAACAAAAACCCAGGGGAAGAGTACACAATGTGGGAGGAGGTACTAACAACAACAAAATGGAAAGGGACCTGGGGTAGTCATATGATTACCTAAAGGTAGGCAAGCAATAAGAGAGGGCAGTAAGGAGGACTGGGGGATACTGGGATGCATAGGGTGAGGCGTCACCAGTAGAAAACAGGAAGTTATTATCCCACTGTACAGACAGTTTGTGAGAGCCCATCTGGAATACTGCATACAGTTCTGGAGACTTCATCTTCACAAGGACATAGACAGGATAGAGGCGGTCCAGAGGAGGGCAACTAAATGGTGCAGGGTCTGCAACAGAGCTATTGCATGGAGAGACTAAAGGAGCTTAATATGTATACCCATGAGGAAAGGAGGGAGAGAGGGGACATGATAGAAACATTTAAGTACCTCAAGGGGAATTAACAAAGTCCAAGATAGTAGCATCTTTCAGAAAAAGAGATGTGCAAAAACAAGGGGGCACAATTTGAACACAGAGGGGGGGACGGTCCCTGGGCAATGTAAGGAAGCATTTTTTCACAGAGAGGGTGGCAGATGCATGGAACAGCCTTCCTGAGGAGGTTGTGGGGTAAAAAACAGTTGGGAAATTCAAGAATGCATGGGACAGACATAAAGCAATTCATGTGGGGGGTAGGAGGAAGTAGGCTGTTGGTTAACTAGGATCCGTAGCTTATCCAATAGGTAGGGAAATGGGCAGACTGGGTGGCCAAGTGGTCCTTTTCTGCCATCAAAGTCTATGTTTCAGTTTCATCTCATAAGACATTTTTTCAAATAAATGTTTTGTCCCATAATGCAAGATGTCAACAAACAAAAGACATTTGAACAGGCCAGGAAGTGGATCAAGAACAATGAGACATTTCATGATGTCATTATTTCTGACAAGATGACGGTATCTTTGGAGCAGTTTCTAGTCTATAAAGCTTCATGTCTGAGGCTCATATCTAACCATTGATGTGGCCTCTACACATGTTTGAAGGTTAGTGATGCTAAATTGTAGGTGAGAAACCATTAAGATAGGTATTGTACTGTCCCATATTGTTAACTCTGTCACTTGACTTATGCCCACAGGAACTAAGGATGGTAAATTCTTCGGGAACATATTGTCATGGGACCAGTGAAGAAAAACATAAGGAAGAAATATCCATATGGACATTGATTCTTTCAAGACAATAATCCTAAACATGCTGCATCAACACTGGCTATTGAGCTGCTGGAATTAACTGGGCCAGGACACCACCTGAATAAGTGCTGCATTGAAGAGCCGCCACACTAGAAAAGTGTACATCAGGTAGTATGTACAGTAAGTTTTTATATTTGTCATACCATGGGCCTAATCCACAAAGCAGCCATCAGATCGATGCAGCTGCAGCAAACAGCAGCTTGCATTGCTCTTCGATGTGCCAGGGACTATGCACCCAATTCACTATCTGAGGGTCCTGGTGCCAAACTCCTGCAGTCCATGTATCAATGCCAAGGTGCATAGGAGAAGTTTGCTGTAAGCTGTAGAGTGATCATGTGGCATCAATGCCCATTGACAGAGATGCACCTGGAGGCTGGTGGGGTCATGAGGATGAACCAGGAACATGGAGGGCAGGTTAGTTCTGAATAGGTGGAAGGGGTGGCAACAGACTCCTGTTGGGGACAACACATGGCTGTCATGCCTATGCTGTCCATGTGTAGGGGGGCAGCGGCATACCTGGCACCATGTGGTGGACACCGTAGGCACATACCCACCACAGTGGGATATTGCTGGCTGCCCCACAGCCACTCTGCCGTTGTCTGGGTCCTGTGTGGGCATGGGATACTGTGGGCAATGGCTCCCAGAGTAGTGCATGGCCCATTAGATCAATGGTAGGCTGATCTTTCACAGACTTTGCACCCTGTGGGGGGGGCTTCTTGAATCCCATTTAAAGGGACACTACAACACCAACACATCCAAACAGTAAAGCACTGCACACATATGTATGTTGCTAAAAAAGTATTTTACTTAAAGCCTCATTGCTATACATCAACAGTGTAAGGGACTCAAGTCCAAGCTTGCAAAGTGATCAATTCACTCATAAAATACTAACTTGGCATTCCTGTGACACTGTCCCATAGCTGAACAGAAAGTGGCTAACTGAAACAAGCAAAAGCACAGAGGTGGTGGACTGATCGACCCAGTGCTTCATGAACAAACTTACTTTGTCAGGGGTGAAGTGATCAGAATAGGGCTGGTTTAAACACCATGCACAAATAAATAATTATGCAGTTAATGAAAATCCTGAGAAGTAAATTATTAATTAATTAAAACCATTTACTCATGTCTTAATTCTCAAATTAGAGGGACATGAGCAGCACCTGGTGCATGCCCCTTCACAGTGCACAATTAAGGCCCATCGCAAGGATTGCACAAGCCTGTCTGGTCAAGTAGTCTCACACTGGTGCAGGCTGCATTGTTGAACTGGAATGATGCAAGGTGCGGTTCAGTGAGCCCCTTGCATCATATTTCTTTGACATGAGCCCTTGCATCATTCCCAAATCTTTCTGAATTGGATTACAGGTCTCCAGATACTAATCCAATTTAGAGGGTGGTATGCCATGAAAACGTTTACCAGGAGAAAGAAAACAATGGACAAAGCAAGAACACATTAATGACATCAAGTTTTTTGGAAGACATTAAAAAGAAAACACTGCAGCTGATATATTGCACTTTTGCAGGAAGTGTTGCCAGTCATGGTTGCCACACTAGGCCATGCAACAGGAATGTAAATAACATATGTACTGTACTATATTTGTTGTTTGAATTCTTTTTTCCTCTGAAAAATTGTTTTGTAGCATACTGTGTAATTATGCTTATGATGTTTTCTGCCACAATTAAATGTTTCAGTGTTAAAAATATATTTGCGCTGTATTGCACTTACAGTATATGTGAAATGTATTACATTGTGAAATACTTGATAAAGCAACCCTCAGCAGTAACACATATAGTAATAACTATAAAACACAGGAGTGATGCCACATTTCATTATGTGCTCCTGGCAGGAAGGCAGACAGGACATCCAAGGCCATGGTTTCACAGAGATTTCTACCACTGGTGTTTTTTCTCTCCTGGGGATCTGGATGTTGTGAAATGATACTGACTTACAAAATGAGCAACACCTTTATAAGGCCCTAATGCAAGCACTGCACTGTAAAAAAAGCTAAATTTTTACATACACATTTCCATCCCTGATTGGTAACACTGCATAGAAACATAGACTTTGATGGCAGATGAAGATCGCTTGGCCCACCAGTCTGCCCATTTCCTACCTACTGGATAGCCTGCAGATTCTAGTTAACCAACAGCCTACTTCTTCCTACCCCCACTAGAACTGCCTTATCTCTGTCCCATGCATTCTTAAATTTCCCTGTTTTTGATCCCACAACCTCCTCAGGAAGGCCATTCCATGCATCCACCACCTTCTCTGTGAAAAAAATACTTCCTCATGTTGCCCCTGAGTCATCCACACTCTAACTTCAAATTGTGCCCCCTTGTTCTTGCACATTTCTTTTTCTGAAAGATGCTACCCTTTTGGACTTTGTTGATTCTCTTGAGGTACTTGAAAGTTTCTATCATGTCCCCCACTCCCTCCTTTCCTTGACAGTATACATATTAAGCACGTTTAGTCTCACTTCATATGGCTTCTGGTGCGGACCCTGCACCATTTTAGTTGCCCTCCTCTGGACTGCCTCCATCCTGTCTATGTCCTTGGAGAAATGGGGTCTCCAGAACTGTATGCAGTACTCCAGGTGGGGTCTCAACAACTGTCTGTACAGAGGGATAACAACTTCCTGTTTTCTACTGGTGATGCCTCTCCCTGTTTATTTAGTTTTTGTTCACCGGGTAGGTGTGCTAGGCATGAAATGACTATTTTCAGGCATGACCCAGGAGAGTACAAACAATCATAAACAAAGTACATGGCATGTGTACAGGAATATTACATATAGCATAGGTCAGAGTCAGCTAAAAGGATACATACAGCCAATGAAGCATAGCATGAATCAACAATAACATATACAGTCAAATAACATAACATGAAACATTAGAAATTACATAGTGCCAGAGAAGGTAATTAACACTGTTAGTAGAAACAAATAGCACCACAGGGTGGTCAGAAATATATGTTAGGGTTTATCACAGCAATGAGATGCAGGACTGTAAATACTATAAGGAGAGACAGGATTATGCCAGGTTGGGATATGCTTGAGAAGTGTGCAGGAGGTAACAATAAGGTTGGCGGAGGTTTAAGTTGGATCAAAGCAGATGCAAGGGTTAGCTTGGGATAGATGATGGCGCAGGTCCCTTTTAAAGCTGTTATGGGAAACTGCCTGTCGGAGTGCAAGGGGAAGGGAGTTCCATAGCTTAGGAGAAGAGTGATGAAAGACTCCAGAGCATTTAGTTGAGTTGCATCTAGGCACATTAAGTAAGGACTTGTCAACCGATCTTAGGCCATAGGAGGATGTTTGAGGTACAAGCATAACGACGAGCGCTGAGGGAATCTGGCAGAAGACACTGCAGAACAGGACACTGCGGCACAGGAGCTAGCACAACAATACTGCACCAAATCAAGAACCAAACTAAACAAGCACAAAGGAAATCCAAAAACTTCTGATCATAGGAGACTCCATGATTCGGGAGTTGATACCCATCTCCAGCCAGGTGATGGTCAGATGTCTCCCAGGTACATCAGCATGGAGAGACACTGACCGCATTGCTAAAACTGTTCACAAAGCAGGAGAAAACATTGATGTCCTAGTACACATAGGGACTAATGATCTCGCCAGCCGGTCAGTTGTGGAGACCAAGGAACACCTGACTAAGCTGGGTGACAAACTATCATCTATTTCATCCGGCATATCCTTCTCTGAGATCCTGCCAGTCTGGGAGAAGGGAGCAGATGGACGGAAGGTCAGAGAAGGGGAGATAGGGGAGCTAAACACGTGGCTCAAGGACTGGTGCCAGGAAAAAGGACACAGATTTGTAGGGAACTGGCAACAGTTCTGGGAGCGAAAGTTCTTTAAATTTGATGGACTGCATCTAACTAAAGAGGGAGTCAGTGCATTGGGGCAGAAGTTTGACGTCTTTGCAGAATATTTAAACTAGCAAATGGGGAGAGGGGTGCAGCACCCCATACATCGAATGGGAAGAACACCCCTCCCTCAGCTAGTGGTCAAACAGGAATTCAGCGTGTTTGCCGTTCATTTGCATCACCAGGTAAGAAAAAAGGTTTGTCTCCCCATACGATGCACAGGGGTAATGCCAAACTTCACCCAACAACTAACACACCAAAATCTGCAATGGAAAATCATGTACACAATGTCACAGCCTGGGAAATAAGATCCCAGACCCACAGGCAATAATGTCAGAGGCTAAACTGGACATAGTAGCAATTAGTGAGACGTGGTTTACCAGTAACCACATTGGGAGACTTCAGTACCTGGCTATGTATTGTTCAGAAGAGACCGAGGTGCAAAACGGGGGAGGAGTGGCCTGTATGTTAATGAAAATATCAAAGCTACAGAAATTCAGAATACACATAAGGAGCCAGAAGAACTGTGGGTCACCCTGGAAACAGGAAATGGGGCAGCCATAAGAACTGGGGTTGTCTACAGGCCCCAGACCAGAGGAGGACATAGACACATTACTGTTAGAAGATATACAAAACATGACAGCTAAAGGGAGGTTCTGATAATGGGAGACTTCAACATGCCAGATACAGATTGGTCAATACCAGCAGGAACATCTGCCAGAACTAGACTCATAGTGGATTCCCTGCAGGGAAGGGCCTCAAACAACTGGTACAGCAACCCACAAGAGACAGGGCTATCCTAGATCTAGTACTGACTAACAAAGAAGGGATCACAGATCTCCAGGTAGAAGGTCACCTGGGGGCAGTGACCATCACATGGTATGGTTCAATTTGGCTACTACATCTAAATCATCCCATTCCAAGGCAAAAATATGGGACTTCAGAGGAGCTGACTTTGATAAGATGGCCAACAGAGTTAAGCTAGACCTGGCAAAAAGAAACACAGGTGAGGAGGTACAGGCAAAGTGGGCAAGCATTAAGGATACAATACTTGAAGCAACATCCCATTGTGTTAGACAGAAAAGGAAGTGCAAAAGAAGAAGGAAACCACTTTGGTTCTCAAATACAGTAGCAGAAAAGGTCAGAGCCAAAAGGCTGGCCTTCAGGAAATATAAGGGAACACAGCGGGATGAAGATAGGGAGGCATACCAAACTGCCCTAAGGGAAGCAGGGAAGGCAGTAAGGCAGGCAAAGTCCCAAACTGAGGAAACACTAGCACGAACAGTAAAAGAAGGTGACAAGACTTTCTATAGATACATTAGCGAAAGGAGAAAGTCCAGAGGGGGTATTGCTAAGCTTAATGGAGAAAAGGGAGCATGTGAGGAGGAGGACCTGTAGAGGCATCTATCCTAAATAGATACTTTTGCTCAGTATTTACTGAAGAGAAGGTAGGGCAGGGCCCACAGCTCAACATCATGGACACAGGGAGGAGGTGAGCACTACTCCTTCACAAAGAAGGGTCCTACAAGAGCTTGCTAAGCTCAGGGTGGATAAGGCAATGGGACCTGATGGCATACATCCCAGGGTACTAAGGAGCTAAAGGAGGAACTAGCAGAGCCATTAGCAGAATTGTTTAGTGAGTCTCTGAGCACAGGAGAGGTCCCAGAAGACTGGAGAAGGGCTCATCTGATCCCGCCTCCACAAGAGTGGTAGCAGGGAGGAGGCAGGAACTACAGACCAGTCAGTCTTACCTCAGTAGTGGAAGATTATGGAGACACTCCTTAAGGAAAGGATAGTGCAACACCTGGAATCCATAGGGGCACAGGATCCAAGACAGCATGGGTTTACAAAGGAAGGTCCTGTCAAACTAATCTCATAGATTTCTTTGACTGGGTAACCAGAGTGGTGGACCAAGGGGAGCAGTTGATGTCGCCTACCTTGACTTCAGCAAAGCTTTTGACACTGTTCCACATAGAAGATTGATAAATAAGCTAGGTAGGCTCAGGGGTGGGTCAGAAGTTGGTCAACTGGGTGGCAAACTGGTTGACTGGCAGAAAACAGAGAGTGTGGTAAATGGTATACAGTCAGAAGAGATGCAAGTCACAAGTGGGGTACCTCAGGGATCAGTTCTGGGGCCAGTCTATTCAACATCTTCATTAGTGAACTCTTCAGATGGACTAGAGGAGAAGGCTTGTCTGTTTGCAGATGACACCAAGATCTGCAACAGAGTAGATGATCCAGATGGGGTAGGCAGAATGAGAAGAGATCTGGATAAACTAGCAAAATGGTCAGAAGAGTGGCAACTGGGATTTAATGCAAAGAAGTGCAAAATCATGCACATAGGGAAGAGAAACCCTGAAGCCACTTATAGGCTGGGAGGAGTTGCTAGCAGTCACAGAGGAAGAAGAGACTTGGGCATCATCATCACTGATGACCTAAAATCATCCAAGCAGACCTCTAAAGCAGTAGGTAAGGCTAGGGGGTGTTAGGGTGTATTAGTAGGGTATCACAAGTCGTAAGAGGGAGTGTAATAATCCCTCTGTACAAGACATTGGTTAGGCCCCATCTGGAGTACTGCGTGCAGTATTGGAGGCCACACCTTCACAAGGACATTAACCAAATTGAGGCAGTCCAGAGAAGGGCAACCAAAATGGTGCAGGGACTGCATCAGAAGACATATGAGGACAGATTAAGGAGCTCAATATGTATACCCTTGAGCAAAGAGGAGGGAGAGAGGTGATATGATCGAGACATTTAAACACCGTAAGGGCATAAACAAGGTGAAAGAGTCTAACATGTTTAAATATAAGAAAAATAGCAGGACAAGACACAGCATGAGATTAGAGGAGGCCGATTAAGGGGAATGTGAGGAAATTCTTTTCACAGAAAGGGTGGTAGATGCATGGAATGGCTTACCACAAGAAGTGGTGGCTATGAATACAGTGCAGGGCTTCAAACAGGCATGGGATAGGCATAAGGGAGCAATACAAATGACTATGAATAGATAGGTCACTGACAGAGCAAAGGCCGATGGCACATTTATAAGGTAGAAAAAGAAATGGGCAGACTGGATGGGCCTTGCGGTCCTTATCTGCCGTCAACTTCTATGTTTCTATGATTATTGAGTCAATCAGGGAGCCAAGAGAGTATTTGCAGCAGGCAGAGGGGGAGAGCCAGATGAGGTCTCTGTAAAGTTGGCAATGGTGCTTAAGCTGAGGTGATGATTAGGCACAGCAACAAATATTATTATATGTTACGTCCCATTTATGTACTGTGGTTTTAAATGCAGCAGCATAGGTAGGAACACCATATGTGATGTGGCAAGAAAAGAATACCTCTGGCAATGGCCAGCTTAGCAGTAGGAGTTAGCATAAAGCTAGTCTTATAAGTGACCCCAGTTTAGCATTCACCGCTTTACATGTGACTGTATATATAGATTGTAGTCAGGGATTGGTCAGAAGAACAGCCAGATACTTGAAAGATGTAACACACTCTATTTGTGCACCTTAATCCTGTACAACCAGCGATGTTTGACATGCCCTGAGCTTGTGGGCAGATCCAAATAACATGGCTTGCATTTTCTTAGCATTGAGTACAAGTTTATGGGCTGACAGCCTGTTCTTCACGATAGTGACATCAGAGGAAAGGGATGCACTTAAGCTGGATACATTGCTTGAGCATGTACAGAGTACGAGATCATCCGCATAGAGAACAGATGAGCATGAATGTATAACCTCTGCTATGTTGTTAATAAAAAGTGAGAAAATAAGGGGTCCCAGTATGGAGCCCTGGGTACTCCAATGTTGATAATAGCACTATTCAATAAGGAGGAGTTACATTTTATGATTTGAGTCCTGTTTAATAGATAGCTTCTGTACCAGTCAACAACAGGGGGAGAGAACCCCAGATTATGAAGAGTGGATAGGAGCAGGGGGTGATCAACGAGATCAAAGACCTTCGTGAGGTCTATAAAAACTGCCCCAGTCAGTAGTCCAGCATTCATATTTGCGAGTGTGTCAGTGGTAAATTTGAGAAGAGCTGTAGAGGTACTATGACCTTTCCGGAACCCATGTTGAGCATCTGAGAGCAGGCTATATTTTGTAAGGTTGTCAGTGGTTTGAGCATAACTAGTTTTCTAGAATTTTACTCAATACAGAGAGAATGGCTATGGGTCAGTAATCTGTGATCTCAGTGTCTCCCAGCCCTCTTTACTGCCTTCTCACATTGCTTGCCTACTTTTAGGTCGTCTGATATGACTACCCCCGTCCCTTTCCATTTTTGTTGTTGTTAATACCTCCCCCTGCAGTAGGACAATTTGCACTTTACAACCTCCAACACATCGATTTTCACCTGGTCACGAAGACAACATTGTAATTTGGAGCAAAGTCCTGTGAACTGTGCAAATGGGGAAAAGGAGCACACAGTCAGGACATGGTTAGAGGCACAAGCTGCTAATCAAAGTTAAATTGATTCCAGCAGCAGCCAAGATCCAGGAAGGCTTGCCTCCCCAGTTCAGGAGAGGAGAACTGCCTGATGGCTGATCAGTCCTCTCCCACCACCCACTTCCCCTGACCCCCAGCAACTCAAGCTCAATCTCAAACTCATGTCATCAGCGTGGGGAGAGGTAATTTGGGGGTCATTTTATGTGATGGCTGCCAAAAAACAGAAATGTTCCCAGGTCTCATTGCCAGCATGCATTTGGCAGACATCACACAAAATGGCTTACAACTTTGCAGCATTTCAAGCGATTTTCACATGAAATTTCAGATTCTTGTTCCTCAAGATGTTCCTAAATACCCTGACAACACAGGCTGCTGCACAGAGGAAAAGTGGTGTTCAGGTGGGTGATTTCATGCAATGGCTGCCAAAAACAGTGCGAGTTCTCAGGTCTCATAGCCAGCATGTATTGGCAGACATCACACAAAATGGCTCATAACTTTGGCCTTTCTGCATGTCTTTACATGCAATTTCAGATCGTATTCCTTGAGATGTCCCCTAAATACCATTGAAGCCAGCTCCTGCACAAAGGGAAAATTAGGTTTTCAGGGTGTGATTTTATGTGATGGCTGCCAAAAAGCAGGGGCGAAGTTCTCACGTCTCGTAGCCAGCATGCATCTGGCAGGCATCATGCAAAATGGCTTATACCATTGGCATCTCTGCTTATTTTCACATACCATTTCAAATTCACATTCCCCAAGGTATCCCTTAAACACCACTGGAAGCACAATCTGCTACTCAAAGTGAAAAGTGGTTTCCAGGAGGTGATTTTACGTAATGGTTGTGAGTTTAATAGACACACCCATTTGAAAATGTGAATGCACTGCTAGGGCCAGCTATGGGATGGAAATGAGATAGCATCTAGGTACTGGCATCTCCGCAGCACAAAATGGGTATCATGTCAGTGGCTAATACAATATGCTGCAGTAACACATGAAACAATAGAAAACAACATGATGCTGGGCTCAACTGTACCAATCACTTACCATCTTCAATCCAATTTGCAGAACAGAGAGCCAACAATAGATGTGATGAGCACAGATCATGAGCAGGGACATAACTAATTAAAAGAGCCCTTAAAGGAAAGCTGTCTAAAACGTGGGCTCCTGCCCCTTAAAAGCTTACCCTCCAGATTAGCTTTTTACAGTAAAAATGGCGTTTTTCTCGTGCCACAACTTACTATATTTTAATTCGGAAAAGTCTAAAACCAGAAGTATGGCGGATGCAGGAGGCACCATTTGCTGAAAGGTGCAGCACCACTGCTGCTCACTTGTCTGAGGGCAGGGTTCTGGAGGTTTGAGTGCACTGAGGGTGGACAAGGTGCCAGGCCCAGTTGGCATCCACCCCAGGGTATTGAAGAAGGAGCTGGCAGAGGTCCTGGCAGGACCTTGGCAGATCTATTCAATGCCTCACTACACTCAGGTGTGTACCTTAAGATGGCTCTTGTGGTGCCCCTCCATAGAGCGGCCCAAGGATGAACTGAGAAACTACAGACCAGTCAGCCTCGCATCCATCATGGGTAAGCTGATGGAGACTATCCTGAAAGAGGCTGGTGGCCCTCCTGGAGGCCAAAGGGCTACAGGACAGCAGACAGCAAGGTTTCATAAGTGGCAGGTCCTGCCAAACCAACCTGGTGGAGTTCTATGGCTGAGCAACTAGGCAATTGGACAGGGATCATGCAGTGGATGTTCTGTACCTGGACTTCAGTAAGGCATTCAACTTGGTGCCACATGGGAGGCTGGGATTTAAGTTAGAAGGCACAGGGGTGGGTGCAAAGCTGGTGAGATGGGTAGGGAACTGGCTTCAGGGAAGGCAACAGAGGGCGGTGGTGGGTGGGGCACTCTCATCCCCAAGGGTATGATGCGGTGTTCATGAGGGCTCAATGTTGGGACCAGTGTTGTTTGGGATATTCATTGCAGACATATCATTGGGCATCAAGAACAAGACCAGTCTGTTTGCTGATGACACCAAGATGGGAGCAGTAGTGGATGACCTAAGGGGATGGCAGGGGTTGCAGGATGATCTGGCAAAGCTGGAAACCTGGTCAGACACCTGACAACTGGGGCTAATGCCAAAAAGTGAGGTCCTACATTTTGGGGACTAAACCAGAGTTTAGCTAGGGTTAATGAAAACTAAAGACAGAGGGAGAAGAAGGATCTGGCGTTATATTTAAGTCATTAACATACAATGTAGGAAAGTGCTGCAAAGGCCAACAAAAGTAGGTTGCATTGCAAGGACTCTCCAGGAGGAGACGTTTCACCCACTGTATAGATCATTAGTTAGACCACACCTGGAGTACTGGGTGCAGTACTGGTGCCCATATGGAAGAGGGACATTAAGTTACTGGAGGGTGCAGCGCAGGGTGACAAAGATGATCCAGGGTCTGGGGTCTTACCATAGAGAGGAGGCTGAGGGAGTTGAACATGTACACACTGGAGGAGAGGAGAGCGGGGATATGATTGAAACCTTTAAGTACATGAAAGGAATAAACAAGACAGGTACAGAGGGCTGTTCAAAGTAAGAGAGGGAGGGACACACAGGGCCATGATATGAGACTGGAGGAAGAGGGTTCAGGAGGAGATGAGGAAACACTTTTTACAGAGGGGTGGCAGCTGGGTGGAATGCATTACCAATGGAGTGGTATCCAGTAAAACAGTGGGCTGCTTCAAAAGGGGCTGGGACAGGGCGAGGGGAGGGTCAAGGAGAGGCAGCAAAAAAAGGGTGCTTAGCTACACATTCAAACAGACTTGATAGATCACTAGGCCTTCATCTGCTGGCAAATTTCCTATGTTCATAATAGTAAATTATTCAAAGGGGGTCATCCATGATAATGATTTGGAAACAAACACCAAGCAATCAGAACTATTCATATTTCAACAGAGGAAAATTGATGTTAAGCACACTTTGATTTTATTCAAAGTTGTAAATTCTCCAGTGACACATTCAAAACAGACAATTGGGAGCAGTTGGACCACAGTGGGCTCAGGGAGGTTGAGGGTGGTGGAACAGAGGCGCATCTCTCCAGTTGTACCTCTCCACAATTCGTATGCCACTCTGGCAGAGTGGGGTTCCTCTATAGAGAAACCCACAGTGGAGACCAAGGAGAATGTTGGGAACCTCCACAAAGGAGACCCACAGGAGGGTGGCAAGGGAGCCCACAGGGGAAGGAAACAACTTCTGGTTGGGGACTCCATTGTTAGGAGGGTAGAACTAGGGGAGGCAGGGAGGTGAGTGGGAGGTAGGGTGCCTGCCAGGCACCATGGCTTGGAGGGACAGGGAGCGAATCCTCAGGATCACGGGAGCAGCTGCATGGGGGAGGGAGCTGGATGTCATTGTCCACCTAGGGACAAATGACCTGGCTGGGAAAGGGATCAGAGCAGTGCAGGAGGAGTTGGGGAAGGGCCTTAGAGAAGTAGCACACATGTTAACCTTCTCAGAGCTGCTGTCTGTCTATAGCATGGGTGAGGCTAGGGTGTTCCATACCATGGGATTCAATCAGTGGTTGAAAAACTGGTGCAGAGCTCAGGGGTTTGGCTTCATTAGGGACTGGGGGTCCACCTGGAGTGATGCAGGCCTATACTGGCATGATGGTTTGCATCTGTCCAGGAAGGGAACCAGGATCCTAGGTGATAGGTTTAAATGCTTCATTGGCAAGCATTTAAACTAGCCAAGAGGAAAGGCACTGGAAAGGAGCAGGAGAAACTCCTAGCCCCCAAAAATCAGGGTAGTTAGTGAGGTGAACACCAAGCTAGAGATGTTGATAGGAGAAAGGCGGGTAAATGGAGAAAAGACAAAGGCAGTAAGGACAGGGATGGGGAAAAGGGTAAGGCCATCAACAAATGGAGGGTAATGAGTGCCAATGCCTGTAGTCTGGGCAACAAGCACCTGAACTGGTGGCCTTGATGGAAGAGGATGCCTGGATATTGTGGCAGCCACAGAAACATATGTTCACAGAGAACCATGACTGGGATGTTAACATACCAGGGTACACAACCTACAGGAGAGACAGGGAGGGTAGAAAAGGGGGAGGAATAGCTCTCTATGTAAGGGAAGGATAAAAAAGAGCAAAAGAGTAAACAGGAAGGAGAGGAGGCACTGTGGATCACCTTAGAGACTGGAAATGGCTCCACACAGGGTTGTATAGAGACCCCATCTCAGGGAGAGAATGGACAAGGATATGATAGAAGGCATCCTTAGGATGGCAGAGAAAGGGAGTTATTGTTGATGGGGACCTGAATATGCCAGATGTTAACTGGAGCACCTTTGCTGTAGCCACATCCAAGAGCAGGGCCATTCTCCATGCCCTACATGGGGCATGCCTCAGACAGCTAGTGTTGGAACCCACTCATGAGGGAGTAATCTTAGACCTGGTACTCTCAAATGGGGACAGAGAGATCTCAGATCTAGAAGTGGGTAGCCAATAGCCATCTGGAAACAAGTGATCACCAAACAGTGTGGTTCACGATAAACTCAGCTGCAGAGTTAAGCCATACAAAAGTGAGGGTACTGGACTTCAGGAGGGCTGACTTTGTCAAAATGGGAGAGTGCCTCAGAAAAGCACTAGCAAACAGGCAAGAAGGAGGGGTGGAACAACAAATGGGAAACATCAAAACTGCCATCACAGAGGCAACAAGCTTTTGTGTGAAGTAAATAAACAAATCAAAATGAAAGAAAAAGCCACTATGGTTCTCAAAAGAGGTGGCGGGGAAGGTTAGGGAGAAAAAGATAGCATTTAGGAAGTATAGGAACCACAGAGGTGCAGGACAGATAACTGTACCACTTAAGGCAGAAGGAAGCAGAGAAGGCAGTCAGAATAGCAAAGGCCCAAACTGAGGAAAAGACAGCCAACTCAGCTAAGAAGGGGATAAACCTTTTATAGGTACATTAGGGATGTAGAAAGACAAAGAGAGGATAGTGAGGCTGAATAGAATGGACGGTGGGTGGACAGAGGGACAGTGAAAAAGCAGGGATACTGATCGAATACTTCTGCTCAGTATTCACAAAAAGGAGGAGGAGATACATAATCCAATTTAATAGAAGCACTCTGGATAGGGGATCGATCCCAGTCCTTTCACAGAAGAAAGGATTCTAAAGAACTCCAAAACTGAAGGTGGACAAAGCAATGGGGCCTGATGGGATTCACCCAGAATTCTAAAAGAATTAAGGGGAGAACTAGTAACACCACTGACTGCCCTTTTTAACAAATCATAGGAGGATGGTGTGGTACCTGAGGACTGGAGGAGGGCAGATGTAATTCCTCTTCACAAAAGTGGGAGCAAGACAGGGGCAGGAAACTACAGACCTGTCAATTTGATCTCAGTGGTAGGGATATGATGGAATCACTTCTGAAGGAAAGAATTGTTGAGTACCTAGAGGCCAGTGGGGCACAGGACCCAAGGCAGCATGGATTCACAGCGGGAAGATCATGTCAGATGAATCTAATTGATTTCTTTGACTGGGTGACCAAAGTAGTAGACCAGGGAGGGACTGTGGACATGACCTACCTAGACTTTAGCAAGGCATTTGACACAGTCCCACACAAAAGATTAATAAACAAATTAGCCAGCCTGGGAGTGGGTCCCAGGGTGGTAGCCTGGGTAAAACACTGGCTGGACAACAGAACACAGAAGGTAATAGTAAACAGAGCCCACTCTGAAGAAAGGGGGGTTACTAGAGGGGTACTGCAGGGTTCAGTACTATGTCCAATCCTTTTTAATGTCTTTATAATTGACATTGCAGAGGGACTGGAAGGAAAAGTATGCCTCTTTTCAGATGACACAAAGGTCTGCAACAGGGTTGATACACAAGGGGGGTGGTAGAAAGGATGAGAAGGGACTTGGCAAGACTGGAGGAATGGTCAGAAGTATGGCAGCATGGATTCAATGCAAAGAAATGCAAAATAATGCACCTGGGAAACAAAAACCCAGGGGAAGAGTACACAATGGGGGGAGAGAAGGTAGTGACAACAACAAAAATGGAAAGGGACCTGGGGGTAATCATATCAGATGACCTCAAGGTTAGCAAGCAATGTGAAAAGGCAGTAGGGAGGGCTGGGATGTGTAGGGAGAGGCATCACCAGCAGAAAACAGGAAGTAGTTATCCCTCTGTACAGACAGTCGGTGAGGCCCCATCTAGAGTACTGCATCCAGTTCTGGAGACCCCATCTCCACGAGGACATAGACAGGATGGAGGCAGACCAGAGAGGGCAACTAAAATGATGCAGGGTCTGCAAGAGAAGTCATCTGAGGAGAGAGTAAAGGAGCTTAATATGTATACCCTTGAGGAAAGGAGGGAGAGGGGGGACATGACAGAAACTTTTAAGTCCTCAGTGGAATCAACAAAGTTCAAGAGGGAAGCATCTTTCAGAAAAAGAGATGTGCAAGAACAAGGGGATATAATTTGAAGATAGAGGGGGAATGGCTCAGGGGCAATGTGAGGAAGTATTTTTTCACAGAGAAGGTGGTGGATGCAGGGAACCGTCTTCCTGAGGAGGTTGTGGGGTCTAAAACTGTGGGAGAATTAAAGAATGCATGGGACAGACATAAGGCAATTCTTGTGGTGGGTAGGAAGAAATAGGCTGTCGGTTAACTAGGATCTGCAGCTTATCCAATAGGTAGGGAAATGGGCAAACTAGGTTGGCCAAGCAGTCCTTATCTGCCATCAAAGTCTATGTTTCTATGTTATTGAGTCTCAGAATTAAGACCTTTAGGCGGGGCTGTTTCAAAAGGCTCCACATCAATAAGGAATTGTACAGAGGAAGGACTTACAGGCATGAGTACATTGGGTACAAATAAGTAGGCTGGGTGAGTACAATAAACCCAGAAGACATTTGAAAATAAACCTAGCACATACAATACATAATAATACTGATATTAAGTGTTAGGGTATCATCTGCATATTGAAAATATTGACATTAACTTTACAAATTTACAATATATGTCACCTAGAGCAAGCAGATATTAACAACCTCACACATAAGAACCACTTCAGTGGCTCATTGTAGTGACTTTTTTAATTTAGGGGTGAATGGGGTTTAAACAGTTTGCCTACTACAGACCCCCTGTTGGGCCCTCTGGCAACATGATATAACATAAATATTTAATCTAAATGTCAGGTACTTATCTAGGTATTATTAACTCATTACCTCCAATAGCTTCATATGAAGTCTGAAATATCCATTGTTTACCTGACACAAAATGGCTGCCCAGGTAATAATGAGTTAAAGCTAATTTGTAGATTTACCAAATATTGGCACGTCTACCCAAAACAGTCACCTCTTTCTCCTACTTACTGTATAATTTTTTTTTTTATTTTATTACTTGGATATACACCTTTGAACAAAAATGCTCTTTTACAAAGGTTCCTTATCAATAAAAACAAATATTTACAATATGTCTATAGTGTTCACATATTCATTGAAAAACAAGCAATAAAAACATGAAGTAGGTAATAGAACTACCAGGGTACAGAAATCAGAGGTTACATCATGTGGCATGGGCGTACACAGTAGTATACCTGTACATAGTTAGCAGCCGTGTTGGGCATTGTCTGGGGATTTCTGCGTAGTATGGCACAGGAAATCATAGACTAGTACATGAGCAAGAGGTCAAAGAGGTGTTTAGTTAGGGGTTGTTGTGGTGATGGTGATTAAGTGCTAGTGTGTGGAGTGTCTTTTTGGAAGAGGCAGCCACAGTTGGTGCCAGGTAGGAGTACTTTTTGTAGCTCCTGTTTGAATACTCCCAGTTTAACAGGTGGCTGTTGTGATACTTGCAGTTCGTTAAGCCATTTAAGGGATCTGGTGGCAAGGAGAATTTGCTAAACTTGTTCTGCTAAAGGCACTGCCAGGAAACCACATTTATTTTATTTGGAAAATGTTTCACCAGGAAAGACAACATGAGCTGTAAGCAGCTTGTTTCCAGAAGCATCCGGGGGCAAGAGTTGGGAGAACAAGCAAGCACATAGGAATACAAGAACAGTTTCTAAAACAAAACAGTGTAGTGCAATTACAGAGCAGAAATAACCCAGACCAACCAGCCAGGGTAAACAAAACCATATTCGGATACAGCATACATTGCAACAACCCAAGAGCAGGTGATCCAGTAAGGTAAAGGTTAGAGGATGGATAACACATTTGAGGTGCTAGAAGTAGTAGGCTGAGCACAAGATTCAAGTGCTATTGTATACCCAAGGGAGGCAGTTATAAGACAAGTGGGAAGTGGGACGGGTGGGAATGGAAGAGGAGAGACAGGGACAACCAAGATCTGTACCCATCCAGATTGCTGAGAACCCTGCAAGAGGGTTTGGGACCAGGCAGACAGGGACGGGAGAAACAGAGTGGAGTGGTAAAGAAGAGAGGGCAGGGCAACAGGAGGGGAGGAAGGGGGTAAGAAAGAAGGGAGATGGGCAGGCGATGGATTTGAAAGTGTGGGGAAGGGAGAGGGAGAGAGAGAAAGAGACAATCTACACCCCGTCAGGATGCAGAGAACCCTGCCAGGGGTTCAGGATTAGAAAGTGGGGGGAATGAAGAGGGTAGTAGAGTGGGAGTTAAGACATCCCCCTTCAGGATGAAGGCAGAGAACCCTGCAAGGGGGACAGGACCAGGCAGAAAAGGTGGGAGAGAAGGGGTCAGGGAGGAGAAGTGAGTGGCAGATGACCGGAGGGGAGAAGAGGATCAGAATTGGGAGGCTGGAGAAAATAGGGGTAAACTAGGAATGGAAAAGGAGAGAGCATCAGTAGGGAGAAGAGGGGGTTGTGGGGAGAAGGACAGCCATAGACTGTCGAAATAGCACAGTGGCTTGTGGATGGTAGTAGAGTGTCAAAATGGCGCAATAGGTTATGGTAGAGGGTGGGAGGAGGGGGTATAATTAGGAGGTAGCATATGAGGAAGTAATCAGAGGAAGGGTTCAGTTAGGAGACAGGAGGTAAGTCATGGATAGAGGAATAGGGGATAGTGCACAAGGGATTGGGAGGGTTGTGAAGGTGGGGCTAAGAACAAGTACAGTTAGGAGAATAGAAGTAAAGTAGGGCTAAAGGATAATGCGCCAGGGTGGGGAGTGTTGAAGGGGGGCTAAGACAAAGTGCAGTTAGGGGAATAGAAATTGTGAAGGGCTAAGGAAATTGAAGATGGGAAGATTAGAAGATGACTTGCCCTGCTTCTGGTAGGGTAGGGACTTTGGGCATGTCTTAGGAGAGCTTGCAGGCCTGGGAGTGGGGGGTGGTTAGACCCATGAGGGCTTTCATACCGATGAGGATACGATGGGTCTCGTATTTTATTCTGTTGTGCAAGGGGAGCCATTTGTGGGGAATAGAGTGAGCATGTGAGTATGTATTAGTTTATTCATATAAAGTGGCAGGCTTTATCTCAGGATTAACCGAACCCTATTTAACACAGTGTAAGAGGCAGTCACATAAGCTATCAGGCCATAATCCACTATGGGGAGGATGGAACTTGTGACTAACACTCGTTTGGCTTCTGAGGTGAGGTTATGTCTCTGCTTATTAGAGAGCTCCCAGTTTCCTGTTAATGCTGCAGACTATTGATCCCGTGTACCACAAATGTAAGTGTCTGGTCAATGATTTACCCTAGGTATTTGAATGTGTTTACCTGTTCTAAAGTTTCTCCCTTTACAATATGGATGTTGAGTGGATCTACCCTAGCCCTCTTAGTAGAAAAGAAAGCATTGTCTTGGTCTTCTTATAGTTGAGCACTAGCTTATTCTGCTGGAACCATTTCTAGAGGCATAAGCTGTGCTAAAGACCATAGCTAGTGTTTCTTGGCAGGGGCTACTTGTGCATATGACTGCATCATCCACGTATAGTATAACCCTAGAGCTAGGGACAGGCTTCAGGAAGGTTGTTTATGAAGAGGCTGAACAGTAGGGATCTGAGGATGGAGCCTTGCAGCACTCCAGTTGTTACAGGTCTGGTGTCAGATTTCACCCCACTGATCTTGCTGCATTGGGATCTGCCTGAGAGGTAGTTTTTAAACCAGAGTGTAGTGTCAGTAGAGAGGCCTAAGGTGGTGAATTTGTTTAGTAGAAGTGCATGATTGACTAACTCAAAGGCCTTGGTTAGGTCTGTGTATATTGAACCCATCAAATGTCCTTTGTCAAGAGAGTTATGTAAAAAGCTGGTATAGTCAATCAGGGCAGCGGAGGAGCTATGCAGCTTGTGGAATCCATGCTGCTGTTCACATTGAAGTTTTTATTTGCTGAGGTATGTGACAAGTTGGTCTGATACCATGTTCTCCAGTGCTTTGGACACTGATAATATGAAAGCCAGCGACAATGACCAGTACACAGGGTCGGTCTTCGTTGATCTGAACAAAGCTTTCTGATTTGTGGACCACAGCTTTCTCTCAACTCTCTCTCCCGCTTCATATATCCTGGATGTAGTTTCCTGGGTAGACAGCTACCTCTCAAATAGATCTCACAGGACAACCATTAAAGGGTACTCTCAAATGTCTGCCAAATTAATTGTGGTGTCCTGAAGGGTTCTATTTGAGGTCTTCTTTTTCTCACTCTTCATTAATAATCTCCCAAAATCTGTTTAAATGCCAAGATAGTTCTCCATGCCGATGATGCTGTTCTATACTGCAGTGATAAAACCCCAACACCATGCTCTCAAACCTGCAAACTGACTTCTTAGGCTCCACTCTTGGTTCCTTCACAGAAACCTGGTTCTTAACTCTAAAAAGCTAAGTATGTGCTCTTTGCAGGCCCCAGGAAAAATGTAAAATTAAACCTTACCCTCTCTGACCTTCAGGAACAGTATCAATAAGTTGAATACTTTAAATATCTGAGCTTGGTTTTGACCCACCTTACTTTCCAAGTACACTTTACTAATCTTATCAAGGAAATAAACATGAGGTTAGGACTGCTATTCCGAATCAGAAAATTCCTCCTCTCAGCCTCGAGATCTCGCCTTGCCTGCACCTTACTCCTTACCCTTCTTGAATATGGCTCCACAGCCTACTCCTCCTTCCCCTCATCTGTTCTTTTTTCCAAACTCAGAACCTCATACAACAACATCACTTGTTTCATTACAGGCCTCCTGTGGTCCACTTATCACTGTTCCCTCTATCCACCTCTCACGTGGCTACTTCTCAAAGGAAGGTTTCAACTTAAAACACTTCTTTTTCTATACAAGGTTTATCTGAACATGTTGCCACAAAGTGTTTGGGACCTTTTCCCAACGCCCCTAAGCTGCACCAGAGGAAGCACCAGACAAATTTTTGAGGTTCCCTTCCTTGATACCACACACATGCTAAAACTCCATCTGCTTTCAGGGTGTGAAGCTCTACAACAATCTGCCTTCTGGCACCCAGTCCTGTGGCTCCATCCCCTTATTTATGGACTCTGTCAAATTATCCTCCTGGAAATGATTGTAGGTGCCCCCTGCTTAAGTTTTCATATAGCACTAGTATGGTTCCTTTTCCTCTTCCTCAAGGAAACCCCATACTTTGCCTCCTTTTCTGCCATCTACACCCGCCTCCTTCTGTCCTCTGCCCCTCTTTCAGCTATATGTCTATTGTCTCATTCTTTCCTCCCCTGCCTCCCCTCCTCCCTGTTTACTTTCATCATTGAGATATTCATGACTACCTCAATTTTAATTCACATTTGTTGTTAATATGGTCATTTAGCTTTTGTATTTTGTGCTATATTTGTTGTATATACTCTGTAACCCGGACAACTGTGAAAACAGACATGTTTGTTCACACTCTTTCCAGTATAAAATAAACTTGATTGATTGATTGACAGAGGTGAGAGGATGGATACTGGTCTGTAGTTTGTGACTAAGGTGCAGTCTCCATTTTTATGGATGGGAGTGACTAGGGTGTTTTTCAATACATTAAGTAACTGTGAGTATCTTAGGGAGAGGTTAAATAGTTTGGCCAAGGGGATGCAAGCTCATCCAGGAGCAGTGCGGTAATTTCATGTCAATGGTCACTCCCATTCTGGGCTTTCCGAGGACACATTTAACATAGTTGACAGTGTCCCTTACTGAGACAGATTTGAAATAAAATTGTGGCCAGCTATTGTCCTTTTCGGTACCAAGTGATAAGCTGTGGTGTTGTCCTCTGGAGGAAGAACTGCCCTGAGGTCGGTGAATGCTTCATTGAATGTATTTGCAATCTCAGTGGGATCAAGTTTGACAGAACCATTTATATTTAGTATTGTTGGGGAGAATTTATCAGCCCTTCCCAGTAGATCTTTTAAGGATTCCTAGAATGCTTTCTCCAGCAGCTAGTTTGCTGCTCCTTATGGAAATTGGCCTTTGTCTGTCTGATATTCAGTGTGCACCTGTTCCTTGTCACTCTGTATTCTTGCCAGTGCGTGGGTAACTCAGATTCATTGACCTTGTGCCATAGGTTACCCCAACCCTCATTTGGGTGATTAACGACAGTGTAAATCATTCAGCATAGTCTCCTTTAATGACCTCTTTTCTGAAAGGTGCATATATCTGCTGCAGCATTAAAATCATTGATAAAATAGCCTAGGGCTATGTCTATGTTGGTGGTGGAATCCAGCTGGCTCCAGGTTAATTGTACCAGGTGTTGTTAAATGCATTCAGTCCCCTTTATAATATCCCTTTTTCCTGTGTATTGATTGCCATGTTCGTCTTCTAGAACTTGTATTAATTTTTATCAATCGCTTTTTATTTTCTTTGAATTGGTCAAAGGTCTTTTGTTGTTATTTGTCCCAAACTGAGTTTGTTGTTGTAGAGACTTTGCTCTGTTATATTGTAACTCATACATATATTTCTTAATTTGTTTTATATGTTTACTATAATCTTTGTGATATGTTTCTGTATAGGATATTAGTCTATGTAACTGTTTCCTTAATGTCAGATAGTCCAGATATGTTTGTGTTACTTTCCTTTCAGCTCTTTTTTGGAAATAAGTTTTAAAATTCATTTTCATTTCTTCCCACCAGTCTGTGTGTCATATAGACATTGTACTGATAAGCAGACTTGCCAAATAACAATTATTCTTTTGTTTACCTCATCCGACTCTAACCAGGTAGCACTTAGTTTCCAGGGGCCCTTCCTCAGGTTTGGGTATCCACCCCTGAAATTCTCAAGAATAGTGTCATGAGATCAGAGAAGGCTACATTTTCTACGTATACCTTGTTAATTCTTAGGGGTTGGGACAAAAATACAAAATCTACTCTTGTGTGATGTGTTCCTCTATGTAGGTATAACCCCCATGTGGATGTAAAGACCTATATGCATCTTTTAATTGTGCATTTTGTACAGTATCTTTCAGTGCATTCGTAGCACAAAAAAGGATTTCTGTCTTTAATCCTCTATCAGTTTGGTGTAAATTGCAATTAAAATCCCCCATATGACTGCCCTTGCTGTGTGCAAATAAGGCTGGATGCTCCTAAATAAAGCCACTCTTTGGGCTATTGTTTGGGGGGGGCATATGTGTTAACTAATCTATATCTGATTTCCTCATCTTGAATATCCAATAGGAGAACTCTACCTGGTTCTAAATCTATCAGTCTGGTGACTTTCAATGATGGATTGGAAAACAGTATCCCCACCATGTCACAGGCTTCCTGTCCTTGTGACCAGAAGGATGGCCCTTTGGCTCATAGTTTAGTAGTGTCTGCAATTTCTCTTAATGTTTTCAGCCTAGTATCCTGTATGCACAATATATCCATATTATGTCTCATAGGTTATTACTGTTCATCTTCTATTGGGATTCTTTATGCTGTTTACATTAATGGTGAGAACCTGTAAGGCTACCTTAAAATTAAAGAGAAGGAATAACACATGACTATGTTATTACTGTTGAGATCTCGTTACCCACTTTTTCTTTACATTATCACCTATGGCATGATCTTCTAGACCTGAAGGCTGATCTTTTGAGAAGGATGCTATTGAAGAAAAATCTGATTCTGAATCTTTCTTGTCCGTGTCAATTGATTGGTTTCTTTCCTGAAATGCCTCATATTTACTTTTTAATGGGATCTTCATTTTCCTTTTTAAGGTTTTCCTCTCTATTTCTCTTTGGGCTCTGTTTTGCTCCCATTTTTTGTTCTTGGTTTTTTTTTGTAGGTAACCATTTTAAACATTGGTTCAGGTCTAGGTTTGGGGAGGGGGTGGTCTCCTGTTCCTCACTTTCTCTGGGTTCCAGTATGACTCTTTCTTCTGGTGCACTTTCAGCTATATTCCCTTCTCCTTCTACCTGTTGCTCTTTAGTTAATCCTTTTTTTTTTTTTTTTTTTTATTTTCTATTTTTGGCCTCCGCGCCTCTCGTCGACCATCGACTCTGGTCACGGACCCCTGGAACCCCAACCACCGGATATTGCTGTCTCCCGGTCATCCCTGGCTTACCCCCCAGAGAGTGAGGCCGCGGCTCCGACCCCAGATATCAGGACCGCGGAACTGTGACTGGTTGGGGAATGGCCCGTGGTCAACAGGTGAAAGGTGCGCGTCACCGAGACGGGGGAAGGCGTTTTTGTTCCTCCCCTTTAAGCAGGATGGGATGTGCAACGACGGCCAGCCACCGCCCCATCCTGAGAGCTCTGTTATGCCTCGACGGGGAAGGCACCCAGCCTCCGCTAGGTGCCGCCGTATGCGGCTGCAGCCCCTGCCTCCCCCAGGGAAGGAGAGCCGCCCATGGGATGCTCAATCCTTCCCAACCCGGCCAGTCCTCCGACGACCCAGGTCTGTTCCCGAACCCGGGTCGCCGGTGTCGCAAGCGGAAATCCAACTGCTGCACCGACGGACCAGCCCTGCTCTTTAGTTAATCCTGTAATATCCTGCTGTACTTCCTCTTTTGCCTGTGTATTCCCCCTGTCTACATGGATGTAGACTGACCTTCAAGTGGGTCTTGTGGAAGGGGTATATGTTTTTGATTATCCAGTTCTTGTCCTTCTTGTGTTTGTTGCTCCTGGTTTGCTACAAAAATTTATTTCATCCTCCTTTCAGAAGCTTGAGCCCAACCTTTTATTTTGTGCTTTCATGACCAAGGCTTCATGTGGTGTACTATCTGCCATATTGTGGGAGGTCCATGGATGCCGTTACATAAGAATGACCTTTTCCTTTACACAGATTGCACCAGAAATACAAGATGCAGCGGTATGTCCTGTATCTAAACAATGAGTGCATTTGGGAGTATCACATGCATTACTTAAGTGTAGTCTTGAACCATATTTGTGACAAGACTTGGGTTGTCCAGGGTAAAACAGTGAGCCTCTGTTCCTCCTTAAATAAAAACAACTGGGTAGGTAAAGAATTCCTGTATTGGACATTATCAGTTTCACTTTAACTCTCCAAACTCCCATCCAGATCTGCATTATGGGGTGGGGTTCTTCAGTACTTCACACAGTTTTTTTAGCCAAAACATGATATCTGTTATGCTAACCCCCTCATTTTTAAAGAGAATAGTTAATGTTCTGACTGCTGGTTTGGTGATGGGAACTGCAAGGAAAGGTGACCACAGTGGTATATCTTTTAGGCCATTGTACTTAGTCCAAAATCTGTCAAATGCTTTACATTAAGCGCACATCATAATTATATTCATCAGTATGAGTAAGTGCAAACACCTCAGAGGCATAGAATATCAAATAAATCTTAAGTAGTGCTCATCCAATATATACCCTGTCTGTTTTTTTCCTAGGCCTCCTTTGTACATGAGTCTTATGGCATTCCTATGTGGTGTTGGCCTCCTTTATTTTTAAAAGATCTGATATCCTTAAAAGTGGTTTATACCTCTTTTGTAAGTTTAGCTCTTGCAAAATCTGGGCTCCTAGGCCAATACTTAAGTTAATTGCTTCATTATTACGTGTTCTCGATGGGTCTACACTTTTGTTTGACATTCTGTTCTTGGCTGCAGGCTGGAGGCTCGCAGTATTTCTTTGTTCTGATGCATCTGTATTCCTATTTCTCTGTGGAACCTCAATATGTGTACTTTTGGGGACCTGGGAGCCAATATTTCCCAAAATTCTCTCATTTTGTATGTCCTCTGTATTCCCCACACTGATGTTCCCATCCTCTGTTACTTCAATTATATCTGTAGGTTCTACATCATTTGTAAGAGTATTGTGAATCCCTGTCATTTCTCTTACAGGAGATAAAATAATTTTACCTGTGGGTGTGATCTCTGTGTTTGTAAACTGTGCTACTGCTGGGTCCTTAGGATCAGGTGTCCAAGAACCATCCTTTTCTAGGACCCATTACTCACCTTGTAGCACCTTTGCAGCTGTCCAGTCCTCTGTACTGCATTGCTTTTTTATGTTTAAACCTGTGCAGCCTTCCTGCCACTGATTACTAACCCCCAACTTTTTTTTCTTTGTTTTACCATCAGTTGGGACCTCACCCATGTTGCTTGTGGGTCTCATTTTTGGAACCATTGGCTTTCATCAGGTTTAAAGTTGCCATGCCAGCAGAAGCAGCGATACTGGATGCTACCACACAATTTAATTATTCTGTTTCTGCTTGGAAAATTCTCTCCTCCTCTTCTATTTGCCGTAGTAGAGCTTGCTTCTTTTTTCTAATCGTACTTGCAAAGTCGCTTCTTTTTCCAGAATATTTAGGCTTATGGATTCCTGGGTTTGCTCCTCACAACTGGAAATCATGATCTCCTCATTCTCTGTTTCCATAGCCTGACCTGTAGTATGATACCCAGATTGCTCCTGCATCGCATCGGTGAAAATGTTTACTTCCATCAGTAAATTCTCATCTGTCAACAAGTCCTGTGAGTACAGACTTTCTTTTTGTGAAAAGTTAATCTTCTTCTCCATCACGGTCTCTAGTTCTGTGGAGGTAATGGAGGAGACCTGCTCCCTTGCCTCCCGTATGTCCTCACTCCTTCGGTCCGGACCCAAAGTGGCCATCTTGCCAGACAGCCAGAATCTCCCCCTACAGATCAGTAGGGGAATTTCCCCAGTGCCCTGGTCAAATTTTTCCCACTGACTGAAAATATGACCACCAACAGCTTAATTTTATTTTCCAATGAAAAAGATGTTCCAGGACTGGAGGGCAAGGGATGATGTTGGAGGGAGGGTGATTCAGAGGAAACATGAAGAAGAATTTCTTCACAGAAAGGGTGGTGGACAAGTGGAACACCCTGCCTGAGGAAGTGGTGGGGGATGAAACAATCACAAGATTTAAGAATGCATGGGATAGACATAAGTGAATCCTGGAGGTCATTGGTAAGGGGCAACAGGCTTTTAGAAAAACTTAAAGTGATCTTACAAGCTCAAATAGGCAGACTGGGTAGGCCATAGGCCCTTATCTGCTGACAGTATCTATGTATCTGTTATCTGGTTTAATTGCAGTTGGTTACCATTTGTGTCCCCCTCCCATGACAAGGCTGAAAATAGACAGAACTGACCAGCTCTCTTCTCTGAGTCAACAAAAAATAACGAAAGAAACAAATATAGACTGCAGCACCTGAAATTCTATGTGTTACCTCTTCAAGAGTCAGGGTCAAAATCCATCTCTTCTTCTGTTCTCTGTGGAATTTCTTTCATGATTTTGGCCACAGGTTTGTCTTGTGCCTTGGGGGTCACTGCAAATAAATGTTTGGCCACCATATTGCTCCCATCATTTTGTAGGGTAAATCAAGCTGAAAGGCATGTTAAGTTCTCTAGGTTTCCTCTTTCTGCCATTGAAACTTTTTTGCTTATGGTAGTTGCTAGAACTTAAGTCCAAGAACATTAAAACTGTGTTACCATCCAACTTCTGGTTAATAGGTTTATAACTAGGAAAATGAGCCAAACGGCTTGAAAAGCCTTATACAAGTGAGTCACATATCAGTGGAAATGTCTCGTTCTAATGTTACCCATGTAAATAGCCGAGGATTATTTTAACATTTCCATCATTCCACTCAGCACAACTGCTTCTGGTAAAGCACTCCATGTTGCCACTATTCTCTGGTTAAACCACATTCCTCACCTTCTAGTTTTGTAAAAATATACTTAAAGTTGCAAACAATGTGATGTGTTGGGTCTCTTAGTATTTCTTTTTACTCAGTCCAGAGGTTTCTCGAATATACTCATTGTGGGATGCCTTGTACATATAGCACAAGTCATCTCCTAATTTTCTGTAGGTCAGGGAAAACATACCAAGTTCAGTTAGCCTATCCCCATATGCTTTATTAACTCCTTTAGTAGCTTTTCGTTGTACCCTTTCCATCAGTTTCACAGTTCCCACATTTTGTGACGATACAAAAGGGATAGCAGTGCTCCAGTACAGGCCTCACCAGAATGGAATACAGTGGGATTATTACTTTGGAATCTCTGCTTTTGAGATGTCTAAAAATGCAACCTATGATCTTATCACTTTTCTTTACCTCCTTTGCATGATTGTCAAAATGCAATGTATTATTGATAATTACGCTGAAGTCTTTTTTGTTTTCTATACATTGCAGATTTTCGTTGCAAATTTTATATTCTGCATTAATGCTTTTATGACCAAAGTGCACTACCTTACACTTTTCTACATTGAAAATCAACTTATGTTGTTTAGCTCATTCCTGTAGGTTTGATAATTCTATTTTAAATTTATCTGAGACCCCTTTAGTATTTATGATTGCCCCAATTTTCATATCATCTGCATATTTACAGAGCCAAAAATTCACTGAGGTTTTCATAGATGTAACAAATATACTAAATATGGTGGGACCCAAGATGGATCCCTGAGGCACCCTGCTTGTTACACTACCCCAGTTGGAGAAATTCCTCCTAATACATACTCTTTGACATCTGTCGCAGAGCCATGATTCAACCCATGTGAGTAGCTGTAAGTTAAAGCTGAATTCAACTCAAGCTGACCCGATGGCACTGAGGATTGAGGTGCTTGGATGCCCTACCTTGTGCTACGCTGGTGACCCGGGTTCGGGAGTGACCTCAGGTGCCAGCATGGGGGGAGCAGGATCCATATCCATATAGTACCATTTTCTCTTTAACAAATCCCTCCATAATGTTTCCACGTATCGAGGTGACACTAAGGGGATGGTAGTTTTTGCCATCCTGTTTGTCTCCTTTTTTTTTAAATGGGGCTGACATTGGCTTCTTCCCACTAAGAGATTACTTTGCCTTCTTATAGAGAGGTGTTAAGTGAAATACAGTAGTTAAAGGTAATTTAAGTTAATTAAGGTAAGGTAAGTTAAGGCAATTATGTCAACAAGTTCTTTGAGAAATCTGGGATGCATGCCATCCAGACCTGCTGCTTCATTAATCTGTAGGTTTTTGAGTTTTTTCTTAACTTCTTTTTCTGTTAAATATCTTATGTGATCTTTTTCACCACATCTAGGTCATGAAAATGTTTTATTATTTCCACCTTGTTGATAAACACTTAGAAATAGTCACTAAATTTATATGCCATCCTTGACTCTTCTTCAATGACAGTATCCCCATCTCTCAATGGGCCAACTGATTTTTGACCACCTTTTAGGCTACCACTATAACTGAAAAACTGTTTTTGTTGTCTTTAGGTAAAGTAGCTAGTCTTAGTTCTGCGGCTGATTTAGATATTCTATTTCATTTTTTTACAACTTCTTGATAAGTCAGTGTCTTTTTACCTGAATTGCAGCTTTAAGGATTGCATGTCTTTGGAGTACCGAGCCTATCTTAATCAGCAATGTATGGGATGCTGAGTCTTGTTCTTTCTGAGAGGGGAGGTAATGCAACAGCATTTCTGAATCACAATTTGTAAAAAGTGCAATTCTGTACCATAACAGTGGTCCTTTGAGAGATTCTCCTCTATTGAGCCACACCTTTAGAACTGTAAGTCCTTGGCATCAGGACAATTCAGAAACTTGCTTGCCAGGGGCCACTCACATTGATGTACATCAGTGACATGTATATATCATTGGCAGCCCATCTGTTCCTCAGTTCTCCACCAGAGACAAGCTTGGAGGATATCCACTGGCAGGGACCAGATGGCTTGAACCAGGTGCACTGGTGAGAAAATTTATTTATTTATTTTAATTTTGGTGACGGGTAAATCCACAGAGACAATTACAGTCCCTTTTTCTGGGTTGTCCCAGGGTCTAAATAAGTATAGAAATAGTGCAAATAGTACAGGGAAGTATAATAACACAGCAAGAATTGTCATTCAGTAAAACAATAATTATAATAAAATTTGAAATGCATGTAAAAATAGAGTAAGCAAAATCATAAATTGCTAGACATCTACAATTGAGAACTGAGGGTAATAGAACCTACAGCAGGAAGTTATACTGAGGAAGGGGAAGGGGGAAGTGGCAAGGGACAAGAGGTAAAGAGGGCAAGGTTCAGGGTTAGGCAGGAGAACGGAATGTAAAAGGGCAAGCACGGGTGTGTCATCAGTGGAAGCAGGAACAGGATGTAGGGGCTAAGAGAGAGGCAGACAGATTAGACTGGAACACAGGAAGAGAGGAACATGACAGGACAGTGGGGGAAAGACAGTTCCAGTCAGATACAGCAGCAAATGAGAAAGACCTCCTGGAGATGGCTAGATGCAGAGTGGGAGTGACAAGAAGGGGAAGCACGACAGAATAGAGGGTGCAAGGTGGTTGCCTGAGGTGTATCAGTTCACTATGGCATGGAGGCGTAAATTTGTGGACAAGCTTAAACATAAGACACAAGGAAGAGTACCTCAATTTAGCTTTTTATGGTAACCAGCCAAGAGAGAAGAGGACATCACAGTGGTGTGCATGGGTGTTAGCCCCCAAGGCAAACCTTCCAACTCTATGGTAAGCCTGGGAGAGGAGTGGCAGGGAGGGGGAATTAGTGGAAAGCAGCGGTGGAGCTCCATAGGTTAGGGAGGGGAATAAGAGACGTGGAGGCAATCTTTAGGCAGGAGACGGAGGTGAGGTATGGACAGATATGATAGAGCAGTCCTAATTTCTGATTCAGAGATTTAACAATGTTGGAGACATGGATGTTGAAGGAGAGTGTTGAGTCCAAGGTGAAGCCCAGGTATTTAAAGGAGTGGACTGCTTCTAAGGTATCACCCTTGAGAGATATAATGAGGAAGGAGAGTTGACTTTGAGGTGGAACAATGGAGAATAGATACATTTGTTGTTTTTTGTATTATAATAATAAAAATTCATTTGTTTAAGTGCCTTTCAAATTTCAAGGCGCTGTACAATTCACATAAAACAAACAACAATACATACAATATAAAATCAAAAAGTACGAAAATGTTTTCCCCATAAGAAAGTCTTAAGTGCCTGCTTATAATTCCCCACCATCCTGCACTCCCGAAGCTGATGGGGCAGAGAATTCCAGAGGGTAGGTGCCACAAACCCAAAGGCACACACACCAGATGATTTTAAGTTAACCCTCAGAATCTCCAGCAACCCCTCATCAGCCAAACGGAGCTATCACGAAGGGGTGTAAGGAACCAGGATCTCTTTCAAGTAATCGGGACCTGATCTGTGTAGTGGTTTGTAAGTCAAAAGACCTACTTTAAAGGTGATCCACCATTGTATAGGCAGACAGTGCAGATCATGCAGCACAGGGGTAATATGAGATCTTCTAGATGCCCCAGTCAACAAACGTGCTGCCACATTCTGCACTAGCTGTAAGCAGCAGATAGCAATCCCAGAAAGCCCTAGGTAAAAGGAGTTGCAGTAATCAAGGCGCGATGTCACAAAGGCATGGACCAAGACAGGCAGGTAGCTGAACGAAACAAGGTGCCTTATCCTAGCAATGTTCCTAAGATGATAAAGGGCCAGCTTGATGACTGCCAATACCTGATGATGAAGAGTCAGACCATCGCTGCACCACTCCCAGATTACGCACCCATTCAGAGGTGAGAATCTGGGCCCCCAGGACTAAACCGAAGGGAGCCCAGTCCTGACCCTCTGCCCTATGACCCGGGTCCACAACCAAAACCTCAGTCTTTCCTGGGTTCAACTTTAGACCGCTGGTATTCATCCAGTCTTGGATTTCTATGAGGCAACTGTTCAGTACAGAGATAGCACTAATCTGGTCGGGAGCAGAAGATAGGTAGAGCTGGGTATCAGCAGCATAGCAATGAAACCTCAGCCCATACCATCTTACAGTGTCTGCAAGGGGTAGCATATATACTGCAAATAACATGGGAGACAGCACTGAACCCTGAGGTACCCGACAGGGCAGTGAGAAAGCCCCGATGAAAATAAATCCAAGACAACTCTCTGTATTCTACCAGTGAGTAAAGATGAAAACCATCTGAGGACTGTACCAGATAGCCCGCAGATAAACCTCAGATGTTCAAGCAGAACCCCATGATCCACAGTATCAAAAGCTGATAATAAATCCAGGAGAACCAAGATAGAATGGTGTCTCTGATCTCTCGCCATCAGGAGATTATTGAGCTCCAGAACCAGAGCAGTCTCAGTACCTATGCCTCTTATGAAAACCCGATTGGAGTGGTTTGTATAAATTATGGATGGTTAAATGGTTTTCCAGTTGAGCAGCCACAACTTTCTCAATAACCTTCCCCACAAAAGGGAGGTAAGAGATAGGCCTGTAGTTTTTTAGGTTCTTCAGGTCTAAAGAAGCTTTCTTCAGAAGGGGGGTCATCCCCCCTTCAGGGAGCTAGGGAACTCACCCAAATCCAGAGAGCACCAGACAATCTGAGCTAAGACCGGGCCGATAATATCACTACAACCCAAGATCAGGGAAGTAGGGCCTGGATCTAAACTACAGCATGTGGGATACATCTCCTGGACAATCCGCATAATATCTATGAAATCCAGCAGGTCAAAGGTACTCCAGGAAACTCTGGGCTCTGTGACAAGGCACCGATCAACAGCAACCTCCTTAGAGTGAAGTTGGTGGCACTCCCGCCTGATGTCAGCCACCTTGTTCGCAAAGAAGCGAGTGATCTCATCGTAATCAATTTGTGAAAAGACTTGATGGAACTGCTGACAGACTGGGTTGCACAGCCTGTCAACAGTTCTGAAGAGTTGAACCGGTCGATTCCGTGCAACAGAAATTTCCCTGGACAGGAATTCTGCCTTCTTACGGGAAATTTCTGTTTGGTAGAGTTTATAATGCTCTAACAAAATAAGGTGGTCGGCATCAGAGGCAGTCTTCATACAATGACGCTCTAACCTACGTCCCAATCTCTGCAACTCCCTTAGAGTCCCATCAAACCAAGGAAGGGGCCTCAGGGCGACGCGGGAAGGGACGAATGCGGATAGGAGCAATCAGATCAAGAGCTGAAGATACAGCCCCATTATAGGCTGCAACCAACTGCTCGGGATCTGTGCAAGTCTAATCCAACAACGAGAGGTCAATAACGCCATCAGGTCTTCAGGGACCACATCCCGCAAAGGACGCCACTTGACCAACCCACAGGAACCGACCTGCCCAGGGGGGCCGAAAAATTGAACTCATCTGAGTAGTGGTCAGACCAACTGACTGGTTCCACCACTAAGTCGTATGCCTTGATCCCCAGAAGGAAAACCAAATCACGAGAGTGACCACCTTGCGTAGCTGAGGAAACAACCTGTGTGAAGCCCAGAGATGTCATCACCTGGAGGAAATGTTGACCAAAAGTGAGGATTCGTCATCGACCCAGGCATTGAAGTCACCCAGAACCATCAGTCTGGGTGACTCCAAAGCCATGTCGGCAGCGAAGTCTGCTATTTCCTGCAGGAACAGCTTCTCATCACCTGGTGGACGGTAGATGAGAGCTATCCTGCACCCCACACCAGCTACCATGCTATTAAGAACAAGATGATTATGATTGAACCAGTCCTCAAGGGAAGTGAAGTCAGAGGCAAGCTCCTGGTTGATTTGGTCAATGTGAGGAGACAAACACTAGATGATTGCATCATCTACTTAAAGATGTATGGACACACCACCACAAAAGTGGGGGAGGTCACTAATGAAAAGTGAGAATGATATAGGTCCCAAAATGGAGCCCTGTGGATCACCATGAGTTATGGGTCTTAGCTCGGAGGTGGGAACCATCCCACTTACCTCTTTGGGAGCGTCAGGACAGATAGCTTTTGACCCAGTTCAATGTACTGTTATCCAGACCAAGGACATGTAGCTGATGAAGCAGAAGACCATGGTTCACCAGATCAAATGCTTTAGTGAGGTCAACGAAGATGGCACCTGTGGCAAGACCTTTGTTAATTGCATGAAATATATCAATTGTTGCTTTTATCAGGGCAGTTAGGGTACTGTGATTCCCAAGTCATGCTGAGAAGGGGATAGTAGACAATGGGATTTGAGGTAGTCCTGAAGGTTGTTATAAACTATATATTCTTGGATCTTTACCAATGGGCAGATGATGGAAATTGGTCTATAGCTGTCAACAACAGTACTGGAATCCCCCTTGTGCACTGGAGCTACTACCGCCACCTTCTACTTATCCAGAACAGAGTTAGAGAGGAATGACCAGTTGAATAGGTCACAGACAGGGTGAGCAAGGGCTGAGGCGCCCATCTTGAGAAATTTTGGCTCAAGGGAGTCATGGCCTGGAGAGCTCTATGGATTTAAGTTAAAGAGAAGCTTCTGTACCTCGTTGAGTATGGCCAGTTTCAGGTGGAACTCGGGACAAGCCTTAGGGGTATTAGGAGGAGATGGGAAAATGTTTGGAGATGAGGTGTTATGAAACAGCGAGGTATATTTGTGAAGATCCATAAATAAATTATTAAAGCCGGAGACAATGGAAGCTGAGTTAGTGAGGGAAGAGCCATTGGCAGTGATAGAACTGGGGACTTCTATAGCCTTCCGTTTTACTAGGGAGTTAACTTGCCTCCAGAATTCTTTAGGGTTGCAGAGGTGTTCCGTTTGTAGGGATTTGATGTGATGGCATTTGGCTTTGTGTAGGGAATTTTTGCACTTGTTTCTGAAGTGTCCATAGATTTGCCAGTCTGAATGGAGTCAACTCTTTTTGTAGGCATGCCAAGCTTTATCACGGTGGGACAAGAGCATCCTAATATCCTTGGAGAGCCACAGAGCCCTGATGCCCTTGGACCTACATTTTTTCTGGGGGGCATGCTGGTTAACTATTTGAGTGAAGGTGGATATTAGGAAGTCCAAGGCTTGATTTATATCAGGGAGGGTTTTGATAGGGCACCAATCAGAATTATTGATGGAGGTGATAAAGCTGTCAACATCAAACCTAGACATGTCCCTAACCAGGGAGATCCTAGGAGGCGAGTTAGGACAGTTATTTCTCCACACACAAAAAGTGGGAGAGTGATAACTTATGCAGTCTGAGAAAACATCAGATGCTCTGATCTTCTGTGGGCAATTGGTGACCATCCAATCAAGTGAGAGTGATTACCAGACTTGAGCGTTGATACGTGTAGGGTCCTGGATGAGTTGATGTGGGCTAGAGACAGCAAGCGAGGCATGCATTTTCTTACATCTGGATATAGCCAGTCTAAGTTAAAGTCACCATGGTGTATAAGGTCATGGCTGGGGAGGTTAGCAAGTGAAGCTAGGAGGGAGGGCAGGCCAGTGGAAGCTTGACTGAGGGTAAATATACACACCCAATGATAAGTTTTTTAACATTTCCAAGCGTTAGGGAAATGAAAAAGGATTCAGTGGGAGACAGGGCCCCTTCAGGATCAGGGAGTTCTGTGATGTCTAGATTAGACCTAAAGTAGATGAGTACACCTCAACCCCTCTTTCATTTCCTGTCTTTTCTGATACAGCCTTAACTGGGTAGAGACACCTCTAGCTGTTTAATAGCTGGCTTTAGCCAGGATTCAGATATAAATTAAATGCCGGGTGACATCTGGAGGACCCAGGCCTCTAGTTCAGCCATATTGGGTCGTATGCTTCGAATGTTCACGCGTGCAACTTTCAGACCTTTTATCAGGGGTATGGAAGTTGGAATGTGGGTGGGGGGAGTATGAGATAGGAGGTCCCGGATTATTTATTTTGGTGCCCTTCCCGTAGGGTCAGGGCAGTCTTACAACAAGATAAATGTATACAGCAATTAGGAAACAGTCAACATACAATATATAAAATTTATTCATAAACCCCATTAAAACATAAACAACTAATTCCAAGCTGTCTTAAAACTTAGCATGAATTCATCAATCCCAAAGGCTTCTTCAAACAGGAATGTTTTAAGATTTTTATTTAAAACTCTATGGAAGGCACCTCTCAGAGGTACCCCAGTAGGTAATTCAGAGGACTGGATCTGCTACTTCGAATGCCCAGTCCCCAGAAGACTTTAGCCTGGCCCTGGGTACCTCCAGGAGGGCTTCTTCAACCAATCTTGAGAGTGAAATGGTGTGTACAGATGTAGAAGCTCCTTCAGGTAGCCCAGGCCCAACCCATGTAGGGTCTTTTCAGTCAAATGACCTACTTTAAAGGTGATACGCCAGTGCACTAGTAGCCAATGTAGTTTGCACAGCACCGGTGTAATGTGACTGAACCTCGAGTGTCCAGTCAACAATTGGGCCACTGCATTCTGCAGAAGCTGCAGGTGCCACATCACACTCTCTGACAATGAGGTAGAGTGCATTACAGTAGTCAAGTCTTGGTGATGAATGCATGTACCAGCATGGCCAGGTCATCATGGGGAATAAGGGATTTAATCTGGGTGATGTTCCAGTTCCAGATGGTAAAGCTGGTCCAGACAACAGCCGACACCTGAGCATCAAGTGTCAGCTCATTGTCCAGAACAATGCCCAAATTCTTCAACTTTGGGGAGGCTTCCAGTTCGGTTGCACCAATAAAGAGCACCAACCTATCCACAGAGGCCCCCACTCCTCCCCTCCAACCTGGCTCAAAACCTTGCAAAACAGCAAGGCCAAATCCAGCATATCTGCTAGAAACTGTATCTAGAGTGTAATGTTTAGAGAAAGTATGAACAGTACTCCAGGTAGCAGCAGTGCATATGTCAACTGCAGAGACATTATCAAAACACACTACAGAAGTGTCCATAGCACATGTGGAATGACCACAGACAGTACCAGGGAGCTCCTTACTGTTTTCTTGTAATAGAAAATAATATAGGATGCTAACCATTTTGCAGGCATTGTTTAGAAACCAGAAGCTCATCCTACTGAGGCAAAGGAAAAGTTGGAAGAGCTTGCTACAGTCCTTAGGGCAGTCTACATAGAAACCTAAAGTTTTATGTACATCCAATGCATATAACAAAGCTACACCCTTATTAGAATGGGAAGAAATTAAACAGAAAGAAGAATGGTCTGATTCAGTATCAAATCAGGGACTACTTTAGGCAAGAACTGAGGATTGTCTCTTAAACAAATCCTATCCTGGTAAAAAAAAAATCACACAAGGCAACTCTGCCACTGGAGCCTGTAACTCAAAATCTCTGTGTCCAGAGGCAATGACCACAAGAAAATGTGCTTTCCAGAATAGGAAGAGTATGTCATGGGTAGTAGTGGGTTTGAACACAGTTCCTGACCATTTCTGTAAAATAAAATGATGGTCCCATATGGAACCAGTTGACAGACTGAGGGAAGACTATGCAAATGCTCTTTTAAGGAATCTGCAGGACACTTAATTGTGCCACCATTCTGCCATCAATGAGGACATTAAAGGTTGATACAGCCAGTTAATCCACCTTCACAAAGAATACTGGAGGCCAGTGTTCAAAAAGGACAGGAGATAATCCAAAACAGAGCTTGCTGAACAAGTATAAGGATCCAGGGAGCGGGAGGTACTCCAAATGTCAGTGTCAGTGACTCAGCAGGTAGCACATTTGCCTCTGAGGCTAGGAGATCAGAAGGCTGTGGGTTCTATCCCCACACCAGGCACTTGGGTAAAAAATCCCTATAGTGACTCTGTAGTGCAGCATAAGGGGTATGTTGCACTCCTGAGATGCCGTCTTTTGGATGAGATGTTAAACTGAGGTCCCATCTGCCTGTTCTGGTGGTAGTTCAGGTGGATGTTAAAGATCCTATGGCTCTTCTCGAAATGAGTAGGGGAGTTTTTATTGAATAAAACACACCAAATCTTTAAACATTAATATTTACATATAAAAGCATTTGTTCCAAAAAAGAAAAATTTAATTACATAACATAACATCCAAATTATACCAATCTCATGCAGTTACCTCCCATTGCATTTCTTCCCAGAACTGTAGGCAAGCCCTTCCCCCTCCTCACAAAAAGAGTGGAGAGTTTTTATTTGAGAAATCACTCAAACCTTCACACAGAGCCAATTAACATTATACAAACTTTTAATTCTAGAAGTATGTTCTAAACTTCCCCAGTATATCAGTCTTACGTACTTTTGTTACTGTACGTCTCTTCCAAGAAAAAAAGCTTCCACCCACCTCCTCCTTCTACTTTTATACCTTTTTCCAAATTACTACTGCCTCTGAAACCTCCTTCCTCCTTCAAAATACAATTCTCTTTTACTCCAAGAACCCCTTTATTTCAATTTCCTACATTTAGTTCTTTATTCATATTTCACAAAAGTAAGTTAAACCTTTCCACCACATTTCCACCTTCTTCCTCTGGTGGTATTTACGGTCATTATTATACACCTCTTTCAACTCTCTACTACACATTCTCTCTATGCCCTCATATGAAATCTCTTTTTGCTGTAAGAGTAACTGGCACCTGTCTTGCCATAAGTAGTATTTTATACAAGCGAATAAAACATGTATCGTTGCCAAGTGATAGGTATCTAAGAGCTCGGGAAATATTCCCAACACAGCATTTTTAGAGTTTGTCTCTTTCAACCACGGCATCTTCCACTCCTGCCAAAAACTCCACAAACCTGCAGCATGAAGACACTGGAACAAAAAGTGCTCCTGGGTTTCTAGATCACATCCACAACCTGGGTACAAGCAATTTCTTTCCTCCACTGCTTTATGCTTGATTTCCCCTTGCCCCCACCCTCCCATGAGCCATCATCCATTGCAGAGCCTTCATTTTTTTCGTGACCCTGGGATTATTTAACAAGGGTACCATCTTTAGAGGAAGCAATTCAATTAAGTTCAATTCAGGTTTATTTCTATGGTGCCTTTCAAATACCAAGATGCCTTACATAAGATTAAAACAATTTCAATGTAAAAGTACATCTATTATAAATAGGATAAAATATTTGTAAACAGTCAGAAATATAAAACTAATCCCCAAAAGCACGGCTCCACAAAACAGTTTTGAGCACCAGTTTAAATCCCTCCACCATGGTCGGGCACTCATGTATCTGTCGGGGTAGACAATTCCAAAGGGTAGGGGCCGCGTGCATAAATGCATGGGCCCCAGAAGATTTTTGACAAACCCTTGGAATCTCTAGCAATCCCTCGTCAATCAAGTGGAGTGGAAGCAGGATGGGATTTTCTACTACATATTGCTAGAGCAGGAAGAAACAGATTTTTCTCGGCCATAAGGGGACCACAAGTATTAGAGTGGCTGGCTGTGCCTGAAGCTTGACCAGTATCAACTGTATTAAGGGGCATTAAAGGAAAGGAATAAAGGAAACCACTAGTCCAAGTCAGTGACAATGCGTTCCACCAGAAAACACTAGGATTTGAAGAGTGCATATGTCAACTGCAGAAACATTATCAAAACACACTACAGAAGTGTCCATAGCACATGTGGAATGACCACAGACAGTACCAGGGAGCTCCTTACTGTTTTCTTGTAATAGAAAATAATACAGGATGCTAACCATTTTGGCAGGCATTGTTTAGAAACCCAGAAGCCATTCCTACTGAGGGCAAAGGAAAAAAGTTGGAAGAGCTTGCTACAGTCCTTAGGGCAGTCTACATAGAAACCTAAAGTTTTATGTACATCCAATGCATATAACAAAGCTACACCCTTATTAGAATGGGAAGAAATTAAACAGAAAGAAGAATGGTCTGATTCAGTATCAAATCAGGGACTACTTTAGGCAAGAACTGAGGATTGTCTCTTAAACAAATCCTATCCTGGTAAAAAAAAAATCACACAAGGCAACTCTGCCACTGGAGCCTGTAACTCAAAATCTCTGTGTCCAGAGGCAATGACCACAAGAAAATGTGCTTTCAGAATAGGAAGAGTATGTCATGGGTAGTAGCGGGTTTGAACACAGTTCCTGACCATTTCTCCAAAATAAAATGATGGTCCCATGCGGAACCAGTTGACAGACTGAGGGAAGACTATGCAAACGCTCTTTAAGGAATCTGCAGGACACTTAATTGTGCCACCATTCTGCCATCAATGAGGACATTAAAGGTTGATACAGCCAGTTAATCCACCTTCACAAAGAATACTGGAGGCCAGTGTTCAAAAAGGACAGGAGATAATCCAAAACAGAGCTTGCTGAACAAGTATAAGGATCCAGGGAGCGGGAGGTACTCCAAATGTCAGTGTCAGTGACTCAGCAGGTAGCACATTTGCCTCTGAGGCTAGGAGATCAGAAGGCTGTGGGTTCTATCCCCACCACACCAGGCACTTGGGTAAAAAATCCCTATAGTGACTCTGTAGTGCAGCATAAGGGGTATGTTGCACTCCTGAGATGCCGTCTTTTGGATGAGATGTTAAACTGAGGTCCCATCTGCCTGTTCTGGTGGTAGTTCAGGTGGATGTTAAAGATCCTATGGCTCTTCTCGAAATGAGTAGGGGAGTTTTTATTGAATAAAACACACCAAATCTTTAAACATTAATATTTACATATAAAAGCATTTGTTCCAAAAAAAAGAAAAATTTAATTACATAACATAACATCCAAATTATACCAATCTCATGCAGTTACCTCCCATTGCACTTCTTCCCAGAACTGTAGGCAAGCCCTTCCCCCTCCTCACAAAAAGAGTGGGGAGTTTTTATTTGAGAAATCACTCAAACCTTCACACAGAGCCAATTAACATTATACAAACTTTTAATTCTAGAAGTATGTTCTAAACTTCCCCAGTATATCAGTCTTATGTACTTTTGTTACTGTACGTCTCTTCCAAGAAAAAAAGCTTCCACCCACCTCCTCCTTCTACTTTTATACCCTTTTTCCAAATTACTACTGCCTCTGAAACCTCCTTCCTCCCCTTCAAAATACAATTCTCTTTTTACTCCAAGAACCCCTTTATTTCAATTTCCCTACATTTAGTTCTTTATTCATATTTCACAAAGTAAGTTAAACCTTTCCACCACATTTCCACCTTCTTCCTCTGGTGGTATTTACGGTCATTATTATACACCTCTTTCAACTCTCTACTACACATTCTCTCTATGCCCTCATATGAAATCTCTTTTTGCTGTAAGAGTAACTGGCACCTGTCTTGCCATAAGTAGTATTTTATACAAGCGAATAAAACATGTATCGTTGCCAAGTGATAGGTATCTAAGAGCTCGGGAAATATTCCCAACACAGCATTTTTAGAGTTTGTCTCTTTCAACCACGGCATCTTCCACTCCCCTGCCAAAAAACTCCACAAACCTGCAGCATGAAGACACTGGAACAAAAAGTGCTCCTGGGTTTCTAGATCACATCCACAACCTGGGTACAAGCAATTTCTTTCCTCCACTGCTTTATGCTTGATTTCCCCTTGCCCCCACCCTCCCATGAGCCATCATCCATTGCAGAGCCTTCATTTTTTTCGTGACCCTGGGATTATTTAACAAGGGTACCATCTTTAGAGGAAGCAATTCAATTAAGTTCAATTCAGGTTTATTTCTATGGTGCCTTTCAAATACCAAGGTGTCTTACATAAGATTAAAACAATTTCAATGTAAAAGTACATCTATTATAAATAGGATAAAATATTTGTAAACAGTCAGAAATATAAAACTAATCCCCAAAAGCACGGCTCCACAAAACAGTTTTGAGCACCAGTTTAAATCCCTCCACCATGGTTGGGCACTCATGTATCTGACGGGGTAGACAATTCCAAAGGGTAGGGGCCGCGTGCATAAATGCATGGGCCCCAGAAGATTTTTGACAAACCCTTGGAATCTCTAGCAACCCCTCGTCAATCAAGTGGAGTGGAAGCGGGATGGGATTTTCTACTACATATTGCTAGAGCAGGAAGAAACAGATTTTTCTCGGCCATAAGGGGACCACAAGTATTAGAGTGGCTGGCTGTGCCTGAAGCTTGACCAGTATCAACTGAATTAAGGGGCATTAAAGGAAAGGAATAAAGGAATCCACTAGTCCAAGTCAGTGACAATGCGTTCCACCAGAAAACACTAGGATTTGAAGAGAGCAAGTAAAAACACAGCAGGTCTGTCTTGTCAGGGGACGCAAAAAGGTGCATCTCTGGATGACCCACTCTTATGAAAAGGTTGTCTACTACAGAGTCTAGGAGTCATCACTCATGTGTCAGGGCTTGAGACCAACTTAACTGGAGTCATTGTGGAAGCCTGGGAAAAACACAGCCCTCAGAAACATGCCATGGTTCACTGCCCAGTGTCACATGCTCAACCCTTCTCTGCAAAGGCGATGGGAGTCTGTACCCACTTGTTTGTTTATGTAGTGTGTTACACTGACATTGTTCATCAAAATCATAAGTGAACTGTCCCTGATGTGAACTGTAAAGGCTTGTAGATCAAGAAGAACAGCCCTCATCTCCAGAATAGTGATGTGGAGAGAGAGAGGGGAACTGTCCATCTGAGACCAGAGACTCTGCATTCTGAAATGACCAAGATAAACACCACAACTGGACATGTCCGTAGTTCAGACAACAGGAATTCATCAATGATGCTTTACAACCAGCATCATCCCACCAGAGTGTGATGCCCTGCAGATAGAACTTTATGCTAATTCTTTAAACTTAAAATACAAATTCAAACTTTGCAGTGTGAACACACTCACCCTAGTGTACTAATGTCAGATTTTGTTTCTCCACTGAAGAGACCAGTGGCCCCGAAGTCTGCTCCAGTCTTTTGTTTAGCAAATTGCAATAATTTTAGTGTTCATTTTATTGTCTTCTACTACTAAGTTAGTTTCTCGATTTTCTTCAATACTTGTTGTAGCACAGCCCCTTTTGGACTCACCTGGGCTGTTTCCGGGGCCCTTGGGTCTTCCCTGGACACACCTTAAGAGGGCCAGCCTAGGTTCTTTGGCAGACAAGTGATACTGGAACAACAGGTGTGCATGTTGCCCCCACCTGGGGTAGTGATAGGGCATTCCTGTAGGTGAACTGCAGGTTAACACCCTCAGGAAAATATAGTACCTACCCCCACTGTACCTTCCCCACACAACAATTCCAACTTTATACAATAAGTCACAGTACCAGAATGTACAGTTAACAATTAACAATTTTATTTTGGGTGATGTGGACAAAGAGAGGAAAATAGCATAACCACTTAACAACTGTAACAACACTTTTACCCCACACAATCCCCATCTCCCACCTACAGATGCCCCCGGCTTCCAAAATGGCAGCTACCAAAACGTCTGTACAGTCCCTTGGATGGGTACCACGCCACTGATGCAGAAGTTGCAGTGGATCTTTCATCAGGGCCCAAATACTTTCAATGGATACAAACTTTTAAACTTTTGCATGGATTTTTTATAATCTTGGTGCAGCCCTGCCCAGGGCATAACCCCTTTTACACTGACTAGCTAGCTAATTGAAGACTTCCCCAAAGCCACAGCCTGGGTACTTACAGCTCAGACATTCAAAGGGGGTGGTAAAACCTTATTTCACAATACCGTGCTGGTATCCAGAGGTGTTGGTGCAACACATGGCCACTGGCTGAAGAAATGATGAAAGTCGGTCTTCACCTGCCAGACCTCTCGACTCTCCCTCTCAAAGGAGTCTCTCCTTGTCTGGGTACAACTTCTGTCCACCACCTGGGAGAAACACACTTACAAATCACTTTCGCTTAGCTGTGGATTTTAGGTAGCTACCTTTACAGTCTCTGAAATCCAGCCGTAATTTTCAATAGCACTTTCTGCACTGCAGGACAGTCCACTCCTTCTGGACAAACCTCAGAAATTTTGCACTCCAAACTGCGGGGTCTTCCTTCCCCAGTCGCAGGTTCCTATTTCAAATCAGGTATTCCAACTTCAGCAGCAGATATCTCAACCAAAAGTTCTCACCTTGGTGATAACTTTCAGCCCCACCACTGATTCCACATCCAACAACAAATTCTTTCAGGCACTGGCTCACTCTCAGGAGCAAATTTCCCTCACTGCAGCAACGTTTGTTGGCCAGAAGTTCAAATCTTGGAAGCAACTTGTCCTTCTCACTGAAGTACTCTTCATCCACAGGCTCAAATCTCAGCAACAACTTCTTTTCACTGCAGCAACATTCATCAGCTGCAGGATCAACATTCACCCAGGGAATCTCCTAGCTGTTTCTCTGGGGCTAAACCGGTTTCTAGGCGCAGTGCAGCTTCTCCAATACTATGAACATATGAATTTGCCTGCAGACAGGCCTATCGGTCTATCTAGTCTGCTTAAGTGTGCAGCACTTCAGTTTTACAGACTACCCCCTTTGCCCCCCATTGATTTTGCCTGTGTATCCTTCCTCGCACCCCCTGCCCTCCTCACCATGGTTTGAACCCTCCCACTGAACCTGTTGCACCCCCTTTTGAAGCTTCCCACCATCCACAGTGATATCACATCTTCTGGCAACATGTTCTACCCTGCCACACCACCCTTTTGGTGAAATAATGCCTCCTCATTTCCGTCCTGAATCTGCCTCCTTCCAGCTTCAGACAGTGCCCCCTGATTTCCTTCCACCTTTTAATTTGAAAATACTTTCAGTGCTTACTCTATACATACCCTTCAGGTACTTGAAGGTCTCAATCATATCCCCTCTCTCCCTTCTATCCAACAGAGAATACATATTGAGCTCTCTCAGTCTCTCCTCATAAGGTTTATCTCCCAATCCTAAGATAATTTTCATTACATAGATACATAGACAGCGTCAGCAGATAAGGGCCTATGCCCACCCAGTCTGCCCATTTGAGCTTGTAAGTTCAGTTTATGTTTTCCTAGAAGTCTGTTGCCCCTTACCCCTGACCTCCAGAATTCCTTTATGTCTATCCCATGCATTCTTAAATCCCGTGATTGTTTCAGCCCCCACCACTTCTTCTGGCAGGGTGTTCCACTTGTCCACCACCCGTTCTGTGAAGAAATTCTTCCTCATGTTTCCTCTGAATCGTCCTCCCTCCAACTTCATCCCATGCCCTCTAGTCCTGGAACATCTTTTTCACTTAAAATAGTGTATTCCTGCACCCTGTTCCTCCTGTAAGATACCTTGTATGTCTCTATCATATCCCTCTTTCCCTCCTCTCCTTCAGGGAGTACATGTTCAGTTCCTTCAACCTGTCTTCATAGGACTTGTGATGCAATCCATGCACCATCTTTGTTGCCCTCCTCTGAACCTTCTCTACCCTGTCTATGTCCTTACGTGGGTATGGTCTCCAGAACTGTACACTGTACTCCAGGTGGGGCCTCACTAGTGTCTTTGTATGTGATTATGACCTCCCTTTTCCTGCTGGTGATGCCCCTGCCTATACATCCCAGCATCCTATTTGCTTTACCTGCTGCCTTGTCACACTGTTTCCCTGCCTTGGGGTCATCAGAGATGATAACCCCAAGATCCTTTCCTGCTTGGTGCATGCTATATCCTCACCCCCAACTGATATATTGTGCCAGGGTTTTTGTGCCCCATATGCATTATCTTGCACTTCCTTGCATTGAATTTCAACTGCCAAACCCCGACCATTCTTCAAGTTTCTGCAGGTCCCTTCTCATTCTGTCTACACCCTCTGGTGTTTCTACTCTGTTACAGAGCTTTGTGTCATCAGCAAACAGTGACATTCTGCCTTCTAGGTCCTCAAGAATGTCACTGATGAAGATGTTGAATAGGGACCCGTCCCAGCACTGATCCCTGTGGTGCCCCACTGGTCACTCTTCCCTCTGTGGAGTGACAGCCATTTACCACCACCCTCTGTGTCCTGCCACCCAGCCAGTTACCTACCCACCACACTACTGTCCTGCCCACAGCCATATTCCCCAGTTTGTGTAATAGTCTACTTTGTGGCACAATGTCGAAGGCCTTGCTGAAGTCCAGATAGGCCATGTCCACTGCCTTCCCCTGATCCACCTCCCTAGTCACCCAGTCAAAAAATTCAACGAGGTTGGTCTGTCATGACCTCCCCCTGGTGAAACCATGATGCCTTGGGTCCTGTAGTCCATTGACAACCAGATGTTCCACCAATCTCTCCTTCAGTAGTGCTTCCATGATCTTCCCACTACCAGGTGAGGCTGACTGGTCTGTAGTTCCCTGCTTCCTCTTTGTTCCCACTTTTGTATAAGGGGACTACATCTGCTGTCCTCCAGTCTTTGGGTACCTCCCCTGTTTCCAGTGATCGGCTAAACAGGATAGCCAGAGGTTCAACCACCACCTCTCTTAGTTCTTTAAGGACCCTGGGGTGCACCCCATCTGGCCCCATTGCTTTATCAACTCTTATTACTTCCAGTTCCTTCAGGACCCTTTCTCGTGTAAAGGGACTTGTGTCCATTTCTGCACCATTCTCACCCCTTGTACTCCATTCAGACCCATTACCCTCCTCTTCCTCAGTAAAGACTGAGCAGAAATACCTGTTCAATATGTCAGCTTTACTGTTGTCATCCTCCCAGCCCCATCCTCCCCCTTCAGTCTCACTATCCCTCCCTTTGTCTTTCTTTTTTCCCTTATGTACCTGTAAAAGGTTTGTCCCCTCTACCTGATTTTGCAATGTGTTCTTCTGTCTGAGCTTTGGCTTCCCTTACTGACCTCCCTGCCTCCCTTTGCTTCTCCTGGTACTCTCCCTATCCCCTTCTGCCTGTGTCTTTTGTATTGCCTGAATGCAATCTTTTGGCTTTCACTTTCTTTGCTACCTCTTTGGAAAACCATAATGGTCTCCTCTTCCTTTTCCTCTTGCTAACTGCTTAATGCATAATTCTGTTGTTCTTGTAATCCCATTTAAATACTGCCCACTGTTCCTCAACCCCTGATTCATGTCCCATTCCCCTTAATGCCTCTTTCAAGAGTCTCCCCATTTCCCCAAACTCTGCCCTAAAATCCAGGATCGTGTTTTGTGGTTTGGTTCTGCTCTTTCTGTGATTTCAAACCACAATGACTGGTGGTCACTGTTTCCCAGGTGCTCCCCACTGTTACCCCATCACACTGTCCCTGTTTGTGAGCACAAGGTCCAGTATTGCCTTCTGCCGAGTTGGTTCCATGACCAGTTGCGGGAAGGCACCCTGAAGGAGTCCAGGATAAATCTGCTCTAGTTGATGCTGCTGCTGGGATGCTCCAGTCCACGTCTGGAATATTGAAGTCTCCAACCAGTACTTCCTCACCTTGTCTGCCATCCTTTGGATGGCTAGCATCAGCTCTATCTGTTTCTTCCTTCTGGGCTGGTGGTCTATAGACCACACCTGTGCGGATGGCTGTCCCCATTTTCCATTCCAGCTAACCCACAGTATCTCTCCCCATTTTGTTCCTCCTGGATCTCTGTGGCCTTATGTCATTTTCACATACAGTGCCACCCTCCTCCTCCCTTCCTGCCTGCTCTGTCTCTTCTGAATATGTTGTAGCCAGGTATGGCCATCTCCCAGTCGTGGTTATCATTACACCAGGTTTCAGTGATGGCCACAATGTCCAGGTCTGACTGCACCAATGCAGCCTCCAGATCTTCCATCTTGTTGCTAAAGCTCCTGGCATTTGCACACAAGGCTTTCCATGATTTGACCTCCCTAGACTGTTTCTCTGTTCTACTCCAGCCCCTTCCTTGCTTGTCCTTTATCCCTGGTTCTCCTTGCTGTCTGCCCTTCTGCTGAATTTTGCCCCTTTTCTGCCTATCCACCTCTTGGGCACTAATGTCCATCTTTGCACACTGCTTTGCAGAGATAGCCACTCCTCTGGTTCACTGGTTCCACTGCTAGCTGTGGGGAGTGAGCAAGTAGGTACCCTCCTTGCTGCCTGCCACCCCCTTTGCTAGTTTAAATGCTTGTCAATGTAGCATTTAAACTTATCATTGAGTGCTTGATTCCTCCAGGATGGATGCAGGCCGTCGAGGCTTGAACAAACCTCCATCCCTCCAGGTGGTTCCCCAGTCACCAATGAATCCAAACCCTTCCTCACAGCACCAGTTCTTCAACCATGAGTTAAAGTTCCTGGTGCATGCACTCATATGCTCTCCCTTGCCTCTCGGAGGAAGCACTTCTGTGAAAGTGACAGAAGTAGCTACTTGCCTGAGATCCCTCCCCAATTTCCTAAACTTTCCTGAACTTCTTTGGCTCCCCATTTGCCGGGTCATTAGTACATGGGTGGATAATGACATCCAGCTCACCCTCCATCTTGCGCTCCCAGTGATCCCCAGGATCTTCCTTCCATCCCTCCATGCCGTGGCACCTGGTAGGCACCTCACCTCCCTGTCTCCCCCTCCTCTGTTCCTAGCTGGATCCTCTTATGAAGGAGTCCCCACCAGGATTTGCCTCCTCCTCTGGGGTCCACTGCTTTCCTGCTGAGGTCACCTCCTTGGCTAACCTCCCACATCCTTTCCTTCCACTTCTCTAGGTACCTCTATTTGGTTGTCCTCGTTTGCCAGTGTGGCATACTGGGTTCTTAGTGGAATAGGATCTGGGATGTGCCTCTGCCTGACCGCTCCCTAACCCTCCCTGAGCCACTGTCATCAGTGCTCCTCGTTCTCGGCATCCTTTGAGGCGGTTGCATTGGACCTGGTGGTCTCTCTGGATGGGGTGATGGTACTCTGATCAGTTTACTTCTGCTCTGAGTCTGGCTACCTCATCCCGCAGTCCAGAGAGATGCATGCAGATAGGGCAGCACCTCAGTGTCCAGAAGGTCTGCCTGAATATGGCTGCCCCACAGCCACTGCATTGCACCACTCCCCACATTATACTGCAATTATACTGCTATTCCACTACTTGTCTGCTACTGAAGCTCTCCTAGTTCCCTTTTTATTAATTTACTGTCCTAAAAATCCTGCCCCTGATCCTCAGATAATTTCTTAAAATAAAAAAAAATAGCTTGATGTCCTTTTTCAAGTAGGGGCACCAGTACTGCATGCAGTACTCCAAGTGCAGCCTCAACAGGGACCTGTACAGGGCAGGATGACTTCCCCCCTCCTAGAGGTAATTCCCCTTGTGATGCACTCCAGCATTCTGTTGGACTTTTCTGCTGCCTTCCTGCACAGGGCTGAGTGGTTCATTTCCCTTGTCACTAGTACACTCAGATCCTTCTTCTCCTTTGACTTAGAGAACTGCACTCCCCCCAACCAGTAACTATTTCCAGGGTTCCTGGCTCCTAAGTGCATAACTTTGCACTTTTGGACATTGAACCCAAGTAGCCATGTCTTAGACAATTCCTCCAGTTTTGCCAAATCCTCCTGGAGTACTGTACCACCTTCCCCTCCATCAATTGCACAGATCTTGGTGTCATCGACAAAGAGACTGATCTTACTCTTTATCCCTTCTGTGATGTCAGCAATGAAAATGTTAAACAGCACTGGTCCCAGCACAGAGCCCTGTGGGACCCCACTTGTTACTGCCCTGGGTTCAGATGCCTCACCCTCCAACTACTACCTTCTGCTGTCTATCCTGTAATCAGCTCCTGACCCATCTAACTAGTTTCCTGCCTGCTCCCAGGTTGCTCTGTTTGCTGGTCAGTCTAGCATGCGACACTGAATTGCGCCTTGCGGAAGTCCAGGTATACGACATCCACCACATGACCCTTGTCCAGTGCCCACTTCACCCAATCGAAAAAGTCCACCAGGTTCATTTGGCAGGATCTGTCAGAAACAAACCCATGTTGGCTGCTATCCTGGAGATTGTTATCCTCTAGAAATTTTACCAGCCTTTCCTTGAGGATAGTCTCCTATAAGTTTCCCACAATTGAGGTTAGGCTGACTGATCTATAGTTCCCTGGTTTGTCCTTGGCCCACTCTTATTGAGGGGCACCACATGCGCTACCTACCAATACCTTGGTACACATCCCATTTCCAGAGAGGTGTTTAACAGGTCCGCCAACGACACCGCCAGGACTACTGCCAACTCTCTCGGTACTCTAGGATGAATTTTGTCTGGCCCAGGTGCCTTATCAACCCTCAGGGACTTAAGGCCTTCCAACATCCTTCCCTCTGTGATTTCCCCATCCAGGATCTCTCTCCTCCCCCCCCTCCACCCTTCCACGTAAGTACGGGCCCATCCCTCTCATTGGCGAATACTGAACAGAAGTACTCATTGAGTACTTCTTCCTGCTCTGCTCCCTTTTCTGCCCACCCACCACCATTCTTGATCCTAACAATCCGATCCTTACTCTTTCTCTTCCTCTTCTCCCTTATATATCTGAAGAAATCCTTTTTATTTTCTTTGATACCCTGGGTCAGCCTCAGTTTTCTCTGCCTTGGCTGCCCTTACTGTTCTACTCACTTCCCTGGATTTCCTTATGTATTCCTTCCTGTCCTCGTCCTCGTTGTATCTTTTGTTGGCTCTAAATACAGCTTTCTTTTCCCTCACCCTCTCCCCCACCTCCTTGTACATCCAGCTCTGCTTCTTGGTCCTGGATTTCTTGCTCTGGCTCTTGACACATGTGCTAGTGGCCTCAGTCAGGCCCCTCTTGATGACTGATCATTTTTGCTCGGTGTCCATGTTTGGACAGATGCTAGTAATGTGCCCTTCTGGCATACTATCCATGATGCCGAAGTCTTCCCTTTTGAAATCCATGACCTTAGTCCTTGTAGAGGCTACCTCCTTACCTAGATTGATTGAGAACCACACTGTGAGGTGGTAGCTTCCTGCCAGGGGTTCCGCTACTCCAACATCCCTGACTTGCTTCCTACCCTCCAGCAGCAGGTCCAGAATGTTCCCTTTCCCTAGTTGGTCCTGCTATCTTCTGTGTCAGGAAGCTGTCCTAGAAGTCTTCCAGCAGAATCTGCTCCCTGGCACAAGAGGTAGCCAAGAAGTTTATCCAAGAAGTTATGGGCAGACTAGGTGGGCCAAGAGGTCCTTATCTGCTGTCAAATTATGTGTTTCTATGTTTCTAGCTGGGACGTTCCAATCCGCCCCTGGTAGATTAAAGTTCTCCACGACCACTGTGCTCCCTTTGCTGGTAAGCCTCTTTAACTGCTCCCCAAGTTCTCTATACTGTGGCCAACTACGCCGGGGAGCAAACACACAGTTCTTCAGGGCTAGCGAGCCCACAGCATTTTTTATTCTTGCTTCTGGCTGGGCTTACAGCTTCCAGCCAAAGAAAAAGAAACCCTTCTGGCAGGCAAACAGTCCTATTTATTGGCTCTTCAGCAGCCCCTTCTCATTGGCTGCAACTCCTATCCAACTGGGCAAATTAATATTCATTAACCTCCTTCAATGCCCTTTTGGTCCTTTGCTTAGATGCCAAACATTAGCCCTCTTTTTATTCCCAAAAGTCTTTTTTCAGTCCCAGAAACCGTTTGAAAGATCCTTTCATTCTGATTGGCTGTGCAGAGGATCAAGGGCAAACATCATGGCTACTGATTCTTTAGCCCCAGCAAAGGCCCCAAATTGAAATACGTAATACAGCCACACCAAATAGTTTTAAAACATATTTCCCCCATAACTCAATAATAGCCCTTCTGCCCTCACAAACAAATGCAGCATTTCACAGTTTAAACCAATACCCCACCTGTCTCTGCTGCTGAAACCTTAGCCCCTCAGGCAACAGATGGGCTCATTAATATTTATAGACCCTATATCAATATTGATGAGCAGCCCTAATAGAGCTCATAGGTGCTCTTGACCTAAACACATTTTGTCTTTCTATGACACCTCCTCCTGGTATCCGGACCCCAGTTTACACGTTATCATAGTTGGGAGCACCGGAGAGGCTGGAGGATGGCTGAGCAGTGGTAAGAGAACCAATGCACACTACTGCGCATGCCTGGACCTTTGCCCCGCATGTCAGCGGGGATCCAGCATGACGGCTTTGTGGCTTTGCTCCTCCAGCCCCACTTTACAACAGAAAAGGGGTGGGGGCCAGACAGAGACTTGGGGAGACATCCTGACTCAGGAAATGTGGCAGTGATGAGCCCAACGGGGCCACAGGGAAAACAGAAGCCACACAGGTAAGCCCAACAGAGTTGGGGGGCTTACATAGTGGTGTTTAACTGTATATTTACTTAGTTTTTTTTGTGGTTTTCTCCAGTTCTCAATTTGATTGAAGAACCAGAGAAGTCCAACATCATTATTTAGGAGGTTTCTGGCTTATTTTATATGCAGTTTACTTTTTCAGGGAACCAGACTACCCTTTCATGTATTTTAACTGATTTGTCTTAAATATCATCCTAGCAGTTTCTCACTATCTGTGAGACAAATACACAGTATATACAGTGAAGCCCACCAGGATGAAGCACAGTGTGTGTGTGTGTGTGTGTGTGTGTGTGTGTATATATATATATACATACTGTATATATATATATATATATGAATATGAAAAAGAGAACAGACCCCAGAGCCACAATGGGAACACTCTGCTGAGCCTCTCCTGCCCATCACAGGAGGCACTGGAACAGCATTTTTTCCTATGGAAAATCATTCCTCAATGATTTTCATGGAAAATATTGAGATCCGCGGAAAATCTCATTCCGCATTTTCTGCTATGGAATTCTGCCATTCAGTTTTCAGGAAATTCAGTGGAATTCCGGTGGACTTTAAAAAATTCTGCAAAATTTCGTTCCTCCTGAATTTGAAAACTCAGCACAGCACTAGCTGATGAGATTAATCTTGAGGGCTAAGCATATCCAGGAAGCCCTGTGAATCAGGTGTCTAATTGGGTTGTGGATGGCAGAGGCTTAGTGCCTTCTTACAAGAGCACTATAAAAGAACTTCCTCTGAACGTGTCCCCCACATGTTCATGTCCCAGAGAGTGGGTAGATGGGCAAAGGAGTGGAACAGGTAACTGGCATCTGAGGCATTGGTAGGTGTCAGCAGGAGGAAGCAGGGAAACTAAGGGACTCTGCTGGTCGACTAAGGTAAGTCATCTGCTGACTACATTAGTGGTGGGGTTCAAGAATGCATGCAACAGGAACAAGGGAATCATACAGGAATGAAAGGGGGAGGTAGAAAGAGCTGTAGATCAAGCAGGGTCTGCGGTGACAATGTGGTAGGGAAAAATGGGCAGACTGGGTGGATCAAGAGGTCCTTATCCGCCATCAAATTCTATGTTTCCATCTTACTGTGTAACAGTCACTGCTGGGAGAAGTGGAAGGTAAAGGTAGACCAAAACTGGGAATAGAGCAACACACTATCTATGGTAGGGATATAAAGAGATTTAAACAAGGTATGGGGAACACACATAGATAAAAACAAAAAAGTGGAAAACTGTAAGCACCATATCAGCAGTAAGAGTACAAACCTATTTCCAAATAACACAGGGAGAACAGAAGTTGAGAATACTGGCAGTAGTGCAGTGCAGTGGCTGTGGGGTGGCAGTTTTCAGACAGACCTTCTGGAGACTGCAGTGCTGCCCCATCTGCGTGCACCTTTCTGGGTTGAGGGAGGAAGTCGCTAGACCCCAGGCTGAGTTGACGAGGATTCAAGGGACCTCTTCCCCCAGCCACAGGCTACCTAGTCTGCCACCATTACCTTACCTCATAGGAGAAATGGCTGGACTATGGTTGGTACTGAAAGGGTGAGGATAGTGAGAAAGAGGCCTATTCCTCAACTAGTACCACTAAGTAATTCTTATGCTGCTCTGATGGGGTGGGGCTAACAGGAGGGGCACTTGCGGTACCGTCCAGGGAGGATGCAGGGGTTCTCTGTAGTGGAGACGCCAAGGAGGGTGGCAGAAGACCCCAGAGAAGAAGGAAGCAACTTCTGGTGAGAAACTTTGGGACTTGCAATCTCCCGGTGGCTGTGGGTTGCTATTTCAATGCCCTGGCTGATTACCCCCTCTGGCACGCCTTCCTGGGATCTTCAGCTTACAAGGTAATTGTAAATTGTGCTCATCTCAGAGGAAGCTGCACAAACTCAGTAACAAGCAGTTAAAGGAATATCTATGTAGAGAGAGTGATTTTACTGCTGCTACTGCTGCTCTCTGGCAATATCCACCCCAACCCTGCCCCACCACAACATACAGCCAGCCCACAGTTTTCTGCTGGGTTACTTACAGTTGCCTCACTAAATATATGCAGCCTCCTCCCCAAAATGGATGTACTGAATGCATGGATCATTCAACGTACCCCAGACAGTCTCTCGGTCGTAGAAACATGGCTCTCTTCAAAAATAACTGATGCCTCAATTTCCATTCCAGACTACACGGTCTTTAAACAGAATCATCTCTCCAAGCATGGGGGTGGTTGTGCGATATACCTCAGAGACAACCTACAGGGTCTCATCCTACCATTGCCCAACACCAATACCCACATGCAGTACAAGCTGTTGCCTTAAAGGTGCTCCTTGGTGCACACAATAAAACTATTACTGTGTTTTCAATCTATATTTCCTCCCAGACAGACGGCCCCTTGCTTTGACTTACTCATGGAGTGTCTTGGCTCTCTGAGTCTTAACTTGGAAATTATCCTGCTAGGGGATATCAATATCAATTGGCTTTCTCATGATACAAGTCCTTTCAAAGATAGAATTTCAGCAGTTCACCTCACCCAGCTTATCAAGTGCCCTACTAGAATCAACTATAAAATGGGGATAGGTACCTTATTGGATTGGGTGCTCTCTAACTGCCCTGATCATATACTGGACACAACCATACTCCCTGATGCCTTCAGTGACCACTCCCCTGTCTTGTTTCATTGGTAGAATAAATTCTCTAAACCACCCGCTAGAACAATTACTACCGGGGTACTCATCCATGATCATCCTGATCCACTAAAAACTGACCTTCTTCATCAGGATTGGTCCAAGGTTTACTCTACGAACAAGATGGACATCACCTTTGATCAATTCATCCTCCAATTCAATATTGCATGTGATAGGCACTTGCCTTATAAAAAGCATAAAATCAAAGGCCACTGCAATCCATGGTTCTCTCCAGACCTCCTTGAGCTTCTGAAAGTCAGGGATCATCTATGGCATACCGCTAGGTCCTCAGGTAATCAAGCTGACATCCAGAGTTACAAAGCAGCTAGAAGCAACTGCACGAGAGCTATACACACAGCAAAAAGTCAATATTATAAGGAAGTCTTCTCTTGGACCCGAAATAAAGGCAGAAAATATTGGACTAACTTTAAAGAGGTCACTGGGAGAGACCTCAAATCTGCCCCATCCATGCTTAACATAGATAGTGTACCCTCACTTGACCCCAAAATTATTGCTAACACTTTTAATAATGCTTTCTCTGACCTCAATGGTGTCCTCCCACCTGACTTCTTCTGTCACTCCAGTGCAGGTGACTACTCAAGGAAAGAGACTCTGCCCCTCTTCTCATTCTTATTTCTATTTCAAAACCCTCTCAGCCCATGAAACCAGGAAGTACCTACGTTAGGTACTAGGGAAATCGAGATATAGCGGTGATACCCTGGTTCTTAAATTTGTTGCTCTTAGGATGAAAGTCTGTTGTGTATGTAAGTGATTGAGTTTTAAATACTTTATTATGTATAACTGGGCGCCTCTGAAAATGGGCATTGCACCCACAGGCCTTTTCAGTATAAAATAAACATGAAATTAAAATGAAATGAAATACTGTCACCTCTAACATGTTACTAACATGTCACTTAGATACTCTCGCTTCCTGCAAAAATAGAAAGCTGCTACAGTGACACCAGTTCATAAGTCTGGGGATCACACTATTACTGAGAACTGTAGGTCTATCTCTATTCTGCCTCTACTCTCAAAAGCTCTAGAGTGGATAGCGACTGACCAGCTGGTTGAATACTTGGAAGAATATCAACTACAATGCCCACAACAACATGGGTTCAGAAATGGTCATAGTACCACTACCACCTTGCTGGAGTTCACGGGCTTTATCCACTATTCCTTAGACCAGTGGTTGTCATCTTTTTTTGGTCTGGGGACCCCTGGCCACCTGTCAGCCATGTCAGGGATCCCCTACCAAAAGTCCGTAGATATTGTACCGCTTTTAGTATTTTGTACAGCATTTATACAGCTACCCTTTATAAAACACAAAAACAACAGCAAACCAATGTTATAAAACCTGGTGTTTTTTTAATAATATCTGTAAGAAGTACAAAAAATATATATAAAGTACACAAGTATAAAGTTTAAGGTACACAGTAATTGTATTGCTGCGGTACTAGTGTGATACTTGAGCATGATGCAGTGAGCATAGTCTGTCAATCCTTGGTGTTATTTTTGAAATGCATTTTCTCAGGTCATTTTCTGGCTGTAGCCTTGAATGGTATTTGTTTTTAAGAGCAGTCAGGGAGGAGAATCCACCTTCACACAAGTAAATGGTTGCAAATGGAAGAACCACCGTTAGGTCCTTATTTGCTAGCTCTGAGAATTCATTCTTGCTACCAACCCAGAATGTGGCAAGACATGGTGCTGATTCAAATCTGTTGCTGTGTACACAGTCTGTGGTTAGTTCAATCAGCTGGTCCTCTTTCTTAGCTGTCAAGCTGGATGGAGCACTGCTTGAATTTGATGAGAAAGGAAATTGAATCCAATCATTGTCACAATGCCAGGCCTAAGACTCTGTTGTAGTCTTTCTCTCCATTTTTTTTGCTCTCTTAATGAAAGACTCAACTTTGCTGTACAGTTGTACCATATTTACATTTCTGCCTTGCACTGACATATTCAGCCTCCTCAAATCGCAAAACAAATCAGCAAGGTATGCAAGTTTATCTACCCACTCCATATCTGTAAATTTCTCAGCAAGGTCTGTCTGTGAGTGCTGTGATAAAAATTCATAAACTTCACCATGCAACTCAAAAACCCTGCTTAGAACTGCTCCTCGAGACAACCATGTTACTTCTGAGTGATAAAGTAGGGCTCTGTGATCTGCACCCATTTCATCACAGACAGCAACAAAAAGCCATGTGTTCAAAGCTCTGTTTCTGATGATTTACCACCTTTACAACTGTAAGAAGAATAGCATTAAAGTCAGGGCTCAGTCTTTTGGATGCCAGGGACTCCCTATGTACCACACAATGAGTCCAAATAGCTTGGGGTGCAACTTTTTTAATGAGTTCAAGTAGTCCGCTCCTTAAACCTGTGATAGCCATAGCTCCATCTGTACATAAGCCCATACATTTTTCCCAAGATGTGGCATTCTCTTTTATAAAGTCATCAAGCACTTTAAAAAATTCTGCACCAGTGGCTCGCTGTGGCAAAATTTTACAAAACAGAAACTCTTCCACCACATTTTTATCTTCAATAAATCATACAAAAGCAAGTAGCTGTGCATCATTAGCGATATCAATTGACTCATCAGGTTGTAATACAAATGCTCATGTAGTGTGAAGTTTCTGTATTAACTGGTCTGCTATGTCTGTTGCCATGTCATCAGTTCTTCTGGCTATGATGTTATCGGACACAGGAATGGATTAGTGTTTCTCCCTAAAACCCTGTCCAAACATGGTATTACAGATATTAATTGCTGCTGGCAATATCAGACATTCTGTGATCGTATGTCGCTTTTTGCACCTTGAAATATGAAAAGCTACTTGATATGATGCTCTTAATGCACTCAGAGTGACACTGGAAGCTTTTTTGATAAATGGCCTCTGCCTCAGTAAATCTTTGCAACAACTTTGAAAATACTCCATTGGTTTGTCTTTAACTGCATAATGTTTAGCTTCCATTTGTCTGACCATTTTAGATGGCTTCATTGCTTCATTTGAAAGCACCAATGAGCAAACATGCATTGTGGCAGCTCCTCTCCTCCAGGTCCAACAACTTTTGCAGTTATGAGCCCATATTTCAAATAGTGATCCTCATATTTCCTGAACTTTTTTGAACGCTTATATTCAAAAGGGGAAGAAGGTTCAGGCTGCACATGATCACTTTTTCTTTTCTTTATAAATTGGTCCATCGTGAATTATGCTTCCTTCAGTTCTGCAAGTAGGAAAAAAAGGACTTAATAGTAGTGGACATTAAGAATGGTAAAACTAGCATAAAACTAGCCTCATTCTGTGCTACTGCTTTCATGTGAGTGGGGGAAGTGCATTCAACTGACTGACAGAGCTATATATAAAAAAAAAAACACTTCACAGAAATTGTTGCTTTTTCTAAGCAGGCACAGATATTAAAACTGATAAAACTAGCATCATTCTGTGCCACTGCTTTCATGTGAGTGGTGGGAAGGGGGAGGCATTCAACTGTCTGAGCGATATAAAAAAAAAAAAAACCTCACAGACATTGTTGCTGGTCCTAAGCAGACACAACTATTAAAAACTGCTGTATTTAATCAAATCAAATCAACTTTATTTATAAAAAAGCATTTTTCCAAAACCAAGGCGCTTGTACATAATTCATTAAAATAAACAAAAAACAATTAAGACCATAAATAATCAAGTTAAAACTCATGGCTGCAGCATTAAAAATCAGTATATGCCAGGCTAAAAAAAATGTCTTCAGTGCTACTCTAAAATTTTGGATGGTCGGGCAATCTCGCACCTGATGAGGTAAAGAATTCCACAGGGTTGGGGCTATAAAACTGAAAGACCTGGCCCCAGATGTCTTTAAACAAACCCTGGGAATCTCCAGCAATCCCTCGTCAGTGGATCGGAGAGCATGGGAGGGACAGTAGGGATGAAGGAGATCTTGCAGGTAACCAGGTCCCTGGTTGTGTAGGGCCTTATAGGTCAGCAAACTGACCTTGAAGGTGATCTGCCACCGTACTGGCACCCAGTGCAGTCCGCAAAGCACAGGCATTGTATGACTGGTCCTAGATGAACCAGTCAATAGCCTGGCTGCCGCATTCTACACAAGCTGCAGGCGGCAGATATCAACTCCCGGTAACCCAAAGTAAAGGGAGTTGCAGTAGTCAAGGCGGGAAGTAACGAAGGCGTGGACCAAAGTTGGCAGATCATCAGAAGGAACCAGGTGCTTCACCCAGGTAATATTCCTCAGATGGTGGAAAGAGGTTTTGTCAATTGCAGACACCTGAGATTTAAATGTTAAACAGTCATCAAACATAATGCCCAGGTTCTGCACCTGGTCTGAGGTAGTTAGCTGAACCCCCCCAAGCCATAGACCTAAAGGTGATCCCACCAACAAACCCGCTTCCCAATGACCTGGGTCCACAACCAACATGTCACTTTTTTCTGGGTTTAACTGAAGCCAGCTCACATTTATCCAATCCAGGATTTTGGCGAGACAGTTGTTAAAAACCGAAACAGCTGCATCCTGGCCAGGCACATAGGACATGTATAGCTGAGTGTCATCAGCATAGCAGTGAAAGCTCAAGCCATACCACCTAATAATCGCTCCCAATGGCAGCATGTACACTGCAAACAACATGGGTGCCAAAATGGAACCCTGCGGCACCCCACAGGATAGTGGGAGTGATGCCGAGGAAAAAATCCCAGACACCACCCTCTGAGTCCTACCTTCTAGGAAAGATCGAAACCATCTGAGGACCATACCAGACAGTCCACAGATGAACCGCAGGTGCTCCAATAGCACACCATGGTCTACGGTGTCAAATGCCACAGAGAGATCAAGAAGGACCAAGATGGAATAGGTCCTTTGATCTCTTGCTATTAGGAGGTCATTAAATATCTGGACAAGGACTGTATCGGTACTATGTCTCTTCCTAAATCCAGACTGGAGAGAATCATAGACATTGTGGCTGGTCAAATGATCATCCAGCTGTGACGCAACCACCTTCTCAATAACCTTACCCACAAAGGGCAGGTTAGAGACAGGCCTGTAGTCAGCCAGGCAGTCCGGGTCCACGGAAGGCTTCTTAAGAAGGGGGCCGAACCACAGTTTCCTTCAGAGTATCAGGGAAGATCCCCCTCTCCAAAGACATCCAGACTATCTCAGCAAGGACCGGACTGATTTTATACACACAGCCCACTAGGAGACATGTGGGGCTCGGGTCCAAACTACAGTTGGTCGGATGCAGTGACTGGATGATCATCACAATGTCACTGATCGTGGAGAGGCTGAAGTCACACCACACAAGCTGGGTGTTCGACATCTCCTACTGACCATCACAGCTTCCATTAGGGAGGGTCAAGTGGATACAGGGCCTGATTGCGCAACTTTATCTGAAAAGAATCTAGCAAACTCCTCACACCGTTCTTGAGAAAAAGCACTTCCAGGCTGAAGACAGATTGGATTGCACAGTCTGTCCACAGTCTGGAAAACCTGAGCTGGTCGATTCTGTGCAGCAGCAGCAATCTCCCTGGACAGGAATACTGCCTTCTTATGGGTAATTGCTGATCGATAGACCACATAATGGTCCATCAAACTAAATCTGTCACACTCCAGGCCTGATTTCTGCCAGCGCCTCTCTAGCCTTTGTCCCAATCTCCTCAACTCCCTCAGAGTCTCATTAAACCAAGGTGGCCTGGGGTGAAGAGTGAGGGGAGGACAAACATGAACAGGAGCAATGGAATCTAAGGCCCCTACTACCGCCTTATTATAGGCAAATACCAGGTCCCCTGGATCCATGCATTCACTCGGTAAGCCCGATAGTTCCAGTACCACCATCAGGCCATCTGGGGAAACACCCCTCAAAGGGCGGTACCAGACCATCTCCATAGGGGCTGGCCTACTAGGGGTAGCCTCGAAAGTGAACCCAATGGTGTGATGGTCAGACCACCCAATTGATTCCACCACCAAATCAGATATCTCCATCCCCAGGAGAAATGCCCACCAATATGGGTCGGGGAGGAAATAACCTGTGTGAAGCCCTGCAAAGTCATTAGCTGGAGGAAGTCCTGACCAAACTGCAAGAGTTCATCATCGACCCAGGCATTGAAATCCCCCAGAAACAACCATCTGGGGGATTCCAATGTCAGGTCAACAATGAAGTCCATGACTTCCCCCAGGAAAACATTCCTGTCTCCTGGTGGATGGTAGATGAGAAGTATCCTGCACCCCACACCCTTGCCCATGATACATTCAAAGGAGTTGGTAGTTCCCACTGGTGCCTCCATTAGGCCCAGTTCTGATCTAAAACAGATGGCAACACCCCCACCATTACGATCCGTCCTCAGGCAGTGTATCACTAAGTACCCGGCCGGAATTGCTGATGCCAAAACTGGACCAGCATTCTCATCCAGCCAGGTCTCAGTGATGCAAGCCAGGTCAGATGACCCAACAAGATCCGCTATTATAGTGGTCTTGTTCTTAATAGACCTGGCATTGCATAACACAACCCGAGTAGGTTATGAACCCAAGGAAGACCGTGTTACCTTCCTGCTGCAGGCAGAGCCCTTGGGTATGGGGAAAAAGACAAGGAGGACCCCTTTCCTGGACCCATTTCACCTCAGGATTTCTCCTTGTCCCCACTATTCCTATCCGCCCACTCCTTTCCATTCCTTCTCCAGGCCCATCCCTTGTCCTCCTCCTCCTTCTAACAATCCCCAAAGCCCTACACCATCTATACACCTCTGGTGACAGTGGAGGACAGGAAAAAGGATGAAGGTCTCTGAGCCTGGAGGGGGAATAATACCCAGCCGTCCTTATGCCTTCCCAACACATCTTCACAAATCCGACAAACACCAAACAAGTACAAAGCTAACTAACGGAGAAACTGTGATACGAAACTGATGCTATTTGTCTGCATATTGGCAGTGTCAGTGGCTGAGTAGGTAGCACTCTCGCCTCTGAGGCTGGGAGATCAGAGGGCTATGGGTTCAGTTCCCACATCTGGCACTTGGGTTAATATCCCAGTACCGACACCGTAGTGCAGCATGAGAGGGGTGCTACACTTCTGAGGTGCAGTCTTTCAGATGAGACGTTAAACTGAGGTCCCATCTGCCTGGATTGGTGGTAGTTCAGGTGGATGTTAAAAATCCCATGGCACTTATTGAAAAGAGTAGGGGAATTTTTTATTGAAAAATACATAACATCAAGTACATGAAACATGAAAACAAAGTCAAAAGCAATAAAAAAGCATATACTGAAACATTTGAAAGATCATTGAAAAAATTTGTTTTTTTGTACAGGTTAAGGAGAAAAAAAAATAAAGAGAAACAAGTGGATATTCTCAAAGGCTATCATTTTCAATCAAATCAAAAAGGTAATTCCAGCCCAATAAGAAGCAAATTGTGTAGGAGAGAGACATTTCATTTCTGATTCTTATAATTTCAAAATAGTAGTCTCAATACATTCAATAATAGCTAATGGACAAGTTGGTACCTGTTGCAAAACATATTTACATCTAGCTTGCCACATATAATATTTGCATGCAGCAAACAATACTCTCAGAGTGCTGGGGTGGAATGTATTCCAGACACCAGAAAAGATTCCCAAAATAAGAACTGGATATGTGATCCTACTTAGAAAAGGCCATTTCCACTTGTTCGCTAGTGTTTTCCAGAACAAGAGAGCATCTATACAGGAAAAGAAAAAATGTTCCATTGTTTCTTCGATGTCAATACACTGTGGTTTGGGGCAAAACCTATCTTGCGCTGATTTGTGTTTTAAATTTCCTCGAACCTGTGGTCTACCATGACAGCATAACCAAGACACGTCCCACATATGGGCCGGGATTCTTTTATCTTTGAGGATGTTTAATGCAAACATTGTGTGGGATGGAGAACAAAGTGGAAGCTGTAATATTGGTTTATCTATGTTTAAGAAACAACCGTATAACTGTTTCCTAGTGAGATCTATTATGGAGGTTTACTACGTTTCAGGACCTAAGTGCGGATGCTATCAACAATATAAGATGGAGCAGTAGGTATGGGAAACAATGGGTGGAGGTCATCCCATGCTAACATTAGGAATTCACAGCTTTAGCTACCCAGGAGTCACAAACAGTGGACATATATTTATGGCTCTGAAAAATGTGATATAAAAAAAGAAAAGAAAAAAAGGATATTGGGTTTATCATTCCTAAACCACCCTGGTTCTGGGGTAAATATGTTATATGTCTTTTCACAGGGTTTAAGTGACTTCCCCATAGCATTTGAAAAAAAAGGCTAAACAGTCTGGTTTCTAAATGTTTAGTTGGACCATAGATGTGACTTAAATATAAGGAAATTGGGGATAAAAATCTTTTTATCACCATAACCCGTTTCTTCTTACATAGTCACCATGTTTTCCAGAGATGGACTTTGTTATCTCCTAGTGCTAAACACTTCTCCCAGTTATAGAGTAGCATCATTCGGTGTATTAAACCATATCCTAGGATTTTCTGTGGTGAGGTGCATACCCTGATACCAGAAATTACTGTTGAGTCAGTAGAATTGTTTGTAATGGGATACATACACTTTTCTCAAGATTTAGTCTACCCCCAGGTATTAGTGTAAATGATTGAAATGTTTGTATAGCTCTTGTACCTGAAGAAAGATCTAGGCAGAATAAAACTATATCATCTGCATAAGCAGAGATTTTAACAGGTTGTAAACTGGGGTGAGGAGTAATGCCTACAATACCGGAATTCCATTGAATCTGCCTGATGATGGGATCCAGGGCAAAAACATATAGTAAGGGGCTAAAGGGGCAGCCCTGACGAAGCCCTATTTTTTGTAAAAGGGTTGGGCCATGAAATCCATTTATCATTGGGAAACAATAGGCTAAGGAGAGCATGTGAGAAATCCAGGATACAAATTGAGCAGGAATATCATATAGGGTTAAGATACAAAATAAAAAATCATGATGTACAGAATCAAATGCTTTTGATTGGTCTAGGACAAAAAGATATCCAGGTAACTTGTTATACTTTTTCGTTTCAAAAATTTCACGTAAGAAAAAAAGATTTGTTTGGATGTTTCTACCAGGTATGGCACAGGTTTGAGCCATATCTATCAGATTCAGTGCAACTATTCTTAAGCGAGAACAAAGAATTTTAGAAAAAATCTTATAATCTGTGTTTAGAAGATGTAATGGTCTCCAGTTGGCAAGGGAGACTATGTCTCCTTTTTTATACAAGAATTTTAGAATCGATAGGCCAAACCCAGATGCTGTAGCCATATTGTCTAGAACATAATTAAACACCTGAGTCAGGATTTCCAACAGATTCATTTGGAATGTTTTGTAAAATTCATGTGTCAGACCGTCCAGCCCTGGAGAAACCTTCAGTTTTAAACCAGAAATTTCCCTAGCAACCTCTTCCTGAGAAATTCTTTTGATCAGGTCAGGAATTAAATGAGCTGGGAGTTTAGGAAATGGGGCTTGTAAAATATGGGACATATCATGAGGGGAACTAGGGGTGGTGCAAAATTGAGTCCGTAAATAATCAGAAGTAATCGATAACATATCAGGGATAGAGGATAATATAGTACCATGAGTGTTTCTTAACCTATGCATAACTGTTGATTGAAGTCTGTCTTTGAAAGCATAAAAGGGATCAGCAGATGGGGAATTATTAGTGCCAGTTTGCATAATGTAATCTAATGTTCGAGCAGTGTTGTACTGGTGAGAAAACATGCATTCCTTTACTTTGGATATTTGTGATGAATAATCCACTGAAGATGTGGCTTGAAGAGACATTAACTTATATAACTGGTTACGAAATGTGAGGTATGTAAGATAACCTTCTCTGACAGTTTTTTTCCCTAAAGCCTGAAAAAAAAACGCTCAGATCTTTTTTAGTGTCTTGCCACCACTCCCACATAGAATCATAACAAATTATAACCGAGAGTCGTGCTTGGAAAAGAGAGTGTATATGAGTTTTAACAGATATCGGGGAAAATCAGGAATTATTTAGTTTCCTCTGGGAATGATATGAGATTGACACAGGAGGGGAACCAATGAAAAAATGACCAATAAGAATACAATGGTCAGATATCTCATTAGGAATTACTGAAATATAGTGTGGGGTACAGTGACGAGAGACAAAGAAATAATCTATTCTAGTATGATATACTGATCTATGATATGTATATCCTGCATCAAGTGGAGGAGACGGTATGCATCTGTTAAACCTGCATCTTTTATTAATGTGGACAAGGCTAGGGAATCACAATATATTTTTTTCCCTGAGAAAATCCTGTCTTTAGTATCTATTGAACAGTTAAAGTCACCACCCCAAAAAATGTGTTTACGTGTACATAAAAAAGGTTTAATTAAATCTAACAAAGCTATACAGGTTGCCTTGGTTTGTGGACTATAAATAACTATAATCCGGAATGAGAAAGTGTGTTTGGTGCAATCAACAATAAGTTCTCTACCTGGGTGTATATCTACTATGCGAGTGATGGAAAATTTGGAGGAAAAAAAAAGAAAAGCTACACCATCTGCTGCATCATCCCCAAATGTCCAAAAAGAGGGGCCTTTAAACCAGCCCCGTTTCAATTGCTGTATGTCATGTAAGGTGGAAATGTGAGTTTCCTGTAATAATAGAATATCCAATTGGAGGGAGCTGGCATAATGCAAAAAGCTGTTCTCTTTCTAAAACCCTTTAAACTGCAAACATTGAGAGAGGCTATGTGAATATCCATTATTAGATTTGACTAGGCTAGCCACTCCACTCAGTCACATCATATTTTCCGTTTCTTTCCTCCCTTTTAGTTTTAGTCAGTTTTTCCTGGCAACATCAGGGGTTTAAGAGCGTGGTATCTATATCAGATGGAATGGCAGAAACATCTGAATCCCCATCAGAATCTTCTCGATCCCTTTTAGACAATCGAATGCATTGGACAGGGGAATATCAAGAGGTTTATTAGATTTTCGGGTAGCGGCCCTAGTAACTCGTCTACCTGTTTGAAATCCCTCTTTGTCAATATGAACAGTGCAAGAAGGTTGAGACAACATAGTCTCATTAGGAGTGTCAGTGGAGGCTTTTTGTTGGGCAACCTGATCCAGTTGTAGTGCAGAAACCAGAGGTTCTGAGGGTACAGAAGAAATAAGACCAGACGGTTCTGGGGGTAATATGGAAGAGTCAGAAGCAGCGGTTGGGGCAACAATATGTTCTTGTGCTTTAGCTTGTGCTTTCTGTACCAAGGCTTCAGAGTTCCAACCCTCAGATCTATTTTTGCTAGCCCATGGGCATTGGTGATATTCATGCCCAGTTTCATTACATAAGTTGCACTTAAATACATTTTGCAGGAAACACTTGGGTGTCCATATCCTCCATAGAGACTACATTTTAGTAGGTCACATGTACTACTCAGATGAGTGGTAGCACCACATTTATAACAAACCCTAGGCTGGCCTCCATAGTAACAAACCCCTGTCTTTCCGAGAAAAAAACTATTAGGTAAATGTACAATTTCGGAATTTACTTGAAACAGTTTTACTCGAAACCTCCAGCCACCAGTCCATAGACCTTCATCGTCCAGGATAGCTTCGGGAGGGGAAAGGACATTACAGTGATTCTGTAACCAATGATAGATATTGCTGACGCCAACTCCTTCATTTCTAAACATAAATGTAACTGTACGTATTGTGGGTTTGGATAAAGGAAAAACAGAAAAAGGGGCCCAAATGGGGTTAGTCTTCTGAGAAGTGTATACATGCCAGAAACGATCTAGTCCTGTAGAGGTTTTAAAACTGACATCAAAAGTCTCTTCTCCCGAGATATGAATCAGGGCATAAATATCTGAGGCTTGAAAGTGCATCATGCCTTTTAGAAGAGTCCGAGCCACGTAATACCTATCAGGAAACTCAGGGAGACCACCCCTATAGCGGATGCGTACTGCATTCTCTTGGAGGCTTGTTCTAGTTTATTTTTAAATAGGTCAGAGAGAATGGGTGTCCGACCCAAAGCTTGTTCAATGGGGTTTTTATCCAAATTAGGAATCAATGATGTGGATGTACCAAGCCCAGGAGTCCTCCTCCGGAGAAATAGGGTCCAGGCTGTGAGTCTAAAATAGTAAGAGGAAACAGTGGGGCCTTGAACTGCACCCAAGGGGGAAGATATATGGGGAGGGGCAGCAGGTGTGATATTTAAGGAAATGAGTGGTGTCTCACTGGCATCTGCATCCTTTATGGGTGTTTGAGTAATACCCTGATCAGTAGCATCCATGATATCCCCCCAAGAATGAACATTTAAGTTAGTATTTTTGACAGTTTTGGTTGTATTTACAATAGCAGCTGGTACCTCGTTGGAGCTCATGAAAGTGGCAGGCCTGGTAGGGGAAAATAACACCCCATGTTTGGTTGCGTCCCATGTAGGATCCGGAATCCAAGTTCCTAAAGTCGATTGTGTCCAACCTGCCTTGGATAAAGGCGTCTGATGTGGTCCAGGAAGACTCTCCGATGTCCGGTCATTTAGGTAGTCCAAAACTCGAGCGTAACAGGTCCGCAGCGGAGGGGGTTGTAGAGGTGGTAGTTTTCTGGAGGTTTGGCTCTGTGAGCCCTGGAGGAGAAAAGGGGTCCATAATTTGAGAAATTTGGGCAGCCCGTGTAGCTCCTGTCTGGGCATCCGTTGGTAAGCTAGATCCGGAAGGTAGTGGGGGAAACAGCGGTGTCGCACATTCTGTGCGCAAAGAAACCCGTTCCGCAGTAAACACTGGTGGCATGAGTGGAAATTTTAGTTCATCCGGCATATTTTTCGGAGATCTGGAAACGAAGTCTGTAAATTCTGGTAAGGCTTGCACCTGGGGTTGTAATTCCAAATCGCCAAACGATCGGCTCCCTACGTGCGACTTGCATTTTCTTTCGGCGTTGGTGAGAAGTTCAGGAGGAGGTCTGCATCGCAGTCAGCCTGGTTCTCAACTGAATCCTCCATCATGTCGGCGGACGGAAACCCCACCTACAGAGTAGGGGAATTTCCCCGGTGTCCTGGCCAAATTTCCCTCATTCACTAAAAAAAAAAAAAATACCACCAACAGCTTAATCTGGTTCAAGGTCAGATGGCATTCATCTGTATCCCCCTCCCAGGGTCATGCCTGAAAATAGGCAGGATTTGTCTAGTGCACCTACCCGGTCAACAAAAAATAAATAAATAAAAATAAATATATATGTACAGCACACAAAATAAAATACTGATACTATTGCTTACCCAGGCAGTAATTAAACATTCACTCTGAGAATCCGTGATTCAGTGACTCCGTGATTTCCGTGATTCTGTGAATATGTGACTCCACTGACTAGAACAGAACAGAAGTGGGCACAAGAGCATCTGAAACACGGCAGCTTTGTTATTTTATTTTAAAAATTGTAGTGGGATATCTGCGAGCAATGAGCGAGGAGAGAGGACCGGATTTTAGGCAAGATGAACAGTGAGGAGCAAGGAGAGGAGAAACCTCCAGATGCTATGAACTCAGGCAAACAATGACGGTCTGGCGTGAAGAGTGGAGAGACTGAAAACGGTCCAGAACCCAGCTAATAAGTCAGGTAAGTGATTTACTTGTGTGGGCACAGGTGACACAAATCTGGGGAGTAATCAGCTAATAACAAGACTACGAAACTCATGCTTTGAAAACAGAGTGATTACACAACTCCGAGGGTCACCAGCTGCAAATCGGGAGAGACTGAAGTAATTAATGTAATTAACACTCTATTAGTGAAACGCTGTAATGTTAGAGTAGGTTTCTGAGCTAAAAGGTGCAAGACAGTGTTTCAATGTTGAAACTTGTTATTGTTAACACTTGCGGTTACATTTCCCTTGAAAAAAACAACAATACTGCGATTTCAATTACTTTGTCTGTTCTGCACACCCCCCCGTGTGGGTGCTCGTGGACCCCCTGTGGGCCATAGACCCCCAGTCGAAAACCCCTGCCATAGACAAAGTGCGTCTTTCCTTGATTTAACCAAAGCTTTCAACATGGTGAATCATGCCCCCCCCCGGTCAAACAGCTTGCCACCATTGGCCTAGCTCATGACACCGTAGCCTGGTTTAAAAGTTACCTGCATAACTGTTCACAGCAGGTAAGGATTGGTAACATCCTCTCATATAGCCTGTCCCATCAGGAGTCCCACAAGGGTCCATCTTGGGCCCTTTTTTAGTTAGCATTTCCCTTAACAATCTCCCTTACCCCTGTCAGTGTTGCATCCTGTTATACACTGATGATGCTGTCCTTTTTACCAGTGATCCAGACCCTAAGGTTCTTGAGTCCAGGCTACAGAGTAATTCCTAAATCGTAGAAAGATGGTTCCATAAGTACAAGATAGTCATGAATTATAAAAAGACTAAAACTATGCTGTTCTCCAGCTCCCAAAATAGTCATAGAACATATAGTTTTTCCATCACCAGCGAAGAGGATTCTCCCCTGGAGCTAGTTCAGCTCTTTAAATACCTGGGGACTACAGCTGATAGTGTGAAGACCTATGCCTATCACATTGACAAGATTGCTAAGACTGTTAACATACACATTGGGCTGCATTACAGGCATAAGTAATGTCTAACCCCAGAGGCTCTTAACCTAGCCATTCATAGCTCTCTTGCCTCACTCATTGATTATAACTTAATAATCTATGGGTCAGCTTCTGAACAACTCTTTGTTGCATTATAGTGGCACTCAACAAAGCATGCCGGCTCACCGACTCTGCCTGTAAGACTCAGACTTGCAACATGTACACTCAGGCTAACTGGCTCCAATATAAAGGTAGTCTCATGTAACAAGCATGTTTACTGGCCAAAAAAGTAAACTTGGGCAAAGTGCCCCCTGGGGTGCAAAAGCTTCTTACTCCCACTGACAACTGTCATTACACCAGAAGCTCTAATAGCCAGATTTTTAATATTCCCTGCTGTCACACTTCTCTGGGTCAAAGGTCCTTTGCCTACCGAACCCCGCTCTGGATGAACTCTCTGCACCCAGACATCTCTTCAGCAGTCACCCTGGGTCTTTCAAGTGAAAGCTTAGGCAACAGTTAGTTGCAGATGCCAGTTGCAACTGCTTCCAATAACCCATTTCTTCATGTTACCAGCACTTATCCTGACCTTAACTTTCTACCCACTGGCTAATCTTGATCCTTTCACACTTCTCCTTGATCTCTCCCTCACACCCCGCTCCATGCCTTTCCCTTTCTACCCACCATAACTCACCCTCCTCCTCCTCTTCCTCCTCCACCCCGTTATCTATCCTGAGCTCCCACGTGCACTCTAAAAAGCATTGACTCAAACCTACTCTCCTCTGATGAGGCCCCTGGGATGATGCTTCCACTCACCTAGTTGATTATTAGTTGTTTCCATTTGTCATTTTCTCCTATCCTCTAAAGTGTTTGTTTTCATTTGATTCCATCTCCTTCTTGTATGTCCCTTTTTAATTTTCTGTATAAACACTTGTGTACCATAGCATACATTGTACAATGCCACATGTATTGTGATTTCACTAGTTTTACCCTTTTATAAAGTTTGTATAATTCCTTGTGTTGTATGACTCCCTGTGTCATACTTTTACCAATTTGTTTTAATCCTCTGCTGTGGAACCTATGTAATGAGCTTGTTCTCAAAGGTGTTATCTGAGATTACAATAAATGAATAAAACATTTAATTATGAGGGGGATATGTTTGGGAATGGGAAGAGGGAGAGAGAGGCAGGTAAGGTGCCTACATGACACCATAGCCTGAAGGGATGGGAAGCAGATGCTGAGGTTCACTAGGGCAGTAGCACAGAGGGAAAGCTGGATGTCATTCTCTATCTGGGGATGATTGACCTGGCTAGAGTTGGGGCTGGGATAGTGCAAGGGGAGTTTAAAGAGCTGGGAATGATCTTAAACAAGTAGTGCATTCGCGGACTTTTGCTAAGGTGTTGCCTATCTACAACAGCAGGACAGAGAGTGATTTTCTCACCAGGAACGTCAACTCATGGCTGAGGGAATGGTACAGAGAGGAGAGAATAAGGGCCTGTTCAGGGGTGATGGCCTGCATCCATCCAGGAAGGGAACTGTAGCCCTCAGTGGATAGTTTAAATGTTACGTCGATGAGCATTTAAACAAGCCAAGGGGGGGTGTTGGAACGAATCAAGTAGGCAGAAATTGCCCCCCCCCAGCTGAAATTGAGAGTAGGGAGAACCAGAGGGGACAGGAATTCCCAGAGGTGCAAATTAAAAAAGGAAGGAGGGTGGTAGAGACAAAGAGGGAGGGAACAGAAAATTAAAATGAGAAGGGAAGGGAGGGTAAAAAGGAAAAAAGAAGAGTAGCAAATAGAGTGGAAACAAAATCTGGAAGGCCATGTTTGCAAATGCAAGAAGTCTCAAAAACAAGATTCCAGATATAAAGGCATTCATGGCAGAGGTCAGCCTGGATATTGTGGCCATTACTGAGTCATGGTGCACTGAAAAGCATGACTGGGACATGGCCATACCAGGCTATATCCTGTTCGTGAAGGATAGGGTGGGAAGGAAAGGAGGGGTGTGGTGCTTTATGTGATGGAAAGCATGAAAGTGACAGAGCTACAGGGAATACATGGAGGGGGCAGAGGTACTGTGTGCCACCTTGGAGGCAGGAAGGAAGCTCCTATTCACACTGGCGTGATCTACAGAACTCCAGCACAGGGGGAGGAGTTAGATAAGGCAGCCATGCAAGCTACTGGCAGGATGGCAGAAAAGGAGGAGAGACTGCTGGTGAGGAACTTGAATCTGCTAAATGTAGATTGAAGCCTCCCAGCAGTGGCTTCAGCTAGAAGCAGGGACATCCTGGACTCTCTGCAGGTAGCGTTCCTCAGGCAACTCATCAGGAACCCACTCGTAATGGGACACTACTGGACCTGGTACTCACTAACAGGAACAGTGTTGCAGACATCATGGTGGGAGGTTACCTGGGGACTAGTGATCATCGTACAGTGTGGCTCAATAAAAGGATGGCTGTGGAATCATAACACACAAGGACAAGGGTCCTGGACTTCAGGATGGCAGACTTTATAAAGATAGGTGAATGCCTAAGGGATGACCTACTAGGAGTCATACTAGGATACATAGGGTGCAGCAGACCCATAGACCCATAAAGCCCCTAAACTTACATATTGCTTGAGGTACTTGCATTAAATAACAAGTATCTATCAAGCCTGTTCTTAAATGTATTTTTATTTGTACTGATGACTATATTTAAAGGTAAATTATTACAGGGTTTCACCACCCTTTGTGAAAAAAGAAGCTCTTTTCTTTATTTTACATATTTGTTTTCTTAATTGAAGTGGATGAGCTCTAGTATTAACAAGTAATTGCTTGTATTCCAAACCACAGTCAATTAATAAGTTGACATCATTAATGATATCCCAAACAAATAGCAGGACACCCCTAAGGCGCCTTTGTTCTAGAGACATTAGATTTAATTTATATAATCTATTTTCATAGGTAAGATCTTTATTTGAAAAGAAGGATTTTGTAATTTTTCTTTGTACCCTTTCAATCCTATTAATGTCTTTATGTAAAGAGGAGAACCAAAGTTGGGATGTATAATCCAGATGTGGGCGTGCATACAGTATGTACGAAAAAGAGGAAAGAGGATTTTGGAGTTTCTGGATACAATATTTCTTTTAATTGACCACCACATTCTGTTTGCTTTATTTATGCTATTTGTAATTTGAGTGTCAAAATTAAGATTTAAGTCTATCATAACACCAAGATCTTTTTCATACTTTTTGTCCATAATTGGATCATTATACAAATAGTACTGATGTTTGTTATGCTTTTTTCCAAAATGCAAAACTATACATTTTGAAATGTTGAATCTTAAATTCCAATGTATTGACCATTTTTCTAATGTGTCCAAGTCTTTTTGAATAACAGCACAATCACTTGAGTGTCTTACAATGTTTACAATTTTACTGTCATTAGCATACTTCATGATGTTACTTTCAGTGCTACATGATAAATCCGAAATAAAGCATTGAAATATAACTGGTGCAAGTACTGATCCCTGGGGAACACCACTCAAAACAGGAATCCAGGAGGATCTATAACCACCAATAGACACACATTGTCTTCTACTCTTAAGCCCATCTTTTATCCAATTGATAAATAGCAGATTGATTTTTAGTGCTAGTAATTTTTGAATAAGAGACCAATGTCGTACTGAATCAAAAGCCTTTTTGAAATCCAACAAAACCACATCACATGATATTCCTTTATCAAGTTTGTCACTTATATAGTCATAAAAACTGACTAGATTTGTGACAACTGATCTTCTTCCTTTTTTAAAGCCATGCTGAGTGGTATCTGTATCTGATATACTCGGAGACAATTCATCCTTAATAATCCATTCAAGTATCTTACATATAATTGAAGTAAGGCTGATAGGATGGTCATTTTCCACCAGACTTCTGTCACCCTTTTTAAATAGGGGAGTAATATATGCTTCTTTCCAATCAGTTGGCACTAAACCAGATTTTAAGCTTTTGTCATATATATGGTAGACTCAAATAGTCCTTCATTAATAACATATCTCCTGATATGCCATCCGGGCTCGGTGGTGAACCCTTTTTAATAGAATCTAGTTTCTTTTACATACTTTCCAGAGTTTTTCTATGTAGTCTTTGTGTATCATACTATATATATATATATATATATATATATATATATATGTGTGTATATATGTTGCTTTGTCCTCTGTACTGTGAAATTGTTCAATAAACTTTAAATGCCATAAAAAAATACTTTCCAGAGTTATTTCCATAGGTTCTTCTGTAATATTAATCTCAATTTCATTATCTATTGTCAAATTATTAAATGATTTGCAAAAGTAGGTGTTGAGTTTGTAGCCATTTCTATTTTATCACTGATGTCTATTCCATTTATTTTCAAGGGGCCCACTTTACAATCCTGTTTTTTTAGTGAATTTATATAACTGTACAGTATTTTGTTGTTTCCTTTTTGTACCTGATAAGCTATATTTTTTCAAAGTTTATTTTTGATTGTTTTATCTCTCTTTTACAATTTTTCTGTAACTGCTTACATAGAAACATAGATTTTGATGGCAGATAAGGACCGCTTGGCCCACCTAGTCTGCCCATTTCCCTACCTACAGGATAGGCAGCAGATCTTAGTTAACCAACAGCCTATTTCTTCCTACCCCTCACAAGAATTGCCTTATGTCTGTCCCATGCATTCTTGAATTCTCCCACAGTTTTAGACCCCACAACCTCCTCAGGAAGGCTGTTCCATGTATCCACTACCCTCTCTGTGGAATAATACTTCCTCACATTAGCCCCTGAACATCCCCCCCTCTATCTTTAAATTGTATCCCCTTGTTCTTGCATGTCTCTTTTTCTGAAAGATGCTACTCTCTTGGACTTTGTTGATTCCACTGAGGTACTTAAAAGTTTCTATCATGTCCCTCCTCTCCTTCTTTCCTCGAGGGTATACATATTAAGCTCCTTTAGTCTGTCCTCATATGGCTTCTCTTGCAGACCCTGCACCATTTTAGTTGCCCTCCTCTGGACGGCCTCTATCCTGTCTATGTCCTTGCGGAGATGGGGTCTCCAGAACTGGATGCAGTACTCCAGATGGGGTCTCACCAACTGTCTGTACAGAGGGATAACAACTTCCTGTTTTCTGCTGCTGATGCCTCTCCCTATGCATCCCAGTATCTCCCCCAGCCTTTCCTACTGCCTTCTCACATTGCTTGCTAACCTTAAGGTAATCTGATATGATTACCCCCAGGTCCCTTTCCTTTTTTGTTGTTGTTACTACCTCCCCTCCATTGTGTATTCTTCTTCTGGGTTCTTGTTTCCCATGTGCATTATTTTGTACTTCTTTGCATTGGATCCTGCTTAAGGGAGGTTAATAATCTATTACATTTACTATCTTTATATATTTTAAATAATTTATTTTTCTTTTTAATCAACGTAATTATTTTGTTGGATAACCACTTTGGATGATTTTTATGTTTTTTTATTTCCTTATTTTGGGAATATACTTTTTAACAGCTCCTAATATTATTTCCTTAAACACAGACCATGTTTCATTGATATCATCAGATATTACTAATTCACTCCATTTAATATTAGACAGATGTGCTGCTAAAGCCTCATTATCTACTTTATTATATAAATAGATTTCAGTGATATTATCAGGAATTGAGTGAGGAAACTGCAGATTGAAGATAACTGCATTGTGGTCACTATTACCCAAAGGAGTAGAAACCAAACACTCAAATATGTTTAAAGGTTCACTACTTAATACTATATCAAGTATGTTTAACCCTCTAGTAGGTAAAACAACAGACTGGAATAGATCTAATTCACTGCAAATTTTTAGAAAGTCTTTTGATGTAGTATGAGTTGCTTTTTTTATTTACTCAGTCAATATCACTAAGATTCAGGTCATCCATTAATATAATGTCCCCCAAATCTGCTACTACTGCCATTTCAGACATAATTTCATTTAAAACCTGCTTATCTGACTTTGGTGCTCTATAACAAAGCCCTAAAATAAAGTTTTTATAACCTAGTCCTATCCTTACCCATAATAATTCCACTATACTATTATTAATTTTGATTTTACTAGAAATTTCAGTTGCATTTAGGTCCAAATTTACAAATAAAGCAATACCACCCCCTCTGTGATTTTTTCTACCCAAGTGAAATAATGAATAACCTGGAATAGAGGTAACCCATTCAGGGTCATTAGGCCACCATGTTTCAATAATACTGACAACATCAGGACTTTCGGATACTACCCTGACAATTAATTCATCAAACTTTAAAACTAAACTTTATGCATTAAACAACTGAAAGTCTAATTTAACAATATTCTTATTTATATTACTTTGTTGATTGATTTTAATGTTACAACCCCCCCTTTTTTAGTTTAAATGTAGAGATTTTACTGAAAGTTGAAAGTAACTACATAAATCACTTATGCCATTTCTATTCAGATGTAACCCATCTTTAGCAAACAAGTCTTTGTTATTAACAAAGACTTCCCAACAATCAATAAACTGGATGTTTTCCTTCCTACACCAATTATACAATCTAGCTTTGATACGTTCAATGGTGTGATTGTTTTCCCACTTTTGCATGTAGAACAGGAAGAATATTTAAAATGAAAACTTTACAATTCTTAGATGCAGTATACTTTCCAAGTTCAATAATATTAAAACAAATATATTTATCTTGATAATATCCTACATTGTTTGTCCCTACATGAAAAATAACATTTGAAGGTTGTAAGATTAACTCTTCAATTTTTTTCAGTAATATCTTTTATTTTTGCTCCTGGGAAACAATGTAGTTTCAAGTTACTATCATGAAACATAGTACTGAAATGTTTTATGATGGAATCTCCAATAATCAAGGTAGGTAGTATAGGGTCAAAAACCTCATCAACAATACTAACAACAGGAGGGGGTGGAAGCAATGCACTAAATCTGTTTCTAATTTCTATTCCAGATAACTGTTGTGATTCATTGTTTGAATACCAACTGCTCTTCTTCCTTTTTTGGCAGAGGGGGATGACATGGGTGGGATGGAGGAACAGTAGGTAAAGCTAAAAGGGAGCACAGTAAAGCCAACAAACCTCTGTGTCAAACAAGAGAGCAAACTCAAGAGGAAAAAGAGACTGCTGTGGTTCTCAAAAGAGGTAACTAAAAAGGTAAAGGCTAAAAGAGTAGCCTTTAGAAGGTATAATGAGATGCAGAGGGAGAAGGATAGGGAGGTGTAACAGGGGAAATAGAGAAAAGCAGGTAAAGCAGTAAGGAGCTCAAAGGTGCAGAATGAAGACAGAATAGCTCAAGAGGTAACAAAAGGAGACAAGGCATTTTTTAGGTATGCAAGTTAAAAGAGGAAGACCAGGGGTGGGATTGTAAGGTTAAAAAGTGAAGGGGGTGCTGGGCAGAGGGGGACCTGAAAAAGGCAAACATCCTGAACAAATATTTTTGTTCACTGTTCACAGAAGAAGGAGAAGGGGTGGGTTTACAAAGCAACATAGGCATTAGGGGGATGTATTTATTTATTGATTTGTTTGCTTTTGTTTACTGGGTGAGGCAGATAGATAGAGAGATAGATAGATAGACAGACAGACAGTCAGACAGATAGATAGACAGATAATTTATTAAGTGCCCATTTTTGCAGACTCTTGGTGCTGTACAAACCACAACAATAAAATAAACTCATTAATAAAAAACAACCAATATACAACTTGTAACATAATTAAAATCACAATAGTTCAATTTCATTCCATTTGACAGTTAATCATAAAAAGCCAGCTAGAATAAATATGTTTTGAGGCCCTTCTTAAAAACTTCTACCGAGGGAGCCCCCTTCAGATTCTCAGGCAAAGAGTTCCACAAGGTGGGTGTGGCAACCGAGAACGCCCAATCTCCGGAATGCCGCAGCCTCACCCTGGAAACCTCAAGGAGGGTTCCCCTGGCAGAATGAAGTGCCCGAGAGAGGCTATAGGGGTCAAGGAGATCTTGCAAATAAACAGGCTCCCCATTGTGTAGGGTGTTGTAGGGCAGGAGCCCTAACTTGAAGACAATCCTCCACCTGATCGGCAGCCAGTGCAGTTTGCGGTGGACCAGGGTGATATGCTCAGACCTCCTAACACCCATCAATAATCTTGGTGCCACATTCTGCACCAGCTACAGTCTGCAGAGGTTGCTTCCTGATAACCCTAGGAACAGGGCATTGCAGTAGTCCAATCTCGAGGTGATGAAGACAGGTAGTAGTGTGGGCAGGTCATCAGGCAGAACCAGGGATTGGATTCAGGCAGTATTTTGTAGATGATAAAAACCACTCCTGACAATGGTCAACACTTGTCCATCCATAGTCAGTCTGACATCCAGGATCATGTCTAAATCCTTCACCTGTCTGGAGGGGACAAGAGGAACACCACCTAACACTAGGTTGGAGGGTACCCCAGCACTCCCTACTCACCCCCAATGACCTGAATCCACCACCAGCACCTCAGTCTTGTCTGAGTTTAGCATAAGCCAATTTTGAGCCATCCACACCTGGATCTCCTTGAGGCAGTTGTTAAACATGGCAACCGAAACCTGGTTCTTGGGTGCACAGGACAGATACAGCTGAGTGTCATCTGCACAACAGTGAAAACCCAGTCTGTATTGCCTGATAATGTCCTCCAGTGACAACATGTACACCATGAACAACAAGGATGACAAGACCGAACCTTGTGAAACACCACAGCACAGAGGCTTCGGGGCAGATGAGGCAAGACCCATCTTTACCCTTTGGAACGCTGCCTGTTAGGTATGACCTGAACCAGCACATGACCTTGCCAGATAGGCCACACCAGAACCTCAAGTGGTCAAGCAGCACCTCATGATCCATGGTGTCAAATGCTGCGGAGAGGTCAAGGACGACTAAGATGGTAAGTCTCTCCTATCCCTCACCATCAGGAAGTCATTCAACACCCACACCAGGGCATTCTCTGTGCTATGCCTCACCTGAAAACCAGACTGAAATGGCTAATAGGAAGACAAAGAAGTGAGGTGTCTCACAAGCTGAACGGCCACTACTTTTTCAATAACCTTCCCTAAAAATGGGAGGTTTAACACCGGCCTGTAGTTGCTGAGACAGTCCAGATCCAGAGAAGGCTTTTTCAAAAGGGGTCTAACTAAGGCCTCTTTCAAAGCCTGTGGAAAGATCCCACTCCTCAAGGAACTCCAGACATTCTCAGCAACCACAGGTCCCAACAGGTCCAAACATCCGACCAAAAGCCGGGTTGGTCCTGGGTCAAGATATCATTGGGTAGGCCATAGCTTAGAGAGTATCCCCACCACCTTCTCCACCCCAATTAGTTCAAACTCCTTCCAGACAGGAGGAGTGTCTCTACACCTCTCAGATAGACCACTGACATCCTTTCGAGAGACACTCGGGGAGACCTCTGCCCTGATGGAGGACACCTTGTCAGCGAAAAACAGAACCAGCTCCTCACACCTATCAACTGAACCCACTCCCCCAACACATAGACAGTCAGGATGTAACAACCTGTCCACCATGTGGAACAGCTGAGCTGGTTGAGGATACTAGGCACACATGTGCCTATTTTCAGGTATGACCTGGGAAGATAAAGGACATTACTGGATGACAAGTCCAGCAATTAACAGCATACATAGTCAGTGAAACAGGGAACAGGCAGATTATACAGGTAACAAATAATAATATACTAATAATAATAATAATCTTTATTTTAATGGAGCCTTTCAAATGCCAAGGCGCCGTACAAATTAAAATAAAAACCAAAAAAAAACAACAAAATAAACAATCATAAAATCAAACATCATAAAATCATCATTAATCAATTAATCATTCACTGCATACCTGGTGCCACAAAAAAGTCTTTAGGGCTAGCTTAAAACTCTCCACCGTTGTGCACTCCCGTAACCGACGAGGTAGAGAATTGCAAAGTGTGGGGGCCGCAAACATAAATCATCTGGCCCCTGAAGATTTCAAACGTACCTTAGGGATCTCTAGCAACCCCTCACCGGCTGAGCGGAGTGATCACCTGGGGCAATAAGGGACCAGGAGCTCTTTCAGGTAGTCTGGGCCAAGTCCATGTAGGGCTTTAAAATTCAGCAAGCCAACTTTAAAGGTGATCTGCCACTGTACTGGCAGCCAGTGCACTTCACTCTGTACTGGTGTAATATGACAGGACCAAGATGATCCCGTCAGAAGCCGGGCCCCTGCGTTCTGCACCAGCTGCAGGTGGTGGATTTCCACCCCAGAAAGCCCCAGGTATAAGGAGTTGCAATAATCTAAGCATGAGGACACAAAAGCATGGACCAGGACAAGAAGGTCACTGGATGGAACCAGCTGTTTATCCCTGGAGATATTGCTTAGATGATAAAAGGAAGATCTGATGACAACCGACACCTGTGAATGCAGGGTCAATCCTTCATCAAAAAATTACCCCCAGGTTTCGCACCTGGTCAGAGGTCGGGAGAGAGACACCCCCGAGAATAAGTCTGGAGGGCGACCCACCCCCCGAACCCCCATCCGGTGACCAGGGTACAAAACCTACACCTCAATCTTTCCGGAGTTCAACTTCAGCCAGCTCAAACCAAATGACAAGTAAAAGTGCAGTTACATCAACATGGAGTATCTTATTTAACAGAAATTGCACAACTAAAGTGATAATAGTAGCAGGATAGGCTCAAGTACAAGGGGGCAAACAAAGAGAACAGGTCAAAGGTGATCTGAACAGGGACAGACACATATAGAGCAGTCCAGCAGTAGGGAGTGTAGATGCCTTTTATAAGTGCTAGTCTTCTGGCAGGAGTGAAGAAGAGCAGCCTGGAGGCAATTCCATTGTGTGGGAGTGTAGTAGCAGAGAAGGCCATGGAGCCATATTTGGACTGTGATCTGGGGATTACTAGATGCCCTTCATTAGAGGACCTACAGACATATTGATGAGACCATGGTACTAAAAGGGGGGCCATCTATAGGAGGGACAGGGAGGGTAAAAGAGGAGGTGGAGTAGCTCTCTAAATAAGGGACAGCATCAAAGCAACAGAACAAAAGGGTAAACAGGGAGGAGAGGAAGCACTGTGGGTCAATTTGGAGACAGGCAATGGCACCACAATCAGCACAGGGGTTGTATACAGACCCCCCACCTCTCAGGGGGAGGAAATGGACAAGGAAATGATAGAAAGTAACCTTAGAATGGCAGAAAAAGGGGAGATATTGCTAATGGGGGATCTGAATATGCCAGATGTTAACTGGAGTGCATTTGCAGCAGTCACTTCTAGTAGTGGGGTCATTTTAGATGCCCTACAGGGGACATATCTTAGACAACTAGTATCGGAACCCACTCAAGAGGGAGCAATCTTAGACCTGGTACTTTCAAATGGAGATGGTGAGAGGATCACAGATTTAGAAGTGGGTAGCCGTCTGGGAACTAGTGACCATCGAACAGTATGGTTCACGATAAATACAGCAGTAGAGTTAAGCCATACAAAAACAAAGGTACTGGACTTCAGGAGGGTGGACTTTACCAAAATGGTTGAGTGCCTAAGAAATGCACTAGCAAATGGGCAGGAAGGAGGGGTGGAAGAACAATGGGGAATAATCAAAACTGCCATCACAGAGGCAACAAGCATTTGTGTGAAGCAAATAAACAAAACAAAATGATGTAAGAAACCACTGTGGTTCTCAAAGGAGGTGGCAGGGAAGGTTAGGGAGAAAAAGAGAGCATTCAGGAAGTACAAGGAATCACAGAAGGAGCAGGACAGAGAACTGTATCAGTTAAAGCAAAGGAAGCAGGAAAGGCAGTCAGAACAGCAAAGGCCCAAACCGAGAAAAAGATAGCCAACTCAGTTAAGAAGGGGGATAAAACCTTTTCTAGGTACATTAGGGAGTGAAGGAAGACCAAGAGAGGGATAGTGCAGCTTAATAAAGGGAAGGGGGTGGGCAGAGGGTGAATGTGAAAAGGCAGAGATACTAAACAAATACTTTTGCTCAGTATTTACAAATGAAAGGGGGGAGGTACCTAAACCAACAATAGGAACACGCTGGATACGGGGGTTGATACCAGCCCTTTCACAGAAGAAAGGGTTATGAAAGAACTCTTAAAACTTAAGGTGGACAAAGCAATGGGGCCTGATAGGATTCATCCCAGAATTCTAAAAAACTAAAGGTAGAACTAGTGACACCACTGACTACCCTCTTTAATAAATCATGGGAGGATGGGGTAGTACCTGAAGACTGGAGGAAGGCAGATGTGATTCCACTACACAAAAGTGGGAGTAGGGCAGAAGTAGGAAACTACAGACCTGCTAGTTTAACCTTAGTGATTGGGAAAATTATGGAATCACTTCTGAAGGAAAGAATTGTTGAGTACCTAGAGGCCAGAGGAGCACAGGACCCAAGGCAGCATGGATTCACAATGGGAAGGTCATGTCAGTGAATGTAATAGATATCTTTGACTGGGTGACCAAAGTAGTAGATCAGGGAGGGGCTGTAGAAATGGCCTACCTAGACTTTAGCAAGGCATTTGACACAGTCCCACACAAAAGATTAATATACAAGTTGGCCAGCCTGGGAGTGGGTCCCAAGATGGTAGCCTGGGTAAAAAATTGGCTGGAAAACAAGACACAGAGGGTAATAGTAAATGGAGCCCACTCTGAAGAATGGGGGGCAGGGTTCATTACTAGGACCAGTCCTCTTTAATGTCTTTATACGTGACATTGCAGAGGGACTGGAAGGAAAAGTATATCTCTTTGCAGATGACACAAAGATCTGCAATAGAGTTGATACACAAGGTGGGGTGGAAAGGATGAGCAGGGACTTGGCAAGGTTGGAGGAATGGTCAAATGTATGGCAGCTTAGATTCAATGCTAAGAAGTGCAAAGTAATGCACATGGGAAACAAAAACCCAGGGGAAGAGTACACAATGGGGGGTGAGATACTAACAACAACAAAAATGGAAAGGGACCTGGGGTAGTCATATCAGATGACCTAAAGGTGAGCAAGCAATGTCAGAGGGCAGTAAGCAGGGCTGGTGGGATACTGGGATGCATAGGGAGAGTCATCACCAGTAGAAAACAGAAAGTTGTTATCCCTCTGTACAGACAGCTGGTGTGACCCCATCTGGAGTACTGTGTGCACTTCTGGAGACCCAATCTCCACAAAGACATAGACAGGATGGAGGCAGTCCAGAGGAGGGCAACTAAAATGGTGCAGTGTCTGCACCAGGAGACATAGCAAGAGAGACTTAAGGATCTTAATATGTATAGCCTCAAGGAGAGGAGGGAGAAGGGGGACATGATTGAAATTTTCAAATACTTCAAGGGAATCAACAAAGTCCAAGAGGGTAGCATCTTTCAGAAAAAGAGGTGTGTAAGAACAAGAACAGGGGGGCACAATCTGAAGCTAGAGAGGGGACGGCTCAGAGGTAATGTGAGGAAATATTTTTTCACGGAGAGGTTTGTAGATGCATGGAACAACCTTTCTGAGGAGGTTCTGGAGTCAAAAACAGTGGTGGAATTCAAGAATGCATGGGACAGTCATAAGGCAATTCTCGGGGGTGGAGGTTGGAAGAAGTAGGCTGTTGGTTAGCTAGGATCTGCAACTTATCCATTAGGTAGGGAAATGGGCAGACTGGGTGGGCCAAGCAGTCCTTATCTGCTGTCAAATTCTATGTTTCTATATATGTTTAGTGAAATTGCCTTCTGTGCAGATGTAGTGTTGTGTACCACCTTGACTAGCGAGGAGTGCAACAGGGCAGTTGGGGAATGCCACCCTAATTTGCTGTACAGTACACAGTGGTGAGTCGATTACAGGATAAGGTAAGTCTACATATATTGTTGTAGCATACCGTCCATTTGTGACGGATGGTACTGGAAGATTTGGCAAACACTGGTAGCCCGTACAACAGTTTGGGAAGGAAGAGGCATCGAGCAATTGTGATTCGTGCAGCAGGAGAGAGATTGTTCTTGGCCCGGTAGGCAATACCTAGGCTAGAGTTGATACCTTTGCACACGGAGTGGATGTAGGAGGCAAAGTCAAGTGTGGGGTCAAGATGGATCCCCAAGTATTTAAACGGGGTAACTGTTTCGAGGCTGGTATCATTATCAGCTTTCACAGTTAAAGAGGTGGATTTATTTTTTAGTTTATAAGGAGTCCCAAAGAGCATGGCCTGGGACTTAGGGTTGGCTAAGAATTGCTTATTGTTTTTGAGTCAAGACTGAACAGAGGTTAGGTTGGATGCTAGGTCTCTATTAATGTTAGTTACACTAGGGGCTTGACAAAAGAATACCAGGTCATCTGCATAAAGGAGGGGAGTCACATTTTAAGGCAATGTGTGATGGAGTTAATGTGTACCGAGAAAAGTACAGAGCCAAGGATAGATCCTTGGGGAACACCAAGGGAGGTGGGGAGGTAGTCAGAGTGGGTGGGACCAATCCTTATACGCAGATACCTTTCAGATAGATAGCTGGAAAACCAGGGTATAACATGGTCTGAGACTGATGGACTTAAGTTATGTAAAAGTATAGGGTGGGTTACTGTAGCAAAGGCCTTTGTTAGGTCTGTGAAGACTGCCCCAGTGAGGCTACCATGATCCATAGCTAAGTAGACTGCGTTTGTCAGAATAGAATAGAGGAATAGAATAGAATAGAATACTTTATTTATAAAAAGTGCCATTCGCAAATGCTCAGAGTGCTTGTACAATTGATCATAAAATCCGAATTAAAATATCCATAGGTAATTAAAAACAAGTTAACAACAACAATTCATACAGACTCAGAGAAGGCAAGATTGAAAAGATGAGTTATTAGTGCAGAATTAAAGCTCTCCACAGTCAGGCACTCTCTTATCTTGCAAGGTAGAGAATTCCACAGGCTAGGTGCCACAGATGCAAATGCCCAGGCCCAGATTTCCTCAAACGCACCATGGGAATCTCTAGCAATCCCTCGTCATTGGAGCAGAGTGGACAGTAGGGACACATGCTATTGCAGATAACATGGTCCCAGTCCATGTAGGGCTATGTAGGTCAGCAAGCACCTGAAGGTGATCCACCACTGAATAGGCAGCCAGTGCAGGTCGCACAGCACAGGCATGACATGGCAAGATCGAGGAAGCCCAGTCAGCAGCCTGGCTGCCGTGTTCTGCACTAGTTGCAAGCAGGGGATATTAACCACCGCTAGCCCTAGGTACAGGGAGTTGCAGTGGTTAAGATGGGAGGTCACAAAAATGTGGACCAATGCTGGAAGGTCATCAGGCAGAACCAGGTGTTTGATCCGGGCGATATTCCTTGGATGGTAAAACGAGGTCTTGATGATGGACGACACCTGATATCTAAGTATCAGTCCTTCGTCAAAAATAACACCCAGATTTCGCACCTGTTCAAAGGCAATCAATGGGCTGCCACCAAGCCAAAGCCTGGAATGTCGCCTGGCTGAAATTTTCACTCAAGATTTTCTACCCGATGACCTGGGTCCACAACCAGTACCTCGGCCTTGTCCGGACTGAACCTCAACCAGCTGGCACTCATCAAATCTTGGATCTCAGTCAGGCAGTTATTAAAGACCGAGACAGCTCCAGCCTGCTCAGGCACAAAGGACATGTATAGCTGAGTATCATCTGCATAGCAGTGAAAACTCAGCCCATACCACCTTACAATGTCTCCCAATGGCATCATATACACTGCTAACAACATGGGTGACAAAATGGAGCCCTGTGGCACCCCACATGACAGGGAGAATGGATCAGAGGACTAGAGCCCTGACACCACTCTCTGACACCTGCCAGACAGGAAAGAATGGAACCATCTGAGGACTACCAAACAATCTACAGATCAGCTGCAGGCACTCCATTAACACACCATGGTCCACAGTGTCAAATGCTGCAGAGAGATCAAGGAGGACCAAGATGGAATGGCCCTTCCAATCTCTTGCTATCAGGAGATCATCGAGTACCCAAGCCAGGGCCATCTTGGTGCTGTGCCTCTTCCGAAATCCAGACTGGAGAGGATCGTAAATGTAATGGATGGTAAGATGATCCTCCAGCTGCAGCATGGCTACCTTCTCGATAACCCTGCACTTTGCCGGTCGGGAGTCCTGGACAGGAGCTGCCAGCTATCCCTATTTTCCAGGCTGGGCACTGGATTGGGCATTGCGGCCTTGGTTGCCCATAGTCAGGTGGGACCCAGGGAGGCACAGACTGGTGGGCAATGTGACCCCTTGGACTCCTTAGGGTTTTTCCTTAGGTGGGAGTAGTTTGACCTCCATGTGAGGGGCCTGGATAGGCCTGACGTTTGGGATCTATTGGCTGTGGCCCCAGATAGGCGCTTATTCGGCCTGGTTGCTTTAGTATAATAATAATAATAATAATTTTTATTTATATTACGCCTTTCGAATACCAAGGTGCATTCCAGAAAGAAAAGATACAAACAAAGTATACAAACAGTAACACAAGAACTGTTAAAAACAAATACAATCATCATGAGTATGAGTATCATCAGTATGAGGGGTGGGTGATAGCATGAGACCATCAGCAGATCGAACTTCTGTCACATTTTCCTTGGATACTTGCCTGGTGGCATCCTGATATGTACAGGTCAGGTCATTGACTATAGTGGAGGTAGTGAGAGGACCTCCGTGGCCTATCATAAAACTGTTTAATGTCTGTTGCTGGTGGAGTGGAAGATCTCTGCTGGACGTGTTATTATAGATCGGTTGAGGGTGAGAGCCTCACCTATTTGAACACTCTATTGAAGGTTTAGCATGCCTTCTTTCAAGCTGAACTTGTTTTGACCATAATCCTGGACTCGTGTTCGGACCATTTTTGGCTACGACTTTGAGCCTTAATTTGTGGGGTGGGGGTTGTGGTTAATTATTTAGTAGTTGGATTTGGATCTGGATTTTATAATTTGGGAGCGGCTATATTTGGTGGTTGGAGACTATGTGCTGACAGGTGGCGCTCCCGGTCAGGTACTACTCCCCCCCCCCAAGCTCCGGGGCCTCTGCCCCTTTAGATGTCTCCCTCTGTGCACTAATGTTTACAGTCATTGTTGCTCATTGGGGATTGCTAGGAGAAGGCATGGGGGGGCCTGGACCTTGGGGGGGATCAGAGTTGTGTGGATGAGAAGATGCCCTGTGGCAAAATAGGGACTGGAAAGGGGTTCTCCCTGTCTATTCCCTATACCCAAGGGCTCCACTTTTGGGTGGGCAGTTGACTCAATCAACCTCGTAGTCTCATCCAACCTGGACAGTGTTATGCAATGCCAGGTCTATTAAAAACAAGACAGCAATAATTGCTGATCTTGCTGGGACATCAGACCTGGCACACATCATTGAGAACTGGCTGGATGGGAATGCTGGTCCCATTCTTGAGTCAGCAGTTCAAGCTGGCTTATCAGTGATACACCACCTGAGATTGAACCATAGGGGTGGGGTGTGGCCAATTGCTTAAGAATGGAACTGAGCCTGACAGATGTGCCAGTGGGGGAAACCAGATCCTTTGAATGTGTCCTTGGTGCAGGTGTGGGGTACAAAATTCTTCTTGTCTACCGTCCACTCGGGGATGGGAAGCAATTTTTGAAGGAAGTCGCAGATTTCATTGTCGACCTGGTGTTGGAGTCACCCAGAGTGATGGTGCTCGGTGACTTCAATGCCTGGGTTGATGAACTCTCACATTTTGGTCAGGACTTCCTCCAACTCATGTCTTTATTGGGCTTCAAGCAGGTAGTTGCCTCTGGGACCCATAATTCTGGCCATTCCTTGTACCTGGTTTTACTACTGGATATGGAACCCTCCAACTTGGTGGTGGAACAAGTCAGTTGTTCTGACCATTACACTGTCAGGTTAAATTTCCAGGTCTCTATTACAGGCCCGCTCCTTTAGAGATGGTTCGGTACTGCCCATTGAGGGGAATGACCCCAAATGGCCTGATGGCGGTGCTGGATCTCTTGCGATTTCTGACTGCTAGCAAGGGTCCAGACAACCTACTACAGGTCTATAATACAGCCATGATGGTGGCTCTGGATTCCATTGCTCCACTTCGTGTTGGCCCCCTCACTCTTCACTCTCAGTACCAGTGGTTTGATGGGACCTTAAGGGGGATGAGGACAGAGGGGCGAAGGATGGACCGTTGCTGGCGGAAATCTGGCCTTGATGCTGACAGGCTTAGATTGCTGGCCCATTATATGGACTATCAATTGGTGATCTCCCATAAGAAGGCAGAGTTCCTGTCCAGGGAGCTCACCACTGCACAGAATCAACCAGCTCAGCTCTTTCAAACTGTGGACAGACTGTGTAATCCAGCCTGTCTGCAAGTTCGAAGAATGTTGTCACAGGATGAGTGTGATGAGTTTACTTGCTTCTTTGCTGATAAGGTTGCCGACATTAGATCAGAGATCTGCATAGCCCTCTCCAATTGGCAGAGTGACGATCAGTAGGAGGATGCAGAGCCTCAGTTTGGTCGGTCGACCTTCAGCCAGCCGGTGATCGTCGATGTCATAATGATCATCCAGTGCATGTGGCTGACCTGCTGCAGTTTGGATCCAGGCCCAACTTGCCTCCTCATGTTGATGTCATCGGCCCGGTCCTTGCAAAGATTGTCCAGAGTTCGTTTGAAACAGGTGAGTTTCCTGACTTCCTGAAGGAGGCGGTGGTGACACCCCTCCTTAAGAAATCCTCTCTCAACCTGGACCGTCTCGCTAACTACAGACCTGTCTCTATCTTGTCCTTTGTGGGCAAGGTTATTGAGAAGGTGGTTGTGCTGCAGCTGGATGACCACCTTACCATCCATGACATTTACGATCCTCTCCAGCTGGGATTCTGGAAGAGGCATAGCACCGAGACTGCCCTGATTCGGGTTCTCAATGATCTCCTGATAGCGAGAGACCACAGGAGTTGTTCCATCTTGGCTTGCACCTAATCATGACCTCTTTAAAAGAAAACACCTGGATTACCTGACTCATTTAGCACAATGTACTTGTTTCCAACCACCATAAGCCCCCCTATGCCTACGGCTGTTTGACTTTCTCCCTTAAAATGTCACTACTTCCACTATTTCAAACCCCTGTCTTCCTTATTTCCCTCACACTTAATTCACTACTCATCTATCGAATTGGACACTATCACTCCTCCACGCTGCTTCTTCTCCCCTGCTCAGTCCTGCCATTAGTTCCAATTGCTTTTATGTAGGTTTGACTATAATTTGTTGGCTCTTATTGTTTACTGTTATTCTAATCTAACTTATATAGTGTCCCTGTAACTCCAGGGATATTTCTGCAATTATTGTAAGCAAATCCTGCATTGATTGTATATCTGTTGTATAGGAATTCCTAGTTTATCTAAGTGTTGTACAGCATTTTCCTTCATTGTTATGTATCACTCTGTTGTAACCTCCCAGTTATCAAAAACAATAAATAAATAAATCTTACTCCTTGAGCTCTCTGCAGCATTTGACACCATGGATCATTGCATATTGCTGGAGCACCAGTGGGTCATCTGTGGTCTGTCAGGGACAGTCCTCAGATAGTTACATTCATTCCTCATGGATAGATCTCAGAGAGTTGCGTCAGAAATGTATTCTTCTGACACATTCTCTCTACCATGTGTGGTACCCCAGTGCTCTGTACTTTTCCTGTTATTTGTGTTGTATATGCTGCTGTTGGAAGACACTGTAAGGTGGTATGGCTGGAGTTTTCACTGGTAAGCAGATGATACTCAGCTATACATGTCCTTTATACCTGATCAGAATAATGCAATCTCGGTGATTAACAACTGTACTGGATGAGTGCCAACTGTCTGAGGCTGAATCCTGACTAAACCGAGGTTTTGGTGGTGGACCCAGGTCACCAAGTAGCAGGGTCTTCGGCCGGATGGGCCTCTAGGCTTTTGCTCAAAGATTTCCAGCTGATGACCTCTGAATGGGTGCAGAGTGTGGGTGTTATTTTTGATGAGAGGTTGACCCTGAAGTCTCAGGTGTCATCCGTCATCAAGACCTCTTTTTACCATCTGAAGAACAGCACCCAGGTTAAGCATCTTGTTCTGCCCGGTGATCTTCCAACATTGGCCCATGCCTTTGTGACCTCCCGTCTAATTACTGCAACCCCCTCTACCTAGGGCTTCTGGGGGTTGATATCTGCCACTTGCAGCTGGTGCAGAATGCTGCGGCCAGGTTGTTGACTAGGCTCTCTCGATCTAGCCATGTCACACCTGTGCTGCGCGGACTGCATTGCCTGCCTGTTCAGTGGGGGATCACCTTCAAGTTCAGCTTGCTGACCTACAAGGTCCTACACAGACTGGGACTGAGTTACCTGCAAGAGCTCTTGCATCCCTACTACTCTCTCTGACCACTCCACTCCACTGATGGGGGATTGCTGGGGATTCTCAGGGTCCGTTTAAAGACCTCTGGAGCCCGAGCATTTGCATTTGTGACTCCTACCTTGTGGAATTTTCTGCCTAATTGGATAAGGGGGTGCCTGACTGTGGAGAGCTTCAAAACAGCACTGAAAACATTTTTGTTCTCATTTGTCTACCCTGAGTATTAATTTATCGATGTCTGTTTTTATAGTGGTTTTAAATATTAATAGTTTTAAGGTTTGATAGTAAAAGCGCTTTGGTACTTGTTGAATTGTGCTTTCAACAAAGTTACCATTATTATTATTAACCTTACCCACAAAGGGCAGGTTAAAGACAGGTCTGTAGTTAACAAGACAATCTGGGTCGAGAGAAGATTTCTTAAGGAGAGATGACACCACCGCCTCCTTCAGGGTGTCCAGAAATGCACCTGTCTCCAACAAGCATCAGACTATCTCCTCTAGAACTGGGCTAATGACCTCAACACACCCCACAAGGAGGCGGGTTGGGCCCAGGTCCAAACTACAGCAGACCGGCTGCCTACTCTGGATAATCCTCATGACATCTGAGATCGCCACCCAGTCAAAATCCGACCAGACAACCCGGGGCACTGTAACTTCCCACTGACCACCACCACACCAATTGGAGTGAGCTGTGCAGATCTCAGATCTTATACCGGCATCCTTATCTGCAAAGAATCAAGCAAACTTGTCACACTTATCCTGTGACAATGCTCTCTGAGACTGCAGACAGGCTGGATTGCAGTCTGTCGACAGTTCGGAAGAGCTGGACTGGTTGATTCTGAGCAGTGGCGATCTCCCTGGACTGGAACTCTGCCTTGTTACAGGAGACAGATGATTGATAGTCCTTGTAATGGGCCATCAATCTAATTATGTCAGCATCAAGGTCCGATTTCTGCCAGCGCCACTCCATCCTTCATCAAACTCTCCTCAACTCCCTCAAGCTCCGATCAAACCAAGAGGACCAAGGCGAAGGGTGAGGGGACGAACATGGACAGGAGCTATGGAATCCAGAGCCTCTGCCACAGCCCTATTATAGGCCTGTAACTGATTGTCTGGATCCAAGCCTGCACTCAGAAAACCCAATAAGTCCAGCACCACCATCAGGTCCTCTGGGGTCAAACTCCTTAAAGGGCAGTACCAGACCATCTCCGTAGGGGGCAAGCCTATAGGTGGAGCCTGGAAATTGAACATTATAGTGTGGTGGTCAGACCATCCGACCAGTTCCACCACCAAGTCGGAGATCTCCATGCCCAGTAGAAAGACCAGGTCCATCGAGTGACCATGATTATGGGTCACAGAGGTAATCACCTGTTTGAAGCCCAACTAATTCATAAGTTGGAGAAAGTCCTGCCCAAATTACAAGAGTTCGTCTTTGACCCAGGCACTGAAGTCCCCCAGAACCAACTATCTGGGGGACTCCAACACCATGTCGATGATGAAGTCTGCAACTTCCTGCAGGAATTGCTTCTCGCCTCCGGGTGGATGGTAGATAAGAAGAATTCTGCAAAACACACCTTTGCCCATGATACACTCAAAGGAACAGGTCTCCCCAACTGGCACATCTACAAGGCTCAATTCTGATTTAGAGCATATGGTTACACCCCTGCCCCTATGATCCGTCCTCGAGCGGTGTGTCACTGACAACCCAGCTGGAATAGCTGACACAAAAACTGGTCCAGCATTTTCATCCAGTCAGGTCTCGGTGATGCAGGCCAGGTCAGATGACCCAACAACATCAGTAATTACTGCTGTCTTGTTTTTACTAGATCTGACATTGCACAACACCACCCAAGTAGGATGGGACACCAAGGCCAGCCGTGTCATCTGCCCATTCCTGGTAGAACCCTTAGGAATAGGAAGTAGACAGGGAGGACCCCTCTCTAGGACCCATTTCACCCCATGCTGTCTTCTGATCCCCGCAACCTCAATCCATCCATCCAGCTCTGCCCCCCTCCATATCTCCTCCTCACTATCCCCAAGGTCCGACACCACCCATAAACCTCATCGGGCAATGGTGGGCAGTTAAAGGGATGGAGGCCCTGGAGCTCAGAGGGAGAGTGGCACCTGGCCAGGAGATATCTCTGCCAGCAGATATCTGCACAGAGCCACTGCAGCAATCAAATGACAATTACAAAACAATGCAAATGGTTAAAGGTGCTGTGGTACTTTCGAAAACTGTGTTGTGATGGGTATAGTAGATTGTATTTCTCCAGATATGCTGTCAGTTGATTTGCTACATTTTCTTTTAATAGTTTGCTGAGTGCCAGGATTATGATGATTGGCTGGCCTGGTAATTTAGGGTTCCCTTTTTATATTGTCTTGCTCATGCAGCGCAGACAACATATTGTGGCTGCTTCAGTGGAGAAGCAGGTTTCAGAGGTGCGGTCCTGCTGCAGCCAATGGCACCACTGCTTTTTATGGCCGGGCTTTGTAGTGTCAATGGCATAGCATGCTGTCTATGACAGCAGTTGAGAAACATGCCACCACCTTGAAAGAAATTAGCCACTGCAATCAGGGAGTGCCACGGGGCAGTCTTTGATTGCAGCAGCCAATTACTGCTTGCCTTGTCTGGTGTCCCCCATCAAGCAACATGGCGGAGGCTTCCCAGTCAGCTTCTCATAGTCCCCACAGAAGCAGAGGTATAGCTGCTGCCTTTCACGGTCCCTCTGAAAGCTGACGGGGTTCCCAGTCACCCTGTTGGCATGCCCTCTCCTAAATTAATTTGCCAACAGGGGTGCCCAATCCCATCGGCATAATGTACCCCCATTTCTTGTGTGCTGAGGGGGCCCAATCCCCCTTGGTTCATACGACCCCCCCAACTCTGTATGGCTGGCGGGGTGCCAGTCCCCATCGGCTACAGCCCCACCAAAAAGAAACAATCAGGTAGCACCCTGGGCATCCACCCAACATTTCAAATGTCCTGTAAGAAAAAAAAGTCCTGCAATTTTATTTCTTTACCCTGTAAAACAAAGCGTTCCTCGTTTGATCGGTGGCCTTCCCCAACCCGTGCTCAACCTCTGTGCACCCTGCCTCCCCACACCCCCCTCACCTCATACTTACCTCTAGAGCTAAGCGTGGCGATCTTCGGTGAACCGGGAACACGTCTGCACTCTTCAAAGCCGACAGTGAACTAAAGAAATGCCGCTAAGCTGTATAATGACATAAATAGGATTTTTTTCAACTTATGTGGATATCTCTGCCATTTATTTGACTTTTGCCACCAGATTTTCAACATGTGGTTTTTGGGACTCCTCCTAATGAATTCAGTCACTGCCATGGCGTTATTTGGCCCCAAAAGGTGATTTTGCGGTCACTGCACGGAATCACTTTTTGGGACTGAGTAACAAAATGACAGTGTTGCAGTTCATGTGGTGGCCTCCCAAAAAACCCATGTTGCAAATTTGGTGAAAACATTCCAAAAAATGACTGTTACGAGCATGCATTGGCAGTTTCCACACGCACTCGTAACTTCACCAATTTGTAATATTTTCACTCCAGATTTTCAACACTGGCATTTTTTCATACCTCCTTATGAACAATGCAGCTGTCATTTTTCACATCCTGGCCGAAATATGTTTTCACAGTTCTGGTGCAGAATAGCGCAGTTGCTGTGGGAAATCAGTGTTCAGGACAGATTATGAAAATGACAATGACACTGTTCGTGAGCAGAGGTCCTAAAATGCCTAGGTTGAAAATTTGGTGAAAAAAGTCCATAAAATGACTATGTTACAAGCGTGTGTTGTGCAATTTCCACGCGCACTTGTAACGTTGAGAATTTGTAATATTTTCGCTCAACGTGTTCAACATTGTCAATTTTGCACACATCCTTATGAACAGCACAGCTGTCATTTTTCACATCCTGCCCGAAATGTGTTTTAGCACAAGTGGCGCACTATGGCGCGGTCGCTGTGGGAAATCAATGAGCAGGACGGATTAAGAAAATCATAGTGACAGTGTTCACAAGCACAGATCCCAAAATGCCTATGTTGAAAATCGGGTGAAATAATTCCACTAAATGACTGTGTTATGAGTGTGCATTGCAGTTTCTATGTATACTTGTAAATCCGAGCATTTTAATATTTTCACTCAAGATTTTCAACACTTCCATCTCTTCACACCTACCTATGAATGGTACAGCTGTCATTTTTCACATCCTGCCTAAATGGTGTTTTCCCACATCTGGCACAGAATGGCACAGTCGCTGTGAGAAATCAACGTTCGGGACAGATTAACAAAATCACAGTGCCACTATTCATAAGCAGAGGTCCCAAACACTTTCATGAGGTGGGGGTCACAAAATGCCGTGTTACAAAGTTGTAGTGCAAATACCAACAAACAACCAGGGCATTAAGGTTTCTAACTCTAACGTCCCACCTTGTACAGTCTGACAGGCGTCAGGGGTGTGTCTTTGCATTGCCGGCTGTCATGCTTACACCATACCATCTCCGCACCCTCAAGCCACTGACAGGCATTGAGCTGTGCCTTGGACTCTTTGGCCTCACAGTTCACCCCATTCTATACTGCACCCATTTCAGCATATGTCCTTATGAAATGGGGTGACTGTAAAGCCGAACACCCCAAGGCACACCTCAGCACTTGTCTATGTCTGCAGGATAGGGTGAAGTAAAATGCCATAGCGTTATAGCTGAATGGGGTGAGCGTAATGCCCAAGGATCCCAAGGCACAATGCAATATTTGTCGCAATGCAGGGTAGGGTGAGCTGAAATGCCATGAACATTATGGATGATGCCCAAAGGCACACCTCAGTGCCTGTCAGTCTCTGTAGGGTGATGTGAGGCTTGACGTCACTGTCATACTTCACTGCCATTCCTATTATGCATCAGTTCAACTCCTGCACTACTGATGCTAAGGTCGGCAAGACAACATTCGGCATTGAAAAATGCTTTTTTAAGAACTGGTATGACACTGGTGCTCTTCCACCTTTGAGGAGCTACACTGTAGGTAAGGGAGAGGTTGAAAATTCTGGTTATGGGGGTGCAAGCTCCCATGCTACCAGTTTCAGGAGTCTGAGGTCAAGGCCATCTGGGCCTGTGGTCTTAGAATCTGTTTATGAGCAGAGGAGTTTGTGGACCTCAGCTATGGTCACTGTCCTAAAGTGGAAGCGGGGGATGAGGAATGAGAGGTGGGTCTGATAGTTGAGTGTCAGGGTCGGATTGAGAGTCGAGAGCAGCTGTGACTGCTGAGAGTTCAGAGAAGTGCAGGCTGAGAGTGCTGGATATTGTAACTGGGTTATTACAGTTCATGCCATTTATTTCAAAAGCAGAGTGGGTGCATGGGCTTGAATGCCCAGTGATTCCTTGAGGTTCTTCCGGTATCTACTGGGAGTATTGCACATTATTGCAAGCTTCTCTCTGTAATATTTACTCTTGCTTTGCCTGATGGCTATTTTGCACTTGTTTCTTAGGTGTCTATATTTGCACCAGTCTTTGTGGGAATTAGATAATATTCCTCTTTTTGAAGAGAAAATCCTGAATGCACTCGCTAAGGTAGACAAAGCAATGGGGGCAGATGGGGTGCATCTAAAGGTATTGCAGCAGCTAAGGGAGGTACTGGCTGCACCTCTAACGGTCCTATTTAACAGCTCACTGAAAACAGGAGTGGTTCTGGAGGACTAGAAGAGTGCAGACATAGTCCCATTTCACAAACGTGGTAGCAAGGAGGAGGCTGGCAACTATAGGCCAATCAACCTAATGTTAGCGGTAGAAAAGTTAATGGAATCATTGTTTATGGAAGGGACTGTGGAATATCTTGAACCTCATGACCATCAACACCTGGAACCATGGAAAGAGAAGTCACAGTAGAGGCTGGAATTTTATGTTGGGCATTCAACATCTCAGCAAAAGCCCCCAGTACTCTCCTTTGGCATCTCCTCATAGCCTGGTTGGAATCCCCAGCAGATGTTGCAGACCTGCACATTGTGTACTAGGTCCAAACAGTAAACACAGAAAGCATGAACATTGTCTCTATAAATCCTCAAGCCACAGAGACAGAACTAGAATATGCCTCCTTCCGCTGAGGCATACAATGATGTAATAAAAACCAAAAAGAATAAGGTCAAGAAATTGAAGGCGTCATTTCTCAGCATGATCCAATGAGCATCTCAAGGCTGAAGAAAGAATAGAGGAAAGAAGGGGCTGCCCAGATTATATATAGGCAGTGGTGACATATGTCAGTATGGATAGGTTCTGGCTAAGAAAAGTTTCTTGGTGGTCCTGACACCAACACCTTACAGTTCTAAAGGTGCAGTCCTCGAACATTAGTAAAATCTAGTTCCTAAACCTCCCCTAATCAGGACAGTATTGCTTGGAATATGAGGAAATAATAAAGGAGTTAACTATGTATTCCCTGGAGGCAAGGAGGGAGGGCAGGCACATGATAGAGACATTCAAATACCTCGCAGGAATAAACAGAGTACAGGAAGGGAGCACTTTCCAGAGTAGGAGATGCTCAAAGACAACGGAGCACAGCATGATGTTGGCAGGGGGGGGCTTAGTGGTAACGTGAGAAAGCATTTTTTCACACAGAGGATGGTGGATGTTTGGAATGGCCTCCCAGAGGAGGTGGTGGGGGCTAAAACAGTCACAGGATTTAAGAGTGAGTGGGAGAGACACAAGGGTATCCTGGAATCAAAAGGGGGGTGCTCCAGAGTTCAGTTTAGGCATCCGGCCTCATAATAGGTAGGGATTGATAGCACAGAATGGATGAGTCAAGAGGTCCTTATCTGACCCCTCAGAATTCTCCAGGAGCCCAATCACCTCCACATTTGACTTTTTCAAAAGGTTTTCAGAGAGTCCCAAGTGAGAGCGTAAATGAAAGTGTAAATGTTGGTTTTCCTTGACTAGGCCTGCCTGCCTCTGTGACCTCCTTTCTATGGGACTTCACCTGTTCAACCACCTGAAGTCTTTGTGAGAATTAATCAAATTTAGAACTGTATCATTTCAATCTCAATCAATGTGTGCATATTTTACATTGTTGCATTCAGTGATGACGGTTACCTCCATTTCTTTGGAAGACAAGTCCTCTGCCAATTTGTCTGCAGTGCTTTTAAACGCTGATCTTTTGTTTACTGGTCCTGGTGTCCTCCCGGGGCAAAATACAGTCTCCACAGGACTGAGCTTAGCCCCATCAGAACAGTGGCATCGGCAAACCTGTGATCAGAGTTTATAAAATCTCAATGCATTGCAGGGTATTCAATCTTCCTCTTCTGCAGCCCTTCTCTGATGTCAGCTGCAGAGGATTTTGTAGTTGCAGAAAATAGCTTGCAAGTCAGCAGAATCAGTCAGTACAATGTAGAATAATAAATGGGGCAGTGTATGTAACAACAATTTTTCATACACCCGAGGTATTGGATGCCACACAAACCCTGAGAGTAAAGCTTGGGGGTTTATCGAGGCATCAACACCGAGAGTATGTGAAAGTGTTTCACACACTACCCATATTTTATTTTATATAATTGCTGGGCTTCTCTTTCTGCCATAGCAATTATATAAAATAAGAGATATCTGTGAGCAACCGCTGTCCCGTTAAGTGTCAGTGTAGTCCATGGTCGCCTTCACATAAATGTTTCTTTCTTTCTTTTGTATTTATTTTGGCCGTCTACTGAAAGTTACATTTTTTTCCCCTGGTAGCTTAGTTTCATTTTTCAAAATAACTTACTGCCGAGTCTGAATGGCAGTTGAGTCTCCACTGGCAAGGCGGCCAATGGTCGAACGTAACAGCTGCAGTTGGTGTGTGCATGGAGTGAGGGAAACCCTGAGTGTGTTTGCTGTTATAAACACTCCTTTATAATGGCAAATTATGCGACGGGTTTCCCTAAGGGAAAAATGGATCCCAGTTATTCTACAGAGGATAATGTATGGGCATACGTCGGTAACCGGTTTGTTAACTGGTGAGAGGTTGCCATGGCAAATGTGTAAAACTCAAGAGCGAAGCTCGAGAGATTTACGTCGCCATGGCAACCTCAAACTGGTTATTCAAATTGGTTGCCGATGTATGACCATACATTATATTTTATAGTGTATGATCATACATTTGAATTTTAAACATTAAACAGGCTCCTTACTGTCTCAATTTAGGCACCGCTGCAGCCATTCCGGCTCATGCTTTCACCTCCATGACCGTTTCTTGGAGGCGCAGTCATGTAGTGCACATGCGCAAAGTGATCCCTGTTGTTAACCTATCTATGTGACGTAGGATCGATAGGTTAACAACATTGGAATGGACAGATGATGGTTAACAACCTTAGGAAATGATGATTTCCTAAAGTTAACAGAGTTCTACCATTCTCTATATATAAGATGAAGTATGGGGTGCAGTGTGTTACGAGAATTTTACACACACACACACACACACACACACACACACGACACATTGTTGGATAACTACATAAACCCTCGGGGGTTTATATAGCCATACAGCGAGGGTGTGTGTAAAATTTGAGTTTTAGACACTGCACCCCACATTTTGTTTTATTTAGTTGAGAGGTTGCATTTTTTCACTGGCTCAGATGTGAAATTGTGTATCTCTAGGAGATAGTTATAAGAGAGGATTACCTTTGTGGTTAGAAGGAACACTTGAAACAATTTATTGAAACAAGATTCTGCAGTAGCTCTATTTGAGTATTAAAAATAATGTAAATGTTAATTTTTTAAAATTAAAATTAATGAACTGTAACAGTTCATGTGGATTTTTAGATAGCCGTTATTGCTATGCGATTCATCACACTGGTGACATTTCACCTGCAGAGGGAGGGGGACGAGAAGAGAGAAAAGACAGTGATTAGGCAGGGATGATTTACTGAATGATGCAGTAGTTTCAGAGGTGAGTGGCTTTTATGAGGCAGTTGTGTGAGAAGCAGTGGCTTGTGCTTGTAGGGGAGCAACTTTTTTTGTCTGGGAGGCAGTGCTTTCGACTTGCGGTTCTTTCACATACAAAGATATCATGCGCATTTAATTTAATTAACACTTGTGTATTATGGTTTTTAATGCACTTTTTTTTGTATGGGAAAATTGTGACCCATTAATTAAAATAATTTTATAAATGTTGTTTGGGTACTGGTGATGAGGTGTGATTGGGTGTAGATAATGGGTGGGAGGTGTGGTAAATATTCCACGGCTGGGGTTTGCAGTGAGCTCAACAGGGGTGGGGAAGGGTATTCTTGTAGGTTTTTTTTTACTTTCGCTTGCATGCATGTACAAGGGACGTCTTGAACAGTATGAGTTTTGGAGGTGTGTGACCCTCCTCCCCAATGCAGTGATCAGTGTAGCAGGCGTGACTCTACGGACCAATACATGCCAAGCTGTGTATGACAGCAGTTTGTCTGCATTGGTCTTCACATCAAAGAAAAGGTCTGCTGCAATCAGCGGTGGTAACGTGTATGCAATTAGCATACATAGCCAAACTACTGTCTTGCACAGCTTGGCAATCCCTCCTGATTCCTCCTGTGCTAATGTCCTCCCCCTCCCTTCTTTTGTCCCCGGCTCCCACCTTGTATGCTGAGGGGGGTGCACAATCCCCCTCAGCTCATGAGTCCCCACCAGCATACTGTGTGGCTAACGGGGGTGCCCAATCCTCTGTCGGCAGCAGCTCCCCCCCAAAAAAAATTGGCATGCTGGGATCCCACCCCTGCGCGCTCGTTCTCCCCCCCAACACACACACTATATGGCTAGCAGGGGTGCCCAATCCCTGCTGGCTCCACTGCTCCCCCCAAACAAACAGGTAGGTGGCACACTGGAGCCTACCCCAGCATGCTAAAAGTGTCTGTTTTTGTCTTTTTTTTAAATTGCTGTAAAACAAGAAAATGGTCCCTCGGTGAGCCCTTGGCCCCTCCACCAATCTGTGCCCTCCCTCTGTACACCCACCTCCTCACACCCCCCTCACCCATACTTACCTCTGGAGGCGGTAGCGATCTTCAGTGGACTGGAAACACGTCTGCACTCTTCAAAGCTGACCATAAACTGTTTGCTACAGTAAAACAATCACAGTGACACTGTTCATGAGCAGAGGTCCTAAAATGCCTATGTTGAAAATTTGATGGCAAAGTCCCAAAAATAGCTGTGTTAGGCGTACATTGCACAGTTTCAATGCACACTCACAAAGATTTGAATTTATAATATTTGCACTCCAGATTTTCAACATTGCCATTTTCCCACATCTCCTTATGACCAGTACAGCTGTCATTTTTCACATCGTGGCCGAAATGTGTTTTCGCATTTCTGGTGTACAATAGTGTGGCCGCTGTGGGAAATCATATTCGGTACAGCGTAAGAAAATCATAGTGACACTGTTCATGAGCAGATGTCCTAAAATGCCTATGTTGAAAATTTGGTGGAAAAATTCCAAACAATGACTATTTTATGAGTGCAATTTCCACGCACACTTGTAACTTTGCGAATTTGTCATATTTTCACTCCAGATTTCCAGCATTTGCATTTTCCCTCACCTCTTTTTCAACAGTTCAGCTGTCATTTTTCACATCCTGGCTGAAATGTGTTTTCACACTTCCAATGCAGAATAGCGCAGTCGCTGTGGGAAATCAGTGTTTGGTGCACAGTAAGAAAATCATAGTGTCAGTGTTCATGACCAGAGGTGACAAAATACCTATGATGAAAATCTGGTGAAATAATTCCACCGAATGACTGTGTTACAAGTGCGGATTGTGTAGTTTCCACACAGGCTTGTTCCCTTGAACACGCCCAGGGCATTAGGGTTCCTAAGATAGACACTTAAGATGTATGAGGGTGAAATGTTGATCAGATGCAATAGGAGTTGGAGAGAGGCACTCTGTTGGGATATGGATGCTGAAGAGACATGGATACAACTTGGGGGGGGCCTGCATCAATGCCAAATGCCAATGCAAATACCAGCAAGTGAACCTTCAGCGTTGACAAATACTTGTTTTAGTAGGAATCGATAGTAGTTCCTAAATTCAAACAGTCTGTTGCTTGGGAGTGACTCCTGAGTACTCAGGAACTGTATCTGTAGTATTCAGGAAATACTATTTGATCCTTGCTCACAGCCCTTCTATGTACTATAAAAAGCAACCTACGACTTTTAGGTCTCAAAGGACAGATATAATTGCCTGCAGTTACTCAAGGGAGCATTCTACAGACATGAACATTTTTCAGCAGCGTTACTGTATCAAAGTAATAAAAGCAATGTAATCTGACAGCAAAATGTCCCTCATCTTCAACGTGCTAGATAGCAGGTAATAGAAATGAGATGGGATTAGAGCTCATTTTTATATCCACTCTTTGCACTGCAATGCCTTGTTTAAAACCTGTCTTTAAAATATTTGTACAAGTACACGTTAGAGTAAAGCCTGGGGTATGTAGTAGCTAAAGTTAAGAAAGGATACATTGAGGAAGAAAAAAACACTGTCAGATGAATGGGTATAATTTTGTGAGAAAGAGGACTCATATTGACTGCTTATCTCTGCAGGTCTGTCAGCAGCTTGTTACCAAAATGGTGCTCCCACTCTTTGACTATGTGATCGTGGTCTGTCATGGCCCCTTCCTCTTTCCATGCCAGACTGGAGCCTTCTGTAATGCCTATGTCACTTTGCTGCCAGCTTCCCTCCTCAAACTCACCACTGCTCTGCTACTCCTCCCTAAGCATCCTTCCCCTACTTTCAAATAGCCAGTCCTGCTACTCCTCCTCCTCCTTCATTCAAATACTGGCTTGGGTCCCTTCCCTCTTATCGATTCTCATTCCTCTCTCCCATTCGCTCTGTCTCATACTCCCTCCGCTCCAGGGATCCTTGCATCTTCTCCACTGCACACTCTCACTCCTCTGCAGGGCAGTCAGCCTTCTCCTGTCACCTTCCCTGTATGTGGAACCTACTCCCCTCCTCCCTCTATCTCTCCCACTCCCTTGGCTTCCTCAGCCACCTACTAAAATCCCTCCCTACCCCCACCTGCTCCAGTCACTTTTCTCCCAGATCCTCCCCTGTTGGGGCTACTACTTTCCATGATGTTGGGTCTCCTCCTGGGTTTTGCCTCAGCCAGTATCTGGCTCCCTACCTTTCTACTTCTGCACTGCCATTATTACCCTGGTCTGATCTCTGTGGGTACGTTATTGCTGCTCATTGTGTCATGCTGCTTTGCTTTGCACTTGTGCAGTGTTATATTGTACTTTGATTGCACATTATTTGTACAGTGCACTGATGTTATGTATGTTTTGTTGTATTTACTGTTCTCTTCTCCAGGGATTGCACTTGGAGATGGGACCTGGCCCACTGTGCATTGCCTGGATACCAATTTCCAAATAAATAAATAAATAAATAAATATAAGGAGTAAGGTTCAGTCTATACATAAATCATAGCTTTTATTTAAACTTTCAGTTGTTTCAAGTACTAAAGCTGTTTTGTGCTCTTGTATGTAGGCGCATGGTGTCAGAGAAGACAGCTCACCTGGAGTTAAGAAATAAAAAACTAGCGGAAAACAATGAAAAACTGCAGAAACTTCAAAAGGAGGCTGAAGATGCACATCTCAGAGATCACAAAGAAATTGTCTATTTAAAGGGGCACCTTAAGAGGTAAGTGCTACGATAAAATGTTCACATATCATATTAATGCAACTGTAATTAGTGCTGTGAAATACATTTTCTGCTGTACCTCCATCAGGAATCCAGACTGCTCTAGCTTGACGATTTTGCTAGCAAAGTATGATAAAAAGAAACCCAGTAGGTGTTGATGTCTTATGTTTGGAAATATTATTGTCATGTTCACATGATGTCAGTGTAAGTGGCTCAGTAGGTAACGTGCTTGCCTCTGGGGCTAGAAGATCAGAAGGTTGTAGTTTATAGTCTGACACCAGAAACTGAGACTCAGATCCAGTACTGACACTTTAGTGCAGCATGGGGCGGGGGATGCAGCACTGTTTGGGTTTGAGCCTTCAGATGAGATGTTAAACCAAGGGCCCTTTTGCTCATCTTGCTGGTAGCTCTCAAGGTGGAGGTAAAGGGTTCTTCCAGCAATAGAATGACAGCTGATATTGCTAGATCTTAAATCTCATAACATTACACACAGTTTTAAATTTCAAGAAATCACATTCTTTATTACTGAAGATATTTGTATGAAAGCAGGTTTACTGCCTCTTAGACATCATCTGTTCTTCACGCTTTCCTTGCCCTGGAGTCATAATTGTCTGCTTGTTATGTCAGAATCATTCCATGGCAACAATTACAGTAGAAATAAGCAATGTGAACAGGTGGAATTCTAAGGGAAAATGTTCTGTTTTATCCTGCTTTTTCTCCTCTACTATCATTCCTCCTGTCCTTGGACCTGGAGGTATACTCCCCATAGTTGCCCCCCCAGCCATATCCTCTGGTAATTCCAGTGATTTCTCTGGTGGAAGGCCATGGTATAGGGCCAAGAGTGCCATTGGCCAGCATCACAACAGCAGTGTGCTTTTTTTCTCCCATTGGATGTGCCCTTCCACTACCTGATGGTACCAGCATAGTTAAAGAGGACTCAAATACACATAGCAACCCCCTGTGGGAATGCAAGCTCCTTGGTCCACCACAGCGGTTGCTATGCACTGGAACATTGCTACCACACGGCAAGGCTAACAGCTACCCTAAGCTAGCTGAAACAACTCCTGATTTTAGTTCCAAATCCATGTCACCAGCGCTGCTGGGCTATTGGGCAACCTATAAAACAATCCTGTTTTAATGAAAATGTCTGCAGTACTAAGCATGGATAGTGCTGAAATTCAAATTGGTAAATGTATGCAGTTTAGTTCTGATGATGCCAGCTGTGATGTTTTGTCTTGGGAAATGGAAAAAAAACCTGTTAAATATCCCACGGCACATTTTTGCAATAGATGGAAATTTTTTATTTAAAATATTGTCAGTCAGAGCAAGAGACAGTTGTCTCAAAGCAGACAATGAGGTATGGTACCAAACAGCAAGAATCACAAAAATTCTATCTGTACTGCACCAGCCTCCCCCAATTTATGTTATAACATGTTACAAGAAAGGAGAAATCCATTTGGTACTATTGCATCAGGCAACTGTGCATTAAATGCCTGTGTACTCACAGTTGATGTGATGGTCCCTGAAGCAGTATCCTGAGGCCATATGGAAATTCTTATCTGCTGCTAAAGTGAGTTGTGAAGGCAGATATTTAAAACTGTAGTCAGTGAGAGAACGTACTGCATGACATTGTCATCCACTGTTGTTTGGATACAGACTGGGAAATTCCCATAGTGTCCTCCTGGAGTGTCCTTTCTGTGTGTTTCTTTTGATTGTTCAATGATAGCGATTGTTGTGTGTGTGAATGTGCTGATCGCCTGCACAGAGTCCATCCAAGCAGCTGAAAGATAAAGCTCATTCAGTATTCATCCCTGTCTCCTGGCCCACATTCTCTGTCAATAGAACAGGTCTATGTTAACCCCCCCCCATCCTCCCCTTCCCCGGGATGCAACTGGAAGTGAGTTGTCCCAGCTCATTGTGTCTTTCCTGGTCAAAATTTAAAATAAATGACATTATAAAAAAAACAAAAACATTTGCATTGTAACAATATATGTGTGGTACTCTGATATTGAACAACTAGATGATAGTGAGCCAGAAATCTGGATTACAGGCATTATTTACAAATTGTAATAAGAAAGAAATATTTAGTAATAGGTCCCAGATAATGTAGATCACAGCAATTATTTCCTCAAGATCGTGTTTGAAAAGTTTCTCCCATTCTGTCTCTTTCAAAAATGGGAACCACTGAGTTCTATATTTCTGACTCCCTAACTTGATATGTCCCCTGATTTTCTTATCATCCCCCTATATTTTTGCAAATGAATGTTGCTAAATGAAACTTTCTCCTGTAAATAATATCCTTGTACAACAATAGCTTAGAACAGCCAATCCACCTCCTGCATCATCTCCACCAGTGGAATGGTTCCCAGAATGTGGACTGTTTTTAAAATGAAAACTCTGTCTGTGCTGGTCTCGCACTAACAGCCTTTCCCTAACAGGTCTTTATTTTGCTCTGAACAGAGAGAGTGGTCCTATTTTTCAATGACTGTGTTTAAGGTTAACTAATTTACTATAGTTTCTACTTTATTCAATTATGTTTATTTCTCTCTCATCTCTTTTTTTTTAGCATAAATGTTTGTTAAAAATTGCTATTTTCTCAATTCCCCCTGGTTCCCGAGAACCCCAAAAATAACCACATTTTACTCTATTCACTAAGAAAGTGACTAAGTTTAGTGGTAGAAAATATTCTGGGATTCTAGATAAAAATGTTATACTTTTTACTTGTTTTGTTTTGGCCTTTTTATTTGAGGTTTCTCTGGGAACTGTCACCTGCTCACAATGATTGTAGGTGGTTTCTGAGTGCTCTGTGAACACTAAACTGTACTTGAAATTGAATGCTTTAAAGTTTAAAGCATTCAGTTTCACCACTGAAGTAAAATTAACAAGTCGGCTCATAGGGACTGTGGTCAACAATTGTATCGTCTAAGAAAATTTCCAGTGGCAGCCTACTTGTTTTCTTGTCTGAATCAGAAAGGCCAAAGGAAAAGCCTGGGCAGTGGGCTTGAAAAGTGCACAGTGCGGCACCAGTTTACCGAAAGCAGATAGACATAGGGGGTATTAAAAATGCTTGGACACTGCTTATGGATGGAAAAACTGTGAACTGTGCAGTGTTTTGTCTTAAAACCCACACAAAAAAAAACCTTTCCTTGTCAGCTTCTGCTTCTCTATCCAGTTCCAAAGAATGTTCCCCTTTAAAGGCTGTGAGCACTTTGGCTAAATGTCAGGTGAAATGGTTTCACCTTAGGACAGAGCATGTAAGGCAGAATCCTCACAGAGGCATCCAAGGGACCCAAAATCCACATCTGATGCACATTTAGATAAGAATATAAAAGACCAACTATGACATGCTGAATACTCGACCAACATCAATCAGTCTCAAAAGGATGAGAAAGGATATGCACACTGAACGTGAACAAAAAGAAACAGTGGTGCCCCCTGCCCAGTCCCCTATGCCATCCATGGAAGAATTCAAACAAATGTGGAGGTTCTCACAAACAATGAGGCGACAGGCAGAAACGTTGCCTCCCTTTGGATCTCTCAGTCTGGCAGAGTACACTCCAGAGGAGGGAGAAAAGGAACCTATATCACCTAACGTGACTGGGCAAGAAGATGTTGGCTCCCCATCTGGAGTGCAGGATGATTTCATATCTTACTCTGCTTTCCTATGAAGTATGACTGAGACCATTAACATTGCCACTGAAGAGACTCTCAGGGGTGTGATGATGAGACTGCATAGAAACACAGAAACATAGAATTTACAGACAGATAAGGCCCACTAGGTCTACATACTCTGCCCATTTTCTCTGCCTTTAGCCTATTCCCTAGTATGCTAGGTTTAGCTTCCATAAAGAGGATTAGTATACCCATACATACAACATTTACAAAAATGAGTTGAAACATTCTGAAAATGCCATCCTTGGCATAGCTACTGACAAAACCGTACAAGAAAATATACCAAAACCAGAACTTGATCTCATTACCTTTACAAACGTCCAGTCCCTGTGGGACGTATCTAAGCTGCTGTTGATGAATTAGGGAAAGTTTCCTACTGTTTGTTATCTTTGTTTATGGGACTGGCTGCTGTTTAGAATTATAATGCTCATCCCAGGAGGCCTTATGGAAAGATATACGGACATTCTGTGATAGCCTGCCCTCTAATGATAGGCCATAGGCACTGCAAGTAGTGAACAATGATCAGAATACTGCAAAGCATTAGCTCCAAATGCTATTGGACACTAATGTCACTGCCAGAAAGGGTTTAGCAAGTGCAGTGGCCACCAGGAGGTATGATTAGTTAAGAACCACTGGACTTTCACTTGACTAACAAAACAAAGCTGCTGATTTCCCATTTGAGGGTGCAATACTTTTTGGGATGAGTCTGGGAGTTAGGTGGATAAATCTGACAAAAATAATCCAGCTTTTAAAAATCTAATGGAAAGAAAACCAGGGTTACAACATGTCCTGTGGATGGACAGGTATGGGAAGGGGTTTCTACCAGAAACATTATACCCCTCCAGGAGAGCAAGGGACTATAGAAGTGGAAGTGAGCTCAGGACACTGAGGGGCCGACCGGGGAGGGGTCGAGGATAAGCATCCTATGAACTACTCTCCCCCTCCTCCATGGGGGGTTACAGTGCTCAATGCACACCTTGCCCATAGCCATGCACTGGGGGAATGATCACCAACAAGCCTGTCATGGGGTTGGTGCAGGGGCAGGCAGATGCCAACGTCTCCCTAGAGGTGCATGGGGCAACATCCTGGTGTCCTTGCATGCCACATCCTTCTGGGGGAACTTACTTACAAAGTGGAAAAAATCCCGTGCCTTAGAACCTCCCAGCTCAGCCACAGACCCTGGGCATAGCTGCCAAGGGGGTACCCTGGAAGTCACTGTCTATGGCTCTGCCATGAGGGGAAATTTGTGTGGTTGAAAGTCCTGTGGTGTGGTGTGTGCTGATGCTGGAGGTGAGTCAGGGGTTAAAAATACTGGGGGCTACCAGCACAAGATCTATTTGCCTCATGGCAGAACCAGAAGTTACCACTCTTTTGCTGCAGAGCCCCATCTTGGGGTACATACCCTTAGGCTACCCTGAGCTTCCACTGGGGAAGCAACTTTCTGCATGTTTTTCCTCATTTCCCATTTGCTACAGAGCATGCTCTTAAAGGCAAGGTCAGACAGTGGAACAATGATTCTAACAACACCATACTGGCTGACAGCTTTGGTATTCCCCTTTCCTGTAGATGCCCGGGAAAAACTATTCAAACAACATGAAGTCTTGCTATATTATGACAGTAGCAGTTTGATCCAGCTCTAGAACTGCTCCGGAGGTGAAATGGTTAAAACCATTCCAAAATAGAATTTTGGCCATGAGCTCTAAGAAGCAGCTCTATCTGTGTTATTTCAAACCTGAAATGTCAGATTCTTTACTCCGCCTCAGTGAACAGTCGCTCCGGAGATTTCTCCTACTGCTCGGTTCATTTCTCAGTTTAAAAAGTGTTTTCTCGGTTGGATTCAACCGAGAATAGTTCTAATTTTAACCCATAAAACCGTTCGGTTCAAGCTCTATCTGTGGTAACCGTAAGTAAATTGAAGGTTTTGTCTGTTGGAACTTATGAGTTATCGGTTCGGTTTGAACCCGATCAGTTGGATTTAAAACTCATTTAAAACTAAAAATTTAATATTTTAGAGTGCGGTTCAGTTCTTATCGGTTCTAAAAAGCAGTTTATTACGGTTTTCCAATACCGATGACAGTTAGGAACCGATAAAGGGATTGTCTTCCTGGCACTGCCGTTAAAAGGGCAAGTTTTCTGGTTAGGCTGGCATTATGTCTAGAAACCCAAAAGAAAAACCAGGCCCACTGGGTTTCAACACTGTGATGTTTGTGGGGAAGTCTTTGCCAAGGCTGACCCACACACCCCATGTGTTTATTGTCTGGGGTTTGACCACCTCAGTCAGACTGCCAGATATGTAAATTTCCTGCAGCCACCCTGGAAAAAGATTGGGCAGGCTCAGGGCGAGAAGCCAAAAAGTCGCTGACCCGGATGGCCAGCCGGTTCGGTGCCAACGGTTGGAGAACCCTGACCAGGGCGAGACTTCTAAGGCAAAGAAAAGCTGGTTCTGAGGAACCAATTCCAGTAAAGAAAACAAGAAAATCAGCAGGTCTGGAGTCCAAAACCCTTCTCAACTGCTGCAGAGATAGCAAAGCCATACAAATTGTCCAGTCATTGTCTCAGGGTCCGTCCGAACCGCCACTATCTGGCAAAGGTTGGTTCGTCCAGTCCCAGTGGTTCAGGAATATGATATTGAGGAATTTTATGAACCAGAGGAGGGGGAGGATGATTATGAACAGTATGAATGTGGCTGGGAAGGTCTGGGTGTGCCCATTGAACCGGACATCTCCCCAGACAGACCTTTAGAATCTCTCCCTATGCTGTCTGAGTCCCCATCTCATTTCATGTTTTACAAAAAAGTTGCTGAAACCCTCCAGCTTCCCTTAGAAGAAGCTGTGGATGAGCAAGAGGAGCCTGATTTTGTAGAAATGATGGATATTCCAGAGTCTAGGAGATTGTCTATTCCTTTACATAAGTCTTTTAGGAAGCAAACAATAAACATTTTAAAACTCCTAATTCTGTGCCTCCTGTAGATAAAAGATGGACAGAAGGTACACATTGTCAGGTCCTGCTACAGAATTCCTTTCTCAGCAATGCAGTCATGTTGGGGTAGTTCAGGCTGCTGCCTGTGATAAAGCTAATATTCCTGGCTACATCCTCCTGACAAGGATTCCAGGAAGATTGATGCCATGGCAAAAAACAGTATGGCAGCCTCTCTGGGACTCAGGCAAGCAAATTATATGGCTTATGTAGCTAGGTATCAGAAATCTAGATGGGATACTGTGATGCAGTAGCCAAGCAAGCCCATGGCCAGCTGGCTAGTGAACTAGAACAGGTGGCTGCTGATGGCATGAGGCTTCTAAGGTTCAGTTTCATGCTGCTGTGGATGTTAATGATGTTTCCTCTAGGGTCATGGCCACATCTGTAGCTTTTCGTAGGTTGGCCTGGCTCAGGTGTACTAGTCTGTCACAGGATACCCAGACTAAGGCTATGGATTTTCCTGTGGTGGGGAATTCTCTGTTTGGGGAGCAGACAGAGAACTACATGAAAAAGATGGATGAATATAGGACTACTTACAAGAGTGCCCAGGCTAAGGAGCAGCAAGCCACTCCTCAAAGGCATACTCCCAGGGGTAGGGGTAGGCCTTTTCACAGGCCTTTTTACCAGACTCAGGCCTCCTCTGCCTATGCTCAGAGGGGCTTCTTCAGAGGCAGAGGCAGACGAGGGGTGGGCAGACCTGCTCCCACCCCCCAGCCTAAAGCTCCTGCTAAGCAGGCACCCTGATGGGGTGCCCAGGGCCGATTCTCCTGTACCGGTAGGGGGCAGGCTGGCTTACTTCAGCCAGGATGGAGCTTCTTTAACCTCAGACAAGTGGGTTCTGGAAGTAGTAGGCCAGGGTCTGGTTCTCAGCTTCAAAAAGTTTCCCAAGTTGAGAAGCAGACTTTTTCTACAAGTGCTTCAGAGACCCTTGCTCTGGAAGCAGAGGTCTCATCCCTGTTAGCTCTCAGAGCAGTAGAAAGGGTTCCTCCCCTGCACCAGGGCAGGGGTCTGTATTCAGATACTTCCTTACCCCAAAAAAGACAGGAGAATGGCGGCCCATATTAGATCTCAGATATCTGAACAAGCATCTTTTGAAACCAAAGTTCAAAATGGTAACTCTGGCAATGATTTTACCCTCCCTAAGGCCAGGGGACTAGCTAGCCTCCTGGACCTCAAGGATACCTATTCCATGTCCTAATCAGAAGCTCCCATCGAAAGTACCTCAGATTCGAACTGCCCTCAGGTCATTACCAGTTCAGAGCAATGCCTCGGCCTTACCTCTGCCCCAAGGTATTCACAAAGTGTCTAGCAGTGGCAGTGGTTCATCAAAGAGGCAAAGGATTGCTGTTTTTCCCTATCTAGATGACTGGCTCATTGTAGGCCAGTCCCCAGAACAGGTAAAATCTCACCTGCAGGTCACCCAGCAGCTTCTCACCTCCTGGGCTTTCTGCTAAATCTCAAAAGTCGGTTCTGGAACCAGTCCAGGTACTCACCTTTATAGGGGCAGGGATGGACACAAAGCTAGCCAGAGCCTTTCTTCCCTTAGAAAGGGTAAAGAATTTAGTGGCTCTGGCCTCCTCCTTCACTCTGCAGGTCTCTCGACCAGCAAGACACTTTCTGCAGCTCCTGGGGCACATGGCTGCATCCACAGCTGTTGTGCAGGGAGCAAGATTTCAGATGAGAGACATTCAGTTTCACTTGAGAACCTATTGGTTTCAGAGAAGAGACCCCCTTTCCAAGTTGGTCCCAGTGACTCAAACCTTGATCCTAGCCCTCCAGTGGTGGCAGGATCAGAGCAATTTAAGATTGGGGGTCCCCTTCATTCCCCCTACTCATGACTTGACTCTCACTACAGATGCTTCCCTTCTGGGTTGGGGAGCCCACATGGGCGACCTTTCCTCTCAGGGAGTGTGGTCCCCCCAGGAATCTCTGCTCCACATCAGTTTGCTGGATCTCAGAGCTGTCTTTTTAGCTCTTCAAGCATTTTCTGCATCTGTCCACGACAAGGTGATACAAGTCAGAACAGACAACACCACAACAATGTGGTACATCAACAAACAGGGGGGCACTCGGTCTTCGGCCTTGTGCACCGAGGCAATGAAGTTGTGGTCTCTGGCCTATTCCCTGAACACTTCCCTCATAGCAGTTCATCTTCCAGGGAAGGACAATGTCCTAGCGGATGCTCTCAGCAGGATTTCCCAGGGCCATCACGAATGGTTCCTGGATCCTCAAGTGCTGGGGATAGTCTTTGCCAGATGGGGCACCCCTCAGATAGATCTTTTTGCAGCCCCAGACAATCACAAACTTCCTCTGTTCTGTTGCAGGCCTCCAGTGCTGGGCTCAGTTCCCCTGGATGCCCTTCTTCTGGATTGGGAGGGAAGTTCTCTATGCTTTTCCCCTTCCTCTCCTATTCAAAGTACTAGTCAAAATCAGATCTCAGCCTTGCAGGGTGATTCTGATTGCCCTGGATTGAGGCCAGGCAGCCCTGGTACCCCTCCTTCTGTCACTGACAATCCATCTTCCCTTTGCCTCCCCAGGAATCACAACCTGTTGACTTGTGCCCAGGGAAGGGTTTGGTATCCGGACCTCAAATCCCTCAACCTCAAGGCCTGGCTCTTGAGGAGTTAGAGTTTGCTGATTTACACCTCTCTCAGGGTGTTCTTGAGATCCTAAAGGCTTCTAGAAAGCCTTCCACTAGAGCTACTTATAGTTCTAAATGGAAAGGTTTTCCATTTGGTGTGCTGGAAAAATATTTCCCCAGAATCTGCTGATTTGCCCATTGTGTTAGATTACATGGTACATCTTAATTCCTTGGGTCTCAGACCAGCTACCCTGAGAGTTCATTTGGCAGCTGTATCTGCTTTTGTGTCAGCAGGAAAGTCATCCCCTCTTTCCTCTCATCCTGTGTTTCCAAGTTTTTGAGGGATTACTCCATACTGATCCACCCTTTGGGAACGGCCCCTGCTTGGGACCTTAATGTTTGCATTGCCCAGTTAATGCAACCCTCCCATTGAACCTCTGTCTTCTGCAGAGCTTAAGTACCTAACTTGGAAAACTGTTTTTCTAGTAGCTATCACTTCTGCTTGAGCGCATAAGTGAGTTGCAAGCCTTGTCAGTGGAAACTGACTTTATTTCTTTCCACAGGGATAAGGTAGTCCTTAGGACTAATAGGAAGTTTTTGCCTAAGGTGGTTTCAGATTTCCATCTTAATCAATCTATCTCCCTTCCAGTATTTTTCACTGATCACTCCTCTTCTGGTGAGAGGAGGTTGCACAGCCTGGATGTTAAGAGAGCTCTTAGTTACTATATAGAGTGTACCAAAGGTCACAGGTTGAATCCTCCAACTTTTCCTTACCTATGGTGAAGTTGGGAAAGGCAAACCTGCCACTAAAGATCAATTGCCAGGTGGATTGTCTCTTGTATCCAATTTTGTTATCAGAAACTGGGCAGAGCCCCCGGTTTGAGGGCTCATTCTACCAGGGTACAGCTGCGTCTCTAGCTGCTGCCAGAGACATCCCTATATAGAGATTTGCCAGGTTGCTACTGGAAAACGGTACACTTTTACCAAGCATTACTCCTGGATGTCCAGGCCAGGAGAGATGCTCGGTTTAGCACAGCTGTTCTTCAGAGCCTATTCCTAAGTAGGTTCTGCCCCTCCTCCATGGAGTACTGCTGTGTATTCTGCTACTGTCATAATATAGCAAGACTTCATGTTGTTTGAAGAAAAATTACTCACCTTAGTAATGTTGTTTCTTCTAATGGAGTCTTGCTGTATTATGACTCTCCAACCTGCCCTCTCAGAACCTCTACTTGGGTGGGGTGCGGCAACTTGTGTGGGCACCTTTTTATGCCCTGTTAGCATTTTGTCCCTTTTGGGGCTTTGGGTGTGTGTGTGTGTATGTGTTTTATTATACTTATGTTTTATTCTCATATGATTAGAATTGTGTTAGTATTTCTGGTCCCCTGACTTGAGTCTTGGTGTTGGGACCAGCAATGGTTGTTATTATTTAGGTAGCCATTTGGCTAGTGTAGGTTACAACTTCCACACAGACCTTAGTGAGTTTGGCTCTAAAGATCTGACAGTTCAGGTCTGAAATAACACAGATAGAGCTGCTTCTTAGAGCTCGTGGCCAAAATTCTATTTTGGAATGGTTTTAACCATTTCACCTCTGGAGCAGTTCTAGAGCTGGATCAAACTGCTACTGTCATAATGTAGCAAGACTCCATTAGAAGAAACAACATTACTAAGGTGAGTAATTTTTTTCTTCTCTGCCCATGTGCTGGAATCTGTTAACACAATTCAAGGTTCAGATGATACACCCGAATCTGGCATCTGTTCACTTGAGAGCCTGGTACCTGATGTCATAGAATTTTCAGTTAAACCTATCAACACAAGTTCTAGATATCTTTAAAGTAGTCAGGAAGCCATCTACTAGGAAGACATACACAGCAAAGTGAAAACGATTTTCACCATAGGCACCAAGTATGGAGCCTGACTATTTACTGTTCCACAAGGGAAAGGCAACACTAAGAACAAACAAAACTTTTCTTCATGAAGTGGTGTCAGAGTTTCATTTGAGCCAATCTGTCACTTTACCTGTTTATGTAAAAAAAGCACACACCACACGCACAAACACACACACACACACGAAGGTGAAAGGGCACCACATTGCCTAGATGTTAAAAGGACTGTCAGTTTACGTAAGTGTAGAACTGAAGCCATGAGAGGTGACAATAAGCAACTACTTGTCTCTTATGGAGAAGTGTCACAGGGACACCCTACCAGCAAACAGACATTGACAAGATGCATGCTATCCACTGTCCAGTACAGTTATGTGACAGCAGGTAAAGTGTCACCGAAGGGATTCGGGGCACATTCCACAAGAGCCTCTGCTGCTGCATGAAGGAATATACCCCTGGATAAGGTTGGCAAGGCTGCAACCTGGGCTTCTGTCCACACATTCATTACATACTACAGACTAGAAATCCTGGCCAGAGAAGATGCCAGGTTTGGTACTTTGGTGTTGTAGAATCAGTTTTCTAAGTATTCCTATAACCCACCAGTCCAAAGTACTGCTTGGAGCCTGCAAACATTGGACTATCTGCTCTAAGCTATTGTAGAAGGAAAATATATTCACTGTAATATTTACTGTACCTTCCTTCATAGGTTTCATAGATTTTATACCGACCTGATAGACTTACAGCCTTATAGGTTACTTCTCAATAGTTTACTTGCATTCCCTGGTAGTGTTTATCAAACCTGTGTTTAAATGTATCTGTTGTTCTACTTGCCACTATCTCCAGTGGCAGTTTGTTCCATTTTTGAACTACCTGCTGATTAAACCAACTAGCTGTGCATGCTGATTGAGTATACATAACCTCCAATTGTAGTGGTTGGGACCTAGTTTTACAAATGTTATTACTAACTCCTAGACCTATGCTTTCCCAAAGGCCGTTGGCCAGCCAAGCCTTATGAATCAAATACATGTTCGCCCCGACTCTCCTGTTCTCCAAGGAGAACATGTTCAGTTCTGTCAATCGAGTTGTATAATCTTTGTCTTCCATGTTGGCTGTTGATCTGGTGACCCTTTTCTGTATTCTCTCCAACAATGCAATATCCCCTGTTGTGTAAGGTGACCAGACCGGGGCCCCATATTCCAATACCGGTCTTACCAATGAAGAGTACATTGGAATAATGACTTCCTTGTCCCTTGATTTAATATGCTGCAATATGCCATTCAATATTTGGTTTCCCTTTTTAGATAAGTTACTACAATGAAGGAAGAAGGACATATCATTAGAAATTGTGATGCCTAAATCTTTACTCCTCTGATGCTATTAATGGTTGGTTACCCAATGAATACTGAGCCAATTCCTGGCTCCCAAGTGCATAACCTCACACTTATACAAATGTAATGCTAGTTTTGAACCTGCTGTCCAGTTTACTAGATTGTCTAGAGCCCTTTGTAGAGATATCATATCCATATCACTGCCCACTTCTGCTCCCAAGCTGACTGGACCAAATTTATGTCCCTGAGACTTTTGTAGACAGAATAGTCTTTAGCCACGTCTTGGAGCAAGTTATTTCAGACCATTCACCTGTCTTAGTTTCATTTAAAGAGTGTAATCAGACAACTTCGTCTAAGCGTTGGAGGGTTAATAACTTCTTACTAGAAGATGGTTTTCTCAATAATCTTAAACAAGAAATTAAAGTCTTTTGGGAATACAATGAACTGGAAAACACTTACTGGACAAATACTTGGGAGTGTTTTAAATGTTATATGAGAGGGTACATCATTAGTGCATCTTCTAGGTTAAGAAAAGAAAAAAAAGCCAAGCAGCAGGAGATACCTAAAAAAATATCAGAAGCTGAGAAAAAGTTACTTCCAGAGGCATCTAATGAACAGTGGGCACTTTGGTCCAGACTTAAGACTGAATATTTTAAATTAATCAGGGGAGAAACATAATTTGCAGTAAGAAGGTCATGGCTCAATTATATTGATTCAGGCCCCAAGGCTACCAAAATATTGGCTATTAGATTAAACCAAAACACAGGAAGTGCAAGAATTTATAACATCAAAAAGTTGGATGATGATTCATTGATAACTGATCAAAGTAAAATAAATGTGGAATTTATGAAATACTATAGGGAATTATATGACTGTGATGTAGTCCCAATGCCAGATGCTATAATCCAATTCTGCAATGGGGTACAGGTGCCTAAAGTTTCTGAGATATATAAAAATATCTTAAGCAGACAAATAGAAAATAATGAGGTTGATGCGGCTATTAAGTCTCTTAAGAAGCACAAAGCCCCAGGACCAGATGGATAGTCATCTAATTTATTTCACAAACTCAATGAGGAAATTGTTCCAGTCCTGACTAATGTATATATGGAAGCATGGCAGAAAGAGTATTTTCCAGATGACTTGATGACAAGTTTAATTACCCTCATTCTTAAACCAGGAAAGGAACCAGATAATTGTAAAAATTACAGGCCTATATCGCTTATTGACACAGATATCAAAATTTTAGCAAACGTTCTTACTGACCGGTTGGAACAGGTTATGCCTTTTCTAGTGGGTAACAGACAGGTAGGTTTCGTGAAAGTGAGAATGGCAGCAGACAATATTAGGAAGTTATTTCATATTCAAGAGGTTGCAAACAAATCAAATTTTTCTGCTGGTTTACTTGCATTAGATGCAGAGAATGCCTTTGATAGGGTGTTATGGCCCCATATATTAAACACTCTAAACTTATATGGTTTTCCTAACAACTTTTCAAAATTGGTCCACATACTGTGTAGAAATCTTTCTCCATCTGTTATAACTAATGGTCTAGTATCATTTAGTTTTTCACTCTTAAGGGGAACTAGACAAGGTTGTCCCTTATCCCCATTGCTTTTTAATTTAACAGTGGATCCTTTAGTTAGGAAGCTAGAGCAAAATAAGAATATAAAGGGAATTCCTATCCAGGATAAAGAATATCTCACATTCCTTTATGCTGATGATATTATTATTTCAGTACAAGACCCAGCAAATTCCATTCCCAAGATTCTTCAAACAGTGCACAAGTTTGGAAATATTTTGGGGTATAAATTAAATAAGGAAAAATCTGTCTTTCTACCTTTGAATAGGTTTTGGACAGGAGGGATATTGAGGACATGGGTATCAGGTGGGAAAAGGAAGGAATATATTATTTAGGCATTACCCTCCATAAGACAACTGAAAAAACATGTACAGAAGATTTAAATAAACTCAAGTTAGCTATTCATAATTCTCTGGCTAAGTGGAATTGCTTGCCACTAGGTTTTTGGGGTCGAATGGAAGCAATAAAAATTAATATCTTGCCCAGAGCATTGTTCCTTTTCCAAATGCTTCCTTTCTTTATACCCCCAAAAATGGTTCTCGGAACTGCAAAGCAGTGTTAATAAGTTTTTATGGTACAAGAAGAGAAGCAGAATGGCTCATAATAGGTTGTCTAGACTTAAAAGAAATGGAGGATTAAAGTTCTGGATTTTTACTTTTATTATTTGGCCTATAAAATATCTCACTCTGCAAAGTGGCTCTATATATCAATCAGTGAGCAGGAAGTACCTGAATGGCTATGTATTGAAAGGGATATACTAAGCACACAAAATATAAATATTTCGATCTTGTTTTTTGCTCAGCCTTCCAAAAGAATTAAGAACAAGATGATCTCAGATGGGTTAAAGTTGATATCTTTGTGGAGAAATATATTAAAAATGGACATAAAGTACTCAACCACTCAATCCTAATGGGGTAATTCAAATGTCTTGTTAGATGGCACCCTGGTACATTTTGAAGAATGGTCTGCAAAGGGTATGTATAGCATTAGGGATATTATAATTAATTATAAGATAGTCCCTTTTAATTCCATAATGCAAAATTATGGGATACCTCCTCAAAATTACAATAAATATGTCTCTCTTACAACAAGTATATCGACGCACTATCACAATGATCTAACCAAAGCTAAAACATGACAACACCATAGCTTTTCTTGTATGAATGCAATTACATCCATCTATACCTTGTTTTTACACATTACTGATAGAATGTATAAGAGATATAGACCAGGAAAATATTAGATGGTGGTTGAACATGTTAGGGAAAAATGTGGATGAATGGGATTGGGAAAGAATATGGATTAGTTCTCTGAAATGTTTCAAAACAGTCAATATGAAACTGGTACAGTTCAAATCCTTGAATAATTTGTATTCTACTCCCTTTCATCTGTTTAAAATGGGTATTCGTAACTCTTCCATCTGCAATAAATGTGGAAAAGACAATGCAAATTTGATTCATAGGCTCTGGGATTGTGAAAAAATTCAGAATTTATGGCAAAACATTATCAGATTATTTAATAATTTGCCGTGGCTTCAGGGTGAGCTAAACTTAGAAACATGTCTTATAGGACATTTTGATAAAGTCTCCTTATGGACTAAGGAATGAAAATTCACTGTTCACCTTATTTCAGCTTCAGTTAAGAATGTTATTCTTCGAAGCTGGATAGATGATAAAGCACCATCAATGAAGGAATGGAGGAATGAATGCTTGGAAATGTTATGCTCAGAAAGAATAGCTCATTCAATGATAGGGCAAAAACACATATTTGAAGATAAATGGGGAACAGTATATGCTTTCCTTACTCTCACATATATATCTACATACGCTCCCTTAGCTAATAGTTAAAATACAGTTGGAAGCCTCTTTCCTTCTTTCATTATAATTGATACTATCTCGCTGTAATATTCGATTTTAAAGTCTTTTTTTTCTGTACGTTCTCCTCTGTCTATCTTTATGTATCTTCTTTTTTCAAATCTCTTCCTTAGATACATAGATACATAGACAGTGTTGGCAGATAAGGGCCTATGGCCCACCAAGTCTGCTCATTTGAGCTTGTAAGTTCAGTTTATGTTTTCCTAGAAGCCTATTGCCCCTTACTCCTGACCTCTAGAATTCCTTTATGTCTATCCCATGCATTCTTAAATCCCGTGATTGTTTCAGCCCCCACCACTTCCTCTGGCAGGGTGTTCCATTTGTCCACCACCCATTCTGTGAAGAAATTCTTCCTCACGTTTCCTCTGAATCGTCCTCCCTCCAACTTCATCCCATGCCCTCTAGTCCTGGAACATCTTTTTTGCTTAAAAATAGTGTATTCCTGCACCCTGTTCCTCCCAATTCTGCACTCTGTTCCTCCTGTCTCTGATTGAGATTCCTTTTCTCAATCAGAGATGGTTACTACTTCTAGAAGAGTGTAATAGGGGAATGTACTTCAACAAAGTTAAAAATGCAATATATAGATTACTTATATAGATTTACAGAAATGTTTATAAGATTGTATTCTTACAGTGTATAAAGTATAGAGATATTTATCCTCCTTTAACATCACTGATATTAAGAAACTTGTTGACATTGGATTGTATTAGAAGTAGCATCCTTTATAGTTTAGTTTATTTTTAATCTAACACCTTGATTAGGATGCAAATGGCATACATATGATTATATATTTACTAAAGTATGCTAATTGCTGTTGTTTCTTTTACTGTAAATATTGTCTGTAACCATTTAAAGACAAATAAAATTTTTTTGACCAAAAAAAAGATCTTCCCCTTGTGAATCCATGCTGTGTTTTATCATTTAAGTGTTTTTGTTCCAGGTATAATAAGATATGCTCTTTTATTGTGCTTTCTAGTATCTTGGAAGGAATTGAAGTTAGGCGTATGGGCCTATAATTTGCTGGGTTTAATTTATCACCTTTTTATGTTTGCTTGCACGCATGCGCAAGAAACATTATGTGGCAGCTTAGGAGAGAAGCGGGTTGTGGAGGTACGGCACTGTGGCAACCAATGGAGGCATTGTATTTGGGGGCTTGACACTGGTGGGCCAATGGAGGCACAGTGTGCTGATGACACTGGCTTCCAAAAGTGCCACCGAGGTTGTAACATTTGCTGCAGCAACCAGGGACTGCCTCGTTATTGCAGCATCAGCCATTCCACTGCAATGAGGGAGCAACCCGTCATTGCAGGGCGGAACATTACCTAGTGTAATATTGTTTGTGAACGTGGCGGCAAGCCGCCGCCATGTTCACAAACAATATTATGGAGCCCCCACTGCTGAGGTGGTGCCCAATATCCCTCGGCAGCATGCATCCCCCCAAAACATTCTTTGTTTGCTGATGGGGGGGCCCAATATTCATTGGCTTCAGACACCCATCCCAGTTTAATTTGCTGATGGGGGAGCCCACTCCCCATCAGCATAATGTCCCCTCCCAAAAAAGTTGGCTTGTGTTGAGGGAGGTGCCCAATCCCCCTCAGCTCTTGCCCCCTCCCTTGGTATGTGCCGACAGGGGTCCCCAATCACCCGTCATAGCGCTCCCAAAAAAAACACTCTGATGGCACGCTGGAAGCCCACCTAGCATGCCAAAGTCCCTGTTAAAAAAAACCCGTCCTCATGATTTTTTTTTTTTTACCTGAAAATCAGAAAACATTCCCTTGTTGAGTCTGGTGGCCCCACCCCCAACCTGCACCCACCCTCTGTGCACCCTGCATCCCCACCCCTCACCCCATACTACCTCCGGCCCAGCACAACAATCTTTGGTGGACCAGAAATACACGTCTGCACTCTTCAAAGTCGACTGCAAACTGCTGGTAAGCTGTATAATAGAATAAATAGAGTTTTTTCAACTTTGGTGCATATCTCAGGCATTTTTGGGCATTTTGGCACCACATTTTTAACATGGGGTTATTGGGATCCCTCCTCATGAATTCAGCCACTGTCATGATGTTATTCAGTCCCAAAAGGTGATTTTGTAGTCACTGCATGAAATCATCATTTGGGACAGATAAATGAAATGACAGTGCCAGTATTCATGAGGTGGCCTCTCAAAAAGTGCTAGCTGTTCTAACCAGGACCTCCTTGTAAATAAGCTTGCTCAACTGAGCTTTTTCCTGGTAAAATAAATAAAAATTCAACAATTATTTAGAATGCAGATACTATGACGAGTATCCTTTCTTTCTGCTGTAAATGATATCCTTTATCTTTGTAAGGGAGCAATAAAGGAATACTGCTCAATGGGGCGTTCTACTAGTAACAAAATAAAGATTTTAATCTCCAGTGTTAGGCCAGCAGTGGGGCAGGAGCTGATAATCTGGAAAGTCAATAATTTTACCAACAATTGCAGAACCCTTTTCCCTGACTTTTATCAGCAAACTGCAGGATTGCTGCAGGTCCCGCACAGAAAATCCTCACTTCTGAAAAATGCAAACCTGCTAGTTTTCCCCATTTGGGGAAGACTGGGAGGCATTCTCTTAAAACTGCTGTACTGTTGCTTCACAGGAATCATGGGTCTTGACTGAGGTTACTAATAAGAATTTTAAAAAAAGTATTCCAGTTACTGAAGAACTAGATTGTGATTCGGGGCCCTATTGATATGTCACAAAACTGTGCTGCTCAGTGCTTACAAGGATTACTTTGCCACACAGATCAACCTTGCACCCCCTCATGCCAAACACAAAGAGATCACAATACTTTCCCTGCACTGCACAATAAGAAAAGGGTGGGAGCTGGTATGCTAATGAAGTGCTGTGCTATACACAGTCACTTTTCAGCTTCCAAGTCCACTACCACACAATGCAGAGTGCTTCACCCCCTTAGAACTGCTGAGACAGTTCCACAGGGTTGCCATAGGTATGTGGCAGAGCACTAGGACTCTTCCATAGGACCTAGCGATGGCAACACGGGACCGAGATCAGTGAAGGACTAATCTTTTTTAGCAATGCATGAAAGAATGAGGATAGGGAATGGGGTATCACTGGACACCAGGGCTGCAAAATTGTTTTGTGATTGATTGGGAGAGCACTGGACCACTAGGGATCAATGCTAAGGGACAGGGTCTTTAAAAAACACTATGGCCCACAAGTAAGCCATAACAAGCTATGGAGTTGGGGGGGGGCTGACAAAGGAGGAAGCACCTCTTGGCACAAACACTTGGGCATGGAAACATGCCATACGACCAGTGCATGGTAATCAGCTGGTGCATGGCCATTCCCAACTGTCTGCATGTTACAAAAATATGTTGCTGGCAGTCACAAACTTCATTTATGACCACAGATATCTTGTGGTCCTAATTTGCACTGTGACTTAGCCACTACGGAGGACTCCCCTCCCAACCACTGAGTCAGGCCTTTGTGCATAACAGTTTTCAGAGGTGGGGGTAGCACAGGGAGCCTCTATGCACCCCCAAAGACCAGCAGCTCTTGTCAGCAACTATGAATCAAGCCTCAGATGTCTCTAAACTGCTTCAAATGCTGTAATTCTGAAACAAATGTCTTGTGTAACCTATAGCCTACAGAAGAATCTTGAAAACAAGACAAGAACACTAGAAGAGCTGGAAGTGGTGAAAAATAATCAGAATGAGCAGAAAAAGAAACTAGCTCAATTAGAGTATGAAAAAAAACAAATGGTAAGAAGTCTTACTAGTGGCTTTCATAAATTGTGTATGAGAGGAATTAGTAATGTCTATAACTAGGGGTGCTAGCTGCACACCCGAGCAGACTTAGATAGACCAAGTGGTCTGTTTCTGTTGGCACATTCGTGTGTTCGTATGTTTGTAATATCAATAACTGCATAAGCCTTCTTCTGAAAAAATAGCTAGCCCGCATACTCGTGTTGCACACGACAGTAACCCCACTTATCTAACTGTATGGGGTAAGGCATAACTGTGCCCTGCACAGCAGAAAGGATCACAGATGCCTGCAGAAAAGTTGACGTACAGTCTTTTGTAAAGCTTCAGCAAGTAATAACTGTTTTACCCCTTTAGAAATTCTATTAGCTTAGTTTTTATTTCACATAAAACCCTGTTTTGAGCCAAGTACAAGTACATCAAGTACATAATACGATACAGATAACAATACGGCATATATTACAGTTGAATTACAGTTGTACACCATTATGCAGAGTTAAGAACAAGATCCTACTGTTTGTGCTGTTAGTTAGCCAGTACTTGAGAATCATGTCAGCAAGTTACAGCGAGTTAAGTGCAGAGTAAATAGTTCAATTGTGTACCAGTTGTGTTCAAGTTTAGAGGTCAGTGGTGGCGATTGCAAGAACCTGGTGGGGTAAGCAAGGAACAGAGCTGGGATTTGAACAGTTTGACAGAGCAATCAGCTTTTAAGGAGTCAGGTAGGTCATTCCTTTGCCTAGGGGTATGGTATGAGGAGCAAGACTAGCCAAGAGAGGTATTTCTATGGGGGCACTGCAGGGAGTGTCACACCACACCCCGGTTTGAGTATTTGTTATCTACAAAGGTGAACTTGGACTGAAACCCTGGAAACAGCAGGCTTCGTATAGTGTTATAGCCAGTGCCAGGGTGTGATAGAGCAACCTGGAGTCTAGGTTCAACCAGTTCATGGAGCTGTACAGTACACAGGTGTGTGTATCATGGTTTAGTCTAAGCACAAAGCAGCAGGCCCTGTTTAGGAGACCCCTGACTCAGGCCAACACACTGTCACTTGCAGAGCCATAAACCACAATTCCACAACCAACTAAGCTTGCAATGACGCACTGTACCAGTACTTTCCTAACTTTTGGTAGGAAGTTGTTTCTGTGTCTGTAGAGTAGCCCTAGCCTAAAGCTGACTGCCTTAACCAGGAGGTCTGCATGCATGCTGAAGGTCAGCGTGCTGTCAAGGGTGACCCAAAGATATTTAAAGGATTTTACTTGCTCAAGGGGAGGCTCCCAGTTGAGGATGTAATAGTTGGTGCCGTGGAGGTGTATGCTGGCGCCAGTTAGAAACGTCTACTGTGAATCACATTACAGCGACACAGCAACAAGTCACTGTAATGTCACCACAGGAAACAGGCAGTGCTGTTTGTCATCTTGCACCCCCTTCCAGAACCAACTCCAACTCCAAAGTGTTTTTAGATGGGTTTATGCTGACCGCAATTGTGAGCGACATAAATCCATCACTGTAACATCGGTCGACAGTGATACTGTCGAACCAGCATCATAGAGGAGCCCCCAGGAGGTGTGGGTCTTGCTTTGAGTGGTAAACATCATACATTTGTTTTTCTGGTGTTCATTACATGTAGACTGGTGATGAACCATTCTTGGAGGGCAGTACAGTCAGGCTGAAGCCTCTGCTGCAACTTCTCCTGGCACTTGTCACTGGAGAAAACGACAGTGTCATCCACATAATGTAGTATGCTAGTCGCCCTACATGCAGCAGGTATTTTTTATATGAATAAACTGAAGAGAAGGGGTCCTAGGATTGACCCCTGAGGAATACCTACTGTGACTTACCTCTCATCCAAGAGTGTGGTGTGGCATTCTACAGCCTGGATTCTATGAGCCAGAGAAGTCTTTGAACCATGATTGAGTCTTCTGAGAGTTCCAGATTAATTCATTTCTGGCAGAGGAGGGCATGATTTACAAGACTGAAAGTCTTGGTAAAGTTGATGTAAATGAACCTGGTCATTTCTCCTCTGTCCAGGGCACAGTGAATTGAGTCTCTGAACTCAAGAAGTGCAATCATTGTGCTGAAGTTGTTTCTAAACCCATGCTGTTCATTTGCCAGGAGTTCATGCTGGCTTGGGTATTGGACAACTCTAGAGTTTTAGATGGGGGGGGAGGATGGAGATAGGGTTGTAGTTTGGGGCAGGTTATTATCGCTATCTTTGAATACAGGGGTCTCATGTGCTTTTTTTTCCAAAGCTCAGGTACTTTTCCAGTAGAGTGGGATAGATTGACGATAATCTTCAAGGGGTAGATGAGTTCCCTAATCACTAATTTAGTTTTGGTTTTGCTCCTAGTTAAGTAGGTGTACACATCAGCCCAAGTTAACCTTTTGAAGTAGAACTTGGGTCTAATTGGGTGATATGGTGCATCTACTCATACGGCTAGGTGGGTATTAGGATCTGCTATGTATGATGATAGGTCACTGAAAGGTGTACTGAGGGTGTCAGCAATATGCTTGTCCACTTCAACTGTGGTGCCACTAGCTACAGTGGGATGAGGCAGGGACTTTTTGGCATTGTCCATGATTTCACTGATGCCATTCCACAGTTGCTTAGGACAGGTCATGAGGTTTTTTTTTTTTTTTTTTGCTGTATCTTGTAGAAGTCAGCCTTGGCTTTCTTGATGCGGACCTTTAAAGTGTTCCATGGTTCCCTATATTTTTGGAGGTATTTGTGTTGACCAAGTTCTTTGCACAGGGTCCAAGTTCTGTTCCATTCCCTAGTCAATGATTTGATGATAGCAATATACCATGCATGGGAACTACCCTTCCTGTGGAGGGTCTTGGAGGAGGCAGCAATCTCACATATCCTATTAAACTGAAGGATGAAATACTTCAGAGCTGTATTCACATCACAAGCACTGGTCAGGAATGACCAGTCAACTTGTTGTAGTAAGATTCAGAAATATGGGAGCTTGTGGGAGTGAGCACTTGGGTTTTCATGTTGGAGGGTTCCCCTTTGGTCACTTTGGCAGACCATCTGCAGGTGACAGGGGAGTGGTCTCTAAGGAAATCAGGCAGCACTGCAGTAGTGATGAACCTATCAGGGAGGCTGATTTGGATCCAATTAAGTAGGGTGGCAGTACCTGTTTTATAGTGCACCCTGGTAGGGGTGTTGATAACCTGTGTGAGGTACACATTAGCCAGTTTGTCTAAGTACTCCTTGTTGTTGCTTTTGAGCCAGTTGCAGTTGAAGTCACCTAGTACAATTTTTTTGTGCTGTGGGTTTAAACTTGGTACAGCATTAATGAAGCCATCAAAGTTGGAACTGACATTTTTTGACAGAATATATGCCACTAATAGGTTGAGATTTTTTCCCCTTTGGACCCAGTTTTAAGTTACTCGCATGAAGTTCACAACCTTTGGGTTCTAGGGGAAGGGGGAATCATCTGGAGCTACTGGAGAACTTAACATATATGAAACATCCACCCCTTTTTATTATGGTCCCTGTCTTGACTAAATAGTGCATAGCTGTCAATATCAGTATCTCTGTCTGGGATCCTATTAGTGAGCCAAGTATTACCTAACATGTTATTTTTCAAGTGTAACAGTGACATGTGCAAAGCTTTAATGACCTTAGTAACTGGTGCATTTTTATTACTTAGTGATTTATTTAAAAATGAGGACAAGATTTTTCTTTTAACTTTTATTTATGGAATTTTATGATCTTACAGCATACCTGGTACACATTGTTCAGGAAGGACAGGGAGAACAGAAGGGGGAGTAGCACTATATGTGATGGAGGGCATCAGGGCACTGGAATTACAGAGTAGAATGGGCGGAGTAGAGTCCATTTGAGAAGCACTGCCTATAGGGAAGGGGGAGACTGTACGTGTTGGGGTGATTTACAGGCTGCTCTCACAAACTGACTCAGAAGATGAGGTGATGTTAGAGGAAATAATGAGAATGGCTAATAAAGGTGAGGTGCTGTTGATGGGGTATCTAAATCTACCTGATGTGAGTTGGGACACTTAATCCGCCAAATCAGGGAGGAGCAGGGCTATAGTGGATTATCTGCAGGCAGCCCTACCGTGGCAGCTGGTTAGAGAATCCACCAGGGAAGGGGCTTTGCTGGACTTAATCCTGACAAATGGTGACTGGGTGGGTGAAGTTGAGGTGGCAGAGCACATTGGTTCAAGTGACCACAGTGTTGTCTGATTCACTGTGCAAACATCTGTGGTGGGTACTACAACCAAGGCAAAAGTGCTCGACTTTAGAAGGGTAGACTTTATCAGCATGGGGAACTATGTGCGAGAGATGTTAAGGGGGGAGCTTTGCGGGAAGGGGATGGAAGGTATGAGGGAGTGTATTAAAGAGGCCATAATTGGGGAAATGAATCTCCATGTCAGAAGGGTTCATAAGACCAGGAGGAAGAGGAAGCCTCTTTGGTTCAGCAGGTAGGTGGCAGGCAGGGTTAGGGAGAAGAGGAGTGCATTCAAGAAATTCAAGACAACGTAAAGGGGAGAGGACTGGGAAATATACCAGAGGAGGCAAAAGGAGGCAGGCAGAGAGGTGCGGAGAGCAAAGGCCAAAGCAGAAGAGGAAATTGCCAGGTCAGTCAAGACCAGAGACAAAGCTTTTTTTAGGTATGTCAGTGAGAGGAGGAAACTGGTAGGGGATAAACAGACTTAGAAACAAGGAGGGGTTCTCGATGGAGGATGATGGGGATAAGGTGCAGTTATTTAATTAATTTTTTTGCTCAGTATTTGGGATAGAGGGGAAGGGAGATTTTCCAGACATCAGTACAAGAGCTAAGGCAGAGATAGGGTTTGATACAAGCCGATTCAAGGAGAGGAGGCAGTCTTGAGAGAGTTGTGGCAGCTATGAGTGGACAAGGCCATGGGGCCAGATGTGGTGCATCCTAGGGTGCTGAGGGAACTTAGGGATATTCTGGCGGCTCCCTTAGTAGCTCTTTTTAGCAAGTCCCCAGAGATGGGGGAGGTTCCAGAAAATTGGAGGATGGCAAACGTCATCCCTCTTAATAAAGGGGGTGATAGAGAAGATGTGGGTAACTATAGGCCTACGAAATTAACATCCATAATAGGCAGAATTATGGAAAAGTTACTGAAGGGCAGGATTCAGCAGTATTTGGAGGACAATGAACTTATTGATAAGCATCAACATGGATTCACTAAGGGGAGGTCCTGTCAAATGAACTCAATAGAGTTCTTCGACGGGGTCACAAGGGAAGTGGACCAAGGGGGTTCAATGCATATTGCAGATCTTGACTTTTGGAAGGCATTTGATTCTGTTCTGCATGGGGGACTAATCTATAAACTGGATGGACTGGGACTGGGGGCGAGGGTAGTTAGATGGGTGCAAAACTGGCTAACAGATAGGATTCAGAAAGTAATAGTAAACAGTGTTGCCTCAGGGGAGGGAAAGGTCACAAGCGGGGTTCCCCAGGGGTCGGTGTTGGGTCCTCTGTGTGATGCTTGGCCAGCTGGTTATGATTGTTGTATGAGATTTGTAATATAAAAATATAGTATGTGATTGTCTCACATAGGACAACCTGTACTTATGGGTGCCCTCTACCCAGGTTCCAGTGAAGCTACATATATATTACACTGACAGGAGATCTCTGTAATGTAATTAATTTCCTTGAACAATTGCATTTTATGGACTTTTTATAACCTGTTGCTGCTCTGAAGCTGGGAAACTAAAATATACATTTTATGACTTCAGAAACAGGACATCATTAAGCTGATTCCTGCCAGCTATCTCACACTTAAGTGAGAGATTGCAGGATTGTAATACTTCAAGGGGACTGGTGGATCAAAGACTCATAATTTGGGAAATGAGTTTTTACTGATGTCACCTTATTTAATATACCTCCTGACAGGACGTCCTGTTTTGTATTTTTTTATATTCTAAAAGGAGGAGCTAGATGACTCACAGAAGGGATGTGAAGAGACACAGTTTAAACTATACTGTGTCTGAACTGTTTAGAGATATTCCATCTTGGGACTCTAGAAAGAGACACAGTTCTCTAACTGCAATTAAAGAGGTACTACATTAGGTAGCAAAAGTCTAATTGTATTGTGGTAGGAGTTTTTGTTTTATAATCTTCCCTTGTTAATTTATGTGATTGTGTGCTCTTTGATATATTGTTCTGTGTTTACATTTCTTCATATTTTTATCATCTTTTAGTAAAATCTTTATTTGAAAGACTACCTGGGTGCCTACCAGTTCTTTTTTGCATGTGACATATAGAGGGTTAAGACTGACAAATATTGTTCAAAAGCTTGATGGTGTTACTAAACTGGGAAAAGGTAAGAATATACTTAAAGTCTTTTATAGAGTTTTAAGGGTTAATTTTGGAAGCCTGGCTTGGTGCCCCAGTGAAAGATTGTACCGCAATCCCGAAGAGGGTACATATCTGAGCCTGTACATTGGGTATGCTAGTGTAAGGTTCACAGTTTGAATCCCCCCATAACTTGAGACTAAAGGTGATTCAGACACAAAAACAGACAGGGGGTTACCCCTGTCTGTTACCTGCTTCACACTATTGCACCTCGGAGGTTGGGGACTGTGGGAGCAGAGGGTCTGATCTGCCTGAGTGCATTTGTGACACACTACTGTTTAACATATTTGTGGTGGATATAACTGAGGGTCTAAGGGGTAGGGTGTATCTCTTCGTGGATGACGTGAAGATCTGTAATGGAGTGGAACACCGGGAGGAGAGAGAGAGAATATGCACTAGGACCTAGGATTATTGGAGGCTTGGTCCAAAAGATGGAAACTGGCCTTTAACGTAAAAAAGTGCAAAATCATGCACTTAGGGAGGAGAAACCAGAATGAGGCTTACTACCTGGTGGGTCTGGCACTGGAAGAGATGAAGGAGGAGAGGGACCTGGGAATTATTGTTTCCAGGGACCTAAGAGTAGCTAAACAATGCAGGCAGGCAGCAGCCAAGGCTAGCAGGATGCTGGGCTGCATCAGGAGGAGATTCACTAGCAGAAAGAGAGAGGTTATCATCCTCTTATAGCAGCAATTGGTTAGACCACATTTGGAATATGGGGTGCAATTCTGGAGACCGTTCCAGAAAAGAGGCATGGACATGCTGGAGAGGGTGCAGAGAAAAGCAGCCAAGATGCTAGCATGGCTTAGTCACCTGACATACAAAGATAGATTGAGCAAACTGGGATTGTTCTCCCTGGAGCACAGAAGGGATGGGGGGATATGATTGAGACCTTTAAATATATTAAGAGGATAAACAGAGAACCAAAAGACTTTTTAAATTAAAGGGGCACAAGAGGACCAGGGGGCATATGCTACAGATAGAGGGTGGCAGGTTTAGGGGAAACAACAGGAAGAACCTTTGCACTGAAAGGGTGGTGGAAAAATGGAATGAGCTCCCAGAGGAGGTGATAGGGGAGATCACCGTAAGGGGCTTTAAGAGAGCATGGGATGACACATGGGTCTGGTATTGGGATAAGGAGGAGGGAGAGGAAAGAGGTGCCACAGGAAGAAGTAGGTTGTTGGAAAAGTCCTAGCCCTCTGCTAGGCACCTTTGGGCAGAGACTTGGTGGGCCAGGTGGTCCTTTTCTGCCATCTTGTTTCATGTTTCTATAAAACTGCATTATACATAAAAAAAAAACTAGAGTGAGGTATGCAGACCACTCAGAGCAGATGTACAGATATAGTACATGTAGGAAATATAAAATATTCAGTAACTTTATTCCATGTACAATCGAGGACTGCCAGATGGTTACTTGAAGGGTAAGTTTGAGCTAATTGCCTTTACCAGAATGGGGGACTACATGAGAGAGGTGCTAAGGGGGGAGATCTGTGGGAAGGGGGTGGAAGGTATGTGGGAGTGTATTAAAGAGGCCATAATTGGGGTAGGTCTTTATTGCTCTCACCACAGTAAAGGTTAAAGATATGACCTATGATTAACCAAAACATCAGCTCTCTTGCAGAATTATGTAGTTGTAGAGGGCTAAAAGACAATTGTAACAATAGGTATAATACATCACGAATATCCAGCCTCAATTAAGTTGCATTATCTACCCACAGTCTGGGCAGAGCACCACAACTTGCCCTGTGGGTACTTAGAAATACATTATCAGGGTTTCTTGAAAGTTCTCAAACTGAGTGGTGAACTAACTCACCACATAACTACTACTATTGTATCTAGCCCTATAAGGTATTACAGACAGATCTAATAATTGGAGCAACAAGAGTGATGGCTATAGGGGTAATAACTTGGAATACCTTAATTGGCTCCTACACCCATATTTTACGAAAAAAAAACAGAAGCCATAAATATGTATAAGCTCTCAATAGTGTTATAAACTTTAGGCTTTGATATATAAATGAGCCTAGAATACATTTGTGCCAAGAAAAAAACACCAAGGACTCTGACCTAAGTCAAGAGTCAGTTCCAGTCCCCAAATGGACAGATTTAAAAGTCTGGATACCATTCCTGTACTTCACCTTTCATGGCACATTCACTGAGGGTTTTAAAACCTCTTTTCGTGTCACAGATATTTGCATTTTGTGGGAAACGACCGCCTTCATGGCCGTTTGTTTTGCTGCAGAACAGAAATGCTAACTGCAAAATGCTTAGTGCCCCCCCCCCCCATGTGAAGGATGTGAAGGTCTTACCATTTGAATTTTACATTTTACTTATTTAAAGAAAGATAAGATGCCTCTGTCAATCTGGACCTACACCCAGACCCCACCATGTGCCTGCTCCACGAATTCCTGCCCTGTAATTTCTGTTATTCTATCTGTCCATTTCCTTTTTGACTTTCCTCATGTCCTTTTCCATGCAATACCCATTTTGCAGCATTCCTGATGATCTGAAGCTCTATCATGCCCAACATGTACCATACCCATCTTAGGACCAGTTTCATCATATTTATTAGGCCTCCTTTTGCAAGCAGCCTGATAAAGAAATTATTTATAACAATGTACAATTTGACACGGAAGAATAAATACAACTAAAAGAATGCATAAAATACATAATTCACAAGTATGTTTCAGAAGTACATCTCATTTGATAGCATATAGAGGATGCTGTATGGGCAATGATTAACCACACTATGCTAGTGTTGAGTGGCTCCCTTGCAACTTAGATAAACCGTGAGAGTGCAGCTCGAGAGGTTAACTACAGTTGCCAAGGGAACCACAAGATGCTAGCATAGTGTGGTTGATCACCGATGCCCATAAATTGTCTTTTATAGTGTATGAGCATCATGGCTAACTGATGACACATGCTAAATTACCAGTCAATTTATACAATAAATAGTAACCATCCTTTTCTTACCTTGTACTAATGACATCCACACTACTTGTTCGATGCGGAAAAAAACAACATTTATTTAAATGCCATACAGTCTCTTAAAAAAATGGCACAGATTTTTATTATGAACAAATAACAGTAATCTCTCAAACAGCTCAAGAAAGCAAAGAAATGTCAAGGTAATTACGACCGTAGGCATGAACCATGTGACATGCTATGTTCAATTGGTTAAGCTATAAAACATTTGCTGGGGTTGTGCCGTGAATCGATGGGAAATGCAATATGGCTCAGAGCTATGGCATTCAAAACTGCAAGAAAAGGGGAGAGAATAAAAAAATTATAACAACTTATTTAAGGAGCAAGTGGTGTATAAAAAAATAAGGATTAACAGACAGGCATTACAGGGAGAAAGTGAGGAATTGATAGTGTAGTTTCTAGATGAACCGGGGGGGAGCGGGGGGGGGCAAAAAAAGAAAAACTTCCACTTTGAAAGATTTGCACTTCTCGCTCAGAGGCTTTAACAAAAAAGCTGCTTCCAGCATTCCGTTGCAGACACCTTTGTATTATGCGTCACACATTCAGTGACAGTTCATTCATAGAGTTCAAATGGTGTTTCAATTGCACGAGTGCCCCCTCATTGCAGGGCGTGCCTTGCCTGGTGTAACATTTCACTAAACATGGGGGCGGCTGTCGCCATCCGCCTCTCACAGTCCTGCGGAAGCCGACATCGGAGGTACCCAGTCCCCCTATCGGCATGCTCCTACCCAGTTCATTTGCCGATGGGGGAGCCCAATCCCTGTTGGAATAATGTTCCCCTTCCTGTTATTTGTCTGCCCAGGGGGGTGCCCAATCCCCTTGGCATCATGCCCCTCAAACACAGGCACACTTTCTTTGATGATGGGGGGGCAAGTCCCCTTCAGCTTCAGTTCCCTTCCCCAAAAATACAGGTGGCACACTGGGAGCCCACCCCAGTATGCAAAATGTACCTGTAAAAAAGAAAACCTTCTCGCAAACTTTTTTTTTAAACTGTAAACATGAAATAGTCCCTCATTGTCTGTGGTTCCCCTTCCCACAACCTGCACCCACCGTCTGCGAGAACATCAAAAGCTTTCCTAACATCTATTGCAATTGTAGAATAATATTCATTGTTATAATTTTGTACAGAATTAATGTATTCAAACATAACTTGAACCTGTCTGGTAGCTTAAGGCATAGATAATGCTTTGATGAAGCTATATTGGTCTTGGTGGATGTCATTGGGCAAAAGAATGGGTCCTACAAGAGCTTGCTAAGGTCAGGGTGGACAAGGCAATGGGACCTGATGGCATACATCCCAGGGTACTTAAGTAGCTAAGGGTGGAACTAGCAGAGACATTAGCAGAACTGTTTAGTGAGTCTCTGAGCACAGGAGAGGGCCCAGAAGACTGGAGAAGGGCTCATGTGATTCCGTTCCACAAGAGTGGTAGCAGGGAGGATGCAGGGAACTACAGACCAGTCAGTCTTACCTCAGTAGTGGGCAAGATTAATGAGGCACTCCTTAAGGAAAGGATAGTGCAACACCTGGAATCAGTAGGGGCACAGGATCCAAGACAGCATGGGTTTACAAAGGGAAGGTCCTGTCAAACTAATCTCATATATTTCTTTGACTGGGTAACCAGAGTGGTGGACCAAGAGGGTCATGAAAAAGAATTTCCTCACATTCCCCCTTAATCGGCCTCCCTCTATCCTCATGCTGTGTCCTCTTGTCCTGCTATTTTTCTTATATTTAAACATGTTAGACTCTTTCACCTTGTTAATTCCCTTAAGATGTTTGAATGTTTCGATCATATCACCTCTATACCTCCCTTTGCTCAAGGGTATACATATTAAGCTCCTTTAGTCTTTCTTCGTATGTCTTCTGGTGCAGACCCTGCACCATTTTGGTTGCCCTCATCTGGACAGCCTCCACTCTGTCTATGTCTTTACAGAGATGGGGTCTCCAGAACTGCACTCAGTACTCCAGATGGGGTCTCACCAACTGTCTGTACAGAGGATAACAACTTCCTGTTTTCTACTATTGATGCTCTCTTCCTATGCATCCCAGTATCCTCCAGCCTAACTTCCTTACTGCCTTCTCACATTGCTTGCCCACCTTTAGGTCATCTGATATAATTACCCCAGGTCCCTTTCTATTTTTACTGTTGTCAGTATCTCACCCCCATTGTGTATACTTCCCATGGGTTTTGTTTCCCATTACCTTGCACTTCTTTGCATTGAATCTAGAGCTGCCACATTTGACCATTCCACCAACCTTGCCAAGTCCCTTCTCATCCTTTCCACTCCATCTTGTGTATCAACCCTGTTGCAGATCTTTGTGTCATCTGCAAAGAGACATAGTTTTCCTTCCAGTTCCTCTGCAATGCCACTTATAAAGACTGCTCCTCAGTACTGAACCTCGTGGTACCCAACTAGTAATCCCCTTTCTTCACTGTGTATTCCATTTACTACTACCTTTGCATCCTGTTGTCTAGCCAATTTTTTATCCAGGCTACCACCTTGGGACCCACTCCAAGGCTGGCTATCTTGTGAGTTAATCTTTGTGTGGGACTGTATCAAATGCCTTGCTAAAATCTAGGTAGGCCATGTCCATAGCCCCTCCCTGGTCTACTACTTTGGTCACCCAGTCAAGAAATCTATTAGATTCATCTGACATGACCTTCCATCGTGAATCCATGCTGCCTTGGGTCCTGTGTCCTGTGATCATATTTTTGGGGGGTCAGGTCTAGACCATTTCATAAAATGTTGATATTGCCTCTTGTGTGTTGTGAGGTTTCTGGTGTGGTTGGTCTTGTGGAGCTGCTTGCTGGAACAAGCACTCATTTGGCTTGCTTTTCCCCCACCGCTGTCTTTCCCCATGCTCTTTTGATTACATGCTTGTCATCCGCATCATTAATGATTAGCAGTTTTGACCTAGATCCCCCAATTATTACAAGACATTTTCAGTGTAGCCAGTTCATTTGTTTCCAGACATGTTTCTTGCAGACACATAATTTCAGCATGTGTATTTTTTATATAGGTCTGGATTCTTGCAAATTTGATAGGCAAATTAATCCCACCAGTTTTTATGGTGGCACATCTTATCCTAGCATTAGTTGCTTTCATATATCTTTTTAATTGTGTTTGTGTTCATTCCCCTCTCTTGTTTTATTTACTCTTTTTAAACCATATTGTGTATACAAATTCAGTTGCATCTTATTTCTCTCACCACTACTATCGTTTCCTTTATTAAATACTTTTTGATCAAACAATATAACCAAACTGGAGTTTAAAAAACTTTAGATAAAGATATCAAAAACAAAAAATGCAGCCCACATGAGCTATACATCTTTAACTTATTTCTGTGTTCCCCCTCCTTCCTCCATTCTAAAGCTGTCAGTTATTTTTATCAAAACATTTAAATCCCTCTGGTAATATAGAATTTTTATTTTCGTTATAAGCATATCTTATTAACTAAATTATATAAAAAAGCTAGAAGTTTGAAATATATTTAGGCAAGCAATTTATTTCAGATAATTAGTCTAATATTATGATGTACTCAAATTCTTATTCCCATAAGGAAAGTTCTCCTGATTCTGGTATCTTTTCTTTTTTTTTATTAAGATTTTATTGAGGATATTTAATACGGAGAATGCATCCAAGAGAAACATACACATACAGCATAGATATACATACATATCTCAGATAACGGACGGATCCATCCTCTGCCTACCCCAAATCCTACCCCTCTACCTCCCTCCCCTCCCCATTCTCCCCAGCACAAGACACCTGGTAATACATCTTTCACCCAGGAGGGACGAATCCTGCTCTATAGGGAGTAGACGGCATGAAGGGGCCCCCAAATCTTATTGAACCTAGGTAGCTTATTCTGAAGAATAGCTATCGTCCTTTCCACTCTGAGGTTGGCGAGTAGCTCCTGTAACCATTCAGTATAACTGATTTCCATGGAGTCCTTCCAGTGTTTGAGGACCACCTTTTTAAGGGATGCCGAAATTAGAGATATATGGAACTTCCTGTTCCTAAATGGGATATAAGCTACATCTCCTAACAGGCATAACTCCGGTCTGAAAAGATCCCCTACACCCAATAATGGGTCAAACTTACTTTTGATGGCTGTCCAAAGCGGTACTATCTTTGGACAATTCCAAAATATGTGAAGCAGGTCCCCTTCCCCTTGTTGACATCTTGTACAGGTTGAGACTGAAACCATTCCTAAGCTCGCCAACTTCTGGGGGGAATAATAAATGTTGTGAAGTATTTTAAATTGCATCAGTCTAAGCCAGTCTTGGAGGATAAATTTATGACAGCTGTGTTACAATGCTGTCCAGCTGAGCGCCTCTTCGGGAAAAACAGAGGCCCAATAAGAGCTCGGTGCCAAGTTCTGGGAATAGGCCCAATTGTATAAATTACTGTATAGGTTAGAGACAGCATGAGGTAGGCCCACCAAGGGACTCAAAGTCTCCTGAAATTCTACTCTCGGAGCAGGAATTGGAGTAGTACCTATCTTATTAATTAAGAGATGGCGGAGTTAGTAAACCTTAAAGGTTACCGAAGTTGGCAATTTAAATTTATTCAAAATCTCTAATGTGGAAAGAACATGTCCATCCAATGAGGTTAAGTCTTTTAGTTGACACTCTCCCAATTGTGCAAACCAAGAGGAGTTGAGGGGCTTACCCTCGATTAGAAAACGCGGATTGCCTCTTATGGGCTGTAACGGATCTCTGGAGTGATTATATTTTAGGTATCCACATAACTGTGAGTGGGCCCTGACAGAAACCCCTATCAGAGATTTCCTGAGGGCAATCGGTAGGAGTTTAGGGTTGAGATGCAACAAGGTCTCTGGTGCAAAACCATGTTTCCTAATGAGGGATAGTTCAATTTGTAACCATAAAGGTATATACGAAGGTTGGGTCAAAAGGTCCGCGTCCTGCACCCATCTCAGATATTTATTAACATGACCCACCCAAAAGTAGAGGCCAAAATGCAGAAGTCTTAGCCCACCTAATAGCTTAGGGGCAGCTAATTTGTGATAGGTCATCCTAGCTTTTTTATAGCCCCATACAAAATTGGCAATAAGCCCATGGATTTTTTTAAACCATGAGAGTGGGAGCCAAATGTCTAACATATTGAGGGGATAGAACAACCAGGGAAACACATTCATTTTAATTAAATGTATCCTCCCCATAAAGAAATTGGAAGCTGTGCCCATCTTTTCAGGTCTAAATCAATTGTGTGCACCAAGGAGTCCAGATTTAACTGACTTATCCGTGTTGTGCTCCTGGCCAAAGTGAGACCCAGGTATTTAATGGAATCAGATCTCCAGGCTAAACCCAAGTCAGTAATTTCATGTTTCAAAACTTTGTTGTTTAGGGGGTACACCACTGTCTTCTCTAAGTTTAATTTGTAATTAGCCAATTGACTATACTCCTGTATGGTTCTCAATAAGGCCCGGATAGAATGCTGTAGGTGCGATATATACAACAAAAGATCATCGGCATATGCAGTTATTTTAAGCACATTCTCCTGAATTTTAATGCAGTGTACCTCCTGATTATGCGATATACTCCTTATAAGGGGCTCGAGATATAGATTAAAGAGGAGCGGGGACAACGGGCATCCTTGCCTGGTGCCCACATACAGTTTGAAAGGGTCTGATATGACCCCGTTACATGAGATCCTGGCTGAGGGCATTAGATACAGGGTACCAATCCACTTCAGGAACACATCGGGGAAACCAAAACTTTTCATTGTGATTAACAGATAGTTCCAATAGACCCTATCAAAAGCCTTCTCTGCGTCCATCGAGACCAGCACCATGGGGGAGCTGCTCTCATCGGATGCAGAGAAGACATGTGCCAGTGTCCTCAAGTGGTCATTAGCTGATCTATCTTTCATAAAGCTGACCTGTTCCACTCCAATTAAACCAGGTAAGATCTTGTTTATACAGTCAGCCAATAATTTCACCAGAAATTTTATATCATAATTAAGCAATGAAAATGGCCTATAACTAGAGAGTTGTTTGGAAGATTTGTCTGGTTTTGGGATTAAAACAATAAGCGCTTCAAATAGGGAGCTATCCGTTGCCTGACAATTGAGAATATATTGGAATAGAGAGACCAGAAGTGGGAAACGTTGTTTAGAGAACACTTTATAAAAATTAGAAGAGAATCCATCTGGACCTGGTGTTTTATCCAGAGGGAGACCCTTAATAACTTGCTCAATTTCACCTTGAAAAATGGAGGTAGTAAGATACACCCGCTGAGACTCTGAGAGAGAGGGAAGGTTCAGGCCCTTGAGAAAGGAAAGTATATTTCCCTCCGTTGGTTTTTTTTTCATTACGCTATAAAGTGATTCGAGATACTTTCTAAACTCCTCTGCTATTTCCTATGGGGAGGTCTTAACCAGACCACCCTCCATGGGCTGGACTGCCAGGATTATTCTAGAGGTTTCTATTTGCTTAATGCGCCTCGCGAGCAGCCGACCCACCTTCTCCCCCTGGTCAACATAATTAGCCTTTGTTTTAATTAGTGCTAATTCAGCTTGCTCCCCCAATAAGTTTAAGTTGAGATCCCTCAGTTTGACTAACTCCTGTTTATCTTCCTCCATAGGTTGAGGGTGTAGATTGACTTCTCTGAGCCTAATCCGGGTCAGGAGCTCTGACATATAGCGATCCTTCTCTTTTTTCTTTTTAACCACCTGGCCTATCAGAATACCCCGTATAAAGGCTTTAAATGACTCCCAAACCATGTCCGGTCGGGTATTGCCACTCAAATTGTTTGACACAAACTCATCTATTTGTGTCGAAATGTATTTGACTGAATTATGATCCCTCAAGATTTGATTATTTAGTTTCCATCTATTACTTCTTTTAGGCAGGGATGAGAAGGAAACTGATATGGAGACTGCGGCGTGATCGGAAGGAGGCCCTGCATGGATTTCAGTGCCCAACACTCTGGGAAGGAGAGTACGAGAAATTAGAATATAATTGATTCGAGAAGCTGTGCCATGAACCTGAGAGACAAAGGTGTACTCCCAAGTCTTTGGGTGGAGAACCCTCCACCGGAAAGGTCAGATTGGTCCAATAGTTCCCTCATAGCTCTTTGGGCGGTGAGAGACCTTGGTTGTTGGATTAGACCTGTCTATTAGGGGATCCAGTACTAAGTTGAGGTCCCCACCTATGATCATAGGGACATCTACAAAGGTGTTAATACCTCCATCAGGTGCACAAAAAGGCCGGTGTATCTGTATTTGGACCGTAGATAGATCCAACCAAAATTTCTAGAGTGTGTAACTTCCCTTTGACAAAATATATCTGCCTGCACTATCCTGTATTTCCTGAAGAGGGGTAAAAGGCACAGACCTGTGAACTAGCACCATGACACCCCTACTTTGTGTGTTGCCTTGAGAGGCAAAGACTTGCCCTATTTGCAGATGCCTCATATTATTGCTTTCATTGTTAAGCAAGTGTGTCTCCTGTAAAAACACTATGTCTGCTTTTAAGATATTTAAATGTTTTAGGATCTTATATTGCTTGGACCTCTGCCGTGCCCCCTTAATATTCCAGCTTAGGAATTTAATAACTCTGGGTAGTGCCATTACACCCTTTAAAAATATGATGTACTGTCCTTTTGGGTTTTAACCGCTCCTCCCAGCTTTCCTTACTTGAGTCTTGTGCACCCTTCCCCCCACCCATCATCCTAAACAGAAAAATCCCACAAGCATTGTACCCACAAACCTAAGCATGAACCAGCCCCTGTGCCAGTCCCACCCCCCATCCCACCCGTTTTATCATGGTCCATGATGACAGCTCACCAGCTGTATCCTCTCCGCTCCCACCCGTCCGCTCCGAACCAGAACCCTAACATACCCTTTTAACCTTCTAAGCCCATAATATCCTAGAAAAAAAACACTCAATAACTAATTTGGGCTGGGAATACCAAAAGAGCACAGGAACCCTAACCCTTGTCACAATTACATTGCTATTCCCAAACAAACCCCATTTAAACTTCTATGTGCCCAAAATAAACTTGTAACACTGTCTGGGACAGACCCCCTGAAAATCTGCACCTTGGGTATTAAAATCAAGTAAATAAAATACCCAAGGCTGTATCCTAATGGCGAGCACAACAACATAACTATAACCGAAGCTCACCCCTTGAAAACCAAAGTTGCCCCGGGACAGTTAATACATGCACTGTCCTACATTATGGAGAGACCCTAAAAAGAAAAGGGTTGATGACCCTCTTCCAGCGGTTGCAGCACCTGGAAATGTTTCAAACCAATATAAAGAACAAGCGACAGTCATTTAGCCAGGTCTCTGGCTCCTCTAAATGTGGAACTGCAGAAATACAATTTACAGTCAGAAAAAAAAAGGACCGTAAACTGGATCCTCGCTTGAGATCCTCAATTGACCTTCTGAATTCGCCTATTTTCACACTGGATTGGGCCATAAAATCGATCGGGGGGGGGGTCAGTCCCAACTACAGTTCACCTAGTCCCATCCATTTTTTCACCTCAGGCGTCTTGAGTGAACTCTCCAGTGACAGAGTACCAACAAGCCAAAACTCTGGAGTGGTGTTGAGCTTCCATGAATACAAGCCCTTATCGTGTGGAGGGACAGCACATATAATAAGGCAGTCATACAAGTAGCCCCTCAGAGAACCCCCCTTTAAACAAAAAAAAGTGAACACACCACCAAATGGAAACCTTAAGTAATTCTTTCAACCACATTTTAACAGGAAAATATACTTCTTAAGGGAGACAATACAGAGTCCTCATTTAGCTCTAAATAGGTTAGGGAGCGTGGATCGAAGCACTGCAGTCGCCGACTCCACATCATCATAGGCTTTCCATGTATCTGCTGTGAGGACATGCAGCTTTGCTGGGTATGACATTTTAAATTTAATGCCCGCAGCGATTAATTTAGTCACCAACAGGTGGAAGGTTGCCCTCCATTGACGAACCAACAAAGGGAGATCCTGGGCCACTCTAAGATTTGCCCTTCCCCACTGCAGTTCTTTAGCCTCCTTGATCTTCGCCATAAACAGCTGTTTCTCTTGGTAATTTAGAAACTTAGCGATGAAGATATGGGGGGGGGGGTGCACCTCGAGGTGGAACAGGGCGCAGAGCATGATGTGCTCTCTCAATGCTGTATCAGGGCCCGAATGGTGAGGGGCCTGCAATCTTTTCCACAAGCTTCTGAAAAAATTTCTCAGGATCCGCTCCCTCTTCTTTTTCTGGCAAGCCGATTAGTACTACGTTATTACGACTGCTTCTGCCCTCGAGATCTTCCACCTTCTGATCCATCTTCGCGAGGTGGTGATTGATATGGGCCAGCACCGGATCAACCTTGTCAGCTTGGTTTTCCAGAGATCGTATTTGAGCTTCATTGTCAGAGGTCTTTCTTGCCAGGTCGTCGAGAGCTGAGGTAATATTTTTGATTTCAGTGGCAATCTCAGTGATCTCCGCTTTAAAAGAGCGGAATTCTTCCAGGAACCTTGTTACAGTCAGCGGCTCTTCCCCCCCCCCAGTACCAGGGTTAGAGGACTGGGAGTGCTGTTGCGATGAGGCCTGTGACTTCTTCGGGGCCTTCTCCGGGGTTGCTGGTGGGGTGTGTTTGGGTAGAGACTTGGGCATGTCTGCTTCCATCGGTGACTCTGAGGGATGCCCAGATGTAGACAGGCTGTTGTTAGTCTGATCTGAGTGCAAATTCCACTAAATTAGGCAAATTGGAGCGGTTTTAAGAGGGGTTAGGCAGAGCTCCTAGAGAGTGCAGCTAGCAAGAGGTCTGCATCACGTGACTCCATTCTGGTATCTTTTCTCTAAAATTCTTTGGAACTCGATGTGGTGTTTCACACAGCAATCTCACTCCTTCTAGTATGACTTTCAGTTGTGCTTGAAAAACTACAATTGCTTTAATATTTATTTACCATAACCTATTTCTGATAAAGCCATATTTATTTATTTCCAATATTAGGTCAGGAGGAAGGTCATCACATTTAGAGACTGTTGCTTCCAAAAGATTCAACATTTTCTTCTTGTATACATTAGCTATCAGGGCGTCTTTCTCTTTGAACGTCTCAAGTTTAGTTATTATGGGTCTTTGAGATCCAATGTTGTCAAGTCTTGTTCTTAATTCTGTCTCGATACTTATATTCCTTGGGTCAGTGTCTATAAATGCTGCTGCTAGTTGCTTGAAAGTATCCTGAAGTATGTTGTTCTAGCTACTCCTAATATTCATATAATTTCCTTCTGGATCATACTTCAGAGTCCATCAGCTTGTTTTTAAAATCCTGATTCATTATCATGTTTGCCTGTGCAGAAACATAGCGAGGTAGTAGAGCACTGCAGTGGTGTGGCACTGTGTGGCCAATGCAGCGGATGCTATAATGGGTGTGTCCATCGGCCACTAATGAATGCTGAAGCTGCCAATGATGTCAGTTTCAGAGCAAGTGCTAGACCTGAAAGAAATCTGCACTGCAATCATGGGCAGTTTCATAATTGCAGAGGCAGTCCCCCTTCCCTCCTAACCAGTCACACAGCAGGACAACAAATTAGCTCCTTCCCACTGCTGCTGCTGCCTGCCTTGCACCCTCCATTCTCCATCCCCTGCCAACATCAGGGTGCTCAATTCCTGTGTCAGCATGTATCCCCCTCCCCCATTAATGTGGCACACTGGGAGCCCATCCCAGTGTGCCAAAACCCTACCGGGTCATAATGTTGCACGCTTAAAAGTGCACAGCATTATGGCTAACCTGGTACAGCGCTGCAGTAGTCAGCAAATGGTTCAAAACCATGTATACTACTATACGTGGTATTGCACCATTCCCACTTTCCCAGGCAGAGGATAAGACCTCTGCTGGAAGTGAGTTCCACTGATCAGCTGCTGTGGCTCAGCGGATTGAGCCACAACAGCAGGGAACCAGGCAGTGCTTCTGGGACCGGGTTTGATTCCCATTCCCAGAAATTTTATTTTTAATCTTTGTCGATCCTCGGCCTGAACCCCCTGGGTTGTGAGAATTTATATTGGGGGCTTGGGGTTCATCCCCCATAATGGGGTGGGGCAGAGCCCACGAAAAAGACATGCCACATGGCAAAATCGTATATCAGCAGCTCAATTATGCCATGTGGCAGTGTTTTGCGTGGTATTGATGCCGTGCCTGCCAAAACATATTTATTTTTATGTTTCTGGCACTGGGATGCCCACTCCCGGTGTCAGATGCACCACCCCCCCACAAGCTTCTATGTTGTCAGCTGACCTCGGGGTGATTGATCCTCCCCCCTATCCAGTACTCTGGCACACTGGGAGCCCACCCCAATGTGCCAAAATCCATTTTGTAATATTTCACCTGTAAAAAAGAAAACAGTCCCGCAACATATTTTTTTTAAACCTGAAAGAAAGAAACAGTCCCTCATCATTCCTGCTGGCCCCCTTCCCCCATCCTGCACCTTCCCTCTGCACACCCCTCCTGCCCACACCTCCCTCATCCATATTTATCTCCGGAGGTTGGGAGCAGTGATCTTCTGTGGACTGGGAACACATGTGCAGTCTTCAAAGATCAACCAGGAACTGAAGAAATGATGGTAAGCCTTATAATGCTTGTCAGTGTTGGTGGGGGGGGGTCAATTTAGGTTGATAGCTCAGCCAATTTTTGGAGTTTTAGTTCCAAATTTTCAACTTGGGTTTTTTGGGATCCCACTTCATAAACACTGACACTGTCATTTTGTTTCTTGCTCCCAAAAGGTGATTTCATGGTCGCTGCATGGAATCACCTTTTGGGACCAATTAATGAAATGACAGTGCCTCTGTTCATGAGGTGGGGTCTCAAAAAGTTCTTGTTGCAAATTTGGTGACAAAAATCCCAAAAATTACTGTGTTACGAGTGTCTGTTGCACAGTTTTTACACACACTTGTAACTTCATCAATTTTTAATAGTTTTACTCCAAATTTCCAACTTTGACATTTTTTCACACCCCCTTATGAACAGCACAGCTGTCATTTTTCCTTCCTGAAAAGTATTTTTGCACCTGTGGCACAGAATGGCACGGCTGCTGTGTGAAATCAACTCTTGGAACAGACTAACGAAATCACAGTGCCACTGTTCATGAGGGGAGATCCCAAAAAGGCCATGTTGAAAATTTGTTGAAAACATTCCAAAAATTGACTGTGTTACAAGTGTGTGTTGCACAGTTTCTATGCACACTCGTAACTTCGCCAATTTTTCATATTTTCACTCCAGATTTTTAACATTGCCATTTCTTCACATCTCCTCATGAACAGTACAGTACAGCTGTCATTTTTCATATCCTGCTTGAAATGTGTTTTTGCACATGTGGCGCTGAATGGCACACTCACTGTGCAAAATCACCTTTTGGGATTGAGTAATGAAATGATACTGCCACTGTTCAAGAGATGGGGTCCCAAAGAGCCCATGTTGAAAATTTGGAACAAAAATGCCAAAAACACCTGGCGTATTAGGGTTTCCAACCGTAACACCCACCCTGTACAGACTGAAAGACTTCAGGGTTGTGACTTGTGGTCATTGGCTGTAATGCTCACCCCATTCCACCCCTACCCTGCTGCCACTGACAGGCATTGAGGTGTGCCTTGGGGTCTTCAGCCCTAACGTTCACCCCATTCTCCTATACTGCATCCATCTCAGCTTATTTCCTTATGGAATGGGGAGAGTGTAAGGGCCGAAGACCTCAAGGCACATTGCGACACCTGTTGGCATCTGCAGGGTGGAGTGAAGTGGAATGGCATGAGTGTTATGGCCAATGACCCAAAGGCACACCCCCAATGCCTGTCAGTCTCTGCAGGGTGGGGGTGCGGGTTGGTGTTACTTCAATACTTCACTGCCATTCCTATTATGCATCACTCTAATTTCATCACTACCAATGCCAATACCAGCAAGCAAACATTTGGCATTGACAAATGCTGGTTTCTAATTGATTTAGTTGTCGTTGTCTTCCAGCACTGATAATCTGGTTTGTACAGTACATTGGATATTACAGCTTTTATTTTTTAAATCTTGTAATAAGGCTTCTGTATTTTTAGGAATACAATTTATTTTCCCTTCCTCCTAATTTTCTAAACTTCCAGTCCTTGGTTAGCATTTGTTGAAAAGTATGTTGATAGGTAGGTTCATCCACAAAATTATTTGTTGACTGTCCTCTTTTTTCTCGGTCAGAATTTTCTGCATGTATTCTTCCTTCTCCACTTCTCTTAGAATTTTTAGAAACAGTATCATCATCCTCATTAGTAAGTCTTTGCATCTCTTGAGTTCTATTTCCAATTAATACATTTATTTTAAACATAATCATTTGTTATTATTGGGGAGTCTTGTCCCGGAAAAGCCATTTCAACTGTCAAACCATCTGATCCACTCTCATTTATTCTTTGTTTATCTGTTCTGCCCTTTCCATTGTTTGCTTCTACTTTTGGAAGACATCAGGTAAAGTATAAACAGACTTTCAATTTTCAGCACTGCTGTTTTCAATTTCTTCCAACAGAAAGTTAATAAAACTGATTGTGCTCTTTCTTGTTCTACTCTTGATTGTATTCACCTGTTTTACACTTGCTCCAGTGAGCTGTATTTGGTATAGAAACAGCTGAGCTATCTGTGTTAAGCAGAGAAATGTCTGTATTAACAATCTGTATTATATCTCATTTCACTTGCCCTTGAATTCTTTTGTATTACCTCTCAATTCTCCATCACAGGCATCTATAGCGTTGTGTCATTATTGCACTCATTCTTCAAGGTGGAATGTACAGCCATGGCATGTATTTCTCTCTCAGCAATTATAACTCATGTGAATTGTTTATAATCTCATATGCTGCTTGACTGGTAAGTTCAAGTTCCACTCCATCCACTTGCTCAGTAGGTGAAATTTGGTTTATGCTCTGTTTGGTTCCCAGTTCCTCTCACACATTTGGACACTCTCTTCATTAATCTCCTATGGAAAGGCAGTTTGATTTTTATTATTTATTGTCTGTGCCTACTATTAAGCTTATCATCTGAGGTGTTCTTTGTTTTTTTACAGTTTTTCCCTCAGGAATACATCCGTCTCACTGCTCTGAGGCACCTTGATTAAGCTGCTGCAATCACTGCAGTCTATGTTACTTGCTCTATCTTCTATGGTTGCATTGCTAAGTTCCCACACTGTTGCTCTTCCTCTGAAAGTACTTTTTAGTAGTATTTGTTTTTGTTTTCTTCACAGTTAAAAAAAATCTGAATATACAGTTTACAGTATGGGTGCTGTGCAGACTTCTGACTCTCTCATATCAGCCACGATTCACTAAGGGGTGGGTTTCATGCGTGAAACATGTGTAACCTGCCCATGCAGCTCCATATCTTTGGATGGGTGTGTGGTGGCTGGCATTCATGATCACCGGAAACCCTGTGCCTCCCATCTGTGGACCCTCCCACTGGCATGCTAGTGCATGGGGTTGGATCAGAGGACACGAACAGGCAGCCAATGAGATGCCTGTACCCTGTCCACTAGTGGATCCCCAGGCCAACCGGCTGGGGATTCAGTGCATGGGGCACTAAAATGCCCATTGGTAAATGCTGCTGGAGGTGTGCAGGGCATCCCCATGTGGCATTCAGTCATTGGAATGTCTACGCACTGCCCTTGTGCATGGGCATTTGTGAATTGCAGCCATCGTGTGTAGTCAACAAGAGAAATATTAGTCTCTAAAGTTATTTTTTCAGGGTTGCTGAGACACTGAACCTGTACAGCTACTTTGCTGTGTAGTAGATTTACCTTTTCATTATGGCCTGTAAGTAAAGGTACAAGGAGTGCTGTTTCAGTATTAACTTTCAGGTTGCCAGTTACAACATTAAATTCTCTAATGTCTTTGATGTCAGTTTGTAATTTTACCTCCCCACCCCAACTTGGTTTACAGCTCATGTTACCTCAGGCTCCCTTTCTAGGGATTTACTCTGTGACAGCATCTTGTCTCCTGTACGGTCTAACTCCCACAGACCAGAGGACTCAGGTTTGATTTCCTCATTCAAACACTTAAAGGATTATGCATGCATCATTCCTGATACTTGAGGAACAATTGAGATTAATGGCAGTATGCTTATTTTTAGACAGAGGTGCACTTAGCTTGTTTGTGGTCATAGTAATGTTTTAAAGGCTTTCCTCCTGAAAATTTGGCCATCACTGTAGCTTTAGTTTTCTTGATTTCTTTCCTTGGTGTCACGATACCACAGTTCTGATATGATTTTTAACTTTTTCTCTGCAGTTTCTAGCTTCTTGTGTCTAGCTTCTTGGTGCTTTCAGTACTTTCTGTGACTTCACTGTTCATTCCCAGAGAGAAAGGCACATACTGTAGATGTTTGTGATATTAGAATTATCTGATATCAGGAGGTGGTCAGGGAAATGCTGCTATCATTAGGGTAATGCCAACACCGCATTGTATGATTGTTTAAACACTGAGGAACACCACAGCACAGATTCTCCATGGTTCCTGGGACTTTTTACCATCATTTTTCATTTCCCTACTTTTTCTGCTTTATGCTTCAATCCTAAAGCGACACAGGAATGCTATACTATATCACAAATTGCTTCAGTATACTGCAGAGAACAGTGTTATTGAATGGCAATTAAGCCCTTTTGTCATGCAGAATTTTGTGACGTCATTTACTGCAGTTACTGCATTGCATCCTGGCTGGCTCTGCTGTATATGTATGTATATAAAAATATATATTATACATTATAGGATCACAGTAGCATCACTATAGTTAGGGTTGTACTGGCAGTTCTATGTTAAACCCCAGTTTTTGCACATTAATAAGTCTGCAACTGTTCATCAGATTTACACAAACGTTTGCATGCACTGTCTTCTGGGACAGATCTCTAAATGTGCCACATTTTGTTCCAGTCGGATGTGCAGTTCCTGAGTTGTGGATAGTGCAAACATTTATTTTGCATTATTGTTTTCCCATTGGTTATAAAGGGTAATAACCCTGTAGAGCCCAAATGGATTGGAATTTTGGTCTAACTTTTCTGGGTAGAAAGGGGCTGACTCATTGATGTGCATTTTGCTGGTTTGGTGAAAAAATATTAATCTGTTCCAAAGTTCTTCCAATTTAAAATTTTCATACATTGGTTCATAGCATGTTCAATAAGCACCTCAAGACAGCAGTATGAAACAAAAAAAGGAATTATTTTGTCAAACTGACATAATCCTTTTTCATTTCAGGAAAATTATTTTTTATTTGGCCTCCATCTTATTTTCAGTTTTGCCTCAAAATTCTACTTTGGAACCCTCCAAAACTGATATGCTAGGGAGGAACCAACACATGTAGCTTGCTTATCTGGACCCCCTTAGCTGGATTCTGCACTTATCTGTTCCAGAAATGCCCTTAAAATATGTTTTTTTTACATTATAGTGTATAGCAGAGTGGTGTGCTGTATAAAATTCCATCCCTTTCAAAATGTTGTTCTACCAGAGTTCCAAGGTCATGGAATGCTGGAATGCTGTTCTACCCTACTGTGGTAGAACAACATTCTAGAACCTCTAGAGACTGCATGAGTCAGTTTCATTCTGAAAGCAAACTAACTCAAAAAACACATTTCACACAGTACTATACTCTATAAAAAATACAGGATAAGCAACTCTATGCACAATCAATGTGTTTTGCCACCTCAGGGTTCTGATTCCCAAGGACCTCTTGAGCTTCACTCTCGAGGTCAGGGAATCAGAACCCCTCTGTAACAGAACACACTGGTTCTGCATAGTTGCCATCCAGTATTCTTTATATAAATCTTGTTTTTTTTCACGTGATACAAAACTAGATTCTTGTTTTGTATGACGAGTCATGAAGCAACATCTTTTTTTGTATTTCAATGGGGGTTTACCTTTTGAGCATAACTTTGCCATTTATTCATATTTTTACACTAAATTTTCAACATGGCCTTTATGAGACCCCACCTCTTGAACAATGTCAGTAGAAGTATGCAAATCTAGCTGAAAAGGGGATTTCACAGACACTTGAGAAAATTACCTTTCTCGGGTGGGATTTGACTGAACATTTTCACTGCCCTTGTTCATCAGGTAGGGGTCATAAGAAGGCTATGTTGAGATTTTGCAGTCATAATATGTAAACAATACTAAAGTTATGTGCATATGTTGAAATTTTGATACACTTCCTTGAAACTTTGGCAATTTTAAATATTTTGAATTGAAATTTCAGCATAGACATCTTTTTACACCACCTCATGAATGTAATAGCTGTCATTTTTCAAACCCTGGCCAAAGTATGTTTTTTTCAGCTGTGGCACTCAATGGCATTCCTATGGCACGGAATCACTCTTTGGTATGGATTTCAAAATTTTCATTACTGGATTCATGAGGTGGGTAATAAGAAGGCTATGCTGACAATTTCATTCCTCTTTTACTACAAATGCAAGCGCAGAGGCCTCTGAACCCTGCACTTCTCCAACAACATATATGTACACACCTAAGGAGGGATAGGAGTGCAGGGCCCAGATGGCCCTGCGCTCCCACAAACAAATGAGGATACAATTACACCTTCTCAACAAATAAGAAAATTCTTTGCAAATAATTTGTTAATGTACTAGTTAGGGTTGCAATGACAAAATTGGGGAACTAAGGTATTAGGGTTTCCAAACCTAACACTTCACCCCAACCCACCAGACAGCAACAGGAAATAGCAATACTGTTTCACCTCTCCTGTATATCTGCTAATCAGGCACAGGGTGTACCTTGGGGTTGTCAGCCCTAATGCTCACCCTATTGTCATATACTCTACACATCTTAGCTTCTTTCTTGGTCAAATGGGGTGAAGGGTTATGGCTGACAATCCCAAGGCACAACCCATGCCTAATTAATGAAGATGCAGGAGAAGTGAAACAGGAATATTTTTTCCTGTTGCTATCTGGTGGGTGTGGGTGGGGTGTTATGATCGGAAACTCTAGCACCACATTTCCCTACTTTTATCGCTTCAACCCTAACTAGTGCATTATTTATTTATTTATTAAGTTCTCAGGTTAAAATTCATTTGAACCAGTGGTTCTTTTTACAAAGGTTCCACGTTGTAGAGACAAGTACATCATACAAAATGAATACAAGGCAGGTTACTCAAGAGTTCAATGCAAAATGGTTACACGAAGCAATGACCATTAACAAAGTTTTTGCAAAAAATTATACAAAATAAGCAATAGGCAACAGTGAATGCTTACGCAATTTACCATTCACCTTTTGGAATTATTGCTATCATTATATATATATATATATATATATTTATATATATAAAATATATATATATACAGTATATATATGTGTGTGTCTATAACTCAAAAGGGTTTGCAACCCCAAGTCACACCCCTCACATCTGTTCCTGCATACAGGGTGGAAGTGGGGCCTTAGGGTGGGGTGGGGTCTTAGGCTTGGGGACCCCGAGATCGCATTTCCTTACTTTTAACACTTCACACCAAATAGTGAATTAACAAAGTTTTTTGCAGTGTGTGTGTGTGTAGATATATATCTAGAGAGAGATCTGTATATCTAGTGAAAGAAAGTGTGAGAGAGAGATGTTGATATTTCAGTCTTATATGTTATTCACACAGCATGCATTTACTAACTTTTTTCCATATTGTATTTTGGTAGAAAAAGGAAACTCAGAATGTGTCATCCAATTTACTACAACTTACGGATGAGGTATGTATTGAGACCAAAGCTATATGTTTTTTAATGTTCTGAGTGTGTGAAAGCATGCAGCTTTATTTTTTGCAGCAAATTATTTTGCTGAATTATTTACAGACATATTTTCAGAGTGTTGCATAGACATAATCAAACTGAAGAGACACTGTCAACCCACTAAGGTCTCAAAGTGTCCCTAGTTAAAGAAACACTTGACATGATTGTTCACATTCTGCAGAGACTGCCGATAAAGCTGCTTGGCTGATTCTGATACTTTTTTTTCTTTTAAACAATGAAAAAAATTGCCCAACCTACTGATGTTACCACATAAAATGTTTGTTTTGTGTTCCTTGATCAGCTCCCACTGCATCTCTCCAGGACTCAGGAATACCCCCAGCACAGTCTAGCCACTCATTATGCAGGACAGGAGACTGTTGCATCATGAGTAGCTGCATTGTTTGAGGGTGTTTCTAATCTTCGGGGAGTATGCAATGAGACTAGATCTAGGATAAGAAACCAAACGAGGTTGGTTACTAGTTATAACTATACATTACCATGCATGTTGGTTCTAATAAGCAAGGAAGTAGATAAAACAACCAGCTCACAATGAATTTTGAGAAGGTAAGCAATCATAAAATGTGGGGTTTTAACTGGAAATAAGATGATACAAAAAAGATTGACAGTGTCCCTTTAAGCTAGTCACTGCCAAAGTACAGTAGATGTATTATATATATATATATATATATATATATATATATATATATATATATATACACACACATATGTTTCTATGTATATATATTCATATATCTACATACACACACACACACACACATATATATCTATATCTATATCTATATCTATATCTATATATATATATATATATATATATGTATCAAATGACAGATTATTATCAGAAATCTCTGGATGAGGGAGAGGTCCCTGAGGTATAGAGGCAGGCGATGGTTGTCCCTATTCATAAAAAGGGATCTAGGAAGGAGGCTGAAAATTATAGGCCCATCAGCCTGACTTCAGTATTGGGGAAAATTTTAGAGGGCATCATCAAGGATTATATCATCGACTTTTTAACCTCATCTGGAGATAATGATAATACACAACATGGATTTACCAGCAGGAGGTTATGCCGAACAACTTTTTGGGAGTTTTATGGCAAGGTTAGTAAAGCCATGGACACAGGCAACTCTGTAGATGTTATTTTTTTGGACTTTGCCAAAGCATTTGACAAAGTCCTACATGAGGAGCTGGTAAAGGCCTTAATTGAATTGGGACTCCTTGTTAAAATATCTCAGTGGGTGACGTCATGGTTAAATGGAAGAAGCCAGAGAGTATGCATAAGGGGTAACTATTCTGGATGGGTCGATGTGACTAGTGGGATACCTCATGGCTCTGTTTTGGGCCCTTGCCTTTTTAACTTATATATTTCATCAATGCAAGTTCAGTTGGGTGCATCGCTCTCAAAATGTGCAGATGACACTCATCTTGGTTACCCTATCAATAATTCGGAAGATCAGGATATTTTACAAGCAGCCCTGACTAATTTAGAGTCATGGGCCACACAGAAGAAATTCACATTTAATATACTGTAGACAAGTGTACTGTTATGCATTTGGGGAAAGGAAACAAACAATTTAAATACACATTGGGAGGTATTGCACTTAGAGATGCCCATGATGAAAAATACCTAGGTATAAGAATAAGCAATGACCTCAATGTTAGAATGCAGTGCAGTCAGATTGTTAAAAAGGCAAGTAGTATACAGCACTGCATTCATAGGCATATAAAGAGTAGGATAAAGAGTTCTCGATTCCCCTGTATACGTCATTGGTACGTTCCCACATGGAATACTGTGCACAGTTCTGGGCACTAAATAATAGGGGATATCAAAGCCTTGGAGAAGTTCAGAGGAGGACAACAAGGAGGATAAAGGGTACCCAAGGCCAAAGCTATGAACAAAGGCTGCAATATTTGGATATGTATTCCTTGAAGTTCTGCAGATTGAGGGGAGATATGTGCCTGATTTATAGGGCTCTGACAGATGTACAATTGTGGGAACAACTTGGCCTGGTATCAAGGGATCAACTGTATAACACCAGAGCTCACCCATTTCAATTAGTCAAAGATAGATTTAATACCAATAAAAGAAAATATTGGTTTAGTATAAGAGTAATTGAGATTTGGAACATTTTGCCCTATGAGGTTGTGGTTAGTAAGACTATGACTGAATTTAAAACCAAGCTTGATAATTACCTTATAAGTAAGGGTATCTGGGGTTATTCATAATATAATATTGGCAAGCTTAATGGACTTATGTCTTTATATGCTCAGTAATACCAATGTAACCTATGTGTGTGTATTTGTTATTACCTGATATGGTTTCCAATTATGTAGATGAAATTTGAAAAATATTTCCTCCCTCTAATGCTCTTGCCTTACTGTAAATAAGTCCAGGTTTTCTGCCATTGCAAGTAATACAACACAAATGGGACATATACTGTAACTGGCAGAAGAAAGGTAAAGTAGGGGATGAAGACCATGCAAACAGGGGAAATGGTGGAGGAACCTTAGTGAAAACCATGTGTGTTTGACAAGATGCTAAATGAATACTGTTTCAGTGTTCACCATGGGTCCCCAGTGTGTGGGAGGGTGCTTAGCTGAAGTGCCCATGGCATCAGAGGTAGCCACGATGGATCCAGCAGACATCACACCTACCCTGGTAGCTGACAACATGGCAAAAATCAAGCCAGTTACGTCCCATGAGGCAGATAAGATGTACACCCAGGTTGCTCACACTTGCACGCACACATCAGCACCAGATTCCTCATCCCAAGTTGCAAAAGGACATCTGGACAGCATGACATTAGTAACAGGGTTCCACTACTTTAGAGCAGTCTATCATGTGGATCCTCTCCCCTCACTGCATTCTCTGTGTCAAGTAATTCCTCAGACGGTATATTAAATCCACATTTGAATGCACTTGATTTATTGATTTGACATCTGCAACACTTGAAAATTCTGCATATTGCCTGGTATTGATGTTTATTTTACTATCTGTGCTTTTAAATTATAATGTATCCCCCCCTTCATACGCAGTAACATAGTAACATAGTAGTTGATGGCAGATAAGGACTGCCAGGCCCACCTAGTCTGCCCATATTCCCTACCTATATCAGTGGCCGCTGACCCTACTTAGTTTTTGACTTTTGCCTCTCTTCTTCACATCTAGGGTTCCCATGCATGTTTGAATCCCCCTACTGTGTTAGCACCCAGCACTTCCTGGGACAGGCTATTTCAATCATCCACCACCCTCTCTGTGAGGAAAAACTTCCTCACATTTCCCCCTTATCCTGCCCTCTCAAGTCTCATATCGTGCCCCCACATCCTTGCACAACTCATATACTGAAAGATGTCACCCCTTGCACTTTGTTCAAGCCTTTAAGATACTTGAAGGTCTCTATCATATCCCCTTGTTCCCTCCTCACTTTAAGTGTATACATATTGAGGTTTTTTAATCAGACCTCATGTGTTTTCTGATGCAAGCCCTGCACCATCTTGGTCACCCTTCTCTGGACCACCTCCACCTTGTCTATGCCCTTGTGAAGAAGCAGCCTCCAGAACTGAACACAGTATTTTAGATGAGGTCTCACCAGTGTTTTGTACAATGGCATCACCTCCTCCCTTCTTCTGCTAAGTGATACCATGTCCTATGCACCCTAACATCCCACTGACTCTCCCTACAATCTATATACTGTACTGGGACTGCCACACATCAGTTGGGATCCACATTAGTAGTCCTAATAGGTGGGGTGGGGGTACAACCACAGATACATCAGGATGCTATGTAGAGGTCAGAACAATTGACCCTTGCACCCCCTTCTTCCAGGTCAGGTTTGCAATGGGATCACTGTTTGCCTCGTTATATTTTCCTGACAAAACAATTTTCAAATACAGATAAATGAGTGCTTTTTCTTTAGAAACAAGCACTATTATCTTTAGACTGTGAACATTACACTGTATATTGGTTTCATTCTTGTTTTGTAATTGCTGTTCCTCACAGACACTGCCGCAGCGCAACAAAGGCAGGCCACTCTCCAAACATAGTTCTGGGCAAGGGCTGGTTAATCTGTAAGTCAATGAGGTGGGTTGGTGACAGGGCTGGGGTGGATGCACCAGAGATGGAAGGAGAAAACAGGAACAATGAAAGAAAATTAAGTTTGGTTTGGCTCAACATGAACAGATCATATCGCCATGATTTTCATGTGCTGATACAGGTCTATTCTTGCCAATAGTATATGTCATTACAAAATATGTATATGATACTACTTCTTCTCTTTTTAGGAAGAATTACCAAGTTTTTAAATATTGGTTATATACTGCATAGTTCTGTAACTTATATCAGTGAAAGTCCATCACCATGTATTTCATAAAATTGAGTGCCACTGTTTTGGAAGTGGAAGAGATCATATTTTGAGCTACCTAAGGTAGCCAGCCAATCCTTCCACTTCCTGGTTGATATATCTTCCTTGAACCACTCAAGCACTGAATGCGTTGCCGGGGAGACTGTGGGGACATGCTCCATTAAAGTCTATGGGGGACCACTTTAAGTGCATTTTTATATAAATAAATGTCCATTTGGAGATTGATTAAGGCCACTGGTCGACTAACAAGGCCCTTGTTAGTCGACCAGTAGCCTTGATTAATTTCCAAATAGCCAATGGAGCCAGGTCCAATGTAACTACTAGTGAGTTGTGTCAAACAGTAGGGCCTATATTTGCAGAGACTGCTTGGTGCTCCCTTTCTGAGGAGGTCTTCCCAGTGCCATTGAAAGATACACTGGTTAATCCCTTCCCTCCTGAAAAAAACATATTTCAGCCCAAACGTCTTGGTGAATTTCCTACCAGTTTCCAGCCACACCCTTTTTGAGCAAGCTTATCAAGAAGGTGATTGTGCAGCAGCTAGAGGCACACCTCATTGACTTTGACATCTTTGAGCTTCTCCAAACTGGTTTTAGATCAAGGCATAGCACAGAGATTGCACTGGTCAGGGTGCATAATGACTTGTTGTGGGCAAGAGATAGGGGACAGCAGTCAGTTCTCATTCTCCTAGAGCTCTCTTCGGCTTTTGATACCATGGACCATGGGCTGTTTTGGACCAGCTTAGGAAGTACATAGGGCTCATCAGAAAAGACATCTGCTGATTTGAGCTCTATCTCAGTAGAAGGACTCAGAGGATGATGATGGAAAGATTTTCCTCGTTCCCGATGGTCCTTCCCTGTGATGTGCCCTAGGGCTTGGTCCTGTCACCTATTTTGTTCATGGTGTAGATGCTGCCCATGTGGAGGATCATTAGGCAGTTTGGCTCCACTACTCTGCAGATGACACACAACTCTATCTGTCCTTTGCACCTGAGATACCTGGTGTGGTGGATGTGCTAAATGGGTGCCTAGTTAAGATCTTAAACTGGATGTTATTGAGCTGGTTATGTCTCAGCCATGATAAGACTGAGGTATTGGTTATCAAGCCAAGTTGAAGGGGAGGAGGGTCGGCTACTGAGAAAGAAAAAGGGACTTTGGCTCAGTTCCTCTTGGCTCATGGCCATGATGAAGGTGAAAGATCTGGGGGGTAATTCTGGAAGAGAATTGTCATTTGAGGCTTAGATGTCAGCAGTACTCCATGGAGGCTTTTACCATCTGAGGAACATCTGCCAGAATAAATTCCTTATCCCTCTTGATGACTTGGAGTTGCTGGTACATGCATTTGTTACTTTGAAGCTTGACTATTGCAATGCCCTGTACCTCAGGGACAGTGGAGGTACACTGTGATACCAACAGCTGGTGCAGAACACAGCTGGTAGGTTTCTGACCAGCCTTCCAAGGTCACATTATGTCTCTCACGGCACTTCCTGTCCCAGAACAGGAACAGCAGGAGATTTAAAGGCACGGAGGCAGTAGGAAAGTAGGGAGAAAAAAATAAAATAAAATAAAAAAATAAACACAGAGGGGAAAGAGTAAGCATACAAAACAACAGTTGAGGGGCCACAAGTAAGGCATAATGGGAGTGGTGCAGTGCAGTGGCTGTGGAGCGTCAGTCTTCCAGGAAACATTCTGGAGGATGCGGTGTTGTCCCATCTGCAGGCACATCTCTGGGCTGAGGGAAGAGTTGCTCATCTTCAGGCTGAGTTGGCCAGGATTCAGGGGACCTCCTCTCTCACCCAGGGACCAGCAGGACCACCACCGCTGCCTCAGAGGTTGCCAAGAAAGAGGAGCGGTTGGACCACAGTGGGCTCAGGGAGTGTGAGAGTGAAGGAACAGAGGCACATTTCTCCAGTTGTACTTCTCACAATTCATATGCCATTCCGGCAGAGTGTGGTTCCTTTACAGAGGCACCCACAGTGGAGAAGAAGGAGGATGCTAAGAACCTCCACAAAGGAGACCCACAGGAGGGTGGCCTGGGATCCCACAGGGGAAGAAAACAACACCTGGTGGGGACTCTTTTGTTAGGAGGGTAGAACTGTGGGAGGGGGAAGAGGGAGGTAAGGTGCCTGCCTGGCGCCATGGCTTGGAGGGACAGGGAGCGAATCCTCAGGATTGTGGGAGCAGCTACATGGTGGAGGGAGCTGGATGTCATTGTCCACCTAGGGACAAATTACCTGGCTGGGAAAGGGATCAGAGCAGTGCAGGAGGAGTTTATGGAGTTGGAGAGGGGCCTTAGACAGGTAGCATGTATGGTAACCTTCTTGGAGGTGATGCCTGTCTATGGCTTGGGTGAGGCTAGGGTGCTCCACACCAATGGGATTCAATCAATGGTTGAAAAACTGGTGCAGAGCTCAGGGTTTTGGCTTCATTGGGGACTGGAGGTCCACCTGGAGGGATGCAGGCCTATACTGGCGCAAAGGTCTGCATCTGTCCTTGAGGAGAACCAGGATCCTAGGTGGCAGGTTTAAATGCTTCATTGGCAAGCATTTAAATTAGCACTGAAAATGAGCAGAAATCCTAGCCCCTTCATAAAATCAGGATAGTTAGTGAGGTAAACGCCAAGATAAAGAAATCGATAGGGAGAAGGGCAGGGTAAATGGAGTAAAGGCAAAGGCAGTAAGGACAGGGATAGGGCAAAAAGGGTAAAGCCATCAAGAAATGGAGCGTAATAAGTGCCAATGCCGGTAGTCTAGGTAACAAGCTCCCTGAATTGGTGGGCTTGATGGAAGAGGATGCCTGGATATCGTGGCAGTCACAGAAACATGGTACACAGAGAACCATGACTGGAATGTCAACATACCAGGGTACACAATCTACAGAAGGGACAAGGAGGGTAGAAGAGGATGAGGAGCAGCTCTCTACATAAAGGAAGGGATCAAAGCAATGGAACTAATGGGTAAACAGGGAGGAGAGGAGGCACTGTGCGTCACCCTTGAGACCACAATTTGCACCACAATCTACATGACGGTTGTATACAGACCCGTGTCTCAGGGGGAGGAAATGGACAAGGAAACTAGACTTTAGCAAGGCATTTGACACAGTCCCACACAAAATATTAATATACAAGTTAGCTAGCCTGGGAGTGGGTCCCAAGATGACAGCCTGGGTAAAAAAATGGCTGGAGAATAGGACACAGAGAGTAATAGTAAATGGAGTCCACTCTGAAGAAAGGGGGGTTACTAGTGGGGTACCACAGGGTTCAGTATTAGAACCGGTCCTCTTCAATGTCTTTATAAGTGACATTGCAGAGGGACTGGAAGAAAAGTATGCCTCTTTGCAGATGACACAAAGATCTGCAACAGAGTTGATGCACAAGGTGGGTGGAAAGGATGAAAAGGGACTTGACAAGGTTAGAGGAATGGTCAAATGTATGGCAGCTTAGATTCAATGCTAAGAAGTGCAAGGTAATGCACCTGGGAAACAAAAACCCAGGGGAAGAGTACACAATGGGGATGAGATACTAACAACAACAAAAATGGAAAGGGACCTGGGGGTAGTCATATCAGATGACCTAAAGGTGGGCAAGCAATGTGAGAGGGCAGCAAGGAGGGCTGGGGGGATACTGGGATGCATAGGGAGAGGCATCACCAGTAGAAAACAGGAAGTTATTATCTCTCTGTACAGACAGCTGGTCAGACCCCATCTGGAGTACTGCATGCAGTTCTGGAGACCCAGTCTTTGCAAAGACATAGACAGGATGGAAGCTGTCCAGAGGAGGGCAACTAAAATGGTGGAGGGCCTGCACTGGAAGACATATGAAGAGAGACTTAAGGAGCTTAATATGTATAGCCTCGAGGAAAGGAGGGAGAGGGGGGACATGATAGAAACTTTCAAGTACCTCAAGAGAATCAACAAAGTCCAAGAGAGGTAGCATCTTTCAAAAAAGAGGTGTGCAAGAACAAGGGGCACAATTTGAAGATGGGGGGCGTGCTCAGAGGTAATTTAAGGAAGTATTTTTCACAGAGAGGGCTGTGGATGCACGGAACGGCCTTCCGGAGGAGGTCGAGTCAAAACAGTGGTGGAAATCTAAGCATGCATGGGACAGTCATAAGGCAATTCTAGGGGTTGGGGGTAGGAAGAAGTAGGCTGCTGGTTAACTAGGATCTGCAGCTTATCCAGTAGGCAGGGAAATGGGCAGACTGGGTGGGCCAAGCGGTCCTTATCTGCCATCAAATTCTATGTTTCTATGAAATGATAGAAGGCATCCTTAGGATGACAGAAAAAGGGGAGATACTGTTGATGGGGGGGCCTGAACTTGTCAGATGTTAATGGGAGCACCTCTGCTGTAGCCACATCTAAGAGCAGGGCCATTCTCGATGCCGTACAGGGGGCATGCCTCAAACAGCTAGTGTTGGAACCCACTCAAAAGGGAGCAGTCTCAGACCTGGTACTCTCAAATGGAGACACAGAGAGGATCTCAGATCTAGAAGTAGGTAGCCATCTGGGAACAAGTGACCACCAAACAGTGTGGTTCATGATAAACACAGCCGCAGAGTAAAGCCATACAAAAGTGAGGGTACTGGACATTAGGAGGGCTGACTTTGTCAAACTGGGAGAGTGCCTCAAAAAAGCACTAGCAAACAGGCAAGAAGGTGGAGTGGAGGAACAATGGGGAAACATCAAAACTGCAATCACAGAGGCAACAAGCCTTTGTGTGAAGCAAATAAATCAAAATGAAAGAAAAAAAAACACTATGGTTCTTAAAAGAGGTGGTGGGGAAGGTTAGGGAGAAAAAAAGACAGCATTCAGGAAGTACAAGAAAACACAGAAAGGGGCAGGACAGAGAACTGTACCGATTAAGGCAGAAGGAAGTGTGGAAGGCAGTCAGAACAGCAAAGGCCCAAACTGAGGAAAAGATAGCCAATTCGGTTAAGAAGGGGGCTAAAACCTGTTATAGGTACATTAGGGAGCAAAGAAAGACCAATGGAGGGATAGTAAGGCTTAATAAAGGGGAGGGCAGCTGCTCAGTATTCACAAAAGAGGAGGAGGGGGAGGTACCTAATCCAATCAATAGAAGCACTTTGGATGGGGGTGTCGATACCAGTCCTTTCACAGACGAAAGGTTTCTGAAAGAACTCCTAAAACGGAAGGTGGACAAAGCAATGGGACCTGATGGGATTTTATTTATTTTTATTTATTTATTTAAGGATTCAGAGAAGGCCTTTGAGCACAAGTTCTTTTACAAAGGTTCCACGTCAGGGTGACAGACAATAGACATATTACATAAAGCAGGTATAGAACATACATAGCTTACAATATTACAGTGTTATCACTAGTACCATGGAATTAGTACAGCATTATTAAAGGATATAGAAAATCAGTGGTGAGCCACATGGGGAAAGCAGGGGAGGACCCCCCCTTTTGAGTTGAAAGGAGACTTAGGAAGGGCAAGCAGCCTCGTGTTGGGACGTTGTCAAAAATAGGAGGGTGAAATAGTGGCTGGGGGTGCCAGGGGCAAGGGAGGAAGGGAAAGGTGGTACCAGACGGGAAAAGTACTTGACTAAATGGTCATACAGGGGAAATGGGGAGGGACGTGGTGCGGGGATGGAGTTATGATGAAGGGAGGTACTCAAGGGGAACAGCAGGGGTGGCATGCTGAAAGCCACATGGGGTGGGGTTAGCCGTAGGCATGCCAGAAGAGGTGTGGGCAGGAAGGACTGGAGGGTAGGAAACAGAGTGAATGCCTAGTGTCAGTTCAGGGGTAAGGTGTAGGCCTACCAGGTCATAATGTTGCAGCTAATAGCATACAACATTATGGCTAACCCAGTACAGTGCAGTTTGCTACCACTACTAGTGCAATACTGCATATACTTGGTATTGCACCAGTAGCACTTTCCCAGGCAGAGGATAAGACCTTTGCTGGGAGCAGGTTCTGACGAGCAGCTGCCGTGGCTCACAGTAACATTTTATTTTTTTTCGACATGTGCGCTCCCCTAGTTGGACCCCCCCCCGACTTGAGAATCTTTAATGGCGGAGGTCTTGGGGGGTGGAGTCCCCCATAATCGGGGTGTGAGGGTGGAGCCCACCACAGAAAAGGACATACCTCCATGGCATAAATCGCTGTATTGGCAGCACGATTTTGTTCCATGCAGCACAATGTCTCATACATTACGGACCCCATGCTAGGTGTGTTAATGAAGGGAGAGCCCAAAGGAGGGGAAGAATGGCTACTATGGAAATCAGACACTAGCTGTATGGAGGAGCGGGGTGCAGCAGAGCTGCCATATGAGCAACTCGGGAGGCTAATTAGGGGGAGGGAGTAGTCTTCAGAGGCAATCACACTCTGTGATTGATTTAAGGTGTTGCCTTAGTCCAGTTTTGAAGCGTAATAGGCATTTGGAGGTTTGAATGGGCACAGGGATTTCGTTAAGCCACTGGGGGGCCCCTATAGGTGAAGATGCACTGTCCAAGTACAATTTGATGGAAGGGTGTTGATAGGGTCCCCCTCATCCTACCTCTGGTGTCATAGAGGGTAGCAATCAATGAGAGGATGTTGGATACACAGGGAGGGGGTTTGCTCAATAACGCCTTCTTACACAGGGGCAGGATTCACCCCAGAATTCTAAAAGAAATTAAGGGGAGAACTAGTGACACCAGTGACTACCCTTTTTAACAAATCATGGGAGGATGGTGTAGTACCTGAGGACTGGAGGAGGGCGGATGTGATTCCCTTTCACAAAAGTGGGAGCAGAGCAGAGGCAACAAACTACAGTCCTGTTAGCTTGACCTCAGTGGCAGGGAAAATGATGGAATCACTTCTGAAAGAAAGATAGAATTGTTGAGTACCTAGAGGCCAGCAGGGCACAGGACGCAAGGCAGCATGGATTCACAGCAGGAAGGTCATGTCAGGCAAATCTAATAGATTTCTTTGACTGGGTGACCAAAATAGTAGACCAGGGAGGGGCAGTGGACATGGTCCGCCTAGACTTTAGAAAGACATTTGACATAGTCCCACACAAAAGATTAATAAACAAATTAGCTAGCCTAGGAGTGGGTCCCAGGGTGGTAGCCTGGGTAAAAAATTGGCTGGACAACAGGACACAGAGGGTATTAGTAAATGGAGTCCACTCCAAATAAAAGGGGGTTACTAGTGGGGTACCTTAAGGTTCAGTACTGGGTCCGGTCCTTTTTAATGTCTTCATAGGTGACATTGCAGAGGGACTGGAAGGAAAAGTATGCCTCTTTGCAGATGACACAAAGATCTGCAACAGGGTTGATACAAGGGGGTGGAAAGGATGAGAAGGGACTTGGCAAGGTTGGAGGAATGGTCAAAAGTACGGCAGGTTAGGTTCAATGCAAAGAAGTGCAAAGTAATGCACCTGGGAAAAGAAACCCCAGAGGAAGAGTACACAATGGGGGTATTAACAACAACAAAAATGGAAAGGGACCTGGGGGTAGTCATATCATATGACCTAATGGTAAGCAAGCAATGTGAGATGGCAGTTAGGAGGGCTGGGGGGATACTGGGATGTATAGGAAGAGGCATCACCAGCAGAAAACAGGAAGTTGTTATCTATCTGTACAGACAGTTGGTGAGACCCCATCTGGAGTACTGCATGCAGTTCTGGAGACCCCATCTCCGTAAGGACATAGACAAGATGGAGGCAGTTCAGAGGAGGGCAACTGAAATGGTGCAGGGTCTGCAACAGAAGCCATCTGAAGAAAGATTAAAGGAGCCTAATATGTATACCCTTGAGGAAAGGAGGGGGGCAGGATAGAAATTTTAAGTACCTCAAGGGAATCAACAAAGTCCAAGAGGTAGCATCTTTCAGAAAAAGAGATGTGCAAGAACAAGGGCACACAATCTGAAGATGGGGGGGGGGCTCAGGGGCAATGTTAGGAAGTATTTTTTTTACAGAGAGGGTGGTGAATGTATGGAACAGCCTTCCTGAGGAGGTTGTGGGGTCATAAACAGTGCGGGAATTCAAGAATGCATGGGACAGACATATGGCAATTCTGGTGGGGGAAGGAAGAAGTAGACTGTTGGTAAACTAGGATCTTCAGCTTATCCGATAGGTAGGGAACTGGGCAGACTAGGTGGGCCAGGCGGTCTTTATCTGCCATCAAAGTCTAGGGGCCTGATTCAAGAACAGCTACGCCAGACGTAAACGTAGTACGCCAGCCCCAAAAGACGCAAATTGCAAGTAACGCCTGCGACTTGTGACATGCGTGATTCCAAAAGGACACTTAACGCCACAAGCCTCAACCGCTATGCCAAACACAGTTTACGACACAGTTACGCCAAACAAAGCATGAGCCACTGCATAATGCGGCTTGCAACATGAATGCACCAGTAAGACGGAAAGGCAATTACAGAACAGGAGGCATAAGTAAGTATGCCAGAAGAGGAAGACGTAACATAGACCAAGGAATAGCAGGTGTAACTAGAGCACATGCATATAAAACCCCCCCCCCCAACATAGTCAGACAGCAGACAGCAGTGTAGTGTAACACACAGCACAATATGTCAGCACTATCAGCCCTATTGGGCGTTTTGCTAGCAGAGCAATGAGAATGCAAGCACGCCAGGTGCCATGGCAGAACCCAGGGGACCCAGCCACAGCGGCCAATGATGGTACCAAAGCCACTGGTGCAGACAGTGAGATGCCCTTGGAAATCCTTTCAGGAGCTGACTGAAGAGCAGTGCATAGCATGCTACAGGCTCACCAAGAGCTGCATCAGGGAGCTATGCCAGGACTTGAGTGGGGACCTACACAGCACCAGCAACAGGGGCCAACCACTGTCACTGGAGGTGCGTGTTAGTGCAGCGCTGTGCTTCCTCGCCACTGGCACATTTCAAATGCCCACAAGGGACACAGTGGGCACATCCTAGCTGGCGGTGTCCAAGCACCTAAGGAAGTTTCTTGTGGCCCCCATATGGCATACCACACAACACATTAGCTTCCCACGGGATGCCCAACAGCAGCACCATGTGAAGCAGGCATTCTACAATGTGGCGCAGTTCCCCCATGTGCTAGGTGCCATTGACTGCACACATATGGCCATCAGGGCCCCAACCAAGGATGGAGATGTGTACACAAATAGGAAGGGGTACCACTCAATGAACATCCAGGTGGTATGTGACAGCGGATGTCACATTCTATATGTGGTGGCCAAGTACCCCGGATCCTGCCACGACTCCCACATATACAGGAACTGTGGGCTACAGGAGGTCTTTGAGAGAGGGGACATCACTGGTGGATGGTTCGTAAGTATGTACAGGGAGAAATGACAACTGAAAATATGTGCAAGCGGCAGTGTGTGTGTGAGTGGCAGACAGTGCATGCGGGTGTGAATGGATACAGTGCCAGAACAGGGGACAGGGTGCACAGGCACTGCAGCGGTCAGATGTGATGGCCACGCAGACACGTGGCACGGCACACATGGGACACAGGCAGTGCCAAGACCCACACACCATGTAACACACAGGGACCTGGGAGGGCCACACAATGCTGAGGGTAGCCCATGCAGTGCATGGACACAGTCAAGGATGTATGTGTGACTGAGAGTGCGTGCTTGCACATGTGAGCATGTACATGCGGCAGTGCATGCCATGCAGAGGATAGTTAGATGCTGATGACAATACCACACAAAGCAACAGGCAGCTAACCTCTCTCCCCCAAAAGGTGACAGTGGACACCCAGATGCCATGGCTGATGACACCCATGAGGACACCTCCTAGGCAGCAGCTGAGGTGAGATACAACTGGGCCCTCACCAGCACAAGAGTGGTCATCGAGTGTACCTTTGGCCTACTGAAGTCCTGCTTCCAATGCCTCAACACCTCAGGGGTGCACTTCAGTACAGCCCTGTGATGGCCTGCAGGATAGTGCTCACCTGCTGCATTCTCCACAACATTGCCCTGCACACTGTGTACCAATGCCTGACACTGACCAGGAGGAAGGCACACCGCAGGAGGGAGACGGAGAGCCTGATGGCATGGAAGGACACATGCTGCAAGGTGGTGCAACAGCGGGACACTGTGCAAGACAAGAGCTGATACAGCAGTTCTTCTGAGGTGGCACATGGCCACCACCACCATGGTGGCACCTGCAGCAGTATGGGGGACACGGTGTGGTGCAACACAGCTGAAACAGCAGCATGGCACCCGTGGCACTGTTGCTGAGCCACAGAAGGATGGGATACTGTCTGCCAGGTGCCATGCAACACACGTGGCTGCACTGGAGCTCTGACAGTGGTCATGCATGTCATACAGCATCTGGCAGGCATGGCTGTGAATGAGCGAAGGCCCCCTGGGTCACACACAGAGGACCACAGCACACAAGGCCGACGGACATGCAGACACAGGTGGGTGTGAGACACACATGGGACAGAGGCACAATGACTAGTGGATGGTGCCACCAGGCACAATGTACCTGCAATGGCCACTGATGCATGATAACAGTGCAACCACAACAGGGACACAGCACCAGGCAGCACAGACCTGCAGATGTAAGGTGGTAGTACGCTCCATTGCATTGTGCCACTGGTGCCACCCACAGGGCCCACCATTTACCTGGATGGAATGGTGCTGTAATGGCCATGGCCACCACACAGGCATGACACACAGAGTGTGGTGGCATGTGACCAGAACCCAGCACAGGGCACTGCTTCACACACAATGCACTATGCGGACATGCTCAAGGCTGTGAGAAGGACAGCCAGCACGCAGATACCATGTGCAGGATGTGGATGCACATGCAACAGTGCAGCTCTGCCACATGTGTGCCCGCACATGTACAGTGACACACACACACATACACACACACACACAAACCCATGCAGACCACAGACAGATGTGCAGAACCAGGGATGCAAATATATAATTTAACGTAACATTACAACTACAGAACAGTAGTATATGAAAACGCAATAACACAAACAATAACAGCAATCAGAACCCACCCCAATAACCAAAACAGAACCAAGAGCTATGCACAAACCTTCCCCCAGCCCCAGCCCATATGTACATACCTCCCTGGCCCCCGTAACATACAGTAGACAGAACCCCTTCCCCAGACAGCATGCAAGGACTCCCACCCAGGCACAACAGGATATACAGTCCCCCCACAAACACTATATACATGCCCCCAATGCAGAGAACAGCATATCAGCCCCCATCCCCCACACAGGATACAAATGATAGTAGCCCCCACGGCCACCCTGACATATACCTGGTACATCCCCATGCCCATGGCACAAAACAGTGCCAGTGACCGTGGCCTCAGTCTGTGGCCCATTCCACAGTTACGCTGCCCTAATACTCCTGCAGCACTGTCAGCAGTGCCCCAAGGGAGCTGTGCAGTCATGCGACATCCACCATGATGGCTGCCACAAGTTAGACCAGCCTCTGGTCACCCTCCGCCTGCTGCCCCAGGTGCACCGCCTCTGGCTGTTGCTGGCCGTCCCCAGCCTGCGGGGCCAGGATGTCCCCCAAGTGATGCATGTTCATCCTCATGCCGGTCTGGGTGCAGTAAGGGTATATCCAGATGCTGGCCTAGTGCCCGGCACACTCTGCCGGCATCATGCCCTCCTCCACCTGCACCTCCTGCTGCAGAGCCGCTGGATGTCCCATCTGGTGTGCATTGTTGACAGGCTCCTTTGCGGTGTGTCCCTCCATGGGCGACGGTGCACCCTCCGCATCACCATCTGGCCCCTTCATGTCTGGCTGGTCCTCTGCCACCTGCACCTCTGCAGGCTGGTCCTCTACCACCTGTACCTCTGGTGGCTCGTCCCCTGCCACCAGCACCTCCACTGGCCAGTCCTCTGCCTCCTGCAGCACTATGACATCTTTACCCTCATCCACCACCTCCTCCTCCTCTGATGATGGAGGCATGGGACGGATCCTGTGGCACTGGCATTGAGTGCAGTGCATGTACTCTGCTGCATCCTGGGCATTCTGGTCGGCCATGGCCCACACAGCAGTGCCTGGTGCCTCGGGGCAAGGCTGTTCCACCCACCTGCATAGTAGCAAAGGAGTAGGTCAGAGCAGTACTGGGACACACTGCATGCCCACACAGCACACAGCCCCTCCGCCACTGCAGACCCCCATGGCACGGCCATGACATATGGTAGACAGTGCATGCACCTACCTGACCTCCAGTGACCCTGTGACTGCTGCTGTTGCAGTCCGTGCGGATGCGCCACCTCCTGCCACCCCTGCGGCTCCGTGGTGCTGCATTCTGCACCTGTGGGGATGGGGAACACAGTTACATACGTGCACCACTGCTGGCCATGGTCTGTGTGTTAGTGTGGTGCCAGTGTCCGCCTACATGATGGTATACCCACCTGCACCTGTGTCCTAGCTGGTCCTCATTTCAACGTCCCTCCTCTCCGCCATGGCCATCATGTGCTGCAGGATGTCTGGGTCCTGCCTTGCAAGGTCCTGCCAATGGAGTTTCAGCTGCCTGGTACTGCATGACATGCTGCTGATGGCACTCAGGTGTGCCCCAATTGCCCTCCAAGCCCTGTCCTTCTCAGCAGGGGTGTGGTTTCTGCACCCAACTTTGAGCAGTGTGGTGCTCCACTGCTGTACCTGGTTTACCAGCTGGGCAGTCTCTGCTGCAGTAAAGTTTGGGACCTGCTGCTAAGGCTGCACCTGCTGTGTCTTGACTTGGCCCTATCTGCACCGTGTCTGCTGCATCTGCTTAGGGTCACGACCTGTCACTATTGGCACAGGACAGTGCTGATGTGGGCAGCAATGTCCTGCAAGGCAACATGACACATACATTATGTCATGACATGACATAATAGTGGAGAAAACCATAGTGTGACAATCTCCTACATGCTACATGACATGTACTACCTTGGCTAGCATACCTTAGGATACAGTAGCAATGGGTACAGCACTCTAGCCCACATTCTTACCTCTGGATTTGTTGGGGGAGCAGGTCTGTGGCACCTTACAGGGTGATATATCATCCTGTACAGTTTGAGGTAGCAGCTGTACAGTCCCACTTTGGGCCTCCTCACAGTTCCCCGTCTCTGCAGTCACTGTGCAGTGTGAATGCTGTGTGGCCTGTTCGCGACTGCACCTAGCACATAGCACACATCCATGCCTCACGTGTGGCCTAAAGTGGCACCGCATACATGCGGCATGCGTATATGCAAACTGCACATGCCCACTATGCTACCGCAGGCCTCAGTTGCGGCCTGCATGTTCGTCCTTGCATCGGTGATATCGCGCTGCTGTGGAACTGGCTTCAGTAGGTGCAGTTGTGTATCTGATGAGCGTTGCCACTGCGGCTTGCAGATGCACATGTGCATGTGTGACATGGGCCTTGCATGCATCCCAGGCACCTATTGTATGCTACATGCGGCCAACCCTATCACAGCTTGTGGGAATGAGTGACACCATACAGATAGCCAGTGAACAAGGTTTACTATGTACAAGTTGTGGTACGGTGACAGTGGTACAGTACATTAGTGCAACACCCCTCAACACACAAACCCACACCCAGTGACATTTCACATCATCCACTCCCAAACCACGTGCAGAGCACACGCACACCGCACACACACCACACATCCACACACAGTGCCCTCCCCTTGTACCACTATGTACAGTGCCCACCACCCCTTGCAGCAGTGCAACATACAGGTATGGTCACTAGTCCTCCTGCTGCTGCTGCTTGGTTTGTTTGCACTTGGCGGCACTTCTGCCTGTGCAACCCCCTGTGTTGCGGGTGCCACAGCCCCTGTGGCACCACTGGGACCACCCTGCCCCTGTTGCATGGCTTTGGGTCCCCCACTGTCCATGTGTCTCTGCACCACTGCTGTTTTCTGACACCTGCCCCACCTTCCTGTGACAGCAGGTGCTGGTCCTGGCACAGTCCCCTGTCCCTTCATGAGTTTTACGCAGTCCTCCGCACCCAGCAGTGCTGATACCACCTCTGATGTTACCTGTCCTGCAGTGTCTGTAGGTGCTCTCACACCCTGCCTAGCACTGGTCCTGTAGCTGGTGGCTACTGCAGCACGCCCCATGGCCATGGTGGCAGGTGGTGTGGGTATTGTTGGTGGTGGCGGTGGTGGTGTTGGTGGTGGCAGTGGTGGTGTTGGTGGTGGTGGTGGTGGAGGCAGTGGAGCTGGCAGTGCTGCTGATGGTGGCCTTGGTGCCCCTGGTGGAGGTGGTGCTGCTGATAGTGGGGGAGGTGGTAGTGGTGTTGGCAGTGGCTGCACACTTGTGCCCCCTTGGGGCTGTTGGTGGCACAGCCTGATCTGCGGGATGTGGCGGCATGTCCCCTGCCATTGTGGTGGCATGTGTCCCACCATCCTGCTGATGCTGTTGCTCCACATGTGTTGCCTGTGTGGCAGTGTCCCTCCCCTCTCTGTGGCGCAAAAGCTGGGCTGTCAGTGCGCTGTGTAGTGCCACAGCAATAATGTCCATCTGCCACCTTTGCTGTGCCCCGACCCCTCCATGGCCATGGCCAGTTGAGTGAGCACCTGTATCTGCTCCCTGACACAGGCCTGAGAGGTGACCATGGTGTCCACCAGCCTCCCCATGGCTGCCTCTGTGGTGCGTGTCCCAGACTCAGTTGCACCAATGAGGGTGCCCATGTGCTCCTCCATTGCCATGTGATGGGCATTTATGCTGGGACGGATGCAGCCAAGCATCTCTGACTATTCCTCATGTGTTGTGACCAGTGTTCTGCAGAATGCAGAGTAGTCTGTGTGTGTGCCCGCGCAGGTGTCCCACAGGCACTGTGATGCCTCATCCAGAGTCACCTCCAGCCAGTCATATGAGGCTGGGCTTAGGTCCTGGGTGATGTCCTCAATACTGCCCACGCTGAACAGGTCGCACAGGTCCAGTCCATCATCCTCCTGCTGGTATCCTGCTGCTGCCTGCTGCTCTCCCACCACAGGTGTTGGGGCTGCATCCATCTCCACCGTATCAGTGCTGCCAGGGTGATCCATCACAGGGGCCTGTGGGATAATCAGCTGGGTGCTGTCCCGCTCTGGCTCATTGCCTGTGCCACCACTGTCCTCCACCCCTGTGTTCGCTGCTGCTGTACCTGTGGGGGGACAACAGTGTGACAGTGCTACCCCGCCATGTCCTGCCCTACGCACATGCAACCATACCCACCCCTGCGTTGCTGTCCTGTGCACCAGTGGCACATGCCACAGTGCACAGTGCTGCCATGTGGTGGCCCCTGCAGGTCATGGCCAGACTCCATGGACACACGGCTCCCTCGTCCTTGCCATGGGTGTCCCTGTCACCTTGCTCCTGGCCACCTGCACTTGCCTATGCCCTCCACACGGACTGCCTGCACTACGTGCCATGCTGTCACGGGTGGCCATGGGCCCACGTGCACTAAAGTGCTGCTCTGCTGCACCACCAGTGCTCCCTGGCCCACGTGCCATGCCTCACATTTGATGGTGTGGTTCAGCTGGTGCTCCACTTACCTGTCCCTGCTGTTATCCGTGTTGTGTCCAGGTCTGTGTCTCCATGGATGCTGTGCTAGCTCAGGAAGGTGAGTGTCCTCTCCTCATGGGTGCTCAGCGGTCTCTCCTCCCATGCCTAACCGCCTGCCACCTACTGAATGCCTCCTTCGCCTTTGCATGGCACTTCAGGCCATTTACCCACTTCTGGAGGTCCCTGACACTGTGCTTGGCATTGGTCACCACATTGACCTTTTTTGGCAACGTCATCCCAGACCTCCTTGTGCTTTCTGCACAATTTGCGCTCCCCACCCTTGCCCATTAGCAGAGCAGCCTGTGCTTCTATCTTATTGAAGAGCACATCTGCCTCTCCGTTCGTGAAGTTGTGTTTCTGCTTTAGTGCAGCAGATGCCACCTGTGCATTACTCCTAGCCTCCGCCATCATTTCCGCACACATCGCAGACTGTGACATGTCTGCGAGTTGCGCACATTTATATGGCCGTTGGGTTGCAACATGCGTAACCTCTATGCCCATTGTTGTGGGTTGCATCTAACATTGTGGGCATAACTTGCGACATGCATTATTCGGTTGTTCTCCGTCGTAACTGGCCTTTGTTTTGGAATAGGGCACTGCTCACATGTCACAAAGGTTTGGGGCATAACTTTACGCAATGGCATAGATTGCGCCATGCTCTAATCGCTCTCTTGGAATCAGGGTCCCATGTTTCTATGTTTCTATTGCATGATCTGCATTGACTGACAATGAAGTGGAGTATCTCCTTTAAAGTGAGCTTGCTCACTTATAAGGCCCTACACAGGTTGAATCTTGGCTCTCTGGCAGACCTTCTGCGTCATTATGTGTTTTCACGCAACTCTTCAATATACTTCCTCACCTAAAAGAAAAATGGGAAATGGGGACCCATTTTAGATCTCAGATATCTGAACAAATATATCAAAAAGGAAAGCTTCGGGATGGTCACACTGAGCACCTGAAAGAGGCATACTTTCACATCAGTATAGAATGCAGTGCTGGCACTGACTGATAAGGTTGATGGTGAGGCTGATGCTGTAGGAGTCTAAGACAGAACCAGTTCAGGTGCTGGGTTTCATAAACACAGAGCTGGATACTCTGCAAAGGAAGGCTTTCCTTCCATGGCAGAATGTATCAAGTATGATTGCAGTATCCTCACACTGGGCCACCAAAGACCTGCAAGAAATTTCCTGCAGTTGCTGGGCCACATGGCCTCATGCACAGCAGTGGTGCCATAGGCCAGAAAACAGATGAGGGATATTCAGTATCACCTAAGGGACCACTAGTCTCAAAGGTGCGATTCACTGTCAAAGCTAGTTTCAGTCAAAGACTTTCGTGCAAGCATTGGAGTGGTGAAAGGAGGAAAGCAACCTCAGAGAGGACATTCTTTTCCTCCAGCTGTCCCCAACAAGTATCTCACAACAAATGCCTTACTCCTAGGGTTAAGGTGCCCACATAGAAGAACTCACATTAAGCGGCATCTGGAGCCTACATGAGACTCAGAAGCACATCAGTCTCCAAGAGCTCAGGACAGTACTGCTGGAGGAGCAATCCTTTGCCTTCCAGTTGCAAGGCCAGCCAGTTCAGATCCAAACAGACAGTACTATAACAATGTATTACATAAACAAGCATGGAGGAACAAGATCCTCAAAAATGTGCACAGAAGCCATGCACATCTGGGATTCAGCTTATTCCCTTTATGCAAAGATTTCTGCTGCACATCTGCCAGGCAAGGACAATGACCTAGCAGACTCCTTAAGCAGAATAAGTCAAGGAAACCATGAGTGGACCTTGAACCCACAAGTGCTGGCTTTAGTCTTCAGAAGATAGAGTATTCAGGAAATAGAACTGTTTGCCTCTTTGTAGAGCAGTCAGCTCCCCCACTTCTGTTGTAGGAAACCAGCAAGGAACGCAGTCCTAGAGGATGTTCTAGGCCTGGATTGGACATGGAAATTCCTGTATGCCTTCCCACCACTCCCACTCATTCAGACAGTGCTCATAAAGCTCAGGAGACAGCCAACAACAATGATCCACAAAGTCCTGGACTGGGACAGACAGGCTTGGTAATCAGTGCTTCTTACCTGTCCGGCAGGAACCCAATCAACCTGCCACTGAGCTACATCCTGCTGACACTGTTTCAAGGCAGAATAAGATCCTAGGTCAGAACATTACACCTGAGGGCATGGTCTTGATGAGACAGAATTCTCTAGTTTGAATCTGACAATAGAGGTGCTGAAAGTCCTGAAGGTTTCTAGAAAACCTGCAACAAGGAAAGCATACACTTCTGTGTGGAAGACATTCTTATACTGATGTATTTCCAGGAAGATAATCCCAGTGTAGGCAGGGTTGCCTACAGTTCTGAACCATGTGGTATACTTACAGTTCTTATGTCCGGGACCCTCAACCAGGAAGGTACACCAGGCAACAGTGTCAGCCAGCACATCAGCAGGCAAGGCAACTCCTTGGCCTCACAACCTGCTTTCAAAGGGTTCTTTACTGCTGATGAGGGAGGGGGTGAGGCCAGCAGATGATGGAGTGGGACACACTGGAAAGGAGTCCATCTCAGCAGCTTATTTTATAAGTAATTGCCGTTTCAAGTGCACTTACTTTTATAAAACAGGCAGTATTCGGTAGAATGTTCATTTCTCTAAGGACTGATACTGCTTTTGTACAGCTGGAAAATGGTAAAATCCCATCAGACCATGACTGCAGACAGTGGGAAAGGCAATAGAGGGAAACCACACAATCAAGCAGGAGTAGGTGGCATCATTTTTATACAGTGATCCCTCAGAGGCAGACAAGAGACTCATGATGATTAAACAAGACTTTCTACAAAGGGAACAAGAGAGTGCTCCTAAGGGTAATGCTTGAAAACCCCTTCTGTTGTAATAGCTTTGACATGATGGCACAAACTGGTTATAAACACTACTTTAATTTGATGTGATATGTTCTGATATACAGAATACAGTATGCATTCTATTGACAGCTCAGTCAGCAGCTGGCCGTGGTGCTGAAAGAAGGGCTGTGCCGGTTGCCGGCTCTAGGTTTGGGATGTGGGGGAATGGGGCAGTGAGGCACTGCTGCTGGAGTGGGGGGAACACTAAACCAACAGGGACTGTTACTTTGGCGATGTTGCTGGAGATCGGGGGGGGTCCATTAGTCCCCCAGGGATGATATTTGACTTTTTCTATGGGGGACATCGGGGATTGGGGGGCGTTAGACCACCAGGGAAAGCTTCTATACGTATATAGGGCATCAGGATGTGGGGGTTGGGGGGAATGGACACAGGAATATTTTGTTACCATTAGGTGGGTGATCGAGTGGGGGAAAGGATCACTAGCCACCTGGGTACCGATACTGGCATGTGTCATTGTGATCGAGATGGTGATCAGCAAGGGATGGGACCACTAGACCACCAGAGCACAACTCCAATGTATTCACACTCCAGCAGAAATGAATGTCCACAGTAAATACTATTTAAATGCTTTATTGCAAATAAAATTTGATAATGGACACCACGGACATACAGAAGTCCACTCTGCCCTGACACATCAAGTTGTTACACCCTTCATCAGAGGCCCTGCCATGCCTTGAGATTATTTTTGTAAGTTTGCTCTGTTACATAGAAACATAAGACTTTGACTGCAGATAAGGACTGCTTGGCCCACCTAGTCTGCCATTTCCCTACCTACAGGATAAGCTGCAGATCCTAGTTAACCAACAGCCTATTTCTTCCTACCCCCCACCAGAATTGCCTTATGTCTGTGCCATGCATTCATGAATTCTCTCACAGTTTTAGATCCTATAACCTCCTCAGGAAGGCTGTTCCATGTGTCCACCACTGTCTCTGTGAAAAAATACTTCCTCACATTGTCCCTGAGCCATTCCCCCTCTGTCTTCAAATTGTGTCCCCTTGTTCTTGCACATCTCTTTTTCTGAAAGATACTACCCTCTTGGACTGTTGAATCCACTGAGGTACTTAAAAGTGTCTATCATGTTCCCCCCTCTCCCTCCTTTCCCCAAAGACATACATATTAAGCTTTTTTAGTCTCTCCTCATATGGCTTCTCTTGCAGACCCTGCACCATTTTAGTTGCCTTCCTCTGTACTGCCTCCATCTTGTCTATGTCCTTATGGAGATGGGGTCTCCAGAACTGGACGCTGTACTCCAGATGGGGTCTCACCAATTGTCTGTACAGATGGATAACAACTTCCTGTTTTCTGCTGGTGATGCCTCTCCCTATACATCCCAGTATCCCCCCAGCACTCCTTACTGCCTTCTCACATTGCTTGCTTACCATTAGGTCATATGATATGACTACCCCCAGGTCCCTTTCCATTTTTGTTGTTGTTGCTAACCCCCACCACCCATTATGTAGTCTTCTCCTGGGTTTTTGTTTCTCCATGTGCATTATTTTGCACTTCTTTGCAATGAATCCAAGCTACCATACTTCTGACCATTCCTCCAACCTTGCCAAGTCCCTTCTCATCCTTTCCACGCCTCCTTGTGTATCAACCCTGTTGCAGATCTTTGTATTGTCTGCAAAGAGGCATACTTTTCCTTCTAGTCCCCTGCAATGTCACGTATAAAGACGTTAAAAAGCACTGGACCCAGTACTGAACCCTTCGGTACCCCACTAGTAACTCCTTTTTCTTCAGCATGGACTCCATTTACAATTACCTTCTGTGTCCTGTTGTCCAGCCAATGTTTTACCCAGGCTACCACCCTGGGACCCACTGCCAGGCTGGTTAATTTGATTATTAATCTCTTGTGTGGGACTGTGTCAAATGCCTTGCTAAAGTCTAGGTAGGCCATGTCCACGGCCCCTCCCTGGTCTACTACTTTGGTCATCCAGTCAAAAAAATCACTTAGATTTGTCTGACATGACTCCTTCCTGCTGTGAACCCATGATGCCTTGGGTCCTGTGCCCCACTTTCCTCTAGGTACTCGACAATTCTTTCCTTCAGAAGTGATTCCATCACTTTCCCTACCTCAGAAGTCAAACTGACAGGTCTGTATTTTCCTGCCTCTGTCTTGCTCCCACTTTTGTGAAGGGGAATCACATCCGCCTTCCTCCAGTCCTCAGGTACCACATCATCCTCCCATGATTTGTTAAAAAGGATAGTCAGCGGTGTCACTTATTCTCCCCTTAATTCTTTTAGAATTCTGGGGTGAATTCCATCAGGCCTCATTGCTTTGTCCACCTTCAGTTTTAGGAGTTCTTTCAGAATCCTTTCTTCTGTGAAAGGACTGGGATCGACCCCTCTATCCAGAGTGCTTCTATTAATTGGATTAGGCACTTCCCCCTCCTCCTCCTTTGTGAATACTGAGCAGAAGTATTCATTCAGTATACCTGCTTTTTCACAGTCCCTCTCTGCCCCCCCGCCGTCCTTTCTGTTTAACCTCACTATCCTTCCCTTTGTCTTTCTATGCTCCCTGATGTACCTATAAAAGATTTTATCCCCCTTCTTAACCGAATTGGCTATCTTTTCCTCAGTTTGGGCCTTTGCTATTTTGACTTCCTTCCCTGCTTCCTTCTGCCTTAACTGGTACAGTTAGTTCTCTGTCCTGCTCCTTCTGTGTTTCCTTATACTTCCTAAATGCTATCTTTTTTTCCCTAACCTTCCCCGCCACCACTTTTGAGAATCATAGTGGCTTTTTCTTTCATTTTGATTTGTTTATTTGCTTCATACAAAGGCTTGTTGCCTCTGTGATGGCAGTTTTGATGTTTCCTCATTGTTGCTTCACTCCTCCTTCTAGCCTGTTTGCTAGTGCTTTTCTGAGGAACTCTCCCATCTTGCCAAAGTCAGCCCTCCTGAAGTCCAGTACCCTCACTTTTGTATGGCTTGACTCTGTAGCTGAGTTTATTGTGAACCACACTGTTTGGTGGTCACTTGTTCCCAGATGGCTACCCACTTCTACATCTGAGATCCTCTCACTGTCCCCATTTGAGAGTACAAGGTCTAACATTGCCCCCTCATGAGTGGGTTCCAAAATTAGCTGTCTGAGGCATGCCACCTGTAGGGCATCGAGAATGGCCCGGCTCTTGGATGTGGCTGCAGCAAAGGTGCTCTAATTAACAGCTGGCATATTCAGGTCCCCCATCAACAGTACCTCCCCTTTTCTCTGCCATCCTAAGGATGCCTTCTGTCATATTCTTGTCCATTCCCTCTCCCTGACATGGAGGTCTGTGTACAACCCCTGTGTGGATTGTAATGCCATTTCCAGTCTCTAAGGTGACCCACAGTGCCTCTTCTCCTCCCTGTTTACTTTTTTGTTCCATTGCTTTTATCCCTTCCCTTACATAGAGAGCTACTCCTTCCCCTATTCTACCTCCCCGTCTCTCCTGTAGATTGTGTACCCTGGTATGTTAACATCCCAGTCATAGTTCTGTGTGTACCATGTTTCTGTGACTGCTACGATATCCAGGCATTCCTCTTCCATCAAGGCCACAAGTTCAGGGAGCTTGTTGCCCAGACTACGGGCATTGGTACTCATTACCCTCCATTTCTTGATGGCCTTACCCCTCTTTGCCCCATCCCTGTCCTTATTACCTTTGTCATTTTCTGTATTTACCCCTGCCCTTCTCCCTATCGACATCTCTATCTTGGTGTTTACCTTACTTACTACCCTGATTTTGGGGAAGGGGGCTAGGATTTCCCTGCTCCTTTCCAGTGCCTCCCCCCTTGGCTAGTTTAAATGCTTGCCAATAAAGCATTTAAACCTATCACCTAGGATCCTGGTTTCCCTCCTAGACAGATGCAGATCATCATGCCGGTATAGGCCTGCATCACTCCAGGTGGACCCCCAGTCCCCAATGAATCCAAATCCCTGAGCTCTGCACCAGTTTTTCAACCACTGATTAAATCCCATGGTGCGAAGCACCCTAGCCTCATCCATGCCATAGACAAGCAGCACCTCCGAGAAGGTTACCATGCGTGAGACAACACCACAAACTCTTCCTGCACTGCTCTGATCCCTTTCTCAGCCAGGTCATTTGTCCCTAGGTGGACAATGACATCCAACTCCCTCCCCCATGCAGCTGCTCCAGCGATCCTGAGGATTCACTCACTGTCCCTCCAAGCCATTGCACCAGGCAGGCACCTTACCTCCCTCTCCCCTTCCTCCCCCAGTTCCCAGTTCTAACCTCCTATCAATGGAGTCCCCTACCAGAGCTGTTTCCTTCCCTGTGGGTCCCATGCCACCTCCTGTGGGTCTCCTTTGTGAAGGTTCCAAGCATCCTCCTTGGTCTCCACTGTGGGTGCCTCCATAGAGAACCACACTTTGCCAGAACGGCATGGAATTGTGGAGAGGTACAACTGGAGGGATGCACTCTGTTCCACCACCCTCACCCTCCCTGGAGTGCACTGTGGTCCAATCACTCCTCTTTCTTGGCAACCTCTGAGGCAACGACAGTGCCCCGTGGTCCCTGGGTGAGAGAGGAGGTCCCCCAAATCCTGGCCAACTCAGCCTAGAGAAGAGCAACCTCCTCCCTCAGCCCAGGGAGGTGCCTGCAGATGGGATGACACCGCATCCTCCAGAACGTCTCCTGGAAGCCTGCTGCTCCACAGCCACTGCATCACTCCCATCATGTTTTATTTCTGGCCCCTTAACTGTTGTTTGGAATGTTTATTCTTTCCTCTGTTTATTTTTTCTCCCTACTTACTTACTTACTGCCTCTTTGCCCTTTAAGCTCCTGATCTTCATGTTCTGAGACAAGAAGTTCCTATATTTCTCAATATTCTCTTTACTTGCTCAGAGTCAGACCTCCAGCAGCTAGGGAGGGACAGAGAGCTACTCTTTTCTTTCTAGGATGGTGAGTCTTTTGTGGCTCTGTGATCACTTATTTCCTGTTCCCAAACAGGAAATTCCTGTTGTCAGTCAAATCCTGTGCCTATAAAAGTAGAACTGGCTTAGGTTGGGGGGGGGGTGGACGGGAGGGAAGGAGGACAATATAGTCCCAGTAGAGAAGTATAGTTATAACAGCAGCTCCTTTTTCTTGGTGTTCTCTGCCTATTCTCTGGCAGAAGCTATCTAGGGCAGTGTTCAGATCTGGCTTTAACCTGGCTTCCTTTTAGCTAAGCCACTCCCCCTACTTCACAGCTCTTTCTACACTTAGTAATTGCACAGATAACAATTCCCTTCTGCCACCTGAGGCAAACACCTAGATAACTGCACAGATAACAATTCACTTTAGCCAACTCAGACAAACACACTAACTTTTTTTTTTGTTGTCCCTGAATCATCTCTTCACACCTTGCATTGCACTGTCCCCAGCCTATCTCTGTCCTTCCTTAGGTGGGCCTCCAGAACTCAGCACAGTGTTCCAGGTGCAGTCTCACCTATATAGAGGTAGTAGTATCCCCATTTTCCATCTGTCAGTGCTCCCTTACGATACACCCCAGCATCCTAATAGCCTTACTATAGACCTTGTTACACTGGCTCGACTGTTTGAGGGAGTCACTAATGATGACTCCTAGGTCCCTTTCCTCTGCCATGGTGCTCAGTTTAACCTCTCCCATCCAGTAATCTGTCCTGGATTTTTGTTCCTGTGTGCATAACCTTTAATTTTTTGGTACTGAATTTCAACTGCCAAACCTTAACCCTCCTCTCTAGTCTTTGTAGATCCTTCTGTATCTCACTGATCTCTTCAGCACTGTCTACCCTACTGCAGAGCTTGGAGTCATATGCAATGAGACACAACTTGTCCTAGACGACCTCTCCAGTGTGGCTGATGAATATATTAAAGAGGATAGAGCCCAGGACAGATCCTTGTGGCACCCCACTCGTGACCTCTCTCTCTTCTGATTTGACCCCATTTACCACCATCTGCTGTCTCTCCTTCAACCAATTTCTGATCCATCTAACTATGTCCTTTGCCACATCCAGGTCCTCCAGCTTCTTCAGCAATCTTCTGTGTGGCACCAAGTCAAAAACCTTACTGAAATAGAAACAGAGTAAACCCACAGCATGGCCCTCATCTACGAAAAAGCACTTGGGAAGGCTAGTGGGATGCTGGGGTGCATAGGGAGAGGGTTCACCAACAGATGGAGAGAGGTAGTGTTGCCTCTGTATAGATTGCTGGTGAGATGTCATCTGGAGTACTGTGCACAGTTCTAGAGACTACATCTCAGGAAGGACACAGACAGAGTGGAGGCAGTCCAGGGGAGGGTAACTAAAATGGTGCAAGAGCCAAAATCAAAAGCCCTATGCGGCGAGACTAAGGGAACTCAATTTGTACATACTGGAAGAGGTGAGGGGGGGATATGATAGAGACCTTTAAATATCTCAAGGAGGTAAATAAGTTACAGGAAGAAAGTATTTTTCAGACAAAAAATGTGCTCAAGAACAGGGAACATGCTATAAAGCTGTAAGGGGGTAGATTCTGAAAGGGATGTGAGAAGGTACTTCTTCCAGAAAGAGTGGTGGATTCCTGGAAGAGTTTGCCAGTTGAGGTGGTTGTGGCAAAAACAGTGTTGTGTCTTAAGAAATCATGTGATAGGCATAAGGGAATATTACTGTAAAGGAATGAGGGGAGGGAGAAAGTGCCAGAGATCAAGTAGGGTCTGCGGTGATGCTGCATGTAGGGAAAAATGGGCAGACTAGGTAGGCCAAGTGGTCCTCATCTATCGACAAATTATGTTTCTGTGTTTCTTTCGATGTTACCTTTGTTAACCAGTCAAAGAAAACTATCAGGTTGGCCTGACGAGATCTCCCTTCCACAAAACCATGTTAACTATCCTGCAGACCTCTGCTCTCTAGATAGTCCACAAGGTCTGCTTTTATCAGTGACTCCATCAGTTTAACCAGTACTATTGTAAGGTTGACTGGTCTGTAATTCATTGGTTTCTACTTGTCCCCCCCCCCCCCGTCTGTAGTTTGTTGTTCTATGTCTTAACTGGAGCTACTGGGTAAATCTGTTTTCTGGCAATATTTGTTCTGGTGAAGCATTTTCAGCCTGCCCCACACAAGGGTTTGCACACTCATGATGCTTTGCACTCATTTTGAGGCTTTAGAGTTTATGTGGTTTGGAGAGACACCAAAACCACACATTTGTTTTGCCAACTTCCATGCCACCACGTGTCTCAGTCTTCCAGGCACTCACAGTGTGCTGCTTCTTTGCCCACTGGACTCCTTCCTATTGGGGTCATCCACTGACGGAGCTTTGTGTGTCCTGCTGGTACCCATACCCAGGTCAGTTATATCCCTCCATGAGTCCCCCTCTCACTGCTTAGGAGGAATGAGAGAGAGACAGAGTACATGACACCCAAGTCAGGAGTTGGGTACCGGGGCTGGGTAGTGGATGCACTATTGATGAGGATCTGGTGGAATGGGGGAGCGTAGATAACCTGATACTGCCTTTGCAGGGTATTGTACCCTGTCCTCCCTGCCCATCCCCCTTCCCATGTAGAGAGTGTCCATGTTAGCACCCTGGGGTGAGATCCATCAGTGTGGGGTTACCAACACCAGCAGTGTCACCAGGCTACCTTCAGGTGCTACTCTCCAAATATTACAAGACATCTCCTGCCCCCCCCGGGAGGAAAACATCCGCGTGGATGATTTTTTTTGTGCTCCCTTCCTGCCTTTGCTTTTGACATCTTGGGCTTGGGATTGGGCTTGGGGTGTGAACCCTGGTTGCCAGCTTACCAGAGTGGTCATCCACCAGTCAATGCCATGGAGCCAGCTCCACATAATTTTTATGTTGGCTCGTGCATGCGCAGCCTACATATTATGGTAGTAGCAGATTGGAGGCGCTGTCACTGTTGGGTGAATGCAGGGCACACATCAGTAGGTGCGTCCCTCATTCCCCAATAAGCCTGCATGCTGGCACCACACCATGCATACATAATGTGGCAAGCACATCTATGGAAAGGACTACTGCAATGCGAGCAAAGCTCGTCATATGCAACGGACCTCCCAATGTGCTTTCCCTGGTGAGAAAAAAATGTAACATGGCGGTACAATGCCTGCCATAATGCTGACTTCAGGGGTGCCCAATCCCACTGTCAGCATGCCCTGCCCCAAAGTATGTGCCGACGGGGAGCCCACTCCCCATCGGCATAATGCACCCCCCCATTTGTTATGTGCTGAGGGGGGTGCCCAACCCCCATTGGTTACAGCATCTCCCCCCAAAAACACTTAGGTGGCATGCTGGGAGCCCACCCCAGCTTGCCAAATCCCCAGAAAATTAAAAACTGTCCTGCAATGTTTTTTTTTTTGTAACCTGTAAAAAAAAATGGCCCCTCATGTTCTCCCTACCTCCTCCCACAACCCACGCCCACCCTCTGCGCACCCTGCCTCCCCACACCCCTCCCAACCCATACTTACCTCTGGAGTCCGGCACGATAATCTTTGGTGGACCGGGAACACGTCTGCATTCTTCGAAGTCGACTGCGAACATAAGAAATGCCAGTAAGCCATATAATGGCATAAACAGTGTTTTTTCAAATTTGGTGGATATCTCAGGCATTTTTTGGAATTTTTGCACCTAATTTTACCATGGGGTTATTGGGACCCTTCCTCATGAATTCAGCCACTGTCATGGCATTATTCGGTCACAAAAGGTGATTTCACGATCACTGCACGGAATCCCCTTTCAGGACCGAGTAATGAAACAGCAGTGCAACTGTTCATGAGGAGGGCTCTGAAAAAGCCTATGTTGCAAATTTGGTGAAAAAAATCACCCAAATGGCTGTTTTACGAGCGTGCGCTGTTTCCACGCACACTTGTAACTTCATGAGTTTGTAATATTTTTGCTTCAAATTTCCAAAACTGACATTTTTCCATACCTCCTGATGAACAGTACAGCTGTCATTTTACATATGCTGGCCAAAATGTGTTTTCGCACATCTGGTGCAGAATAGCTTGGTCGCTGTGCAAAATCAGTTTTTGGGACAGTTTGAGGAAATGACAGTGACACTGTTCATGAGCAGAGGTCCTAAAATGCCTATGTTGAAAATTTGGTGCTGAAAGTCCATAAAATGACTGTGTTACAAGCGTGCGTTGCGCAGTTTCCATGCACCTTTGTAACTTCGCAAATTTGCAATATTTCCATGCCAGATTTTCAACACTGGCATTTTTTAACAACTCCTTATGAACAGTACAGCTGTCATTTTTCACATCCTGCCCAAAATGTGTTTCAGCACCTGTGGCGCACAATGGCGTGGTCGCTATGAGAAATCAACTTTTGGGACAGATTAACAAAATCACAGTGCCACTGTTCTTGAGGGGAGGTCTCAAAATGCCTATGTTAAAAATGTGGCTAACAAACTCCCTAAAATAATTGGGTTACGGATGTGTGTTGTGCAGTTTCTATGCATGCTCATGACTTCACCAATTTTTCATATTTTCACTCTAGATTTAAACGTTGCCATTTTTTTACACCTCCTCATGAACAATACAGTTGTCATTTTCCACATACTGCCCAAAATGTGTTTTTGTCCCTGTGTCGCTAAATGGCATAGCCACTGTGCAAAACCTCCTTTTAGCTAACAAACTGTTAGTGCCGCTTTTCATAAGGTGGGCTCACAAAAAAGCCCATGTTGAAAATTTGGAGTGAAAATACCAACACACGCCTACAGTGTTAGGGTTTCCAACTGTAGCACCCCACCCTGTAGAGACTGACAGGTGTCAGGGGTGTGGCTTGGGATCATCGGCTGTAATGCTCATGCCATTCCACCCCCACCCCCACCCTGCAGCCAGTGACAGGCATCGTGGTGTGCCTTGCACTGTTCGGCCACAAAGGTCACCCTATTCTCCTATACTGTATCCACCTCAGCATATTTCCTTATGGAATGGGGTAAGTATAACGCCCAAAGACCCCAAAGCACACCACGACACTTGTCAGTGTCTACAGGGTAGGGTGAGGTAAAATGGCATGAGCATTATAGCTGACCACCCAAAGGCACACACCCCCGATGCCTGTCAGTCTCTACAGGGTGGGGGTGAGGTTGGCGTCACTTTACTACTTCACTACCATTCCTGTTATGCATCTCTAACTCCTAAAAAGGATGCACTGTATAAGTCAAGGCCACAGATTAAGCTCCTGTATATAAAAGGGTCATACTTACGTGCAATGCTGCTCACTAGGATGAAGCAATCTTATCGCAGTTTCTGCCAGCAGTGTCTTGCAAGATACTGCAGAAGCACAATTCAGTCCAATGGCAATTACTCCCAATCTGTCATGCAGGAATGTGTGTTGTTTTATCACAGAGTACTTCATCCTGGAGGTGGCACTCTGTAGCCTCCAGAGGAAGAGGAAGACAAGAAGTTGAAGCTTAGATGCTTTAGTTAGTCCAGTCAGGCTAGAGCTTTGAAGTGGTGTGGTTTTGTCTTCAGTAAGAAAGACTGAATGGAAAAAAGATGAAATGCAGTCTCTCAGGCTTCAAGTATCTTGATTTATTCTTAAAGATAAGATGGTCAGTGTTTTCATTACATGCTTAACAGTGGAGTGGTCCAGTCATTGGTGTGTATATCCTCAATATGTCTCTATATACGGAATCTAAGGATAAGGACTAGGCTGAGTTCCAGTTTCAGTCCATAATAAATCTTTTGCATGATTCTGCCTTATTTACCTCTCAAATTCCTGATGTTATGTCATGCAACCTGTGCTGCAGTGGTGTCTGGCACAGTTACAGATGCCAGGTTAGTGGAGACTGCATGACAAAATGTCTGGAATATGAGCACAAATAAAGTATAACCACGTAAAAACAGATAAGGATCTGATACTGATACTGGTACTGGAACTCAGCCTAGTCCTTATACTTAGATCCCATATGTAAGGACACATTGAGGACATATACACCAATAACTGAATCACTCCCATAATTAAGTGCATAAAACAAAAGGTTGGGACCACAGTGCTCAGATATTTTTGTTGACCTGGCCACCTGTCCTTCCTGGCAAGCTAAATGCAGCTGGCTCTCTGCTTACTCAGCTGAGTGGTTTTGCACCTACTTTTAGGGCAGGTCTCAAGATGTACATGCTGGTGATGCCTAATCCCTTCCACTCTCTACCTGTTCTGGCATATCCCAAAGATCCGTCCTTGGGCCTATTCTATTCTCCATATTTCTGAGTGACCTTGCCTCTGCCTCCATTCACATGTATGCAGATGACGTGGTCCTCTGTGTCTTTGGATCCTCTGCCTCTGACTTCATGACATGGCTCCAACTGGACTTCACCAACATCAAGCACTGGTTCCAGGCTAATCCAGTGTCCAGCAGTGCCAAGAAAACAGTCTCCGTGATTTATGACATAAGTCAAAGACTTGCTAGCCCCCTCAATACTCTTAATGGTGCTACATGTATGCATTAAGCCACTCGAAAGGAGGCTTCTACTAGGGAGTTAATGCATGGTTGGGGGGGTTGGAGCACAAGGCCACAGGCTGAGTGCCACAACCACAAACCATGCATTAATTCCCAAGTAGAAGCCTCCTTCCGAGTGCCTTAATGTGCTTGTAACATGGCAAACACTAGTTAAAATTGTACAATTAGAAAAATTGTGCAATATATGACTAATCCAATGGTATAAAATCAGAATGTTGTTTCAGAACACTGTTTTGGTGGTGAAGTATTACATGTTTTAAAGGCTATATAGATATGGAACTGTGCATGTGCACATTGAATTATTCATATTCATTAAGGTTGTGACTGCTGTTTTAACACAGTTTGCAGCCTTCTTTTGTATAATGAGGAGAGATGGCAAAAAAAAAATCCTTTGCTAAAAACATTGTTGTGTTAATTCGTCACTTTCATTTTTTCTTTATATTCAGTGGTGCATTAAGGGTAAAGTATGAAAATTTACATATCTCTGTAAGTCAAGATACGCAAATGTTCTGACCGTTCCCATAATGCACTACTGAATGTGCACAGAAAACAAAGCTGAGGAGTTCACAATATTGATCAATACAGGTCCTTTTTTTCCTGTCACGTTGTTAAATAGATAAGCCTCTATACTCTTTGAAAAATGCTGTGGTTTGGTGGTATCCTGCTCTGTCTATCGCCTGCACATAGCAGCCACGTCTGAGAGACATACAACTGTTCCCGATGTGATCCCCTAGCTTTTGCAGCCACTAACGCTGTATGCGGAAGATGGCTGATAGCAGTCACCTTTCCCTACTTGCCCTCACCTCTGTTCCTGTAACACCGATCGGTGTGTGTGTGCAGAGTGCTATTTAGAGGACATTCTGCTCTCTGTGTGAATCATAAAAATAGATTTCAGACACAATGAGTATAGGTACTGCAATAACGTGCGCTACTATAAACATGGGAGACACTGTACGCTAGGTGTACAGAGGACCACAGGGTGGGTGGGTGGGAAGGAAGGGATCACAGCACCATGGAGGACTCTATCATATTGAAGAGCTTTTATCTGTGTCTCTGTTTTAACACATTCACTAGCACCACCTATAGGAAGGGACAGAGAAAGAAGTACAACGGAAAATCACTGTGTCTGCTTCTCTCTCTCTCTCTCTCTCTCTGCCTCTCACCAAGCATGCTCCCAATGTACAATTAACAGTTTAGTTCTTAATGTGCGATGGCAACTTCAAGGTGGACAAAAAAGTACTACAGCAGTGGGCATTACTAAGGAATTAATCCAGCTAGTTTTGCATCACATGCTGCCTTTTGCCCAGTGAGTACCTTCTATTTTGACAATTATTTATTACCTTGTTACAAGTATGTTTCCTCCTTTAAATACCTTGAGGTCTGGCTGGATCATAGCCTCAATTTATCAGTTCATGTGGATGTTATCCACCAGAAGCTTCACCCCAAGCTGGGTGTGCTTTACAGGAATAAAGCAGATAATCCACTTCCTGACTGCAGAGAGTGATCATATCAAAGATAATCCTACCTATCTTCAGTTACGGTGGGCCTGTACTAGTCTCTTGTTAACCAGGTAATTATGGTTCTAGGGACATGGATATGTTGTTCATCCACACTTATTGGCAGGTTCCTTGCCGCTTTAAATCTTGCTGGCTCCAAGCTGGCTCCTCCCACCCACCCGGGTGGTAAAACTCTCGGCTCCGCCCCATGATGCCAGATCTTCCTTACCGCTTGGAAGCTCAGGTTCCCTCCTAAGCGCTCTGCGTTTTCGACTGGTTCCTGGAAATTTTGGTCTTCGAAATCAATTGGAAGTTTTTCTGAAACTTCAATCTTTTCTTCTTTGCTGCGGCAATGGCTCATTCCTTTTCTGGCCCCGGGAGGTACCCGGTTAATTCCTCCAGGAGAGACCCGCACTCCACGTGCATTTACTGCCTTGACCTGGATCATGATCCTCAGCTTTGCGAGTTTTGTTGTGCTCTTTCGGCCAGCTCTCTGGAGGACTATGAGGCCCGTTCAGGGCTCGGGCGCCCGGTAAATTTTTCCGCTCTGGAAAATTCCTCGGATCGTCGGGCAGCGTCCGCAGCAGGTGTTTTTGAGCAGCTCGATCTTCTTCCCTCCAGGGAGGGGGTGGCTTCCCCTCCCTCTTCCTCGGTCACGGCGCTTATCCTGCTCTCCTTGGGCTCTCCTCATGCAGCTTTGTTCAAGGAGCTTCACCGTCCCTTTCCTTGAAGGGAGAGGGACCTTTGGGACCTGCCTCTCCGCCCAAGTCCAAGGAGCCGCTGGCTAAGTCCCTTCGTCGCTCCGGAGGGAGCGGGTTCCCCTCCTGCGGCCGGCCTTCGACTTTGGTCGAGATGCGGCCGGCCGCTGGCCTCACGGTGTCCCCATCAGGTCAGCTGGCCAGGACCCCCGTTGACGTGGCCGAGCCTCTCGATCCGTCATCTGGGCTGTCTTCTGCTAGTGCCACCATCCCTTCGCCGGTTCCCCCAGTGGAGGCTGAGGTTCTGCCGGTACCTTCGAGTTGGCAGTCCTCAGCCATTTCTTCCAAGCCGAAGGAGGAGCAGACACGCTCCGCTCCTTCCCAGGCCTGCCCTCGGTTCCCCCGAGGATTCGGGTCTTGGTCTCGGTCCTCCTCTAGGTCTAGCCGCTCACGCCAAGCTCGGCGTTCTAGGTCGGGGCACCGAGTAAATTGGGCGTGCCGTTTTCCTTGTCCCCCTCTCGGATGAGTAGTGGCTTCGATGCCGTTGGCGTTGACGTTATGAGGAGTTTATGTGGCAGCAGCTGTTGTTGTCCAGGAATCAATCGACCCTTATTCATTCTCCAGCTAGTAAGCAGCCACCGCCAGGTCGGCCGACGCAGCCGCTCGAGGCAGTCGAGGTGCCCTCTCCGGGGCCGGTTACTCGTCCGATCCCTGCTGCCCCACTGTCCTCGGTGGAACCCAGGCCGGGCCATGACCTGTCCCACAGGTTATTTATTCCCCTCACTCCTGCCCGCCCTCGGCGGATGAAGAGTGATTCAGGCCTGCGGCAGCTTTTTGCAGACCCCTCAGAGCCCGAAATCGACTCCGCTATGTTTCCTAGCTGGGAGGACCCATGGTCTTCCCCGGAACATTCTGTGGACGACAGCCCATCGTCCTTTATGGGTCTGCTCCAGCTCATCTCGGAATTCACCGGGATGCAGCTCGAGCCCGTTTCCAAATGGGCCCCTTACCCCCTTATGGAGATTCTAGACTGAGGGGGCTCACCCTCGGAGGCCTTCCCGGTGGCTGAGGCAATCGTGGGCCCAGCCTTGGAGCTCTAGCGGCGGCCTACTTCCTGCCCTGTGCCCTCGGCCAGGGTGGCCAGGAAGTACCCTGTCCCTGTCGGCTCTCTGCCCAGTTTCTCGGAACACCCCTCGGCTGAAGGGGTAGCCACTGACAATGTTTTCCAATGTTTTGGAAATGCTGGGGATGTGGATAGGCCCCCGGACAAGGAGTCCAAAAGGATGGACTATGTCGGGCGCAAGGTTTACGCTGCGTCCTCCCTAGGCCTCCGTCAGGCCAGCTCGGCGGCACTGATGGCACACTTCTCCCACGCCCTTTTGGGCTCCCTGGACAAAGTCCTCCCTCATCTCCCGGCCGACCTGCGGACCACGGTCTGGCGGGTGTGGGACCAGGGTCGGGCGGTGGCGAAACAGCAGCTCCAGATGGCTCTGGATCTGGGCGACTCCTGTGCCAGATCGGTGGTGGCCGCAGTGGCCATGCGCCGCAGGGCATGGCTGAGGTTATCCTCCTTCTCTTTGGAAACCCAGCACGAGTTGGCGGACATTCCCTTTATGGGGACTGACCTTTTTGGCCCTGGAGTGGAGGGACACCTCCAGGGGCCCGGGAAGTCCGATGCCACTCTGGACTCGGTCACTCCCACCCGGAGGGACAAGGGCAGCCGACAGCCTTTCCGTAAGCCCCTTTGCCCCCCCGGCCCCTGCGGCTCGACCGGCCCAGCACGAGGGCCAGCAGGCATGCGCTGGGTGGCTTGTCGCCAGACCAGCATCTTCCTCCAAGGAAACAGGGAGGTAGGGATCCCGAGCCCCTCAGCCTCTTCCTCCCACCAAGCCTGCTCGGTGACGGGCTGAGGCGCTGTCCCGGCCCCGTCATCCCCTGCAGGTTTCCCCATGGGGGCGGCTCCGCACCTCTTCCTCTGGGGTGGTGCTAAGGGGAAGTCCTGTCACGGGTTGTGAGCAGGTTTTCCCCTTTGAGCCGTTGCCCCATGGGGATCTTGGGTCCACAGCCTCTTCATCGGCCCACTGAGCTGACTTGCCTGGCCCTCTAATTAGAGGTGATCAGGAAGGTGGTGGACCCTCCTTCTGACCCTGGGTTCGTGTCCAGGTATTCCTGGTCTCAAACGGATGGGGGGCTTGCGCCCCATCCTTCTGCATGCCTGGATGGTCTCTCTGCCAGATATCCCATCCTCAGAACTAGGCATGCGGCTTCTTCCTGGGCCTCCAGGATGTACTTACTCCTCATTCCATCCATTTTTTTGGGAGACTCCTCCCTTTCCTAACCAGGAGATCTCCTTACGAGTTCCTGGCCAGGCCCTTCGTTCTCTGCTCAGCAGTTTCTGCGGCATTGAGGGGTCCAGGCATAACCCCACCTGGATGGCGGCCTGATTACAACCCTTCTAGGCTCAGACTGGTCTCCCTTTACTGGAGCCACGTTGGAACTCGTGTCTTAGCGGGTGATGCTTCTTCGGGACTAGGCTCGACTCTTGAGTCCGAGCTCAGCTCCTGGCGGACACGGCTGAGGTTTTTCCTCCCTTACCTAGTCAGGTCTGACTGGGCAATTGCGCCCTGCCAGGACCTCCTGCACCTCCTGGGCCTCATGGCGGTCGGCTCCAGCGTGGTCTGTTGGACCCGCTGGTTCATGCATCCCCCTAGTGGGGACGGGGCAGCCAGCGGTCACAGTGCTGCGTTCCTCGGACCAGTTCGTGACTACAGCCCAGGAGTTAGGGGAACGCTCCCCCTCGGACCATTCCAGCTCCTGCAGGAGAACATCCTGTTCGTCCGCCCTGAGTCGACGGTCTTCTCCGACCGATGGTTCTCGGATGGGTGGGGGTGCCCATCCAGGGGAATACAGAGTGCTTTGCCTCTGGTCCTCTCGGGAGTCCCGATGTCCTTCCTACCAGCTGGAGCTCCAGGCGGTCCGCTTAGCTTGCACCGCTCACTCCGTTTGTGCAGGGTCTAGTGGTTTAAGTCCAAGCAGACAACACCACAACCATGTGCTACCTACCTCGCCAGGTTCGGTCGAGCCCCTTGCCTCAGCGTAAGGAGGTTCTCCGCATTGGGTTTTTTCACGCAGTCAGAGGCGGTTTCTAGCCATTTGATGGCAGGGCCTCCAACTCCCTGGCTGATGCCTAAGCCAGACATATGCTGCGCCTCTCGGGTGGTCTCCCCTGCCGGAGGTAGCACAGGATCTTCTCCCTCCTCCCTCCAGGGAGAATATGAGGCCGAGACTGTTTCATGCCCGCCCCCTCAGCAAGGTTTGCTGTAGGGGATGCCGTCGAGGCCGCGGACTCCGGGCCCTTCCATGCCTCTCCCCCATTTCCCTTGACCTACGGGCAAGGCGAGGAGGGACCAGGCGCAGGCGATGCTGGTAGCCCCAAACTGGATTTCCACGCTCTGGTATCCAGCTCTCCTCAGTCTCAGCCCCAGGCTCCTGAGGCGGCTTCCAGTCTGCCCGGTCCTGATTTCTGTTTTCAGGGGAAGGTTTTCCATCTGGACCTTCAATCCCTGCACCTGAAGGCCTGGTCCCTGTGCGGCTAGGGACCAGGCCTTGGGTCCTTCGGCAAGGTCCTCGACGTTTTGAGGCATCCTGCTGGAGGTCGGCCAAACATGCTCGCCTTCAATGGGTAGAGTTCTCCATTCGATGATGGGATAGGGCCTGGCCCTCTCCCATCCCCGGGTGAGCATTCCGGACCATCTGCAGTCCGTTCTTTGAACTAGGGCTTTTCGGCCAATGACCCTCTAGGTGCTTCTGTTGATCACCCCTGTCTTCCGGGCATGGGCCCGGAAGGCAGCTGGTGGCACAGATAAGGTGGTCTGGCCCTTCTCTAGGCCTCAATCACACCTCCCCTTTGGGTGAGAGTATTCCCATTTCTGTGGGACCTGCACTGGTATGGGCTTAGCTCATGGGCAAGCCATTCGAACTGTTGCACAGGTGCGAGTTTTCCCCACCTCTTGTGGAAGAACACCTTCTTGGGGCTACTCTGCCATCCAGAAGGAGGGGAGAGTTCCAGGTGCTCCTTTGAATCTCCCTATCTGGTCTTACACAGGGACAAGGTTGTCCTGCGCCCCACCTGAAGTTCCTTCCGAAGGCGGTGGCGGAGTCTTCCCTAACCGGGTATTGTCTCTGCCAGGGTTCATCCCCATTCAGACCTCGGAGGCTGTATATAGGTTCCATGGGACCCTATTTAACGCTCACCTACCCAGGGAGCGTAAGGCTGAAGTTTGAGAGAGGTTCGCCAGCTGTTTGTCATCTACGCTGGAGCCGCACCTGGCAGACCTGCAGCCAAGTGGACGACGATCGGGTGGGTCACCTCCTGCATAGGTCTCCGCTATAGGTGGGCGGGCATGGAGCCTCCCAGAGGGATAAGTGCTCATTTTACCCACCCTTCCGCTGCATCGGTGGCTGCTTCGAGGATACTCCGGTCCAGGATATCTGCAGGGCTTCTGCCCGGAAGCAGGCTTACCGTTTCCCCTTCCACATCGACCTTGGGTCACGCCGGGATGCTGGTCGGGGCCTCGGTTCTCCAGTCTTTCTACCTAAGTAGGGGGTGTGTGCCTTGCCTCCCTCCTCCCGGAGAACTGCTAGGAGTCTCCCAATAAGTGTGGATGAACAACATATCCATGTCCCTAGAAATACAGGTTACTCACCTGTAACAGGAGTTCTAGGTATGGTATATGTTGTTCATCCTACCACCCAACCTCCGGTTTCGATGCACAACCTGGCTTCCAGTGGGTTAGATCTGGTGTCATGGGGGAGGCCGAGTTTTACCACCCGGTGGGTGGGTGGAGCCAACTGAAGACCTTCCGACAAGATTTAAAGCGGCAAGGAACCTGCCAATAAGTGTGGATGAACAAAATATACCATTCCTAGAACTCCTGTTACAGGTGAGTAACCTGTATTTCTTCATGGCTTTTGCACTTCTGGAAACATGTGGCTCTTTCCTGTTGTAACTTCTATTTTGAGATGGCCATCTTGCAGTCTTTGGGCTGTCTCACTTTTTTTTCTCTCATCATGTCTAGTTTAAGTGACCTGACAGCTTATGTCTATTCACAATACATTTATTTGTAAGTAGGTTCTCTGTTGTTTTATACTATCCATACAGTTTGTATACTACAAATACAGTCCTAATAATAATTCAGAGGTAGTGCTGTTGACTGATCCTGTTCAGATATGCTTGGCAGTAAAGAAAACAATTTACTAACATTTGTGACATCAATTTCAGCAACTTACTTTTTATGTTGGCTCGTGTTTACGCATGAGTCAACATCTTGCGATAGTAGCAGATTTGGAGGTTCAAATGCAGGACACGCATAAGTGGGTGCGTCCCTCATTCCCCAATCAGTCAGCAACAGGTGCTGACATCACACATCCTTAATGTGGCCACCAGATTTAAGAAAAGTTCCACTGCAATGAGAGCAAAGCTCTCATGCAGCAGCACCTCAACATGCCTCCCGACCTGCACGCAACATGGCAGCAGTGACTGCCGCCTGTCACAATGCCGACAGGGAAGCACACTCCCTATCAGCATAATGACTCCCCTCCCATTTAAAATGAATGCCAAGGGGGTGCCCAATCCCACTCGGCATCATGCACCCCCCAACAGTCTTTCTTTGATGACGGGGGGCCCAATCTCCACTTGGCTTTAATCACCCTTCCGCTTAGTTTGCAGATGGGGAGCCCTCCCCATTGGCATTATGTCCCCCCGCTTCTGTTGTTTTAGGCGGGTGCCCAATCCCTCTGCTCTTGTCCCCCTTCTGTATATGCCAAAGGAGTGCCCAATCCCCCCGCCGGCTACAGCATCACTTCCCAAAAACACTTAGGTGGCATACTGGGAGCCCACCCCAGTGTGCCAAATTCTGAAAAGAAAAACCATTCGCAATGTTTTTTTAAATCTGTAAAAAAATGGTCCCTTGTGGTCTCCATGCCCCATCCCCCAACCCGGGCCCACCCTCTGCGCACCCTGCATCCCCACACACCCTCTCACCCCATACTTACCTCCGTGGTCTGGCGTGACTATCTCCAGTGGACCGGGAACACGTCTGCACTCTCCAAAGTCGACCGCGAATGGAAGAAATGCCGGTAAGCTGTATAATGGCATAAATAGGTTTTTCAACTTTGGTGCATATCTCAGCCATTTTTGGGAATTTTTGCACCAAATATTTAACATGGGGCAATTGGGACCCCTCCTCATGAATTCAGGCAATGTCATGGTGTTATTCGGCCCCGAAAGGTGATTTTGCAGTCACTGCGCGGAATCACCATTTGAGACCAATTAATGAAACGACAGTGCCACTGTTCATGAATGGGGCTCTCAAAAGCCCATGTTGCAAATTTTGTGGAAAAAATCCCAAAAATGGCTGTTTTATGAGTGTGCATTGCTCAGTTTCCACACACGCTCGTAACTTCATGATTTTGTAATATTTTCACTTCAGATTTTCAAAATTAGCATTTTACTGCACCTCCTTATGAACCGTACAGCTGTCATTTTCCACATCCTGGCTGAAATGTATTTTCGCACCTTCAGTGCAGAAAAGCACGGTCGCTGTACGAAATCAGGTTTTGGGACTGTTTGAGGAAATAATGTTGACACTGTTCATGAGCAGAGGTCCTAAAATGCCTATGTTGAAAGTCTGGTGACGAAATTCTGTAAAATGACTGTGTTACAAGTGTGTGTTGATCAATTTCCACGCACACTTGTAACTTCGCAAATTTGCAATATTTTCATGCCAGATTTTCAACATTGGCATTTTTTTCACACCTCCTTATGAACAGTACAGTTGCCATTTTTTACATCCAGCCCTAAATGTTTTTGCACCTGTGGCGCACTATGGCGTGGTCACTGTGGGAAATCAATGTCTGGGACAAATTAACAAAAACACAGTGCCACTGTTATTAAGGGGAGGTCCCAAAATGCCTATGTTAAAAATGTCGTTAAACAAATCCCTAAAATAATTGGGTTACAGACGTGTGTTGCACAGTTTCTATGCATGCTCATGACTTCCCCAATGTTTCTTGTTTTCACTCCAGATTTTCAACATTGCCATTTTTTTACATCTCCTCACGAACAATACAGTTGTCATTTTCTACATACTGCCCAAAATGTGTTTTTGTCCCTGTGTCGCCAAATTGCATAGCCACTGTGCAAAACAACCTTTCAGCTAACAAACTGATAGTGCCGCTCTTCATGAGGTGGGCTCACAAAAACCCCATGTTGAAAATTTGGAGTGAAAATACCAACATACGCCTATGGTGTTAATGTTTCCAACTGTAGCACCCCACCCTGTAGAGACTGACAGGCATCAGGGGTGTGACTTGAAATCATCAGCTGTAATGCTCACGCCACTCCATCCCCACTCCCACCCTGCAGCCAGTAACAGGTATCGTGGTGTGCCTTGCAGTGTTCGGACACAAAGTTCACCCCATTCTCCTATACTGTATCCACCTCAGCATATTTCCTTATGGAATGGGGTAAGTATAACGCCCAAAGACCCCAAAGCACACCATAACACTTTTCAGTGTCTACAGGGTAGGGTGAGGTAAAATGGCATGAGCATTATAGCTGACCACCCAAGGCACACCCCAATACCTGTCGGTCTCTACAGGGTGGGGGTGGGGTTGGCATCACTTTAATACTTCACTGCCATTCCTATTATGCATCTCTAACTCTGGCACTACCAATGCCAATGCCAGTGAGACAACATTTGGCATTGACAAATGCTTGTTATATTTGTTTTCTACTTGCATCCTTTAAGGATCCTTCTCACTGCTCCTCTTTGAATTGCCTCTTACTGCCTCTGAGTGTAAGAAGCACCTGAAGGTGTCTCCAAACTCATTCTGTCAGAATCAATTTTTGATCCATAGACTTTGACAGCAGATAAGGACCACCTGGCTCACCTAGTCTGCTCATTTCCTACCTATTGGATAAGCTGCAGATTCCAGTTACCAAGCACCCTACTTCCTCCTACCCCTCACTAAAATTGCCTTATGTCTGTTCTATGCAATCTTGAATTCCTCCACTGTTTTTGACCCCACAACCTCCTCAGGAAGGCAGTTCCATGCATCCACCACCCTCTCTGTCAAAAAGTACTTCCTCACGTTGCCCCTGAACCATCCCCCTCTATCTTCAAATTGTGCCCCTTTGTTCTTGCACATCTCTTTTTCTTAAAGATGCTCCCATCTTGGACTTTATTAATTCCCTTGAGGTACTGTACTTGAAAGTTTCTATCATGTCCCCCTCTCCCCTTTCCTCAAGGGTATACATATTAAACACTTTTAGTCTCTCTTCGTATGACTTCTGTTGCAGACCCTGCACCATTTTAGTTGCCTCTGGACTGCCTCCATCCTGTCTATATTCCTGCAGAGATAGGGTCTCTAGAACTGTATGTAGTACTCCAGATGGTATCTCACCTAACACAGTTCACATCTAAACTCTGAGGTGTATGGTCGCTCTGACACACCTATCACTTAGAACTCAATAGAGAAAAAAGGCTTTGCCTTATTTTATACCTGTATAGCTATGTGTTTTTGTTTGTGTGTGTGCTTCTGTATACAGATTACTGGAGTCCTGTTTCTCATTTTAGAACAGGCAGAGGGCGTGACGAACCGCTCAGTGAGAGAGGGCAGTGTTACAGTGCCTAAACTCTCGGCTATTTTAAATCATAACTCAAGAACTCTAAAGTTAGCTGGTGCTCCACAGCCCTGTGCTGTTTTAGAGCTGTTAAAGGGCAGTTTTGCTCTGTTTTGTGTAGGGACTCTGTTTGCCTCAGTGTGTAGTGTGTGTGACCTTTGGGTTTTCTGTCCGGGTCACCACTCGTTATATTAGGGGAGCCTGCTTCGAGTGGGGTGATTTAACACAGTTCATATCTAAACTCTGAGGTGTATGGTCGCTCTGACACACCTATCCCTTAGAATTAAATAGAGAAAAAAGGCTTTGCCTTATTTTATACCTGTATAGCTATGTGTTTATTGTGTGTGTGTGCTTCTGTATACAGATTACTGGAGCCCTGTTTCTTATTTTTAGAACAGGCAGAGGAGCGTGACGAACCGCTCAGTGAGAGAGGGCAGCGTTACAGTGCCTAAACTCTCAGCTATTTTAAATCATAACTCAGGAACTCTAAAGTTTGCTGGTATTCCACAGCCCTGCACTATTTTAGAACCATTAGAGTGGCAGTATTTGCTCTATTTTGTGTAGGGGTTCTGTTTGTGTCAGTGTGTGTGACCTTTGTGTTTTCTGTCCGTGTCACCACTTGCTATATTAGGGGAGCCTGCTGCAAGTGGGTCGAGCTGAGCGGTCTTGCGTGCATGAAGACACAAGCAAAGACACACACTTCAGCACGTGTTTGGCATGTTCGGTGGTGTAGACAGTGAAGGTGAAGTCTCTGTCTACAGCAATAGTCTTTGATTTGAGGTCTATCAGGTAGAGTAGCATTGGTAATAGGATTATAGACATTCACTGCTTAAGTAATACCCAGTTTAAACATTATATTTTCAACCATGGCATCTACTATCACTACTTTAGATGGGAAAATGTACATTCAATGTGATACTTGCTTCATGTATGAAATAATGTGTTTAAACATGGCTGTTGTCCAGTATACTTGTAAGAAATGTGTACTAAATAAAGACTTATTACATGATATATCTTTTTTCAATGCACGTATGCTTGAATTAGAGAAAAGTCAGATTAATATGGCTTTATGAATGAACTTAGCCCACCCCAGTAACTTGTTCTCCCAACTGAGTATCAGCAACAAAGTCAATCAAATGTCTGTAACTTCTAATATTAGTGGCATCCTTCAGTCCTCTGCACCTATTGACACATCCTTAGTTGAGCTATGAATTTACGATACTGGCAACAAAAAAAGAATGAGAGAGGAAGACCCTAATGTTGCAACAGATGAAAGATGGTATGAAATTCAAAATAGGTAGCCATTTAAAAAAGGCAGAAAACAGATCTGATCCATTATTAAATTTAATAGATGAAAATCCCAATGCATCTACCATTGCCCCTGTTGTTTTGACTGATCACACCCTAATGCCATCTGCTGATGGCCCCTCTATTATTTCTGGTGATCTCATTGACCTAATGGACACTGCATTGGCCAATAATAATTCTGTTACTCACTCTTCAGTTACTAATGATAAAAGGCAAGTTTTTATAATAGGTGATCTTATAATAAAACATCTGGGTAGAAATATTTGTAACCCTGACAAACAAAATCAGACTTACTCTTCTTTGTCTGGAGCTAAGATACGTATGCTTGCTAATATTCTTTCTGACAGATGGGTTGATCCAGTAGTTGTGCGGTGCAAACAATATTGGCAGAGGACATGCTCACTGTTAAACAGCATACAATTGCCTTAACTAATATATTAACTGAGTTAAAGTGTGAAATCAGCATGTCAGAAATGCTCCCTATTCCCAAAGCCCCCCAATTAGTGAATTTGAAAATACATCAGTATAATGACTGGCTTAGGAAGTGGTGTATGTCTCAACATATATCCTGTATAACTCATTGGGAAGAATTAATTGGTCATTTTGAATTATATAGTGGGGGGATGGACTGCATCTTAGCAGACGTGACTCATCCCTCCTGGGGAAGCGATTCTTGCAATCTATTAATCTACATTTAAACTAGTTTCACAGGGGTAGAGGTCTGCTTGTCCATCCTCTCTTAACACACATTTTGGCCATGCAGTGTCCGGACATGGCATCTCACAACATATTCCATTTCTTTATTTTAATGCCAGAATTTTAAATAGCAAAATTGATGAGCTTAAAATAAGTGTCCTGGAAGACAAAATTTATATTACTGCTATTACTGAAACTTGGGGGTCTAATAACTTAGCTTGGGACTGTATTATGCCAGGGTTTAAAATTTATAAATGGAATAGATCTAACAGAATAGGTGGTGGTGTGGCCTTACTAATTAAAGATGTTTACAATTGTGTTGAAATATCGGACGAAATCAAAGATTCTGATGATAAAATCGAATCAGTATGGGTGAAACCGCTAGGTATAGAAAACATTATACTGGGAGTCTGGTATAGACCCCCAAGTGCAGATATCACACATACAGATGGTATCATTACTGAATTTGAAAATGCTTGTGAGCATGGTTCCGTACTATGTATGGGGAACTTTAATTTGGCAATATATTCTGGGAGAAAGGATCTGCACTCACTAGTGCATGTAAAAAAACTCCTAGCCTGTTCTAAACAACTTAACATCCAACAATGTATTTTAGTTTCTACCAGGGAGAACAATATTCTAGACCTTGTGTTTCACAGTAGTCACCTTAACATACAAGATGTCACTATTTCTTCTCCCATTTGTAATAGTGACCACAGTTCAGTAAAGTTTTCTCTAGAACAGGCAGTTATTTCCAATAGTAATAAAAAATCTATTATTTATCATTATAACAAAGCTGACTTGTCAAGTATCTCTACTGTTCTAAATGGTATTAATTGGGATTACATTATGACTTCATCTAACCCAGAAAAAAGCTGGGATTTTTTCACATACACATTATTACAATTAAGAGATAAATTCATTTCACCCTCCATTAAGCATGGGCATAAAAAACTAAGACCAAAATGGTTAACCAAAAATATCCACACACTTTAAGACAAAAAGATAATAAATATGCTATCTATTTAAAATCCAAGACAAAAGAGCTTTGGTCTTTTTATCTTAAAATTCAAAAGAAATGTAAACTCATGATAAGAAAGGCAAAAAAGAATTGGGAACTGTATCCTGCAAAAAATGCCAGTAAAGATAATAGCAAGATGTTTTATTCTTATGTTAACTCTTTTAAGAAACCTACATGTCAGGTCGGACCCCTATTGGATGATTTGAAACGTTGTCATAATCCATTAGATATGGCCAATATCTTAAATCAAAGATTTTGCGATGTACATAGTCATAAATCCATTCAAAATTATGTAATAGTAAATGTTACAAATGAATATCCAATCAAACTAACTGGCAGTATGATATTGGAGAAACTTAAATTATTAAAATACAAATATTCTTCAGGAGCAGATAGCATTAGTGGGCACCTGTTATACTTATTCACTGATTCCATAGCCCATCCCCTGTGTTTATTTTTTGAACACTGTTTGATGCACCATTTTGTGCCTAAAGAATGGAAGCCTGCCCATGTTATTCCAATATATAAAAAAGGATCTCGTTCAAATTGGGAAAACTACTGGTCTATTAGTCTGGCATCATCTGTTTGTAAAATACTTGAGAGTCTAATCAAAGACCTTATAAGTGATACATTAAATACTGACCCTGAACAACACGGGTTTAAAAAGGGCAGAGGTTGCCTTAGCAATCTGATGTGTTTCTACGTAAATGTTAGTAAAAACATTGACCATGGCTCCTCTTGGGATATCATTCATCTCGATTTCAGTAAAGTGTTTGGCTCATCACTCCTTTATAGTTAAATTGTTAGATACCAATCTTAATAAATATATTATTACATGGATTAAATCTTGGTTTGATCAAAGAACACAGAGGGTATTGATCAACAGTAATTTGTCTGATTCCCGACTTGTTGGTAGTGGTGTTCCTCAGGGGTCTGTTTTGGGCCCCTGCCTATTTTTAGTGTTCATTGCTGATCTGACAAAAAACTGTAAGTCCATTTCATAGGTTTCATAGGTAATTACAGAGCCATGTAGGCAATAGTCCTTTTGCTTGCCAGTTTATCAATACCCCTGAATCTTTTGTTTGATAAGGAAACTATCCAGTCTTAACTTAAAGGTATCATAGTGTCACTAGCCACCACCCCAATGGTAGTTTGTTCCAGATGTTAGTTACTCTTAAGGTGAGCCAAGATTTTCTTTTATTTGTTTTGGGACATTCCACCAACAGTTGTAGAGGGTGTGCCCTAGCATTGCACATTTCTATAAAATATGCAGAGGATGTTAAACTTGGTGGGTCTTGTGGCAGTGATGATAAGATATATATAATACAGTAGGATCTAAATAGCATATCAAATTGGGTTAGTACTTGGGGTATGCGTTTAAACCCATCTAAGTGTAAGGTGATGCACATTGGACCAAATAACCCTCTGGCAACATACATGTTAAATGGGTTTCCACTCTAAACCACTATAGATGAAAAACACTTGGCAACATACATATCAAATGATCTTGGGCATAATAAACAAATTAATGAGGCAATTAATAAAACAAATCAGATAATATGGTCTATTAAGAGAATCATTAAATCTAGGGACCCATGGATAATGCTGCCTCTATATAGAGCTTATGCTAGACTCCACTTAGAATATTCATCACAATTATGGAATCCATATAAAAAAAGTGAGATCTCATCCCTTGAAAAAATACAGAGGAGCTTTACTAAAAATATCAAAGGACCCTCCAAATGTCCATACGAACTACGTTTAGAAAAGTTAAATCTGATGCCCTTATCACTTAGACATCTTCGAGGAGATTTAATTTACATGTACAACATAGTAAATGACCCATATCTGTTTATAGGCATGTCCATACTAAATGGGTACATTTCCATCACATGCACTTTAACACTCAGTAACTCTGCAAAGAGTGTTTAAATATATTTAAAAACTGCATTGCTGACTACTACAGAAGTTAGTGGGATAACATAAACAACTTCAGCCACCTAATACTTATGAAAAAATGTTTTCAAAAACTTACAGATTTGTCCCTGGTTTTGCATTGGCTAGGTGGGACATTTCAAGACACCACATGTTGTATGCTTTCCTTCTACCTACCAGAATGCTGTGCTGAAAAATAAGTTTCCTATGCATTTTAAGTAAAAGAGCCCTGTAACATCACGGTGTCTGTGCCTTTATATATTTTATTTTTCCAGAATGAGTTAAAAGTGACAATCTCAGTATGTAACCTTCTCTGTCCCCTAGGTTACATCACGGGATTGACTGAAATATAAACATGAAACCGTGCAAGAATCAGGGCACTGGATGCCAGGAGCTGAAGGAGGCTCAGTTAGTTTGCTGTTCTGGCTGAAAAAGCATTTCAAAACTGCAGAGATGCTCTGGCTGCCTTTAAAATTAGAACCGGGCTATCTGTTTTTGTCCCACCTCTATCTACGTATGTAACAGCTGTTTATCATGCCTGAGGGGTGTGACTTTTTTTCACAGTGCCATTGGCTTATTTCTAGCCAATCCTAACACTAGATTAAGTGCTTTAAACGTTGCTTTGCCTGCGGATCAGTCAATTTTCTTCCCAAACACCAAATGACAACATTCTCTGTCTCCTCCAAACTTGCCGTTACAAACATGTGACTGTGTTACAAACAGGAATGTGGAAACTGGTCAGAAATGTAAGCAGACATGAATGGGGCTACATAGCAGTGAAATAATGATTTTCTATACTGTCTTCTATAAATCTGACTGCATTTTGTTGCTGGATTTGAAATGGGAGAATGCTGTGCACAGATTGGCATTCAGTAAGGTCTCTGGGGACAGAGAAAAGGTCAATCATGTTTGTAACAAGGGACAGGGATAATACATTTGTCCCTGTTACAACATGATTTAGCTTGTGGACATGGTCAATTATGTTAAATAAAGTTTGAATTGATAATGTATTTTACTGGGGTTCATGACTGCTGTTTAAATATATCTATTTATGTCTGAAAATGGCAAGTATTTGACATATTGTTCAAGGTTATCTGTTTTGTGGCTCTAATAACTGCCTTCTGTGTGCCAGACATGCTGTGAATTTCATAGTTTTGCAATGTGCTAAACAGGTGTGTAAGGCTGTGTAATTCATTGTGGATTTCTGACTTTTGCAGGCTTCCAAACATCTTTTTTTAATGGTCTTATGGTACTGTCCTGATTGTAAAAGGGACAGAGGTAGCATGCTAATGTTTGTAATGGGGACCTCCTAAAAATCTCTGTCCCAGTTACATTCAAGACTTTTGGTGAATCTTATTTTGGAATTGTGATTATTAAGAGATTTAATGAGATTTTTGTTTGCTTTTAGTGTGCATTTGTTTAGGGGGGTGTAACAAATGATTTTTTTTGTTTTAAAATGGCATTTCACATGCTTTGGGGAAGGGGGCTGCCAGCTCATCTGAAAGTAAATTATTTCTGGAATATTTGCTGCAAAGGTTGGGATTAAAATAGAAAAGTACTGGGTGCTGTAGTCATTTACTGATGCATTTTAAGTGAAAAAATCATGGAATCCAAAACAGTATTTTCAAAAGTTGTCCTAACAGCCCACAACCAAGTTCAATCATGTTTGTAACAGGGACCTCAGGAAACCAGCAGTCCCTGTTATAAACAAGACTTTTGTGGTGCCTTATTTTTCATTGTTATTATTAAGAGATGTTACATGCTTTTTGTTTGATTTGAGTGAGCATTTGCTTGGGGATGTAACAAAAGAATTTTTATTTTAAAATAGCCACTCACATGCTTTGGGGGCAGGGGCTGCCAGCTCATCCAAAACCAAATTAGAAATGGAATGTTTGCTGCAAAGTTTGAGATTAAAATACAAAAGTATTGGGTGCTGTAGTAATTTAGTGATGCATTTAAAGTGAAAAAAGCCTGGAATCTGTCTTAGCATTTTCAAAAGTCGTCCTAACAGCCCGCAACCAAGTTCAGTCATGTTTATAACATGGATCTCAGGAAACCAGTGGTCACTGATACAAATAGATGGGACTTCTATTGGTACGTTATTTTTTTAATTGTGATTATTAAAATATTCTACAAGACTTGTTTGTTTTGACTGAGCATTTGTTTTGGGGATGCAACAAAGGACTTTTGTTTTAAAATAGTCACCTACATGCTTTGGGGAAGGGGGGCTGGCAGCTGATCTCAAAAAAAAAATTAGAAATGGAATGTTTCCTGCAAAGTCTGAGATTAAAAACAATAGACATATTGGGTGCTGTAGTAATTTCCTACTAAATTTAAAATGGACCAATACCAATGACAATATTTTAGAACAAAAAAGTTTTGCAACTAAAGACCCTTGTATGTTATAAAAATAAAGACTGCAGTGGCAATTTGCTCCTTGGAAGCACAATGGTACCAGTTAAATTTACAAAATGGTTCTGGCCAAAGTATGGCTAATAGGGCAGCGGGGAGGGAGACAGTTGCCACCAGGTACCCTTGGGACTGCTGACAAGATATGTACAGGGATGGGACTGACCATAATTGCCATGGTACAGCTGACAGGGCTAGAGAATTTTAGTAGTGTGCCACTAGGACCCTTGAGATTGCTGACAGAGATGGGATTGACCTTACATTCCATGGGGCCCATAGGGAGGGCAGTGGGATTGTCCTTGGATCCCATGGGACTGCAGATTTGATAGAGCATGCCAACAGGCCCCAGGGACTGGGGAGAGGGTAGGGACTAACCTCTAATGCCAGGGGGCAGATGAGGAGGGGGTGGAACTGACCTTGGGTACCATGGGACTGCTGACAGGGCTGGAGAGTTTTAGGAGTGTACCAGCAGACTCCAGGACTGGGAAGGGGATGGGACTAACCTTACATCCCAGGGGGTTGATTTGGAGGAGGGTGAGACTTACATTGGGCTTCATGGGACAGTGGATTTGTTGAAGTGTGCCACCAGGCCCCAGGGACTGGGAAGGGGGGTGAGACTGGCCTTACATGCCAGGGAGATGATTTGGAGGTGGGTGGGACTTACCTTGGGCTCCATGGTAGTGGATTTGTTGAAGTGTGCCACCAGGCCCCAGGGACTGGGGAGTGGGATGGGACTGACCTCATGTGCAAGGGGGGGTTGATGGGGAGGAGTGGGACTGACCTTCAGTTCCATGGGACTGTAGGTTTGTCAGAGTGTGCCATTAGGCCCCTGAGACTGGGGAGGGGGATGGGATAGACCGCACATGCCTGGGGATGATGGGGATGTGGGACTGCCCTTTGTCCAATGGGAATGAGGATTTTCTGGTGTGTGCCACCAGGCCCAAGGGACTGGGGAGGGGGATGGGACTAACCTCTGTGCCAGGTGGCTCATGGGGATGGGGGTGGGACTGAACATGGGTCACATGGGACTGCTTACAGGGCTGGAAATTTTAGGAGTTTACCACCAGAACCTAGGAACTGCAAAGGAGGTGGAACTGAACTCATGTGCCAAGGCAACTAATGGGGAGGGGGTGGGACTGACCTTGGATACTATGGGACTGCTGACAGGGCTAGAGAGTTTTAGGAGTGTGCCAAAAAGACCCCAGGGACTGGGGAGGGGGGTGGTACTGACCTTACATGCCAGGGGGGCTAATGGGGAGGAGATTGGGACTTACCGTGGGTTCCATGGGACTGTGGATTTGTTGGAGTGTGTCACAAGGCCCCAGGAACATAGAAGAGGAATGGGACTGAACTCATGTGCCAGGGGTCTAATGAGGAAAAGCCAGGACTGACTCTGGGTTCCATGGGACAGCAGATTTCTTGCAGTGTTGCACCAGGCCCCATGGACTGGGGATGTGGATGGGACTTACCTCATGTGACAGGGGGTTGATGGGGAGGGTTTGGGACTGCCCTTGGATCCCACAGGACTGCGAACAGGGCTGAAGAATTTTAGGAGTCTGCCACCAGGCAATGGGGAGATAGATGGGACTGACCTCACATGCCAGAGGGCTGATGGGAAGGGGGTGTTACTGACCTTAAGTCCCATGGGACTGCCTACATGGCTGGAGCATTTTAGGAGCGTGCCACAAGGCTCCAGGGACTGGGGAAGTAAATGGGACTGACGTCACATACCACTGGGTTGATGGGGAGGGGGTGGGACTGATCTTGGGTCAGGGGGCTACTGACAGGGTTGGAACATTGTAAAATGGTCTACCAAGCCCCAGGAACTGCTGACATGGATCTGGAGGGGGATGGGAATACTGCCTCCATTTTGCTTGCAATTCTGTGGGTGTCCATGCTTACCTCCATTTTGTTTACAAGCCAGTTGCTGCAGTCATGTGTGCCTCCATTTGGTTTGCAAGCCGATGGGTGTCCATGCGTGCCTCCATTTTGTTTGCAATCCAGTGCTTGTGTCCGTGCCTGCCTACATTTTGTTTGCAATTCAGTGATTGTGTCTGTGTCTGCCTCCATTTTGTTTTGCAATCTAGTGGGTTGCCCACATTATCATCTGTTCTCATCTGGTGGATTCAGTTATGTCATTACCTGGGTTTGCCAAGTCCCTGGTCAATCTTTCATGGGGCCCTGGTGGGTGTGCAAGTGACGTACTGCACACAACAGCTTGACTTGAGTTAATGGACCAGTGCCAGGGTTCTCGTCTGGTGGATTTAGTTACACCATCACCTGGGGTCTGCCAGGTCCCTGATCAGTCTTCATGGGACCCTGGTGGGTGTGCAATCTGTGTACTGCACTCACCTGCTAGACTGAGTCACTGTAGGCAAGCACCCATGTTCTGCTCTGATGGATTCAGTTACACTGTCACCTGGGGTGTGCCAGGTCCCAATCTCTCATGGGGTGCTGGTGTGTTTGCAAGTGGTGCACTGCACACACCGGCTTGAGTGAGTAACTGTCTGGTGGATTCAGTTATGCTGTCACATGGGGTCTGCCAGATGTACATATGTACATTTATTGGAGGTATTAGGTCTGTAATAAGCAATGTATATAGTGTGTATATTGTGGTGTTATAGTTGGGGTTTTAGTTAATTTTACTTAGTGTGCCTGGTATTTCTAGTTAGTATAGTGAATTTGTTGTACTATGAACTTCCTTTGTAGTGATGGTATGCAACCGTAGAACTTTTAGGATGATTGAGTCATAACTTTAGACATTAAACATAAAGTGGAAAAGAATAAAGGACTCCTATTGCCTGATTTTCTTTTTTCCACAATGTTTTCTGGGACTGCTTAAAGTTTTTGAATTTTTCTCTGTCCCGTTACATACGTTAATGAAACACTTTTTCACAGATTTCTAGAGTTTAATTGTTAAAGTGATCAAAAAAAGTTTTAAATATCATCTACTCTTATCCACAGTTATGTACACATGCATTTTAATCTCTGATTACCCAAGAAATGTTGGTGAGGGAAAACTTAGAAATTACTTTGCCCCGTAATTCTCTGCCACGCGTTAGATTGATGGTTATCACATTCTTTTGCATGCAAATATTTTGGTGTTGCTTAGTGAATTAACCAAATGAGTTAAAGTACTGCAAATTCATGTAGAGATTCAAAAATATTTATACATGACTTTTTTTCTAGTTAACATATTCTCTGTCCCTGTTATGTACGTTACCTGGTTACTATTTCCAAACATTAGGGACTGTACTCAGAAAACCACAAGTTATATTATCTTCCTGTTTACACTTTTAGTAAAGGACATTAAGGGTAAAGTATTGATAGTGAAAGAAGAAAGAAATGACAACATTTATTTTTCAACAGTCATGTCCCACATATGTCCCCCATTACTGTTGATAGACCCTTATTCAAATGGGTTTTGAATTCAAAAACAATATATATATACTAGAAGTAACCCACTACAGATTAATAGGGTTAAATGCGTTCATGTTTCTAGGAAAAATTATTATACACAAATAATTATTAATCGCTGGAATAACCTACCTTCAGAAATAGTCACCAGTAATAATAAAAAAATCTCTAAACATCGCCTTGACAAATTTATAATTAACAAACCAAATTTGGGGTACTATATTTGATAAGGTGCAGTTAAAGGCCTTACGGCCTCCTTTGCACCACATTACTTTAGAAACCTTAGAAACTGTCTGTACAGAGGGATAACAACTTCCTGTTTTCTACTGGTGATGCCTCTCCCTATACATCCTAGTATCCCCCCAGCCCTCCTTATTTTTTTTTTTTGAAATTTAAACTTTATTCATTTTAACAAACATAACACAGTATAACATGGTAAAAACATGGTACAACATACAGAGATAAGGATTAACAACCTCAAACCTCTACCCTTATCCTCACCCCTCCCACCCCCACCCCTGGAGGATGCCGCCACTAAAAGGAAGGAAAAGAAAGGGAAGCAAAGGAGATAAGGGAGGGAAGGAGGGGAAGAGAGAAGCATCCAAGGTGAGCCAAAACCCAAGGTCCTATCACCCGGAAAGGTACAAGGCGTAAAGTTTACCCCATTTTTTGTGAAACGCAGGCAAGTCATGCCTAATACTGGCAATCAATTTTTCAATTTTAAAACTATGTGACATTTCTGCCACCCATTCCTGATAGGTAATTTCGGATTGGTCAACCCAGTGACGGAGGACCAGCCTTTTAACAGCCATCGAAATAAGGGCCATGTGATATTTCCTTTCATTGACCTTAATAGAGGAGAAGATACCTAAGATACAAATCTCGGGCGTGAATAGGTTTTGTAGACCCAAAAGTGGACTTAGGTTATCTCGAATAAATTGCCACAAGGGAGCAACTTTGTCACAGGCCCAAAAAATGTGTAAGATATTTCCCTGGCCAGTACCACATCTGGTACAGTTAGGGAGTTAATTTTCCCAAACTTGACTAAGTTTACTGGGGTATAGTACATGTTATTAACTATATAGAACTGTATAAGCTTATTCCTATCTAAAGAAAAAAAAGTGTAGATCAGACCAAACCTGAGCCCAAGAATGGGGGGTACAGCCAAGCAGCTTATCCCAAACTTTGGAACCAGGCAAAGTGTCCGGAGTTTTGCTAAGAAGAAGGTGTGAGTAGAGATTAGCCACGGGATGGGGTTCATTGACTCGAGACTTAAGCAGCTCTATTAAAGGACATATATTAGATGTCTTTCTCACCAGACCAAAATAACTAACTATGAGGTGCCTCAGCTGAAATACTTTGAATATGGCCTGTGAAGGAATATGAAACTTGGACACCAGCTCGAGAGGAGCCAATAGAATCCAGAAGAAAGAGATCATCAACTACACAGTCTTCGAATTGCGGTAGCCAGGAGGGAGCAACCATTGTGCCCCTATCTTAACATTGGGGTTAAGAACTAGCGGTTGGGCAAAGTCTTTGGTATTTTGTATGTTTATCGAGGAGCAGAACTGGTTGAAAACCTTTATTGAGGTCCCGACTACTGACTCCGGATTGTAATGGGAAGAGATGAGAGGTTGCAGTAAAATGCAGAGTGGGGATCTATATTGTGGGCCTTCAGCAAATTGACCTCAAGTTGCAACCAAAAGGGCCGATAAGTATTTGGGGAAGGGGAGAGCCATTTGCCCATTTTTGACAGGTGGCTAGCCCAATAATAGAATTCGAAATTGGGCAAACGAAGACCACCCATGGTCTTGGGTAGACATAACTTGGAAAAAGCTCTCCTTGGCTGTTTATCTTTCCAGATAAACTTGGTAACTAAGGAATGTATTTTCTGGAAAAAGGTCTTAGGTAACCAGATATTAAGTAAATTTAAAGGGTAGAAAATACGTGGAAGTATGTTCATCTTAATTATATTTATACGGCTAGTTAGGGACAAGGGAAGGTGGTCCATCTGTTGAGGTCACCTTGGATCCAGTCTAGTAGATCATCTAGATTAAGTTCCTAGTTATTGAAATATAATGGGCTAGGTAGATGCCCAGATATTTAAGGTGATCGGTGCCCATTTCATTCCAAACTGGGCTACATCCGCATGAAATAAGGAGTTCAACGGAAAAATTTCGATTTAGTCAGATTCAGCTTATAATTGGAAACTTCTCCGAATTGGTTGATAATTTTTAGGACTTCCTGAATGGAGTGGACTGGATCTGATAAGTGTAACAGAATGTCGTCTGCAAACACTGACATAGTGAGTGCCTGATGGCCAACGACACAACCAGTGATGGCAGGCGAAGATCTAATACAAGCTAGTAAGGGCTCCAAATAAAGATTAAATAAGTAGGGTGAGAGGGGGCATCCTTGACGAGTACCGGAAAATAAAGGGAATCTAGAAGAGAACACCCCATTACAGTACACTCTTGCGGAGGGAGAGCTATACATCGCCTTGATCCACTGGATAAATTGCGTTGGGAAACCCATCGTATTCAAAGTGGCCCATAAAAATTCCCAGCTAACTCGATCGAATGCCTTTTCGGCATCTAAGGCTACAAGGGCCATGGGCGATTGAGAGTTTTGGGCTGTACAAAAAATGTGCGAAAGGGTTCTTAAGTGGTCAGATGCTGATCTCCCCTGGACAAAGCCTACCTGTTCTGCACTTAGGAGTGGTTGCCAAACCCGTTTAAGTCGTAAAGACAGAATTTTGGACAGGATCTTAATGTCATAGTTAAGTAACGAAATCGGTCTATAGTTGGCGGGATCTAGAGTTGATTTATTAGGTTTGGGTAATAGAATTATAACTGCTTCCAGAAGTGAGGGGTCTAAGGGCCCTAAAGTGAGAATATAATCAAACAGTTTAAGCAAAACAGGGGCGAGTTCACTACCGAAAGCTTTGTAGAAATTTGGGGAGAACCCGTCAGGACCAGGGGCTTTGTCCAGGGGGAGACCGTGAATAGCATCTGTAATTTCCTCCAGGGTAATGGGAGTAGTAAGAACCTCACACTGACTAGGTTGAAGCTTAGGCAGAGAGGTGTGCTCAAGGAAAGCCATTATACTGGGGAGTTTAGAGGGGGAGGTAGTAGAACCGTATAGGTTCCTGTAGAAGGATTCAAAAACCCCAGCTATGTCCCTCGGATTAGTTTTGATAGAGCCATCTTCCGCAAAGATCCCTGGGACTAGTCTTGAACTTTCGATTTCTTTTAGTTTAAGGGCCAGCAGTCTACCAGGTTTATCTCCCTGGTCCAGGTATTTCGATTTAGTTTTCAGAATGGAGTATTCCGTTTTCTCCCTAATTAAACCTTCATACTCATCTTTTAGCTTATAGAGATTTTTTAAATTATCTTGGGAGAACGAGGTCGAAAGTTTCTCCTCAGCTGACTTGATTTGTTTAGCTAGGAAATTGGTTCTTTCCAACCTTACTTTTTCCTTCTAGATGATTCTTTGATAAATTCACCCCTTAGAAAACATTTTAGGAACACCACACAAATCAAATCTGGAAACTGAATCTTGATTAACCTCTAGAAAAGATGAAATCAAGGTCTTGAAAAGCAAGACCAACCGATCATCTTTCAAGATCTGGTTATTAAGTTTCCAGATAGTGTCCCGCTGACTCAGAGGTCCTGGAGCAAGTTTAACCCAGGATATGGCATGGTCAGAAATGACTACTGGCTCAATATTAGTGGCGGAGACGTTAGCTAGAAGATTAGAGCTCACTAAAATGTAGTCCAAACGTGACCAAGAGTTGTGGGCTGGGGAATAGAAGGTATAGGATTTAGTGGAGGGGTTGAAGAGTCTCCACGGTCAACCAAACCCAGCAAAGAACAAAATTCTGTTAAAGCAAGCTGAGCCGGCGATGTATTTCGGGATCTTTATTACGACCGATCTAGGGTTGGACTTGGAGGATGTTCCAGTCCCCTCCCAACACAAAGTTAGATGGAAGGTAAGTGGTCAGTAGATCCGTCAAACCCATCAAGAATACGCATCTCCTCCCACTGGACCATAAATAGACCCTAGGACAACTTCAACACTGTAGAGCAGACCCCAAACAAAAACGTACCTGCCATTGATATCCTGAACGCTTTTCTTCAGCATAAAGGGGATATTACGTTTAATTAAGATAGCGACCCCCTTGCTGTTAGTGGATTGACCGGCCACAAAAACCTGTGAGAAGCCTTTAACTTTCAGTAATTTAGATTCCTGTACCGTGATATGGGTTTCTTGGAGGAAAAGAATCTCCACCTCCATTAAAGAACTATTCAAAAGAATTTGGCCCCTCTTGGACGCCTCCCTCAGCCCCCTCACATTCCAGGTGGCGAATTTAACATAATTTAGTGTCATTAACCCTAGAAAAAAGTGAGTACGAGAGAAGCAACCAGGAAAGACATCCACCAGGAAATCGGTTAGTGGCGGCAATCCCCCAAAAACCCATCAACCCCGACCCGCCTAAAATATGTGAACATAGTACTCCCACCAGATTCAGCACATAAAGGAATATGTAACCCATCAATCAAACTCCGAATCGGCATAAACTTAAGTCGGGTGACCATAACACTAGAGTAACATTTGCGATTTATAAACCCAAATCCTCCCTCCCCAAACCCCAATATAGAACCCTTATAACTATGTACAAATAACCTCAACAACAGGTAATGGAGTACAACATTTAGATTTGCCATAAGGATTGAAAACCTCCCCAACCATACCATGGCTTCTCCTTGGTGAATTAAACCAATACCAAAAGCTGTGTGCAGCCCCAAAATAAACAACTCAATTAACCAGGGACACTGACAATTCGACCATAAAAGGAGGAAAAGCCATGGCACACCTCCCTCGAAACAGTCGTGAGGCAGGATCAGACAGCAGTTTCACCTCCGGCCCCAAACAACTATAAACATCTATCCCAGCAGATTAACAGTGAAAACAGCAGGCGATTGGGAAGAGAAGGGGAAGATCTGCTGGAGTAATATTAGTAACACCCGTAACTAATCACTAGGCCGGCGTAAGCAAGACCGAGTATAAAATGGGCAGAAAAGGTGGAATTACCTTAAGGGGTGATCCTGGGGATGCAGTGGCCCAAAGGAGACTCTTCGTGAGGCACCGGCATTGAGTGGAGCTGAAAAGGAAGGAAGCGGAGGTCGGAATCAGCCGGGACGGACCTAAATGGTCCGAGAATTAATCCTTCCCCCCGGAAACAGCACCCAGCATTAGAGTTCCGGCACACCGCATTGATTCAGTACACAGAAGCCTCAGGGAGTCGGGCCTACGCGAGCCCTCTAGGGCCTCACGGCCACCATCGGATCCAACGCTCTACCCTCCCGATCAGGCGAGACCCCGTCAGGCCGTAAGACCAACCTTGGCAGGGATTCAAGCGTTAGGTGATTAGAGGTGAAATTAAGGACAGGAACCAGCAACAAAACTAAACCCCCATCAAACAGGTTGCAAAGGCTATAATTAATAACTACATCGGGTCCTTTGAACAGACTGGAGAGTCTCTTAGTGAGGTCAGCTCAGGCCTGATCGAGATCTTCGTCGATTGCCCCATACCATCCAGAGTGACCACTAATTTTGCTGGGTAGATCATCCAAACCGAATACCAGCGGCAATGAGTTTTTTGACTACTGGGTGATAGGCGGCCTTCTTTTTACGAACTTCATATGCTAGGTCCTGGGATATCCTCAGTTTAGTTTGGTTCCAGTGGAGAGAGTCGATTTCTTTAGCTTTGGCCAGGACATGTTGCCGCTCAAGGTAGTTCAGAAATTTAATTATGAGTGGGTGAGGAGGCAAATTCGGTGGTGGTCTGGGCTTCAGAGATCTATGGGCCCACTCTATATGGTAAGACTGATTGATCAGAGAGGAACCGATGACTTTATTCAAAAAATGTTGGGTGAACTTGACTACATCGTTGCCTTCTTCGGCTTCCGGGAGCCCCAGAATCAATATGTTATTTCGTCTGCTTCGTCCCTCTAGATCTTCCGTTTTAGCTTGGAGTCACTGGATTTGCTGTTTTAATTTAGTAATCTCTGGGTCAGTTTTGTTTTTCCAGCGGTCCAAAGATGTAACGCTAGCTTCCAGATCCCCTACTTGCCGCGATAGCTCGGAGAAGTCTTTTTGGATAGATTTAATTTCCATGGAAATCTCCTGCAAAGTATCTCTGAAGGGCAGGATTTCTTGCAAGAAGCAATCCTCAGTCAGCAGGTCAGTTGGAGTGGCCGAAGCTGCTTGTTTAGAGGGAGCTGAAGAGTTGATGTTCTTAGCTTTTTTGGAGGCCTTCTCAGGCGTCGTTGGTGTGTGTCTCTCACACTAGCTGACTTCATGTCAGCTTCCATCGCTGCAGCAGCCCTAAATCAGCTTCAAGCGCCCTAAAAATTAGCTTAGAGATACTGGATGGAGTCAGCAAGCCTTTAGGGTCGCTAAAATGAAGTTAGGTGTTGATTATTTAGAAAAAGAAGGTTGTTTTTGAAGGTGGAGGAAGGGAGCCAGATAGGGAGCTGCTCTCAGCCACTCTGCATCACGTGACTCCCCCCCCTCCAGCCCTCCTTATTGCCTTCTCACATTGCTTACCTACCTTAAGGTCATCTGATATGACTACCCCCAGGTCCCTTTCCATTTGTGTTGTTGTCAGTACCCCCCACATTGTAAACTCTTACCCTGGGTTTTTGTTTCCCAGGTATATTATTTGCACTTTTTGCATTGAATCTAAGTTGACATATTTTTGACCATTCCTCCAGTCTGGCCAAGTCCCTTCTCATCTTTGCTCCCCTTCTTGTGTATCAACCCTGTTGCAGATCTTTGTGTCATCTTCAAAGAATGCTTTTCCTTCCAGCCCATCTACAATGTCACCTATAAAGACATTAAAAAGGACTGGTCCCAATATTGAACCCTGTGGTATCCCACTAGTAACCCCCCTTTCTTCAGAGTGTACTCCATTTACTACTACTCCTTTGGGTCCTATTGTCTAGCCAGCTTGTTACCCAGGCTACCACCTTGGGACCCACTCCTAGGCTGGCTAACTTGTTTACTAATCTTTTGTGTGAGACTGTGGCAAATGGCTTGCTAATGCCCTCAATGCATAGCGGCCACTGTTAGTGACATTTAAAGCTTTTAAGAGACTGGGCCCCGAATAACGCAGTTATCACCTAGTTCCACATGTCCCATCAAGAAATTTAAGATCTAGTGGATGGGGTCTGCTTGCTGGTCTATTACTTTGGTTAACCAGTCAAAGAAATCTATTAGATTTGTCTGACATGACCTTCCTGCTGTGAATCCATGCTGCCTTGGGTTCTGTGACCCGCTGACCTCTAGGTACTCAACAATTCTTTCTTTCTTTCAGAAGTGATTGCATTATTTTCCCTATCAGTGAGGTCAAGCTAACAGGTCTGTAGTTTCCTGCCTCTGCCTTGCTCCCACATTAGTAAAGAGGAATCACATTCGCCATTTTCCAGTCCTCCGATACCACACCATCCTCCCATGATTTGTTAAAAAGGGTAGTCAGTGGTGTCCCTAGTTCTCTCCTTAGTTCTTTCAGAATTCTGGGGTGAATTGCATCAGGCCCCATTGCTTTGTCCACTTTGAGTTTTAGGAGTTCCTTCATGAACCTTTCTTCTGTGAATGGACTGGTACCAACCCTCCTGTCCAGAGTGCTTTTATTGTTTGGTTTAGGTACCTCCCCCTCTTCTTCTTTTGTGAATACTGAGCAAAAATATTTATTCAATATCCCTTCCTTTTCATAGTCACCCTCTGCCCATCCCCACCCTCCCCTCTGCCTTTTTAAACCTCACTATCCATCCCTTGGTCTTCCTTCGCTCCCTGATGTACCTATACAAGGTTTTATCCCCCTTCTTAACTGAGTTGGCTATCTTTTCCTCAGTTTGGGCCTTCACTATTCTGACTGTCTTCCCTGCTTCCTTCTGCTTTAACTGATATAGTAGGCAAGCATTAAGGATGCAATACTTGAAGCAACATCCCACTGTGTTAGACAGAAAAGCAAGAACAAAAGAAGGAGGAAACCACTTTGATTCTCAAAAACAGTAGCAGAAAAGGCCAGAGTCAAAAGGCTGGCCTTCAGGAAATATAAGGGAATGCAGCGGGATGAAGATAGGGAGGCATACTAAACTTCCCTAAGGGAAGCAGGGAGGGCAGTAAGGCAGGCAAAGGCCCAAACTGAGGAAACACTAACACAAACAGTAAAAGAAGGGGACAAGACTTTCTATAGAAACATTAGTGAAAGGAGAAAGTCCAGAGGGGGTATTGCTAAGATCAAAAGGGATAAGGGGGAGTGTGTGGAAGAGGACCAAGGAAAAGCATTTATCCTAAATAGATATTTCTGCTCAGTATTTACTGAGGAGAAGGTAGGGCAGGACCCACAGCTCAGCATCATGGACACAGGGGGGAGGGAGGTGTGCACTAGTCCCTTCACAAAAGAAAGGGTCCTACAAGAGCTCACTAAGCTGAGGGTGGGCAAGGCAATGTGACCTGATGGCATACATCCCAGGGTACTAAAAGAGCTAAGGGTGAAATCAGCAGAGTCATTAGCAGAACTGTTTAGTGACTCTCTGAGCACAGTAGAGGTCCCAGAAGACTGGAGAAGGACTCATTTGATCTTGCTCCACAAGAGTGATAGCAGGGAGGAGGTGGGGAACTATAGACCAGTAAGTCTTACCTCAGTAGTGTGCAAGATTGTGGAGGCACTTCTTAAGGAAAGGATAGTGCAACACCTGGAATCCATAAGACCACAGGATCCAAGGCAGCATGGGTTTACTACAGGAAGGTCCTGTCTAACTAATCTCATAGATTTCTTTGACTGGTTAACCAGAGTGGGGGACCAAGGGGGGTGCAGTTGATGTCACCTACCTTAACTTCAGCAAAGCATTCAATACTGCTTCATGTAGAAGATTGATTAATAAGCTGGGTAGGCTCAGGGTGGGTCAGAGGTTAGTCAACTGGATGTCAAACTGGTTGCCAGGCAGAAAACAGAGAGTGGTGGTAAATGGTATACAGTCAGAAGAGATGCAAGTCACAAGTGGGGTACCTCAGGGATCAATCCAGGCACCAGTCCTCTTCAATATCTTTATGAGTGACATTGCAGATGGACTGGAGGGTAAGGTTTGTCTGTTTGCAATGACACCAAGATCTGCAACAGAGTAGATGATCCAGATGGGGTGGGCAGAATGATCTGGATAAACTGGAAAATGGTTGGAAGAATGGTAAAGGGTTTAACTAAAGAAGTGCAAGATCATCCACATCAGGAAGAGAAACCCTGAAGCCACCTATAGATTGGGAGGGGAGTTGCTGGCAATCACAAGGGAAGAAAGAGACTTGGGCATCATCATTGCAGATGACCTGAAATCATCCAAGCAGACCACTAAAGCAGTAGGTAAGGCTAGAGGGATGTTGGGGTGTATTAGTAGGGGTATCACAAGTCATAAGAGGGAGGTAATAATCCCTCTTTACAGGACAGTGGTTAGGCTTCATCTGGAGTACTGAATGCAGTACTGGAGGCTGCACCTGCACAAGGAAATTAACAAAATGGAGGTAGTCCAGAGAAGGGCAATCAAAATGGTATAGGGACTGCATCAGAAAAGATATGAGGACAGATTAATGGAGCTCAATATGTATACCCTAGAACAAATCAATCAATCAATCAATCAAAATTTATTTATAAAGCGCTTTTCAGAAAATCAAAGCGCTAATACAAAACAGAGATAAAACATCAACACTAATAAATAAAAACATAAAACAATAAAATATTCATTAAATAGACTAATCAAATGCCAGCATAAATAGATAACTTTTCAGGGATCTCTTAAATGCTTCCACGGACGGGCACTCTCTAACCTGACAAGGTAGAGAATTCCACAGGGTCGGGGCCATAAAAGAAAAAGCCCTAGCCCCAGATGATTTATAACAGACCCTGGGAATCTCTAGCAATCCCTCGCCAGTGGAGCGGAGTGGGTGGAGAGGACGATAAGAACATAGGAGATCTTGCAGGTAGCTTGGTCCCTGGGACAAAGGAGGGAGAGAGGTGATATGATCGAAACATTCAAACATCTTAAGGGCATTAACAAGGTGAAAGAGTCTAACATGTTTCAATATAAGAAAAATAGCAGGGGAAGAGGACACAGCATGAGATTAGAGGGAGGCCTATTAAGGGGTAATGTGAGGAAGTTCTTTTTCACAGAAAAGGTGGTGGATGCATGGAGCAGCCTACCTCAGGAAGTGGTGGATATGAATACAGTACAGGGCTTCAAACAGGCATGGGATAGGCATAAGGGAGAAATACAGATGCGTATGGACAGATAGGCCATTGACAGAGTAAAGGCCTATGGCACATTCATAAGGTAGAAAAAATGGGCAGACTGGATGGGTCTTGCGGTCCTTAACTGCCTTCAACTTCTATGTTTCTATTTTTCCATGTTTCTCTGTCCTGCTCCTTCTGTGATTCCTTGTACTTTCTGAATGCTATCTGTTTCTCTCTAATCTTCCCTGCCACCTCGTTTGAGAACCATAGTGTTTTTTTACTTTTTTTTTTTTTGCTTCACACAAAGGCTTGTTACCTTTGTGATGGCAGTTTTGATTATTTCCCATTGTTCTTCCACTCCTCCTTCTTGTCCATTTGCTAGTGCATTCCTTAGGCACTCACCCATTTTGGCAAAGTCAGCCCTCCTAAAGTCCAGGACCTTTGCCTTTGTATGGCTTGACTGTACTGCTGTGTCTATTGTAAACCATACTGTTCGGTGGTCGCTAGTTCCCAGATGGCTACCCACTTCTAAATCTGTGATTTCTCTCCATCTCCATTTGAAAGTACCAGGTCTAAGATTGCTCCCTCGCAAGTGGGTTCCAATATTAGCTGTCTAAGGCATGTCCCATGCAGGGCATCGAGAATGACCCTGCTCTTGGATGTGGCTGCAGCAAAGGCACTCCAGTTGACATCTGGCATATTCAGGTCCCCCATCAACAATATTTCCCCTTTTTATGCCATTCTATGGATGCCTTTTTTCATTTCCTTGTCCATTTCCTCTCCCTGAGATGGAGGTCTGTATACAACCCCCATGTGGATTGTGGTGCCATTGCCTGTCTCCAAGTTGATCCACAGTGTCTCCTCTCCTCCCTGTTTACCCTTTTGTTCTGTTGCTTTGATTCCTTCCCTTATGTAGAGAGCTACTCCTCCTCTTTTACCCTCCTTGTCCCTCCTTTAGATAATGTACCCTGGTATGTTTACATCCCAGTCATGGTTCTGTGTGTACTATGTTTCTGTGACTGACACGATATCCAGATGTTCCTCTTCCATCCAGGCCACTAGTTCAGGAAGCTTGTTACCCAGACTAGGGGCATTGGTACTCATTATTCTCCATTTTTGATGGCTTTACCTCTTGTAGCCCCATCCCTGCCCTTATTAACTTTGCTTTCTCCATTTACCCCTGCCCTGCTCCCTAACCTTTCTGCCTTGGTGTTTACCTTGCTAACTGCCCTGGGGGGAGGCTGGGAATTCCCTGCTTCTTATCAGTGCCTCTCCCCTTGACTAGTTTAAAAGCTTGCCAATGAAGCATTTAAACCAATCACCCAGGAGACTGGTTTCTTTCCTGGAGAAATGCAGATCATCATGCCAGTTTATGCGGGTATCCCTCCAGGTGGAGCCCCAGTCCCCAATGAAGCCAAAACCCTGTGCTCTGCACCAGTTTTTCAACCATTCATTGAATCCCATGGCATGGAGTACCTCGCCTCACCATGCCATAGACAGACAGCACCTCTGAGAAGGATACTGTATGAGCTACTTGTCCAAGGCCCCTCCCCAACTCCACAAACTCCTCTTGCACTGCTCTAATCCCATGCCCAGCCAAGTCATTTGTCCCTAGGTGGACAATGATGTCCAGCTCCATCTCCCATGCAGCTGCTCCCGTGATCCTGAGAATTTGCTTCCTGTCCCTCCATGCCATGGCACTAGGCAGGCACCTGACTTCACTTTCCACTGCCCCCCCAGTTCTATCCCCCTAATAACTGAGTCCCCCACCAGGAGCTGCTTCCTTTCCCTGTGGTGTCCTGTGCCACCTTCCTGTGAGCCTCCTTGTGATGATTGCCAGCAACCTCCCTAGTGTCCACTGTGGGTGTCTCCACAGGGGAACCATGCTCCACCAGAATAGTGTATGGATTGTGGAGCAGTACAACTGAAGGGATGCACCTCTGTTCCACCACCCTCACCCTCCCTGAGCCCAATATTGTCCACCTGCTGCTTTTTCTTGGCAATCTCTGAGGCAGAGGTGGTAGCCCTTGTGTTCCCTGGGTGGGGGAGGTTCCTCTACTCCTGTTCAGTTTGGCCTGGAGACAGGTAACATCCTCCCTCAGAGCAGAGAGTTACCTGCAAACAAGGTAGCATCTCAGCCTCAGAAAGTCTCCCGAAGACTGCAGCTCCACAACCAGTGCATTGCACTACTCCCCATGTCTGTCTTCTTTCTTGTTTATCTTGTGTTAGTGTGTGTGTGTGTATATATATATATATATATATATATATATATATATATATATATACACACACACATATATAGTTAGTGTGTGTGCTTTTACCATCAATGCAGAGAGCTGTGCTGGTAAGGATATGACATTTGTATGCCCCTTGCTCTTTTGAGGAAATGATATCAGAACCCCTGGTATTAAGGAAATGACACCCATGGGGGGGTGAGGGGCAGGTGGTGTTGGGCCTAAGCTGTACCCTCTGGAAACAATCAGCTGCAAGTTCTGACCCACCACTATGATGAGTGTTGACCGTCCTTTCAGCGAGACAAGCTGTACAACAATTGAACAGAGAAAATACCAATTAAAACAAATGATCAGAGGAAAATCAAGCAGTTCAGCCCAACACAGGTAAGCCTCCCCTTCCCCTATACTACCTGGTGTTATGTGCTCTGAAAGCAATCAGAGGAACTCAGCTTCCCCCACCTGAGGCTCTGTCTGAGTTCAAATACACAAACTGCAGGCTTTGCTATGACAACCCCTTAGCCACCAGTAAATTATTTAAAAATATTTTGTTACAAACTGTCACAAAATACTAGTAGACAATCCAGCTACCCACAAGGGAAAACCAAATATGCAGTATTTCAATCCTTCTGAAGTTACTCGTAAGATAAGCAGTTTTGCAACCCCCTTCTTGATTAAAAACTAAATAAACAAACACAAAGCAATACCAAGTACAAAAGTTAAAGTAAGGTACACCTCCCTCAGATTTGAGCAAGAGTGAGATTTGGTGCAGATTTCTAGTCCAATATAGTGTCTCCCACACAGCTCTCAGTTGTTTCAAAGCGGCAACTTGTTCCAGCTTCAAGAAAAGGGGCCTTCTGTCTGAAACTATAACTGTGCTGATGCAGACTAAAGTCCTTTAGGAACAGAGCCAAGATCACATAACTTACTTTACTTGTAACATAGGACAAAATATGGATGTGACCTCCGGAGATAGCGGAAAGGATAGTGTCTTAACCAGTATGCTATAGGTTACTCAGCTTCAGTCAACATAGACAGCATTGTAATGGGTAATTCAATCTACAAAGGTGATGTAAGCCATTTGGTTAAGGTTCTCTGTTTTCTTTCAGATTGGTAAACTAAATCAAGAAAAACAAAACAATAGAGATGGCATTAAACAGCTAAATGCACATATAAAAGTTGTGGAGGTAAGTAGACTAAGCAAATGAAAGATGTTTTGCACTTTACAAATGATCACTTACACAGATACAAGTGTGTAGCAAGTACTAAATAAGATTATCAGGAATTGAGCTTGAAAAAAGTATCAAGACAGCTACATAGCTCAAAGGATCTCTTGCAGCTTCTATTCACTTGTTCAATTTAGGCTGCATTTACGTTATTAACCACAGGTTCTTCCTGGCCTAACTTTGAGTCTGGGATCCAGCACTTGCATAAAACCTTTGGCCCAAGATGCCATAAAGTCAAGAAAGTGCTGCAACTGTGCCAGGCCCTCTAAAATTAGACAGAAATGCATTCAAGGGGCTTTGGTGGAGCTACACCAAACTTTACGGTGGACTGATAGGACTTGCTGCAAGCCCTTTGTCTACCTTGTAAAATCAGGTTCATTGTAATAGCAAAATATACTGAAAAGGTTTATTCAGCTCCATGCTGGAATTCTGGTAATGTTATTACAATAAGAACTTGACATAGGCCCATGTTTAAATTAATACAGAATCAGATACTGTACACAGTATTTTGATAAAATACCATTAGATTATTCACCCCTTTACTGACCTGAAGTACCCAATATACTGGGATTCTGAAGAGCCACTATTTACCAAAAGGTAAATGTGGCATTAGATGGAAAACTATCATAACAACCTGGGAGCAGTGCATTGTGAGACCCTATTTTGAACCATTATGTTGAGTTGCCAACTACTCTATCTGTGTGGACAACCAAGATATAATATATGGTTAGAGCTTATTGTGGATAAAAAGCGATGGCTTTCCAAAAACTGTTGTAGGACAGTTCAAAGGTCAAGAAAAGTTGTTGTAGTATCGTTCTGATGTCACAACATTACTTCAACAACTTTTCCCCCTTGATCTGTTACCTGATTGGCTAAAGCAGCTCAGTGTTCAAAAAACAGGTTAAAATGGCAGCACCACTTAGTGAGCGGAGGGGCAAGTGGTTCACTAAAATAGTTTGGACACAAACTACCATTGTCAGCTCCGTGTGTCCAGACTATCAGTTTGGCACTTTTCTTCTTCTTTTTTTTAAATCACCGGTGCTTTCAAATATCAGGTTGGAAGAAGAGCGCACCGTAGTGAGGACCAAGATCATCGGAGAAAAGGAAGCAGAACGGGACTGCAGCAATGACAAAGAGCAAGCGGGTGTGTGAACACAAGATACGAAAGCTTGCAGTCAAATTAAACTTTAGACATTTTTGGGAACCATATACTATATAAAACTGTATATGTGTGACCAGCTACAACAAGACTTTGTTTTCCTCTTGGGGATGTGATGATGTCAAACGGACCTCTCGAGCTTCACTCTCGAGGTCTGTATGACATCATCACAACCCCTCGATGGAAACAAAGCCTTGTTGTGTATGATCATCCATACACTATTCTATACATGTTTCACACAGATAGCACAAGAATGGATAAGAGCAGGTCCTGGGAATTATTTATCATATTCTAGTTAAGTAGAATCACCAACAGTGGCAATCTGTTCCACACTACCATGTAATTTCCACAATTTATTTATTTATAACTTTGATAACCGGGTAGGTGCACTGATCTAAAGAACAGTTTTCAGGCATGATCCGGGCCATGAGATATGAGCTACAAGATACATGATAAACACAATAGAGACACTGAATACAAGGTACAGTAGGGTAAATAAGTACACCAGTAAATAATAATTGAATAATATAGATGAGTAATTAAATACACCAGTTGATGCAGTGATACAATCAACAAAAAGGAAGAGTAGGCAAGGTACAGAAACAGCAGTGGCAGAAACTAGCTAACCCACCCCACCTCAAATGCCCCAGAGCAATTTGACTACCTACTAAGAATAGGAAGAGAGAGAGAGAAGGAAGCTGGGCAGTGAGAGGATAAGATCACCGAGCAATTAGAGGAACTATCTAGAGAACAGTTACCGCTGTGTTTGGATGGTGCCAGGATTTGAGTTGTGTCTAAGAGTGAGATGGGTGTTAGAGGATCTGAGGGTGTGGGAAGCCCATTCCAAGGTGGGGCCACTACTGACAGGGCGTTTCCACCCATTCTGCTCAATGTTCGCAACACCTCAAGAGGAGGGACAGCAGAGGAGCAGAGGCACCTAGGCAATGTACAGAATTTATAGAAGTTAGAGAGAGGGGAAACAGTGCTGTTTCTTATGATGGTGTCCAAAAAGCAACCAAGGGTGAATTTAAAGCAGCCTTGTAGAGGGAGCCAGTTGAGAGAGTGGTAAAAATCACAGTGATGAGTGAAGTAGGGGGTGGACAGCACAAAGCGACAATCACTATTACAGGCAAATGACAGTCTAGTCCGGAGGGTAGTGGAGACTCAAGAGTACATGGGGGAACAGTAGTCCAGTATGGGTAGAAGGGTACCTCTAACTAAAGTCAGGTGAGCCTCTTTGGACAGGTAGAGTTTAATGTGGTAAGCAGCTCCAAGTTTCTGGTTGATCCTGCGAATAACAGTGTTGACATGGTCTGTGAAGGAAAGAGTGGGGTTGAGCGTAGCCTCTAGGTACTTAAAGGAGGACACATTGTCAGGGGTAGGGCCATCAGGCGAGAGGATTAGGAGAGAGCAGTTATCAGCGATGGATTTGGTTTTGAATGGTGTAGATGCAAACAGCATGACTTTGGGTTTTTTAGCATTAACCAGCAGCGGGTTAGAAGTGAACCATCTATGGGGAGCACTGTAGTTCTAGTAAGGACTGAGGATAACAGAGGAAGGGATTTGTAACTATGGAAGATGACGAGGTCATCTATGTATAGGAGAATGTTACATTTAAGGCAGAGGGGAGGGTGTTGACAAAGACAGAGAAGAGGGGAGCCCCAGGATGAACCATTAGGGCACTTCAGTGGTCACTGACAGTGGCGATGCAAACTGATTGGGAGTAGTTAGAGAGGTAGCACTGTAATCATTTAGTGGTCTCAATAGAACAGCCAATTGACTGCAGTTTAGAGATGAGAAGGAGGGCATGGTTAACCAGATAGAAGGCTTTAGATAGGGCTAAAAAGACAGCACCAATGTTACAGCCGTGATTCATGCTGGTGATGATGTGACTGATGAACAGAGCCAGAGCTGTAACAGTACTGTGATGCTTATGGGAGGCATGTTGCTGGGCGCGTAGGAGGTTATATTTATTGAGAGATTCAGATGGCTGGTGGCGGATGACCTTTTCAAGGAGTTTACTGAGGTGGAGAAAAATAGATATAGACCAATAGTTGTTGGGGGAGTAGGGGTACCCAGCTTTGATGATGGGAACCACCTTAACAGACTTCCAGGAGAGGGGCATGGAGGAGGTGGACAGAGCAAGACTGAATATGAAGGTACGTGGTCTTGAGATCTCTGTGTAGACTAGTTTTAGAAAACCCAGGAGGGCCATCAGCACCTGGGCTGCCCAGTTGGGTAATATAAAGGTGTCACTGGGGGAGATGGTCTTAAAATAGAAAGGTGGGATGGGGTGAAGAAAGGGGGTGCAGGAGGGGGCAAAGCTAGAGCTGGGACCTGAGGGTAGACTAGTAGATTGTGGTGAGGAAGTGGGTGAGGGAGGGGGAGGAGATACTGGGCCCAGAGTGAGGAGTGTTACTGGTAGGGAGTTTGCTGAGAAGGGCCGAAAGGTTGGTGAATTGAGAGTTGAGAACCTTGGCCACTTCTGAAGGATCGATCAGTAGACCAGAGGGGGGAATTTAGGTGTATGTTAGTGCTGTTTGTATGGGGATGCAGAAGGGAGCTTATGGAGTCCCAGAATTTCCTGGGATTGCCAAAGCTCTTCCTCTGTATCTTGAGGTGATAGTTCCATTTTAGGGATCTGATCATGTGTTTACATTGATTGTGCAGGTAGCAGTATTCATTCCACAGGAACGAGGAGGGGGTCAGTTTGTAGGCAGCCCATCTATGATCCCTCTCCTTCTTGAGTGTGAGAAGTTCAGTGGTTAACCAACTGTACACCCGCCTCGGACTCTCCTAGTGGTGATAGGAACTGTCGGTCCTGGAATATCTAGTAGAGCATTGATGAAGTAGGCAAACCGCAGTATTAACATCAGTAAGGGCATATACCCCCACAATTTAATGGCCTTAATGTCATAGAGGAGAAGGAAGGACTTGTCAAGCAGTTAAAGTTGCAAAATGTTGGGTACTTGGGGGGCCTTAGAGGACAAGATGGCATAGATTGGGAAGTTATCACTCAGGGAGTCAGATAGGATGCCTGCCTGGTGATTCTATTCTCTTTGTGGTAATGCCCAGTCAATCAGAGAGGGGAGAAGGTTAGAATGTTGAGTCGGGTAGGAAGGGTGATAATTTGGTCCAAGTTATGCACCTTTAGCATGTTTGCATATTCAGTTTCATGAGTGTCTTGGTCAGTTGAGGTTGAAGTCTCTGATAATTATGGTTTCCCTGGTAGGGGAGAGAGATCCATACCCAGTAAGCAAGTTTTCAAGTCCAGCTACACCCCCCCCTCCCCGCAGGGGGTTGTAACAACAACTCAGGAAAAGTTTCTTGGTCGATCCCAGTGTTATCTCAGTAATAAGCCAGTCACCAGGGGAAACATTGTCAGAGCAAAGGGTGGAGGAAGCAGAGAGAGGTCTTCTGACAAACATGGTAGCACTGCCTCACTTTTTCTTGCCGGGTCTGTCTTTGTACAGCAGGGTGTTACCAGCAAGTTAGAACAGGGAGTCAGAGTGCTGAGGCTTCAACCAGGTTTCTGTGAGGCAAAAGATGTGTGGGTTGTGGAGGGAAACCCAGGCCTCGAGGTCTGAGAATTTAGCAGGGAGACTACAAACATTCACGTAAGCATCAAGTCCAGGGGGAAGTGTCCAGATACCACTGGTAGATGTGGTAGGTGCATTTGCAGAACCCAGGTTGGGTTCAATGTCCCCTCCCAAGAGGAGCAGGGAGAGTAGAAGGAGTTGAGGGTACTGTGATCCAGGGTATAAGGGGGTGGAGAGGAAAAATAGGAAGAAGCCTAGCAGTTGGTTCTCAGAGTTAGAGAGAAAGGCAAGTGAGAGGGGACTGAACGAGGTTCTCTCCCACCTAAGCAGAAGGGGAAGGGAAATACATGGATGCAAAGCTTCTGCAAAGTGCAGAAGGTCACCTTGATCATGATATAGTACCTGGGCACAGCAGTCCATTATTAGAAGGGTGCCTAAGTGCAGCTGCCACAAAGAGAAGAAAAAGAGGCTTCACATTGTGAGAAAAGGCAGAATAGGATGCAGAAACTGACAAACACTGCCAACCTGGGGAAAGGGGGCAGCTAGTCTAGGAGCAGAGACAGTACAGCTGGGTTAGGGAGATGTTAGTTATAGAAGTAAAGACACGTGGGGAATGGGATTTATGTCGGGGGTGAGGGGGGGTACCAGAGACCAGGAGGGTACCAGCCATGGAGGGGTGAGGCAAGTAAGGAAATAGAGAGGTACAGTAGGTGGATGCAGAGGAGAAGATTTACTAACAGGTGCAGGGAAGCAGGCAATTGTGCTTAGCAGAGTGTAGTGGTAGAGCACTTCAAGTGGGGAACGAGTATTATAGGCAAATGAAAAAACAGAGACTTAGTAATTCACAACACTGAAGGGTCATGCAACTAGAAATTATCTATAAAGCTAAACCCATGAGTGGGGCAGTGCGAGGGGGGTCGGTAGGAAGCTGAGTGAAGCGCCAGCAGAAGCCTTTCCACACCTTCGGAGAGTTGGGCATTCCTAGACAAAGGGAAGGGCACAACAGTGTACATTAATGGCCACTACTGTACTTGCCAGTATATACCACCACAGAGGGTACTATTCCTGTTAGGGGTGTGCAGTCAATGAATATTATTTCCTGAATACCATGAATAATGCACTCTTCGTCATTCAGATCTCTGGTAGCTAACAGTAGCACTATTCATTCCAATTCAGGAAATGCTGCCTAAAAAAAGAGAAAGTAAACAGCCCCCACCCTCTAACCTAGCCCAGATCCTTTAAATATAAAATCCCTCTGTCCACCCACCCTCAGTTAACATCCAGATCCCCATTCCTTCCCCCCAGCATCCACGTTTTGATAAAATGTAAGTTTACTCCAACAGTGGGCAGCCAGCACAACCTGCCCGCCTTCACAGCTGGCTACAGATTTTCATCAGCACTTTATATTCAGTTATGGATAGTCACCCCCCCCCACACCCTGGTAGCGCCACTGTTGTAGAAGCACAACATTGAGGCACAACCAGGACCCCTCATAGCACCATGCTCAGGCAGATGCAAGAAGGGAAGAAAGTGACCGACACAGCCAGTCCTCCTCAGTCTACGGCTGGCCGCCTTCTTCTGAATGAACACACTCCCACACTGGCTTGCATAGTAAACCCAATGGATCACATAACCAGCTAGTTTTACTATGCAGGCAAGCAGATGAGTGTCTACATTCAGAAGGTGGCCTGCCGTGAACTGAGGAGGGCAGGCTGCGTCGATTGTCTTCTTCCCTTCTTGCATGTTGGTGTGGTGGGGGGGGATGCTACAAGGGTTCTGGCTGTGCCTATGAGTGCTGTGCTTCTCAAACAGTGGTGCTAGCATGGTGGGGGAGGGAGATTATCAATAACTGAATACAAAGCACTGATGGAATATGGAAACCTAGAAGATGATGGCAGATAAGGGCTGCATAGTTCATCCAGTCTGCCCTGTTTTGTTGCATTGCTTATACTGTAGACCCCTCCAGCTTTATGGCACTTTCTCTGCCACCCCTTTGCCTATCCCTTATAACTCCCTCATGCTTATTTGAGGCTTTTTTGACTCCCACCACTGTTTTGCCCCACAACCTCTGCTGGACGACGTTCCAGGCCTGCACCACCCTTTCTGTGAAGAAGTATTTCTCACGAAACCTACTCTCACCTACATATCATGGCCCTTTGTTCTGGATCACCATTTCCTCCGAAAAATACCTCCCAGTTCTACCTAATTTGGTTCCCAGTCAAGTGCGTGCTGACGAAATAGTGCGGTACAAAACTGCATGGACAAGACCAGCGGTGACCACCAGTGCATGGCAGTAAAAACCTAAGTTTCTGTGGAGGGGGGCAACCCGCAGCCTCCAAAACTATTATAATCAACTCCAAGGTGGGGAACAAGGGGGAGGGGTGCAAGTACCTGGATGGCGCAGTTATGTCTTGTGCTGGAAACTAGGCACTTTATGTGGTATAGTCCGCACAATTTTGTATCACACTATTTTGTTGGTGTGCACTTGACCAGATACCCCTTTTCACCCACATGAGGTATTTAAAGGTCTTGATCATATCTCCCTCTCCCTCCACTCCTCCAGGGTGTACATGTTTAATTCCTTTAGCCTCTCCATATAGGACATTTGATGTAGACCCAGTACCGTCCTTGGTAGCCCTCGTTGGATGGCCTCCATCCAGTCTATGTTTTTTCTGAGATGTGGCCTCCAAAACTGAACACAGTACACCAAGTGAGGTCTTACTAAACACCTATATAGTGGTAACAATCATTCTCCTCTTCTGCTGGTAGTACCCCTACCTATACATCCCTGCATCCCAGTAGCTCTATTGATCATGTTGGTCACTGCTAGTATCTCTCTCTCCCATTTTGTACTGCACCCCATGTTTCTGTGACCCAAGTGCATCATTTTGAACTTTTTAGCATTAAACCTTAGTTGCCAAACTTTGTTGTCCACTCCTCTCTAGAGTGTCCATCTTGTTGCATATCTTGGTGTCATCCAGAAAGAGGCAGACCTTCCTTTCCAGTTCCTCTGCTATGTCACTAATGAAGACATTAAAGAGGACTGGCTGCAGTACTGGCCCCTGTGGTACTGCACTGGTCACTCTCCCCCTCTTCAAAGTGAACTCCATTTACCACCACCCTGTGCCTCCTATCCCCTAACCAGTTTCTTACCCAGGTTACCACCTTATTGTCCAACCCCATGCCACCCAACTTGTTTACCAGCCTCCTACGTGGAATGGTGTCAAAGGCCTTGCTCAAGTCCAAGTAGGCCATGTCCACCACCCCACTTCCTTCCTGATTCAACACCCTGGTTACACTAAAAAAAAAAAATCTGTCAGATTTGTTTGACATGACCTCCACTCTGTAAATTCATGCTGCCTGGGGTTCTGCAGTCCATTGGATTCCAGGTGTTTCATGATTCTTTCCTTCAATAGTGTTTCTATCAGTTTCCTTACTACAGATGTAAGGCTGGTAGTCCTGTAATTTTCTGCCTTCTCCTCACTACCACTTTTGTGAAGTGGGACTACATCTGTACTTCTACCATCCTCTGGGACCATGCCAGTCTCCAGTGCACTGTAAACAAGTCTGCCAGGGGTGCAGCCAGAATCTCCCTGAGTTCCTTAACACCCTTTGATGCACCACATCTGGCCTCATGGCTTTGTCCACCCTCAGATTGGCAAGTGCTTTTCTGACCCTCTCCTCAGAAAAGAGACTGGTGTCCACCCCACCCCACCAATCTCTTAGTGCTTATTTGTGGTCTCTCTCCTTTCCCCTCAACTGTGAATACAGATCAGAAATATTTGTTTAAGATATTTGCCTTCTCTTAATCCTCCTCAGGATAGCCCCCTGCCTCCATTATTACCTGTGCAATCCTTCCCTTGGTCTTCCTTTCCTCTCTGATATACCTGAAAAATGTCTTGTCCCCCTTTGATACTGTTTGGACTATTCTTTCCTCAGCTTGTGCTTTTGTGTTTCTTACTGCCTTGCCTGCCTCTCTCCATTTGCCCAGATACACTTTTCTATCTTTCTGTCTTTGGGTTACCTTACCGTTGAATGTTTTTTGGCTTACCTTTTCTGCCACTTTCCTCAAGAGCCATAATGTTCTCTTCCTTCTTCTGCTTTTATTTAGTTGCCCGATGTACAAATTTGTAACCTTTATTATGCTATATTTTATTCTGGTCCATCCCCCCCTCCCAAATATCTCTCCTTGCCAGGTCTTTTAGGATGCATTCCCCCATATTTGTAAAGTCATCCCTTCTGAAATCCAGGACTCTCACCCTGTTGTTCTTATATTAAACTATACTGTACAGTGGTCACTGGTCCCTAGTTGACTCCCCACTCTGACATTTGCCACATTGTCCCCGTTCATAAGTACCAGGTCCAGTATTTCCTCACCCCAAGTGAGTTCACTGACCAGCTGCCTGAGGAATGCCCCCTGCAGCGAGTCCAAGATGTCTCTGCTCCTAGCTAATGCTGCAGTAGGTAGGCTCCACTCGACATCTGGCAGATTAAAGTCCCCCACCAGCACCACCTCCTATTGTGCCTATGTCTTTCAACATCTCAAGTCGGCAACTGGCTGTGGAGATGGGCAGGTTGTGCCAGCTGCCCATTGTTGGAGTAAAATGAAATGTTATCGAAACGTGGGTGCTGGGGGAGAAGGAGTTATCTGGCTGCTGAGTCTGGGGGATGAGAGCTTCTATATTTAAAGGATCTGGGCTAGTGAGGAGGGTGGAGGCTGTTTCTTGTCATTTTTTAAAAACCTGAATACTGAATATTTGGCTGAATAAATGAATACCTGATGCCTGAATACAGAATATTTGGCCGAATATTAGAAAAAGGTATTGGCACAGCCCAATTCCTGTTACAAAGCAAAATCTGTGCATGGCCAGTAATGCCACATGGATAGTAATCATTCACTGCGTTGTGTATTTCAAGAAATAGACCAGTGCTTGTAAAACTCAGTTTGATTTAAAATCTAAAACGGAGGAGAAGATCACTGCTGATGTACAGTTACTGAAGTTCAGAATGATGTTTTGTAGAGAAAAGGGCAGGGAATGAGGCAGTGGACTAGTGAGAGATTTTTAAAGGACTCCACATCTGACATTCTAGGTACCTGTGGCATGGTATCATGACCACTGGAGCTGAATCTGAACCACATATAGTTTTTCTTTTTAAATCATATCATCACCACCACAACCCTATCTTCCCATTCAGCAAAGGGTCCAGACTGTCCTCTTAATTTTTACTAACAGTTTCTAAGGACATACCTATTGCATTGGAACTCCTTTGGTTGGCTACAGCCTTTAGAGAACAAATGTTTCATTGTCAAAACATGGAAGCCAGAGTTGGCCCTGGGCCTTCATTTGGAGCCACGAAGTAGGTTTTCTCCCAGAAGTCTCTCCTGCAGGACTTCAGTATGAGCAGAATTCAAGCACATGCATGAGTGTCCTGCCACTGTCATGTGCACCCACCTCTGCTACTCAGCAGCTTAAATCAGCCAGCAGAAATCAGTCTTGTGCAAACTGAGGTCTTCATCCTCACATCGGAGGAAGAGGAGGAGGAGGAGGAGAGTGTCCTCCCAGATGCTGCTTCTTTCTCTGCTGCCCACTGAAAATGTCTTGGATTGGGGAAGCCATGCCAGGCTTTTAGCTTGGTTGTATAATAAGCCAGAACCACAGACTAGCCTCATATTCAATTTTAAAGGTTCCCTTTAGTCCACAATGCATTTTTGAGATGGGACGTGTCTAAACAAATGTGTGATCTTCACTGGCCTGTCAGCAGTGAGAAACACTTTGATTTCTGTGAATTTTCAGTATTTCATTACCGCCACATTCACCTGTTGTTTATGTGTTGTATTAGAAAAAGTTGCTGGAACAAGAACAAATAATACTGGAGGAGGAAGAAACGTTAAAAAAGGTAATATATAAGTTAATTCATACCTGTTCACATATTACTTTATGTATCGTTCTTGGAGAAGCGAGCACACTGTGCTAGATGGCTCATTTCCCAGTGCGCCTGGGGAAGGGAAAGGAGCAAACATTGGAGGGTACCTTATAAAACAGGGACAATTTAGTGCAGTGTTTGTATTAGTTGTTTGAAATGTGTGTCCTAGAAGAACATGCGGGGCTGCAAGCAGTGCATTTCCAGGTGTGTACAAGGGATCGGGTACACGAGAGAGGATGGTAACAAGTGCATAATAAGTTACAGTGAACTAAGTAGAAACAACATAACGGCACAGTAGAAGTGTACATTTTAGAAAGCAAACAGTTTTAAACATTATTTAAAAAGCAGCGTGGACAGTAATATATAGAACATTACAAGACTGTAAGGTGACTGCATCTCAGCAAATGATCAGTGTAATGTAACGTACCAGGGCAATAAACACACAGAGTGTTCAGTGCAAACAACCTTGAGAAAGACAGCATCAATGCAAAGAGGAGGCATGTAAAATGAATAATTACAGCTACAGGGAGTGAGGGTTAGTTCTCAAAGTTGCACCATCAGGCCTGATCCAGAGGAGGAATTCTGGGTTGGGGGGGCTGTCCCTATGTTTGGGAATTCTGTATGTAAATGCTGACTGATCAATAACTGTTTTGTATCTAGAATCGTTGGATTTAAATTAAGAAGAGTTTAATTCTGGGTCAGGTTTTATTCCAGGTCTTCATAGGAGACATGCAGAAGAACTGGAGAGGAAGGTATGCTTTTTGCAGATGGCAGCAAAATCTGTATTAGGGTAGCCACTCAGGAAGAGGTGGAGAAAATGTGCAGGAAAGAGTGGTCCAAGACATGGCAGTTAGGGTTCAATGCTAAGTGCAAAATCACGCACCTAGGGCATAGGAACCCCAGTGCTGAGTATAGGACAGGTGGGTACTGACAGTCACAAGAGAGAAAGTGATTTTAAGGTTATTTGTCAGAGGAGCAAGGTGACAGTGCAGTGTGACAAGGCTGTGGGCAAGGCAAGTGAGATGCTGAGGCACAGAAGGAGGGTATCTCCAGCAGGAGAAGGAGGTGCTGCTGCTATTATATCACCTCTGGTATGTCCTCATCTGGAGTACTGTGTCTGGTTTTGAAGACCACACATTAGAAAGGACATAGTCAAGGTGAAGGCTGTCCAGAGGAGGGCAACCAAAATGATGCAGGGTTTGCATGGGAATCCCTACGAGGAGAGGCTGAGAGATCTCAACATGTAGACCCTGGAAGAGAGAAGAGAGAGAGAGAGAGAGAGAGCGAGAGAGAGAGAGGTGACATCATTGAGACCCACAAGTGCCTCACAAGAGGGAGAACAGGGTACAGGTGAGAAGTCTCAATCTAATGAGGATGAGGGGGCATGCGATGAAGCTGGATGAGGGGGTGAGTTCAGGAGAGATGTAAGGAAATCTTTCTTCACTGAAAGGGTGGTAGGTGCCTGAAACAGACTACCAGCAAAAGTAGTGGAGGCTAAAATGATGCGGGGCTTCAAGCATGCATGGGATAAAAATAGGCGTATATTAGACAAGACACAGGGAGTGTGAAGGGTCGCTGGAGGCCAGATAAGGCCTGTAGAGGTGGAATAGGTAGGGAACACTTGGGCAGACTGAGGGACAAGTGATCGTTCCTTTTGACAAATTCTATGTTTCTAAATGCATTAACATTCCTTAGCGTATAAGAGTGGGTAAGAAGTGGACACAAATAGTCTGGGAATAGTTTTTGTTTTGCATCAGGCAAAAAGCACCCATAACTAACAGAGTCACACAAAACAGTCATGTAAAAAGACAAACTTGCCATTTATTTAAAGGGCACAGTGCAAGAGAAGCCAAGCACCACAACCATTATACAATACCATACAGTGCAGCACAGATGACTTCAGGGCTTCGACTCTTGAGGTTTTCCAGTATTTAAAGATTAGACAGATACCATTCATAAGTCTTCTCCCTTCTAGTGATGACCAGCCCAAGCTGCTATACACTGAGCAGTGATGGACTTATAATTGTGTGTGTTTTTTTTTCCACAACATTTTTTATCCCTGGTCCATCAGGGTTTTACCCTTTGCTTCTCCAAATCTCCATTTTGTGCTCTAACACTACTAATGGACCCCATGACTTCTCTTGGCTACCAACCCCACCCCCCACATATATTCCTGCAGTTAGTGGAACTTATTTTATTTTATTTATTACAAATTGGGTTTACAACCTTTGAGTCAGAGACTCATTTACAAAGGCACCTCGTCGCAGGGGGGCAGACATCAAGACAGTTATTACAGTGCAGACTAAAACAGAGGATAACATTACAGGTGCAGTAAAAGGAACATTTGTATGTTGCTTAGGTTGCATAGTGTTTCAAAATTGTGAGTTACACTCATGGATATAGTAGGTCCTCAGAGAAGACAGCAGGTTACATCCCTGTTTGGACCTAGTATGGAAGGAGTGGGTCTGGGGGAGGGAGAGGCTGTCCACTGAACGTTGTCAAACCAGGGGGCAAGATGGGCGGGAACCACAGACTACAACAGGGGGTTAGTTGCACCTACAACAGCGGGTATTAAAGATATGATTCTGAAGGGCTCTTTTGAAGGAGTCAATTTTTGAAAAGTTGGAGATGCAGCTAGGGAGGGAGTTGAACCAGGTGGGGGCTCGGTAGAGGAAGAATCTCTGGGCAAGAGAGGTCTTGGTTCTGGGCACCTTGAAAGTGGCCTTTACAGACCTTTGGGTGGTGACGGATGATGACGACTGCTGTAGGGAGGTGGAGACCCCGGGGGGGGGGGAGTCCTAGCAGTGATTTCTTAGCTAGAAGGCAGGTCTGGTAGAGCAGTTGCTCCTCAAAGTTGAGCAGATTGGTGGTAGTATAGTACTACTTCCTCATGATCTGGGTGGGGGAGACTCAACTGCTGCTGGTAGGCTACCGGTAAATGTGGAAGGAGGGTATCATCCTGTCACCTGTCAAATACTATTTTCCTGCCCTGTGTAAGTTCTACCTGCCTCCTATGTAATGGGGTCCCCTCGCTACGCTGGATCTTTCTGTGGTGGGGGTTATTGCATAGTAATCCATGACATCAAAGATGTGCCTCTCTCCCTTCAAATTAGTTACTGTAGCAGCTGACCTTGTGGCTCCAGACACCTCCAGCCCAGGGTTGGGAGACAGTCTCAGTCATGAGCTGAGGTTTCCCGTAAGGTACAACAACACACATTTGCCATTGCCACATGACCAAATTATAATCATGCTTTATTTATTTATTTATTTATGACTTTGTTAACCGGGTAGGTACACTGGTCCAATGGCCCGTTTACCGGCACAACACGGGCCAAAAGGCACAGGTACAGACATTATTACAGTGCAGGTGCAGACATATTTACAGTGCATGAAAACAACAGTAAACATAGCATTAACAGGACAAAATGGTCAGAGCAGGGTAGGGCTTACAATAAATAATAGCTGATTATATCAAAAGTTTCAGGAAGTACAGTAATAATTTGCATTCATTGCGCAAATAATAATACAAGCAGGCAGGAGCAACAACAACCTAAGGGAAATTAGAAGACGGCAACCCCCCAAATCCTTAGCCCATCCCTCAACATAGTAATAAGCCTGAACTAACCCACTGACCTAGCAAAGAACAGAAAGGAGTTAGGAAGACAGGTGAGGACAGATTGAAGTGGGAGATATCAGAAGGCTAGGGAAGGGGGGGTGCTACCTATGGAAGCAGCTGCAGGTGACATGAGCGAGGAGTCAGGTTTTAAGGTTCTGCTTGAAGGTATGATGTGTATTGGATGATCTAAGGGGTGCAGGAAACGTATTTCAGAGTGAGGGGTCTGCAACCAGTAGAGCACTGTCACCCTTTTGGTGGAGGTTCTTGGAATCACCACGGGTGGTACAACAGAGAACCAGAGACTCTTTGGTGAGATACGGTGCACACAAAGGGAAACAAGCATTTGTCAGTGCCAAAACTTTGCTGCATTACTAACTGAGAGCACAGTCATAAAGTGCCTCTTTTACCATACACATTGTAAAAAAATGTCCTTCATTTGATCCTCTTATTCATAATCCTTATTGCTATTTTTCATGAAAAACTGAGCACTCAGAGTGTTGCTCCATATGTTTTAAAATCAACCCAAAATCCTGAACATGCGCAAGACTGGCACCACTCTTGTGAATGCACAGGATCTTAGCTCAACCACTATTATGCTCTTGTGCAGGATTTTGGGTTATAGAGGATCTACTGAAGTAAATGTTTTCTACAATGTATATGGTAACAGTGACACTTTGTGACTGTGCGCTAGGGCTGACGCGCATTCTCGGCATTCCTTAACTTCCTGTCAGTGGGTGAATTAAACACGGACCGCTGTGGCTGCTGCTTTTTTATAAAATGTAAAACCAGGTAAAAAATATAACTTTTTAGATGCACAGTAGTGCTCTAGACTCATTGTGAGACAGGAGCATGCCAAGAGGCAGACTGCTGAGATCTGCTTGAAAACTTTCAGGGAATGCTGACAGTGTCCCTTTAACTTATCCATGGCTCATTGTTAGTTTCTGCACATGTGCAGAACCAGTAGCGCTACTGTGCATATGTAGAATCTGCTACACTCCACACATATTTCTTTTGTGACCGAACAGCCATCAGCTGTTTTGCAGCACTTTTTTTTGTTGTTTTCACACAGCCACTCGTACCAAGAAGTCTGCAACATGCAGGTGCGGCCAACATAAAAGGGAGGAAGCAGGGCCACTATGAATGGTAGTATCTGTGAGGCATCCAACAGTAAAATCAAACTGGCCTTGCACTGGGTGCCAACCGAGGGAGCTGTATACTGTAGGTTGCAGTGGTGAGTGGAATAGGGGGCAGACAGGGCGAATCGGCAGACACTATTGTAAACAGCCAAGAGTCTGGCCAGAAGGGTGGTAAAAACATGGGTATAGATAGGGGAGCAGTAGACCAGGCTAGGGATAGGTTGCCAAGAGCTATGGCCAGTTTTAAGAAGTTCCCCTTCTAATGCAACTGTTTTATAGTTTCACACTTTAATTAAAGTTACATTTTATACTGAAAAGCATTAAAAATTGAAAAGACAAGGTACATGTATTCTAATAACATCAGTTTTTTTCATCTGTTTACCACCTTAAGCAAATAGCCTACACATACTCTCAGTTCTGGAACTTCAGAGTAGTTTGATTCAATCCATGTACTGACTGTGTTCCCCTGAGCCTCAATTACCAATAATTTTAGGCTGCAGAATATCCTGACTGGGCCAGCAAGACATGGTACACAGTGCTGCTGGCCCTGCCACTCAGATACACCATGCTGAATGAAGTGCTAAGGGTTTTAAAGGTTTCCAAGAAACCAGCAACAAGAAAAGTATATTTCTTCAAGTGGAAGGGATCTCATACTGGTATGCCCCCAGAAAGACAATCCCAATGCAAGTATAGATGTCTACATTTCTGGATTACCTGATATACCTACAGTCTGTGGGTCAGAGACCTTGAGCCCCGAAAGTAAATCTGGCAGCTGTGTCAGCCTACATGTCAAAAAACAAAGACAGGTCCTTGGCATCAAAGCCTGTTTTCAAAGGCCTCCAGCCATCTGTGTCCCCTGTAAGGAACAAGTTCTCTCATGGGGCCTCAACATCTGTCTTGTCCTGTGGATGGAGGCTCCATTTGAGTTAGAACTCAGATGACTTAAAGTATTACATGCAAAACAGTTTTCCTTTTTTTTGCTCCTCCCTCACTCCACGGTCGGTCACTCCTTTGGGTCTCCTAGGACCACCACCAGCACTCTACCCCCTCCACCAGCCACCACCCCACATGTTAGCCCCTTGGGTAACACGACATAACCTTTCATTTGGATGGCCCCCCCGAGGAGGAAGGTGCCGGTGGTAGCTGGCCAGTGCAACTCATTGACCCAGGTCCTGCTGGGGTGGACTGGGCTTGTCCAGGATGTTGTGGTGGTGGGGGACCAGCAACTGTCCTCTGGTTGGCCAGGGAGCCATTTCCTGCCTTTCCTGGTTTCTCCCCATGGGAGCTCAATGTCTGGGACGCCAAGGCAAAACCTATGTCTGTCATGCTCCCCACTTGAGGGTCCTGATGTAGTGCCATGCCTCTGGCCTCCGCCATAGGTCAGCAGACACCTGATGTGTGCCCGCCCTCCCGGGAGATGGCAAGCTGTAGTGGGACACTCAAGATGTCTCCCCGGCAGGTTCTGACACCCAGGTCCATTCCTGAACCTGGGTCATCGGCACTGCAGGTGGAAATCCAACCGCTGCGCCGGCAGGCTGGCCAAAAACAGTTTTCCTGATAGTCCCGAATTCTGTCAGGAGGGTATAAGAAATGAAAGCCCTTTATACAGTTCCAGACTACATAATATTTCACAAAGATAATGTAGTCCTTAGAACCAGTAGGAAGTTCCTACCCAAGGTGGTGTCTGATTCCACTTAAATCAGTCAGTTACCCTTCTGTTCCCTACACTAAACATTCTAGTACAGATGAGCAAAAACTGCACTGTCGGGATATAAAAAGAGCCCTTGGTCACTACATGGACTGGACAAGGGATGTCAGGTCCCAGAGTACACAGCTTTTTGTTACCTATGAAGAGATTGCTAAGGCTAAGCCAGCAGCTAGGTGGACCTTCTCTATTTGGATATTTTTCTGCATACAGTTCAGTTATGAAAAAGCTGGCAAGATTCCCCCAGAGGCCTGTGAGTACATTCCACAAGGGCACACCACATTCACAAAGCGCTACTATCTGGACACACAATCCAGGAGGGAAGGCAGTGTTGGAACTGCTGTCTTGCAGAATCTTTTCCTAAACAGGTTCTTGACCCATCCTTCCAAGGTACTGCTAGTAAGTCTGCTATTTGTAAGACATCTCATGGATGGACTCCTGTTATCTGAAGAAAAATATCTCATCTTAGTAAATTTGTTTCTTTTCACGGATACAATAATTTTACATACTATGATCCTGCCTCCCTTCCTGAAAACAGGATCACACAAGAATCAGTTATTGTCTTATGGTTGCATGAGCACTGCTTATTGCAATTTCTTAACAATTTCAAAAACTGTGACAATTTCAGTCATAAATGTTTCCTCTGCTAGTATTTATTTTGGGTTTTTCAAATTTAGAAAAATCTAGAAAATGTTTTAGGAGCCATTTAGATTGTTTTAGTGGCCATCACTCTTTGGTTATGAAAACAAATCTGACATTAGAACAGCAGGGGAGCGTGACCACAGTGCTTAGTCTGCCTTTTATTCTAAATTCTGAAATTTGCATAAAGTTCTATCTCCGTGGCAGCAGCATACTCCTGCAGACTGATGCAATTTACAAGGTTCATTAGTGAATCCCTGAGAAGAAAGTTTACTACAGTGAGTAATGTTTTATTTTCAGCTGCTTACACAATAAATCTGCCATCTTTTGACATTGTGAGCAATGAAAATTGACAAGCACACCCCTTTTGTGATAGGATCACCATACTGTCAAAATTTGATGAAATTGGATTTAGCATGTGTAAAGTTACAGGGGGTTAAAAATGTAAACATTATCTCTTTTAAAAAGTAAAAACAGAAAAGGTAACAAAAATGTAAATCCTGAATCTCTGTGACTCATTACAGCCTGACACAAGAGCGCCTTTTGGCTTTTTGGGTACGAAAAGCTAAATGTGAAAAATCTAACATGTGTCCAATAATTTAGCAACAGGCATCCCTTGCAATAACAGGCACATGTGTGCCAAGAGGCAAGGGGTTTCACAGCCCCCTCCTCCCCATTCTTCATTGTTGAACTGGGTGTCCATCCCTGGTGCTAGCTGAACCCCTTAAAGGTGACCTGCAAACTAATCGTAGCAGCCAGCTCCCATCCCACATAACTTTCTATGGTGCTGCAAGAGTCCAGGGCTGCTATGATGATGATTTTTGAATAAAACTATTTAAAAAAGCGCCAAAACTTTTCGTGACATGAAAGTACCTGGCGGGTCCTGATAAGTAGGCGCAAGTTACTATGGGTATTCTACCCAGTTTGTGATGTAGCAAACACCACTGCTATGAAAGAACAGTGGCTGCAGTTTACTATTATTTATTTTATTGCTGTTATGCGGCTCTTGATGCCTAAAAGCATCCTGCAGCAAGGACCTGTCCAGGTGTTGCTGTGTGAATGATTGTAAGCATCAAGATCCATGTAGAAGCAATAAAATAAATAATAGTAAACCACAGCCACTGCTGTTCTTTCATAGCAGTGGTGTTTGCCACGTCACAAACTGGGTGGAATACCCATAGTAACTTGCACCCACTCAATCGGGACCCACCAGGCACTTCCATGTTCACCGAAAAGTTTCAACGCTTTTTTTAAATATTAGTTTTATTTGAAAAATCATCATCGTAGAAATCCTGGACTCCCGCAGCACTGTATAAAGGTATGTGGGATGGGAGCTGGCTGTTATGATTAGTTTGCAGGTCACCTTTAACACCTGAGGTCTGAAAAATCCAGCACTGGCAGCCCATCCTCAGTTTCACTAGTGTCTCTAGACCCATTCGAACCTCCATTGAAAAATTATGTGTGACACTGGGAGGCCACTCTGCTGTCACAACTGTGAAGGCACACCACTCACTCACTACAAGTATTTGCAGCATTGTGAACCCACCCTGGTTATGGCAACTGGGAAAGAACATCCCTTCCCTCTGGCAAATATTTGAAACACCCAGACTTTTTTCCTGATGTCGCCAATTTTTCTTTGGCACCCTCATTTGATATGCAACAGAAGAAGTCCATTTCCAGTGTTGCAGAAGACCACCCCTCCTAATCATTGATTTCAACACCAAAAGCCCATCCCAAATGCTGATAAACACACAATAAAAATAAATTAAGATTTTAACCCCTGCCTGTCCATCACATCCTTCCCCACCCTCACCAATTTCTTGAAGCACCCAAGCCCATTTCTAAACCCATTCACACAAAGACACACCCCTGACAGAGGCTGTTACAAACCCTTCACTCACTTCCTTGGGTGGCCATCATTTGTATTCCATTAATGTAAAACATGGATGCCGGCCTGTTCAGTAGCTAAGTGGTGTGGCTGTGCCGGTCAACACCTGATGGGGGTGGGGTATTCAGGGCCACTAGATACCAGGGGCTGCTTGACTCAGAAGGTAAGGGAGGGGTGCTCACTGGATGCTAAGGACTGTTTGGCAGAGTGATGGTTTTAGTGTTAGGGAGAAGATGCCAGGGACTACCTGACATAGGGACTGGGTGCAGGAGGAGGTGCCAGTGGATACCAATGACTGACACAAGATGAGGAGGGAAAAGGTGCCCTGTAAACTAGGGACTGCTTGGCATGGGGATGGGGTCAGGGAGAATATGCCATTGGAAGCCAGGGATGACTTCACATGTGGTGGTGAGAAGGGCTGTCTCTCTGAATGCAGGGACTACTTGGTACAGGGATAGGGTGAGGGGGTGCCACTGGATGCTGGAAACTATTTGACATAAAGTGGGGGTGAGAAGGTGAGAAAGGAGGATACACTAGATTCTAGGGACTACTTGGCACAAGCCTTGATGACAGAGAGGGTGCAACTGGATGCCGAGGACTGCTTAATGTGGGAGAGGGAGGGGAACCCCCGAATGCCAGACACTGGCATACGGACTAGATAATGGAGTGGGTGTCACTTTATGCCTTGGATTACTTAGCATGGGCCAGAGTGAAAGAGGGGGCACTACTGATTACTAGCAACTGCTTGGTATGGGATGGGGTAGTCTCAGGTAGTGCCACTGTACATCAGAGACTATTTGGCACAAAACATATTGGCAGTGAAACATTGTCACTTCAGCATAATGTGCATTTTTTGATAAAATATCCTTTTCAGAAAAGATGAAAATTAATTGCAAAAAAATACATTTGGTTTTAATTAAGGTGGAAGGACAAAGCCATAGAAGGAGTGTAGACTATTTACAAAGTGAAGGAGCACATACCTCACTCCCCAAAGGTGCACCAGTCAAACAGAAATCAATAAAAAAAAAAAAAACCTGGGCACACACCAGACACCACAGATAAAAAACAACTGTTATTAAATAACAAGCATGACAAACACAGCTAAGCTAACTCCCCCACATATGAACTCAGGACAATGAGTCTTCCTCAGGTGGCCACACAAGGAGGGACAGGTGACAATAAATCTGAACCTTCATGGCTGTGATGTTCTTCAGGGTTGGAATTATTGCTTGAAGCAGCATTGGCATTATTGTAACTTTTGCACACTCTCTCAAAGCATCAGTGGGTGCGTAAATCTCCATACATTCAAAGATAGTGCTAAAGGTGGAGTAACACCAACACTGCTTTCTTCAATCATTTAAACCTTGAAGAACACCACACCACCCTACACAATCCTGAATAATCTAGAGAATTTCAACCCTAGCACTGCATTGCACTATGTCTTGTGGCTTTGTGCTGCACACCAGCTGGTGCCTAATCATAGGTTTTTTGCAGTTCATACTGCTATAAGTGGTTCAGGAATATCGAGTGGTCAGTTAGGTGGGAGACAGCACTGAAAATGAGAAGAATGAAAAGGGAGAACAAGCACTTGTAAAGTGAGACAAGAAGGTTATTGACAACATGGAAACAGTCTAAGGCCCATGCTGAGGCCATATTAGAAGTGAGGCTGAAAGTGAATAAACTCCCTGGCAGCCCCTCTCTTGCTGCCAGTGTGCTTGCTCTATGGTGCTGAGCTGTGTGGCATTAGTCTGGCACCTGGTGACCCGTGTTCATTCCTTGAGCCCTGGACATCAGGAGCAAAGTCCAACAAAGAGGGGTTCAGAGTCTCCATCAGACACTTCTTTCCTACAGGGCGTGTGCTCCCTTAATTTTTTCTTATTTTTATCACTACACTGTTTCTCGCCACCGCTTGCTTCTATTTAGCCTGGACCGACCTATTCCCCCCAGCCCTGACACCTGGAATTACCAGGGCTTACCTTATGCCCAGCCTGGGAGCAGTGCCTGTGGAGGTTGGATGTCATCCTGCCACCAGGTAATTTTCTCCTCCATTTTACCCCAATTACCTGGGGCCCCAGGAGTAGAGGAATGCGGTAGAGGCGCACATGTGTACTATGGCCCCAGTTACAGCCCCTCCCACCCACCCGCTGGCCTAGTGCCTGTGCATCCTCTAGCCTGTATTGCACCCTGGCCTCCACCAGGAGGCAGACAAGAGCTGAGGGTTGCCACCTTCCTCCATGGAAAGGAGAGCTGCCTTTTTGGCCGTCATCCAGCTCCGCGCCTCTCCCCGGTGGTCTCCAAAGGCTTGTGCTTGTGCTTGTTCCCGAACTTGGGTCATCAGCACAACATGAGGTAAGGCATCCAGTGCCTCAGCCCTCAGTGCCACTGGGCCAGCATATAGTGGGTGCTCACTTTGATGGTGACTTCTGTAGGTGGCTTTGTGGAGGTGTTCCTAGCAGCATGGGAGACCACGCACTGCTGTGTAGCCCCTACCTAGGACACTGTGATGGTTGCATGCACTTGGCTTGTGTGGGGGGCCCTGACCATGGGAAAGAGTTGAGCTGGCCACCTTAGGTGACAACCTCCCTGGCAGTCCCTCTCCTGCTACCTTGCCCCCAAAGCAGGTTGGTCCCTCCACCTCCAGCTGTCACAGGCAGGAGAACTAAAATGCTTCCTTCCCAATCTTAGCAGGAGCAACCCCTAATAAGGATAAGTCAGCTTTTCCTGATGTTGGAGGTACTGGAGGCCTAGGAGAAGGGCCCAGCAGCACCGGGTGACTGTATCAGGCAGCACGGAGGTGCCTTGTGGAGAGCCTGAAAGACTGGGTTCCAGGAAAATAAGAACACAAAAAAGAGAAAAAGTGGATACAAATATTGTTGCTGGTGAGGATAGTCAGAAATGTGGGAAAATATATTTGCTCGAGGACCTCACAGAGAAAAGGAAGGTTGGAAATAAGTCAGTATCTCGCCCATTGGTACTGGTGGTTGCTCATTCTATGATATTGGAGACCTAGCTTTGCACTGCTATCTTGACTGGGGGCCTGGGCTGGTGGATTCTTGGATTTGCTGTGGAGAGGGAAGGTGCAGCCTGTGCTACTGCTTGAGCATATCTAAGGGCAGGTTGTAGGGATGTTGGGTTATGTGTCACAGTGACAACTTCAGGGAGCAAAAGGACTCTAAATGGGAAAATACAAATGGATTGGCATGGCAGCAGCAAGCCAGAGCTATCTGTATTGTAATGATCTGTCTTCCTCTCCAAGACCCATCAGGCTAGATTCATGTGAAGACAGATATCTTCTGCTGTGCTGGGGGGGGGGACTGGGGAGCAGTTGCTGAACTGGGCTCCTGGAGAAGGTTGTTAATTTTGGCAAGTTTACAAGGGACTGAGGAAGTGGTACCTGCATTGGTCTCCCTACGTGAGGTGTGGTGGTACTGGGATGGAAGCAGAGCCCTGGGCCAAGGTAAGTTGCCACCCACACATGGATGAACATAGATGATATAAAAAAGAAGAAGAAGCAAGTGGCAGTAGCAGTCTTAAGGAACCTGAAGAAAGGAGCCAGAGGGTAAAATGTAGACGAACATGACATAACTGTTAAGGTTGGGGCAGAGGTGGAGAGGTAGGATAGAAACAAAATGTTGTTAGTAAGGGAAGCAGCAGCACTGTTACATGCACTAATTCACCCCCATCATGTGTTATTGCTTCCATAAATCAGGTGCCACCCATTCTGTCCTCTTTGAACAAAGATGCCACTTGCAACAAAATATGCCAATTAGGGTGTTGCGTTTGGTGGGTTTCATTTTATTTAAAAACTGGTGACTAGAAGAGGCACACTGAACTAAGGCTCGTTTCCAGGTGCAAACCAGTTTGTAATGCAGAATTTTTGATTAGTTATGGAGTTAAAAGCAGCAAAATCGATAAGGTCATTGTGTGAGAAACTGTAAATTGAAGGACTGGATAGTTCAGAAAAACACTTGCTTCAGGTATCAAAAACTATTGTATTCAGAAATCCTGAAAATTCTGCAAAATAATGCAGTAATGTGTACTGATATGAAGCAGTATTAGTGAAAGTGAAACACAGAAATGCATTATGAATATTCTTAATGTACAATATAAGTATTCATATTTCCTTGTTTTGGTTTTCTAGATGAACGAAAAAGATAAAGAACTAACAAAATACGTTAGTGAACTTTCAATGAAAATGGAGGTAAGAATATTCTTAGTGAAGCTAACAATAGTAGGCATACATAAGAAACTAACTGGGAACTAAATATGTAGGACTCAATGTAGTTTTAGTTCGTATTATAAAATAGGCCATAAAAATACTGTAATCTCATTGGTTAGAAGTCACATGGCCACTGATTTACAACCACACACACCTCATCTGAACTATATATTTTTCTAGCAAATAAATGGCTATTTTAGAAGTGGGCAAAAACACACCAGGGCGTGAGGCCATAAGAGAATAGTTCACTTTTTGGTTCACTTTTTGGGTTGTTGTGGCACTCACATATCGTGTCTAACCACCACCAGCGGCATGCAGTATTCCCTGACGCGGAGTGAATGATCCCTTACACAGTGCAGTGACTTTGAATTGGGCTGTTTTACTACCACAAGTGGTGCATCAATACAAATACAAAGCCAGCTAAGCAGCTAAAGGCTAGAGCCCGGATATTCAAACTGCGCCAGGCTGTGGCGCAAGCCTGGGTGCAGGTCAACTTTATTGCACAAGGGTGTGGCCTGAGCGATTTTCAACGGAGCTGCGCTATGGTGCAGCAGCTTTGACTGTCGCACCCTGGCCACCCCCACTGTGCATGGCGCAGTGGCACTGCGCCAGTGCAAGTGGCCGGAGTGGAGCATGGAGATGTGCTAGCACAAGTACCATTGCGCCATGCAGCACCTACAATATTCAAAAGGGGACATGCAAATGGGGCCATAATTTATGCAAGGCACACATGGGGCCATTTGCATGTCATTATGGCTCCATTTGCATGCCATTAGCATGCAGGTGCGCCAGTCCCCGACGACGTGCGCCTGGTACCCTGCCAGGCAGTCAGGGACCAACGCCCCCTGCAGCCCGATCGCGGGCATTCATTTAAAAAAATAAGCCCCCATCCAATATCCCTGGTGGTCCAGTGGACCGCTATGTGCTCGATTGTGGGCATCGGTATTATAACCCCCGCCCATCCAATATCCCCGGTGGTGCAGTGGATTGCTATGTGCCCAATCGCTGGGATCAGTATGGTAACCCAACCCCCAGTCCAATATCTGGTGGTCCAGTGGACCATCGCTGTTCGATCTAGAGGCATCTGTAAATCGAAAATACCCTATTACCTGGTGGTCTAGTGTACCCCTCCCACCCTCCCACTGAGCCCCCTTTCGCCTCCTTGCGCCGGCGGGCAGCATTTCTGCCTGCCGCTCGCTGCCACCAACCGACAGCCAGTAGGCACACCCATTGGTTCATGGCGGAGCCATCCGGTAGTTTGCATAACATAGTCCAGATATGTGAATGAATTCATTCATATCTGACTGTGTTAGCGGTATGGTTGCACGCCCATTGGCTCACGCCAGAACCAATGGGTATGCAGCCCTACTGAGCTGTCAGTTGGTAGGCAGCGGGCGGCAGGCGGGTGGTGCTGCCGCCTCCGCCTGACGGGGAGTGGGGTGGCCCAGTGGGTGGTGGGGGGTACACTAGACCAATAGGAGTATTTTATTGATTTACAGATGCCCGTGATCGGGCACATAGCAGTCCACTGACCACCAGGGATATTGGACGGGATTAGCTACACGGATGCCCGCGATGGGGGTATGGGGCGCCGCCAGGTGCAGCAGGAACTCGGGTGACCACCCACAGGTGGCAGCTGCTGTGTTGCACCCTGCAATGCGGCAGCTCACCTGTGGGTGGCCATCATTTGTTCCTTTCTTTTGGCTTAACTTTGAGCAGGCACAGGTAGGGGTTGTGCATGCATGACTCTACACATCCCGGGCTGAATATCGGGCTGTACAGGTTACGCATGGGCACACCCCACCTGTGCCTGCATACATTACTGATGCGCTCCGGTGCATCGGGATTTGTGCGGCGCATTTTTCCCTTTTGAATATCGTGCCAGGGCGCATCAGTGGGTTGTGCATGACACAACACTGTAGCGCCATGCACAACCCTTTTGAATATCTGGGCCCTGGTGTATATCACTAAAGCTGACATCGAGATTTCTTACCCACATTTTTCCAAAATGTGGGAAGGCAAATGCTAGCCGTGCAGGACAAATATCTGGCAACCCCCAGGCCAGCGACTTCAATTCCTTGCAACCACATTTCTCTTGCAGAGGCCAGAGCCCCTCTTCCTGTGAAGGGGCTCCCAGTGAACTGACTTGCAGACCCATTCTCTTTAGCAAGGGGTTGGGGGCCCCTCCTTGTGGAGGGGGCTCGCATCAAACTGACCTTCAGACACATTATTTCTGTCTGGGGGCAAGAGCCCCCTCCCTGTGGAGGGGCTCACGCTGAACTGACTTGCAGGCCCATTCTCTTTAGCAAGGGATTGGGGGCCCCTCACTGTGGAGGGGCTCGCACCAAACTGACCTCCAGACACATTTTTTCTGGCCAGCGGCAAGAGACCCCTCCCTGACCAGGCTCATGCTAAACTGACTTGAGTTGAAAATTCTGTGGGGTTTGGGGAGCTTTTGGCAGCTCCTAACTGGCTGATTCAATTGTCTCTCCCAACAATGAATATTCATTAGACTTCCGCAATGCCTAATAAATTCCTCATTTAGGTGCCAAGGATTGTCCTTGCTTTTTCACCCACAAGTCTTGGCACAGTCCCAAAAGTCTCTGTAATAAATCCTGGCTTTTTAATTGACTGGTGCTAGGTCAAAGGCTACAAATATGGGTATGTTCAGATACAGTCCCCTTGCAGTCCATCAATGCCGCAACATTAAAGTCCTGGTGCAGCCAGAGGAACTACTTTTTATTTATGATAGCCACACACTTTAATAGCCCCTCCATTGCTCTATCAAGCGCTCATAATATTTAACATTTATTTGCAGTCCTTTTTCAGTTGCGGCTGCCGAATACTAGTGTCCCTAGGCAGCAGACAAGCTCCCCTATGAATATCAATGCATGGGCTCATTAATATTTATGAAGGGACCCAGCAACACACAGTGTGTTTGGCACTCTTTATTTTCAATGAAGAAAGACTTCTCTCCAGCCTTGCTTGGTCGCCGGTCCCCACTTGGCCTGTTAGTGGGACCGGGACCACTGGGAAGCCATTTATTTGACCACAGATGCTGTCAGAATGAGGGGTGCGCTTCTGTGCATGCCCGAGCTGTAGTGTCTGCCCAGCCTTGACGTGTTTGGGAGAAAAGACAGTGGCTCTGCAAGGCTCACCATGTCAATTATGGGCAAAAATAAATGCAGGGGCTGCCTGGAAACTGCAGGGGCACACCAGGGTGAGATGCATCAGGAGGCAATCAGGAGAAACGGGGGGTCAAGAAAGGTAAGCCCCATAGGGGGTTACATCTGTAACTATCCTTCCCCCTCCCAAAATAGCCATTTCTGAAGAGCAGGAATTTCAAGCATAAAATGTCATAAAGATTCATTCTAAAACTCCTTCAGACATTTATATTTACACAAAGTCATTTGTTATGTTTGATCCATGAGTAAATCTGACAATTTTTATGATGATGTCCTGGATTTTGATTCCTGCTTTTTGTAGTCCTTATCCTTAATTTGTATGTGAGTATTGAGAGATGTGTGTCAAATAATAAAAGAAAGGAATGTAATATCCTTTCATAGGACAGCTCATCCGAAAAACATCCTTAGTTAAGAAAATAGAAATGGCCCTGTTCAGTTTTGCCAAAGGTAGTGCACTGAACTAACATGCAGTTTCAAGTTTCAAGTTTATTGCAGGAAGACTCCTTTGAGCAAGCTCATTCACAAGGAGGTCCTGATGGTTTTACACAGACAATGAAACATTATATAGTAAGGTACCTTGGCTACCAAATATACAAAGTGCACACAAGGTTTGAATCAGGTATTACATTGCAAGGTACAACATTGTAAATATATGTACAGTTAAGAGACATTTTGAAAAAAGTGTACAGGCAATATGAGGTAAGGTTTAAAACTTTAACACTGTTTGATGCAATAGATAAGCCTAATGTGGTACGCAAATGATAAGAAGGATAGGATAATTAGGGTGAACAGGGATGGGGAAGGGATAAATTAGCAGGGGGCAATATATATGTAGGAGGCCTAGGGTAGGAAAGGGTATAGCAAAGGGTAATATGTAGATAGAGTGCCTAAGGAAGGAAAGGTATAGGAACAGATAGAAAACAAATCCTATAGTTTAGTTAGCCATGGAATACATTTTGCAAGCTAGAAGGTTTAAGATCTCAGTATGGCAAGGATCAATGGAGACAATAGTCAAGAAGCACACATAGGGATAGAGGAGGGGCTTAGTGGCAGTTAGTAAATATCTTTTATTTTAGATGCAATTCAGCTGTAGGGGACCTGGATTCCTGCTGTACACTTGACCCCTTACTTCAGGCTGGTAGAGTCTGGAACATATGTTGAAAGCATCTTATTCAGACTCCTGGGTAGGGAGAAGGGGCACCTCTTACAGCCAGTTGGGGTCATGGGCTTCACTGCTTTGATGACCTCTCCTAGAACTGGCCAAGCCTCACTTTAGGAAAAGGCAGTCAGAGATGTCTCTGCAGCTGTATGAGTAAAGTCAAGGGTGGTCTTTGCGAGGAAATAGGCAGGGCCAGGCACATGAGATGGCCACTGCCACACTACCCACCATAAAAGGGCCGTGCAATCAAAAGGAATCCATCAATGATGCCTTACAAAAACTTATCAATCCACAGGAATGTGCTGCTACAGGGACAGAATTTATGAGAATTTCAGAATCTGGAATACAAGTTCAAACTGCTCCATGGTTCTACGCGTCCTACTAGCTTAACACCAGATTTGTTTCTCCACCTGTTGAGAACAGTCTACCTATTGTCACCTCTAGCCTTTCAGTTACCTGTTTAGAATATCTTATCACAACCATTTATTGATTTAGTTTAAAAATTAGTTTGTTAAATACTCTGCATTAGTTAGGGTGTTTTAGTTTATCATTTTTGTGTTTTCTCCTGTTTATGATCAGTTCCCAGGAACTCGAGGCCATTTTATGCTGGCTTGCACTCAAGCACAAGCAACATCTTGCGGTAGTAGTACATTTCAGAGGTGTGTCAGTGTTGTGGCCTATACAGGGATGCTTTAGTGGGTGCGTTCCGCAGCCGCCACTCGGTGAACATCCTGGCAATGACAGAAAACTTCAAATAGAGCCAAAAACTTGAAAGAAATGTGCCCCTGCAATCACGAACAGTTTTGTCATTGCAATGGCATCTCCCCCCTCCTTGCAACCTTGTCGGGTCCTGCAGCTGAGCACTCTGTCCCCAGGCCTTGCTTCAGGAGCAAATGGTTGACTCCTGCTGCTGAGCACTCAGTGCCGAGCTTTGCTTCAGGAGTAAGGCGTTGTTTAGTGTGCCTTTCCTGGCAAAACACTTTAATAAATATGGCTGCTCCTGCCTCCCACCACACACCTCCCCAGAAAGCCAACACCGGGGTGCCCAATCTCCGTGTTGGCATGTATCCTTCCTCCATTAATGTGACATACTGAAGTCTACCCCATGTGCCAAAATCATGGTTTAATGTTTCTGACACTGGGATGCCCAGTCCCGGTGTCGGATGTGCTCCCCAGCCGAAACCCATCTATGCTATTTGCTGACATCAGGGTGCCCAATCCCCATGTCAGCATGTACTCCCTCCACCACACACACTGTTGTGGCACACTGGGAGACCACCCCAGTATGCCTAAATGCCTTTAATTTTTCCCCCTCTAAAATAAAGAAAACGGTCCCTTGAAATGTTTTTATTTTTTTTAATCTGTAAATAGAAAATGGTCCATCATTGTGTCCCCCCCCATCCCAACCCTCCCTCTGAGCACCCACCTTCCCACACCACCCCCTTACCCCATACTTACCTCTGGAGATCAGGAGCAGTGATCTTCTCTGGACCGGGACTAGTCTGCACTCTTCAAACCAAACTGTGAAGTGAGGAACCCGGTAAGCACTGTATAATGGGAATCAGTGGTGGGGTTTCAACTTAGGTTGATATCTCAGCAATTTTTAGGAATTTTGGCCAAAATTTTCAGCATGGGGTTCTTGGGACCTCACCTCATCAACTTGTCACTGTCATTTCACTGTCACTGTGCGGAATGACCTTTTGGGACTGATTAACAAAGCAACAGTGCCTCTGTTCATGAGGTAGGGTCCCAAAAAGCCCATGTTAAAAATCTGGTGACGACTTTTAAAAAATGACCACGTTATGGGTATGCATTGCGCATTATGTTTGCATGCTTATAGCTTCCCCAATTTTTTATATTTTCACTCCAAATTTTCAACACTGGCATTTTTTCATACCTCCTCATGAACAATATAGCTGTAGTTTTTCACATCCTGCCCAAACCATGTTTTCGCACCTGTGGCGCAGAATGGTGCGGTTGCTGTGGGGAATCAACATTTGGGCCAGATTAACACAATCACAGTGTCAGTGTTCATGAGGGGAGATCCCAAAATGCCCATGTTGAAAATTTGGTGGAAAAATTCCAAAAAATGATTGCGTTACTGGCATGCATTGTTCAGTTTCTATGCACGCCCTTAACTTCAATTTGTCATATTTTCACTCCATATTTTTAACATTGCCATTTTTTCACACCTCCTCATGAATGGTACAGCTGTCATTTTTCACATCCTGCCAAAAATGTGTTTCTGCACCTGTGGCACTGACTGGCGCAGTCGCTGTGCAAAATCACCTTTCAGGATTGAGTACAGAAAATGACAGTGACACTGTTCATGAGGTGGGGTCCCAAAAAGCCCATGTTGAAAATCTGGAGTGAAAATACCAACAAATGCCCGGGGTGTTAAGGTTTCCAACCGTAACTCCCCACCCTGTAGAGACTGACAGGTGTGGGGTGTGTGACTTGGGTTCTTCAGCAGTAATGCTCATGGCATTCCATCCCCACCCCCCACCCTGCAGCCACTGATAGGCCTCCAGGTGTGCCTTGGTGTCTTCAGCCCTAACGTTCACCCCATCCTCCTTTACTGCACCCATCTCAGCTTATTTCCTTATGAAATGGGGTGAGCGTAAGGGCTGAAGACCCCAAAGCACACCGCTACACCTGTCAGTGTTTGCAGGGTGGGGCTAGGTGGAATGGCATAAGTGTTATGGCTGATGGCCCAAAGGCACACAACGCCTTCAGTCTCTCAGTGTGGGGTGGGGTTGACGTTATTTCAATACTTCACTGCCATTCCTATTATACATCCTCTAACTCCTGCACTACCAATGCCAATGCCAGCAAGACAACATTCTGAATTGACAAATGCTTGTTTAGCATGTTTCTGGCTTATGACCCAAACCAATTCTGAGTAAAAAAAAAGAAAAAGAAAAGCTACATCACTGTCAGCTCACTGCTTTAAATGCAGTTTGAGGAATTTTTTATTAAAATTTATATTTTTCTGCTTTTTTTTATGTCTGGGAACTAAATATTTAAATATCAGGTCCCATCAGTGCTTGACATGACTATTAGGCCTAAAAATAAAACATGGCCCACAGGTTTTAAAAATTGTGCCTCTTGTTTCCAACTCTTGGCAAAGGCAGTCTGCACAAGCTTTGTTTTCAATGCCTGGGGCCAGATCACGATTTTACAAATTGTGAACTCTGCAAAAAGTTTTGCCACAAAACCCAAAGAAAAGGGCTAGAAAAAGAGAAGTGTTTATGGCTTCTCAGTTTGCGTCTGTATCACCAGACCACATAAAGGCTCAAAGGGAGCTCACAGTGAAGGTGGACAGCAAGCATCAGAGGGTTCTTCAGTCTCTGCCACTGAAAAGGATTCCAGGAAACTAAATATCATAGCCAATAAACTGTAAAAACAGCTTCTCTGTTTCTAAGACAGGCAGCTTCTTTGGCCTACAGCTCAGTATCACAAAGTATGCAGTGCTGACTCCAAGTGATGAAGTAGCTGATGAAGTGATGCGAGACCTGGCATCAATAGTAACGTCTGTCATGCATGCCAATAAATACCAGGTTCACAGAGCTGCAAATACTATTGACTCATCAGAGTCCTGGCTCATGCAGTGACTCTCAAAAGAGGTTGTTTGGTTAAGGGCCACAATCCTTACTAAGGACACTAGGCAAAAGCCATTGACTTCTACTTTGAGGGAACTCCTAACTTGGTGACAAAACAGAGGCATTCATTTATTCATGTGTTTTATTTATTTATTAAATCTAGGATTTCAACACCTTTGAGAAATAAACTTTTACAAGGGTTCCACATCACTAGATTTAAGCACCGGTATCGAGGTAAAACAGAATAGCACATTTTAACAAACTTTTCATGAGCACCTTGTTACAATTCAACTGGACTTAACATTAAATGTTTGGTCTACAGCAAAGCACTCTGATTTAAAGACAGGAGATACACAGATGAACAGACTATGAGAATCAGCCTAATAGGACGTGTCAAGACTGGCAAATAGATAAAAGGTAGTGGGTGGGAAACGGTAGAGAAAGTGCAACAGGGATGGTGAAAGTGAAGAGGGGTGAGGAGGCAAAACGGGGGAATAGGCATTAGGAGTGGAGGAAAAGGGAGGTTAAGATTAAGGTGAGGGGGTCAAGGCTCCCTGGCTAGGGCAGGTTTAAAGTGCTTGAAGAATGCAGCATGGGGTAATAGTGATGGCCAGGAGAAATGGTCACAACTGCTGTTTGCTGAGAGGTGTTACAAGAGCTTGTGTTTGAACTGACCCAGTTTTGTTTCAGTGTAGATGTCTCTGTGAAGTGAGTTAAACCAGCGAGGTGCTCTATATGCAAACATGCTTTGCCCTTGAGTTGTCTAGCATCATGGGACCAGGAAGAGCTGATTTTCTAAGCCTCGTGTATGGTGCAGGTTACAAAAGAAGCTTAGCAGCTTTTGAACCCCTAGCGGTGTGAGTCCAAGACTTTTTTTTTTTCAGCAGACTGGTTTGGTACTTGATCTGCTCTTTTAACTGCAGCCAGCCTGTCTGCGCATAGTGGTCACACGTATGCATGAGATGAGCTGCTCCTGTGATTAGTCTGCAGGCTATATTGAGCACTATGGAGATCCCTCAGAGGGATGTATCAGTGGCTGAGCCATAGATGACCAGCCCATAGTCAACAATAGAAATGATCGAGCTGTATACTGCATATATGAAAAAAGTGGATGAGTATAGAGTCACTTAGAAAAACTCTGCTGAGAAAGAAAAGGCCTACATTTCCTACAGGCCTTATGGACAGGAAGGCAGGGGCAGAAGTTATATCATGGACTGTATATTGGCTAGAAGTATCAGCCACAATGAGGGTATTATAGGGGTAGAGACAGAACAGGCTCATGGCATGCTGCAACTACAGCCCTAAGTCACAGCTAAAACAGAACCCCTGACAATTTTCCAAGGTCTCCAGTCAGCCATTGCCAGTGGGAGGAAGGCTGACCCACTACTTCCAGGAATGGGAGGGAATGGAAAAAAATGACTTTAGGCAGGTGGGTCCTGGAGGTAGTAAGTCAGTGGTTGTCCCAGCAATTTTATAGGTTTCCAGAACTGCAGGGACCAAAAAACTTTCTATCTCATTTACTAACAGAAACAATTCTGTTAGAACTGGAAGTAAAGAAGTTATTGCATGCACAGGTGCTACGAAAGTTCCCTTAGATCTCTGTGGGGCAAGGGCCTCTTCTAAAGATGCTTATCAATCCAAAAGAAAAGGCACAGGTAATACTATCTCTACATCTAGGAGGTTTGTTAGGGTCACTGGATCTGAAGGATGTATACAGATTGGCTAGGGTTACTGGATCTGCAGGATGCTTCCTTCCACATCCAAGTCACACCCAGCCACAGGAAGTGTCTTAGGTTTGGGCTGGAAATTGCCAATATCAGTTTATAGTCCTACCATTTGCCCTCACCTCAGCATTAAGGGTGCTTAGAAAGTGCCTAGCTGTGGTGGCAGCCCACCTAAGCAGGCAAGGTGGGTGGTTTTCCCTTACCTAGACAACTGGTTAGTCTCAGGGAAGATAAAACAGAAGACAATGTGTTATATACAGCTGGTAAGAAGCACTTTGGAACCCTGGGATTCCTAATAAACATGCAGAAACCCTAAACATAACCAGTACAGATAATGAACTTCATCAGAGCAGGATTGGATGCCCTGCAGGGAAAGGCTGTTCTACCACAGAACAGGGTAACAAATCTATTTGCCAGTGCAGAATTATTCACCCTAGGCCTGCCAACACCTGAAGACTTTCTGCAGCTGATAGGCCACATGGCTTCATACACAGTTGTGATGCCATGGCCAGATTTTCAATCAGGAACGTAAAAAGGATACTCAACTAGTGCCAGTTATAAAAATCACTGGAATTGTGAAATGAGTTAAGCAGCCTCTGAGAGGGCATTCCCTTCCTCTAGCAACCCCCCATGAAGTTCCTACAACAGACGCTTCACTCTTGAGGTGGGATGCCCACCTAGAGTTCCTCACAGCAAGTGGCATCTGGAGCCCTCAGTAGATGCAGGAGCATATAAAACCTCTTCAACCTCAGAGCAGTACTGCTGGCAATTCATTCCTTCTCCTCCCAGTTGCAGGGTCGGTCAGACCAAATATGGACAGCCAATATAATACTAAAATAATGTACCACATAAACAAGATCCTCAGAACTGCACAGAAGCTATAAGGATCTGGGACCTAGCTTACTGCCTGGACACAAATGTTTCTACAGTACATCTGCTAGGGCAAGACGATGTGCTGGCAGACTTCCTAAGCAGAATCAACCAGAGAAACCACAAGTAGGCTTTGAACCAGCAAGTGCTGGCCTTAGTCTTCAGAAGATGAGATACTCCAGGAATAGGCCCATTTGCCTCTCGGGAGAACAATCAGCTTCCAAAGTTTTGCTATAGGCCACCAGTCAGGGGCACAGTCCAAAAGGACACCATAACCCTGGCTTTGACAGGGAAGTTACTGTATGCTGTCCCACAATTTCCCCTCATACAGGTGCTCATGAAGCTCAGGGGTGAACCTGCAATACTGATCCTGATATTTCCAGACTGTGCCAGGCAGGCGTGGCACTCATAGTCTGTTTTAAAACATTTTTTTAAAGGCTTCAATCATCTGCAACATCCTGTGAGAGAACCAGTTCCCAATAGGACTTGCGTATGTGTCTTGCGCAGCTAATGGAATCCCCCTTTGAGCTTATGGCTACAGCAGACTTAAAATAAGTCACCCAGAAAACAGTTTATATGTTGCTTGCACGCATGTGCAAGAAACATAGTGCCATCATCGGAGATTTCGGAGGTGTGTCACCTCCTCCTCCAATTCAGTCAATGTGCTGGCAGGCAGCCTGTAAGCCAATGCATTTTGGAGCTGTCTGTGCCACGCTCAAAATGCAGTGAACACTCTGATGAAAGGGGAGCTATGCTTGAGTGAGCAGCGATAAGATATCGCCTGCCCGCGCGCAGCCCTCCCCCACACACACACAGGCGCCGCACCCGCGCAGGCGCAGCGCGCCCCTCCCCATGCACTGTATACGACGGGGTGCCCAATCCCATCAGCTGTGCTGCATTCCCTGCCTCCCCACCAAAGGCTTCAAGAATGCCACGCTGGTGCCCACCCCAGCGTGGCAACTAATCATATAGCCGACGGGGTGCCCAATCCCTGTCGGGCTTGCACTGTCCTCTCCCCGAAAGAGTGCCACGCTGGGAGCCCACCCCAGCGTGGCAAACTATTCTTCCGATGGGGGTGCCAACTCGCCGCTGAACACCCCCCCCAGCCTTGTGCCACGCTGGGAGCCCACCCCAGCGTGGCAAATGTCTCACGTAGTCTTTTGTTTAAGTTTAACCTGTAAAGAAAACGTTCTGCCAAGCGCTGCCTCCCAACCCTCCCACAAACCACACCCACCCACTGTGCACCCAGCTCCCACACCCCCCTCATCCCATACTTATCTCGGACTCTGGTGCGACGATCTTCGGTGGACCGGGAACACGTCTGCACTCTTCAAAGCCGACCGCGAACTGAGGAAATGCCGGTAAGCTGTATAATGGGCTAGATAGGGGGGTTTCAACTTTGTTGCATATCTCAGGCATTTTGGGAATTTTTGCACCAAATTTTCAACATGGGGTTTTTGGGACCCCTTCTCATGAATGATGTCACTGTCATGGCATTATTCGCTCGAGGTGATTTCATACAGTGACCGCGAAATCACCCTTAAGGTCCAATAAAGCCATGACAGTGACATCATTCATGAGAAGGGGTCCCAAAAACCCCATATTGAAAATTTGGTGCCCAAATTCCAAGAAATGACTGTTTTACGAGCATGTGTTGCGCAGTTCCTACGCAGGCTCGTAAGTTCGTGAATTTCAATATTTTCACTCCAGATTTTCAACATTGCCATTTTACCACACCTTCTTATGAGTAGTACAGCTGTCATTTTTCACATCTCACCCAAAATGTGTTTCTGCCCATGTAGCGTAGAATGGCGCAGTTGGTGTGCGAAATCAATGTACAGGACAAATTAAGAAAATCACAGTGACACTATTCATGAGCAGAGGTCTTAAAATGGCTATGTTGAAAATTTGGTGAAAAAATTCCTAAAAATGACTGTTTTACGAGCGTGCGTTGCGCAGTTTCTACGGACGCTCGTAAGGTCGCGAATTTTCAATATTTTCACTCCAGATTTCCAACATTGCCATTTTATCACACCTTCTTGTGAGTAGTACAGCTGCCATTTTTCACATCTCACCCAAAACGTGTTTCTGCCCATGTAGCGCACAATGGCGCAGTCGGTGTGTGAGATCAATGTATGGGACAAATTAAGAAAATCACAGTGACACTGTTCATGAGCTCAGGTGTTAAAATGGCTATATTGAAAATTTGGTGAAAAAATTCCAAAAAATGACTGTTTTACGAGCGTGCGTTGTACAGTTCCTATGCACGCTCGTAATTTCGCAAATTTTCAATATTTTCACTCCAGATTTCCAGCATTGCCATTTTGCCACACCTTCTTATAAATAGTGCAGCTGTCATTTTTCACATCTCACCCAAAACGGTTTCCGCTTTCATGTAGCGCATAAATGGCGCAGTCGGTAAAGCGAAATCAATGTAATGGGATAAATTAAGAAAATCACAGTGACACTGTTCATGAGCAAAGATCTTAAAATGGCTATGTTGAAAATTTGGTGAAAAATTCCTAAAATGACTGTTTTACTCGCAAGGCGCAGTTTCACGGACCGTAAGGTCGCCAATTTTCAATATTTTCACTCCAGATTTCCAACATTGCCATTTTATCACACCTTCTTATGAGTAGTACAGCTGCCATTTTCACATCTCACCCAAAATGTGTTTCTGCCCATGTAGCACACAATGGCGAGTCGGTGCGTAGATCAATGTATGGGACAAATTAAGAAAATCACAGTGACACTGTTCATGAGCTCAGGTGTTAAAATGGCTATGTTGAAAATTTGGTGAAAAATTCAAAAAATGACTGTTTTACAGCGTCGTTGTACAGTTCTATGCTGCGCCTTAAGTAATTTGACAATTTTCAATATTTTCATTCCAGATTTCCAGCATTGCCATTTTGCCACACCTTCTTATAAATAGTACAGCTGTCATTTTTCACATCTCACCCAAAACGTGTTTCACCCATGTATCGCACAATGGCACAGTCGGTGTGCGAAATCAATGTACGGGATAAATTAAGAAAATCACAGTGACACTGTTCATGAGCTCAGGTGTTAAAATGGCTATGTTGAAAATTTGGTGAAAAAATTCCAAAAAATGACTGTTTTACGAGCGTGCGTTGTACAGTTCCTATGCACGCTCGTAATTTCGCGAATTTTCAATATTTTCATTCCAGATTTCCAGCATTGCCATTTTGCCACACCTTCTTATAAATAGTACAGCTGTCATTTTTCACATCTCACCCAAAACGTGTTTCCACCCATGTATCGCACAATGGCACAGTCGGTGTGCGAAATCAATGTACGGGATAAATTAAGAAAATCACAGTGACACTGTTCATGAGCAAAGGTCTTAAAATGACTATGTTGAAAATTTGGTGAAAAAATTCCAAAAAATGACTGTTTACGCCAAGCATGCTTGTACAGTTCCCACGCGACGCCAGAAAGTTCGATGATTTTTCAATATTTTCACCAGATTTTCAACATTGCCATTTTACCACACCTTCTTATGAGTAGTACAGCTGTCATTTTCACATCTCACCCAAAACGCAGTTTCTGCTTCACAAGGAAGCATAATGGCGCAATCGGTGTGTGAAATCAATGTACGGGACAAATTAAGAAAATCACAGTGACACTGCTCATGAGCAGAGGTCTTAAAATGGCTATGTTGAAAATTGGTGAAAAAATTCCCTTCAGATGTTCTGCAATATTACTAATGAAGATATTGAACAGAACTGGCCCCAGCACCGATCCCTGCAGCACCCCACTGGACACCCCCTCTCCCTAGACTGCATACCATTTACCACCACTCTCTGCCGCCTGTCTGTTAGCCAGTTTCTAACCCAGTTTACCACCCTTTCCCCCATGTCCAGCCTACCCAGCTAGTTTATCAGCCTCCTATATGGGATGGTGTCAAAGACTTTGCTGAAATCAAGGTAAGCGTTGTCCACTGCCCCACCCTGATTCACTTCCTTTGTCACCCAGTCAAATAAATCAACTAGATTTATCTGACATGATGTCCCCACTGTGAATCCATGTTGTCTATGGTCCTGGTTCCATGGCATCTAGATGCCCCACTACCCTTTCTTTAAGCAATGTCTCCATGATCTTCCCCACTACTGAGGTGAGGCTGAATGGCCTATTGTTCCCTGCCTCCTCCCTGCTGCTGGACTTGTGTAGAGGGACCACATGTGCCCTCCTCCAATTCTCTCATGTTGAATGACTCAGTGAACATGGCTGCCAGAGGTACTGCTATCTCCCTTCGCAGTTCTGTTAATATCCTTGGGTGTATGCCATCTGGTTCCATCGCTTTGTCCACCTTCAATTTAGTGAGCTCCTGCAGGACTCTTGCCTTTGAATGGACTATTGTCCACCTCTTCGCCCCCTTGGCAACTGCTGTACTGCTGTGGCCCTTGCCCCTCCCACTCTTCTGTGAATACTGAACGGAAAGACACAGTGGATGTCTTGGGAGGAAGGCATGAAACTGTCACTTCCAAATACCTAAACAGCACATACAAGCAAGCAACATTCGGCATTGACAAATGCTTGTTCTTGTTGCCATGACATTTGCCAGGAGAGTAAGCAAACTGCAGCCCTTTGTACAGATACAAGCTACATTATATTCCACATTGAAACAATGTTGTTCTTAGAACTTGTAGGGAATTTCTGCCTATGATGGTTTCAGAATTTCACCTGAGTCAATCAGTGATCCTTCCTGTTCTCTTTCTTGAACACTCCACTTCAAATGAACAAAAAAGACACTGTCTTGATGTAAAAACAACATTGGGCTACTACAAGGACTGGACAAAGGGTGTCAGGTTCCATAGCACACACCTCTTTGTCACCTATGAAGAGGCTGTGAAAGGTAAACCAATAGTCAAGAAATATCTCTCATTGGATAGTCTCCTGTATACTGTCCTGCTGCTAAAAAGCTGGAAAACTAGATCCCAGAGGTCTGTGAGTGCACTCCACAAGAACACATCTGCCTCTGTGGCAGCTACAAGGGGCATTCCCCTTCAAAAAATTGTAAAGCAGCTACATAGAAAGCAGTGCACACCTTCACAAAGCACTAGTGCCTGGACATACAGTTCAGGAGGGAATGCCAGTTTTAGAACTACTGTGTTGAATGACCTTTTCCTAAAAAGGTTCTTGAACTCTCATCCCAAGATATTGCTAGTAAGTCTATATCTTTGTAAGGCGTCACTGATGGATTCCTGTTGGTAAAAGAATAACTCACCGTAGTAATGTTGTTTATTCCCAGGGATACATCAGTGAACCTTACAATCCCTGACCCTGCTTCCACTTTCAGAATCTGAAAATAGGTTGACACAAGAGTCAGTTCTTGCTTATTTGTTTATTTATTTATTTGAGTTTTGGTAACTGGGTTAGTACACTAGACAATTTCATGCCTATTTTTAGGTACGACCCAGGAGAGTTCAGGACAAGTAATCAACCAGCAATAGTAATAGAGCAAAACAAGGTACACAACTAAAGGAACAACAAAGCATAAATCAGCCTTGCAGTATAACAGCAAGTAAACAGTATGTTACATTAGCAATAGAGGATTAGTGGATACAGAGATTGTGTATGAGGAGTCATAATAATTGTTATTCTGAATTGTTATTTCTGGTAACAGTAGACCTCGTGAGCCGGGTTTCGAGAGGTCTCCTGTTAACAGGGAAAAGGCAAGATTCAAGAATAACCTGGTATGTGTATGACTGCTCATACACAATCTTTGATAGTGTATGGGCAGTCATGGTTACGATTCAGATGAAAAAAAAATGTCCGGAATGAAAGAAATAAAGAGTTTCCTTATCTGCCACTATCCTGCTATGTGACTTCCCCCTTCATGGATCTCACTGCAATCAAATCAAGGCTGACTGGTGGATGCGGATGACATTTTTTATTTGTCGCTTTGTGGATTTAGTTAGTTTACTGCTGCTGCTTTTTTGGGGCATAATGCTGTTGACCGCTGCTGCTGTCTCTGTCGTATACCAACTCAAAACCATGAGGCGTCAAGGCAAGCAATGGCAACTGCTACTCGAGGGCTTTGAGGCAGAAGACAGCATTCCATTTTGTTGTGCTGCACTACTGATGTACTGAGTGCAGCACAACAGCTAGTATGACGGAGTGAGTGAAGCACAAAAACACTATTGCAGGCACGGATTTTCATGCTGAATAATGTTCCACCATACACTATTGGCATAGTTACATATGCTAAGAGCAAAACGGGATGGAATGGTCAGTCTGACTGCACAAAGGTACTGGAGTGCTGAGAAAGTAATGGGTGATAGTTGAGATTACAATAAGTGCAGGTACAGGCCATCGATATAAGTTGGTGAGCCTGCAAAGCTTGTTTGAGGGATAGTAGGGATGGAGAGTTGTGAATATTGGTAGGGAAGGAGTTCCACATGGTCACTTGAGCATTACTTTACTGCAATTTCGCAAGCATTTTGAAGTTTTAGTCATGTCATGACAACTTTTGTCTGCTAACAATCTTTGAAACATTTTAGTAGTCACCTAGATCATTTCGGTGGCCACTGCTCACCTTGCTATACAAACAAATCTGGAGGTATGCCAGTAAGGGGAGTGTGATCACACCACAGTTTGAACTCGTATTCCAAATTCTAAAATCTGCATCAAGTTCTATCTCCAGGGCAGTAAGGCTCACTGATGGATCCCAGAGAAGAAATAATATTATTATGGTTAGCAATTTCTTCTGGCCTCTAGTCCCCCACCTTACATGAAAAGCCCATCCAGCTCCCTTGAGAACTGAGAAGGGAAGTAAGTATTTTGAAGGAAGTCACCTCCACTGAGATTTCCTGATGCTTGAGCTGATCATGAGGTGCCCTGACCAATGAAGGGGTGGGAGAATAGGTCTGGGATCATGAGTACGGCACTAAGATGGGATGGTATAACCATGCTGGTTATAGCCTGTGGGCCACGGGCCGAGCTCCTGGTCCTGCACGAGGAGTGAAAAATGGAAGAAGTGAGGATAGAATTAGATTCTGTTGGTGGTGCAAGAGTTGTCAGTCCCCTTCAATACTAAAGTAATCAAAACCTGTCTGCAGAGAGGGAGAAAAGTCAGATCAGAAAAATGCACCATTGAGCTGGGGAAAGAGGGACAGTTTTTTGTAACTTCACCACTCTCCCCTCCATAGTGCATTTTGTTGTGGGCTCTAGATAAAAAAGTATAAACTGGGATGTTGTATGTTTTTACTATATTGTGTGTGTGTGTGTGTTTTAATAATAGCATGATTATAATTGTACAAAGACAGATGTTATATATTTATTTTTGTTTTTTCCCCCATCACCCTCTCATCCCTGGTGTGGATGCGCACGTGTGGAGGCACACGCATGCCATGTACTGCGGGACACCCCACCCTACTAGCTGTCCCACCACCCATCTATGCCACCACTGGCCTCCACTCAGTGGTGACGGGACTATGGGAGGGATAATGTCTTCCCTGGAGAGGAGAGCCACCAATAGGTGGCTCAATCCTGTTCCCCCACCAGCCAGCTCCCCATGACCCAAAGTCATTCCCAACCCGGGTCAATGACGTGGTAAGGTAAGGCTGGATGCTCAGCGCCACTGGCCAGCCATATATACTGTATATATATATGTTAGATGTTTCTTGTTCTAAATCACAGTGCAGAGCTGCAAATTAACTTTGTTTATTATAATTCTAAGGAACTGCATGAAAGCAAGAAGATCTTACAAGAAAAACTAGATGTTGTGGCTGAAGAAACTACTGTGTACGTATTAACTGAAAAATAAGTCATCTGACATTACTTGTAAGCAACAGAAAGGGATAAAGAGCAGAGCGATGATATATGGTTACCGCAAACTAAAAAAGGTTTGGCAGCAAATATTGTAACACATGTATCGATGAACACTAGTGTGCTGTTCCTTTGTTTGCCGTGGCTCCAGTAACACTTGTAGTACCTTTGGACATAAGATACAGTAGTTGTAGCACCAGTGCTGTTATTCTCCTATACAACTACTGTGGCATTACAGAAAATGGTAGCGATCACACATACACACACACACACACACACACACACACACACACACTGTATATATGGTAATATTCTTTGCAAGAAACCGTATTAATGCACCAGTTAGGGCTCAAGTTAATGCCACAAAAGTAGGGAAATGTGTCGTTAGAGTTTGCAACCCTAATGCCCAACCCTGACCTCCCAAAACTGCAAAAGGAAAAAACGTTAGGGTTTTGAGTCACCAGAGTCTTGCCAAATCGATGGTGGGATCTTCCTTCGGGTTGTCCACCATAATGCTCACCCCTTTTCAAGCCCTTTTGGTAATAATCACAATAACACATTTTATCATTCATATCACAACCCAGTCTCTGTTGTAGATAATGCAACTTACTTATGCTAACATGTGTACCTTGTGTGCACCGGCAAATTGTAGGTAGACTTTAAAAGCTCATTATTGAGAAAATCTCTTTTTTGTATTTCAGATGTTAAGCACAAGATAAATTTATAGCATGTACGGTCTAGACATAGATGGATGCACCAGTGAGGCATTTAAGTTCAAGATTTTGATGCACTGGTTTATTACTTACACTTAAGAGCAAATCTATTGTTATATTATCTATCAAAATTAGAAATACTCACGAGTGCATCGATCTGAGGCTAGAGTCCCCAAAATTGCAAAGCACAGTGTAAGCATTTGTATTGCACTTTGCAATGGCCCAGGTATCTAAGGTTGCTATTCACAGTCGGATAATGCACCTATTTGACTGTGAAAAGGGACAGGATGAGTCAGCACTAACCCATTACCACAACTGCTAGCCCCACCAGTACCAGCCCGACATGGAACCAGGAGTTGCTGCAGGTGCACTATTTGGAATTCACAAAAGCAGCCATTTGAGGCTGGCCCAGTGGCGCAGAGGGCTGAGGAGCTGGCACCTTACCTCAAATCACGCTGGCGAACCGGGTTCAGGAACGGACTTGGATCACTGGGGGTCGGCAGGGGACGGGAGAGAATTGAGCATTCTAAGGGCTGCTCTACTCCCCAGGGGTGGGTTAGGGTCATGCCTTGCTCTGTAGCGGCCCCCGGAAAAACAGAAAACAGAAAATGGTGCCTGAGCAAACTGTATGATGGCCACCTGACTTTCTTAACCCTCCCATGGAACCTCCCTGAAGAGCCAGGGGAATACCGACCCCCAGCAGCATCAGGGTTGAGAACAAGAATGCCTGAAGGCAATTTCCACTGAAGGAGGGACCCGTCCGACGAAGGGTTACATTGGGCTACCCTGGTGGCTGCGATCTGGGATCAGGGGAAGCTGGCGTCGGAGAGGGTTCAGAGTGGAGATACGGGGGTAGTCCTTGGCAGAAGGCCTGAAGGAGAGGCTGGTCGGACGCAAGGGGCGATAAATAAATAATGCAAAAAAGTAACCAAAAGCAGCCATTTAAATGAGCTCATTGGGCATGCAAGGTGCTATGTGGCTATTTGCATGCTCATTATGGGCCTATTTACATAGGCCACACTGGAGTTTAGCTCCCCCCCACCAGTCATGGCCCAACTGTAAAATCGTAAGTTACCCTGCTGCTAGTGGTCCTCCCCAACTTGATTGCTGGCCCCATAACAAAAATATAAGTTTCCGAATTTAATTGTTTCCTCACCACGCTGATCCGCTGACCCAATTTAAAACAACCTTCTGCTAGTGATATGATGGCTTGCTGGCATAATAGTAAAGTTCTGCCTGCAGCACTAAATGATCGAGTGTTCGAGTGACAGCTCTCCTTCTCTGGGGGGAGGGTGGTCGCATGCTCAGTGCACAATTGACCTCTAGGGAGGCCAGAGTTAAGCAGCTGCTGGCACATGCATGATAACTGGAGGTGGGACAGACATTGGTGTTCGCACCCTTGATGTTATTGAACGTCCTGCCTCCCAGGTGAAAATGGTGGAAAACAGGTCAGAGTGGGATGCCGCCCACCTTGCGCCTCTGGTCCTGCACCACCTCCGTGGTACCACCAGAGAGGTATACAGGCATCTGGTGGGAGGGTGAGCCCCCCTCCCAAAAGCCCCCCCAGGGCAGGGGTAAGCCAGGGCATAACCCCAGGATGGAAACATCCCAGGGCCATAGACTAGTGTTCGACGGGTGGTTGGGGTCCCTCCATGGCCCAGCTCTGTGGGGTAAGCCAGAGTGTATATCCAGTTGGTAAGTTTGCAGGAGATACATGACAGGGTTGGATGTGGGATTGGGCCAATGGGCGCTGGTCCTCGAGGGAGTAACAAGAGCAGAAAAATAAATAGAACAGTGTCCCTGGTGCTGGTGACCCCCCCCCATCGCCATCCCGATACTAAAATGTAAATGTTCCTGGTGCTAGTGGAGTGCCCCACCCTTCACACCAGCCCAATAACAAAATGTGTCCCTGGTGCTAGTGCCCTTCTGCTGATTGCCAGCCTGATAACAAAATGCAAGTGTCCCTTGTGCTAATGGTCCCCCCACGATCACCAGACCAATTAGAAAATACAAGTTTTCCTGGTGCTAGTGGTCCCCTGAAAATTGTTAGCCAAATAAAAAAAATGTCAGTGTCCTTGGTACTAGTGGTCCCCTACCAATGATCTCAAGCCTAATAACAAAAATGTAAGTGTCCCTGGTGCTAGTGGTCCCCCTCCACCAATCGCCAGCCCGGTAACAAAAACGTAAGTGTCCCTGATGCAGTTGGTCCCCCTCCACCAATCGCCAGCCCGGTAACAGAAATGTAAGTGTCCCTGGTGCTAGTGGTTCCCCCTACCCCCTGCAATCACTAGACCAATTAGAAAAATATAAGTTCCCCTGCTGCTAGTGGCCCCCCCATCACTGATCATCAGACTGATGTGGAAATACAGTTTTCCCTGGTGGCAGTGACTCCCCTGCACACCCCCACGACCAGCATTTATTGAAGTATTCCTGGTGTCCAGTGGTCCCTTCCCCCACCCGCACCCATTCCCAATCTATAGCTATTATTCCCTGGTGTCTAGTGGCTCCTGACAGTTACAATCTCCTGTAATATCACAGAATACCATTCCCTGGTGTCCAGTGTTCCACCCAGTCCTGATGCCCTGTATAATAACATGATAATATTCCCTGGGGTTTGGCCGCATCACTCCAACTCAACAGGTAGTGCCTCACCACCTGCTCCCCACCACCCCAACCCTGAGCCAGTGACCAGCACAGCCCTCCACTCTCCACTGAGGCTGCATGCTGACTGAGCTTTCAATGAGCGCATACTGCATGCAGTACATGCACACTGATTGACTCAGCATGGGATCAGGTGGCTGAGGGACCACTAAATGCCAGGAAATATTACTTCTAGTTCAGACATGGGTGTGAGCAGAGGGAGGGACCACTAGACACCATGGAATGCATCTATAAATGTTGGGCAAGGGGCCGGGGGGGACCAATGTCACCAGAGAAGGCTGTATTTCCACACTGGTCCAGCAACTGGTGATCACGATGGGGGGATCACTGGCACCAGGGAAACTTGCATTGTTGTAATTGGTGCATTGATTGGTGGGGGAGCCACTAGCACTGTGGAAGCCTATATTTTTGTAATTGGGCTAGGGATCGGTGAGGAGGGACCACTAGCACCAGGGAACTTATATTTTTGTCATCGAGCCGGTGATCAATATATATGTGTGTGTGTGTTTGACCACAGTACCTCTGCCAACCACTAGGGCTGCATGGGTTAATGTAAGGTCCTGGTTGGCAGTATTTGCTCTGTGTGAGGGGACCACACAAAAGGCCCCTGCGTGAAGCAAATGCTCTGTGAATTGGACTGTGCTGATATCCAGGTCCCCCCCTCATTTCCATTGCACCGCCTCCATACTTTGAACTGGCACAAACCCAGTTCTAGCATGCAAACCAGGCTTCTGTGAATACCAGCTTGTCGCAAAACCCTGTTTGCTCATGCAAAACTATGATTGCACGGGGGACAAATTTTGTGAATACTGGCCCTGGTGACTAAGGTGAAGTAGTTAACAGTTTTAGTTATGTATGGTAACATAGGCACTATGAGCCTTATGCACAGATATTATGTACTCTAGATTCAACATTCTGTGTACACAGAATGCAAACATGTAATTTTCCTAGAATAATTTTTTTCCATGGAGTCCCACTCTTGGGCTTTCAGCTGAAGGTGCTAGGGCACTGCATGAGCAAGTTTTTTTGGCCAGGGAACTAACAGCGGCAATTGGCTTTTGGCACCTGTGTGACACAGTGAGGTGTCATACATCTGCCAATAACTGCTGCTGGATCCCTTGCCTACCACATTTCTGTTTTTCTCACCATTGAGTTTGCACTGTGGAAGTGAGTTGTGTCGAATCCATTCAACTATACATGCTTTATTTCTCACCTACTTCTCATTTTATTATTTACCAGAATGCCCAAGTCACTGTAAAAGAAGGGTCAGTGCCTTCTTTCTGTAACCCCTAGATGGCGCTATCCCAGGGGCTACTACCCCTGCCTGATTTGCCACTAACAGGTTGAGGGGCCTGGATCCAATGGTGGGTGCCTCCACCCAGAGGTCAGGGTTTGCAATAGTTAAACTAACTTGGTCACAGCCCTCTGGGACACTGCAACCCCCTTTCTTCCTCACTCAGTGGCCCACACAGTATATCAGAATTCACTTCACAGTATACACTTACCCCCAGGACTGGTTCAGGGCACTGGGACCCCTGTAAAGTAATAAGATACAGTGCAACAATCACAGTACAATACTTTAACATAGACAAATACCTCAGGCAGTATAACTTTGCTGAAACAAGCAGCTCGGATTTATTTTGGGGGATATAACAAGGACAGGGGGAAATCAGGTTAATTAGCTTATCACTTTACTCATCTACCTATGGCTCTGTGCACAGGCCTATCCCCACCAGTTACTGTCCCTGGGTACCCAAGCCCTAGTGGCTAGTCCAAACCGTGGCAGCTGGTAGGGGCCCTTTCACACAGAGAAAAGAAAAATTAGTTAAACAGTCAGCAGTACAGTAATTCCATTTGGATTTAATGTGGCAATTCAACAGGGAGCGACCCTGAATTAGTACTCACGGCCTTCAAACAAGATAGGGTCCTTCAACGTCAGCAGGGCTACTCTTGAGCTCCACGAGACTCCTCACACATTTATATGGTAAACAGTAACAGGCAAAAGTCCTTTAATGGCAGCAGGATTCACTTGAGCTACACAAGCCTCCTCACACATTTATATGGTAAATAGTAACAGGCAAAAGTCCTTTATTGGCAGCAGGATTCACTTGAGCTACACAAGCCTCCTCACACATTTATATGGTAAAAAGAAAGTACTATACCAGGCAGGCTGCTTCTCTATCCCGATCGCAATTACTGCACAATACCCGGGAGAACACACAGTAGATTCAGTCTCTGACAGACCAGTGCATTCAGCAATTTCTCCAGTCTCTTACAGGGTGAGCCTGGTTTCTACCTTCAGATATCCTTGGACTCTTCACAGGACGGGATTCAGTCCTAACAAGCAGTTACACAAGCTGCAGACCAGAACTCTGGGCCTTACACATGTTTCCCAACTAAAACTGCACACCGAAAAGCACAGGGCTCCTTCCTCTTCACTGCCAGAGCTCAACTGAAACTCCAGCAGACAAAACCGGCACTTCCTTTGAGTTCCTCCCAGTTCTTGGCTGGATTGGCTGTCACTCACAATGACTGCCCCTGTTGGTCCAAAAGCTCAAGTCCAAACTACATCTCCCAGAGTCACTGCCCATACAATCCTCTTGTGGCTGGCTCAGATTACGAGTCCAAGTTCTGATCCGTCCAAGGCACCATTTTAGAGCTACCTTAACCCACACTGATTGGTCCAGTTCAGCAGTTCAAAACTAGAATGGGAACTAGGCAAACACAGTTCTGACTGCAAAGAAAGCAGGTTAGACAAACTGTATTTTCATTATTACTCTAAATGATTTCTGGCAAACAGTTACATCTTTCAGATAGGTTCCCTTGCACTCCTAGTGACTGCAAAAATGGAGTGAATTGGCAGCAGCTCAAGTGGTACTCAAGCAGAGAAGCACACAGTCCCCCCATACAAACTAATTATGTCTGCAAGCAGACAGCTCTTAAAGAGACAGTACCAGAGGCTCTAAAAACACTCACTGATAAATGGCTTAAACGCCAAACACCATTCAGGCTTGGAGCATTCAAGCAAGCTCCTGGAAGTCTTTTGGGAACCCCCATTTGCAGGGGGGTTACATTTCCATTTCCCATGATGACCGGCATTCTCAGTGCTTTTCATGCCTAGAACCTGGCCATGACATGGACTCTTGTGATGTGTGTTTTACTTTCAACTGCTGCACCCTCCAGATTTATTGCTTGAAGATGGGCTGTCTGGTCTCAACATTTGGCAGCAGCCGTTGAAACAGGAGTTCCTTGGGTTTGACTTTGGGCCCTTCCCATGGGTCCCTTCCTTGGTCTTTGGAGTTGAAATAGGTACAAAGCTCTCCCCCCACCCCCCATTGAGCTGGGGTTGTCTTGCAGTCTTTGGGGGTGGTGATGAGATGACTTCTGGCTCCTTCCAGGTGGCAGTTGGAGAACCTGCTAAATCTGATCATCCTGAGCAGTGCACCACCATGGCTTTGGGGTAAAGGCCTCTGGAGGTGTCAGTGCCAACTGTCAGTGGCACCAAGGCTGTTGTCACCATTTGCGGTGATGACACTGACACAGGTGCTGACCATGTTGCTGACACCGATTGTGGTGTCAGCACTGGGATCTGTGCCACAGTTTGTGCCAGCACTCGTGCCATCTTTAATGCTGACCTTAGACTCAGTGCTGCTAGCATCACTGAAGAAGAGGTTGATATCAATCATGGTGTCAGCGTTGATGCAGGGGTCAATGATGAGGGTAGTCTTGGTGCAGGAAACATTGGAACATCTGTCAAAACAAGGCAAGGCAATTTTATTTGTTCGGCACTATATCCATAAGTCTCTGAATGCCCTACAATGTTAAAACAATATGGAACAATTCAGTAAATATATAAATATAATAATTGGTTGGATTCCATCTTAACCAATCCATTCCTTCCAGTATTTTCACTGAACATTCCTCCTCTGTGAGAGGAGATTGCACAGTTTAGACGCTAAGAGAGCCCTACATATAGAACGACTAAGGTCACAGTTGAATCCCTCAACTTTTTCACTTATGGTGGGTCAGGAAAGAGACCTGCCACTAAGAGATCAATGCCAGGTGGATTGTTTCTGTATCAATTTGTATCGAAACTGGGAGAGTCTCCACCTGAGGGCTCATTCCACCACAGGTACAGCCGCTCTAGCTGCTGCCAGAGACATCCCTATCTTAGAGAGTGTCAGCTGCTACCTGAAAATGGTACCTACCAAGCAATACTCCCTGGATGTCCAGGCCAGGAGAATGCTCGGGTTTAACACAGCTGTGCTTCAGACCTATTCCTAAGCAGGTTCTGTCCTCCTCCATGGAGGTACTGCTTTAGTTCGGTACTGTCATAATAGCAAGATTGTTGTTTGAAGAAAATTACTCACCTTAGCAATGTTGTTTCTTCTAATGGAGTTCACTCTATTATGACCTCCCCACAGCCCCTCTCAGAACTTCTATCAGTATGGGTGGGCAGCCTGTGGGCACTAGTTATGCCCATTATATGTTTCCACCCTCTTGGGGTTTTGGACTATGTGTTTCTATTTTATCTTATATTCTTCTCATATTATTATAGTATACTACTACTTTTGTCCCTGACTTGAGTCTCAGTGAGGACCAGCATTGGGTGTTATCATCAGGTAGCCAGTTTGCTAGAGTAGGTTAGCAGCCACCACAGACCCTAGTGAGTTTGCCAAAAAGATCTGACAGTTTGTGTTTAAATAACCCAGACAGAGTTTGAACAGAGCTTAACCTAAGTTCCATTCTTAACTCTCTCACCTCCGGAGAGTTCTAATGGTGGGTCAAACCCAATTGTCACAATATGCAAGACTCCATTAGAGAAACAACACTAAGGTGGTAATTTTTCTTCAGAGCACAGTGAGCCAAATTAGGCTCACCATAGTTGGCCTTTCTTGCCAGTACTCACACATATGCAGTAACAAAACTGCGATTAGAGAAAGAACCCGAAGCCCAAGATGACTGCCATAGCAGTGACATGCGAGATCACCGTGACACTCATGCTGCACAGTGAGCCACAATGGTCATCTTGAACAGGGACTCATGATGAATGTGGGGCCCACTGAAAGGTGGAAAAATGCGGCCATGGAGGAGGCGGTGGAAAAACAATGCTACTGCTCCGACCACAGCACTCAGAACAGTGACTGAAACTGGACACGTGCTTTACAATCCTTTCCCCTCTCTATAACATGTCTGCAGGACTCTGTCCTTACAGCCCTAATCGACATTATTTGTCCAGGAAACTTATCTAACACATACCTCAGGTAGAACAAACTAAAACACTTTATTTTGCAAACAGAATAAGAAATACATCCATTAGCTGTTCCCACTAGGAAAGATTAGAAAGGATAACTAAATGGAAAGATTGTAAGACAAAGACACCCTCAAAATAGGAGGTATGTGACACTGAGACCAAAGGATACTAGTCTCCTTCTCATTCTTTTAAAAAGCCAAAGGCCCCAAAATTAAGTAAATACTGAAACCGAGGAGCACAAATCTGTAAAGCTTGCCACAATTTGCACTCTCATAAAACTAGTCGAGCTACATAGCTGCACCTCAATGCAACAGTGAGCACATGGGAATTAACCACATTAAGGAAGTTAAGCCCCAATTACCACACACAGCCCAGCTGTTTGCACAGTTGTGATACAGATATTACAGGTGTTACTTCTCAGTTAGTGCCCTGCTTTGCACCTGTAGAGGCCAAGCAAAGTTGAGAAACCTGGACTTTTAAACTCCTCATGTGGGGGTTTGATAGGGAACAAGTAAAAGCCTCAACCCAGAGAAGAAAATAATGGGCAGGTAAATGGGTACAGGTCATCAAACACAAAATCAGCACAGCAATAACTGTGCTGTAAAATACTGAAGTATTTGAAATATGGGTATAATTACCACCCTTGTCATACACGTCAGTGAGAAGAAACAGCTGCCATGTGTGGGTGTCTGTTTGAGCCACCAGAGGTGACAAGGCACTAGCACAAAGCAGGAGTTAGCGATCTGAGCCCCAGTTTGCGCCACCACATCTTCATGATCCATCTTTTGTGTGTGTTTTTTGGGGAATAAACTTTTCCCCCTCCCGCATTTCTCCCATCCCCGAATACATCCCTTGGAGTTAGTTATATAAAGTCGGGTCCTGTTAGTCAGTGATCACTTTGATTTATTAAACCTCGACTGTAAATGCTATTAAAATTACAGAAAATTGCCCCCATTGAAATCAAGGGGCGTGCACAGTGTTTGTTTTATGACATCACAAATGGCCTGTGAGTGCTCACGTAGCAAGGAAGTGCCTCTGTTTTAGCTCAGTTTGTTGGGTTAATTTTATGAGCATTATAACTTTTCAATAAGGAAGAAAATTGAATTATGTATAGCCAGGGACAGGTGAGCTACACAATTTGGAAGTGGGAATTAGACTAAGAACCTGCTCTTTAACAGGTCACTAATAACGACTCGAGTCACATTCCTCTGCCTTCCACTGTACTCCAGTCAGCCAGTATACACAATCTGGGATCATTTTCCCCAGGTGCATTACCTTGCACTTTTAGTGTTCACAAATTCAACTGCTAGACCCTTGACCATCTTTCCAGCCTCTGCAGGTCCTCTTCTAGTTCTCTAATTGCTTCAATATTTCCACACTTCCACAGAGCTATGTCATCAGCGAAAAGACTAACCTACTTGGACCCATCTCCAATGTCACTGATAGCCATGCAGAAAGAACAGACCCAGAACAAGCCCCTGTAACCTACTTGTGATCTCCTCTCAACTAATTTTACACTGTTTATCGTACCCACTATAATCTCACTTTTAGCCAATTGTCCACCCATCTACTATGTCCCTAGCCTCCCACGCTTCTCCAGCTTCAGAAGGTGTCTGTAAGACAAAATGAGCCTTAAGGCCGTTAAAATACAGAGACCCATGGCACAGCCTTATCCACCCCTTTGTAACCCAATCAAAAAGACTATCAGGTTTGTCTAAAATGACATCCCTCACAAAACTGCTTTTGTTTACATCCTGGAGACCATTACCCTCCAGATAGTCCACAGGTCTGCGTTAATAAGAGTCTCCATCAGCATTTCAACACAGAGGTGAGACTGACAGGTCTGTAGTTCCTCGTCCTCCCCCCATGAAGCAGAACCACGCTTGTCACGCTCAATCTCCCACCAAAACCCACAATTGAAGGCTATTGAAAGGCATGCCAGAGGTTCAGCTAGTTCATTTGCCAGTTCTTTGAGTACACTCTCAGATAGATTCCACCTGGACTCAGGGCTTTGTCTATCTTGAGAGCGTGCTAGAACCTCTCATAGCCCCATCCCCAATAAATGTTGGCCTCCCATACTCTGGGGTCCCCCCTCTTAGCAACTTTAATGTTGCTCTCAGGTAGGGGCCTGCTAGTGTCCCTGGTAAAGACAGACTAAAAGAAGTTGTTTAGGACTGTAGCCTTTGCTCATCCTCCCTCTATCACACAGCCTCCATCCAAACAGCCTAATTACCCCACCACCCTCCTTTTTTCACTTTCACACAGTGGAAACATTCTTCCTCTGCACTTACCCCAACCAAAATCGAGCTCTGTGTCTTCCCTTGCCTCCCTATATCACCATCTTTGCATCCCTTCTTCTGGAGGTATTCTTCCTTTCTGTATCCCCTACTTCTTTGTAGTTTGGAAGGCCATCCCATTGGCCTTACTGTTTCCATGACTCTTTGCTGAAAACCAAAGTGGTTCCTGGAATTTATTTCTAAAGTTACTTTCCTTAAGCAAAGCTGTGAAGCTTCAAGAATGCCCTCTAATTACCATCTATGTCTCTTCAACCCCTTCCCCTTAGCTCTCCCATTTAATTTATTTTGAACCACCTCTCCGAGGTTTGTTGAAGTTCACCCTTCTAAAATCTCAGACCACCATACAAGATTTTTTTTTCTCACTCCTGAGGGCAACTTCAAACCAAATAGATTTATAGTCACTATTTGCAAGTGGTCTCTCAACTATCACTGATTTAACTACAGCTGTGTTAGTGAGCGCCACATCCAGGACAGCATCCTGTCTTGTGGGGTTCTACACAAGTTGCACTAGTAGTCCCGAGCCAGCCCGGTGGCGCTGAGGGTTGAGGTGCTGGATGCCACACCTCGCGCCATGCCGGTGACCTGGGTTCAGGAGTGAACTTTGGTGCCAAGGGTCGGCAGGGGAGGGATAGATGGAGCACCCACTGGGCTGCTTTCCTGTCCTGGGGGAAGGTGTTGGGCTTGGTGCTCCAGCCGCCCTGTTGGAGATTGTGGGTGTCTCAGAGTGCTAGGTAGCATGTAACATCAGCGTGGCCTGATGGCGACAGGGTAGCTGTAGCTGAGAAGTCGAAATACATGCACCATGCACGGAGGGACTAAGGGGTGTAAAGGAGAAAACACTAGCCAGATAGGCGAACTGCTTCCTCCAGCACCGCTGCCACATGTCCAACGCCAGTCTCCCATCACTGCCCCTTCGATCTCTCCAGGGCTGTTAAAGCCCTCTGTGGCCTCGGGGAGTCGTAATGACCTTGAAGATGATGGGAGGGACGGCGAACGGTAAAGCGGTTAGGCCAGCGGGGACAGCTCAAGAGAGTTCCAGAACGATTTGCAGCATCCTCAGTGAGTACCTACTCTCAATCTATCAGTATGAGCCTAAGTGCTGCTAGTCCCCAGGAAGGGAGGACTAGCTAGGATCTCTATTACTAAGCCCCTGGCAGCACAAATCTCCCAGTGCTAGTCTCCCCACAGTTAGTTTAAATGTCCCGAGAAAGACGCCAAACGTTTGCTCCAGTGCACTTGTCCCTCCTCTTCAAGGGAGTATATTCACCTAAAAACGCCCTATCCCACATATACACAGTCCCAAAGAAATTAAACCTCTTTCCTTTCACCATACCTTAAGCCAATCTATTAAACTCCTGTCTCCAGTGATTTTATTCTATCTTCCTTCCCTCCCTTTGCCCCAAAACAGGAGGACCTCAGAGAAAGCCAGGGAGGCAGAGTGCATTACAATGTGTCCCCAGCCCCTGGGAATCTGCTTCACTTCTATCCATTGACTGGTGTGCCAGATCATTGATGCCAAGGTGCACCAGCACACCCTCCCTTCCTCCCTCTCCCCATCCTTCCTATATGCTTAGATCCCTGTTGGCCGAGGCACCTGGAAGCACTTAACTATGACCTTTCCAGATTACCCACTCCCACCTCAGTTCCTCCTCCTGGATCACAGGAATCCCCAACAACCAGGAATTTTCTAATTTACATGAGGGGCACTGGGTTTTTCTGCCTTACCCACTGATTGACTTCAAGTCTTCCCCATGGAGTCAGGTTTCTGGTCCCTGTCCAGTAGCCCAGAGTGGTTTGCAGTTGGTATGGACTTGGCTAGGGCAACCCTTATCTGGCTGCCTTGTTCTCAGAACCTCCCCACCAATCTCCATCCCCTGTGCCAGTGGGCCTCTGTGGAAGTGGGAGAGGGGACGGTGTGAACCCCAGCTGAGATGGACAGACAGCTTGGCTGTATCGCACTTGTTGCCTCCAGCTGTGCCCTGAGCTCTGATATTGACCTGCAAATGGGTAAGCCTCTCCAGAGCACCCTTCTGAGAAAGAGTGCCCCACATCCACCAGCTGACAATATCAAAAGGCCTTACTAAGTAGTGGATACGCTCAATAATATCTGAGGTTTAGTTGAAAAGGACTGAACAAAAGCATAGTAACTTACCTGTTCTGAAGGTGACACTTGGTCCAAAACATATACTATATAATAAATCATTGATCTGGCAATGATTTGGAGCAGTAATCACAACCAGCACTTTCAGCAATTACTGATGTCACCCTGAGCAAGAGTTCACCAGGCCTCTCTATGGACATGTACACATTAGGCCACCCTGAACACCCACACACAAAGAATCTCAGACCAAGGCCTACCGTACTGTGTAAGCAACCCCACCACCCACAGTGCAGTTCCCACAAGTTTAATATGCTTTCAACACTTTTATTTTTAAACTGTGGTTCCAGTTATACTTCAGGGCACAGTTACAATACAGTGTTACAGGCCTGATGTCATGGTGCCCCCAATCAGTAGTGCACTTTTAAATATATTACATATTTTGGCTAAAGGCTTTTCATCAAACAATTATGTAAACAGAAAAGGAAATTCGACCATGAAGACAGTAACCACAACAGTAAACTTTGCAACAGGTTTTCTGACTGGATAGGCCAGTACTCTTATGTCCTGTCCTTGGTACAAGAGCAGCTTCAGATGGTTTCAGCAGGTGATAATGGGCAGTAGCAGGCAGATGGCTGACGCAGGCCTAGGCTGGGCTGGTCATTTGCTTTGCAACTCTTGCTGTCTCATTTCCAGCAGCACGTGGCAGTATGGCAAGTTCAGGATGGCCTAGGCTAAGGAAGTATCCCACCTCATTCTAATGGGGGTTCACTTAACTGAAGATACAAGTACCTGGAGACAAGCTCTTGACAACTTCTTCCCTTGGCACACCAGACAGGGTAGAATGGCTAGTTCCTATCTCTGGATACAACAGTTTTGCAGCTGGCTAAACCAATTATTTCTGAAGTGCAGCAGCTCACTCCAGCAGCTTTGCATAAGTCACTAGCACCCTCTCTTCACTCAGTTTTGATTGAACTCCGGCAATCAAATTACGACTATACCTGAATCTCAGCTCTCCTCAGTAGCATTTATCTCCTCTACAGCTGCACAGGGGGAGCTGCGCTGACCTCCTCTTCAGCTGGGGGAAGGGTTCAGTTCAGCCCACTCCCAAGTCAGTCTCTGATTTGCTGACAAGCTTGACACTCACAATTTTGGCTCCCAATACGACTGGAAAAGGGCACAGAGCACTCTTGCTGTTTTCCTGAAGTGCCATCTTTGCCAGGACCCCTTGCATTCTAGTTGGCTAATCGTGGTGGTCGGATGACAACAAGGTGGTGATGCCCATTTATTTACAGTCTGTACAGAGTCTGCTTCTGTTTCATACACAGGTTTTTTTTTTTTTTTTATGCTCACTGCTTACTGTACTTTAATATATGGATTCTTAATTTAATATAGTCATAAAGCATACCAAAAACATTTGGTAATACCTTTGAAGTTCCACTGATAATAGTACTATCGTTCACTTTTGACATTATCATTTCAATGTGATAATACTATCATTGCACGCCTGCACAATAGTATTATCACCATCATCAAATCGCGCAAGCACCCAGAAAGTTGGCTGTTCTAGCCCCACATCATCCTAAGCAAGCTTCCTAATTGGCTGCTTTTCATGAGTGGGCGAGCAGAACAATTTAGCAAAATAGCGTACAGCTTTTTTGCTTAGCAAGTCGTACATGCTGCTCCCGTTTTTCTTTCTTTTCCTCCGGTCATGAAAAAAAAATTGCCTCATAGAACCTGCAATGCGATACCCAAAAATGGAAAAGGTAGAACTACCTATCAATTCTTCATCACGTTGCTTATGCCGGGGCTGCGAGCAGAAGCGGGCAGGGTGGAGTGCACAGGGGTAGGGAGAAAGTAGCAGCTAGACAGTGCGGCAAGTCGGCCAGGACTGAAAGTCCTTCACAGAAGCAGCCAACTGCCCATCACATCCATATATTAAAAAGAATAACTGATAGCTTACTGTGCATAGAAACACTGAAACATAGACTTTGATGGCAGAAAAGGGCCACTTGACCCACCCAGTCTGCCCATTTCCCTACCTACTGGATAAGCTGCAGATTCTAGTTAACCAACAGCCTACTTCCTGCCACCCCCACTACGATTGCCTTGTCTGTCCCATGCATGTTTGAATTCCCCCACTGTTTTAGACCGAACAGCCTCCCCAGGATGGTGGTTCCATACATCCACCGCTCTCTCCGTGAAAAAAAAATCCTCACATTACCTCTGAGCAGTCCCCCCTCTATCTTTAAATTGTTGTTCTTACACATCTCTCTTTTCTGAAGATGCTACCCTCCTGGACTTTGTTGATTCCCTTGAGGTACTTGAACGCCTTCTATCATGCCCCCATCCTCCTTTCATCAAGGGTACACATATTAAGCTCTCTCAGTCTCTCTTCATATGGTTTCTGATGCAGACCCTGCACCATTTTAGTTGCCCTCCTCTGGACTGCTTCCATCCTGTCTATGTCCTTGCATAGATGAGGTCTCCAAAACTGCACACAGTACTCCAGATGGGGTCTCACCAACTGTCTGTACAGAAGGATAACCCACTTTCTTTTTTCTACTTATGATGCCCCTTCCTATGCATCCCAGTATCCCCCCAGCTCTCCTTACTGACTTCTCACATTGCTTACCAACCATTAGGTCATCTGATATGACTACCCCCAGGTCCCTTTCCATTTTTGTTGTTGTTAGTACCTCCCCTGCTTTTGTGTACTCTTCTAGGTTTTTGTTTCCCAGGTGCATTACTTTGCACTTCTTTGCACTGAATCTAAGTTGCCATATGTCTGACCATTCCTCCAACCTTGCCAAGTCCCTTCTCATCCTTTCTACCCCCCCCCCATGTATCAACTCTGTTACAGATCTTTGTGTCATCTGCAAAGAGGTATACTTTCCTTCCAGACCCTCTGCAATGTCACCTATAAAGATGTTAAAGAGGACTGGACCCAGTACTGAGCCCTGAGGTATTCCACTAGTAACCCCCCTTTCTTCAGAATGTGTTCCATTCACTATTACCTTCTGTGTCCTGTTGTGCAGCCAGTTTGCTACCCAGGCTAACACACTGGGACCCACTCCCAGGCTGGCTAACTTGATTATTAATCTTTTGTGTGGGACTGTGTCAAATGCCTTGCTAAAGTCTAGGTAGGCCATATCCACAGCCCCTCCCTGGTCTATTACTTTGGCCACCCAGTCAAAGAAATCAATTAGATTCATCTGACATGGCCTTCCTGCTGTGAATCCATGCTGCTTTGGGTCCTGTGCCCTGCTGGCCTCTGGGTATTCAACAATTCTTTCTTTCAGAAGTGATTCCATCATTTTCCTTACCACTAAGGTCAAACTTACAGGTCTGTAGTTTCCTGCTTCTGCCTTGCTCCCATTTTTGTGAAGGAGAATCACATCTGCCCTCCTCCAGTCCTCAGGTACCACCCCATCCTCCCATGATTTGTTAAAAAGTGTGGTCAGTGGTGTCACTAGGTCCTCCCATAGTTCTTTTAGGATTCTGGGGTGAATCCCGTCAGGCCCCATGGCTTTGTCCACCTTGAGTTTTAGGAGTTCTTTCAGGACTCTTTCAATCAAATCAATCAAATCTTTATTTATCCAGGCGATCACCGCTGAGCAAGCTCATTTACAAGGTGGACCTGCTGTTGTCAAGGACAGTTATACATATATAGATAAAAGGTGCAGTATACAAAATGTGCTAAGGTAAAAACAAACTTACAAATAAGTGGTAGGTGCAATATTTGCATTCCAAGTATTCACGTGGGAGCATACATGCATCTCATAACATTATTGCGGCATATTCATGGACTGGTGTCAACCCTACTACCCAGAGTGCTTCTATTGTCTGGTTTAGGTAACGCCTCCTCATCTTCTTTTGTGAATACTGAGCAAAAGTATTCATTCAGTATCTCTGCCTTTTCACTGTCTCCCTCTGCCCACCTCCCCTCTCCCTTATTAATCTTCACTATTCCTCCTTTAACCTTTCTATGCTCCCTAATGTACCTATAAAAGGTTTTATCCCACTTCTTAACTGAATTGGCTATTTTTTCCTCGGTTTGGGCTTTTGTTATTCTGACTACCTTCCCCACTTCTTTCCGCTTTAATTGATACAGTTCCCTGTCGTGCTTCTTCTGTGATTCCTTATACTTTTTGAATGTAGCCTTTTTCTCCTTAACCTTCCTTGCCACCTCATTTGAGAACCATAGTGGTTTTAACTCCACTTTGTTTTCTTTATTTGTTTCACACAAAGGCTTGTTGCCTCTATGATGCCAGTTTTGATTTTTCTCCATTGTTCTTCCACCCCTCCTTTTTGGCCATTTGCTAGTGTATTCCTCAGGTATTCACCCATTTTGCCAAAATCAGCCCTTCTAAATTCCACTATCCTTGTTTTTGTATGGCTCATCTCCATGGTTGTGCTTATTGTGAAGCACACTATGCGGTGGTCACTTGTTCCCAGATGTCTACTGACTTCAAAATTTGTGATCCTCACTCCATTTGAGAGTACCAGGTCTAGTATTGCTCCCTCCTGAGTGGGTTCCAATACTAGCTGTCCAACCTGACCCCTGCAGGGCATCAGGAATAACTCTGCTCTTGGATGTGGCTGCAGTACATGTCATCCAGTTAACATCTGGCATATTCAGGTCTCCCATCAACAGTATCTCCCCTTTTTCAGCCATTTTGAGAATGTCCTCTATCATTTTCTTGTCCATTTCCTTGGGGGTCTGTATACAACCCCTGTGCAGATTGTGATGCCATTCCCTGTCTCCAAGGTGACCCAGAGTGCCTCTTGTCCTCTCCCTTTACTTTTTAGTTCTTTAGCTTTGATCCCTTCCCTTATGTATAGAGCTACTCCACCTCCTCTTTTCCCCTTCCTGTCCCTTCTGTAGATTGTATGGGTAACAGTATGTTGACATTCCAGTCATGGTTCTCCATGTACCATGTTTCCGTGACTGCCACAATTTCCAATTGTTCATCTTCTATCAAGGCTACTAGCTCAGGAAGCTTGTTTCCCAGACTACGGGTATTGGTACTCATTGCCCTCCATTTAATGTTGGCTGTATCCTTTTTCTCCCCATGTCTGTTCTTATTGCCCTTATCTATTTTTCCATTTATCCCTGCCCTGCCCTCTGTTGAGCACAATACTTCAGTGTTTACCTTACTACCTGACATGTTTTGCGGGGGGAGGCTTGACATTTTTTGCCTCTTATCAGCATCTCCCCCCATGGCTAGTTTAAAAGCTTACCAAGGAAGCATTTAAACCTGTCACTAGGAGCTTGGTTCCCTTCGTGGACAGATGCAGACCATCGTGCCAGTATAGACCTTCATCTCTCCAGGTGTATCCCCAGTCCCCAATGAAGCCAAAGCCCTGTGCTCTGTACCAGTTTTGCAACCATTGATTAAACTGCATGGTGTGCAGTACCCTAGCCTCACCCCTGCCATGGACTGGCAGCACCTCTGAGAAGGTAACCGTGTTTGCTACCTGTCTGAGGCCACTCCCCAATTTTATCTTGCACTGCACTGATCCCATGCCTAACTAGGTCATTTGTCCCAAGGTGGACAATGACATCTAGTTCCCTCTCCTGTGATGTTGCTTCTGCAATCCTGAGGATTCGCTTGTCTCTCAAAGCCATGGCACCAGGCAGGTACCTTATTTCCCTCTCCTCTCCCCTCCTTTCCCCAGGTCTACCCCTCTAACAATTGAGTCCCCTATCAGAAGCTGTTTCCTTCCCCTGTGGTGTCCCTTGCCACCCTTTTGTGGGTCTCCCTTGTGGATGTCCTCAGCATTCTTCTTGGTATCCACTGAGGGTGCCAGCGTAGAGGAACCTTGCTCTGCCAGACTGGCATATGTTTTGTGTAGAGGTACAACAAGGGGGCTTCGCCTCTGTTCCACCACCCGCACCTTCCCAGAACCCACTGTGGTACAACTGCTCTTCATACTTGGCAGCCTCTGAGGCAGTGGTTGTGGCAGTGGTGCTCTTTGAGTGGGGGAGGCCTCCTTAGTCTATGCCAGTTCAGCCTGGAGGTGGGCAACCTCCTCCCTCAGCGCCGACAGTTGCCTGTAAATAGGACAGCAATGCAGTTTCCAGAATGTCTCCCGGAAAACTGCTGCCCCACAGCCAGTGCATTGCACCACTCCCCACATGTCCCGCTCCCTAATAATATACAATATGTAATATATATAAATATGTTTTTTTTTTGTTTTGTTTTTTTCTTTTTGTGGTGTGTACTTACACTTTATGCACTGTGCTGGGTTATTAAGAATACGACAGTTCTGCCCCAAGACCTGTTGAGGAAGTGATGTCAGAACTTTGGCTATAATGGAAATGTCATGCCCTGTGGGGGGTAGTCCACAACCACTGGTGACTGTTAGAAACAATCAAATTCACCACTGCTTCACCACCCTGGTGAGTACTACCCTTTATAGTAATTCAACTAACCTCCAGTAACTGATTTGTAAACTATTTAAGAGTAATTTGATGCAAACTGTCACAGAATACTAGTAGACAGCCCAGTTACCCACAAAGGAAAATCAAAAATGCAGTCATTTCAACCCTTCAGAAGTTGCTCACAAGATAAGCAGTTTTGAAAAAACCCTTCCTGGTTTAAAAACTAAAATAATTAAATACAAAACAATACCAAAGTAAGACTGTAAAGTAAGGGAAACTTCCCTCAGATGTAAGCAAGAGAGAGAGATTTGTTGCAAATTTCTAGTCCAATATAGTATATCCCATGCAGCTGTCAGTTGTTTCAAAGCACACCCCATTACACAACTTCAAGAAGATGGGTTTCTGTCTGAAACTGAATCACACCAGTAGTTTATAGTAATTGATCAATGCTGGAATATTCCACCCAGAACAGCTGGCTATGACCTATGATGCAGGTCTCCCTGACTAGTGAAGACAATTTCCCCCACCTGAGGCTCTGTCTGGCATCAAATTACAAACTATAGCCTTTGCTATTAGAAGTACACTACCACCACCAGTAAATTATTTCAAAATATTTTGATGTAAACTGTCACAGAATACTACTAGACAGTCCAGTTACCCACAAAGGAAAATCAAATATGCTTTATTCCAACCCTTCTCAACTTGCTCACAAGATAAGCAGTTTTGAAAACCCACTTCCTGATTTAAAAACTAAAATAATTATTTTATTTTATTTAGCTTTTTGTTGACCGGGTAAGTGCACTAGACAAATCCTGCCTATTTTCAGGCACGACCCGGGGGAGGGGGGATACAGATGCATGCCAACTGACCTTGAAGCAGATTAAGCTGTTGGTGGTATTTTTAATGAATGAGGGAAATTTGGCCAGGACACTGGGGAAATTCCCCCTGCTCTTTTCGATAAGTTCCATGGGATCTTTAACATCCACCTGAACTACCACCAATCCAGGCAGATGGGACCTCGGTTTAACGTCTCATCCGAAAGATGGCACCTCAGAAATGCAGCACCCCTCTCATGCTGCATTACAGTGTCAGTACTGAGATATTAACCCAAGTGCCAGACATGTCACAGTCACTGTGGTTTGAAATCACAGAAAGAGCAGAACCAAACCACACAAAAACACGTATCCTGGATTTTAGCGGGGCAAACTTTGGGAAAATGGGGAGATACTTGAAAGAGGCATTAAGGGGAACAGGGCAGGAATCAGGGATTGAGGAACAGTGGGAAGTATTTAAAATGGGGATTACAAGAGCAACAGAATTATGTATTAAGCAGGTTAGCAAGAGGAAAAGGAAGAGGAGACCATTATGGTTTTCCAAAGAGGAAAAAGAGTGGAAAGCCAAAAAGATTGCATTCAGGCAATACAAAAGACACAGGCAGAAGGGATAGGGAGAAGTACCAGGAGAAGCAAAGGGAGGCAGGGAGGTCAGTAAGAAGCCAAAGCTCAGACAGAAGAACACATTGCAAAATCAGTGGGTAGAGGACAAAACCTTTACAGGTACATAAGTGAAAAAGAAAGGCAAAGGGAGGATAGTGAGACTGAAGGGGAGGATGGGGCTGTGTGGAGGATGACAACAGTAAAGCTGACATATTGAACAGGTATTTCTGCTCAGTCTTTACTAAGGAAGAGGAGGTAATGGGTCTGAATGGAGTACAAGGGGTGAGAATGGTGCAGAAATGGACACAAGTCCCTTTACGAGAAAGGGTCCTGAAGGAACTGGAAGCAATAAGAGTTGATAAAGCAATGGGGCCAGATGGAGGTGCACCCAGGGTCCTAAAGAACTAAGAGAGGTGGTGGCTGAACCTCTTGCTATCCTGTTTAGCCGATCACCTAGAAACAGGAGGTACCCAAAGACTGGAGGATAGCAGATGTAGTCCCCTATACAAAAGTGGGAACAAAGAGGAAGCAGGGAACTACAGACCAGTCAGCCTCACCTCGGTAGTGGGGAACATCATGGAAGCACTACTGAAGGAGAGATTGGTGGAACATCTGGTTGTTAATGGACTACAGGACCCAAGGCAGCATGGTTTCACCAGGGGAAGGTCATGTCAGACCAACCTCATTGAATTTTTTGACTGGGTGACTAGGGAGGTGGATCAGGGGAGGGCAGTGGACATGGCCTATCTGGACTTCAGCAAGGCCTTTGACACTGTGCCACATAGAAGACTATTGCACAAACTGGGGAATATGGGTGTGGGCAGGACAGTAATGCGGTGGGTAGGTAACTGGCTGGGCAGCAGGACACAGAGGGTGGTGGTAAATGGCTGTCACTCCACAGAGGGAAGAGTGACCAGTGGGGTACCACAGGGATCAGTGATGGGACTGGTACTATTCAATATCTTCATCAGTGACATTGCGCAGGACCTAGAAGGCAGAATTTTACTGTTCGCTGATGACACAAAGCTCTGTAACAGAGTAGACACACCAGAGGGTGTAGACAGAATGAGAAGGAACCTGCAGAAACTTGAAGAATGGTCAGGGGTTTGGCAGTTGAAATTCAATGCAAGGAAGTGCAAGATAATGCATATGGGGCACAAAAGCCCTGGCACAATATATCAGTTGGGGGGTGAGGATATAGCATGCACCAAGCAGGAAAGGGATCTTGGAGTTATCATCTCTGATGACCTCAAGGCAGGGAAACAGTGTGACAAGGCAGCAGGTAAAGCAAATAGGATGCTGGGATACATAGGCAGGGGCTTCACCAGTAGGAAAAGGGAGGTCATAATTCCACTATACAAGACACTAGTGAGGCCACACCTGGAGTACACTGTGCAGTTCTGGAGACCTTACCTACGTAAGGACATAGACAGGGTAGAGAAGGTTCAGAGGAGGGCAACAAAGATGGTGCATGGATTGCATCACAAGTCCTATGAGGACAGGTTGAAGGCACTGAACATGTACTCCCTGGAGTAGAGGAGGGAGAGAGGGGATATGATAGAGACATACAAGTATCTTACAGGGAGGATCAGGGTGCAGGAATGCACTATTTTTAAGTGAAAAAGATGTTCCAGGACTAGAGGGCATGGGATGAAGTTGGAGGGAGGACAATTCAGAGGAAACATGAGGAAGAATTTCTTCACAGAACGGGTGGTGGACAAGTGGAACACCCTGCCAGAGGAAGTGGTGGGGGCTGAAACAATCACGGGATTTAAGAATGCATGGGATAGACATAAAGGAATTCTGGAGGTCAGGAGTAAGGGGCAACAGACTTCCTGGAAAACATAAACTGAACTTACAAACTTAAATGGGCAGACTGGGTGGGCCATAGGCCCTTATCTGCTGACACTGTCTATGTATCTATGTATGTGGGAACTGAACCCACAGCCCTCTGACCTCCTGGCCTCAATTAAACACAAAGCAATACCAATGTAAGACTGTAAAGTAAGAAGGAAATCTTCCCTCAGATGTAAGCAAGAGAGAGATTTGTTGTAGATTTCTTCTCCAATATAGTAGATCCCATACAGCTCACAGTTGTTTCAAAGCACACCCTGTTACACAACTTCATGAAGATGCATGACAAGGAGTAATACCATCGCAAGGTTCTGGAGACATGGAAACCTCTCGATGGAATTACTCCCTTGTAATGCACAGTCAGCTATCCATTATTCTATGTTTAATTTTTTTTAAGCATATTAGCCAGCTGAGTTTGCAGTCCAATTTGCAGTAATAACACTGGCGCGTCCTGCAATCCATTTTAGGCACTAGCAACCCTTTCATTTGCAGCACTTAAGAACAACAAGGCTACCATTGCTCTTCTTCCCTGGTGTCCATGACCAGTTCCAGCCAGAGGATACAGGCTTCAAAGGGACCCACCCTGAGCCTCCAGGTTGCCCCAACAGGTAGACCCACTTTTTTTGGGGGGGGTTACATTGTTCAAGAGCAGTGCAGCATCATTTTGTACCACTTACAGACCTACTATCAAGTGGAATTAGACTGGAAGTCAGGACACCACAGTGGTGCAGCGTTGCATATAACAACTAACAGCGACATACCCAAGGTAACAGGATGTATCCCAAGAGTGTGTATGTCTGTGTGGGGGAGTAACAAGTACCAAAGAGAGGAACTCAAAAAGATCTTGTTTTCTGCAGGTTTGTACTATCCCCTTTTCCTGTCTCTCTCATTGGTATTTTGTTTTCTTAGGAAAAGGGTCTGGGATCCCAGAAGTGGAAGGGAGAGGCTGAGAGAGTGTAGAGTAACTCTGTACCAGGCAGGATATGCCCAGGAATGGATGAGTCACTTAGTAGTCCTGGCTCCATATACAGAGGGGAATGGTGGGCAGATGAGTGGTATTCAATGGAGATGATATTTTGGAAGATCTTTAGTTAAGGTAAATACATAGCTTTCATAGCTTCCTTGAATCAACCTCTCCACTGAGTTCCAGTTTTAAGTCAGTGTATCATACTGCCGTTTGACAATGGAGGAACCTGCCCACCCTAAAGCTACAGAAAAAATCTCAGTCTTCTTTGTGGGGAAGAAGGCCTGGGAGGGGGGGCTCTTATTGGTCCAGAAAGACCAAGGACCGATCAGGTGAAGGCGGTGCTCCAAGGGCATAGGAGTAAGAGGGTCACCGAACAACTGCTGTCCCATTCAAAGGGAAAAGAAGAGAACCCCCTGGCAGTGTAAGTTGAGCACCTTTCATTGGGCCAGTGGGGTTCACCAAGACAGGTGTAGCTATGACATCTATCTGATGCAGATGACTGATCCAATGATCTTGGAGGCCACCTCACTGGCACTGTATGATGCACTTGACAGGTGCCATGCTGCCTCCAGGCCCCTAATGGAAATGTCTATGGCCTGCCTAGTAGCTTCACAGTCAGGCATTGCAGCAATCATGGTGTGCATCTGTAGCCACAAGTGGCACTGGAAAAGCAGCCACGTGTGCCTGATGTGATGAAATACCTAGGAGAGTACATGCAAAGAAAAATACATTCCTGCCAAGTGCATCTTATCTATCTGGATCTAAACTGGGAGGTTGATCATGTCTCATGCTCTGTTGGCCAGTCTGGGTCTGGAGTACCTGAAGGCCCAAAGTGAGGTAAGATATTTATTTGTTTTTTTACGTTGTCTTGCGTGCACATGCAAGCAACATCTTGTGGTAGTAGCACATTCAGAGGTGTGTCAGTGCTGTGGTGAATGTTGGGAACATTTTAGTGGGTGCGTCCCTCTCCACCAATTAGCAAGCATGCTGGCGATGACAGCAATTTCAGAGAGAGGCACAGAGTTGAAAGAAATCTGCTGCTCCAATGAGGTGCAGTTACCTCACTGTAGCATCAGATAACAAGGCTCCATTACGTGCCTTTCCTGGTGAAACATTCCAATAACTATGGTGGCTGCTGCAGCCCACCACACAATCTCCACAAAGCTGACATCAGGGATGCCCAGTCCCCATGTCGGCAAGTCCCCCCCCCCCCAGTTCAAATTGTTTTCCTACAGTGGGGCCCAATCCCTGTCAGCATCATGCCCCCCACACACACACACACACACACACATTTATTTCTTTCCTGGTGGGGCTGCCCAAATCCCCATTAGCATCATGCCCCTCCCAACTCACGGCAAGCTGGAAGCCCACCCCAGTGTGCCCAACATCATATTTTTACCTGTAAATAAAGAGAACAGTCCCCTAAGGTCTGTTTCTTTTTTATCTGTGGGAAAAAAAACAGTTCCTAAGTAGTCCTGTCGTGCCTCCCAACCCGCACCCACAGTGCACCCAACCTCCCTGCAACCCCATACTTACCTCCGGAGGGCTGGCACTGCCATCTTCTGTGGACCAGGAACACGCCTGAACTCTTCAAAACCAGACCGCAAAATGAAGAAAATCACGGTAAGTTCATAATGGAATCAATGGGGTGTTCAACTTAGGTGCATATCTCAGTCATTTTTTGAGAATTTTGGTACCAGATTTTCAACATGGGGCTCTTGGGACCCCACCTCATGAACACATGCACTGCCATCTCATTACTCAGTCCCAGAAGGTGATTTTACGGTCACTGCATGAAATCACCTTTCAAGACCGATTAGCGAAACGACAATGCCACTGTTCATAAGGTTGGGTCCCAAAAACCCATGTTGCAAATTTGGTGAAAAAAGTCAAAAAAATTACTGTGTTACAAGCATGCATTGTGCAGTTTCCATGCACGCCAGTAACTTCAACAATTTTTTAGATTTTCACTCCAGATTTTCAAGATTGGCATTTTTTTCACTCCTCCTTATGAAAAGTACAGCTGTCATTTTTCACAACCTGCCTGAAATGTGTTTTTGTACTTGTGGTGCACAATGGTACAGTCGCTTGAAAATTCAAATTTTGGGACAGATTAACAAAATCATAGTGCCACTGTTCATGAGGGGAGGTCCCAAAATGTCTATGTTGAAAATGTGGTTAAAAAAAATCCCCAAAATAATTGGGTTATGGGCGTGCATTGTGCAGTTTCTACACATGCTCATGACTTCACCAATTTTTCATAGTTTTGCTGAAGATTTTCAACACTGCCATTTTTTACACCTCCTCATGAACAGTATAGTTGTCATTTTTCACATCCTGCCTGAAATGTGTTTTTGCCCCTCTGGTGCCAAATGGCGCAGTGGCTGTGCAAAATCACCTTTCAGCTAACAAACTGATAGTGCCACTCTTCATAAGGTGGGGTCACAAAATGCCCATGTTGAAAATTTGGAGTAAAAATACCAACAAATGCCCACAGCATTAGGGTTTCGAACCGTAACACCCCACCTTGTAAAGACTGACAGGTGTCAGTGGTGTGACTTGGGATCGTTGACTGTAATGCTTACACCATTCCACCCCCACTCTGCAGCCAGTGACAGACATCAAGGTGTGCCATGGAGTCTGCGGCCCCAACGTTCACCCCATTCTCCAATAGTGCACCCATCTCAGTGCATTTCCTTATGAAATGGAAAAAGTGTAAGGCCCGAAGACCCCAAGGCACACTGCAACACTTGTCAGTGTCTGCAAGGTAGGGTGAGGTAAACACATGACGCTATGGCTGGTGACACAAAGGCACACCCTAATGCCTGTCAGTCTCTGCAGGGTGGGGTTGGGTTGGCATCAGTTCAATACTTCACTTCCATTCCTATTATGCATCTCTCTAACTCCTGCACTGCCAATGCCAATGCCAGCAATTTTGTTTGTGTATGTACTGGAATGGGTACACTAGGCAAATAAATGCTATTTACAGGTATGACCCAGGAGAGTACAGAAAGGACAATTAATTAAATACAAAGGGAAATAGGACAATTGCAGATGTGGTGTGGGTAGAAACAGTACCTTGTTATGAGGTCCTGTGGGTGGCAGGTGTGGAATAGGGGTACCTTCTTAATGCCGTAGATACTTTCTCCATGACATTGGGCCAGGGTGGAATGATAAAAGTGTAGTGTTTGGTAACTCCAAGGTGTTCCAATAGCAGGGCAACAGGATCACATCTTATATAAGTAGAAAGATCCAACACCAGTAATATCATCCACAAAACTGCTGTTACAGAATGTACTCAGCAAATGAGGCCAAGTGGAGGGATGAGTCATTGTCTTCTGTGAGAGGACATCGAGGAGAGTGGTCCAGAAACTACCTGGGTTAGGCACAGTGACAGGAAGCCAGAAATGGAACCTCAGGATCCTTGCACCATGACTCTATAGTACTTGATTACCATATGGTTTTGTTCTCATGTAAGAGTTTCAGGAGGCCTGAGAAATGTGGACATTCTATCTACCAACTCCCTATGCACTTGAGATTGCTGCAAGAGTGGGGACAGAGCAGCTTGCTGAGCTGTAGTTCCTATGCCACACAAATGGCATTGACTCTCTGGCAATATCCTTGACCAAGGGGAGGATCAGGTGGAGTCTTTTGCTTCCGGCACTCTTACGATGGAGGAAGTGGCATAGTGATGTCCTTGGAGAAAACCCCAGAATGGAAGGAGAGAGCCTGTGGCTGAGTAGGCCCTACTGAGAGACCCAACTCCAGCCCAGCACCACCAATGCCAGAACTGGGGGTGAACTCATCACTGAACTTATTGTCACTTTTCAAGTTGGCATTGCTAGCAGCACTGACACCATGGTCCGATTACCCTTGTTGATAGTCTTGAATCCCTAGGACTAGTATATACCGAGATTGTTGGGTGTTCCCTTGGGAGCTGTTTTTCCATTAGGTCTGAAAGGTGTTGTGGTAAACCCCTCCTTAAAAAAAAGCTTCTTTGTACTCCCAACAGTCTATGGTCAACAACAGGCCTGCGTGAACCTTCCTTTCTGCTGAAGGCTAGTGAAAGGTAGTTGTGGACAGCTTCAGGCTCACCTGAGGTGGTAAAACATTTATGAGTCATTCCAGTTGGGGTTTAGAGTCTGTCACAGTACAGACACTGCTCTCATCAGTGTGATGCATGATCTCCTCATGGCACAAGAACAGAGACTTTGTTCATTATTATTCTTTTGGATCGCTCATCAGCATTTGACATAATGGACCATGGTGTGCTGACCGATTGCCTAAGGAACTATATGGGACTCAATGACATGGTTTTAGCTGGTTTGAGTCCTACATTACTGGGAGATCGCTGCAGGTATCACTAGGTAATTACATCTGTGGGGCAACTGCGGTATCCTGTGGTGTTCCACAAGGCTCTGTCTTGTCATCTGTTTTGTTCATCATTCATGTGTTGCCACTGGGTGAGATCATTAGGCAGTATGGGGTTGAGTTCCACTGTTACACAGATGATACTCAGCTCTCTCTGTCTTGCAACCCTTATGGGTTATGCATGGTTTGGGGCTAGGACAACAAGAAATCAACAACTACTGTAGATGGCCTCCAGTTGGCTACGTCTCAACACAGGCAAGACAGAGGTTATGATTGTTGATTCAGGTTGACATGGGTCAGCGAAGATAATTGGTGGCCTTTTACCACTGATGAATGGTCAGTCACTCCAAGCTGTGGATGTGGTAAATAATCTTGGTGTCATTCTAGCCTGCAAGTTGGCACTAGAACATCAGGTGTCAGTGTTTGTCAGGAATGTTTTTAGCAACTGTGTAATATCACCAAGATCAAGCCATAGCTTGTGCTAGCTGACCTGGAGACAATAGTCCAGCCCTTGTCACCTCAGACTGGATTCTTACAATGCCTTTTACTTAGGGCAATCTGTAGGTTTAATGCCACCTGCAGCTGATCCAAAACACTGTGGCCTGACTGGTGATGGGAACTTCTTGAAGGGACCACGTTACACTGGTGCTGCGTGGTCTGCACTGGCTGCCTGGCAGTGGAGCATCACCCTCAAGGTATGCTTGTTAACATTTGAAGACCTACATGAGTTGGGACCACCCTGCCTTGAAAGACATCATGATGCCCCATACTCTCATCTGTCCAGTCCAATCTACTGGTGCAGGATTGTGTTAGATCCCCTACTCTTGCTGAAGCAGTCTGGGGACAGAGTCTTTAGGGTTGTTGCCCCTCTCCTTTGGAACTCACTGCCAGAGTAAATTAGATCAGCTTGCCAGGTGAGACTTTTAAGCAACAACTTGAAAACACATGTCTTTTGCACAGGCTTTCCTAGACTAAGTCATTTATTTATTTAAAATATTTCATCAGGAAGGTACACAGAGCTGGGGCTCATTTCCAGGTGCGACCTGGTGGAAAGGGGAGGGGGAGATACAGCACTGAAAACTACACAACAAAATATACAGGAAAATCAATAAAAACAGGAAAACATTGTATTATACAGCAATCAATGATTAAATATATATATATATATATATATAGAGAGAGAGAGAGAGAGAGGGATTATTTACAAAAAGAACTTCATTAATGCATCAGTTAGGGTGGATACCACAGTGACAAAAGCAGGGAAATGAGGCGTTGGGGTTTCCAACCCTAACACCCCACCCCCAAGTTTCCCACCCCTACCAGCCCATCCCCCCACCCTCCACACACCAACAGGTATTGGGGTGTGCCATGGGGTCATAAGGCCCAATTCTCACTCCATTCCACATGTAAACATGCGTACATGCTACAGTATAGGACAACAGAGTGAGAGGCCTTATGATCCCATGGAACACCCCGATGCCTGTTGGTAGGTGGAAGGTGGGGGGATGAAGGTGGAGTGGTAGGGGTGGGAACCCTGGGGATGGGATATTAGGGTTGGAAACCCTAATGCCTCATTTCCTTGCTTTTGTCACTGTGGTATCCACCCTAACTGATGCATTAATGTTTTTGCAAAGAATTTCCCTTCTTTTTCAGATAGTACAATTGTATCCTTGTTTTATTGTGGGAATGCAGAGTCCCTTGGTCCCTGCACTCCCATCCCTCCATCCAGTTAGTACACCAGTGTCCATATTCACAGTGGGGAGCACACGGTCCCTCTATTGAGATATTACAACAGTATTCATACATTACGGTGGGAGCCAGGGTCCTTTGGACACTGTGCTCCCATCCCTCTATTCAGATAGTACAACAGTGTGAAAAATGGGAAACACTGGCAAAGTTATGAACATGTGTAGAAACTGTGCAATGCACACTTGCAATGTGCTCATTTTTTTTCTATTTTTTCACCAGATTTTCAACATCGGCATTATGGGACCTCTCCTCATGAACAGTGCAACTGTGATTTTGTTAATCCATCCCAAAAGTTGATTTCGCGCACTGATCGCACCATTCTGAGCCACAGGTGCAGGACAGAGCTGAAGAGAGTTCAGAAAGATGGATGGGGTGAGAGACAGTGTCAAATGCCTTGGCAAGGTCGATGAATATGGCAGAGGTGATGAGGCCATTGTCCGTACTGGTGAGTATGGTGTCAGTAAGCAGGAGGAGAGAGAGAGAGAGAGAGGTGGAGTGGTTCTTCCTAAATTCAGACTGGAAAGGGGTGAAAAAGGAGGTAGAGTCAAGGTAGGAGGAAATTTGAGATCAGACAAGGTGTTCTTGGAGCTTAGACAGGATAGGGAGGAGCAAAATAGGTTGGTAGTTGCTAGGAGAGGAGGAGGAGTCACCTCTTTAGAAAGGGGGATGACTGTGGCATGTTTCCAGGCCATAGGAATAGCTGAGAGGGAGAAGGAAAGGTTCAGAAGTGAAAAGAGAGGATGGGCAATAGCAGGGGCAGAAAGGAAGAGGAGTTTAGGGTAAAAGTCAGCAGGGGAGGACCCAGAAGAAAGGTTCAAGGCGAGAAGGGCTTTTAGGGTGGTGGATGGGGCTATGCTGGAGAAGGAGAAGGAAGGGTGCAGGGTTGGGTGGGTGGTGGAGTTGAGTGGAGAAAGGGGGGATAGAGGAGAAAGATCAGAGAAGGTCAGTAGCTCAAGAGGTAAAATAGGAATTAAATTTGGAAGCAACCTCAGGAGGGTCTGTTAAGATGGTGTCATTGTCATGAAAAGCAGGGATAGGTATTTGGGCTGGAGGAGAGAAGAAGGCTTGCACCACTTCCCAAAATTTTCATGGGCGATTCAGGTTGTTGTAGAAAGTGGTTTGGAAGTATTTGGCTAGTGTGTGCCTTATGGGTCAGGTACAAGAGTTGCGTAGGGTCCGACAATATTGGAAGTCAATTGGGTAGCCTATGGATTTGTGAGATTTCCAGGCTTGGTCATGAGCCCAGATGAAAGCTAAAAGTTTGCAGGTGATCCAGAGGAGGTGATTACTCCAGACCCTGATCCTCCTGAGAGGGCTGATCTTATTCCAAATTGATATGAATTTGGAGTGAAAACATTCCCAAGCTGAGCTGATAGAAGTAGAAGTGATGGGGGGACCAGTCAGAAGTAGATAGCTCAGTGCGTACAGGGTTAAAGTCTAGTGATTTCTAGGAGCAGGCTACAGTGTATCTAGGGGGAGCTTTGTGGCAATGGATCCTATGTACAATGGTTATTATAGTTGTTTAATGTTTGTTTATTAAAAATACAATAATAGATAGGTCGCAGTGAATTACAATGCTGTAATTCCATCAAAAGGTTATGGGGACATAGATAACCTCGAGAGCAAAGCAAAAGGAATTTAAGCCAAGTAATTCACTGTAACCTATTTTTTTATTTTTTGAAATACATGAATGCGAGAAGGTGGTGAGGTCTTACTCATTGGAGTGTTGGGTAGGCTGAGGCGTGGCTTGAATGAGGAATCTGGAAGCTGTTTGAATAGATCATTAAGAAAGTGAAGGAAACAGTTCATAGTAAGAGTAACAGTTAAAGGCTGTTTTTTAAGGTATTTTAATTTTCTTGGTCAGAGATGAACTGTAGCCCGGTTTTGATAACTGTTTGTGGCTTTCAAAGAGATATAATTTTTGCCGATGGAAAGTTTTGTAATGTTTGTTTCCCACGGAGCAGTTTTTTAAATTCTTCGTGCTGACTGCTGAAGAAGCTGACTTGTGGTGAGCGAGGTGGCAGGGTGCGCTTGCACTTTTCTGCAGGAGTGATAATACTATCGTTCTAATGCCTGAATGATAGTATTATTGGGAGTGGTTTAATGGGAGTGAATTATTGAGAGTGAAGTGTGCTACTATGGAGAAATGGTATCTATTCCAAGGATATTTTTGCACCATTTTCAGTAGTATTATTTTCATGATCCATATATTACATATAGAATAATGGCTGGGGAAGTGTGCTTAATGAGAATTTAATGGTTGCCTAAGGTGTGGGATGCTACATAAAACCCCAAGGGCATTGCCTGAGGGGTTTATTAAAACATCCCACACTGAGGACTTCTCATTAAATTCAGATTAATTACCTTGCTCATCTTTATTGTTATAATTACTGGGCAGCAATTTTTCCAGCATTGGTCTAGTGTCTGTGTCTCACTCAGTTTCACACACACACACACACACACACAGCCTGTTTTTCTTCCTGCTTCTGTTTCTTTTTTTTTTACTTTTTCCTTTTATGTATTTTTCTTAATTCCAGTTTCTGACCAATGTTGTGATTGTTTACTTACCGATTGGGGTTGCACTGTGTCTGTAAGTGTGGAGCAACAGGTCCATTTCATTTTCAGAGCAAGATCAACCAGATAAGAGGGAAAAAAAAGAAATAGGCAGGATCAACCCAATAATTTTAATAAATTATCTAAATAGAACTCTGCAGAGTTCAGAGGCAATGTGGTGGCTCCTGGCAGCTCCTTGGTTAGCGAGACAAGGGGCCGCCATGTTTCTGTGACAGTTCATCCCGCTCATAGACGGCACATTAGCCAATGAGAGAACGTCTTTGTTTTGACTCAGTTCTTGCGCGACGTCATAACCCACAGGTTATAATTGCAAATTATAACTGGATCAGACTATAGAAAATAATTGCAGACCAATTATTATATTTATATATTTACTGAATTGTTCCATATTGTTTTAACATTGTAGGGCACTCAGAGACTTATGGATATAGTGCCGAACAAATAAAATTACCTTGCCTTGTTTTGACAGATGTTCCAATGTTTCCTGCACCAAGACTACCCTCATCATTGACCCCTGCATCAACGCTGACACCATGATTGATATCAACCTCTTCTTCAGTGATGCTAGCAGCACTGAGTCTAAGGTCAGCATTAGAGATGGCACCAGTGCTGGCACAAACTGTGGCACAGATCCCAGTGCTGACACCACAATCGGTGTCAGCAACATGGTCAGCACCTGTGTCAGTGTCATCACCGCAAATGGTGACAACAGCCTTAGTGCCACTAACAGTTGGCGTTGACACCTCCAGAGGCCTTTACTCCAAAGCCATGGTGGTTCACTGCTCAGGATCATCAGGTTTAGCAGGTTCTCAGACTGCCACCTGGAAGGAGCCAGCAGTCATCTCATCACCACCCCCAAAGACTGCAAGACAACCCCAGCTCAATGGGGGGTGGGGGGAGAGCTTCATACCTATTTCAACTCCAAAGATCAAGTAGGGGACCCATGGGAAGGGCCCAAAGTCAACCCAAGGAGCTCCTGTTTCAACGCCTGCTGCCAAATGTTGAGACCAGACAGCCCATCTTCAAGCAATGAATCTGGAGGGTGCAGCAGTTGAAAGTAAAACACATATCACAGGAGTCCATGTCATGGCCAGGTTCTAGGCATGAAAAGCACTGAGAATGCCGGTCATCATGGGGAATGGAAAGAAGGCACTGACCCTTCTCTATCAGTGACTTGGGCATTCTGGTAAATAATAAAATGAGAAGTAGGTGAGGAAGAAAGCATGTATAGTTGAATGGATTCGACACAACTCACTTCCACAGTGCAAACTCAATGGTGAGAAAAACAGAAATGTCGTAGGCAAGGGGTCCAGCAGCAGTTATTGGCAGATGTATGACACTTCACTGTGTCACACAGGTGCCAAAAGCCAATTGCCACTGTTAGTTCCCTGGCCAAAAAAACTTGCTCATGCAGTGCCCTAGCACCTTCAGCTGAAAGCCCAAGAGTGGGACTCCATGGAAAAAATTATTCTAGGAAAATTACATGTTTGCATTCTGTGTGCACAGAATGTTGAATCTAGAGTATATAATATCTGTGCATAAGGCTCACAGTGCCTATGTTACCATACATAACTAAAACTGTTAACTACTTCACCTTAGTCACCAGGGCCAGTATTCACAAAATTTGTCCCCGGTGCAGTTATAGTTTTGCATGAGCAAACAGGGTTTTGCGACAAGTTGGTATTCACAGAAGCCGGTTTGCATGCAGAACTGGGTTTGTGCCAGTTCAAAGTGTGGAAGCGGTGCAATGGGAAATGAGGGAGGACCTGGATATCAGCACAGTCCGATTCACAGAGCATTTGCTTCACGCAGGGGCCTTTTGTGTGGTCCCCTCACACAGAGCAAATACTGCCAACCAGGACCTTGCATTATCCCATGCAGCCCTAGTGGTTGGCGGAGGTACTGTGGTCAAACACACACACACACACACACACACACACACATGCATATATTGATCACCGGCTCGATGACAAAAATATAAGTTCCCTGGTGCTAGTGGTCCCTCCTCACCGATCCCTAGCCCAATTACAAAAATATAGGCTTCCATAGTGCTAGTGGCTCCCCCACCAATCAATGCACCAATTACAACAATGCAAGTTTCCCTGGTGCCAGTGATCCTCCCATCGTGATCACCAGTTGCTGGACCAGTGTGGAAATGCAGCCTTCTCTGGTGACATTGGTCCCCCCCGCCCCCTTGCCCAACATTTATAGATGCATTCTCTGGTGTCTAGTGGCCCCTCCCTCTGCTCACACCCAGGCCTGAACTAGAAGTGATATTCCCTGGCATTTAGTGGTCCCTCAGCCACCTGATCCCATGCTGAGTCAATCAGTGTACATGTACTGTATGCAGTATGCGCTCATTGAAAGCTCAGTCAGCATGCAGCCTCAGTGGAGAGTGTAGGGCTGTGCTGGTCACTGGCTCGGGGCTGGGGTGGTGGGGAGCAGGTGGCGGGGCACTACCTGTTGAGGTGGAGTGATGGGGCCAAATCTCAGGGAATATTATCATGTTATTGTATAGGGCATCAGGACTGGGTGGAACACTGGACACCAGAGAATTGTGTTCTGTGATATTACAGGGGATTGTAACTGTCAGGAGCCACTAGACACCAGGGAATAATACCTATAGATTGGGAATGGGTGCGGGTGGGGGAAGGGACCACTGGACACCAGGAATACTTCAATAAATGCTGGTCGTGGGGGTGTGCAGGGGAGTCACTGCCACCAGGGAAGGCTGTATTGCCACAGCAGTCTGATGATCAGTGATGGGGGGGCCACTAGCACCAGGGGAACTTATATTTTTCTAATTGGTCTAGTGATTGCAGGGGGTAGGGGGAACCACTAGCACCAGGGACACTTACATTTCTGTTATCGGGCTGGCGATTGGTGGAGGGGGACCAATTGCACCAGGGGCACTTACGTTTTTGTTACCGGGCTGGTCCGCTGGTGATTGGTGGAGGGGGACCAGTTGCACCAGGGACACTTACGTTTTTGTTACCGGGCTGGTGATTGGTGGAGGGGGACCAATTGCACCAGGGACACTTACGTTTTTGTTACCGGGCTGGCGATTGGTGGAAGGGGACCAATTGCACCAGGGACACTTACGTTTTTGTTACCGGGCTGGCGATTGGTGGAGGGGGACCACTAGCACCAGGGACACTTACATTTTTGTTATTAGGCTTGAGATCGTTGGTAGGGGACCACTAGTACCAAGGACACTTACATTTTTTTTATCTGGCTAACAATTTTCAGGGGGACCACTAGCACCAGGAAAACTTGTATTTTTCTAATTGGTCTGGTGATCGGCGGGGGGGACCATTAGCACAAGGGATACTTGCATTTTTGTTATCAGGCTGGCAATCAGCAGAAGGGGCACTAGCACCAGGGACACATTTTTGTTATTGGGCTGGTGAAGGGTGGGGGGCACCACTAGCACCAGGAACATTTACATTTTTGGTATCGGGATGGCGATCGGAGGGGGGGTCACCAGCACCAGGGACACTGTTTTATTTATTTTTTTGCTCTTGTTACTCCCTCGAGGACCAGCGCCCATTGGCCCAATCCCACATCCAACCCTGTCACGTATCTCCTGCAAACTTACCAACTGGATATACACTCTGGCTTACCCCACAGAGCTGGGCCATGGAGGGACCCCAACCACCGTCAGAACACTAACTAGTATATGGCCCTGGGATGTTTCCATCCTGGGGTTATGCCTGGCTTACACCCCTGCCCTGGGGGCTTTTGGGAGGGCTCACCTCCGCCCAGATGCCTGTATACCTCTGGTGGTACCACAGAGGTGGTGCAGAACCAGAGGCGCAAGGTGGGTGGCATCCCACTCTTACCCGTTTTCCACCATTTTCACCTGGGAGGCAGGGCATTCAATAACATCAAGGATGCGAACACCAATGTCTGTCCCACCTCCAGTTACCATGCAAGTGCCAGCAGCTGCCTAACTCTGGCCTCCCCAGAGGTCAATTGTGCACTGAGCATGTGACCACCCTCCCCCTAGAGAAGGAGAGCTGTCACTCGAACACTCGATCTTTGTCAGTGCTGCTGGCAGAAACCTTACTGCTGTGCCAGCAGGCCATCATCACTAGGAGAAGGTTGTTTTTTTTTTAAATTGGGGTGGGGATCAGCGGGTGGGGAGGGAACAATTAGCACCGGGTAACTTACGATTTTACAGTTGGGCCAGTGACTGGTGGAAGGGGGCTAAACTCCAGTGTGGCCTATGTAAATAGGCCCATAATGAGCATGCAAATAGCCACATAGCACCTTGCATACCTAATGAGCTCATTTAAATGGCTGCTTTTGGTTATTTTTTTGCATTGTTTATTTATCGCCCCTTGCGTCCGACCAGCCTCTCCTTCAGGCCTTCTGCCAAGGACTACCCCTGTACCTCCACTCAGAACCCTCCCCGATGCCAGCTTCCCCTGATCCCAGATCGCAGCCACCAGGGTAGCCCAATGTAACCCTTCGTCGGACGAGTCCCCTCCTTCCGGAGGGAAATTGCCTTCAGACATTCTTGTTCTCGGCCCTGATGCTGCTGGGGTTGGTATTCCCCTGGCTCTTCGGGGGTTCCATGGAAGCGGGGGATCCAGGCGGCCATCATACGGTTGCTTGGACGCCATTTTCCGTTTTCTGTTTTTCCCGGGGGCCAGCTACAGAGCAAGGCATGACCCTAACCCACCCCTGGGGAGGAGAGCAGCCCTTAGAACGCTCAATCCTCTCCCATCCCCTGCCGACCCCCAATGACCCGAGTCTGTTCCTGAACCCGGTTCGCCAGCGTGATTTGAGGTAAGGTGCCAGCTCCTCAGCCCTCTGGGCCACTGGGCCAGCCTCAAATGGCTGCTTTTGTGAATTCCAAATAGTGCACCTGCACCAACTCCTGGCTGCATGTCGGGGTGGTACTGGTGGGGCTAGCAGTTGTGGTAATGGGTTAGTGCTGACTCATCCTGGCCCTTTTCACAGTCAAATAGGTGCATTATCCAACTGTGAATAGCAACCTTAGACACCTGGGCCATTGCAAAGTGCAATACAAATGCTTACACTGTGCTTTGCAATTTTGGGGATTCTAGCCCCAGATCGATGCACTCGTGAGTATTTCTAATTTTGATAGATAATATAACAATAGATTTGCTCTTAAGTGTAATTAATAAACCAGTGCATCAAAATCTTGACCTTAAATGCCTCACTGGTGCATCCATCTATGTCTAGACCATACATGCTGTAAATTTATCTTGTGCTTAACATCTGAAATACAAAAAAGAGATTTTCTCAATAATGAGCTTTTAAAGTCTACCTACAATTTGCCGGTGCACACAAGGTACACGTTAGCATAAGTAAGTTGCGTTATCTACAACAGAGACTAGGTTGTGATATGAATGATAAAATGTGTTATTGTGATTATTACCAAAAGGGCTAGGGGAGGGGTAAGCATTATGGTGGACAACCCCAAGGAAGATCCCACCATCGATTTGGCAAGACTCTGGTGACTCAAAACCCTAATGTTTTTTCCTTTTGCAGTTTTGGGAGGTTAGGGTTGGGCATTAGGGTTGCAAACTCTAATGCCACATTTCCCTACTTTTGTGGCATTAACTTGAGTCCTAACTGGTGTGTTAACATGGTTTCTTGCAAAGAATTTTACCATATATATAGTGTGTGTGTGTGTATGTGTGATCGCTACCATTTTCTGTAATACCACAGTAGTTGTATAGGAGAATAACAGCACTGGTGCTACAACAACTATCTCATGTCCAAAGGTACTACAAGTGATACTGGAGCCACGGCAAACAAAGGAACGGCACACTAGTGTTCATCGATACATGTGTTACAATATTTGCTACCAAACCTTTTTTAGTTTGCGGTAACCATATATCATCCCTCTGCTCTTTATCCCTTTCTGTTGCTTACAAGTAATGTCAGATGACTTATTTTTCAGTTAATACGTACACAGTAGTTTCTTCAGCCACAACATCTAGTTTTTCTTGTAAGATCTTCTTGCTTTCATGCATTTCCTTAGAATTATAATAAACAAAGTTAATTTGCAGCTCTGCACTGTGATTTAGAACAAGAAACATCTAACATATATATATACAGTATATATGGCTGGCCCGGTGGCGCTGAGGCATCCAGCCTTACCTTGCACCACGTCATTGACCCGGGTTCGGGAATGACTTTGGGTCATGGGGGAGCTGGCTGGTGGGGGGAACAGGATTGAGCCACCTATTGGTGGCTCTCCTCTCCCAGGGAAGACATTATCCCTCCCATAGTCCCGTCACCACTAAGTGGAGGCCAGTGGTGGCATAGGTGGGTGGTGGGACAGCTAGTAGGGTGGGGTGTCCCGCAGTACATGGCATGCGTGTGCCTCCACACGTGTACATCCACACCAGGGGTGAGAGGGTGATGGGGGGAAAAAACAAAAATAAATATATAACATCTGTCTTTGTACAATTATAATCATGCTATTATTAAAACAGACACACAATATAGTAACAACATACCAGTTTATATTTTTTTATCTAGAGCCCACAACAAAATGCACTATGGGGGGGGGGGATTGGTGAAGTTACAAAAAACTGTCCCTCTTTCCCCAGCTCAATGGTGCATTTTTCTGATCTGGCTTTTCTCCCTCTCTGCAGACTGGTTTTGATTACTTTAGTAGTGAAGGGGACTGGCAACTCTTGCACCACCAACAGAATCTAATTCTATCCTCACTTCTTCCATTTTTCACTCCTCATGCAGGACCAGGAGCTTGACCCATGGCCCACAGGCTACAACCAGCATGGTTAAACCATCCCATCTTGGTGCCGTACTCATGATCCCAGACCTAAGTGGACGTATTCTCCCAACCCTTCATTGGTCAGGGCACCTCATGATCAGCTCAAGCATCAGGAAATCTCAATGGAGGTGACTTCCTTCAAAATACTTACTTCCCTTCTCAGTTCTCAAGGGAGGTGGATGTGCTTTTCATGTAAGGTGGGAGACTAGAGGCCAGAAGAAATTGCTAACCATAATAATATTATTTCTTCTCTGGGATACATCAGTGAGCCTTACTGCCCTGGAGATAGGACTTGATGCAGATTTTAGAATTTGGAATACGAGTTCAAACTGTGGTATGATCACACTCCCCTTACCGGCATACCTCCAGATTTGTTTGTATATCAAGGTGAGCAGTGGCCACCGAAATGATCTAGGTGACTACTAAAATGTTTCAAAGATTGTTAGCAGACAAAAGTTGTCATGACATGACTAAAACTTCAAAATGCTTGCGAAATTGCAATAAAGTAATGCTCAAGTGACCATGTGGAACTCCTTCCCTACCAATATTCACAACTCTCCATCCCTACTATCCCTCAAACAAGCTTTGCAGGCTCACCAACTTATATCGATGGCCTGTACCTGCACTTATTGTAATCTCAACTATCACCCATTACTTTCTCAGCACTCCAGTACCTTTGTGCAGTCAGACTGACCATTCCATCCCGTTTTGCTCTTAGCATATGTAACTATGCCAATAGTGTATGGTGGAACATTATTCAGCATGAAAATCCGTGCCTGCAATAGTGTTTTTGTGCTTCACTCACTCCGTCATACTGGCTGTTGTGCTGCACTCACTCCGTCATACTAGCTCTTGTGCTGCACTCAGTACATCAGTAGTGCAGCACAACAAAATGGAATGCTGTCTTCTGCCTCAAAGCCCTCGAGTAGCAGTTGCCATTGCTTGCCTTGACGCCTCATGGTTTTGAGTTGGTATACGACAGAGACAGCAGCAGCAGTCAACTGCATTATGCCCCCCCCCAAAAAAAAAAGCAGCAGTAAACTAACTAAATCCACAAAGCGACAAATAAAAAATGTCATCAGCATCCACCAGTCAGCCTTGATTTGACTGCAGTGAGATCCATGAAGGGGGAAGTCACACAGCAGGATAGTGGCAGATAAGGAAACTCTTTATTTCTTTCATTCTGGACATTTTTTTTTCATCTGAATCGTAACCATAACTGCCCATACACTACAAAAGATTGTGTATGAGCAGTCATACACATACCAGGTTATTCTTGAATCTTGCCTTTTCCCTGTTAACAGGAGACCTCTCGAAACCCGGCTCACGAGGTCTACTGTTACCAGAAATAACAATTCAGAATAACAATTATTATGACTCCTCATACACAATCTCTGTATAATCACTAATCCTCTATTGCTAATGTAATGTACTGTTTACTTGCTGTTATACTGCAAGGCTGGTTTTATCTTTGTTGTTCCTTTAGTTGTGTACCTTGTTTTGCTCTATTACTATTGCTGGTTGATTACTTGTCCTGAACTCTCCTAGAGTCGTTACCTAAAAATAGGCATGAAATTGTCTAGTGTACTAACCCAGTTACCAAAACTCAAATAAATAAATAAACAAATAAGCAAGAACTGACTCTTGTGTCAACCTATTTTCAGATTCTGAAAGTGGAAGCAGGGTCAGGGATTGTAAGGTTCACTGATGTATCCCTGGGAATAAAGAACATTACTACGGTGAGTTATTCTTTTACCAACAACAGGAATCCATCAGTGATGCCTTACAAAGATATAGACTTACTAGCAATATCTTGGGATGAGAGTTCAAGAACCTTTTTAGGAAAAGGTCATTCAACACAGTAGTTCTAAAACTGGCATTCCCTCCTGAACTGTATGTCCAGGCACTAGTGCTTTGTGAAGGTGTGCACTGCTTTCTATGTAGCTGCTTTACAATTTTTTTGAAGGGGAATGCCCCTTGTAGCTGCCACAGAGGCAGATGTGTTCTTGTGGAGTGCACTCACAGACCTCTGGGATCTAGTTTTCCGACTTTTTAGCAGCAGGACTATATACAGGAGATTATCCAATGAGAGATATTTCTTGACTATTGGTTTACCTTTCACAGCCTCTTCATAGGTGACAAACAGGTATGTGCTATGGAGCCTGACACCCTTTGTCCAGTCCTTGTAGTAGCCCAATGTTGTTTTTACATCAAGACAGTGTCGTTTTTGTTCATTTGAAGTGGAGTGTTCAAGAAAGAGAACAGGAAGGATCACTGATTGACTCAGGTGAAATTCTGAAACAATTATGGGCAGAAATGGGTGTTTACTCACCTGGTAAAGGTGATTGTGTTGGTTGGCATCCATGGCACTCCAGACATTACCTCATGGGTTTCAGCCCACCTGATAGGCTAGTGATGCACTGACCCAGATCAAATTTCCAACATATCCAGGTCCCAGAAACCCCTGCTCTCCAGTTCGAATCTTCCATAGCTGAAATAAGGTTAATTAGTACAAAGAGAAAGACATACAATGTAGTGCGTTAGCAGGGATACCAGAAGCTTGAAACAGGGTACAAATGAGTCGTACTACGAAGTGACAGAAAAAAGGCCCTGGGGCCCGATCTTTACTCCCCTATTTTTACAATCTAACTTGAACACGAGAGTTCGACAGGTCATTTGTTATGGCATTGTTCATGCTGTCTGTCCCCCTAGAGAACTAGATACTAGGTACCCCTTTAGGCCTGGAGCCGGTCACTCTAGCCGCTCTGAGGGAGGACCTTGGAGTGTCATGGATGCCAACCAACACAATGACCTTTACCAGGTGAGTAAACACCCATTGTGATTGGTTGGCATCCATGGCACTCCAGACATTACCTCATGGGTAGATAAGAAGCAGTTAGTCCTACGGGAGGGAATGAGCGACTAAGAGTGACCGGCTGAGGAAGCTGCAGTTAGGACCTGGGCCGCGAAGGAGGGACGAACGGCCTGGAGCTGCTCCAGCCTGTAGTGTCTGGCGAAGGTGTGTATGGAGGACCAAGTGGCCACTCTGCAAATGTCCTCTGTGGACACACTGGCTCTCTCTGCCCAGGAAGTGGCCACCGCTCTGGTGGAATGGGCCTTGATCCCCTGTGGTGGAACCAGTCGGTTGGCTGTGTATGCGTTCTGGACGACTCGTCTTAGCCATCCTGCGATGGTAGACTTGGAGGCGGCATGCCCCTGCCTCTGTCCCTTCGAGATGATGAACAGCCTCTCTGTCTTGCGAATGGGGCGTGTTCTGGTCAGGTATACCGTGAGGACGGATCCCACGTCGAGGTGGTGAGGGGTCCTGCCGTGATCCTGTGTAGGATCGACTGGGAACGTGGGTAGCTCGATGGGCTGCTCCCTGTGGAAGTTGGTAGGGACTTTTGGTTGGAATGCTGGGACTGTTCTCAGCCTGACCCCCAGCGGTGTGAACACTGTGTAGGGTTCCGCACAGGACAGTGCGTCAAGCTCCCCAACCCTTCTGGCCGAGCAGATGGTCACCAGGAAGCATGCCTTGAGGCCGACCCAAAAGAGGTCCATCTCTCGGAGGGGCTCATAAGGCGCCGATTTTAGAGATTCCAGAACCATAGGGAGATCCCAAGGGGCGATCACCGTCCTGATCCTCGGGCGCATGATCTCCATCGCCCTCAGAAGCATATGGAGTAGAAGTGCGCCTCGAAGTGCCCTTCCGCAGGGAGCTATGGCCGCTCCTATGGCCGACAGTTGTACCCTGAGGAGGAGTGTGCCAGACCTTTGTCCACTCCCTGCTGGAGGAACAGTAGGATGTTGGCCAGATTGGTCTGTTCGGGCACCGTCCCCCGTTCTCGGCACCACTGCGTGAAGATGGCCCATTGCCTCTTGTAAGTGGATGTGGTGAAGGCCCGCCTGGACCGGAGCAGGGTACTGATTACCGATTCGTGGTACCCTGTTGCTTTCAGTCTCCTCCTTTCAGGAGCCAGGCCATGAGCTTCAGGGTCCGAGGAGATGGATGGAGCACTGGCCCTGTGAAGCATGTCCGGCCGGTGGGGTATCCGGAAGTTGTACATGGTCATTTCTCGTGCAGCAGCGAAACCAGGCTCTGCGTGTGTCTGAGGGCCACTAGGATGACCATGAGGCCTGTTTCCGGATCTTGGCAGGACTTGGGGATCAGGGGAAGAGGTGGGAAGACGTAGGCATTCCTCCTCTTCCAGGTCTGTGATAGGGCGTCCGTCCCTTGGGAGAGACCGTCCTTGAAGCGCGAGTAGTACTCGCTGACCTGGGCGTTCTCCCGAGATGCCATGAGATCCATGGACACGGGCCCCCATGCCGCCTGGATCGCCTGGAATAGTGCTGGGTGTAACCGCCATTCCCCCTGGTGGACTTGTTGTCTGCTGAGCCAGTCTGCACGGACGTTCAGCTTGCCTGCGAGGTGGACTGTGCTCAGGTGGATGAGGTGAGTCTGGGCCCAGTTGAGGACCGGCGTTGTCTCCCTCATCATGGCTCTGCTCCTGGTCCCGCCCTGTTTCGTTATATGAGGCTACCGTCACGCGATTGTCGAGACAGATTAGGACCGACCGACCGGCTATTAGGTGCCTGAATGCCCTCAGAGCATGGAACACGGCCCTCATCTCCAGGATGTTGATGGAGAGCTTCGTCTCCGCTGGTGACCATCGGCCCTCGCCGTTGAGTCTCTAGACAGGCTCCCCATCCCGAAAGGCTCGCATCCGTCTCTATGGCGACTGGGCGGGGGGGTTCTAGGGGAACTCCCCTGGATAGATTCCTTTCCACCATCCACCAAGTTAGGGTGGATCTTACTGCCTGGGGTAGAGGTACCATGCAGTGAAGGTTGTGATCGCTCGGCGCTCCCCGGGACAAGACGTGGTTTTGGAGCAGGCGCATGTGCCACCTGGCCCAAGGCACGAGGTCTATGCAGGAGGCCATACAGCCCAGCAACTGGGCGATTTTTCCCATTGTTGAGTGTTGGCTGGCCCTCATTTTGTGCGCCAGGTCCCTGAGGGTGTGAACTTGCGCTGGGGCCGGTTTTGCCCACCCTTCGGCCGAGCTGATGATCGCCCCCAGATGTTCGATCTGTTGCGTGGGGCTGAGATGGCTCTTTTCTTGATTTACCACCCAGCCGTGGTCCTCGAGTGCCTGGATGGCGATTTCCGTGTGCATCCGAGCCTGGACCTCGGATCAGGCACGAATGAGCCAGCCGTCTAGGTATGGGATGATGTCCAGTCCTTGTTCCCTGAGTCTGGCCACTAAGGTTATCGAAACATTGGAGAAGACTCTCGGGGCTGACGACAGTCCGAAAGGTAGCGCCTTGTACTGGAAGTGATGGCCCAGTACGTGGAAACGGAGGAATCGCCTGTGTTTTCGGATGATGGGAATGTGTAGATAGGCGTCCTTTAGATCGATAGACGTCAGGAAGTCGCGTACCCGGATACAACGGAAAGTGGAACGTATGGTCTCCATCTTGAACTGGTGTGGGACTACGCGCTGTTCAGAAGTTTTAGGTCTAGGATTGGCCTGAGCTCCCCGTCTTTTTGGAGTAGAGGAAAATATGGAGTAGATTCCTATTCCTGCTCGGAACCGATGCGGGTTGGATGGCCCTGTTCTGGATCAGCTCTGATAAGATTTGTTGGACCTGGTGAGGGGCGCCTTCCTCCTGGCTATGGGGATGGGGGCAGACCTGTGAGGGAGAATATGGCGTGGAGTTAGCTCTGTGGAGTACCCCTTTGACACTACATCTCGAACCCATCTGTCCGGCGTCGTGGTTATCCATCGGTGGGCGAAGAGAGTCTTTGCCCCACGGTGGAGTGAGGATCCTGGCCCTGTGCCTGAGGTGGGATGCAGTCACTGCTGTTTCCCCTGAACCTCTACCTCGCCCTCCTGGTCTCTGGCCCCGTGCTCTGAGCGTCGAGGACTGATAGTTCTGAGTGTAAGGGCCCACGAAGCAGATGGATGAGCTTCTTCCTCGAAGGAGTGAGACTGCTGAGTTGTATCTCAGCCAGGTTTGTCAGGTTGCTCCCCTCGGGAAATCTCCGCTTAGAAGAGGCTAGATAAGAAGGCCTGTACCTATTCTTGAGGAGGTCCCTACCTCCTCCTTTTTTTAAATAGTCTTGCAGCCTCCCGAACACATGCTTTTCCCGTAGAGGCAGGTTCTGCAACAAAGATTTGGATTCGCTGGTCCTGCGTCCCAAAGCTTCAGCCACAGAGCCCTCTGGGCCGGTTGGTGATAAGCGTGGATCTTGCTTGAGGCGCGGAATACTACTGCCATATCGGCCAGAGTACTTGGCTGCATCCAGGTGCACTCCAATAGCTCTGCCTCCCTGGACTTAGGGTAGCCTGCTCCTGGAGTTCTTGAGCCAACGGATCTGTGCCCGGGTAGTGTAAATGGCTGTCATAGCTGCCTTGGCAGTGGTGCCCCCAATCTCAAAGCGCCTTCTTTAGCATGTCCTCAACCTTTTTATCTGCAGGGTCTTTGAGAGCTATCGTGCACGAGGGATTACGGTCTTCTTGCGCCAAGTGCTGCCACCTGAGGGTCGATGGTGGGGGCCCTACACCAAGTGTCGATTTTCCCCTTGCACGGATATATCTCTGTCCAGGTTCTGCGGCTTGGCATCCTGCCTGGGTCCGGGGATTGCCCTCCGTGTTGAAATGTCCTCAATAGCTGGACAGACAGGAAAAGTCTCTGTGGTGGCTGGCCTTAGCTGGATCATGGTGGGGATTTCGGTTCAGATCTGCCCTCTTGGCATCCTCGGTGTCGAACCCCAGTATGTGATCACCTTCCTGAGCCCGGAATGGTGTCGAAGAAACATACTCCGAAGTCAGTGAAAGGGCCATCTGTAGCTCCATCTCCTGTGTCCGACTCCGCGTCATCCTCGTCCCCGGCGTCTTCTCTCTCTGTCCTCATGCGTGCTGTCGATCGGGATGGTCGGGAGGGGGTCCTCGGGAATTGGGAGTTCCTGCGGCTGGCCCCCAGTCTTATCGGGTTCCGAGTTGGGTGGTCTTGTCCTACTTTGGGTAAGGGACTCCAGCTTCTCCATGATTTTGAGCATAAAGTTCTGTTGGCTCTCCATCATGGCCACCTGACCTATTGATTCTGGATTAGAGGAACCCGGATCCATCCACGTGGGGTTGCTGGGTCCAGGGTTGCACAGGGGCCAGTGGCGGGGTCCGCTCTAAGGAGGAGTCGTCTCATTGTCTGGAGGCAGGCCACTGGCAGGGGCCTGGGGTTTGGGGAGGAGGATGGCGCTGCCGCAGCAGCATTTCTTTGCTTTCACCATCTGGAATAGAGAGAGGCATGTTTAGGAGACTGTACTGCTTTCCCTCCTTTTCTTTTTCTTTTATCCCCTTTCTTTTTTTTTTTTTTTTTTTTTTTTTGTGCTGAAAGAGCCCTGCATCACAGAGGCTGCAGATGGTGTGCCTGAGGTTGGGGGGTGCTATGTGAGGACCCCTGCAATGTCGGGCAGTGGTCTGGTGCCAAGGCCCGCTATGGGAGGTGGCCGAGGCACTGAGGGAGGACCAGACGAGGATGGCACCTACAGGAGTCGCTGTGTGAGGACCCGAGTGGTGGAAATGGAACCCTGGCGTAAGGGAAGGGGTGGAGGGCCCCAACCCTTCTCTGCTATTGCTTCTCAGATGCCAGGTTCCAGCCTTTTTTTTTAGGTGGGGGAGGGGCCTGCAGAGACAGCAGGCTGGGCCTGGAGTGTTCAACCGTGAACGCTCCCTTAGTTAAGGGGATACTGCAGGCCAACTCGGGAGGCCAGGGCGCCGGTCAGATGGCCCCCGAAAGGAGGGCCCAGATTTCAATCTAGTCTGCCTGCCAGGGCAGGCCCGGAGTTGAGCCCTGCAGGTCATCCTTTCCCGAGGGGGCAGGAGAATTCCTCGAGACAAGGAAAGCGCCCCCCGTGAGAGACTGTCTCTCTCGACAAAGACACTGCCCCAGTCTTTAGACTCTGCCCCTACCTAGCCCGAGGGTTGAGGTCCTTCCCTCTCTTTCTGGCTCTTTCTCTCTCTCTCTCTCTATCTATCTCTCTCTCTCTCTCCCAGCCTTCCCGAGAGAGAACAGCCCGCGTGTCCGGCGGCATCGAGGAGGAGGAGAGTTTCAGTTCTCTAGCTTGGGGGCGGGAAGACAACGGACGTTGAATGCGGCTGGCGCGCAGGCGAGGCCTAAGCAGGCCCACCAGGCGGCTGAGAGAGGACCCAAGGCCTAAGTGCGCCAGGCAAAGAGGACCACCGGCGCGCCAGGCCGAAGGACCGGGCGCGGCCAATGAAAGCGGCCGCCAGAGAGGTGGAAACTGGAGAAGAATGGGAGGGAGGGAGTGAGCGAGCGCAGCGACGGTCTCGGGGACCGTGTGGAGGCCACGCTCGCTCTGCATGCGGCCTAGGGTGGAACGCCTTGGAAGGTCAAGCACAGAGGGACCGATTTAAAGTACTGGCAACAGAAAAACAATAGAAATTATAAGAATGTCCCTCCGCGGGCGGGTTAGCCACAGTCTGCCCTAACGCTGGGGCAGAGGAAGACATTAAAAAAGGCACTTTAAACAGATAGCCTTCCCACCACGCTGTGCAGGACAAAACCAAACAGAAACAATCGAATTTGCTCCACAAAATAACTACAATAATGGCAAATAAGACAGCTCGGAGGGTTCTAATCCAGGAAAGATAGAGTTTTTAGGTGGTTCTTACCTTGAAGAGCAGACAGGGGTTCCTGGTGTGCTACTGCCTTGTTCAGATGCACGATTCAAACTGGAGAGCAGGGGTTTCTGGGACCTGGATATGTTGGAAATTTGATCTGGGTCAGTGCATCACTAGCCTATCAGGTGGGCTGAAACCCATGAGGTAATGTCTGGAGTGCCATGGATGCCAACCAATCACAATTCCCTACGAGTTCTAAGAACATTATTTCAATGTGGAATATAATGCAGCTTGTATCTCTACAAAGGGCTGCAGTTTGCTTACTCTCCTGGCAAATGTCATGGCAACAAGAACAAGCATTTGTCAATGCCGAATGTTGCTTGCTTGTATGTGCTGTTCAGGTATTTGGCAGTGACAGTTTCATGCCTTCCTCCCAAGACATCCACTGTGTCTTTCCGTTCAGTATTCACAGAAGAGTGGGAAGGGCAAGGGCCACAGCAGTACAGCAGTTGCCAAGGGGGTGAAGAGGTAGACAATAGTCCATTCAAAGGCAAAAGAGTCCTGCAGGAACTCACTAAATTGAAGGTAGACAAAGCGATGGAACCAGATGGCATACGCCCAAGGATATTAACAGAACTGCGAAGGGAGATAGCAGTACCTCTGGCAGCCATGTTCACTGAGTCATTCAACATGAGTGAATTGGAGGAGGGCACATGTGGTCCCTCTACACAAGTCCAGCAGCAGGGAGGAGGCAGGGAACAATAGGCCATTCAGCCTCACCTCAGTAGTGGGGAAGATCATGGAGACATTGCTTAAAGAAAGGATAGTGGGGCATCTAGATGCCATTGGAACCCAGGACCATAGACAACATGGATTCACAGTTGGGACATCATGTCAGATAAATCTAGTTGATTTATATGACTGGGTGACAAAGGAAGTGAATCAGGGTGGGGCAGTGGACAACACTTACCTTGATTTCAGCAAAGCCTTTGACACCATCCCATATAGGAGGCTGATAAACTAGCTGGGTAGGCTGGACATGGGGGAAAGGGTGGTAAACTGGGTTAGAAACTGGCTAACAGACAGGAGGCAGAGAGTGGTGGTAAATGGTATGCAGTCTAGGGAGAGGGGGCGACCAGTGGGGTGCTGCAGGGATCGGCGCTGGGGCCAGTTCTGTTCAATGTCTTCATTAGTAATATTGCAGAACATCTGAAGGGAATTTTTTCACCAATTTTCAACATAGCCATTTTAAGACCTCTGCTCATGAACAGTGTCACTGTGATTTTCTTAATTTGTCCCGTACATTGATTTCGCACACCGACTGTGCCATTGTGCGCTACATGGGCGGAAACACGTTTTGGGTGAGATGTGAAAAATGACAGCTGTACTACTCATAAGAAGGTGTGGTAAAATGGCAATGTTGAAAATCTGGAGTGAAAATATTGAAAATTTGAACTTACGAGCATGCATAGGAACTGTACAACGCACACGAGTAAAACAGTCATTTTTTGGAATTTTTTCACCAAATTTTCAACATAGCCATTTTAACACCTTAGCTCATGAACAGTGTCACTGTGATTTTCTTAATTTATCCCGTACATTGATTTCACACACCGACTGCGCCATTGTGGGCTACATGGGCGGAAACACGTTTTGGGTGAGATGTGAAAAATGACAGCTGTACTGTTTAGAAGAAGGTGTGGCAAAATGGCAATGCTGGAAATCTGGAGTGAAAATATTGAAAATTCGTGAAATTACGAGCATGCATAGGAACTGTCAAACGCACGCTCGTAAAAGTCATTTTTTGGAATTTTTTCACCAAATTTTCAACATAGCCATTTTAACACCTCTGCTCATGAACAGTGTCACTGTGATTTTCTTAATTTGTCCTGTACATTGATCTCGCACACCAACTGCGCCATTCTGCGCTACATGGGCAGAAACACATTTTGGGTGAGATGTGAAAAATGACAGCTGTACTACTCATAAGAAGGTGTGGTAAAATGGCAATGTTGAAAATCTGGAGTGAAAATATTGAAAATTCGCAAACTTACGAGCCTGCGTAGGAACTGCGTAACGCATGCTCGTAAAACAGTCATTTCTTGGAATTTTGGCACCAAATTTTCAACATGGGGTTTTTGGGACCCCTTCTCATGAATGATGTCACTGTCATGGCTTTATTCGGGCCTGAAGGATGATTGCATACCGCGCAGTCACTGCGCTGAAATCACCCTTCCGGGCCTGAATAACGCCATGACAGTGACATCATTCATGAGAAGGGGTCCCAAAACCCATGTTGAAAATTTGGTGCAAAAATTCCCAAAATGCCTGAGATATGCAACAAAGTTGAAACCCCCTATCTAGCCCATTATACAGCTTACGATTTCCTCAGTTCGCGGTTGGCTTTGAAAGTGCAGAGCGTGTTCCGGTCCACGAAGATCGTCGCACAGAGTCGGAGTAAGTATGGGGTGAGGGGGGTGTGGGGAGGCTGGGTGCACAGTGGGTGGGTGCGAGTTATGGGGAGGTTGAGAGGCAGCGCGTGGGACGTTTTCTTTACAGGTTAAACTTAACAAAAGACTACGTGAGACATTTGCCACGCTGGGGTGGGCTCCCAGCGTGGCACAAGGCTGGGGGGGGTGTTCAGCGGCGAGTTGGCACCCCCATCGGAAGAATAGTTTGCCACGCTGGGGTGGGCTCCCAGCGTGGCACTCTTTCGGGGAGAGGACAGTGCAAGCCCCGACAGGGATTGGGCACCCCGTCGGCTATGATTAGTTGACGCTGGGGTGGGCACCCAGCGTGGCATTCTTGAAGCCTTTGGTGGGGAGGCAGGGAATGCAGCACAGCCGATGGGGATTGGGCACCCGTCGGCTATACAGTGCATGGGGAGGCGTGCACGCCTGCATGAGGCGGCACCTGTGTGTGTGTGTGTGTGGGGTGGGGGCTGCGCGCCCAGGCAGGCGATATCTTATCGCTGCTCACTCAAGCGTAGCCCCCTTTCAACATATGCCCTGCATTTTGGAGCGTGTCTAGACAGCTCCAAAATGCATTGGCTTACAGGGGTGCCCCAGCACACTGACTGAATTGGACGAGAGGTGACACCCCGAAATCTCCGATGATGGCACTATGTTTCTTGCACATGTGCAAGCAACATAAAAACTGTTTTCTGGGTGACTTATTTTAAGTCTGCTGTAGCCATAAGCTCAAAGGGGGATTCCATTAGCTGCGCAAGACACATATGCAAGTCCTATTGGGAACTGGTTCTCTCACAGGATGTTGCAGATGATTGAAGCCTTTAAAAAAATGTTTTAAAACAGACTATGAGTGCCATGCCTGCCTGGCATAGTCTGGAACTATCAGGATAAGTATTGCAGGTTCACCTCTGAGCTTCATGAGCACCCTTTGTATGAGGGGAAATTGTGGGACAGCATACAGTAAATTCCCAGTCAAAGTCAGGGCTATGGTGTCCTTTTGGACTGTGCCCCTGACTGGTTGCCTATAGCAAAACTTTGGAAGCTGATTGTTCTCCACAGAGGCAAATGGGCCTATTCCTGGAGTATCTCATCTTCTGAAGACTAAGGCCAGCACTTGCTGGTTCAAAGCCTACTTGTGGTTTCTCTGGTTGATTCTGCTTAGGAAGTCTGCCAGCACATCGTCTTTGCCTAGCAGATGTACTGTAGAAACATTTGTGTCCAGGCAGTAAGCTAGGTCCCAGATCCTTATAGCTTCTGTGCAGTTCTGAGGATCTTGTTTATGTGGTACATTATTTTACTACTATATTGGCTGTCCATATTTGGTCTGACCGACCCTGCAACTGGGAGGAGAAGGAATGAATTGCCAGCAGTACTGCTCTGAGGTTGAAGAGGTTTTATATGCTCATGCATCTCCTGAGGGCTCCAGATGCCACTTGCTGTGAGGAACTCTGGGTGGGCATCCCACCTCAAGGTGAGCGTCTGTTGTAGGAACTTCATGGGGGTTGCTAGAGGAAGGAATGCCCTCTCAGAGGCTGCTAACTCATTTCACAATTCCAGTAATTTTTATAACTGGCACTAGTTGAGTATCCTTTTTACGTTCCTGATTGAAAATCTGGCCATGGCATCACAACTGTGTATGAAGCCATGTGGCCTATCAGCTGCAGAAAGTCTTCAGGTGTTGGCAGTCCTAGGGTGAATAATTCTGCACTGGCAAACAGATTTGTTACCCTGTTCTGTGGTAGAACAGCCTTTCCCTGCAGGGCATCCAATCCTGCTCTGATGAAGTTCATTATCCGTACTGGTTATGTTTAGGGTTTCTGCATGTTTATTAGGAATCCCAGGGTTCCAAAGTGCTTCTTACCAGCTGTATATAACACATTGTCTTCTGTTTTATCTTCCCTGAGACTAACCAGTTGTCTAGGTAAGGGAAAACCACCCCATCTTGCCTGCTTAGGTGGGCTGCCACCACAGCTAGGCACTTTCTAAGCACCCTTAATGCTGAGGTGAGGGCAAATGGTAGGACTATAAACTGATATTGGCAATTTCCAGCCCAAACCTAAGACACTTCCTGTGGCTGGGTGTGACTTAGATGTGGAAGGAAGCATCCTGCAGATCCAGTAACCCTAGCCAATCTGTATACATCCTTCAGATCCAGTGACCCTAACAAACCTCCTAGATGTAGAGATAGTATTACCTGTGCCTTTTCTTTTGGATTGATAAGCATCTTTAGAAGAGGCCCTTGCCCCACAGAGATCTAAGGGAACTTTTGTAGCACCTGTGCATGCAATAACTTCTTTACTTCCAGATCTAACAGAATTGTTTCTGTTAGTAAATGAGATAGAACGTTTTTTGGTCAATGCAGTTCTGGAAACCTATAAAATTGCTGGGACAACCACTGACTTACTACCTCCAGGACCCACTTGCCTATAGTCATTTTTTTCCATTCCCTCCCATTCCCTCCCATTCCTGGAAGTAGTGGGTCAGCCTTCCTCCAACTGGCAATGGCTGACTGGAGACCTTGGAAAATTGTCAGGGGTTCTGTTTTAGCTGTGACTTAGGGCTGTAGTTGCAGCATGCCATGAGCCTGTTCTGTCTCTACCCCTATAATACCCTCATTGTAGCTGATACTTCTAGCCAATATACAGTCCATGATATAACTTCTGCCCCTGCCTCCCTGTCCATAAGGTCCGTAGGAAATGTAGGTCTTTTCTTTCTCAGCAGAGTTTTTCTAAGTGACTCTATACTCATCCACTTTTTTCATATATGCAGTATACAGCTCGATCATTTCTATTGTTAACTTTGGGCTGGTCATCTATGGCTCAGCCACTGATACATCCCTCTGAGGGATCTCCATAGTGCTCAATATAGCCTCCAGACTAATCACAGGAGCAGCTCATCTCATGCATACGTGTGACCACTATGCACAGACAGGCTGGCTGTAGTTAAAAGAGCAGATCAAGTACCAAACCAGTCTGCTAACCAAAAAAAAACAAGTCTTGGACTCACACCGCTAGGGGTTCAAAAGCTGCTAAGCTTCTTTTGTAACCCGCACCATACACGAGGCTCAGAAAATCAGCTCTTCCTGGTCCCATGATGCTAGAGAACTCAAAGTCAAAGCATGTTTGCATATAGAGCACCTCGCTGGTTTAACTCACTTCATAGAGACATCTACACTGAAACAAAACTGGGTCAGTTCAAACACAAGCTCTTGCAACACCTCTCAGCCAACAGCAGTTGTGTCCATTTCTCCTGACCATCACTATTACCCCATGGTGCATTCTTCAAGCACTTTAGACCTGCCCTAGCCAGGAAGCCTTGACCCCCTCACCTTAATCTTAACCTCCCTTTTCCTCCACCCCTAACGCCTATTCCCCCCTTTTGCCTCCTCACCCCTCCTCACTTTCACCACCCCCATTGCACTTTCTCTACCGTTTCCCACCCACTACCTTGCACTCCCTTATATCTATTTGCCAGTCTTGACACGTCCTATTAGGCTGATTATCATAGTCTGTTCATCTGTGTATCTCCTGTCTTTAAATCAGAGTGCTTTGCTGTAGACCAAACATTTAATGTTAAGTCCAGCTGAATTGTAACAAGGTGCTCATGAAAAGTTTGTTAAAATGTGCTATTCTGTTTTACCTCTGATACCGGTGCTTAAATCTAGTGATGTGGAACCTTTGTAAAAGAGTTTATTTCTCAAAGGTGTTGAAATCCTAGATTTAATAAATAAATAAAACACATGAATAAATGAATGCCTCTGTTTTGTCACCAAGTTAGGAGTTTCCCTCAAAGTGGAAGTCAATGGCTTTTGCCTGAGTGTCCTTGGTAAGGATTGTGGCCCTTAACCAAACAACCTCTTTTGAGAGTCACTGCATGAGCCAGGACTCTTGATACAGTCACTAGTATCTGCAGCTATGTGAACCTGGTATTTATTGGCATGCATGACAGACGTTACTATTGATGCCAGGTCTCGCATCACTTCATCAGCTACTTCATCACTTGGAGTCAGCACTGCATACTTTGTGATACTGAGCTGTGTAGGCCAAAGAAGCTGCCTGTCTTAGAAACAGAGAAGCTGCTTTTTACACTTTATTGGCTATGATATTTAGTTTCCTGGAATCCTTTTCAGTGGCAGAGACTGAAGAGCCCTCTGATGCTTGCTGTCCACCTTCACTGTGAGCTCCCTTTGAGCCTTTATGTGGTCTGGTGATACAGACGCAAACTGAGAAGCCATAAACACTTCTCTTTTTCTAGCCCTTTTCTTTGGGTTTTGTGGCAAAACTTTTTGCAGAGTTCACAATTTATAAAATCGTGATCTGGCCCCAGGCATTGAAAACAAAGCTTGCGCAGTATGCCTTTGCCAAGAGTTGAAAACAAGAGGCACAATTTTAAAAACCTGTGGGCCATGTTTTATTTTTAGGCCTAATAGTCATGTCAAGCACTGATGGGACCTGATAGTTAAATATTTAGTTCCCAGACATAAAAAAAGCAGAAAAATATAAATTTTAATAAAAAATTCCTCAAACTGCATTTAAAATGAGTGAACGTGAAAGTGATGTAGCTTTTCTTTTTCTTTTTTTTACTCAGAATTGGTTGGGTCACTTAAGCCAGAAACATGCTAAACAAGCATTTGACAATGCAGAATGTTGTCTTGCTGGCATTGGCATTGGTAGTGTAGGAGTTAGAGAGATGTATAATAGGAATGGCAGTGAAGTATTGAAGTAACGTCAACCCCACCCACACTGCAGAGACTGAAAGGCGTTGTGTGCCTTTGGGCCATCAGCCATAACACTTATGCCATTCCACCTAGCCCCACCCTGCAAACACTGACAGGTGTAGCGGTGTGCTTGGGTCTTCAGCCCTTACGCTCACCCCATTTCATAAGGAAATAAGCTGAGATGGGTGCAGTAAAGGAGGATGGGGTGAACATTAGGGCTGAAGACACCAAGGCACACCTGGAGGCCTATCAGTGGCTGCAGGATGGGGGGTGGGGATGAAATGCCATGAGCATTACTGAGGAAGAATCCAAGTCACACACCCCACACCTGTCAGTCTCTACAGTGTGGGGTTACATTGGAAACCTTAACATCCGGGCATTTGTTGGTATTTTCACTCCAGATTTTCAACATGGGCTTTTTGGGACCCCACCTCATGAACAGTGTCACTGTCATTTTCTGTACTCAATCCTGAAAGGTGATTTTGCACAGCGACTGCGCCATTCAGTGCCACAGGTGCAGAAACACATTTTTGGCAGGATGTGAAAAATGACAGCTGTACTATTCATGAGGAGGTGTGAAAAAATGGCAATGTTAAAAATATGGAGTGAAAATATAACAAATTGAAGTTAAGGGCGTGCATAGAAACTGCACAATGCATGCCAGTAACGCAATCATTTTTTGGAATTTTTCCACCAAATTTTCAACATGGGCATTTTGGGATCTCCCCTCATGAACACTGACACTGTGATTGTGTTAATCTGGCCCAAAAGTTGATTCCCCACAGCAACCGCACCATTCTGCGCCACAGGTGCGAAAACATGTTTTGGGCAGGATGTGAAAAACTACAGCTATATTGTTCATGAGGAGGTATGAAAAAATGCCAGTGTTGAAAATTTGGAGTGAAAATATAAAAAATTGAGGAAGCTACAAGCATGCAAACATAATGGGCAATACATACCCATAATGTGGTCATTTTTTAAAAATGTCGTCACCAGATTTTTAACATGGGCTTTTTGGGACCCTACTTCATGAACAGAGGTACTGTTGTTTTGTTAATCAGTCCCAAAAGGTCATTCCGCACAGTGACAGTGAAATGACAGTGACATGTTGATGAGGTGAGGTCCCAAGAACCCCATGCTGAAAATCTGTGGCCAGAATTCCTAAAAATTGCTGTGATATCAACCTAAGTTGAAACCCCACCACTGATTCCCATTATACAGTGCTTACCGGATTCCTTACTTCACAGTTTGGTTTGAAGAGTGCAGACTAGTCCCGGTCCAGAGAAGATCACTGCTCCTGATCTCCAGAGGTAAGTATGGGGTGAAGGGGTGTGGGAAGGTGGGTGCTCAGAGGGAGGGTTGGGATGGGAAGGGGACACAATGATGGACCATTTTCTATATACAGATTAAAAAAATAAAACATTTCAAGGGACCGTTTCTTTATTTTAGAGGGAAAAATGAAAGGCATTTAGGCATACTGGAGTGGTCTCCCAGTGTGCCACAACAGTGTGTGTGGTGGAAGGAGTACATGCTGACATGGGGATTGGGCACCCTGATGTCAGCAAATAGCATAGATGGGTTTCGGCTGGGGAGCACATCCGACACCGGGACTGGGCATCCCAGTGTCAGAAACATTAAACCATGATTTTGGCACATGGGGTAGACTTCCAGTATGCCACATTAATGGAGGAAGGGGATACATGCCAACACGGAGATTGGGCACCCCGGTGTTGGCTTTCTGGGGAGTGTGTGGTGGGAGGCAGGAGCAGCCATATTTATTAAAGTGTTTTGCCAGGAAAGGCACACTAAACAAATGCCTTACTCCTGAAGCAAAGCTCGGCACTGAGTGCTCAGCAGCAGGAGTCAACCATTTGCTCCTGAAGCAAGACCTGGGGACAGAGTGCTCCGCTGCAGGACCCGACAAGGTTACAAGGAGGGGGGAGATGCCATTGCAATGACAAAACTGTTTGTGATTGCAGGGGCACATTTCTTTCAAGTTTTTGGCTCTGTTTGAAGTTTTCTGTCATTGCCAGCATGTTCACCAAGTGGCAGCTGAGGGACGCACCCACTAAAGCATCCCCTGTATAGGCCACAACACTGACACACCTCTGAAATGTGCTACTACCGCAAGATGTTGCTTGTGCTTGAGTGCAAGCCAGCATAAAAATGGCCTCGAGTTCCTGGGAACTGATCATAAACAGGAGAAAACACAAAAAATGATAAACTAAAACACCCTAACTAATGCAGAGTATTTAACAAACTAATTTTTAAACTAAATCAATAAATGGTTGTGATAAGATATTCTAAACAGGTAACTGAAAGGCTAGAGATGACAATGGGTAGACTTTTCTCAACAGGTGGAGAAACAAATCTGGTGTTAAGCTAGTAGGAAGCGTAGAACCATGGAGCAGTTTGAACTTGTATTCCAGATTCTGAAATTCTCATAAATTCTGTCCCTGTGGCAGCACATTCCTGTGGATTGATAAGCTTTTGTAAGGCATCATTGATGGATTCCTTTTGATTGCACGGCCCTTTTGTGGTGGGTAGTGTGGCAGTGGCCATCTCATGTGCCTGGCCCTGCCTATTTCCTTGCAAGCCAGCTCTAGGAGAGGTCATCAAAGCAGTGAAGCCCATGACCCCAACTGGCTGTAAGAGGTGCCCCTTCTCCCTACCCAGGAGTCTGAATAAGATGCTTTCAACATATGTTCCGGACTCTACCAGCCCGAAGTAAGGGGTCAAGTGTACAGCAGGAATCCAGGTCCCCTGCAGCTGAATTGCATCTAAAATAAAAGATATTTACTAACTGCCACTAAGCCCCCTCCTCTATCCCTATGTGTGCTTCTTGACTATTGTCTCCAATGATCCTTGCCATACTGAGATCTTAAACCTTCTAGCTTGCAAAATGTATTCCATGGCTAACTAAACTATAGGATTTTTTTATATCTGCTCCTATACCTTTCCTTCCTTAGGCACTCTATCTACATATTACCCTTTGCTATACCCTTTCCTACCCTAGGCCTCCTACATATATATTGCCCCCTGCTAATTTACCCCTTCCCCATCCCTGTTCACCCTAATTATCCTATCCTTCTTATCATTTGCGTACCACATTAGGCTTATCTATTGCATCAAACAGTGTTAAAGTTTTAAACCTTACCTCATATTGCCTGTACACTTTTTTCAAAATGTCTCTTAACTGTACATATATTTACAAGTACCTGATTTGAACCTTGTGTGCACTTTGTATATTTGGTAGCCAAGGTACCATACTATATAATGTTTCATTGTCTGTGTAAAACCATCAGGACCTCCTTGTGAATGAGCTTGCTCAATGGAGTCTTCCTGAAATAAACTTGAAACTTGAAACTGCATGTTAGTTCAATGCACTACCTTTGGCAAAATTGAACAGGGCCATTTCTATTTTCTTAATTATGGATGTTTTTCGGATGAGCTGTCCTATGAACGGATATTACATTCCTTTCTTTTATTATTTGACACACATCTCTCAATACTCACATACAAATTAAGGATAAGGACTACAAAAAGCAGGAATCAAAATCCAGGACATAACCATAAAAATTGTCAGATTTACTCATGGATCAAACATAACAAATCACTTTGTGTAAATATAAATGTCTGAAGGAGTTTTAGAATGAATCTTTATGACATTTTATGCTTGAAATTCCTGCTCTTCAGAAATGGCTATTTTGGGAGGAAGGATAAGTTACAGATGTAACCCCTATGGGGCTTACCTTTCTTGACTCCCTGTTTCTCTTGATTGCCTCCTGATGCATCTCATGTTTCTACCCTGGTGTGCCTCTGCAGTTTCCAGGCAGCCCCTGCATTTATTTTTGCCCATAATTGACATGGTGAGCCTTGCAGAGCCACTGTCTTTTCTCCCAAACATGTCAAGGCTGGGCAGACACTACAGCTCGGGCATGCACAGAAGTGCGAGCCTCATTCTGACAGCATCTGTGGTCAAATAAATGGCTTCCCAGTGGTCCCGGTCCCACTAACAGGCCAAGTGGGGACCGGCGACCAGAACAAGGCTGGAGAGAAGTCTTTCTTCATTGAAAATAAAGAGTGCCAAACACACTGTGTGTTGCTGGATCCCTTCACAAATATTAATCAGCTCAGGCATTGATATTCATAGGGGAGCCTGTCTGCTGCCTAGGGACACTAGTATTCAGCAGCCGCAACTGAAAAAGGACTGCAAATAAATGTTAAATATTATGGGCACTTGATAGAGCAATGGAGGGGCTATTAAAGTGTGTGGCTATCATAAATAAAAAGTATTCCTCTGGCTGCACCAGGACTTTAATGTTGGGGCATTGATGGACTGCAAGGGGACTGTATCTGAACATACCCATATTTGTAGCCTTTGACCTGGCACCAGTCAATTAAAAAGCCAGGATTTATTACAGAGACTTTTGGGACTGTGCCAAGACTTGTGGGTGAAAAAGCAAGGACAATCCTTGGCACCTAAATGAGGAATTTATTAGGCATTGCGGAAGTCTAATGAATATTCATTGTTGGGAGAGACAATTGAATCAGCCAGTTAGGAGCTGCCAAAAGCTCCCCAAACCCCACAGAATTTTCAACTCAAGTCAGTTTAGCATGAGCCTGGTCAGGGAGGGGTCTCTTGCCGCTGGCCCGGAAAAATGTGTCTGGAGGTCAGTTTGGTGTGAGCCCCTCCACAGGGAGGGGCCCCCAACCCCTTGATAAAGAGAATGGGCCTGCAAGTCAGTTCAGTGGGAGCCCCTTCACAGGGTGAGGGGCTCTGGCCTCTGCAAGAGAAATGTGGTTGCAAGGAATTGAAGTCACTGGCCTGGGGGTTGCCAGATATTTGTCCTGCATGGCTAGCATTTTCCTTCCCACATTTTGGAAAAGGGAAAAATGCGCCGCACAAATCCCGATGCACGGGCGCATCAGTAATATATGCAGGCACAGGTGGGGGCGTGCGCTGTGAACCAATGGGTGTGCAGCCCTACTGAGCTGTCAGTTGGTGGGCAGCGGGCGGCAGGCGGTGGGGTGCTGCCACCCGCCAACTGACAGGGGGGGAGCAGGAAGGTGGGGCTCAGTGGGAGGGTGGGGAGGGGGGTACACTAGACCACCAGGGTAATAGGAGTATTTTACGATTTACAGATGCCTGCGATCGGGCAGCGATCGGTCCACTGGACAACCAGGGATATTGGACTGGGGGGTTGGGTTAGCATACTGATGCCCGCGATTGGGCACATAGCGATCCACTGCACCACCGGGGATATTGGACGGGGGGGTTATAATACCGATGCCCACAATCAAGCACATAGCGGTCCACTGGACCACCAGGGATATTGGATGGGGGCTTATTTTTTAAATGAATGCCCTTGATCGGGCTGCAGGGGCGTTGGTCCCTGACTGCCTGGCAGAATTATGGCGCCGTCGTCGGGGACTGGCGACCTGCATGCTAATGGCATGCAATGGAGTTACATAATGACATGCAAATGGCCCCATGTGCGCTTTTGCATAAATTATGGCCCCATTTGCACCTTTTGAGATATTGTAGGTGCTGCATTAGGCGCAATGGTACTTGTGCTAGCACATCTCCATGCTCCACTCCGGCCACTTGCACTGGCGCAGTGCCACTGCGCCATGCACAGTGGGGGTGGCCAGGGTGTGATAGTCAAAGCTGCTGCACCATAGCGCAGCTCCATTGAAAATCGATCAGGCCACACCCTTGTGCAATAAAGTTGAGCTGCACCCAGGCTTGCGCCACAGCCTGGCGCAGTTTGAATATCCGGGCCCTGGCCTTTAGCTGCTTAGCTGGCTTTGTATTTGTATTGATGCACCACTTGTGGTAGTAAAACAGCCCAATTCAAAGTCACTGCACTGTGTAAGGGATCGTTCACTCCACGTCAGGGAATACTGCATGCCGCTGGTGGTGGTTAGACACGATATGTGAGTGCCACAACAACCAAAAAAGTGAACCAAAAAGTGAACTATTCTCTTATGGCCTCACGCCCTGGTGTGTTTTAGCCCACTTCTAAAATAGCCTTTTATTTGCTAGAAAAATATATAGTTCAGATGAGGTGTGTGTGGTTGTAAATCAGTTGCCATGTGACTTCTAACCAATGAGATTACAGTATTTTTATGGCCTATTTTATAATATGAACTAAAACTACATTAAGTCCTACATATTTAGTTCCCAGTTAGTTTCTTATGTATGCCTACTATTGTTAGCTTCACTAAGAATATTCTTACCTCCATTTTCATTGAAAGTTCACTAACGTATTTTGTTAGTTCTTCATCTTTTTCGTTCATCTAGAAAACCAAAACAAGGAAATATGAATACTTATATTGTACATTAAGAATATTCATAATGCATTTCTGTGTTTCACTTTCACTAATACTGCTTCATATCAGTACACATTACTGCATTATTTTGCAGAATTTTCAGGATTTCTGAATACAATAGTTTTTGACACCTGAAGCAAGTGTTTTTCTGAACTATCCAGTCCTTCAATTTACAGTTTCTCACACAATGACCTTATCGATTTTGCTGCTTTTAACTCCATAACTAATCAAAAATTCTGCATTACAAACTGGTTTGCACCTGGAAATGAGCCTTAATTTAGTGTGCCTCTTCTAGTTACCAGTTTTTAAATAAAATGAAACCCACCAAACGCAACACCCTAATTGGCATATTTTGTTGCAAATGGCATCTTTGTTCAAAGAGGACAGAATGGGTGGCACCTGATTTATGGAAGCAATAACACATGATGGGGGTGAATTAGTGCATGTAACAGTGCTGCTGCTTCCTTACTAACAACATTTTGTTTCTATCCTACCTCTCCACCTCTGCCCCAACCTTAACAGTTATGTCATGTTCGTCTACATTTTACCCTCTGGCTCCTTTCTTCAGGTTCCTTAAGACTGCTACTGCCACTTGCTTCTTTTTTTTTTATATCATCTATGTTCATCCATGTGTGGGTGTCAACTTAGCTTGGCCCAGGGCTCTGCTTCCACCACACCTCACGTAGGAGACCAATGCAGGTACCACTTCCTCAGTCCATTGTAAACTTGCCAACATTAACAACCTTCTCCAGGAGCCCAGTTCAGCAACTGCTTCCCAGTCCCCCCCCCCCAGCACAGCAGAAGATATCTGTCTTCACATGAATCTAGCCTGATGGGTCTTGGAAAGGAAGACAGATCATTACATAGAGAATAATGGCTGAGCAGGTGTGTTATGATATTTTTACACACCGAGGGGTGGTGATGAGCCATAAACCTCGATATGGCGAAGCCCGAGAGGTTTCGAGGAGCTCAACTACTCAACGTGAGGGTGTAAAAGATATATCATAAACACACACCCGCTTTAGATTTTATTTTTTTAATAACTGGTGCTTTTTACTTCAACACGGCAAGAGCAGTTAGTCACGATCAGTTGTCATACAAAGTTCAACCAGAGCGAGCCCCAGCGCAAGTACTGCAGGATCAGCCAGATATTGATTTCATTACTCTGAAGGTAGGATTAACTTATTCAATAGTTTAAAAATACTTTACATTTGTGGTGATTTGTTGCGAGATAGTTAGTGCTGGTGTTCGGTACGGAAAAATAGAGCCGCCATGTTGCTCGTGTTGTGCGTCCCACCCACATCCCAAGTAACAGCCAATAAGGTGGCGCGCTAGCATTGAGTGACAAGAAACACCAGGGAACCGAAAAGATTTTTAAAGCGAAATGCCGTAATAACCCATTTTCGAGTTATTACGGCGTTTGACAATACCTGTATTCAGGTTGATAAATAGGGTCACCAGTAATTATAATACAGATAGCTCTGGCTTGCTGCTGCCATGCCAATCCATTTGTATGTTCCCATTTAGAGTCCTTTTGCTCCCTGAAGTTGTCACTGTGACACATAACCCAACATCCCTACAACCTGTTCTTAGATATGCTCAAGCAGTAGCACAGGTTGCACCTTCCCTCTCCACAGCAAATCCAAGAATCCACCAGCCCAGGCTCCCAGTCAAGATAGCAGTGCAAAGCTAGGTCTCCAGTATCATAGAATGAGCAACCACCAGTACCAACGGGCGAGATACTGACTTATTTCCAACCTTCCTTTTCTCTGTGAGGTCCTTGAGGAAATATATTTTCCCACATTTGACTATCCTCACCAGCAACAATATTTGTATCCACTTTTTCTCTTTTTTGTGTTCTTATTTTCCTGGAACCCAGTCTTTCAGGCTCTCCACAAGGCACCTCCGTGCTGCCTGACAGAGTCACCCGGTGCTGCTGGGCCCTTCTCCTAGGCCTCCAGTACCTCCAACATCAGGAAAAGCTGACATCCTCATTAGGGGTTGCTCCTGCTAAGATTGAGAAGGAAGCATTTTAGTTCTCCTGCCTGTGACAGCTGGAGGTGGAGGGACCAGCCTGCTTTGGGGGCAAGGTAGCAGGAGAGGGACTGCCAGGGAGGTTGTCACCAAAGGTGGCCAGCTCAACTCTTTCCCATGGTCAGGGCCCCCCACACAAGCCAAGTGCATGCAACCATCACAGTGTCCTAGGTAGGGGCTACACAGCAGTACGTGGTCTCCCATGCTGCTAGGAACACCTCCACAAAGCCACCTACAGAAGTCACCATCAAAGTGAGCACCCACTATATGCTGGCCCAGTGGCACTGAGGGCTAAGGCACTGGATGCCTTACCTCATGTTGTGCTGATGACCCAAGTTCGGGAACAAGCACAAGCACAAGCCTTTGGAGACCAGCGGGGGGGAAGGCGCGGAGCTGGATGAAGCAGCCAAAAGGCAGCTCTCCTTTCCATGGAGAGAAGGTGGCAACCCCTCAGCTCTTGTCTGCCTCCTGGTGGAGGCCAGGGTGCAGTACAGGCTAGAGGATGCACAGGCGCTAGGCCAATGGGTGGGTGGAAGGGGCTGTAACTGGGGCCATAGTACACATGTGCGCCTCTACACGCATTCCTCTACTCCTGGGGCCCCAGGTAATTGGGGTAAAAATGGAGGAGAAAATAACCTGGTGGCAGGATGACGTCCAACCCTCCACAGGCACTGCTCCCAGGCTGGGCATAAGGTAAGCCCTGGTAATTCCAGGTGTCAGGGCTGGGGGTGGGGGTAGGTCGGTCAGGTTAAATAGGGCAAGCCGGTGGCGAGAAACAGTGTAGTGATAAAAATAAGAAAATATTAAGGGGAGCACACGCCCTGTAGGAAAGAAGTGTCTGATGGAGACTCTGAACCCCTCTTTGTTGGACTTTGCTCCTGATGTCCAGGGCTCGAGGAATGAACATGGGTCATCAGGTGTCAGACTAATGCCACACAGCTCAGCACCATAGAGCAAGCACACTGGCAGCAAGAGAGGGGCTGCCAGGGAGTTTATTCACTTTCAGCCTCACTTCTAATATGGCCTCAGCATGGGCACTACACTGTTTCCATGTTGTCAATAACCTTCTTGTCTCACTTTACAAGTTCTTGTTCTCCTTTTTCATTCTTCTCATTTTCAGTGCTGTCTCCCACCTAACTGACCACTCGATATTCCTGAACCACTTATAGCAGTATGAACTGCAAAAAAACCTATGATTAGGCACCAGCTGGTGTGCAGCACAAAGCCACGAGATGTAGTGCAATGCAGTGCTAGGGTTGAAATTCTCTAGATTCTTCAGGATTGTGTAGGGTGGTGTGGTGTTCTTCAAGGTTTAAATGACTGAAGAAAGCAGTGTTGGTGTTACTCCACCTTTAGCACTATCTTTGAATGTATGGAGATTTACGCACCCACTGATGCTTTGAGAGAGTGTGCAAAAGTTACCACAATGCCAATGCTGCTTCAAGCAATAATTCCAACCCTGAAGAACATCACAGCCATGAAGGTTCAGATTTATTGTCACCTGTCCCTCCTTGTGTGGCCACCTGAGGAAGACTCATTGTCCTGAGTTCATATGTGGGGGAGTTAGCTTAGCTGTGTTTGTCATGCTTGTTATTTAATAACAGTTGTTTTTTATTTGTGGTGTCTGGTGTGTGCCCAGGTTTTTTTTTTTTATTGATTCCTGTTTGACTGGTGCACCTTTGGGGAGTGAGGTATGTGCTCCTTCACTTTGTAAATAGTCTACACTCCTTCTATGGTGTTGTCCTTCCACCTTAATTAAAACCAAATGTATTTTTTTGCATTTAATTTTCATCCTTTCTGAAAAGGATATTTTATCAAAAAATGCACATTATACTGAAGTGACAATGTTTCACTGCCAATATGTTTTGTGCCAAATAGTCTCTGATGTACAGTGGCACTACCTGACACTACCCCCATCCCATACCAAGCAGTTGCTAGTAATCAGTAGTACCCCCTCTTCACTCTGGCCCATGCTAAGTAATCCAAGGCATAAAGTGACACCCACTCCATTATCTAGTCCGTGTGCCAGTGTCTGGCATTCGGGGGTTCCCCTCCCTCTCCCACATTAAGCAGTCCTCGGCATCCAGTTGCACCCTCTCTGTCACCAAGGCTTGTGCCAAGTAGTCCCTAGAATCTAGTGTATCCTCCTTTCTTACCTTCTCACCCCCACTTTATGTCAAACAGTTTCCAGCATCCAGTGGCACCCCCCTCACCCTATCCCTGTACCAAGTAGTCCCTGCATTCAGAGAGACAGCCCTTCTCACCACCACATGTGAAGTCATCCCTGGCTTCCAATGGCATATTCTCCCTCACCCCATCCCCATGCCAAGCTATCCCTAGTTTACAGGGCACCTTTTCCCTCCTCATCTTGTGTCAGTCATTGGTATCCACTGGCACCTCCTCCTGCACCCAGTCCCTATGTCAGGTAGTCCCTGGCATCTTCTCCCTAACACTAAAACCATCACTCTGCCAAACAGTCCTTAGCATCCAGTGAGCACCCCTCCCTTACCTTCTGAGTCAAGCAGCCCCTGGTATCTAGTGGCCCTGAATACCCCACCCCCATCAGGCATTGACCGGCACAGCCACACAACTTAGCTACTGAACTGGCCAGCATCCATGTTTTACATTAATGGAATACAAATGATGGCCACCCAAGGAAGTGAGTGAAGAGTTTGTAACAGCCTCTCTCAGGGGTGTGTCTTTGTGTGAATGGGTTTAGAAATGGGCTTGGGTGCTTCAAGAAATTAGTGAGGGTGGGGAGGGATGTGATGGACAGGCAGGGGTTAAAATTTTAATTTATTTTTATTGTGTGTTTATCAGCATTTGGGATGGGCTTTTGGTGTTGAAATCAATGATTAGAAGGGGTGGTCTTCTGCAACACTGGAAATGGACTTCCTCTGTTGCATATCAAATGAGGGTGCCAAAGAAAAATTGGCGACATCAGGAAAAAAGTCTGGGTGTTTCAAATATTTGCCTGAGAGAGGGGATTTTCTTTCCCAGTTGCCATACCCAGGGTGGGTTCACAATGCTGCAGATACTTGTAGTGAGTGAGTGGTGTGCTTTCACAGTTGTGACAGCAGAGTGGCCTCCCAGTGTCACACATAATTTTTCAGTGGAGGTTCGAATGGGTCTAGAGACACTAGTGAAACTGAGGATGGGCTGCCAGTGCTGGATTTTTCAGACCTCAGGTGTTAAAGGTGACCTGCAAACTAATCATAACAGCCTGCTGCCATCCCATATACCTTTCTACAGTGCTGCGGGGTCCAGAGTTTCTCTGATGATGATTTTCAAATAAAACTAATATTTAAAAGCGTTGAAACTTTTCGGTGAACGGAAGTGCCTGGTGGGTCCCAATTGAGCGGGCGCAAGTTACTATGGGTATTCCACCCATTTTGTGACGTGGCAAACACCACTGCTATGAAAGAACAGCAGTGGCTGTGGTTTTCTATTATTTATTTTATCGCTTCTACATGGATCTTGATGCTTACAATCATTCACACAGCAACACCTGGACAGGTCCTTGCTGCACGGATGCTTTTAGGCATCAAGAGCCACGTAGCAACAATAAAATAAATAATAGTAAACTGCAGCTGCTGCTGTTCTTTCATAGCAGTGGTGTTTGCCACATCACAAACTGGGTAGAATACCCATAGTAACTTGCGCCCGCTCTATTGTGACCCGCCAGGTACTTTCATGTCACGAAAAGTTTTGGCGCTTTTTAAATATTAGTTTTATTCAAAAATCATCATCATAGCAGCCCTGGACTCCTGCAGCACCGTAGAAAGGTATGTGGGATGGGAGCTGGCTGCTACGATTAGTTTGCAGGTCACCTTTAAGGGGTTTAGCTAGCACCAGGGATGGACACCCAGTTCAACAATGAAGAGTGGGGAGGAGGGGGCTGTGAAACCCCTTGCCTCTTGGCACACATGTGCCTGTTATTGCAAGGGATGCCTGTTGCTAAATTATTGAACGCATGTTAGATTTTTCACGTTTAGTTTTTTATACCCAAAAAGCCAAAAGGTGCTCTTGTGTCAGGTTGTAATGAATCACAGAGATTCAGGATTTACATTTTTGTTACCTTTTCTGTTTTTACTTTTTAAAAGAGATAATGTTTACATTTTTAACCCCCTGTAACTTTACACATGCAATCCAATTTCACCAAATTTTGACAGTATGGTGATCCTATCACAAAAGGGGTGTGCTTGTCAATTTTCATTGCTCACAATGTCAAAAGATGGCAGATTTATTGTGTAAGCAGCTGAAAATAAAACATTACTCACTGTAGTAAACTTTCTTCTCAGGGATTCACTAATGAACCTTGTAAATTGCATCAGTCTGCAGGAGTATGCTGCTGCCACGGAGACAGAACTTTATGCAAATTTCAGAATTTAGAATAAAAGGGCAGACTAAGCACTGTGGTCACGCTCCCCCTGCTGTTCTAATGTCAGATTTGTTTTCATAACCAAGAGAGTGATGGCCACTAAAACAATCTAAATGGCTCCTAAAACATTTTCTAGATTTTTTCTAAATTTGAAAAACCCAAAATAAATACTAGCAGAGGAAACATTTATGACTGAAATTGTCACAGTTTTTGAAATTGTTAAGAAATTGCAATAAGCAATGCTCATGCAACCATAAGACAATAACTGATTCTTGTGTGATCCTGTTTTCAGGAAGGGGTGGCAGGATCATAGTATGTAAGGCTAATTATTGTATCCGTGAAAAGAAACAAATTTACTAAGATGAGATATTTTTCTTCAAATAACAGGAGTCCATCAATGAGATGTCTTACAAATAGCAGACTTACTAGCAGTACCTTGGAAGGATGGGTCAAGAACCTGTGTAGGAAAAAGATTCTGCAAGACAGCAGTTCCAACACTGCCTTCCCTCCTGGATTGTGTGTCCAGATAGTAGCGCTGTGAATGTGGTGTGCCCTTGTGGAAATGTACTCACAGGCCTCTGGGGAATCTTGCCAGCTTTTTCATAACTGAACTGTATGCAGAAAAATATCTAAATAGAAAAGGTCCACCTAGCTGCTGGCTTAGCCTTAGCAATCTCTTCATAGGTAACAAAAAGCTGTGTACTCTGGGACCTGACATCCCTTGTCCAGTCCATGTAGTGACCAAGGGCTCTTTTTATATCCCAACAGTGCAGTTTTTGCTCACCTGTACTAGAATGTTTAGTGTAGGGAACAGAAGGGTAATTGACAATTTTAAGTGGAATCAGACACCACCTTAGGTAGGAACTTCCTACTGGTTCTAAGGACTACATTATCTTTGTAAAATATTATGTAGTCTGGAACTGTATAAAGGGCTTTCATTTCTTATACCCTCCTGGCAGAATTCGGGACTATCAGGAAAACTGTTTTTGGCCAGCCTGCCGGCGCAGCGGTTGGATTTCCGCTTGCAGTGCCGATGACCCAGGTTCAGGAATGGACCTGGGTGTCAGAGGCCTGCCGGGGGGAGACATCTTGAGTGTCCCACTACAGCTTGCCATCTCCCCGGGAGGAGGGCCGGTGCACAATCAGATGTCTGCTGACCTATGACGGAGGCCAGAGGCATGGCACTACATCAGGACCCATCAAGTAGGGAGCATGACAGACATAGGTTTTTGCCTTGACGTCCCAGACATTGAGCTCCCATGGGGGGAGAAAACCAGGAAAGGCAGGAAATGACTCCCTGGCCAACCAGAGGACAGTTGCTGGTCCCCCACCACCACAACGTCCTGGACAAGCCCAGTCCACCCCAGCAGGACCTGGGTCAATGAGTTGCACTGGCCAGCTACCACTGGCACCTTCCTCCTCAGGGGAGCCATCCAAATGAAAGGTTATGTCGTGTTACCCAGGGGGATGACATGTGGGGTGGTGGCTGGTGGAGGGGGTAGAGTGCTGGTGGTGGTCCTAGGAGACCCAAAGGAGTGACCGACCGTGGAGTGAGGGAGGAGCAAAAAAAAGGAAAACTGTTTTGCATGTAATACTTTAAGTCATCTGAGTTCTAACTCAAATGGAGCCTCCATCCACAGGACAAGACAGATGTTGAGGCCCCATGAGAGAACTTGTTCCCTTACAGGGGGACACAGATGGCTGAGGCCTTTGAAAACAGGCTTTGATGCCAAGGACCTGTCTTTGTTTTTTGACATGTAGGATGACACAGCTGCCAGATTTACTTTCAGGGCTCAAGGTCTCTGACCCACAGACTGTAGGTATATCAGGTAATCCAGAAATGTAGACATCTGTACTTGCATTGGGATTGTCTTTCTGGGGGCATACCAGTATGAGATCTCTTCCACTTGAAGAAATATACTTTTCTTGTTGCTGGTTTCTTGGAAACCTTCAAAACCCTTAGCACTTCATTCAGCATGGTGTATCTGAGTGGCAGGGCCAGCAGCACTGTGTACCATGTCTTGCTGCCCCAGTCAGGCTATTCTGCAGCCTAAAATTATTGGTAATTGAGGCTCAGGGGAACACAGTCAGTACATGGATTGGATCAAACTACTCTGAAGTTCCAGAACTGAGAGTATGTGTAGGCTATTTGCTTAAGGTGGTAAACAGATGAAAAAAACTGATGTTATTAGAATACATGTACCTTGTCTTTTCAATTTTTAATGCTTTTCAGTATAAAATGTAACTTTAATTAAAGTGTGAAACTATAAAACAGTTGCATTAGAAGGGGAACTTCTTAAAACTGGCCATAGCTCTTGGCAACCTATCCCTAGCCTGGTCTACTGCTCCCCTATCTATACCCATGTTTTTACCACCCTTCTGGCCAGACTCTTGGCTGTTTACAATAGTGTCTGCCGATTCGCCCTGTCTGCCCCCTATTCCACTCACCACTGCAACCTACAGTATACAGCTCCCTCGGTTGGCACCCAGTGCAAGGCCAGTTTGATTTTACTGTTGGATGCCTCACAGATACTACCATTCATAGTGGCCCTGCTTCCCCCCCTTTTATGTTGGCCGCACCTGCATGTTGCAAACTTCTTGGTACGAGTGGCTGTGTGAAAACATCAAAAGAAAGTGCTGCTAAACAGCTGATGGCTGTTCGGTCACAAAAGAAATATGTGTGTGGAGTGCAACAGATTCTACATATGCACAGTAGCGCCACTGGTTCTGCACATGTGCAGAAACTAACAATGAGCCATGGATAAGTTAAAGGGACACTGTCAGCATTCCCTGAAAGTTTTCAAGCAGATCTCAGCAGTCTGCCTTTGGCATGCTCCTGTCTCACAATGAGTCTAGAGCACTACTGTGCATCTAAAAAGTTATATTTTTTACCTGGTTTTACATTTTATAAAAAAGCAGCAGCCACAGCGGTCCGTGTTTAATTCACCCACTGACCAGAAGTTAAGGAATGCTGAGAATGCGCGTCAGCCCTAGCGCACAGTCACAAAGTGTCACTGTTACCATATACATTGTAGAAAACATTTACTTCAGTAGATCCTCTATAACCCAAAATCCTGCACAAGAGCATAATAGTGGTTGAGCTAAGATCCTGTGCATTCACAAGAGTGGTGCCAGTCTTGCGCATGTTCAGGATTTTGGGTTGATTTTAAAACATATGGAGCAATACTCTGAGTGCTCAGTTTTTCATGAAAAATAGCAATAAGGATTATGAATAAGAGGATCAAATGAAGGACATTTTTACAATGTGTATAGTAAAAGAAGGCTGACTATCTTTCTCAGATATAATGTCAGCAAAGTTTTGGCACTGACAAATGCTTGTTTCCTTTGTGTGCACCGTATCTCACCAAAAGGTCTCTGGTTCTCTGTTGTACCACCCGTGGTCATTCAAGGACCTCCACCAAAGGGTGACAGTGCTCTACTGGTTGCAGACCCCTCACTCTGGAATACGTTTCCTGCACCCCTTAGATCATCCAATACACATCATACCTTCAAGCAGAACCTTAAAACCTGACTCCTCGCTCATGTCACCTGCAGCTGCTTCCATAGGTAGCACCCCCCCTCTTTCCTAGCCTTCTGATCTCTCCCACTTCAATCTGTCCTCACCTGTCTTCCTAACTCCTTTCCGTTCTTTGCTAGGTCAGTGGGTTAGTTCGGGCTTATTACTATGTTGAGGGATGGGCTAAGGATTTAGGGGGTTGCCGTCTTCTAATTTCCCTTAGGTTGTTGTTGCTCCTGCCTGCTTGTATTATTATTTGCGCAATGAATGCAAATTATTACTGTACTTCCTGAAACTTTTGATATAATCAGCTATTATTTATTGTATGCCCTACCCTGATCTGACCATTTTGTCCTGTTAATGCTATGTTTACTGTTGTTTTCATGTACTGTAAATATGTCTGCACCTGCACTGTAATAATGTCTGTACCTGTGCCTTTTGGCCCGTGTTGTGCGTAAGCGGCCATTGGACCAATGTACCTACCCGGTTAACAAAGTCATAAATAAATAAATAAATAAATAAAGCATGATTATAATTTGGTCATGTGGCAATGGCAAATGTGTGTTGTTGTACCTTATGGGAAACCTCAGCTCATGACTGAGACTGTCTCGCAACCCTGGGCTGGAGGTGTCTGGAGCCACAAGGTCAGCTGCTACAGTAACTAATTTGAAGGGAGAGAGGCACATCTTTGATGTCATGGATTACTATGCAATAACCCCCCCCACAGAAAGATCCAGCGTAGCGAGGGGACCCCATTACATAGGAGGCAGGTAGAACTTACACAGGGCAGGAAAATAGTATTTGACAGGTGACAGGATGATACCCTCCTTCCACATTTACCGGTAGCCTACCAGCAGCAGTTGAGTCTCCCCCACCCAGATCATGAGGAAGTAGTACTATACTACCACCAATCTGCTCAACTTTGAGGAGCAACTGCTCTACCAGACCTGCCTTCTAGCTAAGAAATCACTGGGACTCTCCCCGGGTCTCCACCTCCCTACAGCAGTCGTCATCATCCGTCACCACCCAAAGGTCTGTAAAGGCCACTTTCAAGGTGCCCAGAACCAAGACCTCTCTTGCCCAGAGATTCTTCCTCTACCGAGCCCCACCTGGTTCAACTCCTCCCTAGCTGCATCTCCAACTTTTCAAAAATTGACTCCTTCAAAAGAGCCCTTCAGAATCATATCTTTAATACCCGCTGTTGTAGGTGCAACTAACCCCTGTTGTAGTCTGTGGTTCCGTCCATCTTGCCCCTGGTTTGACAACGTTCAGTGGACAGCCTCTCCCCAGACCCACTCCTTCCATACTAGGTCCAAACAGGGATGTAACCTGCTGTCTTCTCTGAGGACCTACTATATCCATGAGTGTAACTCACAATTTTGAAACACTATGCAACCTAAGCAACATACAAATGTTCCTTTACTGCACCTGTAATGTTATCCTCTGTTTTAGTCTGCACTGTAATAACTGTCTTGATGTCTGCCCCCCTGCATGAGGTGCCTTTGTAAATGAGTCTCTGACTCAAAGGTTGTAAACCCAATTTGTAATAAATAAAATAAAATAAGTTCCACTAACTGCAGGAATATATGTGGGGTGGGGTTGGTAGCCAGAGAGAAGTCATGGGGTCCATTAGTAGTGTTAGAGCACAAAATGGAGATTTGGAGAAGCAAGGGTAAAACCCTGATGGACCAGGGATAAAAATGTTGTGGAAAAAAAACACACAATTATAAATCCATCACTGCTCAGTGTATAGCAGCTTGGGCTGGTCATCACTAGAAGGGAGAAGACTTATGAATGGTATCTGTCTAATCTTTAAATACTGGAAAACCTCAAGAGTCGAAGCCCTGAAGTCATCTGTGCTGCACTGTATGGTATTGTATAATGGTTGTGGTGCTTGGCTTCTCTTGCACTGTGCCCTTTAAATAAATGGCAAGTTTGTCTTTTTACATGACTGTTTTTGTGTGACTCTGTTAGTTATGGGTGCTTTTTTGCCTGATGCAAAACAAAAACTATTCCCAGACTATTTGTGTCCCTTCTTACCCACTCTTATACCCTAAGGAATGTTAATGCATTTAGAAACATAGAATTTGTCAAAAAGGAAACGATCACTTGTTCCACTCAGTCTGCCCAAGTGTTCCCTACCTATTCCACATCTACAGGCCTTATCTGGCCTCCAGCGACCCTTCACACTCCCTGTGTCTTGTCTAATATACCCCTACTTTTATCCCATGCATGCTTGAAGCCCCGCATCATTTTAGCCTCCACTACTTTTGCTGGTAGTCTGTTTCAGGCACCTACCACCCTTTCAGTGAAGAAAGATTTCCTTACATCTTTCCTGAACTCACCCCCTCATCCAGCTTCATCGCATGCCCCCTCATCCTGGTGCTCATCCTCATTAGATTGAGACTTCTCACCTGTACCCTGTTCTCCCTCTTGAGAGGCACTTGTGGGTCTCAATGATGTCACCTCTCTCTCTCTCTCTCTTCTCTCTTCCAGGGTCTACATGTTGAGATCTCTCAGCCTCTCCTCGTAGGGATTCCCATGCAAACCCTGCATCATTTTGGTTGCCCTCCTCTGGACAGCCTTCACCTTGACTATGTCCTTTCTAATGTGTGGTCTTCAAAACCAGACACAGTACTCCAGATGAGGACATACCAGAGAGTGATATAATAGCAGCAGCACCTCCCTTCTCCTGCTGGAGATACCCCTCCTTCTGTACCTCAGCATCTCACTTGCCTTGCCCACAGCCTTGTCACACTGCACTGTCACCTTGCTCCTCTGACATAATAACCTTAAAATCACTTTTCTCTCTTGTGACTGTCAGTACCCACCCCGTCCTATACTCAGCACTGGGGTTCCTATGCCCTAGGTGCGTGATTTTGCACTTTTAGCATTGAACCCTAACTGCCATGTCTTGGACCACTCTTTCCTGCACATTTTCTCCACCTCTTCCTGAGTGGCTACCCTATTACAGATTTTGCTGCCATCTGCAAAAAAGCATACCTTCCTCTCCAGTTCTTCTGCATGTCTCCTATGAAGACCTGGAATAAAACCTGACCCAGAATTAAACTCTTCTTAATTTAAATCCAACGATTCTAGATACAAAACAGTTATTGATCAGTCAGCATTTACATACAGAATTCCCAAACATAGGGACAGCCCCCCCAACCCAGAATTCCTCCTCTGGATCAGGCCTGATGGTGCAACTTTGAGAACTAACCCTCACTCCCTGTAGCTGTAATTATTCATTTTACATGCCTCCTCTTTGCATTGATGCTGTCTTTCTCAAGGTTGTTTGCACTGAACACTCTGTGTGTTTATTGCCCTGGTACGTTACATTACACTGATCATTTGCTGAGATGCAGTCACCTTACAGTCTTGTAATGTTCTATATATTACTGTCCACGCTGCTTTTTAAATAATGTTTAAAACTGTTTGCTTTCTAAAATGTACACTTCTACTGTGCCGTTATGTTGTTTCTACTTAGTTCACTGTAACTTATTATGCACTTGTTACCATCCTCTCTCGTGTACCCGATCCCTTGTACACACCTGGAAATGCACTGCTTGCAGCCCCGCATGTTCTTCTAGGACACACATTTCAAACAACTAATACAAACACTGCACTAAATTGTCCCTGTTTTATAAGGTACCCTCCCAATGTTTGCTCCTTTCCCTTCCCCAGGCGCACTGGGAAATGAGCCATCTAGCACAGTGCTCGCTTCTCCAAGAACGATACATAAAGTAATATGTGAACAGGTATGCATTAACTATATATTACCTTTTTAACATTTCTTCCTCCTCAGTATTATTTGTTCTTGTTCCAGCAACTTTTCTAATACAACACATAAACAACAGGTGAATGTGGCGGTAATGAAATACTGAAAATTCACAGAAATCAAAGTGTTTCTCACTGCTGACAGGCCAGTGAAGATCACACATTTGTTTAGACACGTCCCATCTCAAAATGCATTGTGGACTAAAGGGAACCTTTAAAATTGAATATGAGGCTAGTCTGTGGTTCTGGCTTAATACAACCAAGCTAAAAGCCTGGCATGGCTTCCCCAATCCAAGACATTTTCAGTGGGCAGCAGAGAAAGAAGCAGCATCTGGGAGGACACTCTCCTCCTCCTCCTCCTCCTCCTCTTCCTCCGATGTGAGGATGAAGACCTCAGTTTGCACAAGACTGATTTCTGCTGGCTGATTTAAGCTGCTGAGTAGCAGAGGTGGGTGCACATGACAGTGGCAGGACACTCATGCATGTGCTTGAATTCTGCTCATACTGAAGTCCTGCAGGAGAGACTTCTGGGAGAAAACCTACTTCCTGGCTCCAAATGAAGGCCCAGGGCCAACTCTGGCTTCCATGTTTTGACAATGAAACATTTGTTCTCTAAAGGCTGTGGCCAACCAAAGGAGTTCCAATGCAATAGGTATGTCCTTAGAAACTGTTAGTAAAAATTAAGAGGACAGTCTGGACCCTTTGCTGAATGGGGGAAGATAGGGTTGTGGTGGTGATGATATGATTTAAAAAGAAAAACTATATGTGGTTCAGGATTCGGCTCCAGTGGTCATGATACCATGCCACAGGTACCTAGAATGTCAGATGTGGAGTCCTTTAAAAATCTCTCACTAGTCCACTGCCTCATTCCCTGCCCTTTTCTCTACAAAAACATCATTCTGAACTTCAGTAACTGTACATCAGCAGTGATCTTCTCCTCCGTTTTAGATTTTAAATCAAACTGAGTTTTACAAGCACTGGTCTATTTCTTGAAATACACAACGCAGTGAATGATTACTATTCATGTGGCATTACTGGCCATGCACAGATTTTGCTTTGTAACAGGAATTCGGGCTGTGCCAATACCTTTTTCCTAATATTCGGCCAAATATTCTGTATTCAGGCATCAGGTATTCATTTATTCAGCCAAATATTCAGTATTCAGGTTTTTAAAAAATGACAAGAAACAGCCTCCACCCTCCTCACTAGCCCAGATCCTTTAAATATAGAAGCTCTCATCCCCCAGACTCAGCAGCCAGATAACTCCTTCTCCCCAGCACCCACGTTTCGATAACATTTCATTTACTCCAACAATGGGCAGCTGGCACAACCTGCCCATCTCCACAGCCAGTTGCCGACTTGAGATGTTGAAAGACATAGGCACAATAGGAGGTGGTGCTGGTGGGGACTTTAATCTGCCAGATGTCGAGTGAGCCTACCTACTGCAGCATTATCTAGGAGCAGAGACATCTTGGACTCGCTGCAGGGGGCATTCCTCAGGCAGCTGGTCAGTGAACTCACAGGGGTGAGGAAATACTGGACCTGGTACTTATGAACGGGGACAATGTGGCAAATGTCAGAGTGGGAGTCAACTAGGGACCAGTGACCACTGTACAGTATAGTTTAATATAAGAACAACAGGGTGAAAGTCCTGGATTTCAGAAGGATGACTTTACAAATATGGGGAATGCATCCTAAAAGACCTGGCAAGGAGAGATATTTGGGAGGATGGACCAGAATAAAATATAGCATAATAAAGGTTACAAATTTGTACATCGGGCAACTAAATAAAAGCAGAAGAAGGAAGAGAACATTATGGCTCTTGAGGAAAGTGGCAGAAAAGGTAAGCCAAAAACATTCAACGGTAAGGTAACCCAAGACAGAAAGATAGAAAAGTGTATCTGGGCAAATGGAGAGAGGCAGGCAAGGCAGTAAAGCACAAAAGCACAAGCTGAGGAAAGAATAGTCAAACAGTATTAAAGGGGACAAGACATTTTTCAGGTATATCAGAGAGGAAAGGAAGACCAAGGGAAGGATTGCACAGGTAATAATGGAGGCGGGGGGCTATCCTGAGGAGGATTAAGAGAAGGCAAATATCTTAAACAAATATTTCTGATCTGTATTCACAGTTGAGGGGAAAGGAGAGAGACCACAAATAAGCACTAAGAGATTGGTGGGGTGAGGGTGGACACCAGTCTCTTTTCTGAGGAGAGGGTCAGAAAAGCACTTGCCAATCTGAGGGTGGACAAAGCCATGAGGCCAGATGTGGTGCATCAAAGGGTGTTAAGGAACTCAGGGAGATTCTGGCTGCACCCCTGGCAGACTTGTTTACAGTGCACTGGAGACTGGCATGGTCCCAGAGGATGGTAGAAGTACAGATGTAGTCCCACTTCACAAAAGTGGTAGTGAGGAGAAGGCAGAAAATTACAGGACTACCAGCCTTACATCTGTAGTAAGGAAACTGATAGAAACACTATTGAAGGAAAGAATCATGAAACACCTGGAATCCAATGGACTGCAGAACCCCAGGCAGCATGAATTTACAGAGTGGAGGTCATGTCAAACAAATCTGACAGATTTTTTTTTTTTTAGTGTAACCAGGGTGTTGAATCAGGAAGGAAGTGGGGTGGTGGACATGGCCTACTTGGACTTGAGCAAGGCCTTTGACACCGTTCCACATAGGAGGCTGGTAAACAAGTTGGGTGGCATGGGGTTGGACAATAAGGTGGTAACCTGGGTAAGAAACTGGTTAGGGGATAGGAGGCACAGGGTGGTGGTAAATGGAGTTCACTTTGAAGAGGGGGAGAGTGACCAGTGCAGTACCACAGGGGCCAGTACTGCAGCCAGTCCTCTTTAATGTCTTCATTAGTGACATAGCAGAGGAACTGGAAAGGAAGGTCTGCCTCTTTCTGGATGACACCAAGATATGCAACAAGATGGACACTCTAGAGAGGAGTGGACAACAAAGTTTAGAACTAAGGTTTAATGCTAAAAGTTCAAAATGATGCACTTGGGTCACAGAAACATGGGGTGCAGTACAAAATGGGAGAGAGAGATACTAGCAGTGACCAACATGATCAATAGAGCTACTGGGATGCAGGGATGTATAGGTAGGGGTACTACCAGCAGAAGAGGAGAATGATTGTTACCACTATATAGGTGTTTAGTAAGACCTCACTTGGTGTACTGTGTTCAGTTTTGGAGGCCACATCTCAGAAAAGACATAGACTGGATGGAGGCCATCCAAACGAGGGCTACCAAGACGGTACTGGGTCTACATCAAATGTCCTATATGGAGAGGCTAAAGGAATTAAACATGTACACCCTGGAGGAGTGGAGGGAGAGGGAGATATGATCAAGACCTTTAAATACCTCATGTGGGTGAAAAGGGTATCTGGTCAAGTGCACAACAAAATAGTGTGATACAAAATTGTGCGGACTATACACATAAAGTGCCTAGTTTCCAGCACAAGACATAACTGCGCCATCCAGGTACTTGCACCTCCCCTTGTTCCCCACCTTGGAGTTGATTATAATAGTTTTGAGGCTGCGGGTTGCCCCCTCCACAGAAACTTAGGTTTTACTGCCATGCACTGGTGGTCACGCTGGTCTTGTCCATGCAGTTTGTACCGCACTATTTCGTCAGCACGCACTTGACTGGGAACCAAATTAGGTAGAACTGGGAGGTATTTTCGAGGAAATGGTGATCCAGAACAAAGGGCCATGATATATGGGTAGAGAGTAGGTTTCGTGACGAAATACTTCTTCACAGAAAGGGTGGTGCAGGCCTGGAACCGTCGTCCAGCAGAGGTTGCCGGGGCAAAAACAGTGGTGGGAGTCAAAAAAGCCTCAAATAAGCATGAGGGAGTTATAAGGGATAGGCAAAGGGGTGGCAGAGAAAGTGCCATAAACCTGGAGGGGTCTACAGTATAAGCAATGCAACAAAACAGGGCAGACTGGATGAACTATGCAGCCTTTATCTGCCATCATCTTCTAGGTTTCCATATTCCATCAGTGCTTCATATTCAGTTATTGATAATCTCCCTCCCCCACCATGCTAGCACCACTGTTTGAGAAGCACAGCACTCATAGGCACAGCCAGAACCCTTGTAGCATCCCCCCACCACACCAACATGCAAGAAGGGAAGAAGACAATCGATGCAGCCTGCCCTCCTCAGTTCACGGCAGGCCACCTTCTGAATATAGACACTTCATCTGCTTGCCTGCATAGTAAAACTAGCTGGTTATGTGATCCATTGGGTTTACTATGCAAGCCAGTGTAGGGAGTGTGTTCATTCAGAAGGAGGCCAACCGTAGACTGAGGAGGACTGGCTGTGGCGGTCACTTTCTCTTCCTTCTTGCATCTGCCTGAGCATGGTGCTATGAGGGTCTGGTTGTGCCTGCAATGTTGCTTATACAACAGTGGCGCTACCAGGGTGTGGGGGGTGACTATCCATAACTGAATATAAAGTGCTGATGAAAATCTGCAGCCAGCTGTGAAGGCGGGCAGGTTGTGCTGGCTGCCCACTGTTGGAGTAAACTTACATTTTATCAAACGTGGATGCTGGGGGAAGGAATGGGGATCTGGATGTTAACTGAGGGTGGGTGGACAGAGGATTTTATATTTAAAGGATCTGAGGCTAGGTTAGAGGTAGGGGCTGTCTACTTTCTCTTTTTAGGCAGCATTTCCTGAATTGGAATGAATAGTGCTACTGTTAGCTACCAGAGATCTGAATGACGAAGAGTGCATTATTCATGGTATTTCAGGAAATAATATTCATTGACTGCACACCTAACAGGAATAGTACCCTCTGTGGTGGTATATACTGGCAAGTACAGTAGTGGCCATTAATGTACACTGTTGTGCCCTTCCCTTTGTCTAGGAATGCCCAACTCTCCGAAGGTGTGTAAAGGCTTCTGCTGGTGCTTCACTCAGCTTCCTACCGACCCCCCTCGCACCTGCCCCACTCATGGGTTTAGCTTTATAGATAATTTCTAGTTGCATGACCCTTCAGTGTTGTGAATTACTAAGTCTCTGTTTTTTCATTTGCCTATAATACTCGTTCCCCACTTGAAGTGCTCTACCACTACACTCTGCTAAGCACAATTGCCTGCTTCCCTGCACCTGTTAGTAAATCTTCTCCTCTGCATCCACCTACTGTACCTCTCTATTTCCTTACTTGCCTCACCCCTCCATGGCTGGTACCCTCCTGGTCTCTGGTACCCCTTCACCCCCGACATAAATCCCATTCCCCACGTGTCTTTACTTCTATAACTAACATCTCCCTAACCCAGCTGTACTGTCTCTGCTCCTAGACTAGCTGCCCCCTTTCCCCAGGTTGGCAGTGTTTGTCAGTTTCTGCATCCTATTCTGCCTTTTCTCACAATGTGAAGCCTCTTTTTCTTCTCGTTGTGGCAGCTGCACTTCTAGGCACCCTTCTAATAATGGACTGCTGTGCCCAGGTACTATATCATGATCAAGGTGACCTTCTGCACTTTGCAGAAGCTTTGCATCTTTCCTTCCTTCTGCTTAGGTGGAGAGAACCTCGTTCAGTCCCCTCTCACTTGCCTTTCTCTCTAACTCTGAGAACCAACTGCTAGGCTTCTCCCTATTTTTCCTCTCCCCCCCTTATACCCTGGATCACAGTACCCTCAACTCCTTCTACTCTCCCTGCTCCTCTTGGGAGGGGACATTGAACCCAACCTGGGTTCTGCAAATGCACCTACCACATCTACCAGTGGTATCTGGACACTTCCCCCTGGACTTGATGCTTACGTGAATGTTTGTAGTCTCCCTGCTAAATTCTCAGACCTCGAGGCCTGGGTTTCCTCCCACCAACCCACACATCTTTTGCCTCACAGAAACCTGGTTGAAGCCTCAGCACTCTGACTCCCTGTTCTAACTTGCTGGTAACACCCTGCTGTACAAAGACAGACCCGGCAGAAAAAGTGAGGCAGTGCTACCATGTTTGTCAGAAGACCTCTCTGCTTCCTCCATCCTTTGCTCTGACAATGTTTCCCTGGTGACTGGCTTATTACTGAGATAACACTGGGATCGACCAGAAACTTTCCTGAGTTGTTGTTACAACCCCCTGCAGGGGGGGGTGTAGCTGGACTTGAAAACTTGCTTACTGGGTATGGATCTCTCTCCCCTACCAGGGAAACCATAATTATCAGAGACTTCAACCTCAACTGACCAAGACACTCATGAAACTGAATATGCAAACATGCTAAAGGTGCATAACTTGGACCAAATTATCACCCTTCCTACCCGGCTCAACATTCTAACCTTCTCCCACTCTCTGATTGACTGGGCAATTACACAAAGAATAGAATCACTCAGGCAGGCATCCTATCTGACTCCCTGAGTGATAACTTCCCAATCTATGCCATCTTGTCCTCTAAGGCCCCCAAGTACCTAACATTTTGCAACTTTAACTGCTTGACAAGTCCTTCCTTCTCCTCTATGACATTAAGGCCATTAAATTGTGGGGCATATATGCCCTTACTGATGTTAATACTGCGGTTGCCTACTTCATCAATGCTCTACTAGATATTCAGGACCGACAGTTCTCTATCACCACTAGGAGAGTCCGAGGCGGGTGTACAGTTGGTTAACCACTGAACTTCTCACACTCAAGAAGGAGAGGGATCATAGATGGGCTGCCTACAAACTGACCCCCTCCTCGTTCCTGTGGAATGAATACTGCTACCTGCACAATCAATGTAAACACATGATCAGATCCTTAAAATGGAACTATCACCTCAAGATACAGAGGAAGAGCTTTGGCAATCCCAGGAAATTCTGGGACTCCATAAGCTCCCTTCTGCATCCCCACACAAACAGCACTAACATACACCTAAATTCCCCCCTCTGGTCTACTGATCGATCCTTCAGAAGTGGCCATGGTTCAACTCTCAATTCACCAACCTTCGGCCCTTCTCAGCAAACTCCCTACCAGTAACACTCCTCACTCTGGGCCCAGTATCTCCTCCCCTCCCTCACCCACTTCCTCACCACAATCTACTAGTCTACCCTCAGGTCCCAGCTCTAGCTTGCCCCCCTCCTCCCCCTTTCTTCACCCCATCCCACCTTTCTATTTAAGACCATCTCCCCCAGTGACACCTTTATATTACCCAACTGGGCAGCCCAGGTGCTGATGGCCTCTCCCTGGGTTTTCTAAAACTAGTCTACACAGAGATCTCAAGACCACGTACCTTCATATTCAGTCTTGCTCTGTCCACCTCCTCCATGCCCCTCTCCTGGAAGTCTGTTAAGGTGGTTCCCATCATCAAAGCTGGGTACCCCTACTCCCCCAACAACTATTGGTCTATATCTAGTCTCCTCCACCTCAGTAAACTCCTTGAAAAGGTCATCCGCCACCAGCCATCTGAATCTCTCAATAAATATAACCTCCTACGCGCCCAGCAACACGGCTCCCATAAGCATCACAGTACTGTTACAGCTCTGGCTCTGTTCATCAGTCACATCATCACCAGCATGAATCACGGCTGTAACATTGGTGCTGTCTTTTTAGCCCTATCTAAAGCCTTCTATCTGGTTAACCATGCCCTCCTTCTCATCTCTAAACTGCAGTCAATTGGCTGTTCTATTGAGACCACTAAATGATTACAGTGCTACCTCTCTAATACTCCCAATCAGTTTGCATCGCCACTGTCAGTGACCACTGAAGTACCCTAATGGTTCATCCTGGGTCCCCTCTTCTCTGTCTTTGTCAACCCCCCCCTCTGCCTTAAATGTAACATTTCTCTATACATGAGATGACCTCGTCATCTTCCATAGTCTAAATCCCTTCCTCTGTTATCCTCAGTCCTTACCTAGAACTACAGTGCTCCCATAGATGGTTCACTTCTAACCCGCTGCTGGTTAATGCTAAAAACCCAAAGTCATGCTGTTTGCATCTACACCATTCAAAACCAAATCCATCACTGATAACTGCTCTCTCCTAATCCTCTCGCCTGATGGCCCTACCCTGACAATGTGTCCTCCTTTAAATACCTAGAGGCTACGCTCAACCCCACTCTTTCCTTCACAGACCATGTCAACACTGTTATTCGCAGGATCAACCAGAAACTTGGAGCTGCTTACCACATTAAACTCTACCTGTCCAAAAAGGCTCACCTGACTTTAGTTAGAGGTACCCTACTACCCATACTGGACTACTGTTCCCCCATGTACTCTTGAGTCTCCACTACCCTCTGGACTAGACTGTCATTTGCCTGTAATAGTGATTGTCGCTTTGCGTTGTCCACCCCCTACTTCACTCATCACTGTGATTTTTACCACTCTCTCAACTGGCTCCCTCTACAAGGCTGCTTTAAATTCACCCTTGGTTGCTTTTGGACACCATCATAAGAAACACATGTTTCCCCCTCTCTCTCTAACTTCTATAAATTCTGTACATTGCCTAGGTGCCTCTGCTCCTCTGCTGTCCCTCCTCTTGAGGTGTTGCGACATTGAGCAGAATGGGTGGAAACGCCCTGTCAGTAGTGGCCCCACCTTTTGGAATGGGCTTCCACACCCTCAGATCCTCTAACACCCATCTCACCTTTAGACACAACCTCAAATCCTGGCAACTAACCAAACACAGCGGTAACTGTTCCCCTAGATAGTTCCCTCTAATTGCTCGGTGATCTTATCCTCTCACTGCCCAGCTTCCCTTCTCTCTCTCTCTCTTCCTATTCTTAGTAGGTAGTCAAATTGCTCTGGGGCATTTGAGGTGGGGTGGGTTAGCTAGTTTCTGCCACTGCTGTTTCTGTACCTTGCCTACTCTTCCTTTTTGTTGATTGTATCACTGCATCAACTGGTGTATTTAATTACTCATCTATATTATTCAATTATTATTTACTGGTGTACTTATTTACCCTACTGTACCTTGTATTCAGTGTCTCTATTGTGTTTATCATGTATCTTGTAGCTCATATCTCATGGCCCGGATCATGCCTGAAAACTGTTCTTTAGATCAGTGCACCGTATCAGAGTTATAAATAAATAAATTGTGAAATTACATGGTAGTGTGGAACAGATTGCCACTGTTGGTGATTCTACTTAACTAGAATATGATAAATAATTCCCAGGACCTGCTCTTATCCATTCTTGTGCTATCTGTGTGAAACATGTATAGAATAGTGTATGGATGATCGCACACAACAAGGCTTTATTTCCATCGAGGGTTGTGATGATGCCATACAGACCTCGAGAGTGAAGCTCGAGAGGTCCGTTTGACATCATCACATCCCCAAGAGGAAAACAAAGTCTTGTTGTAGCTGGTCACACATATACAGTTTTATATAGTATATGGTTCCCAAAAATGTCTAAAGTTTAATTTGACTGCAAGCTTTCGTATCTTGTGTTCACACACCCGCTTGCTCTTTGTCATTGCTGCAGTCCCGTTCTGCTTCCTTTTCTCCGATGATCTTGGTCCTCACTACGGTGCCGCTCTTCTTCCAACCTGATATTTGAAAGCACCGGTGATTTAAAAAAAAGAAGAAGAAAAGTGCCAAACTGATAGTCTGGACACCGCAGGCTGACAATGGTAGTTTGTGTCCAAACTATTTTAGTGAACCACTTGCCCCTCCGCTCACTAAGTGGTGCTGCCATTTTAACCTGTTTTTGAACACTGAGCTGCTTTAGTCAATCAGGTAACAGATCAAGGGAAAAGTTGTTGAAGTAATGTTGTGACATCAGAACGATACTACAACAACTTTTCTTGACTCTGAACTGTCCTACAACAGTTTTTGAAAGCCATTGCTTTTTATCCACAATAAGCTCTAACCATATACTATATCTTGGTTGTCCACACAGATACAGCAGTTGGCAACTCAACATAATGGTTCAAAATAGGGTCTCACAATGCACTGCTCCCAGGTTGTTATGATAGTTTTCCATCTAATGCCACATTTAGCTTTTGGTAAATAGTGGCTCTTCAGGAATCCCAGTATATTGGGTACTTCAGGTCAGTAAAGGGGGTGAATAATCTAATGGTATTTTATCAAAATACTGTGTACACAGTATCTGATTCTGTATTCATTTAAACATGGGCCTATGTCAAGTTCTTATTTGTAATAACATTACCAGAATTCCAGCATGGAGCTGAATAAACCTTTTCAGTATATTTTGCTATTACAATGAACCTGATTTTACAAGGTAGACAAAGGGCTTGCAGCAAGTCCTACGTCCACCGTAAAGTTTGGTGTAGCTCCACCAAAGCCCCTTGAATGCATTTCTGTCTAATTTTAGAGGGCCTGGCACAGTTGCAGCACTTTCTTGACTTTATGGCATCTTGGGCCAAAGGTTTTATGCAAGTGCTGGATCCCAGACTCAAAGTTAGGCCAGGAAGAACCTGTGGTTAATAAAGTAAATGCAGCCTAAATGGAACAAGTGAATAGAAGCTGCCAGAGATCCTTTGAGCTATGTAGCTGTCTTGATACTTTTTTCAAGCTCAATTCCTGATAATCTTATTTAGTACTTGCTACACACTTGTATCTGTGTAAGTGATCATTTGTAAAGTGCAAAACATCTTTCATTTGCAGTCTACTTACCTCCACAACTTTTATATGTGCATTTAGCTGTTTAATGCCATCTCTATTGTTTTGTTTTCTTGGATTTAGTTTACCAATCTGAAAGAAAACAGAGAACCTTAACCAAATGGCTTACATCACCTTTGTAGATTGAATTACCCATTACAATGCTGTCTATGTTGACTGAAGCTGAGTAACCTATAGCATACTGGTTAAGACGCTATCCTTTCTGCTATCTCCGGAGGTCACATTCATATTTTGTCCTATGTTACAAGTAAAGTAAGTTATGTGATCTTGGCTCTGTTCCTAAAGGACTTTAGTCTGCATCAGCACAGTTATAGTTTCAGACAGAAGGCCCCTTTTCTTGAAGCTGGAACAAGTTGCTGCTTTGAAACAACTGAGAGCTGTGTGGGAGACACTATATTGGACTAGAAATCTGCACCAAATCTCACTCTTGCTCAAATCTGAGGGAGGTGTACCTTACTTTAACTCTTGTACTTGGTATTGCTTTGTGTTTGTTTATTTATTTAGTTTTTAATCAAGAAGGGGGTTGCAAAACTGCTTATCTTACGAGTAACTTCAGAAGGATTGAAATTCTGCATGTTTGGTTTTCCCTTGTGGGTAGCTGGATTGTCTACTAGTATTTTGTGACAGTTTGTAACAAAATATTTTTAAATAATTTACTGGTGGCTAAGGGGTTGTCATAGCAAAGCCTGCAGTTTGTGTATTTGAACTCAGACAGAGCCTCAGGTGGGGGAAGCTGAGTTCCTCTGATTGCTTTCAGAGCACATAACACCAGGTAGTATAGGGGAAGGGGAGGCTTACCTGTGTTGGGCTGAACTGCTTGATTTTCCTCTGATCATTTCTTTTAATTGGTATTTTCTCTGTTAAATTGTTGTACAGGTTGTCTCGCTGAAAGGATGGTCAATACTCATCATAGTGGTGGGTCAGAACTTGCAGCTGATTGTTTCCAGAGGGTACAGCTTAGGCCCAACACCACCTGCCCCTCACCCCCCCATGGGTGTCATTTCCTTAATACCAGGGGTTCTGATATCATTTCCTCAAAAGAGCAAGGGGCATACAAATGTCATATCCTTACCAGCACAGCTCTCTGCATTGATGGTAAAGCACACACACTAACTATATATGTGTGTGTGTGTATATATATATATATATATATATATATATATATATATATATATATACACACACACACACAAACACAAGATAAACAAGAAAGAAGACAGACATGTGGGGAGTAGTGCAATGCACTGGTTGTGGAGCTGCAGTCTTCTGGGAGACTTTCTGGAGGCTGAGATGCTACCTTGTTTGCAGGTAACTCTCTGCTCTGAGGAAGGATGTTACCTGTCTCCAGGCCAAACTGAGCAGGAGTAGAGGAACCTCCCCCACCCAGGGAACACAAGGGCTACCACCTCTGCCTCAGAGATTGCCAAGAAAAAGCAGCAGGTTGACAATATTGGGCTCAGGGAGGGTGAGGGTGGTGGAACAGAGGTGCATCCCTTCAGTTGTACTGCTCCACAATCCATACACTATTCTGGTGGAGCATGGTTCCCCTGTGGAGACACCCACAGTGGACACTAGGGAGGTTGCTGGCAATCATCACAAGGGAGGCTCACAGGAAGGTGGCACAGGACACCACAGGGAAAGCAGCTCCTGGTGGAGGGACTCAGTTATTAGGGGATAGAACTGGGGGGGCAGTGGAAAGTGAAGTCAGGTGCCTGCCTAGTGACATGGCATGGAGGGACAGGAAGCAAATTCTCAGGATCACGGGAGCAGCTGCATGGGAGATGGAGCTGGACATCATTGTCCACCTAGGGACAAATGACTTGGCTGGGCATGGGATTAGAGCAGTGCAAGAGGAGTTTGTGGAGTTGGGGAGGGGCCTTGGACAAGTAGCTCATACAGTATCCTTCTCAGAGGTGCTGTCTGTCTATGGCATGGTGAGGCGAGTACTCCATGCCATGGGATTCAATGAATGATTGAAAAACTGGTGCAGAGCACAGGGTTTTAGCTTCATTGGGGATTGGGAGGGCTCCACCTGGAGGGATACCCGCATAAACTGGCATGATGATCTGCATTTCTCAGGAAGAAACCAGTCTCCTGGTGATTGGTTTAAATGCTTCATTGGCAAGCTTTTAAACTAGTCAAGGGAGAGGCACTGATAAGAAGCAGGAATTCCAGCCCCCCCCAGGGCAGTTAGCAAGGTAAACACCAAGGCAGAAAGGTTAGGGAGCAGGGCAGGGGTAAATGGAGAAAGCAAAGTTAATAAGGGCAGGATGGGGCTACAAGAGGTAAAGCCATCAAAAATGGAGAATAATGAGTACCAATGCCCTAGTCTGGGCAACAAGCTTCCTGAACTAGTGGCCTGGATGGAAGAGGAACATCTGGATATCATGTCAGTCACAGAAACATAGTACACAGAACCATGACTGGGATGTAAACATACCAGGGTACATTATCTAAAGGAGGGACAAGGAGGGTAAAGAGAGGAGTAGCTCTCTACGTAAGGGAAGGAATCAAAGCAACAGAACAAAAGGGTAAACAGGGAGGAGAGGAGACACTGTGGATCAACTTGGAGACAGGCAATGGCACCACAATCCACATGGGGTTGTATACAGACCTCCATCTCAGGGAGAGAAATGGACAAGGAAATGAAAAAAGGCATCCATAGAATGGCATAAAAAGGGGAAATATTGTTGATGGGGGACCTGAATATGCCAGATGTCAACTGGAGTGCCTTTGCTGCAGCCACATCCAAGAGCGGGGTCATTCTCGATGCCCTGCATGGGACATGCCTTAGACAGCTAATATTGGAACCCACTTGCGAGGGAGCAATCTTAGACCTGGTACTTTCAAATGGAGATGGAGAGAAATCACAGATTTAGAAGTGGGTAGCCATCTGGGAACTAGCGACCACCGAACAGTATGGTTTACAATAGACACAGCAGTACAGTCAAGCCATACAAAGGCAAAGGTCCTGGACTTTAGGAGGGCTGACTTTGCCAAAATGGGTGAGTGCCTAAGGAATGCACTAGCAAATGGACAAGAAGGAGGAGTGGAAGAACAATGGGGAATAATCAAAACTGCCATCACAAAGGTAACAAGCCTTTGTGTGAAGCAAAAAAAAAAAAAAAACAAAGTTAAAAAACACTATGGTTCTCAAACGAGGTGGCAGGGAAGATTAGAGAGAACAAATAGCATTCAGAAAGTACAAGGAATCACAGAAGGAGCAGGACAGAGAAACATGGAAAAATAGAAACATAGAAGTTGATGGCAGTTAAGGACCATAAGACCCATCCAGTCTTCCCATTTTTCTACCTTATGAATGTGCCATAGGCCTTTACTCTGTCAATGGCCTATCTGTTCATACGGATCTGTATTTCTCCCTTATGCCTATCCCATGCCTGTTTGAAGCCCTGTACTGTATTCATATCCACCACTTCCTGAGGTAGGCTGCTCCATGCATCCACCACCTTTTCTGTGAAAAAGAACTTCCTCACATTACCCCTTAATAGGCCTCCCTCTAATCTCATGCTGTGTCCTCTTCCCCTGCTATTTTTCTTATATTGAAACATGTTAGACTCTTTCACCTTGTTAATGCCCTTAAGATGTTTGAATGTTTCGATCATACACCTCTCTCCTCCTTTGTCCCAGGGACCAGGCTACCTGCAAGATCTCCTATGTTCTTATCGTCCTCTCCACCCACTCCGCTCCACTGGCGAGGGATTGCTAGAGATTCCCAGGGTCTGTTATAAATCATCTGGGGCTAGGGCTTTTTCTTTTATGGCCCCGACCCTGTGGAATTCTCTACCTCGTCAGGTTAGAGAGTGCCCGTCCGTGGAAGCATTTAAGAGATCCCTGAAAAGTTATCTATTTATGCTGGCATTTGATTAGCCTATTTAATGAATATTGTATTGTTTTATGTTTTTATTTATTAGTGTTGATGTTTTATCTCTGTTTTGTATTAGTGCTTTGATTTTCTGAAAAGCGCTTTATAAATAAATTTTGATTGATTGATTGATTGATTTGTTCTAGGGTATACATATTGAGCTCCATTAATCTGTGCTCATATCTTCTCTGATCAGTCCCTATACCATTTTGATTGCCCTTATTTGGACTACCTCCATTTTGTTAATTTCCTTGTGCAGGTGCAGCCTCCAGTACTGCATTCAGTACTCCAGATGAAGCCTAACCACTGTCCTGTAAAGAGGGATTATTACCTACCCTCTTATGACTTGCGATACCCCTACTAATACACCCCAACATCCCTCTAGCCTTACCTACTGCTTTAGTGGTCTGCTTGGATGATTTCAGGTCATCTGCAATGATGATGCCCAAGTCTATTTCTTCCCTTGTGATTGCCAGCAACTCCCCTCCCAATCTATAGGTGGCTTCAGGGTTTCTCTTCCTGATGTGGATGATCTTGCACTTCTTTGCGTTAAACCCCACTTACCATTCTTCCAACCATTTTGCCAGTTTATCCAGATCATTCTGCCCACCCCATCTGGATCATCTACTCTGTTGCAGATCTTGGTGTCATTGCAAACAGACAAGCCTTACCCTCCAGTCCATCTGCAATGTCACTCATAAAGATATTGAAGAGGACTGGTGCCTGGATTGATCCCTGAGGTACCCACTTGTGACTTGCATCTCTTCTGACTGTATACCATTTACCACCACTCTCTGTTTTCTGCCTGGCAACCAGTTTGACACCCAGATGACTAACCTCTGACCCACCCCGAGCCTACCCAGCTTATTAATCAATCTTCTACATGAAGCAGTATTGAATGCTTTGCTGAAGTTAAGGTAGGTGACATCAACTGCACCCCCTTGGTCCCCCACTCTGGTTAACCAGTCAAAGAAATCTATGAGATTAGTTAGACAGGACCTTCCTGTAGTAAACCCATGCTGCCTTGGATCCTGTGGTCTTATGGATTCCAGGTGTTGCACTATCCTTTCCTTAAGAAGTGCCTCCACAATCTTGCACACTACTGAGGTAAGACTTACTGGTCTATAGTTCCCCACCTCCTCCCTGCTATCCTCTTGTGGAGCAGGATCACATGAGTCCTTCTCCAGTCTTCTGGGACCTACTGTGCTCAGAGAGTCACTAAACAGTTCTGCTAATGACTCTGCTGATTTCACCCTTAGCTCTTTTAGTACCCTGGGATGTATGCCATCAGGTCACATTGCCTTGCCCACCCTGAGCTTAGTGAGGCTCTTGTAGGACCCTTTCTTTTGTGAAGGGACTAGTGCACCTCCTCCCCTGTGTCCATGATGCTGAGCTGTGGGTCCTGCCTACCTTCTCCTCAGTAAATACTGAGCAGAAATATCTATTTAGGATAGATGCTTTCCTTGGTCCTCTTCCACACTCCCCTTATCCCTTTTGATCTTAGCAATACCCCTCTGGACTTTCTCCTTTCACTAATGTTTCTATAGAAAGTCTTGTCCCCTTCTTTTACTGTTTGTGTTAGTGTTTCCTCAGTTTGGGCCTTTGCCTGCCTTACTGCCTTCCCTGCTTCCCTTAGGGAAGTTTAGTATGCCTCCCTATCTTCATCCCTCTGCATTCCCTTATATTTCCTGAAGGCCAGCCTTTTGACTCTGGCCTTTTCTGCTACTGTTTTTGAGAACCAAAGTGGTTTCCTCCTTCTTTTGTTCTTGCTTTTCTGTCTAACACAGTGGGATGTAAGTATTGCATCCTTAATGCTTGCCTACTATATCAGTTAAAGCAGAAGGAAGCAGGGAAGACAGTCAGAATAGCGAAGGCCCAAACTGAGAAAAGATAGCCAACTCAGTTAAGAAGGGATAAAACCTTGTATAGGTACATCAGGGAGCGAAGGAAGACCAAGGGATGGATAGTGAGGTTTAAAAAGGCAGAGGGAGGGGGATGGGCAGAGGTGACTATGAAAAGGAAGGGATACTGAATATTTTGCTCAGTATTCACAAAAGAATAAGAGGGGGCCGTACCTAAACCAAACAATAAAAGCACTCTGGACAGGAGGGTTGGTACCAGTCCATTCACAGAAGAAAGGTTCATGAAGGAACTCCTAAAACTCAAAGTGGACAAAGCAATGGGGCCTGATGCAATTCACCCCAGAATTCTGAAAGAACTAAGGAGAGAACTAGGGACACCACTGACTACCCTTTTTAACAAATCATGGGAGGATTGTGTGGTATCGGAGGACTGGAAAAGGGCGAATGTGATTCCTCTTTACTAATGTGGGAGCAAGGCAGAGGCAGGAAACTGCAGACCTGTTAGCTTGACCTCACTGATAGGGAAAATAATGGAATCACTTCTGAAAGAAAGAAAGAATTGTTGAGTACCTAGAGGTCAGCGGGGCACAGAACCCAAGGCAGCATGGATTCACAGCAGGAAGGTCATGTCAGACAAATCTAATAGATTTCTTTGACTGGTTAACCAAAGTAATAGACCAACAAGCAGACCCCATCCACTAGATCTTAAATCTCTTGATGGGACATGTGGAACTAGGTGATAACTGCGTTATTCAGGGCCCAGTCTCTTAAAAGCTTTAAATGTCATTAACAGTGGCGCTATGCATTGAGGGCATTAGCAAGCCATTGCCACAATCTCACACAAAGATTAGTAAACAAGTTAGCCAGCCTAGGAGTGGGTCCCAAGGTGGTAGCCTGGGTAACAAGCTGGCTAGACAATAGGACCCAAAGGGTAGTAGTAGTAAATGGAGTACACTCTGAAGAAAGGGGGGTTACTAGTGGGATACCACAGGGTTCAATATTGGGACCAGTCCTTTTTAATGTCTTTATAGGTGACATTGTAGATGGGCTGGAAGGAAAAGTATGCCTCTTTGAAGATGACACAAAGATCTGCAACAGGGTTGATACACAAGAAGGGGAGCAAAAGATGAGAAGGGACTTGGCCAGACTGGAGGAATGGTCAAAAATATGTCAGCTTAGATTCAATGCAAAAAAGTGCAAAATAATATACCTGGGAAACAAAAACCCAGGGTAAGAGTTTACAATGTGGGGGGGGTACTGACAACAACACAAATGGAAAGGGACCTGGATATAGTCATATCAGATGACCTTAAGGTAGGTAAGCAATGTGAGAAGGCAATAAGGAGGGCTGGGGGGATACTAGGATGTATAGGGAGAGGCATCACCAGTAGAAAACAGGAAGTTGTTATCCCTCTATACAGACAGTTTCTAAGGTTTCTAAAGTAATGTGGTGCAAAGGAGGCCGTAAGGCCTTTAACTGCACCTTATCAAATATAGTACCCCAAATTTGGTTTGTTAATTATAAATTTGTCAAGGCGATGTTTAGAGATTTTTTTATTATTACTGGTGACTATTTCTGAAGGTAGGTTATTCCAGCGATTAATAATTATTTGTGTATAATAATTTTTCCTAGAAACATGAACGCATTTAACCCTATTAATCTGTAGTGGGTTACTTCTAGTATTATATATGTATTGTTTTTGAATTCAAAACCCATTTGAATAAACAGATATGGGTCATTTACTGTGTTGTACATGTAAATTAAATCTCCTCGAAGATGTCTAAGTGATAAGGGCATCAGATTTAACTTTTCTAAACGTAGTTCGTATGGACATTTGGAGGGTCCTTTGATATTTTTAGTAAAGCTCCTCTGTATTTTTTCAAGGGATGAGATCTCACTTTTTTTATATGGATTCCATAATTGTGATGAATATTCTAAGTGGAGTCTAGCATAAGCTCTATATAGAGGCAGCATTATCCATGGGTCCCTAGATTTAATGATTCTCTTAATAGACCATATTATCTGATTTGTTTTATTAATTGCCTCATTAATTTGTTTATTATGCCCAAGATCATTTGATATGTATGTGCCCAAGTCTTTTTCATCTATAGTGGTTTAGAGTGGAAACCCATTTAACATGTATGTTGCCAGAGGGTTATTTGGTCCAATGTGCATCACCTTACACTTAGATGGGTTTAAACGCATACCCCACGTACTAACCCAATTTGATATGCTATTTAGATCCTACTGTATTATAGATATCTTATCATCACTGCCACAAGACCCACCAAGTTTAACATCCTCTGCATATTTTATAGAAATGTGCAATGCTTGGGCACACCCTCTACAACTGTTGGTGGAATGTCCCAAAACAAATAAAAGAAAATCTTGGCTCACCTTAAGAGTAACTAACATCTGGAACAAACTACCATTAGGGATGGTGGCTAGTGACACTATGATACCTTTAAGTTAAGACTGGATAGTTTCCTTATCAAACAAAAGATTCAGGGGTATTGATAAACTGGCAAGCAAAAGGACTATTGCCTACATGGCTCTGTAATTACCTATGAAACCTATGAAATGGACTTACAGTTTTTTGTCAGATCAGCAATGAACACTAAAAATAGGCAGGGGCCCAAAACAGACCCCTGAGGAACACCACTACCAACAAGTCGGGAATCAGACAAATTACTGTTGATCAATACCCTCTGTGTTCTTTGATCAAACCAAGATTTAATCCATGTAATAATATATTTATTAAGATTGGTATCTAACAATTTAACTATAAAGGAGTGATGAGCCAAACGCTTTACTGAAATCGAGATGAATGATATCCCAAGAGGAGCCATGGTCAATGTTTTTACTAACATTTACGTAGAAACACATCAGATTGCTAAGGCAACCTCTGCCCTTTTTAAACCCGTGTTGTTCAGGATCAGTATTTAATGTATCACTTATAAGATCAGTGATTAGACTGTCAAGTATTTTACAAACAGATGATGCCAGACTAATAGACCAGTAGTTTTCCCAATTTGAACGAGATCCTTTTTTATATATTGGAATAACATGGGCAGGCTTCCATTCTTTAGGCACAAAATGGTGCATCAAACAGTGTTCAAAAAATAAACACAGGGGATGGGCTATGGAATCAGTGAATAAGTATAACAGGTGCCCACTAATGCTATCTGCTCCTGAAGAATATTTGTATTTTAATAATTTAAGTTTCTCCAATATCATACTGCCAGTTAGTTTGATTGGATATTCATTTGTAACATTTACTATTACATCATTTTGAATGGATTTATGACTATGTACATCGCAAAATCTTTGATTTAAGATATTGGCCATATCTAATGGATTATGACGTTTCAAATCATCCAATAGGGGTCCGACCTGACATGTAGGTTTCTTAAAAGAGTTAACATAAGAATAAAACATCTTGCTATTATCTTTACTGGCATTTTTTGCAGGATACAGTTCCCAATTCTTTTTTGCCTTTCTTATCATGAGTTTACATTTCTTTTGAATTTTAAGATAAAAAGACCAAAGCTCTTTTGTCTTGGATTTTAAATAGATAGCATATTTATTATCTTTTGTCTTAAAGTGTGTGGATATTTTGGTTAACCATTTTGCTCTTAGTTTTTATGCCCATGCTTAATGGAGGATGAAATGAATTTATCTCTTAATTGTAATAATGTGTATGTGAAAAAATCCCAGCTTTTTCTGGGTTAGATGAAGTCATAATGTAATCCAATTAATACCATTTAGAACAGTAGAGATACTTGACAAGTCAGCTTTGTTATAATGATAAATAATAGATTTTTATTACTATTGAAATAACTGCCTGTTCTAGAGAAAACTTTACTGAACTGTGGTCACTATTACAAATGGGAGATGAAATAGTGACATCTTGTATGTTAAGGTGACTACTGTGAAACACAAGGTCTAGAATATTGTTCTCCCTGGTAGAAACTAAAATACATTGTTGGATGTTAAGTTGTTTAGAACAGGCTAGGAGATTTTTTACATGCACTAGTGAGTGCAGATCCTTTCTCCCAGAATATATTGCCAAATTAAAGTTCCCCATACAAGGTACGGAACCATGCTCACAAGCATTTTCAAATTCAGTAAATCTGTATGTGTGATATCTGCACTTGGGGGTCTATACCAGACTCCCAGTATAATGTTTTCTATACCTAGCGGTTTCACCCATACTGATTCGATTTTATCATCAGAATCTTTGATTTCGTCCGATATTTCAACACAATTGTAAACATCTTTAATTAGTAAGGCCACACCACCACCCATTCTGTTAGATCTATTCCATTTATAAATTTTAAACCCTGGCATAATACAGTCCCAAGCTAAGTTATTAGACCCCCAAGTTTCAGTAATAGCAATAATATAAATTTTGTCTTCCAGGACACTTATTTTAAGCTCATCAATTTTGCTATTTAAAATTCTGGCATTAAAATAAAGAAATGGAATATGTTGTGAGATGCCATGTCCGGACACTGCATGGCCAAAATGTGTGTTAAGAGAGGCTGGACAAGCAGACCTCTACCCCTGTGAAACTAGTTTAAATGTAGATTAATAGATTGCAAGAATCACTTCCCCAGAAGGGATGAGTCACGTCTGCTAAGATGCAGTCCATCCCCACTATATAATTCAAAATGACCAATTAATTCTTCCCAATGAGTTATACAGGATATATGTTGAGACATACACCACTTCCTAAGCCAGTCATTATACTGATGTATTTTCAGATTCACTAATTGGGGGGCTTTGGGAATAGGGAGCATTTCTGACATGCTGATTTCACACTTTAACTCAGTTAATATATTAGTTAAGGCAATTGTATGCTGTTTAACAGTGAGCATGTCCTCTCTGCCAATATTGTTTGCACCGGCACAACTACTGGATCAACCCATCTGTCAGAAAGAATATTAGCAAGCATACGTATCTTAGCTCCAGACAAAGAAGAGCAAGTCTGATTTTGTTTGTCAGGGTTACAAATATTTCTACCCAGATGTTTTATTATAAGATCACCTATTATAAAAACTTGCCTTTTATCATTAGTACCTGAAGAGTGAGTAACAGAATTATTATTGGCCAATGCAGTGTCCAGTAGGTCAATGAGATCACCAGAAATAATAAAGGGGCCATCAGCAGATTTCATTAGGGTGTGATCAGTCAAAACAACAGGGGCAATGGTAGATGCATTGGGATTTTCATCTATTAAATTTAATAATGGATCATATCTGTTTTCTGCCTTTTTTAAATGGCTACCTATTTTGAATTTCATACCATCTTTCATCTGTTGCAACACTAGGGTCTTCCTCTCTCATTCTTTTTTTGTTGCCAGTATCGTAAATTAATAGCTCAACTAAGGATGTGTCAATAGGTGCAGAGGACTGAAGGATGCCACTAATATTAAGTTACAGACATTTGATTGACTTTGTTGCTGATACTCAGTTGGGAGAACAAGTTACTGGGTGGGCTAAGTTCATTCATAAAGCCATATTAATCTGACTTTCTCTAATTCAAGCATCGTGCATTGAAAAGATATATCATGTAATAAGTCTTTATTTAGTACACATTTCTTACAAGTATACTGGACAACAGCCATGTTTAAACACATTATTTCATACATGAAGCAAGTATCACATTGAATGTACATTTTCCCATCTAAAGTAGTGATAGTAGAGCCATGGTTGAAAATATAATGTTTAAACTGGGTATTATAAGCAGTGAATGTCTATAATCCTATTACCAATGCTACTCTACCTGATAGACCTCAAATCAAAGACTATTGCTGTAGACAGAGACTTCACCTTCACTGTCTACACCACCGAACATGCTAAACATGCGCCGAAGTGTGTGTCTTTGCTTGTGTCTTCATGCACGCAAGACCGCTCGGCTCGACCCACTTGCAGCAGGCTCCCCTAATATAGCAAGTGGTGACACGGACAGTAAACACAAAAGTCACACACACTGACACAAACAGAACCCCTACACAAAACAGAGCAAATACTGCCACTCTAATGGTTCTAAAATAGTGCAGGGCTGTGGAATACCAGTAAACTTTAGAGTTCCTGAGTTATGATTTAAAATAGCCGAGAGTTTAGGCACTGTAACACTGCCGTCTCTCACTGAGCAGTTCGTCACGCTCCTCTGCCTGTTCTAAAAATAAGAAACAGGGCTCCAGTAATCTGTATACAGAAGCACACATGCACAATAAACACATAGCTATACAGCTATAAAATAAGGCAAAGCCTTTTTTCTCTATTGAATTCTAAGGAATAGGTGTGTCAGAGCGACCATACGCCTCAGAGTTTAGATATGAACTGTGTTAAATCACCCCACTCGAAGCAGGCTCCCCTAATATAACGAGTGGTGACCCGGACAGAAAACCCAAAGGTCACACACTCACACACTGAGGCAAACAGAGTCCCTACACAAAACAGAGCAAAAACTGCCCCTTTAACAGCTCTAAAACAGCACAGGGCTGTGGAGCACCAGCTAACTTTAGAGTTCTTGAGTTATGATTTAAAATAGCCGAGAGTTTAGGCACTGTAACACTGCCCTCTCTCACTGAGCGGTTCGTCACGCTCCTCTGCCTGTTCTAAAAATGAGAAACAGGACTCCAGTAATCTGTATACAGAAGCACACACACAAACAAAAAACACATAGCTATACAGGTATAAAATAAGGCAAAGCCTTTTTTCTCTATTGAGTTCTAAGTGATAGGTGTGTCAGAGCGACCATACACCTCAGAGTTTAGATGTGAACTGTGTTAGGTGAGATACCATCTGGAGTACTACATACAGTTCTAGAGACCCTATCTCTGCAGGAATATAGACAGGATGGAGGCAGTCCAGAGGCAACTAAAATGGTGCAGGGTCTGCAACAGAAGTCATACGAAGAGAGACTAAAAGTGTTTAATATGTATACCCTTGAGGAAAGGAGGAGGGGGACATGATAGAAACTTTCAAGTACAGTACCTCAAGGGAATTAATAAAGTCCAAGATGGGAGCATCTTTAAGAAAAAGAGATGTGCAAGAACAAAGGGGCACAATTTGAAGATAGAGGGGGATGGTTCAGGGGCAACGTGAGGAAGTACTTTTTGACAGAGAGGGTGGTGGATGCATGGAACTGCCTTCCTGAGGAGGTTGTGGGGTGAAAAACAGTGGAGGAATTCAAGAATGCATGGAACAGACATAAGGCAATTTTAGTGAGGGGTAGGAGGAAGTAGGGTGCTGGGTAACTGGAATCTGCAGCTTATCCAATAGGTAGGAAATGGGCAGACTAGGTGAGCCAGGCGGTCCTTATCTGCTGTCAAAGTCTATGGATCAAAAATTGATTCTGACAGAATGAGTTTGGAGACACCTTCAGGTGCTTCTTACACTCAGAGGCAGTAAGAGGCAATTCAAAGAGGAGCAGTGAGAAGGATCCTTAAAGGATGCAAGTAGAAACAAATATAACAAGCATTTGTCAATGCCAAATGTTGTCTCACTGGCATTGGCATTGGTAGTGCCAGAGTTAGAGATGCAATAGGAATGGCAGAAGTATTAAAGTGATGCTAACCCCACCCCCCACCCTGCAGAGACCGACAGGTATTGGGTGTGCCTTGGGTGGTCAGCTATAATGCTCATGCCATTTTACCTCACCCTACCCTGTAGACACTGAAAAGTGTTATGGTGTGCTTTGGGGTCTTTAAGTTATACTTACCCCATTCCATAAGGAAATATGCTGAGGTGGATACAGTATAGGAGAATGGGGTGAACTTTGTGTCCGAACACTGCAAGGCACACCACGATACCTGTTACTGGCTGCAGGGTGGGAGTGGGGATGGAGTGGCGTGAGCATTACAGCTGATGATTTCAAGTCACACCCCTGATGCCTGTCAGTCTCTACAGGGTGGGGTGCTACAGTTGGAAACATTAACACCATAGGCGTGTGTTGGTATTTTCACTCCAAATTTTCAACATGGGGTTTTTGTGAGCCCACCTCATGAAGAGCGGCACTATCAGTTTGTTAGCTGAAAGGTGGTTTTGCACAGTGGCTATGCCATTTGGCGACACAGGGACAAAAACACATTTTGGGCAGTATGTGGAAAATGACAACTGTATTGTTCGTGAGGAGATGTAAAAAAATGGCAATGTTGAAAATCTGGAGTGAAAACAAGAAACATTGGGGAAGTCACGAGCATGCATAGAAACTGTGCAACACACGTCTGTAACCCAATTATTTTAGGGATTTGTTTAACGACATTTTTAACATAGGCATTTTGGGACCTCCCCTTAATAACAGTGGCACTGTGTTTTTGTTAATTTGTCCCAGACATTGATTTCCCACAGTGACCACGCCATAGTGCGCCACAGGTGCAAAAACATTTAGGGCTGGATGTAAAAAATGGCAACTGTACTGTTCATAAGGAGGTGTGAAAAAAATGCCAATGTTGAAAATCTGGCATGAAAATATTGCAAATTTGCGAAGTTACAAGTGTGCGTGGAAACTGATCAACACACACCTGTAACACAGTCATTTTACAGAATTTTGTCACCAAATTTTCAACATAGGCATTTTAGGACCTCTGCTCATGAACAGTGTCAACATTATTTCCTCAAACGGTCCCAAAACCTGATTTCGCACAGCGACCGTGCTTTTCTGAACTGGAGGTGCGAAAATACATTTCAGCCAGGATGTGGAAAATGACAGCTGTACGGTTCATAAGAAGGTGCAGTAAAATGCTAATTTTGAAAATCTGAAGTGAAAATATTACAAAATCATGAAGTTACGAGCGTGCGTGGAAACTGAGCACTGCACACTCATAAAACAGCCATTTTTGGGATTTTTTCCACAAAATTTGCAACATGGGCTTTTGAGAGCCCCATTCATGAACAGTGGCACTGTCGTTTCATTAATTGGTCTCAAATGGTGATTCCGCGCAGTGACTGCAAAATCACCTTTCGGGGCCGAATAACACCATGACATTGCCTGAATTCATGAGGAGGGGTCCCAATTGCCCCATGTTAAATATTTGGTGCCAAAATTCCCAAAAATGGCTGAGATATGCACCAAAGTTGAAACCCTATTTATGCCATTATACAGCTTACTCGCATTTCTTCCATTCATGCTGCCACTTTGGAGAGTGCAGACGTGTTCCGGTCCACTGGAGATAGTCACGCCAGACCACGGAGGTAAGTATGGGGTGAGAGGGTGTGTGGGGATGCAGGGTGCGCAGAGGGTGGGCCCGGGTTGGGGGATGGGGCATGGAGACCACAAGGGACCATTTTCTTTTTTACAGGTTTAAAAAAAAACATTGCGGAATGGTTTTTCTTTTTCAGGGAATTTGGCACACTGGGGTGGGCTCCCAGTATGCCACCTAAGTGTTTTTGGGGAAGTGATGCTGTAGCCGACGGGGGATTGGGCACTCCCGTTGGCATATACAGAAGGGGGGGGACAAGAGCAGAGGGGGATTGGGCACCCCTCTGCAAACAACAGAAGCGGGGGGACATAATGCCAATGGGGAGTGGGCTCCCCCATCTGCAAACTAAGCGGGGAAGGGTGATTAAAGCCAAGTGGAGATTGGGCCCCCCGTCATCAAAGAAAGACTGTTGGGGGGTGCATGATGCCGAGTGGGATTGGGCACCCCCTTGGCATTCATTTTAAATGGGAGGGGAGTCATTATGCTGATAGGGAGTGTGCTTCCCTGTCGGCATTGTGACAGGCGGCAGTCACTGCTGCCATGTTTGCAGGTCGGGAGGCATGTTAGGTGTTACTGCATGAGAGCTTTGCTCATTGCAGTGGAACTTTTCTTAAATCTGGTGGCCACATTAGGATGTGTGATGTCAGCACCTGTTGCTGACTGATTGGGGAATGAGGGATGCACCCACTTATGCGTGTCCTGCATTTGAACCTCCAAATCTGCTACTATCGCAAGATGTTGACTCGTGCGTAAACACGAGCCAACATAAAAAGTAAGTTGCTGAAATTGATGTCACAAATGTTAGTAAATTGTTGTCTTTACTGCCAAGCATATCTGAACAGGGTCAGTCAACAGCACTACCTCTGAATTATTATTAGGACTGTATTTGTAGTATACAAACTGTATGGCTAGTATAAAACAACAGAGAACCTACTTAAAAATAAATGTATTGTGAATAGACATAAGCTGTCAGGTCACTTAAACTAGACATGATGAGAGAAAAAAAAGTGAGACAGCCCAAAGACTGCAAGATGGCCATCTCAAAACAGAAGTTACAACAGGAAAGAGCCACATGTTTCCAGAAGTGCAAAAGCCATGAAGAAATACAGGTTACTCACCTGTAACAGGAGTTCTAGGAATGGTATATTTTGTTCATCCACACTTATTGGCAGGTTCCTTGCCGCTTTAAATCTTGTCCGGAAGGTCTTCAAGCTGGCTCCACCCACCCACTCGGGTGGTAAAACTCTCGGCTCCGCCCCATGACACCAGATCTAACCCACTGGAAGCCAGGTTGTGCATCGAAACCGGGGAGGCTGGGTGGGTCGTGTGGATGAACAACATATACCATACCTAGAACTCCTGTTACAGGTGAGTAACCTGTATTTCTAGGGACATGGATATGTTGTTCATCCACACTTATTGGCAGACTCCTAGCAGTTCTCCGGGAGGAGGGAGGCAAGGCGCACACCCCTACTTAGGTAGAAAGACTGGAGAACCGAGGCCCCGACCAGCATCCCGGCGTGACCCAAGGTCGATGTGGAAGGGGAAACGGTAAGCCTGCTTCCGGGCAGAAGCCCTGCGGATATCCTGGACCGGAGTATCCTCGGAAGCAGCCACCGATGCAGTGGAAGGGTGGGTAAAATGAGCACTTATCCCTCTGGGAGGCTCCATGCCCACCCACCTATAGCGGAGACCAATGCAGGAGGTGACCCACCCGATCATCGTCCACTTGGCTGCAGGTCTGCCAGGTGCGGCTCCAGCGTAGATGACAAACAGCTGGTGAACCTCTCTCGAACTTCAGCCTTACGCTCCCTGGGTAGGTGAGCGTTAAATAGGGTCCCATGGAACCTATATACAGCCTCCGAGGTGTGAATGGGGATGAACCCTGGCAGAGACAATACCCGGTTAGGGAAGACTCCGACACCGCCTTGAAGACTTCTGGTGGGGGCGCAGGACAACCTTGTCCCTGTGGAAGACTAGATAGGGAGATTCAAAGGAGCACCTGGAACTCTCCCCTCCTTCTGGATGGCAGAGTAGCCCCAAGAAGGTGTTCTTCCACAACAGGTGGGGAAAACTCGCACCTGTGCAACAGTTCGAACGGCTTGCCCATGAGCTAAGCCCATACCAGCGCAGGTCCCACAGAAATGGGGATACTCTCACCCAAAGGGGAGGTGTGATTGAGGCCTAGAGAAGGGCCAGACCACCTTATCTGTGCCACCAACTGCCTTCCGGCCCGTGCCCGGAAGACAGGGGTGATCAACAGAAGCACCTAAAGGGTCATTGGCCGAAAAGCCCTAGTTCAAAGAACGGACTGCAGATGGTCCGGAATGCTCACCCGGGGACGGGAGAGGGCCAGGCCCTATCCCATCATCAAATGGAGAACTCTACCCATTGAAGGCGAGCATGTTTGGCCAACCTCCAGCAGGATGCCTCGAAACGTCAAGGACCTTGCCGAAGGACCCAAGGCCTGGCCCCTAGCCGCACAGGGACCAGGCCTTCAGGTGCAGGGATTGAAGGTCCAGATGGAAAACCTTCCCCTGAAAACAGAAATCAGGACCAGGCGGACTGGAAGCCGCCTCAGGAGCCTGGGGCTGAGACTGAGGAGAGCTGGATACCAGAGCTGGAAATCCAGTCTGGGGCTACCAGCATTGCCTGCGTCTGGTCCCTCCTCGCCTTGCCCGTAGGTCAAGGGAAATGGGGGAGAGGCGTGGAAGGGCCCGGAATCCGTGGGCTCGATGGCATCCCCCACAGCAAACCTTGCTGAGGGGGTGGGCATGAAACAGTCTCGCCTCATATTCTCCCTGGAGGAGGAGGAGAAGATCCTGTGCTACTCCGGCAGGGAGACCACCCGAGAGGCGCAGCATATGTCTGGCTTAGGCATCAGCCAGGGAGTTGGAGGCTCCTGCCATCAAATGGCTGGAAAGCCTCCTGACTGCGTCGAAAACCCAATGCGGAGAACCCTCCTGACGCTGAGGCAAGGCCCGACCGAACCTGGCGAGGTAGGTAGCACATGGTTGTGGTGTTGTCTGCTTGGACTTAAACCACTAGACCCCACACAAACGGAGCGAGCGGTGCAGCTAAGAGGACCCTGAGCTCCAGCGGGTAGGAAGGACATCGACTCCCGAGAGGACCAGAGGCAAAGCATTCTGTATTCCCCTAGATGGGCACCTCCACCCATCCGAGAAGCATCGGTCGGAGAAGACTCGTCGACTCAGGGCGGACGAACAGGATGTTCTCCTGCAGGAGCTGGAATGGTCCGAGGGGGAGCATTCCCCTAACTCCTGGGCTGTAGTCACGAACTGGTCCGAGGAACGCAGCACTGTGACCGCTGGCTGGCCCGTCCCCACTAGGGGGACGCATGAACCAGCGGGTCCAACAGACCACGCTGGAGCCGACCGCCATGAGGCCCAGGAGGTGCAGGAGGTCCCAGCAGGGCGCAATTGCCCAGTCAGACCTGACTAGGTAAGGAGGAAAACCTCAGCCCTGTCCGCCAGGAGCCGAGCTCGGACTCAAGAGTCGAGCCTAGTCCCGAAGAAGCATCACCCGCTAAGACACGAGTTCCAACGTGGCTCCGGTAAAGGGAGACCAGTCTGAGCCTGAAGGGTTGTAATCAGGCCGCCATCCAGGTGGGGTTACGCCTGGACCCTCAATGCTGCAGAAACTGCTGAGCAGAGAACGAAGGGCCTGGCCAGGAACTCATAAGGAGAGCTCCTGGTTAGGAAAGGGAGGAGTCTCCCAAAAAAACGGATGGAACGAGGAGTAAGTACATCCTGGAGGCCCAGGAAGAAGCCGCATGCCTTGTTCTGAGGATGGTATATCTGGCAGAGAGACCATCCAGGCGTGCAGAAGGATGGGGCACAAGCCCCCCATCCGTTTGAGACCAGGAATACCTGGACACGAACCCAGGGTCAGAAGGAGGGTCCGCCACCTTCCTGATCACCTCTAATTAGAGGGCCAGGCAAGTCAGCTCAGTGGGCCGATGAAGAGGCTGTGGACCCAAGATCCCCATGGGGCAACGGCTCAAAGGGGAAAACCTGCTCACAACCCATGACAGGACCTACCCTTAGCACCACCCCAGAGGAAGAGGTGCGGAGCCGTCCCCCCATGGGGAAACCCGGGCAGGGATGACGGGGCCGGGAACAGCGCCCCTTAGCCCGTCACCGAGCAGGCTTGGTGGAGGAAGAGGCTGAGGGGGCTCTCGGATCCCTACCTCCCTGTTTCCTTTTGGAGGAAGATGCTGGTCTGGCGACAAGCCACCCAGCGCATGCCTGCTGGCCCTCGTGCTGGGCCGGTGGAGCCGCAGGGGCCGGGGGGGCAAAGAGGCTTACGCAAAGGCTGTCAGCTGCCCTTGTCCCTCCAGGTGGGAGTGACCGAGTCTGGAGTGGCATCGGACTTCCCGGGCCCCTGGAGGTGTCCCTCCACTCCAGGGCCAAAAAGGTCAGTCCCCAAGAAGGGAATGTCCGCCAACTCGTGCTGGGTTTCCAAAGAGAAGGAGGATAACCTCAGCCATGCCCTGCGGCGCATGGCCACTGTGGCTGCCACTGATCTGGCACAGGAGTCGCCCAGATCCAGTGCCATCTGGAGCTGCTGTTTCGCCACCGCCCTACCCTGGTCCCACACCCAACAGACCGTGGTCCGCAGGTCGGCCGGGAGATGAGGGAGGACCTCATCCAGGGAGCCCAAAAGGGCGTGGGAGAAGTGTGCCATCAGTGCCGCCGAGCTGGCCTGACGGAGGCCTAGGGAGGATGCAGCGTAAACCTTGCACCCGACATAGTCCATCCTTTTGGACTCCTTGTCCGGGGGCCTATCCACATCCCCAGCATTTCCAAAACATTGGAAAACATTGTCGGTGACTACCCCTTCAGCCGAGGGGTGTTCTGAGAAACTGGGCAGAGAGCCGAGGACAGGGTATTTCTGGCCACACCCTGGCCGAGGGCGCACAGGGCAGGAAGTAGGGCCGCCGCTAGAGCTCCAAGGCTGGGCCCACGATTGCCTCAGCCACCGGGAAGGCCTCCGAGGGTGAGCCCCCTCAGTCTAGAATCTCCATAAGGGGGTAAGGGGCCCGTTTGGAAATGGGCTCGAACTGCATCCCGGTGAATTCCGAGATGAGCTGGAGCAGACCCATAAAGGACGATGGGCTGTCGTCCACAGAATGTTCCGGGGAAGACCATGGGTCCTCCCAGCTAGGAAACATACCGGAGTCGATTTCGGGCTCTGAGGGGTCTGCAAAAAGCTGCCGCAGGCCTGAATCACTCTTCATCCGCCGAGGGTGGGCAGGAGTGAGGGGAACAAATAACCTGTGGGACAGGTCATGGCCCGGCCTGGGTTCCACCGAGGACAGTGGGGCAGCAGGGATCGGACGAGCAACCGGCCCCGGAGAGGGCACCTCGACTGCCTCGTGAGCTGCGCTCGGCCGACCTGGCGGTGGTTGCTTACTAGCTGAGAATGAATCAGGTCGATTGATTCCTGGACAACAACAGCTGCTGCCACATAAACTCCTCATAACGCCAACGCCAACGCATCGGCTACTACTCATCCGAGAGGGGACTAAGGAAAACGGGCACCGTCAATTTACTCGGTGCCCCTGACCTAGAACGCCGAGCTTGGCGTGAGCGGGCTAGACCCAGAGGAGGACCGAGACCAGATCCAACTCGGGGAACTGAGGGCAGGCCTGGGAATGAGCGGAGCGTGCCTCTCCTCCCTGCTCGGACTAGAAATGGCTGAGGACTGCCGATCAAGGTACCGGCAGAACCTCAGCCTCCACTGGGGAACCGCGAGCGGGATGGTGGCACTAGCAGAAGACAGCCCAGATGATGGATCGAGAGGCTCGGCCACGCCGACGGGGTCCTGGCCAGCTGACCTGATGGGGACACCGTGAGGCCAGCGGCCAGCCGCATCCTCGACCAAAGTCGAAGGCTCGGCCGGCAGGAGGGAAACTCCCGCTCCCTCGGAGCGACGAAGGGACTTAGCCAGCGGCTCCTTGGACTTGGGCGGAGAGGCAGGTCCCAAAGGTCCCTCTCCCTTCAAGGAAAGGGACGGTGAAGCTCCTTGAACAAAGCTGCATGAGGAGAGCCCAAGGAGAGTGGGATAAGCGCTGTGACCGAGGAAGAGGGAGGGGAAGCCACCCCCTTCCTGGAGGGAAGAAGATCGAGCTGCTCAAAAACACCTGATGCGGACGCTGCCCGACGATCCGAGGAATTTTCCAGAGCGTGAAAATTTACTGCCCCGAGCCCTGAACGGGCCTCATAGTCCTCCAGAGAGCTGGCCAAAGAGCACAACAAACTCTGCAAAGCTGAGGATCATGATCCAGGTCAAGGCAGTAAATGCATGTGGAGTGTGGGTCTCTCCTGGAGGAATTAACCGGTACCTCCGGGCCAGAAAAAGAATGAGCCATCACCGCGCAAAAGAAGAAAAGATTGAAGTTTCAGAAAACTACAATTGATTTCAAGACCAAAATTTCCAGGAACCAGTCAAAACGCAGAGCGCTAAGGAGGGAACCTGAGCTCCAAGCGGTAAGGAAGATCTGGCGTCATGGGGCGGAGCTGAGAGTTTTACCACCCAGGTGGGTGGAAGGAGCCAGCTTGGAGCCAGCAAGATTTAAAGCGGCAAGGAACCTGCCAATAAGTGTGGATGAACAACATATCCATGTCCCTAGAACCATAATTACCTGGTTAACAAGAGACTAGACAGGCCCACCGTAACTGAAGATAGGTAGGATTATCTTTGATATGATCTCCTCTGCAGTCAGGAAGTGGATTATCTGTTTTATTCCTGTAAAGCACACCCAGCTTGGGGTGAAGCTTCTGGTGATAACATCCACATGAACTGATAAATTGAGGCTATGATCCAGCCAGACCTCAAGGTATTTAAAGGAGGAAACAAGGCAATAAATAATTGTCAAAATAGAAGGTACTCACTGGCAAAGGGCATGTGATGCAAAACTAGCTGGATTAATTCCTTAGTAATGCCCACTGCTGTAGTACTTTTTGTCCACTTTGAAGTTGCCATCGCATATTAAGAACTAAACTGTTAATTGTACATTGGGAGCATGCTTGGTGAGAGGCAGAGAGAGAGAGAAAGAGACAGACACAGTGATTTTCCGTTGTACTTCTTTTCTGTCCCTTCCTATAGGTGGTGCTAGTGAATGTGTTAAACAGAGACACAGATGAAAAGCTCTTCAATATGATAGAGTCCTCCTGGTGCTGTGATCCCTTCCCTTCCACCCACACCCTGTGGTCCTCTGTAAACCTAGCTAACAGTGTCTCCCATGTTTACAGTAGCGAACGTTATTGCAGTACCTATACTCATTGTGTCTGAAATCTATTTTTGCGTATTCACACACAGAGAGCAGAATGTCCCTCTAAATAGCACTCTGCACACACACACCGCGATCGGTTACAAGAACAGAGGTGAGGGCAAGTGGGGAAAGGTGACTGCTATCAGCCATCTTCCGCATACAGCGTTATTGGCTGCAAAAGCTAGGGGATCACATCGGGAACAGTTGTATGTCTCTCAGACGTGGCTGCTATGTGCAGGCGATAGACAGAGCAGGATACCACCAAACCACAGCATTTTTCAAAGAGTATAGAGGCTTATCTATTTAACAACGTGACAGGAAAAAAGGACCTGTATTGATCAATATTGTGAACTCCTCAGCTTTGTTTTTCAGTATATTCAGTAGTGCATTATGGGAACGGTCAGAACATTTGCATATCTTGACTTACAGAGATATGTACATTTTCATACTTTACCCTTAATGCACCACTGAATATAAAGAAAAATGAAAGTGACGAATTAACACAACAATGTTTTAGCAAAGGATTTTTTTTTATCATCTCTCCTCATTATACAAAAGAAGGCTGCAAACTGTGTTAAACAGCAGTCACAACCTTAATGAATATGAATAATTCAATGTGCACATGCACAGTTCCATATCTATATAGCCTTTAAAACATGTAATACTTCACCACCAAAACAGTGTTCTGAAACAACATTCTGATTTTATATCATTGGATTAGTCATATATTGCACAATTTTTTCATTGTACAATTTTAACTAGTGTTTGCACATGTTACAAGCACTATTAAGCACTGAAAGGAGGTTTACTTGGGAATTAATGCATGGTTTGTGGTTGTGGCACTCAGCCTGTGGCTTTGTGCTCCAACCCCCAACCATGCATTAACTCCCTAGTAGAAGCCTCCTTCGAGTGGCTTAATGCATACATGTAGCACCATTAAGAGTATTGAGGGGCTAGCAAGTCTTGACTTATGTCATAAATCACGGAGACTGTTTTCTTGGCACTGCTGGACACTGGATTAGCCTGGAACCAGTGCTTGATGTTGGTGAAGTCCAGTTGGAGCCATGTCATGAAGTCAGAGGCAGAGGATCCAAAGACACAGAGGACCACGCCATCTGCATACATGTGAATGGAGGCAGAGGCAAGGTCACTCAGAAATATGGAGAATAGAATAGGCCCAAGGACGGATCTTTGGATATGCCAGAACAGGTAGAGAGTGGAAGGGATTAGGCATCACCAGCATGTACATCTTGAGACCTGCCCTAAAAATAGGTGCAAAACCACTCAGCTGAGTAAGCAGAGAGCCAGCTTCATTTAGCTTGCCAGGAAGGACAGGTGGCCAGGTCAACAAAAATATCTGAGCACTGTGGTCCCAACCTTTTGTTTTATGCACTTAATTATGGGAGTGATTCAGTTATTGGTGTATATGTCCTCAATGTGTCCTTACATATGGGATCTAAGTATAAGGACTAGGCTGAGTTCCAGTACCAGTATCAGTATCAGATCCTTATCTGTTTTTATGTGGTTATACTTTATTTGTGCTCATATTCCAGACATTTTGTCATGCAGTCTCCACTGACCTGGCATCTGTAACTGTGCCAGACACCACTGCAGCACAGGTTGCATGACATAACATCAGGAATTTTAGAGGTAAATAAGGCAGAATCATGCAAAGATTTATTACGGACTGAAACTGGAACTCAGCCTAGTCCTTATCCTTAGATTCCGTATAGAGACATATTGAGGATATACACACCAATGACTGGACCACTCCCACTGTTAAGCATGTAACGTAAAACACTGACCATCTTATCTTTAAGAATAAATCAAGATACTTGAAGCCTGAGAGACTGCATTTCATCTTTTTTCCATTTAGTCTTTCTTTACTGAAGACAAAACCACACCACTTCAAAGCTCTAGCCTGACTGGACTAACTAAAGCATCTAAGCTTCAACTTCTTGTCTTCCTCTTTCCTCTGGAGGCTACAGAGTGCCACCCTCCAGGATGAAGTACTCTGTGATAAAAACAACACACTTTCCTGCATGACAGATTGGGAGTAATTGCCATTGGACTGAATTGTGCTTCTGCAGTATCTTGCAAGACACTGCTGCCAGAAACTGCGATAAGATTGCTTCATCCTAGTGAGCAGCATTGCACGTAAGTATGACCCTTTTATATACAGGAGCTTAATCTGTGGCCTTGACTTATACAGTGCATCCTTTTTAGGAGTTAGAGATGCATAACAGGAATGGTAGTGAAGTAGTAAAGTGACGCCAACCTCACCCCCACCCTGTAGAGACTGACAGGCATTGGGGTGTGTGCCTTTGGGTGGTCAGCTATAATGCTCATGCCATTTTACCTCACCCTACCCTGTAGACATTGACAAGTGTCGTGGTGTGCTTTGGGGTCTTTGGGCATTATACTTACCCCATTCCATAAGGAAATATGCTGAGGTGGATACAGTATAGGAGAATAGGGTGACCTTGTGGTCATGAAAGTGGCACACCACAATGCCTGTCACTGGCTACAGGGTGGGGGTGGGGTAGAATGGCATGAGCATTACAGCCGATGATCCCAAGCCACACCCTGACACCTGTCAGTCTCTACAGGGTGGGGTGCTACAGTTGGAAACCCTAACACTTGTAGGCGTGTGTTGGTATTTTCACTCCAAATTTTCAACATGGGCGTTTTGTGAGCCCACCTTATGAAGCGGCACAATCAGTTTGTTAGCTGAAAGGAGGTTTTGCACAGTGGCTATGCCATTTAGCAACACAGGGACAAAAACACATTTTGGGCAGTACGTGGAAAATGACAACTGTATTGTTCATGAGGAGGTGTAAAAAAATTGCAACGTTTAAATCTAGAGTGAAAATATGAAAAATTGGTGAAGTCATGAGCATGCATAGAAACTGTGCAACACACATCCGTAACCCAATTATTTTGGGGAGTTTGTTAGCCACATTTTTAACATAGGCATTTTGAGACCTCCCCTCAAGAACAGTGGAACTGTGATTTTGTTAATCTGTCCCAAAAGTTGATTTCCCATAGCGACCACACCATTGTGCGCCACTGGTGCTGAAACACATTTTGGGCAGGATGTGAAAAATGACAGCTGCACTGTTCATAGAGTTGTTAAAAATGCCAGTGTTGAAAATCTGGCATGGAAATATTGCAAAAGTGCGGTTACAAGGTGCATGGAAACTCGTAGAACGACGCTTGTAACACAGTCATTTTATGGACTTTCAGCACCAAATTTTCAACATAGGCATTTTAGGACCTCTGCTCATGAACAGTGTCACTGTCATTTCCTCAAACTGTCCCAAAAACTGATTTTGCACAGCGACCACGCTATCCTGCGCCAGACATGCGAAAACATATTTTGGCCAGGATATGTAAAATGACAGCTGTACTGTTCATCAGGAGGTATGGAAAAATGTCAGCTTGGGAAATTTGAAGTGAAAATATTACAAACTCATGAAGTTACAAGTGTGTGTGGAAACAGCGCAACGCACACTCATAAAACAGCCATTTGGGGGATTTTTTTCACCAAATTTGCAACATAGGCTTTTTCAGAGCCCTCCTCATGAACAGTTGCACTGCTGTTTCATTACTCGGTCCTGAAAGGGGATTCCGTGCAGTGATCGTGAAATCACCTTTTGTGACCGAATAACGCCATGACAATGGCTGAATTCATGAGGAAGGGTCCCAGTAACCCCATGGTAAAATTAGGTGCAAAAATTCTAAAAAATGCCTGAGATATGCACCAAAGTTGAAAAAATCCTATTTATGCCATTATATAGCTTACTGGCATTTCTTACGTTCACAGTCGACTTTGAAGAATGCAGACGTGTTCCCGGTCCACCGAAGATTATCGTGCCTCCAGAGGTAAGTATGGGTTGGGAGGGGTGTGGGGAGGCAGGGTGCACAGAGGGTGGCGTCGGTTGTGGGAGGGCAGGAGAACATGAGGGCCTTTTTTTTTTTACAGGTTACAAAAAAACATTGCAGGACAGTTTTATTTTTCTGGGGATTTGCAAGCTGGGGTGGTCCCAGCATGCCACCACGATGTTTTGGGGGAGATGCTGTAACCAATGGGCTTGGGCACCCCGTCGGCACACAACAATAGTGGGGGCAAGATCTGAGGAGGATTGGGCACCTCCTCACATAACAAATGGGGGGGTGCATTATGCCGACAGGGAGTGGGCTCCCCCCATCAGCACATACTTTGGGGCAGGGCATGCTGACAGTGGGATTGGGCACCCCTGAAGTCAGCATTATGTCAGGCATTGTGCCGCCATGTTACATTTTTTTCTCATCAGGGAAAGCACGTTGGGAGGTCCTCTGCGTATGACAAGCTTTGCTCGCATTGCAGTAGTCATTTCCATAGATGTGCTTGCCACATTATGTATGAATGGTGTGGTGCCAGCATGCAGGCTTATTGGGGAATGAAGGACGCATCTATTGATGTGTGCCCTGTATTCCCAACAGTGACAGCGCCTCCAATCTGCTACTACATAATATGTAGGCTAGTATGCACGAGCCAACATAAAATTATGTGGAGCTGGCTCCATGACATTGACTGGTGGATGACCACTCTGGTAAGCTGGCAACCAGGGTTCACACCCCAAGCCCAATCCCAAGCCCAAGATGTCAAAAGCAAAGGCAGGAAGGGAGCACGAAAAATCATCCACGTGGATGTTTTCCTCCCAGGGGGAGCAGGAGATGTCTTGTACCATTTGGAGAGCAGCACCTGAAGGTAGCCTGGTGACACTGCTGGTGTTGGTAACCCCACACTGATGGATCCCATCCCAGGGTGCTAACATGGACACTCTGTACATGGGAAGGGGCAGGGAAAACAGGGTACAATACCCTGCAAAGGCAGTATCAGGTTATCTACGTTCCCCCATTCCACCAGATCCTCATCAATAGTGCATCCACTACCCAGCCCGGTACCCAACTCCTGACTTGGGTGACATGCCTCTCTCTCTCTCTCTCTCTCTCTCTCTCATTCCTCCTAAGCAGTGAGAGGGGACTCATGGAGGGATGTAACTGACCTGGGTACAGGTACCAGCAGGACACACAAAGCTCTGTCAGTGGATGACCCCAATAGGAAGGAGTCCAGTGGGCAGAGAAGCAGCACACTGTGAGGGCCTGGAAGACTGAGACACCTCGTGGCATGGAAGTTGGCAAAACAAATGTGTGGTTTTGGTGTCTCTCCAAACCACATAAACTCTAAAGCCTCAAAACGAGTGCAAAGTATCATGGGTGTGCAAACCCTTGTGTGAGGCAGGCTGAAAATGCTTCCACAGAACAAATATTGGCAGAAAACAGACTTTCCCAGTAGCTCCAGTTAAGACATAGAACAACAAACTACAGACGGGGGGACAAGTAGAAACCAATGAATTACAGACCAGTCAACCTTACAATAGTACTGGTTAAACTGATGGAGTCACTGATAAAAGCAGACCTTGTGGACTATCTAGAGAGCAGAGGTCTGCAGGATGGTTAACATGGTTTTGTGGAAGGGAGATCTCGTCAGACCAACCTGATAGTTTTCTTTGACTGGTTAACAGAGGTAACATCGAAAGAAACACAGAAACATAATTTGTCGGTAGATGAGGACCACTTGGCCTACCTAGTCTGCCCATTTTTCCCTACATGCAGCATCACCGCAGACCCTACTTGATCTCTGGCACTTTCTCCCTCCCCTCATTCCTTTACAGTAATATTCCCTTATACCTATCACATGATTTCTTAAGACAGAACACTGTTTTTGCCCCAACCACCTCAGCTGGCAAACTCTTCCAGGAATCCACCACTCTTTCTGGAAGAAGTACTTTCTCACATCCCTTTCAGAATCTACCTCCTTACAGCTTTATAGCATGTTCCCTGTTCTTGAGCACATTTTTTGTCTGAAAAATACTTTCTTCCTGTAACTTATTTACCTCCTTGAGATATTTAAAGGTCTCTATCATATCCCCCCCCTCACATCTTCCAGTGTGTACAAATTGAGTTCCCTTAGTCTCGCCTCATAGGGCTTTTGATTTTGGCTCTTGCACCATTTTAGTTACCCTCCCCTGGACTGCCTCCACTCTGTCTGTGTCCTTCCTGAGATGTAGTCTCTAGAACTGTGCACAGTACTCCAGATGACGTCTCACCAACAATCTATACAGAGGCAACACTACCTCTCTCCATCTGTTGGTGAACCCTCTCCCTATGCACCCCAGCATCCCAAAAGCCTTCCCAAGTGCTTTTTCATAGATGAGGGCCATGCTGTGGGTTTACTCTGTTTCTATTTCAGTAAGGTTTTTGACTTGGTGCCACACAGAAGATTGCTGAAGAAGCTGGAGGACCTGGATGTGGCAAAGGACATAGTTAGATGGATAGGAAATTGGTTGAAGGAGAGACAGCAGATGGTGGTAAATGGGGTCAAATCAGAAGAGAGGAAGGTCACGAGTAGGATGCCACAAGGATCTGTCCTGGGCCCTATCCTCTTCAATATATTCATCAGCCACACTGGAGAGGTCATCTAGGACAAGTTGTGTCTCTTTGCATATGACTCCAAGCTCTGCAGTAGGGTAGACAGTGCTGAAGAGATCAGTGAGATACAGAAGGATCTACAAAGACTAGAGAGGTGGGTTAAGGTTTGGTAGTTGAAATTCAGTACCAAAAAATTAAAGGTTATGCACACGGGGACAAAAATCCAGGACAGATTACTGGATGGGAGAGGTTAAACTGAGCACCATGGCAGAGGAAAGGGACCTAGGAGTCATCATTAGTGACTCCCTCAAACAGTCAAGCCAGTGTAACAAGGTCTATAGTAAGGCTATTAGGATGCTGGGGTGTATCGTAAGGGAGTGCTGACAGATGTAAAATGGGGATACTACTACCTTTATATAGGTGAGACTGCACCTGGAACACTGTGCTGAGTTCTGGAGGCCCACCTAAGGAAGGACAGAGATAGGCCGGGGACAGTGCAATGCAAGGTGTGCAATATGATTCAGGGACAACAACAAAAAAAGTTAGTGTGTTTGTCTGAGTTGGCTAAAGTGAATTGTTATCTGTGCAGTTATCTAGGTGTTTGCCTCAGGTGGCAGAAGGGAATTGTTATCTGTGCAATTACTAAGTGTAGAAAGAGCTGTGAAGTAGGGGAGTGGCTTAGCTAGGGAAGCCAGGTTAAAGCCAGATTTGAACACTGCCTAGATAGCTTCTGCCAGAGAATAGGCAGAGAACACCAAGAAAAAGGAGCTGCTGTTATAACTATACTTCTCTACTGGGACTATATTGCCCTCCCTCCTCCCCTCCCCCCCACCCTAAGCCAGTTCTACTTTTATAGGCACAGGATTTGACTGACAACAGGAACTTCCTGTTTGGGAGCAGGAAGTGAGTGATCACAGAGCCACAAAAGACTCACCATCCTAGAAAGAAAAGAGTAGCTCTCTGTCCCTCCCTAGCTGCTGGACGTCTGACTCTGAGCAAGTAAGGAGAATATTGAGAAATATAGGAACTTCTTGTCTCAGAACATGAAGATCAGAAGCTTAAAGGCAAAGAGGCAGGTAAGTAAGTAAGTAAGTAAGTAGGGAGAAAAATAAACAGAGGGAAGAATAAACATTCCAAACAACAGTTAAGTGGCCAGAAATAAGACATGATAGGAGTGGTGCAGTGGCTGTGGAGCAGCAGGCTTCCAGGAGACGTTCTGGAGGATGCAGTGTCATTTCATCTGCAGGCACCTCCCTGGGCTGAGGGAGGAGGTTGCTCTTCTCTAGGCTGAGTTGGCCAGGATTTGGGGGACCTCCTCTCTCACACAGGGACCACCGGGGCCACTGCCGTTGCCTCAGAGGTTGCCAAGAAAGAGGAGTGATTGGACCACAGTGCACTCAGGGAGGGTGAGGGTGGTGGAACAGAGGTGCATTCCTCCAGCTGTACCTCTCCACAATTCACATGCCATTCTGGCAAAGTGTGGTTCCTCTATGGAGGCACCCACAGTGGAGACCAAGGAGGATGCTTGGAACCTTCACAAAGGAGACCCACAGGAGGGTGGCATGGGACCCCACAGGGGAAGGAAACAGCTCCTGGTAGGGGACTCCATTGATAGGAGGTTAGAACTGGGAACTGGGGGAGGAAGGGGAGAGGGAGGTAAGGTGCCTGCCTGGTGCAATGGCTTGTAGGGACAGGGAGTGAATCCTCAGGATCGCTGGAGCAGCTGCATGGGGGAGGGTGTTGGATGTCATTGTCCACCTAGGGACAAATGACCTGGCTGACAAAGGGATCAGAGCAGTGCAGGAAGAGTTTGTGGTGTTGAGTCATGCACGGTAACCTTCTCGGAGGTGCTGCCTGTCTATGGCATGGATGAGGCTAGGGTGCTTCGCACCATGGGATTTAATCAGTGGTTGAAAAACTGGTGCAGAGCTCAGGGATTTGGATTCACTGGGGACTGGGGGTCCACCTGGAGTGATGCAGGCCTATACTGGCATGATGATCTGCATCTGGCTAGGAGGGAAACCAGGATCCTAGGTGATAGGTTTAAATGCTTTATTGGCAAGCATTTAAACTAGCCAAGGGAGGAGGCACTGGAAAGGAGCAGGGAAATCCTAGCCCCCTTCCCCAAAATCAGGATAGTAAGTAAGGTAAACACCAAGATAGAAATGTCGATAGGGAGACGGGCAGGGGTAAATACAGAAAATGACAAAGGTAATAAGGACAGGGATGGGGCAAAGAGGGGTAAGGCCATCAAGAAATGGAGGGTAATGAGTACCAATGCCCGTAGTCTCGGCAACAAGCTCCCTGAACTTGTGGCCTTGACGGAAGAGGAATGCCTGGATATCGTAGCAGTCACAGAAACATGGTACACAGAGAACTATGACTGGGATGTTAACATACCAGGGCACACAACCTACAGGAGAGACGGGGAAGGTATAATAGGGGAAGGAGTAGCTCTCTATGTAAGGGAAGGGATAAAAGCAATGGAACAAAAAAGTAAACAGGGAGGAGCAGAGGCACTGTGGGTCACCTTAGAGACTGGAAATGGCACCACAATCCACACAGGGGTTGTACACAGACCTCCATGTCAGGGAGAGGGAATGGACAAGAATATGATAGAAGGCATCCTTAGGATGGCAGAGAAAAGGGGAGGTACTCTTGATGGGGGAGCTGAATATGCCAGATGTTAATTAGAGCACCTTTGTTGCAGCCACATCCAAGAGCCGGGCCATTCTCGATGCCCTACAGGTGGCATGCCTCAGACAGCTAATTTTGGAACCCACTCACGAGGGGGCAATGTTAGACCTTGTACTCTCAAATGGGGACAGTGAGAGGATCTCAGATGTAGAAGTGAGTAGCCATCTGGGAACAAGTGACCACCAAACAGTGTGGTTCACAATAAACTCAGCTACAGAGTCAAGCCATACAAAAGTGAGGGTGCTGGACTTCAGGAGGGCTGACTTTGGCAAGATGGGAGAGTGCCTCAGAAAAGCACTAGCAAACAGGCTAGAAGGAGGAGTGAAGCAACAGTGAGAAAACATCAAAACTGCCATCACAGAGGCAACAAGCCTTTGTGTGAAGCAAATAAACAAATCAAAATGAAAGAAAAAGCCACTATGATTCTCAAAAGTGGTGGCGGGGAAGGTTAGGGAAAAAAAGATAGCATTTAGGAAGTATAAGGAAACACAGAAGGAGCAGGACAGAGAACTAACTGTACCAGTTAAGGCAGAAGGAAGCAGGGAGGGAAGTCAGAATAGCAAAGGCCCAAACTGAGGAAAAGATAGCCAATTCGGTTAAGAAGGAGGATAAAATCTTTTATAGGTACATCAGGGAGCATAGAAAGACAAAGGGAGGGATAGTGAGGTTGAACAGAAAGGACGTCGGGTGGGCAGAGAGGGACTGTGAAAAAGCAGGTATACTGAATGAATACTTCTGCTCAGTATTCACAAAGGAGGAGGAGGAGGGGGAGGTGCCTAATCCAATTAATAGAAGCACTCTGGATAGAGGGGTCAATCCCAGTCCTTTCACAGAAGAAATGGTTCTGAAAGAACTCCTAAAACTGAAGGTGGACAAAGCAATGAGGCCTGATGGAATTCACCCCAGAATTCTAAAAGAATTAAGGGAAGAATAAGTGACACTGCTGATTATCCTTTTTAACAAATCATGGGTGGATGGTGTGGTACCTGAGGACTGGAGGAAGGTGGATGTGATTCCCCTTCACAAAAGTGGGAGCAAGACAGAGGCAGGAAAATACAGACCTGTCAGTTTGACTTCTGCAGTAGGGAAAGTGATAGAATCACTTCTGAAGGAAAGAATTGTCGAGTACCTAGAGGAAAGTGGGGCACAGGACCCAAGGCAGCATGGGTTCACAGCAGGAAGGAGTCATGTCAGACAAATCTAAGTGATTTTTTTGACTGGATGACCAAAGTAGTAGACCAGGGACGGGCCGTGGACATGGCCTACCTAGACTTTAGCAAGGCATTTGATACAGTCCCACACAAGAGATTAATAATCAAATTAACCAGCCTGGGAGTGGGTCCCAGGGTGGTAGCCTGGGTAAAACATTGGCTGGACTACAGGACACAGAAGGTAATTGTAAATGGAGTCCATGCTGAAGAAAAAGGGGTTACTAGTGGGGTACCGCAAGGTTCAGTACTGAGTCCAGTCCTTTTAACGTCTTTATAAGTGACATTGCAGGGGACTAGAAGGAAAAGTATGCCTCTTTGCAGACAATACAAGATCTGCAACAGGTTGATACACAAGGAGGCGTGGAAAGGATGAGAAGGGACTTGGCAGGTTGGAGGAATGGTCAGAAGTATGGCAGCTTGGATTCAATGCAAAGAAGTGCAAAATAATGCACATGGAGAAACAAAAACCCAGGAGAAGACTGCACAATGGGTGGGGTGGGGGTAGCAACAACAACAAAATGGAAAGGGACCTGGGGAATAATTATCAGATGACCTTAAGGTTAGTAAGCAATGTGAGAAGGCAGTAGGGAGGGCTGGGGATACTGGGATGTATAGAGAGAGGCATCACCAGCAGAAAACAGGATGTTGTTATCCCTCTGTACAGACAGTTGGTGAGACCCAATCTGGACTACTGGCCCAGTTCTGGAGACCCCATCTCCATAAGGACATAGACAAGATGGAGGCAGTACAGAGAGGGCAACTAAAATGGTGCAGGGTCTGCAAGAGAAGCCATATGAGGAGAGACTAAAAAAGCTTAACATGTATGCCTTTGAGGAAAGGAGGGAGAGGGGGGAACATGATAGACACTTTTAAGTACCTCAGTGGATTCAACAAAGTCCAAGAGGGTAGTATCTTTCAGAAAAAGAGATGTGCAAGAACAAGGGGACACAATTTGAAGACAGAGGGGGAATGGCTCAGGGGCAATGTGAGGAAGTATTTTTTCACCGAGACAGTGGTGGACACATGTAACAGCCTTCCTGAGGAGGTTGTAGGATCTAAAACTGTGAGAGAATTCATGAATGCATGGCACAGACATAAGGCAATTCTTGGGGGGTTAGGAAGAAATAGGCTGTTGGTTAACTAGGATCTGCAGCTTATCCTGTAGGAAGGGAAATGGCAGACTAGGTGGGCCAAGCCGTCCTTATCTGCAGTCAAAGTCTATGTTTCTATGTAACAGAGCAGAACTTACAAAAATAATCTCAAGGCACGGCAGGCCCTCTGATGAAGGGTGTAACAACTTGAAGTGTCAGGGCAGAGTGGACTTCTGTATGTCCGTGGTGTCCATTATCAAATTTTATTTCCAATAAAGCATTTAAATAGTATTTACTGTGGACATTCGTTTCTGCTGGAGTGTGAATACATTGGAGTTGTGCTCCGGTGGTCTAGTGGTCCCATCCCTCGCTGATCACCATCTCAATCACAATGACACATGCCAGTATTGGTACCCAGGTGGCTAGTGATCCTTTCCCCCACTCGATCACCCACCTAATGGTAACAAAATATTCCTGTGTCCATTCCCCCCAACCCCCACATCCTGATGCCCTATATATGTATAGAAGCTTTCCTTGGTGGTCTAACGCCCCCCCAATCCCTGAATATCTTCCCTGGGGGACTAATGGACCCCCCCCAGTCTCCAGCAACATCGCCAAAGTAACAGTCCCTGTTGGTTTAGTGTTCCCCTCACTCCAGCAGCAGTGCCTCACTGCCCCATTCCCACATCCCAAAACCTAAAGCCGCAACCGGCACAGCCCTTCTTTCACCACCACGCCAGCTGCTGACTGAGCTGTCAATGGAATGTGTAACCCCTAGATGGAGCTATCCCAGGGGCTACTACCCCTGCCTGATTTGCCACTAACAGGTTGAGGGGCCTGGATCCAATGGCGGGTGCCTCCACCCAGAGGTCAGGGTTTGCAATAGTTAAACTAACTTGGTCACAGCCCTCTGGGACACTGCAACCCCCCTTTCTTCCCACTAGTGGCCCACACAATATATCAGAAATACCTTCACAGTATACACTTACCCCCAGGTCTGGTTCCGCACTGGGACCTCCAGAAATGAGATACAGTGCAACAATCACAGTACAGTACTTTAACATAGACAAATACCTCAGGCAGTATAACTTTGCTGAAACAAGCAGCTCTGATTTATTTAGGGGGATATAACAAGGACAGGGGAAATCAGGTTAATTAGCTTATCACTCTAATAATCTACCTATGGCTCTGTGCACAGGCCTATCCTATCAGTTACTGTCCCTGGGTACCCAAGCCCTAGTGGCTAGTCCAAACCGTGGCAGCTGGTAGGGGCCCTTTCACACAGAGAAAAGGAGAATTAAACAGTCAGCAGTACAGTAATTCCATTTGGATTTAATGTGGCAATTCAACAGGGAGCGACCCTGAATTAGTACTCACGACCTCCAAATAAGATAGGGTCCTTCAATGTCAGCAGGGCTCACTTGAGGTACACAAACCACTTCACACATCCATATAAAAGAAAGCACTATACCAGGCAGGCTGCATCTGTATCCCGATCGCAATTACTGCACAATACCCGGGAGAACACACAGCAGATTCAGTTCCTGACAGACCGAGTGCAATTTTCAGCAATTCCTCCAGTCTTCTACAGGGTGAGCCTGGTTTCTACTCTTCAGAGATCCTTTGATTCTTTTCACAGGACGGATTCAGTCCTAACAAGCTGTTACACAAGCTGCAGACCGGAACTCTGGGCCTTACACGTTTTTGACTAAAACTACACACTGAAAAAGCACAGGGCTCCTTCCTTCCTTCTTCACTGCCAAAGCTCAACTGAACTCTAACCGACAAAACCGGCACTTCCTTTGAGTTCCTCCCAGTTCTTGACTGGATTGGCTGTCACTCACAATAGACTGCTGCTGTTGGTCCAAAAGGCACTGAAGTCTAAACTACATCTCCCAGAGTCACTGCCCATACAATCCTCTTGTGGCTGGCTCAGATTATGAGTCCAAGTTCTGATTCGTCCAAGGCACCATTTTAGAGCTAGCTTACCCCACACTGATTGGTCCAGTTCAGCAGTTCAAAACTAGAATGGGGAACTAGCAGACACAGTTCTGACTGCAAAGAAAGCAGGTTAGACAAACTGTAATTTCATTATTACTCTAAATAATTTCTGGCAAACAGTTACATCTTTCAGATAGGTTCCCTTTGTACTCCTAGTGACTGCAAAAATGAAGTGAATTGGCAGCAGCTCGAGTGGCACTCAGAGAAGCACACAGTCCCCCCATACAAACTAATTATGTCTGCAAGCAGACAGCTCTTAAAGAGACAGTACCAGAGGCTCTAAAAACACTCACTGATAAATGGCTTAAATGCCAAACACCATTCAGGCTTGGAGCATTCAAGCAAGCTCCTGGAAGTCTTTTGGGAACCCCCATTTGCAGGGGGGTTACACCCTTCCTGGCCTGGGAAAGCTTGACGTCCGCGTCAAGCAAGTACCCCCATAAGTTTCAACTGCAACCATATACATTTGCATTAGGCTCGCACATGTAATCATCAGTCAATATATCATTTTACCAAGAACACATTTCTGAAACATTGCAGTACGTCACTCTTTACACAGTATTACATACACATTGTACCATAACTCAAGTTATTACCTCTTGTACATGAAACCTGAAGAGAGGGGGCCCTTCCCTATCAGTTACCTTGGGGCTGGATGGGGCAAGGGCACCATACTTAGAGGGCAACACAAGTAACTTGGAGTTAGCACTGATGCTCAGTTTGGGCAATGAGCTCGGGGACACATACACTCCTTTATGGACAACATTGAGAGGCAAGTCCACAGGCCTCCCAAGTGAATCATAACTGAGGTGCACCACAGGCTTTACAGCTCGACCAGTCTTTCTAGGGGAACTGTTATAGTCTCTGCACTCTGAGCCTCATTTTCAGCATTGTCCTCACTTGTCAGGGAGTCTCCATGGGGGTAGAGGCTAGAACTTGGGGCACTTTCAGCTCCAGGAGTTACAGTTTCTGAGTCCACAACATTTGGCTCGCATGGAGAGTTTCTGACACTGGCAGTGGACTGTCAGGGCACTCAAAATACTCTTCTTGTTCGGGTGTATCACCAGTCTGCCCCAATCTATCATTTCCTCCTGAAAGCTCAAACAGTTCAACCATGCACAATGATTCCATTTGATCTGATCTGATGCTTTGCACTTCACTTTCTGGGAGCATTGGCTCCAGGGATGAAGCTGGGGCTTAGACAGTCCAGAAGGCCCAGCTTCATCTCCAGATTGACTAGGGGATTGCCCCGAAACAATTGACTCAGTTCAGTAAGAAGGATAGTATTCAAAGTCACTCTCACTTTCTTCGATATGGACTGACAGTCATGCTCAACTGGGACTTGTGGAGGGAACACTTTAACTTTGCTTCTGTAGGTGCAGACTTTCTTGATCTTTTCTTAGCAGCAGCTCTAGTCACTGGTCCAGAGGGGCATCTTCTAGGGCTCAGACTCAATTAAGATTTGTCCAATGGGCAGTAAATGATTTCTATGCATTGTTTTACATCTTTTGAATTATTCTCAGGCCTTACTTTGTACACTGGCAGATCATCTAGTTTGCCCACTACAATGTGAGGGAGATGGTGCCATCTGTCAGCAATTTTGTGCTTGCCATGCAGTCCCAGATTTCTTAGCAATACCGATCTCCTCCTGGAGTTCCTGTGCTTTCACCTTTTATCATACCTTTCTTTGTTGGCCAGATTTCTTTTGGCAGCCATGGTTTGAGCCAGTTAGTACGCATGAGTTAGCTGGGCCTTTAACTTTTGCACATACTGTAAATAGTTGTCAGCTTGAACCCCATCAGGAGAGACCCCAAACACACATCTACTGGTAGTCGAGCTTCTCTTCCAAACATCAGGCGGTAGGGGAGAATCCAGTGGCATCACTTTGGTGCAGTTATAAGCATGTACCAGGGTGCTAATTTGTTGGCTCCATCTAGGCTTGTCCTTTGGGTGCAGGGTGCCTAGCATATCTAGCAAAGTGCGGTTGAAACGTTCAGGCTGTGGGTCCCTGGGGTGGTAAGGAGTGGTTCTGGACTTTCGACTCCCACAGAGAAAGCATCTCTTTGATCAGACGACTCTCAAAGTCTCTCCTTGATCAGAATGGATTCTTTGTGGAGCCCCATAGTGAACAAAAAGTTTTCTACAAGTACTTTGGCCACAGTGGATGCTTTCTGGTCTTTGGTGGGAAAGCTTGGGCATATCTCGTGAAATGGTCAGTGACCACCAACACATTACTGATATTTCTTTGATCTGACTCCAAACTCAGAAAATCAATACAGACCAGCTCCATGGGTGTACTGGTGGTGATGTTAACAAGGGGCAGCCCTCTGGGGCAAAGCTTTCTCTGTAAGCAGCGACTACAAGTTCGAATGTGTTGCTCCACATCAGCCCCATCTTAGGCCAATAGAATCTGGATCTCACCAAGTCAAGTGTTCTGTCTATACCAAGGTGCCCCATGTGGTTGTGCAAGGACCTCAGTACTGAGTCTCGAAAGGCAGTGGGCAGCACTAGTTGTTGTTTGTCTACTTGTCCCCTCTGTCTACTGTTTCTCTGTATAACAGTTTATTGATCAGTTTCAACTTAGGACCTTCTTTGTATAACAGTGCAGTTCTCAAATCAGTGGGCGTAATTTGGAGACATCTTTTCCTGCATAGAGGGCTTCTAAAGCTGCTTTGATCATGGGATCGCGAATTGAGCCCTGAATACTGTCATTGTCCAGCTGAGGCAGTGCACCAATGTCTATTGCAGAAAAGTGGCAATAAGCAGCAGGTATGTAATTCTCAGAGGCTCCCAAGCAATCCACCATGCAGTCCACTGCGTCCGTGGACATTTGTTCCTCCCTGTCAAACTTCCGGCAGAGTGCCCGAATGTCAGGTTCTGCCAATCGGACCCAATCATTCTGGGGAACAGGCCTCCGGGAGAGAGCATCAGCATCTATGTGGTTCAGACCTGCTCGGTATTCGAGAGCATAGTCATATGTAGATAATGCAGAAAGCCACCTATGGCCAGTGGCATCCAACTTAGCTGAGGTCTGCACATAGATCAAAGGATTATTGTCAGTTTTTACTAGTATTTTAGCCCCATACAAGTACTCATGGAATTGGTCAACAATAGCCCACTTCAAAGCTAGGAACTCTAACTTATGTACAGGATAGTTCTTTTCGGATGGGGTCAGGCTTCTACTGGCAAAGGCCACTGGTCTCAGGCCATTCTCGTGCTCTTGGTACAACACAGCCCCCAACCCTTGCAAGCTAGCATCAGTGTGCAGGACGTAAGGTTTTCTTGGATCGGCATAGGCCAGCACTGGAGCATGGGTAAGTTGATATATGATCTCATGAAAAGCAGTCTCACAATCAGGAGTCCAGCGGCCCCAAATACTTCACTCGGATGAAAATACACTCTTTCAGTCTTGAGGGACGCTGACTTTTGGTATTTTTGTGGTTGGGGATACCCTTGAGTAAGGTTAAGTAAAGGGCGGATCACTCTTGAATAGTCCTTGATGAGCGCGATAATAACCACAGAATCCCGGAATCTTTGCAGTTCTTTTAGATTTTTGGGCTGTGGCCAGGTGAGTCAAGGCCTCAACTTTACTTGGGTCGGTCTCTATTCCTCGGTGGATACTATGTGTCCCACATACTTACTGATGTTTGAAAGAATTGACACTTATCAATGGACAGTTTAAGGCCAAAGTCCTCCAGTCGGTCCAATACCTTAAATAATCTGCTCTCATGTTCCTCCAGTGAGCTGCCAAACACAATAACATCATCTAGGTATACCAGGCACTCTAGTAAGTTCATGTCCCCCACTGCACGCTCCATCAATCGTTGAAAAGTGGCTGGGGCACCTGAAATCCCTTGAGGCATCCTCATGAATTCATAGAAGCCAAGCAGACAGATAAAGGCCGTCTTCTCACGGTCCTCTGGGGCCATCGGGATCTGGGAATACCCACTGCGGAGATCCAGCACAGAGAACCACTTGCTCCCATTTAGGCAGTCCAAAGCATCCTGAATGCGGGGCATTGTGTACTGATCAGGGATAGTCCGCCGGTTTAAGGTGCGATAATCCACACACATCTTACTGTTCCATTCTTTTCCTCACTACCACAATGGGAAGCATAAGGGCTTCTGGATTCTTGTATTACACCAGCAGCTAACATCTCTTGCAGATGCGTCTCACATCATCTATGTCAGCAGGTGCCAGGCGTCGAGACCTCTCACGAAATGGTCTTTCGTCATGCAGCCGGATATTGTGCTCAGCTCCTTGCACGCATCCTACATCCCATTCCTTTAAAGAAACCACCTGGTCTCTCTGGGCAAGCTTCTCACTGATCGTCACTTTCCATTCAGCTGGCAGCGGGGAGTCGCCGAAATCAAACAAGTCAGGCGTTACTCTGTCATTCTTCCTTGAACTCTTGCTGCTGGGTAGCACTGCAGTGTCTGCACAATGCACATTAGCCAGGATGCAACCTCTGTTTACTCGAATGTCTCTTTCAGACACATTATGAACTTGGACCATTCATTACCCTTCTGGCATAAGCATGGGCTCTAGCGGGCAAAATACTAGGCTTGACCAGCAGTCCCTCTGGCAATTTTCCATTGCCTGGTGCATCAACATTAATATTTTATTCTTAACATCCTTTCTGATCGGACCTCTCCCTGTAAGGTACACTGGGCATTTGGCGCCAGGATCAGAGACTCAGGATCCTTCTTCCATACAATTCCACGGTTCCTCTGGTTCTGTTTTTCAGCATCTCTCTGTGCCTCATAGGCCTTCTTAATTAAAGCCGGAACTCTTAAAGCTCTACTAGTCTTTGACCCCTGTTTTCATAACACAACTGTGCCAGCCTTCCGAACATATGAGCATTTGTTCCAATCAACAAAGGGACACCATCATACAGTCCAGTGGGGGACACACTAAGGCTAGGGTCTCTACTTGTTCGCCACTCCAGCCACGGAGGTGGGGAAGACAGCCAAATTTGGATATACCGGAATAGGGGTAGGCCTTCTCACTTAACCCCCATACATGCAGTCCTTCTAATGGTTGTAAGGGACGTCTGACAAATGCTTCTGATACCAATCCTGGAACATAATTGTCACTTGGGAGCCACTGTCTAATACAGCTCTTGTAGACACTCCATTCACCTTTACAGTGGACTCCATGGAGGGACCCACTATTCTGGACCAGTCTGGAGGGCGGTGGTGGGGGCCTGGGCAACTGACCTTGCCAAAAGGACGTGAATTAGCATTTTTGGTGCCCTCACTGGGATCATGTCGTGCACCTCTTAACCACTGATTTCTTCTCCGAGCTCTCCTTGTAGCCTATATGCAACTTTGTCAGTGTCTTTTGGGGACTGGCATTCCCTTTTCATGTGCCCATCTTTCCCACAATTATAGCAAAACATACTTTCTGGAGTTTGAGCTGGCGGGCGCCACACTGGGAGCCAGGGCAGGGGTATTACTAATTGAAACCTGGGTGCCATCTCTGTCTGCGGGCGTGATAAGCATTTGGAGACATCTCGTCAGTTTCTCCACTTCCATGGTCAAGGAATTGAGTTTGGAGCTGTTATCAGCAGGAGATACATGGGTGGGTACCCCCACCCCATAGCAGATGCAGTCGGATATAGGTCAGGGCCCGTACTGCAGGCGTGGCCTTCATAAAGGACTGTTTTGAATTCCGGATCTCTCTCAACAGTTCGCCCCATTGTGGCATATCTTTTCCTTGTCAGAGCACTCATTGACTGTCAACCTCTGCCCCTGAACTTCACTTGATGGGTCACCCTCAGTCACTCGGGTTGTAGCCACAGCTGTTGGTGCAGGTACCTCCCGGTCGCCTTTCTCAACTCCTAATTTCTCTCATTAACTCATCATAGGAGGGTGGGGATTCCAGTCAATTTGCCAGGCGTAACTGAAGCAACAGCAGTTCTGAGAAGGGGCAGACTTAAGGATTCTGTCCAGTCTGGTTCGGTCCAGTTCAATCGCTGGCAAACTACCCTTTCTGAGGCATTCTTGCAACAATTTTTCCAGCGAGAGACATACACAGACAACAACCCCTTGGTACTGTTGTGCATTTCTTACTCTCCACCATAGGTCCTCATCAGAATCTGGGCTCCCATACACATTCTCCAAGGCCTCAGATAGGCCTGTGCAGTCGCTTCAGGGTTACTGGCCCGTTTAGCACGGATGGTAGCCAGGGCAGGACCCTGGAGGCTCACTAACCTCTTTACCTGCTTCCGAGCATTGCCATTCTAGCACTTGGGGCAACATAGTCTATCCAGGTCTCCCAGTCATCCTCCCTTGGGGGTGGGAGGGTGCCAAGAAGATCCTCAACCTTCGTAAGAGTCGTGACTAATGGCAGGTGCAGAAATAGGAGTCTGCATTGGTTCAGCCACCATTCACGGGCACTGGAGCAGGAGAGGGTGTTGGGAGAGAACACCCAGGTGGCAAGAATAGTTTCTTCAAGTCCTCCACAGTTTTCCTCTCCCAGCAACCATTCAGCAAATTTCTCCTCAAGGTTTCAGATAGTGGTGGGGCTGATTCCCCGGTCTTTACTGTCCTTAGTTATCACTCTCCAAGCAGTGAGGGCTCCCTCTGGGAGTAATGGTCTGTGGCACTTTGGAGCTATCTATGGGATCCTTAAACTCTACTAGGGCCAGGAAAGTGTGGTTGAGCAGATTAGCATGCTGACCCACCACCACAGGGTTTTGTAAACCTTCCACCTTGGAAAGTACTCCCTGAACAGTGTCCGTATTGATACCCAGGGGGATGTCCAGGATAAGCATAGCATTTTGGGGTCGATCTCCTCCCAGTACACCACTCCACCAGCCGGTGCACAGCCACTTCTGTCGGGTACCCATTTTTTCTTAACAGTGGTCTGTAAATATGGCCACTAGAGGACACACAACTCAGCGGTGAGCCTCCAAGATGTAACCCCAGATGGTGCTATCCCAGGGCTACTACCCTGCCTGATTTGCCACTAACAGGTTGAGGGGCCTGGATCCAATAGCGGTGCCTCCACCCAGAGGTCAGGGTTTGCAATAGTTAAACTAACTTGGTCCAGCCCTCTGGGACACTGCAACCCCTTCTTCCCACTAGTGGCCCACACAATATATTAGAATTACCTTCACAGTATACACTTACCCCAGGTCTGGTTCCGCACTGGGACCTCCTGTGAAATGAGATACAGTGCAACAATCACAGTACAGTACTTTAACATAGACAAATACCTCAGGCAGTATAACTTTGCTGAAACAAGCAGCTCTGATTTATTTAGGGGATATAACAAGGACAGGGGAAATCAGGTTAATTAGCTTATCACTTCTAATAATCTACCTATGGCTCTGTGCACAGGCCTATCCTATCAGTACTGTCCTGGGTACCCAAGCCCTAGTGGCTAGTCCAAACCGTGGCAGCTGGTAGGGGCCTTTCACACAGAGAAAGGAGAATTAAACAGTCAGCAGTACAGTAATTCCATTTGGATTTAATGTGGCAATTCAACAGGAGCGACCCTGAATTAGTACTCACGACCTCCAAATAAGATAGGGTCCTTCAATGTCAGCAGGGCTCACTTGAGGTACACAAACCTCTTCACACATCCATATAAAAGAAAGCACTATACCAGGCAGGCTGCATCTGTATCCCGATCGCAATTACTGCACAATACCGGGAGAACACACAGCAGATTCAGTTCCTGACAGACCGAGTGCAATTTTCAGCAATTCCTCCAGTCTTCTACAGGGTGAGCCTGGTTTCACTCTTCAGAGATCCTTTGATTCTTTTCACAGGACGGATTCAGTCCTAACAAGCTGTTACACAAGCTGCAGACCGGAACTCTGGGCCTTACACGTTTTTTGACTAAAACTGCACTACTGAAAAGCACAGGGCTCCTTCCTTCCTCTTCACTGCCAAAGCTCAACTGAACTCTAACCGACAAAACTGGCACTTCCTTTGAGTTCCTCCCAGTTCTTGACTGATTGGCTGTCACCACAATAGACTGCTGCTGTTGGTCCAAAAAGGCACTGAAGTCTAAACTACATCTCCCAGAGTCACTGCCCATACAATCCTCTTGTGGCTGGCTCAGATTATGAGTCCAAGTTCTGATTCGTCCAAGGCACCATTTTAGAGCTAGCTTACCCCACACTGATTGGTCCAGTTCAGCAGTTCAAAACTAGAATGGGAACTAGCAGACACAGTTCTGACTGCAAAGAAAGCAGGTTAGACAAACTGTAATTTCATTATTACTCTAACTAATTTCTGGACAAACAGTTACATCTTTCAGATAGGTTCCCTTTGTACTCTAGTGACTGCAAAAATGAAGTGAATTGGCAGCAGCTCGAGTGGTACTCAGAGAAGCACACAGTCCCCCCATACAAACTAATTATGTCTGCAAGCAGACAGCTCTTAAAGAGACAGTACCAGAGGCTCTAAAAACACTCACTGATAAATGGCTTAAATGCCAAACACCATTCAGGCTTGGAGCATTCAAGCAAGCTCCTGGAAGTCTTTTGGGAACCCCCATTTGCAGGGGGGTTACAAATGCATACTGTATTCTGTATATCAGAACATATCACATCAAATTAAAGTAGTGTTTATAACCAGTTTGTGCCATCATGTCAAAGCTATTACAACAGAAGGGGTTTTAAAGCATTACCCTCAGGAGCACTCTCTTGTTCCCTTTGCAGAAAGTCTTGTTTAATCATCATGAGTCTCTTGTCTGCCTCTGTGGGATCACTGTATAAAAATGTCTTACCTGCATAACTAATACTCAGGTGGGTAGGAAACTGCATGACATGCAAAATACCTAAGGTGGACAGTCCTGCCCTTACAGCATTAATACTTTCCTTTTGTTGTCTTGTTGCATTGCCCAGCTCCAGAAAATGGTGAATTTGTGAGCCATGGGATATAAACACTTGGGTCTTCTGTTTTGCAGGTAGGAGAATATTATCCTTAATGTGAGGACCGGTTGTGATGAGTAGAATAATTTTGTGCTGTTCTGTGTTGATGGGCTTTCATCTAGGGTAATCCTGTAAACTTGCTAATATGCCATGCAATTGAAAGTCCCAGACTAGTGTCTACCAGTACCTTGACAAAACTCAGTAGGTCTGACCCCTGGGCTCCTTTGGGGACTCCTAGAAGCCTCACAATTCCCCATTCTGGTAGCATTTTCTAGATGCTATAAGCAGAGCCTTATCAGCCTGTTCTCCGCTTTGTTTCCCGTAACTGTAGTTGCAGACTTGTGGGCTATTTCAGAAGCAGTTTTAGCCTCATCAGATAACAAAGTGAGTTTACTCTGCACTAGGGTAAATTTATGATTCAGTGAGTCAATTTTTCTTGCTGAAATCCCGTATGACACTTAAACAGCCATGCTCAATGGTTCTCTGCCATCTGCTGCCTTGTGGCTGATGCCACCTACTCCTGCTTGATTGTGTGGTTTCCTCTATTGCCTTTCCCACCGCCTGCAGTCATGGTCTGATGGGATTTTACCATTTTCCAGCTGTACAGAAGTGGCATCAGTCCTTAGAGAAATGAACATTCTACCGAGTACTGCCTGTTTTATAAAAGTAAGTGCACTTGAAATGGCAATTACTTATAAAATAAGCTGCTGAGATGGACTCCTTTCCAATTTGTCCCACTCCGTCAACTGCTGGCCTTACCCCTCCCTCATCAGCAGTAAAGAACCCTTTGTAAGCAGGTTGTGAGGCAAAGGAGTTGCCTTGCCTGCTGATATGCTGGCTGACACTGTTGCCTGGTGTACCTTCCTGGTTGAGGGTCCCAGACGCCAGAACGGTAAGTATACCAGACAGTTCAGAACTGTAGACAACCCTGCCTACACTGGGATTATCTTCCGGAAATACACCAGTATAAGAATGTCTTCACACAGAAGTGTATGCTTTCCTTGCTGCAGGTTTCTAGAAACCTTCAGGACTTTCAGCACCTCTATTGTCAGATTCAAACTAGAGAATTCTGTCTCATCAAGAACCATGCCCTCAGGTGTAATGTTCTGACCTAAGAACTTATTCTGCCTTGAAACAGTGTCAGCAGGATGTAGCTCAGTGGCAGGCTGATTGGGTTCCTGCTGGACAGGTAAGAAGCACTGATAACCAAGCCTGTCTGTCCCAGTCCAGGACTTTGAGGATCATTGTTGTTGGCTGTCTCCTGAGCTTTATGAACACTGTCTGATTGAGTGGGAATGGTGGGAAGGCATACAGGAATTTCCTTGTTCAACCCAGGACCTGAACATCCTCTGGGACTGCGTTCCTTGCTGTTTTCCTACAACAGAAGTGTGGGAGCTGACTGCTCTACAAAGAGGCAAACAGGTCTATTTCCTGAATACTCTATTTTCTGAAGAATAAAGCCAGCACTTGTGGGTTCAAGGACCACTCATAGTTTCCTTGACTTATTCTGCTTAAGGAGTCTGCCAGGTCATTGTCCTTGCCTGGCAGATGCAGCAGAGATCTTTGCATAAAGGGAATAAGCTGAATCCCAGATATGCACGGCTTCTGTGCACATTTTGAGGATCTTGTTCCTCCATGCTTGTTTATGCAATACATTGTTATAGTACCGTCTGTTTGGATCTGAACAAGCTGGCCTTGCAGCTGGAAAGGAAAGCATTGCACAGCCAGCAGTACTGTCCTGCGCTCTTGGAGACTGATGTGCTTCTGAGTCTCATGTAGGCTCCAGATGCCACTTAATGTGAGTTCTTCCATGTGGGCACCTTAACCCTAGGAGTAAGGCATCTGTTGTGAGATACTTGTTGGGGACAACTGGAGGAAAAGAATGCCCTCTCTGAGGTTGCTTTCCTCCTTTCACCACTCCAAAGCTTGCATGAAAGTCTTTGACTGGCACTAGCTTTGACAGTGAATCACACCTTTGAGACTAGTGGTCCCTTAGGTGATACTGAATATCCCTCATCTGTTTTCTAGCCTATGGCACCACTCCTGTGCATGAGGCCATGTGGCACAGCAACTGCAGGAAATTTCTTGCAGGTCTTTGGTGGCCCAGTGTGAGGATACTGCAATCATACTTGATGCCTTTTGTCATGGAAGGAAAGCCTTTCTTTGTAGAGTATCCAGCTCTATGTTTATGAAATCCAGCACCTGAGCTGGTTCTGTCCGAGACTCCTGCAGCATCAGCCTCACCATCAACCTTATCAGTCAGTGCCAGCACTGCATTCTATACTGATGTGAAAGTATGCCTCTTTCACGTGCTCAGTGTGACCATCCTGAAGCTTTCCTTTTTGATATATTTGTTCAGATATCTGAGATCTAAAATGGGTCCCCATTTCCCATTTTTTCTTTTAGGTGAGGAAGTATATTGAAGAATTGCGTGAAAACACATAAGGACGCAGAAGGTCTGCCAGAGAGCCAAGATTCAACCTGGGTAGGGCCTTATAAGTGAGCAAGCTCACTTTAAAGGAGATAAGCCACTTCAGTGTCAGTCGACACAGATCATGCAATAGAAACATAGAAACATGGGACCCTGATTCCAAGAGAGTGATTAGAGCATGGCGCAATCTATGCCATTGCATAAAGTTATGCCCAAACCCTTGTGACATACAAGCAGTGCCCTATTCCAAAACAAAGGCCAGTTCTGACGAAGAACAACAGAATTGCAAGTTACGCCACAATGTAAGATGCAACCCGCAACTAACGGGCATAGAGGTTACGCATGTCGCAACCCAACGCCCATATAAATGTGTGCAACTCGCAGACAGTCACAGATCATGCGTGTATGTGGAAACGATGCGGAGGCTGGGAGTAATGCACAGGTTACATCTGCTGCACAAAACAGAAAGCGCAGCTTCACAAACGGAAAGGCAGATGTGCTCTTCAATAAGATAGATGCACAGGCCTCTCTGCTAATGGGCAAGGGTGAGGGCGTAATTGTGCAGAAGCATAAGGAGGCCTGGGATGACATTGTCAAAAAGGTCAATGTGGTAACCAGTGCCAAGCACAGTGTCAGGGACCTCCAGAAGTGGGTAAATGACCTGAAGCGCCATGCAAAGGCAAAGGAGGCATTCAGTAGGTGGCAGGCGGTGAGCCATGGGAGGAGAGACCGCTGAGCGCCCATGAGGAGAGGACACTAGCCTTCCTGAGCTAGCACAGCATCCATGGAGACACAGACCTGGACACAACGTGGATGGCAGCAGGGACAGGTAAGTGGAGCCACAGCTGAACCACACCATCAAAAGTGAGGCATGGCGTGTGGGCCAGGGTGCACTGGCGGTGCAGCTGAGCAGCACTTTAGTGCACATGGCCCTGACCACCCGTGACAGCATGGCACATAGTGCAGGTAGTCCGTGTGGAGGGCATGGGCAAGTGCAGGTGGCCAGAAGCAAGGTGACAGGGACAACCATGGCAGGGACGAGGGAGCTGTGTGTCCATGGAATCTGGCCGTGACCTGCAGGGCCACCACATGGCAGCACTGTGCATTGTAGCATGTGCCACTGGTGCACAGGACGCAATGGTGGGTGGGTATGGTTGCATGTGCATAGGGCAGAACATGGTGGGTAGCACTGTCACACTTGTCCCCACAGGTACAGCAGCAGTGGACACAGGGGCGGAGGACAGTGGTGGCACAGGCAGTGAGCCAGAGTGGGACAGCACCCAGTCAATCATCCCACAGACCCCATGATGGATCACCCTGGCAGCACAGATACGGTGGAGCTGGATGCAGCCCCAACACCTGTGGTGGGATGCAGCAGGCAGCAGCAGGACACCAGCAGGAGGATGATGGACTGGACCTCAGCGACCTGTTCAGCGTGGCAGTATTATGGACAACATCACCCAGGACCTAAGCCCAGCCTCATATGACTGGCTGAAGGTGACCCTGGATGAGGCGTTACAGTCCTGTGGGACACCTGCATGGGCACACCCACAGACTATTCTGCATTCTGCAGGACACTGGTCACAGCACATGAGGAATAGTCAGAGATGCTTGGCTGCATCCGCCTCAGCATAGATGCCCACCACATGGCAATGGAGGAGCACATGGGCACCCACATTGGTGCAACAGAGTCTGGGACATGCACCACAGAGGCAGCCATGGTAAGGCTGGTGGACACCATGGTCACTTCTCAGGCCTGTGTCAGGGAGCAGATGCAGGTGCTCAACCAACTGGCCATGGCCATGGAGGGGTCATGGGCACAGCAAAGGTGGCAGATGGACATTATTGCTGTGGCACTACACAGCGCACTGACAGCCCAGCTTTTGTGCCACACAGAGGGGAGGGACGCTGCCACATAGGCAACATATGTGGAGCAAAAGCATCAGCAGGATGGTGGGACACATGCCACCACAATGGCAGGGGCACGCTGCCACATCCCGCAGATTAGGCCGTGCCACCAACAGCCACAGGGGCACAAATGTGCTACTGCCAACACCACTATCACCTCCCCATTATCAGCAGCACCACCACCACCATCACGGACACCAAGACCACCATCAGCAGCACTGCCTGCACCACTGCCTCCACCACCGCCACCACCAACACCACCACTGCCACCACCAACAATACCCACACCACCTGCCACCATGGCCATGGGCGTGCTTCAGTAGCCACCAGCTACAGGACCAGTGCTAGGCAGGTGTGAGAGCACCTGTAGACACTGCAGGACAGGTAACATCAGAGGTGGCATCAGCACTTCTGGGTGCGGAGAACTGCGTAAACCCATGAAGGGACAGAGGACTGTGCCAGGACTAGCACCTGCTGTCACAGGAAGGTGGGGCAGGCGTCAGAAGACAGCAGTGGTGCAGAGACACATGGACAGTGGGGACCCGCAGCCATGAAACAGGGGCTAGGTGGTCCCAGTGGTGCCACTGGGGCTGTGGCACCCGAAACACAGGGGGTTGCACAGGCAGAAGTGCCGCCAAGTGCAAACAAACCAAGCAGCAGCAGCAGGAGGACTAGTGACCGTACCTGTACGTTGCACTGCCACAAGGGGTGGCAACCACTGTACATAGTGACACAAGAGGAGGGCACTGTGTGTGGACGTGTGGTGTGTGTGCGGTGTGCGTGTGCACTGCACGTGGTTTGGGAGTGGATGATGTGAAATATCACTGGGTGTGGGTTTATGTGTTGAGAGGTGTTGCACTAATGTTTTGTACCACTGTCACCATACCACAGCTTGTACATAGTAAACCTTGTTCACTGACTGTCTGTATGGTGTCCTCATTCCCACAAGCTGTGATAGGGTTGACGCCGCGTAGCATACAATAGGTGCCTGGGATGCATGCAAGGCGCTTATGTCGCATGCACATGTGCATCTGCAAGCACCGAGTAGCACTGTTCATCACATACATAACTGCACCTACCAAAGCCAGTTCAACAGCAGCCGCGATATCACTGATGCAAGGACAAACATGCAGGCCACAACTGAGGCTCGCGGTAGCATAGTGCGATGTGCAGTTTGCATATATGCACGCCACATGTGTGCGTGCCACTGCACAGTGGCTGCAGAGACGGGAACTGTGGAGGAGGCCCAAAGTGGGACTGTACAGCTGCTACCCCACACTGTGCAGGATGATATATCACCCTGTGAGGTGCCACAGACCTGCTCCCCAACAAATCCAGAGGTAAGAATGTGGGCTACAGTGCTGTAGCCATTGCTACTGTCCTAAGGTATGCTAGCCAGGTAGTACATGTCATGTAGCATGTGAGGGATTGTCACACTATGGTTTCTCCACTATTATGTCCGTCATGACATAACGTATGTGTCATGTTGCCTTGCAGGACATTGCTGCCCACATCAGGACTGTCCTGTGCCAATAGAGACAGGTCGTGACCCTAAGCAGACATAGGAGACGCGGTGCAGATAGGGCCATGACAAGACACAGCAGGTGCAGCCTTAGCAGCAGGGCCACAAACTTTACTGCAGCGGAGACTGCCCAGCTGGTAAACCAGGTACAGCAGTGGAGCACCACACTGCTCCCAGTTGGGTGCAGAAACCACACCCCTGCTGAGAAGGACAGGGCTTGGAGGGCAATTGGGGCACACCTGAGTGCCACCAGCGTGTCACGCAGTACCAGGCTGCTGTAACACTGTTGGCAGGATCTTGTAAGGCAGGACCCAGACATCCTGCAGTGCATGATGGCCATGGCGGAGAGAGGGCCCTACAAGTCCATACCGACTGCAAACCACTCTGGGCTACTGACGGGGACCAGAAACCTGATCCTGGGGAAGACTTGAAGTCAATCAGTAGGTAAGGCAGAAAACTGATGGCTCATGTGTAAAAAGTTGAAAATTCTGTTGGGGATTCTATGATCCAGGAGAGGAACTGAGGGTGGGGAGTGGTAATCTGGGTCATAGTTAAGTGCCTTCCAGGTCCTCGTAGCAGGGATCTAAGTCATATAGGAAGGATGGGGAAGAGGAAGGGGAAGGTGGGTGTGCTGGTGCTGGCATCAATGATCTGGCACCAGTCGTGGAGGAGTAAAGCAGAGTTCCCAGGGGCTGGGGACACAGCAGTCACCTGCCTCCTGGCTTTCTCTGAGGTCCTCCCTGTTTGGGGCAAAGGAGGGGAAGAGAATAGAATAAAATCACTTGGGAGAGGAGTTTATTAGATGGCTTAAGGTATGGTGAAAGGAAAAGAGGTTTAATTTCTTTGGGGACTGGGATATATGGGATAGGAGGCGTTTTAGGTGGAATATACCCACTTGAAGAGGGAGGGACAAGTGCGCTGGGGCAAGCGTTTGGCGTCTTTCTCGACATTTAAACTTTGTGGGAGACTAGCACTGGGAGATTTGTACAAACAGGCGTAGTGCTAGAGATCCTGCTGTTCCTCCCCTTCCTGGGACTAGCACTTAGGCTCATACTGATAGATTGAGGTAGTACCACGAGGATGTGAAATCGTTTGAACCTCTGAGCTGTCGCTGTTTCTTCCGCTTATCGTCGCATTCCTCCATCATCTTCAAGGCATTCTGACCGGTACAGAGGCTTTAACAGCCCTGGAGATCGAAGGGGCAGTGATGGGAACTGGCGTTGGGCGTGTGGCGGTGCGGAGGAAGCTCGTTTATCTGGCTGGGGTTTTTTCTCCTTTACACCTTGGTCCCTCCGTGCATGGTGCATGTATTTCGACTTCTCAGCGCGGCTGCCCTGTCAGCGTCGGGCCACGCTGATGTACATAGCTACTCTGAGACACTTACAATCTCCAACAGGGTCGCTGGGCACTGCCACCCAACACCTTCAGGACAGGAAAGCAGCCCAGTGGGTGCTCCATCCTGTCTCCCCTGCCGACCCTGGCACCAAGGTTCCTCCTGAACCCAGGTCACTGCATGGTGGGTGTGGCATCCAGCACCAGCCCTCAGCCACTGGGAGTCGGTCTACTAGTGCAACTTGTAAGGAACCCCACAGACAGGATGTTGTCCTGATGTGGCTCTTCTAACACAGCTGTTAACTCAGTGATAGTTAGAGCCACTTGCAAATGGTGACTAAATCTATTTGGTTTGAAGTTGTGAGTGAGAAAACAAAATCTTGTATGGTGGTCTGAGATTTTAGAAGGGTGAACTTCAACAAACTCGGAGGGTGGTTCAAAATAAATTAAATTGGAGAGCAAGGGGGAGGGGGTTGAAGGGAATATAGATGGTAATTACAATTTTGAAGCTTCACAGCTTGCCCATGAGTAACTTAAAGAAATAAATTCAGGAACCCTTTGGTTTTCAGCAAAGTCATGGAACAGTAAAGGCCAATGGATGCCTTCAAAACTACAAAAAAGTAGGGGGATACAGAAAGGGAATACCTCCAGAGAAGGGATGCAAGATGGTGATAAGGGAGGCAAGGAAGAACAGGCTACGATTAGCTGGGGGTCAAGTGCAGAGAAAGTGTTTCCACTGTGTAAGTGAGGAGGGTGGTGGGGTAATTGGGCTGTTGGATGGGCTGTGTGATGGGAGGATATGAGCAAAGGCTACAGTCCTGTACAACTACTTTAGTCTGTTTTACTAGGGACTGTGGGCCCTACCTGAGAGCAGCATTCAGCGGCTAAGAGGGACCCCAGGATGGGAGGCCAGCATTTGTTGGGGCTATGAAAGGTCTAGCAGCCCTCAAGATAGACCAAAGCCCTGAGTCAGGTGGAATCTATCTGAGGGTACTGAAGAACTGGCAAATGAACTAGCTGAACCTCTGCCTTTTCAGTGCTTGCTCAGTAGGTTGTGGGAGATTGACGTGACAAACGTGGTTCTGCTTCATGGGGGACAAGCAGGGAACTACAGACCTGTCAGTCTCCTCTATTTTGTTGAAATGCTGATGGAGACTCTTTCTTTTGAGACCTTGTGGACTGTCTGAGGTAATGGTCTCCAGGATGGTAAACAGTGTTTTGTAGCAGGATGTCATACCCGTAAACCTGATGGTCTTTTTGATTGGGTTACAAGGGGTGGATAAAGGCCATGCCATGGTCTGTTTTAGCGGCAGGAAGGCAATTTGTGCCCGGACACCTTCTAAGAGATGGAGGCGTGGAAGGTTAGGGACATAGTAAGATGGTGGACAATTGGCTAAAGGAGATTATAGTGGGCACATCGACATTGTAAAATTAGAAGAGGAGATCAGTAGGTATTAGGGTTGTTCTGGTCTGGTTCTTTCAGCATGGCCATCATTGGAGATGGGTCCAAAGTGGTTAGGTCTTTCGCTGTTGACATGGCTCTGTGGAGTGTGGGAAATATGTTAATTGGGAGCTAGAAGAGACCTGGAGGCTGGAAAGATGGTCAAGGGTCTAGCAGTTGATTTTGTGAACACTAAAAGTGCAAGGTAATGCACCTGGGGAAATGAACTTGGACAGAATACCTGACTGGAGTACAGTGAGTACTACTAGAGGAATGTGACCTGAGTCGTATTGACACCCTTAAAGAGCAGGTTCTGGTCCTAAATTCCCCCCCAAAATTGTATAGCTCTGTCCCTGGCTATACATAATTTTTTCTTCCTTATTGAAAAGTTATAGTGTCATAAAATTAACCCCAACAAACACAGCTAAAACAGAGGCACTTCCCAGTGCCAACATGTTGCGTAGGGCACACACATTCATTTTTGATGTCATAAAACAAACACTGTGCACGCTGATGATTTCAATGGGGCAATTTCTATAGATTTTATTGCATTTACAGTGAGTTTAATACGTCAGTGATCACTTGACTAATGACCCTGACTTTATATAACTAACTCCAAGGATGTGGACTTAGGAAGGGAGAAACCGGAGAGAGGGAAAAGTTTATTCCTCAAAAAATACACACACAAAAGATGGATCATGAAGAGATGTGGTGGCACCAAACTAGGGCCTCAGATCGCTGAACCCTGCCTATGTGCTAGTGCACTCTTAGTCACTCTACCACAGTGAGTGCTCAAATCAGACACCCCACACATGGCAACTTGGTTCTTCTCACTGAGCGTATAGTGACAAGGGTAGTAATTATACCCATATCTCCTAAATATCAGTATTTACACAGCACAGTTATTGCTGTGCTGATTTTTGTTTTAGTATTGACCTGGTACCCATTTGTTACCTGGCCACTATTTTCTTCTCTGGGTTGAGGCTATTTACTTTTGTTCCCTTATCAAACCCCACATGGGGTTTAAAAGTCCAGGCCTCAACCTTGTGGCCCCACAGGTGCAAAGCAGAGATACTAACTGAGAGTAACACCTGTAGCATCTGTATCACAACCTGGCTGCAAACAGCTGGGCTGTGTATGGTAATTTGGGGTTAACTTCCTTAATGGGGTTAATTCCCATGTGCTCATCACTGTTGCATTGGAAGTGCAGCTATGTAGCTCTGACTAGCTAGCACTATGAGTGCAAATTGTGGTATTTTTACAGATTTTGTGCTCTCTCAGTTCCTCAGCATTTTACTTAATTTGGGGCCTTTAGCTTTAAGAAAAAGAATGGAGAGGAGACTAGTATCCTTTAGTCTCAGTGTGTCACAGTTTACCCTATGTTGAGGGTGCCTTAGTCTTGGGCAATCTTTCCCATTTAGTTATCCTTTTCTAATCTTTCCTGTAGTGGGAATAAGCTAATGGATGTATTTCTTATTCCGCTTGCCAAAATAAAAGTATTTTTAGATTTAGTTCTACCTTGAGGTATGTGCTTGATAAGTTTTCCTAAGGACAAATAATGCCTGATTAGGGCTGCAAGGACCAGAAGTCCTGCAGACGTATTGCTAGGAGAAGGGAAAATAGTTGGCAGCACGTGACAGTTTCAGCACTGTGGCTTCTTCAGTGCTGTGGTCAGAGCAGTAGCATTGTTTCTCCACCGTCTCTCCTCCATGGCGCACTGGTTCCACCTTTCAGTGGGCCCCACATTAGCTCACATGAGAGTCCACTGTGCCCAAGATGACCATTGTGGGCTCACTGTGCATGGGTGTCCACGGTAATCTCGCATGTCCACTGCTGGCGGTCATCTTGGGCACAAGCGGACACTCTCCACCGAATCGCAGTTCTCGGGTTACTGCATATGTGTGAGGTACTGCAAGAACAGCGTCAACCATGGTGGGAGCTGCGAGTACTATTTGACACGGGCTCACCGATCACTCTGAAGAAAAAAATTACTCACCTTAGTAATGTTGTTTCTTCTAATGGAGTCTTGCTATATTATGACAATTGCAGTTTGACCCACCATTAGAACTGCTCCGGAGGTGAGAGAGTTAAGAATGGAACTTAGAGCACAAGCTCTATTACAGAAGCTCTGTCTGGGTTATTTCAAACACAAACTGTCAGATCTTTACGAGCAAAAACTCACTAAGGTCTGTGTGGAAGCTGTAACCTACACTAGCAAACTGGCTACCTAAATATTAACACCCAATGCTGGTCCTCACACAAAGACTCAAGTCAGGGGACTGAAAGTAGTAGTATAATATAATAATATGGAGAAGTATCAAGATAAAATAAAACACCACACCCCAAAACCCCAAGATGGTGAAGTTATATAATGGGCATAACTAGTGCCCACTAGGCTGCCCATCCCATTTCTAAGTAGAAGTTCTGAGAGGGCAGGCTGGTGTGGGGGAGGTCATAGTAGTCAAGACTCCATTAGAAGAAACAACATTACTAAGGTGGTAATTTTTCTTCAAACAACATGAAGTCTGTTCTATTATGACAATTACCGAACATACAGCAGTACCTCCATGGAGGAGGGACAGAACCTTCTTAGGAATAGGCTCTGAAGCACAGCTGTGCTTAAACCGCGAGCATCTCTCCTGGCCTGGACATCCAGGAGAATGCTTGGTGAAAGTGTGTACCATTTTCCAGGTAGCAGCTTGACATATCTCTAAGATAGGGATGTCTCTGGCAGCAGCTAGAGACGCCGGGCCTGTTCGTGGTAGAATGAGCCCTCAGGCCAGAGGGGACTCTCCTAGTTTCTGATAAATGATTGGATACAAGAAACAATCCACCTGGCAATTGATCTCTTAGTGGCAGGTCTCCTTTCCCGACCTCACCATAAGTGAGAAAAAGTTGGAGGGATTCAGACCTGTGACCCATAGTACGTTCTATATAGTAACTTAGAAGATCCTCTTAACGCCTAAACTGTGCAATCTCTCTCACCAGAGGAGGAATGTTCAGTGAAAATTACTGAAGGAGATAATTGGTTAAGATGGAAATACTGAAACCACCTTAGGCAAAAACTTCCTGTTAGTCCTGAGGACTACCTTATCCTATGGAAAGAAATAAAGTCAGTTTCCCTGACAAAGGCTGCAACTCGCTTATCGTCTGGCAGAAGTGATAGCCACTAGGAAAACCAGTTTTCCAAGTTAAGTACTTAAAGCTCTGCCCAGAAGACAGAGGTTCAAAAGGGGTTGCATTAACTGGGCAATGCAAACATTAAGGTCCAGTGCAGGGGCCGATCCCTAAATGGTGGATTAGTATGAAGTAATCCTTTAAAAACTTTGGAAAATACAGGGTGAGCGGAAAGAGAGGAGGGCTTTCCTGCTGAAACAAAAGCAGAAGACAGCTACCAAATGTACTTTCAGGTAGCTGGTCTCAGGACTCAGAAGAATTAAGATGGACCATATAGTCCAAAACAATGGGCAAATCAGCAGATTCCGGAAATATGTTTCCCAGCACACCAAATGGAAAACCTTTTCCACTTAGAATTATAAGTAGCCCTAGTGGAAGGCTTCCTAGAAGCCTTTAGAATTTCAAGAACACACCTGAGAAAGATGTGGGTCAGCAAATTCTAACTCCTCAAGAGCCAGGCCTTGAGGTTGAGGGATTTGAGTTCGGATACCAAACTCTCCTGGGCACAGGTTAACAGGTTGTGATTCCTGGGAGACAAGGAAGATGGACTGTTAAGGACAGAAGGAGTGGGTAACCAGGGCTGTCCTGGCCCAATCCTGGGGCAATCAGAATCACCCTGCAAGGCTGGGATCTGATTTTGACTAGCACCTTGAAAAGGAGGGGGGGCATAAGAAACTTCCCTTCCCAATCTAGGAGAAAGGCATCCCAGGGGGACTGGGCCCAACACTGGGGGTCTGCAAACAGAACAGTGGAAGTTGGTGATTGTCTGGGGCTGCAAAAGATCTATCTGAGGGGTGCCCTATCTGCAAAACTATCCCTCAGTACTTGAGGATCCAGAGACCATTCGTGGATAGCCCTGGAAATCCTGCTTGAGAAGCATCTCTGCTAGGACATTGTCCTTTCCTGGAAGATGAACTGCTATGAGGGAAGTGTTCAGGGAATGATAGGCCAGAGACCACAACTTCATTGCCTCAGCGGTGCACAAGGCTACAGAAGATCGAGTACCCCCTGCTTGTTGATGTACCATATTGTTGTGGTATTGTCTGTTCTGACCTGTACCACTTTGTTCTGAACAGACGAGAAAAACACTTGAAGTGCTAAAAGACAGCTCTGAGTTCCAGCAAATTGATGTGGAGCAGAGATTCCTGGGGCGACCACACTCCCTGAGTGGAGAGATCGCCCATGTGAGCCCCCCACCCCAGGAGGGAATCATCTGTAGTGAGGGTCAAGGAGTGAGACAGAGGAATGAAAGGGACCCCCAGTCTCAAATTGCTCTGATCCTGCCACCACTGGAGGGCCTGGATCAGGGTTCGGGTCACTGGGACCAACTTGGAAAGGGGGTCTCTTTTCTGAGACCAAAAGGCTCTCAAGAAAAACTGAATGTCCCTCATCTGAAATCTTGCTCCTTGCACTACGGCTGTGGACGCAGCCATGTGCCCCAGGAGCTGTAAAAAGTGTCTTGCTGGTCGAGAGACCTGCAGAGTGAAGGAGGAGGAGGCCAGAGCACCAAGTTCCTTACCTTCTCTAAGGGTAGGAAGGCTCTGGCCTGCATTAGTAATCCATCCTGCACTCATGAAGGTGAGCACCTGAACTGGTTCCAGAACTGACTTTTGGAAGATTTAGCAAGAAGCCCAGGGAGGTGAGCAGCTGCTGGGTAACTTGCAGTGAGATTTTACCTGTTCTGGGGGACTGGCCTACAATGAGCCAGTCATCCAGATAGGAGAAACAACAATCCTTTGCCTCCTTAAATGAGCAACTGCTACTGCCAGACATTTTGTGAATACTCTTGGGGCAGAGGTGAGGCCGAAGGGCATTGCTCTGAACTGATAATGACCTGAGGGCAGTTCGAATCTGAGGTACTTTCGGTGGGAGCTTCTGATTGGGACGTGAAAATAGGCAACCTTGAGGTCCAGGGAGGCTAGCCAGTCCCCTGGCCTTAAAGAGGGTAAAATCATTGCCGGAGTCACCATTCCGAACTTTGGTTTCAAAAGGTGTTTGTTCAGATATCCGAGGTCTAAAATGGGCCACCATTCTCCTGTCTTTTTTGGGGTAAGGAAATATCTGGAGTACAGACCCTGCCCTGATGTGTGGAGAGACCCTTTCACAGCTCTGAGAGTTGACAGCTAATGGGGGCTGGGTGATGGGGTGCAACCCCAGGGTCCTAAAGAACTAAGAGAGGTGGTGGTGAACCTTGCTATCCTGTTTAGCCAATCACTGGAAACAGGGAGGTACCAAAGACTGGAAGACAGCAGATGTAGTCCCCTTATACAAAAGTGGGAACAAAGAGGAAGCAGGAAACTACAGACCAGTAAGCCTCACCTCGGTAGTGGGGAGATCATTGTCGACACACTACTGAAGGAGAGATTGGTGGAACATCTGGTTGTCAGTGGACTACAGGACACAAGGCAGCATGGCTTCACCAGGGGAGGTCATGTCAGACCAACCCTATTGAATTTTTGACTGGGTGACTAGGGAGGTGGATCAGGGAGGGCAGTGGACATGGCCTATCTGGACTTCAGCAAAGCCTTTGACACTGTGCCACATAGAAGACTATTACACAAACTGGGGAATATGGGTGTGGGCAGGACAGTAGTGTGGTGGGTAGAGTAACTGGCTGGGTGGCAGGACACAGAGGGTGGTAGTAAATGGCTGTCACTCCACAGAGGGAAGAGTGACCAGTGGGGTACCACAGGGATCAGTGCTGGGACTGGTCCTATTCAACATCTTCATCAGTGACATGGCGCAGGACCAAGAAGGGAGAATTTCACTGTTCGCTGATGACACAAAGCTCTGTAACAGAGTAGACACACCAGAGGGTGTAGACAGAATGAGAAGGGACCTGCAGAAACTTGAAGAATGGTCAGGGGTTTGGCAGTTGAAATTCAATGCAAAGAAGTGCAAGATAATGCATATGGGGCACAAAAACCCTGGCACAATATATCAGTTGGGGGGGGTGAGGATATAGCATGCACCAAGCAGGAAAGGGATCTTGGGGTTATCATCTCTGGTGACCTCAAAGTAGGGAAACAGTGTGACAAGGCAGCAAGGCAGCAGGTAAAGCAAATAGGATGCTGGGATGTATAGGCAGGGGCATGACCAGCAGGAAAAGGGAGGTCATAATTCCGCTATACAAGACACTAGTGAGGCCCCACCTGGAGGACAGTGTACAGTTCTGGAGACCATACCTACGTAAGGACATAGACAGGGTAGAGAAGGTTCAGAGGAGGGCAACAAAGATGGTGCATGGATTGCATCACAAGTCCTATGAAGTCAGGTTGAAGGAACTGAACATGTACTCCCTGGAGGAGAGGAGGGAGAGAGGGGATATGATAGAGACATACAAGAATCTTACAGGGAGGAACAGGGTGCAGGAAAACACTATTTTTAAGCGAAAAAGATGTTCCAGGACTAGAGGGCATGGGATGAAGTTGGAGGGAGGACGATTCAGAGGAAACATGAGAAAGAATTTCTTCACAGAACTTGTGGAAGACAAGTGGAACACCCTGCCAGAGGAAGTGGTGGGGGCTGAAACAATCACGGGATATAAGAATGCATGGGATAGACATAAAGGAATTCTGGAGGTCAGGGGTAAGGTGCAACAGACTTCTAGGAAAACAAACTGAACTTACAAGCTCAAATGGGCAGACTGGGTGGGCCATAGGCCCTTATCTGCCGACACTGTCTATGTATCTATGTATATTCTTATTCTCAAGAGATTCCCATGTTCAACCTTGTTTATACCCTGAAGGTGCTTGAAGATTTTTATCATGTCAGCCCACTTCATTATTTTCTTGAGCAAGTAAATGTTCACATTCTTCAGCCTATCCTCATATAAGAGATTGTGCCGACCTTGGACCAACTTTGCAGCCCTTCTATGTGTGGCCTCCTGCAGGTTTATGTGTTTTTTTAAGGTAAGGACTCCAGTACTGCACACAGTACTCCAGGTACAGATGCACTACAGACCTGTATAGAGGCAGGATTACCTCCTTCCTTCTGCTGGTGAATCCCCAAGCTATGCAACTCAGCATCCTGTTTGACCTAACTGCTGCTTTATTGCATTGCATAGAGAGCTTCAGGTTGCTATCCCCAAGCCTTTTTCTCCTCCAATACTGTGATCTTCACACCCTCTAGTCTGTATTCGGTCCTCAGATTCTTGCACCCAAAGTGCACAATGTTGCACTTTTTAGCATTGAATTCCAGTTGCCAGATGCCGGACCACATCCCTAACTTTGCTAGGTCCTCTTTTAGATCCATGACTCCCTGCTCCATGCGTACCCTCTCACAAGGCTTGGTGTTGTCCACAAGGAGGAAGATTTTGTCCTTTATGCTGTCCCTAATGTTGTTTACGAACACACTGAACAGCACCTCCCCAAACACCAACCCCTGTGGGACCCCACTGATCTCCCTCATCCCTGAAAGTTCCCCTTCCACCACCATGCTTTTATCACCCCACCCCACCCCACTCCCACCCCAGCCAATTTGTTATCCACCTGGTATGTTTGTTGTCTGCTCCTAGGTCCTCCAACTTTTTGATCAGTATCCTGTAAAGGACTGATTCAAAGGCTTTATTAAAGTCCAAATACAACTACAGTCTTACCCATGTTCACTGCCTTCAAAACCCAGTCAAAGAAATTGACCAGACTGGCTGGGCATGAATTTCCTGACATAGAGATCCATGCTGCCTGCTGTCATCTAGACCACTTGTCTCAAGGAACTCCTAATTATTCTTTAAGTAAAGTTTGCATCAGCTTTCAAGGTCAAGCTAAATGGTCTATAGTTTTCTGTTAAGTTTTATTATTTTTAAAATACAGAAACCCAGCCTCACGCAGCTGCTAATGCCCACCAAGAGAGGGAGTGGGCTTCTGTTTTTTTAAATGAAGGAAAAGCAGAGGAGTTTGTTTTAGGGGAGGGTATGGGTTCTGTGTATTTGGGGAAAATGAATAAAATGGTAGCAGACATGAGTTTTCTAATTTAAAGAGCTGTTTTACAACAGAGGGGTACACCAGCATTCCATGACCTTAAAACTGTGGTACAATAACTTTCTAGTTAGGATAGAAATCCATGCACAACAAGCAGTAGTAGTATGTTTTATTTATAAATTATACAGAGAAAAATTGAAGCTGATGGCTGATAAGGGCTACTTGGCCCACTCAGTCTGCCCATTTTATGTATTTTTTCTACCATCATTTTTGCTCTAGACCCACTTGATCTATTGTGCAGTCTCTACGCCCTTCCTTATATTTATGATTCCCTTGTGCCTATCCCAGGTATTTTTGAACTCCAGTGCTGTTTTCACCCCCACTACCTTAGCTGGATGGCTGTTCCAGGAATTCACCACTCTTTCTGTGAGTAAATGTTTCCCCACATCTCTCCGGAACCTACCCCCTCCAGCCTCATAACATGTCCCTTTGTTCTAGAACACCTTTTTTTCTGAAGAATACTCCCTACCTGTGCCTTATTAACTCCTGTGAGGTATTTAAAGGTCTTTATCATATCCCCTCTCTTCCTCCTCTGCAGGGTATACATGCTGAACTCCTTTAGCCTCTCCTTGTAGGGCTCATGATGCAGAGACTGTCAAATTTTGGTTTTTCTTCCTCTGGACCTCTTCTACTCTATGTCCTGAGCTGAGTCTCATTTTCAGTGGGGTCCTAAGTACAAAGCAGTTACAAGGAGTAACAGTATGCTACAAAATTATGTAAAACATTAGACTACAAAACAAGAGGCAAACTGCAATTATACAATGGCTAGAAATAATCCAGCATTTGTGGGCTGAGACATCTTCTTACCCGTGATTCAATCCCGCCACATAATCCCAAGTAAGAACAAGCATTTGTCAATGCCGGATGCTTGCCACTGGTATTAATGTTGTACCGGGTCAAGCTGCAGATCCTGTGCCGTGCCGGAAGAGTAGGGGTTGGACCCGGGGAAGGGCAGGGGGCAGTTATGGTGAAGCAACAACTGACAATCTAAAAGGGAATTTAAAAGAACAAAAAAATACTGTTTTCACCATTCTCTGCTTGGCGTGGAGGCTGGACTATTCTTAGTGTAGAGGTTCCTCTGGAGCAGTGCTGGTGTAGTCTGGTGTACTTGGGTGACTTCAGAAAGGAATGTGGCTCTCTTCCCACTAGTCTGGTGTGAGAACATCATAAAAGTGAACTACAGGCTGTGCTAGAGTTGTGCTGTATGTTAGGAATAATTGGAGCACCCAGGGACATATTTTTCTAACCTCTCCCCTTTCCTGTTTTAGTAGTCTGCTGCAGCAGTGCAACTTTCCTATCCTAGTTATTTCCCATTTTATGCCTCAGTAGATTGGCCACCTACTGTACTGAGGAAGTCTTCCCTCTCACTATTCTTTCCCTTACAGTTTTTTTCTTTTCTGTTGATATGTGGTGCTAAAATGCCTGCCGCGCTGAATAAAATGCTTGATATGCATTGAAAAAGAAAAACAGGTTAAAGAGCAGTTGACACCTTGAGGTAAATTTCAGCAAAACATAATCTTTAGATACAGTCAAGCTTGTATTTCACATTAGTTCTTCATTTCTCCTCCCCATTGTTTATAACTGAGATAATTTGCATGAAAACAGGATCATTGCTTCTGAACAGTTCATCTGTTCCTGCTGCTTTCTCCCTACCTAAAATAATAATGCATCTCTTGAGATATCACAGTTACTCCCATGACAGCAGACTGTGATGTCACAACAGAGGATTATGACCTGAAGTAGGGAGTAAGCTATAGAGTCAGATGCACTCTAAAGGAACTGTTAAGGGCTAAAAATCATGCATGTATGCAAATTTCCCCAATAAGAAATTATGGGAGGAGAAATATATAGAATAGGTATGGAATGCAGGCAAAATTGTACCTAATTATTTTGTTTTTTAAAGTTTTTTTTGAGGTTTCAGTAGCTCTTTGAGAAAGTGCTTATAGTGCTTTAGCAATCATAAAGCACTAAGTATGTTTGCTGGCTGATGATACATTACAAATAAAATGCAGAGGGTACTTTATATGTTTAAAATCCTGATTCTAAAAAGCCTGCAGTGCTTGAATTCAGAACAGAAACAGTCTAGCTGCTAAGAAGGCTGGAACTTAATGAAAAGAATGTGCATGGTAAAAGATAAGCCATTGTATGACATGGCCATTAACCTTTTCCTTCTCTGACACAGAGAAAAACACAAGACCAGCTGTGCTTGCTGACAGCTGATTTATGAATCTGTCTGTCGACACAATATTTTGAAGTCCACACACTTCATGCCTGACAGTGTCACTGTTTGACTTGCAGATTATAGGTCAAGCCCCTTGTAAGAAATACAACATCACAGTACCCCCATAATGCAAAGCATCATGGGCTATATATGCAAATCACCACAAAATATTATGCTGGTTCAACTTAAAGCCAGAAATGCATGGTGTCGAAAGGCCTGTCACACAGTCTGCAAAGGTTACAAACAGAAGACATAGTCACGTATTTTGTCCTACCAGGACTCATCAGTATGCCTTGTCTGTTTGACAGCCCAGAGGAATGAACCAGCTACACTAAGTTGCTCTATCTGGGTTAGATTGTGGTGAGCCCAATAAAAACAAAAAACAAGCTAAACACAAAGAACCTTAGTGCATAAGCACTGAGGTAAGGGTTACCCCAAAGGGTATTGGCTGGGAAACCAAGTTTAAAAGATATACAAAATCACACATACCTCCATAATGCAAAGTATCATGGGCTGTATATACGAATCACCACAAAATGTTATGCTGGTTGAACTTTAAGGCGCAGAAATGTGTGGTGCCGAAAGGCCTCTCACATAGTCTGCAAAGGATGCCAACAGTAGACACAGACATGTGTTTCGTTCTACCAGGACTCATCAGTGTGTCTTATCTGTATGACACCCCAGTGGAATGAACCAGCTACCCTAAGTTGGTCTATCGGGGTTAGGTCATGGTGAGCCCAACAAAAACAAAAAACAAGCTAAAACACAAAGAACCTTAGTGTGCAAGCACTGAGGCAAGGGTTACCCCAAAGGGTATTGGCTGGGAAGCCAAGTTTCAAAGAAATACAAAATCACACCTGCCCCCATAATGCAAAGCATCATGGGCTGTATACGCAAATCGCCACAACATATTATGCTGGTTCAACTTTAAGCCAGAAATGCCTGGTGCTGAAAGGCCTCTCACACAGTGGTTATAAGCCCCTTGTAAACTCTTGTATTGGATCACTGAGACACACCTCTCAAAGTCCTCTACTATAGCAAAATACTTTGCCTGTGGCAAGCAGAAAAGGTCTGGCCAAGAGGCTTTTACCTACTTGGAATGCCACCCCACGGTCCAGCATACCCTTCAAAGCAGCACCACCCACTGGCCGAAAGAATACAGAATAGGACAATTTTATTGAAAGTACTGTATGCATACACCTAAAATCAAAACACTATTAAAAATGTTTGTAAAACTTTTTTTTTTTATTTTAAGGCATAAAAATTGATTGATTGCATAATGGTAATAATACACTCCAGGTCATGGTATGTCATAGGAGTGTGTCATTTCTAAGATGCATGAGACAGCCGGTCTTTAGCTGGGTGCCTCACAATGCACCTAAGGAGTGACAGTGTCCCATGACAGACCACACACACCCTGTGATATTTGCTTAAGTACATGATGTGCTGGGATATGTATTAAAATCCTGTAATGCACACCTTACCGTGCTTTATTGCTTACAAATTCCATGTACCTGTTTGCCTATTACAAGGTGTCAGATGCTGATAGTTCTAAAATTGCACAAGACGATCTACCTGCAAAGAGAGACTAAGGAAGCTCTACATGTACACCCTGGAAAAAAGGAGTGCAAGAAGTAACATGATAGAGACCAATGAGGACCTCACAGAACTAAACAAGATGCAGGATGGGAGCTTCTTTAAAATGAGAAAAAGCACCACTAGCAGGGGGCATGCAAAGGAGCTGGTGTTGGGGGGAGGGGTTAAGACAGAGATATGAGAAAATGTTTCTTTATTGAAAGGTTGGTAGATGCCTGGAACAGTCTGCCAGCAGAAGTGGTAGGGGTGATAACAGTGAGGCATTTCAAGCATGCATGGAATAGACATGCAGGTGTATTGGAAGATAGACAGCAAGGAGGGAGGGTCACCACAGACCGGTTAGGGTCTGTGAAAACAGATTAAGCAGCGAACCTCTGAGTACACTAGGTGGGCCATTGAGTCCTTTTTAATGTTTCCAAAATTCTGATAGTCTGTGTTAGTTGGCACAATGCATGTCCCAAATAAGTTTCTCTAATTTTCTGAAAAATACATTTCCTAAAACAGAAATCTTAAACATGATCAAATGTTTATATGCACAGTTTGGTGTGTCTTTCGATTGTAAGAGTTTCATCTCATGCCCTTTGTGTGACAAAATTGCTCATCTTTATCTTAACTCTCACCCAAAAAACTCAGTGCACTCATATATGTGTGTATGTGTGTGTGTGTGTATATTTTATATATATATATATATATATATATATGTATATATGTATATATATATATATATATATATATATATATATATATATATATCTTAATAGAGATGCCAAGTCCACTCTTACAGTTGTACGAGTGATCTCATGTATATTTTTAGGGTATGAGAACCACGACCTGAAGGTGGGTAGTTCTGATACCCTAAGGATGTGAGACCACTCTTACAACCTTAAAAGGGGTCTCGGCAGGTGTATTAATACATTATTGATTGAGACTGATCAATACTACATTGACATTTAAAAAACAGCACTGAACTTGACTGTTTTCAGGGCAGCTGTACATGAGGCAAAGAGTGTATCAAGAGTGTCTCACACCCAGAGGAAAGGAGTGCTCTGATCAATACATAGTGCTCCCTCAATCTATAATAACCATAAGAGACAGATTAACTCTACACACAAATATATAATATATATCCCATCCATCAGAAGAAACAGTAATTATGGAAGTGAGTAACTTTTTTTCCTTTTCTTTACAGACTAAGACAGCAGAACTTTAGCAACAACAGCCATTTCACCATACCGCATAACTGTTTAATGCATGAAATTATGGAAATTGAGAAGGTAATTAATTATTTATTTATATATTTATTTTTTGCATGCCTTTATTAATGAAGGCTCAGTGAGTTTCAGTGCCTTGTCCTAATTTTAATTTGTGACACCATATACAAATATTTACATTACATTAAAGAGCACAAGACATTCTTTCTAATTGGAAGATGTTTGCAATGTTCCTATAATCAGGAATTATGTTGACACTACAGAATGATCCATACTTGACTGCACCTAACCGAAAAGTGATGTCAAAAACCATAGTTTGCATTGTTTTGCAGTCACGGGCACCATTCTGTACAGTTCTCTACATGGAGCCAGTGATTTGGAATGTTGACGATGTCATGGTTTCTACACAGAATTCTAAGCATTGCTGTTATAGGTCAGCACCTCATTCATTGCATTCTGTACACAAACTCTTGACAAAGTGAAAACTTCGGATTCCTGGTACCATGAAGAGGACAGTATAGAGTGTTGTCCATAACAAGAAAAAATGCACGAAACACTCCCCTCAACATAAGTGTTTATTCAGGCACAGTTAAGTATGGATCCTCTAGAGGTATGGGTTTCCTTTCTACAAATAAGAACATTACAACCAACTACCAAGCAACACACATTTCTTGTCCTCTTTAAGCTAAAAGAAGCAGAGCATTTTTTGGCTCATAACTTGTTTATTCTTAAATAGTAGCTGCCCACTTTAGGACATAGCTTTGTTCCCTTCATAACCATCAGTAATTCAGCTATCCCAGTTTACTGAAGAATGTGATTTTCAGTTCAGTTTTCAATATCAGGGTTTACAACAGCTTTTGTTTGCGTTATCAACAAAAAGTCAAGTTTATAATTGATAGCCCACAGTCCAATGCACCACAAGTCACCTAAGCTGTGTGAGTTGCAAATGAGGCAGTTTAACTGTGCTCCAGTAAGATGGCCTGTTTTGGCATAGCATGAGGGGACCATAATTAGCTGCCCCTATGAGAGCTCATTGGAAGATAAACATAGAAACAGGAGACAGCTCATTGGCATGGCAGTGGTGCTGCCAATTGTGACACTGGCAGATCGAGTTCAGAAGTGAGCCAAGCTCATGAGGAGCCAGCCAGGAGGAGGATTGAGTGTCCTAGTGGACACTCTCCTCCTTCAGGAAGGGAAGGAGGACAGTACACCCTGCCTCCTAGGTGACCGTAGGTGGTGGTGTCAACACACCAGCCATGGGATGGCAGGCATGCTCCCTGATGGAAGATGTTGCCATGCTCTCTGTGCTGGGTCACACTGTCAGTTCCATGTAATGTCTAGGGGATGTGGGAACTTAAAAAAAGAAAGACCCACTGGTTGCAGTTGGATGAAGCAGATTGCTCCCCGCAGACTTCACACAGCCTCCTGGGCTCAGGATGAGCTCAATCAGGGCATTAACAGGGACACATCACATTGCATGGTGAAGAGCCTGGTGTGTAGTAACAGGGTTAGCAGCTCCAAAGTTACAATAAAGAATGAGACAGTTTATGCACTCCAGAGGCAGCACATTAGGCAGGTTAAAGGCACATCAACAAGTTTCTTTTAAGCTGCAGCTGAAACAAGTGACATGCATACATGTTGTCTCAGTGTGCTGTGAAGATCTGATCACTAGCATCCGAGTGTCCTACTCTTCATTCACACCAATCTTCATCATGTATGTGTGTCACTTGCTATTGTAGCAATAAATTCAGTTTGATACCACAACATAAAAGAAACTTGTTAGAAAAGACTCCCTCACACAGGGTTGATGCTTGTAAGTCCCACAACTGAACTAAGAACATAAGGATTGAGCACTCCATGCCAAAAATGCTTGCAGACAATGCAGGACATTTCACAAAGTTCCATTACTTTATTTTGAGAAAATAAATAATATACAGAGTGACCGGTGTAGCCCAGGGAGGCTACCACTATTACCAATGTTTCACACTCATTACGAGTGCTTGGTTTTCTCACAATAAAGTAATGGAACTTTGCGAAACAACCTGAGTTATCTACAAACATTTTTGGCATGGAATGCCAAGTCCTTATGTTCTCAGAAAATAAACTTCTTGTACCTTTAACCTCTCTAGTGTGCTGCCTATAGAGTGACAAAACTGTTGTGTTCTTTGGACTTGACCAACTGTGACTACCAGGGGGTACTACTCAGAGACCCACAGTGGGGGAGGGGGGAAGCTGTTGGGGAACGAGCCAAACCAGAGGTAAGCCCAGAGACAGAAGGGGATGGGGCTGGTGGAGCCATTGGCTGAAGGGCACTAGCAAGTGTGAGCGAGGGGGCCAAAATAGAAACATTGACTGTAAGAGCAAAGAAAGGCCAATAGCTCATCATGTTTTTCTCCCCTATTTATCGTACATGTGCCCTCGTGTTCATCCCTGTTCCTTACCATTTGCCCACTACTCCTCTTCTACAGAGTTGTGCCTCTCCCATCCTAATTATAAAGTCCCCCTGTTTTGGCAGTTACCACTTCCTCTAGCAGTCTGTTAGAACTGCATGCAGACATTCTTCCTGAATTTTTCCCGGACCAGTTTCAGTGAATTCCCTTATGTGCTTGTGCTTAGGATAAATATGTCTCTGCATGCCACCGTTATATCACAAGTAGGTATTTGTTGATCTCTGTCATATTCCCTTTCTCCCTTCTAGTTTCTAGGGTGTACATGTTGAGGTCCCACATTCTCTCCTTACATGTCTTACCCCCATCCCCCAGTATAATTTTGTTTGCTCGTCTCTGTACAGACTCTATCCTTTCACATTCTTTACAAATGAATACTTATCCAAAATGAGCATGTTCATTCACTAAATTAGGTTATTGTCCAGAGCACCCTATGCCCGCCTATATAAGTGCATATGGGAGCCCCTGTGCTATGGGGGCTCCTAACCACACATTCGGATGTATCCATAGCGTGCACAGTCCTGCCTTGATTCGTGCATGGATGTGTCACCCACTCCAACTTTGACAGAGACCTATACAGGTGGTAGGAGAGAGACAGGGGAGTTGGGCCACACTCGGCAGCATCCCTGAAGCCAGGTACCCCTGGCTTTGGGCTCACAGCATACATTGGGGAACCCCCTGACATATGGGGCCCCATACCACCCTGTTGGGACCCCAATCACCCCTATAAATTCACACGTTGCCACCCCCACACACACACAAGAGGATGATAGGCTGGAAGAGACAAAGAGAATTTAAAAAAACAGCAGCATGGAAGGGGGCTGACTTGTATATCCCATAGCCCCTTTTCATGCACAACTGTGGCACAGACCACTGCTACCAGTTTCATGGTGTGTGTTTTTAACTAGAACAAAAAATCTGTTTAATCTCCTATGACATCCCAATATGGAATATAAATTTAAGGTGTTCATAAAGAAACACTCTGTAACTGTCTTCTTAATACCATGTCACAGTATTAGAAGACATGGAACAAGATATGACAAATTATCTCTGTGCAGTCAATTTACAATATAACCATTATTATTTTTATTGACATGGGGATAGCAGTTGCAATATTGATTCTGTTTTTGTCACCAGTGTTCTTCATTGGCACAGTTCAGTCCTCCCAGCTCTAAACATGAGTAAAGCAGCTTCCCGCTAAAAAGTGAGATATTTCATCTCAGCGGTGCTATTCTGGCATATGCACTGCAAATCAGCATAAATTATTTATAATCATGCATTATCTTTAAACTCAGTTTTTATTTTTTACCTGCCCTTCAGGAGTATAATTTATGTACCCCTAACTAGATATCAAAGATTATTTAACACTCAGTACCAGTGACTACTCCAGTTCTGCATGCCTCCTTAAACTTTGATATCCCCAGCTATTTTCTAAAGGAACTAAACTAATATTGCATGGGATGATAAATACTGCCCATGATGCACTTCTATTGTCAATGATAGCCTTCTACAGTCTCACAATACATGTCAACTTTTCCATTTGACAAGCTTCAGTTACTATCTGCCCCCCCATTAAAGGATTGTTTAGCTACTTCCTAATGGCAAATTTTACTACTGCAATGACCAGAATAAAAATAGCTGTTTGTATTTGAGACGTTGTATCTTGCAGAAAGAGTCCCAGCAAAAAATCTCTTAATTTGTCTAACAGTATTCCTAACAACTCTCCTCAATTCTCTACCAGCTCATCCCAGTATTTTCCCAGTTTACTACACGCTGCCAGTATGAGTGTGACATCAGCATGCTTCCCACCAGTCTCACCAGTATTTCCCAGTGTATCTTTCATATTTTTTGCAATTGTACTTTGAATTGACTACCAAATTGGTGTCAATGGAGGCCATAATTCTAACCCCAGGAGTCACACAGTATGATTAAACTAATGCAGTCAGCCTTCAATGTTGAACTACCTGGAGAGATGGAATTTATGCAAATGATAGAACTCTCATTGACTCGTGCCAACTTCAAACTGCTGCCCTTAGTAACTGCTGCATTCTGAGTGCTCAGATTCTTTACTCTGCCTGCTAGTTAAGACGCCTCAGAGAGCTCTCCTCAACTTTCTTCAAATGTCGTATTTTATCGATAAGTACAGTTTTTTCTTTATATCTACTGCTGACACTATAGTGTTTGTTTAGTATAGTGTTTGGGTTATTTTACTTGTTTTATCAATTCCTCATCGGTTCCATGGAACTGAGGGGAACCAGTGTTTCAGGATTTTTTTACCACAGAATCTTGTTTACTTTATTATGTAGCCCCCCTGTGGGGGCTTACCTTAATTGTTCTTCATATCTCCTGTTGCCTTCTGGTGCCTCAGGTGTCCCTGAATTTTCTCCGTTTGGCACCACCACAGCCTGGTTCTGAGTTTGCCCCTAAGGGCACCTAAAAAATCTCCATCCAGCTCCTGCTTTCTCTAGGACTTCAATAGGGGCCAGAGGAGCTGAAGTGTAGGCCACCATGTCTTGATCTGATCTCCAGAGCAGTCAGCAGCTGCACATGTGCTACAAGGGCCCCTTTCTTCCAACCAAAATTGCAGTCAATTGCATGGCTTTGTGGCAGTCCTGGTCCCCGTTTGGCATAGGTTGGGGAGTGGTTTCCTGGGTTAGGGCTGGAGAAAAGCCGCCAGATATTTTAAATGAAAAGTGCCTTGCATACTGTGTGTGTCTAGGCCTGGCTCTATGAATATTATTGAGCACACATTAATATTCATGAGCAAGCCTTTCTGCTGGAAGGGGACTGCATATTTTGACAGCAGCGATGGCTGCAGGAATGAGCACAGATGTTAAATGTGGGCAGAACTGCATAGGGCAATAGAGGTGCTATTGAACTGTGGGGCTATGTAAATAATAAAAAAAATGTTTCTGGCTGCACCAGAAGTTTGAATTTCGGACTGCTATGGACTGTATGGGGACTGTAAATGGTCGCAGCCGTGTTTTGTAGCCAACAACCAATCAAAAGCCAGGATTCAGTGCCAGGACTCTTGTGACTTTACTAGAGACTTATGGGACTATTCCAAGGACTTGTGGGGGAAAAGCAGGGACCTAATTTAGGTGCCGAAGCAGGAAGCCTGTCACGCGTCAAGGAGGCCAAAATGAATATTCATTTTTGGGACGGACAACTGGATTCAGCCAATCAGGAGCCTCAGAGAGCTCCCATAACCCAGGGACTTTGCAGGCTAAGTTCAGTTCATTGTGAGCCCTTTTACAGGGAAGGGTCTCTGGCACTGTGCTAAAGAAAATGGGCATAGTGTGTTTACTGGAAGACCCTCTGCAGGGGAGGGTGCTCAGCCTCCTGAGAGAAAGTTGCTGCAAGAAATTGGAGTTGCTAGCCTGGGGGTTGTCAAAGATTGTCCCCAAGAGCTAGCATCTACCTTTCCACATTTTGGGGAAAATGTTGGGAGAAACCTCAGTCTACTGTCACCTGTGAGAAAGCTGCATGAACGTTCTGTCTCAGCAGTGAGAGTGCTGATGAAGCTGTAACTTCAGGAAACGAAAAGCTTTCTGAATCATTCTGAGTGCGTAAACCTCTGCTTATAAGTACAAGTACTTGGAGACCTGCTTGGGACTGAAAAGCCCAGAATGCCAAGAGGTGTTTAAGTTCTGTTTGCACCCTGCGTTTGCTCAGCACTTAGTAAAGGGTGAACATTGTTGTGGTAAGTGACCATTGAAGGGTCCTGTGTTCAAGAGTGTTTGATGTGACTGTTTACTAGTGCCTAGAGGAATGATGGGTAAGTATCCTGAGGGTGGAGATTTTCCTGACATTGCCTGTGAGGACAGTAGATGTCCAATTGGAACTGCAAATGCCAGCATGGCCAAGATGGACTTTGATATTGCGTCTTGTGCTTTGAGAAGCATCTGAAAAAGTGAATTAAATACAAGTAAAGTGCTATCCTGGTTAGGAGTCATGACTTGGGTTCCTATTCTGCTTTGGGGAGAGCAAGAGATTTTGTCTGAAAGAGACTGTGTGAGCTCTGGGTCCTCTCCTCCCTGGCCCTAGTAGAAAGCACCCATGTCAAAATACTATCTTGAAAGCTGAAGGACCATGTCTGCCACGCTGGCTGATGGTTGAAGGAATTGTGACCACTTAAAGCAAACAGAATGTGCTGAATGTAAAATGTGCTGAATGCAAGACACTGTTTTCTAGATCAGTCTGGGAGTCAGCCTGCTGTGTGCCAGCCATGCACTGCCATATGTGCTTCCCCCGAGGGGCATAGCCTAGACATGGGGGTCTGAAGTGTGCTAGCCCTGCTCCCACTTCTGGCCAGATCTGTTCCTAATGTGACTGTAAGCCTAAAGAGAAGGGGTGACCATCTGAAGCTGACAGAGTTCCTGTCTGCAAGCTTCAAGAGCCTGGTGTAAACGGGGTCAGCCGAAGCTCCCGTCTGCACCTCAGCTACAGCTTCTCTACACCAAGGATGACTTCAAAACCGTGAGTAGGCAGAGCCATCCGCTGCCACCTTGTGAAAACTGTAAAGCATTAACCCAAGATCTGCTATATACCACGTCAGGTGAGAGTGATAAAGCTTAAAGTTTGCTTTTCAAGATCAGCCAGGATTGTTAAAATAATCTAAAGAAGGGATGCTAATCTGCTTTTCTTTTAAGGGCCCCAACTAGCTGCAGTGCCAGCCAAATCCGTTGCAACTTTATCAGGCCCGCACCTAAAAACTTAGTACTTGGTACACAGGTTTAGAGTATAGAATTGTGGGGTTCTACAAAGGTCTGGGACTGGAACCAGTGTGGGAAATGTGTCAATTAATTATATGTGCAGCTACATAGTATTTAAGACCTAAATCCATCAGATGGTTGGTGAGTGGCCACAGTGACTAATGTTTAACTTTGAAATGCAAAAAGATTATTTGATTGCAATACTAGGAATGCCAATCTAATTTACCTGATGCCAATTTAAATGCCAATCAATGTAAATATCTAACCTCAGCTTCCAATTCACCCATCATACCTATCAAACATTGTGAATAAATTATCGTTTGCTTGTTTTTATAAATCTTGTGTCATGAGCATATTATCAGTGACAGCCTTTAATTCCAAAATGCTGCAATGTGGGATTTTAGTTATTAGGTCATGTGTGGGGTGAATATATGGTATTGTGGGTGGGTGGGTAGAACATCCTATGGAGTTGTGTCAGGATTTATCTAACCCACATAAGTGTATACTCTAGGGGAGGCACTGCGCAATGTTGTTGTTTTTTGGGAAAAAAACAGTTATCATATCAGTAATGGGAAACCAGGCCCCTCAACCTTATTCTGCCGGCAAGATTGGGGTAAGTAGCCCTTCGATTTCTGGTGCCAGGGTTACAATTATTTCTTGTTGGTTCCTCACAGGATCCATATAGCACTTAAGTTTTGTTTTATTTTTATTTAGTTTGCGGTTCCCTTTCCTGTCAGGGAACCAGTAGGTGCTCAGTTCCTTTTTATCAGCTTAGGAATCCGAATGCCTTCATGACTGTCCAGCGGTTTCATTTTGTCAATGCCAAAGATTCCTGTAGTTAAACATAAGTAAAAGACAGGACCCAATGGTTTTAAGTACTGTATAAGTTGTGGACAGGTTATAGCCAAGGCAGACAGGCACGACCTGTGTGTTTGTTTTTTTTTGCCTAGGGACTTACCATATATTTTCAAATTGTGCTATCTGTAAAACATTTTGCCCTGAAACATTAAAGAAAAGAGCCCAGAAATTGGAAGAAATCGCTACAACTTCTGCTCTTTCTGAGTATATCTTGTCCACCTCCTTTTCAAAAAAGGACAAAGATGAGCCTAAGGACCCAGTGGATCTTAAATCCACAGAGAAAACTGATACTGGTAAATCTAAAAGGCTCATGGAGCCAGCTAGGGAACCAGTTCCAACTAAGAAAAAACATAAAGAAAAACATGTTGCTGCACCTCCGGATGAGAAGGCTAAGGATATCTCAGCAGACAAGACTACTATGCCCTCTGCTGAGGCCATTGCTCAAGCACCACAAGTGCTGCAGGCTCTAGAGGCAGTGGTTCCTGTCCATGCACAGATTCTACCGGTTCCTGTCCCGTTCTGGGTGCAGAAACCGCATATATGTATGATAACCCTGAAGAGGAGGAGGAGGAGGAAAAAGAGGAGCAACTCATTGAACCTGAGGTATCCCCAGAAAAGGACTTTGGTTCCCCACCCAGGGGTCCGGAAGACTATACCTCACACTATTTATTTGTAAAGCAAATGGTAGAGACTTTGAATCTTCCAATCCAGGAGACTGAGGAAGATGGAGAGGAAGCTGAATTTTTTGAATTGATGGGGCTAGCATCAACAAACATCTGATCATGCTCCCCATGCACAAATCCTTGAGAAAAACAGTGTTATGCATTCTGACCCCCCCACATATAAAGGTTGAGAAAAAATATCAGCTAGACAGAGCTACTGCTGGATCTATCTAGTTGATATAGTTCAGTGGTTTAAGGCTCTGAGCTGCAAATCTGAGACGCTGGTTTGAACCATAGCCCCCACTTACATACTGTGTGACCCTGAGCAAGTCACTTAACTTCCTTGTGCTCCCAGGTTGCACCTGTAAACAAGCTTCAGCTTAGTGTGTCTCTCTGGTTTAAAAAAATGTTGCATTTTATTTCCACCCAGACCAAGAGGGAGTGGTTCAGGCAGCTGCTTGTGGCAAAGCTAGGATACCGCTGGCTTCATTCACTGGATAAAGATTCCAGGAAATTGGATGGGATGGGGAAAGGGGTATCTGGCTGCCTACTTGGGGAGACAGGCCAACCACATGGCCTATGCAGCACATTACTAAAAGTTGCTTAATGGAACACTGTTCCAGCTTTGTATGATGAATTACTTGGTGAAGTAAGAGTGGACCTGGCAGAAACTGCTACGGTGGCACTGGATGCCATCAAATATCAATTCCACATGGCTGTAGATGCTAATGGCACTGCAGCCAGGCTTATGGCCCTCTCCATCTCCATGAGACAGTTTGAATGACTCGGCCACAAATTTCACCCAGGACACACAGACTAAGGCAATGGATTTCCCTTGTGAGAGTGACTCCCTTTTTGGGAACAAAACTGAAGCCTACATGAAAAAGGATAAGAATACAAGGCAACCTATAGAAGCAATTCTGCTAAGGAAAGACCTTCTACCTCTGACAGGTCCCAGTATGGGGAGACAGGGGTAGGGGATCCTACTCCAGGCCCTTTTTTCAAATACAAGCAATGCCAGACTACCAGCAGTCTAGAAGGTACTTTAGAGGTCAAGGTAGGAGGACCATGAGAAGGTTAGCTCAGGTACGTCAAGTGCAGTCCCAGCCAAAACAGAATCCCTGACAGGCTGGTACAGGTCACCTCCCCTTGCCAGTAGGTGGCAGATTGGCTCACTACCTCCAAGCTTGGTATACCATCACCACAGACAAGTGGGTCCTGGAGGTACTGAGCCAAGGACTGTTTCTAAGCTTCAAGTCACTACCCAAGCTTAGAGTCAGACTTTGCCCCAGTTACTTCTGCAGATGAGATACTCTTAGAAGCAGAGGTGGCAAGCCTACAATATTGGCAATCAGAGCAGTGGAACCCATCCACTTGCTTCAGAGGGGAAAGGGCTTCTACTCAAGATATTTCCTGACTCAAGAAAAATTGGGACTGGCAACCCATTCTGGATCTGCGACTCTTTAGCAAATGCATATTGAAACCATAGTACAAGATGGTGACTCTGGCCATGATCATCCCTACACTTCAAAAAGGGGATTGATTAGCATCCTTAGACTTAAAAGATGCATACTTTCACATTCCTGTCAGACCACACCACAGAAAGTACCTGAGGTTTAGGCTACCCTCAGGTGCGTACCAGTTTGCAGCAGTGCCGTTTGTATTAACCTCAGCCCCCAGGGCATTCACAGAGCACCTTGCAGTGGTGGTGGGACACTTAAGAAGACAGGGAGTTACAGTGTTCCCATACCTGGATGACTGGCTCGTCATAGGTCAGTCCCTGCAGCATGCCAGAGAAGCTCTGGCCACACTGGAATCTCTGCTATTTCTCATAAATATAGAGGAGTCTCAGCAAGAACCAGTTCAGATTCTGGACTTCATTGAAGCAGAGCTGGACACCAGCCTGGGCAGACACGTCTCCCTCAGGACAAGGTGAACAGCATCTTGCAGGTAGCAGGATCATTCCAGCTAGACAGGCCCAGGCCTGCAAGAGAGTTTTATGCCTGCTGGGCCACATGGCAGCCAACACAGCAGTTGTTCCAGGATCTAAGTTTCAGATGAGGAACATTCAGTTCCAATTACTGCAAGAGCTCACAAGTCCCAGAAAAAGGACGCACTAGCCAAACTGGTGCCAGTCACAGACACCCTCCTGCAGTCCCTGCAGTGGTGGCTGGACAGAGACAACCTCAGGGAAGGAATTCTCTTTCTAAAGGAGCATCCCTCAGTGGTACTCACAACTAATGCTTCCCTGCTAGGGTGGGGGGTATATATGCTGGACTTAATAGCCAGTGCAACATGGTCTTCCACAGGAATCAGTTCTGTACATAAATCTGTTAGAACTCAGGTCATTATACCTGGCTTTACAAGCCTGACTCCTCACTTAAGAAACACGGTGGTGCAGGTCAGAACAGACAGCACAACCACTATATACTACATCAACAAACAAGGAGGAACCAGATCCACCCCACTGTGCACAGAGGCAATGAAACTGTAGAGTCTGGCCTATTCCCTACAGGTGTCCCTATCTGCTGTCCACCTTCCAGGGAAGTACAGCATCCTGGCAAATTCCCTCCGCAGGATCAGCCAGGATCATAACGAACGGGCATTGACTCCACAAGTGCTACTGACACTTTAAAGAAGGTCCCTTCGCGTCCACAGAAAATCATCAGCTGCCACAGTTCTGTTGCAGGCCTCCCAACAATGGCACCGTCCCTATGGATGCACTGGCACTGGGTTGGTCAGGAAGATTCCTGTATAGAACCACAGAAACATAGAATTTGATGGCAGATAAGGACTGCCTAGCCCACCTAGTCTGCCCATTTCCCTACCTACTATATAAGATCCCACTGATATGCAGCCTACCTCCTTCGTCCTGCCCCTAGTGTTGCCTTCTGCCTGTCCCATGCATTCCTGAATTTGCCTACCACTGTTGCTCCCACAATCTCCTCAGGGAGACTGTTACATGCATCCACCACCCTTTCTGTTAAAAAATACTTCCTCATGTTGCCTCTGAGTCTTCCCCCTCCAGCTTCATATTGTGACCCCTTGTTCTTGCACATCTTTTCTGAAAGATACTACCTGCTTAAACTTTTTTGATCCCCTTGAGGTATTTGAATATCTCTATCATATCCCCCTTCTCCCTCATTTCTTCCAGTGTATATATATTGAGTTCCCTTAATCTCTCCTTGTATGGTTTCTCGTGTAGAACCTGCATCATTTTAGTTGCCCTCTGGACTGCCTCCATCCTGTCAATGTCCTTTCAAAGATGATGTCTCCAGAACTGCACACAGTACTCCAGATGAGGCCTCACCAACTGTCTGTATTGCAGCATCACCACCTCCTGTTTTCTACTGGCGATACCTTTCCCAATGCACCCCAGCATCCCCCCGGCTTTCCTCACTTCCTTCTCACACTGTTTAGATACTTTTTGATCATATGTTATGACTACCCTCCGGTCTCTTTTCAGTTTGGTTGTTGTTAGTACCTCCCCACATTATATATTCCTCCCCTGGGTTTTTGTTCCCTAAGTGTGTGATTTCTTGGCTTTGAATCCAAGCTGCCACACTCTTGACTGGTTCCATGTCATAACAGCGAAAATCAAACAGCGCTTGTTATGTCAGCGAGTGCACCTCGGCCAAAACTCATATGGCTGCAATGCACTACACAGAAAACACAATGAGTGATGGTCCCAAGACACTCATCGGGACCAATATATGGTGTAGTTTTATGCGGGGGGAGGGGCGATACGCTCCCGCACCACCCGAATTAATAATAATCAACTTTGAGGGGTCCTGACACTGGGGTAAGGAGACAACTCGGGGGGGGCTAATTGGGGGTGGGGCTCAAATCATCAGAACAAGGGACAGGGGACTGTGGAGCACACATACAGGGATCAGGGAATGGCAGCCCCACCCCCCAAAAAACTAAGTGTCAACCACAAAATCAAAATAACATATTCACCCCTCGTCAGTCCAGAACCCAGTACTTCCTGCACTGCAGCCATACACCACCTCTACCACACAAGATGGCCAGCAGCTGGATGCCTGCCAAACTACCTCTCATATCCTCTATTACACAGCCTCTTCCTACCATTGCTTTATTTCTCTGTCGCCATTATTGTTCCCCTGTACTTGCTCTTTGCACATTCGGCATCCTTCCATACTCGCTGTATACACAGGTGATCCGATTGAGTTCACTCATATTGAGTTACTCAATTTGAATCACCCATATCATTGGATACCCTCTTGACTACTCCTTCAACTTGGCTAAATCTCTCCTCAACTTCTGCCCCCCCACCCGAGTGTCGACTCTATTGCAGATCTTGGTGTCATCTGCTAAGAGAATGCAGTATCTTTCCTTCGAGTCCCTCCTAACAATGTCACCAATAAAACATTAATGAGGACTGGCCCCAATACTGAACCTCGTGGCACCCTGCTGGCTATACCCCGTTCTTCAGATTGAACTCTGTTTACCACCACCCTCTGCGTCCTGTTGCTAAGCCAATTTCTGACCCAGTTTATCACCTTGTGACCCAATTCCAGGCTGCCCAGCTTGTTTTCTAAGCTCTTGTTGAGGACTGTGTCAAGTGCCTTGATAAACTCTAGGCAGGCCATGTCCACCACCCCTCTATGATCTACTACCTTGTCAACTAGTCAAAAAAATGTGTGCCTTCCCTCCTTTCCCCATGTTGCTCAGGACCTTGGTAAAGATCAGGTCACAACCAGCAATAATGATACTGGTGGCACCAGATTGGGTGAGACAGCCATGGTGGTACTCACTCATGTTAACTCTGTCTGTCTCTCCCCCAACTCACCTGCCCCAGAGGCACAACCTCCTGACATCTTCCCAGGGCAGGATCCTGTATCCCAATCTCAGATCTCCACAACTGAAGGCCTGGCTCTTGAGGACCTAGAGTTTACTAGTCTAAGCTTCGGAGAAGAGGTTCTGACAGTACTCAGGGGATCCAGGAAACTATCCACCAAGAAAACCTACTCCTCGAAGTGGAAAAGGTTCTCTATTAGGTGCTCAGGAAAAGACATTGTTCCCTCTATGGCTGGTCTTCTTGTCCTGCTGGACTATTTGACCAACCTACACACACACACTGGGCCTTAGACCTTCAAAACTGAGGGCATGCCTGGCTTCAGTCTCGGCATATGTGTCAGCTGGTAAAGACAGGTTCATGGCCTCTCATCCTGTCTTTCGTAAATTCTTCAAAGGTCTCATCCACCTTCATCCTTCCCTTAGGGAGCCAGTCTCAGCCTGGAATCTGAACATTTGTATCGCCAAGCTCATGGAGTCATCCTTTGAGCCCATGGCAACTGCAGACTTGAAGTATGTCACATGGAAAACTGTCTTTCTAGTGGCCATCACTTCAGCCTGGAGACTAAGTGAACTGCAAGCCCTGTGCACAGATCTGGACTACGTTTCATTCCACAGCGACAAGGTAGTACTCAAGACCAATAGGAAATTTCTCCCTAAAGCGATCTCAGACTTCCATTTGAATCAAACAATCACTTTGAGTATTTTCTTCACCGACAATTCCAGTTCATCTGAACGGAAAGTGCTGCAGCACCCTTGCCCATGCTGAATACATGGAAGCTGCTTTGGCAGAATTGTTTGCTTTGTATACTTTTCTGTCTGCTCCTGCCTGGGGGGGGGGAGAAATTCAGTTTGGATACAAATACTGGCAGGTAGCCCACACTACCGGTCTCTGAGGTGACTCACTCCAATGGCTACACCCCTTCCCTCTCTGTCTAGGGGTTGTGGATGTTGCAGTCTCTGAGAAGGGAGAAGGGAACCAAGAAGCTGACTAGGCAGTAAAAATAACTCTGAGCAGGGCAATAAATTCACAGTAACTTTAATTTGTAGATTGGGATTCATTCTGTGACGGCTGGAGTTCCATCGGAGTGCAGGTAGATGTTATCTTGTCCTCCCTACACAACTGGTGGCACAGGCCTCTGCTTGAATGTCTAGAGAAACTCACTTAGGAACACACTGCAAACAGTACTTTGTCAGGACCTTAATGATTTAGTCCAGACAGGAAATCGGATGCAGCAGGCCCCTTTTATTTTAAAAGTCAAAAAGGCTCAAGCCCCACGTGCAGCTCCATGGAATAGATAAGGATTAGTTAGAGTTCATTTCCTTCACAAAGAACATTACGGCTTAGCGGCTGTGGCACAACCTTTTGGGGGACCTGGGTCCTGAACCTGGATCCTTGCACCCAGAGCATATCCCTTGGTGAGCCAAATGAGCTCCAATTCTTATTTAGCACTCAGAACAGGCAGGCTCTTGGTCAAATTACCCCGGCAGTGGGAGCAGGGCACTTTTTACCTCAGATTCTGTTCTTGTTTCCCTGGGGCTCTGAAGAAACAAAAACTGGGCACAGTCCCACCTCCGGTAGCTGCTTGTCGCTGCTGATACACGGCAGGGTTTGCACAAGGCAGCAGGCACTATTTCATTTCTGGGTGCAGCACTCTACATTTAATTCTTCCCACTGCAGCGCTCTTAATCTCGAATAGACCTAAGCAGAAATGGGTCTGTCCAGCCGGCAGACCCTCCAGGCTCCTCACTGCCACCAGGGCACTCCGGCCCCTCTATGGCAGCCACTCCCTTAACTTTTCTCTGAGCTGGAGCCAAATAGGGCTCCTCAACATGCTTCCCTCCATTCCCTCCATTCTGCTGCAAGCGGACACATCTGCTACCCCCTCTGGTGGGCTGTGGGTTGTGGCTGCTGATGTGGGACTGGGGGGCAATCTCCCCACCCTGGCTCTGGGCCTTCATGGCCCTGACTGGTGGCCTGCCCCTCAGGGCCTGTGAGCAGGCCTCAACCCACTCCTTTCACTTCAGCTCCCTCTCGGCAACTGCCCCTAATGGTTCCCTCTTGCGCTAGTTGGTGCTTCCTCAGAACCCTTGCTCTGACAAGATGCAATGCATACATGAATGCTGATGCCAACAGGGCATCCCTAGTAACCCTCCAATTCAGCACTGGGGTTACACTGCATAGCCTGGATGTCGAGAGGGCATTAAGCCACTACATTGACAGAGCCAAGGCCCATAGGCTAGAGCATAGCCACCTGTTCCTCACCTTTGAGGAAATGGATAAGGGTAAACCTGCATCAACGTGAACCACTGCATGCTGTATAGTGACCTGCATACAGTTCTGTTACAGTTAAGTTGGTAAAAAAGCCCCCCAAAACCTCACAGCACACTCTAGTAGGGGCACAGCTGCATCAGTGGCAGCTGTAAGGGATATCCCTCCTTTGGAAATCTGCAAAGTAGCTACATGGAAAGCAATACACACTTTCACCGAGCATTATAGCCTGGATATACAGTCCAGAAGTGATGCTAGATTTAGTACAGCAGTGCTGTAGAACCTGTTTTGAAAAATAGGTTCTCGGCCCAACCTCCAAAGGTACTGCTTGGTAGTCTGCAATAGTTTAATCATACTGTGTGATTCCTGGGGTTAGAAGAAAAAATGAGTCTCCTTAGTAATCTTATTTCTTCCAGGGGATCACACAGTATGACTGAAGTTCCCATCTTGCTTCCCCTACCTGAACCTAAAAAAGAGGGACAGACTTTGGTTCTGCATCTCTGCTTTGACTTGTCATATGGTCATGACTAAAAATGTAAGTTCTTTAACTAGTTGGTTCACATTGTTGTCCCTGCTTGGGATTTGTTGTTTTTTTCTGGGGATTTGATTAAGAGGGCTCAATCAAGATAATTAGTTGGAGGGTCTTTACCCAGTTAGGCTGTGTAATGAATCTGAGCACTCAAAGTGCAGCAGTTACTATGGGCAGCATTTTGAAACTAGCATGAGCCAATGAGAGTTCCATCATTTGCGTAACTTCCATCTCTCTGGGCAGTTCAACACTGAAGGCTGACTGCATTCATTTAATCATACTGTGTGATCCCCTTGAAGAAACAAGATTACTAAGGTGAGTCATTTTTTTTCCTCGCAGACTTTGACTCCTCACTTATTAATTTTAAAGAACATCAGACATATTTTTAAATATGGATTTATGCTTTTTTTCTCAGATCATACAGTCTAAACACCACCCTAAGGACTTCAGCTCAGATCTAATAGAATCTAAAATATTTGCTCACACATTTGTTTCAGTATATTCAACACAACTCAATATCTTATTAAATTCATAAGTATCTAACATTAGGCTTATTTAAATGAGCGTTATTTTTTTAAAAATGTGATGTGTTTTAAAGTTGTTGCTAAAACAACATAGGGAAAGCTTAGTATGTGACAGTGGGTCTTAGCTTTGTATTATTGTTTCTATATCCAGGCTGCCCAAGAAGAAAGGAAAGCTTATATGGCCTTGCAACTGTTAAATGCAGAAGACACTACTCCGCAAGAAGAAGATGAGACCAGCTGTCAAGGAGAAAGGTACATTGTAAATAATACTACTACATATGTTTAGTAAAACCATAATGTACTGTATATTACATAGAAACATAAAATCTGTTGATATAAAAGGACTGCTTTTCCCATCCATTCTGCTTAAGTGTTCCTTGCATACTCTTCCACTGCAGACCTTATCTGGTCTCTGGCAACCCTCCCCCCTCTTCCACTGTTCCAGTATACTCCTATTTTTTCCCATTCATGATTGAAGCCCACCACCATTCTAGCTTCCACCACTTCAGCTGGGAGTCTGTTCCAAGAGTCAACCACCTTTTTAATGGAGAAATATTTCCTCACATTCCTCCTAAACTCTCCCCCCAGCTTCATCACATGCCCCCGAGTCCTAGAGCTCATCCTCATTTGGACAAGGATCCCCTCCTGCACTTTGTTTGCCCTTTAAGGTATTTGTAGATCTCGATCATGTCACCTCTAATTGTTCTACAAGGCATACATGTTGAGATGCTGTAGCTCAGTCACTCCTCAAAAGACTTCCCTTGCAATGCCTGCAGCATTTTGGTTGCCCTCCTCTGGACCTTGTCCACCTTGCCTATGTGCTTTTAAAGAGACAATACAGTGTAGTGGTTAAGGGCACGGGGCTGAAAACCTGGAGACCTGGGTTTGAATCTCGCAGCTCTCACCTGCACACTGTGTGACCCTGAGCAAGTAACTTAACATCCTTGTGCTCGCAAGTCGCACCTGGGACAAGCTTTGGCTTAGTGCGCCTTTCCTGGTTAAATAATGCCCCCCCTTCAGAGGTGCAGTCTCCAGAACTGGACATTGTACTCTATGTGAGGGCATACCAGAGAGTGATATAGTGGCAACACCAGTTCCCCCCTCCTGTTGTTGATGCCCCTACCCAGCATCCCACAAATCCTGTCTACAGCCTTCTCACACTGTGCTGCACCCTTGAGATCCTCTGAGATAATGACCTCAAGGTTTGTTTTCTGTCTAGTGACTGCCAATAACTTCACCCCATCCTAACTCAGTACCCGGGTTCCTATGCCCTAGGAGTATGATTTTGCACTTTCTGGCATTAAACCCTAATTGATGCTGTGTATTTGACAACTCCTCAAGTTTACCTAGGTTCTAGTGCATTTTCTCCACCCCCAGTGAGTGTCCATCCTGTTGCAGATTTTGGTACTGTCTGCAAAAAGACTTTCTTTCCCCTCCAGTTCTTTTGTAGTGTCCTTTATGAAGACATTGAAGATGACTGGTCCCATTTCTGACCCCTGTTGTACCCCCTAGTCACTCTTCCATCTTTAGACTGGGTACCTTTAACCACCCTCTGTTTGCTATCCATTCACCAGTTCCAAACCCAATTTACCAGTCTGAACCCCCTTCCTAAGCTGGTGAACATCATAATCAGCCTTCTTTGCTGCACAGTGTCAAAGCCATTGCTAAAGTACAGATATTTTCACTGCCATACCCTAGCCTTCTTTCCTAGTTACTTAATCAAACAAATCTCTCAGATTCATTTGGCATGATCTTCTGCCCATGAATTCATGCTGTTTGTAGTCCTGCTGCCCACTGAATTATAGATGCTCAAACAGTTTCTCTTTCAGTAAAGTTTTCATTTGTTTCCCCACCACTGAAATTAGGCCCCCTGATCTGTCATTACTAGCTTCCTCTCTGCTGCCACGCTTATGTAGCAGGACCATGTCAGCCCTTCTCCAGTCCTCCAGAAGCACTCCTGTTTCCAGTGATCTGTTCAAAGTTCAAAACTTTTATTGAGCAGCTAAAAGCCATCACAGTTCACACAAGGTTAAAGAAAAAATCACATTTGTACATGATTTCCACTAAATAAAGTGCAAGACAGATAGATAAACATTTAAATGTCAGGATTCTATTACTATATATAGACAGTGTAAAATAATAACCAAAGTCACAAAAAAGTTGTGATTATACATCTTATAAATGAGTTGTTTTCAAGAAGCATATTAACCTTTCTAAACTCTGTCCATCTTCAGTGTTAGAGAGATCATTTATCATGCTGTCAGGAGGGAGGGGAGACCAGCCATGATGTCACCGAGCCACGTTGTCCATTGTGGGTCATAAAGTGGTCATATTAATAGTACGTGCCCGAGGTCGTCTTCTAATAACACCTCACATCTACAATATGGGGTGGTGACTTCTTGCCTCTTCTGCCTAAAGTAGATTTGATTTGCACTATAAATTTCCATCCTAAATTTAGTTAGTGTTCTCCTTGCTCTAGGATTGGAAATAGAAACATACACATTGTCAGCAGATGAGGACCTCTTGACCCACCTAGTCTGCCCATTTCCCTATGTATTGGATAAGCTGCATATCCTAGTTAATCAACAGCCTATTTCTTCCTACCCCCCACTAGAATTGCCTTATGACTGTCCCATGCATTCTTCAATTCCCTCACAGTTTTAGACCCCACAACCTCATCAGGAAGGTCATTCCATGCGTCCACCACCCTCTCTGGAAAAAATACTTCTTCACATTGCCCCCGAGTCACCCCCCCCCATCTACAGATTGTGCTCCCTTGTTCTTGCACATCTCTTTTTCTGAAAGATGCTACCCTTTTGGACTTTGTTGATTCCCTTAAGGTACTTGAAAGTTTCTATCATGTTCCCCGCTGCTCAGGGGAGGGAGCTGGATGTCATTGTCCACCTAGGGACAAATGAACTGGCTCAGAAAGGGTTCAGAGCAGTGTAGGAAGAGTTTGTGGAGTTGGGGAGGGGCCTTAGACAAGTATCACGCACGGTAACCTTCTCGGAGGTGCTGCCTGTCTATGGCAAGGGTGAGGTTAGGGGTGCTCTACACCATGGGATTCAGTCAGTTGTTGAAAAACTGGTGCAAAGCTCAGGGAGTTGGTTTCATTGGGGATTGGTAGTACACCTGGAGTTAATGCAGGTCTATACTGGCGTGATGGTCTGCATCTGTCCAGGAGGGGAACCAGGATCTTAGGTGATATGTTTAAATGCTTCATTGGTAAGCATTTAAACTAGCCAAGGGGGAGGCACTGGAAAGGATAAGGGAAATCCTAGCCACCCTCCAAAAAATCAGGGTAGTAAGTAAGGTAAACACCAAGATAGATATATCGATAGGGAGAAGGGCTGGGGTAACTGGAGAAAATGACAAAGGCAATAAGGACAGGGATGGGGCAAAAGGGGGTAAGGACATCAAGAAATATAGTGTAATGAGTACCAATGCTCGTAGTCTGGGCAACAAGTTCCCTGAACTGGTGGGCTTGATGGAAGTGGAATGCCTGGATATCGTAGCAGTCACAAAAACATGGTACACAGAGAACCATGACTGGGATGTTAACATACCAGGGTACACAACCTACAGGAGAGACAGGGAGGGTAGAGGGGGGGAGGAGTAGCTCTCTGTAAGGGAAGGGATAAAAGCAAAAGAACAAAAGCGTAAACAGGGAGGAGAGAAGGCACTGTGGGTCACCTTAAAGACTGGAAATGGCACCACAAGCCACACAGGGGTTGTATACAGACCTCCATGTCAGGGGGAGGGAATGGATAAGGATATGATAGAAGGCATCCTTAGAATGGCAGAGAAAGGGAAGATACTGTTGATGGGGGACCTGAATATGCCAGATGTTAACTGGAGCACCTTTGCTGCGGCCACATCCAAGAGCAGGGCAATTCTTGATGTCCTACAGGTGGCATGCCTCAGACAGCTAGTTTTGGAACCCACTCATGAGGGACCAATCTTAGACCTTGCACTCTCTAATGGGGACAGTGAGAGGATCTCAGATCTAGAAGTGGGTAGCCATCTGGGAACAACTGACCACCAGACAGTGTGGTTCATGATAAACTCAGCTATAGAGTCAAGCCATACAAAAGTGAGAGTACTGGACTTCAGGAGGGCTGACTTTGGCAAGATGGGAGAGTTCCTTAGAAAAGCAATAGCAAACAGGCAAGAAGGAGGGGTGGAGCAACAATGGGAAAACATCAAAACTGCCATCACAGAGGCAACAAGCCTTTGTGTGAAGCAAATAAACAACTCAAAACGAAAGAAAAAGCCAGTATGGTTCTGAAAAGAGGTGTCAGGGAAGGTTAGGGAGAAAAAAAATAGCATTTAGAAAGTATAAGGAAACACAGAAGGAGCAGGACAGAGAACTGTACCAGCTAAGGCAGAAGGAAGCAGGGAGAGAAGTCAGAATAGCAAAGGCCCAAACTGAGGAAAAGATAGCCAACTCGGTTAAGAAGGCGGATAAAACATTTTATAGGTACATCAAGGAGCGAAGAAAGACAAAGGGAGGGATGGTAAGACTGAATAAAATGGACGTTGGGTGGGCCGAGAGGGACAGTGAAAAAGCAGGGATACTGAACGAATACTTCTGCTCAGAATTCACAAAAGAAGAGGACGGGGAGGTGCCTAATCCAATTAACAGAAGCACTCTGGATAGGGTGGTCAATCCCAGTCCTTTCACAGAAGAAAGGGTTCTGAAAGAACTCCTAAAACTAAAGGTGGACAAAGCAATGGGGCCTGATGGAATTCACTCTACAATTCTAAAAGAATTAAGGGCAGAACTAGTGACACTACTAACTGCCCTTTTTAACAGATCACGGGAGGATATGGTACCGGAGGACTGAAGGAAGACAGATGTGATTCTCCTTCACAAAAGAGGTAGCAAGACAGAGGCAGGAAACTACAGACCTGTCAGTTTGAGCTCTGTGGGTAGGGAAAGTAATGGAATCACTTCTGATGGAAAGAATTGTTGACTACCTAGAGGCCAGAGGGGCCCAAGGCAGCATGGGTTCACAGTGGGAAGGTCATGTCAAATGAATCTAATTGATTTCTTTGACTGGGTGACCAAAGTAGTAGACCAAGGAGGGGCTGTGGACATGGCCTACCTCGACTTTGGTAAGGCATTTGACACAGTCCCTCACAAAATATTAATAATCAAATTAACCAGCCTGGGAGTGGGTCCCAGGGTGGTAGACTGGGTAAAACATTGGCTGGACAACAGGACACAGAAGGTAAGTGTAAATGGAGGCTATGCTGAAGAAAGAGGGGTTACTAGTAGGGTACTGCAGGATTCAGTACTGGGTCCAGTCCTTTTTAAAGTCTTATAAGTGACACTGCAGAGGTACTGGAAGGAAAAGTATGCCTCTTTGCAGAAGACACAAAGATCTGTAACAGGGTTGATACACAAGGAGGCATGGGAAGGATGAGAAGGGACTTGGCAAGGCTGGAGGAATGGTCAGAAGTATGGCGGCTTGATTCAATGCAAAGAAGTGCAAATTAATGCACTTGGGAAACTAAAACCCAGGGGAAGATTATACAATGGGGGGGGGGAGGTAGTAACAACAACAAAAATGAAAAGGGACCTGGGGGTAATCATATCAGATGACCAGTAAACTCAGTAAAGCAATATGAGAAGGCTGGGGGATACTGTAATGTATAGGGAGAGGCATCACCAGCAGAAAACAGAAAGTTGTTATCCCTCTGTACAGACAGTTGGTGAGATCCCATCTTGAGTACTGTGTTCAGTTCTGGAGACCACATCTCAGCAAGCACATAGACAGGATGGAGGCGGTCCAGAGGAGGGCAACTAAAATGGTACAGGGTCTGCAAGAGAAGTCATACAAGGAGAGACTAAAGGAGCTTAATATGTATATCCTTGAGGAAAGGAGGGAGGGGGGAACATGATAGAAACCTAGAAGTACCTCAGTGGAATCAACAAAGTCCAGGAGGGTAGCATCTTTTAGAAAAAGAGATGTGCAATAACAAGGGGACACAATTTGAAGATAGAGGGGGTATGGCTCAGGGGCAATGCGAGGAAGTATTTCTTCACAGAGAGGGTGGTGGACACATGGAACAGCATTCCTGAGGAGGTTGTGGGGTCTAAAACTGTGGGAGAATTCTAGAATGCATGAGACAGACTCTTGTGGGGGGGGTAGGAAGAAATAGACTGTTGGTTAACTAGGATCTGCAGCTTATCCTGTAGGTAGGGAAATGGGCAGACTAGGTGGGCCAAGTGGTCCTTATCTGCCATCAAAGTCTGGGTTTCTATGTTTCCTCCCTCTCCCTCCTTTCCTCAAGGCTATACATATTAATCTCCTTATTCTCTCTTTTCTTATGGCTTCTGGTGCAGACCCTGCGCCATTTTAGTTGCCCTCCTCTGGACTGCCTCCATCCTGTCTATGTCCTTGCAGAGATGGGGTCTCCAGAACTGGACACAGTACTGCAGATGGAGTCTCACTAACTGTCTGTCCAGAGGAATAACAACTTCCTGTTTTCTATTGGTGATGCCCCCCCAAAGGGCAAGGCAAGGCAAAATTTATTTAAAAGATGCCCAATCCCAGAGGCTCTGGGCACCATACAAATAAGTAAACACAAATTCAGAAACAGATCAATAAAAACATGGAAATAAATATAAACAAATAAACAATAACGCTTCATATAAACATTACCCATAGATAATAAACTAAACATCAGATTACCAATGGCTATAATCAAATCAGATCTATAAATTAATAACTTAATCCAAAAAGGCCTAAGCGAATAGAAATATACATCTCAATATCTCCCCAGCTCTCCTTACTGCCTTCTCACATTGCTTGCTAACGTTTGGTCATCTGATATGACTACCCCAAAGTCCCTTTCCGTTTTTGTTGTTGATAGTACCCCCCCAATTCAATACTCTTCCCCCGCGTTTTTGTTTCCTAGGTGCATTACATTGCAGTTCTTTGCATTGAATCTAAACTGCCATCCTTCTGATCACTCCTCTAACCTTGCCAAGTCCCTTCTCATCCTTTCCATCCCCCCACCCCGTGTAGCAACCTGTTGCATATCTTTGTGTCATCTGCAAAGAGGCATACCTTTCCTTGCAGTCTCTCTGCAATGTCACTTATAAAGACATTAAAAAGAACTGGACCCAGTACTGAACCCTACGGTACCCCACTATTAACCCCCTTTCTTCAGAGTGCACTCTGTTTACTATTACCCTCTGTATCCTGTTGTCCAACCAATTTTTTACCTAGGCTACCACCCTGAAACTCACTCCCAGGCTGACTTGTTTATTAATCTTTTGTGCGGGACTGTGTCAAATGCTTTGGTAGTCTAGGTAGGCCATGTCCACGCCCCCTCTCTGATCTACTACTTTGGTCACCCAGTCAAAGAAATCTTTTAAATTCATCTTACATGACCTCTCCGCTGTGAATCTGTGCTGCCTTGGGTCCTGTGCCTCCCTAGCCTCTAGGTACTCAACAGTTCTTTCCTTAATGAACAATTACATTTCACAAAATAGCACTTCAGTGTTTTCACTCATTAAGCCACCCACTCCTAGCTCCTCGTGTTTCCCATACCTGCAGCATCCTCTGAATTGTTCGACTCCTGGACCTCCTTTCCATACATTTCTGCTATTTTGACTCTAATGCACACTACCTACAGTGTGTCTGTCTGGGCTGAAAACACTCTGAGAGTACATCCGCTGAAGTGTTGCCAACCGCACAGAGTGACACCAACAACCAGCGGCTCACTATCAGGCTGTATTTCTGGATGTGAAGTTCCTCTCTCTGTTCCTAATGTCTCATACTTACCTGGGATTTCCATCACTTGTCATAACACCGCAGTATCCACCTCATCTGGTTTTGTGGAACCGGACTCTCTCTGCAGTCATGATTTGGATGGGAATTCTGCAGTAGCTCTACACTGACTCTGCGACTCTCCCTTGGAGGGAGACTGGGGCATGACCATTGGTACTCAGTGGTAGTGAAAATAATGGAATCACTTCTGAAGGAAAAAAATTGTTGAGTACCTAGAGGCCAGTGGGGCACAGGACCCAAGGCAGCATGGATTCAAGTGGGAAGGTCATGTCAGACAAATCTAATTGATTTCTTTGACTGGGTGACCAAAGCATTAGACCAGAGCCAGCCTAGGAGTGGGTCCTAGGGTGGTAGCCTGGGTAAAACACTAGTTGGAGAACAGGACACAGCGGGTAATAGTAAATGGAGTCCACAGTGAAGAAAGGAGGGTTACTAGTGGGGTACTGCAGGGTTCAGTGCTGGAGTTGGTCCTTTTTAATGTCTTTATAAGTGACATTGCAGAGGGACTGGAAGGGAAAGTATGTCTCTTTGCAGACGACACAAAGATCTGTAACAGGGTTGATACACAAGGTGGGGTGGAAAGGATGAAAAGAGACTTGGCAAGGTTGGAGGAATGGTCAAATGTATGGCAGCTCAGATTCAATGCAAAGAAGTGCAAAGTAATGCACTTGGGAAACAAAAATCCAGGGAAAGAGTACACAATGAGAGGTGATATACTGACAACAACAAAAATGGAAAGGGACCTGGGGGTAGTCATATCAGATGACCTAAAGGTGGGCCAGCAATGTGAGAAGGCAGTAAGGGGGACTGGGGGGATACTGGGATGCATAGGGAGAGGCATCACCAGTAGAAAACAGGAAGTTGTTGGCCCTCTGTACAGACAGTTGGTAAGACCACATCTGGAGTACTGTGTACAGTTTTGGAGACTCCATCTCTGCAAAGATATAGACAGGGTGGAGGCTGTCCAGAGGAGGGCAACCAAAATGGCGCAGGGTCTGCATCAGAAGACATATGAAGAAAGACTAAAGGAACTAAAGGAGGTGGGGGGGACATGATAGAAACTTTCAAATACCTCTAGGGAATCAACAAAGTTGAAGAGGGTAGCATCTTTCAGAAAAAGAGATGTGCAAAAACAAGTGGATACAATTTGAAGATAGAGGGGGGACGGCTCAGAGGTAATGTGAGGAAGTATTTCTTCACTGAGAGGGTTGTGGATACATGGAACAGCCTTCCTGAGGAGGTCATAGAGTCAAAAACAGTTGGGGAATTAAAGAATGCATGGGACAGACATAAGGCAATTCTAGTGGGGGGGTAGGAGGAAGTAGGCTATTTGTTAACTAGGATCTGCAGCTTATCCGTTAGGAAGGGAAATGGGCAGACTAGGTGGGACAAGCGGTCCTTTTCTGCCGTCAAATTCTATGTTTCTATTGCTTCAACTTTGTATCTTTCAAGTGAATTTCACTGGTTGACATCATCATCAGTAATAACACTCTTGTCTTTTCTCTCTCCGCCCATTTACTCTGTCTCTTACCAGCTGTATCTGACTTCCAGCAGGGGCAGACTTTGGATTTCTGGCATTACAATGAATATCTCTTCACTCATCTGATGTACATTGTGGTCCTTTCTATGGAATCTGACTCATCGCCTATTGCCCTGCATGGCAGACTCTAATTTACAACCATTATCTTTCCACCACTTGTTACCACAGAGGTCTTGTTCCATTCCATCTCTGATCCTCCAGGACAGACCATCACTGCTAACTTAAATAGTAATTATTTCACTTATATTTACTTGTCCTACCTATGTGGCAGTTCATATTCCATTGGATCATGATGCCCCATTCACTGGACCTTTGCTTTACTACGGCTTATGTCATCTGCTTACCTTGTTCTAGCCCATCCTACCATGCTAGGACACCTACACCATCAAGTGTCACTTTGCCTGACTCAGGGTAGGTTCATCAGACACTCTTGTGCATCTCTCAGCTGTTCCTGTCCCTTACAGTTGGTAGTCCCTGGCATCCTGGTATATGTCTATACCTTTGACCTACCTTGAGGTCTCATTTGATGCCCTCTCAGGTCCTCCTTTAAGACCCTTCATTGCTAACCTATGTATAGGTCTTCTTGCACACTCATACTGACCCAACAGTCTCCATCTGTAGCTCTGCCTCTGGAGTATTGAGTGAAGACCTGCTCCCCTGGCCACCAGGGATGGGAGTCCTTGTCTCCAACTTTGTTCTCTACTCATTCTGCTCCTCAAGTAGTCTCTGTCTGTAGCTCTGCCTGGGTGGCATTGAGTGAAGGCCAGCCTTTCCATCCCCCAGTGATGGGAGTCTGTTCCTTGTATTCATTTCCCCCTTCCCTCCATCATCTGACTGCTTCGGATCCCCTCAGTGCTGACCTTCTTCTGTATTCATTTTGGGGCCTTCAGGTAAACCACCGTCTAGTGTTCAACCATCCATCAGTTTTGTTCACTATAGCTATCCTCATTTCAGGCTTCCTATACTCAAATGCCACAACAAAAATCCTGGACATTGTTTAACCACCAATCTTCCTTCACCAGGACATCCATCCGAATTGGATCCTCCTTTATCTTCCTGAATTGACCTTCCTATTCACACTGTCAAAGATTCAGAGGATATGACTCATTGATCAGCAGAACTTCAGAGGATGTAACCAGAATGTGACTCATCAACCCGATCAGAAAAAACTCGGTCCAACTCATTTAGAATTATCTCCTCATAGGTTGCCCAGAGGATGGGCAGGTCAGTAGCCATGGGTTCTTAGAGGTTTCCCCAAAGGGTGTTTTTCCTCTCCTACATACTACTGGTCACACTCTCTGGAGTTGGAGGAGGTAATCCCAGACCATTAACAATCTTTTTGGTTCTTCTATTCCCTACACCAACCCAACATTCCTATCAAGGGTGAAATAGAGAAAGGCCAAATTCCAAGTCATAACCTTCAAGCTCATAAGTATACACAAGCACAATGCTGTGCAATACACATTGAATGGAAGGGCTAAAAGCCTGAGGTTCAATGGGGGGGAGTAGCTCCTCCCACATCCCCTACTTAAACTCAGCACTTCTGCTGCTCCATTTTGAGCATTTTGAAATCACCCACAATCCTCCCCAGCCTCCTTCTTCTCCTCTGGTACTCTTATCTTACCCTTGCTGCTGGGTCTTATATTTAATACACCTAAACGACATTCCTTTTGGGGGGATAGAGAAAGGCCAAATTCCAAGTCATAACCTTCGAGTTCATGACCTTCAAATTCATAACCTTCCAGTTCGTAAGTATACACAAACACAGCACTGTGCAATACACACTGAACTATGTATCCATACTGGGGAAAGAAAGAAGGAAACAGTACACTCCAGTTCTTGGTAAGGAGCACATTTGAAACCTTAAGGTTGGGATTTCTCCTAAACCTGTTAAAGTCTCAGCTAGAACCCAATCAGGCACTGGAGTTCATAGGTGCAAAACTGGACAGCCTGCAAGGCAGAACTTTTCTGCTACTAAACAGGGTATAAAATCTGAGTTCAGGTGCAAATACAACCCAGGCAGGCCAAAGACAGCCTATCAGGGGAAATCCTAATGCTCCTAGGCCACATGGCATCAGCAGCAGCTGCAGTGTCCTGGGCTCAACTTCAAATGAGAGAGGTACAATAGCATCTGAGGAAGTAGTGGTACCAAGGGACATACTCCTTGAATCACCCATTACCAGTCACAAGCAGAAAGACATGAAGAACCTTAGAAAAGGTATTTTCTTTCAATAGGTGTATCCAGCCCAGGTGTTTACAACAAATGCCTCCCACATAGGATGGGAAGGTCATTTGGGCAACAGACAAGTAGGTGGAAGCGTGGTACACACAGGCGTGCATGGGGCACATAAATCTGCTAGAACTTAGGACAGTACTCTCAACCCAGTCCGACTCCCGTTTGCAGGGCCAAATAGTTCAGTTAAACACAGACAATACAAGCGCTATGCATTATGTACATAAACAAACAGTGAGGCACCAGATCCTCAAAATTTTGCACAGAGGCAATGAGGATATGAAACTTGCCATACTCCTCAGATGCCAAAATATCTGCAGTTCACCTGCCTGGCAAAGGCAATGTCCTGGCAGATTCACCGAGCAGGATGAGCCAAGGCAGTCATGAATGATCACTGAATCAGCAAGTGCCGGCAAGTTTTCAAGCAGCAGTGTAGTAAATTCCCAGAGTGCCTGGGAGAAAGGGTATGTTATAGCAACCCCCCCCCCCCAGTTTTGAATAAATATCGAAATTATGATCTGGGCCTCTCAAACCTCATGGGCCCAGGTGTCACTGCACCCTGTGCACATTTGTAGCTATGCCTCTGTTTCAAGAGATGGGCATTCCAGAGATAGATATGGTCACCTCGAGGGAGAATAAAAAAACTCAAGTCCTATTGCAAACCTCCCTGCAGGGTCCATGGGTCCTCAGAGGTCCATTTACTGGGAGACTAAGTATCTATTTGCCTTCCCCCCCTTTCCTCTAACTCAGAGAGTATTGATGAAGCTGTGGAGGGAGATAGCAGCAATGATAACTGATAGTTTGAGACTTGGCCAGACAGGTCTGGGATTCTCTGCTGCTGTCCTGTCATGCAACAACCCCATCTCGCTGCCCCTGAGGCACACTCTCTGGACCCTGTCACAGAGCAGGGGGACCCATCTAGAGCTCAACACACTGTGCATGAAGTCTTAGGTCTTCATAACCTACATTGTTCAGGATTGAACCTCTCAGAGTATTAAATGTTCTAGTGGTGTCAAGAAAACCAGCTACAAGGAAAGCAAACTCCTTGAAACAGAGGAGGTTTTCATTCTGCTCTGCCTCTCAGGAAATCTCCTCTTATGGGCAGCTCCGCCTGTTGTACTGGGGTATTTGTTACACATACAGAGCAAATCTTTTTAAAAATGTTGCAGGGCTTGTGTCCAGCTGCCCTACCACACTCACCACATTTAGGTTCTGGCCGTGTGCTGAAGACTTTGCTGCAACTGCTCCCAATTTTCCAGTCTTGGGTGCAGTTGCAATGGTTTCCACGAGTTACAGCAACCTGTGACACATATGTGGTGCAAGCCCCACAACAAGGGTCCCCAGGATTGCTGCAAGGTAGAGCAGAAAAAATAGGTGTACCTTGTGGCAATTACCACATGGGATAGAAAATCCCATTAGATCACCATAAGCCCCACATGCCTATTGCTGGCACACTCGGGCATGTGATTATCTAATACATTTAAAAATTCTGCCCACCAGTAGCGGATCTAGGGGGTTTTAATGGGTGCAAGTGCACCCCCCATTGTAACTTACTTGCTTGTTGCTGTTGCATTTCACTTTGCTGGAAAAGTCTAATATATTGATTGTAAGAAATATACATTCAAAACTATAGATTATGTTTATATTTTCAGTCAAAAATATAATGAAAAGGATAGTATAAAAGATTTGAAAAAATATATAAAAAATTGCTTATCAAGTGTGCACACCACCACAGCACCCCCCATTGTAAAATCCTGGATCCTCTACTGCTGCCCATGGTCTTTTGGTCTCAGACCCTCTGCACTAGAAGTGCACCTGGCATTGTCATAGCTTACATGTCAGCAGGGAAAGAAAAATCAGTGGCTTCACAACCCAGTTTAAAAAATCTTTTTTAAAGGTCTATCCACCTGTTTCACCCTGTTAGGAAACCTGTTTCTCCGTGGGATTTGAAGGTATGTCTTGCTCATCTGGTGCAGTTTTCTGTCAAGATAATGGCTACAGCAGACATCCGATATGTCACCTGTAACTGTTTTTCCTCATTGCTCTGACATCTGGCAGTAGAGTTAGTAAGCTACATTCTGTTTTTGCAGATCTCTACATGACCTCACACAGGGCAAAGATATTTCTAAGAACAAATAGGAAATTCCTTCTGAAAGTGGTGCCAGAATTCCATTAGAACCAATCAGCTTCCCTACCTGGACATTTCCCTAACCATTCCAACACAAGTGAGCAAAAGCTGCACTGCCCTGATGTAAAAAGTGCACTGAGCTATTAAGGAGCAATGCCCACCTGTGATCAGGCCACACCTCAGTGCGAGGCAGGGCCTGATTAGCATTTTCCATAAAGTCCAACTTTTTTATTTACAGTCTGTTTAGAAATTATAGTCCAATGTAGTGAAGCACTCACCAGAATGTTTCAGCCAGGTACCAAACAAAATGGCAAAGCCAACTCGTTTCAATTCCAGTAAATTTTATTACTTGAAATAAGTACAGCCAGATGGCTTTGTGTGGTGTTCCTGCTACACACTTTGCTACTTGTGCAAAGTATTTCAGCAATATGTTTATTGGAATTGAAACTAATCAGCTTTGCCTCTTTTTGAGGTACCTGGCCGAAACATTCTGGTGAGTGCTTCACTATTTTGGACTGTCTATTATTTGTGTGGGTTGGTAACCCAAGGGGAGCACTGGGTCAAGTCTGCAGTGCATACCTTTTCTTTGGACTAACATTGTTTAGTCACTTAGAATTTTATTTGGTGGAACCTGCCATCATTGTTGCAGGCATTTTAACTGAAGCACCCCTAGCAGCACACACACACACACACACACACGTAGCCATGTCTGTCCCAAGAACAACATATGAGCAGGGAAGCAGCCGTGGGAGTATGCATGGAGGTTCTGTACAGACAGAGGTATTAGTAGCTATGGTTTGATATTACATGTCTCAGTGCTATACAGGGACCAGTCATAGACTAGCAGTCAGTATATACCTGGCCTCAGTATAGCATCAAGACATGTAAATTGCAAACCAGAGCTACTGATAGCCCTGTCCATACATGACCTCTCTGCACACTCCCACGGCTGCTCCCTGGCTCAAATGCCATTCTTGGGACAGCTGCAGGAGATTGTGGGTTTGCCACTGGGGCACTATGGTCAGAATATCAGTGGGAGGAACTGCTGGATTAATCAGAGAAAATTCAAATTACTAATCAGGCTGTAAGTAAAAAAAAAAAGTAACATTTTGTGAAAATGCTAAACAGACCTTGCCTTGCATTGAACTGTGGCTTGATTGCAGGTGGGTTTTCCCTTTAACTTGACAGAACCAGAGATACCAGAACTGACTGGACAGTGGTTTGTCACATATGGAGAGGTTGGTAAGGGTGAGCCAGCAGGCAGAAAGTCTGTTTCTCATTGGATAGTCTTCTGTATCCATGTTTGCCATGGGAAAGCCGGTAAGAAGCCTCCCACGGGCTTAAGAGTACACTCTACCAGAGCTATTTCTGCTTCTTTGGCAGCTACAAGAGGCATGTCCTTTCAAGACATACAGGATGTAAATCAGCTACCTGGACTACAGTCCACACCTTTACTGAACAATATTGTCTGGATAGCCAGCTTTAGAGAGATGTCAGGTTTGGGACTGCTGTCTTGCAAAAACATTTTCTTAAATAGGTTCTAGACCTAGTCTTCCATGGTATTGCTAGTTAGTCTGCAGTTTTGTATGACATTATGAAAAGGGCTTAAGTCTTAGAGCCCTTTGACTGGTTCTTAGCCGTGTGCTGAACGTGTCTAATGTGTGGCTAAAAATAAGTACTGGCAGCCTGGATGAAGCACCAAAAAAAGCAAACAAATATGCATTTGGAATAAAAAAAAAAAATAGAATCTTAATGGCTGCCATTTTGCTTTTCAAAATCTGTTCATCTTCACCATAAAACTAATCACAAAATGCCTCCATACCATACATTACTGTTCCCTTAACAAAAATGAGTACTGTTTGAATGTGTTTCAGTTTTGTCCTCCGGGCTTGCTGTAAGTTGTCCCCTGAGTGACTGCCCGCCCACTCAATGGCTGACCTGCCTGCCACTCACTACTTCACTCTGTGAACCACTCCCTTTTTGGCAGTCACTGATCTTTATTGATTTCTTTAAATGTGGGCTCTTCCCAGCTGCTGACAATATGTTGCTTTGTTGCTCCTTCCATGTTGCTGTGTATTATGAAAATGAAGCAGCTAAGATTTCTGCCCCAGCAGTTAACAATGCCAGTCCACTACTATACTGCAGACTTAAACAAATAGCGGCAGTAACCAAACAGAGTCTGCATCACTGTGGCAACAGCTAGAAGCAAGCAGCAAACATGGAGCTGGGGACGGAGCTAGGGCTCTAGACCAGCACTACTCGAGGGAACTCAATTCAATCTTGTCTTCTGGATTTTCAGTGGGACTGGGGGAGGAGGGAGTAAGTATTGTCATGACAACCACCTGTGGGGAAAACACTACAAGTATGAATGCCACTGTTAGACAAAAGTCCTTTAGTTAAAAAAAAATACAGCACACTGATGTAGGCGGAGGAACTATTTTATTTAAAATTAACACAAAGGTTTCACTTGTGTATTACTTTATTCTGTGCATTTTAATTTGGACATGCACACACACTTATGAGGCCATTTCATAAGTGCAATAAGACATTCCAGGGGGAAGGGGCTGAACCAGACACTTCTAGTGCATGACCGGGGGCTGAAGGCACTCAGCTCACAGCCTCATGCCTAACTACACCCCGGTCGTGGATTAGGAGTGTCTAGCGTACAACCCATCATGTCTTATTTCTTACTTATTGTTGGAGTCCCGTTATTCAAAGAAAATATTAGTCACTGTAGCAATAATTTTTCTTCTAAGGGATTCAACAATAAGTCATATGGTCCTTCACCCTGGTTTCCTTCTAGAATCTAAAAGAGGGCACTCAAAAAAATCAGTATATTTCTTTTATGGTTGAGCATTTATTCTAATAACACTTTAGTCATTTAAAATGTTTGAAACATGGGTGGTTAATTCATTATTAAAAACAGACTGCTACCTTTAGTTAAATATTTTGACATTTTATTTTTTGGTAGAATTGTTATTGGTTGCCATTCCTCCCCCCAATCCTTGCTTTCCAGAAACAATCCTAATGTTAGAACAGCATAGGAAGTGTGACTGCAGTGTTGAGTTTGAATAGAATTCTAAATTCTATTAGTATCCCATTCTATCTTCAGAGCAACATCTCTGTTTTGTATGATTTATTGTTGGATCCTTTAGAAGAAACATTATTACTACAGTGAGTAATTTTTTCTTCAGTCTTTTCCTTCCTCTCCTTCCTTTTCCACCCTTTTTTTCCTCTTGGCCTTCCTTTCCCCTTTACCTCCCCCCCCCCACTCCCTCCCTTTCTTCACCCTTTTATTCTCTTTTCCCCTTTCCTGATCCATATTTATTTTTCTTCCCACTCCTTCCCTTTCTTTCCCCCTTCTTCTTGTTATCTGTTTTATTTTCACCTTTAGTAATACATTGTCTGGGAGGTACTGTAATCAAACTAGGGTCTGTTATTATTGTGCCAGAATTAGTCTATTGTGATCATTAAAATATTGTATGGAGTAATTATGTTAATGTTTTTTAAAAATAGTACTATTTAAAAAAAACGTTTTACACTTTTGGCTTGTCTGCATTCACTTCACTGGTTTCTGCAGTGGAACAGGCCCTCAAGGTAATTTACCTTTTCATATAGCCAGTAGATTTTGCTGACTGGTGACCTGTTCCACTAATGACAGCAGGGATCAGGAAAGTGATCACAAGATAAGCAGGTCACTTGCACTATTGGGGAGGCAACATCTTAATGAAATGAGCTATACCTGTTTGTTGTATTTATGAGCATAAGGGGGCATATGTGGTTAGGCCTCCTGAGGAATGGGTTCTTGGCCCCAAAGCACTGAGGTTTTTGCACCAGTGTGGGAGCTTACATTTTTGGTATTGTTACATTTATTTCAAATGCTAACATGTGTAACCGCCTTACAAATGGGAGTTCCCAAAAAGTCTTCCTTGAGCTTGCCTAAATGTTTACTGCCAGGCTGGTGTCCTTAATTTTAGCAGTTTAAATGTGATTACAAGAATCTGTATAGCCTCTGTGTACTGTCTCTTTAAGAGCTGCTTGATTGCAGCTTAAGTAATCAGAGACGGAACTCTGTTGAAAGATGTAACTATTTGCTGAAAACCATTTAGAATGATAATGATAATGTAGTTTGTCTAACCTGCTTTCTTTGTAGCAAGGACTGTTTTGTTTGTCTCCACTATCTTGGTCCTGGACTGCAAATTGGATCAATCAGTTCTGGTGGGGCCTAAAATGTAGCCGGAATACAGGAGCTGTCTGAATTAAAAATCTATAGGAACTGTGGTTTAAGTTTTTGAGCCTTTTTTGCAACTGAAGGGGGAGCTGTTGCTTTGACTGACAACCACATCAGCCAGCCAAATCTTTTGGATCTTGGGAAAGTCCCAGGCTGCTTGCAGTTTTCAGTTAGAACTAAGCTGGAAGCTGAGCAAGAAGGAACTGAAGTGTTTCTGAGCATCTATCCTGAGTGGATTTTCATGGGAGAACTCTGAAAAGGCTACGTTTTGGTCTGCATGCCGGTGTGCTGCTCCTGAGAGGGAGAGAAGATAATTATTTTGGACTAAATCCAAGTTTGCGTGACTAAAGTAAGCTACTGAAGTGGGCCAGACTCAACCTGAAGAAGACCGAATACTTTTCGTGAATGCGATCGGCCTGTCTGGAGTTCCAGATACTCCTAAGCTCCCAGTATGTGCAGAGACTTTGCAGTTGTGTCCGGGGAGCACTTTTCCTGGTCCAGTAGAATTCCTGTACATGTAAATGTGCTATGAGCTGCTAGTGGGTTGTGAGTTAGTTCCCCACTCTGTGAACTGTGTTCTGCTTGCTGGAAGCTGTATCCAGCCCAAAACAGACTGTTTCCAGACTTGTTTCCATGCAGTATGGGCTTTGCTAGACTGGCCCAGACAGATTACCCACTGCACAGAGAAGCCATCGACGAGAGACCTGCTTGGGAATCAGCCCCCTGCTCCACGCTTGAACAGGAACAACGCCTCAGCGACTTGTGTGGGCCCTGCTTCTCCTGGCATTCCAGATCAACCACCTGCAGTCTCGATTTTTGTCTAGCCTTTGTCCAGTAGGGTATTATGAGTAAATACCAGGGTAGCTCCCTACAACGACAGCTTAATCTGAGTGTGTCATCTGACTGTTTCGTTGTTTAGTCTTCTTTACGAACTGAGCCCTCTGGCTTCAGATTACAAATATTGTGTACTGTGCATGTTGTGTTTTCCATCACAGGGCCTCATCCAGCTGCAACCCTGGGCAACTGTCTTGGCTAGCCCACCTCTTCTCTACCTGGGTGCCCAGAGGTGGACTGTGTGGGGGGACTCAAAGCGCATGCGTAACTGCTTGATTGATATAAACTTTAAGCTAATTAACCTGATTTTGCCCCTCCCTTGTTCAAGTCCCCTGAATAAATCAGATCTAACTTTTTCTGCATGTAATCTGACTGTGGTTCCAGTTTGTGCTGAAACTACTGTAGTGTTGCTATTTGCTGTGCTTAACCTTGTTTTACAAGGGGTCCCCAGGGCCAAGCCAGAGGAACTAGCCCTGGTGGTAAGTGCAAACAGTGTGGGTACTTGTGTGGTGTACCTGAGGTATTGTGAAAGTGATTATTGTACAGTGTTCAGGCCACTAGAGGGGAAAGAGGGGGGTTACACTATTCTGGAGGGCTATGCCTAGGTTAGCTTGACTACTACCAACCCTGACCTCTGGGTGGAGGCACCCATTTCAGAACTCAGGCCCCTTAACCTGCTACTAGCCAAGCAGGCAGGGGTAGTAGCTGTTGAAATAGCGCCACTTAGGGGTTACTTCTTGGAGGCTCACTGCTGGGATTTTATGTCTTCTAGTAGCCAAAACTACAAATTATTGTCAAACATAAATGGCTACTCCAACAGAAATGGCTGTACACCAGTTGGTGGGGTGGTGTACTGGGCAGGAGATTGACCCCCAAAATGCAATACTTATCCTGAATATTCTCCTGGGTACCAATAAGGACACTGTAGAGGGAGTACTTTCCAAGGTTGAATGTTTACAAAACCCTGAGGTGGTGGTTGAGAGGCTAATCTGCTTGCACAAAGTTTCATGGCGTTAGTAGAGTGTAAGGACCCAGTAGACAGTTCCAAAGTGCCAGAGACTATCACCCCCCCCCGAAGGAGCCCTCAGTGCCTGGAGAGTGTTAACTAAAGACAGTAAAGACCCCAGGGAGAATGAGCCCCCCCCCTCACTTTCTGAGACTTTTGAGAAGAAATTTGCTAAGTTGTTGCTGGAGGAAGGGAAAACTGTGGAGGACTTAAAAGAAACTATTCCTGCCACTTGGGGTGTTCCTCCCCCAACACCCCTCTTCCACTCCAGAAACCCGTTATTGCTCCTCCTTCTGTGCCCATGCCAATGCTGGCTCCTATGTCTGTACCTGCCATTAGTCATGACTCTTACCGAAGGTTGAGAATCTTCTCCGGCACCCTTCCCTTCCCCCAAGGGGAGGATGATTGGGAGACGTGGATAGATTATGTTGCCCCCTTTCATACCTGAATGGTAGTGTGCGAGGCTGAGACAGAAAAGGATCATAGAAAGTTTGAGGGGTTCCGCCCTAGAGGCCATTCAATTTCTGAGGTCCACAAACCCTGATGCATCTGCCCAGAAATGCCTATCTGCACTCAAAGGCAATTTTGGGAGCATTTAGTCAGGGGAGAGCTTGATTTGGAAATTTTGAGGTACAAAACAATGGCCAGGAGAAAGTTTATCTGCAGATGTTACTCATCTGGAAAGAGCGCTGCAAAAGGCGTAGCGAAAAGGTGGGGTACCCACCAGTGACAAACCATGTGAGGTTGGGGCACATACTGCAACATGCAAAACATTCTAAATTTCAGCTTCTTCAATTAAGGCTCCCAGATAGAAGGGGTAACCCACTGGACTACTGTGACTTGACATAAGAACTCAGAGAGGTTGAAGATGAAGAGGGGGATTGTAATTCTAGGGTGAGTGCAGTCCAAGTTATCACGGCATCGGAAGGCCCTTCTGAAGTGGGGACCAATGAGGGTGTGCCACCATGGGATGAACTGCTGAGGGAGTTCAGGGAAACAAAAAACAGTTTCTTTATGAAGACCGCTCCTGCAAGTACAGGCACCAACCCTTATCCAACTGCATCTGCTTTGGGGGGTAGAGGTGTCCACCCATGCATCTTCTGCTGACAGCAGTACGAAACTCAATGCCTTGACTATGGAAGTAAGAGAATTGATGAGATGTCTCCAAATGTTCACCACACAGCAGACAGAGTTGGCACCAAGGTTTTCAGTTGGTAGTACCACTTCCCCAGCTCCTACTCTGATGCCTCGGCCACCCCAAATCCCAGAAAACATGTTTTGACATAATTATGGGAAGGATGGGCACATGAAGAGAGAATACTGGTCCACAAAAGACCTAGATAAAGTTGTATACAGGCTTCAAGGAGATATTTGGAGAATGAATTAGCGTTCAAGGAGTACTGAATATGACCACAGTGAGGGTTCAAGAAGTAGTTACTCGAATCCCTATGTGGCTAAATCATCTCTCCAGACCCCTGCTGCTGTCCCTCCAGACTGGTCCAAAATAGTGGGCCCTTTGATGGAGACTATGTTGGCATTAATGATATTCCTACTCGGGCTGTACTGGACAGTGGGTTGCCAGTGACCACTATATTTAAGGACTATCTGCTGTGCCCTTGCAGTCCCTGGAAGACCTACATGTGTGGGGGCTGAGAGACAAGTCTTATCCCTACCTAGGATATGTCTGCCTCTGGTTTGTCATTTCCTGCAGCTGTAACTGGTGTAGAGGAACAAGTCGAGACACTGGCCTTAGTGTGTTCCCCTACTGGACTGTATGATAGGGTTCCCCCTGTTAATTGGGACCGACGACCATATGTTTGGGAGACTGGCACAACTCTGTCATGAGAAACAAGGGCGACGGACTGGAAGGGCCCTAAGAATTCCCACTCTGATCAAGGGGGCCTATGATTTGCAACAGAACCCCAAGGGAGTGGACCAGGATGAATCGGTAGGGGTTGTGAGGAAGAAGCATCCCGATTCAGTGGTACTGGCCCCTAACGGCCAGTGTACAGTTCAAGGGGAGGTCCGCCTCTGCAAAGATGTCAAGAACAAAATACTGATGTTGGACGCACCAGGTGATGGAAATTGCTGGAAGGATTACTGGTTAAACCCAGCATCTTGCCAGCTCGTGCTCATGCCTATGCACAATGAGCGATGGTCCAGATTCATAATGTGTCAGGTCAGGAGATCCAGGTGAACAGAGAATGCAGCCTTGTGCTATAGTACACTGTGCAGACACTGCAGTGTTGCCCAGCAACAAGCACCCTGGCAAGACAGATAGAGTGACTCCCGACTTGTTGAATTTTGGTGACTCCCTGTTGCCTGCTGAATGGAAGATTAGAATTAGCCAGAAACTTGCCCAAAGAGAGCAAGTGTTTTTATTGAAGGAATGGGACATGGGATGTGTCCAGGGTGTGGAGCATCACATACACCTGCACGATGAACGGCCGTTTTGAGAGTGGTCTCGATGCCTTGCCCCTGCAGACATAGACGATGAGAGAAGACACGTGCAGGAAATGCTCGCTGCTGGTGTGATACAAGAATCCAGGAGCCCATATGCTTCTCCCTTTGTGATTGTGCATAAGAAGAATGGATCTGTGAGAATGTGTGTTGATTATCGAACTCTGAATCGGCGGACCATCCCCAAACAATAAACCATGCCTCGTATGCAAGATGCTCTGGATTGTTTGAATGGGAGTAAATGGTTCTCGATGTTGGATCTTTGCAGTGGATATTACCAGATTCTGATGGCTCCAGAGAACAGTGAGAAGACAGCCTTCATCTGTCCTTTAGGGTTCTATGAATTCCTGAGAATGTCACGGGATATCAGGCTCCCCAGCCACCTTCCAGCGACTGATGGAATGAGTGGTGAGACATGAATTTGCTGGAATGCGTGGTGTACTTGGATGATGTCATTGTGTTTGGGAGCTCCCTAGAGGAACATGAGAGTCGACTGTTCAGAGTACTAGACTGACTAGAAGATTTCAGCCTCAAGCTGTTCATCGACAAGTGCCAGTTTTTCCAAACCTCTGTGAAGTATGTGGGGCACATAGTGTCTACAGAGGGAATAGAGACTGATCCTAGTAGAAAAATTGAAGCCTTGACTACTTGGGCCCAGCCCCACAGTTTGAAAGAACTACAGCATTTCCTGGGATTCTGTGGCTTCTACCGCCGGTTCATAAAGGACTATTCCAAAGTGATTCGACCACTCTTGAATCTTACCCAGGGTTACCCTCCTACCAATTGGAAATACAAAAAAGGGTCCATCAAAGAACCAGACAAAGCATCTTTCTGCCAGGTGAACTTTTTGGGTCCTGTTGGAGGCCTGACTGTGAAGCAGCTTTCCACTAAGTCATATACCAGCTCACCCACGCCCCCATCCTCACTTTTGCTGATCCCACCAAACCCTATGTGCTGCATACTGATGCCAGTCTGCAGGGTCTAGGAGCTGTAATGTATCAAGACCATGAGAATGGTTTGAGACCAGTGACATTTGCCTGTAGGAGCTTGACCCTGTCAGAGTGAAACTACCCTGTGCACAAGTTGGAGTTCCTTGTGTTAAAATGGGCCATGGTTGACCAGTTTCGTGATTACCTCTATGGGCAAAAATATTGTTGAGGACTGACAATAACCCATTGACCTATGTACCGACTTCAGCTAAGTTAGACACCACGGGGCACTGGTGGCTTTCTGCACTGTCAGCATATGATTATGCTGTTGAATACAGGCCAGGCCTGAATCATATTGATGTTGACACCCTATCCAGGAGGACCATTTCCAAAAGTGACTGGGTTAGACTGTCTGAATCTGACATCCGAGCATTGTGCCAAAAGTTTGATAGAAATGAACAAATGTTTACGGACACAGTGGACTGCTTAGCAGATTGCTTGGGCCCCTCTTGACATCTGCATACCGGCTGTGTATTGCCACTTTTCTGCACTAGATATTAGTGCACTACTTCAGTTTGACAATGACAGCATTTAATGGGCTCAATTCCGAGATCCTACGATTCAGCCAGCACTTAATGCCCTTCATGCAGGAAAAGATGTGTTCAAATTGCGTTCCTCTGATCTGAGAACCACATTTTATGTTTAAAGAAGGCCCCAGTTTGAAGCTGCTTAATCAGTTGTTGTATAGAGAGACTGTAGATCGGGGTTGCCAAGTAGACAAGTGACAATTGGTCCTGCCCACAGCCTTCAAAGATTTGGTACTGAGGTCCCTCCACAATCATATGGGCCACCTCGGTAGCGACCGGACCCTTGACCTCGTACAATCTCAATTCTACTGGCCAAAGATGGGGGCCGATGTTGAGCACCATGTAAGGACTTGTAGTCACTGTCTGCAGAGAAAAGCCCTGCCTCAGAGGGCTGCCCCCCCGTCAACATTACTATCAGCACCCCAATAGAACTAGTCTGCATAGACTTCTTGAGTTTAGAGCCTGATCAGCGAAAAATTGGCTATGTGTTAGTGGTTACGGACCATTTCACACCGTATGCACAAGCTTTTCCCACCAAAGATCAAAAAGCATCTACTGTGGCCAAGGTGGTAGTGGAAAATTTCTTTGTCTACTATGGTGCCCCCCAGCGAATTCACTCTGATCAGGGCCGGGACTTTGAGAGTCGGCTAATCAAAGAAATGCTCTCTCTATGGGAGGTGTAAAAGTCAAGAACCACCCCTTATCACCCACAGGGGGATCTTTAACCTGAATGCTTTAACCGCACCCTACTAGACATGCTAGGCACCCTCCACACAAAAGATAAGCATAAATGGAGCCAGCTGATTTGCACCTTGGTACACACATACAATTGCACAAAAAGAATGATGCTACTGGGTTCTCTCCCTACCACCTCATGTTTGAGAGAGAGGCACGGCTGCCTGTTGATGCCTGTTTAGGGGTTTCTCCTGATGGGGTCTGAGCCAAAGATTACCTGCAATATGTAAAAAACTTAAAGCTCAATTGAACCATGCCTATCAACTGGCCCAGACAATGGCTGCCAAAAGAAATCTAGCCAACAAAGAGAGACATGATAGAAAAGTAAAGCCTCAAGAGCTTAGGCCTGGAGACCATGTGTTGTGAAATTTAGGATTGCACGGTAAACACAAAATTGCTGATCAATGGCGCCATCTTCCCCATGTCATAGTTGGAAAGCTGGATGATTTGCCAGTGTACAAAGTGCGCTCAGAGAATAACTCCTAAGCTGTCAAGACCATGCGCCTTAACCACTTGCTACCTGTTGGTCTAGTTATAATTGAGGCTGAACCCACTGAGATTGATTCCCCTGGACCAGTGACTTGTGCTGCTGCAAGAAAGAAACAGAGTCAGCCTTCCCCCATGGTTGCCGATTTAAAACTTTCCCTGCAGCAGGCCCGGAATGATAGTGACTGCCAGTCTAACTCAGATGACAGTGAGCGTGATAATGCCTATTACCCCCTCATGTAAACTGAGTCAGTTGTTTCATGGAAATCCTGTGTGGAATTATGGGGATGAAGCTGGGCCTTCTGGACTGCCTAACTCCCCGGCATCATCCTTGGAGCCAATGATCCCTGAAGGTGCAGTGCAAAGTACCATTTCTGAGGATGCTGAGTCTTTGTGTATCATGGAACTGAATGATTTGCCTGAAGGAGAGACTGATGGTATGAGTCTTTCTGGTGACATGCCAGAACTTGAGGAACACTATGAGAGTGCTGACAACCTCCCTTTAGTGCCAGAGTGTCTTCAAAGTGAGCCAAGTGTTGTAGAAACAGAGACTATATAGCAAGAGGCTGACAGTGCTCCCAGCTTGGACATCCCCCTTCATGCAGAGGCACCCCTCATAAGTGATGAAAGCTCCAAGACCATTGCTGACAGTACAGAGACTGTGGTTGTTCACCCCAGAAAGACTGGCCAAGCTGTCACGCCTGTGGTGTGCTTCAGTTACGATTCCCCCGGGAGGTCAGTGGATTTGTCTCTCAATGTAGTCCACAAAGGTGTTTATGTGTCTCAGAGCTCACTGCCCAAATTGAGCTTGACAGACCATTCCAGATTCCTTGTTTTGCCCTCTCACCATGGTGCCCCTGTCCCATCCAGCCCCAAGTTAGCTGATAGGGAAGGGCCCCCTCTTGCATTGTTTAGCGTGCAAGAAGTTATTACATGATTCTGTACAGTAATGTTCAATTTACCTGTGTGAAATATGCATAATGTATTGTTAGAATGGAAATTATATAGTGGAGTACATTGAAATGTATAGTAAAGTCCTTTTTAATGTCTTCATAAGTGACATTGCAGAGGGACTGGAAGGAAAAGTATGCCTCTTTGCTGATGACACAAAGATCTGCAACAGGGTTGATACACAGGAAGGCGTGGAAAGGATGAGAAGGGACTTGGCAAGGATGGAGGAATGGTCAGAAGTATGGCAGCTAGGATTCAATGCAAAGAAGTGCAAAATAATGCACCTGGGAAACAAGAACCCAAGGGAAGAATACACAATGGGGGGGGTAGTAACAACAACAAAAAAGGAAAGGGACCTGGGGGTAGTCATATCAGATGACCTTAAGGTTAGCAAGCAATGTGAGAAGGCAGTAGGGAGGGCTGGGGGTATACTGGGATGGATAGGGAGAGGCATCAGCAGCAGAAAACAGGAAGTTGTTATCACTCTGAACAGACAGTTGGTGAGACCCCATCTGGAGTACTGTGTCCAGTTCTGGAGACCCCATCTCCTCAAGGATATAGACAGGATAAAGGCAGTCCAGAGGAGGGCAACTAAAAGGTGCAGGGTCTGCAGGAGAAGCCATATGAGGAGAGACTAAAGGAGCTTAATATGTATACCCTTGAGGAAAGAAGGGAGAGGGGGGACATGAAAGAAACTTTTAAGTACCTCAGTGGAATCAACGAAGTCCAAGAGGGTAGCATCTTTCAGAAAAAGAGACATGCAAGAACAAGGGGACACAATTTAAAGATGGGGGGGGGTCAGGGGCAATGTGAGGAAGTATTTCACAGAGAGGGTAGTGGATTCATGGAACAGCCTTCCTGAGGAGGTTGTGGGGTCTAACACTGTGGGAGAATTCAAGAATGCATGGGACAGACATAAGGCAATTCTTGTGGAGGGTAGGAAGAAATAGACTGTTGGTTAACTAGGATCTGCGGCCTATCCTGTAGGTAGGGAAATTGGCAGACTAGATGGGCCAAGCGGTCCTTATCTGCCGTCAAAGTCTATGTTTCTATGTAAAGTGACTAGTTATGCCAAGTGATGAATCAGGTAATACTTGTAGAGCATGCTAATGGTATAAATGTATTGTATATGTTGCATTTTCAATATTATGATGGTACAGATTTGATGCGGATGCCAAGTTTGCCCAGGCAGGGAAGGGTGTAACCCCCCCTACAAATGGAGGTTTCCAAAAAGTCTTCCTTGAGCTTGCCTAAATGCTCACTGCCAGGCTGGTGTCCTGCATTTTAGCAGTTTAAATATGTGATTACCAGAGTATGTATAGCCTCTGTGTACTGTCTCTTTAAGAGCTACTTGATTGCAGCTTAAGTAATCAGAGATGGAGCTCTGCTGAAAGATGTAACTTGTAATCGGAGATGGAGCTCTGCTGAAAGATGTAGCTATTTGCTGAAAACCATTTAGAATGATAATGATAATGTAGTTTGTCTAACCTGCTTTCTTTGTAGCAAGGACTGTTTTGTTTGTCTCCACTATATTGGTCCTGGACTGCAAATTGGACCAATCAGTTCTGGTGGAACCTAAAATGTAGCTGGACTATAGGAGTAGGGGTACCACCTGTCCTGATTTTTGCAGGACAGTCCTGATTTGGGCAGCTGCGTTCTGTGAAAAAAACATGAAAAATACTAAATGTCCTGATTTTGTAGTAAAAAAAAATATTTTCTAAATTTCCACTAAATGTTGCAGAAAACTACAATACCTTAACTAAAACACTTTAAAATAATAAGAAACAATAGAAGTACCTAGGAAACTATTGCACTTAGCCTTAATTCTGATTATATAGAGAAAACAAGTCTGTTGCATCGGTCAAGGTTACATAATGTCCTGTGAAAAATCAAGCTTCAGTAAGAAATGTCTCACTTTGGACTTCTTAAAAGGTGGTAACCCTATATAGGAGCTGCCTGAATTCAAAATCTATAGGAACTGTGGTTTTTAGTTTTTGTGCCTTTTTTGCAACTGAAGGTGGAGCTCTTGCTTTGACTGATGACCACATCAACCAACCAAATCTTTTGGATCTTGGGAAAGTCCCACGCTGCTTGCATTTTTCAGTTAGAACTAAGCTGGAAGCTGAGCAAGAAGAAGCTGAAGTGTTTCTGAGCATCTATCCTGAGTGGATTCGCATGACGGAACTCTGAAAAGGCTAAGTCTTTGGCCTGCATACTGGTGTGCTGCTCCTGAGAGGGAGAGAAGAGAATTATGTTGGACTAAATCCAAGTTTGTGTGACTAAAGTAAGCTACTGGAGTGGGCCAGGCTCAACCTGAAGAAGAGCGAATATTTTTGCTGAATGCGATCGGCCTGTCAGCAGTTCCAGCTACCCCTAAGCTCCTGATGTGTGCAGAGACTTTTCGATTGTGCCAAGGGAGCACTTTACCTGGTACAGTAGAATTCCTGTACATGTAAATGTGCTATGAGCTGCTAGTGGGTTGTGAGTTAGTTCCCCACTGTGTGAACTGTGTTCTGCTTGCTGGAAGCTGTATCCAGCCCAAAATGAACTGCTTCCGAACTTGTCTCCATGCAGTCTGGGCTTTCCCAGACTGGCCCAGCCAGACAACCCACTGCACAGAGAAGCCATCAACGAGACACCTACCTGGGGATCAGCCCCCTGCTCCAAGCTTGAACAGGAATGATGCCTCTGCAACTTGTGTGGGCCCTGCTTCTCCTGGCATTCCAGATCAACCACCTGCAGTCTCGATTTTCGTCTAGCCTGTGTCCAGTCATGGGTATTATGAGTAAATACCAGGGTAGCTCCCTACAACAACAGCTTAATCTGAGTGTGTCATTTGATTGTCTTGTTTTGTTTCCTTTACGAACTGAGCCCTCTGGCTCCGAATTACAAATATTGTGTACTGTGCATGTTTTGTTTTCCATCACAGGGCCCCAACCAGCTGCAACCCCGGGCAACTGTCCTGGGTAGCCCGTCTCTTCTCTACCTGGGTACCCAGAGGTGGACTGTGTGGGGGGACTCAAAGCGCATGCGTAACTGCTTGATTGATATAACCTTTAAGCCAATTAACCTGATTTTGCCCCTCCCTTGTTCAACTCCCCCGAATAAATCAGATCTAACTTTTTCTACATGTAATCTGACTGTGGTTCCAGTTCGTGCTGAAAGTACTGTACTGTTGCTATTTGCTGTGGTTAACCTTGTTTTACAGGTGGTCCCCACGGTCGAGTCAGAGGAACCAGCCCTGGTGGTATGTGCAAGCAGTGTGGGTACTTGTGTGGTGTACCAGGGGTATTGTGAAAGTGATTACTGTACAGTGTTCAGGCCACTAGAGGGGAAAGAGGGGGGTTGCAGTGTCTCGGAGGGCTGTGCCCAGGTTAGCTTGACCACTACCAACCCTGACCTCCGGGTGGACTCGCCCACTGCAGAACTCAGGCCCCTTAACCTGCTACTAGCCAAGCAGGCAGGGGTAGTAGCTCTTGGGATAGCACTATCTAGGGGTTACACATGGTTATGGATATGTATTGTGCATTGTAAATACCATCCTAACACAGTTACTCTAACATTAATTTTTTTTACTGAATTTTATGTCTGGAGTGCAAGTTCTTTCTTTAATGGTGACTTACATTTTCTCTGCACCCTCTCTTGGCTCATGACCAGTGCATTCTACTTTATGACACATGTAAGTCCAATATCTCATTCAAAAGGGTTTATCATTGGCTTTCAAACTATAATAGCTACTGGCATGAACTTATCCCTTTAATACATGTTTTTGCAATTAAGGTGAGCTTCTATGGCTGAATGTTATTCACCCCGAAACAGACATTGTGCCTGGTGAGCCTTATCAGTAACCGGTTACCAACAAACAGAAAAGAGAGCACACATCTGACTTCCCTCTTATCACTAGAGGCAGAAATTATGTGATTACACAGCTGAACCCCCAACCTCATTCAGTGCTAGAGAACTACATTAACTGTACATAGCAACAAAATAGGCACTTCTTGTAAACAAAGATGGATACGGAGGAAACTTACATTTTTAACTCATGCATACATTTTATTGGATCAAAGCTTGAAACATCCACTTACCGATATCTTAAATAATATAAGATTTGGTGGAACAAGTAAATATAACAGGTGCACTCATGTCTCAAAATGCACCAGGATAAACCCAGCGATGTAAACATAAAGATATTACACACAGAGTAATGGACCATTAAAATTGCTTGGCGGGGATGTGGGTAGGTGAAAGTGAGAAGAAATGTTGTATCCCACTGGTTGTGTCCCTGTGCGTGCTCATTGATTTAATCCCCAATGTAGGCACAGTTGATGTGAAGGGGTGGCCAGCAGTATCAGTGAGCAAAATGGCTCTTTTTTTTCTACCTGATGGAATGAACATGAGCAGAAGCTATTTGTAATTAGCACCTTAGCGAGAAAACTTGATGGCAGGCATTGCTTTTCACCTTCAGTCCATCAGGCAGAAAGAAAGAGGCAGTCTGGCCACTGATTCTCAGGACTGCACACCCACCCACCCACACTGCGAATCTCCTCTGTCCCTTCCCACCAACCCCATGGATTACTGTGTACAGGGTGAGACACTGCTGAATTAGTCACCAGTCCATAACATGTAGTATAGAATTTGTGCTGCATCTGCAGCAATGTCCGCCCTTCCCAGTTGTGCGATGTCAGAGCCCCAGATGTCCCATTCCAGTGCCAGCTCCACATTCTCCCTCTGTGTTTAAGTCATTCTTGTCCTGCTTAAGTGAAAGTCAACACCCAGATGTCCTGTTGCCATGCCCAACCCCCCAATTTGAATTACTGCTCTCTGTGTCCCTCCATACAAGTTGATGTGATTACAGTTGTGTGGTATTCGAGAGTAACAGTGACAGTTGCTTCCCACTGGAAAGTGTCTTGCAGAAGTGTTTCCCTTCAACATAGCGAGTGAGACTGTCAGCGTCAATGAAATTGACATTTTGAGTGCCAGGAGAGAGCTCTCTGTCCTGAGGTGCCTGCCCCCACAGAAACCTTTTGGTGATGAAGCAGACCACAGTCAGGATGCTGGCTCCTGGGCCAGCCTAGTGCTGTAGATGACTGAGGCACTGGCACCTTTCCTCTTACCACACCGATGACCTGGGATCAGAAGCCACCTTAGGTGTTGGAGGGTCGGCCAGGGGGAGGAGGATTGGTCATCCTATGGACAGTTTTTCTCCTCAGGGGAGGATGGGTGAGGAAGACCACTGTGGTACTGGTTCCTGGTGGTGACTGGGGACTGGTGCATCTCTGGCAGTCACAGTGTGGTTCAGTGCAGGCCAACGCTGGACGTGCTGTATGCAGGAGCATACACAGCAGCATTCTTGGCATCATTGCACACCCGTGCTGTGGGGGGGGGGATCACAGAGAAAAAATGACTTCCTTGGAGTGTGCATGCCAACGGGTCCCGATGCATTGCACCTCAATCACACAGGATCCTGACCCTGGGCTTCTGCAGTGGTGGGATAAGCACCTACCATGACACAGCCTTTGAAGAGGAATAGAGGAGGGGGTCAAACATGGTACTGGCAAAGGTGCAGTACCAAGGGGCTAGCTGGATGGGGGAAATCACAGGTAATAACCCCCCCCAACCACTAAGGAGATACTTTATATAAATAAATAATCACAAAAAAAGGATGCTTGCTCCTGAGAAGCTTTCCTCCATACCTAATTGGCCCCACCTCCAGGGGTGATCTCTGCTCCCCCTCTTTGTGATAATGTGTCATTTGTGTGTCTGTTTCTATATTCCTGTGTTTGTTCAAGGAGACCTGTAATTGTTTCCACTAATGGCACTCATTCCTTACCAGTGGCCTTGAACAGCTCCACCTGGCTGCACTGTTATTCCCTTGTCACCTTTGACCTTGTGTAAGGTTTCTGTCTTCCCTTTTTTATACCCTGCCCCCTGTTTACTTCCTGCCACTAGGCACTCTCTTTTTTCACACCTTCTGGTATACTGCTCCCATGCAGCATCGCATGTATATACTGTAAATATGTAAAATGAATGTCTTAATTCATAGTGTTGTAGTACTGTTAATTCTCCCTCACTGCATCTGTATTTATGATTTGTTCTGTTCACTGTATCAACCTGTGTAACTTTTATTAAGACTGTCCAGGTCCACTTTGTACACGAGTTCAATAAGGAACCTGTGGGTAGACATATCAGATGACCTAAAAAGGTGGGCAAACAATATGAATGGGCAGCAAGGAGGGCTGGGGGGATACTGGGATGCATAGGGAGAGACATCACCAGTGGAAAACAAGAAGTTATTATTCCTCTGTACAGACAGCTGGTGAGACCCCATCTGGAGTACTGCATGCAGATCTTCCCTTGTCAATCTTCACCATTCATTACTGCTTGGGTGTAAGCCGGAGGTGCGCACCCGCCACGGGAGCTTTTTTTTTTTTTTTTTAGAGTTGGCTCGCGGCACCACCCTCGAGGATGACGCATTGTGTCATGCGTGAGGGCCGTTAGTAGCCGGACTCCTCCTCCATCTCAGTTCTGTTTCTTCGCCGTCGAGGCTGCACCTGCTCCGTGGTTAGCGAGGAAATGTCCGTATGTCCTAAACTTTCTTGACTCCTGATACGTCGTCTCAGTCTGCACTTTCGGCCGCCATACTCGATAAGACCGTTCTTTTTTGTTTTCTATGGCATCAGTGTTTTTCTACTGTTTTCCTTAATTATTTCGCATTATGTCTGGTTCTGGAGCAAAGCGTTATTCGAGCGGGGCTGCGCCCCATGCGTCGGGTGCTCCTGTGGCCAGCATTTTCCATCTCGACCAGCATGATGTATGTCTCATTGCTCTGGGACCAACCCGCTGACATGTGGTAGCGTGTGACGCTTGTTTCTCCATAGACCGTCATGTCCTCGAAGTCCGCGCGTTCAAGCTCGGCAAGGCCCCGCCGACTTTCCGGGGACAGCGTTGCTCCAGGGATTCCCAGGTAAGGTCTCTAGGCCCTTCCCCCGGGTCCCCTCCCGGGCCTATACAATCCGTGGAGGAGGGAGCTTCCTCCTCTTCTCTTGCCAAAGAGGAAGCTTCTCTCGCGGTGTCGGGGGAACGTCATGGTCCCTTCCGGGGCCGCGACGGTGACACCGCCTCGGCAGCCACCTCCTCAGAGGTGCAGGCTCCCCCAGTGTCGAGGCCCATGATTTCTGGGCCGGACGCAGTGGACCTCGCGCCGCCCTCCGGCGCCATTTCGGATCCCGGCGCTGGGCCTGCTTTCTTCTTCCTGCGGTGCCGATGCGGTTCGATGCCGGGAGCAGTGCCGTGGGCCTCGCCGGTGCCGCAGGAGAGGTAGGGCCGGGTCTGGCTGTCACAGGTGTGCGGGGGTTGTCCGGCACCGCCACTGGCACTGGCACCGTTCACGTTGCCGTTGCCCCGGGGACCCCCGGAGTCGCCAGTATCGAGGTCCTGCTGGTCTCGTCTTCCTTGGAAGCCGATGACTCGGATGTGGACCCATCCTGGTACCCTCACTCCTCGGAGTCGGGGTCTCCGGTGGCATGGAGTGCCAGGTGGTGCAGCAGGCCCCTCCCACTGTCCCCCCTCCCGTCCTCCCCTGAGGGCTCTCTGGCTAGGGGTGGCCCTGAGTCCCAGAGCGGTGATGCGGTGGGGACTAAGGAAGAGGCCCCCCCTCCTGGGGGAACGGTGACAGCAGCCCTCCCGGGTGCTGTTGCTCCCTCTGGGGGTGCAGGAACGCTGCAGTTGAGGAGGAGGGCTCTCTAGGAGTCCGAGGGGTTGAGGGGCAGGGGGACGGGGCCCTGGTCTCTGTTGGCCACCTCTGGTGGGGTGGCTAGGAGTAGTAGCGCTGAACCCCGCCCTTCCCTCCTGGGCTCTAGGGTACCCTCTGGTGGCGTTGCTGTGGACTGCCCTTCTGGAACCATGCAGTCCCGGGTTCATCACAGGGGAGGTTCTCCCCCTGGGCTCTTCCAGGCATCGCTTCCTCAGGGTTCCATCTTGCAGCCTGGTTTGCTGTCCGGGATCCCACCAGCTCGGGCTCCGTTCCCAGGATTTCAGAGTCCTGGCAGAGGTCATTTGCCTCTTCGTAGGTGCCCTTTTCCTATATCTCTGCCTCCACCCCCCCCACTTCCGGGCCATGTCGGTCCTACGGGTCCGTTATCCTGGGAGCAGTTCAGGGGTTCTGCAGCTGCCTTCCCCTCATACATTAGATGTATGCATGAGCGGGTCTTTTGACTCTCCCCACCGCTGCAGGAATCCTCTGGGCATTCGAGCTCTCCATCATCCTCGTCTCCCTCCTCTGAGGGAGAGGAACCCCTTTCTCACCTTTCTCCCGACCCTGATTTCACTGAATATCAGCGATTCCTTTCGAGGATGGTGAGGGACCTTCGGATCTCTTATATAAGGAGAGACAATACCGAATGGGAGACGTGTGAATTCCTTGGAGAATTCAGTGCCCAGCACTTGGTGGTACCTTCCTGGCCTATCCCCTTCCAGGAGGTGTCTATCCATTCCTGGCAGTCGCCAGCCGCCCTTTCTCCAGCCCTGGCTGACTGCTGTCATAGGTATTGTGCCCCCCTTTGAACCCCTGAGTACGCTTCCCAACCCACCCTCAGGCTTGGTGTAGCTAGAGACTCCCTTCGGGCACCGCTGCCTGGCGCACGACCGTCCACCAGATCCGGATTCTCTACAGTTCGACCGGTGGGGGCAAAGAGTGTTCTCTTCTTCTCATGCGGTTGCTTGTATTGCATCTCATCAGGCTCACCACGCTGCCTATAATCGGCATCTGTGGTCGATGCTCTCCCAACTCATAGCATCAATGCCTGATATGGAGCAAACCAGACAAGCTGTTGCCCTCTCCGCTATAGGCCTGGAGCTGGCAAGACACCAAGCAAGGGCATCTTACGACACCAATGAGGTGGCTTCCAGGCTTGCCGGAACAGCGATCTGCATTAGGCAGATGGCATGGCTTCGTCTATCAAGGTTGTCACCCTTGGCCCGGCATAGGGTGATGCGCTCTGCTTTCCAGGGACCCGTCTCTTTTCCTCCAGAGATAGGAGACTTTTGCAGGGGCTTCCTCCACCTCCACGTCCTCGGGAGGCACCTCCTAGCTCTTCTCCCACATAGGCTCTTCTCTGTACTAGCCAGGGTCTTCCCCTTCTGTTTCTCACCAACAGGAGGCTGGAGGTCTTGTTCCCTCAGGGTTCTACCCTTTCCCTTCTAAGGGGGAAGGGCTTGGTACTCACCCAAGCAGTAATGAATGGTGAAGATTGACAAGGGAAGATATGAAAATTACGCACCTACCGTAATTCTTGATCTTCTCTTGTATCTTCACCATTCATTACTGATACCCACCCTACTTCCCCTCAGTGGCCTCCTTCTGTGGCGTCTTCCCCTCCCGTCTCGTTCCTCTCACTTCTTGGCCTTTATGCAAAAAAAAACAAAAAAACACTTTTTCTGTTTTTTTCCCATTCTCTTTGAATGGATCCCAGGGATTACTTTACTCTAAGATTCATTGACATTTGCTTGTAGAAGTGCTGGGTCGTGAGGGAGATGCACGACTCTTGCACCGCCGTGTTGTCAGGCGAGGCACTTCTAGGGACTCTGTGTAATACTGTCTGTGCAGTTAGTATAGTCCCAAGAAATAACTGCTAATCAATTACTAAACCCTGGAACCCCTCTTTCTTTCTTTTTTCTCAAAGTGAAGAGGAACGAGTACGGTTATAAAAATTTTTCCTTAATTCTGAGGGAACTCTTTCGGACTGTTCTATAGTGCAATCCCTTGCCTTCTCAGGTCATGTTGTCTCACAGCCTGGCGGCCATGCTCTGCCTCGACACCTTTTGCTAGGATCCCTTAGCAGGCATTGCTGCAAGAAAAGCACTTACAGCTGCTGGCTAGCCTTGTCAGCTTCAAGTCTCTATCTGCCTTGACATAGCAAGTCCGATTGAGTCCCTCTATATTTTCTTACAAACTGCCTTTGAGAAGGCTCAGTTTCTTCCTATACTCTTCTAGAGTAGCTCATATCAAGCTGCTTGAAACTTAGTCCTCTTCCTAGATGGGCGCTCTTCCGGAACAGGGTCTGCTCAATCAGTCCAGGAGCCCTCAACTAGGATGAAGGGACTTGGCATGTTGAGAGTCCAGAGACTCTGCCTTCCCTTGGTCTGTCTAGCGGGTGCGGTGAACCTTCTCTTCAGCCCTACCAACAGGGATTCTTGCTCCCTCATTAATTGGAGCCTTAAGCCTCTCAACCAACAATGCTCGGTGGGCACTATTGCCTCCTCAACATGCCACTCTTTTCTTTCTTTCTTTCTTTCTGCTTCCTTCATTCCTTTCTTTCTCCTTCCCTTTTCTCTCTCTCTCTCTCTCTCTCTCTCTCTCTCTCTCTCTCTTCCTCCCTAGAGCCACCCCGGAAAGGAGGCCCAGCGATCCTTTAGGGCAGGAATTCTCTCTCCTCTGTCTATTCTCCATCGGCTTATTCCTTTTTCAGTTTATTTCCTTCCTTTGCTATCCCTTGGCTAGCTTGCCTCATTTTCTCTTTTTCTCACACTTTATTTTCCCTCTCCGGCTAACAGAACTGAGATGGAGGAGGAGTCCGTGGCTACTAATGGCCCCTCGCGCTATGGCCTTGTCGTCATCCTCGGCGGCGCCCGAATCAAACTCTAAAAAAAAAAATAAAAACGCTCCCGTGGTGGGTGCGCGCCTCCGGCTTACACCCAAGCAGTAATGAATGGTGAAGATACAAGAGAAGATCAAGAATTATGGTAGGTACGTAATTTTCATTTCTGGAGACCCAATCTCCGCAAAGACATAGACAGGATGGAAGCTGTCCAGAGGAGGGCAACTAAAATTGTGCAGGGTCTTCACCGGAAGACATTTGAAGAGAGACTTAATGAACTTAATATGTGTAGCCTCGAGGAAAGGGGGGGCATGATAGAAACTTTAAAGTACCTCAAGGGAATCAACAAAGTCCAAGAGGGTAGCATCTTTCAAAAAAAGAAGTGTGCAAGAACAAGGGGGCACAGTTTGAAGATAGAGGGGTGGGGCAGCTCAGAGGTAATTTAAGGAAGTATTTTTTCATGGAGAGGGTTGTGGATGCATGGAACGGCCTTCCGGAGGAGGTTGTGGAGTCAAAAACAGTGGTGGAATTCAAGCATGCATGGGACAGTAATAAGGCAATTCTAGGGAGTGGAGGTAGGAAGAAGTAGGCTGCTGGTTAACTAGGATCTGCAGGCGTATCCATTAGGTAGTAAAATGGTCAGACTGGGTGGGCCAAGTGGTCCTTATCTGCCGTCAAATTCTATGCTTCTATGTTTTTATGTTTATCCTGCTGTTGTTATTCTGTCCTTGACAGATAATAACACATGGCACTCTATAACAAGGAAGTACTGTGCCAGCTGCATCCAAGTGACACTGTTCTGCATTTGTTGTTTAGCCATAAGCCTTCCCATTCCACATTTCCAACTGCAGTACCCTCCTGTCCTGTTCTGGATCTGGCAGTGTAGCTCTGCTGCTTTAATGCCCCCCTCCACACCACCAGTGCTGAGAGAGAGAGAGAGAGAGAGAGAGAGTGGCAGCTTATTAATATCTCTGCATTTCCATTTTGACGGCCACAAATTGGGCATTATTGGACCTTTCTTGCCACCCTGTGCATGTTTAATGATGTGCAGTTGTTTCTCTACAGTACTTGGGCTCTGTATTTGGAGGCTCAACTCAGTCTGTAAATTTTGTTAGATATCTGTTAGTTTCTGTTGTAACAACAAGCAACAGAAGCAGCAGACAGTGAGAAACAGCCTGGGCAGAATACAGTGCAGCACTGAAGTGTGATACAGTGTCATGTAGCAGAGTTTGCTTTTCAGCGGTGGGGTGTGGAGGTTGATTGTCTGGTAACAGAAAGATCAGATTATCGGCAGGTACCTCTGTGTGTCTTGTAGTACAGTTATGGCAGAGACAGACAGAGCAGAGGGATGTTTTGGGAACATACAGTTTTGCATGTCAGTGCTCATGGAAAAGGCGGGGGAGGTGATACATTAAGGGTGGTATTCCATGTACCATACAGTGTAATGCACAACAAATGTTACAGGTCATGTCTGCACTGTATTTGTGACATTTCCATGTGCAGAATAGCAATTCACTATACATTGTTTGTTAGGGAATAGTTTGCAAGCTGGCAGGATACAGTACGTTTGTTGCTGTTTAAACAAGAAAAAAAACTCCTTTTTTGACATTTTTCTGATGTTTAAACATAAACCATGTTATAAGCACAATTACGCACTCCAGGGTATGCTGTCATTGGGGATTAGCGCACACCCATGTGCTGTAAGGACACTCTGCCTGTGGCCTCGTGCTTCACAACATACTGGGGTGTGTATTAATCCCCAATAACAGCACACCTTGTTGTGGGTTGCTGCTTACTTATGTTTTCTAAAAGGGGGGCTAATAGTTCCATCAGGGTCAAGGAATCTTACTAATTAATTTGTCTAGGTTGCATGATTATTAGCACTTCGAAACCGATTTACATGACATGACATGACATGCTTTTAATGTTGTTTTGCAGCAGAAATGTGTTTGATCCGAAGATGCTGGGGAGTAGCAAGTCCTTTTACTTGAGACTACAAGCCACAATGGTAGCTGTGTTGCTGATCATTGCCGTACTTTTGAGTATTTACATTTCTTCTGTGCCATCCTGCAAAGTGCATTCAGAAATACAACTCTTCCAGCTATCACTGCCCAGTTTTCTGGAACAAGTCATATGGGATTACTGGGGCATTTGCCACCTGGAGCTTCCTCCGCAGTGATTTTACTCATGAATTGCAATCAGAAGTTGACAAACATCTTTTCTAAGAACAGAAACATTCAGTTCAATTCAAAGACATACTGAGCTGGTAACAGCTCATTTCCATTGCATGATTGGGTCATTGTTGGCAGGGGGCAGCTGAGGAAGGGGTAGTGAGGTGCATTGAGGTTGTAAGGTCCAGAAGATGCCCTGGGTTTAATCAGAGCCATGGGTGATGCCAGACGTGTTTAGTTCCTGTACCCAGGGGTACCACCAGACCAAATGGACAGGTAGCCAGAGGGTCAGCCACCTCCTCTAATCATTTACCACCCTCCAGGATTGGGAGTAGAATTCCTACAGGAGGTAGCAGACTCCATCATTGACCAGATGTTGGCGTCCTCCAGGTTTTTATCCTGGGGGACTTCAACACTTGGGTAGATGATGAGTCCTCACAATTCGGTTATGACCTCCACCAGTTGGTGTCTTCACTGGGCATGGTACAAGTAGTTGCTTCTGTGACCCATCGGCATGGCCTCACACTCGATCTGGTTTTCCATCTGGGTCTTGGGGTTGATAACCTCAAGACTGATCGTGTCTCTTCGTCCGATCATTGCATTGTGGAGTTCATATTTTATGTCCACCGATGGTTCTTCCCCTGTGGAGGTGGTCAGCTATCACCCTTTAAGGAGTTTGCAACCAGAAGAACCTCTGGCACTGGCTGACCTATCTTGAGTTGAGGTGGCTTGTGCGATTGGCACTGGTGAGGCAGTGGCCACCTATAATAGGGTGGTGGCTGGGGCACTGGATGCCATTGCACTGGTCCGTATACGACCCAGATCCTCTCACTTGAGATCTCCATGGTTTGATGGAGATGTCAAGGCAATTTAGATCAAGATTTGAAAGTTGGAGCTTAACTGTCAGAAGACCCGGCTAGAGGCCGACAGACTGGTCCCGCGTGCTCACTATGGTGGGTACCAGGAGGCAGTCTCCTGTAAGAAGGCAGAATTCTTGTTCAGAGAGAGAGAGATTGCAGCAGGGAGGAACAGACCTTCTCAGCTTTTCAGAACTATGGATAGGCCACCATGTCTTGTAGGCCAATTAATCTGACTGTTTTACTATCTAGCGCTGATGAATTTATGACTTCCCCTTTGCACAATAATTGTTTTATGTTATGTGCTTTGAGTTTCTGCCATCCTGTTACTGCAGTTATTCTCCTTTCTGCTGCCATTGCCCCTTCCTGCTCCTTGCTCTTCTGGATCACCTTGCAAATTTTCTCACTCTGTGTTACATACTAACATAAACAATTTACACATATAGTACAAACATACATATGCCGTAGTTTGGGTTAACATAAATAGGCATTCTACAAAATTAACAATTCTAGACAGTAATTGCTTGCTGTCAAGCCATGCCCTAATAGTCCATGAAAGTATTTTCTCTTTACAAGATTTAATATTAGCTGGTAACTTATTCCATGCCATTGGTCCTCTAAAGAAAGCAGAATGTCTGCCAATCTCTAAATTATATCTAGGGGCAACAAACGCCGAATCATGTCATGCTTGCAAAGAGCATGATCTAACTCGGCATGGAATTGCTCCATCGATATATGGGGGTAAAGTTCCCAACCAACATCTACACATGAAAGCAAACAAATGTTCCTGCCTGAATTCAGAGGGTCACAGCCATTGAAGGTGATTAAATAGGAGACACTTGTGGGTAAACTTATCAGTGTCAAAGATTAATCTGGCTAATCTACCATAACATTCATCAATTCTGTCCAAATCAATTTTTTTTTGCATTAGCATCAATAAAGTCCCCATAGTGTAAGGTGGGTAAAACCACTGAATGTACCACTTTCTCCCTGATGTCTGTTTTCATACAGTGTCTAACACTGTGCAAACCACCAAGTTTTCTTCCCATAGTAGCCACCACACTATTTATATGAGCTGCCCAGTTTAAAGACTCATCAAGCCGCATTCCCAAATATTTATATGTTTAGGGTTTGTTGGATCAGGGTTCCCTCCAGGGTATAGATCTTTAATAACCATTCTTCCTGAGTTAAAGTAGAATGAGAAAATAAAATTGTTTTTTTTAATTCAAAACCTGTTCTCTTTCCCTGTAGAAACTGCAATTCATAAAGTGCTTTCTGAAGCTTTAATTGAACCCCATTTACTAATAAATCTGATGTATAAATAATCATGTCATCAGCATACAAATGATTAGAAATAGATGAATAAGAAAAACTTAAACCATTTATGTGTATATTAAACAATATTGGACCTAAAATTGAACCCTGAAGGACCCTGATCCAATAGAAACAGTACTCGATACCCAGTCTCCCAGAGCAAGTACTTGAGTTCTTTCTGTCAGATAAAAAATACAGCCACTGCAGGCTGAGTCCCCCAAACCCCATAGATGCCATTGTGGGTAGGAGGACACCATGGTTCAATGAATCAAACACCTTCAATAAATCAATGAAGACAGCGCTGACCAGAGTCCTCCATCCAGAGGAACCTGTAAATCACCAATAACCTTGACCAAAGCTGTCATAGTATTAAAATATTTCCTAAACCCAACTGCACAGCATTTAACAGACCCTCTGTTTCTAAACATCCTGAAATCTGGGCAGCAATAATCTTTTCTAATATTTTAGAGACCTGGGGCAACAGAGAGATAGGGCAATAATTACAAATTCAGTTTTAACCCCCCCCCCATAGATTGGGACTACTTTTGATTGTTTTCAGGTTTTGGGAAAAACCCCCTGTTTTAATAAAGAAGTTAAATAAATATGCCAATGGGGATGCAGTCTCTAGGTTGGCTACCTTTAATAGGTTGGCGGGAATATCAAGTCCGATGGCTTTAAATGTGTTCAATTCAAATAATTCCATCAGTACACTGTGTGACAAAATCTCTATAAAAATTAATTTTGAGTCAGTTTCCCCCCTTAACATTTAGTTGCTTCAAATCTATCTGATAAGCACACTACAAACCAATTTCACCAAATAACTCATTATTTATGTACTATAATTACTATGCATATCTATCTATCTATCTATCTATCTATCTATCTATCTATCTATCTATCTATCTCTCTTTACTCCTCCCCAGGATGCATTTGGAAGTGAGCTGATACTCTGTTAAGTATGTCTTTCCTGGTCAAACTTCTGAAATGAGGAAATAAATAGGAAGGCAAGTAAGAAATGCTGGATGAAGTTTGAGGCTACCCAAGACTTGTCCGACTTTTGTAAATAAAGATGTCTCCAAAATGCCTGTAAAAATGTTATACTTGTTGTTTGGAGTGCCTTCCTGGTGAAACATTTCAATAAATAAATCAAATAAACATGTAGCAAAGAGTGCATTTTGTAAATCTGCTCTGTTGACCTCTGCTAGGGATCCTAGGTGTTTCTGGCATGACATGAAAGATGTAGTGAGTGGCTGTACTAAGTATCACACTGTTGACATGCTTATTGGAGGTGTAATCTGTAACAATACACCAACAATTGTTAGAAAATGGATAAAGAAAAACTTGCATCCTGATTGGATGAAACAGTCTGGCTCCTGTGCTAGTATTTTTTAACAACAGCCAGTTAAAACAAGTGCCAGTTTGGGATGCCTTATTACTAAGCGTGTTCTTGAGCACCCTGAATTGTGACACCGAGCAACCATCATTTTTTTCCTTGCTTAGTAAATCACTAGCTCTCCCATCACTGTACAAAAATCCCATTAACTTACTCCTTCATACTGCCTTCTGAGCTGCCTCTGTTCCTTATCACCACGGCGGGGGAATCATGTTCAGAACACATAATTCAAACAACATGAAGTCTTGCTATATTATAGACATTAGCAGTTTGCTCCAGCTCTAGGACTGCAATGGTTAAAACCATTCCAAAATAGAATTTTGGCACGAGAGCAACTCTATCTGTGTCATTTCAAACTTGAACTGTCAGATTCTTTACTCCGCCTCAGTGAACAGTCGCTCCGGAGATTTCTCCTTCTGCTCGGTTCATTTCTCGGTTTAAAAAGTGTTTTCTTGGTTGGATTTAACCGAGAATAGTTTTATTTTAACCGAAAAACCCTTCGGTTCAAGCTCTATCTGTGTGTAAATGAAGGTTTTGTCTGTGTGGAACTTGTAAGTTATCGGTTCGGTTTTTAACCGATCAGTGGGTTTAAAACTCATTTAAAACTAAAAGTTATTATTTTAGAGTGCGGTTCCCGGTTCGTATCGGTTCTAAAAAAAAACGGATTTATTACAATTTTTTCCAATACCCATGACACGGTTAGGAACGATAAAGATTGTCTTGCCTGGCACTGCGTTAAAAGGGCAAGTTTTGGTTAGGCTGGCATTATGTCTGAGAAACCAAAAGAAAAACCGGGCCACTGGTTTCAACACTGTGATGTTTGTGGGAAGTCTTTGCCAAGGCTGACCCACACCACATGTGTTTATTATCTGAGGTTTGACCACCTCAGTCAGACTGCCAGGTATGTAAATTTCCTGCAGCCACCCTGGAAAAGATTGGGCAGTCTCAGGAAATGAGAGGCCAAAAGTCCGTGACCAGATGGCTGGCCGTTCGGTGCCAACCCGAACAGAGGAGAATGCCCTCTGACCAGAGGCCAGACTTCCTCGGGCAAAAGAAAGCTGGTACTGAGGAACCAATTCCAGTAAAGAAAACAAGAAAATCAGCAGGTCGAGGTCCAAAATTCCTTCTCCAACTGCTGCAGACATGCAAAAGCCATACAAATTGTCCTGTCACTGTCTCAGGGTCCGTCGAACCATCACTATCTGGTAAAAGGTCGGTTCGTCTGGTCCCAGTGGTTCAGGATTATGATATTGAGAATTTTATGAACCAGAGGAGGGAGGAGGATTATGAACAGTATGAATGTGGCTGGGAAAGGTCTGGGTGTGCCCATTGAACCGACATCTCCCCAGACAGACCTTTGAATCTCCCCTATGCTGTCTGAGTCCCCATCTCATTTTATGTTTTATAAAAGTTGCTGAAACCCTCCAGCTTCCTTTAGAAGAAGCTGTGGATGAGCAAGAAGAGCCTGATTTTGTAGAAATGATGGATATTCCAGAGTCTAGCAGATTGTCTATTCCTTTACATAAGTCTTTTAGGAAACAAACAATTAAAATTTTAAAAGCTCCTAATTCTGTGCCTCCTGTAGATAAAAAGATGGACAGAAGGTATACATTGTCAGGCCCTGATACAGAATTCCTTTCTCAGCAATGCAGTCATGTTGGGGTAGTTCAGGCTGCTGCCTGTGATAAAGCTAATATTCCCTTGGCTACATCCTCCTGACAGGATTCCAGGAAGATTGATGCCATGGCAAAAAACAGTATGGCAGCCTCTCTGGGACTCAGGCAAGCAAATTATATAAACATGTAGCTAGGTATCAGAAATCTAGATGGGATACTGTTATGCAATAGGTCAAGCAGGCCCATGGCCAGCTGGCTAGTGAACTAGAACAAGTGGTTGCTGATGGCATTGAAGCCTCTAAGGTTCAGTTTCATGCTGCTGTGGATGTTAATGATGTTTCTTCTGGGGTCATGGCCACATCTGTAGCTTTTCGTAGGTTGGCCTGGCTCAGGTGTACTAGTTTGTCACAGGATACCCAGACTCAGGCTATGGATTTTCCTGTGGTGGGAAAATCTCTGTTTGGAGAGCAGACAGAGAATTACATGAAGAAGATGGATGAATATAGGACTACTTACAAGAGTGCCCAGGCTAAGGAGTGGCAAGCCACTCCTCAAGCATGCCCCCAGGGGTAGGGGTAGGCCTTTTCACAGGCCTTTCTACCAGACTCAGGCCTCCTCTGCCTATGCTCAGAGGGGCTTCTTCAGAGACAGGGGCAGACGAGGGGTGGGCAGACCTGCTCCCACCCCCCAGCCAAAAGCTCCTGCGAAACAGGCACCGGGCCGATTCTCCTGTACCAGTGGGGGGCAGGCTGGCTTACTTCAGTCAGAATTGGGCTTCTTTAACCTCAGACAAGTGGGTTCTGGAAGTAGTATGCCAGGGTCTGGTTCTCAGCTTCAAACAGTTTCCCAAGTTGAGAAGCAGACTTTTTCTACCTGCAAGTGCTTCAGAGACCCTCGCTCTGGAAACAGAGGTCTCATCCCTATAACTATCAGAGCAGTAGAAAGGGTTCCTCCCCTGCATCAGGGCAGGGGTCTGTATTCCAGATACTTCCTTACCCCAAAAAAGACAGTAGAATGGCGGCCCATTTTAGATCTCAGATATCTGATCAAGCATCTTTTAAAACCAAAGTTCAAAATGGTACTCTGGCAATGATTTTATCTTCCCTAAGGCCAGGGGACTGGCTAGCCTCCCTGGACCTCAAGGATGCCTATTTCCATGTCCTAATCAGAAGATCCCATCGAAAGTACCTCAGATTCAAACCTCCCTCAGGTCATTACCAGTTCAGAGCAATGCCCTTTGGCCTTACCTCTGCTCCAAGGGTATTCACAAAGTGTCTAGCAGTGGCAGTGGCCCATTTAAGGAGGCAGAGGATTGCTGTTTTTCCCTATCTAGATGATTGGCTCATTGTAGGCCAGTCCCCAGAACAGGTAAAATCTCACCTGCAGGTCACCCAGCAGCTTCTCACCTCCCTGGGTTTTCTGCTAAACCTACTAAAGTCGGTTCTGGAACCAGTCCAGGTACTCACCTTTATATGGGCAGAATTGGACATAAAGCTAGCCAGAGCCTTTCTTCCCCCAGAAAGGGTAGGAATTTAGTGGCTCTGGCCTCTTCCTTCACGCTGCAGGTCTCTTGACCAGCAAGACACTTTCTGAAGCTCCTGGGGCACATGGCTGCACCCACAGCTGTTGTGCAGGGAGCCAGATTTCAGATGAGAGACATTCAGTTTCACTTGAGAACCTTTTGGTCTCAGAGAAGAGACCCCCTTTCCAAGTTGGTCCCAGTGACTCGAACCTTGATCCTAGCTCTCCAGTGGTGGCAGGATCAGAGCAATTAAGAGCGGGGTCCCTTCATTTCCCCTTCTCATGACTTGACTCTCACTACAGATGCTTCCCTTCTGGGTTGGGGAGCCCACATGGGCGACCTTTCCCTCATGAGTTTGGTCCCCAGGAATCTCTGCTCCACATCAGTTTTCTGGAACTCAGAGCTGTCTTTTAGCTCTTCAAGCTTTTCTGCATCTGTCCACACAAGGTGATACAAGTCAGAACAGACAACACCACAACAATGTGGTACATCCAACAAACAGGGGCACTCGGTCTTGACCTTGTGCACTGAGGCAATGAAGTTGTGGTCTCTGGCCTATTCCTGAACACTTCCCTCTGGCAGTTCATCTTCCAGGAAGGACAATGTCCTAGCGGATGCCCTCAGCAGGATTTCCCAGGGCCATCACGACGGTCCCTGGATCCTCAAGTGCTGGGGCTAGTTTTTGCCAGGTGGGGCATCCCTCAGATAGATCTTTTTGCAGCCCCAGACAATCACAAACTTCCTCTGTTCTGTTGCAGGCCTCCAGTGCTGGGCTCAGTTCCTCTGGATGCCCTTCTCCTGGATTGGGAGGGGAAGTTCCTCCATGCTCCCCCCCTTCCTCTCCTATTCAAAGTACTAGTCAAAATCAGATCTCAGCCTTGCAGGGTGATTCTGATTGCCCCGGATTGGGCCAGGCAGCCCCGGTACCCACTCCTTCTGTCTCTGACAGTCCATCTTCCCCTGTGCCTCCCCAGGAATCACAATCTGTGGACTTATGCCCAGGAAGGGTTTGGTATCCAGACCTCAAATCCCTCAACCTCAAGGCCTGGCTCTTGAGGAGTTAGAGTTGCTGATTTACACCTCTCTCAGGGTGTTCTTGAGATCCAAAGGCTTCCAGAAAGCCTTCCACTAGAGCTACTTATAGTTCTAAATGGAAAAGGTTTTCCATTTGGTGTGCTAGGAAAAATATTTCCCCAGAATCTGCTGAATTGCCCATTTTGTTAGATTACATGGTACATCATAATTCCTTGGGTCTCAGACCAGCTACCCGGAGAGTTCATTTGGCAGCTGTGTCTGCTTTTGTGTCTGCAGGAAAGGCATCCCCTTTTTCCTCTCATCCTGTGTTTTCCAAGTTTTTTAAGGGATTACTCCATACTAATCCTCCCTTTCAGGAACCGGCCCCTGCTTGGGACCTTAATGTTTGCATTGCCTAGTTAATGCAACCCCCTTTTGAACCTCTGTCTTCTGCAGAGCTTAAGTACCTAACTTGGAAAATTGTTTTTCTAGTGGCTATCACTTCTGCCAGACGCATAAGTGAATTGTAAGCCTTGTCAGTGGAGACTGACTTTATTTCTTTCCACAGGGATAAGGTAGTCCTTAGGACTAATAGGAAGTTTTTGCCTAAGGTGGTTTCAGATTTCCATCTTAATCAATCTATCTCCCTTCCAGTATTTTTCACTGATCACTCCTCTTCGGGTGAGAGGAGGTTGCACAGCCTGGATGTTAAGAGAGCTCTTAGTTATTATATAGAGCGTACCAAAGGTCACAGGTTCGAATCCCTCCAACTTTTCCTTATCTATGGTGAAGTTGGGAAAGGCAAACCTGCCACTAAGAGATCAATAGCCAGGTGGATTGTCTCTTGTATCCAATTTTGTTATCAGAAAGTGGGCAGAGCCCCCGGTTTGAGGGCTCATTCTACCAGGGGTACAGCTGCATCTCTAGCTGCTGCCAGAGATATCCCTTTATTAGAGATTTGCCCGGCTGCTACTTGGAAAACGGTACACACTTTTACCAAGCATTACTCCCTGGATGTCCAGGCCAGGAGAGATGCTCAGTTTGGCACAGCTGTTCTTCACAGCCTATTCCCTAAGTAGGTTCTGCCCTCCTCCATGGAGGTACTGCATGTATTTGCTAATGTCTATAATATAGCAAGACTTCATGTTGTTTGAAGAAAAAATTACTCACCTTAGTAATGTTGTTTCTTCTAATGGAGTCTTGCATATTATGAACCTCTCTAACCTGCCCCTCTCAGAACCTCTACTTGGTGAGGTCGCGGGCAACTAGTGTGGGCACTACTTATGTCCTGTTAGCATTTTGTCCCCTTTGGGACTTTGGGGGTGTGTGTGTACAGCTGTGTGTGTGTTTTATTATACTTATGTTCCATTTTCATATTATTAGAATGGTGTTAGTATTTCTGGTCCGCTGACTTGAGTCTTGGGTGTTGGGACCATCAATGGTTGTTATTATTTAGGTAGCCATTTGGCTAGTGTAGGTTACAGCTTCCACACAGACCTTAGTGAGTTTGGCTCGTAAAGATCTGACAGTTCAAGTTTGAAATGACACAGATAGAGCTGCTCTCGTGCCAAAATTCTATTTTGGAATGGTTTTAACCATTTCACTCCGGGACAGTTCTAGAGCTGGATCAAACTGCTAATGTCTATAATATAGCAAGACTCCATTAGAAGAAACAACATTACTAAGGTGAGTAATTTTTTCCTTTTGTTAGATAACTCGACCGCCCTGAAAGTGAAAGCTCAAAACCTTCCTGATGCATCCCACTCACATTACAACTTCATTGACACCACTGCACTAAAGTAAATGTACCTTCTGCACACCTCTGAGAAAAAAAAAACAAACTTTTTTTTTTAAACCTTACTTTGGTTTAATAGTGCCAGCTCGCTCGACCTCTGTGTAACTAAAGCTCCTGACCTTCCTTCCTGGTCGTGCATGGTCACGCGCCTGCCCACCACGCTTCCAGCCAAAACCAAGTCGCGCAGGTTGCTCAAAGAACTGAATTAATTTTTTTTCTTTCTTTTTTGACACTTACTACAGAAAAAGATAGCAACACACAGCTGAAGGTAAAATAATTTTCATTTTCTACAGGTGGAGGGTGGCACTGCACAGAACAGCTCACTTACCTGTGGGGGAAGAGGATGGCACAACTAAATAGAACAGCATACAAACTGAGGGACTACTTCTCAAAACTTTTTTTGCTACACTTTCTATCAGTTTACAAAGAGATTTTCTCTGATTATTACTTTCTTAAACATTGCACACTTGACCATTTGTAAGTGAAATAATACCCTCCAGGGTGGGCATTATGGGATATACAGGACCTTCCATAGGCTATAAGGCTTTCCATCTGTTGCGCCTGGCCTCATTATGCCCCTGTGCAGTCCATTATCTCCCTAAAATGCCCACCCTGTCCGGTATTATTACTTACCTAATGCTTTTAACACTCAGTTTGCTGACCTGTTGGCTCTTACCTCCTTTCCTGTTCCCATTTAAACTTTATAACATGGGTAGGTGAAAGTGAGTAGAAATGTCAGATCCCACTGGTTGTGTCCCTGTGCATGGCCATTGATTAATCACCAGTATAGGCACTGTTGGTGTGAAGGGGCGGCCAGCAGTATCAGTGGGCAGAATGGCTCTTTTTTTTCTACCTGATGGAATGAACATGAGTAGCAGCAATTTGTAATTGGCAGCTTAGCGAGAGCAACTCAGGTGAGAGCTTGGTGGCAGGCTGTGCTTTTCATCTTCAGTCAATCAGGCAGAAAGAAAGAAAGAAAGAGGCATTCTGACCACTGATTCTCAGGGCTACACAGCCACCCACTCTGCAGATCTCTGCTGTCCCTTTACACCATGCCACCCATCCCATGGATCACTGCGTACAGGGTGAGACACTGTTGAATTAGTCACCAGCATATACCATGTAGTATAGAATTTGTGCTGCATCTGCAGCAATGTCCCCCCTTCCCAGTAGTGCCTTGTCAGAGCCCCAGATGTCCCATTCCAGTACCAGCTCCACATTCTCCCTCTGTGTTTAAGTCACTCTTGTCCTGCTTAAGTGAGAGTCAGCACCCAGCTGTCCTGTTGCCATGCCCAACCCACCCAATTTGATTTGCTGCTCTCTGTGTCCCACCATACAAGTTGATGTGATTACAGTTATGTGGAATTCGAGAGTGATAGTGACAGTTGCTTCCCACTGCAAAATGTCATGCAGGAGTGACTCCCCACGACATAGTGAGTGAGACTGCCAGTGTCAATGAAACTGACACGTCTGAGTGCCAGGAGAGAGCTCTGTGTCCTGAGATGCCTGCCCACACAGACACCTTTTGATGATGAAGTAGACCACAGTCAGGATGCTGGCTCCTGGGCCAGCCTGGTAGTGTAGATGGCTGAGGCTCTGGCACTTTTCCTCTTACCACACCAACGACCTGGGGTCAGGATCCACCTCAGGTGTCGGAGGGTCGGCCAGGGGGAGGATGATTGATCATCCTATGGATAGTTTTTCTCATCTGGGGAGGATGGGTGAAGAAGACCACTGTGGTACTGGTTCTTGGTGGTGACTGGGGACTGGTGCATCTCTGGCGGTCACAGTGTGGTTCAGTGCGGGCCAACATTAGATGTGCTGTATGCAGGAGCATACACAGCAGCATTCTTGACATCATTGCACACCCATGCTGTGGGGGGGGTCAAGGGGAAAAAATGACTTCCTTGGAGCGTGCATTCCAGTGAGGCCCAATGGCACTGCACCTCAATCACACAGGCTGCTCCACCAGGATCCTGACCCTGGGCTTCTGCAGTGGTGGGATAAGTACCCACTGTGACACAGCCTTCAAAGACAAATAGAGGAGGGGGTCAAACATGGTACTGGCAAAGGTGCCTTACCAAGGGGCTAGCTGGATGGGGGGAATCACAAGTAATAACCCCGCCCCATCACCAAGAAGATATATGAATAAATAATAAAAAAAAAGGATACTGGCTCCTGAGGAGCTGTCCTCAATACCTAATTGTCCCCACCCCTGGGGAAGGTCTCTGCTCCCCTGCCTTGTGGTACTGTGCCATCTGTGTATCTATTTCTGTATTCCTGTGTGCATTCAAGGAGACCTGTAATTATTTCCACTAATAGAAACATAGAAACATAGAAACATAGAATTTGACGGCAGATAAGGACCGCTTGCCCCACCCAGTCTGCCCATTTCCCTGCCTACTGGATAAGCTGCAGATCCTAGTTAACCAGCAGCCTACTTTTTCCTACCCCCATCCCCTAGAATTGCCTTATGACTGTCCCATGCATGCTTGAATTCCACCACTGTTTTTGACTCCACGACCTCCTCCGGAAGGCCGCTCCATGCATCCACAATGCTCTCTGTGAAAAATACTTCTTAAATTACCTCTGAGCCGCCCCTTCTATCTTCAAATTGCCCTTGTTCTTGCACACCTCTTTTTTTGAAAGATGCTACCTTTTGGACTTTCTTGATTCCCTTGAGGTACTTGAAAGTTTCTATCATGCCCCCCTCCTCCTTTCCTCGAGGCTATACATATTAAGCTTCTTTAGTCTCTCTTCATATGTCTCCGGTGCAGACCCTGCACCATTTTAGTTGTCTCTTCTGGACAGCTTCCATCCTGTCTATGTCTTTGCGAAGACTGGGTCTCCAGAACTGCACGCAGTACTCCAGATGGGGTCTGACCAGCTGTCTGTACAGAGGGATAATAACTTCCTGTTTTCTACTGGTGATGCCTCTCCCTATGCATCCCAATATCGCCCCAGCCCTCATTGCTGCCCTCTCACATTGCTTGCCCACCTTTAGGTCATCTGATATGACTACCCCCAGGTCCCTTTCCATTTTTGTTGTTGTTAGTATCTCACCCCCCATTGTGTACTCTTCCCCTGGGTTTTTGTTTCCCAGGTGCATTACCTTGCACTTCTTAGCATTGAATCTAAGCTGCCATATATTTGGCACTCATTCCTTACCAGTGGCCTTGAACAGCTCCACCTGGCTGTAGTTATTCTCTTGTCGCCTTTGACCTTGTGAAAGGTTTATATCTTCCCTTTTTTATACCCTACCCCCCCCCGCTGCTAGGCATACTCTCTTTTCACACCTTCAGTTATACTCCTTGCAGCATCGCATGTATATACTGTAAATATGTAAAATGAATGTCTTAATTCATAGTGTTGTAGTATTGTTAACTATCTTTTTAAATTTAAAATGTTAAATGTGTTAATTGTTTCTTTGGGTAGAAAACTTATTTTGGGAGCTTTGAGTAGAATTGTGATTCATTGTTGCTGGCTTCACCAGCCGCAAAGTTTGAGTGCAGAGTGGGGGAAGGATGCTAATGGTCTGACCAGAGGCCTCAGCTACCTGATTGTTTCTGAAAGACTTGGGCTGGTCTCACCCTTGGTCCATTATTTCCTTTATACTGGGGGTTCTGACATCACTTCCTCAAAGAGGCAAAGGATATGCACCTGTCATAGCAAAAGCAGACATGCAGGAAAGGAACAGCAGCAAGTGAAGCGGTGACTGCTCTCTTAGTGGAAGGGAAGTAAATGCAAATCTAGGAGCTTTCATTATTACTTCTTCGCATTGGTATTGCATTGGGGAAAGGAGGAGTAGGAGTTTGAAGTAGGTTGTTCAATGGCTACTTGAAGTCTGTTTTTGAGTGTGGATAGGAAGGATAGGAATATAAAAAGCAGTTGTTCAATATATCTAAACATGTGCAACAAAGGAGGTAAGGGAAACAAAATGTTTTGCACTGATAGAGGAGGAGAGGGGAGACTTGGGGGAGTGTTTGGTATCCTGCATCTGGAAGGGTGTGGGGGGGGGTTGCTGGTGGGCAATGACAGCAATGGGTAGGGTGGTAGGCTGCAACAACTACGGTGCACCAATCTTTCTAAAAATTGCCTGGACTGTGAGAGGATGTTTAGTGTGCAACCACATAGAAAAACTTAGAAAGGAGATTGAGGGTCTGCAGGAGGAACTAAGACAGACAAGGCAGATTTGGGGTGGGTTTAGCCCAGTACTGGAGGGAAGAAGAAGGGGAGATGAGGGAGGGTGATTTAAGCCAACAGTGGTGAGAACAGGGTCAGAAGAAGTAAAGCGGAGACAAAGGGGCCCAGGCCAGGAAGAACAATTGCTGGGGAAACCAGGTCAGGAGACAAAAGACAAATGGAAAGAGGGAGATAGGGACTTGTGAGGGGAGGTGAAGAAGTGGCAAAAGTCATGGAGTGGAAAGGAGAGAATGGGTTACTGTGAAGAGAGAGGGAATGGGCATTTGTGAAGGGCCTTCAGAAAATAGTTGTGCACTGCTAGAGAGGAAGAAGGTGGAGGAAGGAAATGATGAAATTAGAGGAGTAATTGATGAATGCCTGGACCAAACTGGAGTGGGGGGAAGTTCTGCTGGGAGAATTGCAACAGGGGTAAAAGGGGGAAAAAATGTGCAGGAGGAAGAAGAGGACCTGGAAATGAGAGAGGGAGATGAATGGAAACAAGCAGGGAGTAAGAAGGGTGGAATCTTAGTGCTGGGGGACTCAATACTAAGAGGAGTTAGGTGGGGTAGCAAGGGGGAGAGGCATAGTCGCATTTGGGTGGAGGCCATGCCAGGAATGACAGTGGAAAGGGTGGGACAGTCTGTTCTGAAATATGCTAGAAGGGGTAGGGACAAGCCTCATTTAATTATACGTCTTGGGACAAATGACCTGGCTGACAAGGCAGTAGATACAGTCCAGAGGAGGTTTGAGGAACTAGCACAATTATGTGAGGGGGCAGGAAGATTAGTAACTTTTTCAGAGATACTTCCTGTGCCAAAGGCAAGCACAACAAGAAAGCTGAGAATAGAGGAATTTAATAGATGGCTAAGAACCTAGTGTTGTGCTAAAGGGTATGGGCTATTGAGGGGGGACCTGGGATGACAGTAGTCTCTATGACAAGGACAGACTACACTTAAGTGAGGAGGGAAAGAAAGTGTTGAAACAGAGGAGGAGGAGTACATAGAGGAAGTTGGGAATTTAAATTAGGAGTGGGGGGTGGCAGTTGGGCAAGAGATATGCAGAGACCACAGGTTGGGAAACCATATGAGCTACTCTCCCACAACAGTGACAAAAGAAAAATGGCAAGTACTGTTGGTGATGCTAGGAAAGGAGGGCAGGATGGGAGGGGGAAGGGTGGAAGGTGGTTACCCTTAATGCTAGGGTCTTGGAAGGAAAACTGCAGAGTTACAGGTATTCATGGCAGAGGAGAGGTGGACATTGCAGTCATCATAGAAACATGGGCCACCCAATACAATGACTAGGACCTGTCTGTACCAGAGTACAGATTATTTTGTAGGGACAGAGTGATTGGGAAAGGGGGGGTGGCACTATATGTGAAGGAAGGACTGAAGTGTGTAAGGGAGGAAGGGGAGGAGGGTAGTACGGAGTCACTTTGGATGCAAATCCAGGATTCCAAGAATATAATTCTTAGAATGGGAGTGGTGTATAGGCCACCATCTCAGATGGAGGAGTTAGACAGAGAACTAGCGGGACAGATCAGGATGACCTGCCAGAAGGGTAGTGTGGTGATTGTGGGGGACTTCAACATGCCAGGAGTGGACTGGAGCACCCCACCAACCAGGAACAGAAGAGAACAGGTACTGCTGGATGCCTTCCAGGACAGCTTCCTGCTGCAAATAGTCAGTGAACCAACCAGGTTAGAAAATAGCCTTGACCTTGTGCTGGCAAATGGGGACTTTGTGAGAGAACTTACAGTGGAGGAATCGTTGTCAGGGAGTAACCACCGCTTAGTATGGCTCACATTGGATATGGGTAAGAAAGGAGTGGAATCTGGCACAATAGTGCTGGACTCGGGAGGGCTGACTTTGGAAGGATGGGGGAAGTGGTAAAAGGGTACCTGGCCAGAATTCAATCTAGTATGGACACTAACCAGAGGTGGGAGCTCATAAAGCTGGGGATAGTGGAGGCAACCAAAACCTGCTGCAAAGCCCAGAGCAAGAAGGCTAGGGCTAAGAAACCGATCTGGTTGAGCAAGGAGGTCATGGCAAAGGTAAGGAGGAAAAGAACTGCCTTTAGGAAGTACAAGAAACAGGGGGAGGACGGGGAGGAGTACTTGACAGACTCGAAGGAGGTGACAAGGGCAGTAAGGGGAGCCAAAGCATCTATGGAACTCAGGCTGGCACAAGGCATTGAGAAGGGGGAGAAGGACTTCTTTAAGTACATCAGGGAGAAAAGGAGCTGTAAGGACCACATAGTAAGGATTAGGAAGAAGGGGGGTTGGGTGGAAGTAGGGTACAATTAGGTTGGAAGCACTAAATGAGTACTTCTACTCAGTATTTACTAAAGAGAAGGGGGGGTGACACCCAAGGTGGGAGAAATGGCAGAAGGGGGGGGAAGTGATGACAGGTGGGGAAATCATGGAGAGCAGAGTTCGAGAGGGTTTGAAGGCACTGAGTGTGGACAAGGCGCCAGACCCAGATGGCATCCACCCTAGGGTACTGAAGGAGCTGGCAGAGGTCCTTGCAGGACCTTTTGGCAGACCTATTTAATGCCTCACTACATTCGGGTGTGTACCTCAGGACTGAGGATGGCTCATGTGGTGCCCTCCATAAGAGTGGCTCAAGGATGAACCAGGAAACTACAGACCAGTGAGCCTCATATCCATCATGGGTAAGCTAATGGAGGCTATCCTGAAGGAGGGGCTGGTGGCCCTCCTAGAGGCCAAAGGACTACAGGACAGCAGACAGCATGGCTTCATATGTGGCAGATCCTGCCAAACTAACCTGGTTGAGTTCTATTACTGGGTAATTAGGCAGCTGGACAGGGGCCATGCAGTGGATGTCCTGTATCTGGACTTCAGTAAGACATTCAACTCAGTGCCACATGGAAGGCTGGGAGGAAGGAAGTTAGTAGGCACGGGGCGGGTGCAAAGCTGGTGAGATGAGTAGGAAACTGGCTGCAGGGAAGGCAACCGAGGGTGGTGGTGGGTGGGGAGCTCTCACACCCAAGGGCAGTGACAACCGGTGTTCTGCAGGGCTCAGTGTTGGGACCAGTGTTGTTTGGGATATTCATTGCAGACATATGATGGGACATCAAGAGCAAGATCAGTCTGTTTGCTGATGATACCAAGGTAGGCTCTGTGGTGGATAACCTAGGTGGATGGGAGGGGTTGCAGGATGATCTGGCAAAGCTTGAATCCTGGTCAGACACCTGGCAACTGGGCTTTAATGCCAAGAAGTGCAAGGTGCTGCATTTTGGGATGAAGAACCCAAGGAGGAGTTACCAGCTAGGGGGAGTGCCCAGATAGAGGAGGAGAAAGATCTGGGTGTGCTCATTACAGGGTCAATGAACAACTCGGCACAATATAGGAAGGCAGCTGCAAAGACCAACAAAATGCTGGGTTGTATTGCAAGGGGTATATCCTCAAGAAGGGAGGAGGTGATTCTGCCACTGTATAGGTCATTAGTTAGACCATACCTGGAGTACTGCATGCAGTACCAGTGTCCGTATTCAAAGAGGGACATTAAGTTACTGAAGGGGGTGCAGCGCAGAGCGACAAAGATGATCAGGGGGCTGGGGAACTTATCATATGAGAGGAGGTTGAAGGAGTTGAACATGTACTCACTGAAGGGGAGGAGAGACAGGGGTGACATGATTGAAACCTTTAAATACATGAAAGGAATAAACAAGACGGCTACAGAGGGGCTGTTCAAAGTAAGGGAGGGGAGGGCCATCAAGGGCCATGATATAACACTTTTTTACAGAGAGGGTGGTGGCTGGGTGGAATGCATTACCTGCTGAAGTGGTATGCAGTAGAATGGTGGACTGCTTCAAATGAGGATGGGACAGGACAAGGGGGAGGGTTAATGAAGGAGAAGGGTGGGAGGATGGGGCAACTGCAGAATAAGGGGTGCTAGCTGTGCATTCGAGCAGACTTGATAGATCTCTAGGCCTTTATCTGCTGGCAAATTTTGTATGTTTGTATGTCCTCCCTCACTGCATCTGTATATTTGTATTGTTCTGTTCACTGTATCAACTTGTGTAACTTTTATTGAGACTGCCCAGGTCAACTTTGTACATGAGTTCGACATCAATAGTGTTTCATCTGGTTAAATAAAGACTGATTGTCTTCTATGCAGCAAGCAATTGAGTGACATAGGGATGAGGAAGGTAGAGCAAGAAGCAAGAGAGACACACGATACCTCACTGTGCTCTATATCCTGCTGTCGTTAGTCTGTCCTTGACAGATAATAACACATGGCACTCTATGACAAAGAAGTACTGTGCTAGCAGCATTCAAGTGACACTGTTCTGCCCTTGTTGTTTAGCCATAAGCCTCCCCATCCCACATTTTCAACTGCAGTACCCTCCTGTCCTATTCTGGATCTGGCAGTATAGCTCTGCTGCTTCAGTGTCCCCCCCCAACCCCATCAGTGCTGAGAGAGAGAGAGAGAGAGAGGGGCAGCTTTTTAATATCTGTGCCTCTCCATTCTGACGGCCACAAATTGGGCATTATTGGACCTTTGTTGCCACCCTGTGCATGTTTAATGATGTGCGGTATTTTCCCCTACAGTACTTGGGCTCTGTATTTGGAGGTTCAGCTCAGTCTGTCAATTTTGTTAGATAACTGCTAGTTCCCATTGTCCCCAATAACAAGCAAAAGGAGTGGCAGATAGTGAGAGACAGCCTGAGTAAAATACAGTGCAGCACCGTAGTGTGACATGGTGTCGTGTAGCAGAGTTTGCTTTTCGGTGGTGGGGAGTGGAGGTTGATTGTCCAGTAACAGAAGGATCAGATCATCGGCAGGTACCTCTGTGTGTCTTGTAGTACTGCTATGGCAGAGACAAACAGAGCAGAGGGATGTGGGAAACTGCAGTCTTGCATGTCAGTGTTCCTGGAAGAGGCAGGGGAGGTGATACAGTAAGGGTGGTATTCCATGTACCATACTGAGCATTTACATCTCTTCCATGCCATCATGCAATGTACAATCACGAGTACAAATCTTCCAGCAATCACTGCCAAGCTTCCTGAAGCAAATCATATGGGATTACTGGCGCTGGAGCTTCCTCTAGAGATCTTACAGCTGAATCGCCATCAGAAGATGACGAACATCTTTCCTATGAACAGAAAACATCAGTTTAATTGAAATTCATACTGAGCCTGTTACAGCTCGTTTCCATTGCATACTGGACCATTACTGAAAATTGAATATAACATTATAACTAGACTACCAAGCTCTCTACATTGGGGATCAGAATTCCCCTTTTGATGGGATCTTGACAAATAGGCCTAAAAGGGATCACAGAATCTGGGACGTTCCCTGATTCGATCTCTGACCATACCCCTACATTCTATATCTGGAAAGTCTCTTCACCTAAAATACCCCTCAAAGTCATCCATATGAGAAACTTCCCTAGAATCCTTACACCTCATCACCACAGTGGAAAAAAAAATCATGTTCTGAACGTATAATTTTTGTTAGCTTGCTTGACATCCCTGAAAGTGAAAGTTCATAACCTTCCTACCACATCCCACTCACATTACAACTTCATCGACCCCACTGCACTAAAGTAAATGTACCTTCTACACCCCTCTGAGAAAAAAAAAAAAACATCTTTTTTTTTTACTAAACCTTACTTTGGTTTAATAGTGCCAGCTCACTTGACCTCTGTGTAACTATAGCTTCAGACCTTCCTTCCAGGTCGTGCATGGTCATACGCCTGCCCACCACACTTTCAGCCAAAACCAAGTCGTGCAGGTTGCGCAAAGAACTGAATGATTTTTTTTTCTTTCTTTTTCGACACTTACTACAGAAAAAGGTAGCAACACACAGCTGAAGGTAAAAGACTCATTTTCATTTTCTATAGGTGGAGGGTGGCACTGCACAGAATATCTCACTAACCTGTGGGGGAAGGGGATGGCACAACTAAATGGAACAGCATACAAACTGAGGGACTACTTTACAAATCATTTTTTTTTGCTACACTTTCTATCAGTTTACAAAGGGATTTTCTCTGATTATTACTTTCTTAAAAGTTACACAGTTGACCATTTTCTAAGTGTAGTAATGCCCTCCAGGGTGGGCATTATGGGATATAATGGACCTTCCAAGGGCTATAAAGCCCTCCGCCTGTGGCACCTGGCCTCATTATGCCCCTTTGTGGTCCATTATATCCCAATAATGCCCACCCTGTCAGGTATTATTACTTACCTAATGCTTTTAACACTCAGTTTGCTGACCTGTTGGCTGTTACCTCCATGTTTACTGCCCCTAATGTACAGGATCTACCTGAGAGCTCCCTACTTGCATCTGCACCTCATCTGCCTTTTTACCTCAAAATTGTGTCAGTATGTGAGACTCGTAGACTCCTGGTCAGTCATTTCCCACTTTGCTACTGCTGGGCATGACAATATAGAGCCTAAATGCCTCCAACTCTGCACCCCATTCCTTGCCCTGCCAATCACCCAAATGTTCAACACACACATAAGGGATCTATCACTACATCTATGCCTGACCTATGGAAGATTGCCAGGATTGTACCAGTATTCAGGCAAGGTGATCCAAAAAGTTTTGGAAATTATCAACCCACAGCTATCCTATCTACTATTAGTAAATTATTAGAGAAAGTGGAAGTATCCCAGTTGACAGATTATATAGAGATATGAACTACTATCTTTGGAGCAGGATGGCTTCTGTAAGGGATATTGTGCTTCCAGTGCCCTTGCCAAGCTCACATCAGCAGTAAGGGTTGCTATGCAGCATAACAAGCTAACTGGAGTGATCTTCGGAGCTCTCTCTAAAGCTTTTGATCTGGTAGACCATACATTTCTCTGCTCTAAGCCTTGTACCTTTGGTTTGCCAGCTGCTGCCCTAATCCAGTTTACAGCTTACCTACAGGGAAGGTAGCAGTGTGTTAAGTTTAGTAGGATATTGTTTGAGCCTATATCTGTCAAGACTGGAGTCCCACAGAGATCTATTCTGGGACCCATCTTATTCCCCCTATTTGTTGATGACTTACCTCAGGTGCCAGTCCATAGCTGTGCTACTCTTCAAATGCTGATGACTTCATGCTCCTAGCCAGTTTGCAGGACATTAGTGTTATTAACGCTCATTAAAGACAGACTTTTGCATAATACAGTCTTGGTTCCTACCCAGCAAGTAAGTCATTAGCCTCAGGAAAACACAGGCTCTTTGGTTTTCCGGCCAAATTAGAAGTTGTCCTGAGCCCCTGAATGTCACCAGTGCTGATGGGTCCCTTGTGATAGTTGTTGACTCTTTCAAACATTTGGGAGTCACCCTTGATCCTCAGCTATACCTCTGCCTGCATATCCACAGTATGAGTAAGGCAGTAAACAGTAAATTAAGCCTGCCCTATAGGGCCAAATGCATTCCCACAGCTGTATGCCTTGCAGCTGGCAAAAAGAATACTCCTCCCCACTCTTAGTTATGGTTTTATTACCTTTACCCATACCATGAAGTCTAGTCTATCTAAGTGGAATGTTGCTTACAACAACATATGCCATTTATCTCTCTGCCCCTTGACTCACTCATCATTGTAACTTATATAACAAAGTAGACTGGCCATTTCCAGGAGATTATTATACTTTTGCTTTGGTCTGTTTTAGTGATAAAGTAGTCAGAACTGCCACCCCACCAGTTTTGCCAGAACTACTTTAGTCTGTCAACCCAACATACTCACTCAGGTCCACTAACATATCTGTGCTCTTTGTTTCTAAAACCCATACACTGATGGGTGATTGGGCTATAGCTGTTTGTGCACCAATGCTATAGAACTCTCTCCCAGTACATACTCATTGTGCTACCTCTAACCACAGTTTTAGAAGGTACCTACGGGATTACCTGAAATTGAACTCTGCTTGCAACTGTGCTTAATTTCTGGTGCACCCCCCCAAATGGTGCACTTTATCATTCAGTTTGGTTTCTGTCCTGATCCATGCAAGAGTAAAGTTATAACTTAAATGTATTAAGTTGTTTAGCTTTGTTATGTTCTTATCTCTCGTTACTGTTTATTGTACTTCTGTCTCCTCACTGATAAGCCTTTACATTGTCAGTGTAGTCTGTGTAACCAGGGCCGGCTTACCATAGTACCAACCATGTGACTGCACAGGGCACCAACTGGGAAGCCCCAGCTTCCTTGAAAACATTGCTCCAAAACTGAGCATAGAAGGCTCCCTTCCCCTCACAGTGGTGGTACAGTCATTACAGTAGATACTGTGTACTCTTGACTCTGATTAAACACCCCCTACCCAACTTGTCACGGAGACACACAGTCAGTGGCATCCAGTCCTTTGCTTTTTTTTTTAATTTGTACATTGGGGAGGCATGATGAGGCACAGATCCAGCTGGCTTTTAAAATCACACACAGTTTGACACAGTTATTTTGAAAGGTATACACTGAATCAGTAGCTGGCTTGCTCTGATGGAAATTTCTTGGCCTAAAGCTGATCCTGGAAGGCTTCTGGAGTGAATTGGGCTGGTGATCCCACCGATTGTAACCATGAATGCCACACTTTCTTCCCAGTTGGTCAAATCACGGGTTGAGCCTACATTTTAACAGAAAAAGTATGTATTTACAGATTTAGGACATTCACAGTCCCCTTGATGGGTTCTCCTGGCTGACCAGCTGACACACCACTCGCTCTCTCCTTCTCAAACACTGGGCTGCACTCTGAAGCTGGCTAGGGGGGTGAGACTGATTGCAGTCTCACCAATCACTCAACACCATGCAAATGAGCCTCTCTCTCTCTCCCTCTTTCTCCTCGCTCTCTTCCTCTATGGCGATTGTGGAGCAGGGCAAAATTTTAACTGCAAACTGAACTTTTTTCTTGGCTGAAATTTCACTGAGGGAGCTTTGTTTTTGACCATTTCTTTACTCAGAAGTTGGCTACTTCTTTAGCGACTCCCCAATTCATAGAAACATAGAAGTTGACGGCAGATAAGGACCGCAAGGCCCATCCAGTCTGCCCATTTCTTTTTCTACCTTATAAATGTGCCATTGGCCTTTGTCAGTGACCTATCTATTCATAGTCATTTGTATTGCTCCCTTATGCCTATCCCATGCCTGTTTGAAGCCCTGCACTGTATTCATAGCCACCACTTCTTGTGGTAAGCCATTCCATGCATCTACCACCCTTTCTGTGAAAAAGAATTTCCTCACATTCCCTCTTAATCGGCCTCCCTCTAATCTCATGCTGTGTCCTCTTGTCCTGCTATTTTTCTTATATTTAAACATGTTAGACTCTTTCACCTTGTTTATGCCCTTAAGGTGTTTGAATGCCTCGATCATATCACCTCTCTCCCTCCTTTGCTCAAGGGTATACATATTGAGCTCGTTAATCTGTCCTCATATGTCTTCTGATGCAGTCCCTGTACCATTTTGGTTGCCCTTCTCTGGACTGCCTCAATTTGGTTAATGTCCTTTTTGAAGGTGTGGCCTCAATACTGCATGCAGTACTCAGATGGAGCCTAACCAATGTCTTGTACAGAGGGATTATTACCTCCCTCTTACGACTTGTGATACCCCTACTAATACACCCTAACACCCCCTAGCCTTACCTACTGCTTTAGGGGTCTGCTTGGATGATTTCAGGTCATCGGTGATGATGATGCCCAAGTCTCTTTCTTCCTTTGTGACTGCTAGCATTCCCTCCCAGCCTATAAGTGGCTTCAGGGTTTCTCTTCCCTATGTGCATGATTTTGCACTTCTTTGCATTAAATCCTAGTTGCCACTCTTCTGACCATTCTGCTAGTTTATCCAGATCTCTTCTCATTCTGACCACCCCATCTGGATCATCTACTCTGTTGCAGATCTTGGTGTCATCTGCAAACAGACAAGCCTTACCCTCTAGTCCATCTCTGAGGTCACTAATGAAGATGTTGAATAGGACTGGCCCCAGGACTGATCCCTGAGGTACCCCACTTGTGACTTGCATCTCTTCTGACCTTACCATTTACCACCACTCTCTGTTTCTGCCAGTCAACCAGTTTGCCACCCAGTTGACCAACTTCTGACCCACCCCGAGCCTACCTAGCTTATTTATCAATCTTCTATGTGAACAGTGTCAAAAGCTTTGCTGAAGTCAAGGTGGCGACATCAACTGCTCCCCCTGGTCCACCACCTGGTTACCCAGTCAAAGAAATCTATGAGATTAGTTTGACAGGACCTTCCTTTGTAAACCCATGCTGTCTTGGATCCTGTGCCCCTATGGATTCCAGGTGTTGCACTATCCTTTCCTTAAGGAGTGCCTCCATAATCTTGCCCACTACTGAGGTAAGACTGACCGGTCTGTAGTTCCCGCCTCCTCCCTGCTACCACTCTTGTGGAGTGGGATCACATGAGCCCTTCTCCAGTCTTCTGGGACCTCTCCTGTGCTCAGAGACTCACTAAACAATTCTGCTAATGGCTCTGCTAGTTCCTCCTTTAGCTCCTTAGTACCCTGGGATGTATGCCATCAGGTCCCATCGCCTTATCCACCCTGAGCTTAGCAAGCTCTTGTAGGACCCTTTCTTTTTGTGAAGGGAGTAGTGCTCACCTCCTCCCCTGTGTCCATGATGCTGAGCTGTGGGCCCTGCCCTACCTTCTCTTCAGTAAATACTGAGCAAAAGTATCTATTTAGGATAGATGCCTTTACAGGGTCCTCCTCCTCACTTGCTCCCCTTTTCTCCATTAAGCTTAGCAATACCCCTCTGGACTTTCTCCTTTCACTAATGTATCTATAGAAAGTAGTGTCACCTTCTTTTACTGTTCATGCTAATGTTTCCTCAGTTTGGGACTTTGCCTGCCTTACTGCCTTACCTGCTTCCTTAGGGCAGTTTGGTATGCCTCCCTATCTTCATCCCGCTGTGTTCCCTTATATTTCCTGAAGGCCAGCCTTTGGCTCTGACCTTTTCTGCTACTGTATTTGAGAACCAAAGTGGTTTCCTTCTTCTTTTGCACTTCCTTTTCTGTCTAACACAATGGGATGTTGCTTCAAGTATTGCATCCTTAATGCTTGCCCACTTTGCCTGTACCTCCTCACCTGTGTTTCTTTTTGCCAGGGCTAGCTTAACTCTGTTGGCCATCTTATCAAAGTCAGCTCCTCTGAAGTCCCATATTTTTGCCTTGGAATGAGATGATTTAGAGAATTCAAACACAAAGGACATGAAACTTTCAGGGCACATTTATCTCTCTGTTTCACAAAGTTCACATTACTTTTGGCACTTAAAACATGACATTTAGGGGGAGTGCTGTGGAGCCTGAGTAGCGTGCAGCAACTTTTTACAGCTTGTACCTCGAGAGGAGGAAATCTACTTGAATCTCCTATTTAAAAGCTTCTCACAGTTTTTGACTGCACCATTGTGAAGAGTGACCCTAAATTTCTTAAGATGGGCAATCCCAAGAAAGATCGGATCCACGGAGGGGCCAGAAAAAGCAAAGGAATGGTTGGACTTGGGAGAGCAGAAGAAGCCACATTATCTGAAGAAGGGCTTGATGCAGGAGAAACTATTAACACCTTGGGCCATAAACTTCAGACTCTGATAGCCTCTGTTTCTGCACTTAATCTGAAAGGAGACAACTTTAATGCTCATGTTTTAATCATGGAGAAAGCAGTAGATGGGCTTAAAGATGATTTAAAAGAGACCCGCAAGCAGGCTGAAGCCTTGACCGGAGCAACCACCCTGCTTATTAAGGAAACCCAGCATCTTAAGGCACACCTGGAAGTGCTTGAAAATCAAGCTCAAGGGGCTAATGTTCGGATTGTAGGTTTTCCTGAGGGCTCGGAGGGGGATCATCTGATCCTGAACATGCAAGAATGGCTTTTTGAAAACTTCACTCTGGAAGCCCCAGCAAATAAAAAATTTATCGAGTTACACCACGTGGTCGCTCACAAAATTCGGAGGATCCCCGTATCCTAATGTTGGTTACCTTGGGTGTTGCAGCCCGAGACAGAATTCTCAGATTTGCACGCAGAGCAGCTCCACTGTATCAAGGGGATTCCCTGGTTCACCTCTTCCCTGACATCAGTTATGCAATGAGGCAGCGGAGAAAGAAATTTGATGGTGTGAGGTGAGTCTTGAGGGAATTGGGAGTACCGCACACAATCATCTTCCCAGCCAGACTTTGAATTGTACATCAGAGCAGGGTTTACTTATTTTCAGATCCCACAGTGGCCAGTAAATGGACAGATAGGAAGGCTGCTAAAGTACAAAGGAGAACCGAAGGGTCAGACGATGAAGACGATGGGGCAGCAACCTGACGCATTAATATGGGGACACTGGAAAGTTTAATTCCCGGTAACACCGTTATAATTTCTCCCAACAGAATAAAATTTAGATAAACTGGGTAGCCTGTTCAATTGTTTAAACTGGTTGTATAAAATTCTTAGTCCACCTCTTATTGGAGGCTTTTATATTTGTTAGGATTCTAATCAGGCTTGGTATTTTTTCGGTCTGTATCTCTTTTTGTTTTCTTTAAAAGGGAGGGAGGGAATAAATACATATAACTAAGCCCAGTAGTGTTAAGCTTTTAAGGAATAAGAAGTAGATGTTAATAGATGTTCGTTCTCTCTTAATATAGTACATTGCTTAGCTGCAAATTAGTTTATTGTAGGTATTCTCTTTTTACATTTAAGTTGGATCATGGCACCAAATAGCCCTTATTGTAAGGACTTTGCTCATTATTTTGGACTGAATTGCTGGACAATTTCTTAACATGTTCTAGCCATGTACTTCTGGGTTCTTTGATCAGCACATACTAGGGGTTTTATTTAATCTTGTATAGTAAATATTATAAGATACCCCCGTATGATGTACTACAATGTAGTTGATGCATAATATCCTTTTGATTAAGGAAAAGGGTATTCTCTTTTCCAAGAAGAATGGCTGTTACTATTTTGGACTGTCTGCTTCATGCTTTCTTGTCTGTTATGTTCAAGAAAAAATGAAAAAAATAAAGTATAAAAAAATGACATTTAAAAGTTCTGTCAATGTTCTTGATGCAGGACAAGGGCATTCATATAACCCCCTTGTTCCCAGGGGTTACTAGAATCCCACTTAGAATTAGTGGCAGGCAGGGAGCAGCAGCTTGTGAGATGCTAGTTAAATTGGTTTCACACTGTCACACTCTGTTTTCAGTCTCACCTGAGCTTGAGTGATGTCACCTTAGAATTTTTGCAGCAGCATAAGCCAGAATGGAAAGCTAGATGCAAAGGTTAGCAGTAGAATGTTGAGAGAGAGTCAGTAGTCTGTGTGGAGAGTCTGGAGAGTGAGGAGTGCTGCAGAAGGCAGCTCTGAAAGAGAGCTGCCTCAGGAGAAGGGGTAGTGTGTTCTTACCCTAGAGAAGAACACAGAAGACCAGTGAAGGAAGTGGTAGAGACCATTCCTAGAAGGTTTTCCAGTGCCCCATCCCTGGAGGGATGGGGGAATTCCAGGATTCAAGGGCAGTCCCTTGGTCAAGCCTGAAGTGTGGTGAAGCTGCCTAGATTCATTTGTTCTGTGAGAATCTGAGACCTTTTGTAGAAAAGCCCTGGGGCATCTTCATTCCTGTGGTGAGACTAGCCAACTCGAGAACATTTAAGACTGTGTTTTGAGTAAAAGTGTCTGCCTACTGTGGGGTCTGAGGGAGACTTGCCAAGTACAGAACTTTTAGACTGTATCTGATTTAAAAGCATCCTCTAAAGTGGGGGTGCAGAGTAAAGCCATAGCCATATATAGAACATTTAATGTCATGACATCTCCAAGATGTAAGAAGTAGAATGTTAAATGGACAAGACATTTCAAGAGAGCATCTACAAGAGGCTTCAGAGAAAGGTGCTGCTAACCAGATGAATGGCAGAGTATAAATATTGGAAGCAAAAGGTGAGAAACTCCCCATCTGTAGTAACCATGCTTACCTCTCCGGGTTTAGTTTGGGCACCTTTATTTTCTCTCAGTGCATTTGGCCAGTGCCTGAAGAAAATACTCATGTGGGATTTTGGATTTTCCATTGAGCTGGAGTATACTCAGATGGTGGGTCAGTGAGCCACCAAGAATTCTACATGAAATATGTGAAAGTTTCCTATTACTGACCGAGGGTGCCAAGTCAAGGGAAAGAAGGGAAGTGTACCAGTTTGAGAATGTGTGTCAAGTTCCATTCACAACCTGAGGGTTCACTGTGTGTGTGCTCTGTACCTCAGTAATCTGCATTACCAGTGGGAGTAGCCCTATGGGGGTCCATCTTTGCTTTGTAGGTCGGAGACTAGATTTGCTGGCCAAGGCACCTAGCTTCACCTGAGCTCTTTCCTTCTGGACTGCTTGAAAGGACAGAGCAAAGAACCTTACCAGAGTAAGGGGAAGTATTAAGGCTACTATTGGCTAGGAAAATTTACTTTTGTGTTATTTTTGTTTTGTACTCACGGGAATTGTTACTGTTTGTTGCTAACATTTTCCTATTCAACATCTTCATTAGTGACCTCACAGATGGACTAGAGGGTAAGGCTTGTCTGTTTGCAGATGACACCAAGATCTGCAACAGAGTAGATGATCCAGATGGGGTGGGCAGAATGAGAAGAGATCTGGATAAACTAGCAGAATGGTCAGAAGAGTTGCAACTGGGATTTAATGCAAAGAAGTGCAAAATCATGCACATAGGGAAGAGAAACCCTGAAGCCACTTATAGGCTGGGAGGGAGTTGCTAGTAGTCACAAAGGAAGAAAAGAGACTTGGGCATCATCATCACTGATGACTTAAAATCATCCAAGCAGACCTCTAAAGCAGTAGGTAAGGCTAGGGGGTGTTAGGGTGTATTATTAGGGTATCACAAGTCGTAAGAGGGAGGTAATAATCCCTCTGTACAAGACATTAGTTAGGCCCATCTGGAGTACTGCGTGCAGTATTGGAGCCACACCTTCACAAGGACATTAACCAAATTGAGGCAGTCGAGAAGGGCAACCAAAATGGTGCAGGGACTGCATCAGAAGACATATGAGGACAGATTAACGGAGCTCAATATGTATGCCCTTCAGCAAAGGAGGAGAGAGGTGATATGATCGAGGCATTCAAACACCTTAAGGGCATAAACAAGGTGAAAGAGTCTAACATGTTTAAATATAAGAAAAACAGCAGGACAAGAGGACACAGCATGAGATTAGAGGGAGGCCGATTAAGGGGAATGTGAGAAATTCTTTTCACAGAAAGGGTGGTAGATGCATGGAATGGCTTACCACAAGAAGTGGTGGCTATGAATACAGTGCAGGGCTTCAAACAGGCATGGGATAGGCATAAGGGAGCTTTACAAATGACTATGAATAGATAGGTTACTGACAGAGCAAAGGCCAATGGCACATTTATAAGGTAGAAAAAGAAATGGGCAGACTGGATGGGCCTTGAGGTCCTTATCTGCCATCAACTTCTATGTTTCTATGTTTTATTGCTTTATTTTTCTCTGATTCAAATTGTTTTTGCTAGGTATACCTTCTGCTGCATTATTACAGGGTGTGCCTACAGGTGTGCCCTAACAGATTACTGCAGTACTCTTCTGATTCAAATTGTCTTTTGCAAGGTATATCTTCTGTTACTGCTTTATTTTTCTCTGTAGCAAAGTATTTCTTACAGGGTATATCTTCTATGAAATTATTACAGGTGGTGCTTTACAGGTTTTACAATTTTATCTATCATTAGGATACGCCTTCAGGGCTACTGCATTTGTTGCTGGCTGATTGTTTCTGCTCTTGTTTCTTTTGTCCATGGTTCTTCTTTTTCAACAGGGAAAGGGCCCAGATACCCACCCCAACCCCCACTACACTCCTTTTATAGGGTAGCACAGTCATGCCATTTCCTGTCGCAAAGCAGGAAGGGGCGGATCAGTGGGGTATCCACACTGACCTCATTTATAGAGGCACTAGTAATTTAATTTGTTAAAACAAGTTATACAAAAATAAACAAACAAAACACAAAATCAAACTTTTGCTTTCATTTTCTTCCTTCTAATTACTCTGACCAGGTTATAAACCCAGCAACTTATCTGGAATGGATATCATTAACTGCAGGTACTGTGGAACACTTTTCAGAAGGGCGGTTTTACAGGATTTAGGACACTATCCTACATGCTGGGCCATTGAAGATCTAAGGGCTCAGCTCCAAGCAGCATTGGCAGAGATAGTGCACCTCAAATTACATATTCAAAGGAAATATATTATAGGAACCACCTGCCATTTCCCCAACATCCAACAGAAGCACCTTGACTGCAGAGAGCAGTTAGTCTGGGAGGTTGGCAGGTGGTTAGAAGGGGCAAATTGGGTGCCCCATCACTCAGTGCTCTCCAACATATTACCTCCACAAACCATATAAAAACTGCAAACAGGTATCTGCCTCTATCTCCAAAATCAAACAAAGGGGAAGAGGACACTGCAGAGCAGGACACTGCAGCACAGTAGCTAGCCCAACAAAACTCACCCAAAACAGGAACCAAAGCAAAAAAAAAGCAAAAAGGAAATCCAAAACACTTCTGATCATAGGACACTCAATGTTTTGGGGAGTTGATACCCATCTCCAGCTAGGGGTAATGGTCAGATGTCTCCCAGGTATATCAGCATGGAGAGACATTAACTGTATTGCTAAAATTGTTCAGGAAGCAAGAGAAAACATTGATGTTCTGATACACATAGGGACTAATGATCTCACCAGCAGGTCAGTTGTGGAGACCAAGGAACACCTGACCAGGCTGGGTGACAAACTATCATCCATTTCATCTGGCATCTCCTTCTCTGAGAGTCTGTCAGTCTGGGAGAGGGGGGCAGATGGATGGAAGGTCAGAGAAGGGGAGATGGGAGAGCAAAACATGTGGCTCAAGGGCTGGTGCCAGGAAAAATGACACAAATTTCTCAGGAACTGGCAACAGTTTTGGGAGCGAAAGTTCTTTAAATTTGATAGACTGCATTTGACTAAGGAGGGAGTCAGTGTATTGGGGCAGAAGTTTGATGTCTTTATGGAATATTTCAACTAGCAAATGGGGAGAGGGGTGCAGCACCCCATACGTCGAATGGGAAGAACACCTCTTCCCCCCTCGACTAGTGGTCAAACAGGAGTTCAGCATGTTTACAGTTCATTTGCATCACCAGGTAAGGAAAAAGGTTCAGCTCCCCATACAATGCACAGAGGAAGCACCAGACCTGACCCAACAACTAACACACCAAAATCTGGCCAATAGAAAATCATGTACACAAATGCTCGCAGTCTGGGAAACAAGATCCCAGACCAGCAGGCAATAATGACAAAGGCTAAACTGGACATAGTAGCAATTAACGAGATATGGTTTACCAGTAACCACACTGGGGAGACTTCAGTACCTGGCTATCTATTGTTCAGAAGAGAACAACATAGAAACATAGAAGTTGACGGCAGATAAGGACTGCTTGGCCCACCCAGTCTGCCCATTTCCCTACCTGATGGATAAGCTGCAGGTCCTAGCTAACCAGCAGCCTACTTCTTCCTACCCCCACCCCCTAGAATTGCCTTATGACTGTCCCATGCATGCTTGAATTCATCCACTGTTTTTGACTCCACAGCCTCCTCTGGAAGGCCGTTCCATACATCCACAACCCTCTCTGGTAAAAAATACTTCCTTAAATTACCTCAGAGCCGCCCCCCTTCTATCTTCAAATTGTGCCCCCTTGTTCTTGCACACCTCTTTTTTTGAAAGATGCTCCCGTCTTGGACTTTGTTGATTCCCTTGAGGTACTTGAAAGTTTCTATCATGTCCCCCTCTCCCTCCTTTCCTCGAGGCTATACATATTAAGCTCCTTAAGTTTCTCTTCATATGTCTTCCGGTACAGACCCTGCACCATTTTAGTTGCCCTCCTCTGGACAGCTTCCATCCTGTGTATGTCTTTGCGGAGATTGGGTCACCAGAACTGCATGCAGTACTCCAGATGCGGTCTCACTAGCTGTCTGTACAGAGGAATAATAACTTCCTGTTTTCTACTGGTGATGCCTCTTCCTATGCATCCCAGTATCCCCCCAGCCCTTCTTGCTGCCCTCTCACATTGCTTTCCACCTTTAGATCATCTGATATGACTACCACCAGGTCCCTTTCCATTTTGTTGTTGTTAGTATCTCACCCCCATTGTGTACTCTTCCCAGGGTTTTTGTTTCCCAGGTGCATTACCTTGCACTTCTTAGCACTGAATCTAAGCTGCCATACATTTGACCATTCCTCTAACCTTGCCAAGTCCTTCTCATCCTTTCCACTCCACCTTGTGCATCAATTCTGTTGCAGATCTTTGTCTCATCTGCAAAGAGACATACTTTCCTTCCAGTCCCTCTGCAATGTCGCTTATAAAGACATTGAAGAGGACCGTCTAATACTGAACCCTGCGTACCCACTAGTAACCCCTTTTTCAGAGTGGACTCCATTTACTATTACTCTCTGTGTCCTATTCTCCAGCCAGTTCTTTACCCAGGCTGTCATCTTGGGACCCGCTCCCAGGCTGGCTAAATTGTATATTAATCTTTTGTGTGGACTGTGTCAAATGCCTTGCTAAAGTCTAGGTAGGCCATGTCCACAGCCCTCCCTGATCAACTACTTTGGTCACCCAGTCAAAGAAATCTATCAGATTTGTCTGGCATGACCTTCCTGCTGTGAATCCATGCTTTGGGTCCTGTGCCCTCTGGCCTCTAGATACTCAACAATTCTTTCCTTCAGAAGTGATTCCATCATTTTCCCTACCACTGAGGTTAAACTAACAGGTCTGTAGTTTCCTGCTTCTGCCTTGCTCCCCCTTTTGTGAAGGGAATCATATCTGCACTCCTCCAGTCCTCGGGTACCACCCATCCTCCCATGACTTGTTAAAGAGGGCAGTCAGTGGTGTCACTAGTTCTACCCTTAGTTCTTTTAGAGATTCTGGGATGAATCCCATCAGGCCCCATTGCTTTGTCCACCTTCAGTTTTAGAGTTCTCTCAGAACCCTTTCTTCTGTAAATGGGCTGGTATCAACTTCTGTATCAGAGTGTTTCTACTGTTTATTTTAGGTACTTCCCCTCTTCCTTTGTAAATACTGAGCAAAATATTTGTCTAGTATCTCTGCCTTTTCACAGTCACCCTCTGCCACCCTCCTCCCTTTACTAAGCCTCACTATCCCTCCCTTGGTCTTACTTGGCTCTGATGTACCTATAAAGGTTTTATCCCCTTCTTAACTGAGTTGGCTATCTTTTCCTCGGTTTGGGCCTTTGCTGTTCTGACTGCCTTCCCAGCTTCCTTTGCTTTTACTGATACAGTTCTCTGTCCTGCTCCTTCTGTGATTCCTTGTACTTCCTGAATGCTTTCTTTTTCTCTTGAACTTTCACTGCCACTTCCTTTGAGAACCATAGTGGTTTCTTACCTTGTTTTGTTTTGTTTATTTGCTTTACACAAAGGCTTGTTACCTCTGTGATGGCAGTTTTTATTATTCCCTATTGTTCTTCCACCCCTCCTTCCTGCCCATTTGCTAGTGCATTCCTTAGGCACTCACCCATTTTGACAAAGTCAGCCCTCCTAAAATCCAGTACCTTTGTCTTTGTATGGCTTGACTCTTTTGCTGTGTTTACTGTGAACCATACTGTTTGATGGTCGTTAGTTCCCAGATGGCTACCCACTTCTACATGTGTGATCCTCTCGTCATCTCCATTTGAGAGAACCAGGTCTAAGATTGTTCCCTCTCGGTGGGCTCCAATACTAGTTGTCTAAGGCATGCCCCTGTAGGGCATCTAGAATAACCCACTCTTAGAAGTGGCTGCTGCAACTGCACTCCAGTTAACATCTGGCATATTCAGATCACCATCAGCAATATCTCCCTTTTTCTGCCATACTAAGTATACTTTCTATCATTTCCTTGTCCATGTCCTCCCTGAGAAAGGGTCTGTATACAACCCTGTGCGGATTGTGGTGCCATTGCTGGTCTCCAAATTTACCCACAGTGCTTCTTCTCCTCCCTGTTTACCCTTTTTGTTCTGTTGCTTTGATTCCTTCCCCTATGTAAAGAGCTGCTCCTCCTCCTCTTTTACCCTCCCTGTCCCTCCTGTAGATAGTGTATCCTGGTATGTTACATCCCAGTCATGGTTTTCTGTGTACCATGTTTCTGTGACTGCCATGATATCCAGATGTTCCTCCTCCATCAAGGCCACTAATTCAGGAAGCTTGTTACTCAGATTACGGGCATTGGTACTCATTGCTCTCCATTTTTGATGGCTTTACTTTCTGTTGCAGCATCCCCACTGACCTTTCTACCTTGGTCTTTTTCCATTTAGTACCCTGTTTTGTAGGGAGGCTGGGATTTTTCTGCTGCTTATCAGTGCCTCCCTTGACTAGTTTAAAAGCTTGCCAATGAAGCATTTAAACCGATTGCTCAAAGACTTGTTCCTTCCTGGACAGGTGCAGACCATCCTGCCAGTATAGGCTGGTGTCCCTCCAGGTGGAACCCCAGTCCCCAATGAAGCCAAACCCCTGTGTTCCACCATTTTTCAACCACTCATTAAACTGCATGGTGCAAAGTACCTTGCCTCACTCATGCCATTTACAGGCAGCACCTCTGAGAAGGATACTGTGTGTGCTACTTGTCTTAGGCCTCTCCCCAGTTCTACAAAGTCCTTCTGCACTGCTCTAAGCTCATGTTGAGCCAAGTCATTTGTCCCTAGGTGGACAATGACATCCCGCTCAGACTCCCGCGCAGCTGTTCTCGTGATCCTGAGGATGCGCTTCCTGTCCCTACAAGCCATGGCACCAGGCAGGCACTTTACTTCAGTTTTCCCTGCTTCCCCCAGTTCTATCCCCCTAATAATTGAGTCCCCCACCAGGAGCTGCTTTCTTTCCTTGTGGCATCCTATGCCTCCTTCCTGTGGGACTCCATTGTGACAGGTGTCCTCAGCCTCCTTAATCTCCTCCGTGGGTGCATCCATAGGGGAGCTGTGCTCCCCAGAATGTGTATGGATTGTGGAGTGGAACAACTGACTGGGTGTGTGTCTGTTCCACCTCCTCACCCTCCTGAGCCCACAGTGGTCCGACTGCTGTGCTTTCTTTGCAACCTCTGAGGTAGTGGTGGTGGCTCTGGGTCTCCCTCGATGGGGGTTCCTTCTACCATCCAGTCTGGACTGGGGAAGGTTTTCTTACTGCTGTCCAGTGTGGCCTGAAGACGGGCAACTTCCTCCCTCAGGGCAGAGTTGTCTGCAAATAGGGCAGCATCTCAGCCTCCAGAAAGACTCCCGGAGACTGCTGCCCACAACCATTACATTGCACTACTCCCACATGACTATGTACTTTTTTTTGTGTGTGCTGGCGGCGCTGTGTGAGTGATTGGTTTGTTATATAGAAATATATATATATTATACAATGTGTATCGTATATTTTCAGTGCTGTGTGCTAGAGAGGATATGACATTGAACAAGTTGAAAAAAGGGGGGTGGAGTGCTTCTGTATGTCAATGAAAATGTCAAAGCTACAGAAATTCAGAATACACATAAGGAGCCAGAAGCACTGTGGGTCACCCTGCAAACAGAAAACTAGACAGCCATACGAACTGGGGTTGTCTACAGACCCCCAGACCAGGGGCAGGACATAGACACATTACTGTTAGAAGATATACAAAACATCTAAAGGGGAGGTTCTGATAATGGGAGACTTCAACATGCCAGTTACAGATTGGTCAATACCAGCAGGAACATCTGCCAGAACTAGACATATGATGAATTCCCTGCAAGGGGAAGGCCTCATATAACTGGTACAACAACCTACAAGAAACAGGACTATCCTAGATCTAGTACTGACTAACAGGGAAAGGATCACAGATCTCCAGGTAGAAGGTCACCTTGGGGCCAGTGACCATCACATGGTATGGTTCAATTTGGCCACTAGGACTAAATCATCCCATTCCAAGGCAAAATATGGGACTCAGAGCAGCTGACTTTGATAAGATGGCCAACACAGTTAAGCTAGCACTGGCAAAAGAAGATAAGTGAGGGGGTACAGGAAAAGTGGGCAAGCATTAAGGATGCAGTACAGTAGCAGCCACAGACACTACCAGCTATTTCCCTAAATTTCTGTGATATTTCCAGATATATCTAATGCTTTTTCCATTTCCACAGTAGGGGCAGCAGAGAGAAACTCTTTTGAAATTTTGTGAACTATCTGGAAATAGCCGGCAATGTCTGTGGCTACTACTGTTTGAAGCAACATCCCATTGTGTTACAGAAAAGGAAGTGCAAAGAAGAAGGAAACCACTTTGGTTCTCAAACACAGTAGCAGAAAGGTCAGAGCCAAAGGCTGGCCTTCAGGATATATAAGAGAATGCAGCGGGATGAAGATAGGGAGGCATACTAAACTTCCTAAGGAAACAGGGAAGGCAGTACAGCAGGCAAAGGCCCAAACTGAGGAAACAATAGCACAAACAGTAAAAGATGGTAACAAGACTTTCTATATATATATATTAGCACAAGGAGAAAGTCTAGAGGGGGTATTGCTAAAATCAAAGGAGATAAGGGGGCATGTGAGGAGGAGGACCACGTAAAAGCATCTATCCTAAATAGATACTTCTGCTCAGTATTTACTGAAGAGAAGGTAGGGTAGGTAGGGCCCACAGCTCAGCACCATGGACACAGTGGGGAGGGAGGGAGGTGTGCACTAGTCCCTTCACAAAAGAAAGGGTCCTACAAGAGCTTGATAAGCTCAGGGTGAACAAGGCAATGGGACCTGATGGCATACATCCCAGGGTACTAAAGGAGCTAAGGTTGGAACTAGCAGAGCCATTATCAGAACTGTTTAGTCAGTCTCTGAGCACAGGAAAGGCTCCAGAAGACTGGAGAAGGGCTCATGTAAGCCCACTCCACAAGAGTGGTAGAGGGAAGGAGGCAGGGAACTACAGACCAGTCACTCTTACCTCAGTAGTGGGCAAGATTATGGAGACAGTACTTAAGGAAGGGATCGTGCAACATCTGGAATCCATAGGAGCACAGGATCCAAGACAGCATTGGTTTACAAAAGGAAGGTCCTGTCAAACTAATCTCATAGATTTCTTTGACTGCATAACCAGAGTGGTAAACCAAGGGGGAGCAGTTGATATCACCTACCTTGACTTCAGCAAAGCTTTTGATACTCTTCCACTGAAGATTGATTAACAAGCTGGGTAGGCTCAGTGTGGGTCAGAAGTTGGTCAACTGGGTGGCAAACTGGTTGACAGGCAGAAAACAGAGAGTGGTGGTAAACAGTATACAGTCAGAAGAGATGCAAATCACAAGTGGGGTACCACAGGGATCAGTCCTGGGGCCAGTTCTCTTCAATATCTTCATCAGTGACTTAGCAGATGGACTGGAGGGTAAGGTTTGTCTGTTTGCAGATGACGCCAAGATCTGCGACAGCGTAGATTACTCAGATAGGGTGTGCAGAATAAGAAGAAATCTAGATAAACTAGCAAAATGGTCGGAAGAGTGGCAACTGGGGTTTATGCAAAGAAGTGCAAGATCATGCACATAAGGAAGAGAAACCCTGAAACCACCTATAGGCTAGGAAGGAGTTGCTGGCAGTCACAAGGGAAGAAAGAGACTTGGGCATAATCATCACAGATTACCTGAAATCATCCCAGCAGACAACTAAAGCAGTAGGTAAGGCTATGGGGTGTTGTGGTGTATTAGTAGAGGTATCACAAGTTGGAAGAGGAAGTAATAATCCTCTCTTTACAAGACACTGATTAGGCCTCATCTGAGTACTGCATGCAGTACTGGAGGCCACACCTTCACAAGGACATTAACCAAACTGAGGCAGTCCAGAGAAAGGCAACCAAAATGGAGCAGAGACTGCATCAGAAAACATATGAGGACAGATTAACAGAGCTCAATATTTATACCCTAGAGCAAAGGAGGGAGAGAGGTAATATGATCAAAACATTCAAACACCTTAAGGACATTAACAAAGTGAAAGTGTCTAACATGTTTCATTATAAGAAAAATAGCAGGACAAGAGGACACAGCATGACATTAGAGGGAGGCCGATTAAGGGGTAATGTGAGGAAGTTATTTTTCACAGAAAGGGTGGTGGATGCATGGAATGGCTTACCTCAGAAAGTGGTGCTTATGAATACAGTGTAGGACTTCAAACAAACATGGGACAGGCATAAGGGAGTAATATAGATGAGTATGAAAAGGTAGGTCATTGACAGAGCAAAGGCCAATGGCACATTTATAAGGTAGAAAAAGAAAAGGCAGACTGGATAGGCCTTGTGGTCCTTATCTGCTATCAACTTCTATGTTTCTATGTATTATTCCCTGTAATGTGAATGAAAGCAACGCTCTAGAATCCCAACCTGGTTTGGACAGTACTGTTATGGCTTCCAGTGTCTGGATTTACTTGGGTGCCCGACCAGAAGTGCAAACCTAACATAATGCTGAAAAACGTTTCTCCCATGGACCCAGATTGATGGTAATGCTAAATGGTCCCCAGGAGTGAGCAGGTAGTTGCCACACTTGGTTTGCTGTCTAAGGATGGCTGGCTATGAAGTAGAAGTAGGGATCAATAGAACTGTTCTTAGTGGCTACCCCCATCCCTCTAGGTGGTGCCATGTGTGAGAGGAGCAGCCCTGCTAGTTGAAGAAGGGGGAGCCGGTAGGGGGAGGTTACAAAATGGAGGCATCACTGGGATTTGTTTGGATTTGGGAGAAAACAAGAACGGTTTACTCAGGTTGTGGCTAGCGTTTTGTCTGTCTGGCAGTTGGTAGCCCAAAAAATCGGAAGCTTTGCAGCTAAGGGATTTGCTAAAGTAGGGACATCTGTATGTGCTGCTGTGATTGTGCCAACATTTACCAAGGAGCTGTAAAGCCAGATTGTGTGTGCCCCTTGTCCTGCATCAAAAAGAATGTTTTCCAGCTTTAATTTTGAATTGTGACAAGAGTGAAAGGCTTTGTCTTCCCTTTTATACCATACCCCTGCTTTCTTCCTGCTGCTAGCAGTTTCTCTTTCACATCTTTCTGTTATACTGCTCGCAGCATCGCATGTATATACTGTAAATATAAATGAATGTCTTAATTTATAGTGTTGTAGTATTGTTAATTCTCCCTCACTGCATCTATACATATGTATTGTTCTTTTCACTGTATCAACCAGTGTAACGTTTATTGAGACTACTCAGGTCGAATTTGTACATGAGTTCAACATCAATGGTGTTTCACCTGGTTAAATAAAGACTGATTGACTGATTGTCTTCGGTGCAGCAAGCAATTGAGTGACATAGGGATGAGGAAGGTGGAGCACGAAGCGAGAGACACACGAGACACACGATACTCAAACTGTGTTGTATATCCTGTTGTCGTTATTCTGTCCTTGGATATAATAACACATGGCACCTATAACAACTGTACTGTGCAAGCAGTATCCAAGTGACACGTGTCCTGCCTTTGTTGTTAGCTGTCAGCCTCCTCATCCTGGTATTTCCAACTGCAGTACCTCCTGTTCTGTTCTGGCTGTGTAGCCTCTGCTGTTTCAGTGTCCTCCAACCCCACCAGTGCTGAGAAAAGAGAGAGAGAGGCAGCTATTAATATCTCTGTATCTCCTTTCTGACGGCCACAAATTGGCTAATACTTTCTTTGCCACCCTGTGTGCATGTTTAATGATGAGCAGTTGTTTCCTGCAGTATTTGATTCTGTATTAGGCTGTCGGTCTGTAAATTCTTTGTTAGATGTCTGATAGTTCCTATAGTCCCCAACAACAAGCAAAAGGAGCGGCGACAGTGAGCTACTTGCCTGGGTAGAATACAGTGCAGCACCGTAGGACATGGTGTCAGTAGAGTTTGCTTTCAGCAGTGTGGAGTGGAGGTTGATTGCCCAGTAACAGAAGGATCAGATCATCGGGTACTTCTGTGTGTTTGTAGTACAAAGTGGCAGAGACAGACAGAGAGGATGTTGTGGAAAGTGCAGTCTGACGCGAGTGTTCCTGAAGGAGAGGGGGAGGATACAGTAAGGGTGGTATCCCATTATTATAGTGTAATGCACAAGAATGCCATATGTCATGTCTGCATTGTATTTGTGACATTTCTATGTGCAGAATAGCAATCCACAATGCGTTTTTATTTTTAGGGATTATTTTGCAAGCTATAGGTTACAGTATGTTTGTGTTGTTTAAACAGGAAAACACATTGATATTTTCCTGATGTTTAAACATTAAATCTGCGTTATCAGCATACCATTTGCTAGGGTGTGCTGCTTGTTGATTAATGCACGCCCGGTACTGTAGGGCACCTGCCTGCGCTCATGCTTTACAATGCACTGGGTGTAGTATCCCTCAATAACAGCACACCTGTCATGGGTTGTTGCTTACTATGTTTCTAAAGGGGGCTAATAGTTGCAGCAGGGTCGAGGAACCTTACTAATTAATTTGTCTAGCTTGCATGATTTCTTACTGTAGCTGTGTTTTCTCACTTCAAGCAAATACAGTATGCATATTGAGTGTACCTAACAGGATGTTAAGGCTTTATTACACTTTGAAATAGATTTACATACATGACATGCTTTTTAATGTTGTTTTTCAACAGAAATCTGTTTCACCCAAGATGCTGGGAGTAGCACGTCCTTACTTGAGAATGCTAGCTATGATGGTTGCAGTGTTGTTGATCATTGCCCCTTCTGAGCATTTACATTTTTCGTGCCATCATGCAACGTGCAATCACAAATACAACTCTTCCAGCTATCACTGCTAGGCTTCCGGAATAAATCATACGGATTACTGGGGCATTTACCACCTGGAGCTCTCCAGTGATTGTACACTTGACTGCCATCAGAAGACTACAAACTTCTTTCCAGAACAGAAAATTCAGTTAAATTGAAGACATACTGAGCTGGTAACAGCTCATTCCCATTGCCACTGGACCATTATTGAAAATGAAGTATAACATTATAACTAGTCTAGTTTCCCACATCGGGACTGAATTCCCTTGATGGATTTGACGGTAAAAGGCCTGAAAGGGATCACAGAATCTGGGTCGTTTCGCTGATTTGAACTCACCATACCCTCTACATACTATATCTGGAAAGCCTCTTCACCTAAAATACCCACAGGTCATCCATAGAGAAACTTCCCAGAATCCTTGGCAAAGAGACCTTCCGCCACAAACTGGTCCTCTGTCCTATCTGTTTTGATGTTTCTGTTGCCCTGAATAATTTCTTCAACATCTTCTTTCCTACAAGAAAATACATTTATAAAGTTAAGAGTAAGGGTGGTGTTAAAATGCCTGATAGTACCTATTACTTAAGAAGTACCACCATTAGCCTTCCAGTGGCCCCAGATTTCTAGCAACTGTTTGCACTCTGCCACAGGGTCATGGGGCCTGGTTTGCCTGCTCCTCCCGGGACCCATGGACCCTTGTTGGAAGCCTTTCCAGTACTTTCCCTGGCACCTCACCAGTACCACAGCATAGATTTATAAAGAGCGTCATGTGAGCCAGGCCAACTCATACTTGATGCCCTCTCAAGCAGGAGTGCATCCCACATTTATCTAATGGTAGAATTCAGAACACTAATCCACTACTGCCCCCCTCTGAGAGTTGGCCCAATCCTCCCTGTTTCCATTGGTGCTGCCTGCTCTCTATCCATTTCTTCAACTTATTCTATACTCTTTTTTCTGCTGTCCAATCACCTGCAACCTGCTCGTGGAGGGTCAGCACTATATGAAAAACTTGTTTATTCTGAGATAGCACCTGATCTGGGAGAGGTCTATTGAAACCATCTGGGCTACTATCAGAGTACCAATAGGGTACATGTGTTTTTGACCCAATCCGTACTGCTGCTAGATGCTGTAGGGAGATTAGAATTAAGAGTAGGTGCTTGGGTTGTTGGCAGGGGCAGCTGACGAGGGGTGTTGAGGCATTATGTTGTTAGTCCAGGACATGCCCTGGGTTTAACTGAGCCATGGGATGCCAAGACTTGTTTAGTTTCTGTACCCAGGTACTACAGGACCGTGGGCAGCCGAGGGCTAGCCACCTCCTCTAATCATTTACCGCCCAGGATTGGGAGGAGAATTCTCACATGAGGTAGCTTCATTGTTGATCAGATGTTGGAGTCCTCCAGGTGTTTATCCTGGGGACTCAACACGGCCTATGAGTCCTCACACTTGGGTTATGACCTCCTCCAGTTGATGCTTCACTGGGCCTGGCACAGTAGTTGCTTCAGACCCATCGGCATGGCCTCACACTCAATCTGGTTTTCTGTTCTTGGGGTTGATAACCTCAAGACTGATTGGGTCTTGTCCATCTTGCACTGTGAGTCATGTTTTATGTCCACCAATGGTCTTTCCTGTGGAGGTGGTCAGCTATCTCTTTAAGGAGTTTGCAACCAGAAGAACCCTGGCACTGGCTGACCTATTAGCTGAGGTGGCTTGAGCTCTTGCACAGGAGCAGTGGCCCCCATAATAGGGTGTGGTTGGGCACTGATGCTATTGCACTGGTCCGGATATGACCCATCCTCTCACTTTAGACTCCATGCTTTGATGGGATGTCATGTTACTTAGATCAAGGTTTGAAAGTTGAGTTTAACTGTCGGAAGACCGGCTAGAGGCTGACAGACTGGTCCTGCATGCTCACTATGGTGGGTACCAGGAGGCACCTGTAAGAAGGCAGAATTCTGTCCAGGGAGATTGCAGCAGGGAGAACAGACCTTCTCAGCTTTTTGAACTATGGATAGCCACCATGTCTTGTGGGCAATTAATTTTTTTTACTATCAGCTGATGTATTTATGGTTACTCCTGTGTAATTGTTTTATGTTATGTGCTTTGAGTTTCGCAATCCTTATTGCAGTTGTCTCCTTCTGTTGACATTGCCCTTCCTGCTCCTTGTTTGGACCTGCAAATTTTCCTCTGTGTGTTACACACTAACATACACACTACATATAGTACAGACATAGGCCATAGTTTGGGTTAATATAGTTAGCATTCTACAAAATTAACAATTTAAACAGTAATTGCTTGCTGTCAAACCATGCTCCAATAGTCCACCAAAGTATTTCTTTACAAGATTACTATTAGTTGGAACTTATTCCATGCCATTGGTCCTCTAAAGAAAACAGAATGTCTGCCAATCTCAAATTATATCTAAGCAAATAAAACGCTGAATCATGTGATGTTCTGAAAGAGCTGATCAATCCTGTGTGGAACGCTTACATCAATATATGGGGTAAAACCCAACAAACATCACATGATGCAAACAAATGTTCCCATGAATCAGTGGTCGCAGCCTTTATTGTGATTAAATAGGAGACACTTATGGGTAAACCTATCAGTGTCAAGATTAATCTGGCTAATCACCATAACATACATCACTCTGTCCAATCAATTTTGTGTCAGCATAAATAAAAGTCCCCATAGTGTAAGGTAGTGGGTAAACCCAATTGAACGATCATTTCTCCTGTGTCTGTGGTTCATACAATGCCCAACACTCTTGTAAAACCACCAAGTTTTCTTCCAGTAGCTACCACACTATTTATATGAGCTGCCCAGTTTAAAGACTCATTGTCGCATTCTAAATATTTATATGTTTGGGTTTGTTGGATCAGGGTCTTCCAGTGTATATATCTTAATAACCATTCTCCTGAGTAAAGTAGAATAGAAAATTTTTTTTTAATTCAAAACCAGTTCACTTTCCCGTGAAATCTGCAATTCATAAATGCTTGTATCTTTATTGAACCCATTTACTAATAAATCTGATGTGTAAATAACGCGTCATCAGCATACAAAAGATTAGGAATAGATGAATAAGAGAAACTAAACCATTTACGATATATTAAACAATATTGATCTTAAACTGAACTGAAGGACCTCGATCCAATAGAAACAGTACTGATACCCAGTCTCCCAGAGTAAGTACTTGAGTTCTTCTGTCGGATAAAAATACAGCTATTGCAGGTTGAGTCCCTTTCAAACCCTATATAGATGCCACAGTGTGTAGGGAGACACCATGGTACAATGAATCAAACACCTCATAAATCAAATCTAAGATAATTCCGTACTAGAGTCCTCCCATCCAGAGCAACCTGTAAATCACCAATAACCTTGACCAAAGCTGTCTAGTAAAAGATTTAAACCCCAACTGCACAGGATTTAACAGTCCTCTGTTTCTAAACATCCTGAAATCTGGGCAGTACTAATCTTTTCAAACATTTACAGATTAGCAACAGAGATAGGCTTATATTACCAAATTCAGTTTTAACTCCCATAGATTGGGACTACTTTTGATAGCCTTTTGGAAAACCCTGTTTTAATAAAGAAGAATAATATGCCACTGGAGACACAGTTGGGTTGGCTATCTTCAATAGGTTGAGGAATACTGGTCCATGGCTTTAAACGGTTCAATTCAAATAATTCCATCAGTACACTGTGGCAAAACTTATAAAATTAATTTTGAGTCAGTTTCTTAATATCTAGGTGCTTCAAATCATCTGATGAGCACACTACAAACCAGTTTCACCAAAGAACTCATTATTTATGTACTGTAATTAATATATATATATATATATATATTTATCTTTACCCCCAGGACACACATTTGAAGTGAGCTGATACTCTGCTGGTATGTCTTTCCTTGTGAAACTTGAAATGAGGAAATAAATAAGAAGGTAAGTGAAAATGCTGGGTGAAGTTTAAGGCTACCCAAGACTTGTGTGACTTTGTAAATAAAGATTTTCAAACTGCCTGTAAAATTGCTATATTTGTTGTTAGAGGCCTTCCGGGAACATTTCAAATTAATCAAATAAACATGTAGCAAAGAGTGTTTTGTAAATCTGTTCTGTTGACCTCTACTAGGGATCCTAGGTGTTTGTGGTAATATAAAGATGTAGTCAGTGGCTGTACTAAGTATCACACTGTGGACATGCTTATTAGAGGTATCCAATCTGTAACAATACACTAATAATTGTTAGAAAATGGATGAAGAAAACTTGCAACCTGGATTGGATGAGACAGCCTGGCTCCTGTGCTGTTGTTTTAACAACTCCGGTTCTAAAACAAGTACCAGTTTGGGATGCCTTATTACTAAGCGATTCTTGGCACCTGAATTGTGACAATCGAGCAACCACCATTTTTTTTCCTCGCTAGTGAATCACTAGTCTCCTCCCACTACTGTACAATAATCCCATACCTCACCTTCATTGCTGCTTCCGAGTTGGCTCTCGTTTCATCGTCACAGGGGGAAAACATGTTCTGAACAGCATCATTTTTGTTAGCTAACTTGACCTCCCTGAAAGTGAAAGCTCAAAACCTTCCTGCCGCATCCCACTCACATTACTTCGACAACACCTCTGTACTAAAGTAAATGTACCTTCTACACCCCTTTGAGAAAAAAAAAAACACCTTTTTTTTTAAACCTTAATTTGGTTTAATAGCACCAGCTCACTCGACCTCTGTTTAACTAAAGCTCCCAAGCTTCCTTCCAGGTTGTGCATGGTCACGAACCTGCCCACCACGCTTCCAGCCATAACAAAGTTGCACATGTTGCGCACAGAACTGAATGATTTTTTTTCTTTCTTTTTCGACACTTACTACAGAAAAAGAGAGCAACACACAACTGAAGGTAAAAAACTATTTTTCATCTTCTACAGGTGGAGGGTGGCACTGCACAGAATAGCTCACTTACCTGTGGGGAAGGGATGGCACAACCAGTGGGAACAGCATACAAACTGAGGGACTACTTTACAAAACTTTCTTTTGCTACACTTTCTATCAATTTACAAAGGATTTTCTTGATTATTACTTTCTGAAATGTTACACACTTGACTATTTTCTATGTATATATCTCCAGGATGGTATTATAGGATATACCGGACCTTCCAAAGGCTATAAGGCCCTCCGCCTGTTGCACCTGGCCTGATTATGCCCCTGTGCAGTCCATTACATCCCTATAATGCCCACCCTGTCAGGTATTATTACTTACCTAATGCTTTTAACACTCAGTTTGCCAACCTGTTACCTCCTTTCCTGTTCCCATTTAAACCTTGTAACATGGGTAGGTGAAAGTGAGTAGAAACATCATATCCCACTGGTTGTGTCCCTGTGTGTGGCCATTGTCCCCAGTATAGGCACAGTTGGTGTGAAGGGGTGGCCAGCAGTATCAGTGGGCTGAATGACTCTTTTTTTTTCTACCTGATGGAATGAACATGAGCAGCAGCTATTTGTAATTGGTAGCTTAGCGAGAGCAACTCAGGTGAGAGCTTGGTGGTAGGTAGTGCTTTTCACCTTCAGTCCATCAGGCAGAAAGAAAGAGGCATTCTGGCCACTGTTTCTCAGGGCTACACATCTACCCACCCACCCTGCAGATTTCTGCTGTTCCTTTACACCCTCACGCCCATCCCACGGATCACAGCGTACAGGATGAGACATTGTTGAATTAGTCACCAATCCATACCATGTAGCACAGAATTTGTGCTGCATTTGCAGCAATGTCCCCCCTTCCCAGTTGTGCAACGTCAGAGCCCAAGATGTCCCATTCCAGTGCCAGCTCCACAGTCTCCCTCTGTGTTTAAGTCACTCTTGTTCTGCTTAAGTGAGAGTCAGCACCCAGATGTCCTGTTGCTATGCCCAACCCCCCCATTTGAATTGCTGCTCTCTGTGTCCCTCCATACAAGTTGATGTGATTACAGTTATGTGGTATTTGAGAGTGACAGTGACAGTTCCTTCCCACTGGAAAGTGTCGTGCAGGAGTGACTCCTCAACATAATGAGTGAGAGTCTGGCAGTGTCGATGAAATTGACATGTCTGAGTGACAGGACAGAGCTCTCTGTCCTGAGGTGCCTGCCCACACAGACACCTCTTGATGATGAAGCAGACCACAGTCAGAATGCTGGCTCTTGGGCCGGTCTGGTGGTGTAGATGACTGAGGCACTGGCACCTTTCCTCTTACCGCACCGATGACCTGGGATCGGGAGCCACCTTAGGTGTTGGAGGGTCGGCCAGGGGGAGGATGATTGGTCATCCAATGGACAGTTTTTCTCTTCCGGGGAGGATGGGTGAGGAAGACCACTGTGGTACTGGTTCCTGGTGGTGACCGGGGACTGGTGGATTTCCGGTGGTCACAGTGTGGTTCAGTGCAGGCCAACGTTGGACGTGCTGTATGCAGGAGCATACACAGCAGCATTCTTGACATCATTGCTCACCCATGCTGTGGGGGGAAGGGGATCAAGGGGAAAAAACTTCCTTGGCGTGTGCATTCAAATGAGTCCCGATGGCACTGCACCACAATCACACAGGCTGCTTCACCAGGATCCTGACCCTGGGCTTCTGCAGTGGTGGGATAAGTACCCACCATGACACAGCTTTCAAAGAGGACTAGAGGAGGGGTTCAAACATGGTACTGGCAAAGGTGCAGTACCAAGGGACTAATTGGATGTGGGGAATCACAGGTAATAACCCTCCTAATGCCAAGAAGAGATATGAATAAATAATAAAAAAAAGGATGCTGGCTCCTGAGGAGCTGTCCTCAATACCTAATTGTCCCCACCCCTGGGAATGATCTCTGCTCCCCCTCCTTGTGGTACTGTGCCATCTGTATGTCTGTTTCTGCATTCCTGCATGCGTCAAGGAGACCTGTAATTATTTCCACTAATGGCACCGCCCCTTACCAGGCCTGAATAGCTCCACCTGGCTGCAGTTATTCTTTGTCACCTTTAACCTTGTGAAAGGTTCTTATCTCCTTTTTTACACCTTCTCCCTGTTTTCTTCCTGCTGCTGGGCCGTTCTCTTTCACACCTTCTGTTATACTGCTTCCTTGCAGCATCGCATGTATATACTGTAAACATGAAAAATGAATGTCTTAATTCATAGTGTTGTAGTATTGTTAATTCTCCTCACTGCATCTGTATATATATATAGTTCTGTTCACTGTATCAACCTGTGTAATGTTTATTGAGACTGCCCAGGTCGATCACTTTATGTATGAGTCACCACCAATGGTGTTTCATCTGGTTAAATAAAAGACTGATTGACTGATTGTCTTCGGTGCAGCAAGCAATTGAGTGACATAGGGATTGAGGAAGGTGGATGAGAAGTGAGAGACACACGACACTCAAACTGTGCTGTATATCCTGCTGTGTCGTTATTCTGTCTCCGATAATAACACATGGTACTCTATAACAAGGAAGTACTGTGATAGCAGCATCCAAGTGACACTGTTCTGCCTTTGTTGTTGAGCCGTAAGCCTCCCTAACCCACATTTCCCACTGCAGTACCCTCCTGTCCTGTTCTGGATCTGGCAGTGTAGCTCTGCTGCTTCATTGTCCCCCCCAACTGCACCAGTGCTGAGAGAGAGAGAGAGAGAGGCAGCTTATTAATATCTCTGCATCTCCATTCTGAAGGCCACAAATTGGGCATTATTGGACCTTTCTTGCCACCCTGCGCATGTTTAATGATGTGAGGTTGTTTCCCTACAGTACTTGGGCTCTGTATTTCGAGGCTCGGCTCACTCTCTAAATTTTGTTAGGTATCTGCTAGTTCCCATTGTCCCCAACAACAAGCAAAATTAGCGGCTCGACAGTGAGAGATGGCCTGGGTAGAACATATAGTGCAGCACCATGGTGTGACTTGTGATGTCATGGTGCAGAGTTTGCTTTCCGGTGGTGGTGGAGAGTTGATTGCCCAGTAACAGAAGGATCAGATTATCGGCAGGTATTCTGTGTGTCTTAGTACAGTTATGTGAAAGACAGACAGAGCAGAGGATGTTGTGGAAAGTGCAGTCTTGCACATCAGTGTTCCTTTTGAAAGGGAGGGGAGGTGATAGTAAGAGGTGGTATTCCATGTAAATTATATAGTGTAATGCACAAGAAGTCGTTACAGGTCATCATGTTCTGCACTTGTATTTGCGTGGACATTTCTATGTGCAGAATAGTAATCCACTATGCGTTATTTGTTAGGATATTTTGCAAGCTAGTAGGATACAGTGTGTTTGTTGCTGTTTAAATAGGAAAAACACCTTTTTTGATATTTTTCTGATGTTTAAACATTAACTATGTTATAGCATTAATTACTCCACTCCAGGGTATGTTGTCATTGGGGATTAATGCACATCCAGGTGCTGTAAGGACCCTCTGCCTGCGGCCTAATGCTTTACAACGCACTGGGTTGTGTATTAATCCTCAATAACAGCACACCTTGTCATGGGTTGTTGCTTACTTATGTTATTTGAAGGGGGGCTAATAGTTGCATCAGGGTCAAGGAACTATACTAATCAATTTGTCTTGCTTGCACGATGTCTTACTGTAGCTGTGTTTTCTCACTTCAAGCAAATACAGTATGCAATATTGAGGTGTAACTTAACATAAGATGTTAAGGATTTTATTAGCACTTCGGAATAGATTTACATGACATGACGTGACATGCTTATAATGTTGTTTTCTTCAAGAGAAATCTGTTTCACCCGAAGATGCTGGGGAGTAGTAAGTCCTTTTACTTGAGAATGCTAGCCACGATGGTTGCAGTGTTGCTGATCATTGCAGTACTTCTGAGCATTTACATTTCTGCCGTGCCATCATGCAAAGTGCAATCACAAATACAACTCTTCCAGCTATCACTGCCAGGCTTCCTGGAACAAACCATATGGGATTACTGGGGCATTTAACACCTGGAGCCCTCCACAGTGATTGTGCTGACTTGAATTGCCATCAGAAGATGACAAACATCTTTCCTAGTGAACAGATAAATTCAGTTCAATTGAAGACATACTGAGCTGGTAACAGCTCATTTCCACTGTATTACTGGACCATTATTGAAAATTACGTATAACATTATAACTAGGTTACCAAGTTTCTACATCGGGGATTAGAATTCCTTTAATGGGATCTTGTCAAATAGGCCTGAAAGGATCACGAATCTGCTGTTCCCCTGATTCGATCTCTCTGACCATACTCCCCACATACCATATCTGGAAAGTCTTCACCTAAAATACCCACAGGGTCATCCATATGAGAAACTTCCCTAGAATCCTTACAAAGAGACCTTCCGCTCACAAACTGGTCCTCTGTCCTATCTGCTGTTGATGTTTCTGTTGCCCTGAATAATTTCCTTAGCATCTTCTCCTCCCTACAAGAAAAGCATGCCGCATTTATAAAGTTAAGAGTAAGAGGAGCTGTCACAAAATGGCTGCATAATGACCTGTTATCACTTAAGAAGTACCACCATCAGAAGCCTTTCCAGTGTGCCCCAGATTTCTAGCAACTGTTTGCTGCTCTGCCACAGGGTCATGGGGGCCTTGCTCTGCCTGCCCTCCTCGCTCAAGGACCCATGGGACCCTTGTTGGAAGCCTTTCCAGCACTTTCTCTGGTACTCACCAGTACCACAGCATAGGATTTATAAAAAGTTGCCATGTGGAGCCACGCCAACATACGCTTAGTCGCCCTCTCAGCCAGGAATGCATCCAAATTTATCCATAATGGCAGGCATTCAGGAACAATTAATCCGCTTCTGCCCCCCTCTTCCTCTGAGAGTTGGACCAATCCCCCCTTCCCTGTTTCCATTGGTGCTGCCCTGCTCTCTCTATCCATTTCCTTCAACTTATTCTATGCTCTGCAATTTCCCCCTGCTGTCCAATCACCTGCAACCTGCTCATGGAGGGCCTGCACTGAATGAAAAAGTCTGTTTATTCTGAGATAGCACCTGACCTGGGAGAGGTCTATTGATACCATCAGGGCTACTAGTCAGAGTACCAATAGGGTACCTGTGTGTTTTTGCACTCAATCCTGTACTGCTACTAGATGCTGTAGGGAGATTAGAATTAAGAGGAGGTGATTGGGTCATTGTTGCAGGGGGCAGCTGAGGAGGGGGTAGTTAGGGGCATTGAGGTTGAAAGGTCCAGGAGATGCTCTGGGTTTAATCAGAGCCATGGGTGATGCCAGACTTGTTTAGTTTCTGTACCCGGGGTACTACCGGAGCAAGTGGGCAGGTAACCCGAGGGCCAGCCACCTCCTCTAACCATTTACAGCCCTCCTGGATTGGGAGGAGAATTCCTACAGAAGGTAGCAGACTTCTTTCACGACTAGATGTAGGAGTCCTCCAGGTGTTTCATCCTGGGGGCTTCAATGCTTGGATCGATAAGGAGTCCTCACACTCAGTTATGACTCTACTCCAGTTGGATGTCTTCACTAGGCTTGACACAAGTAGTTGCTTCTCGTGACCCATCGGCATGGCCTCACACCTCGATCTGGTTTTTCCATCTGGGTCTTGGGGTTGATAACCTCAAGACTGATCGGGTCTCTTGGTCCAATCATTGCACTGTGGAGTCTTTATTTTATGTCCACTAATGGTTCTTCCTCAGGAGATGGTCAGCTATCACCCTTTATGAGTTTGCAACCAGAAGAACCTCTGCACTGGCTGACCCATCTAGGAGTTGAGGTGGCTTGTGCAATTGGCACTGGTGAGGTAGTGGCCACCTATAATAGGGTGGTGGCTGAGGCAATGGATGCCATTGCACTGGTCGTATATGACCCAGATCCTCTCACTTGAGATCTCCATGGTTTGATGGGGATGTCAAGGCAATTTAGATCAAGGTTTGAAAGTTGGAGCTTAACTGCCGGAAGACGCGGCTAGAGGCTGACAGACTGGTCCTGCGTGTTCACAATGGTGGGTTGCAGGAGGCAGTCTCCTGTAAGAAGGCAGAATTCCTGTCCAGGGAGATTGCAGCAGGGAGGAACAGACCTTCTCAGCTTTTTTGAACTATGGATAGGCCACCATTTCTTGTAGGCCAATTAATCTGACTGTTTCACTATATAGCGCTGATGTATTTATGGCTTCCCCCCTCTGTGAAATAATTGTTTTATGTTATGTGCTTTGAGTTTCTACAACCCTGTTACTGCAGTTGTTCTCCTTTCTGCTGCCATTGCCACTTCTTGCTCCTTGCTCTTCTGGATCACCCTGCAATTTTTCCCTCTCTGTGTTACACACTAAAATACAAAATTTACACATATAGTACAGACATACATAGGCCATAGTTTTGGTTAACATAAATAGGCATTCTACAAAATTAACAATTCTAAACAGTAATTGCTTGCTGTCAAACCATGCCCTAATAGTCCACCAAAGTATTTTCTCTTTACAAGGTTTAATATTATCTGGTAACTTATTCCATGCCATTGGTCCTCTAAAGAAAACAGAATGCCTGCCAATCTCTAAATTATATCTAGGGTCAACAAATGCCAGATCATGTGATGCTCGCAAAGAGAATGACCTAACTCGGCGTGGAATTGCTACATCAACATATGGGGGTAAATTTCTCAACCAACATCTACACATGAAAGCAAACAAATGTTCCTGCCTGAATTCAGTGTGTCGCAGCCATTGAAGGTGATTAAATAGGAGACACTTATGGGTAAACCTATCAGTGTCAAAGATTAATCTGACTAATCAAACATAACATACATCAATTCTGTCCAAATCAATTTTTTTTTTTTGCATTAGCATAAATAAAGTCCCCATAGAGTAAGGTGGGTAAAACCACTTTCTCCCTGGTGTCTGTGTTCATACATTGTCTAACACTTTGCAAACCACCAAGTTTTCTATCTATAGTAGCTACCACACTATTTATATGAGCTGCCCAGTTTAAAGACTCATCAAGCCGCATTCCCAAATATTTATATGTTTGGGTTTGTTGGATCAGGGATCTCTCCAGTGTATAGATCTTTAATAACCATTCTTCCTGAGTTAAAGTAGAATGAGAAAATAAAATTGTTTTTTTTAATTCAAAACCAGTTCACTTTCCCTGTAGAAACTGCAATTCATAAAATGCTTTCTGAATCTTTAATTGAACCCCATTTACTAATAAATCTGATGTATAAATAATCATGTCATCAGCATACAAATGATTAGAAATAGATGAATAAGATAAACTTAAACCATTTACGTATATATTAAACAATATTGGACCTAAAATTGAACCCTGAAGGACCCCTATCCAATAGAAACAGTACTTGATACCCAGTTTCCCAGAGCAAGTACTCGAGTTCTTTCTGTCAGATAAAAATACAGCCACTGCATGCTGAGTCCCCCATGGTTCAATGAATCAAACACCTTCGATAAATCAACGAAGATAGCACCGACCAGAGTCCTCCCATCCAGAGCAACCTGTAAATCACCAATAACCTTGACCAAAGCTGTCATAGTACTAAAAGATTTCCTAAACCCGACTGCACAGCATTTAACAGACCCTCTGTTTCTAAACATCCTGAAATCTGGGCCGCAATAATCTTTTCAAACATTTTACAGACCTGGGGCAACAGAGAGATAGGGCGATAATTACCGAATTCAATTTTAACCCCCCCCCCCCATAGTTTGGGACTACTTTTGATTGTTTCCAGGCTTTAGGAAAAACCCCTGTTTTAATAAAGAAGTTAAATAAATATGCCAATGGAGACGCAGTCTCCGGGTTGGCTACCTTCAGTAGGTTGGAGGGAATATCAATTCCGATGGCTTTAAATGTGTTCAATTCAAATAATTCCATCAGTACACTGTGTGACAAAATCTCTATAAAAATTAGTTTTGAGTCAGTTTCCCCTTTAACATCTAATTGCTTCAAATCTATCCGATGAGCACACCAAAAACTAATTTCACCAAAGAACTCATTATTTATGTACTGTAATTACTATACTAACATACTAACATACTAAAATGCCAGCAGAATAGGCCTAACGGTCTTTCGTGTCTGCTCGTTTGGTCATCCCCCACCCTGGGTGCTGACCTTGTTGTCCCCCTCGCCTTCTCTGGCTTCTCCCTTCCCAGTTCCGGATATTCTTGCTGCATTGGATTTTGCTTCCTGAACCTTCCTCTGTACCTGTCCCACCCCTCTTGAACCCCTCCACTGTCTCTGCCTCCACCAGCCCCTAGGTTAGTGCATTCCATGGCTCCACCACCCTCTCAGTGAAGTAGCACCTCCTCTTTTCTCCCTATGCATATGCATATATATATATATATATATATATATATATATATATCTTTACCCCTCCCCAGGACACATTTGGAAGTGAGTTGATACTCTGCTATGTATGTCTTTCCTGGTGAAACTTCTGAAATGAGGAAATAAATAAGAAGGCAAGTGAAAAAAATGCAGGATGAAGTTTAAGGGTACCCAAGACTTGTGTGACTTTTGTGAATAAAGATGTTTCCAAAATGCCTGTAAAAATGCTATACCTGTTGTTTAGAGTGCCTTCCTGGTGAAACATTTCAATAAATAAATCAAATAAACATGAAGCAAAGAGTGCGTTTTGTAAATCTGCTCTACTGACCTCTACTAGGGATCCTAGGTGTTTCTTGCATAACATGAAAGATGAAGTCAGTCGCTGTACTAAGTATCACACTGTTGACATACTTATTAGAGGTATAATCTCTAAGAATACACTAACAATTGTTAGAAAATGGACAAAGAAAAACGTGCATCCTGATTGGATGAAACAGCCTAACTCCTGTGCTGTTATTTTTTAACAACGCCCATTTCAAAACAAGCGCCAGTTCGGGATGCCTTATTACTAAGCATATTCTTGGGCACCCTGAATTGTGACACCGAGTAACCACCATTTTTTCCTCGCTTAGTGAATCACTAGACTCTCCCACCACTCTATAAAAATCCCATTACTTCACTCCTTCATACTGCCTTCTGAGCTGCCTCTGCTCCTCATCGTCACGGGGGAGGGGGGGACATGTTCTGAACCCATCATTTTTGTTAGCTTACTTGATCTCCCTGAAAGTGAAAGCTCAAAACCTTCCTGCAGCGTCCCACTCCACGCAACTTCATCGACACCACTGCACTAAAGTAAATGTACCTTCTACACCCCTCTGAGAAAAAAAAAAACTTTTTTGTTAAACCTCTCTTTGGTTTAATAGCACCAGCTCGCTCGACCTCTGTGTAACTAAAGCTCCCGACATTCTTTCCAGGTCGTGCATGGTCATATGCCTGCCCACCACGCTTCCAGCCAAAACAAAGTTGCACAGGTTGAGCACAGAACTGAATGAATTTTTTTTCTTTCTTTTTCGATACTTACTACAGATAAAGATAGCAACACACAACTGAAGGTAAAAAACTAATTTTCATCTTCTACAGGTGGAGGGTGGTACTGCACAGAACAGCTCACTTACCTACGGGGGAAGGGGATGACACAACTAAGTGAAACAGCATACAAAGTGAGGGACTACTTTACAAAACTTTCTTTTGCTACACTTTCTATCAGTTTACAAAGGGATTTTCTCTGATTATTACTTTCTAAAACGCTTACACTTGACCATTTTTAAGTGTAATAATACCCTCAGGATGGGCATTATGGGATATAGTGGACCTTCAAAAGGCTATAAGGCCCTCCGCCTGTTGCGCCTGGCCTGATTATGCCCCTGCGCAGTCCATTACATCCCTATAATGCCCACCCTGTCAGGTATTATTACTTACCTAATGCTTTTAACACTCAGTTTGCCAACCTGTTGGCTGTTACCTCCTTTCCTGTTCCCATTGAAACCTAATAACATGGGTAGGTGAAAGTGAGTAGAAACGTCAGATCCCACTGGTTGTGTCCCTGTGCGTGGCCATTGTCCCCAGTATAGGCACAGTTGGTGTGAAGGGGTGGCCAGCAGTATCAGTGGGCTGAATGACTCTTTCTTTTCTACCTGATGGAATGAACATGAGTAGCAGCTATTTGTAATTGGTAGCTTAGTGAGAGCAATACAGGTGAGAGTTTGGTGGCAGGCAGTGCTTTTCACCTTCAGTCCATCAGGCAGAAAGAAAGAGGCATTCTGGCCACTGATTCTCATGGCTACACACCCACCCACCCACCCTGCAGATCTCTGCTGTCCCTTTACACCTCCCACACATCCTATAGATCATTGCGTACAGGACGAGACACTGTTGAATTAGTTACCAGTCCATACCATGTAGCATAGAATTTTGTGTTGCATCTGCAGCAATGTCCCCCTTCCCAGTTGTACCATGTCAGAGCCCCAGATGTCCCATTCCAGTACCAGCACCACATTCTCCCTCTGTGTTTGTCACTCTTGTCCTGCTTAAGTGAGAGTCAGCACCCAGATGTCCTGTTGCTATGCCCACCCCCCAATTTGACTTTCTGCTCTCTGTGTCCCTCCATGGAAGTTGATGTGATTACAGTTATGTGGTATTTGAGAGTGACAGTGACAGTTGCTTCCCACTGGAAAGTGTCGTGCAAGCGTGACTCCCCTCAACATAATGAGTGAGACTGCCAGTGTCAATGAAATTGACACATCTGGTGCTGCAGGACAGAGCTCTCTGTCCTGAGGTGCCTGTCACACAGAAACCTCTTGATGATGAAGCAGACCAAAGTCAGAATGCTTGGCTCTGGGCCGGCCTGGTGGTGTAGATGAGTGAGGCACTGGCACCTTTCCTCTTACCGCACCAATGACCTGGGATCGGGAGCCACCTCAGGTGTTGGAGGGTTGGCTGGGGGGGAAGATGATTGGCCATCCTATGGACAGTTTTTCTCCTTCAGGGAAGATGGGTGAGGAAAACCACTGTGGTACTGGTTCCTGGTGGTAACCGGAGACTGGTGCATCTCCGGTGGTCACAGTGTGGTTCAGTGTGGGCTAACGTTGGACGTACTGTATGCAGGAGCATACACAGCAGCATTCTTGACATCATTGCTCACCCGTGCTATGGGGGGAGGGGGATCAAGGGGAAAAAACTTCCTTGGAGTGGTCATTCAAATGGGTCCCGATGGCACCGCACCACAATCACACAGGCTGCTCCACCAGGATCCTGACCCTGGGCTTCTGCAGTGGTAGGATACATACCCACCGTGACACAGCTTACAAAGAGGACTAGAGGAGGGGGTCAAACATGGTACTGGCAAAGATGCAGTACCAAGGGACTAATTGGATGTGGGGAATCACAGGTAATAACCCTCCCAACGCCAAGAAGAGATATGAATAAATAATAAAAAAAAGGATGCTGGCTCCTGAGGAGCTGTCCTCAATACCTAATTGTCCCCACCCCTGGGAATGATCTCTGCTCCCCCTCCTTGTGGTACTGTGCCATCTGTATGTCTGTTTCTGCATTCCTGCATGCGTTCAAGGAGACCTGTAATTATTTCCACTAATGGCACTCATTCCTTAGCAGTGGCCTGGAATAGCTCCACCTGGCTGCAGTTATTCTCTTGTCACCTTTAACCTTGTGAAAGGTTTTTGTCTTCCTTTTTTATACCCTTCTCCCCTGCTTTCTTCCTGCTGCTAGGCTTGTTCTCTTTTCACACCTTCTGTTATACTGCTTCCTTGCAGCATCGCATGTATATACTGTAAATATGTAAAATGAATGTCTTAATTCATAGTGTTGTAGTATTGTTAATTCTCCCTCACTGCATCTGTATATATATGTATAGTTCTGTTCACTGTATCAGCCTGTGTAACGTTTATTGAGACTGCCCAGGTCGACTTTGTACATGAGTTCACCATCAATGGTGTTTCATCTGGTTAAATAAAGACTGATTGACTGATTGTCTTCAGTGCAGCAAGCAATTGAGTGACATAGGGATGAGGAAGGTGGAGCGAGAAGCGAGAGACACAAGACACCTCAAACTGTGCTGTATATCCTGCTGTCGTTATGCTGTCCTTGACAGATAATAACACATGGTACTCTATAACAAGGAAGTACTGTGATAGCAGCATCCAAGTGACACTGTCCTGCCTTTGTTGTTTAGCCGTAAGCCTCCCTAACCCGCATTTCCCACTGCAGTACCCTCCTGTCCTGTTCTGGATCTGGCAGTGTAGCTCTGCTGCTTCATTGTCCCCACCAACTGCACCAGTGCTGAGAGAGAGAGAGAGAGAGGCAGCTTATTAATATCTCTGCATCTCCATTCTGAAGGCCACAAATTGGGCATTATTGGACCTTTCTTGCCACCCTGCGCATGTTTAATGATGTGAGGTTGTTTCCCTACAGTACGTGGGCTCTGTATTTCGAGGCTCGGCTCACTCTGTAAATTTTGTTAGGTATCTGCTAGTTCCCATTGTCCCCAACAACAAGCAAAAGGAGCGGCCGACAGTGAGCGATGGCCTGGGTAGAACACAGTGCAGCACCATAGTGTGACATGATGTCATGATGCAGAGTTTGCTTTTCAGCGGTGTGGAGTGGAGGTTGATTGCCCAGTAACAGAAGGATCAGATTATCGGCAGGTACCTCTGTGTGTCTTGTAGTACAGTTATGGCAGAGACAGACAGAGCAGAGGGATGTTGTGGGAAAGTGCAGTCTTGCACATCAGTGTTCCTTGAAGGGGAGGGGGAGGTGATACAGTAAGGGTGGTATTCCATGTACCATACAGTGTAATGCACAAGAAATGATACAGGTCATGTCTGCACTGTATTTGTGACATTTCTATGTGCAGAATAGCAATCCACTGTGCGTTATTTGTTAGGGATTATTTTGCAAGCTGGAAGGATACAATATGTTTGTAGCTGTTTAAATAGGAAAAAAACACCTTTTTGATATTTTTCTGATGTTTAAACATTAACCATGTTATAAGCACAATTACCCACTCCAGGGTATGTTGTCATTGGGGATTAATGCACATCCAGGTGCTGTAAGGACCCTCTGCCTGCGACCTTATGCTTTACAACGCACTGGGTTGTGTATTAATCCTCAATAACAGCACACCTTGTCATGGGTTGTTGCTTACTTATGTTATTTGAAGGGGGGCTAATAGTTGCATCAGGGTCGAGGAACCTTACTAATCAATTTGTCTTGCTTGCACGATGTCTTACTGTAGCTGTGTTTTCTCACTTCAAGCAAATACAGTATGCAATATTGGGGTGTAACCTAACATAAGATGTTAAGGATTTTATTAGCACTTCGGAATAGATTTACATGACATGATGTGACATGCTTATAATGTTGTTTTCTTCAAGAGAAATCTTTTTCACCCGAAGATGCTGGAGAGTAGCAAGTCCTTTTACTTGAGAATGCTAGCCACGATGGTTGCAGTGTTGCTGATCATTGCAGTACTTCTGAGCATTTACATTTCTGCCGTGCCATCATGCAAAGTGCAATCACAAATACAACTCTTCCAGCTATCACTGCCAGGCTTCCTGGAACAAATCATATGGGATTACTGGGGCATTTCCCACCTGGAGCTTCCTCCACAGGATTGTACACTTGAATTGCCATCAGAAGACGACAAACATCTTTCCTATGAACAGAAAAATTCAGTTCAATTGGAAGACATACTGAGCTTGTAACAGCTCATTTCCATTGCATACTGGACCATTATTGAAAATGAAGTATAACATTATAACTAGGCTACCAAGTTCTCTACATCAGGGATCAGAATTCCCCTTTTGATGGGATCTTGACAAATAGGCCTGAAAGGGATCACAGAATCTGGGTCGCATCCTGATTCGATCTCTGACCATACCCCTACATACTACATCTGGAAAGTCTCTTCACCTAAAATACCCTCAGGGTCATCCATATGAGAAACTTCCCTAGAATCCTTATAAAGAGACCTTCCGCTCACAAACTGGTCCTCTGTCCTATCTGCTGTTGATGCTTCTGTTGCCCTGTATAATTTCCTTAACATCTTCTCCTCCCTACAAGATAAGCATGCCGCATTTATAAAGTTAAGAGTAAGGGGTGCTGTCACAAAATGGCTGCATAGTGACATGTTATCACCTAAGAAGTACCACCATCAGAGGCCTTTCCAGTGAACCCCCAGATTTCTAGCAACTGTTTGCTGCTCTGCCACAGGGTCATGGGGGCCTTGCTCTGCCTGCCCTCCTCGCTCAAGAACCCATGGGACCCTGGTTGGAAGCCTTTCCGGCACTTTCCCTGACACTCACCAGTACCACAGCATAGGATTTATAAAAAGTTGCCATGTGGAGCCACGCCAACATACGCCTAGTCGCCCTCTCAGCCAGGAATGCATCCAAATTTATCCATAATGGCAGGCATTCAGGAACAATTAATCCACTTCTGCCCCCCTCTTCCTCTGAGAGTTGGACCAATCCCCCCTTCCCTGTTTCCATTGGTGTGGTGCTGCCTTGCTCTCTCTATCCATTTCCTTCAACTTATTCTATGCTCTGCAATTTCCCCCTGCTGTCCAATCACCTGCAACCGGCTCGTGGAGGGTGTGCACTATATGAAAAGTCTGTTTATTCTGAGATAGCACCTGACCTGGGAGAGGGGGTCTATTAAAACCATCTGGGCTACTAGTCAGAGTACCAATAGGGTACCTGTGAGTTTTTGCACTCAATCCTGTACTGCTGCTAGATGCTGTAGGGAGATTAGAATTAAGAGGAGGTGATTGGGTCATTGTTGGCACGGGGCAGCTGTGGAGGGGGTAGTTGGGGACATTGAGGTTGTAAGGTCCAGGAGATGCCCTGGGTTTAATCAGAGCCATGGGTGATGCCAGACGTGTTTAGTTTCTGTACCCAGGGGTACCACCAGATCAAGAGGGCTGGTAGCCTGAGGGCCAGCCACCTCCTCTAATCATTTACCGCCCTCCAGGATTGGGAGAATTCCTACAGGAGGTAGCAAATTCCTTCATCAACCAGATGTTGGAGTCCACCAGGTGTTTATCCTGGGGACTTCAACACTTGGGTCGACGAGGAGCCCTCACAATTCAGTTATGACCTCCTTCAGTTGATGTTTTCACTGGGCCTGGCACAAGTAGTTGCTTCTGTGACCCACTGGCATGGCCTCACCTCGATCTGGTTTTTCCATCTGGGTCTTGGGGTTGATAACCTCAAGACTGATCAATCTCTGGTCCAATCTATTGCACTGTGGAGTTCATGTCTTATGTCCACCAATGGTTCTTCCTGTGGAGATGGTCAGCTATCACCCTTTAAGGAGTTTGCAACCAGAAGGACCTCTGGTACTGGCTGACCTGTATAGAGTTGAGGTGACTTGTGCGATTAGCACTGGTGAGGCAGTGGCCACCTATAATAGAGAGGTGGCTGGGGCACTGGATGCCATTGCACTGGTCTGTATACGACCCAGATCCTCTCACTTGAGATCTCCATGCTTTGATGGGGATGTCAAGGCAATTTAGATCAAGGTTTGAAAGTTGGAGCTTAACTGTCAGAAGACCTGGCTAGAGGCTGACAGACTGGTCCTGCATGCTCACTTTGGTGGGTACCAGTAGGCAATCTCCTGTAAGAAGGCAGAATTCCTGTCCAAGCAGATTGCAGCAGGGAGGAACAGACCTTCTCAGCTTTTTTGAACTATGGATAGGACGCCATGTCTTGTAGGCCAATTAATATGACTGTTTTACTATCCAGCACTGATGTATTTATGGCTTCCCCCTTGTGCAATAATTGTTTTATGTTATGTGCTTTGAGTTTCTGCAATCCTGTTACTGCAGTTGTTCTCCTTTCTGCTGACATTGCCCCTTCTTGCTCCTTGCTCTTCTGGATCACCTTGCAAATTTTCCCTCTCTGTGTTACACACTAACATACACAATTTACACATATAGTACAGACATATATAGGCCATAGTTTGGGTTAACATAAATGGGCATTCTACAAAATTAACAATTCTAAACAGTAATTGCTTGCTGTCAAACCATGCCCTAATAGTCCACTTAAAGTATTTTCTTTACAAGATTTAATATTATCTGGTAACTTATTCATGCCATTGGTCCTCTAAAGAAAACAGAATGCCTGCCAATCTCTAATTATATCTAGGGCAGCAAATGCCAGATCATGTAATGCTCGCAAAGAGCATGACCTAAATCAGGTGGAATTGCTGCATCAATATATGGGGGTTAAAGTTCCCAACCAACATCTACACATGAAAGCAAACAAATGTTCCTGCCTGAATTCAGTGGCTTAGCAGCCATTGAAGTTGATTAAATAGAGACACTTATGGGTAAACCTATCAGTGTCAGGATTAGTCTTGCTAATCTACTCATAACATACATCAATTCTGTCCAAATCAATTTTTTGTATTAGCATAAATAAAGTCCCCATAGGCGTTAGGCTGGAAAACCACTGAGCGTACTCACTTTCTCCCTGATGTCTGTGTTTATACAGTGTCTAACACTGTGCAAACCACCAAGTTTTCTATCTATAGCAGCTACCACACTATTTATATGAGCTGCCCAGTCCTAAGAACTCATCAATGCCACATTCAAGTATTTATATGTTTGGGTTTGTTGGATCAGAGTTCCCTCCAGGGTATATATCTTTAATAACCATTCTTCCTGAGTTAAAGTAGAATGAGAAAATAAAATTGTGTTTTTTTTTAATTCAAAAGCAGTTCACTTTCCCTGTAGAAACTGCAATTCATAAAATGCTTTCTGAAGCTTTAATTGTACCCGGTTTACTAATAAATCTGATGTATAAACAATCATGTCATCAGCATACACATGATTAGAAATAGATGAATAAGAAAAACTTAAACCATTTACGTATATATTAAACAATATTGGACCTAAAATTGAACCCTGAAGGACCCCGATCCAATAGAAACAGTACTTCGATACCTGTCTCCCAGAGCAAGTACTTGAGTTTTTTCTGTCAGATAAAAATACAGCCATTGCAGGCTGAGTCCCCCAAACCCCATAGATGCCATTGTGAGTAGGAGGACACCATGGTTCAATGAATCAAACACCTTTGATAAATCAATGAAGATAGCACTGACCAGAGTCCTCCCATCCAGAGCAACCTGTAAATCACCAATAACCTTGACCAAAGCTGTCATAGTACTAAAAGATTTCCTAAACCCTAACTGCACAGCATTTAACAGACCCTCTGTTTCTAAACATCCTGAAATCTGGGCAGCAATAATCTTTTCAAACATTTTAGAGACCTGGGGGCAACAGAGAGATATGGCGATAATTACCAAATTCAGTTTTAACCCCCCCCCCCATAGATTGGGACTACTTTTGATTGTTTCCAGGCTTTGGCAAAAACCCCTGTTTTAATAAAGAAGTTAAATAAAAATGCCAATGGAGACGCAGTCTCTGGGTTGGCTACCTTCAATAGGTTGGAGGAAATATCAATTCCGATGGCGTTAAATGTGTTCAATTCAAATAACTCCATCAGTACACTGTGTGACAAAATCTCTATAAAAATTAATTTTAAGTCAGTTCCCCCTTAACATCTAGTTGCTTCAAATCTATCCGATGAGCACACTACAAGACAATTTCACCAAAGAACTCATTATTTATGTACTGTAATTACTATACACATATATATATATATATATATATATATCTATCTTTACCCCTCCCTAGGACACATTTGGAAGTGAGCTGATACTCTGCTAAGTTTGTCTTTCCTGGTGAAACTTCTGAAATGAGGAAATAAATAAGAAGACAAGTGAAAATTACTGGATGAAGTTTAAGGCTACTCAAGACTTGTGTGACTTTTGTGAATAAAGATGTTTCCAAAATGCCTGTAAAAATGCTAGACTTGTTGTTTAGAGTGCCTTCCTGGTGAAACATTTCAATAAGTAAATCAAATAAACATGTAGCAAAGAGTGCGTTTTGTAAATCTGCTCTGTTGACCTCTACTAGGGATCCTAGGTGTTTCTGGTATAACATGAAAGATGTAGTCAGTGGCCAGTACTGAGGTATAACACTGTTGACATGCTTATTAGAGGTATAATCTGTAACCATACACTAACAATTGTTAGAAAATGGATAAAGAAAAACTTGCAACCTGATTGGATGAAACAGCCTAACTCCTGTGCTGTTATTTTTTAACAATGCCCGGTTCATAACAAGTGCCAGTTGGGATGCCTTATTACTAAGCGTATTCTTGGGCACCCTGAATTGTGACACCGAGCAACCACCATTTTTTTCCTCGCTTAGTGAATCACTAGTCTCTCCCACCACTGTACAAAAATCCCATTACCTCACTCCTTCATACTGCCTTCTGAGCTGCCTCTGTTCCTCATTGTCACAGGGGGGAAAAAAAAACATGTTCTGAACACATCATTTTTGTTAGCTTACTTGACCTCCCTGAAAGTGAAAGCTCGAAACCTTCCTGCTGCATCCCACTCACATTACTTCATCGATACCACTGTAGTAAAGTAAATTTACCTTCTACACCCCTCTGAGAAAAAAAAAACACCTTTTTTTTTAAACCTTACTTTGGTTTAATAGCGCCAGTTCACTCAAGCTCTGTGAAACTAAAGCTCCCGACCTTCCTTCCTTCCAGGTCATGCATGGTCATACGCCTGCCCACCATGCTTCCAGCCAAAACAAAGTCATGCAGGTTGAGCACAGAACTGAATGAATTTTTTTTTTCTTTCTTTTTCGACACTTACTACAGAAAAAGATAGCAACACGCAACTGAAGGTTAAGAACGAATTTTCATCTTCTACAGGTGGAGGGTGGCACTGCACAGAACAGCTCACTTACCTGTGGGAGAAGGGGATGGCAGAACTAGGTGGAACAGCATACAAACTGAGGGACTACTTTACAAAACTTTCTTTTGCTACACTTTCTATCAGTTTACAAAAGGATTTTCTCTGATTATTACTTTCTGAAACGTTACACACTTGACCATTTTCTAAGTGAAATAATACCCTTCAGGATGGGCATTATGGGATATACCGGACCTTCCAAAGGCTATAAGGCTCTCCGCCTGATGCACCTGGCCTGATTATGCCCCTGTGCATTCCATTACATCGCTATAATGCCCACCCTGTCAGGTATTATTACTTACCAAATACTTTTAACACTCAGTTTGCCAACCTGTTACCTCCTTTCCTGTTCCCATTTAAACCTTGTAACATGGGTAGGTAAAAGTGAGTAGAAACATCATATCATACTGGTTGTGTCCCTGTGTGTGGCCATTGTCCCCAGTATAGGCACAGTTGGTGTGAAGGGGTGGCCAGCAGTATCAGTGGGCTGAAAGACTCATTTTTTTTTCTACCTGATGGAATGAACATGGGCAGCAGCTATTTGTAATTGGTAGCTTAGCGAGAGCAACTCAGGTGAGAGCTTGGTGGCAGGCAGTGCTTTTCACCTTCAGTCCATCAGGCAGAAAGAAAGAGGCATTCTGGCCACTGATTCTCAGGGCTATACACCCACCACCCACCCTGCAGGTCTCTGCTGTCCCTTTACACCCTCCCACACATCCATGGATCACTGCCGGACGAGACACTGTTGAATTAGTCAAAAGCCCATACCATGTAGTATAGAATTTGTGATGTGTCAGTGGCAATGTCCCCCCTTCCCAGTTGTGCCATGTCAGAGCCCCAGATGTCCCATTCCAGTGCCACCTCCACATTCTCCCTCTGTGTTTAAGTCACTCTTGCCCTGCTTAAGTGAGAGTCAGCTCCCAGATGTCCTGTTGCTATGCCCAACCCCCCAATTTGAACTGCTGCTCTCTGTGTCCCTCCATACATGTTGATGTGATTACAGTTATGGGGTATTTGAGAGTGACAGTGACAGTTCCTTCCCACTGGAAAGTGTCATGCTTGAGTGACTCCCCTCAATATAATGAGTGAGACTGCCTGTGTCAATGAAATTGACACATCTGAGTGCCAGGACAGAGCACTCTGTCCTGAGGTGCCTGTCCACACAGAAACCTCTTGATGATGAAGCAGACCACAGTCAGGATGCTGGCTCTTGGGCTGGTCTGGTGGTGTAGATGGCTGAGGCACTGGCACCTTTCCTCTTACTGCACCGATGACCTGGGATCGGGAGCCACCTTAGGTGTTGGAGGGTCAGCCAGAGGGAGGATGATAGGTCATCCAATGTACAGTTTTTCTCCTCCAGAGAGGATGGGTGAGGATGACCACTGTGGCACTGGTTCCTGGTGGTGACCGGGAACTGGTGCATCCTCGGTGGTCACAGTGTGGTTCAGTGCGGGCCAACATTGGACGTGCTGTAAGCAGGAGCATACACAGCAGCATTCTTGACATCATTGCTCACCCGTGCTGTGGGTGGAGGGAGATCAAGGGGAAAAAAACTTCCTTGGAGTGTGCAATCAAACAGGTCCCAATGGCACCGCACAACAATCACACAGGCTGCTCCACCAGGATCCTGACCCTGGGCTTCTGCAGTGGTGGGATAAGTACCCACCGTGACACAGCTTTCAAAGAGGAAAAGAGGAGAGGGTCAAACATGGTACTGGCAAAGGTGCAGTACCAAGGGGCTTGCTGGATGGGGGGAATCACAGGTAATAACCCCCCCACCGCAAAGAAGATATATGAATAAATTATCAAAAAAAATGGATGCTGGCTCCTGAGGAGCTGTCCTCAATACCTGATTGTCCCCACCCCTGCGTTTGATCTCTGCTCCCCCTCCTTGTCGTACTGTGCCATCTGTGTGTCTGTTTCTGTATATTGCTTATATAGGACCTGTAATTATTTCCACTAATGGCACTCATTCCTTACCAGTGGCCTGGAATAGCTCCACCTGGCTGCAGTTATTCTCTTGTCACCTTTAACCTTGTGAAAGGTTTCTGTCTTCCCTTTTTATACCCTACCCCCCTGCTTTCTTCCTGCTGCTAGGCACGTTCTCTTTTCACACCTTCTGTTATACTGCTTCCTTGCAGCATCGCATGTATATACTGTAAATGTGTAAAATGAATGTCTTAATTCATAGTGTTGTAGTATTGTTAATTCTCCCTCACTGCATCTGTATAGATGTATTGTTCTGTTCACTGTATCAACCAGTTTAACGTTTATTGAGACTGCCCAGGTCGACTTTGTACATGAGTTCGACCTGAATGGTGCTTCACCTGGTTAAATAAAGACTGATTGACTGATTGTCTTCAGTGCAGCAAGCAATTGAGTGACATAGGGATGAGGAAGGTGGAGCGAGAAGCGAGAGACACACAATACCTCAAACTGTGCTGTATATACTGCTGTCGTTATTCTGTCCTTGAAAGATAATAACACATGGCACTCTATAACAAGGAAGTACTGTGATAGCAGCATCCAAGTGACACTGTCCTGCCTTTGCTATTTAGCCATAAGCCTCCCCATCCTACATTTCCAACTGCAGTACCCTCCTGTCCTGTTCTGGATCTGGCAGTGTAGCTCTGCTGCTTCAGTGTCCCCCCCCCCAAACCCACCAGTGCTGAGAGAGAGAGAGAGAGAGAGAGAGAGAGAGAGGCAGCTTATCAATATCTCTGCATCTCCATTCTGACGGCCACAATTTGGGCATTATTGGACCTTTCTTGCCACCCTGCGCATGTTTAATGATGAGCGGTTGTTTCCCTACAGTACTTGGACTCTGTATTTGGAGGCTCGGCTCAGTCTGTAAATTTTGTTAGATATCTGATAGTTCCCATAGTCCCCAACAACAAGCAAAAGGAGTGGCCGACAGTAAGCGACGTCCTGGGTAGAACACAGTGCAGCACCGTAGTGTGACACAGTGTCATGTAGCAGAGTTTGCTTTTCAGTGGTGGGGAGTGGAGGTTGATTGCCCAGTAACAGAAGGATCAGATCATTGGCAGGTACCTCTGTGTGTCTTGTAGTACAGTTATGGCAGAGACAGACAGAGCAGAGGGATGTTGTGGGAAACTGCAGTCTTGCACACGTCAGCGTTCCTGAAAGGGGAGGGGGTGGTGATACAGTAAGGGTGGTATTCCATGTACCATACAGTGTAATGCATAAGAAATGTTACAGATCATGTCTGCACTGTATTTGTGACATTTCTATGTGCAGAGTAGCAATCCACTATGCGTTATTTGTTAGGGATTATTTTGCAAGCTGGCAGGATACAGTACGTTTGTTGCTGTTTAAACAGGAAAAAACACCTCTTTTGACATTTTTCTGATGTTTAAACATTAACCATGTTATAAGCACAATTTCCCACTCCAGGGTATGCTGTCATTGGGGATTAATGCACACCCAGGTGATGTAAGGACACTCTGCCTGCGGCCTTATGCTTTACAACGCACTAGGTTGTGTATTAATCCCCAATAACAGCACATCTTGTCGTGGGTTGTTGCTTACTTATGTTATCTAAACGGTGGGCTAACAGTTAGATCAGGGTCGAGGAACCTTACTAATTAATTTGTCTAGCTTGCATGATTTCTTACTGTAGCTGTGTTTTCTCACTTAAAGCAAATACAGTATGCAATATAGGGGTGTAACTTAACACAGGATGTTAAGGCTTTTATTAGCACTTCGAAATAGATTTACGTGACATGACATGACATGCTTTTAATGTTGTTTTTTTCAGCAGAAATCTGTTTCTCCCGAAGATGCTGGGGAGTAGCAGGTCCTTTTACTTGAGAATGCTAGCCACGATGGTTGCAGTTTTGCTGATCATTGTAGTTCTTCTGAGCATTTACATCTCTTCCGTGCCATCATGCAAAGTGCATTCACGAATACAACTCCTCCAGCTATCACTGCCAGGCTTCCTGGAACAAATCATATGGGATTACTGGGGCATTTACCACCTGGAGCTTCCTCCACGGTGATTGTACACTTGAATTGCCATCAGAAGACGACAAACATCTTTCTTATAAACAGAAAAATTCAGTTCAATTGGAAGACATACTGAGCTGGTAACAGCTCATTTCCATTGCATGCTGGACCATTATTGAAAATTAAGTATAACATTATAACTAGGCTACCAAGCTCTCTACATCTGGGATCAGATTTCCCCTTTTGATGGGATCTTGACAAATTGGTCTGAAAGGGATCACAGAATCTGGGTCGCTCCCTGATTCGATCTCTGACCATACCCCTACATACTATATCTGGAAAGTCTCTTCACCTAAAATACCCACAGGGTCATCCATATGAGAAACTTCCCTAGAATCCTTGCAAAGAGATTTTCCGCTCACAAACTGGTCCTCTGTCCTATCTGCTGTTGATGTTTCTGTTGCCCTGAATAATTTCCTTAACATCTTCTCTTCCCTACAAGATAAGCATGCCGCATTAAAAAAGTTAAGAGTAAGGGGTGCTGTCACAAAATGGCTGCATAGTGACCTGGTATAACTTAAGAAGTACCACAATCAGAAGCCTTTCCAGTGTGCTCCCAGATTTCTAGCAACTGTTTGCTGCTCTGCCACAGGGTCATGGGGGCCTTCCTCTGCCTGCCCTCCTAGGTCAAGGACCCATGGGACCCTTGTTGGAAGACTTTCCAGCACTTTCCCTGGCACTCACCAGTACACAAGTACCACAGCATAGGATTTATAAAAAGTTGCCATGTGGAGCCACGCCAACCTACACTTAGTCACCCTCTCAACCAGGAGTGCATCCACATTTATCCATAATGGCAGGTATTCAGAAACTATTAATCTGCTTCTGCCCCCCTCTTCCTCTGAGAGTTGGCCCAATCCCCCCTTCCCTGTTTCCATTGGTGCTGCCTTGCTCTCTCTGTCCATTTCCTTCAACTTATACTATGCTCTGCAATTTCCCCCTGCTGTCCAATCACCTGCAACCAGGTCATGGAGGGTCAGCACTAAATGAAAAAGTCTTTTTATTCTGAGATAGCACCTGACCTGGGAGAGGTCCATTGATACCATCTGGGCTACTAGTCAGAGTACCAATAGGGTACCTGTGTGTTTTTGCACTCAGTCCTGTACTGCTGCTAGATGCTGTAGGGAGATTAGAATTAAGAGGAGGTGATTGGGTAATTGTTGGCAGGGGTCAGCTGAGGAGGGGGTAGTGAGGGGCATTGAGGTTGTAAGGTCCAGGAGATAACACATGGCACCTCCTCTAATCATTTACTGCCCTCCAGGATTGGGAGGAGAATTCCTACAGGAGGTAGCAAACTTCTTCGTCGACCAGATGTTGGAGTCCTCCAGGTGTTTATCCTGAGGACTTCAACACTAGGGTCAATGAGGAGCCCTCACAATTCAGTTATGACCTCCTCCAGTTGATGTTTTCATTGGGCCTGGCACAAGTAGTTGCTTCTGTGACCCATCGGCATGGCCTCACACTCGATTTGGTTTTCCATCTGGGTCTTGGGGTTGATAACCTCAAGACTGATCGGGTCTCTTGGTCCAATCATTGCACTGTGGAGTTCATGTTTTATGTCCACCAATGGTTCTTCCCCTGTGGAGACGGTCAGCTATCACCCTTTAAGGAGTTTGCAACCAGAATGACCTCTGGCACTGGCTGACCTGTCTAGAGTTGAGGTGACTTGTGCGATTGGCACTGGTGAGGCAGTGGCCACCTATAATAGGGTGGTGGCAGGGCACTGGATGCCATTGCACTGGTCCGTATCACGACCCAGATCCTCTCACTTGAGATCTCCATGCTTTGATGGGGATGTCAAGGCAATTTAGATCAAGGTTTGAAAGTTGGAGCTTAACTGTCAGAAGACCCAGCTAGAGGCTGACAGACTGGTCCTGCATGCTCACTTTGGTGGGTACCAGGAGGCAATCTCCTGTAAGAAGGCAGAATTCCTGTCCAGGGAGATTGCAGCAGGGAGGAACAGACCTTCTCAGCTTTTTTGAACTATGGATTGGCAGCCATGTCTTGTAGGCCAATTAATCTGACTGTTTTACAATCCAGCGCTGATGTATTTATGGCTTCCCCCTTGTGCAATAATTGTTTTATGTTATGTGCTTTGAGTTTCTGCAATCCTATTACTGCAGTTGTTCTCCTTTCCGCTGACATTGCCCCTTCCTGCTCCTTGCTCTTCTGGATCACCCTGCAAATTTTCCCTCTCTGTGTTACATACTAACATACACAATTTACACATATAGTACAGACATACATAGGCCATAGTTTGGGTTAACATAAATAGGCATTCTACAAAATTAACAATTCTAAACAGTAATTGCTTGATGTCAAACCTTGCACTAATAGTCCACCAAAGTAGTTCTCTTTACAAGATTTAATATTAGCTGGTAACTTATTCCATGCCATTGGTCCTCTAAAGAAAACAGAATGCCTGCCAATCTCTAAATTATATCTAGGGGCAACAAACGCCGGATCATGTGATGCTCACAAAGAGCATGACCTAACTCGGCGTGGAATTGCTGCATCAATATATAGGGGTAAATTTCCCAACCAACATCTACACATGAAAGCAAACAAATGTTCCTGCCTGAATTCAGTGGGTCGCAGCCTTTGAAGGTGATTAAATAGGAGACACTTATGGGTAAACCTATCCGTGTCAAAGATTAATCTGGCTAATCTACCATAACGTACATCAGTTCTGTGCAAATCAATTTTTTTTTTTTGCATTAGCATAAATAAAGTCCCCGTACTGTAAGGTGGGTAAAACCACTGAACGTAGCACTTTCTCCCTGGTGTCTGTGTTCATTCAGTGTCTAACACTGTGCAAACCACCAAGTTTTCTTCCTATATTAGCTACTCACTATTTATATGAGCTGCCCAGTTTAAAGGCTCATCATGCCACATTCCCAAATATTTATATGTTTGGGTTTGTTGAATCAGGGTTCCCTCCGGTGTATAAATCATTAATAATCATTCTTCCTGAGTTAAAGTAGAATGAGAAAATAAAATTGTTTTTTTTTTTAATTCAAAACCAGTTCACTTTCCCTGTATAAACTGCAATTCATAAAATGCTTTTTGAATCTTTAATTGAACCCCATTTACTAATAAATCTGATGAATAAATAATCATGTCATCAGCATACAAATGAATAGAAATAGATGAATAAGAAAAACTTAAACCATTTACATATATATTAAACAATATTGGACCTAAAATTGAACCCTGAATGACCCCGATCCAATAGAAACAGTACTTGATACCCAGTCTTCCAGAGCAAGTACTTGAGTTCTTTCTGTCAGATAAAAATACAGCCATTGCAGGCTGAGTCCCCCAAACCCCATCGATGCCATTGTGGGTAGGAGGACACCATGGTTCAGTGAATCAAACACCTTCGATAAATCAACAAAGATTGCGCTGACCAGAGTCCTCCCATCCAGAGCAACCTGTAAATCCCCAATAACCTCGACCAAAGCTGTCATAGTACTAAAAGATTTCCTAAAGCCGACTGCACAGCATTTAACAGACCCTCTGTTTCTGATCATCCTGAAATCTGGGCAGCAATAATCTTTTCAAACATTTTAGAGACCTGGGGCAACAGAGAGATATGGCGATAATTACCAAATTCAGTTTTAACCCCCATAGATTGGGACTACTTTTGATTGTTTCCAGGCTTTGGGAAAACCCCCTGTTTTAATAAAGAAGTTAAATAAATATGCCAATGGAGACGCAGTCTCTAGGTTGGCTACATTCAATAGGTTCGAGGGAATATCAAGTCCGATGGCTTAAAATGTGTTCAATTCAAATCATTCCATCAGTACACTGTGTGACAAAATCTCTATAAAAATTAATTTTGAGTCAGTTTCCCCCTTAACATGTAATTGCTTCAAGTCTATCCGATGAGCACACTACAAACCAATTTCACCAAATAACTCATTATTTATGTACTGCAATTACTATGCATATATATATATATATATACATCTTTACCCCTCCCCAGGACACATTTGGAAGTAAGTTGATACTCTGCTATGTATGTCTTTCCTGCTGAAACTTCTGAAATGAGGAAATAAATAAGAAGGCAAGTGAAAAATGCTGGATGAAGTTTAAGGCTACCCAAGACTTGTGTGACTTTTGTGAATAAAGATGTTTCCAAAATGCCTGTAAAAATGCTATACCTGTTGTTTAGAGTGCCTTCCTGGTGAAACATTTCAATAAATAAATCAAATAAACATGAAGCAAAGAGTGCGTTTTGTAAATCTGCTCTGTTGACCTCTACTAGGGATCCTAGGTGTTTGTGGCATAACATGAAAGATGAAGTCAGTGGCTGTACTAAATATCACACCGTTGACATGCTTATTAGAGGTATAATCTGTAACAATACACTAACAATTGTTAGAAAATGGATAAAGAAAATGCATCCTGATTGGATGAAACAGCCTGGCTCCTGTACTGTTGTTTTAACAACGCCCGGTTCAAAACAAGTGCCAGTTCGGGATGCCTTATTACTAAGCGTATTCTTGGGCACCCTGAATTGTGACACCGAGCAACCACCATTTTTTTCCTCGCTTAGTGAATCACTAGACTCTCCCACCACTCTACAAAAATCCCATTACCTCACTCCTTCATACTGCCTTCAGAGCTGCCTCTGTTTCTCTCATCACAGGGTAGGGGGGGACATGTTCTGAACACATCATTTTTGTTAGGTTACTTGATCTCCCTGAAAGTGAAAGCTCAAAACCTTCCTGCAGCATCCCACTCACATTACTTCATTTACACCACTGCACTAAAGTAAATGTAGCTTCTACACCCCTCTGAGAAAAAAAAAACACTTTTTTTTAAACCTCTCTATGGTTTAATAGCACCAGCTTGCTCGACCTCTGTGTGACTAATGCTCCCGACCTTCTTTCCAGGTCGTGCTTGTTCATACGCCTGCCCACCATGCTTCCAGCCAAAACAAAGTTGTGCAGGTTGAGCACAGAACTGAATGAATTTTTTTTTCTTTCTTTCTCGACACTTACTACAGATAAAGATATCAACACACAACTGAAGGTAAAAAACTAATTTTCATCTTCTACAGGTGGAGGGTGGCACTGCACAGAACAGATCACTTGCCTGTGGCGGAAGGGGATGGCACAACTAAGTGAAACAGCATACAAACTGAGGGACTACTTTACAAAACTTTCTTTTGCTACACTTTCTATCAGTATACAAAGGGATTTTCTCTGATTATTACTTTCTGAAATGTTACACACTTGACCATTTTCTAAGTGTAATAATACCCTCCAGGATGGGCATTATGGGATATACTGGACCTTCAAACGGCTATAAGGCCCTCTGCCTGTTGCACCTGGCCTGATTATGCCCCTGCGCAGTCCATTACATCCCTATAACGTCCACCCTGTCAGGTATTATTACTTACCTAATGCTTTTAACACTCAGTTTGCCAACCTGTTGGTTGTTACCTCTTTTTCTGTTCCCATTTATACCTTATAACATGGGTAGGTGAAAGTGAGTAGAAACGTCAGATCCCACTAGTTGTAACCCTGTGCGTGGCCATTGTCCCCAGTATAGGCACAGTTGGTGTAAAGGGGTGGCCAGCAGTGTCAGAGGCTGAATGACTCTTTTTTTTTCTACCTGATGGAATGAACACGAGTAGCAGCTATTTGTAATTGGTAGCTTAGTGAGAGAAACTCAGGTGAGAGCTTGGTGGCAGGCAGTGCTTTTCACCTTCAGTCCATCAGGCAGAAAGAAAGAGGCATTCTGGCCACTGATTCTCAGGGACACCCACACCACCCACCCTGAAGATCTCTGCTGTCCCTTTACACCCTCCCACCCATCTTATGGATCACTGCGTACAGGACGTAACACTTGAATTAGTCACCAGTCCATACCATGTAGCATAGAATTTGTGTGCATCTGCAGCAATGTCCCCCCTTCCCAGTTGTGCCATGTCAGAGCCCCAGATGTTCCATTCCAGTACCAGCTCCACATTCTCCCTCTGTGTTTGTCACTCTTGTTCTGCTTAAGTGAGAGTCAGCACCCAGATGTCCTGTTGCTATGCCCAACCCCACCATTTGACTTGCTGCTCTCTGTGTCCCTCCATACAAGTTGATGTGATTACAGTTGAGTGGTATTTGAGAGTGACAGTGACAGTTGCTTCCCACTGGAAAGTGTCATGCAAGCGTGACTCCCCTCAACATAATGAGTGAGACTGCCAGTGTCGATGAAATTGACACATCTGAGTGCCAGGACAGAGCTCTCTGTCCTGAGGTGCCTGCCCACACAGAAACCTCTTGATGATGAGGCAGACCACAGTCAGGATGCTGGCTCTTGGGCCGGCCTGGTGGTGTAGATGACTGAGGCACTGGCACCTTTCCTCTTACCGCACCGATGACCTGGGATCGGGAGCCACCTTAGGTGTTGGAGGGTCGGCTGGGGGGGGGAGGATGATTGGTCATCCTACGGACAGTTTTTCTCCTCCAGGGAGGATGGGTGAGGAAGACCACTGTGATACTGGTTCCTGATGGTAACCGGGGACTGGTGCATCTCCGGTGGTCACAGTGTGGTTCAGTGCGGGCCAACGTTGGACGTGCTGTATGCAGGAGCATACACAGCAGCATTCTTGACATCATTGCTCACCCGTGCTGCGGAGGGAGGGGGGATCAAGGGGTAAAAACTTCCTTGGAGTGGTCATTCAAATGGGTCCCAATGGCACCGCACCACAATCACACAGGCTGCTCCACGAGGATCCTGACCCTGGGCTTCTGCAGTGGTGGGATAAGTACCCACCGTGACACAGCTTTCAAAGAGGAATAGAGGAGGGGGTCAAACATGGTACTGGCAAAGGTGCAGTACCAAGGGACTAATTGGATGTGGGGAATCACAGGTAATAACCCTCCCAACGCCAAGAAGATATATAAATAAATAATCAAAAAAAAAAAGGATGCTGGCTCCTGAGGAGCAGTCCTCAATACCTAATTGTCCCCACCCCTGGGAATGATCTCTGCTCCCATTCCTTGTGGTACTGTTCCATCTGCATGTCTGTTTCTGCATTCCTGCATGCGTTCATGAAGACCTGTAATTATTTCCACTAATGGCACTCATTCCTTACCAGTGGCCTGGAATAGCTCCACCTGGCTGCAGTTATTCTCTTGTCACCTTTAACCTTGTGAAAGGTTTCTGTCTTCCCTTTTTTTTACACCCTTCTCCCCTGCTTTCTTCCTGCTGCTAGGCACGTTCTCTTTTCACACCTTCTGTTATACTGCTTCCTTGCAGCATCGCATGTATATACTGTAAATATGTAAAATGAATGTCTTAATTCATAGTGTTGTAGTATTGTTAATTCTCCCTCACTGCATCTGTATATATATGTATTGTTCTGTTCACTGTATCAACCTGTGTAACGTTTCTTGAGACTGCCCAGGTCGACTTTGTACATGAGTTCGCCATCAATGATGTTTCATCTGGTTAAATAAAGACTGATTGACTGATTGTCTTCGGGTGCAGCAAGCAATTGAGTGACATAGGGAAGAGGAAGGTGGAGCGAGAAGCAAGAGACACACAATACCTCAAACTCTGCTGTATATCCTCCTGTCGTTATTCTGTCCTTGACAGATAATAACACATGGCACTCTATAACAAGGAAGTACTGTGATAGCAGTATCCAAGTGACACTGTCCTGCCTTTGTTGTTTAGCCGTAAGCCTCCCCATCCCACATTTCCAACTGCAGTACCCTCCTGTCCTGTTCTGGATCTGGCAGTGTAGCTCTGCTGATTCATTGTCCCCCCCAACCGCACCAGTACTGAGAGAGCGAGAGAGACAGGCAGCTTATTAATATCTCTGCATCTCCATTCTGACGGCCACAAATTGGGCATTATTGGACCTTTCTTGCCACCTTTTGCATGTTTAATGATGTGCGGTTGTTTCCCTACAGTACTTGGGCTCTGTATTTGGATGCTCGGCTGAGTCTGTAAATTTTGTTAGATATCTGCTAGTTCCCATTGTCCCCAACAACAAGCAAAAGGAGCGGCCGGCAGTGAGAGATGACCTGGGTTGAACACAGTGCAGCACCATAGTGTGACATGATGTCATGATGCAGAACTTGCTTTTCAGCGGTTGGGAGTGGAGGTTGATTGCCCAGTAACAGAAGGATCAGATCATCGGCAGGTACCTCTGTGTGTCTTGTAGTAGAGTTATGGCAGAGACAGACAGAGCAAAGGGATGTTGTGGGAAAGTGCAGTCTTGCACGTCAGTGTTCTTGGAAGGGGAGAGGGAGGTGATACAGTAAGGGTGCTATTCCATGTACCATACAGTGTAATGCACAAGAAATGTTACAGGTCATGTCTGCACTGTATTTGTGACATTTCTAAGTGCAGAATAGCAATCCACTATGTGTTATTTGTTAGGGATTATTTTGCAAGCTGGCAGGATACAGTACGTTAGTTGCTGTTTAAACAGGACAAAAACACCTTTTTTGATATTTTTCTGATGTTTAAACATTAACCATGTTATAAGCAAAATTACCCACTCCAGGGTATGTTGTCATTGGGGATTAATGCACATCCAGGTGCTGTAAGGACCCTCTGCCTGCGGCCTTATGCTTAACAACGCACTGGGTTGTGTATTAATGCTCAATAACAGCAAACCTTGTCATGGGTTGTTGCTTACTTATGTTATTTCAATGGGGGGCTAATAGTTGCATCAAGGTCAAGGAACCTTACTAATTAATTTGTCTTCCTTGCACAATTTCTTACTGTAGCTGTGTTTTCTCACTTCAAGCAAATACAGTATGCAATATTGGGGTGTAACTTAACACAAGATGAAAAGGATTTTATTAGCACTTCAGAATAGATTTACATGACATGACGTGACATGCTTATAATGTTGTTTTTTTCAACAGAAATCTGTTTCACCCGAAGATGCTGGGGAGTAGCAAGTCCTTTTACTTTACTTGAGAATGCTAGCCACGATGGTTGCAGTGTTGCTGATCATTGCAGTACTTCTGAGCATTTACATTTCTGCCGTGCTATCATGCAAAGTGCAATCACAAATACAACTCTTCCAGGTATCACTGCCAGGCTTCCTGGAACAAATCATATGGGATTACTGGGGCATTTACCACCTGGAGCTTCCTCCACAGTGATTGTACACTTGAATTGCCATCAGAAGACGACAAACAACTTTCCTATGAACAGAAAAATTCAGTTCAATTGGAAGACATACTGAGCTGGTAACAGCTCATTTCCATTGCATACTGGACCATTATTGAAATTTAAGTATAACATTATAACTAGGCTACCAAGCTTTCTACATCGGGGATCAGAATTCCCCTTTTGATGGGATCTTGACAAATAGGCCTGAAAGGGATCACAGAATCTGGGTCGCTCCCTGATTCGATCTCTGACCATACCCCTAAATACTATATCTGGAAAGTCTCTTCACCTAAAATATCCACAGGGTCATCCATATGAGAAACTTCCCTAGAATCCTTACAAAGAGACCTTCCGCTCACAAACTGGTCCTCTGTCCTATGTAAGCAATAAGACACGACAGGGTGTGCATGGAACAGATTTTACTGCACGGCTAGGGGCGTAATGAGGCACAAGGCCTTGGCCAAGTGCCTTTAGCCCTTGGCGTGCAGTAAAATCTGTTCCATGCACTCACCTGGAGTTTCTTATTGTGCTTATAAAATGGGCTCCTGTTTTAAAAAACTTTTACATTTGGGAAAATCATGTTTATATGTAGAAACAATAGATTTACTTGTGTGCATTTATAATCAAATAGTCCTTCCACTAACAACAAATGATGTCACTGATGATGTCATTGTATTGTTGCTCACCTTCTTCCTGTTTTTTCTCTGTTTTTCCCACATTCAAGATATGGAATGTTTATCACGGAATGTTTACCATGGAATACATGGATTCAAAATTCTGCTCAGTTCCACTGCTAGAATGTTCCCTTTCTAACATACTATACACACACACACACAACAAAGGTCTCTGTTACAGCCAGAGACTCAATTATCTCACTGTGAGGGCAAGGAGAAGAGATTTACCTGATGAGCAGGTAAAGATAGTAGGGGGATTGTTCATGTCAGCAAAGAAACAGTTGTAATGAAAACTATAAACAATACTTAATGTTTCTATTTTTTTATGTGTGTAAGGAGAATGTGTTGATGAGGAAAGCAACATTTAATTAATCTGTTTTATTTTGTATTTAAGGTACTTTTATTTTTAGGGCCCAGTGCAAGTGAATGTGATGCTTCCAGTTACAGGGCAAAAAACAATGGCTGCCAGTTGAGTTTTTAACATTCTGTTAGCTTAATGATTCCAGTGGTGATCAGTCCACATTTGGCAGCACTTTTTATTTTCCATGCATGGAACATAATTGCTACATGAACAACAGCCAATCAGATTTCAGGATTTTCTCTTACCATTTTATAACTGCTGTTGATGTTTCTGTTGCCCTGAATAATTTCCTTAACATCTTCTCCTCCCTACAAGATAAGCATGCCGCATTTATAAAGTTAAGAGTAAGGGGTGCTGTCACAAAATGGCAGCATAGTAACCTGTTATAACTTAACAAGTACCACCATCAGAAGCCTTTCCAGTGTGCCCCCAGATTTCAAGCAACTGTTTGCTGCTCTGCCACAGGGTCATGGGGGTCATGCTCTGCCTGCCCTCCTCGCTCAAGGACCCATGGGACCCTTGTTGAAAGTCTTTCCAGTACTTTCCATGGCACTCACCAGTACCACAGCATAGGATTTATAAAAAATTGCCATATGGAGCCACGCCAACCTGCACTTAGTCGCCCTCTCAGCCAGGAATGCATCCAAATTTATCCATAATGGCAGGCATTCAGAAACAATTAATCCACTTCTGCCCCCCTCTTCCTCTGAGAGTTGGACTAATCCCCACTTCCCTGTTTCCATTGGTGCTGCCTTGCTCTCTCTATCCATTTCCTTCAACTTATTCTATGCTCTGCAATTTCCCCCTGCTGTCCAATCACCTGCAACCTGCTCGTGGAGGGTCTGCACTAAATGAAAAAGTCTGTTTATTCTGAGATAGCACCTGCCCTGGGAGAGGTCTGTTAATACCATCTGGGCTAGTAGTCAGAGTACCAATAGGGTACCTGTGTGTTTTTGCACTCAATCCTGTACTGCTGCTAGATGCTTTAGGGAGATTAGAATTAAGAGGAGGTGCTTGGGTCATTGTTGGCAGGGGGCAGCTGAGGAGGGGGTAGTTAGGGCCATTGAGGTTGCAAGGTCCAGGAGATGCCCTGAGTTTAATCAGAGCCATGGGTGATGCCAGATGTGTTTAGTTTCTTTACCCAGGGGTACCACTGGACCAAGAGGGCGGGTAGCCTGAGGGCCAGCCACCTCCTCTAATCATTTACCACCCTCCAGGATTGGGAGGAGAATTCCTACAGGAGGTAGCAAACTCCTTCATCGACCAGATGTTGAGACCTCCAGGTGTTTATCCTGGGGACTTCAACACTTGGGTCGACGATGAGCCCTCACAATTCAGTTATCACCTCCTCCAGTTGATGTTTTCATTGGGCCTGGCACAAGTAGTTGCTTCTGTGACCCATCGGCAAGGCCTCACACTCGATCTGGTTTTCCATCTGGGTCTTGGGGTTGATAACCTCAAGACTGATCGGGTCTCTTGGTCCAATCATTGCACTGTGGAGTTCATGTTTTATGTCCAACAATGGTTCTTCCCCTGTGGAGATAGTCAGCTATCACCCTTTAAGGAGTTTGCAACCAGAAGGACCTCTGGCACTGGCTGACCTGTCTAGAGTTGAGGTGACTTGTGCGATTGGCACTGGTGAGGCAGTGGCCACCTATAATAGGGTGGTGGCTGGGGCACTGGATGCCATTGCACTGGTCCGTATATGACCCAGATCCTCTCACTTGAGATCTCCATGCTTTGATGGGGATGTCAAGGCAATTTAGATCAAGGTTTGAAAGTTGGAGCTTAACTGTCAGAAGATCCAGCTAGAGGCTGACAGACTGGTCCTGCATGCTCACTTTGGTGGGTACCAGGAGGCAATCTCCTGTAAGAAGGCAGAATTCCTGTCCAAGGAGATTGTAGCAGGGAGGAACAGACCTTCTCAGCTTTTCAGAACTATGGATAGGCAGCCATGTCTAGTAGGCCAATTAATCTGACAGTTTTACTATCTAGCGCTGATGTATTTATGGCTTCCCCCTTGTGCAATAGTTGTTTTATGTTAAGTGCTTTGAGTTTCTGCAATCCTGTTACAGCAGTTGTTCTCCTTTCTGCTGACATTGCCCCTTCCTGCTCCTTGATCTTCTGGATCACCTTGCAAATTTTCCCTCTCTGTGTTACACACAAACATACACAATTTACACATATAGTACAGACATACATAGGCCATAGTTTGGGTTAACATAAATAGGCATTCTACAAAATTAACATTTCTAAACAGTAATTGCTTGATGTCAAACCATGCCCTAATACTCCACCAAAGTATTTCTCTTTACAAGATTTAATATAAGCTGGTAACTTATTCCATGCCATTGGTCCTCTAAAGAAAACAGAATGCCTGCCAATCTCTAAATTATTTCTAGGGGCAACAACCGCCGGATCATGTGATGCTCACAAAGTGCATGACCTAACTCGGCGTGGAATTGCTGCATCAATATATAGGGGTAAATTTCCCAACCAACATCTACACATGAAAGCAAACAAATGTTCCTGCCTGAATTCAGTGGGTCGCAGCCTTTGAAGGTGATTAAATAGGAGACACTTATGGGTAAACCTATCAGTGTCAAAGATTAATCTGGCTAATCTACCATAACATACATCAGTTCTGTGCAAATCAATTTTTTTTGCATTAGCATAAATAAAGTCCCCATAGTGTAAGGTGGGTAAAACCACTGAACGTACCACTTTCTCCCTGGTGTCTGTGTTCATACAGTGTCTAACACTGTGCAAACCACCAAGTTTTCTTCCTATATTAGCTACTCACTATTTATATGAGCTGCCCAGTTTAAAGACTCATCAAGCCACATTCCCAAATATTTATATGTTTTGGTTTGTGAAATCAGGGTTCCTTCCAGTGTATAGATCTTTAATGACCATTCTTCCTGAGTTAAAGTAGAATGAGAAAATAAAATTGTGTTTTTTAATTCAAAACCAGTTCACTTCCCTGTATAAACTGCAATTCATAAAATGCTTTCTGAATATTTAATTGAACCCCATTTACTAATAAATCTGATGTATAAATAATCATGTCATCAGCATACAAATGATTAGAAATAGATGAATAAGAAAAACCTAAACCATTTAAGTATATATTAAACAATATTGGACCTAAAATTGAATCCTGAAGGACCCCAATCCAATAGAAACAGTACTCGATACCCAGTCTCCCAGAGCAAGTACTTGAGTTCTTTCTGTCAGGTAAAAATACAGCCATTGCAGGCTGAGTCCCCCAAACCCTATCGATGCCATTGTGGGTGGGAGGACACCATGGTTCAATGAATCAAACACCTTCGATAAATCAACAAAGATTGCGCTGACCAGAGTCCTCCCATCCAGAGCAACCTGTAAATCACCAATAACCTTGACCAAAGCTGTCATAGTACTAAAATATTTCCTAGACCCGTCTGCACAGCATTTAACAGACCCTCTGTTTCTGAACATCCTGAAATCTGGGCAGCAATAATCTTTTCAAACATTTTAGAGACCTGGGGCAACAGAGAGATATGGCGATAATTACCAAATTCAGTTTTAACCCCCCCCCCCATAGATTGGGACTACTTTTGATTGTTTCCAGGCCTTGGGAAAACCTCCTGTTTTAATAAAGAAGTTAAATAAATATACCAATGGAGACGCAGTCTCTCTGGGTTGGCTACCTTCAATAGGTTCGAGGGAATATCAAGTCCGATGGCTTTAAATGTGTTCAATTCAAATCATTCCATCAGTACACTGTGTGACTAAATCTCTATAAAAATTAATTTTGAGTCAGTTTCCCCCTCTTAACATTTAATTGCTTCAAGTCTATCCAATGAGCACACTACAAACCAATTTCACCAAAGAACACAATAATTATGTACTGTAATTACTATGCATATATATATATATATTTATATATATATATCTTTACCCATCCCCAGGACACATTTGGAAGTGAGTTGATACTCTGCTATGTATGTCTTTCCTGGTGAAACTTCTGAAATGAGGAAATAAACAAGAAGGCAAGTGAAAAATGCTGGATGAAGTTTAAGGCTACCCAAGACTTGTGTGACTTTTGTGAATAAAGATGTTTCCAAAATGCCTGTAAAAATGCTATACCTGTTGTTTAGAGTGACTTCCTGGTGAAACATTTCAATAAATAAATCAAATAAATATGAAGCAAAGAGTGCGTTTTGTAAATCTGCTCTGTTGACCTCTACTAGGGATCCTAGTTGTTTCTGGCATAACATGAAAGATGAAGTCAGTGGCTGTACTAAGTATCACACTGTTGACAAGCTTATTAGAGGTATAATCTGTAATAATACACTAACAATTGTTAGAAAATGGATAAAGAAAAACGTGCATCCTGATTGGATGAAACAGCCTGGCTCCTGTACTGTTATTTTTTAACAACGCCCGGTTCAAAACAAGTGCCAGTTCGGGATGCCTTATTACTAAGCGTATTCTTGGGCACCCTGAATTCTGACACCGAGCAACCACCATTTTTTTCCTCACTTAGTGAATCACTAGACTCTCCCACCACTCTACAAAAATCCCATTACCTCACTCCTTCACACTGCCTTCTGAGCTGCCTCTGTTCCTCATCGTCATGGGGGAAGGGAGGACATGTTCTGAACACATCATTTTTGTTAGTTTACTTGATCTCCCTGAAAGAGAAAGCTCAAAACCTTCCTGCAGCATCCCACTCACCTTACTTCATCGACACCACTGCACTAAAGTAAATGTACCTTCTACACCCCTCTGAGAAAAAAAAAACTCTTTTTTTAAACCTCTCTATGGTTTAATAGCACCAGCTCCCTCAACCTCTGTGTAACTAATGCTCCCAGCCTTCTTTCCAGGTCGTGCATGGTCATATGCCTGCCCACCATGCTTCCAGCCAAAACGAAGTTGTGCAGGTTGAGCACAGAACTGAATTAATTTTTTTTCTTTCCTTTTCAACACTTACTACAGATAAAGATAGCAACACACAACTGAAGGTAAAAAACTAATTTTCATCTTCTACAGGTGGAGGGTGGCACTGCACAGAACAGATCACTTACCTGTGGGGGAAGGGGATGGCACAACTAAGTGAAATAGCATACAAACTGAGGGACTACTTTACAAAACTTTCTTTTGCTACCCTTTCTATCAGTTTACAAAGGATTTTCTCTGATTATTACTTTCTGAAACGTTACACACTTGACCATTTTCTAAGTGTAATAATTCCCTCCAGGATGGTCATTATGGGATATACTGAACCTTCAAACGGCTATAAGGCCCTCCGCCTGTTGCGCCTGGCCTGATTATGCCCCTGCGCAGTCCATTACATCCCTATAATGCCCACCCTGTCAAGTATTATTACTTACCTAATGCTTTTAACACTCAGTTTGCCAACCTGTTGGCTGTTACCTCCCTTCCTGTTCCCATTTAAACCTTACAACATGGGTAGGTGAAAGTGAGTAGAAATGTCAGATCCCACTGGTTGTGTCCCTGTGCATGGCCATTGTCCCCAGTATAGGCAAAGTTGGTGTGAAGGGGTGGCCAGCAGTATCAGTGGGCTGAATGACTCTTTTTTTTTTCTACCTGATGGAATGAACATGAGTAGCAGCTATTTGTAATTGGTAGCTTAGTGAGAGCAACTCAGGTGAGAGCTTGGTGGCAGGCAATGCTTTTCACCTTCAGTACATCAGGCAGAAAGAAAGAGGCATTCTGGCCACTGATTCTCAGGGCTACACACCCACCCACCCACCCTGCAGATCTCTGCTGTCCCTTTACACCCTCCCCACCCATCCCATGAATCATCATGCGATAGACGACACTGTTGAATTAGTCACCAGTCCATACCATGTAGCATAGAATTTGTGTGCATCTGCAGCAATGTCCCCCCTTCCCAGTTGTGCCATGTCAGAGCCCCAGATGTCTCATTCCAGTACCAGCTCCACATTCCCCCTCTATGTTTAAGTCACTCTTGTCCTGCTTAAGTGAAAGTCAACACCCAGATGTCCTGTTGCCATGCCCAACCCCCTAATTTGAATTGCTGCTCTCTGTGTCCCTCCATACAAGTTGATGTGATTACAGTTGAGTGGTATTCGAGAGTGACAGTGACAGTTGCTTCCCACTGGAAAGTGTCGTGCAGAAGTGATTCCCCTCAACATAGTGAGTGAGACTGTCAGCGTTGATGAAATTGACATGTTTGAGTGCCAGGACAGAGCTCTCTGTACTGAGGTGCCTGCCCCCACAGAAACCTTTTGGTGATGAAGCAGACCACAGTCAGGATGCTGGCTCTTGGGCCGGCCAGGTGGTGTAGATGACTGAGGCACTGGCACCTTTCCTTTTATCGCACCGATGACCTGGGATCGGGAGCCACCTTAGGTGTTGGAGGGTCGGCCGGTGGGGAGGATGATTGGTCATCCTATGGACAGTTTTTCTCCTCCAGGGAGGATGGGTGAGGAAGACCACTGTGGTACTGGTTCCTGGTGATAACCAGGGACTGGTGCATATCCGGTTGCCACAGTGTGGTTCAGTGCGGGCCAACGTTGGACATGCTGTATGCAGGAGCATACACAGCAGCATTCTTGACATCATTGCTCACCCGTGCTGTGGGAGGAGGGGGATCAAGGGGAAAAAACTTTCTTGGAGTGGTCATTCAAATGGGTCCCAATGGCACCGCACCACAATCACACAGGCTGCTCCACCAGGATCCTGACCCTGGGCTTCTGCAGTGGTGGGATCAGTACCCACCGTGACACAGCTTTCAAAGAGGAATAGAGAAGGGGGTCAAACATGGTACTGGCAAAGGTGCAGTACCCAGGGACTAATTGGAAGTGGGGAATCACAGGTAATAACCCTCCCAACGCCAAGAAGATATATGAATAAATAATCAAAAAAATAAGGATGCTGGCTCCTGAGGAGCTGTTCTCAATACCTAATTGTCTCCACCCCTGGGAATGATCTCTGCTCCCATTCCTTGTGGTACTCTTCCATCTGCATGTCTGTTTCTGCATTCCTGCATGCTTTCAAGAAGACCTGTAATTATTTCCACTAATGGCACTCATTCCTTACCAGTGGCTGGAATAGCTCCACCTGGCTGCAGTTATTCTCTTGTCACCTTTAACCTTGTGAAAGGTTTCTGTCTTCCCTTTTTTATACCCTTCTCTCCTGCTTTCTTCCTGGTGCAAGGCACATTCTCTTTTCACACCTTCTGTTATACTGCTTCCTTGCAGCATCGCATGTATATACTTTAAATATGTAAAATGAATGTCTTAATTCATAGTGTTGTAGTATTGTTAATTCTCCCTCACTGCATCTGAATATATATGTATTGTTCTGTTCACTGTATCAACCTGTGTAACATTTCTTGAGACTGCCCAGGTCGACTTTGAACATGAATTCACCATCAATGGTGTTTCATCTGGTTAAATAAAGACTGATTCACTGATTGTCTTCGGTGCAGCAAGCAATTGAGTGACATAGGGATGAGGAAGGTGGAGCGAGAAGTGAGAAACACATGATACCTCAAACTGTGCTGTATATCCTGCTGTCGTTATTCTGTCCTTGACAGATAATAACACATGGCACTCTATAACAAGGAAGTACTGTGACAGCAGCATCCAAGTGACACAGTCCTGCCTTTGTTGTTTAGCCGTAAGCCTCCGCATCCCACATTTCCAACTGCAGTACCCTCCTGTCCTGTTCTGGATCTGGAAGTGTAGCTCAGCTGCTTCATTTTCCCCCCCAACCACACCAGTGCTGAGAGAGAGAGAGAGAGAGAGGCAGCTTATTAATATCTCTGCATCTCCATTCTGACGGCCACAAATTGGGCATTATTGGACCTTTCTTGCCACCTTTTGCATGTTTAATGATGTGCGGTTGTTTCCCTACAGTACTTGGGCTCTGTATTTGGAGGCTCGGCAGAGTCTGTAAATTTTGTTAGAAATCTGCTAGTTCCCATTGTCCCCAACAACAAGCAAAAGGAGCGGCCGACAGTGAGAGAGATGGCTGTAGAACACAGTGTAGCACCATAGTGTGACATGATGTCATGATTCAGAGTTTGCTTTTCAGCGTGCGGAGTGGAGGTTGATTGCCCAGTAACAGAAGGATCAGATCATTGGCAGGTACCTCTGTGTGTCTTGTAGTACAGTTATGGCAGAGACAGACAGAGCAGAGGGATGTTGTGGGAAAGTGCAGTCTTGCACATCAGTGTTCTTGGAAGGGGACGGGGAGGTGATACAGTAAGGGTGGTATTCCATGTACCATACAGTGTAATGCACAAGAAATGTTACAGGACATGTCTGCACTGTATTTGTGACATTTCTATGTGCAGAATAGCAATCCACTATGCGTTATTTGTTAGGGATTATTTTGCAAGCTGGCAGGATACAGTATGTTTGTTGCTGTTTAAACAGGAAAAAAACACCTTTTTTGATATTTTTCTGATGTTTAAACATTAACCATGTTATAAGTACTATTACCCACTCCAGGGTATGTTGTCATTGGGGATTAATGCACATGCAGGTGCTGTAAGGACCCTCTGCCTGCGGCCTTATGCTTTACAACACACTGGGTTGTGTATTAATGCTCAATAACAGCACACCTTGTCATGGGTTGTTGCTTACTTATGTTATATAAAGGGGGGTAATAGTTGCATCAGGGTCGAGGAACCTTACTAATTAATTTGTGTTGCTTGCACGATTTCTTACTGTAGCTGTGTTTTCTCACTTCAAGCAAATACAGTATGCAATATTGGGGTGTAACTTAACACAAGATGTTAAGGCTTTTATTAGCACTTCGAAATAGATTTACATGACATGACATGACATGCTTCTAATGTTGTTTTGCAGCAGAAATCTGTTTCACCCGAAGATGCTGGGGAGTAGCACGTCCTTTTACTTGAGAATGCTAGCCACGATGGTTGCAGTGTTGCTGATTATTGCAGTTCTTCTGAGCATTTACATTTCTGCCGTGCCATCATGCAAAGTGCAATCACAAATACAATTCTTCCAGCTATCACTGCCAAGCTTCCTGGAACAAATCGTATGGGATTACTGGGGCATTTACCTCCTGGAGCTTCCTCCACAGTGATTGTACACTTGAATTGCCATCAGAAGATGACAAACATCCTTCCTGTGAACAGAAAAATTCAGTTCAATTGAAAGACATACAGTGTCTGTAACAGCTCATTTCCATTGCATACTGGACCATTATTGAAATTTAAGTATAACATTATAACTAGGCTACCAAGCTCTCTACATCGGGGATCAGAATTCCCCTTTTGATGGGATCTTGACAAATAGGCCTGAAAGGGATCACAGAATCTGGGTCGCTCCCTGATTCGATCTCTGACCATACCCCTAAATACTATATCTGGAAAGTCTCTTCACCTAAAATACCCACAGGGTCATCCATATGAGAAACTTCCCTAGAATCCTTACAAAGAGACCTTCCACTCACAAACTGGTCCTCTGTCCTATCTGCTGTTGATGTTTCTGTTGCCCTGAATAATTTCCTTAACATCTTCTCCTCCCTACAAGATAAGCATGCCGCATTTATAAAGTTAAGAGTAAGGGGTGCTGTCACAAAATGGCAGCATAGTGACCTGTTATAACTTAACAAGTACCACCATCTGAAGCATTTCCAGTGTGCCCCCAGATTTCTAGCAACTGTTTGCTGCTCTGCCACAGGGTCATGGGGGCCTTGCTCTGCCTGCCCTCCTCGCTCAAGTACCCATGGGACCCTTGTTGGAAGCCTTTCCAGCACTTTCCATGGCACTCACCAGTACCACAGCATAGGATTTAAAAAAAGTTGCCATATGGAGCCATGCCAACCTACACTTAGTCGCCCTCTCAGCCAGGAATGCATCAAAATTTATCCATAATGGCAGGCATTCAGAAACAATTAATCCACTTCTGCCCTCCTCTTCTTCTGAGAGTTGGACTAATCCCCCCTTCCCTGTTTCCATTGGTGCTGTCTTGCTCTCTCTATCCATTTCCTTCAACTTATTCTATGCTCTGCAATTCCCCCTGCTGTCCAATCACCTGCAACCTGCTCGTGGAGGGTCTGCACTAAATTAAAAAGTCTGTTCATTCTGAGATAGCACCTGACCTGGGAGAGGTCTATTAATACCATCTGGGCTACTAGTCAGAGTACCAATAGGGTACCTGTGTGTTTTTGCACTCAATCCTGTACTACTGCTAGATGCTGTAGGGAGATTAGAATTTAGAGGAGGTGATTGGGTCATTGTTGGCAGGGGGCAGCTGAGGAGGGGGTAGTGAGGGGCATTGAGGTTGTAAGGTCCAGGAGATGCCCTGGGTTTAATCAAAGCCATGGGTGATGCCATGTGTGTTTAGTTACTTTACCCAGGGGTACAACCGGACCAAGAGGGCGGGTAGCCTGAGGGCCAGCCACCTCCTCTAATCATTTACCGCCCTCCAGGATTCGGAGGAGAATTCCTACAGGAGGTAGCAAACTCCATCATCGACCAGATGTTGGAGTCCTCCAGGTGTTTATCCTGGGGACTTCAACACTAGGGTCGACGAGGAGCCCTCACAATCCAGTTAAGACCTCCTCCAGTTAATGTTTTCATTGGGTCTGGCACAAGTAGTTGCTTCTGTGACCCATCAGCATGGCCTCACACTCGATCTGGTTTTCCATCTGGGTCTTGGGGTTGATAACCTCAAGACTGATCGGGTCTCTTGGTCCAATCATTGCACTGTGGAGTTCATGTTTTATGTCCAATAATGGTTCTTCCCCTGTGGAGATGGTCAGCTATCACCCTTTAATGAGTTTGCAACCAGAAGGACCTCTGACACTGGCTGACCTGTCTAGAGTTGAGGTGACTTGTAAGAGTGGCACTGTTAGGCAGTGGCCACCTATGGCAGGGTGGTGGCTGGGGCACTGGATGCCATTGCACTGGTCCGTATAAGACCCAAATCCTCTCACTTGAGATCTCCATGCTTTGATGGGGATGTCAAGGCAATTTAGATCAAGGCTTGAAGGTTGGAGCTTAACTGTCAGAAGACCCGGCTAGAGGCTGGCAGACTGGTCTGGCATGATCACTTTGACGGGTACCAGGAGGCAATCTCCTGTAAGAAGGCAGAATTCCTGTCCAGGGAGATTGCAGCAGGGAGGAACAGACCTTCTCAGCTTTTTTGAACTATGGATTGGCAGCCATGTCTTGTAGGCCAATTAATCTGACTGTTTTACTATCCAGCGCTGATGTATTTATGGCTTCCCCCTTGTGCAATAATTGTTTTATGTTATGTGCTTTGAGTTTCTGCAATCCTGTTACTGCAGTTGTTCTCCTTTCTGCTGACAATCCCCCTTCCTGCTCCTTGCTCTTCTGTATCATTATGCAAATTTTCCCTCTCTGTGTTATACACTAACGTACACAATTTACATATATAGTACAGACATACATAGGCCATAGTTTGGGTTAACATAAATAGGCATTCTATAAAATTAACAATTCTAAACAGTAATTGCTTGCTGTCAAACCATGCCGCAATAGTCCACCAAAGTAGTTCTCTTTACAAGATTTAATATTAGCTGGTAACTTATTCCATGCCATTGGTCCTCTAAAGAAAACAGAATGCCTGCCAATCTCTAAATTATATCTAGGGGCAACAAACGCCGGATCATGTGATGCTCACAAAGAGCATGACCTAACTCGCATGGAATTGCTGCATCAATATATAGGGTAAATTCCCAACCAACATCTACACATGAAAGCAAACAAATGTTCCTGCCTGAATTCAGTGGGTCGTAGCCTTCAAGGTGATTAAATAGGAGACACTTATGGTAAACCTATCAGTGTCAAAGATTAATCTGGCTAATCTACCATAACATACATCAGTTCTGTGCAAATCAAAACATTTTTTGCATTAGCATAAATAAAGTCCCCGTAGTGTAAGGTGGGTAAAACCACTGAACGTACCACTTTCTCCCTGGTGTCTGTGTTCATACAGTGTCTAACACTGTGCAAACCACCAAGTTTTCTTCCTATATTATCTACTCACTATTTACATGAGCTGCCCAGTTTAAAGACTCATCAAGCCACATTCCCAAATATTTATATGTTTGGGTTTGTTGAATCAGGGTTCCCTCCAGTGTATAAATCTTTAATAATCATTCTTCCTGAGTTAAAGTAGAATGAGAAAATAAAATTGTTTTTTTTTAATTCAAACCAGTTCACTTTCCTGTATAAACTGCAATTCATAAAATGCTTTCTGAATCTTTAATTGAACCCCATTTAACAAAAAATCTATGTATAAATAATCATGTCATCAGCATACAAATAAATAGAAATAGATGAATAAGAAAACTTTAACCATTTACATATATATTAAACAATATTGGACCTAAAATTGATCCCTGAAGGACTCCGATCCAATAGAAACAGTACTTGATACCCAGTCTCCCAGAGCAAGTACTTGAGTTCTTTATGTCAGATAAAAATACAGCCATTGCAGGCTGAGTCCCCAAACCCCATCGATGCCATTGTGGGTAGGAGGACACCATGGTTCAGTGAATCAAACACCTTCGATAAATCAACAAAGATTGCGCTGACCAGAGTCCTCCCATCCAGAGCAACCTGTAAATCCCCAATAACCTTGACCAAAGCTGTCATAGTACTAAAAGATTTCCTAAACCCGACTGCACAGCATTTAACAGACCCTCTGTTTCTTAACATCCTGAAATCTGGGCAGCAATAATCTTTTCAAACATTTTAGAGACCTGGGGCAACAGAGAGATATGGCGATAATTACCAAATTCAGTTTTAACCCCCGATAGATTGGGACTACTTTTGATTGTTTCCAGGCTTTGGGAAAACCCCCTGTTTTAATAAAGAAGTTAAATAAATATGCCAATGGAGACGCAGTCTTTGGGTTGGCTACCTTCAATAGGTTCGAGGAATATCAAGTCTGATGGCTTTAAATGTGTTCAATTCAAATCATTCCATCAGTACACTGTGTGACAAAATCTCTATAAAATTAATTTTGAGTCAGTTTCCTTAACATGTAATTGCTTCCAAGTCTATCCGATGGAGCACACTACAAACCAATTTCACCAAATAACTCATTATTTATGTACTGCAATTACTATGCATATATATATATATATATATATATGTATATATATATATATATATATATACATCTTTACCCTCCCAGGACACATTTGGAAGTGAGTTGATACTCATGCGTATGTCTTTCCTGGTGAAACTTCTGAAATGAGGAAATAAATAAGAAGGCAAGTGAAAAATGCTGGATGAAGTTTAAGGCTACCCAAGACTTGTGTGACTTTTGTGAATAAAGATGTTTCCAAAATGCCTGTAAAAATGCTATACCTGTTGTTTAGAGAGCCTTCCTGGTGAAACATTTCAATAAATAAATCAAATAAACATGAAGCAAAGAGTGCGTTTTGTAAATCTGCTCTGTTGACCTCTACTAGGGATCCTAGGTGTTTGTGGCATAACATGAAAGATGAAGTCAGTGGCTGTACTAAATATCACACTGTTGACATGCTTGTTAGAGGTATAATCTGTAACAATACACTAACAATTGTTAGAAAATGGATAAAGAAAAACGTGCATCCTGATTGGATGAAACAGCCTGGCTCCTGTACTGTTATTTTTTAACAACGCCTGGTTCAAAACAAGTGCCAGTTCGGGATGCCTTATTACTAAGCGTATTCTTGGGCACCCTGAATTGTGACACCGAGCAACCACCATTTTTTTCCTCGCTTAGTGAATCACTAGACTCTCCCATCACTCTACAAAAATCCCATTAACTCACTCCTTCATACTGCCTTCTGAGCTGCCTCTGTTTCTCATCATCACGGGGGAGGGGGGGACATTTTCTGAACACATCATTTTTGTTAGCTTACTTGATCTCCCTGAAAGTGAAAGCTCAAAACCTTCCTGCAGCATCCCACTCACATTACTTCATCGACACCACTGCACTAAAGTAAATGTACCTTCTACACCCCTCTGAGAAAAAAAAACCACTTTTTTTTTAAACCTCTCTATGGTTTAATAGCACCAGCTTGCTTGACCTCTGTGTAACTAATGCTCCCAACCTTCTTTCCAGGTCGTGCTTGGTCATACGCCTGCCCACCATGCTTCCAGCCAAAACAAAGTTGAGCAGGTTGAGCACAGAACTGAATGAATTTGTTTTTCTTTCTTTTTCGACACTTACTACAGATAAAGATAGCTACACACAACTGAAGGTAAAAAACTAATTTTCATCTTCTACAGGTGGAGGGTGGCACTGCACAGAACAGATCACTTGCCTGTGGCGGAAGGGGATGGCACAACTAAGTGAAACAACATACAAACTGAGGGACTACTTTACAAAACTTTCTTTTGCTACACTTTCTATCAGTTTAGAAAGGATTTTCTCTGATTATTACTTTCTGAAATGTTACACACTTGACCATTTTTCTAAGTGTATCATACCTCCAGGATGGGCATTATGGGATATACTGGACCTTCAAATGGCTATAAGGCCTCCGCTGTTGCACCTGGCCTGATTATGCCCTCATGAGTCCATTACATCCCTATAACGCCCACCCTGTCAGGTATTATTACTTACCTAATGCTTTTAACACTCAATTTGCCAACCTGTTGGCTGTTACCTCTTTCTGTTCCCATTTAAACCTTATAACATGGGTAGGTGAAAGTGAGTAGAAACGTCAGATCCCACTGGTTGTAACCCTGTGCGTGGCCATTGTCCCCAGTATAGGCACAGTTGGTGTGAAGGGGTGGCCAGCAGTATCAGTGGGCTGAATGACACTTTTTTTTCTACCTGATTGAATGAACATGAGTAGCAGCTATTTGTAATTGGTAGCTTAGTGAGAGCAACTCAGGTGAGAGCTTGGTGGCAGGCAGTGCTTTTCACCTTCAGTCCATCAGGCAGAAAGAAAGAGGCATTCTGGCCACTGATTCTCAGGGCTACACACCCACCCACCCACCCTGCAGATCTCTGCTGTCCCTTTACACCCTCCCACACACTCTCATGGATCATCATGCACAGGACGTAACACTGAATTAGTCACCAGTCCATACCATGTAGCATTGAATTTGTGCATCTGCAGCAATGTCCCACCTTCTCAGTTGTATCATGTCAGAGCCCCAGATGTCCCATTCTAGTACCAGCTCCACATTCTCCCTCTGTGTTTAAGTCACTCTTGTTCTGCTTAAGTGAGAGTCAGCACCCAGATGTCCTGTTGCTGTGCCCAACTCCCCCAGTTGACTTGCTGCTCTCTGTGTCCCTCCATGGAAGTTGATGTGATTACAGTTATGTGGTATTTGAGAGTGACAGTGACAGTTGCTTCCCACTGGAAAGTGTCGTGCAAGTGTGAATCCCCTCAACATAATGAGTGAGACTGCCACTGTCGATTAAATTGACATTTTTCAGTGCCAGGACAGAGCTCTCTGTACTGAGGTGCCTGCCCACACAGAAACCTCTTGATGATGAAGCAGACCACAGTCAGGATGCTGGCTCTTGGGCCGGCCTGGTGGTGTAGATGACTGAGGCACTCTACACCTTTCCTCTCCTCAGCACCGATGACCTGGGATCGGGAGCCACCTTAGGTGTTGGAGGGTCGGCCGGGGGGCAGGATGATTGGTCATCCTATGGACAGTTTTTCTCCCCCAGGGAGGATGGGTGAGGAAGACCACTGTGGTACTGGTTCCTGATGGTAACCGGGGACTGGTGCATCTCCGGTGGTCACAGTGTGGTTCAGTACGGGCCAACGTTGGACGTGCTGTATGCAGGAGCATACACAGCAGCATTCTTGACATCATTGCTCACCCATGCTGTGGGGGGGGATCAAGGGATAAAAACTTCCTTGGAGTGGTCATTCAAATGGGTCCCAATGGCACTGCACCACAATCACACAGGCTGCTCCACGAGGATCCTGACCCTGGGCTTTTGCAGTGGTGGGATAAGTACCCACCGTTACATAGCTTTTAAAGAGGAATAGAGGAGGGGGTCAAACATGGTACTGGCAAAGGTGCAGTACCAAGGGACTAATTGGATGTGGGGAATCACAGGTAATAACCCTCCCAACGCCAAGAAGATATATATATAAATAATCAAAAAAAAAAAGGATGCTGGCTCCTGAGGAGCTGTCCTCAATACCTAATTGTCCCCACCCCTGGGAATGATCCCTGCTCCCATTCCTTGTGGTACTGTTCCATCTGCATGTCTGTTTCTGCATTCCTGCATGCGTTCAAGAAGACCTGTAATTATTTCCACTAATGGCACTCATTCCTTACCAGTGGCTGGAATAGCTCCACCTGGCTGCAGTTATTCTCTTGTCATCTTTAACCTTGTGAAAGGTTTCTATCTTCCCTTTTTTATACCCTTCTCCCCTGCTTTCTTCCTGCTGCTAGGCACGTTCTCTTTTCACACCTTCTGTTATACTGCTTCCTTGCAGCATCGCATGTATATACTCTAAATATGTAAAATGAATGTCTTAATTCATAGTGTTGTAGTATTGTTAATTCTCCCTCACTGCATCTGTATATAAATATGTATTGTTCTGTTCACTGTATCAACCTGTGTAACGTTTCTTGAGGCTGCCCAGGCCGACTTTGTACATGAGTTCGCCATCAATGGTGTTTCATTTGGTTAAATAAAGACTGATTGACTGATTGTCTTCGGTGCAGCAAGCAATTGAGTGACATAGGACTGAGGAAGGTGGAGCGAGAAGCGATAGACACACAATACCTCAAACTCTGCTGTCTATCTTGCTGTCGTTGTTCTGTCCTTGACAGATAATAACACATGGCACTCTATAACAAGGAAGTACTGTGATAGCAGTATCCAAGTGACACTGTCCTGCCTTAGTTGTTTAGCCGTAAGCCTCCAAATCCCACATTTCCAACTGCAGTACCCTCCTGTCCTGTTCTGGATCTGGCAGTGTAGCTCTGCTGATTCATTGTCCCCCCCAACCGCACCAGTGCTGAGAGAGAGAGAGAGAGGCAGCTTAATAGTATCTCTGCATCTCCATTCTGATGGCCACAAATTGGGCTTTATTGGACCTTTCTTGTCACCTTTTGCATGTTTAATGATGTGCGGTTCTTTCCCTACAGTACTTGGGCTCTGTATTTGGAGGCTCGGCTGAGTCTGTAAATTTTGTTAGATATCTGCTAGTTCCCATTGTCCCCAACAACAAGCAAAAGGAGCGGCCGACATTGAGAGATGGCCTGGGTAGAACACAGTGCAGCACCATAGTGTGACATGATGTCATGATGCAGAGCTTGCTTTTCAGCGGTGGGGAGTGGAGGTTGATTGCCCAGTAACAGAAGGATCAGATCATCGGAAGGTACCTCTGTGTGTCTTGTAGTACAGTTATGGCAGAGACAGACAGAGCAAAGGGATGTTGTGGGAATGTGCAGTCCTGCACGTCAGTGTTCTTGGAAGGGGAGGGGGAGGTGATACAGTAAGGGTGGTATTCCATGTACCATACAGTGTAATGCACAAGAAATGTTACAGGTCATGTCTGCACTGTATTTGTGACATTTCTATGTGCAGAATAGCAATCCACTATGTGTTATTTGTTAGGGATTAATTTGCAAGCTGGCAGGATACAGTACGTTTGCTGCTGTTTAAACAGGAAAAAAACACCTTTTTTGACATTTTTCTGATGTTTAAACATTAACCATGTTATAAGCACAATTACCCACTCCAGGGTATGTTGTTATTGGAGATTAATGCACATCCAGGTGCTGTAAGGACCCTCTGCCTGCAGCCGTATGCTTTACAACGCACTGGGTTGTGTATTAATGCTCAATAACAGCACACCTTGTCATGGGTTGTTGCTTACTTATGTTATTTAAAGGGGGCTAATAGTTGCATCAGGGTCGAGGAACCTTACTAATTAATTTGTCTTGCTTGCACGATTTCTTACTGTAGCTGTGTTTTCTCACTTCAAGCAAATACAGTATGCAATACTGGGGTGTAACTTAACACAAGATGTAAAGGATTTTATTAGCACTTCGGAAAAGATTTACATGACATGACGTGACATGCTTATAATGTTGTTTTTTTCAACAGAAATCTGTTTCACCCGAAGATGCTGGGGAGTAGTAAGTCCTTTTACTTGAGAATGCTAGCCACGATGGTTGCAGTGTTGCTGATCATTGCAGTACTTCTGAGCATTTACATTTCTGTCGTCCCATCATGCAAAGTGCAATCACAAATACAACTTTTCCAGCTATCACTGCCAGGCTTCCTGGAACAAATCATATGGGATTACAGGGGCATTTACCACCTGGAGCTTCCTCTACAGTGATTGTACACTTGAATTGCCATCAGAAGACGACAAACATCTTTCGTATGAACAGAAAAATTCAGTTCAATTGGAAGACATACTGAGCTGGTAACAGCTCATTTCCATTGCATACTGGACCATTATTGAAATTTAAGTTTAACACTATGACTAGACTACCGAGCTCTCTACATCGGGGATCAGAATTCCCCTTTTGATGGGATCTTGACAAATCGGCATGAAAGGGATCACAGAATCTGGGTCGCTCCCTGATTCGATCTCTGACCATACCCTTAATACTATATCTGGAAAGTCTCTTCACCTAAAATACCCACAGGGTCATCCATATGAGAAACTTCCCTAGAATCCTTACAAAGAGACTGTCTGTGTTCATACAGTGTCTAACACTGTGCAAAACACCAAGTTTTCTTCCTATATTAGTTACTCACTATTTATATGAGCTGCCCAGTTTAAAGACTCATCAAGCCACATTCCCAAATATTTATATGTTTGGGTTTGTTGAATCAGGGTTCCCTCCAGTGTATAAATCTTTAATAATCATTCTTCCTGAGTTAAAGTAGAATGAGAAAATAAAATTGGTTTTTTTTATTCAAAACCAGTTCACTTTCCCTGTATAAACTGCAATTCATAAAATGCTTTCTGAATCTTTAATTGAACCCCATTTACTAATAAATCTGATGTATAAATAATCATGTCATCAGCATACAAATAAATAGAAATAGATGAATAAGAAAAACTTTAACCATTTACATATATATTAAACAATATTGGACCTAAAATTGAACCCTGAAGGACCCCGATCCAATAGAAACAGTACTTGATACCCAGTCTCCCAGAGCAAGTACTTGAGTTCTTTCTGTTAGAAAAAAATACAGCCATTGCAGGCTGAGTCCCCCAAACCCCATCGATGCCATTCTGGGTAGGAGGACACCATGGTTCAGTGAATCAAACACCTTCGGTAAATCAACAAAGATTGCGCTGACCAGAGTCCTCCCATCCAGAGCAACCTGTAAATCCCCAATAACCTTGACCAAAGCTGTCATAGTACTAAAAGATTTCCTAAACCCGACTGACAGCATTTAACAGACCTCTGTTTCTGAACATCCTGAAATCTGGGCAGCAATAATCTTCTAAACATTTTAGAGACCTGGGGCAACAGAGAGATATGGTATAATTACCAAATTCAGTTTTACCCCCCCATAGATTGGGACTACTTTTGATTGTTTCCAGGCTTTGGAAAACCCGCTTTAATAAAGAAGTAAATAATATGCCAATGGAGACGCAGTCTCTGCTGGCTATCTTCAATAGGTTCGAGGGAATATCAAGTCCGATGGCTTTAAATGTGTTCAATTCAAATCATTACATCAGTACACTGTGTGCAAAATCTCTATAAAATTAATTTTGAGTCAGTTTCCCAACATGTAATTGCTTCAAGTCTATCCGATGAGCACACTACAAACCAATTTCACTCAAATAACTCATTATTTATGTACTGTAATTGCTATGTATATATATATATACACACACACACATATATATATATATATATATATATATATATATATATATATATATATATTACCTCTCCCCAGGACACATTTGGAAGTGAGTTGATACTCTGCTCTGTATGTCTTTCTAGGTGAAACTTCTGAAATGAGGAAATAAATAAAAGGCAAGTAAAAATGCTGGATGAAGTTTAAAGCTACCCAAGACTTGTGTGACTTTTGTGAATAAAGATGTTTCCAAAATGCCTGTAAAAATGCTATACCTGTTGTTTAGAGAGCCTTCCTGGTGAAACATTTCAATAAATAAATCAAATAAACATGAAGCAAAGAGTTCGTTTTGTAAATCTGCTCTGTTGACCTCTACTAGGGATCCTAGGTGTTTCTGGCATAACATGAAAGATGAAGTCAGTGGCTGTACTAAGTATCACACTGTTGACAGGCTTATTAGAGGTATAATCTGTAACAATGCACTAACAATTGTTAGAAAATGGATAAAGAAAAACGTGCATCCTGATTGGATGAAACAGTCTGGCTCCTGTACTGTTATTTTTTAACAACGCCCGGTTCAAAACAAGTGCCAGTTCGGGATGCCTTATTACTAAGTGTATTCTTGGGCACCCTGAATTGTGACACCGAGCAACCACCATTTTTTTCCTCGCTTAGTGAATCACTAGACTCTCCCACCACTCTACAATAATCCCATTACCTCACTCCTTCATACTGCCTTCTGAGCTGCCTCTGTTCCTCATCGTCACGGGGGAAGGGGGGACATGTTCTGAACACATCATTTTTGTTAGTTTACTTGATCTCCCTGAAAGTGAAAGCTCAAAACCTTCCCGCAGCATCCCACTCACATTACTTCATCGACACCACTGCACTAAAGTAAATGTACCTTCTACACCCCTCTGAGAAAAAAAAAACAAACTTTTTTTTTAAACCTCTCTATGATTTAATAGCACCAGCTCCCTCGACCTCTGTGTAACTAATGCTCCCGACCTTCTTTCCAGGTCGTGCATGGTCATATGCCTGCCCACCATGCTTCCAGTCAAAACAAAGTTGTGCGGGTTGAGCACAGAACTGAATGAATTTTTTTTTCCTTCTTTTTCGACAGTTACTACAGATAAAGATAGCAACACACAACTCAAGGTAAAAAACTAATTTTCATCTTCTACAGGTGGAGGGTGGCACTGCACAGAACAGATCACTTACCTGTGGGGGAAGGGGATGGCACAACTATGTGAAACAGCATATAAACTGAGGGACTACTTTACAAAATTTTCTTTTGCTACACTTTCTATCAGTTTACAAAGGAATTTTCACTGATTATTACATTCTGAAACGTTACACACTTGACCATTTTCTAAGTGTAATAATACCCTCCAGGATGGGCATTATGGGATACACTGGACCTTCAAACGGCTATAAGGCTCCTCCGCCTGTTGGCGCCTGGCATGATTATGCCCCGCAGCCATTACATCCTATAACGCCCACCCTGTCAGGTATTATTACCTACCTAATGCTTTTAACACTCAGTTTCCCAACCTGTTGGCTGTTACCTCCTTTCCTGTTCCCATTTAAACCTTATAACATGGGTAGGTGAAAGTGAGTAGAAACGTCAGATCCCACTGGTTGTGTCCCTGTGCGTGGCCATTGTCCCCAGTATAGACACAGTTGGTGTGAAGGGGTGGCCAGCAGTATCAGTGGGCTGAATGACTCTTTTTTTCTACCTGATGGAATGAACATGAGTAGCAGCTATTTGTAATTGGTAGCTTAGTGAGAGCAACTCAGGTGAGAGCTTGGTGGCAGGCAGTGCTTGTCACCTTCAGTCCATCAGGCAGAAAGAAAGAGGCATTCTGGCCACTGATTCTCAGGGCTACACACCCACCCACCCTGCAGATCTCTGCTGTCCCTTTACACCCTCCCACCCATCCCATGAATCACTGCGTACAGGACGAGACACTGTTGAATTAGTCACCAATCCATACCAAGTAGCATAGAATTTGTGTGCATCTGCAGCAATGTCCCCCCTTCCCAGTTGTGCCATGTCAGAGCCCCAGATCTCCCATTCCAGGACCAGCTCCACATTTTCCCTCTGTGTTTAAGTCACTCTTGTCCTGCTTAAATGAAAGTCAACACCCAGATGTCCCGTTGCCATGCCCAACCCCCCAATTTGAATTGCTGCTCTCTGTGTCCCTCCATACAAGTTGATGTGATTACAGTTGTGTGGTATTCGACAGTGACAGTGACAGTTGCTTCCTATTGGAAAGTGTCGCGCAGAAGTGATTCCCCTCAACATAGTGAGTGAGACTGTCAGCGTCGATGAAATTGACATGTTTGAGTGCCAGCACAGAGCTCTCTGTCCTGAGGTGCCTGCCCCCACAGAAACCTTTTGGTGATGAAGCAGACCACAGTTAGGATGCTGGCTCTTGGGCCGGCCTAGTGGTGTAGATGACTGAGGCACTGGCACGTTTCCTCTTACCGCACCGATGACCTGGGATCGGGAGCCACCTTAGGTGTTGGAGGGTCGGCCGGGGGGGAAGATGATTGGTCATCCTATGGACAGTTTTTCTCCTCCAGGGAAGATGGGTGAGGAAGACCACTGTGGTACTGGTTCCTGGTGGTAACCGGGGACTGGTGCATCTCCGGTGGTCACAGTGTGGTTCAGTGCTGGCCAACGTTGGACGTGCTTTATGCAAGAGCATACACAGCAGCATTCTTGACATCATTGCTCACCCGTGCTGTGGGGGGAAGGGGATCAAGGGGAAAAAACTTCCTTGGAGTGTGCATTCAAATGGGTCCCAATGGCACCGCACCACAATCACACAGGCTGCTCCACCAGGATCCTGACCCTGGGCTTCTGCAGTGGTGGGATAAGTACCCACCGTGACACAGCTTTCAAAGAGGAATAGAGGAGGGGGTCAAACATGGTACTGGCAAAGGTGCAGTACCAAGGGACTAATTGGATGTGGGGAATCACAGGTAATAACCCTCCTCCCAACGACAAGAAGATATATGAATAAATAATCAAAAAAAAAAGGATGCTGGCTCCTGAGGAGCTGTTCTCAATACCTAATTGTCTCCACCCCTGGGAAATGATCTCTGCTCCCCCTTCTTGTGGTACTCTTCCATCTGCATGTCTGTTTCTGCATTTCTGCATGCGTTCAAGAAGACCTGTAATTATTTCCACTAATGGCACCCATTCCTTACCAGTGGCTGGAATAGCGCCACCTGGCTGCAGTTATTCTCTTGTCACCTTTAACCTTGTGAAAGGTTTCAGTCTTCCCTTTTTTATACCCTTCTCCCCTGCTTTCTTCCTGCTGCTAGGCACGTTCTCTTTTCACACCTTCTGTTATACTGCTTCCTTGCAGCATCGCATGTATGTACTGTAAACATGTAAAATGAATGTCTTAATTCATAGTGTTGTAGTATTGTTAATTCTCCCTCACTGCATCTGTATATATATGTATTGTTCTGTTCACTGTATCAACCTGTGTAACGTTTCTTGTGACTGCCCAGGTCGACTTTGTACATGAGTTCACCATCAATGGTGTTTCATCTGGTTAAATAAAGACTGATTGACTGTCTTCAGTGCAGCAAGCAATTGAGTGACATAGGGATGAGGAAGGTGGAGCGAGAAGCGAGAAACACATGAGACCAGAAACTGTGCTGTATATCCTGCTGTCGTTATTCTGTCCTTGACAGATAATAACACATGGCACTCTATCACAAGGAAGTACTGTGATAGCAGCATCCAAGTAACACAGGCCTGCCTTTGTTGTTTAGCCGTAAGCCTCCCCATCCCACATTTCCAACTGCAGTACCCTCCTGTCCTGTTCTGGATCTGGAAGTGTAGCTCAGCTGCTTCATTTCCCCCCCCAACTGCACCAGTGCTGAGAGAGAGAAAGAGAGAGAGGCAGCTTATTAATATCTCTGCATCTACATTCTGACTGCCACAAATTGGGCATTATTGGACCTTTCTTGCCACGTTTTGCATGTTTAATGATGTGCGGTTGTTTCCCTACAGTACTTGGGCTCTGTATTTGGAGGCTCGGCTGAGTCTGTAAATTTTGTTAGATATCTGCTAGTTCCCATTGTCCCCAACAACAAGCAAAAGGAGCGGCCGACAGTGAGAGATGGCTTGGGTAGAATACAGTGCAGCACCATAGTGTGACATGATGTCATGATGCAGAGTTTGCTTTTCAGCGGTGTGGAGAGGAGGTTGATTGCCCAGTAACAGAAGGATCAGATCATCGGCAGGTACCTCTGTGTGTATTGTAGTACAGTTATGGCAGAGACGGACAGAGCAGAGGGATGTTGTGGGAAAGTGCAGTCTTGCACGTCAGTGTTCCTTGAAGGGGAGGGGGAGGTGATACAGTAAGGGTGGCATTCCATGTACCATACAGTGTAATGCACAAGAAATGTTACAGGACATGTCTGCACTGTATTTGTGACATTTCTATGTGCAGAATAGCAATCCACTATGCGTTATTTGTTAGGGATTATTTTGCAAGCTGGCAGGATACAGTATGTTTGTTGCTGTTTAAACAGGAAAAAAACACCTTTTTTGATATTTTTCTGATGTTTAAACATTAACCATGTTATAGCACAATTACCCACCCAGGGTATGTTGTCATCAGATTAATGCACATCCAGGTGCTGGAAGGACCTCTGCCTGCAGCCTTATGCTTTAGCCACTGGGTTGTGTATTAATGCTCAATAACAGCACACCTTGTCATGGGTTGTTGCTTACTTATGTTATTTAAAGGGGGGCTAAGAGTTGCATCAGGGTCGAGGAACCTTACTAATTAATTTGTCTTGCTTGCAAGATTTCTTACTGTAGCTGTGTTTTCTCACTTCAAGCAAATACAGTATGCAATATTGGGGTGTAACTTAACACAAGATGTTAAGGCTTTTATTAGCACTTCGAAATAGATTTACATGACATGACATGACATGCTTTTAAAGTTGTTTTGCAGCAGAAATCTGTTTCTCCCAAAGATGCTGGGGAGTAGCAGGTCCTTTTACTTGAGAATGCTAGCCACGATGGTTGCAGTGTTGCTGATCATTGCAGTTCTTCTGAGCATTTACATTTCTGCCACGCCAACATGCAAAGTGCAATCACAAATACAATTCTTCCAGCTGTCACTGCCAAGTATCCTGGAACAAATCATATGGGATTACTGGGGCATTTACCACCTGGAGCTTCCTCCACAGTGACTGTACACTTGAATTGCCATCAGAAGACGACAAACATCCTTCCTGTGAAAAGAAAAATTCAGTTCAATTGAAAGACATACTGTGCCTGTAACAGCTCATTTCCATTGCATACTGGACCATTATTGAAATTTAAGTATAACATTATAACTAGGCTACCAAGCTCTCTACATCGGGGATAAGAATTCCCCTTTTGATGGGATCTTGACAAATAGGCCTGAAAGGGATCACAGAATCTGGGTCGCTCCCTGATTCGATCTCTGACCATACCCCTAGATACTATATCTGGAAAGTCTCTTCACCTAAAATACCCACAGGGTCATCCATATGAGAAACTTCCCTAGAATCCTTACAAAGAGACCTTCCGCTCACAAACTGGTACTCTGTCCTATCTGTTGTTGATGTTTCTGTTGCCCTGAATAATTTCCTTAACATCTCCTCCTCCCTACAAGATAAGCATGCCGCATTTATAAAGTTAAGAGTAAGTGGTGCTGTCACAAAATGGCAGCATAGTGACCTGTTTTAAATTAATAAGTACCACCATCAGAAGCCTTTCCAGTGTGCCCCCAGATTTCTAGCAACTGTTTGCTGCTCTGCCACAGGGTCATGGGGGCCTTGCTCTGCCTGCCTTCCTCGCTCAAGGACCCATGGGACCCTTGTTGGAAGCCTTTCCAGCACTTTCCATGGCACTCACCAGTACCACAGCATAGGATTTATAAAAAGTTGCCATATGGAGCCACGCCAGCCGACACTTAGTCACCCTCTCAGCCAGGAATGCATCCAAATTTATCCATAATGGCAGGCATTCAGAAACAATTAATCCACTTCTGCCCCCCTCTCCCTCTGAGAGTTGGACCAATCCCCCCTTCCCTGTTTCCATTGGTGCTGCCTTGCTCTCTCTATCCATTTCCTTCAACTTATTCTATGCTCTGCAATTCCCCCTGCTGTCCAATCACCTGCAACCTGCTCGTGGAGGGTCTGCACTAAATGAAAAAGTCTGTTTATTCTGAGATAGCACCTGACCTGGGAGAGGTCTATTAATACCATCTGGGCTACTAGTCAGAGTACCAATAGGGTACCTGTGTGTTTTTGCACTCAATCCTGTACTGCTGCTAGATGCTGTAGGGAGATTAGAATTTAAGAGGAGGTGATTGGGTCATTGTTGGCAGGGGGCAGCTGAGGAGGGGGTAGTGAGGGGCATTGAGGTTGTATGGTCCAGTAGATGCCCTGGGTTTAATCAGAGCCATGGGTGATGCCAGACGTGTTTAGTTTCTTTACCCAGGGGTACCACAGGACCAAGACGGTGGGTAATCTGAGGGCCAGCCACCTCCTCTAATCATTTACCGCCCCTCCAGGATTGGGAGGAGAATTCCTACAGGAGGTAGCAAACTCCTTCATCGACCAGATGTTGGAGTCCTCCAGGTGTTTATCCTGGGGACTTCAACACTAGGGTCGACGAGGAGACCTCACAATTCAGTTATGACCTCCTCCAGTTGATGTTTTCATTGGGCCTGGCACAAGTAGTTGCTTCTGTGACCCATCGGCATGGCCTCACACTCGATCTGGTTTTCCATCTGGGTCTTGGGGTTGATAACCTCAAGACTGATCGGGTCTCTTGGTCCAATCATTGCACTGAGGAGTTCATGTTTTATGTCCACCAATGGTTCTTCCCCCCTGTGGAGATGGTCCGCTATCACCCTTTAAGGAGTCTGCAACCAGAAGGTCCTCTGGCACTGGCTGACCTGTCTAGAGTTGAGGTGACTTGTGCGCTTGGCACTGGTGAGGCAGTGGCCACCTATAATAGGGTGGTGGCTGGGGCACTGGATGCCATTGCACTGGTCCGTATACGACCCAGATCCTCTCAATTGAGATCTCCATGCTTTGATGGGGATGTCAAGGCAATTTTTAGATCAAGGTTTGAAAGTTGGAGCTTAACTGTCAGAAGACCCAGCTGGAGGCTGACAGACTGGTCCTGCATGCTCACTATGATGGGTACCAGGAGGCAATCTCCTGTAAGAAGGCAGAATTCCTGTCCAAGTAGATTGCAGCAGAGAGGAACAGACCTTCTCAGCTTTTTTGAACTATGGATTGGCTGCCATGTCTTGTAGGCCAATTAATCTGACTGTTTTACTATCCAGCACTGATGTATTTATGGCTTCCCCCTTGTGCAATCATTCTTTTATGTTATGTGCTTTGAGTTTCTGTAATCCTGTTACTGCAGTTGTTCTCCTTTCTGCTGACATTGCCCCTTCCTGCTCCTTGCTCTTCTGGATCACCTTGCAAATTTTCCCTCTCTGTGTTACACACTAACATACACAATTTACACATATAGTACAGACATACATAGGCCATAGTTTGGCTTAACATAAATAGGCATTCTACAAAATTAACAATTCTAAACAGTAATTGCTTGATGTCAAACCATGCCCTAATAGTCCACCAAAGTATTTTCTCTTTACAAGATTTAATATTATCTGGTAACTTATTCCATGCCATTGGTCCTCTAAAGAAAACAGAATGTCTGCCAATCTCTAAATTATATCTAGGCGCAGCAAATGCCAGATCATGTAATGCTCGCAAAGAGCATGACCTAACTCAGCGTGGAATTGCTGCATCAATATATGGGGGTAAAGTTCCCAACCAACATCTACACATGAAAGCAAACAAATGTTCCTGCCTGAAATCAGTGGGTCGCAGCAATTGAAGTTGATTAAATAGGAGACACTTATGGGTAAACCTATCAGTGACAAGGATTAAGCTGGCTAATCTACCATAACATACATCAATTCTGTCCAAATCAATTTTTTTTTTTTTGCATTAGCATAAATAAAGTCCCCATAGTGTAAGGTGGGTAAAACCACTGAACGTACCACTTTCTCCCTGGTGTCTGTGTTCATACAGTGTCTAACACTGTGCAAACCTCCAAGTTTTCTATCTATAGCAGCTACCACACTATTTATATGAGCTGCGCAGTCTAAAGACTCATCAAGCCACATTCCCAAATATTTAAATGTTTGGGTTTGTTGGATCAGGGTTCCCTCCAGGGTATATATCTTTAATAACCATTCTTCCTGAGTTAAAGTAGAATGAGAAAATAAAATTGTGTTTTTTTTTGTAATTCAAAACCAATTCACTTTCCCTGTAGAAACTGCAATTCATAAAATGCTTTCTGAAACTTTAATTGTACCCCGTTTAATAATAAATCTGATGTATAAACAATCATGTCATCAGCATACAAATGAATAGAAATAGATGAATAAGAAAAACTTAAACCATTTACGTATATATTAAACAATATTGGACCTAAAATTGAACCCTGAAGGACCCCGATCCAATAGAAACAGTACTCGATACCCAGTCTCCCAGAGCAAGTACTTGAGTTCTTTCTGTCAGATAAAAATACAGCTATTGCAGGCTGAGTCCCCCAAACCCTATCGATGCCATTGTAGGTAGGAGGACACCATGGTTCAATGAATCAAACACCTTCGATAAATCAACAAAGATTGCGCTGACCAGAGTCCTCCCACCCAGAGTAATCTGTAAATCACCAATAACCTTGACCAAAGCTGTCATAGTACAAAAATATTTCCTAAACCCGACTGCACAGCATTTAACCGACCCTCTGTTTCTGAACATCCTGAAATCTGGGCAGCAATAATCTTTTCAAACATTTTAGAGACCTGGGGCAACAGAGAGATATGGTGATAATTACCAAATTCAGTTTTAACCCCCCCCCCCATAGATTGGGACTACTTTTGATTGTTTCCAGGCTTTGGGAAAACCCCCTGTTTTAATAAAGAAGTTAAATATATATGCCAATGGAGACGCAGTCTCTGGGTTGGCTACCTTCAATAGGTTTGAGGGAATATCAAGTCCAATGGCTTTAAATGTGTTCAATTCAAATAATTCCATCAGTACACTGTGTGACTAAATCTGTATAAAAATTAATTTTGAGTCAGTTTCCCCCTTGACATCTAATTGCTTCAAGTCTATCCGATGAGCACACTACAAACCAATTTCACCAAAGAACTCAATATTTATGTACTGTAATTACTATGCATATATATATATATATATCTTTACCCCTCCCCAGGACACATTTGGAAGTGAGTTGATACTCTGCTATGTATGTCTTTCCTGGTGAAACTTCTGAAATGAGGAAATAAATAAGAAGGCAAGTGAAAAATGCTGGATGAAGTTTAAGGCTACCCAAGACTTGTGTGACTTTTGTGAATAAAGATGTTTCCAAAATACCTGTAAAAATGCTATACCTGTTGTTTAGAGTGCCTTCCTGGTGAAACATTTCAATAAATAAATCAAATAAACATTAAGCAAAGAGTGCGTTTTGTAAATCTGCTCTGTTGACCTCTACTAGGGATCCTAGGTGTTTCTGGCAAAACATGAAAGATGAAGTCAGTGGCTGTACTAAGTATCACACTGTTGACATGCTTATTAGAGGTATAATCTGTAACAATACACTAGCAATTGTTAGAAAATGGATAAAGAAAAATGTGCATCCTGATTGAATGAAACAGCCTGGCTCCTGTACTGTTATTTTTTAACAACGCCCGGTTCAAAACAAGTGCCAGTTCGGGATGCCTTATTACTAAGCGTATTCTTGGGCACCCTGAATTGTGACACCGAGCAATCCACCCATTTTTTCCTCGCTTAGTGAATCACTAGACTCTCCCACCACTCTACAAAAATCCCATTACCTCACTCCTTCATACTGCCTTCTGAGCTGCCTCTGTTTCTCATCATCACGGGGGAGGGGGGAACATGTTCTGAACAAATCATTTTTGTTAGTTTACTTGATCTCCCTGAAAGTGAAAAGCTCAAAACCTTCCTGCAGCATCCCACTCACATTACTTCATCGACACCACTGCACTAAAGTAAATGTACCTTCTTCACCCCTCTGAGAAAAAAAAAAACAACTTTTTTTTTAAACCTCTCTATGGTTTAATAGCACCAGCTCCCTCGACCTCTGTGTAACTAATGCTCCCGACCTTCTTTCCAGGTCGTGCATGGTCATACCCCTGCCCACCATGCTTCCAGCCAAAACAAAGTTGTGCAGGTTGAGCACTGAACTGAATGAATTTTTTTTTCTTTCTTTTTTGACACTTACTACAGATAAACATAGCAACACACAACTGAAGGTAAAAAACTAATTTTCATCTTCTACAGGTGGAGGGTGGCACTGCACAGAACAGATCACTTACCTGTGGGGGAAGGGGATGGCACAACTAAGTGAAACAGCATACAAACTGAGGGACTACTTTACAAAACTTTCTTTTGCTACACTTTCTATCAGTTTACAAAGGGATTTTCTCTGATTATTACTTTCTGAAACGTTACACACTTGACCATTTTCTAAGTGTAATAATACCCTCCAGGATTGGCATTATGGGATATACTGGACCTTCAAACGGCTATAAGGCCCTCCGCCTGTTGCGCCTGGCCTGATTATGCCCCTGCGCAGTCCATTACATCCCTATAACGCCCACCCTGTCCGGTATTATTACTTACCTAACGCTTTTAACACTCAGTTTGTCAACCTGTTGGCTGTTACCTCCTTTCCTGTTCCCATTTAAACCTTATAACATGGGTAGGTGAAAGTGAGTAGAAACGTTAGGTCCCACTGGTTGCGTCCCTGTGCGTGGCCATTGTCCCCAGTACAGGCACAGTTGGTGTGAAGGGGTGGCCAGCAGTATCAGTGGGCTGAATGACTCTTTTTTATTCTACCTGATGGATTGAACATGAGTAGCAGCTATTTGTAATTGGTAGCTTAGTGAGAGCAACTCAGGTGAGAGCTTGATGGCAGGTAGTGCTTTTCACCTTCAGTCCATCAGGCAGAAAGAAAGAGGCATTCTGGCCACTGATTCTCAGGCTACACACCCACCCACCCACCCTGCAGATCTCTGCTGTCCCTTTACACCCTCCACCCATCCCATGAATCACTGCGACAGGGCGAGACACTGTTGAATTAGTCACCAGTCCATACCATGTAGCATAGAATTTGTGTGCATCTGCAGCAATGTCCCCCCTTCCCAATTGTGCCATGTCAGAGCCCCAAATGTCCCATTCCAGTACCAGCTCCACATTCTCCCTCTGTGTTTAAGTCACTCTTGTCCTGCTTAAGTGAAAGTCAACACCCAGATGTCCTGTTGCCATGCCCAACCCCCCAATTTGAATTGCTGCTCTCTGTGTCCCTCCATACAAGTTGATGTGATTACAGTTGTGTGGTATTCGAGAGTGACAGTGACAGTTGCTTCCCACTAGAAAGTGTCGTGCAGAAGTGATTCCCCTCAACATACTGAGTGAGACTGTCAGCGTCGATGAAATTGACATGTTTGAGTGCCAGCACAGAGCTCTCTGTCCTGAGGTGCCTGCCCCCACAGAAACCTTTTGGTGATGAAGCAGACCACAGTCAGGATGCTGGCTCTTGGGCCGGCCTGGTGGTGTAGATGACTGAGGCACTGGCACCTTTCCTCTTACCGCACCGATGACCTGGGATCGGGAGCCACCTTAGGTGTTGGAGGGTCGGCTGGGGGGGAGGATGATTGGTCATCCTATAGACAGTTTTTCTCCTCCAGGGAGGATGGGTGAGGAAGACCACTGTGGTACTGGTTCCTGGTGGTAACCGGGGACTGGTGCATCTCCGGTGGTCACAGTGTGGTTCAGTGCGGGCCAACGTTGAACGTGCTCTATGCAGGAGCATACACTGCAGCATTCTTGACATCATTGCTCACCCGTGCTGTGGGGGGAAGGGGATCAAGGGGAAAAAACTTCCTTGGAGTGGTCATTCAAATGGGTCCCAATGGCACTGCACCACAATCACACAGGCTGTTCCACCAGGATCCTGACCCTGGGCTTCGGCAGTGGTGGGATAAGTACCCACCATGACACAGCTTTCAAAGAGGAATAGAGGAGGGGGTCAAACATGGTACTGGCAAAGGTGCAGTACCAAGGGACTAATTGGATGTGGGGAATCACAGGTAATAACCCTCCCAATGCCAAGAAGATATATGAATAAATAATCAAAAAAAAGGATGCTGGCTCCTGAGGAGCTGTTCTCAATACCTAATTGTCTCCAACCCTGGGAATGATCTCTGCTCCCCCTCCTTGTGGTACTCTTCCATCTGCATGTCTGTTTCTGCATTCCTGCATGCGTTCAAGAAGACCTGTAATTATTTCCACTAATGGCACTCATTCCTTACCAGTGGCTGGAATAGCTCCACCTGGCTGCAGTTATTCTCTTGTCACCTTTAACCTTGTGAAAGGTTTCTGTCTTCCCTTTTTTATACCCTTCTCCCCTGCTTTCTTCCTGCTGCTAGGCACGTTCTCTTTTCACACCTTCTGTTATACTGCTTCCTTGCAGCATCGCATGTATATACTGTAAATATGTAAAATAAATTTCTTAATTCATAGTGTTGTAGTACTGTTAATTCTCCCTCACTGCATCTGTATATATATATGTATTGTTCTGTTCACTGTATCAACCTGTGTAACGTTTCTTGAGACTGCCCAGGTTGACTTTGTACATGAGTTCACCATCAATGGTGTTTCATCTGGTTAAATAAAGACTGATTGACTGATTGTCTTCAGTGCAGCAAGCAATTGAGTGACATAGGGATGAGGAAGGTGGAGCGAGAAGCGAGAAACACATGATACCTCAAACTGTGCTGTATATCCTGCTGTCGTTATTCTGTCCTTGACAGATAATAACACATGGCACTCTATAACAAGGAAGTACTGTGATAGCAGCATCCAAGTGACACTGTCCTGCCTTTGTTGTTTAGCCGTAAGCCTCCCATCCCACATTTCCAACTGCAGTATCCTCCTGTCCTGTTCTGGATCTGGCAGTGTAGCTCAGCTGCTTCGTTTTCCCTCCCAACTGCACCAGTGTTGAGAGAGAGAGAGAGAGAGAGGCAGCTTATTAATATCTCTGCATCTCCATTCTGACGGCCACAAATTGGGCATTATTGGACCTTTCCTGCCACCTTTTGCATGTTTAATGATGTACTTTTTTTCCCTACAGTACTTGGGCTCTGTATTTGGAGGCTCGGCTGAGTCTGTAAATTTTGTTAGATATCTGCTAGTTCCCATTGTCCCCAACAACAAGCAAAAGGAGCGGCCGACAGTGAGAGATGGCCTGGGTAGAACACAGTGCAGCACCATAGTGTGACATGATGTCATGATGCAGAGTTTGCTTTTCAGCGGTGGGGAGTGGAGGTTGATTGCCCAGTAACAGAAGGATCAGATCATTGGCAGGTACCTTTGTGTGTCTTGTAGTACAGTTATGGCAGAGACAGACAGAGCAGAGGGATGTTGTGGGAAAGTGCAGTCTTGCACGTCAGTGTTCTTGGAAGGGGAGGGGGAGGTGATACAGTAAGGGTGGTATTCCATGTACCATACAGTGTAATGCACAAGAAATGTTACAGGACATGTCTGCACCGTATTTGTGACATTTCTATGTGCAGAATAGCAATCCACTATGCGTTATTTGTTAGGGATTATTTTGCAAGCTGGCAGGATACAGTACGTTTGTTGCTGTTTAAACAGGAAAAAAACACCTTTTTTGATATTTTTCTGATGTTTAAACATTAATCATGTTATAAGCACAATTACCCACTCCAGGGTATGTTGTCATTGGGGATTAATGCACATCCAGGTGCTGGAAGGACCCTCTGCCTGCAGCCTTATGCTTTACAACGCACTGGGTTGTGTATTAATGCTCAATAACAGCACACCTTGTCATGGGTTGTTGCTTATTTATGTTATTTAAAGGGGGGCTAAGAGTTGCATCAGGGTCGAGGAATCTTACTAATTAATTTGTCTTGCTTGCACGATTTCTTACTGTAGCTGTGTTTTCTCACTTCAAGCAAATACAGTATGCAATATTGGGGTGTAACTTAACACAAGATGTTAAGGATTTTATTAGCACTTCGGAATAGATTTACATGACATGACGTGACATGCTTATAATGTTGTTTTTCAACAGAAATCTGTTTCACCTGAAGATGCTGGGGAGTAGCAAGTCCTTTTACTTGAGAATGCTAGCTACGATGGTTGCAGTGTTGCTGATCATTGCAGTTCTTCTGAGCATTTTCATTTCTGCCGTGCCATCATGCAAAGTGCAATCACAAATACAACTCTTCCAGGTATCACTGCCAGGCTTCCTGGAACAAATCATATGGGATTACTGGGGCATTTACCACCTGGAGCTTCTTCCACAGTGATTGTACACTTGAATTGCCATCAGAAGACAACAAACATCCTTCCTATGAACAGAAAAATTCAGTTCAATTGGAAGACATACTGAGCTGGTAACAGCTCATTTCCATTGCATACTGGACCATTATTGAAATTTAAGTATAACATTATAACTAGGCTACCAAGCTCTCTACAGCGGGGATCAGAATTCCCCTTTTGATGGGATCTTGACAAATAGGCCTGAAAGGGATCACAGAATCTGGGTCGCTCCCTGATTCGATCTCTGACTATACCCCTAAATACTATATCTGGAAAGTCTATTCATCTAAAATACCCACAGGGTCATCCATATGAGAAACTTCCCTAGAATCCTTACAAAGAGACCTTCCGTGCACAAACTGGTCCTCTGTCTTATCTGCTGTTGATGTTTCTGTTGCCCTGAATAATTTCCTTAACATCTTCTCCTCCCTACAACATAAGCATGCCGCATTTATAAAGTTAAGAGTAAGGGGTGCTGTCACAAAATGGCAGCATAGTGACCTGTTATAACTTAAGAACTACCACCATCAGAAGCCTTTCCAGTGTGCCCCCAGATTTCTAGCAACTGTTTGCTGCTCTGCCTCAGGGTCATGGGGGCCTTGCTCTGCCTGCCCTCCTCGCTCAAGGACCCATGGGACCCTTGTTGGAAGCCTTTCCAGCACTTTCCATGGCACTCACCAGTACCACAGCATAGGATTTATAAAAAGTTGCCATATGGAGCCACGCCAACCTACACTTAGTCGCCCTCTCAGCCAGGAATGCATCCAAATTTATCCATAATGGCAGGCATTCAGAAACAATTAATCCACTTCTGCCCCCCTCTTCCTCTGAGAGTTGGACTAATCCCCCCTTCCTTGTTTCCATTGGTGCTGCCTTGCTCTCTCTATTCATTTCCTTCAACTTATTCTATGCTCTGCAATTTCCCCCTGCTTTCCAATCACCTGCAACCTGCCCGTGGAGGTTCTGCACTAAATGAAAAAGTCTGTTTATTCTGAGATAGCACCTGACCTGGGAGAGGTCTATTAATACCATCTGGGCTACTAGTCAGAGTACCAATAGGGTACCTGTGTGTTTTTGCACTCAATCCTGTACTGCTGCAAGATGCTGTAGGGAGATTAGAATTAAGAGGAGGTGATTGGGTCATTGTTGGCAGGGGGCAGCTGAGGAGGGGGTAGTGAGGGGCACTGAGGTTGTAAGGTCCAGGAGATGCCCTGGGTTTAATCAGAGCCATGGGTGATGCCAGACATGTTTAGTTTCTTTACCCAGGGGTACCACCGGACCACGAGGGCGGGTAGCCTGAGGGCCAGCCACCTCCTCTAATCATTTACCACCCTCCAGGATTGGGAGGAGAATTCCTACAGGAGGTAGCAAACTCCTTCATCGACCAGATGTTGGAGTCCTCCAGGTGTTTATCCTGGGGACTTCAACACTAGGTTCGACGAGGAGCCCTCACAATTCAGTTATGACCTCCTCCAGTTGATGTTTTCATTGGGCCTGGCACAAGTAGTTGCTTCTGTGACCCATCGGCATGGCCTCACACTCGATCTGGTTTTCCATCTGGGTCTTGGGGTTGATAACCTCAAGACTGATCGGGTCTCTTGGTCCAATCATTGCACTGTGGAGTTCATGTTTTATGTCCACCAATGGTTCTTCCCCTGTGGAGATGGTCAGCTATCACCCTTTAAGGAGTTTGCAACCAGAAGGACCTCTGGCACTGGCTGACCTGTCAGGAGTTGAGGTGACTTGTGCGATTGGCACTGGTGAGGCAGTAGCCACCATAATAGGGTGGTGGCTGGGGCACTGGATGCCATTGCACTGGTCCAGAGTACGACCTTAGATCCTTCCCACTTGAGATCTCCATGCTTTGATGGGGATGTCAAGGCAATTTAGATCAAGGTTTGAAAGTTGGAGCTTAACTGTCAGAAGACCCAGCTAGAGGCTGACAGACTGGTCCTGCATGCTCACTTTGGTGGGTACCAGGAGGCAATCTCCAGTAAGAAGGCAGAATTCCTGTCCAAGGAGATTGCAGCAGGGGAGAAACAGACCTTCTCAGCTTTTTTGAACTATGGATTGGCCGCCATGTCTTGTAGGCCAATTAATCGGACTGTTTTACTATCCAGCGCTGATGTATTTATGGCTTCCCCCTTGTGCAATCATTGTTTTATGTTATGTGCTTTGAGTTTCTGCAATCCTGTTACTGCAGGTTGTTCTCCTTTCTGCTGGCATTGCCCCTTCCTACTCCTTGCTCTTCTGGATCACCCTGCAAATTTTCCCTTTCTGTGTTACATACTAACATACACAATTTACACATATAGTACAGACATACATAGGCCATAGTTTGGGTTAACATAAATAGGCATTCTACAAAATTAACAATTCTAAACAGTAATTGCTTGCTGTCAAACCATGCCCTAATAGTCCACCAAAGTATTTTCTCTTTACAAGATTTAATATTATCTGGTAACTTATTCCATGCCATTGGTCCTCTAAAGAAAACAGAATGTCTGCCAATCTCTAAATTATATCTAGGCGCAGCAAATGCCAGATCATGTAATGCTCGCAAAGAGCATGACCTAACTCAGCGTGGAATTGCTGCATCAATATATGGGGGTAAAGTTCCCAACCAACATCTACACATGAAAGCAAACAAACGTTCCTGCCTGAATTCAGTGGGTCGCAGCAATTGAAGTTGATTAAATACGAGACACTTATGGGTAAACCTATCAGTGTCAAGGATTAATCTGGCTAATCTACCATAACATACATCAATTCTGTCCAAATCAGTTTTTTTTTTGCATTAGCATAAATAAAGTCCCCATAGTGTAAGGTGGGTAAAACCACTGAACGTACCACTTTCTCCCTGGTGTCTGTGTTCATACAGTGTCTAACACTGTGCAAACCTCCAAGTTTTCTATCTGTAGCAGCTACCACACTATTTATATGAGCTGCCCAGTCTAAAGACTCATCAAGCCACATTCTCAAATATTTAAATGTTTGGGTTTGTTGGATCAGGGTTCCCTCCAGGGTATATATCTTTAATAACCATTCTTCCTGAGTTAAAGTAGAATGAGAAAATAAAATTGTGTTTTTATTAATTCAAAACCAATTCACTTTCCCTGTAGAAACTGCAATTCATAAAATGCTTTCTGAAGCTTTAATTGTACCCCGTTTAATAATAAATCTGATGTATAAACAATCATGTCATCAGCATACAAATGATTAGAAATAGATGAATAAGAAAAACTTAAACCATTTACGTATATATTAAACAATATTGGACCTAAAATTGAACCCTGAAGGACCCCGATCCAATAGAAACAGTACTCGATACCCAGTCTCCCACAAGTACTTGAGTTCTTTCTGTCAGATAAAAATACAGCCATTGCAGGCTGAGTCCCCCAAACCCCATAGATGCCATTGTGGGTAGGAGGACACCATGGTTCAATGAATCAAACACCTTCGATAAATCAATGAAGATAGCACCGACCAGAGTCCTCCCATCCAGAGCAACCTGTAAATCACCAATAACCTTGACCAAAGCTGTCATAGTACTAAAAGATTTCCTAAACCCAGACAGCACAGCATTTAACTGGCCCTCTGTTTCTAAACTTCCTGAAATCTGGGCAGCAATAATCTTTTCAAACATTTTAGAGACCTGGGGCAACAGAGAGATAGGGCGATAATTACCAAATTAAATTTTAACCCCCCCCCACCCATAGACTGTTACTACTTTTGATTGTTTCCAGGCTTTGGGAAAACCCCCTGTTTTAATAAAGAAATTAAATAAAAATGCCAATGGAGACGCAGTCTCTGGGTTGGCTTCCTTCAATAGGTTGGACGAAATATCAATTCCGATGGCTTTAAATGTTCAATTCAAATAATTCCATCAGTACACTGTGTGACAAAATCTCTATAAAAATTAATTTTGAGTCAGTTTCCCCCTTAACATCTAGTTGCTTCAAATCTATCCCCTGAACACACTACAAACCAGTTTCACCAAAGAACTCATTATTTATGTACTGTAATTCCTCTGCATATATATATATATATATATATATATATATATATATATATATATATCCTTACCCCTTCCCAGGACACATTTGGAAGTGAGCTGATACTCTGCTAAGTATGTCTTTCCTGGTGAAACTTCTGAAATGAAGAAATAAATAAGAAGGCAAGTGAGAAATGCTGGATGAAGTTTAAGGCTACCCAAGACTTGTGTAACTTTTGTGAATAAAGATGTCTCCAAAATTCCTGTAAAAATGCTATACTTGTTGTTTAGTGTGTCTTCCTGGTGAAAGAGTTCAATAAATAAATCAAATAAACATGTAGCAAAGAGTGTATTTTGTAAATCTGCTCTGTTGACCGCTGCTAGGGAGCCTAGATGTTTCTGGCAGAACATGAAATATGTAGTCAGTGGCTCTACTAAGTAACACACTGTTGACATGCTTATTGGAGGTATAATCTGTAACAATACACTAACAATATTTAGAAAATGGATAAAGAAAAACTTGCATCCTGATTGGATGAAACAGCCTGGCTCCTGTGCTGTTATTTTTAAAAACACCCAGTTCAAAACAAGTGCCAGTTTGGTGTGCCTTATTACTAAGTGTAATGTTGGGCACCCTGAATTGTGACACCGAGCAACCATCATATCTTCCTGGACTAAGTCTCTATCACTCATTCACACTAGTGGGATAGCGCCGGAGGTGCTAGGACCAAGGGGGAGCCTAAAGTTTTCAGAAGGGTCGGTGCAGAGAAAGGACCATGCATGAGTGGCACCACGAGACTAGCTCATGCCTGTGTAAGCTATCTTGGCGTCGACCCCCCAACTGCCTCAGTTCCTTTTCTCCCACCGTCGAGTGCACTTGGATGTCGATGTCGCTCATCTGCTGGAGTCAAAGTTGTCATCTATACGACAACAGCTCTTAATGTTTTAATATTTTAAAGTAGTAATTTATTATTTTATGAAGAAGAAGAAGATTATGAAGAAGAAGAAGAAAAATAAATTCTTTCCTGCCATCAATGGTGTTATCCTTAGACGGTAGTGGTGACGGTAGGAGAACTTCACTTGAAAGTTTTTATGGCAGAGGGTCTGTGTCCGGTCCGCCGCCCTTAATTAACAGGGGGGTGTCTGACTATGGACAGTCCTGTGCTTGGGGGGAAGGACAGTCCTCCGAAGCCCAAATGTAATGGTTCCGGTGATCGGGCTCCACTTGACCTTGAGCTCCTCTTCCTTGTTCGGGGAAGAAGAATCGGTTTTGCTCGAGGTTGCCCATTGGTATGTTTGCACGAGGAATATTCATCAGGAGGGGCGATGGGCCCGAACCGACTTTGGTGGGTTCCTCTTAGCCTCACTCCTAACAGCTGCTTTCTCGACTCTGAGCTCCATCTCTGTCCTCGCTGGAGCTCCGGTGGGCAGTTTCACCTCTGGGTCACTCCTATGGAGCAGGGAGTTCAACTTTCCAGTTTTCCTGGCTCTGTTCATGATTTCAGGACCTCTGGGAGTTGGAGCCATTGGACTGGAACCAGGTCAATTGGATTCCGTATGCCGAGGTGCCCTCTGGGTGCCTTTGCCATCGTGTCGACCTCTCATGCCCACACCCTCTCCCTTTTCCATGCAGTGGCCGGCATGGGCACCACCTTTTTCCTTCTGCCCTTCTCAGGATTTCCATTGGCATTTTCCTTCAGCGCCGTGGCTCGGTGCCTTGGTTGGCACTGTGCCTTGAAACCATAGCTGGGTGCCTTGTTTGGCACTGAGCCTCAGGGCCTTGGTCGGCACTGTGTCTTAGTCGGCACTGTGGTTGAGCACCATCACTCTGTGCAGCACCGTGGGTGCTCTCTTTGCTCCACTGGTTGTCGGTGCTGTCAGTGGTGCCATGCCCCCATGGGCAGTGCCGTGCTCCTGTGGGTGGTGCCGTGCTCCCGCAGATGGTGGCTGACACCCATGGGTGGCACCGGGCACCTGGGGGTGCCATGGGTGCCTTGGGTGCTAGGAATGACTGGGGTGGCACCGGGAGCACCTGTGGGTGCCGCATGATGCTGAAGCACCCATGGGTTCCATGGATGCTTCAGGAGCCATGGGTGCCACTGGTGCCTTGGGTACTGGGGTGGCACCCATGGGTGCTGCAGGTGGCATTGCAGGTGCCTATGGATGCCACTGGTGCCCTCGGGTGCCATGGGTCCCACTGGTGCCCTCAGGTACCATGCTTGCCATGGGTGTCATGGGCACCATTGTGCCTTCGGTGCCATGTTGCCATGGGCATTGGAGGTGCTCTCGAGTGCCTTTGCTACAAGGGTGCCAGGAGTACCTGCAGATACTGCCATGGCTGCCCTTGGGTATCGCCCAGGTTGGTATAGGCACTGCTTGGTGCCCTCCTGTGCCACGAGTGCTGCTGATGCCACGCGGGTGCTAGTGAGTGCTGTATGGCAGAATTAGTGACACATTTTTCCTTTTGGACTCCTTTCCACAGAACTTGTGGCAGGATGTTTACCGAATGAACTCCTGTTCTGCGGATTATTTTTCCACACATTTTAGTGAGTGATGGTCTGTGTGGGATCTTGTGTCATCCAGTGGTTTTCTGCTATGGAACTCTGCTGTACTGTTCTGCCAATGGAATCTCATTCTGCTCAGCACTTTCTCTGCTCCCTATGTGGTACCAAGCTCCTCGACATCCTTCCTGACGGTGGAATCTCTAGTGGCTCTGACCTAGACCACTCTTGGAGGTCCTTCTGGGATAGAAGTGCATCTACATGGGTATTTCCATGTTCTTCTGGTCAGTAATGCAGTGGGCGGCTCATTTTATATACTGGAGGGCACGTCCTCTCTATCTTCAGATTCCGTGATGCAGAATCCTTTTCCTCAGTAACGGGGTTCACTATAGTATTTTACACTGCATCTGTGGACCATACTCTTCTGTGTCTAGACTTTTTCAATCGTTAAGACAGTTACACTGTGTGGAACATACTAATTTAATGGTCGGGAGCTGCTCTGACTCTTCCGCTCCTTTGATAGAGGTATATAGCGCCCTTGTGATATTGCCTTTTCGGTGGCTTCTTCAGCACAGGTGGTTAACTTATTTCCAGCTGTTATTGTTAGTCTGGTCATGATTTCAGTATGGAAACTCAGGCTCTTTTCACACTCAAATGGAGAACATCTTTGTCTTTTTGTATCAAGACAATCCTCAAAATACCAGCCTGAAGGCCTTGTTAGGCTCGGACTAAAAAAAAAAATATATATCATATAGTTTTTATCACAGCACAGGGCCTAGCCAAAATTACCCGGTACCCCCCACTTTTTTGGGGGGGGATCTGGTCAGATTCCTCCTCAGCCCCTGAGGCACTCGTCTCCAGGATAAGGTAAAGAGTACCTGATTTTTCTTCCTCTATGGGGAGTCCGATCTGGTGACGATATGGGACATCTTTTTCTCTGAGAGATTTCTCTCATTCAGAGACATTTCCTAGACCTAGGTGACTGCCCAGTCTGTTAATTCCTTTTCTTTTTATCAGGCTTTCTTCTCTTGAACAGAGCCTTACAGCAGCAGAAGCGGCTCTCCACCAAGTCGGAACTCAGGTTCCTGCTTCCTTGCTTGCTTAATTTAACAGGCAATTTTCTCCTTCTTGATGGATAGTCAAGTACGTCCCTTTTTCTGAGGAAGCTTCTCAAATATTCACACCTTCGGTTCCTGCACTCTGATTCATGTCAGCCACTCACGAAGCTATCCTCTTCAAGTGCCAGAGGGAGTGGTGATGTTTCTTTTTCGGCAAACAAACTAGAATCCTTTCCTACTCCTTTCAGGAAAGCCAGAGTGGGTAGTGCCTCACCGCATTGAGTCACTGTCTCTTTCAATCACTTCAACAAATGGATTAGCCCTAACTTGGTCCTGCTGTGTCCCTCCTCGATGCACATCTGCCTCTATTGACCTTAGAAATCCAGCCCGTTTTTTTTCTGTATGAATGTTTTTTTTTTCTGCAGTAGACATGTCCTCCTATACACCTTTTTCCTTTCTTCCCTGAGTTCAGAGACTGCTGCTACAGTTGTACACACAGGGGCAGAATTATTCCTCTTGGAATATGCAGAGGGTAGGATCCCGTTTTACTAGACCACCACGAGAGGCTTCTATGTCGTGCTTGACCTTCCATCAGGAAGATCCTGTGACTAAGTGGAGACCATTCTCCTTGATGGGCTAACCTCACCTGGATCCTCTTGCTCACTAAGTAAGGGGTTCAAGTGCTCCTGGACCTGTTGTTTACAGGTCAACCATACTGGATAACGAGGGTTTCCATCTGCACTTTCTGGTCTACACTGAACCAGTAGACTTTACCTCAGACTCTTTCAGTTCCTGAGAAGTTGTCCTGAGCCCCTGAATGTCACCAGTGCTGATGGGTCCCTTGTGATAGTTGCTGACTCTCAAACATTTGGGAGACACCCTTGATCCTCAGCTAGACCTCTGCCTGCATATCCACAGTATGAGTAAGGCAGTAAACGTAAATTGAGCCTGCCCTATAGGGCCAAATGCATTCCCACAGCTGTGTGCCTTGCCCTAGCAAAAAGAATACTCCTCCCCACTCATAGTTATGGTTTTATTACCTTTACCCATGCCATCAAGTCTAGCCTATCTAAGTGGGAGGTTGCTTACAACAACATATGTCATTTACCTCTCTGCCCCTTGACTCACTCATCATTGTAACTTATATAACAAAGTAGACTGGCCATCTCCAGGAGATTATCATACTTTTGCTTTGGGCTGTTTCAGTGATAAAGTAGTCAGAACTGCCACCCCACCAGTTTTGGAAGAACTACTTAAGTCTGTCAACCCAACATACTCACTCAGGTCCACTGACATATCTGTGCTCTTTGTTCCTAAAACCCATACACTGATGGGTGATTGGGCTATAGCTGTTTGTGCACCAATGCTTTGGAACTCTCTCCTAGTACATACTCATTGTGCTACCTCTAACCACAGTTTTAGAAGGTACCTATGGGATTACCTGAAATCGAACTCTGCCTGCAACTGTGCTTAATTTCTGGTGCACCCCCCCCCCAAATGGTGCACTTTATCATTCAGTCTGGTTTCTGTCCTGATCCATGCATGAGTAAAGTTATAACTTAAATGTATTATGTTGTTTAACTTTGTTATGTTCTTATCCCTCGTTACTGTTTATTGTACTTCTGTCTCCTCACTGTTAAGCCTTTACATTGTCAGTGTAGTCTGTGTAACCAGGGCCAGCTTACCATAGTGCCAACCATGTGACTGCACAGGGCCCCAACTGGGAAGTCCCAGCTTCCTTGAAAACATTGATCCAAAACTGAGCATAGAAGGCTCCCTTCCCCTCACAGTGGCGGTACAGTCATCACAGTAATTACTGTGTACTCTTGACTCTGATTAAAGACCCCCCACCCAACTTGTCACAGAGGCACACAGTCAGTGGCATCCAGTCCTTTGCTTTTTTTTTTTAACTTGTACATCGGGGAAGCATAATGAGGCACTCAGACACTGATTCAGTGGCATCCTATCCACTGAATAAAGGACCTTATTCAAAGACATGATTCCACCAACTGAGTGTCTGAGTACCTGAACACATCTCCCCGTTGTATGACAAGAGAGCATACACTGCCATGACGGCAACAAACTGGGCAGGAAGGCAGGCAAGTGGGGTTGGGCATAGCCTAGAGCTTTGCTTTGCTTACAGTACCTTATAAATACATTTCTTTTTTCCCTGCCCTAATGTCCGGGTCTGACCCTTCCTTCTGTGGCTGTAATGTTATTTTAAATCCATTCAGAGGCTGGGATCCTGTGGAGCTGGACTTAACATCTGTATCTCTTCTAGCACTGCAGGGTCAGTGAGCTGATTGGGAGCCCCATCCTTAGTTTTCCGCACACATCAACCTGGCACGCTGGCTAGATGCTCATGCAGCTGACAGCTACATATTTCATAAACCAAAAATTGTCCTTGCTTTGATTTTGACTGAGCCAGAGTCACACTGGCCCAGCTGGATACACCAAAATTCCCTTGGTGGACCCCCTGTGGCGTGTATGGCACTGTATTGGTGCATGTATGGGGGAGCCTGGGGAGGGCTTGTTCTAAAACAGCTGAGTTTGGACTGGACTCTGTCTGTGTGCAACCGCCAGTGTGTATACTTACTTGGATGAGTGCCGGAGCAGTGGGAAAACAACATTTAAAAGTGTTGGAGATAAAGAGAATACATTCTGATCAGAATATGCACACACATTAGTGTCATGAAGAAGAAGAAGAAGAATCAGCATTTATATAGCGCTTTTCATACACAGTGTATCTCAAAACACTTTACAAGCAATGCAAGACAGGTAGTGAAGTGACTGAATGTGTAGTGGTGGCTATATCGCACATCAACACCCACACACAGCCTGGATAATTGCATGAGCCAGTCATGCTGGCTGGCGCAGACAGCAACATGATACAACGGGTGGGGGTAGATCTGTCTGATCCAGTTGATTGCTTGCTGCTTATGTGAGCTACATGCACTTCACAACTGGCTGGTTGTGTTGGTGGCATGCCAATCAACAGAGTGGTGGGCTTTTTAAATGTTGCTCATAGCAGGTAATATTTTGGTCTGTTTTATATGATATTTATTTCTTTGGAGCAGCACATGAAAAAGCCCAACGGTTGGCATTTTGAACAAGAGGTTAAAAAGACTGCATGAGAAAACTAAAACTACTGAAGATAAAAAGTCTGTGGAGGCAAACCAGTAAAATATTGCCTCTGTCTGAGCCCATGGGTGGAGAGCAGAACTGGGTGCAATGAGTGTGGACTGGGAACCTCCTTGGCAGCCGCATCTTTATCATGATCACATTCAAAATATGTCATTCCATACCCTACCCAGCTAAAACAGCATGCCTAACAACAGAATAAACACATTACAGTAGCAAAAGCAGAGTGGTGTGGTGGTAAAAAGGTAAGAACCATTTTTAGAACAAGTTTGGGCACATTCGTCTTTTCCAGCAATAAAGTGCTGGACTGGTATTTTTGTATACTGTTTTAGAGCAGCATTGTATACCTGGTTCTTCTGACTGACCCATTCTGGCCTTACCCATCAGTTACCAGTTTCCAGCCTTAGTCTGCCCCAGTATCTGCAGTATTATTTAGGGCTAAAAAACTGATTGCAATCAGTCCAATGTATGCGCAGTGGTTTAGATCCGGACTGACTCTGGCTGAACTCTAAAATAATTACAGTAATATATATTTATCAAAATAGTAAGTCACAACTGCTGAGAGTAAGTAAGAGAGAGTATCTGGGGTCCCTTCCCAGCCAGGCCAACTACTACTGCACCCAGAGCCAGATAAGACCTTCAGCAACGTTACATCTAATTTCATTGAACTTTTCAGGAAACTTGTCTTTGGATATAAAATAGCTAGCAGTGCCTAGTTCTAGAAAATATATAGAATATTTTTACAAGTATATTAAAGCCTGACTTCAAGATATGTTTATTGCTTGAACCATGATCTAAACATGAGGGAATTTGTAACTCTGCAGTTTGGGCAGACAACTAAATATCACTTCTATTTCCTTGTCTGATGGCCTGCTCATATCATTTACTGCTATGGAAGATCAAAACTGGGCTGTTTATAGCGTAGAGGACAGCTGCAGACATGTTCGGAAAGTTAACTGCGCAGACTCGGCAAACATGAAAGCAGCCCACAGTTGTGTCCATGAAACTTAAAAGTAAGCAGACAAAAATGAAATACTGTGACAACAGAAAGTCCCTTGAATCTTGTTCAACAACATAAATCAGGGGTGTCATTTGTTAGTTAAGTTGATGGCTGGGGTTGTGCCATGTCTGTCTTTTCTCATTGCACAAGACACCATTATCTTTGTCAGACCACCAGTCTACTGTAGCTGCGTGCTTCTGATTCAGAGGCTGTAGAGGTTTTTCTTCTCTATTTTTTGTTCTTGCAGCTTTGTCTGCAGCTTTGTCCTGGTTTTTACCTTTTACCACATCAACGCGGGGGGAGTTACAGTGGAGTGCACTGACCTTCTGTAAGGGGCTGCTGTTTGTGTACACGCCAGATTCTGAGGATGTGGTCGCAGTTGGGCTGAATGCTCTGTAAGCTTTGTAAAGCCCGCAATGGCCAGTTAGTTTCCTTTAATCTCCTATGTAAAAGCAGCATCTAACAAAAAAAAGCTGCTGAGGGACAGCATTTTTTGACCAAGTGCTACAATGTGTGCAGTGATCCACTGCTGGCCTTTGCTCTGCACTGAACTCTGTACCTTTATTGTGAAGGATGACATCACTTGAAGCATATTGCCTATGTGCCTCCACAATTGACTGGGTGGATAGATGGTTAGTTTCTGAACTCACAATTAAAAACAGCCCTGATGTTCTGGGGCACTCCAATGAACATCAAAAGCCTGAAAGCAGCTCTCATTGGGACATCACATCTGAGTCTGTAAGGTTTAAAGCTGTATTCCATCAAAGGCAGGACTTTGATTTGCAGGACTGTGCAGGACTCTACAGCAGTTTCTGTAAATATTCCAAGACACAGGAGTTGGTGTTTTATGCACTTTATTTGTAACTCCCCACCGGCCCCTTATTTCACCAGAAGACACACCTCCCATAGTCTAGGGGAAAAGAGAGGGGTGGGGTTACATTGCTTGCCACCATTAGATAAGGTGGGATATGCAGATGGAGTAGACATTATAAAACACAAAACCAAGTGCGGCTACTACCTGGCGCACACCTGGTGGGAGCAATACCATGGCCACAACCCAGGTCCCAGGGAGAAAACATTTGCTCAGGGTATGCTAGGTTTGCACTTCTGGACAGGTATATCCAAGTAACTCCACACACATGTTAAAAGTGTTCAGTTTGCAAAGTTTTAGAAGCCAGTGGCCAAGGTTTTAGTGACCAGTGACCAAAGTTTTATACAAGTTTATCAACAACATTTATATGTAGTTGGCTAACCAAAATGTTGAAAACATAAAAAAGTTGTAAAAAGGCTTGCAGGACTACTGAAGTGGCTATTGAAAAGTGCAAGTGACTAGCAGATAACTACATAATACCACCACATGTATGTGGGTACCTGGATTCAAAAGGTGTTGAGGCCCTTTAAATAATTGTAGAAAAGTAGGCGAAGAGCATAAGCAGTGTTTAGGAACAGATGTTTTAAAAGCAAAATTAGTTTGTTCTGCTCAAACAGAGATATTTTATACAAAAATATGTTTTTCTGTAATCCAAGGTCATGGCTAAGATAAATTGCAACTACTTCAACTAACTGCCATTTAGCCATGGCTAATACAGTTCCTCACTTCATGATTTCTTGTGTTTTAAAAAAAATTACAACAGAGAGTTGATAAGGAATAATTATATATTTGTTTTGGTGACTGTCTAGTACAATGCTACTTTTGCATTTGTCAGCAAGTTATTTAAAATGGAGTAAAGTCCCCTCATTTGTTTTCTGTCTTCTAAGCAAGTTTCTTTTTTAAATATAAAATCCTCTGACCACTTGTTTTTCCATCCAAGGATGATGATAAATGAAACTCCCCTGTCTTGGCAAAGTGTCAAATGTATCTTATGACAAAGGTATCATGGCCATTACACTTTTAAACCTTGTCTCCTGATGTTATTGAATGATGAAGTGTCTAGGCTAAAATTTGCTGTAATAGTTTGGAAATTTCCACTATGCATTTTTGATTTAAACAAGTTGAGTATAAATACAGGACCTAGGTGTCCTGTCCTGTGTATCCAAGAGGAATAGCCATCGATGCTTGGACACCCAGTAAAAGGGAGCAATTGTGCTTCACTGTTTCTGAATACCTGTAACCCTGGTGGTAACAAGCCATCAGCTGTTTAGACTTAATCATGTTAGAGGTAAAATCGTTAGGGCTTATTTGGGTATTAATAAATTGCCACTGAGTTAAAACAGCATCTGGTGTTAGGTGGCTTTATTGGATTACCGAGGACCACTAACCACGAACCTTGTGTTTTTACTACCTTACTGTCATCGGTGTGGTATACTTTCTTTATTTACACACAGGAAGCAATAACATAAATGTCCATACCAAGTTGGGATTCTAGAGTGTGGCTTTATTCCCTTTATACAGTAGGAACAACACAAAGTGAAGATGGACCCCCAAGGGTTACACAATGGTAAATGCAGCCATTTGAGGTACAAAACTCCAAGAATTCCCATTTAGCATGGGATAACTGTAGAACTTGTGGACTAGCTGCCTGTAGAACACAGACCTTCTCCTGGAAATGGCACATACAGCCAGTACTTGGTCTCTTCCCATATTTACATAGGATAAGTTGTGGCACACAGACCACGATGGAGCACTAGAGGCTCAGCACCAGAGGACCCACATACAAGGAGTAAACTAGAGAAAACCCACTCACTGGGGTAGAACTGGAGAAAACCCACTCACTGGGGTAAAACTGGAGAAAACCCACTCACTGGGTTAAAACTGGAGAAAACCCACACACTGAGGTAGAACCGAAGAAAACCCACTTACTGAGGTAAAACTGGAGAAAACCAACACACTGGGGTAAAATTGGAGAAAACCCACTTACTGAGGTAAAACTGGAGAAACCCCACTCACTGGGGTAGAACTGGAGAAAACCCACTCACTGAGGTAAAACTGGAGAAACCCCACTCACTGGGGTAAAACTGGAGACAACCCACTTACTAGGGTTAAAGTTTCTTCAGGCATTGGCCACATGCACTGACAGAAAAGACAGGTGCCCTTCAGAACCCATAGTAGTAAACTGGTCACTCCAGATGGGAGGGTCTCCCACCTTTTGTTTCCAAGTTCATACTCGCCCATCCCTCTGGTAAATATACCTCACATTATCCAAAATGTACTGAAGATGCTTTCTAGAAATGTATTTCACATTCAACATCCTCACCACAGGGGTGTCAAGAACAAAAGTCCTGCTCACATGGCAGTCACAGACAATACTCCACTTTAGAACAGCCAACTTTTAAACTGTTTTAGGTGACAGGGTACTTTTGTCAGAGAATTCACTCAAGAAAATGCAGGTACACCTAGGCAGTTTCAAACAAACAAAAGTACTCATAGAAGATGTCCCACAAGGTAGCTTCACAATGTCCTGGTAGGTTCAGGGAATTGCTCCTAACATCCTGGCAGCCTGCTCCATCCCTCCTGCAATGAAACACAGGAAAATCCCTAGAGATGGTTTCCACCACTTAGACAAAGCTGTAAAATTGCTGTACTCCACTAGGGTGAGAAAGGAAAACAAACAGGAACACTGCAGTTCTATGACAGAGCTGCTGCTGGAACTGCAACTACACTCTGCAGACTCCCGCCACCAACTCACTACAGCATTCTAAATTCCCCACTCACAGCAACTGGCTGTGTGGCTTATGCCACTGCGAGAGTTCTAAAATGACAACACCTCTCCAACTCCCAGCTGAGACCAGAAACAGAGAGACAGAGAGAGAGAGACAGAGTGACATCCATTTACTGGCAAATCACTAACTGCCTTCCCTGCCTACTACTAACTCCAATGAGATTCTAGTAACCCCTGGGAACAAGGGGGTTACACTCACCCTGAGCCAGGTAAATGACTGTCCACAGTCAATCCCTTACCCAGCACCAGGCCATCCTACCCTATGTGTTGCCTATGGAGAGGTAGCGCTACCTTCTCCCCTACCATGTGCCAGGTACAGGCAGACAACACAAAGGACCCAGAGGCCATTGGCTGATGCATCAGCCCCTACTCTATGATCTTACTGTGGAGAATCAGTGGCTCTGGTAGAACTGCCCAAAGCATGCCCTAATAGACCAGAACTGTGCCCCCTACAGCAGGTCAGGACCATAGCCTGTCAATTCCCCTAGCCCTCTAGGGAAAATCTATCTATCTATCCAGACTTACCCACAGAGGAATCTCCCCCCAACCCAGGGTACCTGCAAACCAAAAACACACCAGAGCACAATACTATACAAAGCATTACACTCCCACATTCCCCACACATACACCTGTGGAAGAAAACAACAATGGTTAACACATGTTAACAATTATACACTATACTAAATACTCTAAAGCACAGAGGAACTCCAATGAGTTCTCCAAATTCTCTTCTGGTCTTCTCTTCTTTCTTTGTCAGGAACACCTAAAAGAGAAAACACTAACAAATGACCCCAAATCTGCATACCACTGTGTTACAACCCTTCCATCAAACACTAAAGAATCCCAAAAATATTATATAGAAAAATAGAAAACAGTAGAAAACACTGACATTATGCACAATACACTTTTGGGGGATGGAATGCCCTAAAAGTCCCATCTAGCAACAGAATTTTGTTGCCCGAAGGCAAGGTCCATGAAAGAGCCTCTCCTGGGCCAGAACCCACTGAAACACAGTCCTTGAGCACTGTAGTCCAAAAGGGAGAGTCTTTGTGGACAGTTAAGACAGTTTGGAAGTCTGCCAGGTGTAGGATGTGTATTGCAAAGTCTGTTAAACATAGAAAAGGTGGGTCTTACCAGTTCCTTGAAGACCGAACAATGAAATCACCTTCTTCTCCACCTGAAGACTCTCCCCCTCTGGTGGCATCATTCGGATACAACTGGGATGATGTCATCTTGGAAATCAAATCATGGAACAGGAAAACAGCTGAGCTGATGTTATCTGGAAGTCCAGGCAATGAAACTGGGACGGCACACTGCTGGGCTGATGAATCTGGGATGCACCTTGGATCCTGGAACACCAGTCTGGCAGCATCATATGGATACGGCTACTGCTGGAAAGCAGACACTTCACTGTCACTGCTTGGCTTCCCTCGGGGTAGGCATGGGCATATTCACAGGGAGTGGCATCATTACGGATAATATCACTCTGGGTGAAGTGCAGGAACTATGACCCCATCTGGGCATTCATAGTTGATGTCATGGAATGTCTCATTCCCTGCTTTGTCCACAAATCGTACAGTGTCCATAAACAATGTCCTGCCCAATTCCCAGAATTTCAGTCTATCATTGACAAATCTGTCTCTGACACAAGGGGTTGCACCTGGATGCAGATTCATGCTTGCTTCTTCCAATAACCAGGATTGCCTCTTCTGCTCAATTTCCTCCCAGACTTTATAAGGAAAGGTAGGCAAGGACCACCCATATATGGCATTGGCCCTGCTATGAACCAGTCTGTCCTCCTTACTACCCTTCATAAGTACATGGCCATTGGCACAGCTTTGGGGTGGCCAGTCCTGGTTCATCCAGTGCCACATACTTAAAGAATGAAAGAACTTGTACCCGACCATCTCTGCAGGCAGGGCAATGGAGTCACCATCTTCTCTCTTTGGCTCCTCCGAGGCAAGTGCTTGAGGCCTCTCAGTGGGACCCTCAACATGAAGATACATATCCTCATCCTCTTCTTCCTCACTTAGTCAATCAATCAATCAAAATCTTTATTTAGTCAGGCGAACATCATTGAGCGTAGCTCATTTACAAGATGGACCTGAGTGGTCATACAAATTAGAGTACAAGTATTTTTACATAGACAAGAAAAACATGAACAACAGTACAATGACATAGAATGAGAGTTTACAACAATTTACATATATACAATGTACAGTAAAATCACTTAACCTGTAGGAAAAGGAGAGAATAGATATAGCAGGCATAGTATACAAATAATAAGCCTATATGGCTTTTATAAGAGATAGCAGCTGACTGGATAATAGAAGGGGAACTAACATAATGGAATACAGAAGGGGGATGTAGGTTGGATGGGAGATTAGGCCTTATGAAAGCAATTGCAGAACTCTGGAAATATGGTGGAGAATAATCTTTTGAAGGATGATAAGGGTAAGAGGGTATTGAGATTCATAGATTTTTGGAGTGAGTTCCAAGTAACTGCAAGGAGTAGCTGATAGCGCCCTCCCAAACCGGGTACAGGTATTGGGACCTTTAACATGATGAGTTTACTGATCCTTAGGGGTGGGCGTGGCCTAGAAGCAATTCGGGTAAAACAGTCTGTGATATAGAGGAGTTTGCCTGAAACTTTTGAAGATCCACATTGCAGCATTCCTATTTCTTCTGTGTTGTAGTGATGTCCAATTAACTGCCATATAAAGAGAGCAATGATGGGTGCTAGAGGGAAGGTCAGTAATAAATCTGATGGATCTATGATACAGGGTGTCCAGCTTATTTAAGAGGGAGAGTGAGCAATGGCCATAGAGAAAGTCAGCATAGTCAATGAGGGATAGGAATGATGCCTGGATTAATCTTTGTTTGGAGTCTCTGGTAAGGTAGTGTTTTATCCTGTAAAATAGGCCAAGCCTTTGTCTCAACTTTTTTAGTAACTCTTCAATATGGACAGAGTAGTCGAGCTTATTATCAATCCAGACTCAAGATATTTGAACTTGTCCACAAATTCCAGCTTCTCTCCAAGTAAGGTGAATAATTGTAGGGTGGTGGGTGATGGGGTAATGGCAGAGCAACTCTTTGTGGCAAAAAGCATAGCTTTTTTTTTTTTGCATTTAGAAGTAGTTTTTTTTCCAATAGATTGTGTTGCAGGATGGAGAATTCTGATTGTAATAGCTTACAGGCTTTAGGTAATGAGGGATTACTGACATATAATACAATATCATCAGCAAACAGATGAATGTTAGATTGAGAGAGGTTGGCATCGATATTATTAATATAAATGGCAAAGAGGATAGGGCCAAGAATAGAGCCTTGCTGTACACCTCTTAGCAGTGGTTTTAAGGTGGATAGGTAATTTTCATTTTTTACTAATTGTGACCTATCAGATAGATAGCACTTAAAGCAGCTGAGTGAGTGAGAGAGAATCCAGGCCTAGAGAGCTAAGGGAGGTGAGTAATGATTCATGATCCACTGTGTCAAATGCTTTACTCAAGTCCAGGAACACAGCACAGGTACAATTCTTCTTGTCCAAGGCAATCTGCCAGTCATTAGTTACTTTGGCTAGGGCAGAGATGGTGCTATGCCTTGATCTAAATCCCGATTGTGCTGGATTTAGGAGGTTGTTTTTATCCAGATAGGCCCTTAACTGTGAGTTTACTAATTTTTCAAGCATCTTGGATAGTACCGGTAGGATGGAAATGGGCCTGTAATTGTTGAGGTCCGTGGGATCACCAGATTTAAGTAGTGGAACTACTTGAGCTGTTTTCCAAGTGGAGGGAATGGATCCAGTAGCTAGGGAAAGATTGAAGAGATGAGTGAGGGGGGAAGATAAGGCGTGTGATGCTATTTTAAGGAAGTAGGGATCCAGGGAGTCTGTACCTGCACTCTTAGAAGTATCTAAATTAGATAGGAGGTCTTCTACTTCTTTCAAGGATATTGGGTTGAAGGAGAATGTTGAAGTAGCATTTTGTCCCACAGTGGATTGAAGGTTCAAAGATGATCTCAGAGACTTGCAGGTGAGGAGACAAATGCTAGGCCAGCTGTGGTGAAGTGGTCATTGAAGGTGTTTAGGATTTCTTGCTTGCCCGTAATTTCTGTGTCATTTAGTAGCAGTTTGGATGTTAAGGCAGGGGTAGAGTTTTTGCCCAGAATTCCCTTTATAGTACCCCAGAGTCTGGATGGGTTATTGTAGGAAGCATCTAATTCAGCTCTATAATAGGCAGCTTTGGCAATTCTTATTTGTTTTGTACATGAATTTCTTGCTTTTCTGAATTTTAGGAACTTAGGACCTGGGTCTGGGAGTGAGCAGTCATTCTCACTCCTGAGACAGTCCACTCCTTGCTGGGTGCAGAGGTAGACACCTCCCAATCCAAAGTTTCCCAAACTTTGTCCTCCCCTACTAGGCTAGGACTAGGACCCTCTCTCCATGGGTCCACAGATCCTTCCTCTGCACTCCCCATACAAGACACAGGTGACTAAACATCACAAGATGTCTGCCCTTGTAGTAAATCCACACTGTCTTCCTTTGTGCCATGCTCTATGGGGCCTCTCCCAACAGGTTCAACCTGGTGCTGTGTGCTGCTACATGCAGGCTTTCCTACTTTGGTCCAGGTGGGAGCCAGATGAATTCGTGGTGCCTTGGACGGACCATACTTCACTAGGCAACCTGAACTATGAGGAATTAAAAACACATCCCTTCCAGCCTTTCGGCACATCAGGCATACTCTCACAGGGTAGTTGGGTTTTGCAACATGAGGAGGCAACACTTCACTGTAGAAAACTTTCTCTATTTCCTTCAGCTTGGCAACATCCTCTGCTATCATGGCTTGGGCATGATCTGGGTAACGGGATGTCCCCGAAGCCATGTCTGCAAATAAACACATAAAGTCTGTTATTACTACTTGTTGATGATACCCTGAACAGTCTGTTAAAATGGCTCCCTGCTGCTGTGTTTACATTCACTGCCCCACCCTGTAACGGTGATGGCAGCACTCCTCTAGCATCAAATCTGTCTCTGACTCAAATAAAACTATGCATCCAACCTTTCTGCTACTGATTTCTGCTCAAACTGTTATCAATTACACTGCTTTGATATTTCTCAGCACATTCATATGATTTTTGGACTTTATGCTTAGCACACAAATTAACTATTTACACGTACTTAAAGTCATTGAAAGCCACAGTATTTCTTTACAGGACTGCCTGTTTCTTGCAGCCTGATATACAACTCACAGTCTCTCACTTTGTTAGAACATTATATTGTTGCTGAACCCATTGTAACTGCTCACAGTCTATGCTCAGAATTTTTTGTTTATTGTGTCTGGTGCTCCAACTCACAGTCCTTCTTTGCAAAACAATCTCACTGCTCTCGCACAGATCCAGCTGGCTTTTAAAATCACACACAGTTTGAGCACAGTTATTTTGAATGGTATTCACTGAATCAGTAGCTGGCTTGCTCTGATGGAAATTTCTTGGCCTAAAGCCGATCCTGGAAGGCCTCTGGGGTGAAATGGGCTGGTGATCCCACCGATTGTTACCACGAATGCCACACTTTCTTCCCAGTCGGTTGGATAACGGGTTGAGCCTACATTTTAACAGAAAAAGTCTGTATTTACAGATTTAGGACATTCACAGTCCCCTTGATGGGTTCTCCTGGCTGACCAGCTCACACACCACTCGCTCTCTCCTTCTCAAACACTGGGCTGCACTCTGAAGCTGGCTAGCTGGCTAGGGGGAGAGACTGATTGCAGTCTCAACAATCACTCAACACCATGCAAATGAGCCTCTCTCTCTCTCCCTCTCCTCACACTCTTCCTCTATGGCGATCGTGGAGCAGGGCAAAATTTTAACTGCAAACTGAACTTTTTTTCTTGGCTGAAATTTCACTGAGGGACCGCCGTTTTTGACCATTACTTTACTCAGAACTTGGCTACTTCTTTAGTGACTCCTCAATTCAAACACAAAGGACATGAAACTTTCAGGGCACATTTATCTCTCTGTTTCACAAAGTCCACATTACTTTTGGCACTTAAAACATGACATTTAGGTGGAGCGCTGTGGAGCCCGAGTAGCGTGCAGCAACTTTTTACAGCTTGTACCTCGAGAGGAGAAAATCTACTTAAATCTCCTATTTAAAAGCTTCTCACAGAGTTTTTGACTGCACCATTGTGAAGAGCGACCCTAAATGTCTTAAGATGGGCAATCCCAAGAAAGATCGGATCCCTGGAGGGGCTGGAAAAAGCAAGGGAATGGTTGGACTTGGGAGAGCAGAAGAAGCCACGTTATCTGAAGAATGGCTTGACGCAGGAGAAACTATTAACAACTTGGGCCATAAACTTCAAACTTTGATAACCTCAGTTTTTGCACTTAATCTGAAGGTAGACGACTTTAATGCTCATGTTTTAATCATGGAGAAAGCAGTAGATGGGCTTAAAGATGATTTCAAAGAGACCCGTAAGCAGGCTGAAGCCTCGACTGGAGCAACCACCCTGCTTATTAAGGAAACCCAGCATCTTAAGGCACGCCTGGAAGCACTTGAAAATCAAGCTCAAGGGGCTAATGTTCGGATGGTAGGTTTTCCCGAGAGCTCGGAGGGGGATCATCCGATCCTGAACATGCAGGAATGGCTTTCTGAAAAGTTAAATCCGGAAGCCCCAGCAATTACCTGGGAAATATGAAAAATTTATCGAGTTACACCACATGGTCACTCACAAAATTCGGAGGATCCCCGTACCCTAATGTTGGTTACCTCGGGTGTTGCAGCCCGAGACAAAATTCTCAGATTTACCCACAGAGCAGCTCCACTGTATCAAGGGGATTCCCTGGTTCACTTCTTCCCCAACATCAGTTATGCAACGAGGCAGCAGAGAAAGAAATTTGATGGTGTGAGGCGAGTCTTGAGGAATTGGGAGTACCGCACACAATCATCTTCCAGCCAGACTTCGGATTGTACATCAGAGCAGGGTTTACTTATTTTCAGATCCCGCGGAGGCCAGTAAATGGACAGATAGGAGGGCTGCTGAAGTACGAAGGAGAACCAAAGGGTCAGACGATGAAGACGACGGGGCAGCAACCTGACACATTAATGTGGGGACACTGGAAAGTTTAATTCCCGGTAACACCATTACAATTTCTCCCAACAGAATAAAATTAAAAAAAAAAACGGGTAGCCTGTTCAATTGTTTAAACTGGTTGTATAAAATTCTTAGTCCACCTCTTATTGGAGGCTTTCGTATTTGTTAGGATTCTGATCAGGCTTGGTATTTTTTCGGTCTGTATCTCTTTTTGTTTTGTTTAAAAGGGAGGGGGGAAAATAAATACATACAACTAAGTCCAGTAGTGTTAAGCTTTTAAGGAATAAGAAGTAGATGTTAATAGATGTTTGTTCTCTCTTAATATAGTACATTGCTTAGCTGCAAATTAGTTTATTGTAGGTATTCTCTTTTTACATTTAGGTTGGATCATGGCACCAAATAGCCCTTATTATAAGGGCATTGCTCATTATTTTGGACTGAATTGCTGGACAATTACTTAACATTTGTTCTAGCCATGTACTCCTGGGTTCTCTGAACAGCACATATTAGGGGTTTTATTTAATCTTGTACAGTAAATATTATAAGATACCCCCATATGATGTACCACAATGTAGTTGATGCATAATATCCTTTTGATTAAGGAAAAGGGTATTCTCTTTTCCAAGAGGAATGGCTGTTACTATTTTGGACTGTCTGCTACATGCCTTCTTGTCTGTTATGTGCAAGATAAAATGAAAAAATAAAGTATAAAAAAATTATATTTAAAAGTTCTGTCAATGTTCTTGATGCAGGACAAGGGCATACATATAACCCCCTTGTTCCCAGGGGTTACTAGAATCCCACTTAGAATTAGTGGCAGGCAGGGAGCGGCAGCTTGTGAGATGCTAGTTAAATGGGTTTCACACTGTCACACTCTGTTTTCAGTCTCACCTGAGCTGGAGTGATGTCACCTTAGAATTTTTGCAGCAGCATAAGCCACAATGGAATGCTAGCTGCAAGGGTTAGCAGTAGAATGTTGAGAGAGAGTCAGTAGTCTGAGTGGAGAATCTGGAGAGTGAGGAGTGCTGCAGAAGGCAGCTCTGAAAGAGAGCTGCCTCAGGAGAAGGGGTAGTGTGTTCTCACCCTAGAGAAGAACACAGAAGACCAGTGAAGGAAGTGGTAGAGACCATTCCTAGAAGGTTTTCCAGTGCCCCATCCCTGGAGGGATGGGGGGAATTCCAGGATTCAGGAGCAATCCCTTGGTCCAGCCTGAAGAGTGGTGAAGCTGCCTAGATTCGTTTGTTCTGTGAGTACCTGAGACCTTTTGTGGAAAAGCCCTGGGGCACCTGCATTCCTGTGGTGAGACTAGCCAAGTAGAGAACTTTTAAGAATGGGTTTTGAGTAAAAGTGTCTGCCTACTGTGGGGTCCGAGGGAGACTTGCCAAGTACAGAACTTTTATACTGTGTCTGATTTAAAAGCATCTTCTAAAGTGGGGGTGTAGAGTAAAGACATAGCCATATACAGAACTTTTAATTTCATGACATCTCCAAGATGTGAGAAGTAGAATGTTAAATGGGCAAGACATTTCAAGAGAGCATCTACAAGAGGTTTCAGAGAAAGGTATTACTTACCAGATAAATGGCTGAGTATAAATATTAGAAGCAAAAGGTGGGAGACTCCCCATCTGTAGTAACCATGCTTACCTCTCCGGGTTTAGTTTGGGCACCTTTATTTTCTCTCAGTGCATTTGGTCAGTGCCTGAGGAAAATACCCAGATGTGGGATTTTGGATTTTCCAGTGAGCTGGAGTATACTCAGATGGTGGGTCAGTGAGCCACCAAGAATTCTCCATGAAATATGTGAAAGTTTCCTAGTACTGACCGAGGGTGCCAAGTCAAGAGAAAGAAGGGAAGTGTACCAGTTTGGGCAATGTGTGTCAAGTTCCATTCAGAACCTGAGGGTTCACTGTGTGTGTGCGCTGTACCTCAGTAATCTGCATTACCAGTAGGAGTAGCCCTGTGGTGGTCCATCTTCGCTTTGTAGGTGGAAGACTAGGTTTGCTGGCCAAGGCACCTAGCTTCACCTGAGCTCTTTCCTTCTGGGTTGCTTGAAAGGACAGAGCAAAGAACCTTACCAGAGCAAGGGGAAGTATTAAGGCTGCTTTTGGCTAGGAAAATTTACTGTGTGTTATTTTTATTTTGTACTCACGGGAATTGTTACTGTTTGTTGCTAACATTTTATTGCTTTATTTTTCTCTGATACAAATTGTTGTTGCTGGGTATACCTTCTGCTGCATTATTACAGGGTGTGCCTACAGGTGTGTCCTAACAGATTACTGCTGTAATCTTCTGATTCAAATTGTCTTTTGCAAGGTATATCTTCTGTTACTGCTTTATTTTTCTCTGTAGCAAAGTGTTTCTTACAGGGTATATCTTCTATGAAATTATTACAGGTGGTGCTTTACAGGTTTTACAGTTTTATCTATCATTAGGATACGCCTTCAGGGCTACTGCATTTGTTGCTGGCTGATTGTTTCTGCTCTTGTTTCTTTTGTCCATGGTTCTTCTTTTTCAGCAGGGATAGGGCCCAGATACCCACCCCACACTACACTCCTTTTATAGGGTAGCACAGTCATGTCATTTCCTGTCGCAAAGCAGGAAGGGGCAGATCAGTGGGGTATCCACACTGTGACCTCATTTACAGAGGTACTAGTAATTTAATTTGTTAAAACAGGTTATACAAAAACAAACAAACAAAACACAAAATCAAACTTTTGCTTTCATTTTCTTCCTTCTAATTACTCTGACCAGGTTATAAACCCAGCAACTTATCTGGAATGGATATCATTAACTGCAGGTACTGTGGAACACTTTTCAGAAGGGCAGTTTTACAGGATTTAGGACACTGTACTACATGCTGGGCCATAAGGGCTCAGCTCCAGGCAGCATGAGCAGAGATTGTGCATCTCAAATTGCATATTAAAAAGGAAATATATTATAGGAACCACCTGCCATTTCCCCAACATCCAACAGAAGCACCTTGACCGCAGAGGGCAGTTGGTCTGGGAGGTTGGCAGGTGGTTAGAAGGGGCAAATTGGGTGCCCCATCACTCAGTGCTCTCCAACATATTACCTCCACAAACCATATAAAAACTGCAAACAGGTATCTGCCTCTATCTCCAAAATCAAACAAAGGGTCAGAGGACACTGCAGAGCAGGACACTGCAGCACAGTAGCTAGCACAACAAAACTCACCCAAAACAGGAACCAAAGCAAAAAAAGCAAAAAGGAAATCCAAAAAACTTCTGATCATAGGAGACTCAATGATTCGGGGAGTTGATACCCATCTCCAGCCAGGGGTAATGGTCAGATGTCTCACAGGTATATCAGCATGGAGAGACATTAACTGCATTGCTAAAATTGTTCAGGAAGCAGGAGAAAACATTGATGTCCTGGTACACATAGGGACTAATGATCTCACCAGCCGGTCAGTTGTGGAGACCAAGGAACACCTGACCAGGCTGGGTGACAAACTATAATCCATTTCATCTGGCATCTCCTTCTCTGAGATCCTGTCAGTCTGGGAGAGGGGGGAGAGACAGACGGAAGGTAGAGAAGGGGAGATAGGAGAGCAAAACATGTGGCTCAAGGGCTGGTGCCAGGAAAAAGGACACAAATTTGTAGAGAACTGGCAACAGTTTTGGGAGCGAAAGTTCTTTAAATTTGATAGACTGCATCTGACTAAGGAGGGAGTCAGTGTATTGGGGCAGAAGTTTGATGTCTTTATGGAATATATAAACTAACAAATGGGGAGAGGGGTGCAGCACCCCATACGTCGAATGGGAAGAACACCCCTCCCCCCTCAGCTAGTGGTCAAACAGGAGTTCAGCATGTTTGCAGTTCATTTGCATCACCAGGTAAGGAAAAAGGTTCAGCTCCCCATACGATGCACAGAGGAAACACCAGACCTGACCCAACAACTAACACACCAAAATCTGGCCAATGGAAAATCATGTACACAAATGCTCACAGTCTGGGAAACAAGATCCCAGACCTGCAGGCAATAATGACAAAGGCTAAACTGGACATAGTAGCAATTAGCGAGGTATGGTTTACCAGTAACCACACTCGGGAGACTTCAGTACCTGGCTATCTACTGTTCAGAAGAGAACAAGGTGAAAAAAGGGGGGGTGGAGTGCTTCTGTATGTCAATGAAAATATCAAAGCTACAGAAATTCAGAATACACATAAGGAGCCAGAAGAACTGTGGGTCACATTGCAAACAGGAAATTGGACAGCCATACGAACTGGGGTTGTCTACAGGCCCCCAGACCAGGGGCAGGACATAGACACATTACTGTTAGAAGATATACAAAACATGACAGCTAAAGGGGAGGTTCTGATAATGGGAGACTTCAACATGCCAGTTACAGATTGGTCAATACCAGCAGGAACATCTGCCAGAACTAGACATATGATGGATTCCCTGCAAGGGAAAGGCCTCAAACAACTGGTACAACAACCTACAAGAAACAGGGCTATCCTAGATCTAGTACTGACTAACAGGGAAAGGATCACAGATCTCCAGGTAGAAGGTCACCTTGGGGCCAGTGACCATCACATGGTATGGTTCAATTTGGCCACTAGGACTAAATCATCCCATTCCAAGGCAAAAATATGGGACTTCAGAGGAGCTGACTTTGATAAGATGGCCAACACAGTTAAGCTAGCCCTGGCAAAAAGAAAGACAGGTGAGGGGGGTACAGGAAAAGTGGGCAAGCATTAAGGATGCAGTACAGTAGCAGCCACAGACACTACCAGCTATTTCCCGAAATTTCTGTGATATTTCCAGATATATCTAATGCTTTCTCCATTTCCACAGTAGGGGCAGCAGAGAGAAACTCTTTTGAAATTTTGTGTACTATCTGGAAATAGCAGGCAATGTCTGTGGCTACTACTGTACTTGAAGCAACATCTCATTGTGTTACAGAGAAAAGAAAGTGCAAAAGAAGAAGGAAACCACTTTGGTTCTCAAACACAGTAGCAGAAAAGGTCAGAGCCAAAAGGTTGGCCTTCAGGATATATAAGAGAATGCAGCGGGATGAAGATAGGGAGGCATACTAAACTTCCTAAGGAAGCAGGGAAGGCAGTACAGCAGGCAAAGGCCCAACCTGAGGAAACAATAGCACAAACAGTAAACGATGGTAACAAGACTTTCTATACATATATTAGTGCAAGGAGAAAGTCCAGAGGGGGTATTGCTAAAATCAAAGGAGATAAGGGGGCATGTGAGGAGGAGGACCACGTAAAAGCATCTATCCTAAATAGATACTTCTGCTCAGTATTTACTGAAGAAAAGGTAGGGTAGGGCCCACGGCTCAGCACCATGGATACAGGGGGGAGGGAGGGAGGTGTGCACTAGTCCCTTCACAAAAGAAAGGGTCCTACAAGAGCTCGATAAGCTCAGGGTGGACAAGGCAATGGGACCTGATGGCATACATCCCAGGGTACTAAAGGAGCTAAGGTTGGAACTAGCAGAGCCATTATCAGAACTGTTTAGTGAGTCTCTGAGCACAGGAGAGGCTCCAGAAGACTGGAGAAGGGCTCATGTGATCCCGCTCCACAAGAGTGGTAGCAGGGAGGAGGCAGGGAACTACAGACCAGTCAGTCTTACCTCAGTAGTGGGCAAGATTATGGAGACAGTACTTAAGGAAGGGATCGTGCAACACATGGAATCCATAGGGGCACAGGATCCAAGACAGCATGGGTTTACAAAAGGAAGGTCCTGTCAAACTAATCTCATAGATTTCTTTGACTGGTAACCAGAGTGGTGGACCAAGGGGGAGCAGTTGATGTCACCTACCTTGACTTCAGCAAAGCTTTTGATACTGTTCCACTGAAGATTGATTAACAAGCTGGGTAGGCTCAGTGTGGGTCAGAAGTTGGTCAACTGGGTGGCAAACTGGTTGACGGGCAGAAAACAGAGAGTGGTGGTAAACAGTATACAGTCAGAAGAGATGCAAATCACAAGTGGGGTACCACAGGGATCAGTCCTGGGGCCAGTCCTCTTCAATATCTTCATCAGTGACATTGCAGATGGACTGGAGGGTAAGGTTTGTCAGTTTGCAGATGACACCAAGATCTGCGACAGTGTAGATGATTCAGATGGGGTGGGCAGAATAAGAAGAAATCTAGATAAACTAGCAAAATGGTCGGAAGAGTGGCAACTGGGGTTTATTGCAAAGAAGTGCAAGATCATGCACATAAGGAAGAGAAACCCTGAAGCCACCTATAGGCTAGGAGGGGAGTTGCTGGCAGTCACAAGGGAAGAAAGAGACTTGGGCATAATCATCACAGATGACCTGAAATCATCCCAGCAGACAACTAAAGCAGTAGGTAAGGCTATGGGGGTGTTGTGGTGTATTAGTAGAGGTATCACAAGTTGGAAGAGGGAAGTAATAATCCCTCTTTACAAGACACTGGTTAGGCCTCATCTGGAGTACTGCATGTAGTACTGGAGGCCACACCTTCACAACGACATTAACCAAACTGAGGCAGTTCAGAGAAAGGCAACCAAAATGGAGAAGGGACTGCATCAGAAAACATATGAGGACAGATTAACAGAGCTCAATATGTACACCCTAGAGCAAAGGAGGGAGAGAGGTGATATGATCAAAACATTCAAACACCTTAAGGGCATTAACCAAGTGAAAGTGTCTAACATGTTTCATTATAAGAAAAAGAGCAGGACAAGAGGACACAGCATGACATTAGAGGGAGGCCAATTAAGGGGTAATGTGAGGAACTTCTTTTTCACAGAAAGGGTGGTGGATGCATGGAATGGCTTACCTCAGAAAGTGGTGTATATGAATACAGTGTAGGACTTCAAACAGACATGGGACAGGCATAAGGGAGCAATATAGATGAGTATGAATAGATAGGTCATTGACAGAGCAAAGGCCAATGGCACATTTATAAGGTAGAAAAAGAAAAGGCAGACTGGATGGGCCTTGTGGTCCTTATCTGCTATCAACTCCTATGTTTCTATGTATTATTCTCTATAATGTGAATGAAAGCAACACTCTAGAATCTCAGCCTGGTTTGGACAGTACTGTTATTGCTTCCAGTGTCTGGATTTACTTGGCTGCCCCGACCAGAAGTGCAAACCTAACATAATGCTGAGAAAACATTTTCTCCCAGGGACCCAGATTGATGGCCATGCTAAATGGTCCCCCCAGGTGTGAGCCAGGTAGTTGCCATACTTGGTTTGCCTGTCTAAGGATGGCAGGCTACGAAGTAGAAGTATGGGTCAATAGAACTGTTCTTAGTGGCTACCCCCATCCCTCTAGGTGGTGCCATGTGTGAGAGGAGCAGCCCTGCTAGTTGGAGAAGGGGGAGCTGGTAGGGGGAGGTTACAAAATGGAGGCACCACTGGGATTTGTTTGGATTTGGGAGAAAACAAGAATTGTTTACTCAGGTTGTGGCTAGCATTTTGTCTGTCTGGCAGCTGGTAGCCCAAAAAATCGGAAGCTTTGCGGATAAGGAATTTGCTAAAGTAGTGACATCTGTATGTGCTGCTGTGTGCCTGCTGTTCATGTGCTGCTGTGATTGTGCCAACATTTACCACGGAGCTGTAAAGCCAGATTGTGTGTGCCCCTTGTTCTGCATCAAAAAGAATGTTTTCCAGCTTTAATTTTCAAATTGTGACAAGAAAAAGTATGGAGAACTATGGGAAACAAACAGACATTTGTGCCCTGAAAGTTTTAAATGCTTGCTGTGTGGACTGGGGGAGTCACTAGAGAAATTGCCATGAAAAATGGTTAAAATGGTGCTCCCGCTGTGGAGTTACAGTTGAAAAGAAAAAAAGTTGTTTTGCAGTTTAAATTTTGCCTGCTCGAAAATCGCCGTGGAAGAGAACAGCACGAGAAGAAAGAGGCTCATTTACATGGCGTTGAGTGATTGGTGAGACTGTAATCAGTCCTGCCCCCAAGCCAGCTTCGGAGTGCTGCCTAGTGTTTGAGAGGGAGAGGGTGAGTGGTGTGCGAGCTGGCTAGCCAGGAGGAGAGTTGCAGTGATTGCAAATATTCTAAAAGTTAAAACATCAGACTTTTCTGTTCTAAATTGGGCTCAACCTGTATTCTGATCAACTGGGGAGAAAGTTTGGTGTTCGCAGGGACAGTCAGCAAGACCACCAGCCTGTTTTAACCCACAGGCCTCCAGGATTGGCTGTAGGGTGAAATTTCCATCGAAAAGCCAGCTACTGATTCAGTGAGTACCATTCAGTAAAACTGAGCTCAGACTGTGTGTGATTTTTCTAAAGCCAGCTTGATCTATGTGCAAACAGTGAAATTGTTTTTGCAAAGAAGGACTGTGTAAAGTAAATCAAACCTAAGCAAGACTTCTGAGCATTAGACTGTGAGCATGTATTATGGATTTGTCAACAGTGTAATTTTCTGAGCAAAAAGAGAGATTGTGAGTTGTATAACAGGCTGCAAAAAACAGGCAATCCTGTTCATGAAATACTGTGGCTTTAGTGACTGTAAGCAAGTAAAACTGATTGAAAGCTAATGTAGTCCTAGAAAATCATATAGATGTGCTGAGGAAGCAAAACAGTGCAGTCTGTGCAGTTCGAGTAAAATTTGTCAGTATGCAGTAAATTGGATGCACAGTGGCTTGAGTCAGATGCAGAATGTTGAGGTGCCAGGAGTGCTGCCGCTGCCATTACGGGGTGGGGTAGTAATGTAAACACAGCAGCAGGGAGCCATTTTGTGAGACTGTTCCAGGCAAAGTGAACACAGAGAGAACAGTGAACTTTTGTGTGTTTTTCTACAGTCATGGCTTCGTGATCATCCCGCTACCCGGATCATGCCTGGGCTATGATAGTTGAAGAGGTTACCAAGCTGAAAGAAATAGAGAAATGTTTCTATGGTGGAAGTTTGCCTCCTCATGTTGCAATTCCAGGATACTATGTGAGAGTATGCATAATGTGCCTCAAGGCTGGAAGGGACATTCTCATGATTCTTCACTGTTCAGGGTGCTTAGAGAAGCGAGGCCTAACTAATGCATCCAAGATTCATTTGGCTCCCACGTGGACAAAGCTTCAAGATCCTGCAAGTAGCAGCACACAGCACCAGGTGGAACCTGTTGAGGGAGGCCCAGCAGAGTGTGGCACAAAGGAAGAGGGTGTAGATATACTGGCAGAGCAGAGTCCTCATGATGTCTCCATGCCTGTGTCACAGATGGACAGTATGGAGGGAGAATCAGTGGATCCATGGATAGAGGGTCCAAGTCCTAGCCTCATTGGAGAGGATGAGGTTTGAGAGACCCTAGGTGTGGAGGTGTCTACCTCCGCGCCCAGTGAAGAGTGAATGACTGCTTACTCCTGGGCCCAGGTCATAAGTGAGGAAGAGGAGGAGGAGGGAGCTATGTATCCTTACGATGAAGGTGCTAGTCCACAGCCTTGGGCACTTGCCTCAGAGGAACCAGAAGAAGAAATTGGTGACTCCATAGCCCTGCCCCCAGAAGGAAGGGTCAGGGATCCGTTCTATGCAGCTTTGAGTATGCAACACTGGCAGAACCAGGACTGGCTGCCCCCAAGCCAGGCCAGTGGTCATGAACTGACCAAGAGTAGTAAGGAGGAAAGACTGGTTTGTAGGAAGGCAGATGAGATCTATGGAAGGTTCTTTCCTACCTTTCCTTGGAGAGTCTGGGAGGAGATTGAGAAAAACATAAGAGCCTGGCTAGTGGAAGAAGCAACCAAAAACTTGCATCCAGGTGCAACTCGATATGTCAGAGACAAAGTAGTCAAAGACAAACTCCAGTTTTGGAAGTTGGGCAGGACACTGTTCATAGATACTGTACAATTCATGGACAAAAAGGGAAACAAGACTTTCCATAACATGAATTATGAGAGCCCAGATGGGATAATAATTCTTGCACCTGACCCATTGTGGTATTACCCTCAATGTAACCAGCTTCCTGCGAATGTGCCCATGCCTACCAAGTTGAAAGCAGAGCAGTGGTAGCCAGTGCTGCCATCCAGCCATTGCCGTACCTATGTTGTTCCATCAGTCTGATGTTCCAGGATCCAAAGGTGCGCCCAGATTCATCAGCCTTGCAGTGTGCCATCCAGTTCCATCCCCTGGCCTTCAGATGACATCAGCCTAGATTACCTCAACCCAGCTGTTTCCTGATTCATCCCCTGGGATTTCAGATGACTTCAGTCCAGCTGTTCCTTTCCTGTTTCAAGGTTCCATCTCCTTGATGACATCAGCCAGAGATGACATCAATCCCAGCAGTTTCCAGACATGCCATCCTGTCATTTCTGGAAGATTTCCACCCAGCTGTATCCACAAAATGCTGCCAGGAAGAGTCTTCAGCTGGAGACCCAGGTGCTGTTCCATTTTTTCATTCTTCAAGGTACTGGTAAGTCCGGACTTTTCTTACTTTATTGGCATTGCAATACACATCCTACACCTGGCAGACTACAGACTGTTGAACTGTCCACAAAGACTCTCCCCTTTGGGACTACAGTACTTCAAGAACTGTGCTTCACTGGGTTCTGGCCCAGGAGAGACTCTTTCATGGACCTTCCCTTTGGGCACTGTTGTCACTAGTTCAGACATTTAGGGCACTCCATCCCCAAAATGTGTTTTATACATAATGTTGATGTTTTCTACTTTTCTACTTTTTCTAAGAAATATTTTTGGGATTCTCCAGTGTTTTGATGGTATGGGTTATGGTCATGTACTGTGTTTGCAGATTTGTGGTGTGTTTTTGTCTTTTCTCTTTCAGGTGGTTCCAGATGAAGACAGAAGAGAAGACAAGAAGAGGATTGGAGGGACTCATCGTAGTTCCTCGTGTGCTTTAAAGTGTTGTTTTTAAAGTACTGTGTAGTTGTTAACATGTGTTAGCATTTTTCCTTCCACAGGTGTAGTTGTGGGGGAGTGTGGGGGAGTAATGCTTGGGCATAGTGTTAGCTCCTCCTTGGTTTGGTTTGCAGGTGTCCAGGGATGGGGGGCGGTTCCCTTGTTTTGGGTAGGTTAGTTTTTGGTGAGATAGATTTTCCCTAGAGGGCTAGGGGGATAGACAGGCTGTGGTCCTGACCTGTAGTCGGGGCCGCAGTACTGGTCTATTAGGGCTATGCTCTGGACAGTTCTTCCAGGGCCACTGGTTATCCATAATAAGATTGTAGTGTAGGGGCTGATGTGTCAGCCAATAGTCTCTCAGCCCTTAGTGTTGCCTGCCTGTGCTTGGCACAAGGTAGGGGAGATAGTAGCGCTTCCTCCCCGTAGTCAACACATAGGGTAGGTTGGCCTGGTGCTGGGTAGGTAATGACTGCAGACAGTCATTTTCCTGGCTGAGGGTGGGTGTAACCCTCTTGTTCCCAGGGGTAACTAGAATCCCACTTAGAATCAGTGGCAGGCAGGGAGAGGCAGCTTGTGAGATGCCAGTTAAATGGGTTTCACACTGTCACCCTCTGTTTTCAGTCTCACCTGAGCTGGAGTGATAATGTCACCTTAGAATTTAACATAGAAACATAGAATTTGATGGCAGATAAGGACTGCTTGGTGCACCCAGTCTGCCCATTTCCCTACCTGATGGATAAGCTGAAGATCCTAGTTAACCAGCAGCCTACATCTTCCTGCCCCCACCCCCTAGAATTGCCTTATGACTGTCCCATGCATGCTTGAATTACACCACTGCTTTTGACTCCACAACCTCCTCCGGAAGGCCGTTCCATGCATCCACAACCCTCTCTGTGAAAAAATACTTCCTTACATTACCTCTGAGCTGCCCCCATCTTCAAATTGTGCCCCCTTGTTCTTGCACACCTCTTTTTTCGAAAGATGCTACCCTCTTGGACTTTGTTGATTCCCTTGAGGTACTTGAAAGTTTCTATCATGTCCCCCCTCTCCCTCCTTTCCTCGAGCTATACATATTAAGCTCCTTAAGTCTCTCTTCATGTGTCTTCCGGTGCAGACCCTGCACCATTTTAGTTGCCCTCCTCTGGACAGCTTCCATCCTGTCTATGTCTTTGGAGACTGGGTCTCCAGAACTGCATGCAGTACTCAGATGGGGTCTGACCAGCTGTCTGTACAGAGGGATAATAACTTTCTGTTTTCTACTGGTGATGCCTCTCCGATGCATCTCAGTATCCCCAACCCTCCTTGCTGCCTCTCACATTGCTTGCCCACCTTTAGGTCATCTGATATGACTACCCTAGGTCCCTTTCCATTTTGTTGTTGTTAGTATCTCACCCCATTGTGTACTCTTCCCTTGGTTTTTGTTTCCCAGGCGCATTACCTTGCACTTCTTAGCATTGAATCTAAGCTGCCATACATTTGACCATTCCTCTAACCTTGCCAAGTCCTTCTCATCCTTTCCACCCCACCTTGTGCATCAACTCTGTTGCAGATCTTGTGTCATCTGCAAAGAGACATACTTTTCCTTCCAGTCCCTCTGCAATGTAAACTTATAAGACATTGAAGAGGACCGATCCTAATACTGAACCTCGGTGACCCACTAGTAACCCCTTTCTTCAGAGTGGACTCCATTTACTATTACTCTGTGTCCTATTCTCCAGCCAATTCTTTACCCAGGCTGTCATCTTGGGACCCGCTCCCAGGCTGGCTAACTTGTATATTAATCTTTATGCGGAACTGTGTCAAATGCCTTACTAAAGTCTAGGTAGGCCATGTCCACAGCCCTTCCTGATCTACTACTTTGGTCACCCAGTCAAAGAAATCTATCAGATTCATCTGGCATGACCTTCCCGCTGTGAATCCATGCTGCCTTGGGTCCTGTTCCCTCTGGCCTCTAGATACTCGACAGTTCTTTCCTTCAAAAGAGATTCCATCATTTTCCCTACCACTGAGGTTAAACTAACAGGTCTGTAGTTTCCTGCTTCTGCCTTGCTCCCACTTTTGTGAAGGGGAATCACATCTGCCCTCCTCCAGTCCTCGGTACCACCCCATCCTCCATGATTTTTAAAGAGGGTAGTCAGTGGTGTCACTAGTTCTACTCTTAGTTCTTTTAGAATTCTGGAATGAATCCCATCAGGCCCCATTGCTTTGTCCACCTTCAGTTTTAAGAGTTCTTTCAGACCCTTTCTTCTGTAAATGGGCTGGTATCAACTTCTGTATCCAGAGTGTTTCTACTGTTTGTTTTAGGTACCTCCCCCACTTCCTTTGTAAATACTGAACAAAAATATTTGTTTAGTATCTCTGCCTTTTCACAGTCATCCTCTGCCCACCCTCCCTCCCCTGAGAGAGGGTGGGCATTATATCCCACTAGGAAATAATAGGTATATAAGATGACTGCTTCTCCACCTCTACAGCACAGGTCTTTTGAGAAAAATAAGTCCTTCAGTTTGTTGCTGATACAACAAGGCACCAATTTTCACAGCAGCATAAGCCACAATGGAATGCTAGCTGCAGGGGTTAGCAGTAGAATATTGAGAGAGAGTTAGTAGTCTGTGTGGATAGTCTGGAGAGTGAGGAGTGCTGAAGAAGGTAGCTTCTCAGACTTAGCTCTGAAATAGAGCTGCCTCAGGAAAAGCGGTAGTGTGTTCTCACCCTAGAGAAGATGTAAGGTTTGCGTTGTGTTTGCAGAAGAATTCCACTCAAGTTTTCATATTACTTCTAAGAGTTTATTGCTGTTATTCATCTTCACATACAAGTTCATTTCATTTCATCAATAGTGATGCTGCTTATTCAGTTTACATGTGGTGCTTATATATAAAAATGTTATCTTGAAAAACCCAACACCCCAGTATAAACTAATCATAAAACAAAGAACATGTCTATTCTAAGCTGTGATGTACCTTTTTTCTCCAAAACGGGTTATTTATAGATGTGTGGCTTCACAACAGGTTATTTATAGACTGTGTAGCTTGAAAACATGTTATTCATAAATGTGGCTTCACAACAGGTTATTTATAGACTGTGGTGCTGGACAACATTTTATTCATAAACTGTATTGCACAACATTCTCTTTGTTACCCACCTTCCTTATAAGATTATTACAGGATATTTGGTGTTAAATGTTGTGAAATGTTATACTACACCTTTAATGTTATACTACAATTAAATGTTACACTACAAGCCCCCTTTGTGTCTCTCTATCCTTGGAGATCACACAAGACATTGTTGCCATTGTAACATTTGCATTTGTTTGAACATCTGTCTCATCTTACAATACAAGAACACTTGTACCATAACAAGGAAACAGATGACTATAATACTGTACATTACCACTATTAGTGTTGGACGAGTACCCAAAACAGCCGAGCCCCAATCCCACTAGGATATAATAGGTATATAAGATGACTTCTTCTCCACCTCTACAGCACAGGCTTTTTGGAAGAAATAAGTCCTTCAGTTTGTTGATGATACAACAAGGCACCAAGTGTCAATTTATTAAATATGGGTAATACCAGATGAGGTGGAGTTGCCAAATCAGTGAGTAAATCCAAGGCCATACTGGAACCATCAATATGGGTAACATTTGTTTGGCTATAGGCAGGACGTTCCCGGAGGGTCCAATTTGCAACCCACCAGGTCTTGTCACTACACCCCCATACATTCCAAGGTTGACCTGCGATTACACACCATGATTGGTTCCATCTCATAGCTTGGCGGTATTTATTTGTAGACGTTAGGGTAAATTTACATTGTTCAGGAAACCATGGGGCAGTTGATGTCTCTTTCCCACATATTAAGGTTTCATGTTCTTGTACACACTATTACTTAGGTAAGACAACATATTCATTGTGTACTGTGATAATAGTATCACCTGGTATTTGGAGTCTCATGATCTGATCATGTATTGATACTCCCAAATTACTGATTTGCCACTATACTTTCAGCGGTTCAAAACATACAGGTATTATCACCAGTATGAGACTCACGTGTTGCAGCACTTGTGCATATTGATTTGGTGAATTCCATACTTTTACCATAGGTAAGGGTGGTAAGATGACTGTGAGATGATCCAATAATCTAGTCACATTAGTCTCACCTATCCCGAAATGTTTCAATTCTATTGAATTCATTGACTACATAAGCATGTGATTCAGCAGCTAATTGAGAGCAAACCAATTTTATATAGCTGTCATTAAACATATTAGAAAGTGAGTTATTTAAAAGCCTTACTATTTTAGCAATAATTCAAAAATTCTGTAAGGTTTCTCTGAATGCAAACCAATCAATTTCTTCATTATCAGCTGCTAATTTCACAGTAGCTGATAATGGTCCAGTAGCCATATCTTTTAAACTCCTTTCTAAAGAGCGAATATGACCCTTTAAAACCATAGAATCAATACCGTTGACAAGTCCAAATCTTGAGCCTAACCAGCCCCACACATCTCTTTTATGACGATGGAAGCCTGGTGATGCTTCTAGAGGAATTTGAAATGACCAAATTCTGTGTCTATTATGGTATTGATTTAAAGTATTATTATAATACTGTTACCACACTATTGCCGAAGCCCGATCCCTACATTGAGGCAGTAATCGTGGAAAGGCAAATGTAGCAAAACATTATAATACTCCAATTTACATGGATAATATAGAGGATATACATTTTGTGTCAAAATAATACCATCTGATGGGGCTAGAATTTTTGCCCTGATTTACTTTGTTTCTGATACACTATACTCCATACAGCAAAATTTGTGCCGTGCTGTTTGATTAACATTACATGCCATACCAGGCCATCATGCACTGCTAGTATAAGTTAACAAAGAATATTTATTTGCTAATGGCAATACTGCGAAAAATTGCTTTAGCCCTACTGTATAGTTCGTTACAATAGATGTCAGTTTTATTCAAAATAAATCTTGTTCCTCTTTCGTTAAATTCATAGTATCCCTCAAAGCAGAGCGGATATAGATCCCTTTCTGGGTTGCGGTGTTCACCACACACATCACAGTGCCAGGCCAGGCTTCTGGCAAGCATCTTCAAGTTGCATTTTGACATATTCAATAGCAAATAAAGTACCATTTGATAAGAAGATATCCAATTTGTTCATGTCGTTCCCCCAACACCACTGGGAGACCCCACACTGTACGATTGGCATAGTTCTTGTTATATAAACTGTTCCAAACATGCCCTGGACATCCATTTTTGTTAGAAGTTACCAGGATCTACCCAGTATAAGTACAAGAAATATCATTTTACTTCACCTATTGGGAGAAACAGAGCAGTACCAGTTGTCATCATTTAACATCTGATACAATTTACATTGGTCCATATGGACCCATTTGGTCTCTGTAGACCCTTGTCGATTTTGATGGACCTGAATGACCCTTGGCCCAAAACATCAATGACGGTATAGGGCCCCATCTAATTAGCATCCCACGGTCCCTTTTGACCAAAATTTTTGATCATGACATGATGATCCCTTTCAATGGGCGGTATCACTTTTTTTATCATGGCTCTGTTGGTTTTTCCAATGAATCTGTGCCATGTTTTTGGCAGCATGGGGCAAATACAGAGCTAACTGCTTCTGTTTTTGTTGTAAAAATATATCAGTTTTGATGCGGTCTAACACAGGTGTTGATAGATCTGGATCTGAAGGATAATACAGCCGCATATCCCATCCAGTCATCAATTGATATGGGCTATAGCCAGTACTTTGTTTTCTGTACCTCTAATACCTATTAGGATTCCTGGTAAGTGCGTCACCCACCCTTTACCAGTATCCAACACTGCTTTTTCAGTTCATTTTTCAGAGTGCGATTTAACCTTTCTGCCATACCTGAGAATTGTGGATGGTAGGGTAAATGTAAGCATTGAGTGATACCTAAGATATCACACAAAGCTGTCATTATTTTCGCTGTAAAGTGAGTTCCTCTATCACTTTCAAGGACTCTGGGAAAACTCCAACGTGAGAACACTTGTTTCCACTATGCTTTTGCAGTAGCTTGTGCACTATCATTTCTAACTGCAAGTGCTTCTACCCATTTGGAAAATATGTCAGCAATGACTAATAAATATTGGAACCCCCCTTTTCATAGGTTCATAGAAAAATACGAACTCAGGAGGCAAAAAAATGCCCTTAATGAGCTTGCCACCAAATTTGGTGGAGTAATCCTAATACAAATATGTTGTTTTTTTAATACCCATATAGTTATCTAACTGTTTTTTGAAGGATTCAATATTAACACTCTCCACCACTTTCCTTGTTAAGGCATTCCATTGTATTACAACCCTTTGTGAAAACCATTTAGCCCTTTTTTGTGTTTTACAATTCACCCCTCTTAGTTTATGGCCATGTGATCTTGTTTGTGTCTCAGAGTTATTCCTTATTAAACCTAGAGTTTCAAATAGACACTGGTCATTAATTGCCTTACATATTGTGCATAAATCTCCTTGTATTTGTCTATATTGTAGAGAAAAAAGATCTAGCTGTTGTAATCTCAATTTATATTGATAAGACCCCAAGCCTCTAATTTTTTTAGTTATTTTCCTTTGTACCCCTTCAATTAATTTTTTACCCTTTTTTGTAGTTGGTCCACAGAAGGATGAACAATATTCTAATTGAGTCCTAACCATACTAGTATAAAGCGGTAGGATTACTTTTTGGTCTCTACTCTATATATGTTTAAGAATACATCCCACAATTTTATGACACTTTTTAACTTTAACCAAAGTATGATTATCAAAGGTTAAGTTGTTGTCAACAAAAAAAACAAATCCTTCTCAATTGTGGTTTCTACAAGCAAAACATTATTAATTTTGTAGTTAAACTTTTGATTATTGCATCCAAAGTGCATAACCTTGCATTTTTGTTCATTAAAGCACATCTTATTTTTAATTGCCCAGGTACAGATGTAATTTAATTCTTCCTGGAACTGGACTGCATCTTGTGTGTTGTTAACTATACAGCCAAGCTCACAATCATCAGCGTACTTGGCCATCCAAACCTTATTCGATGGTTGCATTGTTGATATTAATAAATTGAACAAAACAGGGCCCAAAACCGATCTCTATGGAACTCCACTACCCACCTTGACCCATAGAGATAGATGTCCTCTAACAACGACTCTCTGATATCTGTTTTGTAACCACGATTTTACCCAATTAATTATGTTAGGGTGAAAGCTTGATGTAACCATATAGTCTATTATTACCTGATGTGAGACTTTATCAACAGCCTTGGAAAAGTCCAGTAGGACAACATCCACCGATAACCCCAAGTCGAGAGATGCACTCACATGTTCATAAAAATTTAACAAGTTTGTCATACATGATCTACCCTGAGTAAACCCATGTTGACTTACATCCTGTAGGTTAGTGTTAGAAATGTGTGCTTCAATTCTGGTTAATAAAGTTCTTTCAAATAATTTACCAATAACTGATGTGAGACTAATTGGTCTATAATTAAATACCAATTGTTTATTTCCAGATTTATGTATAGGAGTAACTATAGCTTTATTCCATATTTGAATTGTTTTACCTTGATTAAGAGATGTATTAAACAACATGGTCAGGGGTCCACTTATAGCATTAGCAATTTCTTTTAGGAATCTGGAATGTATGTTATCTGGTCCTGGTGAAGATTGAATTTTGAGTTTCTGAAGTAAAGTTCTAACCTCAGTCTCGGTTATTGGTGGTATATACTCATTGTTGTGCTGCTTCAAGATTATTGATAATGTATCATCTGAAGTAAACATACTAGCAAAATAATTGTTAAATTCAATTGCCATTTCAGATTCATCATTAGTAGGACCCTTGTCATTAACAAGTAGTCCAACTGTTGAACTATTTTTTCTAAGAGAGCCAACATAGTTATAAAATGTTTTATAGTTGTCCTTAGTTTTAGATGCTAATTTTACTTAAAATTACTCTTAGCTTTTCTAATATTGTGTTTAACTTTTTTTGTTGTTTTTTCCTTATATGCACTCCAGGTACTAGGGGAAGGGTTTTTTTTTTATATTTCTTCTAATAGGCTTTTTTTTTTTTATTAATAGCCTTGTTTATGTTTTTGTTCCACCAAATGGGAATTCTACTTCCTTTGTGGTATTTAGGTCTATTTGGTACCCATGTATTCAAGCAATAGTTAATTTTATCATTTATATTTTCCCAAATTTGGCCTAATTCCAGATCTTTACATTTATTTTCCCAGTCCCAGGCATTTAGGTATCTCAATATCTCACTATAGTCAGCTTTATTAAAGTCTTTTATTATGGTCACACCATTTTTGATGGTATTATGTAGGTTGAATTTTACTGATACCATATTATGGTCACTATCTCCCAAGTGGTGTTTTGATAATCGGTGTAGTCATTCTATTCTCTGCATTAGTTAATATAATATCAAGTATGTTGTTCTGTCGAGTACCTTTAGTCACAATTTGGGTTAAGTTTTGTTCAATAGTAAACTCAATAAATGCTTTTTCTACATATCCATGTCCTTCCAAATTAGACCAGTTTATTTTTGGAAAATTGAAATCTCCCATTAGTATGTAATTGTGTAATGTTTCTATCTTATTTAAGGTTGAAAGTAATTCTATGTCTTCAGTCAAAGATAAACTAGGGGGTCTATAACACAGAGCTACCACTAGTGATTCATTTTGTAGATTTAATTGAACCCAGATGACTTCTGTTTTGTCTCCTTGTACCTCAATTAGGGTTATGCTTTGGGCTGTATAGTTGTTTGAAATATACAGTGCGACTCCCCCACCTCTGGAGTTACTTCTATTTTTATAAAACTTATTGTAACCCTGTATTTCTGTATTCCAGTCCTGGTCAGAAAACCAGGTTTCTGTAATTCCACAAATGGTTTCATTTTCTTTTACGGGGATATGTTCTAATTCCTCAATTTTTTTATGAGACTACGTGCATTAACTAATAGAATAGTAATAAATCCAGTATCTTTATTTTTCGGCTTTTCATGGGATTCCAATTTTTTGGAGATCTTGCTATTATTTTTAGTGTCTCTAACTAATTATACAGGTGATATGGCAATTTCAGGAGGGCATAGAATAAATTTCCCTCCCCCAAGTAAGTTAGTTTAAAGTACTGGTAATAAAATCTGTTATATGTTTTGCAGTAGGCAAGGATCCCACATAATCAATTTGTAAGCTGGACCAAGGACCGTCCGCCAGGGGTATACGTCCTAACAGAACCCTTTTTCCAGGCACTGGAGGATTCATCTGTGCACAGATGAGACAAGCCTCCAGGCATTGCTTGATATCTTTCCCATTTTTGGCCACCAATATTTTTGTGCTAACATTTTACACGTTTTGTGGAGTCCACAATGACCTCCAATACGATGATTGTCCATGATAATATATTTTCTAAATGAAGTGGGTGGGATCCACTTCCTAAACCCTGATTGTCATTCCTATATTACCATATCTTCTCATATGGTAACATGTTTGGTGGTACACTTTACATGATATCTTAGGTATCACTCAATGCTTACATTTACCCCCTATATCTTTCCATTGGTTCCGATAATGAAGAAGCCAAGCATCGGTATCTTGGATTCATCATAAATTAGGGACTTGTGATAATGCTGCTGTTCATTTTGGATGATTTTTATCATACTCTTCAGCTTCTCACAATTGTATAAAGTCACCTCACAGAGGGTCTACCAATAAGTTTGTTCATTTTGTGGCTATTTGAGCCAAATTATCTACCAAATTATTATTTGGTTCATGTATATCTTTTGGATTCTTTGATGAGCCCTTACTTTACAAATAGCAATTCTCAGTGGCGTTTGAGCTCCTATATCCCATATGTGTTGTAATATGGGAACAAAAGCCATGGGTTCACTGGTGGCTGTTCGCATTCCTCTTTTCATCCAAATAGGAAGAAAATCTAATAAGGAATTGACAACAAAAGCACAGTCCAAGAAGACATTAATGGCTTCCTGTGGATACACCATAATAGCTCTGCATACTGCTTCTAATTCTGCTTGTGGGGCAGAAAACAATGACGGACATCGTACTAATATTTCCAGATTTTTTTTCAGGAGTCCAAATAGCATATCTGGTATGGAAATGGCCATCATCCCAAAAGCGGGAGCCATCCACATATACATCAATATCCATAAAATTAGGTTCAGCAGAAAAAATTGGCAAGGCCACTGATTTACGGTGCTTAAAACAATGAAATTCCATTTTCGAGACTTCAGAATCTGCAATTGCACCGGTGATTGTTACTCTAATTTCCAGATTTTACCGAGATTCTACTATCATTCTTTTAGTATGTGTATAAATAATCTGAATAAAAGAAGGCTTAATATACAGAGCAAATAAATAAAGCAAATTGAAAATAGTACAGGAAGCAATTATAAGAAAAAAACAAGCTTTGTAGGTTTTCTTATCTGATATAAAATGCCAGATTCCATGAAATCTTTGTTTTTACTGGTGTTCAGGCATTCCAAATTCCAGAATTTTACCGTGTTTTTTGGTAAAAACTGAAAAACAGTGGCCTTGAAAATTGGTTTATATTCAATAGACATGACTTCCCCACAGTCATGTGTATCTCCCTCCCATGTCATTAACTCTATTAACATGGGGGAAGTACATTTTTCCACTGTGATATTTTCCCCTTGTAGGGACAATTCCCATTTCACCAGTCTCTGAGAGGATAACCCCCTTACACCCCTTTCTAAGAGAAATTTTACAGCTGTATGTGAGGTTTGTAAAACAATGTGATTAAACCCCACAATATGTTTAGTAGCTTGTATTGTGCAATATACAGCTAATAAGTGTTTTACACATTCTTTATAGGTTTCTTCTACTGGAGTTAATACCCAGGAAAAATATCCTACTGAACGTAAAGTCCCTGATCGCTTTTGTAACAGGACTGCATTGATCACTTGATCAGTGGCATGTACCTGTATAACAAAATCCGATGACTCAGAAGAGCTAATGAGGGCAGGAACCATCATTAGTGCTTGTTTAAGAGCCATAAGAGATGTTACAAGAAAAAAATCATAGAAAAAAACTGCTTTTTAAGCTAGTTGACATGTGAGATTTAAATAAATCTTGATGGCTTCTTTTCTCTTTGTAGACAGCACCCAACTTAGATTAAACATGGAAGGTCAAGTTGTGTTGCAAAAGGTCACCAATGTCAACAAGGTGAAAATTACCATGTTTTTATTACTGTTTTGACAGCTTTTGCTCAGTTGAACACTCAATTAGACAAAAGGAGGTAGTTATTCTGCCTTAGCTCTAAGGAGATTTGGCCCTGCAGCTGTGCCTTTGCTTGTAATGTATACAAGGACTGTTTCTTATATGAGAGGTTCTGGGCGTACTCCTGATTGGCATGATTAATTGCCCAAGGGAGCCATCCCATCCACATGCCCCATCCAATGCTGCATGTCCACCAGATCTGCAGCTGCACTCACATATTTGTATGTACATCAGTTAAACCAACAACCTATCTGAAAGATAGAACGTTTGCAAACAATGTGCCAACACTGCAAATCGGAACATGTCATTGGATGAAACATAAAAAATCCACACATTAAAATCCAGGATGGCACATTTAACACTATGCCACTAACAAGGATTAACCTGGAATAAAGAAACCAAGAGTCTCTCAACTAAAGAAAACAATGGGCTTTAAGTGAACAAAGCCAAGTGAATAAAAGACAGACTTCACTCCAGCATCATTATAGTTAATGAAGCTGATATCATGAAACCATAACATTCATTACTGAATACAGTAATATTTTTGCAATTATTTTTTTAAACATTCTTCAAATAAGTAATAACATACATAAAGAGAACAGCGTGACCTTGGGCACTATATAACAAGATATGGTGTACTACAATCAAATGTACTGCTTCTCCTAAAATGAGTAGCAAGGAACAGCTGTACAGGCATTAGTGTTTACAGTTAGATTTGTTATAATTCTTTTTCTTGGAGGGTTAAACCTTCATTCCATTTCTCTTCTAACATCTGCTTCTGCATGTTACACATCCCAGCTGTTATTTCACACTGATATTGTACATACATTTGACAGATGTTGACTAACTTTGTTTCTACAAATTTAACTTTCATACTTCTCTCCATACATTGCTTAGTAACGCATTGATACGCATCTTCCTGTTGCTCAGAAGAGCGATACGGACCTTCCTTTAAATGTGTTTAATAAATATTTATGTAATATGGTATCCATACTTACAGTACGTCTATCTTGAGGCTGGCAAATCACATGTGACTTCACACCAGTCCTTCTGAGTCCCTTATTCAACTCCCTTCTGCATTTGATTGATCAGGTCAGGTGCAGTAATGCGTTCCCTGCAGTGTGGCCCATTCGGTTAGTTTGATGTCATCAGCAACCATACAGACTGTCTTCAGACATCCGAGTCATGGCACCAATTGTAAGGTTTGTGTTGTGTTTGCAAAAAAATTCCACTTGAGCCTTCATATTACTTCTAAGAGTTTATTGGCGGTTATTCATCTTCACATACAAGTTAATTTAATTTCATCAGTAGTGGTGCTGCTTATTTAGTTTATATGCAGTGCTTATATATAAAACTGTTATCTTGAAAAAGCCAACACCCCAGTATAAACCAATCATAAAAAAAAGAACATGTCTATTTTAAGCTGTGATGTACCTTTTTCTCCAAAACAGGTTATTTATAGATGTGTGGCTTCACAACAGGTTATTTATAGACTGTGTAGCTTGAAAACATGTTATTCATAAATGTGGCTTCACAATAGGTTATTTATAGACTGTGGTGCTGGACAACGTGTTATTTTTAAACTGTGTTGCACAACATTCTCTTTGTTACCCACCTTCCTAATAAGATTATTACAGGATATTTGGTGTTAAATGTTGTGAAATGTTATAATACACCTTTAATGTTACACTGCAATTAAATGTTACACTACAGAAGAACACAGAAGACCAGTGAAGGAAGTGGTAGAGACCATTCCTAGAAGGTTTTCCAGTATCCCAGTCCCTGTACGGATGGGGGGATTCCAGGATTCAGGCGCAATCCCTTGGTCCAGCCTGGAGAGTGGTGAAGCTGCCTAGATTTGTTTGTTCTGAGAGTACCTTAGACTTTTTGTGGAAAAGCCCTGGGTACCTGCATTCCTGTGGTGAGTTTTTCTCTGATAAAGGGACTCTGTTCACCAAGTCTGTGTTTCTGTTAAAAATGTCTGCCTACTGTGGGGTCTGAGGGAAACTAGCCAAGTAGAGAACTTTTAAGACTGGATTTAGAGTAAAAGTGTCTGCCTAATGTGGGGTCCAAGGGAGGCTTGCCAAGTACAGAGCTTTTAGACTGTGTCTGATTTAAAAACATCTGCTAAAGAGGGGGTCTAGAGTAAAGACATAGCCATATACAGAACTTTTAATTTCATGACACCTGCAAGATGTGAGAAGTAAAATGTTAAATGTGCAAGACATTTCAAGAGAGCATCTACAAGAGGCTTCAGAGAAAGGTGCTGCTAACCAGATGAATGGCAGAGTATAAATATTGGAAGCAAGAGGTGGGATACCCCTCATCTTGAGTAACCATGTTTACCTCTCCGGGTTCAGTTTGGGTACCTTTATTTTCTCTCAGTGCATTTGGTCAGTGCCTGAGGAAAATACCCAGACTTGGGATTTTGGATTTTCCAGTGAGCTGGACTGTGCTCAGATAGTGGTCGAGGGAGCCACCAAGAATTCCTCATGAAATATGGGAAAGTTTCCAAGTACTGGCCGAGGGTGTCAAGTCAAGGGAAAGAAGGGAAGCATACCAGTTTGGGCCATGTGCACCAAGTTCTATTCAGAACCTGAGGGTTCACTGTGTGTGTGCTCTGTACCTCAGTAATCTGTGTTACCAGTGGGAGTAGCCCCGTGGGGGTCCATCTTCGTTTTGTATTATTCTGTGTGATGTAAATAAAAGCCACACTCTAGAATCCCAGCCTGGTTTGGATAGTACTGTTATTGCTTGCACTGTGTCTGGATTTACTTGGGTGCCCCTGACCAGAAGTGCAAACCTAGCATAATGCTGAGCAAATGTTTTCTCCCAGGGACCCAGGTTGATGGCCATGCTAAATAGTCCTCCCAGATGTGAGCCAGGTAGTTGCCACACTTGGTTTTCCTGTCTAAGGATGGCAGACTATGAAGTAGAAGTATGGGTCAATAGAACTGTTTGTAGTGGCTACCCCATCCCTCTCGGTGGTGCCGTGTGTGAGAGGAGCAGCCCTGCTAGTTGGACAAGGGGGGGATGGTGGGGGGAGGTTACATATACATTCTGGCTTTACCGTCCCTTGGTAAAGATGGGACAAACACACAGCAGCAGCACTTGAACAGCAGACACACAGCGGCACATATGAATGGGCACTTTTCTGGGCAGATCCTTTTGTACAAAGCTTCCCTTCCAGTTTTGGGCTACCACACTGCTAGACAGACAAAACACTGGCCATACCCCAAACAAACTATCAAATGTTTTTTCCCCAAATATAGTACAATATTGTCGGATGAGCCCTCATATTTGTAACCTCCCACTGGCCCCTTATTTAACCAGCAGACACACCTCTCATAGTCTAGGGGAAAAGAGAAGGGCAGGGGTTACATAGATTGCCACCATAGACAAGATGGGATATGCAGATGGAGTAGACATTATAAAACACAAACCAAGTGAGGCTACTACCTGGCACACACCTGGTGGGACAAATACCATGGCCACAACCCAGGTTCCAGGGAGAAAATGTTTGCTCAGGGCTATGCTAGGTTTGCACTTCTGGACAGGGGTACCCAAGTAACTCCACACATGGGAAGCAATAAGATAAATGTCCATACCAGGTTGGGATTCTAGAGTGTGGCTTTATTCCCTTTATACAGTAGGAACAACACAAAGCGAAGATGGACATGGACCCCCAAGGATTACACAATGGTAAATGCAGACATTTGAGGTACAAAACTCCAATTCCCATTTAGCATAGGATAACTGTAGAACTTGTGGACTAGCCACCTGTAGAACACAGACTTTCTCCTGGAAATGGCACATACAGCCAGTACTTGGTCTCTTTCCATATTGCATAGGATAAGTTGTGGCACACAGACCACGATGGAGCACTGGAGGTTCGACACTGGGGGGCCCACATACAAGGGGTAAACAGGAGAAAACCTACTCACTGGGGTAGAACTGCAGAAAACCCACTCACTGGGGTAGAGCTGGAGAAAACCCACTCACTGGGATAAAACTGGAGAAAACCCACTTACTGGGGTAAAAGTTTCTGCAGGCATTGGCCACATACACTGATAGAAAAGACAGGTGCCCTTCAGAACCTGGAATGGTAATCTGGTCACTCCAGATAGGGGGTCTCCCATCTTTTGTTTCCAAGTTCATACTCGGCCATCCCTCTGGTAAATACACCTCACATTATCCAAAATGTACTGATGATGCTTTCTAGAAACATATTTCATAGAAACATAGAAGCATAGAATTTGATGGCAGATAAGGACTGCTTGGCCCACCTAGTCTGCACATTTTCCTACCTAATGGATAAGCTGCAGATCCTAGTTAACCATCAGCCTACTTCCTTCTACCCCCACTAGAATTGTCTTATGTCTGTCCCATGCATTCTTGAATTTCCCCACTGTTTTTGACTCCATGACCTCCTGAGGAAGGCAGTTCCATGCATTGACAACCCTCTCTATGAAAAATACTTCATCACATTACCTCTGAGATGTCCCCCCTCTATCATCAAATTCTGCCTCCATGTTCTTCTGAAAGATGCTACCCTCTTGGACTTTGTTGAATCCCTTGAAGTACTTGGAAGTTTCCAAAATGTCCTTCCTCTCACGCCTTTCCTCGAGGGTATACATATTAAGCTCTTTTAGTCTCTCTTTGTATGTCTTCTGGTGCAGACCTTGCACCATTTTGGTTGCCCTCCTCTGGACAGCCTCCACCCTGTCTATGTCTTTGCAGAGATGAGGTCTTCAGAACTGCATGCAGTACTCCAGATGGGGTCTCACCAACTGTCTGTACAGAGGGATAGCAACTTCCTGTTTTCTACTGGTGATGCCTCTCCCTATGCATCCCAGTATCCCCCCAGCCCTCCTTACTACCTTCTTACATTGCTTGCCCACCTTTAGGTCATCTGATATAACTACCCCAGGTCCCGTTCCATTTTTGTTGTTGTCAGTATCTCATCCCCCCATTGTGTACTCTTCCCCTGGGTTTTTGTTTCTCAGGTGCATTACTTTGCACTTCTTTGCATTAAATCTAAGCTGGCATACATTTGACCATTCCTCCAGCCTTGTCAAGTCCCTTCTCATCCTTTCCACCCCACCTTATGTATAAACTGTGTTGCAGATCTTTGCGTCATCTGCAAAGAGACATACTTTACCTTCCAGTCCCTCTGCAATGTCACTTATAAAGACATTAAAAAGGACCCGTCCCAGTACTGAACCCAGCAGTACCCCAATAGTAACCCAATTTCTTCACTGTGAACTCTTTTACTATTACCCTCTGCATCCTGTTGTGCAGCCAATGTTTTACCCAGGCTACCACCCTGAGAACAACTCCAAAGCTGGCTAATTTGCTTATTAATCTTTTGTGTGGGACTTTGTCAAATGCCTTGCTAAAGTCTAGGTAGGCCATGACCACAGCCCCTCCCTGGTCTACTACTTTGGTCACCCAGTCAATGAAATAGATTAGATTTGTCTGACATGACCTTCCCGCTGTGAATCCATGCTGTCTTGGGTTCTGTGCACCACTAGGCACTCAACAATTCTTTCCTTCAGAAGTGATTCCATCATTTTCCCTACCACTGAGGTCAAACTGACAGGTCCATAGTTTCCTGCCTCTGTCTTGCTCCCACTTTTGTGAAGGGGAATCACATCTGCCCTCCTCCAATCCTCAGGTACTACACCATCCTCCCATGATTTAAAAAGTGTAGTCAGTGGTGTTACTAGTTCTCCCCTTAGTTCTTTTAAAATTCTGGGGTGAATCCCATCAGGCCCCATTGCTTTGTCCACCTTCAGTTTTAGGAGTTCTTTTAGAACTCTTTCTTCTGTGAAAGGACTGATATTGACTCTCCTATCCAGAGTGATTCTATTGACTGGATTAGGTACCCCTACCTCCTCTTCCTTTGTGAATACTGAACAGACGTATTCGTTCAGTATCCCTGCTTTTTCACTGTCCCTCTCTGCCCACCCACCCTCCTCTTTATTCAGCCTCAGTATCCCTCCTTTGTCTTTCTTTGCTCCTAATCTACCTATAAAGGTTTTATCCCCCTTCTTAACTGAGTCGGTTATCTTTTCCTCGGTTTGGGCCTTTGCTATTCTGACTGCCTTCCACACTTCCTTCTGCTATAACTGGTACAGTTCTCTGTCCTGCTCCTTCTATGTTTCCTTATATTTCCTGAATGATATATTTTTCTCCCTAACCTTCCCCACCAACTCTTTTAAGAACCGTAGTGTTTTTTCTTTTGTTTTGATTTGTTTATTTGCTTCACACAAAGGCTTGTTGCCTCTGTGATGGCAGTTTTGATGTTTCCCCATTGTAACTCCACCCTACCTTCTTGCCTGTTTGCTAGTACTTTTCTGAGGCACGCTCCCATTTTGACAAAATCAGCCCTCCTGAAGCCCAATACCTTCACTTTTGTATGGCTTGACTCTATAGCTGAGTTTATCATGAACCACACTGTTTGGTGGTCACTTGTTCCCAGATGGCTACCCACTTCTAGATCTGAGATACTCTCTCCATCCCCATTTGAGAGTACCAAGTCTAAGACTGCTCCCTCCCAAGTGAGTTCCAACACTAGCTGCCTGAGGCATGCCCCCTGTAGGGCATCGAGAATGGCCCTGCTCTTGGACGTGGCTGCAACAAAGGTGCTCCAGTTAACATCTGGCATATTCAGGTCCCACATCAGCAATATCTCCCCTTTTTCTGCCATCCTAAGGATGCCTTCTATCACATTTAACATCCTCACAGGACACCACAAGGGTGTGAAGAACAAATGTCCCACTCACATGGCAGTCACAGACAGGACTCCACTTTAGAACAGCCAACTTTTAAACTGTTTTAGGTGACAGGGTCCCTTTGACAGAGAATTCACCCAAGAAAATGCAGGTACTCCTGGGCAGTTTCAAACAAACAAAAGTACTCACAGAAGTTGTCACATAAGGCAGCTTCACAATGTCCTGGTAGGATCAGAGGATTGCCCCCAACATCCTGGCAGCCTACTCCATCCCTCCTGGGATGAAACACAGGAAAATCCCTGGAGATGGTTTCCACCACTTAGGCAAAGCTCAAAGTTGCTGTACTCCACTAGGGTGAGAAAGAAAAACAAACAGAAACACTGCAGCTCTGTAACAGAGCTGCTGCTGGAACTGCAACTACACTCTGCAGACTCCAGCCACCAACTCACTACAGCATTCTAAATTCCCCACTCACAGCAACCAGCTGTGTGGCTTATGCCACTGCGAGAGTTCTAAAATGACATCACCTCTCCAGCTCCCAGCTGAGACCAGAAACAGAGAGAGAGAGAGAGAGAGAGAGAGTGAAATCCATTTACTTGCAAATCACTAACTGCCTTCCCTGCCTACCACTAACTCTAATGGAGTTCTTGTAACCCCTAGGAACAAGGGGGTTACATATGTATTTAAAATATTCCTGCGCTGCCAGTATTATATCTTTGCACTATTAGCTTTGTAATTTATTTAAAAACAATGGTTATTACAAGGCAGCAAAGAGAACTGCAGGCTGATTGTTTCCCCTTATTGAGTCATACTGTGCTAAGCAATACAAAGAAACGGTATAAATCACTTATGCAAACTAAGATTACAGACATACAAACATCCGAAGAAGCCAGCAGAAGAAGACCATTTGGTCTATCAAGTCTGCTCATATTGCAGGGCCCACAGCTTGAGCTAATGTCCCTGCCCTCCTCCTCCCCCTTCCTCCCATCCTCCCTACCCATGATCTTAACCTTCCCCCTATGTCTATCCCAGCCTCCCTTAAAACTGCCCACTGTCTTCAATGAGATTGCCTCTTCCAGCAATGTATTCCAAATGTCCACCTCTCTGTGAAGAAGTGCTTCCTGACCTCCCTCCTAAACCTCCCACCCTCCAGCTCAAGACAGTGCCCCCTCATGTTATGGTTGCCACTCAGCTTAAAGACACTCTCCTTATCAACCTTATTTATCCATTTCAAGTACTTAAAGGTCCCAGTCATGTCCCCTGTCTCACTCTCTCTCTCTTCTGTCTTCCAGGGAGTACTTGTTCAGTACTCTCAACCTCTCCTTGTATGCTTTGCCCTGCTGACCAGCTATCACCTTTGTAGCCCTTCTCTGGACCTTCTCTAGCAAGTTAATGTCCTTTTTGAGGTGGGGGCACCAGTACTGAACTCCATACTGGCCTTACAAGTGACCTGTACAAGAGCAGTATAACCTCCTTTCTCCTACTACTGATCCCTCTAGATATTTTGTTTATTTGTTTATCAAGTCTAGGATTACAAATGCCTTTGAGCATTGGCTCTTTTACAAAGGTTCCATGTCAAAGAAATACAAATTATGGGGAACATCAAGACAGACATTACAACAATGTGGACATGGCAAACAGAGTACAGATTAATACAATTCAAGGGTAACATTGTAACAAGGCAGCCAGCGGCATTTGTCAGAGAAAATAGACAACAGATAATAAGTGCCAGAGTCATAGGGAGAGGGAAGAGGGGAGGGGGCAAGAAGGAATGTAGGAAGGGTGGGAAAAGGGTGAAAAGTGCAGCATTGGTTATACCAAGATGTGAGGGTAGAATCCAGTGAGGAGGGGGGGACAACTAGAGCAGAAAGGGAAGTGGAGAAACAAGGTTAAGTTGGGCAGTCACAGGAGCTGTTGGTAGTGAGATAGTCCCGGAGCCTAGTTTTAAACATACCAATTGTTGGGGCAGAGGAGATGGTTGGGCTGAGATATGCATCCCAGCATCTTGTTTGCCTTTGCTGCTGCTTTCTTGCACTGCATGGAGTTCTTCACATCACTAATGATCATCACTCCTAGGTCCTTCTCCTCCTCTGATGCAGATACTCAGACTCCACCCAGGTAGTACTCTGCCCTGGGATTCTTGACTCCAATATGCATAACTTTGCATTTCTTGGCATTGAAGCCAAGCTGCCAGATCCTGGACCACCTCTTCAGCTTTTCTAGATCTTCCTGTAGGTCCTGTATCCCTTCAGCTGTGTCCACTCTCCCACAGAGCTTGGTGTCATCTGGGAATAGGCACATTTTGCTTTTAATGCCATCCCTAATGTCATTGATGAAGACATTGAACAACACTGGCTGCAGCATGGAACCCTGTGAGATCCCAATGGTTACCTCTCTGGTGCCAGATAACTCTCCCCCCACCCTCTGGGTTCTCTCCCTCAGCCAGTTTTCTACCCATCTGGCCATCTTTTCCCCAACTCCAAGATCCACCAACGTCCTGATCAACCTTTTGTGGGGCACAGAGTCAAAGGCCTTGCTGAAATCAAGATAGAGGATGTCTACCACTTGGCCCCTGTCTACTGTTTTAGTGACACAGTCAAAGAAGTCAACCAGATTTGTTTTACACAATCCCCCCATGAACCCATGCTGCCTCTCATTCTTGAGACCATGTTCCTCTAGATATTTCACCAACCTTTCCTTCAGTATGGTCTTCATGAGCTTACGCACAATGGAGGTCAGACTGACTGGTCTGTAATTCCCTGGATCATCCTTGGAACCACTTTTGTGGAGGAGCACTACATGTGCTGTTCTTCAGTCCAGCTGTACCATGCCTGACTCTAGTGAACTATTAAATAGGTCTGCCAGTGGCCTTGCCAGCTTCTCAGTCAGTTCTTTTAGTACCCTTGGTTGTATTCTGTCCGAGTCTGATGATTTGTCCACTTTCAATGCCAGGAGACCCTCCCTCACACTATTTTCCTCCATCACTACATCTGTGTTTCCCTCCCCCCTGCTCCTCTTTTTCCTCCTGAAGGCACTGGTCTGTCCTTCTCCCTGGTGAAGACAGAACAGAAATATTCATTTAGTATCTCTGCTTTTCCCCCATTATCTTCCACCCACTCCATACCTTTCTTAAGCCTAACAATCCCTTCCTTCTTGTCCCTTTTCTCACTTATATAGTGAAAGAAAGCATTCTCCCCTTCTTAATTCCTTCAGTTATCTGCAGACCATTTACTCCCTAAAAATCCTTTAATGGGGGATCAAACTTCAACCTCCAAAGGGAAGTTGTCAGCTTCTTTACCCCTTTTACATGATTCTTTGAGTAAAACATGTTTGGATAACAGTCTTCAGAAAACCTCTGACGTTATGCTGTATTCTTCTACTGAAACTTCAGAATCCAGTAATTTGCTAAGTGCTGAAGGAAATGAAGTTTCTAATGAAAATAGTTACCTAAGTTTATCAGGTGATAATGTTAATGGGGAGCCTTCAGATCACCCTATAAACATTACTTTAACCAGAACATTATCTGATAAAGTTATTGTTTCAGGGGAGGAATTTATGGAAATGTCTGTTAGGTTGCAACAGACAGTCAAAGTTATTAAATCTCTGGAATCCATATATGATACAGTGTGCCCTATTTCTGGAAAAACTACATAAAATTCTGATATGACTAATATATTAACACAGGAAGCTGAGCTCGAGCAATGAGGAGAAAACATTTTTAGCTTTTGGCAAAAATAGTATATCACTGCGGGAAGCTGAGCCTGAGCAACTGAGGCATTTGCCTACTTGCTTAAGTGATAATCTTCTAATGTCTTTGAAGAGTCAGCATGAACCTAATATTCTTATAATGGAGCAAATGATAGTACTTAAGAATGAAATTGATGCTTCCAGGTTTGATATAGCAGTTAATGCAGAAAAGCTTGATACAATTTTATTCAAATTAGATGAAATATTCCCCCAAAGCAATCAGACTCAATCCTTTCAGATTCAAGTGTTGTGTTATGCACATTAAATGGTAGGCCAGAGTTTAGTTCTGCAGTAATTCCAGATTCTCCAATCAGACCAAATATGAAAAAAGAAAGAAACAAAAGAAAAAGTCCAGGGTAACCAAGAAGCAACAAGTGCTAAATCATCTTGGCCTCCAGAAACAAATAATCAGATTATCTCAGAGCTTAACTTCGAATCAGCCAACTGCAGTTCCTTATACAGTATTTAAAACTGAAAATTTAATTAAGGCAATGGAGCATTACCCTAACTCTAACAAAGCTTAACAGTTGGGTAACCCCTCTCCTCTCGAAACCTCTAAGGGGAAAAATGATTTAGAGGAGCAGCTGAAGCAGTTGGAGAATTAAATTAAATTGCTTGGGAGACAGATGGGATCTCTACCCACACAGGCAATTGATCTGGCTTGCTCTGATGAGCCCAATAAAGAAACAAAATGAAATGCAAAGGGCTCCTTTCAGCTGCAACTCTCATTCAGAATTTTTCTCCTGATGAGTGTATGCTACCAGGTAAGGTTAGGCCACCATTTGACTCCACACCTAAGGCGGTCCCCCTATTACACTTGACAGCTAAGAAGGGTTGGCCTAATATCTCTGAGGATAATTTTAAGGTTTTTCTGATTGATTTTGTCAATAGAGAATTAAAGCCTGATCACATGGATTCTGATTTTTGTGACGTACACAGAAGTACTGATGGTAGAATTAATACTATCAAACTAACTGTGTACTTTCCATTTGTGGCCATCCACTTGTGGCACAGTGCAGAGAGATTTACCCAAAAAGGAATTTTCATTTCAATTTCTAACAGGGCAGCTTTTAATGCCTGTAATATCTCTAATAAAGAGTTATGGTAACCTCCCACACTCTTGACCATGTTTGGTCTTGAGACTATGCCAAGAGAAAACAACTATAGGCTTCGAGGATCCCTCTTCAATTTGTTTTGAAATGTTTTGCAGGTACAGTTGGGCAAGAGAGGTATTCTCATGGTGACCCAACATGAAAATAGTTCACAAATTGATATATGGGTTAAGAACTCTGAAATGGCTGAGAGGCTCCTACTGAAAAGTAACATACTTTATTCCCTGGACCTGCTCTTGGTAATGCCTAAGAATATTTTTGAACTTAATAACACTCTTATTAATAATCTGAATTCAAGTATGACCCCTAGGTCCACCCACCTAAAGCAGACTACTGATTGCACAGGGCTAGTTGATACCTCACTACCCTCGGTAAACAGCTATGGGGTCCTTACTGAATGTAATAACTGGCTAAAGGTTGGTACCCCAAACCTACAGTTTCACATATATCAGTACATGACAAATTGGATCCTGCCTTAGAGCAAATTAATAATCTTTTATTGGTCAATCAGAATGCACTACTTATCATTTCATGGAAAATATCAGGGTTTGCAACAAAATTAGCAGATTTTGAATGTTTGAATTATCTAATAAAACATGATGTAATTAATTTACAAGAATCTTGGCATACCTTAGACATGATAGACACCTTGGTTCTTAATGGTTATCACCTTTTACATGTTCTTGCTATTAGAAAATCAAACGTGTCATTTTGCTGGTGGTTTACTGACTTATATTAAGGTTCATGATCATATGCTTATTACTTTCAGGTTGTGCTTGAAAATAGACAGGGTTTTGCCTAATGCACCTACCTGGTCAACAAAAGCTAATAGATAAATAAATAAAAATTAGAAACACTGTCTCATCTTAAAAGTTTCTTTTGATACTAGTGGAAATTTGGAACAAGATGGTTCTTTTTGTGAACCTTTATAATCCGATAAAAAATTCAACTCTTTTTGATGATGATTTGCTGTCTAAACTTGCAGATGTTGTGGAAGAGATAAATAACCATTATAATGATTTAGAGATAGTAGCTATGGGAGATCTTAATATTAGAATGGGTCAGGATAGTGAATTGGATAACTCTATGACACACTTACAAGAAAAGGTCTATGGAATCGACCAGAGGAATTTGCAAGATCTTAAAAAAAAGAGATTATAATAATCATTTAATCATATTTCTATGTTCATTAAACTTAATTGTGCTAAACCACAGATTACCCTCAGATAGGATTGATAACTTTGCCTGTTTCACTCATAATGGTCATTCAATAATAGATTATGTTTTTGTCTCTCCATACAATTATTATAAATATCTTGATCTTAAAATAAATCCTAGGCCTGAGAGTGATCATTTCCCACTCTGCTTAAGTAGGAAGATTGAAGGCAGGCTGAGTAGAAATAAAGCAGATCAGGTGAGAGTTTACAACAATAAGAAAATTATTTGATGGTATCAGATTCCCAAGGACATACTGGAAAAAAATATAAAAAAGTTTTCCAAAAAAATTGAAGATCTGATTTCTATTGTTCCTGACCCTGACAACATCTATTATGAAATAGTCCATCAGTACGACTGTCTTTTAGCTGAATATAGATCCTCTCATAAACTAGACAAGTTAAGATATCATAATTGGTTTTATAAAACCTGCCGTTTTCAGAAAAAGCAGCTGACTGATTAGATTTGTTAGAAATTTCCCTACACGAGAGAATATTAAGATGCTTAACAAAAGTAGGAAATTATATAGGGATCATGTTCAGAAACAAAAACATCAGTCAGATTTGTGGAAGAACATGCTAACTGCAATACAGCAAAAAAATGACAGTTTTCTGGAAGCTGGTTGCTACTGGGACGAATAATTAAAAAACAAGTTATGAGGCTTCTATCCCTGTAACAACCTGGGTAATTTTTTAGTAATATCTTTTACAAGTCTAGTGAAACATTCTATCATGAGTCTAATTAATGATGAAAATATTTGGATTACAACTGAAGAAACTCTCTTTGCTATGAACAGCAGTAAGCCAAATAAATCTCCAGGTCCAGATCAAATATCAATTGATAATTATAAAGCTGCCCCAGAGTGGTGGGCAATTATTCTTCAAGACTTGTTTAACAAGTTCATAATGTATGGTTTAATCCCAGATTCCTGGAAGGGTAGCTTTGTTGTTCCAATTTCCAAGAAAGGAGCTACAGGAGACCCTGTGAATTACCTCCCAATAAGTTTGATAGATAATATGGTGAAAATTTATTCTAAAATTTTACTAAATCGGTTACAACTATGGATTCAATGAAACAGGATAATTTCTCCCTTGCAGGCAGGATTTCAAAAAAATAATGGGACAACTAAACAAATCTTTATACTTCTACATATTGTTGAAAAATATTGTAAATTAAAAAAGCAACCTCTTGCTTTAATCAACTTTACGTCAGCTTTTGACTTGATCTCCAGAGACTTATTATGGGTTAGTATGGAGGCTCTCGGTGTGGACCCTGATCTAGTAAGCCTTATAAAAAGACTTTATGGTGAAACTTGGGTTACGATAAGATATACAGTAATAATAATGGTGGTCTCTCAGAACATTTTTTTATTAGCATTGGCATGAGCCAAGGGTGTGTGCTGGCACCAACATTATTTAATCTCTCTATAAATTGTATTTTGACAGAACTAATTAATCTTCTTACCACATGCCAAAAGTTCTTGAACATTCTATACTGGCTCTGGCATACACAGATAATCTTGTGCTTATTGCAACATCCAGATTGGGTCTACAGAGAAGTCTTTGCAAATTACAAGCTCTTTGCACTGTACTGAAATTAATAATTAATAAACTAAAAACCAAAGTTATGGTCATAGGGTCTAGGAAGAAGTATAGACGTTTGTTTCAGGCCAATCAACCACTGGAATTTGTAAATCAGTATACTTATTTAGGGGTTACAATATCGAATATAATTTATTGGAACAAGCATATTAAGACTGTGGTGGTAAAAATGAGGATTACATCTTCAGCCTTATCTTGATTTAATAGAATTTACAGTGGTATGACAATAGAGCCAATGATCAGGGCCATAGATAGTAAACTAATAAACCAAGGGCATTATGCTATTGAAAACTGTGGAGTTTCTAGTTTATATACTCTAGAATCTATTATTAATAAATTTTATAAGAAAACTTTAGGCTTACCTATCTTGGCAACCAATGCATTGGTAAGAGCCCATCTTGATCAAATTACGTTTACGGCAAAAAGTCATATAAGAATAATAAATGTTTGGATCAATATGTCACAGGAACCAACTGGTTCCATTCTTGCATCATGCATAAAAGCAAAAATAACATATTTAGACTTGTTAAGTGATAGCTGGTTGCCGATCGTGTATTCTTTACTTGAGAGATATTATCTCACTTGTTTACGATATTGGGATGATCACGTAATAAAAATAAATAGAAATTATGCTACAGTTGTTTCTGCAGTGGTTACAAGAAAGGATAGGGAAATTGATTTACAAAAAATCAAACAATTAAAAGCCTCACAGTGGTTAACTAACAATACACAGGAACATTCTCTCAAAGAGTATTTATTGCAGATAACTAACCCAACTCACAGGCAAATTCTAACTCTCTATAGATTTGAGTTGTTTCCCAGCAGCATACTAACTGCCAGATACTCTCGACAAGTCCCTGTTTCTTCTGCGTATGTTAGTTAAAGGAACTTGAAGATCTACATCATATACCCATAAGATGCCAATGGTACAAAAAAATAAGGAAGAAATATTTAGCTAAATATTTCTCGTCATATATTATACCTTTGCATTACTTTCTCGATCTTTCATTAGATTCTGAAAATCTATGAATTCTTACTTATTTGGCAGAATTTTTTATTGCAGCAAAAAAAATAAAATAAAATAAGACTGAAATGTGTCCATCAAAGACCATAAACAAGGAGCCCTACTTGATCCTCGCTAGGATCTTTTCTCTTGTTATGAGAATTGAGATTATGGGTTAACTTGGGGGTATAGGTAGCCAAACCTGAACCTGTCCTTCCCGTTTACATCTCTTATTCCTGATATGGATTAAGGAGTTTGTTAGGGCTTAAGTCTGTTGTGTCTTCCATGTTCAAGGTATTTAAGTATGAATTTAGCTTCTTGATGTATTTAGCAAAATGTTGTATATTGAACTATTTTTATCTCGACAACTTATTTGGAGATTGTCAGGGTCAAATTCTGTTGTATCTTGGTATAATGTCATCTAGGTATTAAAACTCTGGGAGGGATCCCTGTCACTGCAATAAGAGATATATAATTGAAATAATGAATACATGTGCATTATTATTTTGTCATGATTTTAAAACACTGATGTATAAAAGTTTTTATATATTTGTACTGATATTGTATTTTTAATCTTGTATATGTAATGACAACATATGTCGAACAACAATAAACTTAAACGTAAGCCTTTTCTGAAAGGCAGGTTGCAGCAGACCAAGCATGGACCTTGGAAGTGTGTATGAGCAGCCTAAAGTTTTGTTATTATTTGTATAATTATTACTGTTATTATTATTCACTGTGAGATAAATGGAAATGTTATTTATTTCTGTAACCCCATGACTAGGAGTTCTTGCCAAAGAAACCTCTAGGAGGCATATTATATTTGTACCATGCATTTCTGCTTAAAGTTGAACCAGCATAATATTCTGTGGTGATTTGCATATGCAGCCCATGATGCTTTGCATTGAGGGGGCATGTGTGATTTTGTATTTCTTATATTATATTTGTATGGATTAGGCAAGCAGATTTCTATTTTTAGCCATGCTCTGAAGAGTAACAGCTGATAATAAACACACATTTGTCAATGCTGAACATTGGTTGCTTGTTAAACCATTTTTTTTTTGCAATTCTTAAATTCCACGTTTCAGAAAAATCCACCATTTTGCATCCATGATTATAAAGCTGTCAGCTATTTTTCTTTTATCTGTATTCGAATGTCTGAATCCCCCTTAGTCTAGAAACTGTTATATTTGGAAGTCAGTATCAAACCCATGCCTAGCAATTCCTCCACCTTTGGTTGGGGGGGGCCCGGTGTCGACGTTAGGCTGTCCTCGCTGCAGCCGCCAATGGTAAGCAGTACATTATGGTATCTGGCCGTGCAGCTGGGAAGGGGCAGAGAGCCAGCAGCTGGGAGCTATTTGCACCACATGACCCACAGTGGGCAGGGAAGCAGGCAAAGCTGAGTGTGAGATGCTGAGAGAGGGTTCAGTCCATAGTGTTCACATTGTCATAATGGCCAGAAGGAGTAGAGCGAGTGAGGAAACATGCCATACATGGCAGACATGCAGCAGCACCATGGACAGCGGGGGCAGTAAACAAGACATGGAGAATAAAAAAGCTGAGAACACCAAGGAGAATCCTCTTCCCCGCACTGTCGGGGCTTGCTGTCCCTGTCTGACTGCCGTTCCCCAAGGTAAAGTGCACTCCTCGACTCATCTCTTATTCGTTGCTGCATGTCTTGGGTGTGCATGTTGTTCATCAAAGAATGTGGTTGAAAGCCAGTCTGCTGGGTGGGCAGAATGGTCATGCAAATCAAAGGCCGAAGCTATCTCAGATTACAGTGGCTTTGTCCATTGAAGTGCATGACCGTTCAGCCCACCCAGCAGAAAGATGCATCTGGATGGTCATTGGAGTAGACTGCCGAGTTCCTGATTCTGTGAACTGCAATGGGCTCAGCAGTGACACCCCCCCGAAATCCCCTATTGCCACAATACCTTGGTTTGCGCAAGTGCAATCAATGTAAAAAAGGACTAAATACAGCAGTCAATGTTGTTCCTATCAATGAGTCAATCAAATCTTTATTTTACCAGGCGAAGCACCATTGAGAAAAAAATCATTTACAAGGGGGACCTGGGTAGGTCAAGGTAAACACAGTACAGTAACATAGTAAAGTAGCTTGAGAACACATATGTACTTATAAAACAGTTGAATCTACAATGAGTCACTGTAAAGAACAGACATACAATACTTTGGAGCTGCACACTCATAATCTATATACTTATGCATTGCAAAAAACTTTGTTAATGCAACAGTTAAGGTTGACAGCACAGCGACAAAAGTATGGAAGTGCTGATCAGGCTCATGTGAGTGATCTGATTATATTGGGAAGTCAGCCCCCCCACCCCGTTTTTCTTAATTTTGGTTAAATATACCTTACTAGGGGTTACATTTCCTGTTACAAAGAAACAAATCTATACCATATTCTGAACTTCATAAGTATAGTAGTAGACTCAAAAAGCTTTGGGCCTGCAAGTCTCCAGTTAAGCCACTGCAAACACCAGTTAAAGTCACTGATGATGGATGAACACAAAGTTTTAACAAGTAAAAAAAAATACTCCAAGGGCCACGTGGATCTGTTTGCCATGTGAAAAGGTTATCAGAAATAAAAAAAATAATTTTGTGGGGCATGGAATGTGGATAAGGGAACGTGTGTGTTTGTGTTTGTTTTCCAGTTGTTTCCTCTTTATGTGCAAGACAATATTTAATCATATTTATCTTAATATGATATAATACAGAACTGTGGTGGAAGGATAGGTGTAAAGGACAGGGGGCAGGGGGTGCAAGGAATGGGGATCCCACAGAGGGGTTTTGCACAGAGCCCCAGAATGCTTAAGGCCATCCCTGTGTGTAACCTCCTGGACAGTCATATATTTTTCTAGTGTGGTTACCTGGTCAACAAAAGCTAAATTAATAAATAACAGATTCATATAACAGAGAAAAAAGAAACAGAATGCCAGGGCAAAACTATTGGGGGGAAAAAGTCATGGACAGTTGCAGGAGGGAGAAAAAAAGTCATGAAGGAGAGACTTTAAAAAGAAAGCTGATGAGGCAGAGTGAAATGATAAGGGAAGGGAGGACCAAAGCTAAGGAAAACGGTATGAGAAAGCAGACTGAGCAATAGCAGATTTTCTAAAAGGAATTATGAGGGAATTTATTTATTTGAATTTTGATGACTGTGTGGGACCACTGGGACAGACGTCCCTTTTTCAGGGGCAACCCAGGGAATAGAGGCATTCCATATACAGAGAGATAAAGCACTATGTAAAAAGTAGGTAGGAACAAATGTGTAAATACAATGGTGAGACAATAGAGACAGCCAGATGAGACAATGAATAACAAAACAGTACGACAACAATTCCATGGTGATACAATGCTTGGCAATAAAATAAGGTGCAAATGCAAAGCAAGCTTAGCCATGTAGCAGTAACAAATTATACATTTATATAATACAATATATTTCATATATACAGACCGTGTGGCTGAGAAAAGGTGTAGTCAAGACAGGGGGGAGGTATGGAGAAGATAGAGTATCAGAGTGGGACGGGCGAGGGTAGAGAGGGGGAAGAGGGAGAGGAGACACAAGATGACAGGAGCAGATTAGGTGCAGTTACTGTTACAAATAGAAGGTGGAAAGAAAATGTCTTTGAGGTGTCTCTTGAACTGAGGAAGAGACATGCATGAAAGTAAATTGTGTGGGAGTTTATTCCAGTTATGAGGTGTTGCAGTAGAGAAGGATCTTTTGCCTATGGTTAATCGGGTTTGGGGTATACTTAGTATAGGGAGGTGGGAGGATCCGAGGGTCCTGGGGAAGGATTTCAGCATGAGTAGATTGGAGAGGATGGGTGGGGAGGGAAGGTGGATGAGATTGCAGATGGTGCATAGTACGAGGAAATCCATTTTGGCCTCAAAGGATGGCCAGCCTAGGGTGTTGAGCACGTCCCAATGGTGGGCCTGGGCTTGTGCTTTGGCTGCAAAGCATGTGATTCAGTGATAGGCCTGCTTAAATCTGGCAAGAGTAGAGGTCTTGACAGAGTGAATTATTGGGGGTCCATAAAATAGGCCTGGGAGAAGGGTAGCCGAGGCGATAGTCTTCCATGCACGAGGTGTGAGGTAGGGGGAAGTATAGTATAGGAGGTCAAGTTTTTGATTAGTTGCCTTAATAACATTTGTTGCATGCAATTCAAGGGGTAGATGCTCATCAAGAGTCATGACTAGATATTAGAAGGAGCTCACTCCTAAAGGTACAACAGAAGGGGTATTGACTACCAGAGGAGGCTGGGAAGTTATATCAAAGGAGGTATGAAGGAACAGCATGTTTTTTGGGGTTTTTTTGTATTCAACACCAGCAGATTCTCCTTGAACCAGGATTCCAACTGCTGGAAGTCTTTTTACAGGTCAGCGTTAATAGGGGAGATGTCTCTGCCAGATCTGTATAGTATGGCATCGTCTGCGTAGAGTTGAACTGATGCCCCCCCCAAACAGTTCAGCAGCAGTTCATTGATAAAGATGGAGAATAATAGAGGCCCAAGGATTGATCCCTGGGGGACCCCATCAGTGACTGGAGATAAGGAGGAATAGGCACCAGCCCATTTGACATGCTGAAACTGGTTAGATAAGTAGTTAGTGAACCATGTTAAGAGAGCTGTAATAAAGGCCAAGACAATGAAGCTTGGAGATGAGGAGTGGATGGTTTACAAGGTCAAAGGCCTTTGTGAGGTCTGTGAAAATGACCCTGGTGGCATAGCCTTGATCCATGGTCTGAAAGATGTCTGATGTGACCCTCAGAAGAGCAGATTCTGTCCCATGCAATTTCCGAAAACCATGTTAATGTATGGTAAGGACGTTGGTCTGCTCTAGAAAGGAGTAAAGCTGATTGTATAATATTCTTTTTCCTGCATTTTTGCAATAGGACATAAAATGGATATAGGTCTGTAGTTCTCAACAAGGTTAGTTGGGCCATTTTTGTGTACTGGGACAATGATTTCAGTTTTCCTTTTGTCTGGGAGGGTCTGTGAGAGGAAGGATCTGTTAATCAACTGTGCGAATGAATGAGCAAGCACGGGGGCTCCTATCCTGAGGAATTTAGGTGGCAGAGAGTCAAACCTGGTGAACTATTGGGGTTGAGGCCAATTAAGAGTTTCAGGACATTGTTCTGTGAGGTGGTTTTTATACGGAAGAGGGGGTTGGGGGCTTCAGGGAGAGGAACATGCGGAGCGGGGTGGGTAGCAGGTAGACCTGTCTTATATTCATCTAGGTTCGTGAAGAAAATATTTATACCGGTGGCTATCTCCGAAGGCAAGGATGGTAAGAAGCCTTTTGAGATCATATTTTGGGGAATGTTCTGCTCATTGCCCTTAAAGGGACACTGTCAACCTGTTTTTCATCATATAATTTCTAGTTAAAAACCTACATTTTATGATTGCTTACCTTCTCTAAAATCCATTGATATTGCTGTTTGTTTTGTCTGTCTCCTTGTTTAGTAGAACTGAAATGCATGCTATTGTATATTTATAAACAACCTTGTTTTGTTTACAATCCTGGATCTGTTCTTACTACATACTTCCTGAGCATTAGAAACACACCCAAACATTGCAGTCACTCATGGGGCAGTAGCCTCCTCTCCTCCCACTGCATCATGAAGGTCTAGACTGTGTTGTGGGTGTTTCCAAGTCCAGGAAAGATGCAGCTGGACCTGATCAAGGAATGTAAACAAACCTGTGTTTGTGTGGTAACACCAGTATGGTGGGAAGTCTGTTTTCACTTTTTTTAAAGAAAAAAAAGAGTCAGAATCAAACTACCAGCTACATCAGCAATCTTTACAGAATATTGACAATCATAAAATGTGTTTTTTTAAACTAGGGACACTTTGAGACCAAAGGGGGTTGACAGTGTCCCTTTAAATAAGGCATTGATTTGAGTCCAAAAGCTTTTGGGGCTGGTGAGGTGCGTTTATTGTATGGATAGTAGGTAATCCCACTTTGATTTGTTTGTTTTGGCTTTGCAGGTGTTCTGCAGTTGGCGATAGGTTATCCAATCCGTGTGGAGCGAAGATCGTTTGAAGGTTTTCCAAGCCTTGTCTCTGGAGCACATTAGGTGCCTTAATTCCTGTGAAAGCCAGGGGGAATGGGTACCTTTGGCTCTTCTTAATTTGAAAGGGGCATGAAAGTCAAGAATTGTGATGAAGGTGTTGATAAGGTATTCTAAAGCCTGATTTACATCAGGAAGAGATGTAATGGGGTCCAGTTGGCGGAAGCAAGACTTTGCAGGTAAGCTGCAGAGTTAAAGTTGGTTAGGTCTCTGGATTTGATAATTTTGGGGGTGGTGAGGAAAGTTGTTCTTCTAGACACAGAATGTGGAGGAATAATCGCTTATCGTGCCAGGGAAGATTCCCACGGCCCTGATGTGGATCTTGTTGTTGGTTAGCATCCAGTCCAATAGGTTGTGGTTGCCTGACTTCATGTTAAGTCTAGTTGGTTGGTCAAGTAATTGCTTGAGTTTGGCATCTGAAAGAGCTGCTTGGCATTGAGCTCTATTGGGTCTGGTCCAATCAAGGTTGAAGTCTCCACAGAGTATGATGTCTCTGGGTTTGAGAGTGTCAAAACTGCAGAAGAGTTCAATGAAGGAAGAGGAAGAAGCAAGTTAAGGGGGTTGGTAGACACATCCTATAATTATTTTATTAACCTGGCTGAGGGTAATTGAAAGGAATAGATGTTCAATGTCAGGGCTAATTCATAAGCCAGTTAGCTCACAGACTGCCAGCCTGACCCTAGTGTAAATCAGTACCCCCCCTTCCCTCCTATTGGGATGGTCCTGACGATAGGAGAAGAAGCCAGGGAGTGAGATTTCATGGGGTAGGATGGAGGGCTTTAACAGGACTCCATTATGCATAAGCCATCTGGTTTATAGTGTTGGGTCCATGTCTCTAGTTCTGCCATTTTACGCCTAACACTTTGTACATTCATGTGGGCTATCTTGAGCCCTTTTACATTTGAACAAGTGGGACATGAGGTTAGGAGGTTATGCTTAGCCATCTTGCAGGGACAGGGGTTCAACTAGATGTCACCTGACAAAAGAAGTAGGCATGAGAAGTATTATTGCATAGAGGGTAATAGGAAGTTGAGGGAGAAGATAAGAGAGATGTAAGGTAGGAGGGATGGAACAAAACCACTATTTAAATATAAAGGAGCTACAATGGGAAAGGCACTTGGCATCAAGAGAGGGGAGTGAAAGGGCAGAGGAGAGTGAGCAATGGTGGGTACAAGGAGAACACTCTACAGCAAAAATGACAAAAAGAGGTCCAGTCTGGCAAGGGAGGATTTGGGAGCTCCACTATAGACTAGGTCACCATAGTTAACAAGCATTTGTCAATGCCAAATGTTGGCTTGCTGGCATTGGCATTGGTAGTGCAGGAGTTAGAGAGATGCGTAATTGGAATGGCAGTGAAGTATTGAACTGATGCCAACCCACCCCCATGCTGCAGAGACTGACAGGCATTGGGGTGTCCCTTTGGGTGTTGGCCATAGTGCTCATGCCATTTCACCTTTCCTTATCCTGCAGACACCGATAAGTGTCGCAGTGTGCATTGGGGTCTTCCGACGTTACAAGGGTGCATGGGAAATATGCAATGCACGCTTGGTACACTGCCATTTTATGGGCGTTCGGCACCAAATTTTCAACATAGGCATTTTAGCACCTCTGCTCATGTACAGTGTTACTGCTATTTCCTCAAAGTGTCCCAAGAAGTGATTTCGGACAGCGACCACGCTATTCTGCGTCGGAAGTGCGAAAACACATTTTGGGCAGGATATGTGAAATGATGGCTGTACTGTTCATCAAAAGGTGTGGAAAAATGGTAATGGTGAAACTCCAGAGTGAAAATATCACAAATGCACGACGGTACGAGCGTGCGAGCAATCTGCCAATGCACGCTCGTAACACAGTCATTTTATGGAGTATCATCACCAAATTTTCAACATAGGCATTTTAGGACCTCTGCTCATGAACTGTGTCACTGTCATTTTCATAATCTGGCCCAAACACTGATTTCCCACAGCGACTGAGCTATTGTGCGCCGGAAGTGCGGAAACACATTTCAGGCAGGATGTGGAAAATGACAAGTGTACTGTTCATAAGGAGGTGTACAAAAATGGCAATGTTGAAAATCTGGCGTTAAAATATTGTGAATGAGCGAAGTTATGAGCCGGAGTAGCAACTGCGCAATGCACGCTCGTAAAACAAGCATTTGTTGGATTTCTTTCGCAAATTTGGAACATAGGCTTTTTGAGAGGCCACCTCATGAACACTGGCACTGTCATTTTGTTAATGGGTCCCAAAAGGTGATTTCACAGTGACCGCGGGCCCTTTCTCGAGGCCGATTAACGCCATAACAGTAATAGCATTCATGAGGAGGGGCCCCAAAACCACATATGGAAAATTTGTGGCAAAATTCCAACAAATGCCGAGATATGCAGCAAAGATGAAAAAACCCTATTCATTCCATTGTACAGTTTACGCATTTCCTCAGTTCGCTGATGCGCTTTGAAGGTGCAGGCGTGTTCAGTCCACGAAGATCGTCGCGCGGATTCCGGAGGTAAGTATGTGGGGTGAGGGGTGGGGGAGTGTGGAGAGGCAGGGTGTGCAGTGGGTGGGTGTGGGTGGGAGGAAGGAGACTACAGGGACGTTTTTTTTGTTACAAGTGAAAAAAAAAAAAACCTAACATCGGGGACAGTTTTTCCTTTTTATGGAACTTGGCATGCTGGGGTGAGCTCCCAGTGTGCCACCTAACTGTTTTGGGGGGGGTTGCTGCAGCCGACAGGGGATTGGGCACCCTCATCAGCAGACAATGGGAGGTAAACTTATGCCGACGGGGATTGGGCACCCCCGTCTGCACACAATGACAGTGGGGGGGAGGCAAGAACCGAAGGGGATTGGGCACCCCCCTCGGCATATAAGAAATGCGGGAAGGGCGGATTTATGCCGACGGGGAGTGGGCTTCCCCATCAGCACACAATAAAAGCAGGGGGGGAGGCAAGAACTGAGGGGGATTGGGCACCCCCCCTCAGCATATTGGAAATGGGGGGGGCTGATGTATGGCAACGGGAAGTGGGATCCCCCATCGGCAAATTTCAGCAGCTACAGAAAGCCGGCTGGGGGATTGGGCACCCCTGAAGTCATCCATTGGGCGGCTGCCCGCCATGCTGCTAATGTGGCAGCACACAGGAAGGGTCCACTGTGTCTGACAAGCTTTGCTCGGATTGCAGTGGACCTTTCCTTAGACATGCTTGCTGCATTAGCATGCATGGTGTGGTGCCGGCATGCAGGCTGATTGGGGAATGAGGGACACACCTACTGATGCGTGCCCTGCATTCACCCAACAGCGGCCGCGCCTCCAAATCTGCACTCTCCCAAGATGTTGACTTGCACGCAAGCGTGGCAAGCCAACATAAAAATAGGGAGAATCATCTTTAAAACAATCTCACGGTGGACAGGAAGTAGGATACTTGCTTTATTCCTGTACAATGCACCAAGCTTGGGGTGAAGCTTTTGATGAATGATGTCAATATACACCGAGAAATCAAGACATTCAAGTCAGAACCGAGGTACTTAAAAGAGAATACATCCTCAATAATAGCATCATCAAGGGTGCGAAATGAAGGGAGAGGGGTAAGTCTAGAAAGCCTCCGATGGGTGCCAAAAGTCATGGAGACTGTTTTTTTGGCATTGAGGGAAAGTCAGTTAGTTTGAATATTGTCAAAATCTGGCTAACGCTGTGAGGTAAGATCCTGGGAAGAAGCGCCAGATGCAAAAATAACTATCATCAGTGTGCATATGAAAGGATACAGAGGAACATAGAACAAGCAGGTCATTCAAGAATATGGAAAAGAGAATAGGACCCAGGACAGACCCTTGAGGGATACCTGAACAGTTAGGGAAAGGAGATGAAATGGTACTTTCTATCTGGACAGCTTGAGATTTTCCCTCAAGGCAAGAACGAAACCAGCTGACTGCAAAGTCAGAAATTCCCACTGCTTTAAGCTTGTCCAGAAGGAGGGGATGTGCCAGTGTGTCAAAAGCTTTAGCAAGATCAACAAAAATGGGAGACATGATCAGACCCTGATCCATACCTGCAAGGGTGGAGTCAGTGAGCCGAAGGAGGAAAGTGGAAGTGGAGTGGGATTTCCTATAACTGGACTGAAAGGGGGTGAAGATGGAGGAGGAGTCAAGGAATGGAGGGAGCTGTGATAGTACAAGGTGTTCCTGTAACTTAGCTAGGATAGGAAGGAGAGAGACAGGATGGTAGTTACCAGGAGAAGAGGGATCATTACCTTTAGGGATAGGAATGACAGTAGCCTGCTTCCAGACAACGTGAACAGTAGCAGAGGAAAAAGAGAGGTTGAGAAGTAGGGTACTAGGCAGTTCTACATACAATAAACAGTACGACACACAGACATCAGTTATACGACTCACACGTATTATTTGAATTTTAGATTAGTTTGTTAGATTTATTGTAATGGATTGAAACTGGCAGGTTTGTTTATGCAAAAATCAATCAAATGGCAACACTCAGAGCATTTGTTCATCATACATCCTCTTTATCTTTACTACCAACAAAAAACTTATAATTACTGGTTGAATTGATTGCAGGGGTCTGGTATAAAATCCCAAATGACAAAATTCCGACAAACAAAATCCTGAAAGCCAAATTCCCAACAAAGTCAAAATCTGGATTTAGCATTAACAATTAGTATTACATCAAGTGTGAGTCCATATGGCACAGTCCCCTCCTGTTGTAACTCAGAGACAGATTGGCAACTAAGAAACAGGACCCCATGAATGGGAATGGCACCACTGAATGTAAGTAAACTTGTCAACTAACCATACGCCAACTCTTGGACTGCATACTGTGGGTTACGAGGCGCTGACAATTAACTGTGCTGATAGCAGATAGAGCACCAGGTGCACTATTTCTTAATATTAATGTAACCCTCCCCACGGTGGGGGCTTAACTGATGTTGCCTCCCGATTTGGTACCACCTTGCTCCGAGTCCCTGATTCTGTGTGGCTCCTGAATGCTTCTTCTGGCCCCATTATCTGTTTGTCTGCTTCATGGGCGGCTCTACACCAGGGCCTGTCAGGGCACATGCCCTGGTAAAAAAATGCTGTGCCCCAGTTGGTGCCCCATAGGGTGCAGAACTTCCCCCATAGTAACAATATATCAGTGCCCTGGCTGTCATCTGTTGTGCCCCAGCTGTGCCCTGGTAACCATTTGTGGCTACAGCCACTACTGGTCTGCTTGGGGACTGACGCAGTGCAAAGAAAAGTAAAGCCGCATGCTGTGGCAGGGTTGCCAATGGCCACGCAGTTCAATGTGTGAGCTGCTGCAGTTGTCTCCCCCCCCTCGCACTGTGGAATGCAGCAGTGCTCGCTCGTAAATGAAAGCTGCTCTGTGCAGCTGGTGAAGCAGCCAGTTGGAGTGTGCCCTAGACCTGAGTAAGGAAAGTTAAAAGGGGGTCTGGAGGCACTGGGGAAATAAATAAAATGTTTTAAAGAGCGCTCTAGCATTAAGTAAATTCAAGGGTGCCCGTCATTTTAAGAGCAGCTGTGGCTGCTCATGAATATTTAATGAGAACTGCTGTCTCGGGGGGTGGGGAATAGCGCTATGGAGGTAGCGACGGACGCATGCAGCCCTAATTTTAAGTTGATATTAGTCACTTAGAATGGTACAGAGGCAGCTACAGCTGCATGTTTATAAATAAATGTATAGCTTCACAGTTTGTCTGTATTTTAATGTTAAAAGTGTGACTCTGCTTAAAATGTTTTACTGGTGGCCATGTTTTGCCAGCCTGGTGACCACTAACAGCCAATCAGAATGCCAGGGTCCTGAGGAGCTGCTGTGAAGGCTCCTGGGAAAAGGACGGGGTGCCAACATTTGCCACCAAAACAGCCAGCCAATAGGGCATCGAGGAAACTCATTAACTGCTGTTTCTGTGACTGACAGCTGGCATCAGTTAATCAGCAGCTGCCAGGCTTCCCTCATTGTCTGCCCTAACCAATCAGGAGCTTTGTTTCATTTCTGGAAGCTCATGAGGTGAGACAATCAGTTCTGTTCCAGTCAGTTAGTTGACGTTAGAGTTTGAATTCAGTCAGTGTGTTGACTGGAGACCCCTCCTCAGGGAGGTGGTCTCTTGCCCTTGCTTCCTGATCCTGTGGGGGGAAAAAGAAATAGAAATGCCTAAGAATTACAGTGGAGTATGAGTTCCAATGCCTGGAAGGTGCTCCAGTTTAAAAGGAAGAAAAATTATTTTTATTGTCTGAGGCAGGGAAGTTGTCTGACAGTTGCTATGTTCTCATGAGTAAAATAAAAGGACTGCCTGGGGGTTTGCACAACCCACAAAGCCCAAGAGGTGCCTGCATGTCTCCTACTGATGGAAAAGAAAGTGTTTTTCAGCACAAGGTGTGTCTGAAGCAGAATTGAGGTCATTGGCTGGGGTTCCTGAAGGAAGGGGGAATTGCCCGGATGCCTGCGCAGTCTGAGAATGTCTAAAATAGAGTCAAGGTTATCGGTTGGGGTTCCCTGAAGGAAGAGGGAATTGCCCAGATGCCTTTGAGGTCTGTGAAAGTATGAAGGTCTTTTTTAGGTGCCTGCATGACTCCTGAATACCCAAAGGACCCTGTCTGAATTTCCAGTGGGATGGAAACTGGCTCTGATGCTGCACCTGATCGGTGAGTTCTTCATGTTCATCAGCACCTGCACAGTGAGAGAGAAAGAAAGAGAAAAAAAATGTCTTCTGTTAGCCAGAGACTGTTTTCCAAATTTGGGTCCTCAAAGGAGACCTTTCAAGTGTGTACTATGTCTCACTGGGACTGCCTTCCCAATGAGAGTTTAGAGACTGTGCTGAAAGCAACGGACCACAGCTGCCATGCCAGTAGGTGGCCAAAAATGCCTTTCCAGTCACATGAGGTAACAACAAATTTCTTTTAAAGTGAAGTAGCAAGTGACTGTAAAGCTATGAAAGACTGCAAGCAGCTACCTGGAGCCAGGTAGGGAAACTGTCAGCCCCTATCAAGTGGGGCAGACTGGGCCACAGGGAATCACAGGTTTATACCCAAGTGCATGGGCACTCTGATCCATCAGAGCAGCTGGATCGTGGGGTCACTTCTGAGTCTGGGTTCTTTGTGGTCTGGGATGCTTTGCATTGTGCTCTGCACCCGATCTGTTCTGTGGGCTGAAGGGGACAAGCTGCTAGAGGCTGCAAACAAGCTGCAAGATGTCAGTTTTCCAAGCTGCAAGATGCCTGCTTCATGCCTGTTTTCCAAGCTACAGGATGCCTGCTTCATGTGTTAAAGTTCCAAGCTACAGGATGCCTGCTTCACATCTCAAGGTTTTCAGCATTTTCAAGGTTCTGTATGTTCTATCCATCCCAGAGCAACAGAGTCAATACCACCAGAATTTGTCTGCAGAACCGTGAGTAACCGCAGGTGTCCCTCCCACGGGGAATTGTACATCGTGTAGTTTCAAGTTATGCCCAATGGCGTAGAAAGTAAAAGAAAAGAGTAAAATGCCATTTTAGCAATTGCATGGCCTTTGGGGTTGTGGTTTGTGAATCTGATTTTAAAAGTGCACCAACTGCCGGCCAACCAACTACATCATACAGGCCTGCAGCTAGATCCTGAGTACCCAGCTAGGACTCATAGGGGTTATACTGGTACCAGTTTAGAAGTGGGTAATATGTTGAAACCTGATTGAAGTGAAATACTGGTGGGAGGCGGGCATTTAATAGTTTACCTGCAAGGTGAATGTTCACCAAATGCTAAATTAATTGAAATGTTGTTAACTCTATTCTGTTTACCCAGTCCTAATCCTCCCCATGTAAATAAATGATGAACTTCCCCAAATCAGTCTTCACCATACATTACTGATGGGTCCTACAGGAGGTCAGGACCCTACATGGAAAAAAGAGCAATGCCTCTTTAAAAATTTTTGTGCTGGGTGGAGACGACACCAAGATGGCGCAGCCCTTAAGGCCTGCATTCCTCGTTACGCTCGCGGGTTGGTCAGTAACCAACGCCGACTCCTCCCAGCCCTCAGTTCTGTTTTTTCCGCCGTTGAGGAAGGATCCTGCATGGGAATCACTTCAAGCAACTGCATCACTGTCTAGGCCTCAGTCTCTGCAGTACCGTGAGTATGGAGGTAGCTCGGCACCGGAAGGTTTTTTGTTTATTCTGAGTTTAAATTTGGTGCCGGGTGTCCCTGTTTTCCTGTAGTTTATTTGTGTTTAGCCGCAGCAGCGATATGTCAGGGTCGGGGCATCGTTCAAAGTCAAAATGGTCCAGAGTTGCCCCAATGCGTCGGTGTCCCTGTGGCAACTTCATAACGATCACTGACCCCTTGATCATTGCTTTTCTTGCCAGGGTCCCCGCCATCTGATGGACAAGTGCAACGCCTGTTTTCCATGGATCTCCCTACTTTGGTTGTCCATGCAGTGTGATGGGGTAGGGAACCCTTGACTTTCGGCAGGCATTTACAAATTCAGGACACCAAGTCAAGAACTTTGGGCTCCACCCTCGAGCCCTCCCTGGGGCTATATGACCCAGCAGGGAAAGGACCCCCCTCTGCTCCTCATCTTGCTGGGGCATGGGGTCCTCACGAGGGGTTGGTGGGAGGTCGTCATCCTCTGGGAAAACAACTGGTCACCCCTTGCAGTCTGGCTTCTCCACAGAGGACCAGATGACCCCAAGGTAGTGTCAGGGGTATATGTGGGCTCTCCTTGGGAGGTCCTCTCGAGACCCTGCACCCCTCCAACTTCAGCTCTCAGGCCACCTCCAATGCCAATGAGTAGAATGGAGGGGGTAGCATGTATGGGCTTCCACCTGATGGCTCTTGGGGTTCCAGGGGGGGTCCAGGGTTCTGGGTGTGGCCCAGCTGGAGGTGGCCCTAGTCTCCTCCTCCTCCGCCTTGGGGGATGGTGATGGGGTGACCCCAATTGGGTCCCCGGCTCCTCAGATTCTGCTCGGACATCTCCAGGGCCGTTGGGGTCTCTGGTGCTGGTATTTCGACTGGGGGATGATGCCATTGGTGGGGTTGCTACCCCGGACCCTTCTGCGACCATGCCTGCTTCTGAGGGACCCTTGCAGGCTCCTCAGGAGGGTCCGGAGACTGGTGATGCTGTGTCTGGTGCCGTGTCTGAGCATTGTGCTGTGGTCAATGCTGAGTCAGTGGTTGGCATCATGGTCAGTGCTATTTCTCTTGGCATTGCCAATGTCAGTGTCGACCCTTCCTTGGCTACGACCAAACCCACCTTGAAGGCTGGTTCTTCCTCGTTGGCCAGGTCCAGTTCAATCATGATCTGGATTCCGGCTGATGAGGATGAACCTCAGGGAGACCCTCTAGCCCTCTCTAGGGTAGGGGTGTCTTCTCCTTCAAGAGCTGAAAGCCAGGATTCCTCCACTGGGCCTCCTAAGAGGGACAGATTATCTTCCCAGGAGAAGAGGGCTAGTGGATCTGGCTCTAACCGATGACCCATGTGTCCCTGGATAACTGGGGGTCATCGTCAGGGGCTGTCCAGTTCAGCCTCTCTTCTGGGAAGCGGTTCTGTAGTGGGTGGGGGAAGGAGCCTCCTGAGAGGTGCTGTATGGCTCCAGCCTCACCTTCAGGGGGATTTCCCCTCAAGAGCGTCCCCCAGCCCACTCCTTAAGGGTTGGACATGCTGGGGTGGAAGGATTAACCAGTTCTCCCCTAATCTGGGCACTTCTGGTCAACCCCAAAGCTTTGGCAGAGGTCCTTCCTGGTCCAACCAGACTGTCCCCCCACTGGTAACTCTCTGCCTCCCCTCTCCTCCCCCCCTTTCCCCGTGGTTTCTTAGCCCTGAAGGTCCCCTATCTTGGGAACAATTCAGGGCTGTGGCGGAGCTGTTCCCCCATTACATTAGGATCATCTCTGAAGTCATTTTGAGACCTTCAACTTCTGCACTGCCGAGCTCCGAATCGGACTCTCTTGCTCCACTTCGGCTTCCACAGTGGAGGAAGAGGATTCTTCACGTCACTTTTCCTCTGTGGAGGATCTTGCATTCTATCAAAGATTCCTAACGGAGACGATGAGGAAGCTCCATCTCTCCCTCCCAGATGGACAGAACCCTGATCATGTAATGCTGTCATTCCTAGGGGAGTACAGCATTGACTGGTTGGTTATTCCATAATGGCCGAGGCCATTATGGGAAGCATCACAAGCCATCTGGCTACATCCCTCTGCCCCTTCTCCTGCCTCTAGGGACTGCATGCACAGATACTGTGCAGCAGCAGGGTCTCCAGGAGTTATGCCACAGTCTTCTTCAGGTGTGGGGTTCCTGGATACTCCTTCGGGGCATTGACTCCTCAGTCAGGGCCACCTCTCTGACATGGACCCAGCTGAGTTTGATCGATGAGGGAGGAGGGTTTTCTTTTCTGCACGCCTCCTGTTGCAGGTGTTGGTTCATCAGGTACACCAGGTGACCTATGCAAGGCACATCTGCTCTCTGCGGGGGCAAGTCTTAGCAGCACTGCCTGATGGCGAGGGAACCAGGCAAGCCATTGGCCTGACCACCCTGGGCCTGGAACTAGCAAAACTGCTCTCCAGGACAGTCTATGGTGACAAAAGGTGGCCTCCAGGCTGGTAGGATACTCAGTTTGCATTAGGTGGGCTGCGTGGCTTCTCCTATCCAGGTTGTCACCCCTGGCCCGGTGTAGCATGATGTCCTCACTTTTCTGGGGGGCCCACTTCTTCTTCCTCAGGGCACGGCAAGTTCTTCAGGGGCACCCTCCACCTTCTGGATCACGGGAGTGTTTGCTGGCCCTGTCAAGTCCTCGGGCATAGCCAGGCCCAGATTGGCCCCCTCCTTCCGTGTTTTTCCCCCCATGAGAGGCTGGGGGATGTTTTTCCCCCATGGTTTTCCTTCTTGGTACTCAGACTCATCAGTAATGAATGGTGAGGATTGATTTGGGGAAGATATAGAAATTACGTACTTACTGTAATTATGATCTTTCCGAATATGTTCAGCATTTATTACGCCCATCCACTCTCCCTATGATCAGACACTGGGCAGCTCACTTCTTTTTCCATCCCTCCGTCCCATTTCCAGGTAGGACAGAATAAGGAAAAAGCACTTCTTTCTCTCCCTTAGGCAAACCCTGTGTCCAGTCTGGATGCTCTTCCAACACTGGTGAGCTACAAGGATACTCCACCACTTCTGTGGGATACTCCTGGGGTGTGACCGCCTTAATTTTTTTCTCTTCAGCTAAACAGTTCTCCAGACTTTAACTCCTGCTCACCTTGGAGCAACCCACTTCCTGGCATTTTACTTTTCGCCATATCTGGTGAATTTTGGAAGGCCAATGGGCACAGAGCTAATGAGAGAAGGTATGGTATGGATGAAGACAGAAGTTAAGAAATGACTACATCAATATAAGGAATCAGGCTATTCTCTTATACTGTAACTGAAAAAAAAAAAAAAGGAAAATGTTTTCTTTTCTCAGTAGTGACATGTCCCCAGGCCTCTGGCTCTTCCTCCCCTGCATCTCTCCACCCCCTCCCCTCTCGATCCAGCTTGGGCTCTTAGGCCCTGGATCACTTCTTCCTCTCTTTTAAGTGGAATCTAATCCATTCAGACTTCACTTGGGAGTAAAAGTCCTGGGGAGTTGTGGGGGAGTGCTGAGACAGTTTTCTTCTTCCATCTGTATTCCTTCCCTCTCTCCGGTCTCTCAGTTGTTTTACTTTGCCTAGGGCTGCCCAGTGGCCTGGTCACCCCTACCTGTCCATCTTAGTCCCCTTTAGTCTGATCCTATTTATCCTTTTAGCTTTATTGTGTTTTATTTCCCACCCTTCCCTATCTTTGGGGCACCCTGTCCCTCAGATACCCACCTTTCTTATTCCTCACCTGGCAGGAGAGAAATGAGGGCTGGGAGGAGCCGGCATCAGTTACTGTCCAATCTACGAGCACCACGTGGTCTGCTGGCCTCAAGGGTGACACCGTTCCGATGTCGCCTCCACCCAGCACAAAACTCTTTAAAGAGGCAGTGCTCTTTTTTCCATGCAGGGTCCAGACCTCTGGTAGGACCTATCAGTAATGAATGGTGAAGATATTTGGGAAGATCATAATTATGGTAAGTATGTAATTTCCATTTTTATTGTTTTGGAACAATACCTGACTCATGAGCATACTATCAGCTGGAATCTTTAACTGCAAAAGTTATTGAATATAGATTTTTGGTTTCAGGTATGCCATGTGTGGGGGGATGACTATAAGAGGAGGTGGGTAGGTACAGCTTAGGGTTGTACTGCTAAAAACAGCATCTGACCCACTTTATATTTAAATCTGGGTGGAGGCACCATGCTATTTATCTAACCTTTGGGAAAGAACCCCCTTCAGATGGACCAATAATTACAAGAAGTAAAATATCTGCAGCAGCACCCTTTTATAACCCCCCTCAAGCTTCACATTCATGGTTTATATTGTATCACACAGCTCAGGTGTCTAAAACAAATCTCTACACAGACTTCTGCCCAAACATTATTCTCTATATTTATTTATTTAAAATGTGGTGACTGGGATAGGCACACTGGGCCAGGGCTCATTTACAGGTGCACTTTGAAGGAGTGGATACAACAAGAAGCGAAAAACCAAACACACAGTCACAACAACAACTGCATGAATATGTACAATAAAATCACAGTACAAACAATTCATTTCAGAGAAAGACAAAAACACTGTAAAAAGTGTACATGTACATTGGTTATGGGGCAGTCAGGTCGAGAGCTAAAGGAGCATGCCACTGATGTCAGACAAGACATCTGTATAGAACTCATAGGACGTCAAATTCAGATTGCAGAGTACGTTGAGGTGAAACTATACAGTAGGCAAATGAAATGGTAAACAGGTACAATGGCAGAGGGGATGGATCAGACATGGGTTGTTGTAATGTGGAGTGAAAAAGAAGACGTCTATGTGCAGGTGCATTCATTAGTGAAGTGTGTCAAGAATGAGTGGCTTGAGAGAATAGAGGGAGGAAGACAGAGAAATTGGGAGAGGGAGGCTGTTCCCAAGTATAGGAAGACAGAGAAGGCTGACTGTGAGGGATATGAAAGAAACTAGCAGAAGATGAATGGAGGGACTTGGAGGAAGAGGTGGCAGGGCTAAGAGCAGGGAGAGGTAAGTGGGGGTAGTAGCAAGTCATTATTTGACTATGAAGATAGAACAGTGTGAGAGATGCTGGACCTCAAGAGAAGGGGACAGACAGATCAGCATATAGAGATTAGTGAGGGGTGAGAGATGGAGCTCAAGGGGCAAACCAGCAGAAGGAATAAAAAAGGGGTCAAGTTTTGCAAGTGTAGACTTTGAGGCAGCAATGTACACTACATCTATGTAATCAAACACACAGGCAAAATCATCTTAAAGATATTAGGTTATACTAGGTCTTGTAGACAGAAAGTTTATAAGCCCATTTTAGCCTGCCTCCCCACTGAAGGGTACTAATTTTCTTTTTTAAGAAGATAGCTATCAAGTCTTGATTTAAAAATATTCAGGGTTTCTGAATTCACCACATCCCCTGGTAGTCCATTCCACAATGAGATAATTCTCTGTGAATAACAAGTTCTCCTTTTTTTACTCTTGGGGTAGGTTAAACACAACTGAGTATTATGACTTCTTAAATGTATGGTTCTTGAAGCTATGTATTGATCCAACTCTGACATCAGATTTCTATCTCTAATAATTTTATACATAAGTAACAAATCTCCATGTGCTGTCCTTAATTCCATGGAATATAGATCCAAAATCACCAATCTCCCCTCATGTTACTCCACTGAGTCCGTATATCATCTTAGTCAATCATCGCTGCACTCTCTCCAATATATCAATATCCCTCCTCAAATACGGATTCCATACTGTACTGCAATAGTCTAACAGAGGTCTTATGAAATTTCTATATAGAGGTAAAACACAAACACGATGCCTTGTTACAAAACTTTTCCTAATTGCCCCTGTATTCCTATTTGCCTTCTTCACCACTTCATTGCAATGATTCCCAGCACTAAGGTCATTTGTAATTAGAATTCCCAGGTCTCTTTCCCTGTCTACAACCTTAAAGGGACACTGTCAACCCCCTTAGATCTCAAAGTGTCCCTATTTTAAAAAAACATATTTTATGATTGCCAAAATGCTGTAAAGATTGTTGTTGTAGCTGGTAGTTTGATTCTGACTCTTATTTTCTTTAAAAAAGTAAAAAACAGACTGCCCAACATACTGGTGTTATCACGCCAAAACAGGTTTGTTTACATTCCTTCATCAACTCCAGATGCATCCTTCCTGGACTTGGGAACACCCACAAAACAGTCTAGCCCCTCATGATGCAGTGGGAGTTTAGGAGGCTACTGCCTTATGAGTGATTGCTCTGTTTGAGTGTGTTTCTAATGCTCAGGAAGTATGCAGTAAAAACAGATCCATGATTGTAAAGAAAAACAAGGCTATTTATAAATATACATTGTCATGCAGTTCAGTTCTACTAAGCAAGGAGACAGACAAAACAAACATTATTAGTGAATTTTAGAGAGGGTAAGCAATCATAAAATGTGAGGTTTCAACTAGAAATAATATGATGAAAAACAGGTTGACAGTGTCCCTTTAAGGATACTCCCACCTAAAGTGTATGTATGGCACCTATTTTATATCCCTAAATACATCAGAACACACTTACCCAGATTAATTTCCATCTGTTCCTTAGAGCCCAGTCCTCCAACTTAATAAGATCATTCTGCATAACCGCAGCTTGTGCCTCATCTGTAATATCCATACAAATTTTGGTGTCATCTGCAAACTTATTTGAATAACTATCTAACCGGGTATGGAGATCTGAGACGCACTTGTCACCCGTCCCATATGTGACAAATAACCCCTATTCCTTACTCTTTGCTTTCTGCATCACAACCAGTTTTTCACCCATCGGATTATAATACCAAACTCTCCTTCTCTCCAATGCTCCCCCTCCCTCTACCCCCCCTTTTCCTTAATCTCCTGCATGCTCCACTTCCCCTTGCAGGGTTCTCAGCACCCTGAAGGGGAGATTGTCCAGGCTCCCCCTCTCCCCTTTGCATCCTCTCCCTCCCACTATCCCTAATACTTTAATCCCTACTCCCCCATCCCACCCCTGCTCTCGTCTAATCGCTTCAAATTTATCCCACATGCTATAAACACGTAGGACAATTAAATATCACTCGGTATCCCTTACCCCACCTACTACAGTACTATAACCGCTTGTCTTCCATGTATGTTTTTGTCCATCTGCCCACTTCCTAGATCTACCTGCCTTACTCACAGTCCTCAACTCTGTACCATTGTCCTAAGTAGACTTTGTTTACTAAGATTATTCTCATAGGTTGTGTACTATATGCACTACCCTGATTCTATGATGTTTGATGTATTTTGATACCTGTCATAGTGACTCCAGGATATTGCTGCACTTAGCTAGTTAATTGAATTATAGCTAAAAAAAAGCACTTGTTATATCTATGTCATGCACATGTTATTATTTGGCTTGTAATGTAATGCACATGTTTATTGTCTACAGCAGTTTTCTTCGCCTCCAACTGTAACCCCCCCCCCAACAGACGCTTCTGGAAATGAGCTGCTCACAGTTCATGTTACTCTCCTGGTGAATCTTTTCTAACTAAATAAATAAATAAATAATAAAATATCACTTATTCCCATACTTGTGAGTTTGTCATTTAAGACATCATGAGGGACCTTATCAAAGGCACGTCTGAAGTCCAACTAACAACATCAACCGATCTTCCCAAATCCAATAGGCCACTGATTTTATCATAGAATGTTAATAAATTGGTTTCACATGATCTATGTTTCCTGAAGCCATGCTGTGTATCATCTCTAAACCCCAATTTCTGTAAGTCAAGTTCCAATTTGTCTCTTATAACTGATTTGATCATCTGACAGCAGACTGGAAAAGGAAGGCATGACTTGTTTCAATATAGCACACCAAGCTTAGGGTGAAGTCTGTTATGCATGGTGTCAACATGAGTGGGAAACCTAAGATTTTGATCCTACCACACCTCTAGGTACTTGAATTGGAGTGCCTGTTCAAGTAGGTTGCCATCAACAGTTGAGAAGACAAGTGTAGTTTGGTGCCTTGCTAATGTTTGTTTAGTGTCTAGTGCTGAATGTATAAGAGACAATTTTTTTGGCATTCAGTAACAGCTTGTTTGCATGGAACCAACGCTAGACATTATCAAAATCATGAGAACCACAGCTCAGGGACTGAGACACCTGAAGAAAACAGAACTGCGTCATCTGCATACATGTGTATGTGGGTAAAGATGGAAGTGGATGGAGGGGAGGTCATTTAAGAAGATGGCAAAGAGGATTGGTCCAAGGATGGAGCCCTGGGGACATCAGATACGATGGGCAAAGAGGTGAATAGGGCATTGCAAACTTGAACCAACTGGAACCCAGCTCAAATGTAGGAGCTGAACCATGTGACTACCGGTCAGGTAAGACCCACAGCACCTAAGTTTTCCAAGAGAGGTGGTGGGCCACTGTAACAGAGGCCTTTGCGAGGTCAGTGAAAATGGTGGGAGTGACGCCAGGTGACACAATCGAGCTGAATGGCAGCCTGAACTCAGAGTTCTGTATCAGAGATCAGACACCTGAAAAACAGACCCAGCAAAACATCTTCTAAGCAATGGTTAAAACTGGCCTGGTGAAAGCAATACTGGAGTTTAAGGAAATAATGGCTGAAGGCTGAACTGTGTCAGAGTCGGATCTTTAGCATTAATGCGCACAAAGAAATCTTCACCAGGCAAATCCTCCAAAATACCCAAGAGGTAAAAAATTAGATGATATCCTGACTGAATTGAGATCAAAAGTTTCTAAAATTATGTAAAGCAAAACTTTTCAATAAAGTATTGATTACAAAAAAAGAGGTTTCTAAAATTGTGGAGAAAATAGCAGATTTGGAAATGAAAATGCATGAAGTCGATCAACAAATTTCCACTAATGATGCCTATATTATGGCACTCGAGCAAACAGTAACTCACTTACTTGATTCAAATCAGTCTCTTCAAAGTAAACTAGAGGACTACAAAAGCCACTCAAGAAGAAATAACCTCAGTTTTTATGGCACCCCAGAAGGAGAGGAGAGTCAGCGCATGATCCTCTTCCTACAGCAGTTTCTATGCACATCATTGGATTTACGGGGGGACTTTGAGCTAGACATCCAGCGCGTACACGTGGCTCTTTGTCTACGACCTACCAACCCAGCGTCCTGCCCCATACCATAATCGCATATTTCCTGAAGTACAGCACCAAACAAAAAATGCTTCACAAAGCCTGGCAGCAAAAGGTATTGAAACTATAAAACCATAACCTCTACGTGGACATTGATTATCCCTCAGGGATTATGGTGAAACGGAAAGAGCACATCCCACTGCTAAAAACTCTCAAGAGACAATAAATTACAATTTTGCACTCTTTACCCATTCTGCTCACAGTCCAATTCCTGGAGGGCCAGAAAACATCTGAAGCAGCCGAACACAGTAGACAAGAGTTACAGAGGAGAAGTTTATACACGTCACCGAAATCAGTTTAAACACTCCCCCCGCTACCACCATGGCACTCGAAGGCACAGCAATGGAGAATGGCTGGGGAGAAATACAACAGAAAATCCCAGACTCAACCTACTCTGCAACAGCTTATCTCGTCAAGTTCACCAGCACAAGATCAGCAATCGATCTGAACTGCAATCCACTAAGGATTATAGATGGTATTCACGCCGACCTGCTTTGACCACACGTTCCGGTGGGTGAGTACAGTCATGCTGGGTTTCTTGAGTCTGCCTTCTGTTCAACTGCAGGATTTGGAGGGAGGGGGGTACGCATTGCTATGACTCACTGATTTCATATTTCAACATAAAGATGGCGGTCTCCCTCGCCCATTTCTCCTACACAAATCACCCACACTGTCTGCTTTGCTGGTAATCTCTGTTTAAACCTGATTACTTTATAAGATAGCCACCAAATAACCTCTTCACAACAGTGGAGAAATTCTCGGAGACCCATCCAGAATATCAAAGAGTTGTCTCAGTGTCAGCAGGGGAAACCAATCTATATGGACTTTCTCTCTGAGGTAAATTTTATTGGTCTCTGGGAGTCAGCAGATAAACTGAGGTGGATTGAAAAAAGCTCTGCATACAGAAGCAAAAAGGGGGTCTCAGGTGGGGATGGGGAGCTGATTGGGAATGGTAATGCTAAACTGCTAAAGCTATAATATTTGATTTTATTGAAATCTAGGATTGCAATTACCTTTGAGCAGGGACTGCTCATTTACAAAGGTTCCACATTGAAGGAATGGGGGGTATACATACAAAGGGCAAACATAATAATGCATAGTTACACAATAAAAGGAAACAAGAGACTGAGGGTTAGAAAATCAGAGTAATTCAAAATGTGCCAAATGTTATGTAGTATGACATACCAGCCAGGGGCAAACTTAGGAATAAGTGCTGTGGGTGAGAGGGAGGGGGTGAATGCAGGCAGAAAGGCCATTGTCAGATGGTAGAGGGTGGAAAAGAGCTCTAAGAGGAAGGGGGAGGGATAAAACTCAGGGAATGCCTGGGGGGGTGAGGAAAGGGAGAGGGGGTGAGGGGTGGGAAGGTAAGGCAGATAGAAGGTGGACAAGGTAGGAAGAGGTAGCTATCAAGGCTGAAGTGGAGGGAAATGGACATTGGGCCCGTGATTAGGTGAGGCAGTCACAACGACTAGTTGAGATGAGAGGAAGTCAGAGTTGTCTCCTAAAAGGGGCCAAGGGCAGAAGCAGCAAGAGTTTCTTTGTTGAGAGTATTGTACCACTGAGGTGCTCTGTGGGCAAAGGCCCTCTGGCACACGGTGGTCTGGCATCTGGGGACAAGGAAGTTTAATTGTTGTGAGCTTCTAGTTCGCTGTGTGCTGTGGTGGTCTATGAGTATCTTTTCAATGCCTGGGGGCATGACCCTGAGGAGGACTTTTTTGGCTAGGAGGCAGGTTTGATACTGAATCCGGCTGATGAGGGGAAGCCATCCTGCCCAAGTGTACAGGTCACAAGTGTGTGTAAGTCAGTCAGCCCCAGTTAGCAGCCTGCATGCTTTGTTGAGTTCCACTGTAATTCTGTGGAGGGCAAAGGCAGAGGCAGAAGCAGAGCCATAGATTGCTAACCTGTAATCAATGATGGAGGTAACAGAGCTGTTGATAGCCAAACGGAGAGTGTCAGGAGTCAATATTGCTTTATGTGGGCTGCGGTGTGGGGAATTCCCTTGATCCGGACTCCTGTATGGACTGGAAGGGCTGAACTTGGGTGCTGGGTTGTTTTGTGCCACTTACAGAATGATGGTATGGACTCTGGAGACTTTAAATAATACTGACCTCAGAGTCAGAAACTGATGTTTTTCTGCAGCATAAAATGGATTTTTTTTTAATCTTCTGGCTCCACCTAGCGGTGTTTCCTTGGGACTGTGCTTACTCAGTGGTTTGGACCACACCTAAAAAGCTGAAATGTGTGTGTATATGTTGAAATGTGATTGTTATTGATGTATCATCTGTATATGTTTGTACTGTACTTGTATTTAACAACTTGACTGTATTATAACGGTCCTGGGATGCATTTGAAAATGGGCCTTGGGCACATATTGTTTACCTGGTAAACAAAAGTTAAAATAAAAATAAAAAAAAAATCATTGGTTTTCTTTATTCTATAAAAATAATTGCCACAGGACTCACTGTAAATCACAACATACCAATAGTTACAGTTTAAAAACTTTATAAGAAAACAGTACAAACTTGGATTTCCTGAGTGCCGTGGGACACTTATTGTGCTATTCCCCTTGTAATGTCTAAAACTCATGATTACATTTCATTTTAATGTTAGCTGAGTCACAGAACTCTGACTCAACAAAAGATTTCAAGTTGAATAGAGAATCCAACTCAAAACTAGAGTAAATCCTCTGGTTCTAATTTTACATGTTCAGAGATGCATGGACTGGTAATAGAGTCTTAAGGTCTCCGAACACAGATTAAGCCAGTGGTTCCATCTCCCTAGTGAACTGGAACACACTGATTTTCCAGGTGTTCCCTCGAGCTTGAATTGGGTCTGCTATCTGACTTCTTATCACCAAGCATCTTATAGGTTCATAGGTTGTACGAGTTCGAGGGCGTGCCCATAGTGAACTAGCCGCCGTTTATCCTAATGACGGTAATTTAATTTTTTTTCATCCATGTATAGATCAAGTTTTCTTTTGAATTGTCCAATATTTTTACTGGTTACAACTTTCACTGGTAATGAGTTCCATAACTGGGGGACTCCCGTGCCGGCATGGTGGTGTACAGGGTTGAGGTGCTGGCGCCTTACCTCGACCCACGCCAGCAACCCGGGTTTGGGAAGAGACTCCGGGTGCCAGGGGCGGCAGGGGGCAGAGAGGATTGAGCATCCGATGGATTTTTCTCCTCTCCAGGGGTGGGATTGGGGAAAGCATCACTCAGCAGCGACCCCCAGTGGAGACTGGAGGCACTGCCTGAGCATGCACTAAAAAAATTGGGGACATTGAAAAAACAGGGGAAAAATGGCACCTGAAGCAAGTGGCTTGATGGCTGTCTGCAGTTTCACCATGGCACTCACCTGGATCCGTGTTCTGTGGGAAGTTGGGGGCTCCTTATGGCCCCGCTGTGGGGGGGGGAGCCGCAGGTGTCTGGGTGCCGTGGTTGAGGCACTTGGCGGCTGGATGTCCCCAAGCTAGTTGTGAGGATGAGGTAAGGGGAGCAGGTCAGGTGGCCAAGGAGTGAAAAAGTGATAGCTATAAAATAACTGGGGGACTCCCTATGTTACAAAGTTTTCCCTACATTCAGTTTTACATATCTTTGAATGTAATCTTAATTTTTCCTTTTCCCCAACCGAAACCTGCAGTTCCTCCCCTCCCATAAAGTATTCCTGAGCTGTGTTCCTAAGCCCCAAGTGGAGAACTCCACAATTCTTAGTATTAAACTTCAGTTTCCAGGAGCATGACCACCCCCTCAAGAGTCTCAAAGTCTCCCTGCAGGGCCCTTCTACCCTCCTCCCCATCCGCCACCGCTCGCAGCTTCGAGTCATTGGCAAAGAGGCTCATCTCACTCCTGATACCACTTCTGATGTCTGAGATGTAAGCACTAAACAGGAGTGGACCCAGCACAGACCCCTGCGGAACCCCACTAATGACCCTCCTACGAGCTGAGACCACACCCTGACCACCACCCTCTGAAACTGCCTAGTTAGCCAGTTTCCTATCCACATAACCATCCACTCCCCCACCGAATCAAATGCCTTGCTGAAGTCTAGAAAGAGGATATCCACCAGCCTGCCCTGGTCCAGTGCCTTTGTCACCCAAGCATATTTGTAAAAAAACAAATGTGGTAGCCGTGTTACCCACATCCACATCCAGCCTTTATATCTGTCACACTGCTCAGCTGTTTTCACTTTGACCTGAGGAAGAAAATGTTATTGCTCAAAAGCTAGTCTTTAAAATAATTTTGTTAGTCCAATAAAAGGTATCACCTGCAACATATTTGTTGTATTTTTTTGGAGGGAAATAAAAGTTTATTGGTTTTTATTTTCATATAGTACGACAGTGCCGATTACATATCCATGTGTAACTTCACAAGAAAGTTAATGTTACATTGGTAGATATTCTGAATATACAAGCCCCTACCAACATGGGTTAACCCATTGTACAATACTTTAAATATCATACTATACTAATTTCTCCATCTATTTAAATGCACATCAGTGCCCTAAGTATGTATACTACTTTACCATGGTAACCTCTTGATTCGACTCTGTATGTCACAGAGTGAAGAAGAAAGGTGGAGTAAAGAAAGAAATAAAGGAAGGTAGATAATGATAAGTAGAGGGATGATAGAAAGAGTTATGAAAGAAAGGAAGAAAAGAGAGAGAATAAAAAGGTTGCCTGGTGGATGGGTCGGAGCAAGACAGTGGCTAGCCGGGGACCATATAATCCTAAGTATCAGGTCACAGTAATTCTGCTAGAACCTGCAAAATACCCTTATGTTCTTTCTGGGCTTTATAATGCAAAAAAGGTAGCCATCTAGTCATAAATGTATCTCGATTGGTTCTTAGCTTTGCTGTTACGTTTTCCATCATAAATATCTTTAAAGAAATAGTGTACCATAGCTGTTCAGTGGGAATAGTGGGGGAAAGCCACTATCTTGTTATAGCTTTCAAAACAGCTGCTAGCAACATATGGAACAACCACGTTTGAGATGTACTCAATATAGTTTTGGGTATAAGACTGAATAACCAGATTTCTAGTGAAACCGGGAAATGTAGGTCAAAGATCTGGTTAAAAAACAACTGCATGTGGTCCCAATATGGTTTTATCTTAGCACAATTCCAAAAAATATGTATGCGAGATCCAATCTCATCACAGTGTCTCCAACACAAATTAGTGTTGGATGTCCTCATATGTTGTGTAGTCGTGGGGGTTAGGAAAAATCTGGAGACCACCTTCCATCGAAATTCTCTCAGCCACAAAGCAGCCGAGGTAGTATGTATCCCTTACCAATCCTCCTCCTGTAGTATAATATTAGCTTCTGTTCCCCATTTTTTGGCTAGCTCTACCAGACAGGTGGAATCCTATATCTCCAGGTCTTGTACCAGTCTGGAGATTAATCCCTTCTCTCCCCCTTTCTCCAGTGTCAAGTGCAGTAATTCCACTTGAGAAGGTGTAATTCCTGCTCACTGGACCCCTATCCCTTTCCCCAATAAATAATGTCAGATTTGTAGAAATCTTAAAAATTCTTGTCTGGGCAGATTAAATGCTGTACTTAACTGTGTAAATGATTTTATTATACCACCCTCCAAGAGATGTTCTATTCTGACTATACCCCGTGAGACCACCTTGCAAATCCATCATCTAAATGTAAGGGAGCAAAGTCTAAACAAGCTCTCAGGGGGGTGGATGGAACTATGAGCAAAGGCATCCTCAATCTTCTAGAGATATCAAGCCAAGTCTGCTTAATTACCACTGTCCAAGGGTTATTAAAAGTAACCCTAGACAACACTTCTGTATCCATATATAAGAGATCTGGGATTTGTAGGTGAGAAGTCGGGGTACCTTCCTTCAATGCCCATAAAGAGGATCCTCTGTGTTATATACTGTAATTTCATTACAGCACTCAATTGGGACGCCCAGTAATACTTCTGGAAATCTGGGATACCTAAACTTCCTGTCCTCTTTGTTCTCAGCAAAGTGGCACACTTGACTCTGGGAGGTTGATGCTGCCAAGCAAAATGGGTTGTGGAGGACTTTAATTCCTTCCAAAAGGAGTTTGAGGGCCTCAAAGGGAGAGCAGAGAAAAGAAAAAGAAATCTCGGAAGAACATTCTTGCGGATACACTACAGTCTACCCGAGAGATAATCTTCCTACACTTTTTGTAAGAGATGACCATAGTTAACCTTGTACAATCTAGAAATATCTTTCAGACTGTGAATACCCAGGTACTGGAAACTGTCTTTAACCCATTTGAAATTGCCATAAAAGGGGAGGGAATGTGAAACATCCTTCGCTCATACAGGATACATCTCAGTCTTTGTATCATTAACTGTAAAACCTGAAATTACTCCAAAGTCCCTCAACATAATTTCCAGCAGGGGAACTGTATGATCCAGCTCCGATATATAGAGGATTGTATCATCTGCATACTTGGATATCTGGGCTTCTGTGCCCTGTACCCTGATCCCTCTGAAATCTGGGGATTGCCTAATCAAGGCAGCCAAAGGCTCCATACTCAGAGCAAACAGAAGGGGAGAGAGCGGGCACCCTGTCTAGTCCCTCTCCTAATTCCCCACAGGATCTGATGTCACTCCATTAACCTTCACCTTAGCCTTTGGACTACTATAAATATTAGCCATCCAGTCCAAGAATTTTGTCCTGAACCCGAATTTATTAAGAGTGCCTTTTAAGTAAAGCCAATCTAGCCGATCAAAGGCTTTTTCTGCATCTAGTGCAATAATTGCATTACGAGTATCGGGGGGAGGACCGTAGTAGAGATAGTATTAAGGAGGAGTCTGATATTATCTTGGATGTGGCGTCTGGGAATAAAACCAGTCTGATCAGGGTGGACCAACATAGGGATAATAGTTTGCAATCTATTACTGAGTAATTTAGGAAAAATCTTAGCATCCTGATTAAGGCGGGACACTGGGCGATATCCGCCACAATCTGTCAGGTCTTTCCCTTCTTTAGGGATCAAAGAGATGGAAGCCTCTTTCTGGGTATCTGGGGTGGCCCTGAGGTCATGGGCAGTTACAGACCTTGGTCAACAAGGGTGCAATCTCTGTCGCGAATTGTTTGTAGAACTCAGCCGAGAAGCCATCAAGCCCGGGAGATTTCCCGTCCGGAAGGGATTTGATCACCATTAATACTTCAGCCTCTGTAAAAGGATGTTCTAAAGCCTTGCTCTGATCTTCTGTTAGGGTGGGAATGTCCACCCGTTCAAGGAATCGAGTTATCTTTTGGGGATGGTCAAAGGTTTGTTCTTCCCTGTACAATGCAGTATAATGTGTAGGAAATTCTCATGCTATGTCCTTAGGTTTGGTAAGCACATCATGGGGATTAGACAATGAATTGCTTTTTGTAACATATCTCTCTGATTGCTGTTTTCTAAGTCTAAGAGCCAGTAACTTGCCCACTCTCTCCCCCCTCATAATATCTCTGATTCGTATATCTCAATGAGTTTACTGCTCTTCGTGTGAGTAATTGGTCCAGGGTATCTCTAGCTTCAGTCAAAGTGGCTAATACTGCTGCATCCCGGGACATTCTATGTTGCTTCTTGAGGTAGGAGATTTCTTCAAAAATGTTTGCAATTTTTGCTTTATGCTGTTTTTGTCTAAAGGCCGAATAACTAATAACCACCCCCGAAGTACCGCCTTCAAACCTTCTCAAATATATTTTAGTGCTGTATCTATATCTTTATTTTCTTGTAAATAATATTCAGTGACTTCTTTCACCTTTTTTTTTTTTTTTTACTCAATGTTTTTATCCGCCTACTACTGCTCCCAAACCCTCCTATCTCTCGGATCCCCAGGCTACCGCTAACCAGTCCACCTATGAGTCTGCCCCTACAGTGCACGCTGCCTCAGTTTAGATTCCCAGTTATCCCCCCGGGTGAGGTAAGGAAGGCCACCCTCTTACCTTCCCTAGACCTCAGGGAGGCATACGCACTCAGCGGTGTCTGTTCACTGGCTTCATGGGAGCGGAGCGGAGGATCGTCGCCAGGACCATCTAGGGGATTTTCCTCTGTACTTCCCTCTGACACTGGCATACAATGAGAGACAAGGTCGGCCTTGCAGAGGAGCGTCACGGCCGCTCCTGTCCTCTGCCAAGTGTCAACCCAATGTAGTGGCATTTCTCTGCAGCACTGATATCCCCAAGTTCCCCAGTGGGCAGCGGTATATGTGCGGGAAAGTATCCCATCCCACCCCGGAGAAGGAGAGCAAGCCACTGCGCTCGATCCTCCCTCCCTGCTGACCCCTGGCGCCTGAGTTCGCTCACAAACCCGGGTCACCAGTGTGGCAGGTGTGGCATCCAGTGCCTCAACCCTCAGCGCCACTGGGCCGGCCCTTTCCACCTCCTTTTAAAGGCTTCCTCCCCTACCAGGCCTGGATCATATCTCCACCTCCCTCCCTTATCGACTACATCATCCTAGCAGATCTGTGCCTGAACCATAGAGTGATCTGACAAAGTGACTGGTTTTATAGTTACTGATGTAAAATAATGAACCCCAGTTTTCCAAGTATATATTCATTCCAATCTGGAGTAAGACTGCGATGCCGGGGAGTAAAAAGTATAATCCAGGGAGCTAGAGTGTAGCCATCTCCAAACATCCAGAATCCCCCATTCCTCAACCAGGGTGCGGAGGTGTCTGGAGGTACCATTCCACACCCCCAAGCATCGGAGGGTTGTTGTCCAAATCTGAGTTCTCCACTACATTCCAGTCACCTGCCAAGCACAGCTCTGCAGGAGGTAGCAATGCTATACGGTCAAATAAAGTATTGAGAAATGCTCCCTATGAGGGGGTGGGGTATAGACTGAAATAATATTAAGGGGTTTCCCTCTGAGTTCACCAGAGAGAATAACCCATCTGCCCCTGCCCTCTATTTGCACTCCTGTAACCTTAAAAGGCACTCCCTTCCAATCAGAATTGCGGTACCTGCTCTGGTCAGAGTAGGATGAGAATCCCCATACACAGTCCCCACCCACATTAAACGTAGTTTCTCATGTTCCCTATGTGATCATTTAGTTTCCTGTAAACAGGCTACTTCACAACCCACTCTCTGAAGTTGCTGCAGGATTTTTGTCCACTTTACAACATTATTGATGCCTTTTATATTCAATGTACAAATATTAAGAGTACCCATTATCATTGTGATTTTTATCATTCAGCCATCTCACCCCGTCCCACTCCCCCCATTCCCCAGGCATAGAGAAAGTGAAGAAACATAGTAAGAGAAATCTAAACAGTATAACAACAAAACAACACTTGCCCTGCTTAGAACTGCAGGGGTAACATCTAAACTAATGGTACCTAGCCTGTGGCCCATATGTGTGCTCCCAGCTAACACCAACTGTGTCACAAGAACCCCCGAGTGTGGCTCCCCACCAAGGGAGGGGACCCTCCACATATAGGTCTCTCGCTATGGCGAGAGGTAGAGGAGTGAAGCACCAAGGTGCTGAGAGAGAGGCCACTACCCTCCCCCTCTAAATTTGTTGTGGTTCTGGCGGCCTATTCCGGTCCCACCCCACCAGGTTATATACCAATCATAAACCTTAACTTCAGAGTAATCATGCCAACTTAAGAACCCTGAAATCTTAGAAAAATAATATTAGACAGTGTTTCTAGTTAACTGTTTATGATCACAAATAGTGCCGATGTGGTACTATACAATAAAGTTGCAGGATAATGTCTATAATAACAAAGCAAATTTTAATAATCCCTTTCCCTGTAACGAATCAGATTCAAGATCTGTGTTCCCTTTGTGTCTTGTTACTTCACATGGCCGTTGCTCCAAAAAATGAGAATTAGAATAAAAAAGAAAAAGAAAATGAACCCCCCCTTCTTAGTCCTTCCAGAATCTTCCATGCACTCTGAAAAAACTATACTGTTGTTGTCTCTCGTGTAAATGGCCAAGCAAAAAAAAAGACGAGAAATTAAACAAGATTTTACAGTACTTGCTCCTATCTGGCCCATTCTGATCCATGGTAGAAGCTTCTGCAAATTGCCATGAAACCCCCACGGAGGCATTATTCGTGCGTATGGGGGAAGAATCGCAGGGAGGAACATTTAGGAAGTGCTCAGATATTTAAGTCCCCAGGGAACTAATCCCCAGACCTTAGCCTTCGAGTCTGCTACGTGGATAGGGAATGTCCACTCGTTATCCCAGTCAGAAAACACCAGGGAGTTCAGGAGAGCATCCCAGTATCCCTTTCCTCAGGTGAACTGCTTCTCCTTCCACGAAAACACAATCCGATTCTGGTGAGCAGTCCCTTCCATATTCCTCATTGATTTGAGTGTTTGGGGAGGAGCCATTTCATAAGATCAGCTTGTAAAGGAAGTAAAGTGTCAACTCTTCTTCGCCTGATCGTCTCGCCCCTGGAGCCAACTGCCACAATCTTTCCTTTATTTCTTGATTTGCCATCTCCTCGCTTACATCCAGGACTGGAATATTCAAAGCATTCAGTTTAGGCACTGCATGGAGGAGGGACGTGAACACCTGAACCCCCTCTGAGTCCAGTAACCACAATCGTGCTGGATATCTGAGGTACGCCTTAAAACCTCTCTCTCTGAGCACTTTTATCACTGCCAGTACCCTTGTCCTCTTAGTGATCATGTGGGGAGGGAAATCTTGATCTATTTATTTATTTTATTTTATTTATTTATTTCTGATCTCGGATTAACCATTTGAGCTCAGAGCTCTTGACATAGATTTTCCCGGGTCGTGCCTGAAAATAGTCATTTTACGGCTAGTGCACCTACCCGGTTAACAAAAACTAAATAAAAATAAAATAAAAGATTCCACATTAGTACCGCAAGGCTCCATCCTGGGTCCCATCCTTTTTGCCATTTATATCAACAATATTGATTCCAATCTCTCACTTTCTAATATCCACCTTTTTGCAGATGACACTGTACTATATGTGAGCAATCCCTCACCATCAAAAGCCTGTGAGCTCCTACAGTCTGAATTCTCCCTCCTTCAGCACAACCTATTAGAAAAGAAATTATTACTAAATGCCAAGAAAACCAAAGCTATGTTCTTTGCCACCAAGAACTGTTCTTCCACTATCCCATCATTCACCTCCCACAACTCTCTACCATCCTTGGTGAAAATCTGGAATATGTTGACAAATTCAAATACCTAGGGTATGGATAGACAATAAACTAGACTATACTACCCACGTTGAAGAGCTCCTAAAAAGCTAAGACAAAGACTTGGTCTATTCTATAGGATCAAACACTACCTGACCAAAGATTCCAAACAAAGATTAATCCTAGCATCATTCCTGTCCCTCATTGATTATGCTGACTTCCTCTATGGTCATTGCTCCCTCTCCCATCTAAACAAATTAGACACCCTGTATCATAGAGCTATTAGATTCATTACTGACCTTCCTCTAGCACCCATCATTGCTCTCTCTACAATGCAGTCAGTTGGAGATCCCTGCAACATAGAAGAAAAAAATGCTGCTATCTGGATCTACAAAGCTCTGACAAACAAACTCCCTTCCTACATCTCAGACTGCTTCAACGGATCACATCCAGGCCCTACACCTTGAGGATCAACAAACTGATCCTGCTGAAGATTCCTATCACCTGCACCGGTATGGAAGAGCTGCAATCAGTTATTCCCTGGCACTTATCTGGAATTCTATCCAAAAGTCATTGAACATGGATACACTGATTCCTCTTACATCCTTCAAAAGCTGTATACCAGCCTAATCCCAGATCCGTGCACTTGCCTCCACAAGGCCTAGTCCTCCACACCCCCAACCCCTCCCACCCCTCTCCTCCACCCCCCTCTTTTAAAGCTCCTTCCTATTCTTCTATCATTCATCTGGTCCTTTCCCCATCAAACCTCATACATATATACCCACCCATGTACCATTATCCATGCCTTATCCCTACTAGACTGTTTGTTTTCTCTCCTTTATTAGGTTTTAGGTTTATTGTCCTTTGCCTTGTATATATGTAAATATTTGTACATCTATCTCACTCATAAATGGTTGTATTTGTGCTTATTCAATATCATGTTTTTGTATACAATCTGTAACCTTTTTGTTATGACCACTCAGGTCCATCTTGTAAATGAGCTATGCTCAATGATGTCCGCCTGAATAAATAAAGATTTTGATTGATTGATTGATTAGTACATTTAGAAGAAGTAGGTGATTATACAGAGGATTGAGACAAACAAGGCAATAGAATTAGAACATTTAGGTACATTTGGTCTTTGAATAAAGGAATGCAAAAAATACAGCGAAAACTAAAACTGGAATAGGTAAACACAGTCAGATACATACAGGAACAGACTAAATAACTGTGCCCACCAGGGAGCCTGTTAGTTGTCAGCAACACGAGAGGGTTAGTGCACAGAAGTGCTGGAGATATGGGATGGAGGGCTGAGTCCCAAGTGCAGGGTGTCCAAGAGAGAGAGGTCTGTTTGGCAGAAGGGCAGATAGTAGAAGATGCCTTTGCTAGGTGCTAGCAATGGCAGACACATTGAGATTCCTGTATTAAATGGCTCTTTAGGTTCTTTATGAAGGTCCACAGAGTGGGCAGGCTAGTAATGTTCTCATAAACCCTTTGCCCATCAACATTCAGGTTTTTCTTGTCCCGAGCTAATTTCAGAACCTTCTTCCTCGTGGTGTATTTGAGAAAGCAAACCAGAATGGCTTGTGGAGGGGCTCCAGGTTTTGGCTTGGGGGTCAAGGTGCGATGTGCACAGTCATTGTCTAGGGGAACATCGTCAGGTATGTTCAGTTCCTGATGGAGCCAAGAATCGATAAATGCAGCTGTGTCTGCTTGCTCCGCACCCTCTGCGATCCATGCAATTCAGATATTCTGTCTCCTTGCCCATGCTTCAGTATCCTCTGCCCGATATATAAGCTCTTTTTCTCGTAGATGGAGATATGCCAGGGAGCGGCCGTAGGCCATGTGCTCATTTTGTACAAGATCCAGGTGAGATTCCACTGCCATCGCCTGGCTTCTAATTTCTTGAAATCCGTTTGTAATCCAGAAATTTTTGCATCGATTCGGTGCAATATTTTGAGCATTCTATTGCCATCCGCCTTTGTGAATGTAGAGGCAGAGTTGGAATTCAAGTCGGAGCCAGAGTCTTCTTCGTCTGCTGAGGCTGTAAGTATAGAGGAGCAGGACATGGTGAGGCTCGCTGGCCTAGGGATCATTTGTTGCCTAGGAGTGCATCCCATTGTAGCCAAGTCTTTTTTTTTTTTTAGATTTCCTCATCTCTCCTGAGCCAGCACTAATGTGTCTCTTGCTAATTCTACCACGTCCGTCATCAGATGGCACTTGATTCCAGTAGTTAAACAACCTGGTGGGGAGAGCTGTAAGTCTAAGCTGCCATCGGAGGTGACGCCGGAATCGGAAGTATTTGTAGTATTTTTTCTCACCCAATCATAGAACTCCACAAGGTTAGTCTGACATGATCTGCCGTGTACAAAGCCATGTTGCTGATCGTCCAAGTGGCCCCTTGTCTCCAGAAACACCTCAAGCCACACTTCCAATATGGCCTCCATCATGTTGCCCACTACTGACATCAGGCTGACAGGCCGGTAGTTATCTAGTTCCTCATGTGGGCCTCCTTTGTGGATAGGCAAGACGTGAGCCGTCCTCCAATCCTGAGGTACCCACCCTGTCTGAAGGGAGGAGTTAAAAAGGTCCACCAGGGGAGCAACCAGGACACCTGCCATTTCCTTTAGCACTATAGGATGAAGGCCATCCTGACCTGGTGCCTTGTCCATTTTCAGGGCCTTGAGGGCTTCCCACATGCTACCAACATGAATTTCACCATCCGTGACCTCCTCCTTTCTTCAGATCTGACCCCCCTCCCCCTATAAGGTGCTGCCCCACCATTTTCTCTAGTGTAGACCGAGGCAAAGTAGTCATTAAGTACCTCGGCCTGCTCCCTGGCCTCCTCAGTCCTCCCACTCCCTGACCTCAGTCTGCTAATCTGCCCCATCATTTTCCTCCTTTCCCTGATATACCTAAAGAACCCTTTATCCCCTCTCCTGACCCCGTATGGCAACTTCTGTTCCACTCTCGCCTTGGCTGATCTCACCATCCTGGTTACCCTTTTGGATATCATATCATATCATACTCCACCCTGTCCATAACCCCATGGGTTCTTTTGTATAGTCTATAAGCAGCTCTTTTCTCTCTCACCACTTCCTGGACCTCCCTGGTCCACCAGCATGGCTTTTTGGCACTACCAAATTTGCATCTGACCTTCGTGCAGGCCTTACTTACTTACTACTTGCCAGCAGAAACAGGCCACATGGTCTATCAAGTCTGCTTGCATATGCAGCTAGCACGCCACTTGCAGCTGCCCCTTCCCCCTTGACCCCCCCACAAAGATGAGTGCCAACTGACCTTGAACCAGATTAAGCTGTTGGTGGTATTTCCAGTGAATGGGGGAAATTTGGCCAGGACACTGGGGAAATTCCCCTACTCTGATGGTAGAGGACACTGTTGTCTGGAAAGATGACCACTTCTCGGCGGTCCTCAGAGAGTGAGGATGTGTGGGAGGATAGGGAGCGGGTCTCCTCCCCTACCTCCAGAATTCTAGAAACAAAAGATTTGGAAAATGTTTCATTTTCTCCAAATGTTATGGAGGAGTGTGTAATTTCGACTGCTCACAATTGCAATTCGTTACCTGACGTACAAATGGAAGTGGAAATTGATTCATCTGAGTCGGGGACACCACAGACAGATTTTCACTCGGTTCAGGTTGATGCAAGTGATTTGCCATTTGAGATTTCTACTTAAAAGAATAATCAGCAATCAATCCCTGAAATCGCCGAGTGGGAGGAACGAGCTTCTACTACTGATGGTGAGACAAAATCTTTTCCTCTGATTGTCAATTGTCCTGATCTGCAGCAGCAGCTAGTAGCTGCCGCACCTTGTGAGCTGGTGAATGCTGACATAGCAGCCTGGCTTGCAAAACCATCAGGGAGCTTAAACCAGGATCTTGCTTCACAAATCTCGGAACAGGACTTGTCACCCAGACGGCCATGAAGAGACTCTGTTAGGAGCCCTGCTGAAGCGCTCCAGGATGCTGGTTGGATTCTGTAGGGGAATGGCTCTTGGAAGCCAGATCCCTTAGATCCTACTGTTGCACAGAATAACAATGTCATTATTACTTACACAGGTAAAATGATTAAATCCCCAAATAGAGCTGAACTTCACCCTGTTACTCTGTCCCATCCTGTAGATTTACATGCAGCTCCAGCAGATAACCCTCAAGTGTTTAGTCATTTGAAATCCAACACAGCAGTTTTGCAAAGGGCTACAGTGATCCTTGTTAAGGATGGCACTGATATTTCCCACAAAGATACAGTAGGAAATTCTGATGGCACTACTGAGCATAGTAAACTTCACACCCCTAGCTTTGAGCAGATAAGAAGAAATGAGTCCTTATCGATTGGGCTTGGAGAACAAAACTTACAAGATCCTAATAAAAGAAAATGTTTCAAACCTATGCTCCGCATGGCAGATTTATTTAAGACTAAAGGCGAACCAGCACCACATAGAAATGCCCTTAGACTGCTCTATATAGGTGGCTTAGAGACCCCTCTGGACAGGGTCTATGTGGGATGAACTCTATTGAAAAATTCAATGAAATTCTATGCTTCTGAGATTTGTGCCTTAATTCACACGGACGAGTATAACTATGATATCAGTTTTAAAACTGTTGAAGCACTGGATAGATTCTGGGTAAAATATAATGATCCGAAGAGTTCCCCTCTCTGGTCTCCTTTTCTGGCTATTCCTATTACAAAACTTGCTGTACGTACTGTAGCCATTATTTTAAAAAATGAAGGTGTGAATATATCTGACATTTTATATTGGTTGAAAAAACGATGCGAAGTATTAGAACTGCCCATTCTAGTGATGGATTCTGAGCAAATTTGGACAGTAGGATGGAGTGTGAAATGCAAATTGTTTATGTTGAATACAGGAATTGGTCATCTTCCAGGCTGTTTGTTTCTTGGGAAGGACAGGGGATCTCTTTTTTTACTCAGGTCAACCTAAGTCATGCCATTAATGTGGATCAAGATTGCACTTAAACGATGCCTGCGATACACAAAAATGCACGCACTGCTTGGAACTTGGTCACCTTGCAACCGCCTGTGTGAATACATTTCATTGTAATTTATGTGAGGAGAAAGGGCATTCTTATGTTAGGTGCCCCTGGGCCTCACATAATGGCGAGGATGTTACTATTCATGAAGCTTTAATTATGCAGGCACAGAAGAAGGGCTGTGCAGTGGCCTCTGAACTCAGAATGCAAGAAAGTTTTAGACAATAGGAGAAAGATAAGGGCAGTATTAAAGAACAAAACACATCCCAACAAACAGTTTCACATGTCGAAATCCCTGAAGAAGTTCTACCCCAGATGGGCCAGGAACAGAGTACCCCTCCCGAAAAACCTGATGATCCACAGGATGGTATACTTCCTGACATTATGGAACAAGAAATGGAGATTGTAGAACAAATTGAGCCCACAGTCTTATAACAAGAGCCAAGGCCCTCTCCAGTTCTTTAGTCCATGCCCCCCCAACCCCCTTCCCTGGTAGACAAGGAACTTCCTTTTGAGACCGTTGCCCATAAAAAAAGGCCTCGAGCTAAAACTGATAGTAAAGCAGGAGCCAAAGGGAAAGGCTGAAAGATAACTCAAGGTCAACCTAAATGGTCTACCATAAATCAATATAAGGCCTTATCCATTGAAGACTCAGATGATGCTGATTCTGACTCTTCGTCTCTTTCTTGCCTATCAAAAGACCACTCATCAAGGATGGAGGATTCAGTTTCCACAGACACTGTCCGGAAAAAATGGTTGACCAGATCCCAGTCGTGAGGCTTAGTAGAAAACGACATATAACCTTCCTAGGGGGCATGCCTTAGACAACTAGTACTGGAGGCCACTCGAGAGGGAGCAATATTAGACTTGATTCTCTCAAATGGAGATGGTGAGAGGATTACAGATGTAGAAGTGGGTAGCCATCTGGGAACTAGCGACCATCGAACAGTATGGTTCACAATAAACACAGCAATAGAGTCAAGCCATACAAAGACAAAAGTACTGGACTTTAGGAGGGCTGACTTTGCCAAAATGGGTGAGTGCCTAAGGAACGCACTAGCAAATGGGCAGGAAGGAGGGGTGGAAGAACAATGGGGAATAATAAAAACTGCCATCACAGAGGTAACGAGCCTTTGTGTGAAGCAAATAAACAAAACAAGACGATGTAAGAAACCACTATGGTTCTCAAAGGAAGTGGCAGTGAAGGTTCAAGATAAAAGAAAGCATTCAGGATGTACAAGGAATCGCAGAAGGAGCAGGACAGAGAACTGTATCAGTTAAAGCAAAGGAGGCTGGAAGGCAGTCAAAACAGCAAAGGCCCAAACCGAGGAAAAGATAGCCAACTCCAGTTAAGAAGGGGATAAAACCTTTATAGGTACATCAGGGAGCGAAGGAAGACCAAGGGAGGATAGTGAGGCTTAATAAAGGGAGGGAGGGTGGGCAGAGGAGACTGTGAAAAGGCAGAGATACTAAACAAATATTTTTGCTCAGTATTTACAAAGGAAGAGGAGGTACATAAAACAAACAGTAGTAACACTCTGGATACGGAAGTTGATACCGCCCATTTACAGAACAAAGGGTTCTGAAAGAACTCTTAAAACTGAAGGTGGACAAAGCAATGGGGCCTGATGGGATTCATCCCAGAATTCTAAAAGAACTAAGGGTAGAACTAGTGACACCACTGACTACCCTTTTAACAAATCATGGAGGATGGGTGGTACCCGAGGACTGGAGGAGGGCAGATGTGATTCCCTTCACAAAAGTGGGAGCAAGGCAGAAGCAGGAAACTATAGACCTGTTAGTTTAACCTCAGTGATAGGGAAAATGATGGAATCACTTCTAAAGGAAAGAATTGTCGAGTATCTAGAGGCCAGAGGGGCACAGGACCCTAGGCAGCATGGATTCACAGCGGAAGGTCATGCCAGACGAATCTGATAGATTTCTTTGACTGGGTGACCAAAGTAGTAGATCAGGGAAGGGCTGTGGACATGGCCTACCTAGACCTTAGCAAGGCATTTGACACAGTCCCACACAAAAGATTAATATGCAAGTTAGCCAGCCTGGGAGTGGGTCCCAAGATGACAGCCTGGGTAAAGAATTGGCTGGAGAATAGGACACAGAGAGTAATAGTAAATGGAGTCCACTCAGAAGAAAGGAGGGTTACTAGTGGGGTACCGCAGGGTTCAGTATTAGGACCGGTCCTCTTCAATGTCTTTATAGCGACATTGCAGAAGGACTGAAGGAAAAGTATCTCTTTGCAGATGACACTAAGATCTGCAACAGAGTTGATGCACAGGGTGGGTGGAAAGGATGAGAAAGGACTTGCAAGGTTAGAGGAATGGTCAAATGTATGGCAGCTTAGATTCAATGCTAAGAAGTGCAAGGTAATGCACCTGGGAAACAAAACCCAGGGAAGAGTACACAATGGGGGTGAGATACTAACAACAACAAAAATGGAAAGGGACCTGGGGTAGTCATATCAGATGACCTAAAGACGGGCAAGCAATGTGAGAGGGCAGCAAGGAGGCTGGGGATACTGGGATGCATAGGAGAGGCATCACCAGTAGAAAACAGGAAGTTATTATCCTCTGTACAGACAGCTGGTGAGACCCCATCTGGAGTATTGTGTGCAGTTCTGGAGACCCAATCTCCGCAAAGACATAGACAGGATGGAAGCTGTCCAGAGGAGGGCAACTAAAATGGTGCAGGGTCTGCACGGAAGACATATGAAGAGAGACTTAAGGAGCTTAATATATAGCCTCGAGGAAAGAAGGGAGAGGGGACATGATAGAAACGTTCAAGTACCTCAGGGAATCAACAAAGTCCAAGAGGGTAGCATCTTTCAAAAAAGAGGTGTGCAAGAACAAGAGGGCACAATTTGAAAATAGAGGGGCTCAGAGGTAATTTAAGGAAGTATTTTTACAGAGAGGGTTGTGGATGCATGGAACGGCCTTCGAAGGAGGTTGTGGAGTCAAAATCAGTGGTGGAATTCAAGCATGCATGGGATAGTCATAAGGCAGTTCTGGGGATGGGGGTAGGAAGAAGTAGGCTGCTGGTTAACTAGGATCTGCAGCTTATCCAGTAGGTAGGGAAATGGGCAGACTGGGTGGGCCAAGCGGTCCTTATCTGCCGTCAAATTCTATGTTTCTATGTTTCTATGTAGTGTACACCCTTTTGAGCTCTAAATGTCATCCTTTAATATTCTGACTTTAAACATTAATAGCATTAAAAAAGAAAAAAGACGGGTGACAGTAATGATGGCTTTATCACAGTATAGGGTGGATCTTACATGTCTACAAGACACCAGGCTTAAAACGTTGTATGAGATTGCCCAGGCCACTAGGTTATGGGGTAAAGGTGTTTCTTTCTGGTCACAAGGATTGGATTTGTGTGACGGTCTGGGTATCTTATTTCTTAATCCAGACTTGAAGGTTACCAAACTAGTGGAGATAGAATTGGGGCATGCCTTACTTTTAGATATGCAATATGCTCACACTAGAATAAGACTGATAAATATGTATGCTCCACAAGGTAAGAGCAATCGGATTGACTTATTTAAAAAAATTCAACCATACTTACATACCGCTAGAACCGTTATTTGGGGGTGGGACTTTAATTGTAGTTTGTCAGCAGAGGACAGAGGATTCACTACTAATAAAATGTACTGTGATAGCAATTCTTTAAAGGAGATTATATCTACCTCTAATTTGAAGATTCTTTTCGGGTTATTCAAAAACAAGGTGGGGTTTCTTACATTAGAGGGACTTACTCCACTAGGATTGACTTTCTTTTTGTTTCTAATTTTTTAGAGGTAACTAAGGGGAAGATGTGGGACTTGGCTTTCTCTGATCATAGAGCAATAGAAATTCAGATAAGTTGGGGCACTGTACCTCCTTGTGGGAAAGGCCCTTGGAGACTTAATGCTACATTAATGGAAGATGCATATATTAATAAGAAATGGGAACAATTATGGGTGGCAAGAAAATCAGTCATATGTCTATATGACTCTTATGTTGCCTGGTGGGATGACTCAAAATGGGATTTTAAGACAGAAATGGGCTAAAAAACATAATACACATCTTTATTTAAATTATTTGAATTTCAGAAAACATCTTCATTCCTTGATTTCTAAAACAGAAACCATAGGAATAGATCATATGAAGCAAATAGGTGTTCTTAAAAAAGAAATGTATCACATACAATATAGTAGAGCTAAAACTTTGCAACATGAACTACGGTTTGGAACTGACGGTAATAACAAACTTTTGATCCCTATAAAGATAATACAAAATGAGTTAGAAATAAGAGAATATTACAATTAAGAGATGGTAAGGGGAACCTGCACAATACGAGAAGCAGTATTTTGGACACAGTACATCAATTTGTTTATGATACCTTAGGTACTTCTCCCAAGGTACATGATGTAGAAAGTTATTTAACTAAACTTCAGCTTCCACAGTTGTCAGACCAGCAAAAACAGGCTTTAATAATGCCTATATCACAACTGGCCAATAGATTAGATTTAGTGTCTGGAACTTTAATAAGTGAGGTACAAACGTGCTCCATTAAAAACAGTGGGATACATGATAATTTAATTATTTTATGGGAATTGTTTCACAAGACTCAAACTGATGTATTCGAAGGATTTTTGTTGAGCTTGGATCAGCAAAAGGCATTTGATTCCATTTCCCATAGTTACTTGTTTACAGTCTTGCATCATTTTGGTATACCGGACATATTTATCCAGTGGATTAGAAACTTTTATAAAGCAGCCAAAGTGATCCCTAGGGTGAATGGATGGCCAGATACTCCCATACAGATTAACAGAGGGGTGAGACAGGGCTGCCCCCTTAGCACATTACTTTACATATTTTGTATTGACCCCTTATTAAGAGCCATTCTTCTCAGTAATAAGATAGTAGGTTTCCTATTAACAGTGGATAAGGCCCCAGTATCTATTTTGGCCTATGCAGATGACATTGTTTTAGTGGACTATTCTGGGGTCTCTGGATCTCATATTAATCCTGACAAAAGTATTGGTTTACAATTGGGAGGTAGGGACTTGGTACAAGCTTCATACGTCGGGATTAAATTGACACAAGAACCCATCATTATTTTGGGAGTATTAATCTGACCAGGGGATTTAGCCTGTTTGAAATGGGAAAAGAAAATGGGTCTGGCAGAAAATTTATCTAAATCTTGGGCCAACCGGAAAAGCTCTAAAAGAAAATGAATATTATTGACAAAAACTTTATTGATACCCATATTTTTATATATTAGTAGCATTTTTCCTCCACCTACACAACTAGAAAGTAGACTGTATAACATTTTTTTCCAGAGCCTTTTGAGGCAGCCATTTAAACCCCATTAAAAGGGATGTAACCTATAGACCTATTAAGGAAGGGGGCCTAGGGATGATTAATCCGATAATTTTTTATTATAGTTTATTTCTCTGTGTTAATGTTATAAGTTGGCAGGGCCAGAGAACTAAAGTTTGGCAGAACAGTATTTCTGAATGGGTTGATATTAGTTTAAATGCATGGACACAAGGGAAGTGTAGGTTATTATCTAGAGTGACTATTATACCGCCATTTGTAAAACCAAATTTTCAGAAACTGATAAAATGGAAAGTCCCTTGTCCCCAACTTCTGACAGCCCCTAAAAAACGTGTATATGATATCATCCTGAAAGCATCTTGTCAGGAATTGGCTGTTTCGCACAATTGCCCAGCCAGAGGAATGATTATAGCTGTCTCTCAACTGACAAATGACAGGATACCAGACTTTGCCTGGGATCTCCTTTGGTTAATTATTCATGGCAAACTAAATGTGAAAAACAATAACAAGCATAAATCTAGGGAAGAACGGTTTTGCCCAAGAGATACCTGTCAAGGAATTTTGGAGACTCAAGAACATCTTTTTTGGAATGTGCTTATGCACAGCAGTTATGGGATGAAGTTACTCGGATTTGGAAAATTCCATGGTTTTCTTCCCTATCGTACGTTGAACTGATTTTTTCCGTATACTCTTCAAGTATGAACTCTTATTCAACAAGAACCTTACAAGTTATTTTTGGACTTATTAAATATTACATTGGCAGTCTAGATGCCAATGGGTGTTGCAACAATGTTATATAAGCAAAGAAGTATTTTTTTTTTTTGTTGGTACTTTTTCCCCCTGGCCACCAGTCTGCTTACCTCACACTTCAAGGCATCCTCCTGGGGTTTCTGGCTGCCATCCCAAGGACCCCCGACTCCCTATTCGGGCCTGCGGCATACCCCCGTGGCTTGCCCCCCCATGGTGGGGAGGTGGAGAGCTCCCCTCGCACTCTCACACCAGGAGCGGATCCAGTACAGCCATGAACCCTTGGCACCAAGCGAGTCCCCTGCAGAGACGGCCATCAAGCCGCGGTGGCTGGTGCCCATATTTTCCATTTTCTCCCCTTTGGATGTCTGTGGCATGCAATGATGCCAAGGGAGAGGAGCACGCATGCTACCGCATGCGCCCCTTCCTGGCGTCTGCCACAGCACGTCCCCCAAGTCTGCCCATGGCCTGCCGTCACCCCCAGCCACTGCTAGAGGCCACTAGGCCACCAAGTCATCCTGCCCCCTCTCCGGAGAAAGAGAGCAGTCCTACGGATGCTCAATCCTTCTCCTCCCCTGCCGACCCCCGACGACCCAGGCTCATTCCCAAACCCGGGTCACTGGCATGGGGCGAGGTGTGGCGTCCTGTGCCTCAACCCTCAGCGCCCCCAGTCCGGCCTAAAGAAGTATTTTTCAACAATGTACAGACCTCTTTAAGACAAGTCTATGGATCTGATGAGAAAAGATATTCAAAAAAGAAGATGGATATAGAGTGGTTTGGCTGCACCACCTTGTTATAAAAAAAAAAAAAAAAATATGGAGACCAGAGGGACACAAGATAATGTGTCAATTGAAAAGAAAAAAAAAATGTGTAACTTAAGATATGATGAATGTATGGACTGACAAGCTCCTGTTATTCACAGAAATGGACTTTTCAAACCTAGGGGGCACTGCGACTGGTGCTGACGGGCCAGTCTTCCCTTTGTGGATGGAGGAGCAGGACATTTGCGGGACTGAGGAGCAGTCCTCCTACTCAGTCTTGAATAGCATAGATGACGATCTTGATGGATCGCAAAATGTACCGATGGTGGAGGTGATGGCTGGAGCCACAGTCGGTACAGTGCTTCGAGAATCAGATAACATGGTAGAAGGGATTGCCACTCTCTTTCTTCCTCTGCTTTGTTACAGATGCTTTTGGATGAGGAACAGTGGTCTCTTAACAGATGGAACCATATTGAAATGGAACTCTGATGTCGGGGAACAAATTTTGGACCGGAACAGGAGGTGCGCCAGGGACTGGGCTCAGATGGAGCTGTGCCTGGCAATAGCAGGAAACCAGGAATGAGAGGATTAATACAGCTCAGTGGAACACCTATGGAAGACTTTCCGGAGCCACAGGTAACTTTTTCAGCAGGGTTAGTGGCTCCGGATGGGAGCGTTGCAACTTATGATGTTTTACATATGGGAGGAACAGAACTGGGAGTCGGCTCTGCAGCTATTGTCTTACCTACAGAGCATAATACTGTTGTGGATTCTGTAGTAAAGGAACTGAATACGGAAGTTCCTATTCAACTTCCTCAGGCAGTGATTTTTTTCTATCGGGGTTACAAGCAGCAGCCCCAAGAAAATGACAGCTGCTGCAAAAGTGCTTGCTGGACAACAGAAAAAGAAAGGCAAATTACACTCTACAGAGTCTGTGCTTTCTTCAGTACCCACACACACAGTATCCTTAGATACTGGCTTAACACACCCAACAGAGTCCCCTGCATGGGTGCAGATGGCACTGGCAGGGGCAGGCTGGTTGCATACTGATGTAGGATGGGTAGCGACTCCCTTGACCAAACAGGGTGGGACAGAGCCTTCTTCAGCCCACATTCCATTGTCAGGTCCTTCTGGGTCAGGTCTTAATGAAAGTATGTCTCTTCCCCCGGCCAACACACAAGGTCTATTGAAGCTGCAGAGTTGCAGCCAGGCTTTAATGCAAGACATCATGGATTTGGAAGAGACAGGAGGTGGGGACACCAACCTGGCTACTTCTCATGTAAAGCAACCCCCCATTGCTGGGAAACAACTGTTAGCACAGTCTGTAGGTGCTTCAGACATAGAACCAGAGGAGGTTAGTCAAAAGACCCACTGTGTTGCTACTGAATGGGAGGGTGGCAGTAGGGCAAATGTGTAGCATGCTAATGTGAAGGAGTGCCTTTTTCCTGAAACTGTAAAACTGGCCTCTGAACCTGCTGCACGTAGGAATGCTGTACGTTTACGATATAGGGGGACCATGGAAGATATTACGGACTGTTTATTCATAGGGAGAGCCCTTTTGAAGACAAGTATGAAGTTTTATGCTTATGAAATTTATGCTCTTATTCATACGCCAGGGGACACATTGTATGACATCAGTTTTAAACACCCTACTGGTTTAGAGTGATTTTGGAAACAGTATCAGTTATTGAAAAAACTGTTCTTTGGAGACCCTGTATAGCTATTTCCTTAACGAAGCCCACCTTTAAATGGATCACTGTACTCTTCCATAATGAGGGGGTAAATGTCACTGACATTACTTGTTGGTTGAAGAAACATTGCACAGTCACAGGTTATCTGGAGCCTATTCTTGATTAAGAACACTTGTGGACAGCAGGGTGGCATTATAAAGTTACCCTCAAACAGGAAAACAGAGTGACTAAGCACCTACCTAACTGTTTTTTCTGGGCGAGATGGGGGGTTTGTTTTACGCTGGACAACCCTGTGCATGCTACCGATGTGGAGATGTGGGTCACTTAAGTAGTGTGTGTACAAGGATGAAATGTGTGCTCTGAGGGGAATTGACATGTCAGTATTCATTGCCCTAGCCCTGTTAAATGCAATTTGTGTACCTAGTCTGGCCATGCTTTTCATGCCTGTCCATGGGCTTCTCACAATAGCTTAGATACAGCACTTAGAGCTGAACAAGATGTGTATGTGACCACTGCACACAACGAACACATGCAGATGGACAATTTATTGTCCCAATCCTTGGCTCCAAACCCTCTGCCTCCACAACCCCCCCTCCCTCCCTTACAGGAGGCGAGGGATAAACTCGGACTTTCCTCTGTGAATGAGAGTCAGACTCAGCCAGCTGTCCATGGGCCAGTTGTGGCATCTCTCTTGGAAGATCTTCTGGCAGGGCCCCCACCCCCTTCCCTGGCAGAGTTAGAAACAGATTCGTTGCTTCCTACTGCTGACTCTTGTAAAGTGGTGGACTCTGCCAGTAATACTGCACCTGATTATATAGATGGTGCTGTTCCACAATCAATACCCTGGTCCACTACTGCTATGCCCCCTTCTGCACCCGTGGAAGAGCCTCACTTCCAGAAATTGACCCGCTAAAGAGCCGTGGTACAGGTCCCTGTCCCAGTAGCATCTGTTCTTGATACTGATCCTATTCCTACCCAGAACTCCTATGATGTTCTCATAGATACACAGATACATAGACAGTGTCAGCAGATAAGGGCCTATGGCCCACCCAGTCTGCCCATTTGGGCTTGTAAGTTCAGTTTATGTTTTCCTAGAAGTCTGTTGCCCCTTACCCCTGACCTTCAGAATTCCTTTATGTCTATCCCATGCATTCTTAAATCCCGTGATTGTTTCAGCCCCCACCACTTCCTCTGGCAGGGTGTTCCACTTGTCCACCACCCGTTCTGTGAAGAAATTCTTCCTCATGTTTCCTCTGAATCATCCTCCTCCAACTTCATCCCATGCCCTCTAGTCCTGGAACATCTTTTTGCTAAAATAGAGTATTCCTGCACCCTGTTCCTCCCTGTGAGATACTTGTATGTCTCTATCATATCCCTCTCTCCCTCCTCTCCTCCAGGAGTACATGTTCAGTTCCTTCAACCTGTCCTCATAGGACTTGTGGCGCAATCCATGCACCATCTTTGTTGCCTCCTCTGAACCTTCTCTACCCTGTCTATGTCCTTACATAGGTAAGGTCTCCAGAACTGTACACTGTACTCCAGGTGGGGCCTCACTAGTGTCTTGTATAGCGGAATTATGACCTCCCTTTTCCTGCTGGTGATGCCCCTGCCTATACATCCCAGCATCCTATTTGCTTTACCTGCTGCCTTGTCACACTGTTTCCTACCTTGAGTTCATCAGAGATGATAACCCCAAGATCCTTTCCTGCTTGGTGCATGCTATATCCTCACCCCCAACTGATATATTGTGCCAGGGTTTTGTGCCCCATATGCTTATCTTGCACTTCTTGCATTGAATTTCAACTGCCAAACCCTGACCATTCTTCAGGTTTCTGCAGTCCCTTCTCATTCTGTCTACACCTTCTGGTGTGTCTACTCTGTTACAGAGCTTTGTGTCATCAGCAAACAGTGAAATTCTGCCTTCTAGGTCCTGCAGAATGTCACTGATGAAGATGTTGAATAGAACCGTCCCAGCACTGATCCCTGTGGTACCCCACTGGTCACTCTTCCTCTGTGAGTGACAGCCATTTACCACCACCCTCTGTGTCCTGCCACCCAGCAAGTTACCTACCCACCACACTACTGTCCTGCCCACACCCATATTCCCCAGTTTGTGTAATAGTCTTCTATGTGGCACAGTGTCAAAGGCCTTGCTGAAGTCCAGATAGGCCATGTCCACTGCCCTCCCTGATCCACCTCCTGGTCACCCAGTCAAAAATTCAATGAGGTTGGTCTGACATGACCTCCCCCTGGTGAAACCATGCTGCCTTGGGTCCTGTAGTCCATTGACAACCAGATGTTCCACCAATCTCTCATTCAGTAGTGCTTCCATGATCTTCCCCACTACCGAGGTGAGGCTGACTGGTCTGTAGTTCCCTGCTTCCTCTTTGTTCCCGCTTTTGTATAAGGGGACTACATCTGCTGTCCTCCAGTCTTTGGGTACCTCCCCTGTTTCCAGTGATTGGCTAAACAGGATAGCCAGAGGTTCAGCCACCACCTCTCTTAGTTCTTTAAGGACCCTGGGTTGCACCCCATCTGCCCCATTGCTTATCAACTCTTATTACTTCCAGTTCCTTCAGGACCCTTTCTCGTAAAGGGACTTGTGTCCATTTCTGCACCATTCTCACGCCTTGTACTCCTTCAGACCCATTACCCTCCTCTTCCTCAGTAAAGACTGAGCAGAAATACTTGTTCAGTATGTCAGCTTTACTGTTGTCATCCTCCACGCGCCCCATCCTCCCCTTCAGTCTCACTATCCCTCCCTTTGTCTTTCTTTTTCACTTATGTACCTGTAAAGGTTTTGTCCCTCTACCCACTGATTTTGCAATGTGTTCTTCTGTCTGAGCTTTGGCTTCCTTACTGACCTCCTGCCTCCCTTTGCTTCTCCTGGTACTTCTCCCTATCCCCTTCTGCCTGTGTCTTTTGTATTGCCTGAATGCAGTCTTTTGGCTTTCACTTTCTTTGCTACCTCTTTGGAAAACCATAATGGTCTCCTCTTCCTTTCCTTTGCTAACCTGCTTAATGCATAATTCTGTTGTTGTTGTAATCCCCATTTTAAATACTGCCCACTGTTCCTCAACCCCTGATTCCTGTCTCGTTCTCTTAATGCCTCTTTCAAGTATCTCCCCATTTTCCCAAAGTCTGCCCCCCTAAAATCCAGGATACGTGTTTTTGTGGGTTTGGTTCTGCTCTTTCTGTGATTTCAAACCACAATGACTGGTGGTCAGTGTTCCCCAGGTGCTCCCCCACTGTTACCCCCATCACACTGTCCCTGTTTGTGAGCACAAGGTCCAGTATTGCCTTCTGCCGAGTTGGTTTCATGACCAGTTGCTTGAGGAAGGCACCCTGAAGGGAGTCCAGGATAAAATCTGCTCCTAGTTGATGCTGCTGCTGGGATGCTCCAGTCCACGTCTGGAATATTGAAGTCTCCAACCAGTACTACCTCACCCTTGTCTGCCATCCTTTGGATGGCTAGCATCAGCTCCCTATCTGTTTCTTCCTCCTGGGCTGGTGGTCTATAGACCACACCTGTGCGGATGGCTGTCCCCATTTTCCTTTCCAGCTTAACCCACAGTATCTCTCCCCCATTTTGTTCCTCCTGGATCTCTGTGGCCCTTATGTCATTTTTCACATACAGTGCCACTCCTCCTCCCTTCCTGCCTGCTTTGTCTCTTCTGAATATGTTGTAGCCAGGTATGGCCATCTCCCAGTCGTGGTTATCATTACACCAGGTTTCAGTGATGACCACAATGTCCAGATCTGACTGCACCATGACAGCCTCCAGATCTTCCATCTTGTTGCTAAGGCTCCTGGCATTTGCACACATGGCTTTCCATGATTTGACCTCCCTAGACTGTTTCACTGTTCTACTCCAGCCCCTTCCTTGGTTGTCCTTTATCCCTGGTTCTCCTTGCTGTCTGCCCTTCTGCTGAATTTTGCCCCTTTTCTGCCTATCCACCTCTTGGGCACTAATCTCCATCTTTTGCACACTGCTTTGCAGAGATAGCCACTCCTCTGGTTCACTGGTTCCACTGCTAGCTGTGGGGGGTGAGCAAGTAGGTACCCTCCTTGCTGGCCTGCCACCCCCCTTTGCTAGTTTAAATGTTTGTCAATGTAGCATTTAAACTTATCATTGAGTGCTTGGATTCCCCTCCAGGATGGATGCAGGCCATCAGGCTTGAAAAAACCTCCATCCCTCGAAGTGTATCACCAGTCACCAATGAATCCAAACCCTTCCTCACAGCACCAGTTCTTCAACCATGAGTTAAAGTTCCTGGTGCATGCACTCCTATGCTCTCCCTTGCCTCTCGCCGGTAGTACTTCTGAGAAAGTGACAGAAGTAGCTACTTGCTTGAGACCCCTCCCCAATTTCCTAAACTCTTCCTGAACTTCCTTTGGCTCCCCAATTGCCAGGTCATTAGTACCTAGGTGGATAATGACATCCAGCTCACCCTCCCATCTTGCCTTCCCAGTGATCCCCAGTATCTTCCTTCCATCCCTCCATGCCGTGGCACCTGGTAGGCACCTCACCTCCCTGTCCTCCCCCTCCTGTGTTCCTAGCTGGATCCCTCTTATGATGGAGTCCCCCACCAGGATTCGCTTCCTCCTCCTCTGGGGTCCACTGCTTTCCCCGCTGAGGTCACCTACTTGGCTAACTTCCACATCCTTTCCTTCCACTTCTCTGGGTACCTCTACTTGGTTGTCCTCGTTTGCCAGTGTGGCATATGAGTTCTTGAGTGGAATAGGATCTGGGATGTGCCTCTGCCTGACCGCTCTAACCCTCCCTGAGCCCACTGTCATCCAAGTGCTCCTCGTTCTCGGCATCCTTTGAGGCAGTTGCATTGGACTTGGTGGTCTCTGGATAGGGGTGATGGTACTCCTGACCCAGTTTACTTCCACTATGAGTCTGGCTACCTCATCCCGAAGCCAGAGAGATGCATGCAGGTAGGGCAGCACCTCAGTGTCCAGAAGGTCTGCCTGAATATGGCTGCCCCACAGCCACTGCATTGCACCACTCCCCGCATTATACTGCAATTATACTGCTATTCCACTACTTGTCTGCTACTGAAGCTCTCCTAGTTCCATTTTTATTAATTTACTGTCCTAAAAATCCTGCCACTGATCCTCAGATTATTTTTTTAAGAAAATTAAGAAAAGAAACCAATAAATAAATAAATGAGTCAAAACACTTGTGCTGAGGGTGGGCTTCTTCCCCCTTATGCCCCTCCTACTTCACACCCCTTACTATACCCTGTGTTTAGCTCCTGTCAATCAGATTTAACAAGGCATGTAATTAAGAGTTGGGGGAAGGGGAGGGAGGGGGGCGAAAATTTGCAGCAATTAAAGACAGCACAGAATTACACCACCACTACGTTTTAAATTTTCAACAGCCCAAAACAGTTCTAAGTAAAGACAACAAAGAAAGTACAGTGTCACTAAAAGCCCCAATCTAAGTTTAAAAGAAAAATAGCAATTACCAGTTACTCTAAAGCACTGAATTGAATATGTTTCCTTCCTTCCCCTTCTGGCTTCTTCATGGATAGTGAAGCAATAGATTCAGAAGGAGGTTCAGAATTCTCTTCCATTACCTCTTTGCAACAGGAGGTAGCGGGAGAAGTGGTTCATGTAGAAAAATTTAAGGCAAAGAAGCAAAAGAAAAGGAAGTAATGTGGTTGTTTACAATATCTGTCATGTTTTTCTTCTCGCTTTTTTTTATCTGGTGATGGATATTAAGTTACTGACTTTAAATGCTAATAGCATTAAATCTATTGGAAAGTGACGAGTTACCTTTGCAAAGCTGCATATGGAGCAGGGTAACATCCTTTTTTTACCAGACACCAGATTACATACACCCTCGGACATAGACCAAGCCAAGGAGGACTGGCGATGGGGACCTTCGGTATGGTCTGCGGGAGAGGATGAGTGCTCTGGCTTAGGCATTTTGTTTAGGGGTACGTCTGTTACTACTTTGAAGGTTTTGGATGTTCCCCCAGGCAGGACTTTATTAATGGATGTGATTACTGATGGGGTTACGCATAGATTAATAAACATTTATGCCCCACAGTCAAAGGCTGATAGAACGGCCTTATTGTGGCACATTGAGTCCTTTTTAAACTCCTCAAAGGTGACTCTTTGGGGTGGGGATTTTAATTGCAGTTTATCTAGTAGGGATTGGGGTAGAAAAACTGGGAAAACATACTGTGATACTAACCTGCTGCAGGACATCTTGACTAGGAATCACCTTGTAGACATATATGATTTAAAAGGTATTCCACCCACATATACTTTTTATAAAAGTACTATCTTAACCAGGATTGATTTTTGGTTTCTATCAGGTCTAACACTTGAAGTATCTGTGGAGGCTGTCTCTTTTGAAACTTCGGACCGCTTTGCGGTACAAATGACACTAGGAGCACAGTGAGAAATAAAAATGGGAAGGGGATATTTATTTATTTTTATTTATTTATTTATTACAATCTCAGATAACACCACTTGAGCTCAGAGCTCTTTGCATAGGTTCCATGTCAAGTTCACAATACAAAACAGAGTAGTACAACATTACAGAGGACTCGAAGAAGGAATTTTTAAGTGGAACAACAAACCATCAGGATAAGGGAAGTGGAAGCTAAGAATGAACTTACAGATATTGTATGCCTGAATGGTGAGTACCAATTAGTTGTCTGCAGTGACAGGTTTATTAGAGAGTTTGTAAGTGTACAGGTGGGGGGAGGCAGAGGAGGCAGTATAGCGCAGTGGTTTAAGGCTCTGAGCTGCAAATCTGGAGTCCTGGGTTTGAATCCCACAACCTCCACTTGCTTACTGTGTGACCCTGAGCAAGTCCCTTACCTTCTCTGTGCTCCCAGGTCGCATCTGTAACAAGCTTTCAGCTTAGTGTGTCTCTCCTGGATAAACAATTAAAAAAAAAAGTGCCAGGAGAGCAAGCGATACTGAAAAATTAAACTGGGAGGGGGGTTATGAGGGCAGCTGATGAGGGGAGAGGAGGCGAGGAGGGAGGAGCATACTCAAAGAAAGAGTAGAGAGCAGGGGTAAGAGGTTAGAGGGTAGGAGGGAGGGGAAGGCTCAAGCAAGAGTAGGGGGTAAGGGTGAGAGGAGAGTGGGTGAGAAGGGGGACAAGGCTCAAGGAAATGAAGGCCAAAATGGATGGGGGAGAATCAGTGTCAGAGGTGGGGAGGCGAAGCTATGGGTGATACTGGAAACTAAATGCATCCCTTCTACAGTCCGACTCTCTCAGGCACAATATTCTCCTTTTTCTGGAAGCTAGACATGACATTCGTTTTTATATGACAACTCTATGGACTGGTGGGAGGACACCAAAGCAGATTTAAAAGATTTGCTAATTGCCTTTTCTGCCAAGATGGCTAATGATAAATATATTTCTTACCATAGTCTGCAAGCTAAAGTTTTGAAATTAAAGCCCCATATAAGGGACACTAGGGAGGATATTTCACACCAAATTTTGGATATTAAACATTGCATGTTTGATTACCATTGGGACCAAGAAATGAGTATGGCTTATAACCAAAAATGTAATGCTTGTGGCACCAGGATAGAGGTAAACCCACTCAATGCTCAGATTGATAATGTAGATCAGAGAGTTATGACAGCTTTATTACACACTGATGGTACACTAATTACTGATCTCCCCTTGATGCAGCAGGTGGTGCAACAGTATGTGACGGAGAGATTTCAGGTGGGAGGAGATGGGCTTTCAGACAGTTTTCCGAACAACGTGACCTTCCCCCAGATCTCGCTGGAGGCAAACAATCAGCTTCTGGAGCATATCTCAGAGGCTGAGGGTAGGACTGCTATAGGGACTCTATTGCTACACACCTCACCTAACAGCGATGGAATCCCGAATGAGTTTTATAAACAATTTTGTGATCAGATTGTTCCAATGTTGACAAGTGTATTTGGCCATTGTAAAAGAAAATTAATTATGTGCAAGCATGAAAGAAGGGATTATGTTTTTTTTATATTAAAAAGGAAACTGCAAGGACATACACAATTGGAGGCCTATAAGTCTTTTAACGGCTGATTATAAAATCTTAGCGAAAATTCTAACTGCTCATTTGGCTAAGGTTGCTCAGGATGTTATACTAGAAGCAGAAATATGTGCAATCCCTGGGAGAAACATCACGTAAAATCTTATCTTTATTAGAGAAGTAGTGGAACAGGGTATGCTTAGGAATTTGGATGGCTAAATTTTTACTGTGGACCAAGAAACCACTTTTGATGCTATTAAACATGAATATCTTTGGGACGGTCTTGGGAGATATGGTATTCCAACAGTTTCATAGCTCTCATATGATTATTATATCATGAAGCGCAAGTAAGGCCTTTGATAAATGGACATCTAGGAATTCTGATGTACATCAAACATGGGGTGAGGCAAGGTTGTCCTCTCAGCCCTTTATTATATGTCTTTGGTTTGGACCCTCTCTTAAGGTGTATTGAAGCGCATTACATGGTTTCTCCTATTCAGCATAAGTTAGGAATGTCCATGGCAAAGATAACTGCATATGCAGATATTGCACTTTTTAGGTTGCAGATTTACCATTAGGAATGAAAGCTCTTCAGGTTTTTGAACATCGGTTGGTCACAGGTATTAAGATCAACACGACAAAAAGCCAGGCATTGACTTTAGGGATAGCAAAAGAAGATCCAGATTTTATTATTCCAGTCATTAAGGGTAGAATTAAAGTTTTGGGAGTCTACTTTGGTCACTGAATGGATCCAAAGTAATTGGGATACTGTGTATGGTACTGCTCAAATGAAAATCCAGAAATAGAAAATGTGGAAAGTGACTAGAAAAAAAAAGGAATTTTTTATTAAAATCATATATAGGTCCCATTTTTCTGTATCTCTCTCATATATTCCCTCTTCCTTTTCAAATGCACTCTAAAATAATGTGTTTGTTCTTTTCTTTAGTACGGGGTTGTTGCTTAAATCCAGTGAAACGATGCCACACCTACCAAGCCTGGAAGGATGTGGGTTTGAATATGGTGCAGCCTCTGTTTTCTTCCTTTGGGAATTTTTTCTTCTCGAATATTAAACCACTTATACTAGGGTAGTTAGAGATGGGTACATCTGTTATGAAATTATGGGAGCAGTGTTTTCTTACAGCCTGGGGAAAGGGAAATGGAGCAGGGAGGAACTTCTCCTCCTAGCACCAGTTCAAACTTCTTTAAAATGTGCAAGGCTGTGGAAAGTAGAAAAGACCTGGTTCTTGAATGTCTCATGAAAAAAGTTTTATGCTACTGTGGTAGAAAAACGGTACTTTGAAGAATCTGTTTTTAAGGTGTATTTAGTTATTGAAATGTTTCACCAGGAAGTCACGCTGAGCAACAAGTTGCTCATCTCCCAGTGTGACATGGGGGGTAGGGGGACATGAGGATAGTTTACACAGATTTGGTACACAAAATAAATTTACAGTAGATTACATTCAAATAATTTGAGCAGACTGTACAGGAGTAATTAAATAGTGGGATGCTAACAGTTTTGAACTAGATAGATACTACGCCAATGCTTTTGGACTAGATAGATAAAACAACACAAAATAACATTTAGGCATACAGTAAATGATACATAACTGTGTAGCTAGAAAATGGCTGAATAAAATTGTTGTAGTTTGATCTAGGAAAGTTAGTGAGGAGTAAACACAGGCAGAACAGGTTGGCCAAGGTATAACAGAAGTGCAAGTTAGCTACAAGTGCAGTAGAGATTAGGGTTCAGCCATAGCTAGGGCTATGTAAGAGGGAGAAGGGAAGGTGAGAGAGAGGAAGGTATGTCGGTAGGCAGAGAAGCAGGGGGAGTGGTGGTGGAAGGGGATGGAATGAGGAGGCGAAGGAAGAGGTAAGAGGAGAAGGGTCTGCTGGGGCCTGACCCCTCCAGTATGCTGAGGACCCTGCTGCACAAGGCAGGGGTCAAGCATGACAACAAGGGAGCAGGTTGTGTCAGTGAGAGGTAGAGTACCAGAGAAGGGAAGCAGGTTGTGGGCAGCAAGGCAGAATAGGCTTTGGAAGAACAGAAGAGAAGGTGAAGGTGAGAGAGAAGAGAGGCTGATTGGCCGATGAGTGTTGTTCTGAGGGAGACCGCCAGAGTTCGGGAGTTGGATGAGCTAAGGGAGTGAGAGGGAGTGGGGGTATTATAAATAAGGGGGAGAGGTAGGAAGGGAGTTCACCCAGCCAGTGCTTGGTGGTGAATTTAGTGCAGTGGGAGAGTCATCTGATTATAAAGCAATGGGGCCAGATGGGGTGCACCCCAGGGTCCTTAAAGAACTAAGAGAGGTGGTGGCTGAACCTCTGGCTATCCTGTTTAGCCGATCACTGGAAACAAGGGAGGTACCCAAAGACTGGAGGACAGCAGATGTAGTCCCCTTATACGAAACTGGGAACAAAGAGGAAGCGGGGAACTACAGACCAGTCAGCCTCACCTCGGTAGTGGGGAAGATCATGGAAGCACTACTGAAGGAGAGATTGGTGGAACATCTGATTGTCAATGGACTACAGGACCCAAGGCAGCATGGTTTCACCAGGGAGAGTCATGTCAGACCAACCTCATTGAATTTTTGGCTGGGTGACTAGGGAGGTGGATCGGGGAGGGCAGTGGACATGGCCTAGCTGGACTTCAGCAAGGCCTTTGACACTGTGCCACATAGAAGACTATTACACAAACTGGGGAATATGGGTGTGGGCAGGACAGTAGTGTGGTGGGTAGGTAACTTGCTGGGTGGCAGGACACAGAGGGTGGTGGTAAATGGCTGTCACTCCACAGAGGGAAGAGTGACCAGTGGGGTACCACAGGGATCAGTGCTGGGACCGGTTCTATTCAACATCTTCATCAGTGACATTGCAGGGACCTAGAAGGCAGAATTTCACTGTTTGCTGATGACACAAAGCTCTGTAACAGAGTAGACACACCAGAGGGTGTAGACAGAATGAGAAGGGACCTGCAGAAACCTGAAGAATGGTCAGGGGTTTGGCAGTTGAAATTCAATGCAAAAGATGCAAGATAATGCATAGGGCACAAAACCCTGGCACAATATATCAGTTGGGGGTGAGGATATAGCATGCACCAAGCAGGAAAGGGATCTTGGGGTTATCATCTCTGATGACCTCAAGGTAGGAAACAGTGTGACAAGACAGCAGGTAAACAAATAGGATGCTGGGATGCATAGGCAGGGGCATCGCCAGCAGGAAAAGGAGGTCATAATTCACTATACAAGACACTAGTGAGGCCCACCTGGGATACAGTGTACAGTTCCTGGAGACCTTACCCACGTAAGGACATAGACAGGGTAGAGAAGGTTCAGAGGAGGGCAACAAAGATGGTGCATGGATTACGTCCACAAGTCCTATGAGGACAGGTTGAAGGAACTGAACATGTACTCCCTGGAGGAGGAGGGAGAGGGGATATGATAGAGACATACAAGTATCTTACAGGGAGGAACAGGGTGCAGGAATACACTATTTTTAAGTGAAAAGATGTTCCAGGACTAGAGGGCATGGGATGAAGTTGGAGGAGGACGATTCAGAGGAAAGGTGAGGAAGAATTTCTTCACAGAATGGGTGGTGGACAAGTGGAGCACCCTGCCAGAGGAAGTGGTGGGGCTGAAACAATCACGGGATTTAAGAATGCATGGGATAGACATAAAGGAATTCTGAAGGTCAGGGGTTAGGGGCAACAGACTTTTAGGAAAACATAAACTGAACTTACAAGCTGAAATGGGCAGACTGGGTGGGCCATAGGCCCTTATCTGCTGACACTGTCTATGTATCTATAAGAGAGGGGAAGGATAGGGCATGATAGAGATCACAGTGGTGGGTGTGAGTGGGAGCATCAAAGGCAAAACGGCAGAAGGAATTGAACAGGGTATCCAATCTGGCCAGGGCGGACTTGGGAGCAACACTGTAGACTACATCACAGTAGTCGAAGATGGGCAGGATCATCTTCTGAACAAGTTCACACCTAACCGTAAAGGGGATACAACTACGGTTCCTGAACAGGGCATCAAACTTGGGGAACAATTTTTTTTGGATGGTGTCAATATGTCTGGAGAGGTTTAGGTGTTGATACAGCCAAACTCCTAGGTACCTGAAGGAGGATGTGTCCTCAAGTAAAAGTAAAGTCCCATCAAGGGTGTGGAAAGTGGGCAGGGAAGGAAGCCTAGAGAATCTCTGCCTTGTGTCAAAAGTCTTCTTGGTGCTGAGAAAAAGTTGACGGTTAGCAAACCAGAGCTGAAACTTGTCAAAGTCTTGCTGCAAGTTGGATGTAACCTCAACTGGGCAAGAGCCAAATGCATACAGGACCATATCATTGGCATACATGTGTACGGCAGTGACAGAGGAGCAGACAGACGGAAGGTTGTTTAGGAAGATGGAGAATAATAGGGACCCTAGCACTGAGCCCTGAGGGACTCAGTATTAATCGGGAGGGGAGGGGAAATGACATCAGAGATCCTGATTGATTGGGTTCTACCAGCGAGGTAGGCCTTGAACCAGCTAGTGGCTGAAGGAGATAGGCCAGCTGTTGACAGGGAGGAAGGAGTGGGAAACAGTATCAAAGGCCTTGGCAAGGTCAACAAAGATGGCTGAGGTGGTTTGGCTATTGTCCATCCTGGTAAGAATAGAGATAGTGAACCGAAGTAGGGAGGTAGCGGTGGAGTGATTTTTCCTGGAGCCAGATTGGAAAGAGGTGAAGTAGGAGGTATCAGTTAGAAATGAGGTAAGCTGGGAGAGGACAAGGTATTCATGTAATTTAGCTAGGGTAGGGAGGAGAGAGATAAGGTGGTGATTTCCGCGGGGGAAGATGGGTCACCACCTTTGGGAAGAGGGAGGACCATAGCATGTTTCCATTGGGTAGGGACCGAGGCAGTAGAAATTGAGAGGTTTAGAATCAGAGAAAGGGGATAGGCAATGGCTGAGGCAGAGAGAGAGAGAGAGAGGAGTTTGTGGTCTAGGCCATCTGGGGAGGAGCCTTTTGAGGGGTTGATAGTGAGGAGGGCTTGTAGTGTGTCATTTGGGGAGACTGTATCGAAGGAAAAGAGGGGGTGGGAGGAGGGGGGAGGAGAGGTACCATTGGAGAGAGGAGAGGAGTGAGGGTAGGAAGGGAGGGATTTCATAGCTCAGTGGCACAGGTGGTATAGTAGGAGTTAAATTTGCAGCTATGGCAGCCGGGTCAGCCACAAGGGTGACATTTATTTTAAGCATGGGGGGTGGGATGTGGGAAAAAGAGAGCATGGACCATCTTCCAGAACTTGGAAGGTGAATTTATGTTTGTGAGGAAGGCGGTGCTAAAGTATTTGGACTTTGCTAGCCTTGTGGACATGGTGCAGGCATTTTGAAGCTTCATGAGATTGCTAGGAAGATGGGTTGCTTTATGACATTTACAGGCACAATCTCTAGCTCTGAGACAGGCCAATAGTTCTGGAGTAATTCAAGGTAAGTGGTTTCCCCTAACCCTGGTTTGTTTGAATGGGGCAATGGTATTCCAATTCTCTAGGAATATATCTTTAAAATAAGCAAGGGCCTTATCAACCGATGGGATGTTAGCTAGGGGAGACGAGTTGGAGCAGGTTAGGTAGCGCAAGAGAGGTTCTAATTCTAAGGATTTAAAAGAGCATAGTTGCAAGGTTTTACGTGGGGATTTGGGTCTGTGAACTTTCCTGACTATGAATACGGGACTATGGTCGCTGAGTGCATCAGGAAGGATACCAGAGATGATGACTCTGGGTGTGGGAGGTAAAAGCCCAGTCAAATAGGGAGTGATTTTGTGTCTTGTGGTTGGGATGGGTGGGTTCTGATATTAGCTGTGTGAGGTTATGGGCACAGATTTCATTGCGTATTTTGGTTGTTTTTGGTGACAGCCTGTTTAAAGTGAAGTCACCTAGGATGTACAGGCCCCCAGAGTGAGAAAGGGCAGTGATGGAAGTTAGGAGGCGAAGAACGGTAAAGAGCTGGATGTTTGGGCGGCAATAGAAACCAGCTATAAAGACAGGAAGAGTAAAGGGAAGGGTAACATGAATAGCTAGAGCATCGTGGGTCATTAGGTTGGAGGATGAGTAAATTATGGAGTATTAGAGGGAGGTAAGGATGTACTTGGTGATACCGCCACCCCTGCCAGCTCAGTCTTGCCTTAAGAGGGAGTAGCCAGGAATGGAGACCGAGTGGTCAGGGATCGTGCTCTTTAGCCATGTTTCTGTAATGATTAGGATGTCTGGTTTTAGAGAGGCCACCATGGTTTGTAGGAGGTCAATTTTTAGTACTAGGCTCCCTTTGTTGGCCCCCTTGTTTCTGTATCTTTGTTGTTAGGTTGTATGTTAGAACCCAGAATTCCTCAAAAAATGCAGGATACCATGTGGATCTGTGGACATGATAAATTAAATGTCTGTGGTAACCACAAACATAAGCAACTTCAGGATTGATTGTGTGATTTTGGATCAGACAGAAACTATGGTGCATCTTTTTTTTTCAATGTCACTTTATCAAAGGATTTTGGTCAAAATTAGATACCTTTTGGAATACCTCTGGCTTTGCAAACATAATTTATGACACCTTGATTTATGGCCACTTGACGGCTCCATGGTTACGGTGGCATAAAAGCACTGTTTTTGTTATTTTTGCATGTATAAAATGGGCCATGTGGCATGTATAGTGTCAGAGGGTTTTGAAACAAGGTTCTGTTACTCTTCATAATGTCTTATTTAATATACAAGCTGAACTGGATGCTTTGCACGAGGCAGTAAACACTTGTTGGGGGGCTCTGTTCTGTACCCAGTTATGGAAGAGTATTGATTGGGTGGGTTAACTAGATGGGTGATTATATTACTACACGACCTTTTACGGGACTCCCTTGAGATTAAGTGATCACCCTCGTGTTTTTTTTTTGGTTTATTGCATAGTTTAGACTGTATTCGATATGTTGGGCTCATTTCAGGGCCCATGCTTTCTTTTTTTCATTTTAAAAGTTTTGTTTCCCCATTATGACTTCAATTTATGATTGATTTTTCTCTTTATGTTTATCTTTCCTTTCATACAGTCATTTTCTTTGTTGTGTATTTTCAAGATTTTCACATTTTTTTCACTTCTTATGTTTGATTTGAATGTTAATAAAAAATTCCCCTACTCTTTTTTGATAAGTGCCATGGGATCTTTAACATCCACATGAACTACCACCAGAACAGGCAGATGGGACCTCGGTTTAACTCCTCATCTGAAAGACAGCACCTTAGAAATGCAGTGCCCCCTTCATGCTGCACTACAGCGTCAGTATTGGGAAATTAACCCAAGTGCCAGGTGTGGGAATTGAACCCACAACCCTCTGACAGCCCCATGATCTCCCGGCCTCAGAGATGAGTGTGCTACCTACTGAGCCACTGACACTAATAAATAAGACTTAGTAGCTTCGTGGAGCCCTCTTTTAATAACTTCCCACCTGCTGTCTGTGTCCATGTCCGGCCTGACCCCCTCTAAATGTCCCTTGAGGATCCTCTCCATACCCTTGAAGTCCACACCCCAGAAGACAATTACCACTGTTTTAGTGTGATTTTCTCCTCCCCCCAAGTCCAGGGAAAACCAGATCATGGCATGATCACTCCCTGCAAGAGGGTCCATGACAGGGATCAACAAATTTTTAAATCTCATGCTAGTCCAGGACAAGTGGCCTTGACAAAATGGTAGTCCTCGAGTTCCGAGTGGTAGTCCAGTACATTTCAATTGAAATATTCAACTGACTTAACAGAAATAAGTTAAATGGTGTGGCTGTGTGGCAATGCTTATATATTGTACTATTATTTCATAGGATGGATGGAGAGATGTAGAAGAACTTCATAAATTAGGAAAAACAATATTTTCATATATTTTTTTGTTAATACAGGCTAGGGTAGTAGTACAGGCCGGACACTAAGGCACCCCAGGCTGAAGTCTGTATTAGAAGAGATTGGAGAAATGTTACAGAATTAGTTAAGGACAAGCCAAAACCAGCTAGGCCGTTGGTTGAGAAGAACATGAAATGGTGATTAAGGGCTAGGCCAGGAGGAAGATGATGGGGCACTGGGAGCAGGAGTACTAGCATCGAGAAGATCATCAGCAGCAGAAGCAGCTAAACCAGAAGATAATGTATCAGCAGCAACAGCATGCCCATGAACATGTCGAGTGCCTGGACCAGACAGCAGCCAGTGGTTAATTGCTGGATCTGGATCAAAGTCATGCAGTTCCGGACCTTCTACAGCTATCTGCAGGAGAGACTGTAGTGAATCATCAGCCAGCCTTGTCCTGATTTTTGTTTTGATTAGGTTCTGAACAGAAAAAACTCTTTCACATTTTGCAGTCGATACACTCATTGCCATGAGTATTTCAACTAGGTCAAGAATGTGTATAATTTGGGGTGGTTTTTCTTTTAGTAATCTGGTATATACCTGCAAATAGGGTTTTTCAATGGCAGATTTCAACATTGTTTTAAATGCAGCATACTCTGACTTTATATGTTCCTGCTGCTCCTCCGTGAAAAAGTGAAAATATTCTGCCAGGTTTGCAAGTTCAGAGGTCCCAAACACCGCTAGTTGGCCTCTTGAGATCAAACTGCTTAAAATCTAAGCAGTTGAACCATTTGAGAGGCACCTCTGAGAAATTTTTAAATTTGTTGTCAATATACAATATTGCTGCATCTATTAAAGTCTGCAGTTGTCCATCTGTCACAAAATTGATTTCTGGGCAGTTGCCTCTGAATGGGAAATGAACAGTCTTCTCCTCCCCTCCCCTCTTTGTCACAACATATTCCATACATTTCTGTTCTGGTTTGTAATGACTGAGGAAAGCTGCCATGTATTGTCCTGGCATGGTTTTCAGTTCCATCAGCTGGAGTAGGCAGGTCTCAACAAGCTGTGGAACTTCCACTATTACTATGTCATCTCGTTGAAATTGCAATGACAGGTTTTTTAGTATTGGCAGGAAATCTTGCAGTATATGGATAGCTTTTACAAACTGCACACTCTGTGTTTCTTTTAAGAGGCCCTTTGTTTTTGAACTTTCATCACCACCAGCAGTCAAAGATGCATGTAGGTGTTGTACAACAGTAGGTAGGTTAACCTGAACTGCATGTACTGAACGTGACCTACTGGCAAGCCATCTCACTTGTTTAATTGCAGTAAAGTGCGCCAGATCAGTATCCATCACGTTAGCAATTTCTTGGAGCTCTCTCATTTTTTTGGGACTATAGTGATAAAATTTAAATATTCCCTTGAGAGTACTTTCCAGCTTTGATTCAAATGGATTTTTTTTAACACATCAAGAACTGCCAGCTCTAGCTTATGGGCAATGCAGTGCATCGCAATTATTTCAGGACGGCAGTGTACCCGCAACTTTGCTATGGTTCCTCCTCTTTCGCCCATCATGACACTGGCCTCATCAAAATTTGCTGAAATAAGAAGCGGTCCTGGATTGTTAACATTTTGTAGGTTACTGAGAGGAAGATTTACTGACTCCAATGCAGTTGATATTGCATGGAGTACACCTTCTGCATGTGCATGTTCCAGTGGCACAGCTTGGATAAGCAATGTATGCACCTGTTTTGAATTAGGTTCAACAAACCTTAAGAAAACATTTTCCCACTCAGTTATACTGTAATCAGTACTGCCGTCAGCAAGAACTGTCACATACTTAACATTAGCAAGAGTCTGCATCTGGGTTCTGGATATAACTGCTGAAATAGCACTGCAAAAGTCCCTGGCTCGCTTATCGTTAGTATAATTAGAACCTAGCTTAATGCCATTTTTTTCCTGTAATTCACAGAGCCACTCCATGTCTGAGAAAGGACGAAGATTTTTGGCTATGGAATACACTGTGTTAAACAGGCGTCTCATCTTTGCTTTTGTGGCCTCTTCCAACTGTGCAAAGGCTTGGTAAAGTGGTGACTCACTAATCTCACAACATACTGCTCATTGGCCACTTTCCAGAATATGTTGGTTCTGGCATAGCACATGTGGATTGGATTTTTCATGTGCACATAGTGACTAAATGCGAAAGTTGTTAGAGCCTGTGGCAAAGACATTTGTTTTTTTTGAAAATGCTGGAGTTGCAATAGTGGGATACTTTTCAAATAGTGTGCAGTACATAAGCCCCTTTTTTATCATCGTATCTCAACCATTTATAAGTGGACAACCAATGACACTGAAATAGTTTGGCCCTTTTTTCTTGGTCATATTTCTTGTCTTTACTGCTCCCAACTGCCACCTCATTATCAAGCAGTAAACTACGTTTCTTAGCAAGTGACACAGGGGCTTTTTGAGATAAGGTTACTACGGCTTCTCTGTTTACATCAACTACCTGGTCAGCAGTTATACCACAGATGCAGATTCAGTTTTATGACTTTTATCTGTGGAAGTAGTACCAGACTGTGTTTGTCTCGTAAAAGATAGTGCTGCTGCTGACCAGAGAGACAAGAGACTTTGTTGTTTGGCTTTGTTCGTCTGCATATTGTCCATATAAATTTGGTGGTCGCTTTTTTTTTTTTAAAGACTAATGGAACCAATAATAACAAACTTATTTTAAACCCTGGTGTCTATGTGTCCTTTTTTCACTGGTGGTTAGTGTGGGCTCATCATGGGCTGGGTCACCAGGGGACAGATATATGCTTTTTTTCTATACACTGGAAATTGTCTTGTCCTGTAACAAGTCAGGCAGCTGGCTGCAGAACACTCTCCTCCACAGAGTCACTCACTCTCCTCTCTCCCAGCACAGCCCCCCCTCCCCGCAGTTAGGCTCCCTTATTTTATTTTACCGTTACTTACACTTGTCTTATATATATTTTTTTACTATATTTCTCTTTTTGTTTCTTGGGTACTTCAAGCCAAAAGCCAGCCAACTGGCTGCAGGACACTGGGTCCTTCACTCCTTTTCACAAAATCTATCTCTCCCAACAGCCCAACCAAGCCAGTTTGAGTTATAGGCTTATTTCTTCTAAGTTCTTATTTTTTTATTTTTTTTACTAACTTTCTCAAGTCAGTCCTTTCCTTCGCCCCGCCTCTCTCCAAGCTCCTCCTTCACTCCTTTACACACAATCTCTATATCTGCGCTCTCCTCTCCCAAGAGCCCACCAGCCTCTTCTCTTATTTTCTTTATTTTTTTTTTTTCTTTATGCAGCTAAACTGCTGTTTTTACTGGTGGGCAACACAAAGCTCCCCGTCCACAGTAGTAGTCCCCTGCCCTTTGCTTTCTTCCTTCCTTTTTATTTTCTGTAGTCAGTGACACTTCACACTGCTGCTAGTTCTCAGTTGTCAGGGGTTCCCAACTTCCCTCCCTCTTCCACCCTGCTACACAGACAGCAGACAGTACCAGACTGTCCCCCCTCCCAAGTTTCTGTTTTGTTTCCTTTTGTCCTTGTTTCAATTATTTATTTATTTTTTTTTACTTAGTTGTTTAACCAGGTATAGCACACTAAGCTGAAAGCTTTTTACAGGAGTGACCTGGGAGCACAAGGAGGTTAAGTGACTTGCTCAGGCAGTATGCAAGTGGAAGCTGTGGGATTCAAACCCAGGTCTGGTCTGCTGGATGTCACCAGATTTGCAGCTCAGAGCCTTAGACCACTGTACTATACTGCCTACTTAATTTATTTTATATGCTCCTAGTCCTTAGTTTGCTTTCACCCTGTTATGCCCAGTTCTGCGACAAGCCCAACCTAACCCTTCTCAATATTTTATTTACCCTGCCTGCACACTCCTTATTTACTGAGATTACTCTCTTCATTAATTTTGCACTTTTGGCAAAACTGGCACGGCACAGGGTAGGTAAATTTGCTTGTCTGCTGCACTAATGCACTTGTGTGCAGTTATCAGTGCTCAGCCATGTTGTCCCTGCTCCTTAGTCCTCCTAGCTCCTGCCTTCCTCCTCCCCGCTCTTCACTCTCACCAACCCTCCCTCCTTAATTCAGTTTAAAATAATATGTGTTTTGCCGAGTAGTCCACTCCACACACACAAAGTAAGGCAGCACTGGTTGCACTCGCAGTCCCCACTCCCCGATATCCACAACAACGGACTGTGTAATTTGTGTATCCTCTAGTCTCCACCAACAGATAGTGAATGAGGGGCTCTAATGCAATGCACGTCTTTACTTTCGTCTCCACTACGTGCCAAATCACCACCACAGCCAGTGGGCATTCTTTGTATGACTTACAGCTTAAGATTGTTTTCCTCATTTGGCCCCACACCTGCCAGTCTGACAGCTTGCTCCTAATCTGTTTTCCTCTGATGAGACGCTGCTCGCACTCGCACTTGCTCGCGCTCGCTCCTGACTCTGAGGCAAGCTCACACACTCACCGCTCATTCCCGACCAGTAGGTGCACTGCTCGGTAGGTCAGATGACCACTGGGACAGCCGAAGCAGTGAGCACCCTACTGGTGGAAGGTAGAACTGCAGCAGCAAAGATTTAAATCAGTGCTAGCCCGTGGACAGGTGGCACAACAGAAAGTGCTTGTCCCTGCACTGTAACTGGTAGCCCGGGACGTCGGACAATAGGATTTGTCGAACCCTGGTCCATGACCACTAGATTCCCAACCAGAATTCAGTCTGACAGGACCACATCCTGGATACGACCATCCCTTGTCTGATCATCCACCTGTTGGGACAGGAATACGTCCTGGAAGATGTCCAGCAGGTGCTGCTCCCTGGATGAGGAGGATGCCATAGTTCCCCAATCAGCCCCCAGTAAGTCAAGGTCACCTAGCACCACCGTTCTACCGTCCCTCTGACCACAGTGATCCCAGAGATTCTCCACCAGGCCTTCCTCCTGATCATCCGCCTGCATGGGTGGCCTATAAACCACCCCCAACTTCAGCCTCTTGCCCCAGATGCCTGCAAGGCAACCCATACTACCTTTACGTGCCCCTCTTCCCCCTCCACCCTGCATACATCTATGCCATTCCTAATGATGAGTGCTGCCCCACCTCCCCTGCCCACAGCCCTGAACACAGTGTACCCCACCAGGTTCATGTCCCAGTCATGCCGAGGCATGGCCCAAGTTTCAGTGACTGCCACCACATCCACCTCCCAGTTGGTTAGCGCCTGAAGCTCGGGCATCTTGTTGCCCACGATTCTGACATTCCTCAGGACCACCCTCCATGCCCACCCCTTGACCTCACCCATCCCCTCAACCTGAAAACCCCAGCTGTCTGCCTGCCCCCGTTCACTAGCACACTGACAGGTGCCCCTGTTGGGCACCCCCTGCCTACCTCTGGGGGGAAAGGTGAGCATCAGCCCCAAGCCCTGAACTCCCTTCACAAGTTTAAACCCCATCTAGACACAAAGAATTCAGTCAGATTTAGTTTCAAAACCTCTTCCCCCCCAAAAAATAGGTGGACCCTATCCCTAGCATACAGCCCCTTGTTCTCCCAAATTGCAGCCTATCCCCCCACAAACCCATACCCGCTAGCCACACACCATGAACTGAGCCATTCATTAATCTCTCTGATTTTCTGTTTGTTACCCATGGTGGCTCTACGCACTGGTAGGATCTCAGAGAAGACTGAGCACCCCATAGTGTGACACACCCAGGCTAGCTCCTGGAACTTTGCCTGGATCTCAAGCACACTGTTACCCTCTATGTCATTAGTGCCCCGGTGCACAAAGATGTCAGGGCCCCCCCCTCCACAATCCTTCACCAGAGCATAGACCAAGTGCTTGGCCTCATGCACAGTCAGGCCAGATACACTCTTGACCCTGACAGCGCAGCGTTTCCCCTCACCCCTTCTTCCCACTTAATACCCCTGATCATGGAGTCCACCAGCAGGAGCACTCTGACCTCCTCCTTCTTGACCTTCAGCCTACCCCCTTCCTCTGCCCCCTTATCCCCACTGCCTCTTCTTTTCCTCTGGCCCCACCAACAGTTTCCATTTCCTCAGCTGCCTTACCCCTTTCACTTTTGTCTTCTACCTGACCTTTCCACACCTAGGACCCCTTCTCTGCTTCCCATTTTGCCTATCTGTAGCACTCCTGTGTCTTGTACTTTTGGACCCCTCCTGACCTTCAGGGCCCTGCTACCCCCTCATTGTCCTTTTACTCCCCCACACTGGATCCCTGCTGGTCCCTTTCTCCTGGGCTCTCACGCCCTCTTTACCGCCCCTCATCTACCCTTCCCTGGCACTCCCAGCTCCTCTTCCTGTGCTAACCCTGGTTCCTCCAGTAGTCCCAGGTCCCATGCTCCCAACCCCCTCCCTTTATCCTCATTAACCTTCCTCCCACTGCTGACTGCTACCCTGCATCCTCTGAGGGTTTTCCTCCCTGATGTACACCAATGGCAAGTACCTATTTGAGACTGAAATCCCCTCAGTCGGCTGCATACCAGTGATCCCCTCCTGCTGGGTATGCCCCTTTGCCACAGTCCTTGGAGGTCCTGTTGCTTGAGTGCCAGTATCTCCCACTCTCTGCCCTCCTCCACCCTCGTCTCTGCTCAGTTCCCTGGACCTCATCCCCCATTTCATCCCCCAGGGCTGGTCAGACCCAGCTTGAGTTTTGTTGGCCACCTATCCTTTTGCACCCATATGCCATCCCCCTTCCCCAAGTGTCTGTAGATGCTTGCCTCCCCTCCCTTACATTCATGCTCCTCACTGACCTATCCAGCTCACACTTGAACTGTGTTTGTGCTGGTGAAACCCTCCAGCTGGGTGCGTACCAAATTAACCGAAAGAGGAATCACATTTTACCAACCCAAAAGTTTTCCAGAGCCCTGGCTATTTAAGCTGCTGACTAATCAGATGTTACACCTTTATTTTCCCACACTGGTACCAGTTCCCAGATACATGTGAAACCCTGCAACCTCACACTATGCTCTGGGTACCCAGATTCCAAAGTTCTGGATGGTTGCAGGCCTGGTGGGTGTTGCAGCTAGTGGAGTTGGCCCGGCTTTAATTAAAAAAGGACAGGATTAACTTGAGAGACAATTTAACCAACAACACTTTGGCTTTAGAGGAAGTGCAGGGAGTTGCCCTGCTTCTGGCAGTGGAATAGGGGTTGCCCTGCATTTCGCAGAAGAGCACGGATTGCTCTGCTTGTCGCAGACTGAACAATGCAGAAGGAAGTAACCAGCTGGGTTACCTTGGTTAGATCTTGGGATTTGCAATCCTGAATGTTCAGCACATTTATATGGTTGTCACATCCAGTACATTTATATCCCAATCGTTATCACCTCCAGTACATTTATATCCCAATACATCTTTAAGAAGGGTGGAAAACTGTCATTTCCAGATATCATAAGCCAGACTTAATTGACTTCTGGGTCTCAGTCCCTTAATGTGGCAATGCAGCTATGGCTGGCAGCTCCACAGGACAGTCTTGACCAAATACTAGCATGGGTGCATCTCAGCACATTTATATGATTTTTTTCTGACACAGGTGCATCTTGGCACATTTTCTGATACTATTAGGCTCTGATGGGTCCCCCAATAGTTAGACACTGCTTGGGCTCCCTTGGGTCCCCCAGCAACAGCTACAGTCTGCAAAAACAGTTCCAGAGATCCACTCGCGCTGGGCCAGACAGGGCAGCAGGGCAAGGTGCGAACTGAAGAACAACTTATATCGAACAGTCACTTTGGGCAAGGTGGCTCAGATTGATTAAGTTTGCTTTCTCTCACTTGAACAGCTACTGGGGCATGACAGCCCATAGTTACTTAGTTTGCTTTCTCTCACTTGAACAGTTACTGGTTCATGATGGCCCATAGTTACTTAACTTGCTTTCTCTCACTTGAACAGTTACTGGGGCATGATGGCCCATAGTTACTTAGCTTGCTTTCTCTTACTTGCACCGGGGGGGGGTTACAAGAGTACTTACTCAGGTCCCTCATGGATGATCCCCACTATAGAAGGCTCCTGATGGTCTTCAGTTCTCTCACAACTGCGATTCTGTTCAGTGCTCTCACCGCTGCTTGATGTCATCTGGTTTTGGTCCACATCTTTCCACAAAGTGGAAAGGAGGGCTAGCACCTGGAGGACATTCTGGCAACCTCCAGGCTAGCAGTTTAACAAACTATATTACTTTAACTTTCAGCTAAATAAAGAAGACAAACCCTGGAGGGGATTAACTGGATCTCCAGGCTTGGCAGCATGACTGGGGCCTGATCCCCCAACCCTGAGGGGGGGGGGGCTCCGTCTCGAATCTCTCTCAATCTCCCCCTCAAATCTAGCAAAATGCTGGAAAACACTGTCTCTTATTGGGATCTCCTGATGCTCCTGATTGGCCATAGCTTTGGGTTGCAGGGCCTCCAATTGGCTGGAGGACCTGTCAGTCACAGAAATGAATTATACATGAACCCCACTCAATGCACTGTTGGTCTGCTGTTTTGGCACCTAGAATTAGGTTCCCTGTAAGTCCCCATGAGCACTTGCCATTTATGCATGAGCTTCTGTGGATGTCCCACAAGTCCTGGCTTTGTTATCTTGGCTTTCCGATTGTCTGTGGCTGCTTGCAATGGCTGCTTAACCCACTGTCCTTTAAGCAGATTAGGAACAGTCATGAATCAAAGTTCTGGTGCAGCCAGAATACAGTAATTATTTGCTCGAATGCCCCACAGTCCATTAGCCCTGGTAGTGTACTTGCTGTTGCTGCACAAAGAAAGGAAATTGCTCAGTCAGTTTTCCTGTTGCTGCTGCAGATATTTTAGCTCTCTGCCATGCAGCAGCAGACAATCTGTCATTTCTGAGTCCCACATTTACTGGTGCAGCCAGAACAGAGCATTTAATTATTTTAAACAATTGTTTTCCCCCCACAACATACTGTACATTGCCAGTTACAATATTTATTTAAAGCAGTTCTGTTCTCTTTTGGCTGCAGCCGAGATACAGCTGCCCTGAGGGCAGACAGGTCCTCATGAATATTTAAATGATTGGGGCTCCTGGCTCATGAATATTAACGAGCCCCAATCAAAACTTCCTCGTGGATCTCCTTTGATTTCCAGGAGAGCTGCCGCTCAGGGGTCTGTCCATGGTCACCAGGTCCCACTTAGCTGATGAGGATCCTGGGACCAACAGAATAGTCTCTGAACTGACCGCAAACTGAAGCGGTCCTGGATCAAAGGTGCCGCTTGCACCTGAATGATCCCCGCTGCCCTGAGGGCATGGCTCCAAGCGGGTGATCGCGGTGGTACTTCTCGAGCCCCGCAGAGCTGGATTTTTACAGGGGCTGCTTTCTAGGGCACCAGGGGTGCAGAAAAGGACCTGGGGGACTGGGAAAAAAACTGCAGACTGATTTAGGAGGTACCTGGGAAGAGAGGAGGAACAAGGGCTACAGGCTTCAGGTAAGCCCCCATATGGCAGGGGGGTTACAAGTATATAACAGAGGATATAATTACAAGCCATGATTTTTTCACATAGAAAAATCTGGTTGTTTTCCCCCTTTATAACCAACTGGTTGTAACAAGAATCCTGTATTGAAAATATTTTTTTCTGTTACCTCAAGACAGCAGCTTGTTCTCCCTAAACACAGCCAAAGACCTGCTTCAGCAAAATCCTACAGGCAGAGAAACCAGCAATGGAAAACTTGTGATGGGATGGTCCCAGCAGCAGCACAAATGAGGCAGGAGACAAGCGAGATCTCACTGTAGGGAGCAAGACAGCAGCAGCAGAAAAGGAGGAGGAGTAGCCACAAGGAGGAAAGTGGGAGGAGCTAGGCAGATATAAAGGGAAGGAAGAAAAACACAGCAGCTACCAGCACCATAGGAGCGAGAAAACGGTCTAATTGAGGCTCCAGGCATGTGCTTAACTAGCTGGGGAGGGGGTTGTGGTAAGTATCACCTGCATTTTGGATTTTAGGACAAGCAAATATATAAAATAAGACATTGGCTAGTTGGTAACTCAAATATTATGCACACTCTCGTGTGTGTAACATTTGTGTTTGCACACCACCCCATGCCTTATTCTATATATATATGTATATATATAAAATTTGTCAATTTCACAAACAGCTAGACTTCTCATTTTACAAATTATACAGATCAATTGTATATATGTTCGATACACCTCCAGCAGCATTTTAAGTAAGTATCCAGCAACCTTACAATTTATGCTCAGAGTTTAACAAGTTTTCTTTTTACTTTTCCCAACAGCAGTGTCATCAGGGCGGTATCTGAATTCTCAATGCATATAGCACAATGCTTTTATTACAGTGTGTAGTATGGCCACTAATGGTGCACCACTGCTTCTGCTTCCTGAGATTATTTGTGGAGTTCTTCTTTGGCCTAATTAGCTCTACTAGCTTACTACCAAGCTGACACATTTCAGAGATGACCAGTTTTCACCAGTGGAGCGTCACATGACCCCATTAGGGGTTCTAAACCAAATGTAAGCATTGTTTTACTAAAGTATATCGTTAACTGTTTTGTATAATGCAGCTACTTTTCTTAACATTTTCTAGTCTATCTTGGTCATGTACTGAAAGTTCCGCATGGCACACTGAACAGGAATATTCCAGCATGGGTTTAATCAGTGCTTTATATGTGACTACTTAGTTCTGTCTGATTAAGTTCTACTCATTTTAAAGGAGATAATAAATAATTTTGTGATACTATTGAACAAACCATAAGTACCCCCAAAGTGGCATCTGTGGGTCTTTTTTTCAATGTATAAATGTTTAAAATGTATATTTTATACCCCTTCTAATGTTGAAATGTCGATTGGGTTAACAGTCTCTTTTTTTTTTTTGTAGCTGGAGCTAATGCATGTCATGCTGTCAAGCTTTAAAATGCTCACATCGCTGACTCACTATTCAGCATGCAGTCAACTGTAGCATGCTCTCTGGACCCATCTGTTTCAGCAACTACTGGACAGTGAAAAAAGTCTAATGCCACACACCATCTCCGTAAAGGCCTGACTCAATAAATGACATCATCCTTCGATGACTGGCTCACCCACCCCCCTTCTCTTCGGCCAGTTGCCATACAGATAACTGAAAAGTCTCTTGATTAACAAAAAAGAACAGTTACGTAAGAATGTACTGTAACAGCGGATCTTGGAGGGGATCTCAGTCATCAGGTCACACCATAGAAACTTCACCACCAGGGGAAGCAGGATCCACATGGAAGATTTTCAGCAGTGCAATTGGGCCGCCCATGCCAACATCATCTGCCAACATCATCAGCCCTATAAATGTGTGGGTGGCCCTACTCTCTCCTCAGTTCTTTCCCATAGAGACAAAGTGAGCCTAACTCCAGCCATGGGGAACTGAGGAGAGAGACAGTTGCCCAGGCCTGTATGAAAGGCTGGATACACCAGATAGCCAGTTCCAGAAAAAGGCAGCTACAGAGGGGCATGGTGAGAAGAAAAGCAGACCTGATGACTGAGATCCCCCCAAAGATCTGCTATCACAGTAAGTTGTTACGTAACTGTTCTATCTTCTTTGGGGGTATCTCAGTCATCAGGTCACTCCATAGAAATGAATCCCAAGCAGTTAGAGGTGCAACAGGATAGTCTGGGAGGATGACCAGCCATAAACCTAAGACAGAAGGCTCTGCAGCTCAGCCCTTCCACAGCCTGCACGGGCTCTTGAGGCAAGGTCCAGACTGCAGTGCTTGGTGAAAGTATGGATGGTACTCCAGGTGGCAGCCGTGCAAATATCAGTGTCTGAGACCCCATGAAACAAGCCACAGAGGAAGCCATGCCTCTTGTGGAATGAGCTTTAACTGCTCCTGGCAACTCTTTGCCATACTTGTTGTAGTAGAATACAATACAGTTTGCCAGCCATTTGGATAAACATTGCTTAGAAACTTGAACACCCTTTCTGCCAGGGTTGAAAGAAACAAATGTGCTTCAACTTTCTACACTCTTTGGTTCGGAGCAGGTAATATTTCAATGCTCTGCACACATCTAATGTATGGATCAGTGCTTCCCCCGAATTGGCATGCTCTGAAAAATAAACTCTTTGTGAAAAATCAAATAAGGCTTCTCACACCAAAGGGCCTGCAGCTTAGAAATCTTTCATGCAGATGTAATAGCAACCAAAAATAATGATTTCCAGGAAAGAAAGTGCAGTTCACAAGATGCAGTTGGCTTCAACGGAGGAAAGGGTCAATTTCTCCAAAACAAAATTCGGATCCCAAGTTGGGACAGGAGAATGGACTGGAGGTTTCAAATGCAGGATGCCACTAAGAAAGGTATGGAAAACAGCCAGCTGAGCTATGGAATGGTTGCCCACTGACTCATGGAAGGTAGAAACAGCCGAGAGGTGCACCTTGAAAGAGGGGTATTGAAGGTCTGAATCTGACAGGGATATCAGATAACCTAGAATTTAGCTCACTGGACAGGTGAAAGGGTTCAGATTGTGATTGGCCGCCCAGGTGGCAAGCCTTTTCTATTTCATGGAATAGGTGGCTCTGGTGGAAGGTTTCAGAGCAGCTACCTAAACATCAGCTACCCTGTTGGAAAATCCCATATCTGGTGATAGTTACGTCATGAGGAGCCAAGCATGCAGATGAAGAGACTTGTGGTTTTGATGGACCAGCATCCCCTGGTCCTGGGTCAGGAGGTTCCTGCGTAGGCGTAGAGGGACCAGAAACTCCTCCACCAGCTGCTGAAGTAGCAGGAGACAAATTTGGAGAGGCCAAAACTGGGCCACCAAAATCACACTGGCCCCCCCCCATCTGCAGCTTGATCAGCACCTTATGAATGAGAAGAAATGGAAGGAAGGCATAAAGGAATCACCTGTCCCAAGAGAGGGACAACACATCTTGCCAGAACACTCCAGGCCCTGTATCTAGTGAGCAAGGATTTGGCAGTTTGGCTTGGAATGGGGAAGCAAAAAGGACCAACTCTGGCCACCTCCATCTGTCGAACAAATCTTCTACGATGGATGAGAAAAGTTCCCACTCATGTCTGATGGAATGGGTCTTGCTGAGGCTGTCTACTAGAGTGCTAAGCACTCCTGGGACATGCACGGCTGAGCAGGTCAGGCCGTGAGATAATGCCCAGTACCATACCCTCATGGCTACTGCATAGGGGAAATAAGTGGGTTCTCCCCTGCTTGTTGATGTAATACATGACACTGAGGTTGTTGGACTGAATCAACAACTACCCTGGAAGAAGGTTGTTCTGGAAAACCTGCATGGTGAACAGGACCGCTTGCATCTCCAGGACATGATATGCAGGGGGAACTACATTTGGGGCCAAGAGCCTTGAATTTGAAAAGGACCCAAATGGGCCCCCAGCCTAACCCAGAGGCACCCACTGTGAGGATCTTCTGGGGGAATATCTGGTAGGGAACCCCTTCCAGCAGGTGCAGAGGGTCCATCCACCACTGGAGCACTCTGTGGACAGGGGAAGACACCAGAACTGACAGGTTTAAGCTGTCTGTGCACTGGTCACACTGTACTCAGAGTGTCCACTGCAGTATGCATATCTGAAGCCTGGCCAGTGGAACTGTGGGGATGGCAGCTGCCATCAGTCCCAACAACTTCAGGTATACCATGGCAGGGACATAACAGCTCTGCGCCACCTGCTAAGCCTGGGTAAAAATAGTCTCTTCCCTATCCAGCAGGAAGAAGGCCTTCCCTGTGCCAAGTCTAAGACCTTCCCTATGTATTGCAAATGTTGGAATGGGACCAGAACCAACTTGGGCAGATTGATGGTACTGCCCAGGGAGAGAAACAACTGGAGATCTCTGTGCAGGGAGCACAGAGCTGATATGGGGTGAAGCCTCTAGGAGTCAATTGTCCAGATATGGGAACAAATACAGCTCTTCCCATCTGAGAGCAGCAGATACTGCTGGTAAGCACTTGGTAAAGATCCACGGTGCAGAGGACAAGCCAAAGGGTAGCACTTTGAACTGAGAATGCTCTCCCTTGAAAACCGAAGGAACCTCCTTAGAGGAAGGAACACCGATATGTTTACGTAAGCGTCCTGCATGTCTAGAGAGCACAGCCTGTCTCCTTGCTTGAGATGGGGCAGGAGGCCTGACAAGGATATCATCATGAACTTTTTGTACTGGACATACATATTGAGATCCTTGAGGTCTAAAATGGGCCTCAGATCTCCAGTTCTTTTGGGGACCAAGAAGAACCTGAACTAGAAGCCCTGGTCTGACCTTTGGGCACTGGCTCAATGGCCTGCTTCCACTGAAGGGAGAACACATCCTCCAGGAGAACAGACAGGTGGGCTGGGAGGTAAGCTGAGGGCAGAGGGGGAGTCTCTAGGGGCTGTTTGAGGAGCTCCAGGGTATAACCTCTTTCTATAACCTGAAGAATCCAAGCATCTGAACAACTGCCACCTCTTCATCAGGGACCAGAAGAGGGGAGTCTGGCAAGGAGTCAAGCAGAGGCAGATCCAGCTGCTGGAGCTGGTCCCTCACTCCCTGGTCACTTGGCTGCAGGCCTTGCAGAAGTGGGGATGAGCAGGGCTGCAGAAGCTCTATGCTTGCCTTAGGGTCAGGAGGGGCTCTGGACCTGTTAGACCCACTACAAAAATGATGGCACTGTTTGCCCTTAGGCTGAATATGGTAGAGCGAGTGGACAGACTTGATAGCCATACCAGATGCCTATAGGTCATTAGTGATGCCTTGGACATCTAAGCCGAACAGTTTGGAGCCATTGAAGGGGACATTCAACCCCTTCTGCTGAACAACCATGGCAAATCTGGAGACCCTTAACCAGGAGTGCCTACGAAGGCAGATGCCAGTGGCAGCATCCCTGGAGATAGTATTTAACAAATCATAGAGGGCCCCAAGGAGATGCTTGCTGATATCTTCATCAGGCTGCAGGAACTTGAGGACTGCTTGCTTTTGTGTGCCCTCAGGAAGTGCCTGGGAAGTGGTCTTGCCCTTTTTCCAACTGGTATTCTGGTACTTGACCATATGAGACAGATAGTTAGCAATCCACAAGCCCAGGGTGGCGGAAGCATAGACCCTGTTGCCCCACAAGTCAATTCTGTGAGACGCCTTGTCTGGGGAGAGGGAGCTAAGGTGCTTGGGCATTTGGGACCAGTTGTGAGTAGCCTGAATGACTACTGAATCAGTATCAGGCTGGGCAGCATAGTGGGGAAACTCCTTGGGAGCATGATAAAGCCTATCTGCCCAGCAGGGCATATCTAGCACCATCTCAGGCTTGTGCCAAGCTGCCATGGCCGCATTCCGCTGTGCAGTAAGTAGTGGAAGAATGAGCTTGGGTGGGGATACTGGTACCTCCAAGAAGTCCACGAGCTCCTGCCCAGTGATGTCCTCCTCCTCAGTGTGGAACCCCCTAGCAGCAGCTAGCTGCTTCATAACATTATAAAATGTGGGGTCCTCAAGGGGAGGCCTGGGAATATGCTTAACAGAGTCCTCACTGACTGAGAAGACAGTGAACACTGCTGAGGAAGGGGGTTCCTCTTCCTCCTCCTATTCAGGGAGGAAAAAATCAAGGTGGTACTCTTCCTCGATGTCGACCTGTTCAAATTCTAGGTCCATCATATGGGGTACCGATGACTGATGGCAAGGAGCAGCCCTTCAGGAAGGCATTGATGATGAAGGAGCCAACAACAGAACAGGCAAAACAGGCCTGCCCATATGCACAATTGCAGTACTGAGTTTGGTCAAGATCTCATTGAGATCAATGACCGTCATCAGCTGAGTCGTTGGTGGAGGGGGGGGTCCAAGGAGGGAGTAGTGATTACCTGGCCCCTTGCGAGCCTGAAGTCCCTGTATTTCTGGGGCCTCGGTAGGCATAAGGCCTAGATGGGACTGTCATCAATGATGAGCCTGTTGTTGACGAGAAAGGGGCTGATGACCCGGAGGTCAACGACTAGCTGCCCTGAGCATTGGGCGTAGGAGTTGTCATTATCAGTTGCTCAGCAGGTAGCACACTCACCTCTGAGGCTAGGAGATCAGAAGGCTGTGGGGTCTATCCCCACACCAGGCACTTGGGTTAAATCCCAATAAGGACACTGTAGTGCAATATGAGGGGTGTGCTGCACTCCTGAGATGCCGCTTTTGATGAGATGTTAAACTGAGGTCCCATCTGCCTGTTCTGGTGGTAGTTCAGGTGGATGTTAAAGAGCCCATCGCACTTCTCAAAAAGAGCAGGGGAAATTTTTATTAACATTCAAAAACAATAACCAAAGATACACAACTGAAACATACATATACAATCCTATATTACTTCATATACAATGTCTACTTAAATACTTTAATAAAAATAAACAGAATCAAAAGAAAAACATACTGTATTATAGGAAACAAGTGTACTTATTCCTTCACCCTTAGCCTTAAAATATCTTCATAACCCCTATCCTTTTCATTGAACAAGCAACTGAAAAACTAACATTATAAAGAAAAGAATTCTACTTTCAAAAACATAATACATATTTCAACTTCTCATTCTGTGAATGAGATATTACTTCATACAAACAAAGCACGCTCCACCGTCTCATATGCCCAACAATGTCTTCCAGCTCCCTTCTTTTATTAGATAATAGCTTTCCTGTACCTTACTGCATATCTGTTATTTTCGTTACCCTACCCATTCTACTCCTTTCCATAACAGGTTGCACACCTCTTCTCCCATAGTCTGTTTTTCATATGTGTAAACATTATCCAAATTCATTCTGTATTTTAAAAAGAATATCTTGCACTAATGTGTCATTTTGCTGCAATACACCATTTAATGTATGCTAGTATTACATAAGCCGTATTTTTTTTCCATTTCTTCCATATTTCTGATAATTGCCCTAACACTAGAATGTCATATGTCATTTCAGAGAAGCAATCTTCCCCTATAAGGTTGCAAAAGACTCCCAAAAGTTCAGCATATATGAACATTCAAAAAACAAATGCCTCAGTTTCTGCTTGCAGGAGACCAGAAGGGAGAGGGGAGGTATAGAAAAAGAGACCCTCAAATTCCTAAAAGGAATTAACAGGGTGAAATGCGGGTCCTAAGTTCATGACATGGGTGTACCAATTTGCCCAATACTTTGTATGTTGATTTAAAAAAAAATTAACAACAGCCACCACAGTCAGAATAAGTAAATTTAAAAGGTAGCCACAAGTACAGATACAGTATATTTCATAGTTTGAGAAAACTAGGTGCACCCATTTTATTTTTATTCCATGTTCAGCTCCAAAATGTCACAGATATTCCCTAGCAAAATGTGACATGCAAAACCACAGTACATTCCATTGCTTCTATGAAGACTTTATTTTAGTTGCACTTCAGTAAAAGTATGTTAAAAACTGCCTCGGGTGTTGTCTTTTGTTAATGAAAACATTTTCACCCTAGTTTTTCAATGCATATAAAATTTCTGGTTCACTCAAGTTTTGTGTGGCGCGTGCAACTGTGGTGTCCAAGCAAATTGCATTTTTTACATGCTCCCAAATTTTCAGCAAAAGCATCCATCTTTTTTTGAGTGGGTGATTTTTTTTTGCGATTGGGTCTTAAATATATTGCAGGACATTGGTGAGACAGGGGTATAGGCGATGCTTTTTTAACTTAAACAGTTGTGTGGTGTCCACTGTTGCATGTGCAACACTTGGTGTACCCGTTGCAAGTGTAACACTGAAGGTGCTTTTCTCTCAAGTATAATATGGAGTTAGCCCACAACATAGTCCTTTTTTCTCTCTCTTGGGTCATAGTGTCTGAAATGTTTAGTAAAATAGAGTAAAAAGAAAAGTACATTTTTTTTTTAAGTTAAACACCAGTTGTGTCCACTGTTGCACGTGCAACATTTGGTGTCCCCATTGCATATGCAACACTGTGGGTGATTTTTCTCAAGTCCCTGCTAGGGAGTTATCTCATAATCTAGTTCCTTTTTGACTCTTCGGTCACTGTGTCTTGACAAGCTTATTAAAACTGAACTATTGTGGATTTGAAAAATTCACCCTCATGTCACACTTTGGTAACCCCTTTTCATGAACTTACCTGGGAACTATTTAACTTGAATACTAGCTCATGGTCACATGGTCATGAGTAGAAGCTAAGAGAAGGAGGTTCAGGAGAGACATGAGGAAGTACTATTTTACAGAAAGGGTGGTGGAGTTGTGGAACAGGTTGCTGGCTGAGGTTGTTGGTGTGAAAATTGTTAGTGGTTTTAAGCATGTCTGGGGCAGAATGAAGGGTATAGTGGTTGTTCGGTACCCTTAAAGATTCCTGTGGCTCACTATCCTGACACTGATCTGCCCGGGCACTATTGCTCAACAGGTGCAGTGTCCCGATACAGATCATCTTGATGGCTACATGCCCGATGGTGTTCGAGAAGGGTAGGTAGCAGAATGTGACAGGTTGCCTACCCTGAAAACACCATTGGTTTCAGAAGCTGCCAGCTGCCCCATGGTATGGAGGGCTAAAGCACAGGCAGCTCAACCAGCTTGCGCATTGGACCCAGTTTCGGGTCCCACACATCATTTTGCCCCCATAACTGATAGTTCTTAACTCCAAGGTCTGCTCCCACTCAGAGTTATTTATTTTAGTTTCAGGGTTGTGGGGGCAAAGTCCCCTCCATAGAGGTGTGGGGGTGCAGCCCCCCCCACATTGTAAGAACTAGCATATGTTGCCATGTTGCCGGACATTATGTCAGGCAAGTGGTGCCGTCAGGTCTGTGGATTTCAGTCATCTGGACTCAGTATCCTGAGCGTGAAGATACTGAGTTTCTAGATAATGTAGTATATCTGGTTGCTCAGGGTATTGGAATCGGGGAAGTGAACAGGGGGAATGGGGAGGTGTAAGATCCTGGAGGAACAGTAGGTCCCGGGGCTAAATAGGGAACTTGGGCAGACTGGATGGACCTTTGGTCTTTTTCTGCCATCATTGTCTATATTTCTATGCTTCTGTGACTCATCGTGTGTTTTTTTAAATAATATATGTATAGCAAAAATATCACCATACCAATTTTTCTTTTCATTTTCTTTCATTCTTAAACTGAGACACATGATTAAGAAATTTAAAATAAAAATCATTAATCCTTGCAATAGCTATAATGAAATAAATAAACATTTTGGTGTTATGCTGTGCTATTTGCCAGAAGAAAAATATGCTAGCACCATCATAATTGCAGTATTTACAGTCAAAAGGTACCATCAATGGAAGAGACTTTTTAATATTGTGAGTGGTGGCCATCTTTAATTACTTTAGTCATTAATTACAAAGAGTTATAAAAGCTGTTTTTTTACATACTGTATCTGAGGAAATTAAAAATAAACTGATTGGGAATCTACCAGAGGGAAATTGGTTTCTCAACCAGAGGACAGAGATGACTCCTGCCATGACCAATCTGACTGCAGTCCCAGGCCTCTGATACAGTCCAATCTGCAGAATCATTACAGAAATAGGTGCAGACACTGGGAAAACAGAACATAAAACTGGAAACTGCATATAACAAAATCCTTGTGTTCAGGGCAGACAGTAAGGAAACACTGAGAGACTTAAAATGGGACATAATGACGCTGGAACAAAGAAATGATGATCTCGCGCACCAGACCACTGCTAATAAGAACAGTCGACAATCTGGATCTTACTATAGAAATAATTGACACAGAAATGTACATACTGGCCCATCAGGAAGATTGAGTTTCTGGAAGAATCTAAGATTAAAATTTCTTCCGGAAAACAAAGAAGGCAACAGTCTTTCTGACTTTTTGGATTCTTCTTTCAGACAGCACTTGAACTTTACCCCGATTTTCCTACTGACATTGAGTGCACGCACAGAGCATTGGGTCCAAACCCTCCATGCCAGATGTCCAGTCATGCTCAGCAATAGTGCACTTTCTGAACTATGCAGTGAAAGAATATATTTTGCAACTGGCTTGGAGAAAGAAAAATGGTTCTTACGGACAAACCCAAATTTAATTTGATAATGCTTATGCTCCAGATACACTGTGTCTCTTTCAGGGCACATGCTCCTATCCTGAAAGTCTTTAACACAGATAAACTTAGATTTCGTACTCTGCACATCTACAGGTGCTCTTCTAAGAAGGACTGAAAGAATATCAGATAGCTGAGGAAGCAAAAAACACTTGCTTCTCAGTATTACCCAATACCACATACTACAAAACCTATATTATATACCAGTAAAACTAGCCAAAATTGGACATCTATCTACTTCTAACTGTTCTAGATGTGGCAGTGCTGAAGGGAACCTGCTTCACATTCTTTGGTCATGTGAAAAAGTTGCTCCTCTATGGCGCTCAATCCAATCAGACTTAGATCCCTTACTTGGCCTAGAAGATCTTTTTACTGTGGAGATTTGTATTCTAGGAATCTACTCTAATATCTGGGTTAAGGAGCGTAAATACCATATAGCCTTAATCTCAATGGTAGTCAAGAAACAAGTGCTCAAACACTGGCTGGACCAGCTTACTATAACCTATACTGAATGGCCGAATGACCTCTCAGCCTACTTCATGACTGCGCGTCTGATTGCTGGCTCTCGCAATAATCTGTCAGGTTTCGATAAAAAATGGGGTAAATTATATGTCTTATACCTGCATAAATATCTGTTAATTTATAGTCTCCCCAAAGTCAACATAATGTATTCAGTTCCTAGCTTATACATACAAAATCTGTATAATACTTTATAGTACACTCTGAGGGGTTTATGGGGGTGTTTTTGTTATTTTTTCACAGCCATGTATTTTCCCTTCTATATGGACTATTCATTGTCCCTTGTTTGTATTGGATAGTCTTTCTTTTGTATTTCATACTTAGTTTACTGATGTATTATATTACAAAACAATAAAGATGTTAAAAAAAAAAAAACACTTGCAGACCTGCAATATTTTGGCACTGGAATGGCCTGGGGCTGACTTACTTCTCCCACCAAGACCTCTGTGATGGCAAACTCTGAAGAGGAAACAACATAGACACCAGGTGTCTCTTACTATGGCACTGATCAAAACAAAACTGAAGTAATTTCAGTGGGACACAGCAGTCTCCTAAACCAATCGTTTATGAAGATGGACTGTTAACGTATTGCTAAGACTTGAGAGGTGGGTCGGGGGGAGGTGGAGAATGCAGTGTCATAACATTTTTGGTGGAGGGGGATTGTGGGAGCAGGGACCAACTTCCTCTGTCTTGCCAAAGCTGAATAAGGGAAAGTACAACTTGTTGCTTGCCACTTGCCATGAATAAATCACATACAACAGAGAAACATAAATGCAGCCTTTAATACTGTATCTAGTCAGGGTCACAGTAGCACACGCACTAGCCCATCCACTCAGAGGGACATACTAGCTTGTGGGCTCTGCAGGCCAACAGTGGTGTCATTACCAGCATAGTCTGTACCTAGCTGCACTGATAGGGAGGTAAATTCTCCCATGGGGTGCCTTGTCTCTTGTCCCCCCGGCCTCTTCTGCCAGAAGATTGCTATAGAAATTTATATCACTGGGGATTTCCTTTGTGTTCCTTCCCTCTCCAGTTCTGCCTGAAACTCTTGTTAATGGTGGGCGGACGGCATGGGGATGGGAAGCCACTGTGATACCCATTTGTCCCTCTCTGATATTTTCCACCCTCCTGCCCGACCATGATTGCTTCAAGTCTGATAAAATAAAAGCAAACGACTCTGTGACTTAACAGTTTAAAGAGCTGCTGACACCTCAAAGAAAACTGAAAAACGTAATATTTAGGTACAATTCAGTTTGTATTCCACCAGTAGTGATATATTCTCCTTGATAAATTTGTACAGTGTATGGTTAGCCTTTGTTCTGTTTACAAAACAGCCTGCTCAGAAAGCTTGTGCACATTCTAAACTGTTGTGCACATTCCAAAGTGTTGTGCAAATTCTGAACAGTTGCTCTGCACAATTCAAAGGCCATACAATTTTACATTTCTCATTTATTCCACACCTAGCTACTTACTAGCCACCCAGAACCCAAAGTGGTCCCTTTTAACTTTCAAAAGTCTATAAATTTGATTTTAATCATAGAACAGAACAAAGAAATAGCAACATTTTTTGTTTTCACGTCAGTGGGGCTCTCGCACTCTGGTGTAAAACCCCATATACTATACTATAAAAAATAAAATACGCCCCCTCTGATCACTACACTTCTAGGAGAACCGTTCGAATACGTGACTGAGTTCAAATACCTGGGGGTCTGGATTGATCACAGGCTGTCCTTTACTGACCACATAGAGGGGCTGCTAAAAATGCTCAAAGACAAGGTCTCTTTTACAGAATTAACCAGTTCCTGACAAGAGATGCCAAGATGAGACTGGTTCAGTCCACTTTTCTTTCCCTTCTTGACTATGCTGATTTCTTGTACTGTCAGGGCCCGACCGCTGCACTCTCAAAGCTGGATACCCTTTATCACAGAGCCCTAAGATTTATCACTGGTCTTCCCTACTTGACCCACCATTGTTCCTTATATGCAGTGGTGGGATGGTCATCTCCTAAGTATAGGTGACAGAGAAATGCAGCCATTTGGACATTCAGAGCCATTTCCAGTAGACTGCCTCGATATATTTCAGATTGTCTACCATTATGTACAGTAGGTATGTACTCTTTAAGAAGCACCTCTTATATTTCGCTTTTTGTACCTAAGATGAGATTTCGATTCGGTAGGGCCTCAATAAGTTACATGCTCCCCCTACTATGGAATAAGATACAAAAATCTTTGAAACTGGTCAGCCCTTCGACACTGGCTGCTTTCAAAACAAGCTATGCTTACTTTTTCAATGAATCCTGTAATTGTTATCAGTGAACCTGTCCTGATCCTGTTATGGAGAAATAGGGTCAAAATTCTGGTTACACATTCTTCTATCTCCCCTTCCTACACCTATAGCACTTACCAGTATTCATTATCTACTCTGTGAGTGTCCTCTTCCCAAACTTGGCTTACGAACTTGGCTTATGTGCGAACACTGAATCTTTCTCTACTTGGCTTACGTGTTTAACACCGAATCTTTCTCTAAAACCAGATTACCACTTGACCTCCCGGGTTATCTCCGATGAAGTATATGCTCTGAAAATCTGATCCTCTGCATCAGTACTTCTTAGGCTTCTCCACTTCCTCTCCCCCTGGTTACCCATACATAATTCATGCTCTAAAAACTGCTCCACTGCTTCAGCATTGTCTAGGCATCTCCACCTTCTTACTTCATGGTACTTCCTCTCCCTCCATTTTTGCTGCTCTATTTTCCTCCACTGGTCACCATATTATAATTCGGCGATGTATTATTTTCCCTCCTCCCTCATCTGTTAGCTTTAGGCTTTCATACTTTTGCTTGGGTGCAGTTATCTTAGCCAGGTGCATTAAACATTGAAATGATTATACACTGTAAATATAATGTCTAGTTTTTACTGACCGTATCACTTAGTCTCTGTAATCCTATGCTATTTTACTCCTTGTTTATTGCCCAGTGTATATTATGACTATGTATCCTGTCCAAGTCCATCTTGAAAATGAGCTTTGCTCAACGATGTTTGCCTGGTAAAATAAAGCTTCTGACTGATTGAAATCTGTCTATCTATCTAAAGGTTTCACGAGGAAAAAGCATACTGAGCGGTGTTGTTCATTTCCAGATGCATCCTGAAGGATATAGGAGGGAGGACAAAGCAAGAAAAACAAGGTCTCAATCAACAAAATACATTAATCAACAGTAATCATGGTAATGATATACAAGGTACAGCGATATTGAACAATCCAAGCAAGAAGATAATATAGAAACATAGAAACATAGATTTTGACGGCAGACAAGGACTGCTTGGCCCACTTAGTCTGCCCATTTCCCTACCTAGCTGATAAGCTGCAGATCCTAGTTAACCAACAGCCTACTTCCTCCTACCCCCCACTAGAATTGCCTTATGTCTGTCCCATGCATTCTTGAATTCCCCTGCTGTTTTTGACTCTACGACCTCCTCAGGAAGGCCGTTTCATGCATCTACAACCCTCTCTGTGAAAAAATACTTCCTCACATTACCTCTGAGCCGTCCCCCCATTATCTTCAAATTATGCCCCCTTGTTCTTGCACATCTCTTTTTCTGAAAGATGCTACCCTCTTGGACTTTGTTGATTCCCTTGAGGTATTTGAAAGTTTCTATCATGCCCCCCCCTTTCCTTGAGGCAATACATCTTAAGCTCCTTTAGTCTTTCTTCATATGTCTTCTGGTGCAGACCCTGCACCATTTTGGTTGCCCTCCTCTGGACAGCCTCCATCCTGTCTATGTCTTTGTGGAGATGGGGTCTCCAGAACTGCACACAGTACTCCAGATGTGGTCTTACCAACTGTCTGTTTAGAGGGCCAACAACTTCCTTTTTTCCTACTGGTGATGCCTCTCCCTATGCATCCCAGTATCCCCCAGCCCTCCTTACTGCATTCTCACATTGCTGGCCCACCTTTAGGTCATCTGATATGACTACCCCCAGGTCCCTTTACATTTTTGTTGTTGTCAGTATCTCACCCCCCATTGTGTACTCTTCCCCTGGGTTTTTGTTTCCCAGGTGCATTACTTTGCACTTCTTTGTGTTGAATCTAAGCTGCCATACATTTGACCATTCCTCCAACCTTGCCAAGTCCCTTTTCATCCTTTCCACCCCACCTTGAGTATCAACCCTTTTGCAGATCTTTGTGTCACCTGCAAAGAGACATACTGTACTTTCCCTTCCAGTCCCTCTGCAATGTCACTTATAAAGACATTAAAAAGGACCAGCCCCAGTACTGAACCCTGCAGTACCCCACTAGTAATCCCCCTTTCTTCACTGTGGACTCCATTTACTATTACCCGTTGTGTCCTGTTATTAAGCCAGTGTTTTACCCAGGCTACCACCCTGGGACCCACTCCTAGGCTGGCTAATTTGTTTATTAATCTTTTGTGCAGAACTGTGTCAAATGCCTTGCTAAAGTCTAGGTAGACCATGTCCACAGCCCCTCCCTGGTCTACTACTTTGGTCACTCAGTCAAAGAAATCAATTCGGTTTGTCTGACATGACCTTTCTGCTGTGAATCCATGCTGCCATGGGTCCTATGCCCCACTGGCCTCTAGGTACTTCAACAATTCTTTCCTTCAGAAGTAATTCCTTCATTTTCCCTACCACTGAGGTCAAACTGACAGGTATGTAGTTTTCTGCCTCTGTCTTGTTCCTACTTTTGTGAAGGGGAATCACATCTGCCCTCCTCCAGTCCTCAAGGACCATACCATCCTCCCATAATTTATTAAAAAGTGTAGTCAGTGGTGTTACTAGTTCTTCCCTTAGTTCTTTTAGAATTCTGGGGTGAATCCCATCAGGCCCCATTGCTTTATCCACCTTCAGTTTTAAGAGTTCTTTCAGAACCCTTTCTTCTGTGAAAGGACTAATATTGACCCCCCTATCCAGAGTGCTTCTATTGACTGGATTAGGTATCTCCCCCTTCTTTTCCATTGTGAATACTGAGCAGACGTATTCATTCAGTATCCCTGCTTTTCACTGTCGCTCTCTGCCCAACCACTTTCCTCTTTATTCAGCCTCAGTATCCCTGCCTTAGTCTTTTTTTGCTCCCTAATGTACCTATAAAAAGTTTTATCCCCTTTCTTAACTGAGTTGGCTATCTTTTCCTCGGTTTGGGCCTTTGGAATTCTGACTGCCTTCCCTGCTTCCTTCTGCTTTAACTAGTACAGTTCTCTGTCCTGCTTCTTCTGTGTTTCCTTATACCTCCTGAATGCTATCTTTTTCTCCCCTACCTTCCCTACCACTTCTTTTGAGAACCATAGTGTTTTTTCTTTCATTTTGATTTGTTTATTAGCTTCATACAAAGGCTTGTTGCCTCTGTGATGGCAGTTTTGATGTTTCTCCATTGTTGTTGCACCCCACCTTCTTACTTGTTTGCTAGTGCTTTTCTGAGGCACTCTCCCATTTTGACAAAATCAGCCCTCCTGAAGTCCGGTACCTTCACTTTTGTATGGCTTGACTCTACAGCTAAGTCTATCATGAACCACACAGTTTGGTGGTCACTTGTTCCCAGATGACTACCCACTTCAGGATCGGAGATCCTCTCTCCGTCCCCACTTGAGAGTACTAGGTCTAAGAGTGCTCCCTGCTGAATCAGTTCCAAAACTAGCAGTCTGAGGCATGCCCCCTGTAGGGCATCGAGAATGGCACTGCTCTTGTATGTGGCTGCAGCAAAGGTGCTTCAGTTAACATCTGGCATATTCAGGCCCCTCATCAGCAATATCTCCCCTTTCTCTGTCATCCCAAAGATGTGTTCTATCATTTCCTTGTCCATATCCTCCCCCTGAGATGGGGGTCTATATACAACCCCTGTGTGGATTGTGGTGCCATTTCCAGTCTCCAGGGTGACCCATAGTGCCTCTTCTCCTCTCTGTTTACCTTTTAGTTCTGTTGCTATGAACATTTCCCTTACATAGAGAGCTACTCCTTCTTCTCTTCTTCCCTCTCTGTCCCTCCTGTAGATAGTGTACTCTGGTATGTTGACATCCCAGTTATGGTTCTCTGTGTACCATGTTTCTGTGACTGCCACAATATCCAGGCATCCCTCTTCCATCAAGGCCACCATTTTGGGGAGCCTTTTACCTAGACTTCGGGCATTGGTACTCATTGCTCTCCATTTTTTTTTATGGCTTGTTTCTTTTTGCCCCATCCCTGTCCTTACTGCCTTTGCCTTTTTCTCCATTTTCCCCTGCCCTTCTCCCTATCGACTGCTCTATCTTGGTGTTTACCTCACTAACCACCCTGATTTTTTTGGGGGGCCTAAGATTTCCCTTCTTCTTTTCAGTGCCTCCCCCCTTGGGTAGTTTAACTGCTTGCCAATAAAGCATTTAAACCTATCACCTAGGATCCTGGTTCCCCTCCTGGATAGATGCAGACCATCGTACCTGTATAGGCCTGCATCCCTCCAGGTGGAGCCCCAGTCCCCAATAAAGCCAAATCCCTGAGCTCTGCACCAGTTTTTCAACCAGTCATTGAATCCCATGATGTGGAGTATCCTAGCCTCATCCATGCCATAGACAGGTAGCACTTCTGAGACAGTTACCATGTGTGCTACTTGTCTAAGGCCCCTCTCCCCAACTCCACAAACTCCTGTTGCACTGCTCTGATCCCATTCTCTGCCAGGTCATTTGTCCCTAGGTGGATAATGACATCCAGCTCACTCCCCCTTGCAGCTGCTCCCATGATCCTGAGGATTTGTTTCCTGTCCCTCCACGCCATGGCGCTGGGCAGGCACCTTACCTCCCTTTCTTCCCTTTCCTTCCTCCCTCCCTCCTCCAGTTCTACCTCCCTAACAGTTGAGATCCCCAGCAGTAGTTGTTTCCTTCCCCTGTGGGGTCTTGTGCCACACTGTGGGTCTCCATTGTGGAGGTTCCCAGCATCCTCCTTCATCTCCACTGCAGATGCCTCCATAGAGCAACCATGCTCTGCCAGAGTGGTGAATGAATTGTAGAGAGGCACAACTGGAGGTATGTGCCACTGTTCCATCACCCTCACCCTCACCCTCCTTGAACCCACTGCAGTCCATCCACTCCTCTTTCTTGGCAACCTCTGAGGTACTGGTGGTGGCCTGGGTGGTCCCTGGGTGGGAAGCAGGTTTCCCGAATCCTTGCTAGGTTAGCATGGAGAAGAACATCCTCCTCCTTCCTCAGACTAGAGAGGTGCCTGCAAATAGGGCAGCAACGCAGTCTCCAGAATGTCTCCTGGAAGACTGCTGCTCCACAGCTATTGCATTACACCACTCTCCACATGTCTGTGTCCCTTCCGGTTACAGATGCTTTTCTTTTTAATTTTGTGTTTGTTCTTTTTTTAGTGTGTGCAAGCATGTGAGTGTCTCTACCCTCTATTCAGTGTACTGTGCCTTTAAGGATATGAACAGGTGTATGTTGTTAGCAGTTTTGGGGAAGTGATGTCAGAACCCCTGCTATAAAGGAAGTTATGTGTTTGGGGTTGGTGGGGTGAGGGGTGGGGTGGGAGTAAACCTATGCCCTCCAGAAACAATCAACTACAACTCTGACCCTCCACCCCGGGGAGTGACTTCCTTCCTTTCAGACACCTATTTCACATAGGTTAAGTAACAGATCTAGTCACAAATGACTGCAAACATCTCCCAGCTACAGTTCCTCCCTGGCAAATTAAAGTTAAACTAAGAAAAGTCAACCCCAAAAACAGAATCAATACTAGTTACTTACACAGGTCCAAAAAGTAATAATTCAATTCAGTGTAGTCTAGAAAAAAAAATTCCTAGATTTAAAGAAGCTTTGGCTGCTTTCTCTCTTTCTCTCTCTCTCCCTGTCTCAGCATAACAGTAAATAAGAGTACAAGGGGAATGTAGTGTATGTCTGGAGGAAGAGCAGGGCTAGGAGAGTGGGAACAGCTACAGGAGAGGGAGGTGAAGCTATGAAGGAGAGAGTTGATGGTATGGTGGGAGGTGGCATATAGGATAGGAGGGGTAAGGGAGTTTCAGACTGTTGGGAAGCAATGGGAAAAGGCAGCTTGACAAACAGATGTGGACTGGGGGGATGTCCAGAATATGGGGTTCAAGGTTATGAAGGCAGTAAGTTTAGGGGGGAGAGGAAAGAGCAGAGATAGGGAGGGAGGGAGAGCACTGACCTAATATTTCACTATCAAATTGGAGCAATGGGAGAGGCATTGGTCCTCGAGGGAAGAGAAAGAGAGAGATTGGTAGATGTCACAATAGTGAGTGCTGTAGGGGACAGTCAAGAGCAAAGCAGCAAAAATTGTGGAAAAGAGTGTTCAGTCTGGCTAGGGAGGTTTTTAGGAGTGGCACTGTGGACTACATTACCGTAGTTAAATATTTGGAGGATAGTTTTTGGGAAAGAGTGCCCAGTGGGCCAGCAAGGGGATACATCCATGGTTTCTGCACAGGGCAACAAGTTTAGGGTGCAGTTTTTTGTGGATGGCGTCCACGTGTCCAGAAAAGTTGAAGTGTTGATCCAACCAAACCCTGAGGAGCTACTATCCTACCTGAAGGAATTACTGTCCTCAAGGATAATCCTGTTATGGCTGTGGAAAGAGGGGAGGGAGGGGGGAGGAAGGGAATCCTCAAGAGTCCCTGCCTTGTGCCGAAGGTCATGTAGACTATCTTCTTGGCTTTCAGGAACAGCTGATTTGTGTGGAGCTGGTGCTAAACTTTATCGAAGTCAAGCTGAAAACCAGACTCCATCTCTGAGGAGGAGGAGCCCAGAGGTAGAGGCAGAGGAGCATACAGCAGGGAGGTCATTGAGGAAGACTGAAAATAGGAGCTGACCAAAGACAGAGCCTTGCGGGACACCAGTGTTGATGGGTGGGGGGAGATAGGGTGTCTCCAACCCTGACTGATTGAGACCTACTTTTAAGGTAGGAACTGAACCAGTTGGTGGCACTGGCTGAAAGCCTGGCTGTGTAAAGTTTATTGAGGAGGAGAGCATGGGAGACAGTGTCAAATGCCTTAGCTAGATCAATAAAGATGGCTGAGGTGATGAGGCCCTGATAGAGAGAATGGAGTTGGTTAATCTTAGGAGGGAGGGAAGGAGGTGGCAGCAGAGTGGTCCATCCAGGAGACAGACTGGAAAGGGGTGAAAAATGAGGTGGAGTCAAATGAAGGGAGAGGGCTGGGAGAGTACAATGTGCTCCTGGAGTTTAGCTAGGATAGGGAGAAGAGAGATGGGATGGTAGTTGCCAGGGACAGAAGGGTCACCTCCTGTGGGAGTGGGATGATAGTGGCATGCTTCCAGGGAGCAGGGACAGAGGCAAAAGAGAGAAAAGGAGAGGTTTAGGAGAGAGACAAGAGGAAATGCAATAGCTGGAATGGATAGGTGGAGGAGCTTAGAGTCCAGACCGTTGGGGCAAGAAGCGCATTTAATAAACACAGAACATTAAAACGCATAGTAGGTGAGGCAGATATGTAGTATGTCCCTCTTCCTATTGTAAAGGCAAACACAGAGTAGCCGTAATCCTGCTCCCCTCAAACACCCCATTTCAGCTACAATAGGCCTACAGTGTATGGTGAACATGATTGTTTACGGTGTTCCTTATACTGTAAGAAGTCTTTCTGCTGCAGTAGTGACATTCGTACTAATGCAGAATGACTTGTCATTCTGTGTTAGTAGGAATGTCACAATATAAGCAACCTCATTAGTGCTGTTGATAGGGCGAGTGGCAGTTGAAGCGTCGCATGCACAGCCTGGCAGGCGGGAGGATGATTGAGAAGTGTGGGTCACAAAAGGCAAAGACTGATGCTTAAAAAAAATGTAAGCGGTTTTGATTTTTTTGGGGGGGGGCATACACTATATAGAATAGTGTATAGTAGCCTAAATACACGACATTGCTCTTCTCTCACCTTGTGGTTACTATGATGTCAAAGGGACCTCGAGAGTGAATTGATGTCATAGTAATCACCCTGTGTAAGAATGGCATTGTTGTGTAGGGGCTACCATACACTATCCTGTATATTATGATCAACAAGGGAGGTATGTTGTATTGCGGGGTTGACTTTTCAAAAAGAAAGTTACACCGCTTAGTGCATATTTCCTTCCCAATATAGTCACACAAGTTGAATAATGGTTCCTTGGAAAAATGGTAGACCTTCATAAGGGACAGTTGATAACTGTGGAAATGGGTGATTTAAACTTAGTGATGCCTATGGACCTAGATATTTCAAACACAGAAAAGTTCTGGGCATCGCAAAATCAACATTTTATACATATGAATTTTTCTAATTTGGGGATAGTGGATGCATGACAACATCTCTTCCCCTCTCAAAATGCATTTACATATTATTCTCCCCGACATAACAGCTATTCCCATATTAATTATTTTTTTACCACATGCAAATATTTTTCAACTATTCAAAATATGGAATGTGGCCTTCAAATCCTTTCAGATCAGAACTTGTTGCTATTGAAAGTAAATTTGGGAAAGAAAAAAAAAGAAACACCTCTTTGGAGACTAAGCCTTCCTCTGCTTAAAGATAAACACTTATGTTCCTTTATAACAGATCACATTTCATAGATTATACAGGATAACTCTAGTTGGGGGGGGATGTCACTGCACCAATTTTATGGGATACATTAAAAACAGTAATTAGGGGGGATATTATATCCTATGCCATACATGAAAACAAACAGCAGACTGAAAAGAATAATTTAAAAATCAAGACTCCAAAAAGTGAACTTCAAGCGCTCATGGACTGTAGGTTTCAACAGACTTTAATTTGTCTAAAATAAATGCACTATGAGGGAGGGGACCATGACACTTGTCAGTTAGCCCATAAGCTTAGAAATCACTGTCATGCAGCATGTGGGTTAATAGCCTTTCCAGCAACTACTGGAGGGCTCCTCCAAAAGTGGGATGTCTACTGTAACAGCATTTGCCGTTTTATTCTGTCTTTACCCAGACTTACTCACTGATGCACACTATACTCCAGTCTGGGATGGTTTACCCCCTCAGCCTTCTGTCAAGATTACTTCCTACTGTTTTATAAAGAATTTAATCTCCTCCCAGATACCTGACAAATTGGCTCTACTGCTCAAACCTGTGATCTCTGCCTACCCACTGAGATCAGCTGACAAATCCCTTCTTGTCCAACCGAGATGCAAAACCAAAATGGGGGGAAATGCTTTTTCTAGCTGGGCCCCTAAACTATGGAACACCCTTCCACTGAGTCTAAGAATCTCCCCTTCTCCACACAGCTTCAAACAGGAGCTTCGTATGGCTCTTCTAAGCCCTGAACCCTGCTCCTGTCCTCTATCCATCCACTCCGGTACTGGTTCCTCCTAGTTGCCTACTAGCTCCAACCTCTACTACTCTCAAAACCTGCCTGGAAATCTTGCTATTTCCTCTCTTCTTGCACTTACTTACTAGTTGTATGACTTACGACTGTTAGTTATTTGCACTTATATTCCTGTTTTGTTACTACATATAGATTCCTGCAAATGTACTGTCATTGCTGAACATTTTGTATAAGTGTACTATGTTTGACTTCTACTTGTTTCCATGATGTTTTCTTGTATCTACTATTGTCTACATACCCTTTGTTGTAATCTCCCGAGTCATACCTGAAAATAGGCAACTATGCAGTCTAGTGTACCTACCTGGTTAACAAAAACTAAATAAATAAATGTGTTTTGAACATCAGAGACCATACCTCCTGGCAATGGATCCATGATGAAAACTGGATAAGAAAGATCTTTCAGGATTATAATCAACAATTGTATGTGGACCCACCTGCCTCAGACATACATACCATAAACATGTATTTAAGGGAATTACATCTTCCGCAGCTCACAGAATCTCCCCGAAACACATTGCTTGCCCCAGTTCAACTAGAGGAGCTTCAGGGCTTCCTTAAACTGGCAAAAAAATCAAAAAAGCCCAGGACCTGATGGATTCTTGATATAATGGTGTAAACGTTTTTCAGACCATCTTTTACCCACAGCCCTCCAAGCTTTTCAGACAGTGGTCATGGGTGACCAACCCCCTCTGTCATGGACCTATGTAACTATAGTGACAATCCCTAAACCAAAGAAAGATCTTTACTTCAAAACACAAAACAGAACTGCGCTCCAAAGCCGATGGTGCTAGTGCAAGTTTAACATTTTATTTATTGCAAAGCAACAAACAGTAGTGGACGGCAACTCCAACCAGAAGCCCCGGTACTTCAATCATGTAGATCTTTGTAAGGGGGTGGGTCCTGGTAGTGACTGGGTTGCTTAAATATCTCCAACCTAATGACATCAAATGTCAGCTGATTGCCAGTACTTACAAAATACTAGTACATACATCGTGTCACAAATATTTAAATGGTACAAAAAAGCAACACTATTAGTACAGAGGAATAACTAAATATGCTATAAAAATGCTATAACAATTTAACTTGTGCTCCTCATATTATTAAATACTAGTAACAAAACTAGTGTAAAGTTATGGCAAATATTTGTTAGTTCATTTAACTGAATTGCTTTTGCCCCAGTCATAACTTAAATGCCATGAACTAATAAAAAAACAAATCTTTCAGGCATTTAGACCATGTCAGACCAAACCAAAAAGAATGTTCATGGAGAAAATAAATGCAAGAAAGCAGGTATTGGTGGAAAAAGACTGGGAGAGAGGTTGGGGGGGGGGGTACACCAGACAAACAGAGTTAGGAGCAAAGTCCCTGAGGAGCAACTATCAGTACCACAAGGGAAACAGATAAATCTTGAGCTCTCCAACACTCCACAGAGTCCTGAAAAATAGATCACATTGGTGATCTAAGAAATGTAGAACTCTCTCAAAGCAAAACACGGTACAAAAAAAATCAATCATTTACAAATAAGGTTTCAGGTACAAGTCATTGTTTTGACCAATAGGCTGTGAGCTATTAAGGGGAAATATCCAATAGCTTTCTCTCTGAAGAAGTTTCCTGAGCCTATTGCCACCCCTTTTTCCCGCCACCTAACTTGTTCCAAGCCCATAAAACACAAATGGGCAGGATCACTGATATGTTGTAGCAGAAAGTGCTCTGCTACTGGACTAGTGAGATCTACATTTTTGATGTCCCTCTCAATGTTCTTCAATATGTAATTTGAGTTGTCTAACAGTTCTGCCAATGTATAATTTCAGGCAGGTACACAAGAGGGCATCAGTGACAAAGGTGGTCACACAGGATATAAACTGTCTAATTTTAACCTTATGTGGACAGCACTCTGCTTCTAATGAGCTTCCCTGTTGGCAAAACTTACAAATATTGCAGTTGCTACACTTGTGCATGCCAACTGGTTTTACTAGTAGCCAAGTGTGTTGTGACGTTAAAGGTTCAAAAAAATACTCGTGATCAATTTGTCTCTGAGATTCTTCCCCCTTCTGAATGTAGTTCTCGGCTTATTTATTTATTTTTTGTTGTTGTTGTTGACTGGGTAAGTGCACTAGACACATTCTGCCTATTTTCAGGCACGACCTGGGGGAAGGGGATACAGATGAATGCTAACTGACCTTGAACCAGATTATGTTGTTTGTGGTATTTTTAGCGAACAATGGTGATTTCTTTGGGACCAATGCTATTACTTAGTGTAGTATCAATAGAGAGGATTGGCCAAAAATTTGTAATAATATTAACAATTTTACCTGACACCTGACTGAACTCAATAATAAAGGTAATCAGTGAATTCACATCCCAATTCCTTGTCTTTGGTGTTAGTAGGGTGGATCTTTCTTGGGAAGCAGCTCTCTCGAAAGCCTTGTCCAAGACTTCAAGTAGTCCCTATTCAAAAACCTCTGCCTCAGTTCATTAACTTGCTGTTCAGAGGCAATCTCCTCTAAGAAATTGCATCTGAGGCACAAGAATTGACCATGGGGGATCAAGTCCTTTGATATTCTGGGGTGGCAACTGGTGGCATGCAGGGGATAGTTGGTAGCAGTGGGAATTCTGTATTCAACACTAATGGCTTTGTTTTTAGTGTTCTCAGCTAATGTGACATCCAGACAATTTATGGTAGTGCTCTGGATGTCCCATGTGAAACACAGATTCATATCATTTGTGTCAAGCCAATCAATGAATTTCATTGCCTCAAATTCGGTGCCCTGCCATATACAGATTACATCATCTATATAACAGTACAATCTTACAATGTTGGTAGAAAATGGGTTGGCAGAAGCATTAAATATTTAATCCTTTTACCACTGGCCAGGGAAAAGATTGGCATATGAGGGTGCTTCATATAGATCTCACTAGTCCGGTACCAGAACACTTTCTGCTACAACATGTCATTGATCCTGCCCATTTGTGTTTTATGGGCTTGGAACAAGTTAGTGTGGGCAATAGGAGTGGCAATAGGCTCAGGAAACTTCTTCAGAGAGAAAGCAATTAGATATTTCCCCTTAATAGCTTATAGCCTATTGGTCTAAACAATTGCTTGGATCCACCCAGTATGTAACCGATTGATTTTTTGTACTGCATATTTTGTACTGTGTTTTGCTTTGAGAGAGGTCAGCATTTATTAGATTGTTAATGTTTTTCCATCTTTTTGTTCTATTTTCAGGACTCTGTAGAGCGTTGAAGAGCACAGGATTTATCGGTTTCCCTTGATGGTTGCACCACAGGGACTTTGCTCCTAACCCTGTTTGTCTGGTCCCCCCCAACCCCTCCAACCTCTCTCCCAGTCTTTTTCCACCAATCCCTGCTTTCTTGCCTTTATTTCCCCTACAAATATTCTTTTTGGTTTGATCTGACATGGTCTGAACGCCTGAAGATTTGGTTTTTCATTAGTCCATGGCATCTAAATTATTACTGGGGCAAAAGCAGTTTAGTCATATGAACTAACAAACATTTGCCATAGTTTTACACAGTTTTGTTACTAGCATTGAATAATGTGAGGAGCAAAAGCAAAATTGTTATAACATTGTTATAGCATATTTTGTTATTCCTCTGTACTAATAGAGTTGCTTTTTTGTACCATTTAAATATTTGTGATGAGATATATGTACTGGTATTTTATAAGTACTGGCAATCAGCTGATGAGTGATGTCTTTAGTTGGAGATATTTAAGTAACCCAGTCACTACCAGGACCCACCCCCTTATGAAAATCTACATGTTTGAAGTGCCAGGGTTTCTGGTTGGAGCTGCCATCCACTACTGTTACTTTGCAATGCACACAAACAAAATGTTAAACTTGCGCTAGCCAGCACCATTGGCTTTGGAGAGCAGTTCTGTTTTGTGTTTTTGTTCTGCCTATGGGGGTCAGCTGCCACTGAACTGCGCCCTGTTTTATTTTCAGAGGTGCAAGCTCTTTGTGTATGTTGCCTTGTTAAAGATCTTTTCTCCCCTTCTGCCTATCATCCCACGTCTACTTTAAATGTAGATTATAAATTATACATGGCCATATGGACACATAGATTAGATTGTATATGTCCTTTACTAATCCATGAAAATCAAGCTAGGTTTATTTGGCAAACACAGGTAATGCACAACATAAGGCATACTCTTCTCTTGGTAGAGCATATACAAACCAAATAAATATTTAGTGCCTTTCTCAGTCTAGATGCAGAAAAGACTTTTGAAAGGGTGTCCTGGAGCTTTCCCTGGGGCACCCTGTCAGAACCTCGGGTTCCCTGAACTATTTATTAAAGGACTACAACCCTTGAACTTATATCAAGATAAATGGTTTGCTCTCCTGTCCCATTTCCCTTCAGTCAGTAACATGCCAGGAGTGCACCCTGTCTCCACAATGGTTTGCCCTATACGTAGAACCTTTGGCAGTGTCAGTAAGGTCCAATGGGAGAGCAGAAGGAATTCCACTTGGAGGCATAAAATATAACTATTTATATGGATGATGTGCTCCTTACCTTGTTGAACCTGGACCATTCCATCCCAGCAGTATGGTCGACTTTACAGGAGTTTTGTGACCTTGGCAGGTTCCGGTTGAACCTTCACAAGACGGTAGTTCTTCTCTTCAGTTACTCACTAGCCTCTTCTCTCAAACAGGCTCTTCCCTTGATTTTATTCCCAAAGACCTTCAAAATCTCAAACTGTTAAATTATGAACTTTTAACATAACACTAACCATAGACTTAATTAAATGGGGGCAGTTACCATTCTCCTGTTTCTACTGTATAGAGATTATACGTTTGAATATTTTGCCTTGCTTATCATATCCATAGCAAACCCAGCTGCTGATGCCAGCACACTAGCATTTTACAGCACAGAACAAAATGATTTCTAATTTTATATGGGGGGGGGGTGCATAAACCCCAAATTAGGTATTTGGTACTACAGTTGCCATTAGCGGGGGGGGGGTTGATTTACCAGATCTTAAAAGTTATGCTGTTGCCTTTCATCTCCATACTGCCATGTTATGGAGCCTTCCTCAGGCCACACAACCCTGGAAAAACATTGAATTTGTAGTAAATGATTTACACGATATTGGCCTGCTTCTTTCTGCAAACATTTCAAACAGTCGGCTCCTCAGCAAACAGGACAATAGACTTATTTCACCACTCAAACAGTAGTAGTATGGTTTAAGGTTAAACATAACCCACGTTTGGTGCTGACATTGTATTACTGCAGAGTAAAAGCTGCTGATAAAGATTTCCACTGGCTTCAAACAGATATGTTGTTCCAGAGTTGGAAAGGACTAGGATTAACTTGTGCAGTATTTAACATTGTTCTCCCCATCAATGCACATAGAAGTTGACAGGTAGGGAACATTGTTGCTACCTCCAGGTATGCACATATATTCAAAATAAAAATTCTGAATGGACCCACCTTCCAGACCTGGCATCATTGCTATTGTCTGTATTTTTAGATGCTTTAAGAGACATACCCTGGGGACATTTGATAGGGAATTTTTATAAAAGACTACAAGATGTGCTGTCTGAATTGACCCAGTCAGTTCTGGATAGCTGGAATAAGGAATCAGGTGAGTCAGTCCCTCTGGACAAGTGGTTGATGTTTGGTCTGCCAACTCTGAAGGTTACCTCCTCTCTACCACCAGGAGAGAGTTTGCATGGAAATGCAGATATTGAAATTTCCACATCTCACTAGAACTAATGAAAATTTCTGCCCTCAGAATTTAGAAGTTGCTGGAGAGGGTGTGGATAAGATGTAGCTTATCAGATCCCTATGCTTTGGTCCTTTACTTGCCACTTACTGGAAGGATATCACGCATCGATTAGAAGAACTCTCCTTTGTAGTCCCTTGGCTGTCCCCAAAGGTGGTTCTTCTGTCTACCCCACCATTGAACTTTCATATCCCTTCAAAATTCCTGATAAACATATACATACTTGCAGCAAAAAAGTGGTTAGATGACATTGGATGACTACAGCAGTCCCAACAGCACATACATGGTAATAAATAGTAGTGAAGATATACTGTATGTAATAGAACGTATTACTGTGGCAATTCATGCTGGGTCTGATCAGTTTAGACCGAAGTGGCAATGCTGGATGACATATGTCTCTGGTATTGACCCTGAGTTTGTCCCATAAATAACTATCTGTACTATCACCATTGTGTTTTTTTTAAGAATACTAGATGTGGGTAGAATGGGGGAAGTGGCCTCTCTGTATAATTTACAGTGATTCCTTACTGGACTATTTCGGCTGGAATGAATATCTTACTACTTGTAATAGCATGTAATTGTTGGCTATGTAACTGCTTCAATAAAAAATGTAAATACAAAAAAAAGAAATAGATTATCAATCTTAGGAGACCAAAAATAATTTTTTTGCTAAAAAACTAGGGGCAGGATTCACAAAGCTTGACCTGGGTGCAAATCAAGTTTGCTGGTGCAAACTGAGCTTTGTGAAAAGCTGGTATTCACAAAGTCCAGTTTGCCCTCACAAACTGGGTTTGCGTCTGGGCAATGTAGTCCTTGGTATTATTTATTTATTTGAATTTTGGTTACCGGGTGGGCCCACTGAGACAAGATCCCTTTTTCAGGGGTGATCTGGGGAAGTGGTAACAAGTGGGACAAAAGGTAAGTGTGCACAGACACCATACAATAGCATACACAATACAATATACAAGAACAAGTAAAAAGGGAGTGTGTGCAGACACTTCTTAAGTGTTAGCATATAAGGCAATGACAATATAAATGAGTAGATAAACGATAGGCAATAAGTAAAGGATTAGTACAAACCAAGTAAATAAATATACAACAAAGCCATACTGGAGGAGTAGTTTCTGTCTACTCGTGTAGCATAAATAGTATGGAACTTAGCTTGGATGGAATAGGGTCGGGGATGGGGTGGGAAGATAGTGATGTGAGAGATGGGGAGAAGAACAGGAAGGCGGGGGGGGTTATGATTAGTGGCAGCTGCAAGTAGAAGGCGGAAAGAAGATTTCTTGTAGTCTTTTAAAGTGAGGGAGAGTAGTACAAGAAAGTAATTTATGTGGGATCTTGTTCCATTTTTGGAAGGATCTGTGACCTATAGCTAGGCAGGGTTTGGGAATATTTAATATGGGGAGATGAGAGGATCTAAGTGTTCTGGAGAAGGGTTTCAGTGAGAGAAGATTTGAGAGGATGGGAGGGGAGGGAAGGTGGATTAGTTTAAAGACAGTACATAGTACAAGGAAATTCATTTTAACCTCAAAGGACGGCCAACTTAGGCTGTGGAGAACATCACAGTGGTGAGCCCGAGAGCAGGAGTGTGCAGCGAAATGGGCAACTCTGTGATAGGCTTGCTTAAGTTTGGCTTGGATAGGGGTTCTGGCTGAGTGAGTGAGTGATAGGTGCCACATAGAAGAGCCCAGGGAGAAGCATGGTTGAGGCAATGGTCTTTCGAGCATGGGGTGAGAGATAGAGGGCAATGCGGTATAATAAGCTGAGTTTTTGATTAATTACTTTGATGATGTTTGTTGTGTGTGGTTCAAAGGATAGGTGCACATCCAGAGATAGGCCCAGGTATTTGAAGGAGCTCACTTCTTCTAGTGGCTCACTGGAGGAGGTGTGGATTACCTGGGGGGGGGGCTGTAAAGTTACATCAAAGGAGGTGTGATGGAATAGCATTGTTTTAGTTTGCTTAGAATTTAGGACCAGCAGATTCTCCTTGAACCATGATTCCAGCTGCTGGAAAGCATACTAAAGGTCAGACACAATGGAGGAGACATCAGTGTTAGACCGATAGAGAATGGCATCATCTGCATAAAGCTGGACTGAGGCCCCTACACAGTTCTTAGGCAGCTCATTAATGAAGATAGAGAAAAGGAGGGACCCAAGGATTGATCCTTAGGGGACCCCATCCATGAAGGGAGATAAGGAGAAGTAAACTCCGGACCATTTAACATATTGGGACCTACCAGATAGGTAATTAGAGAACCAGGTTAGAGAGGTGGAATCAAGGCTGAAACATTGGGGTTTAGAGAGAAGGAGAGGGTGATTTACTAGATCAAAGGCCTTCATGAGGTCAATAAAGATGGCACCCGTGGCACGTCCAAGATCCATGGCCTGGTATACATCTGAGGTAACCTTCAGAAGGGCGGATTCAGTCCCATGCGATTTCCGAAAGCTATGCTGGTGTTTAGTGAGGGTATTGTTCTGTTCAAGGAAAGAGTAGAGTTGGTTGTATATAATTCTTTCCTGTATCTTGGTGATAGGACAAAGAGTGGATATGGATTGGTAGTTCCCGAGAAGGTTTACCAGGCTGTTTTTATGAACAGGGACAATGGCTGCGGTTTTCCACTTTTTGGGAACAGATTGGGTAAGGAAGGATCTGTTAATTAGCTGTGCGATTGGGCGAGCAAGCACAGGGACTCCAATTCTAAGAAATTTAGGTGGCATAGAGTCAAAACCCAGAGAACTCTCAGGATTGAGTCCCAAGAGGAGTTTAAGGACTTCTTTATGCGAGGTGAGTTTTAAATGGAAGAGTGGGCAAGGGGCTTCTGGAGACATAGGTAGTGGGGTAGAGTGGGAAATTGGTAGACCCGATTTACACGCTTCTAGGTCAGTGAAGAAATGATTAAAACCTGAGGCTATCTCTGATGGCGATTGTGTTAGGTTGCCATTCAGAGTCATAGTAAGGGGGTGTTCCGCTTGTCGCCCTTAAGAATGGCATTAATTTGAGACCAAAAACTTTTGGAGTTGGAGAGGCTCGAGTCCTGTTTAGAAAGTAGATAGCCCCTCTTAGATTTATTTGTCTTGGCCTTGCCAGTGTTCCTTAGTTGGCGGTAGATGATCCAATCTGATTGAAGTCCAGGTTTGTTAAATTATTACCAAGCTTTGTCTCGGGAGAACATTAGGTGCCTCAGGTCCTGAGAGAGCCAAGGGGAATAAGCACATTTTGCACGCCTTAGTTTGTAGGGGGCATGGGAGTCAAGGATTGCAGCAAAGGAGGTGATGAGGTATTCCAAGGCCTGATTTATATCAGGAAGAAAGGTGATGGGGGACCAATCGACAGTAGCCAGGCTTTGGCGAAAAGCTGTGTGGTTGAAATTAGATAGATCCCTTGCCTTAATAAGTTTTGGAGGTGCATGAGGGAAGTTGTTTTTCCAGACAACAGAAGGTTGTGCAGTGATCACTAAGCAAGTCAGGAAGGGTACCTGTGCCTTTTTTTTTTTTTGACTCCTCCCGCACCTGGCCAGTCATTCTTTCGGACCCCCTCATGAACTTGCCCCACCACGGCTTCTCCCGACCCACACTGCAGCCAGCCGCCGGTGACCCCGATGTATCCCTTCACTGGGTGGGTCTCTTACCTCCGTAGGAGAATGGCCTGGTGGCCAACCAATGATCCTGGGGTGCTGCTGTGCCAGCATATTGAGGTCCGGGAGCCCGGTGGTGAGGGTTCTGGAGGGTCGTCACCCAATCTGTCTGGTGCCATTTTTTCCACTTTACTCCCCAGAGAGTGACATGCCACAGATGTCAAGGTGAACGCCAACGTCCGTCCCTCCCTCGTCTATCGGGGCTGACATCCTTCTGTGCTCTCTGCCTCCGCCTGGAGCCAACAGGCACTGAGCCGCGAATCCACCCTCCCCCCCTGAGAAGATGAGCCATTGTCGGATGCTCATTTCCTTCTCCCCGGCCGGCCCTCTAACAACCCAATTCCGTTCCTGAAACTGGGTCGCTGGCATCGGAGATGGAAATCCAACCGCTGCTTCGGCGGGCCGGCGTACCTGTGCTTTTAATATGGTTTTTGTTATTGGTGAGTATCCAATCCAAGAGACTGTGGTTTTCCAGAATTTTGATTAATCCTGGTTGGCTGGTCAATTAGTTGCTCAAACCTAACGTCCATGAGAACATCTAGGTATTGGGCACAGTTGGGTCCCATCCAGTCGAGGTTAAAGTCTCCACAGAGTATGGTATCATTAGGAGGAAGTGAGTCGAGACCAGACAGGAGATCTGTGATGGACATTGACGCAGTCCTTGGGGGCAGATAAACACATCCAATGGTTAAGCGTAAGATACGACCAAGGCTAAGTGAGACAAATCGCTGTTCTATATTAGGATTGGTTCGTATATCATTGAGTTCACTAACATTCAGTTCAGCCTTAGTATAGATTAATACACCCCCACCTCGCTTAATAGGTCAAGGTGCGGGTCTACTAGTAGGTATACAGTATATTAGTGAAACTTGGCTAAAACCTATCTCCCCAGACTCTCTCTGCAACATACAAGGCAATACTATATTTAGGAATGATAGGACTGGATCAAAGAAGGGAGGTGGGGTAATGTTTTAACTGAAGAACCATTTTTCAGGGGCCATCATTGCCCGTAGTTCAGCTCAGGAATCAATCCCTGAATGGCTGGTAATGGAACTCACTATTGGGGCAACACTAAAAATTTATATGGGCTGTATATACAACCCTCCACTGGGAGGGGGGATTGATGGCTTAAGGAGAATAATCACAGAAATGGCCAGCCTCTCACCAGTAAGGGACACTATTATAATAGTTGATCTTAACCTAAATTGGTTGGATAATAAACAACATAGGTATGCAGAACTACTAAAGGAAGCTAACCTCACACAGATTATAGGATTGCCCACACAACATAACTCTAGAACAGGTAATCATACATTACTGCACTGGATTCTCACAAACAGAGAGGACAGAGCCAATATCACCGGAATTATGTCAGGTTTCACTAGTGACTACTCCCCGACCTTTTGCACATGGGGTTGCCAGAGAATCAGACCCCCATCAAGGCTCATCTCCTTCAGGAATTTTGCCACGGTAGATGTGGAGGAGCTAAAAAATGACCTAAGGGAAATAAATTGGTCCACCTTATTCACACTGAAGGAGGTGAACACAGCATTAGGCTTTCTCACTGCTGCCTTACCCTCAGTCCAAAACAAAGACTGCCTCCCCTTGTTAAACTTGGACCTAAACAGGGATTTCAGTAGCACAGTACACTGGTTCAGACAACACAGGATCATCGTCAATGACAAAAAATCTAAATGCATGCTGTTTGGATCCAAACAAAAGCTTGCTAAATGCACTCCCAATCCTACTAAAGGTCTCAGCATATTGACCATGGATAGCTCCTGCCTTGAGCAGGTTGGAGACTTTAAATATCTGGGTATCATGTTCGACCCAGCTCTTACTTTTGAGTATTACATTGGCGCAGCAATTAGGAAGGTAAACCAACGAACTGGACTGTGCTATCAACTAAAGCACCTCCTGTCCCCTGAGGCGACTTGCTATTGGTAGGGGACATCTCTTCCCTATATTAGACTACTGCTTCCCAGTGATTGCACTCACAACACCTCGACTACTTAATCGTATGAACATGGCCTATAACAACATATGTAGGTTCATAGTACAAGCTCCACTTTGCACGCATCACCGTCAACTCTACCAGATTCTGGGTTGGCTCTCCCCTGCCAACTGCAGGAACCTATTGTTAGGCACACTCATCTCAAAAACATGGATAGCTGGGACTACATTACCACTGATAGAGCTACTTAAGCCAAAATGCAACAGTCAAGATTTAAGGTCCTCAGACTGCAGGCCGCTTGATTGTCCCAGATGCAACACAGAGATGGGTAGGAGAACCTTCTCCTATGCTGCACCCAAGCTGTGAAACTCCCTCCCAAACAGGTTCCAGGTACCTGTCTCTCCTATTTTCTGAAAGCACTTCCTGGAAGCCTTGTTAAGTAGTTCTGTATGCAGATGCTTGTCCTAACTTGACTTGAAACACTGGTCCAACATGCTATCTTAAGTTAATTGCGGGACCGATGCACTTTCTGCCACAGGCCCTGATGCTGTGATACTTATAATGTTTTATAATGTTCATGTGTACATTTTTAACTCTCATGTCTGGCTAAGCAATTTTGGTGTTCTATTTTTTCTGTAAAAAGAGATTCCAGCCGTATTGGTCCTTGCAAAACTGGAGAAGATGGAAGGTTTGATACCTTTTATTGGACCAACAAGTGTCTTGTACAAAGATGAAATTATACACAAACTTTCAGGACCACACAGGTCCCTACTTCAGGTGAATAGCAAAACTGAGCAATATAAGCAATATTTATATGCCACTGTGGAGCACTTGAAACGCTGAAAGACATCTTCCCTGAACCACCTGTCATTGCCTATAAGTAGCCACCTAGCCTCTCAAATATAATAATTCATAACAAACTCCCAGCAGATCAAAATAACCAAAAAACAAGAGGGACAACACCATGCAACATGGCAAGATGTAAGACCTGCATCCACATATGCACACAGGCCACCATTAAGACAAGCCTGAACAACATAATACAAATTAATGGAGGCTATACCTGTCAATCCAGCAATGTGGTTTACCTAATTCAATGCAAGAAGTGCACAAATGGTTGCTATATTGGGGAAACAAGACAACCACTGAAAACCAGGATGAATCACCACTGTCACACGATTCAGATTATCAGCACTCCAGTAGGAAACCATTTTTCACAAACAGATCACTCTCTCTTGGATTTAATTGTCTTGATACTAAGAGGTAACTTCAGAAACACACAGGACAGAAAGACATGGGAACTGAAATATATTAAACAATTTAAATCTAACATTTCTGGACTGAATCGGGACATCGGTTTCATGACACATTATGGTAAACTGTAATTCTTTTTTATTGTGTACTAAATCATGACATTATTTATCACACTTTGGTTCTGTATTTCTCTTATTATATTTTTTTTTTCTCTGAGTTCTGCCTAATCTGTTTTTTTTACCTGTACCTCACTTCCTCCCTGCCTCTCCCACTAACTCTCTAGCTCATTCCCACCCACTTCCTCTTGTTTTTACACCTCTGTGTATACTTCCTCACACTCTGTTTATCTAGGCGTTTGATCTTTTGTTTCTTTTTATTTATTTATTTATTGAAAATGTTTCACCAGGAAAGGCACACTGAGCAAAAAGATGCTCGTCTCATGGTGCGACCTGGGGGGTGGGGTTACAGAGGAGGCAGGTATACATACAGTAGTTGAACTTACAGTAGCACAATATGGATAATGTACATAGTTGGGAGGGATTAGATTTGAACTTGTTACATAGGTAGAGCAGTACAGTACAGCACAGGATCGGCAAGTACAGGTTAAAAAAATCGTGGTTACCCAACGAGGTAAGAACAGTACAGAACATGATCGTAAGGGCATGGTATACAAAACAAGGGTACACATCGAGGCAATACATGAAATATATAAGTGCCAGTTACAGAACAGAGGCAGTAATAGCAGAACTTGAGTGCCAGTAGAGGAGGTTGAGCTTCAGGGAGATGCATCAAGTAGAAAGGAAGGATCTGGAGAGCAAGATGGGGGTAGAGAAGGAGGGTGTAGAAGCATAGGTGTATGGGGGGAGGTTAGGTGAGGAGGGAGGGATTGGGGCTGGGGAGCATTAGGTTGATTAGGAAGGGGGGAAGGAAGAAATTGAGAGTGTGAAGAGTAGGTAATAGAGAGGGTATAGGTGCGCAGGGTAGTATATAAGCAGGGATTTATTTAACTCTAAAAATTGATTAGCGTTTTGCTCATAAAAGTGCTAAATCTTTGTGAAAGTGCATAGCTCTTGCCCCACTGTGTTTAACAAACACAGCACTTCGAGAAAATCTATACAAATATTTTCTGTACAGTTAGTATAGTCCCAAGAAAAAAACTGCTAATCAATTATTTAAAACCCTGATAAGCCAGACAATTAGGCGATGGCCGGGCCGCTGGTCAGGCGCAGGGGAGAGCAGGGGAAGAGGAGCTAATGGGTGGGTGGTCAGGGGCAGTAGCAATTAGGTGCAAGGAAGTTAGAGAGGGCATAGGAAAGGGAAAGTTTGGATGAAGAATGACGGATCTGGGTGGGCAGGCTGTTCCAGAGTTTAGGGAAGAGGTAGAAGAATGCAGATTGGCCGGTGGTGGTCCTACAGTGAGGGATGAATAGTAGTCTAGGTCAGCGGACCTGAGGGCGTGTGAGGGGGTAGGTGGGGAGGATAGGGCGGATGCGAGGTAGGGAGGGAGGGAGCCGAGCCAGAAGTTAGAAGTGCATTTAGCGCTATGAATTAGGCACTGGTTACTCAGAGAAGGTAGGGACAGGAAAGATAAAGCATGCAGTGATGTGTACGAGGGGGGGCATCAAGGGCAAAGCGGCAAAAAGCATTGAAGAGGGGGTCTAGTCTGACTAGGGTGGTCTGTGCAGTGGAACTGTAAACTACATCACAGTAATCGAAGGAGGGTGGAATCATTTTCTGAACAATTTCACGTCTGACAGGAAGTGGGAGACTAGCGCGGTTTCTATAGAGGGCACCAAGTTTTGGGCACAGTTTGGAAATGATGACATCGATGTGAGTGGAAAAGGAGAGGTGGCGGTCAAGCCAAACCCCGAGATACTTGAAAGAGGGTACTTCTTCGAGGATGGTGTTTTTAGGGTGTGGAATCTCAGAAGGGAGGTGAGTTTGGATAGGTGCTGTCTGGTGCCAAAAGTCATAGAGTTGGTTTTCTTAGCATTTAGGGAGAGTTGGTTGCTATTGAACCAGTGCTGGATTTTATTGAAGTCGGTTTGAAGTTTGGAGGTAACTTCTTTGTGGGTCCGGCCAGAGGTGAAGAGGACTGTGTCGTCTGCATACATGTGGATAGCGGAAGAGGAGCAGGAGTTTGGCAGGTCATTTAGTAGGATGGAGAAGAGAATGGGGCTGAGAACTGAGCCTTGGGGTATGCCAGTGGTGATTGGGGGGGGGAGATGTGGTCAGCTATTTTAGTTGATTGGGTTCTATTTAGAAGGTAGGCACTGAACCAGTTTATGGCGGATTCAGCTAACCCAGCTCCAGAAAGGCAGGATAGCAGGAGAGAATGGGATACGGTGTTGAAGGCTTTTGCTAGGTCAATCAAAATAGCAGCAGTGATTAGCCCTTTGTCCATCCCAGTGAGGATGTGGTCTGTGAGTCTGAGCAGGGAGGAGGTAGTGGAGTGCGGTTTTCTGAACCCGGACTGGAAAGGGGTTGAGAAGTTAGTTTCTGCGAGGAAGTGGGAGAGCTGGGATAGCACAAGGTGTTCCTGGAGTTTTGCAAGGGTGGGGAGGAGGGAGATGGGGCAGTATTTGGATGCAGAGATAGTGTCACCGCCTTTAGGGAGGGGTAGAACAGTGGCATGCTTCCATTCAGAGGGGAGTGACTCGGTAATGAAAGAAAGATTTAGTAGGGCTGCAAGGGGGGTAGCGATGGTGGGAGCAGATAAGAAGGGGAGTTTGTTGTCAAGACCATCAGGGGATTTGCCTTTGGAGGGGTTTAGGGTGCGAAGGGCATCTAAGGTTTCAGTGGGGGAAATGTGTCTGAAGGAGAAGGGGTTCATGCCGGATAGTTGGGGGATAGGAGACTGAGGAGATGGAGTGTTTGCAGGCAGAAGGACTTCAAGGAGGGCCAGGGCACAGGTAGTGAAATAGGAATTAAACTCAGAGGCGACTTCCAAGGGATCGGAAAGGATAGTCCCTTGGGCAAGGAGAAGAGGTGGAGGGTTAGCTGTTTGGGGGGAGAAAAGGGAATTAATGACTTTCCAGAATTTGGAAGGTCTTCCAAGGTTTGCATTAAGTGTGTTATTAAAATATTCAGACTTAGCTAGGCAGATGGCCTTAGTGCACCTATTGCGGAGCATGCGATAGGAGGTATGGTTGCCAGGGAGGAGTGAGGATTTGTAGATTTGCCAGGCCTTATCACGGGCTTGTTGACAAGCAATCAGCTCGGGAGTGATCCAGGGTAGGTGGGAACCACGGACTCTAGCCCAGCGTAGGGGGGTGTGTTTTTCCCAGGTGGAGAGGAAGGTGTTCTGAAAGTGCATAAGGGCCGAATCCATATTATAGCAGTTTGCGCTTGGGACCCAATTAGATCATCCAAAAGGGGGGAGAGGTTGAGGGATTTGTAAGAACGCTTGAATATAAATTTGGGAGGGGATTTAACTCTGTGGATTTTGCGGACTAAGTAGATTAGGTGGTAGTCGCTAATGGAATCAGGGAGAAGACCTGAGCTGACGACGCGGTGTGGGTGGGAAGTAAGGGCCCAGTCGAGGAGTAAGTGATCACTGGATTTAAGGTTAGAGCGAGTGGGTTCAGTAATGGTTTGGCTGAGGTTAAGAGCAGTTAACTCAGTTTGGGTTTTGTTAAAGTGGGTGCTAGCCAATTGTGGTTAAAATCACCCATAGCATATAGTTCACCCGACTGGGCAAGGGAAGAGAGCTGGCCCAGAAGGTCAGTGACTATTGTGGTTGGCGTACCTGGGCAGCAGTAAATACCAGGCACAAAGATAGGTAGTGAGGAGGGGGGGGCAGTTTTACCATCAGAAGCTCGTAAGCTTTGGGTACAGTTTTTGTAATGGAGACAGTGACGTGGAGGGCTAATCTGATGTAGATAGCCACCCCACCACCTCTGGAGGGCCGGTCTTGCCGTATGATGTTGAACCCAGGAATAGCTAAATTTTTATTGGGTAGGCTAGGGTTTAGTCAGGTCTCAGATAGGATGATTATATCAGGGGTGTAATTGGCAGCTAGGACCTGCAGCTGATCGAGCTTTGGGGCTAGGCTATGAATATTTAGGTGGAGAAGATGCGGGCCCCGGGGGAGGAAGCTAGGATGGGAGACGGAGTTTGCTCTGGCTGAGGGGTTTGATATGGGGTGGGCAGGGTCTGGAGTAAGGGTTGGGCCGGGGTTAGGGTGTATATCCCCTGCCACCAGAAGGAGTAGTGCAATGATAAGGTGGCAGCGTAGCACGTGGAGGGGCCGGGATTTAGCCATCCGGTGGGTGAGGGCAGTAGTAGAGGGGGCTGGATGAAGGGAGCAGGTGCAGGAGTGGGAGATAGAGGCAAGGAGGCAACCAAAGGAATGGGCCGGGGAGGAAGGGAGAGTGGGGTAATGGGACCAGGAGATAGCTGGGAGGGAAGCAGTGGACTTATAGGGGCAAAGAAGGAGTGACAAAATAGGCGGTGGGGGGGTGGTGAAGGGTAGGGACATAGAGGGGGAGTAGATGTGGGGGGATAGTAAAATGGAGGAGAACAGTAGTACCAGGGTTACAGAAGGGGTCATTATGCCAGATTTGAGGAAGAGGTGACCAATCATAATACCCTGTTAAAGCCGGGTGGGGAGTTACAAGAGTCTTAACTGCCCTTCAGATAGCGTAGATACCACTTTGGAGTAGTGGTACTGTGCTACAAATGAACTGTATTTGGCTTCTCTGTAGTGTGTAGCTTAAAACAGATAAGGTTTTGCAGCCAAGCTATTTTTATTTCTGTACTAGTAAATTTAGAAGGTCAAGCTTAAACATTTAGCTATGAAAAAGCATACAACGCTTAGCACTGTAATACCACTTTCAAACCACATGAAGTCTTGCTGTATTCTGACTATTGCAGTTAGCCACAGCACTCAAACTGCCCCGGAGAGAAGAGGGTTAATTTTCTATGCAGAGCATAGAACGTTGAGCTCGAGCTCAGTTCAAACCTCTGTCTGCTGCACTTAGAAGCACAACCGTCAGATTCTTTACTCTGCCTATCTGAACGGTCGCTCTGGAGATTTCTCCCTTGCTCGCAGTTCGAAAGTCGGTTAAAGTCTTCAGTTTTACCAATTATTTTTTCGCAAGTTTCGATTCAGATCTCTGTCTGTGGTACAGTAAGTACTAGGTAGTGAACTAGATATAGTAAACTTGTGGAAATTGTAAAAATTGATTTTCGACCGGTTCGGCTGAACCAGCCGTTTAGTGAATTAAATATTCTGTCTTTATTTCTAAACTTAGAGTGTGGTTACCGGTCCTTATCGGTTTAAAAAAAATGCATTTTCTTGTTTTTTTTTCCAATACCGGTTAGAAACCGATAAGGATGTCTTGCCTGGCTGTTTGCCATAAAAAGGGTAAGTTTGTGGTTAGAATGGCTATGTCTGAGAAACCCAAAAGAAAAAATGGGCCCACTAGGTTTCAACACTGCAGTGTGTGTGGGGAGATCTTTGCTAAGGCTGATCCCCACACCACCTGTGTTTATTCTCTGGGGTTTGACCACTTCGATTCAGACTGCCAAATCTGTAAACATTTCCCTAAGTTTACCCTGGAAAAAAGATTAGGTAGACTTAGGGATAAGGAGGCCGTGAAGTCAGCTGACCCAGATGGCCAGTCCGGTTCGGTTCCGACTGAACCTGAGGGAGTGCCCTCTGACCAGGGTGATACTTCTTCGGGCAAGAGGAGAGCCGATCCTGAGGGATCAGTTCCTACAAAAAGACAAAGAAAAGAAAAATTTGCCAGTTCGGATCCAGAGACCCATTTTCCGACCGCCGAAGAGATTGCCAAAGTGATAAGCATTGTAGAATTGCTTCACCCAGTTCCGTCTGATCCGGCGCCTTCTTACAGGCGCTCGGTTTGGTTGGTTCCTCTGGTTTAAGGTTATGCCTCTGTAGATTTTTATGAACCCGATTTGGAGGGGGATGAAGATTATGATGATGATGATGACAATGACGATGGTGGGGAAGGTCTGGATGAGCACATTGAACTGGACATCTCCCCAGACAGACCTTCTGGTGTTTCCCCTCCTAGGCTTTCTGAGTCCCATTCTCACTACATGTTTTACAGGAAAGTGGCAGAACCTCTCCAGCTCCCTGTGGAGGAAGCCATGGAGGAACAAGAGGAACCTGATTATGTGGAGATGATGGACATCACAGAGTCCAAGAGACTGTCTATTCCCCTTCATAAGTCTTTTGGGAAACAGACACAAAAGATTTAAAAAACTCCAAATTCTGTACCTCCTGTCAACAGAAGGATGGACAAAAGGTACACCTTATCAGGTTAAGGTACAGAATACTTGTATCAACAATGCAGCCATGTTGTGGTTGTGCAGGCTGCAGCCTGTGATAAGGCTAATATACCGTTGGCTTCACTCCCCCTCCCCAGATAAAGACTCAAGGAAGCTGGATGCCACGGCAAAGAAACAGTACATGGTATCTGCCTTGGGAATCAGGCAGGATAATTATATGGCCTATGCAGCCAGGTACCAGAAGTCCTGGTGGGACACTGTACTGGCACTGGCTAAGCAGGCCTCCCCCCAGCTAGCCTCAGAGCTGGAGGGGGTGGCTGCTGATGGGACTGAGGCATCTAAGGTACAGTTCCATGCTGCTGTGGACTCCAGTGATGTGTCATCTAGAGTCATGGCTACATATGTGGCTCTTCAGAGAATGGCTTGGCTTAGAATGTACTAGTCTCTCACAGGACACCCAGGATAAGGCCATGGATTTCCCTGAGGTGGGTAATTCTCTGTTTGGGAAGCAGACAGAGAATTACATGAAAAAGATGGATGAGTATAGGACCACTTATAGGAGTGCACAGGCCAAGGAAAGGCAGGCAACTCCTCAAAGGCAACAAGCTAGGGGCAGGGGCAGGCCTTTTCATAGGCCTTTCTACCAAGCACAGGCTTGTTCTCCTTTTCCTCAGAGGGGGTTCTTCAGAGGTAGAGGCAGAAGGGGGATGAACAGGGCTGCATCCACCCCTCAACCTAGGGCTCCTGCCAAGCAGACACCCTAAAGTGTCAGCCTGGGTCGACTCCCCCATTCCTGTAGGAGGCAGGCTGGCTTACTTCATCCAGGACTGGATGTCTGTTACCTCAGACAAGTGGGTCCTGGAGGTGGTAAGCCAGGGGCTGGTTCTCAGCTTCAAAAAATTTCCAAAGCTAAGGGCCAGATCTTTTCCACCTGAAAGCATCTCCGAAACCATTGCCTTAGAGGCAGAGGTTTCATCTCTACTGGCTCTAAAGGCTGTAGAGAGAGAGTTCCTACATTGCACAGGGGCAAAGGTCTGTACTCCAGGTACTTCCTTACTCCAAAAAAGACAGGGGAGTGGTGACCCATCATAGACTTAAGATACTTGAACAAACATCTTTTAAAATCAAAATTCAAAATGGTGACTCTGGGAATAATCCTTCCCTCTCTAAGGCCAGGGGACTGGCTAGCCTCCCTGGACTTAAAAGATGCCTACTTTCACATTCCCATCAGGTGCTCCCACAGCACCTCAGGTTTGAATTGCCTTCAGGCCATTATCAGTTCAAGCTATGCCTTTGGCCTGACATCAGCTCCAAGGGTATTCACAAAATGCCTAGCAGTAGTAGTGGCCTTTTTAAGAAGGAAGAATATTTCCATATTTCCATACCTGGATGATTGGCTCATTGTGGGTCAGTCCCCAGACAAGTCAAGTCAGACCTGCTAGTGACTCAGCAAATGCTCACTTCCCTAGGATTCCTTCTCAATCTTCCCAAGTCAGTTCTTGAGCCTGTACAGCTCCTCATCTTCATAGGTGCAGAGTTGGATACAGTCAAAGCAGGAGCTTTTCTTCCCCTGGAAAGGGCAAGGGCTATTGTAGAGCTGGCTTCTTCACTCCACCTTCTGGTCTCTCAGCCAGCAAGGCACTTCCTTCAGCTTCTGGGCCACATGGCAGCTTCTGCAGCAGTGGTTCAAGGGGACAGATTTCAGATGAGGGACATTCAATTTAACCTGAGGGCCTTTTGGTCTCAGAAGAGTGATTCTCTAACCAAACTAGTTATGAACATACGAACATATGAAATTTGCCAGCAGATAAAGGCCTCGAGGTCTATCAAGTCTGCTCGAATGTGCAGCTATCACCCCTTATTCAGCAGCTGCCCCTTCCTTCCACCCTTCCCCTTCATTAACCCTCCCCCTTGTCCTGTCCCATCCCCTTTTGAAGCAGTCCACTGTTCTACTGGATACCACTTCTGCAGGTAACACATTCCACTCAGCCACCACCCTCTCTGTAAAAAAGTGTCTCCTCATCTCTCTCCTGAACCTTCCTCCCTCCAGTCTCATATCATGGCCCCTGGTGGCCCTCCCCTCCCTCTGTACCCATCTTGTTTATTCCTTTCATGTATTTAAAGGTTTCAATCATGCCACCCCTGTCCCTCCTCTCCTCCAGTGAGTACATGTTCAACTCCTTCAACCTCTACTGTATGATAAGTCCCCAGCCCCTTGATCATCTTTGTCGCCCTGCACTGCACCCCTCCAGTAACTTAATGTCCTCTTCAGATACTGGGTGCCAGTACTGCATGCAGTACTCCAGGTGTGGTCTAACTAATGACCTATACAGTGGCAGAATCACCTCCTCCCTCCTCGAGGATAAACCCCTTGCAATACAACCCAGCATTTTGTTGGCCTTTGCAGCTGCCTTCCTACATTGTGCCGAGTTGTTCATTGACCCTGTAATGAGCACACCCAGATCCTTCTCCTTCTCTATCTGGGCTAGCTGCACTCCCCCCAGCTGGTTACTTCTCCTTGGGTTCTTCATCCCAAAATGCAGCACCTTGCACTTTTTGGCACTAAACCCCAGTTGCCAGGTGTCTGACCAGGTTTCAACCTTTGCCAGATCATCCTGCAACTCCTGCCATCCCCCTAGGTCGTCCACCACCGCGCCTACCTTGGTATCATCAGCAAACAGACTGATCTTGCTCTTGATGTCCCATGATATGTCTGCAATGAATATCCCAAACAACACTGGTCCCAACACCGAGCCCTGTGACACACCGCTCTTCACGGCCCTTGGGTGTGAGAGCTCCCCACCGACCACCACCCTCTGTTGCCTTCCCTGAACCCAGTTTCCTACCCATCTCACCAGCTTTGCACCCACCCCTATGCCTACTAACTTCCTTCCCAGCCTTCCATGCGGCACAGAGTCGAATGCCTTACTGAAGTCCAGTGACTCAGACTCTGATCCAGGCTCTCCAATGGCGGCAGGATCAGGACAACCTCAGACAAGGAGTCCCACTCATCACCCAGTCGCACTCTGTGGTCTTAACCACAGATGCTTCTCTGTTGGGGTGGGGAGCCCATCTGGGGGCTCTCACAGCCCAGGGACTGTGTTCCCCTTAGGAATCCCTTCTTCATATCAATCTCTTGGAACTCAGGGCAGTTTTTCTGGCTTTGTAAGCTTTCTCTCAGTCAGTGCAGAACAAGGTGGTTCAGGTCAGGATAGACAATACCACCACCATGTGGTACATCAACAAGCAGGGAGGCACTCGGTCCACGGCCTTGTGCATGGAAGCCATGAAATTGTGGTCCCTAGCTTATTCTCTGCAGTCCTCTCTGATAGCAGTCCACCTTCCAGGGAAGGACAATGTGCTAGCAGATGCATTGAGCAGGATCTCCCAGGGTCATCACGAATGGTTCCTGGACCCTCTGGTGTTGAAAGTGATTTTTTCAAGGTGGGGCACTCCAGAGATAGATCTCTTTGCAGCCCTAGACAATCACCAACTTCCTCTGTTTTGTTGCAGACCCCCAGTCTTGGGCTCAGTCCCTCTGGATGCTCTGATCTTGAACTGGGAGGAGAAATTTTTATATGCCTTCCCTCCTTTTCCTCTACTGTTCAAGGTTCTGGTCAAGATAAGGTCACAACCCTGCAAAGTGATTCTGATTGCTCCAGACTGGGCCAGGCAGCCTTGGTACCCCCTGTTGCTGTCTGTAGCAGTCCATTTTCCCCTGTCTCTTCCCAGGAATTACAACCTGTTAACCTCCTCTCAGGGGAGGATTTTGTACCCCAATCTTCGGTCTCTCAATCTCAAGGCATGACTCTTGAAGAGTTAGAGTATGCAGATTTGCATCTGTCCCAAGGGGTTCTAGGTATTCTCAAAGCCTCTCGAAAGCCTGCCACCAGAAAAACTTATAACTCCAAATGGAAAAGATTCAGCATTTCATGTTCCAAGAAGCATATATTCCCAGACACTGCTGAATTGTCTACAGTTCTGGATTATATGGTTCATCTTAATGGCCTGGGCCTCAGACCAGCTACTCTCAGAGTACATTTGTCAGCTGTTTCTGCTTTTCTGTCAGTGGGAAAGCCCTCCTCACTGTCATCTCACCCTGTATTCTGTAAATTTTTCCAGGGACTGCTTCATGCCAATCCCCCTTTTAGGGATCCTACCCCTGCTTGTGATCTTAATATTTGCATTGCTCAGCTTATGCAACCCCCTTTTGAGCCTTTGTCTTCAGCAGAGCTTAAGTACTTGACTTGGAAAACTGTGTTTCTGGTAGCTATTACCTCTGCCAGGCATATCAGTGAATTGCAAGCTCTGTCAGTGGAGCCTGATTTTATCTCATTCCATAGAGATAAGGTGGTCCTTAGAACTAACAGGAGGTTTTTACCTAAAGTGGTTTCAGATTTTCATCTGAACCAATCTATGTTTCTCCCTGTGTTCTTCACTGATCATTCTTCTTCAGGAGAAAGAAGTTTACACAGTCTGGATGTTAAAAGAGCCCTTAGTTACTACATTGAGCATACTAAGGCTCACAGGTTTGACTCCCTCCAGTTGTTTCTCACTTATAGGGAAGTGGGGAAGGGCAAACCTGTCACTAAGAGAACTATTGCCATGTGGATTGTCTCTTGTATTCAATTCTGCTATGAGATGCTAGGCAAAATACCTCCCTCAGGTCTGAGGGCTTATTCGACTAGAGGTACAGCTGCTTCCCTGGCTGCGGCCAGGGATATTCCTTTGCTAGAGATATGTAAAGCAGTCACCTTGTAAACAGTCCATACATTTACCAAACATTACTCCCTGGACATCCAGGCTAGGAGTGATGCTCGGTTTGGTACAGCAGTACTGCAGAGCCTATTCCCAAGGTAGATTTGATTCCTTTCTCCATGGAGGTACTGCTTGGTAGTCTGCAATAGTCAGAATACAGCAAGACTTCATGTGGTTTGAAGAAATAATTACTCACCTTAGTAATTATGTTTCTTCTAATGGAGTCTTGCTGTATTCTGGCCTCCCTCCCTGCCTTCCCTCTCAGAACCTGTTTTTGGGAAGTGGGCTGGCAGGTGCAGTGTTGCACCCCAAGGGTGCATTTGGGCACTCCCTCCTTTTAGAGAGGGGGAGTGGGTTATATTATTAATTTAACAGTCTTAAGTTGTTCACTACCTGGTTTTTGATTTTGGATTTCTTGACTTGAGTCTTTTGGGGATCCAAAATATTTGGTTGCGACTTGGCTAGTAACATTTTTTACAATTTCCACATAGTAGTTATTTAGTATCAGCTCGTAATAATCTGACGGTTGTGCTTCTAAGTGCAGCAGACAGAGGTTTGAACCGAGCTCGAGCTCAACATTCTATGCTCTGTGTAGAAAATTAACCCTCTTCTCTCCGGAGCAGTTTGAGTGCTGGGGATAACTGCAATAGTCAGTATACAGCAAGACTCCGTTAGAAGAAACATAATTAATAAGGTGAGTAATATTTTCTTCTCTGTGTATAGGGAGTATCTGCTTGATAAGATTGAAGGCAAGACTGACTATGAAAATAGGTGCTGTATGCTTAGCACAAGTTGGTTGGGAACTTCAAGGTCATGGCATAATTAAGAAACATTAACTATGGGGCCAAGTCTTGAATTCTCAGTTTGCTATAATATAAACATTGAATTGCCGTTGGTACATTTTGCTGTGCAGAAAAAGCATTTGATCAGAGCATTAATAGTATCGAGCAGAAAAAAAACACAGGCTAAAACTTTTCCTATGTAAGTTACCTTCAAGACACACAAAGGTCTAAATACCTGAACTATTGGTCTAAGTACCTGAACTATTGCTCTAAGCACCTTGACATTGGCCCTTATCAGTATTAATTACCCCTGAAGTTATAATTTGCCCTCCTCCGGCAAATTATTGTATCATTCCACAGTTCTTTGGGCATTCTTCAGTTATATGTTTACTACTGTACGAAGACAGTCTCAATCTTCTACCACACTGCAGTCTCATAGTGTGGCCTGTAACACCACGTACTCAGAATCAGTCTCTACTCAGAAGTAGACGTCCTTTCAGCATTCTTCACTCCTGGGAGATCATCCATCAGCTCATCCCATCCGCTTGTGTCAGTCCGGCCAAGTCGAGTCCGGTCATTAAAGGCATAAGTCGTACCCGCCATTTTCTTGTTTTCACGGCTTGAAAGTACGTCTGCCGAAACGCATCACAACAGACATTTGGACTTTGTGAGAATTGGATGGTGATTGTAGAACCAAATATTGTATTGTGTGTAGTGAAGAACACCTGATTTCCGTCTATGTACTAGTTGCTCTTACAGGATACTGCTAAGGAATTTTAGGAGTATAGTGGCAATAAGCCGTGGTGCACCCTTAGAGAATAATAACCTAGAGTTTAGACATTTTAGAATTTAGTTGTTGCTGTTTAGATATCCATAATGCTGTCCATACTCCCTACTGTTTTTGTGGTTGGCATGTTCCTGTATGACCATGTCCTCCATCCCTTCCTGTCTAATAAACATCTTTGCTTCATTCAATCTCTGTGTATGACTCCTGCCTCTCCTTGTCGGGTGATTCCACCAGCCCAACCCCATTTGGACCTCAAGCGGCCCCTCGCCATCCCACCTGCTGAGGGTGTCACTGGCGCTGCTGGTAGTGAGACAGTTCACTTTACTACTCTGAGTGAAGAACCCAGAGCTCTACCAGTGCAGCATTCGGCATGGCATAAAGGACCTGCTGGAAACAGAAAAGTACTCTGGGGGCTTCTTAATCTGAGAACTGATTTTGGTCTAATGGTGGTAAGCAACTGCATGTTTTCCTGGCTGTAGGAACAGGGTGGCTTGCAAAAAATTATTTTTCTGTATTTTTATTTTTGCATCTATTGTAAGGGAATACATTTCTATTCCCCATCGTGATTATTTGCCTGTTAATTCATTCCCGCATGAATTGCTGCCAGTAAAATTTGCTTTAATAAAATGTCATTGTTTAGAAATGGATATGATTACCCATTTTTGGAGTTTTAGAAAATAAATTAGCTGACTGTCAAACAAAAGATAGAGATTTTTATGATTACTGCTATATTGGACATGTGGGAACATTAATGTTAACCATGGAGGCTTATAAACATGTATTGACTTATTCAAACCCTAATTCTCCTGTCCCAATTCACAAAATAATTGGATGGAGTACACTAAATTCAGAGCCTGCTGCTGCTGGGGCATGTTTCATTTCATTTTAGCTTTTATTCAGAAATTGAGTAGGAAGACTCAGCTGAGACTAATTCATTTTCAGTGAGGTCCTTGTGCAAAGCAGCATTCAGTTACATAAAATTTTCACAAACATCTAACAATATAAGTAATTAATACATAAGATAATCATAATCACAAAAACACACAATAATAACATAATATACATAAACATACAATACAAGACATACCCAAATTAAAACAACCATTTCTCAATCAGTCAGGACAATAACTAAATTCTATAGCTATTCTTACTCTTGCTCCATTAAGTGTCCACTTTTTTATTGCACTAGCACAAACTGACCCACTCCTAAGAGTTAGGGGTAACAGGTTCCAAATTCCAGGACCACTATATAATAAATGTTTCCTGCCTAATGCTGTTTTTAAATTTGGGAATTTATACTCCATACCAGACTCAGTCCGTAGACCAGATCTAACAGGTCTAACCTTGAAATAATCAGAAATATAATCAGGAATAAGTTGCTTTAAACATTTTATCATAAAATGAATCATATGAAGAGATTGTCTTTCTGTAAGGCTAACCCACTGTAACCTATCATATAATTCCAGCCTATGTGTTCTTTTTGGGGCACCCAGGATCATTCTGGCCAGCTTATGATATATACCATCTAGCTTAGCCAGAATCCCAATAGAAAGGTAGACTATATAATAGCTCGAGGCATGGCAATAATGATATAAATTGTGCGGTTGTTAGAATTTTTGCACATATAGGACAGGACCATTGTCCTTCCCCATTTTCCCATAAATGTGAGCACCAAGAGGATTTTGATGAATATAACATGTACTCACACATGGGTAAAGTACTTTTAATCAGTAAACAAGATCAGCACATCATAGAGGCAGGAGATCTAACAGGCTCAGAACATCATGAACTACCAGCCCTCTGTATAGCCACTCTGGTGCAAATATACCCTAATATAAATCAGCTACTGGCTCTGTCTGCTTCTCCTGATGGTCTTGAAAGCCAAGAAGCTACCTCTCATGAACATGGAGAAAGCTTGGAAAGCCATGCCCTAGAAACAGCACCAAACCTGGGGAAAACAGTAGTGGCCCTCTTTTTAGCCCTCACTGCCTCCCTGACCTTTTCAGAGAACCAAATTGGTCTCTTATACTTGTGTCTCTTGATAACTGCTCCTGTGCATGTTTTTGTTGCATTGAGAATGGCCTTTTTATGAATCCTCATCTTTCCAGGCAGACCCACTAGTGCAGTGGCATGGTGTCTGTCTGTGACACTGATGTCCCAGGTTAGGGAATGGGTCCGGGAATTCAGAGTGCCAGCCATGGGGGGTGGGAGAAGGATTGCACATCCTAGGGATGGCTCTCCTTTGGGGACAGGGGGCTGTGTGTCTGATGCACATCGGACCCCTAGCAGAGGCTAGGGGTCTTGCAGTGACCGGCACTTACATTCCTTTGGAAGCATGCAGATGCTGGTGTCATTGCACATCACGCCTCCTTCAGGGAACACCTAACACAAAAATAGCAGCTGCCATCTATGATGACCCACTTCACCCAGTCCCGAACATCCACTGTGGCACTTCTGGATAGACAACCTGTTTCATCATCTGCTGTATGTGGACGACTCTGCACCTTGCACTGGGGGGCAAGTCAGGAAGGCAATGTTGATTGGTGCCCCTGCTGGCATCCTTATCCTGTCATCACAGACTCGCACTGGAGAGGTGGCCCCACCCGGGGTGGGGCAATCCAGGGATTTATCGGCTAGAAGGGAGGTAAGTCCAGGGGGCAAGGGGGACTGGGGGTCTGTGAGGGCTGAGCTGCTAATAACAGTCTGTGGCAAAAAGTACAGTAAATAAAAGAAAATCTGCATCTTTTCTCTACTCCCTTGATGCTATCTACCCTAGCTAACATGTCCAGTACAATTCCCTTCAAATAGTTGAAATCTGCACTTCTGAAGTCTAGCACATCAGCCTTAGACGAGGGCTTACAGGTACCCAGGGCCACCTCTAAACATATAGTATTGTGGCTGCTGGATCCCAGTGGTTCCTTGACCCACATTCCTTATACTCTTTCTGAGTTGGTGAGTACCACATTTAGAATGACTAACTGTCTAGTGGAATCCCTGACCTGTTATATCAGTATGCAGTCCTTCAAGACATCAAGCAAGGCCCAGCTTCTGGCTCTCATGACCACTAGGATGTCCCAGTCAATATCTGTCAGGTTGAGATCTCCTACTATTACATCCTTCCCTTTTGCCGCCACCCCACTTCAGCACCCAGTTCTTTATCTCTCTTATGTCTCTGCTTTAGTGGCCTGTAAACCACCCCTATGCAAGTCTTCCTACCTGTCAACTCTGTCAGCTGAACCCACAGTGATTTTACCTTCCCTTTCCCCCAATGGAAGCATCGTCTACTGCCTCAATCCCTTCTTTGATGTAGATGGCCATGCCTGTATCTCCACGGATCCCTCTATCATGACTATAAAAGGCATAGCCTGGGATTGCTACGTCACAGTGGTTGCTCACACTGGAACATTTTTTTTTTTATTATTATTCAGTTATTTGGTTTCCTACTGCCAACGAGCAATGGGGACACATAGATTTTATGTTTTTTCTCCCTGACCCCCCCGAGGCCCTGGCACACAGCTGTGCGAGTGTGTGGAGGCACAGATCACACCCCATGGTGCCAGCTCAGTCCCTTCCACCTCCTGATACTTTTGCCACCCCTTCTCTGCCTACACTACCCACCAGACCTCTACCCGGTTGGGAGCGGAACTATGAGGGGGCGTCAACCCACCCTCACCACCCTCTGGAGAGGAGAGTTGCCTGCTGGCATGCTCAGTGCTGCTCTGTCCTCCCCCCACACCAGTACCCTGATGATCTGAGGTCATTCCTGAACCTGGGTCACCGGCGTAGCGAGGTAAGGTGCCCAGCTCCTCAACCCTCTGCACCACCAGGCCAGCATGGAACATGTTTCTGTAACGGCCACTAGATCCAGCCCAGAGTCTGCCACCAAAGCCTGTATCTCTCTAATCTTATTATCCAGACTCCAGCTGTTGAAACATACCACCCTCTAACATGCACCCACATCTTTGTTGGTTCTCCAATGCCCTCCTCATCACCTTCTATTAATAACCTTGGTGTCATGTGTTTCACCTTCCTTTCATGTCTATTACATCTACCCTGTCCTGTCCCCTGGACTCATTCCTCCCATAATTATTCCCTGAACACCATACCCCCATCCCTGGAGGAGTCTTGTATAGGTTCCCTACTATTCCTCCCTCCACACAGCTAATTTACCTGTCTGCCAATGTAGACATTAAACGTATGCCCTAATACACTAGTCCCCTTTCTTGTCAGGTGAATGTCCTTACCTTTGAAGAGACTTTTGTCTCAGATGCTCCCCAATCCCCAATAAAGTGGTGCCCGTGTTCCTGACACACTGCTTTAACCACCTGTTGAACTCCTCTATCTCTACCTCTTTACTCTGTTGTTCCCATTCTCCCCATCCCAAATGGGAAGGCAATTTATTTATTTATTAAGTTTCACCAAGACAAACATATGGAGCTAAACAGCTCATTTCCAGATGTGTCCTGTGGGGAAGGGGATGAGGAGAGTGCGGTCAGTTGCATCAGTAATGCTCTAATTATAATAACATTGATTAAATAACAGTAATATAAGTACATGTTAGACAAGAGGAAGCACAGTGATCAAGTAATGCAAAACAGCATGTCAAAAGCAACAGTTCTGCAAACTGGAATTGACAGCAAAATAATGGGAGGGAAGGGTGACGGGGAGTATAGCGAGGTCAAGTCTAACAGTCGACTAGTGATTGCAGCAAAAGGGGAGAGAAGGTAGTATGGGGAAGGAGCAGTGAGAGTAGCCTAGGATCAGCGGCAACTGCAGAAGTGAGTAGTGAATTCACAGAGGGGGGATTTTAGTGATAGGGACGAGGGAGCATTGTGAATAGTAATGTGGAGGGTGATCCAAAGTTTGGGAAAGCAGAGGAGAAAGCAGTTTGACCAGCAGAGGATATTACAGGGGGAAGGGTGAGACAGTAGGTGTCAGAGCTGAGAAAGGAGTAGGAGGAGGAAGGAAGGGAGAAGAGAAGGGAGGAAAGGTGGAAGGGAGGGAGCCAAGCCAGAATTTGGAGATGAAGGTTGTACAAATAGCAAGGTGTATGGCATTGAAGGAGGGCAAAGTGGCAGAAAGAGTGAAAAAGGGGATCCAGCCTGGCAAGGGTGTACTTGGGAGCAAGATTATATACAATGTTGTAGTAACTGAAGAAAGGTAGAATCATCTTTGTGAAAATCTCTCTAAGGGCAGGAAACATGATACTTTGTTCCCATGAAATGCCTCAGGTTTAGGGTGCAGCTGCTGGTGGATGGAATCCATGTGAGTAGACAAGTCAAAATGACATTCCAGACATACCCCGAGGTATTTAAAGGAGGAGACCTCCTCAATCACAATATCATCAAGTGTCTGGAAGAAGGGAGAGGGGAGAACTTGGTAAGTCTCTGCATGGTGCCAAAGGTCATGGATGCCACTTTTTTTGACATTGAGGGACAGCTGATTTGCCCAAAACCAATTCTAAATGCTGCTGAAATCCAGTTGGAATTGGATCATAAGGTCCAAGACAGAGGAACCAGAGGCACAGAGAACCGTTTCATCTGCGTACTTGTGAATGGACATAGAGGAGCAGGTGAGAAGAAGGTCATATGTAAAAATGGAGACTAGGATAGGGCCAAGGATGGATCCTTGAGGGACCCTGGAGCACATATGGAGAGGAAGGGAGATCTTGTCACCAATGTGGACAAATTGGGTTCTGTCCTCAAAGTCTGAGTGAAACCACTCAACAGAAGAGGAGAGGTCAGTCATGATTAGTTTGTCTAGGAGAACACGGGGGGGGGGCAGTATCAAAGGCTTTGGCCAGATCAACAAATAAGGCAGATGTGACAAGTCCCTGGCCCATACCAAAAAGGATGGAGTCCATGAGCCTAAGGACGGAGGTGGTAGTGGAGTGGAATTTTCTGAAGCCAGACTGCTTCCGACCTCAGAAAAGGCTAAGGAAGTTGTGTGTTTCTTCATTCTTTTCCTCAACCTCAGGATGTCCCTTTTCACTGTCTCCATGGGCCAATTTGCCAGATCATTGGTACCAAGTATACTAGCACTCCTTGATCCCCCCTACCACTGTCCTCCCTATGCTACCACAGTCTCGGATGGCTTATGCTCCAAGCAGGCATCTGTCAACCCCATCCCTCACACCGCTTACCTACCACTCTCTCCACCCCTCTAACCATAGATTCTCCTATTACTAGAATGCTCCTTACTAACTTCTGCCCTCCTCGATGTCACCTGGTCTCCCTTCCTATCAGAAACAACTGACCCATGTTCATCACTGTCTGAGTCAGGCAGCTTTTCCTCTTCCAGGGGCACAAAGGAGTTTTCTACTGGTACCTTATGGGAAGACCTGACTGTTGTGTGACCATCCCTGCTACCTGATCTCCTCTTCTCCCCACCACCCTCCACCCCCAGGCAAATGGTCCTCTGAGGAAGTGAGGTGTGGGGAGTGGGCACAAGCTTACTTGGAGTCGCAGATGGAATATTTGTTCCCTAGTTTCTGCCAACTGAGCATGAAACTCCCTGAGATCCTATAAATAGGGCATTGTCCTCTTCTCTGAAGCACAATCTTGGAGACGAGTGCCCCATAATCCCTAAAGTTAACTACCTCTCCACTCACCCAATGCTCCATTTCAGTATGTATGCCTAATTATGCACTGGACAGGAATAATCTGAGATGCTGGTAGGGCAGCAGCATTATAGACCCATACTTATATTCCCTCCTAACGGTATGGCTAAAAACAAGACCCATGGCAACAAAACAATATCCTTGAGCCCTCTCAAAACCCTTATTCTAATCAGTTAAACGTTAGGGCAGTTACCTGACTAATGACTCCAGCATTGAACTATTTATGCACTAATGTACTTCCACAGTTTAAAGACAAAAATAAAATTATTTGTTAGACCGGTTTTGTGCCTTTTTTTCACTTTACTGTATGTGTCCAGTGCATAATCACAATAACACACTCCAGGGTGTGCTTTATAATAGGATATTGGTACTTCTCGAGTGCATAAGGCACTCGGCTTTGCCCCGTGCCTCACAGTGCACCCAAGGTGTGCTAACAGTCTATAATAAAGCACACCCTATCATGTGTTATTGCTTAAGTTACTAGGCTAAGAGGTCTACAAACTCTGTAGCCTCTTACACTGATTCCTGTGACAAAAAAAGAGAAATGCTTTATAAAAAATTACACAAAACAAACTCCAAAAAGAAAGAAAGCTACCCCAAAGCAGAAATGATGTGCTACTGACAAAACTTAGACAACAAAGCAAAGCAGTCAGAGCACTACCATGAATGAAAAAAGTCAAAACACATTAAATCAAGTTACTAAACATCAAGTTATTAAGAACATAAATTCCCTGAAGACACCTTGGAGCAAAACTGATTGGAGGTGTGGGCTGATCTTCAGCTCCTAGTGAGGGGTCTGTACACTTATCTTATGGACTGGTCTAAAATTATATGTTCTTAATAAATTTGATGTTTAGTAACTTGATTTAATGTTTTTTTTACTTTTTTATTCGTGGAAGTGCTCTGACTGCTTTGCCTTGTTGATAAAACAAACTCCCCAATAAATAAATATATAAATGGAAAGTTTAGAACTGCTTTGCTGATCTGGAGATGTCTCTAGGTCTCTGGGGCAGGGTAGATGCTATAAAAATGAACCTTTTACCTAGGGCTATTTATTTATTTCTAATGCTCCCTTGTTGCATAACTAAACAAACTCTAGCCAGAGCTGATAGGGCTGTGAAGAGCTACCAAATGACCAAAGTTATTTTCTTGTTGGTGCCATATAGTGCTGTTCAGTCACATTCATCAAAAACTGGCATGCTGCTAATTCAGTCCTCTTGAATTTATTTAGTCAGAGTACATGCTACTGTGTGTGTGTGTGTGTGTGTGTGTGTATTTGTTGCTGGGTGGTGGCATGTTGTTTAAGGTGGTACTGTGACTTACTTTGTCAATGTTTTATCGAATTTCTGGGCTGATGATTAAAAAGGCATTTATTAAAAATATTGTTTTTAGCTAGAATCAGGTGGTTGCTAAGAAACAGCTTCCTTGGCATAGTGTTCTAGTATTGATGGAATACTGGAAGTGGCAGCCTACTGAGTTCTAGTTTATTAAGATTGTTGTTACATTTTGATGGTAAAGGAAGATAGTAATTTATATATAATTAATGGGTTGCGTTTTTTCCCATTGAAAAATGCGTGTATTAAATGCCATAATACACGTATGTGTATTATGGCATTTTTTTAATACACGGCTCTTTGTGTCAGACTGTCGGTGGTATCTGAGAAGAGCGAGTGGTCTGGATCCCTGCTGTGCGCTAAGGTTCCCCATATTTTTTATTATTTTAAAAATAGCTTTCGTCCCTTGTCATCAATCTCACACTCTCCGTTAGGCCAGAAGAGACAGGAGCGTCGAGAGCAGCAAGGCCCCCAAGTCATCCATCCTACTGCCTGTCTTCAGCACCCCGTGCCAGCCAGCATCTCTTGCCTCCTTGTCCTCTAACTTCACCCCAGGCCATGGCAATGAGTAGGCAGTAGCACCTCTGGCCAAGTGCTCACTGCCTGGATCAAAATAATTAACTTTTTATCTCCACACCACACAGTGAGGGCAGACAGGAGTCAGCGAAAAAACACAACCACTTAAATTATATAAAACAAAATATGGGGTACAGTGTATACACTCAAATTTAATACACACTCTCGTTGTTGGATGGCTACCATAAACCCCTTGGGCTTTGCCCTCGGGGTTTATGTGCCATCCAACAACTCGCGTGTGTATTACATTCTTGTAACACACTGCACCCCATACATCATCCTATATATAATGCATGGTAGAACGCTGTTAACCTTAGGAAATCAGCATTTCCTAAGGTTGTTAACCATCGTTCTTCCGTTCCAGTGTTGTAAACTTATCGATGCTACGTCACATCGATAGGTTAACAGGGATCGCTTTGCGTATGTGTACTACACAACCGACAGCCTTCCAGAAATGGCCGCGACGGTGAAAGCATGACCTGGAATGGCTGCAGCGGTGACTAAAATTTAAACAGTAAGGATCGTGCTTAAGTTTTTAAATTGAAATGTATGGCCAAACACTATAAAACATAATGCATGGTCATACATTGGCAACCGGTTTGAATAACCAGCTCGAGGTTGCCATAGCGATATAAACCTTTCGAGCTTCGCTCTCGAGGTTTACATGGTCGCCATGGTGACCTCTCGCCATTTAACAAACTGGTTACCAATGCATGCCCATACATTATCCACTATATTTTTGAATTGTATAGTTATTTTATAGTTATGTTTAACTAGAGGCTAGGAGAAGCTGGACTTGGAAGATGTGGGTGAATAGGTACATGTATGAGAAGCAGGAGAGTGGTAAACTGCAATACAGTCACAGCCAAAGACATGGCCAGATATTTCCTGAAATTTCTGTGATATTTCTAGAGAAATCTCCTGCTTTCTCCATTTACACAGTATTGGCAGCAGAGAGAAACTTTTTAGAAATTTCGCGAAATATCTGGCCATGTCTGTGACTACTACTGTAGCTGTGGGGCAGCAGTCTTTCTGGGGTTGATGTGGAGCAAAGGAGGAAGTCCTGTGTGTAAGAGCCTGGAGCAGCTAAAGGCTGAAATAAGACTGCTCAGATGGGAGCTGGGAAGGATGGTATGGGAAGTCTCAGGAGCAGAGCAGTGGAGGGAAAGGCAAAGGGGTGATGCCCAGGGGAGTAACGCCATCAGGCAAGGGATGGGAGTGGGGAGGAGCACCCAGTATACAGGAGTATCTCTTCCTTGGAGGACTAGGGAGCCCAGGGTGGAGGAATGGCAAGTGGTAAGGGGAAGGGGTGGGAATGTGAGAGTAGCATCAGGGATGGGAAATTCTAAAGGGGTGTCTTTCTTGACTAGATTTGCACCACTGTCTGGAAGGAGGGAGGGGGCAGCATGGGGTGATGTAGGAGGTCAGGATGAGCCAGGGCTAGAGTAGGAGTACAGGGTGGGGGGAAGGAACTAATCAGGTTGAGTAGGGAAGAAGATGCAGGCAAAATGGTGTGGAGGATGGAGGGGAGGTAGAGAATAGGAATGGAAGAGGGAAGGGAAAACTGAAAGCAGATACAGATAATCAGAAGGGGAGGGGTAGATTGGGAGATGGAAGAACATTTATGAAAATAAATTGTGGATGTGTAGATATGTTCACCAGGGTGCAGAGGGAGCAGTTAGGTGGGGAAGCAGCTGGTACCGAAGGTAAGAAAGGAATGACGGGGAGCACGGATGCAGGGGATGGAAGGGTGGCAATCACAGAGGACTCCATAATTAGGAGTATTCACTGGGGAAGGAAAGGGGACTCAAATGCAAACAGGAGGGTGGTTTGTGTGCCAAGGATGACATCGGGGAAGGTGGGCCCAAGAATAAGGGAAATAGTAAGGGAGGTTTGAGGAAAATCTAATTTAGTTATACATTTGGGAACCAGTGACCTAGCTGGGGAGGAGGTAGAGATAGTGCAAAGTAGGTTCAGAGAGTTCAATCAATCAATCAATCATGTCTTTATTTATCCAGGCGAACACCATTGGGCAGGCTCATTTACAAGGTGGACCTGCGTTACACAAAGTCAAGAATAACACTTTTATGTACAGACAATAAATAGACATAATTATACAAAAATAGAAAAAAAATACACATAGCAATAACAAGTATTTCAAGTATAGGGTTAACAAGGTTAGGGAGAATGGTACGAGAAGGAGAATTAAAACATTCTGAAACAGCCAGCATATTAAAACATTTTCAAACAGCATGGCATATCATTGGTCAGGACATATACAAACTTAAGGGGCAGATATGGAAGGGAGGGGTACAGGACTGCAGCTGTTCTAGGAGAGGTGCTACGGTAGATGGGCTGAGGACATATATGTTAGGAGTCTGATGGTAAGAAAGGTAGTGGATTATCAGGAAAAAAAGGGGGTATAGGTGAAGACAATCAAGGGGTCAGGTTAGGTGGAGATGTAGTGGGCAGGTAAGCAGTAGGCACCCTAGCACGCTAAGCATGCTGGAAACAGCTGCATAGCTCCTTAACAGTCTTGTCGTACAAGGTCTTGAAGGTGGTAAGACTAACAGGAAGACTCAGTTTCATAGATTTCTGTAGTTTGTTCCAGAGTGAGGGCAACACAAAGCCTATGGCTGCTCTCCCAAAGCAAGCATTGGCCCTAGGTGCCTTCAGTAGAAGCAGAGACTAGCTTCTCAGTGCGTAGTTGCCTATCACGTATAATGGCAAACAGTCGGAAATGAATTGGGATAATTTGTTGGTAATAGCTCTGCAAGTCCAGAGATCCGCATTTCTATTCCTTCTGTACTGAAGGGAGGTCCACCCCACAGCTGCATATAAGGAGCAGTGGTGGGTGGTGATAGGTAGGCCAGTTATGAATCTCAAGGCTCTGTGGTATAAGGTGTCCAGTTTAGTAAGACAGGAGGCATTACACTGACTATAAATGAAATCGGCATAATCAATTACATATAGAAAGGTGGATTGAACTAACTGCATCTTGGCATCTTTGGTCAGGAGGCGGTTTATTCTAAAGAAGAGACCATGCTTCTGCCTCAACTTTTTCAGCAGAAAAGTTAAGGAAGATCTGCAGGGAGGAAGGAAGTTTGCTGGCTTTTTCAGAGGTGATACAAGTACCAAGGGCCAGCACAGCTAGGAAAAGAAGAACAGAGGATTTTAATGACTGGCTGAGGAAATGGAGCAGGAAGGAGAAGTTCAACTGTATTAGGGACTGGGAGGAGACCTGGTCAAACAAAGCACTCTTTTCTCCAGACAGGCTACACCTCAGTAGGGAGGGTTTGAGGGTACTCCGGGACAAACTGGAGGAATATATAACCACTACACTTAATTTAAACTACTGGGGGGGGCAGTGGGTGTGCAGGCCCACAGACTCCAAGAGGAGGTGTTCAGTGAGCCTCCCCCCACAGGGATGGAAGAGGTCTGGAGGAAGGAGGTGGAAGGGTCAAAAACACAGTCAGCAAAGGGTGGAGGGGTGAGGAACACATAGCAAGGGTATGTGGAGGGGTGCACACAGAGGGAATAAATGTAAATAGAAGAAAAAAAGGAAGAGAAGGAAGGTCAGACTCTAGGTGGAGGGTGGTGTCTCTGAATGTGCGGAGTCTTGGAAACAAGATGGATGACCTGCAGGCACTATTAGCAGACAGGAGGGTGGACATAGCTGCAGTAACCGAAACTTGGGCAACATCACACCATGACTGGGACCTTGCGATCCCTGGATATAAACTATACAGGAGGGACAGGGTAGGAAGGGGGGGTGGCAGTTTATATCAGGGAGGGAATAACTTGCACGAGGGAGGAGTCAGAGGAAGGGGAGGAAGCATTATGGATTCAGTTAAGATCCAATAGAGGGAGAAAGGTGAGGTTGGGGGTGGTTTACAGACCACCCAGTCACGATGAGGAGAGGGTCAGGGAGCTGATCTCACAAATATTGAAAGCTGCGGGGAAAAGGGAGGTGGTAATTGTGGGGGACTTCAACCTGCCCAAGGTGGACTGGAGCATACCATCCACAACATGTGCTAAGAGTCAGGTGATCCTGGAAGGACTGCAGAGTGGGTTCCTGACTCATGGTGTTACTGAACCAACAAGAGCTGAGGCAATTCTTGATCTGGTGCTTACAAATGGGGAGCATATACAGGAAATAATGGTCAGGGAGCCACTGGGTGGAAGTGACCATTGCACAGTGTGATTCCAGTTGGATATGGGCAGGGAAAGCATCCTGACTAAGACCAAAATCTTGGATTTCAGGAGGGCGGACTTCAGGAAAATGGGCTAAGTGCTAAGGGGCCATCTGGTGGGCATCAGAGCAGATATGGGGTGGACCAAAGGTGGTCCATCATTAAGGAAGGAATACTGGTTGCCACAGATGAGTGCATTAGGCTCAGGGGGGAACAACACAAGGGCCAAAGTGCCCAGCTGGTTCAGTTCTGGGGTTACCAAGGCAGTAAGAGAAAAGAGATTGGCCTATAGAAAATTCAGGAAGACCAAGAGAGAGGTGGATAGGGAAAATTACTTAAGGTTGTCTAGTGAGGTAAGTAAGGAAGTCCAGCAAGCAATGGCACAGAAAGAGCTGCAGATTGTTGAAGGAATTAAGAAGAGGGAGAAGGCTTTCTTTCACTATATAAGTAAGAAAAGGGACAAGAAGCAGGGGATTGTTAGGCTTAAGAAAGGGGTGGAGTGGGTGGAGGATAATGGGGGAGAAGCAGAGATACTAAATGAATACTGCTGTTCCGTTTTCACCAGGGAGAAGGACGGACCAGTGCCTTCAGGAAGGAAAAGAGGAGCAGAGGGGAAGGGGAACACACATGTAGTGATAGAGGAGGGACTGCTGGCATTGAAGGTGGACAAATCACCAGGCCCAGACAGAGTACATTCAAAGGTACTAAAGGAACTAGCTGAGGAGCTGGCAGGACCACTGGCAGACCTATTTTAATAGTTCACTTGAGTCAGGCATGGTACCACAGGACTGGAGAACAGCACACGTAGTGCCCTTCCACAAAGGTGGTCCCAAGGATGACCCAGGGAATTACAGACCAGTCAGTCTGAACTCCACTGTGGGCAAGCTCATGGAGACCATACTAAAGCAAAGGTTGGTGGAATATCTAGAGGGCATGGTCTCCAGGATGAGAGGCAGCATGGGTTCAAGGTGGGCAGATCATGTCAAACAAATCTGATTGACTTCTTTGACTGTGTCACTATGACAGTAGACAGGGGCCAAGTGGTAAACATCCTCTATCTTGATTTCAGCAAGGGGTTTGACTCTGTGCCGCATAAAAGGTTGATCAGGAAGTTGGTGGATCTTGTGGTTGGGGAAAGATGGCCAGATGGGTGGAAAACTGGCTGAGGGACAGAACCCAGAGGGTGGTTGTGGGGAGAGTTATCTGGTACCAGAGAGGTAACCAGTGGGTCCCACAGGGCTCAGTGCTGGGCTGGTGTTGTTCAATGTCTCATCAATGACATTGGGGATGGCATTAAGGCAAATGTGCCTATTCGTGGGTGACACCAAGCTCTGTGGGAGAGTGGACACAGCTGAAGGGATACAGGACCTACAGGAAGATCTGGAAAAGCTGGGGAGGTGGTCCAGGATCTGGCAGCTTGGCTTCAATGCCAAGAAATGCGAGGTTATGCATATTGGAGCAAAGAATCCCAGGACAAAGTACTACCTGGGTGGAGTCCGAGTATCTGCATCAGAGGAGGAGAAGGACCTGGGAGTGATGATTTCTAGTGACCTGAAGCACTCCACGCAGTGCAAGAAAGCAGCAGTAAAAGCAAACAAGATACTGGGATACATATCTAAGGGATCAGTAGTAGGAGAGAGGAGGTTATACTGCCGTTGTACAGGTCACTGGTAAGGTAACATTTAGAGTATGGAGTTTAGTACTGGTGCCCACACCTCAAAAAGGACACTAACCTGTTGGAAAAGGTCCAGAGGAGGGCTACAAAGATTATAGCCAGTCAGCAGGGTAAGGCATATGATGAGCGGCTGAGGGCACTGAACATGTGGGCTCAGGGAGGGTGAGGGTGGTGGAACAGAGACACATCCCTCCAGTTGTACCTCTCCACAATTCATATGCTGTTCTGGCAAAGTGTGGTTCCTCTATGGAGGCACCTGCAGTGGAGACCAAGGAGGATGCTGGGAACCCCCACAAAGGAGACCCACAGGAGGGTGGCATGGGACCCACAAGGAAGGAAACAACTCCTGGTGGGGAGCTCCATTGTTAGAGGGTAGAACTGGGGGAGGAAGGAGAGGTAGGTAAGGTACCTGCCTGGCACCATGGCTTGTAGGGACATGGAGCGAATCCTCAAGATCGCTGGAGCAGCTGCTCGGGAGGGAGCTGGATGTCATTTTCCACCTAGGAACAAATGACGTGACTGAGAAAGGGATCAGAGCAGTGCAGGAAGAGTTTGTGGAATCGGGAGGGCTTAGACAAGTAGCAGGCACGGTAACCTTCTCAGAGGTGCTGCCTGTCTATAGCATGGGTGAGGCTAGGGTGCTCCACACCATGGGATTCAATCATTGGTTGAAAAACTGGTGCAGAGCTCAGGGATTTGGCTTCATGGGGACTGTGGGTCCACCTGGAGTGATGCAGGCCTATACTGGTATGATGGTCTGCATCTGTCTAGGAGGGGAACCAGGATCCTAGGTGATAGGTTTAAACGCTTCATTGACAAGCATTTAAACTAGCCAAGGGGGAGGCACTGGAACGGAGCAGGGAAATCCTAGCCCCCCCCAAATAAAATCAGGGTAGTAAGTGAGGTAAATACCAAGATAGAGATGTCAGTAGGGAGAAGGGCAGGGTAGAAGAGGGGGAGGAGTAGCTCTCTATGTAAGGGAAGGCATAAAAGCAACAGAACAAAAAAGTAAACAGGGAGGAGAGGAGGCACTGTGGGTCACCTTAGAGACTGGAAATGGCACCACAATCCACACAGGGGTTATATACAGACCCCCATGTCAGGGAGAGGGAATCGACAAGGATATGATAGAAGGCATCCTTAGGATGGCAAAGAAAGGGGAGATACTGTTGATGGGCGACCTGACTATGCCAGATGTTAACTGGAGCACCTTTGCTGCAGCCACATCGAAGAGCAGTGCCATTCTTGATGCCCTACAAGTGGCATGCCTCAGACAGCTAGTTTTGGAACCCACTCATGAGGGAGCAATCTTAGACCTCGTACTCTCAAATGGGGACAGTGAGAGGATCTCAGATCTAGAAGTGGGTAGCCATCTGGGAACAAGTGACCACCAAACAGTGTGGTTCATGATAAACTCAGCTACAGAGTCAAGCCATACAAAAGTGAGGGTACTGGACTTCAGGAGGGCTGACTTTGGCAAGATAGGAGAGTGCTTTAGAAAAGCACTAGCAAACAGGCTAGAAGGAGGGGTGGAGCAACAATGGGGATACATCAAAACTGCCATCACAGAAGCAACAAGCCTTTGTGTGAAGCAAGTAAACAAATCAAAATGAAAGGAAAAGCCACTATGGTTCTCAAAAGAGGTAGCGGGGAAGGTTAGGGAGAAAAAATAGCTTTTAGGAAGTATAAGGAAAAACAGAAGGAGCAGGACAGAGAACTGCACCAGTTAAGGCAGAAGGAAGCAGGAGAGAAGTCAGAATAGCAAAGGGCCAAAACTGAGGAAAAGTTAGCCAACTTGTTAAGAAGGGGATAAAACCTTTATAGGTACAACAGTGAGAATAGAAAGACAAAGGGAGGGATAGTGAGGCTGAATAGAATGAACGGTGGGTGGCAGAGAGGGATAGTGAAAAGCAGGGATACTAAACAAATACTTCTGCTCAGTATTCACAAAAGAGGAGGAGGGGGAAGGGGAGGTGCTTAATTCAGTTAACAGAAACATGCTGGATAGGGGGGTCGATCCCAGTCCTTTCACAGAAGAAAAGGTTCTGAAAGAACTCCTAAAACTGAAAGTGGACAAAGCAATGGGGCCTGATGGAATTCACCCCAGAATTCTAAAAGAATTAAGGGGAGAACTAGTGACACCACTGACTACCCTTTTTTACAAATCATGGGAGGATGGTGTGGTACCTGAGGACTGGAGGAAGGCGGATGTGATTCCCTTCACAACAGTGGGAGCAAGACAGAGGCAGGAAACTACAGACCTGTCAGTTTGACCTCTGTGGTAGAAAGTGATGGAATCACTTGAAGGAAAGAATTGTTGAATACCTAGAGGAAAGTGGGACACAGGACCCAAGGCAGCATGGGTTCACAGCGGGAAGGTCATAGCGGACGAATCTAATTGATTTCTTTGACTGGGTGACCAAAGTAGTAGACCTGGGAGAGGCTGTGGACATGGCCCACCTAGACTTTAGCAAGGCATTTGACACAGTCCGACACAAAAGACTAATAATCAAATTAACCAGCCTGGGAGTCGGTCCCAGGGTGGTAGCCTGGGTAAAACATTGGCTGGACAACAGGACACAGAAGGTAATTATAAATGGAGTCCACTCTGAAGAAAGAGGGGTTACTAGTGGGGTACCGCAGGGTTCAGTACTGGGTCCAGTCCTTTTTAATGTCTGTATAAGTGACATTGCAGAGGGACTGGAAGGAAAAGTATGCCTGTTTGCAGATGATACAAAGATCTGCAACAGGGTTGATACACAAGGAGGCGTGGAAAGGATGAGAAGGGACTTGACAAGGTGGGAGGAATGGTCAGACGTATGGCAGCTTGGATTCAGTGAAAGAAGTGCAAAATAATGCATCTGGGAAACAAAACCCAGGGAAGATTACACAATTGGGGGTTAGTAACAACAACAAAATGGAAAGGGACCTGGGGCAATCATATCAGATGACCTTAAGGTTAGCAAGCAATTTGGGAAGGCAGTAGGGAGGGCTGGAGGATACTGGGATGTATAGGAGAGGCATCACCAGCAGAAAACAGGAAGTTGTCATCCTCTGTACAGATAGTTGGTGAGAACCCATCTGAGTACTGCGTCCAGTTCTGGAGACCCCATCTCCCAAGGACATAGGATGGAGTCAGTCTAGAGGAGTGCAACTAACATGGTGCAGGGTCTGCAAGAGAAGCCATTCGAGGAGAGACTAAAGGAGCTTAATATGTATACTCATGAGGAAAGGAGGAGGGGGGGACATGATAGAAACTTTTAAGTACCTCAGAGGAATCAACAAAGTCCAAGAGGGGTAGCATCTTTCAGAAAAAGAGATGTGCAAGAACAAGGGGACACAATCTGAAGATAGAGGGGGGACAGCTCAGAGGTAATGTGAGGAAGTATTTTTTCACAGAGAGGGTGGTGGGCACATGGAACCACCTTCCTGAGAAGGTTGTGGGGTCTAAAACTGTGGGAGAATTCAAGAATGCATGGGATAGACATAAAGCAATTCTTGTGGGAGGTAGGAAAAAATAGGCTGTTGGTTAACTAGGATCTGCAGCTTATCTTGTAGGTAGGGAAATGGGCTGACTAGGTGGGCCAAGCGGTCCTTATCTGCCATCAAAGTCTATGTTTCTACTCCTTCGAAGACAGGAGAGAGAGAGAGAGAGAGAGAGAGAAGGGACATGACTGAGACCTTCAAGTACTTGAAAGGGATAAATAAGGTTGATAAGAAGAGCCTCTTTAAGCTGAGTGGCAACCATAACACAAGGGGGTACAGTCTTAAGCGGGTGGATGGGAGGTTTAGAAGGGAGGTCAGGAAGCACTTCTTCACAGAGAGGGTGGTGGACACTTGGAATGTGCTGCTGGAAGAGGTCATATAGTTGAAGACAGTGGACAGCTTTAAAGAGGCTGGGCTGGGCATAGGAGGAAGGTAAGGATCATGGAGTACGGAGGATAGGAGGAGTTGGGAGGAGGGAGGGCAGGGACATTAGCTCAATATGGACCCTGCAATATGAGCAGACTTGATCGATCAAATGGCCTTCTTCTGCTGGCTTCTTCATATGTTCGTATGTTTGTACACCCTGACTGGTTATACATGGAAACAGCAATTCTGGCTTGTCAAGGTATTAACATTAGTGCCCTACTGTTTGCTAAAGCTAAATTATCCAAATTAAACAAGGTGATCACTGATTCTATGCAACAAATTAGTCAATGGAGTGAATTACTTAAATTAAATATGAGTAAGTCCAGATCACAACCCTTATGGGGTAACCCCAATGTTTCTATCAATAATATGACCTGCAGAGGCCGGAGTGAAACAAATGGAATAAATTATTTAAAGGACATAGTAAGACAAGAACATTTTAGGACTTTTTATGTCTTAGTCCAGAATAATAACTTACTGGTTACAGACCTTACATTTTATGAGTCATCAAACAAACAATTATCAAAACAGTGTCTTCAATGGATTATTTGAACATTACCACTAGGGAATTTCTAGGATGTATCCATACTTCGCCTAGGATATTTAATTTCTATGTTGTCTTGTGCACACACAAGCAACATTTTGTGGCAGTAGGAGATGGTAGTAGTTTTTTTTCCTTTTATTTTATTTATATATGTTGGCTGAAACAAAGAAAACTGTCCATTGATGTCTCTTGCAGGTGCTCCGTAACTAGTCTCCCCCACCTGACCATCCCTATCAGCACCCACCACCCCATCCCATAAATGTAACACTGGCACTGGGGTGACCAATCCCCAATGTCATCACCTGAAATATTGAAACCATCCTTGTAGTTTTTTTAAACTGTCCATCGTTGTCTGTTGCAACTGTTGTTCCCCACCTGACCCTCCCACTCAGCACCCACCACCCTACACCCCCAAGCCCTTACTTACCCACCTGGGGTCCAATGCTATAATCTTCTCTGGACTGCAGAGATGTCGCCACTCTTCAAAGATGGACTGCAAGTGGAGCAAATCATGTATGTGGTAAAATGTATTTCAAAGTGTTTTGAACTTGGTGGCATAATTTGGTCATTTTTTTTTATCGATCTCTTTTATTCTGCCTTACTGTGGCAACTACTGGTGGGGGCATCCAGCCGCTGGTCCTGTCCACTGAGAGAGCACCAGGCTCACTCACATGATGGCGGATCCAGTACAGCCATCGCCAGTACACTGGAGGTCTCCCATACCCCTGCCCAGTCGGACAAGCCCTGGACCCCCAGTGCGATTCTAAGAGAGTCCTCCTGGCGAGGCAGGGTGCGGCCATCAAGCTGCATGGTCCGCCCAGCCATTTTCCACCTGACTGTGCCCACTGAGCACGGACGCGAATGACATCTTGGCACAATGTGCCAACATCTGCCATACTTCCCCCAACATGAACACCAGCATGTAGTGCCCCGGGAGTCCCCAGGAGCCACACAGTGCGGTGGATTTCCAGCCTCCCCAGGATCAGGAGAGCAGTCTAGGAATGCTTCATGCTGATCCTCCCTGCTGACCCACCGACTCACCCGAGTCCATTCCCAAACCCTGGTCACCTGCATGGTGCAAAGTGTGGTGTCCAGCGCCTCAACCCTCAGTGCCACCAGGCTGGCAACTTGGTATTTTTTATATTTTGCCCCACATTTTCAAACCCCTTTTTTAGGGCCCCACTTCATGAACAATTACAGTAGTATTAGGCAAATTTGTCCCGAAGGTGATTTTATGGTCACTGCCCTAAACCACCTTTCGGCAGGAGTTGAAAACTGTCTCTGTTGTTCTTCAGTGAGGTGGAGTCATTAGAAGGCTATGTTGAAAATTTGCGTAAAAATATTAAAACAACAAAGTTATGAACCTATGTTGAAATTGCAAACCCAGGCTCGTAACGCTGGTAATTTTCAATATTTTGACCCCAAATTTTCAACATAGCCATTTCTTTACAGCACCTCATGAATGTGACATCTGTCATTTTCACATCCTGGTTAAAATGTGTTTTCATACCTGTTCCCAGAATGATGTTTTGCCATGAATTTAAAATGTTCACCTACCAATTCATTAGGTGGTGTAATAAGAAGGCTATGTTGAAAATTTGGTGTACAAATATGGTAAAATGCCTAGGGTATGATTGAATGTTGCACTATTTCAATGTTCACTCATAACTTCACTAATTTTCAATATTTTGATTCCTACCTTTCAATATAGCCATTTATCCACAACACTTCATAAATGTGACATGTGTCATTTTTAAAATTCAGGGCTAGATCTGTTTTCGCACCTCTGTTGCAAAACGACATTTTGGCCAATATACTATATAAATGGCACATGCTATGTCAATAAGGCAAATCCTAAAACAAGTATCTTCAAAATTTGGGGTCAGAATTACAAAACAAATTGTTAAACAAGCAGCCAACATTCAGCATTGACAAGTGTTGGTTTTTACTGAGGCTGAACTGAGAATGTGTGCAAACTATGGCATGGGGTAAATACATTTAATTTCCTGCCTATCAGCCTTGCTTTACCCAATATTTGTCTTAACCATGTAAGTCACCATTTATTGAATATCTAATTTTGGTCCACGTATTGTAATACAGTTCTGTTTAAATTGCCAGCATGTTGGCCCAGTGGCACTGAAGGTTGAGGCGCTGGACGCCACACCTCGCCCCATGTCGGTGACCCTTGCTCAGGAATGAGCATGGGCCACTGGGGGTCAGCAGGGGAGGGAGAGGACTGAGTATCCGATGACTGCTCTCCTCCCATGGGGACGGGTGGGCATGTCATCCCACCCTTGGCTGCCCCTGGTGGAAGATGGGGCTAGTGCCAGGGAGACAAGTAACATGGCTTAGTGATGCGCACGCGCCTCCAAGCATGTGTATTCAAGGCCACAAGGGGAGGGACCAAGATAAAGAGAAACATGGCTGCTGGCTCCATGAAGCCCCTCCAGTACTCTGGCTCCGACGCCTCAAGGAACTCCCCAGCCCACCCTGGATGTATGCTTGCGGGTGGAAGGATGGCCCTTCCGCCCTGCCATCAGGGGTAATCCGTGGGTGATACAGGGCTTCGTAGATGCTAAAGGGGTGAGGCAGTGACCAGGGACTGGAGGAGGACAGAAGTACGCTGGCAGGTCAAGGAGGAAAAATACTTGAGTTAAAAAAAAAAATTGCCAGCATGTTTGGATTAATTTGCAGATCTTCTAAGATTGATCATAGTTTTTATGTTTGCTTGCATGCATGTGCAAGAAACATAGTGCCATCATCCAAGTTTTCGGAGGTGTGTCACCCCCTCTTCCAATTCAGTCAGTGTGTTGGCAGGCGCGGCCCCTGTCCATCAATGCATGCTGGAGCTGTCTGTGACAAGCTCCAAAATGCAGTGGCATACAGTTGAAAGGGGGAGCAACGCTTCAATGAGCAGTGATAAGATATCGCCTGCTCATGCGCAGCTCCCCCTACACACACACACACACACACACACACACACACACACACACGCATGCAGGCATACTGCGTGCTCCCCCGCAAGCACACACTCTATAGCCGACAGGGTGCCCAATCCCCATCGGCTGTGCTGCGCTCCCCCCAAAGCCTTCAAATGCCACGCTGGGTGCCCAACCCAGCGTGACAACTCAATGGTATAGCCGATGGGGTGCCCAACTCCGCCGGCTTCACTGTCTCCCCGAGTACAGGATGTCACGCTGGAGCTCACCCCAGCATGGCAACAAATGCCATGGCCAACGGGGTGCCAATCCCCATCGGCTCCACTTCCGCCAGCCGTTCTGCCACGCTTGGGAGCTCATTCAGCTGCGAGAACGCCCGCCGCTGTCTTTTTTTTTAAATACCTGTAAAGAAAAACGGTCCCACGCAGTCTTCCTGCCCTCCCCACAACCCGCACCCACCCACTGTGCACCCTGCCTCCCACCCCTCACCCCATACTTACCACCGAGCTTGGTGCGACGATCTTCGTGGACCGGGAACACGCCTGCACTCTTCAAAGCCGACCGCCAACTGAGGAAATGCCGTAAGCTGTATAATGGGATAGATAGGGGTTTTCAACTTTGTTGCATATCTCAGGCATTTTTTGGAATTTTTGCACCAAATTTTAAACATGGGGTTTTTCGGACCCCTTCTCATGAATGCTGTCACTGTCATGGCGTTATTCAGGCCCAAAGGGTGATTTTGCAGTCACTGTGCGAAATCACCTTTCGCGACTGATTAACGAAACGACACTGCCAGTGTTCATAAGGTGGGCTCTCAAGAAGCCTACTACGAAAATTTGGTGGAAAAATTCTAAAAAATGACTGTTTTACGAGAGTGCGTTGCGCAGTTCCTACTCACGCTCATAAGTTCACGAATTTTCAATATTTTCACTCCAGATTTTCAACATTGCCATTTTATCACACCTTCTTATGAGTAGTACAGCTGTCATTTTTCACATCTCACCCAAAACGTGTTTCCGACCATGTAGCGCACAATGGCGCAGTCAGTGTGCAAAATCAATGTACGGGACAAATTAAGAAAATCACAGTGACACTGTTCTTGAGCAGAGGTCTTAAAATGGCTATGTTGAAAATTTGGTGAAAAAATTCCTAAAAATGACTGTTTTACGAGCGTGCGTTGTACAGTTCCTACGCACACTCGTAAGTTCGCGAATTTTCAATATTTTCACTCCAGATTTTCAACATTGCCATTTTACCACACCTCCTTATGAGCAGTACAGCTGTCACTTTTCACATCTTGCCCAAAATGTGTTTCCGCCCATGTAGTACACAATGGCGTAGTCGATGTGCGAAATCAATGTATGGGACACATTAAGAAAATCACAGTGACACTGTTCATGAGCAGAGGTCTTAAAATGGCTATGTTGAAAATTTGGTGAAAAAATTCCTAAAAATGACTGTTTTACGAGCGTGCATGTTGCGTAGTTCCTATGCATGCTCATAAGTTTGTGAATTTAATATTTTCACCCAGATTTTCAACATTGCCATTTTATTACACTTCCTTATGAATAGTACAGATGCCATTTTCACATGCCACCAAAATGTGTTTCGCACATATAGCGCACAATGGTGCTGTTGGTTGCGAAAGCAATGTTTGGGACAGATTAAGAAAATCACAGTTACACTGTTCATGAGCAGAGGTCTTAAAATGGCTATGTTAAAATTTGGTGACAAAAGTCCATAAATGACTGTATTACTAGTGAGCATTGCGCAGTTTCCACGCACCCTCGTAAGTTCATGACTTTGTAATATTTCAAGTCCAGATTTTCACCAGTGGCATTTTTCCACACTTCCTTATTTACAGTACAGCTGTCATTTTTCACAATATGGCCAAAGTGTGTTGTCACACTTTCAGCGCAGAGATGCGTGGTTGCTGTGGGAAAACATTGTTCAGGACAGATAAAGAAAATCACAGTGACACTGTTCATGATCGGAGGCACCAAAATGCCTGAGTTGACAATCTGCTGTAAAAATCCCAACCTAATTATATTAATGGTGTGCTGCGCAGTTTCTGTGTACGTCATGGACTTCACCATTTTTAAATATTTTACTGCAGATTTGCTAACATTGCCATTTTTACACCACCCCATGAACAGTACAGCTGTCATTTTTACATCCTGTTCGAATGTTTTGCACCTGTGGTGCTAAAATGCCATAGTTGCTGTGCATAAGCAGCTTTCGTTAACAAACTGATATTCCCCTGTTCATGAGGTGGGGTCACAAAAACCATGTTGAACATTTGGAGAAAATACCAATGAATGCCTGAGGTATTAGGGTTTCCAACCATAACGCCAACCCTGTAGAGAATGACAGGCATCAGGGGTGTGACTTGGGATTCTTGCCTGTAATGCTCATACCATTCCACACCCTGCAGCCAGTGAGAGGCATCGAGGTATGCCTTGGACTCTTGCGCCCCAAAGTTCACCCTATTTCTATATCGCACTCCATCTCACCGTATTTCCTAATGGAATGGGGTGCGCATAAGGGCCAAAGACCCCAAGGAACACAGTGACACTTGTCAGTGTCTGCAGGGTGGGGTGTGGTGAAATGGCCCACCCCACCACCCCACCACGATCCCAAGCTGGCGACTAGCACAGCCCACTGCTCACCACCATGGCCAGCTGCCAAGTGAGCACTCAATGAGCCCGTACTGTATATACTATGTGCTCACTGATCTGACAGCTCATCTAATATGGGAAAATCTCGGCATGCGGGGGCACTAGACCACCAGGGAGAGAATCTATTTACTGTATGACGGGATTGGGAATGGGGACCCACTAGCCACCAGGGAATGGGTTTTATTAAACAGGGCTTGTGGGGAAGTTATTTTATTTAAAAGGGGATTGGGGATGGGGGGACCACTAGCCACCAGGGATGGGGATTTATTACATGGGTTATCGGGTATGATTCTTTTTATTTATAAGGGGACTGGGGATGGGGGACTGCCAGGACTACCAGGGACTGTATTTGACACTGGTCTAAGTGCTGCCCAACCGTGCCAGCAGCTTGTGTCAAACCTCTCAGGTGCACCCACTCTTTGGTGCCTGGCTACCTTTGCTTCAAGCTGCTGAACTTTGGTCCTGGGACCCTACCCAATAGAGAATCTGGCACAGGGTCCCTGGTGCACCAGGACTCGATGCAAGCTGTCATTGCTGTAGCTTTTGCCAACCTTTGAGAATTGAGCGCATTGTGTTAAATGCAGATTTCAAGTCTACAAACTATACATAGTGGGCTAGATATTCAAAAGTGTGCCCTGAACATGCGCAATGGGATGCACAGCACAATCCAGTTGTGCCACAGGAAAGCAAAGCGATATTCAGCAGATGCGCCACAGAAATGCACCTGGGCAAACCACATTGAATATAGCACAAATGTGCTACTGCACAAACAGACATGCACTGGAGCAACCTGAACTGCACAGGAGTAAGAGTGCTTGCTGAATATAGCTGGTGGAGCAAGGCAAGGGAATACAAGCAGGGCTGCGCAAGGGCACAGGAGCATGGAAGGAGATGCAGGGGTGAACCACAAGGGGACAATGGGCAGGAGGCACAGAACAGGCACAGAGCTAAATGGCCATGGACAATGCACAGAGCCCCACACAGACCCTAGAAACCAATGTGACAGCATGGAACACCCATGGAACAGACGGCTGCAGGGACTGAGCACCCCATGACCACAGTCCCAACAGCCAACACAGGACAGGCAGCCACTGCATCCACTGTGTGAAGGCACCATGCATGTACAGTGTGCCACAGCCAAACAACCACACAGGCACCAGGTGTTAAGCCACACACACCACACAGACACACACGGACACAGGACACAGCACTGCATAGCACAGCATCATCGGGATGGGCAACACAGCTGGGGGTGTACCATCATGCACATGCAGACAGTGGCACACAACACTGTGGCATGCACAGAGGAGGGTCAGGGCCCACACCCACGGAACAGTGACACACAGGCCATTGTGCACCCACCACACCCGCACTACGATGACAGCACTGGCACAGATAGGGTCCCGCCAGACCACAGCAATGTACAACACCAGCACAGTGCAGCACAAAGCATGCAATTGAGACACAGAAACACGCAAGCAAATGTTAGAAAACATTTTAATACAACAGGCAACATAATGAAAAAAAAAACTATGTACAGAATAGTCAACCTGGCAAAAACAGGGAAGGGCACTGGTACATAAAGCTGTGCATAGGTTATAGGGGTATCAAACAGTATGGGGATGGGAGTGTATGGGAGGTAAACATGGGGAAACAAAGGGCAGCATCCAGAATCTATCACCTCAGCTGGCGGATGGCCATCCTCATCCTCTGCACCTCCACCACCAGCTCCCGTGTTGCTGCCAGCTGCCTCCTGCTCAGGCAGATGTGTACTGCCATCTCGGAGATCATCCTCAGTGCAAGGTGCTGTAACTGCAGCATTCCACCACCCAGGACACTGCCACCCTGATGTCCATACCCTGGCCCTGGATGCCTTATGTAAGGGGAACACAGAACAGCCACTAAGTGACAGGTTCCACACAACAAATGGCCACCTCCCCCACCACCCATGTCTGTGTGTGCATGGGACATCAGCGGTGCCCTCCCATGGATAATGCCACCAACAGCATGTGTACAGTGGACAGCCACAGCAGCCCTGGTCACCATCCCACATACAAACTGTGTGGCATGCCATAGAATGCCATGCACCCTCTCCTGTGCACAGGCACCACACAGTGAGGGAATGATGCCCCCATGGGCAACACAAGAGCCAGCCAGCAGCAGCATGTGTGCACCGTGAGACGCACACAGCCACCACCAGTGACAGCAACAGGATAGCACCACACAGAAGTCACGGGCACGATGGGACCACCTCAAGCTGCCATCCATCACAGGCAGCAGTAACGGAGTGTCAACACACACCACAGCCCTGCATGGTGGCAGTGCCCTGCTATATGTACTGGCCCCCTCTCCCATACCCAGCAAATGATGGTTGATGCAGACTACACACACTCACCTGGCACCCATCCCACTGGCCCAGCCACAGCACCATCGACAGGACGCTGTTCCAACCTAGTGGTCTCTGCCCTGGCCCTCCTGTGCACCTCTGGCCCTGTGAAAGAAACACATACAGAAAGAACCATGAGTGGCATGCCATCAACAGACACTCATCCCCCCACCCATGCAGGCTGGTCATGGTGCACATCGATGCAGCAGCGCATGCAGTGACCCTGGCCCATGTGATGGGCATGGTGTCGAGGCCACTGACACCATGCAACACACTGGCACACAGATCGCAGTGACCCCACAACACAGTACACACACACACACCCTACCAGGGCTGGCCCACCCTGTGTGCAGGTGCAGATGCACATGCTGCACACCCATATGCTCAAATACTGGACAGAGGCAGCATGCACAATGCACAGACACACGTATGTGGTTGAGGGACCGAACCATGGTGGGCACGGTCCTGCAGTCTCTGCAGCCGATCTGGGTCAAGGTGCCACAGGTCACCTGGTGGCGGCACTGTTCCCCTGTCCTGGCAACACCAGTATGCCCCTCCAGGCCCTCAGCCCAAGGTCCCACACCTGGGACTGTGCCTTCTGCAAGTCCCCTGCCCCAAACGGTTGGTCCTCCAAAGGGGCCACCAATGTCACCAGGTTGGCCATCTCCACCTCTGACCAGTTTCTGGCCCGTCTCCCAAGTCCACCAGCATGTGCCATGCTCACCAAGCAGTTGACCACTGGTGCTGTGCAATGTGACATCTAATGGTATCACACAACAAGAACACAGAGCACACCATTGCGCAGCATGTATTTGTGTGACAGACGTGCACAAACGTGGCCCATTGCGCAATACCACACATGCGCAGTGCCAGACATGTAGGCAGGAGTTCGGGGTCACATGCATGCATCGACACCATCATGTGAAGGACATGTATCACCACATATGCCGCACACCAATGGCGCAGTGACGGCACAAGCGTAGACCATGGCATGGTGCAGTAGAGCCATGTGCGCATTATGTCTGAATTGTGCATCGCACCCATGGACGCATGCACGATAGGCCTGGCATGCGCAGTGCAATCAGCTGCATGATACATGGCAAAGAGCAGTGCACAGCTGCCTGTGTGCATGGCAACTGTGGTAATGCACATCATGCATGCACCGGAAGTGCGCCTCTGAATTGCTCTGGTGCATTACTGTTGTGCATGACATCGTCAGTTGTGCGTGGAGCAAAACTGCAGTATTCATATGGGTTATGCAAAAAGCCTCATGTCCCCATGCCAGGCGCCAGTGCTCACACTAGCATCTCATTCCTGGTTGCTCACAGCCTCATTTGCATGAGTTGAACCATAAAAGCAACACCAAACAGCACTGGTCACTAACAGGTATTGCAGCCTTTCAGGTGAGACTGTTCACATTGTGAATGTCACTGTCATTGCACTGCTGGGATCAAATGCTGCACTGTGACAGGGACTGCTACTATGCTGCTCATCGGTGCATCATTACTGTTCACAGGACACAGCATGTCGGATTCAGAGGGAGCTGAGGAGCAGGTGCCTGCCAGGAAGCGCAGGCTGAACTTCAGTAAAGACGAGCAGTGGGCCCTGTTTGAGGCCTACCTGGAGAGGGAGGACCTACTGAGTGGGGCCACAGGGACCCACAGGACTGGGTCAATGGCGGGGATGAGGTGGCAACATACGTCAATGCTCATGGCCACCACAAACACAGTGCACAGGAGTGCAAGAAGAAGATGGGCACCTACAGGAGGCGCATTAAGGAAAAAATAGCTGCCATCAGAGCATCTCATAATAGGATGGGAGGCAGCACATCAGCCGGGCAGCCATTGAGGGTTTTCCAGAGGGAGGCTTCCAGATGGGAGGCAGCCCGGCACAGCATTGTGAGTATGACAGTGGGGGTTTGGGAGGGGGCATTGTATGCATGTCAGTGGTGTGCCTGGTACACTGCAGGTGTGTAGCTACCATGTACACATAACAGCATGATGTGCTGCACAATGTGTAAGCCCACACAGTGCACGGACAAGGTATCCTGTGTTCTGTGTGTCAGCAGCATGGGGCATGTCATGGTAGGGGCATGCAGGGTCAAGGAAGGGAATGCTCTATGGCTGTGTGTGCACTGCAGTGTGTGCTGGCACCTGTACAGACACGGTGGTCACATCCATCAGCAAGGCACACTGCACATGGCATGACCATGTGTGGGGGGGCTGTATGGAGAGGACATGCCTGCCATACGTCTGCAGATGCATCACACCATTGTGTGTCTGCACACGTGTGGACACGTCCTGTGTCGCACACGTGGCATGCCAGACATGTTGTGCAATGCCGTAACAACAGATGGTGGTGTGGCCTGGCATGCCTGTGGCGTGCATGCAAACACTGCATGGTACACCAGACTACATGCATTGCAAGCATGATACCGTTAACAACAACCATTCTGTCTTCTAGCTCCATCACACCTCAAGGGTGCAGTGCAGGATGAGACTGTCAGTGTGGTATATGATGATGCTGTGCCATCCACTTCTACCCGCATGTGGCCTCAGACAGGGGGGTGCCGTACCAGTATGGGACTGGTGGAATTCCTCGGTCTGGGGGATGACGATCCACTGGCCGACCTCCTTCTCCCAGAACACATACCAGTGCTTGTGCCAGCCACACAGGATGACACTGCACTTGACAGTGATGATGACCTTACCCTGATCCTGGGTGGCACCAGTATCGACACACCACCCTGGGGACAGGTGTTGGCCCAGGCAGCGGCAGGCAGCCCAGACAGCCCAGCAGACACGCAGGCCCCCCCATGGCCGCTCAGTGGCATGTGGTGCTGCTGCTGGTGCTGGCCGGGAACAGGGAGCTGGTGTGGGCACTGGTGCCACTGGGCAGCTCCAGCAGGCTGCTGGTGTACTGCAGCAGCATGTGGGGGACACTGTGCAGAAATCCCCAGGGGCCACCATTGGAGCACGCATTCAGTCCCCACCACATGCGTGGACACCTGTGCAGCATTCGCAGTCGAGGGATGTTGCGCGTCATGCCGCCACCCCACCCGCCTGTCCATGGCAGCACCATGATACGTTGTGGCACTGAGCACACCAGGCTACTGCGGGAGTCTGTGGGCAACCAGGCAATGCTCGTGGCAGAGATACGTGTGCTGTGGGTTGAGGTGCATCAACTGGCTGAGTGAGGCGACATTGGATGTGCACAGCTGATTGGTGAGATCTGGCAACTGCGGGAGGCCATGACCACATCGCTGGACCACATAGCCAGGACCATTGCTGCTGGATTTGCATCGCTGGCATCCACTGGTCACAGTAGGGTGTGCAGGACTCCCCATAGCACTACATCTATGCCATAGAATCAGTGTTTGGTGACCCCATCGAGGCCAACGCCGCTTACTGCCATGCCCATCCCTGACACTCCCACCAATAGTCTGTTTGCTGGTCTGTACACACCTGTGAGGACCCGGTCGCATTCTCAGACCTCTACCCCGTGAATGTGTTGGTGACGCCAGTGGCTGTTGAGCTGTCTGTGGCTGCCACACAGTGAGGGCGTGGCCGCCCATGTGGCCGTGGCAACCATGGTTCTGCACGGTAGTCCTGACGGGTGTGCTGCCCAGTCCTGGGTCCTCCTGCTGTTGCCAGCTGCGCACATTTTTTAATTTTATTTATTTCTAGGAAGTACCTTTGTGCCAAAGGCTCTTTTACAGAGGTTCCACGTTGTAGCAATACATAAGCATGGCATCATTTACAATGGTTACAAGTACATAGGCAGATACAAGAAGGTTCCATGCCTAGAAAAACATGAGTACATCAGGTTACAGAGGTTATTACATAATTACAATAACAGGGATTACATAAGTAAAAATATACAGATACATAGTTTATAGCAGGCTAGGTTGGCAAGAAGTTTAATTCAACAACTTGAGGATCTACAGGAAATAAAGCAAATCAGGTAGGGAACAGAGGATGATATAGCCTGTAAAATAATTAGGTAATACTATATGCAAGGAGATGAGAACTTGATGGGCAGCAGTTCTTTTGTCTTAAGTGCTAAAGAGTTTAGTCATAGAGGAGGGCTAGATTCGTTGCGGGGGGGGGGGAGTGCTGAGGCAGGGACCTGGAGCCTACTAGGGGAGTGTTAGTTAGCAAGAAGAGAGGATAAGGCAAGGGGGCAGGTTAGAATGAAGGTAGCAGGAAAGAGGAGGCAAGAGCGTTGGGGGGGATGGTTCAGGTCTCACAGTCACAGTTACTGTTTGTGGCAAGGGTCACTTGGAGTTTATCTTTAAAGGGGCCTATTTTGTCCTCTTTCATGATGTCTAGGATAAGCGCATTAAGCCAAAGTGGTGTCTGGTATTTGTAGGACCATTGGCCTTGTGTGGTTCTAAGGAAAGGGATGCAGAAGGCCGAGTTGTTTGTACCCCTAGTGCATCTGATGGAATTAAGTCAGCTAAGAAGGCTTTGCAAGCCTGGGGTGGTAAGTCCTAGCATAGACTTCTTGGTGAGCAGGCATACTTGATACTGGAGGTGGCTGTTAAGGTTCAGCCAATTCGTTTGAGCGTACAACTCGCAGGTGTGAGTAAGATGGGGTACACCTAGAAATAAATGACCCGTTTTGTTTAGTGTTGTTTTGATATGTTTCAAAGCAGTTTGGGAGGCAGCCCCATATACTGCTAGACTGTAGTCTATCACTGAGAGGACTGCGCTATTTACAGCAGTTTTTAGTGCCTCAGAAGTCAGGCCTTTTCAGTGTCTGTACAATAATCCTAGTTTTGCATTTGACGACTTTGCGACTACGTCTATGTGTTGGTTAAATGAGAGGGTGCAGTCCAGTGTCAATCCTAGGTATTTAAATGTTTGAAACATCTCCAGGGAAGTGTTCTGATTGTCACGAATGCAAAGTTGGTGTGTGTGGTGTTTGTTATGTGATGATGCAAATAACGTAATCTTTTTTTTTTTATAATTGAGGAGCACTTTTGAGTGAAGCAACCAGTGCTCAGCCGCGGTGAAATTAGCCTGCATTTGCTTTTCCAGTATGTAGGAGTCAGCATTACATGAATATAGGACCGCATCATCTGCATATAGTAGTAGCTGGTCATTTACCGATTGAGGGAGGTTGTTTAAGAACAGGCTGAACAGTAGAGGGCCAAGGATAGAGCCTTGATGAACGCCTGTGTTAACACTAAGGTTGTTGGAGAAGGTGTCCAGGATTTTCACTTTTTGGACCCTCCCAGAGAGGTAGCTTCTGAACCATGCTACTACTGCAGCGGAGAGGCTGGTATTAGAAAGCTGATCCAGGAGCAGATTGTGATTGACGGTGTCGATGGCCTTGGTGAGATCAATATATGTTGCCCCCACCAAGAGCCCTCTATCTAGCACATTATGGATACAGTTGGTAAACCACTAGAGCAGTTGTGGTACTGTGTTGTTTTCGAAATCCATGTTGTTGCTGACATTGTAAATACTTGTCTAGATATTCCGTCAGTTGGTCAGTTATGATTCGCTCCAGGGCCTTTGAGAGTGGAGGAAGGATAGATATTGGGTGGTAATTTGTAGAGTTGGCCCTGTCATCACTTTTGTAAACAGGGGTAACCACCGCTGCCTTCCAGATCCGTGGGAATTTGCCTGATACCAAGGAGAGATTTAAGATTTTGGTGAGAGATTTGAGAGTTATGTCCAGGGTGAGCCTAACTAGTTTTAGGTCAAGTTGATCAGCGCTAGTTTTGGAATTACCTAGTGCTTTTAGGATGTACTTTTTTGCTTCCATAAAGGTGATAGCTCTGAAGTAGAAAGGTGGATGGGAGTTTGATTGGGTCCCCAGGTTTCATTTGGTGCAAGTATCTGATTGGTGTTGAAGGAAGCTAGGGGCAGCACTCCGCTGAGGTCAGTAAAAGCTTTGTTGAAGACATTTGCTATGCGACTGTGATCCTGCGTAGGTTGGCCCTCAGTGTTCAGGAAGGTTGGGGGAGTTTTATTAGGTTTACCGGTTAGGAGCTTGTTGTTCTCCCAGAACCATCTACTGTCACCCCATGAGTTTGTCAGGTCTTTTTTAAAGTGAGTGTTTTTGGCCTTGCGATTAGCCCAGGTGCATTTATTCCATGCAACTCTATTGTTCTGGTAGTCTGTCTGGGTACCGGACTTCCTTGCTTTGTACCACAAGTCGTCTCTATTTTTCATGAGGGCTAGTAGCTGTGTCATGATCCAGGGGCGGTCATAGTCACGGATCTTTCTTTTGGTGTAAGGGGCGTAGACATTGCACACTTCATTGAACATGCTTATAAAGCATTCTAGGGCAGTGTTGACATCTGTTTTGTGGTCAATAGAGCTCCAATCTTGGAGGCTGAGGTGTGCTGTTAGAGCTCCCAACTTGCCTTTCTTCAGAAGTCTAGCAGTAATAGTCCTGGCTGGCACCCTTGGGGCCTTATTTGACCATTTACAGATTACTGGGGAGTGGTCACTGAGGAAGTCGAGCAGAAACGTGATGGAGGATATTCTTTCTGGCCAAATTGTGACCACCCAGTCGATTACTTGACCCTGTGCCTGTTCTGCTGTTATACCGAGTGGGGGAGTCTACCAATTACGCAAGGTTGAGAGCAGCTAATGAGTCCTTGTAGTGTACAGCTTCCGAGGAGGACCAGTTGATATTAAAGTCTCCAACCATTATCAGCTCTGTGTTTGGTCCCCCTTCAGAGAGGTAGTTGATGACAGAATTGAAACCATTCGCTTGTTCTTTGGAAGGAATATAGGCCGAGACTATTGTTAGGGTTTTCCCATTCTTGCCAAGTATTGCTTTTAAGGCCATTAGTTGAGCCCCACATTTGGTGTCACGTGGGTTAAGCATTTGGCCCTGAATGTGGTCTTTAACATATATAATATAACCACCTCCTCTTTTACTGAGTCTATCTAGTCTGAACACAGCATATCCAGTGACTTGTATAGCAGAGTCTGGCACCCTAGGTGATAGCCTGGTCTCTACTATCGCAAGAATGTTGAGCTGGTGCTGCTGGACCCAGACTTGGAGGGTGTCCATTTTTGCTAGCAGGCTGCAGATATTTATTGATGCTATTGTTAGTCCATTCTGTTTATGAACTGTTGCAGTGTAGGTCATCTGCCTGGGTTGGGATGAATATTACCTGAGATCAGTAGGAGCAGCCACGTGATCCTTATAGCTTGCCATTTTAAATATGTTAGGGCCTACAATTGTGTAATGCGATGTGATTGTTTGGGCATGGTACATGGGTAGGTTAGGGAGGTGCATCACTACCAGGTGGAGGGAGGGGATAGCCAGCCGGTCCACTGCTCATATAGACCCATGTAGTAGGGGGTATGATGTGGTGTGTTACTGACAGCTGCGCATTTGTGGTTTTTGTGTTATCCAGGTGGTGATATTGTGGCACTACAGTCTGGAGGTGCAGAATTAATGTCCTCCTGATATTCTGCAATGCGTCCTAGATGTGGTCATATTCGTATTGGTGCAAGCGTTTTGTGTGGCCCTGTCCTGTAGAGGGGGCCAGTATCAGAACTGATAGAAATAGACAGAGGGTTCTAAGAAGGAACATATTGTGTGCTACAGCAGGGAAAGAATTCCCTAGGTGTGTTTACAGATGGTGGGAGAGCATCTGTGTTTAACCCCTATAGGGAGACTGTAGCTAGAAGCAAGTGGTCAGAGGTAAGAGTGGATGGCAGGCTTATCTAGTTTTTAAGGAGGGAGAGAAAGAGAGAGAGAGGAAAAGGAGAGCCCACTGGGAGAGGAGCATTGTAATGATAAAATCTGGGGAACAGAGTGTGTGATGTGCCAGATGGGATATAAGCCTCTAGTGGCAGCTGCATATAACCTGCTAATAGTGGAGTAGATGCCACTGCTACCAGAGATATAGCCCTCTAGTGGCTAGAAGATATAATCTGCTAATGGAAAAGTCAGCACTCCAGGCTCAAAAATTCACTTTCTAATATCAACTCAGAACTTAAAATGACTTTAAGGATTAAACAAATTATTAAACCCTGACACATAAATTCAACTAGAGAGACAGAGGAAGATACAGTAATTAGAGATGTGTTCAACAGGAGATAGCGTGGGCCAGTTTGAGATCAGCTTCTACTGGTACCAAATCCAAAAGTCAGGGCTAGTACCTTGCAGTATCAGCTGAGTTGGTCGTGTCCTAGTTTATGTGCTGTTGCATACGTGTGGTCTGGGTCATGTCCAGCATGTGTGTGGGCAGTTCTGTTGGACCATGTGCCATGGGTGTGATGAGTGCAGCACTGTGTTGGCATTGCCTGTGTGCTGTGCATACCCTCTGATCAATGCCACAATCTGCTGTACTGCTGTGTGTGTGTGTTCCTCTCTCTGGCTGCACCTTTCTGTGTGTCCCACCTGGTGCCCTGTGCCCTGCTGTGCACCCTGTGGCAGTACCGCTGTGTGTACCTGCCAGTGATCGTCCACATGTGTGTACCGCACATGGCACATGGGTGGTTTCATCTGTCTGTGTTACTCCATTAGGGTGTAGGTGTGGGTGTGCATGCGTGCGTGTCCACCTGTGTGTGTAGTGTGCATGCCTGTGTCCCTGCATGCATCTCTGTGTGTCTGTGCATGTCTGTGTGTGTGTGTGTGTATGTGGTGTGCCGTGCATGCACAGCTGCCCTGTGTGTCACTCTCCTGCAGTTCCTGAAGTGCTTCTGACTATGGTATCTCTGTGCCTCCTGGCATGGGCTGCCAGCCTGGGGTCCCTCCTCTCCATGGGTGGCTGCACACCCTCATCAGCCGGTCCTCATCATCACCATCATCGGTGCTGTTGCCCTCACCCACCTAGAAAGCTATCCTGTGGTCAATGGCCATGTTGTGCAGCATACAACAGGCCAGGAAATGACCACAGACTTTTGCAGAGCTGTACTGTAGGGTACCACCAGATCTATCTAGGCAATGGAATCACATCTTAAGCATGCCAAAGACACGCTCAATGATATTGCATGTGATGATGTGTGCCTTGTTGTATCGCTCTTCTGCACCATTGTTTCTTTGCCGGACGGCAGTGAGCAGCCAGGGTCAGAGGGGATTATGCACTGTCACCTGTGGGGAGAACACATGTGATGGTTACTGCCTGTCATTGCCTGTTTCCAACACACCACCCTCCAGTTCACACTGTCACCACCTGCCACCCTGTGTGCTCTGGCCATGGCCTCCCATGCACGGCTGCTGTGCCAGCATGCACACCTCGTCATCTGTGTTCTTCATGCCGGGGCACCTCTGTCCATGCTCCCCTGGACTGTTACTATTCATCTTTCCTGTCCTATCCCCTCACCTCTCACTGTCCTTATTCCCCAACTCACCATCTTGCAGCTGTATGGTGTATTTCATGGCTGCTGTTACACCACCTCACAGGCCCTACTCACCTACTATATGGCCCGTGGGGATCACCCCACTCTCAAACCACTGGCACAGAATGGACTGCTGCCACATGAATGCATTATGTGTAGTCCCAGGGTGTGTGGTGCACACATTGATGATGCACCCAGTGGCTTTGCACCCCACCTGGCAGTTAATCGAGCGGTAGCCCTTTCTGTTCATGTATACTGTGCCTTCCGGGCCTGGTGGTGCATGTATGGCCACATGGGTGTAGTCAATGGCCCCATCACACTTGGCATTCGTGACACCCTATGAAATTCTTGCATGTTTGCTGTACGTTCTGCCTGTGTGCTTGGGAATGTTATGTACTCCAAAGCATGTGGCAGTAGAATGCTGAGGACCTGGGTGAGGAGGCAGGATGTGGCTGACTGTGATATACCAGTGGTTGTACCCACTGGTGTCTGGAAGGTGCCCATTGTGAGCAGGCACATTACCGCTGTCACCTTGGTCTCCACCGACATGGCATGACTCCTTCTGTTGGGTGCCTGCAGCTGATAATGGCACAGCTCACATAGCTGCCTCAGTATTGCCCTGTTCAGACAGTACTGGCCTACTATCTCGGTGTCCCTGTAGTCCTCGAATGTGAGCTGAGCACGGTACTGTCTCTGCTGGGCATACCGCCGATGAGCCCTTCCTCAGCCATGTTGCTGTTCCTCCCTTCCTCCTCCTCTTCACCCCCTCATGACCTGCTCCATTACAAATGGTGCTGCATCCATGGTTATTGCTCTCCTGGTTTGAGCCTCTGCTGTGTGTGTGTGTGGTTGAGCCTCCTTCATGTATGCTCAACTCTGAGTGGCACAGTCTGTGGGTTGCCCCACAGTTATGCTGTGTTTTTTGGCTGAATATGCCATTGTGCAGCTTATTCATGGTCAAGCCCCCCTGTAGTTGTGCAGCATACATCCACTGTTTCACAGCGGCACAACGGGTATTCCACTGCGCATTCATGATGTTTGACTATGGCTCTGTGGTTATGACAGCGCAATTTGGTTGCGCAATGCGCAGCTCCTTTGAATATCAAGCCCCAGTATGTTTTTTGTCTTTTGAATATACAGTGTTTTTCAACAAGGTGTATTATGGTAAAGCAATGACCTACCGTAGATCTGTGCTAGTATTTGTTTCCCAGAGTCCATTCTTCAATTTTGTGTAGCACATTTCACAGAAAATATTTTTAGGCTTATCAATTAGAGTGATTGAATGGTACATTAAAGGGTGTGTTGTGTGTTGTAGACCACTCTTTGTACAGGAACTATTTTGTTATCCTTCCATGATTCAGGGAAAAAATGACGTAATATGAATTAATTAAATAATAAAGAGGATAATGGATGGGAACCAGTTAATAAAAACACTGTATTCTCATTGAGAAGTCGTCATGACAACATTGTAAATCACAAGAGGTTTACTTTTGTCATGACAACCTCAAGATGGGAACACGCGGTGCTGTTAACCTGGTGCCCATCCATAGTCTTATATAGCGTATGGGCACCAGTGTCAAGAAATTTGAGCTTACTTTCTTTCCTGTCACGTGCTCTCCCTCTGGGAGAGCTCTCACTACCATGGCTGTTGGTCTGAAGCTCCAAGAAGTGAATTGGGTCACCCGAACAAATAAAACTGCACAAAACAAATTCAAGCTTACTTTCTCTTTTTATTTTCCATTGTGCCACTCTGCCTATGTGCCAGCTCTCACCACTGCAACCATTGGTCCGAATTCCCAATCTTTTTTTTTTATGCGTATCCCAGTGATGCTAACATTGTTATGGTATTGTTGTGACATAGTCAAGAGGGGTTAGCAACCTCTTGATGTCATAATGATACTGTAACAATGTTGTAAACTTTGCAATTTTGTGTCACAATCAGGGCTCCCCATACATTATATGACCATTAGAGGTGCCCAATACAGTGCGCCAGCCTATATATATATATATATATATATATATGTACCCAAAATTTGTATAGATCAGGGGCCAGATATTCAAAGGCTTGTGCAGGGTGCAAATGGTTTGCACCAAAATTGCACCACAATTGTGCCCAGCTGCAATATTCAAAAAAACAAATAGCGCCTGCATAGTTTGACAGCACTGGCGCTAAAAAACAATGTATGCAGGGGATTGACTGAGGGGCAGGGACATGAATACTGGCACACACAGATATTCAAAACAATAGCACTGTTACAGCCGTCAGTGCGACCCGTTGCGCGGCACTAAATACCACCGCTGAAAAGCATGCGATAACTTCAGGCAAAGGAAGGGGGGTGTGGACACAGCAGCATTGCATGCTGCATGGAGCACCCACGGGATGCAACCTGGTGATCCAGTGGCTCCCTCTCCCTAATGCACGCTGTCCCTGGTAACCACAGATAAACAATAGTCCTCCATCCATTGACTGTACAGTGCCCCCCAAACCCCGATGTCCTGTTAAGCACTGCATGCATATAGTCCCCCTTACACAGATTGTACAATGGCCCCTTGATCACCGATACCTGATATATGTACTGAGCACCAAACACATTGTCCCATTAGTGAAGTGCCCTCTGCCCCGTTCTCCCATGAGAAATGTACAATTATCCCATGTGATTCAGTGGACCATGACAGCCCAATCCCCATATTTGAAATCCCAAATATCTGGTGGCCCAGTGGACTCATTATCCCCTCGCAGTGCCTATAACCCCCAGCCTTCCTTGTCCCATACCTAAGCCAGTGACTGGCTCAGTTTCACCACTCACCTCCATGGCCGGTGTTAACTGAGCTCTGAATGGGTGTGCACTGTACCAGTATGCACTCATTCAGAGCTTAGTCGGTGGCAGGCCACAGAGGTGAGCAGTGGAATGAGACAGTAAGTGGCTCAGGTATGGGATGGGGGTGAGTGGGGTGGTAGGCACTGTGGGGAGAGGGTCTACTAGAACACCAAGCATTTTGGGGTTTCATGATACACTGGATCAGGGTTGTCATGGTCCACTGGACCACCAGGGATAATTATGCATTTCTCATGGGAGATCAGGGTGAGGGGGCACTTCACTAATGGCACAATATGTTAAGTGTTCAGTACATGTGTCAGTGAGGAGTGATTGGGGGTGGGGGTAGGGATGGTGCCACTGGACTACCAGGGATAATGAACTGGATAACTATGGACTGTGTTGGGGATCGGTGATCAGGGGTGGGGGCCACTAGATTACAAGGGTAAATGAACTGGATAACTATAGACTGTGTTGGGGATTGGGGTGGGGGCACTAGACTACCAGGGTAAATGAACTGGATGACTACGGATTGCGTTGAGGATTGGTGATCAGGGGTGGGGGGAGAACCACTAGACTACCATAAAAACTGATTATATACAAATATATATATATATATATATATATCACACAACATGTATGTAGGATCAGGGTTGGGGGGCAATGGGCCACTTACCGAGGTCCATTCACACCAGCGCTGGTGCATGCAGACTGGGTCAGGTCACATGCAGTCATGGCCACTGAGTGTAGCACCAACACAGCTTCTAAAGACCATTTATGACCTCACACTACAGCATCCAAGGAGGGGCAAACAGTTCTTCAAGTACATTAGGCTCTCTGGTTGTTTCCCTGGTCTGGGGCTCATGTTGCGCCGGCACTTCCAGCTGTTACTGTTCTAAGCAGGGTACACTGAGTCATACCTCTCCTCTGTCCCTGATTATTCAGGATGTCCCCCTTTTACCCCTCATTATACTGTAGCTCTGTCCCTCATTCATCCCTGGAGGACAAAGTACTGTTTACACAGAGAATGTGCTCTACATGCAGACTGTACAGGATATATTTTTAACAAGCTAAGATTCTGACTCAAGAATAAACTTTGTACAGGTTTACATACTGCCTTCCACTGTGTTTTGAGCTTGTATCTCCATGTTTGCATATGTGTTTCTTATCATGTGAAACAGTGTCCCTCATTGTCCATCATTTTGAGCATCTGTGTCCCTCATGTCAGTGATGGAAAGTTGAGAGGTATGCACTGAGTATGCCTGCCGACATTCATGGCCTGCAGCTACCAAAGTGTTTCTTAGGTCTGGCATACAGTTGGAGCTGTGCGCACCTCCCAGCCAGCGGCTACCGACCTGTCATTCCAGTCTGACCTACAGGTGGAGCTGTGTGCTCCATGCAATTGCGCTGAGCAAACTACATGGTAATGTATGCAAAGCAGGCCATAATGAGATGCTAATGTGGCTGTTTACAAACAGATTTGCTTAGGCTCATTTGCATAGGAACTTTGAATATGGCAAAACTTAGCCTCGGACTAATGTGTTTGCCCCAGGCTAACCTGTCAGAATCACAGCACAGCTCTGCTGTGTTTGGCCTGCAATGTTGTTTTCAGTTGTTGTGCAACACTTCATTGCTATCACCCACATAGGTCACCTACTGCAACTGTGCCTTACTGTACCGCTGTGTGCACTGGGCTGCTGTTGCAGTTTGGCATTCCCAGTTCCTATATTCCGAGCTGTCTTATTTGCCAGGCTATTTTTGCACTGCACTCTCAGCCCTGTTTCCACGGCTTCATTTACATGCTATATTCAACTGATTTAGCCCCATGACTATTCCTTTGAATATAGCGTATAAATGGTTCTGGGCTAATTTTGCATGCCTGGCAGTGCTAATTTTGCCCTGGGACTGAGTTTTGAATATTAGGCCCCAGAACTGCTCACCTTTGGTGAGCAGTTCTCATGCCCTAAGAATGCGAAAGGCGACACTATTGATTGTTTTACATTGCTGTTTTATGTTATGGATTTTATTAACTTTTATGTACAGCGCTTTGATATACTTGAAAAGTGCTTAATTAAATAAAGTTTACTATTATTATTTATTATTACTAATATCTATGCCCCAGATCCCTGGTTCTAGCATTTTTAGACTTCTGTGTAAAAGAAGTGTTGTGTTTGGTGTGGGCTAAGAAAGAACTTCATTTCGGGGATGTCAGAGTGTTATTTGATTAAGAATATGACCCACAAACACTTCAGTGCCGACAACAAGTTTTCCAAATAGTTCAACTGCTAAAACAGGCGGGCCACCAAGCTTCAGTGGATTACCCTGTGAAGTTGAAAATCCAGACAGCAAATGGTCCCAAAAGATTTCCTGACCTGGACACAGTGGCTGCCTTCCTTCACGAGCTGGGGATTCGGGTCCCTGAAGTTCTCCACAAGGCTCAAAGATCAGTCCTCCAATCACAAGCATGACACAAAGTCGGAACTAAACCATAATGATTTGCATATATTTTTATTCCAAGAAGACTGAGAGACAGTGAGAGGCAAATAATTGTGAGACTGTTGGGGTGATCAAATCCTAGGTCTCACTGGAAAATTTGGTTGCACAACCAGACAGACAAGAGTCAGCAAAGGAAAGAACAGAATAGATCCATGCATTCAAACTCTCCATAACAACTGGGACAGGGTCCTATTCAACCCTGTCACAGGTGGGTCAGGGAGCACTGTATGAGACAGTACAGGTAGGGGGGAGCAGGGAAGCAGGGAGGGAGGAAGTAAGGCAGGGAGAGCCATGCGCACCAATGCAAGGAGTCTGAGAAATACAATTTCTGACCTGGAGACCATCATGTTGGAGGCTAGCCTGAATCTGGTGGCCATAACAGAATCATGGTTCACTGGCAGCCATGATAGGGAGATGGCCATACTCTCTGTTCAGGAGATACAGGGAAAGGAGGGGGGTTATGCTACATGTGATAAGGGAATCAAGGCCACAGAAGTACAGGGGGATCCAGAGGAAAAGGAAGGACTGGAAGTGCTGTAGGTCATCCTGGTGAGAGGGACTGTGACTGCTATCCTTACAGGGGTGGTGTACAGACCTCCAGCACAGGGAGAGGAGTAGGGTAAGGCACTTAGGGAAGCCATCATCAGGATGGCAAGTATGGGGGAGATGCTGGGGTAGATGCTGCTAACTGGGGACTTCAATCTGCCAGATGTGGATTAGAGCCTTCCAATTGTAGCCTCAGCAAGGAGCAGGGCCATCCTTGACTGCCTACAAGGGGCTTTCCTCAGGCAGCTAGTCAATGAACTCAGTAGGGATGGAGCAGTGCTGGACCTGGTGCTTATAAACAGGGACAGCATTTCAGCCAGTGGGCAGTCCCCTGGATACCAGTGATCACCGTACAGTGTAGGATCAAAGGCAAATCACATGAGGATGAGGGTCCTGGACTTTAGGAGGGCAGCTTTTAAAGGAATGGGAGACTGCTTCAGAAACTGCCTCATGGAGGGATTGTCAGGCAAGGATAGAGGAACAGTGGTGAAAAATAGAGTAGTGCACAATGAAGGCAACCAGCCTCTGTGTGAAGAAGTGAGTAAAGGCAGAAGGAAAAAGGTTCTCTAGGGATGTGGCCACAGTGGTGAAGGAAAAATAATGTCATTCAGGAAGTATAAGGAAATGCAGAGGGAGTAAGAGAGGGAGGTGTACCAAGTAAAGCAGACTGAAGCAGGTAAGGCAGTGAGGGGATGCAAAGGCACAGACAGAGGAAGGGATAGCCAAATGGGTAGCTAATGGAGATAAGACTTTCTTCAAGTAGATAGATGAGAAGAAGAAAGCAAGGGGTGAGATAGTTAGGATAAGGATGGCAACAGGGGGGACTGCACAGAAGAGAACCAAGAAAAAGCATACATCCTGAACTGGTACTTTGACTTGGTCTTCACAGTGGAGGGAGGGGGAGATGGACCACCAGGAAGCAGCAGGAACAAAGGGGGAGAGGGGAAGTGGACACAAGTTTATTTGCAGAGGAAAGAGTCCTGAAGGGACTTGCAGCTCTAAAAGTGAACATGGCTATGGGACCAGACGGATACGCTCAAGGTACTAAAGGACTGGAACTCAGGGAGGAGCCAGCTGCCTTATTCAACAGCTTGCTGGAAACTGGCATGGTACTGGAGGACAGGAGGAGAGCAGACGTAGTCTATCTACATAAGTAAGTAAGTAAGCTTTTATTTCTTGAGCGCCCAATCCCAGAGGCTCTGGGCACTTTACAAAAAAGGTATAGGACATTCAGTCACACATTTACAGGGTCAGGCAGAATAAATAACATACAATAAAACATGTTAATAAAAACAGAATCAACTAAAACTGGGTTATCACTAAATATCAAATGCTTGTTTAAACAGATGTACTTTCATCCCCCTCTTAAATGCCTCCACTTCGGAGCCTCCCTCAAAAACTTTGGAAGCGAGTTCCAAAGGGCCGGGCTGGTAACCTCAAATGCTTGAACTCCTGAGGTTTTCAGCCTAGCCCTTAGAACTGCCAGGAGGCCTTTGGTGGAAGAACAGAGTGAGTACCCAGTGCATACAGGTGTCAGGAGGTAACTCAGATAGCCAGGGCCCAATCCATATAGGGTCTTATAGGTGAGCAAGCACACCTTGAAGATAATCCTCTATCTGACTAGCAGCCAGTGCAGATCACGTAGGACTGGGGTCACATGGCAGGACCTAAGAAGGCCTGTCAGCAACCCAGTTGCTGCATTCTGCACAAACTGTAGCTGATGGAGATTCCCTCCACTGACCCCAAAGTAAAGACCCCTCCCCTTAGACAATGGCTCCTCAGCCAGCCTACTATTTTCTCTACCCCACTTACCCTACTCTCACTAACTCCATTGCTCATGTGTTATTTTCACCTGTTAACCTGCATTATTCTTGTTGTTGTTGTTTCTCTCCAAGTAGGAATGTATCCTTAGCCTAGCCTTCACCGTGCTTAAAGTCTGTCAATCATTGTCAACCTTTGTACGTATGTATGTTTACCTTCCATCCTCTGACATGGAACCTTTGTAAATGAGCAGTTCCTGCTCAAAGGTACTTGTAATCCTACAGTTTAATAAATAAAACAAGCATTTGTCAATGCCGAATGTTTGCTTGCTGGCACTGGCATTGGTAGTGTAGAAGTTACAGAGCTGCATAATAGGAATGGCAGTGAAGTATTGAACTGAAGCCAACCCCACCACCGCCCTGCAGAGAGTGGCAGGCATTGGGGTGTGCCTTTGGGTCGTCAGGCATAATGACCACGCCATTTCAACACACCCTACTCCTGCAGACACTGACAAGTGTCACGGTGCCTTGGGGTTCTTTGGTTTATGCGCACCTCCCATTCTATCAGGAAATACAGTGAGATGGGTGCTGTATAGGAGAATGGGGTGAAGTTTGGGCCTGAAAGAGTCCGAGGCACATCTTGATGCCTCTCACTGACTGCAGGGTGTGGGTGGGGGTGGAATGGTATGAGCATGGCAGGCAAGAATCCCAAGTCACACCCCTGATGCCTGTCATACTTACAGGGTGGGGCGCTATGGTCGAAACCCCAATCACCAGGCATTTGTTGGTATTTTCACTCCAAATTTTCAACATGGTTTTTGTGACCCCACCTCGTGAACAGTGGCAATATCAGTTTGTTAGGCCGAAACTGCTTTTGCACAGCGACTATGGCATTTGGCACCACAGGTGCAAAACACATTCCAACAGGATGTGAAAATGACAGCGGTACTGTTCATGGGAGGTGTAAAATGGCAATGTTGAAAATCTCCTGTAAAATCTTAAAAACTGGTGAAGTCACTGCATATGAGAAACTGTGCAATGCACACCGTAATGTAACTAGTTTGGGGATTTTTACAGTAGATTGTTAACACAGGCATTTTGGGACCTCCGATCATGAACAGTGTCAGTGTGATTTTCTTTATCTGTACCAACAATGATTTCCCACAGCGACCACGAGATCTCTGCACTGAAAGTGTGAAAACACATTTCGGCCATGTTGTAGAAAATGACAGCTGTACTGTTCATAAGGAGGTGTGGAAAATGCCACTGGTGAAATCTGACTGAAAATATTACAAATTCATGAATCTATTTAGTGTGCGTGGAACCGCGCAATGCTCACTCATACACAGTCATTTTATGGAGTTTTGTCACCAAATTTTCAACATAGCCATTTTAACACCTCTGCTCATGACCAGTGTCACTGTGATTTTCTTTAACGTGTCCCATACATTGATTTCGCACACCGACTGCGCCATTGTGCACTACATGGGCAGAAACACGCTGTGGGTGAGATGTGAAAAATGACAACTGTACTGCTCATAAGGAGGTGTGGTAAAATGGCAATGTTGAAAATCGGGAGTGAAAATATTGAAAATTTGCGAACTTACGAGCGTGCATAGGAACTCTGCAACACACGCTCGTAAAACAGTCATTTTTAGGAATTTTTTCACCAAATTTTCCAGATAGCTATTTTAAGACCTCTGCTCATGAACAGTATCACTGTGATTTTCTTAATGTGTCCCATACATTGATTTCGCACACCGACTGCGCCATTGTGCACTACATGGGCGGAAACACGTTTTGGTTGAGATGTGAAAAATGACAGCTGTACTGCTCATAAGGAGGTGTGGTAAAATGGCAATGTTGAAAATCTGGAGGAAAATATTGCAATTGTAAAACTTACGAAGCGGCATGAGGAACTGTGCAACGCATCAGAAAAACAGTCATTTTAGAATTTTTCACCAAATTTTCAACATAGCCATTTTAACACCTCTGCTCATGAACAGTGTCACTGTGATTTTCTTAATGTGTCCTGTACATTGATTTTACATAATCGACCACGATCAGCGCTGCATGGGCTGGAAACACATTTTGGGTGAGATGTAACAAATGAAAGCTATACTGCTCATAAGAAGGTGTGGTAAAATGGCAATGTTGAAAATCTGGAGTGAAAATATTGAAAATTACGCGAACTTATGAGTTTATATGAGAACTATAGACGCATCGCCGAAATAGGCAAATATTTTGAATTTTCCACCAAATTTTTAAAATAGGCTTTTTGAGACCCCACCTTATGAACACGGGCAGCGTCGTTTCGTTAATCATTCCGGAAAGGTGATTTCACACAGTGGCTTCGAAATCACCGTTCTGGCCCGAGTAAGGCCATGACAGTGCAAGAATTCATGAGGAGGGGTCCGAAAAACCCCATGTTGAAAATTTGGTGCCAAAATTCCCAAAAATGCCCGAGATATGCAGCAAAGTTGAAAAACCCCTATCTATCCCATTATACAGCTTACCGGCATTTCCTCAGTTCGCGGTCAGCTTTGAAGAGTGCAGATGTGTTCCCAGTCCACGAAGATCGCCGCACCGAGGTCTGGAGGTAAGTATGGGGTCAGGGGTGTGTGGGAGGCAGGTGCGCAGTGGGTGGGTGCGGTGGGGCAGACACTGCGAGGGACCATTTTGATTTTCAGTTTTTTTTTGTTGTAAAGACAACGTAGGACGCCTGCCACGCTGGGGTGGGCTCCCACCGTGGCAGGACAGCTGGGGGGCATGGAGCCGACGGGATTGGGCACCCCGCCTGCTGGCGGCATCTGTTGCTGTGGCTGGGGTGGGCTCAGCACGGCACCCTGTACTGGGGGTAGACAGTAATGGACGGGGATTGGGCACCCCATCGCGACAGCATGGTGGGAGAGACAGTGGAGACGACGGGGATTGGGCACCCCATCGGCAATAATATCATTTTGCCACACTGGGGTGGGCTCCCAGTGTGGCACCTGGATGCTTTGGGGGCGTGGAGCCAATGGGGATTGGGCACCCCTGTCGGCCGTGCAGTGTGGAAGGGGAGGTGCATGAGCACCATGTGCGTGCATGCGCGGTGTGGTGGGGGAGAGCTCTGCCTGCTCAAGCGGAGCCCTTTCAACCGTATGCCACTGCATTTTCAGCTGTCATAGACAGCTGGAGCAGTGATTGGCACTCTGCGACCACACCTGCAAATACACTGACTGAATTGGAAGAGGCTGACACACCTCTGGAAAACTCGTATGATGGCACTATGTTTGTTGCACATGCGTGCAAGCAAACATAAAAAAACAGTAATCAAACCTTGAAGTGACAAAGGCATACACTTACAATGGCAGATCACTGCGCGGAATTAGGGGTTTAATCCAGGTGACATTCCTCAGATGATAAAACCTTCTTCAGCAGCAAGGAGAAGGCTAAAAACTGTAAGCTGGTCAGTCTCACCTCAGTGGTGGGGAAGTTAATGGAAACACAGCTAAAGGAAAGGCTGGTAGGGTATCTTGAATCCAATGGGCTGCAAGAGAAAAGGCAGCATGGATTCATGGGAGGGTCACGCCAGATGAAATCATCAGGCGAGGGCAGTGGACATGGCCTATCTGGACCCTAGGAAGGCCTTTGACACTGTGGAGCACAGGAGACTGTTAAAGAAATTGAGCAGCCTAGAGGTGGGATCCAAAGTGGTAAATTGGGTTAGAAAATGGTTAATGGATAGGCAACAGAGGGTGGTGGTTAACGGCACTCACTCTAAGGAGGGAAGAGTAAACATCAGGGTACCGCAGGTCTCAGTACTGAGACCAGTCTTCTTCAATGTCTTCATAAGTGAAATTGCAGTACAACTGGAAAGGAAGGTATGCCTTTTTGCAGATGACACCAAAATCTGTAATAGGATGGATAATCAGGAGGGGGTGGAAAGAATGCTTAGGGATCTTGGGAAAGTTGAGCAGTTGTCAAGAGCATGGCAGCTAGGGTTCAGTGCCAAAAATTGCAAAATCGTGCCCTTAGGGTGTAGAAACACAAGAGTGGAGTATAGCATTGGGGTGTAAGGTATTGACAATTACTAATCAGGAAAGGAACCATGGGGTTATCACAAATGGCAACTTCAAAGTGGCAAGGCAGTGTGACAAAGTAGTAGGTAGGGCCAGTGGGATACTGGGATACACAAGGAGAGTGATTTCCAGCAGGAGGAGGGAGGTGGTGTTGCCACTGTATCTCTCACTGGTGCGACCCCACCTGAAGTATTGTGTTCAGTTCTGGAAGCTGTACCTTAGAAAGGACATAGACAAGGTGGAGGCATTCCGAGGAGCACAACTAAAATGGTGCAGGGGCTGCACGGGAAGCCCTGTGAGAAAAGACTGAGAGAACTCAGCAGGTGTACCCTGAAAGAAATGAGTGTAAAGGGGGGCATGATAGAGACCTACAAGTACCTTACAGGTTTGAACAGGGTGCAGGAGGGAAGTCTCTTTAAAGAAAGAATACAACCTGGACCAGAGAGCATGCAATGAAGCTGGGGGATTTAGGAGGTATGTGAGAAAACAGTACTTCACTGAAAGAGTGGTGGATGCCTGGAATAGACTGCCAGCAGAAAAGGTTGCGTTGAAAACAGTAGGGGGCTTCAGGCATGTTTGGAATAGACACAGGGGGATTTTAGTAAATAGGCAGGGAGGAGGGAGACTTGCCAGATATCAGTTAGGGTCTGGTGAGACAGACTAGGCAGGAACCATCTGGGCAGACTGGATGGGCAAAGTGGTCCTTTTCTGCTCACAAAGTCTATGGGCCTGATTCTCAAACATCCTGAGAATGCCACAAGCCCTGGGTGCACCAAACATATGGTGCATGGGGCTGACGGCATTCCCCGGACAGCGATCGGGACTCTTAATCCCGTGAGCTGATTGCTGCAAGTTAGAGCAGCATTTTCTGGTCTAGCTTGCAGCAATCTTGGGTACCTGCTTTACAGGGCTTGCGCCAAGTATTTGGTGCAAGCTGCCGTACATCAGAAAAATTATTGTACATGCACCCAATCTTCTTGAATTGGGCACATTCTGAGGCAAACTTTACAGCGCAGCTGCTCCGACCACTAGGTTTGAGGCAGGGCTTGATGCAAACCCTGAGTCACCCTTCATGAATCTGTCCCAGTGTCTATGTTTCTATGTTAGAGCTTATTTCACCACAGCAATAACCACTTTGTTTACAGCAGTCAGTTTGGTGCCCATTAAAGAGATATGTAGTGCTGCCACATAGACCACTTCAAACTGTGACCAAGCACTATGCTCTGGATATACAGTAAACTCCAGGCAGCATGTAAGACTTGGATGTGCTGTCTTGAATGGCATACTTTCCTAAGTGAGTCCCAGACTACAGCCACCCTAGTCTGGGAGACTGTTTTTTGAAGTTTGGTACTCTGACCCATAGGTGGATCCTTTATGATTACTTTTGCTCTGTCTTCACAAGGGAAGATGGGGGCTGCCTGAAAGTGGCATCAGAGCAGCTGTCAAGGGCATTCCTTAATAAGGCAGCCAGCATTTACCAGAGAATGGTTCAAAAAGGGGCTTGAAGCCCTAAAGGTAGATAAAGCCACAGGGACAGATGGGATGCATTCAAGAGTGCTCACAGAATTGCCTGCAGAACTGGATGAACTGCTAGTCATGCTGTTCAATAGCTCAGTTCAGACAGGGGTAGTTCTAAAAGACTGGATAGTAGTGGACATAGTCCCACTACACAAGGGGGGGGGGGGCAAGGAGCAAATGGAGAATTACAGATCTGTCAGCCTTACCTCTGTAGTGGGTAAATGGATGGAGTCAATGGATGAGTCAGTGGAGGATGGACTACCTAGACAGCAACAGTCTACAGGATAGTAAACAGCATGGGTTTGTGGCAGGGAGGTCTTGTTATATCAGCCTTATAGTTTTCTTTGATTGGGTAACAAAGGTATTAGATAAGGGCCTTGCTGTGGATTTACTCTACTTCGATTTCAACAAGGCTATCAACTCGGTGCCACACATATTGCTGAAAAAGTTGGAGGATCTGGGTGTGGCTGGGGACAAAGATGAATATGAAACTGATTGAAGAAGAGACAGCAGTTGAGGTGGCAAACAGGGTCAAAGCAGAATAGAGGGACATCACAAGTGGGGTGCTGCAGGGTTCTCTCTTGGGTCCTGTCCTTTTCAATATGTCCTGCAGCAACACTGGAAAGGGCAACCAGGGCAAGTTATGTCTCTTCGCAGATGACAAGAAGCTCTGCAGTAGCATAGATAGTGAAGAAGGGATCAGGGAGATGCAATGGGATCTACAAAGGCTAGAGGGATATTCTAAGGAGTGTCAGTTAAAATTCAATGCCAAAAAATGCAAGGTTATGCACCTAGGAAAAAAATGCAGGACAGAGAACTGGATGGCAGGGTTTAATTGAGCACTATGGCAGAGGAAAGGGACCTGGGAGTCATCATTAGTGACTCCCTCAAACAAGCCAGAGTAACAAGGCCCATAGTAAGACTAATAGGGTGCTGGGGTGTATCGGAAGTGTCACTGACAGCAGGAAAAGGAGGTGCTGCTATCTCTACATAGGTCACTGGCAAGGCCACAGTTGGAATACTGTGCTCAGTTGTTGAAGTCCTCACCTAAGGAGGAACAGGGACAGGCTGGAGATGGTGCATTGCAGGGTGATCATGCCAAGGCACTGAACATATACTCTCTGGAGACCAGGTGAGAAGGGAGAATATGATAATGGCCTTCTAGTTCCTGAAAGGAATAAAGAAGATGAATTGTGGGTAACTATGCATGAGTATAGAGTCAAGAACCCGAGGTCACAAGTGGAAACTAAGGGTGAAGGTTTATGTGGGATGTGAGGAAGTTCTATTTTACAGAAAGGATGGAGGGGCTATAGAACACTGCCAGAGAAGGTGGTGGGTGCCAAGACCATAAATGGTTTCAAGCATGGCCGGGAAGAGTGAAAGGTTTGGTGGTTGCTCAGGTCAGTAGAAGTAGGCAGGGAGGCAGGGGGTGGACTGGGATGGATAAAACCCTACATGGACAGTAGGCACCTGGGCAAATAAAAAACATCAGGCAGACTAGATGGACCTGTGGTCTTTTCCTGCCATCATTGTCTATGTTTCTATGGGACACTACAGAGAAGACTGCTTCTAGAAAGATAGACAAGTTACAGTACTTACGACAAGTTACAGTACTTACTGCAACTGTATATATTTCCGAATATCTTCTTCATTGAGTACCACAAGCCACCACCATCACCCAGACTCACCAGTGTTACTGTTGTTATTGTATTGCCTTCCTCCCTTTTCAGACAAGTAAAGGCTGTAAAGACTGGATGTTTTATGTTGGAGGTGTTGTCCCGTCATATAAGGGTCAACAGGGCTATCTTATGCCTTTAGTTAGTGATTTAGTTGCTTGTAAGTTTTAATTTCACTCACTAGCTCTCCTTGGTTGAAAAGGTACTGAGGTGGGACATGTCCTGACCTCCGAGCTGAGAGGATGCATGTTGCTCCAGCTCTGTCAAAGTTATCTAATTAATTGATTTAACTTGACACTACAGCGAATTGCAGTTTTAACTTTACCAACTACAGTGACCTTCTAAATTCATCTGGGCAAGACATCTCAGCATGATCAACAATAATGAAACCAAAATCCCAACAGCAACACAAATCACAGAAAATGAGGGCTCAAAACTTGAAGGCTGCCATGGGGATAAAGTTGCTAACCACATCAGCAGGGGAGCCTTCTCTGACATCCTTGTTGGTAGCGATCCAATCCTTCTTTTTTTTTTTTATCTTTTTTTCAGTGCATAGACATTTTTATTGAATTTTCCAGCAATAAATACATAATTATTCATAAATGATATCATGTAACAATCTTACATCTATGTTGTGTTACTTTATATAAAAGACATATTTTCTAAGTACCCTGTGTCCAAAATCTCATCAGTATATGTATATGTATATGGCCAAACCTATATAGACCAACTGGGACATTGCTTTAATCTGAATCACAGTAGTGTAGCCTGGTACATACTACTATATGCCATTGTTGTGTTTAGTCTAACTTTAAATGGGTGGAAAAATATTCAAAATGGATCTCAAATCCATGTCAGTAAGAGAGTTGACATTCATACTTGAATCAACCTGGTGAATCATTTTTTCTAATATTAATATTTCACAAAATGTGGAAATCCACTGATCCACAAACTGTAATTGTTAGGATAAGTATTCCAAAGTGTTTTTACTCCTTTATTCGCTTGCACTTGTTATACTACCTCTATGTATCCATGTGACGCATGTTGTGTACCTGTTGTATACTATCCCATGTAATAACGTATGCCACTTGTTATGTATTTTGTCATACCAATCACATGTCATGATGAATGTAACCCTCAGGTCACCCCTGAAAAAGGGACCTTCGGGGCCCAGCGGGCTCACCCGATTATCAAAATTTAATAAATAAATAAATTCCAAATTTCCCAAACTGGGCCAGTTTCATTTCTGTAGTATCTGTCTCTTGGTAACCATAGTGGATAAGGCACATATCTTTTTTTTTTTTTTTGGTTTAATCCAATATTTTCAGTCATTTAGTAAATTAAATTTTACATTAAAGGGTACTTTCTTTTGCAAAAGTCCCTTCTAGTTTGTTATGGATAATTTTTCACCATGACTTGATGGTGTCACATTTCCAAAACATATGGTAAAAGTAACCATTTTGCCCACATTGATGGCAGAATTTGTTTCCTTTCTTGGGTTGAAAGTGGAATAAGGCTGTAGGAGTAAGATATGCTCTGTCCAGAATATTATACTGAACACTTTTGTTTTTCTTTCATAGGAATATAGTTTATTGGCATTTATCCTTAAGCTTTTCCACTGATAATTTTCTAGTTTTCCACAATCTCATTTTCCCATTTTACTTTAGAATGGCAGAATCTCTGATTTTTCCACAGATTCCAAATATAGTAGTTGATGATATATTGGTTCAATAATGCTGTATTATTTTTGTTTAAATTATTATTTGAATAAATGTCACTATCACAGTTGATTACTTTCCCCTAATGTTTGCCTGTTATTACTCTAAATTAATTAATTAATTTAATATTTGGTTACCAGGCAAAACCCAAGAACATCAAATGCCTGTTTTAATGGGTGACCCAGACATAAAAAAAATAACAATAACAATACAGACAGATTAATTACAACAAGAACAAGCAGAACTAATAAGACAATGCTGCTTCAAATTTTTTTAAAAAACATCTAAAGAATTACATGATAAGATACTATTAGGCAAATCATTCCACGATTTTATGACCTGGAAAAGCCAAGACCTCTAACCCGAGGAAGACCTATAACAGGGAGGGTTTAGTTTCCCAGTATTTGCTGATCAGGTACAGTAACAGAACTGACAAATTAGATATACATGAAAATGGTATTTGAGAATACTGAATCTTTTTAAATATTAACAGACTAAAGTAATTTACTCTCTGTTCATATGAAAACGAGCCTAAAATATACAAAGTACAATGGTGAGTAGTACAAGAAAAGAACTAGCAAATCTACAAACTGAATGGTATAGTATTTTTACAGGGTGAAGATTAGTAATAGTAGCAGAAGAATAAATTGGAAGACAATAATCAACAATTGGTAACAATAAAGATTGAGCTGAAATCTTTTTTGAATGAATTGAGAGACAGTTACTTAACCTATATAACTGCCCTAATCTGGAATGTAAATTTTTAATAACATAACTAATATTATCCTGATGTGTTAAATGTTGATCCAGTACGAATCCCAAATATCAAAAGTGCGTAACCTGTTTAATTTTAACACCAGATAAATTATAAAAGGAAGGAAAAGATCCAGAATGACTCAATTTTGAGAAGCAAAAAATAGAGATCTGTTTTTTGAGGCTTTAAGCAACATTCATTATCCATCGACTATCATTGCACATTCTGAAAATCTTTCTGCAACTGTTTACTAATATCCAGAAAATTATATCCAGGCTGATATAATACTATATCATCTGCATACATAGTAACAAAAGTATTTTTAGCCTGTATAACAGGTAAAATATTCAGAAAAATACTAATCAAAATAGGCCACAAAATTGATCCCTAAGGAACACCCATGTATTTCAATCAGTGGTGAGGTAACCAAGCCAAGAACAACAGATTTTTTTTAATTAAACAGATAATGTGAAAACTAATTTTTTACATTAATTGATAAACCAAAATTCCCAAGACAAATAAGTAAATGTCTATGATTAACTAAATCAAATGATTTAGATAAATCAAAGAACAATGCACCTATCATACCTCCTCTGTCCAATGTTCTCTGAAGAATATTTGTAAGCTCCATAGTAGCCGTCAAGGTACTATGGTTTTTCTTGAAGCTATGCTGATACAATAATAATAAATTCCTAGAATCAAGAAATTTTTTCATTTGATCAAATACCGGAGCGGCCGCTAGCCTGGGGATACATTCTTCTTCCTGCTGGGCTATTTTGTCCTGCCCCCACCACCCCCTCCCAGGCCACCTAATAAATACACTACTTACCCCAACCCTTTCTACCTACTCCAATCCCTCTCCTACAAGTTCTACTCCTCCTCTCTTCCCCCACCCAGCTACCCACCTAACGCTTCTCGCATCTGATCCTCTTCTCCCTCTATCTACATTACCCCACACTAGCCTGTAACTCTCCTCACTCCCTACCTGTGCCTCCTATACTTGGTAAAATGGCACAAACAATAACCCTTTTACTTCTGATCTTCTCCATCCTACTCTTCCTCCCCCTTTTAACTCCCCCCCTCTAAGTTGCTGCCCTGCAACCCCCCGCTGTACTGACTCATCCTACAAATGCCCCCTATAAGTCCACAGCAGCTCTCCCAGCCACCATCCGGTCCCGTTTCTCTATGAGCCCCACCTCCTCGGTCTATTTCTTTGGCTGCCTCCTGGTCTCCCTCTACCAATCCAGTACCCCCTTCCTCCACACTGCCTGCCCTACTTCTGCCCCCAAACAGCACTTGGCAAAATCCTGGTTCCTCCGCATACTACGCCACCACCTAACCCTTGCCCTACTACTACTGGCTTCAGGGGATATACATCCCAATCCCGGCCCATCACCAACTCCTGGTCCCGGCTACCCCATGCCTAACCCCTCAACCAAGGCCACCACTGACACTCATTCTGGCTCCCTTCCCCGAGGTTTACGCCTCCTCCATCTAAACATCCATAGCCTAGCCCTTAAGCTTGATCAGCTCCAGGTTCTAGGCACCCACCATGCCCCTGACATACTCATCCTATCTGAGACCTGGCTAAACCCCCACCTCCCAGATCATGCCATCGATATTCCAGGATTCACCATCACTCAGCAAGACCGGCCCACCAGAGGAGGAGGGGTGGCTATCTACATCAGATCAGCCCTACATTTCTCTGTCTGTCTTTCAAAAGCCGAACCCAAAGCTTATGAGCTGCTTAAGGTGAAATTGTCCCCTCCCTCTTCATTACCCATCTTTGTGGCTGGTATTTATTGCTGCCCTGGCACTCCAACCACAACAGTCACCAACCTTCTGTGCCAACTCATGTCTCTTGCCCAGTTGGGTGAACTATATGTTATGGGTGACTTTAACCACAACTGGCTAGCACCCACTTTTAACAAAATCTGAACAGAGATAACTGCTCTCAACCTTACCCAAACCATTACGGAACCTACACGGTCAAACCATAAGATTGGAAACCACTCCCTTCTTGACTGGGTGTTTACATCCCACTCACATCGCGTCGTTAGCTCGGGCCTCCTCCCTGACTCCATTAGCAACCACCACCTAATCTACTTGGTCCCAAAATCCACAGAGTTAAATCCCCTCCCAGATTTATATTCCAATGGTCATATAAATCCCCAAACCTCTCCCCCCTCCTGGAAGAACTAGCTCACTCTAACTGGGACCTGATCTCAAGCTGCTCTAACATGGACACTGTCCTTACGCACTTTCGGAATACCTTCCTTACCGCCTGGGACAAACACGCCCCCCTGCACCGTGCTAGAGTCCAGGGGTCTCACCTTCCCTGGATATCACCCGAGCTGATAGCTTGCCAACAAGCCCGTGACAAGGTCTGGCGTATTTATAAATCTACGCTCCTCCCAGGCAACAATATCACCTACCACATGCTCCGCAACCCATCCACTTAGCTAAGGCCGAATATTTTAACAACACCCTAAACGCAAATCTTGGGAGGCCTTCTAAATTCTGGAAAGTCATTAACTCCCTTTTCTTCCCCCAAACAGCAAATCCCCCACCTCTCCTCCTCGCCCAAGGGACTCTACTCTCTGATCCCCTGAAGGTAGCCTCTGAGTTTAATTTCTACTTCACTACTTGTACTAAGACCCTCCTTGATTCCCTGCCTCCTGTAACCACACCCACTCCCCAGACAGCTATCCCCCTACCGCCTGGTCAAAACCCCTTTTCCTTCAGACACATCTCCCCCATCGAAACCCTAGATGCCCTTCACTCCCTGAACCCCACCAAAGGCAAATCCCCCGATGGTCTCAATAATAAACTCCTCTTCTTATCTGCCCCTGCCATCGCTACTCCCCTCATGGCCCTGCTAAATCTTTTATTCATCACCGAATTACTCTCCACTGAATGGAAGCATGCCACCGTCCTACCCCTTCCAAAAGGAGGTGATCCTACCTCCACAACAAACTACCATCCCATCTCCCTCCTCCCCACTCTCGCCAAACTCCAGGAACACCTAGTACTATCTCAACTCTCCCACTTTCTCTCAGAAACTAACTTCTTCACTCCATTCCAGTCCGGTTTTAGAAAAAAACACTCTACCACCACCTCCCTACTAAGACTCACGGACTCCATCCTCACTGGGATGGACAAAGGACAAATTACTGCTGCTATTTTCATCGACCTAGCCAAAGCATTCGATACGGTATCCCACTCCCTCCTACTATCCTGCCTATCAGGGGCTGGGTTAGCAGCATCTGCCACAAACTGGTTCAGTGCCTACCTACAAAATAGAACCCACTCCACTAAAATAGCTGACTACACCTTCCCCACTCCCTATTACTACCGGCATTCCCCAGGGCTCAGTCCTTGGCCCCATCCTCTTCTCCATCCTTCTAAATGATCTACCTGACTCTTGCTCCACTACCGCAATACACATGTACGCTGATGACATGATCCTCTTTACTTCCGGCCGTACCTACAAAGAAGTCACCTCTAATCTTCAGACTGACTTCAACAAAATACAACACTGATTCAACTCCAACCAACTCTCCCCAAATGCCAAGAAAACTGTCTCTATGTCTTTCAGCACTAGACAGCGACTATCCAGACTTACATCCCCACTGATCTTCCGTACCCTAAATAACACCATCCTTGATAACGTGCCCTCCTTTAGGTACCTAGGGGTTTGGCTTGATCGCCACCTCTCCTTTTCCACACACGTGGACACCATCCTATCAAAACTGTGCCCAAAGCTTGGTGCCCTCTATAGAAACCGTGCTAGTCTACCACTTCTGTGAGATGCGAAATAGTCCAGAAAATGATTCTACCCTCCTTTGACTACTGTGATGTTGTTTACAGCTCTGCCTCTAAGTCTACCTTAGCCAGACTGGACCCCCTCTTTAATGCTTTCTGATGTTTTGCCCTCAATGCCCCCCCCGCTCCCATCACTGTGAGCTCTACCATTCTCTGGCCCTTCCATCCCTGAGTAACAAGCGCCTACTTCACAGTGCTAAATTTGTTTCTAACTTCTGGCTCGGTTCCCTCCCTCCCTACCTCGTATCCTCCCTATCTTCCCCACCTACCCTCACCCTCACCCTCAGGTCTACTGACTCCAGGCTATTAGTCATCCCTCACCGTAGGACCTCTGCAGGCCAATCGGCTTTCTCTTACCTCTTCCCTAAGCTCTGGAACGGCCTGCAGGCCCAAATCTGCCATTCTTCATCCAAACACTCTCTATCCTCTGCCCTCACTAACTTCCTTGCACCAAATTGTAACTGCTCCTGACCTCCCACCCCCGATGGATTCTCTTTCCCCCTTCCCTACCCCCTCCTCCTTACATGCCTGACCAGCAGCTCGGCCTTTGCCTAATTGTCTGGCTTATACATTGCCCTGAACACCCTATGCTCTTACAGTCTCATTCATTTCTACTATCTCCCTTCTCGTTCCTCTGCCATCTCCCCTAAATCAACCCCCTAAACACTCTAGTGTTTACTATACAGCCCTTCCACTTCTCCTTTGCCCCAATCTCTGATTTCCATTTCCCGCTGCCAACTTGGTGCATCTTGCTTCAGTTCAAGTTCTGTTACTGGCACTTGTGTAATCATGTATTGCCCTAGATGTGTATTCATTTTATGTATGCCACTTTCCTTGAGGCTCATGTTTTGTACTGTTCTCCTCATGTATCAAGTTCGTAAGTAGTCTCACTCAGTTATGTACAACTGTTGGTATTGCTCCACTCCCAAGTTCAACCTACTGACTGTTGTATGTATACCCTCCTCCCTTGTAACTCCCCTCATGTCGCACCGTGAGACGAGCATCTTTTTGCTCAGTGTGCCTTTCCTGGTGAAACATTTTCAATAAATAAATAATAAATAAAAATAAAACTATGCATTCCAGAATCTTGGATAGAGGGGCTAGCAATGAACTAGGATAATAATTTTCAGTAGGGCAGAATTTAGAATACAGAATAGAATACCAATACCAATTATTTCTCAAACTTGCAACTGAAGGGTGTTCTTTAAATTAGTTATAGGAAATAAAGGTTCCATTAACTATTAAATCCAACCAGTTTATATGCTGGCATCAATTACAGCCTTTTTCCAATGTGTGTCATAAACCAGTAAACTTGTTTAAGACAACCCTCCACATTTGAAAATAGTAGATAGTTTTGAATTTTTGTTTTGTATGTCCAAATTTTGCATACCTTAGCCATACTCTTTATTATAGAATTACAGGGAAGAGACAACAATTTTGCATATGAAGGTATAATGTCTTGAATCACAAAACTGGTACCTGATAAAGACCATTGAGGTAAAGAATCATAGTGGCCATTGGAATCAATTGAGTAGTTAAACTTATTAGAGCAGTAAAATTGTATTTATTTTTATTTATTTAGCTTTTGTTTGCCGGGGAAGTGCACTAGCCATAACCATGACTATTTTCAGGCATGACCTGGGAGGATACAGTACAATACAACAACAAAACATAACAATTTACAAAAAATATTTTTGGGGATAAAAATTTCAACAGTGAAACAAAGTAGGACTATGCATCAAGACATTACATCAGCAAATCATACATGGGTTTGCATTAAAGTAAAAACAACAGAGATGCAGGAGGGAAAGAAGCAATGCTGAAAGGTGGTTAAACAGGACAGAACATGGAGAATTGAGAGAAAAGAGAAGGAGATTAAATGAGATGGAAACACAGAAACTGAGTGTAAGTGCAGGACAGTGCTGGTGTTGTAGGAGGGGGGCTAAGGGGGTTTGAAACAGGAGCATTTGTTTGTTAAGATAAGGTACTGTGAGAGAGAGCAAGGTGCACAGTTAGCGGGAGGGAGTTCCAGTATTGGGGAGCTAGAATGGCAAAGGCACTTGCCCCATTGGAAGAACTGTGCCTAGGGATACAGACAAGGGACTTGTCCACAGAGCACAACCGATAGTGAGAGGGCTGTTTGAGAAAGTACTCAGTAAGGGACTTAGGAGTTTGTGATCTGATTATACTATTGATGATAGAGCCTAGAGAGTAGAGCCTTGTCTCTTTTGGTGGCAGCCAACTCAGGTCCGAGTGGAGGAGACAGTGGTGTTTAAGTTGGTGGGCACAGGAAGCGTAGAGACATATGCTGTTGTAGGTGATGTCCCACTTGTGTAGACTAGACTTAGATGCAGCAGTATAGGTGACAACGCCATAGGTAAGTGAGGGGAGGAGAATACCATGAGCTATGGCTAGCCTGGCAGAATGGGTTAGCACATACAGTAGCTAGTGCAATAGACAATACCCAGCTTGGTGTTCACAGACTTGCATGCATTTTGTATATGGAGATCAAAGCTTAGTGATTGGTTGAGGGTAACACCAAGGTATTTAAAAGAGATGACAGATCCAATAGGGGAGCCATCCAAGGCAAAGACTTTGAGATTGCTTAGGGGGCATTTGATTTTAGAGTTAGTACCAAAAAGAATAACCTTGGTCTGGGACTCATTTAAGACCAGCTTGTGGTTAGCTAACCTTGATTGTGTAAGTTGAAAGTCAGCTGAGAGCCACTGATATATGTCCTTTATGCATTTGGCACTGGTGTAAAGAACTACATCATTTGCATATAGTAGGGAGGAAGTCTCAGATAGGTTTGAGGTGATGTCATTTATAAAAATGGAGAAGAGGAGTGGGCCAAGGATGGACCCTTGGGGCACTCCAATATTCAGTCCAGACTTACCTGAGAAGGTGGAATTGTATTTGACCATTTGAATGCTATTTGATAGGTAGTTGTCAAACGACTTTACAACATTAGGTGCAAAGCTCAGTGAATGCAGGGTAACAAGGAGGATAGAGTGATCAACCAGGTCGAAGGCCTTTGTCATGTCGATGAAAATTGCCCCTGTGAGAAGACCAGCATCTAGAGCAGATAAGGTATCGATGTAAATTTGAGGAGAGCAGTAGTTGTGCTGTGTCCCTTATGGAATCCATGCTGCCACTAGAAGGTCATATTTCTGTAGGAATTCAATTATTTGGGTTGCTACAAGCTTTTCAAGGATCTTACTGAGGACAGATAGGATTGCAATGGGTCTGTAGTTAGCAGGGTCTTTGGGATCACCATTTTTAAAAACAGGGGTTACCCTTGCTGACTTCTAGAAAACAGGTACTTGGCTTTGGCCGAGAGAGAGAGAGTGAAGATCTTAGCTGGGGAGCCGCTATAAAAGGGGCAGCTAGTTTTAGCAGCTTAGGTTCCAGGGTATCAGAGCTAGTAGCCGTAGTCTCCAAGATTTTTTTGAGGAGGATGAGGACTTTTTCAAGTGTAATTGACCTGATGTAAAAAAGGGGGGCTGACCTAGCAGGAGGAGTATTAGGAATTTGTAGTACCAGGAAGGAGGAGGAAGTAAATGTTGTAAGGTCAGAGAATTTGTGATTAAAAAAGTTTGCAATGGTCTCTGGATCATTACAATTTACACCATCAAGAATCATGTCACTTGGTGACGAGGGCTGATTTGATCCCAGGAATGTTTTGACATGGGTTCAGAATTTCCTGGAGTCTCCATAAGAGTTTGTAAGCAGTTCCTTGCAGTATGAGCTTTTTGCATGTTTGAAGTCTTTTTTACAGGCATTCCGCTGAGCTCTGTAGGAGTTATAGTCACTTTGTAGGCCAGAGTTTTTGAAAAGGTGCCAATTTTTCATTTTATTTGCAACATAATAACTAATGGGATCTGGACAACCCATTCCTCCCTAGTCTCTTGGAATAATCATTTTACACCATGCAATACCAGTATTGGTTTAATTTTGTGAAAACCAAGTTTCTGGGTTATTGTCCTGTACTGCCTGATATAAATATAACAGGTGGGGCACATAATGGACATTTTCAAAATCTCGGTTCTTCCCCATAATGAGAATGATACATTTTTCCAACCTTTTAAAAGCCTCTTAATTTTTAAGTAGGTGTCATTAATATTTGCTGTAATAGTTTAATCGGTTCCGGTCAGTAACATCGCAGAACAAAATCCAGTGAACAAAAACAAAGCAGCAAATCCAGTGTCACTGTCAATATTGGCACCACAAAATGAAGCGTGCCAGAACAATACAGGCCACATGACACACAGATAGTAAACAACGTCCACTGCATGGAGACACTGCACTAGAACCATAGGAGCCAGGAGCACAAGCCAGCATGCCATCTCCCCTGTCCTGTGTGTTGTGTGTGTTGCTGGGGACATGCTGGCTTGTGCTCCTGGCCCCTTGCATTATACATGGCCATCCACATGGTGGACATGGTCCACCTGTCCTCCAGTGGTTACCCCGGTGCACGTTCTCCATCACTTAGCATTCTGGGTTGGGGTACCCCACCATGTTGGTGCCTGTGCCATTAGATTACCATGGTAGGTGTTCAGCGGCCTGCTTCCCCCAGTGGTGGTTGCACCCTGCCCTGTTCCATTGCCCTGCACCCCTGTGCAGTTCCGTTACATGGGTGCCTGCTGCTGTGTGTTCCAGTGCAGTACCTCCATATGGTGGACATTGTTTGCTATCTGCGTGTCGTGTGGCCTGCATTGTTCTGGCATGCTACATTTTGTGCTGCCAGTACTGATGGTGACACTGTTTTTGCCGCTTTAATTTTGTCCACTTTATTTTGTTCCACGATGTTACTGACCGTAACTGTTTAATCTATATCATTAGTAAGTGTCATACCAGAATATTTCATGCTATGTATGATTTTGACTGGGGACATTGTCAGTATAGTTGATGCTCTTAAAGACATAATTGGTTACATCAGTGATTTAGATTGATTAAGTTCAAAGCCAGAAATATGGGCATATGAATCAGTTTCAACAAGACATTCAGGCCAAGAGACTTGTGGATTTTGAAGTAACAGCATCATATCATCAATGAAAAAAATTAATTTCAATTGTCTGTCCCCAGTCAAAATATCCCTAATTTGCTTGTTTTCACTAATGCAATTCAGTAAAGGCACCAAGCATAGAATGAATATCAAAAGGGAAAGGGGGCTTCCCTGCTTCAGTCCATCTGGTAAAACCAAGGAATCTGACAAGTGGGTGCTACTTCTGAATCTAGCACATGGAGCATGGTATAATTTACACAATATAGACATTACTATGGGAAAAAATCCTCAAGCCTTCAAACACAAAAACATACATTCCCATGAAAGTAAATCAAAAGCCTTTGTAGCATCCAAGGCCACTCCCAATTTTTCTACAGTTAATTCAACCTGTGAGCTAGAGTTACTAGACTAGATAACCTCTTGAACATTCTCCAAACCTTCAAAAATATGGCTACCCTTAATAAAGTCTTTCTGTTCAGCATGAATATGGCTAGAGATCTGTTTTTAAATACAATTTACAGTCATTTTAATAATGATCTTATAATCAAGATTCAAAAGGGAAGTAGAATGGTAGCTCTCCTGTTTCCTTTTGTTCTTATTATCCTTTAGCAAGAGAATGGTGACAGATTCTAAAATAGAGTTTGGAACACTGTTTGAAGACGTCATTTTGTCATTCAAATGCTTTATCCATGGTATCAGTTGTTCTTTAAATACCACATCAAATTCACTTGTCATCCATGCCTGAGGTGGATCTGTTCATTTTTTTTATTTATGCAATTTTGGAGTTTAGTATTAATTTGGCTGTCAAAATTATTGGTTATCAACATATTCTCCAATCTTTTTATCTCATTTTCTAGATTCCTTAATCTCATTTTCTGTATTCTCTCCTTTTTGATTTGAAATGAAATTATTGTACTTCTTAAGCATGCTTTAAAGGCTTCCCATTTTATTGCCATAGGCATTTCTAGTAAATTATTTACTTGCCAGTGGTCCTCAATTGATTTGGTTATTGAACTTATAAAAGTGGGATCATATTAGAAAATATTGTCAAATCTCCACATTGGAATACATGATCTGTTTATAGTAGGGACCAACTGTATTAATACCATTGCGTGATCTGAAATTGATATAGCATTTATGTATGAATTATGTACCCTAGATACTAAGTTTATATTTTTTTCTATACAGGTTTTTCTCCCTTCGGGGCAATGGGAAGGTTCTGCTCTGGTCCTCTCCTTGAGAGGATTTGTTCTGCCCCCTCTCACTCTGGGTCATGATCCTACCTGCCCTGGTGCTCCCTTTTCTGTTTGCTCCCCTTATCCTGAGACCCCGGTACATGGATGCGTATGCGCGTGGAGGCGCACATGTGTTCTGAGGCTCCAGTGATGGCCTTTTCCTCCCACCCAGCCCAATGCCAGGTCCCCCCAAGGCTTGATGCTGCCACCGAGCCTCCACTAGGTGGCAGCCAAGAGCAGAGGGAAATCCCAGATCCCTCCTTGGGAGAGGAGAGCTGCCTGGCAGCAGCTCAATCCACCCCTTCGCCCTCCTCCTGACTGACACCTGATGACCCATGCCATGCTCATTCCCAAACATGGGTCACCAGTGGGAAAGAGGTAAGGTGCCAGTGACTCAGCCCTCTTCACCACTGGATTGGCTATGCTAAGTTTTTGTTGATTAAAATGTGGTCTGAATGACTAAACATTTTTAAGTGTTTTGTGATCTATGAGTATATTCTTTCCTTATGGGATTTCTCTTTCTCCAAATATTAATTAACTGATTCTTTGTGTCACAAAATAATTTAAAGAAGCAGCAGTATGGTAATCTCCATTGTTTGGTTTTGATGTTTTATCAATATTGGGGATAAGGGTAGAATTCCAATACCCTGCTAGAAGAACCTCCATACAGTTAGGAGAAATAATATATTTTTCCATTTTCAAAAGAAAATTCTCATATTGCAAAAAGGGGCCATAAACTGACTCCAGTAATATTTCTGTGCCATATAACTCCCCCTTTAACAAAACGCAACAGCCTTTTTGATCTTTTATTTGCAGAATAAGTTTAAAATCTATACCTCTAGCCATTAAAATTGCTACACCTTGACTATTGTTAATCTCAGAAGAAAAACAGAGTTGTTCCGTCCATGATTTTTTAAGTTTGATTATATTTTTGTCTGTTAGATGAAGTTCTTGTATGCAGAGAATTTTAGTCTGATGTGTCTTGATATTGTAACAACTTACTTCCCTTTCCAATATTATTTAGCTCATTAATATTAAGAGTAGCAAATGCAATATCCATATTAGCATTTTGTGACCTCATTATACTACCCGTTTGTTATAATATTTATACCCTCAATTTGACCAACATGTACTTCAAAAGGTTTTCATGAAAAACCCTCACCCTTACTGTACATATATCTGTACCTCATTGTGGTATCCAGACTCCGTGGATACCAAACACTGCTGCTATTTGTTTAGTGTAGATGACCTGAGTACCCCCCCCTAAAATAAAAAACAGAAAAGAGACAATTAAATCAAGTTCAAAACCATCCTAAATATCCACAAAACCATAATTAAAGCAAAATGTACCCATCTTCCCTGAAATAACTCTGGCAACAAAACCCTCAGCCTCCTTTCGGCTTGTTCGGCAGAGGAAAACAGATGTTGTTTGCCATTGATATAAATGTGCATTTTAGCAGGCATCAAAACTGATGCGTTTATGCCTTTTTGCCACTAAAGTTTCTTAAGATCACAAATTGAAAAAAAAAAAATCCTGTACACACCATCCATAAATAACGAAACTGCTCACAATATGTCCCAAAACGTGTAGATTTATTACGCTTGTGCCATAAAAAGTACACACATCACACATGTATGTACTTTTTATGGCACAGGCATAATAAATGTACACTTTTTGGGCCATATTGTGAGCAGCTTCATTATTTATGGATGGTGAGAGCAGGATTTTTTTTCAATTTGTATGCTGTGACTCAATCCGTGCACCCCACCCCCATGCGGCTTCTCTACATTTCTTAAGATTATCAAATGTCTTTCTTTCATTGATGATTTTATATTGCAAATCTTGATAGATAGTGATGTTGGCATCTTTAAAAGTCAATCTTCTCTTGGTACACAGTGTTCATCACCCTGTTCTTGTTGTCTGATCTAAGCAGCTTTACAATCACAGGATGTAGTGGAAGTCCATCCTCTGGTCTGGTCCTCAATGCTCTGTGAGCATGGTCAATTTCTATATTTATATCAGATGGTGTGGTATCCAATAGGGCGCCAAAGATCCCCCTGTATGGTCACTCTAAGTTGGTGTTTACTGTCCCATGCTTCCAGAATCCAGAATCCCCATTACTATCAGGCTCTTCTGCACTGATCTCTGTTCCATATCTGTTAATTTGCTATTTATTTTAGCCATGGTATTTTTGTGTCTAGTAAGTTGCCTCTCCCATATTAATGTTTTATCTTCAGTTTTGGAAATGTGGGGTTCTATCTGGGACATCCTGATATGGGAGTTTTTCATTGCCCACCCACAGCCACAGCCTTACACCAATTTATCAGGCAGCAGAGCATCTCCACCTCCCTACCAGGCCACCACCACCACAGAGCTGCTGTCTCAACATCTCTTGGTAAACTGGGATCCCAGTGCTTCCATTCTGCCACCCTCCTCCCACACTGGACAAATTGCACTATGCTTTTCTTATCCAAATAACTCTCGAATACCCTCCCAGCCACTCCATGCCCTCCGTAAGTCGCAAGGGCTCATGCCCAAAACCAAACTGCTTCTTACACTGCTGCTGCTTTTCGCAGGTGATGTTGAGCATAACCCTGGCCCAACTCACCCCAAACCCTCCCCTAATCTCAGACTACCTAGGGGTTCTAAACTAATGCATCTGAACATATGCAGCATATTGAAAAAGATCACCCTTCTCCAACCAAATGTCCTTAGACTGCACCCAGATATTCTGATCATAACTGAAACATGGCTGAAGCCACACAGTTTGGATGCTGAATTAACAATCCCTGGCTACACACTAATTCAGCATGACTACCAGGGAAACAAAAGGGGTGGAGGCATTGCCATGTTCATCTCTGCTCACCTTCAGTTCACCCCTATCCAGCTCTCCATGCCCACGCTTTCAATTGACTCCCTGCTGATTAAGCTCTCACTCCCACACTCAATCCCTATATATGTAGCTGGGTCCTACTGTGCCCTCAACACCCCTATGCCTCTCATAATGGACCACTTGAGCACCCTTAAACTGCTAGGCTCTGGGGATGAGCTCCTTATCCTTGGTGACTTCAACTCTAACTGGCTCTCCAGCACAAGCTCCAAGCTTTGGAGCCATGTAGCTGCATTAAATCTGTCCCAATAAATTTCGGAACCCACACATTTGAATCACAAGTCCCAGAACCACTCCCTACTAGATTTGGCCCTTACCACACACCCGCACCGCATTCTTGAGTCAGAACTCCTTCCAGACTCACTAAGTGACCACCACATGAGCTACATAGTAAGGAGACTATTCAGGGCCCAAAGCTCCTCTCCCCGTATAATGTTCACCAGGTCCCACAAATCCCTCGACCTCTCAGCTCTACTATATGATCTGTCCAACTTGGACTGGACCTTCATCCCTTGGGCCTCCTTCATCGACGCCGCCCTTGACCTTTTCAAGTCTAATTTCCTCCCCGTATGGAACCACCATGCGCCGCTGAGAAGGACCCGTGTAAGGGGTGCCCACCTGCCCTGGGTCACCACCAATATTATCGATCAACTACACACACCAGGGACCAAGCATGGAAAGCCTATAAGGCATCCAATACCCTGGAAGCACTCCAGCTTTACCGTGCACTCTGCAACTCCTGCACTAGGCTCCTACAGCAGGCCAAAGCAAGCTATTTCAAGGCCTCTTTCCAATCTAACCTAAATCACCCTGCGAAATTCTGGAAATCAATCAAATCACTTCTCATCCCCCCCAGCCCAGCCTCCCACTCCAGCCCTAAATGTTGATGGCTCCACCATCACTGACCCAGGTGAAGTGGCCTCGGTCTTTAACACCTTCTTCACCAGCTGTGCGGCCTCTCTTCTATCCTCACTCCTCCAATCTCACCCAAGCCCGCCCACTCCCACTCCTCACACCCCTCCGGGCTTCGTCTTTCACATGGTCACCCCTACAGAAGTGCTAAAAGCCCTGCAGGCACTTAACCCCAGTTTAAGGGTGCTCAAGTGGTCCATTATGAGAGGCATAGGGGTGTTGGGGGCACAGTAGGACCCAGCTACATATATAGGAATTAAATTGTCTAGTCATATCTGTAAATGGGTCTCAAATTGGCTCCTAGATAGAAGGCATAGAGTAGTTATCAATGGGGAATATTCTGCTTGGGCTCCTATTACTAGTGGTGTTCCACAGGGTTCAGTGTTGGGCCCTAGTTTATTTAATACATACATCGCTTCACCAAAAATTAGAAATAATAACATTTGGATGTATAAGTTTGCTGATGATTGTAGACTGGGCTTAGTTGTTAATGATGCTGAACAAAAAGCTACCCTACAACATGCTTTGAATTTAATATATGAATGGACTTACTCAAATAAGTTAGTATTAAATAAAACTAAATGCAAGGTTATGCACCTTGGAAAGAACAATAAGGAAGAAGAATATCTTTTGGATAATACCACTCTGGGGGTAGTGAAAGAGGAAAGGGACTTGGGAATTACTGTTACAAATGACATGAAATTCAGATCACATTGTAGGATTCAACTTAGGAAGGCAATTCAAAACCTAAATTGTATACTCAAACACATAGCAAGTAGAGACAGGAAAGTACTGATTCCTCTCTACAGTGCATTGGTGAGACCACACTTGGAGTACTGTGTTCAGGTATGGTCATCTCAAAATAGGGAAGACATCTTATCAATAGAAGGGGTTCAGAGGAAGTTAACAAAGCAGATAAAAGGATTATCGAACAAAAGTTATCATGATAGACTAGTCAGCCTCAATCTTTATTCTTTACATTATCGCAGATTAAGGGGTGATCTGTGCTTCCTATATAAAAATATGAATGATGTAAATTTAATGGAGGAACTGGGACTCATGAAAAACATTGGTAGATTAAGTACAAGAAAACATAAGAAACAATTTCTCCAACAAACATGGGAGCATAATTTTAGGAAACAATGGTATAGTTGTAGAGTAGTTGGAGTCTGGAACACATTACCAACGGAACTCGTCAATTGTACCACCATGAATGAATTCAAAAATGGGATTGACAATCACTTTGGTAACAAAAAATTTTCATATTAAAATTAGGATGGCAAGCCTTATGGGGTAGTATTCTATCCTCTGGCTTGAATACACCTATGATACCTATGAAAGGCAAATATCCCTCAGGTCTGGACTCCAAAATGCTTTACCTATCTGCCCCTGCCATCGCCTCCCCACTGACCGCTCTCTTCAATCTCTCATTCTCGCTTGCTTCAGTACCATCCGACTGGAAATGTGCCACTGATTTCCCCTTCCCAAAAGGGGGAGACCCCTCTAGTCCGAGTAACTACCGCCCCATCTCCCTACTCTCCATCCTGGCTAAAATCCAAGAGTGACTTGTGCTTGACCAGCTCTCCTCCTTTCTCGATGCCTCTTCCTTCTTCACATCCTACCAATCGGGATGCAGGAAGACGCATTCCACCATCACCTTCCTTCTCAGGCTCACCGACACTGTCCTCATGGGAATGAATCACAGGCACATCACCTCGGCTATCTTTGTCGACCTCGCCAAGGCGTTTGACACCATCTCCCACACCCTTCTACTATCCAAACTCGCCCAGGATGGACTCTCAGGTATTTGCACCAAATGATTCAAATCCTACTTAATAGGCAGATCCCAATCTGTGAGAATCGGTCATCATACTTCTGCCCCCCCTCCCTGCAACCATGGGGGTCTCCCAAGGCTCAGTACTTGGCCTGATCCTGGTCTCCATTTTCCTGAATGACCTGCCCTCCATATGTCTACACACATCCATTCATATGTACGCCGACAACATGGCACTGTATGCATCTGGTCCCTCCCCCTCTGAAGTGGCCTCTAGTCTTCAGGAGGACTTCAATGCTGTTCAGCTCTGGTTTCGATCTAACCAGCTCTTTTTAAATCCCAAGAAAACTATTTCCCTAACCCTCAGTACAAGACAGAGGCTCTCCTGGCTCCCCACAACTCCCACTTACCAAACTATCAATGGACTCCTTTGGAGGCGTGCACCTCCTTCCGGTACCTTGGGGTCTGGCTCGACCAGCACCTCGACTTCTCAGCTCATATTGACTCAATACACAAGAAACTTCACCCCAAGCTGGGTTCTGTATATCGTAACAATGGCTGCTTACCCCTGGTAACTCGCAAAGCAATCCTACAACAAATGATTCTCCCTATAGTTGACTATGGCGACATAGTTTGCAGTGCCGCCCCCCAAGTCCACCCTCACAAGACTCGACCCCCTTTTCCATTCCGTCTGCCGCTTTGCCTTGGACTGCCTGCCCTTCCTCAGTGCACCACTGCAATCTCTACAAGTTGCTAGACCTACCCTCGCTACAGGATCGGAGACTTACCCACTGTGTGAGGATAATGGCGAAATTCTGGACGCAGTCCCTCCCCCCATCTACAGCCTGCCCTTGCAGTTCAACCCCCATCTGTGTACTCTCTCAGGAACACTGACTCCCGGTTTCTGCATATCCCACTTATGTCCACAGCCAAAGGCCAGGCCGCATTCAGCTACTGCATGCCTAAACTTTGGAACTCCTTGCTGGCTGTCATTAGGCACACAGACAACCCTCAGCAGCTAAACCAGCTCCTTAAGTCATTCTTCTCCCCCTCCTGCTCATGCTCCACTGTAATGCCATATATCCCACCTCTCACCCTTAACCTTTACCATTTTTTGGCACATCCCTACCTGCTGAGTGCCAGGCCCTAGTCCAGTGCCTGGAGAAATCTGGCCTGTAGCTCCCACAGTAATCGTAAGTGTCCTTCCAGTGTTACTTATCGCACTCAAATTGAATAGCAGGACTGTGGGTCCACTGGACTTGTTAATAGTTGGCACTCTGTTAGCCGATGCATAGGCATCTAAGTTACTAACATACTAAAATGCCAGCAGAATAGGCCTAACGGTCTTTCGTGTCTGCTCATTTGGTCAGCCCCCACCCTGGTTGCTGACCTTGCTGCCCCCCTCGTCTTCTCTGGCTTCTCCCTTCCCAGTTCCGGATATTCTTGCTGCATTGGATTTTGCTTCCAGAACCCTTCCCCTGTACCTGTCCCACCCCCTCTTGAATCCCTCCACTGTCTCTGCCTCCACCAGCCCCCTAGGCAGCGCATTCCATGGCTCCACCACCCTCTTAGTGAAGTAGCACCTCCTCCTTTCTCCTAGTTACTAGCTTTGGTATTGTATTGTATAATCCTGTTATCTTCTGCACTGTAAATTATCTGCACTGTAATTCCATGTGTCTCAATGCTGTACTTGTCCTCTCCCCCCTCCCCCAGGACGCATCTGGAATCGAGTGGTACTCTGCTTAGTATGCCTTCCTGGTGAAACTCTTAAATAAATAAATAAATTACCCAGGCACCTAATAGATCCTTTTAGTTCTTCTATTGCTTCCATAATTTTATCTAAACCAGTAGCTTAACAAAATGTAAATCCCCATTTATGGTATTAATATCACATAACAGCACTTTTGTCCAGGCTGTGGTAGAATCTTCTGCAGACTCTTTAGTGGTCTGCTCTAGGTGCCTCTGTTGATGCATATTTATGTTGGTAACAATGATTGTAACTTTACTTTGCACAGATACAGCTTTATTTAATTTATGGTTTAGCATAAAATTAGATTGAGAATTTTGCCCCAACTTTGTATTCTCAGGCTGGTCTGTGGTCAACTCATATTCTGTCACTTCAAATTCCACATCAGATTCTGCTGAAATAAATTCAGCTTCCATAAAAATGTGCTTTTCTGTGTTTGATGTGGGTATCTGTTCATTGTTGTTTGAGGAAGAATTCCCCGTTTCATCTCCTATTTCTTCTTACTCTATTAACAAGACATGCAAGTCAGATGGCACCAAAGTTTTGGTTGAAGCTTCTATCTGGCTAATTTCTGTGTTTGCATTCTCTGCATTTTCATTGGTAATACCTATTGATGATTTTGACCTATATGGCCCCAGTATAATAGATTCTGTGTACTCATATGTCTTTTCCTTAACTTTTTCCTGATTATTGGTTGAGGGATCCTCTAAAGTTAGGGTCAATATGGGGCTTAGGGGATTATCAAATTTCAAGGGGGGCATTTTCTCAAAAACATTCACTATGCCTGGCCCAGATTGACTCTTTGTTGTAGTTTAATTTTACTTTTAGCACTGTCTTTACCAGTTTTGGTCCCCTATTTGTTTGATTTTTCTATGTGCTTTATCACTTATTTTCTCCTTTCTGTTTAAAGGAGGCATGATTGGAGGACACCTTGTATAAACAAGGTTTGTTCCAAAGCTGAAACACAGCATTAAGATATTGTTCATAAAGAAATGCTGAGGTATACAAGGAAAGAAATAAATGAGACCTGATATGTCAAACAGTAAAGCTACCTGTTTTTTTCCTGAGCGTTCTTTCCCTCTTGTGAAAACTGCATCTCCGCAGCACAAACTGTGCCATCCTTTAAACTTTCCTTACCTGTGGTACACACTAAGGTAGCTTGCTAAGTACTGAAAAGCAGCTTCTTGTTAAACAGTTCAATGGAGGGCGTGCTTTACCATAGGTTCCTTCAAACCATAGATAACCAACAGTACAGCATCTGCATATTCAATATTTCGCAAGTGATACATTCGTATTTCCTATTAAACTTCGCACAACACCAGGTTAGCTTGAAAATGGGAACGTTGGACTCTACTTGGCTTTTTGGTGTCCGTCTGTCGCTCTGACACAAGAACTCAACAAAAATGCCTCATAAAAATGATTCCACTCACCAGTACAAACTCAGGCCATAAATGAGAAAAGAATAATTAATCCCAGAAACGTACAAACTCTTCCTGTAAGAAAGTTCTGCACCAAGGTCATAGTGAAGGGTAACGGGGGTCCACACTGCTTCAGACACACACATCTCCTTGCTCACAGCACCATACCAGAAGTCTTGATAGTTATCCAATCCCTGGACAAACAAGCATTTGTCAATGCCGAATGTTCATTGTGTGCACTGGTGTCATGGGGGTGGGGTGGGGGGTGTTTGAAAATTGCTTCAGTGAAGGAATCAGTGTATTAACGTTCAAGAATGCAAAGTAGAAGTGATGATGGTGGGCAGTGTAAGTGCCTAGTTTGGTAATATTTGTACCTCAAATGTTCAGCTTACCCTTTGTATGACCCCACCTCATGAACAAGTGCAGAGAAAATTTTCAACTCCTGGCCAAAAGATGATTTCACGTAGCGACTGCGGAATCACCTTTCAGGATGCAAAAACACATTTTGGCCAGGATCTGAAAAATGACAGCCGTCACATTCATGAGGTGCTGTGAAGAAATGGCAGTGTTGAAAATTTCGGGTTAAAATATTAAAAATTAGCAAAATTATGTGCCTGCTTTCTCAAATTCCAATGCAGGTGCATACCTTTGTTGTTTTTTTAATGTTTTTATACCAAATTGTCAACATAGCCTTCTTATGACCCCACCGCATGAACAAAGGCAGAGAAAAATTTCAACTCCTGCTTGAAAGGTGATTTTGTGCAGCGACTGCAAAATCACCTTTCAGGATGCAAAAAAAAATAATTTGGCTAGGATCTGAAAAATGGCAGCATGCAGCAATTGCAGAATCACCTTTTGGGGTGCAAAAACACATTTTGACCAGGATCTGAAAAATGACAGCTGTCACATTCATGAGGTGCTGTGAAGAAATGGCAATGTTGACAATTCTGGGTTAAAATATTAAAAATTAGCAAAGTTACGGGCCTTCATTCACAAATTTCAATGCAGGCTCATACCTTTGTTGTTTTTTAATGTTTTTATACCAAATTTTCAACATAGTCATCTTATGACCCCACCTCATGAACAAAGGCAGAGAAATATTTCAACTTCTGCCCAAAAGGTGATTTCGCGCAGCAACTGCAAAATCCCCTTTTGGGATGCAAAAAAAATAAAAAATTTAGTCATGATCTGAAAAATGGCAGTGATTACACTCATGTGGTGCTGTGAAGAAATGGCTATATTGAAATGTTGGGGTCAAAACATTGAAAATTACCAAAGTTACAAGCCAGCGTTTGCAAATTTCAGTGCAGGCTCATAACTTCCTTGTTTTTAATATTTTTACACCAGATTTTCAACGTAGCATTCTTATGACCCCACCTCATGAAAAAATGTGGAGAAAATGTTCAACTCCTGTCCAAAAGGTGATTTTGCGAATCACCTTTCAGGATGCAAAAACACATTTTGCCAGGATCTAAAAAATGTCAGCTATCATGCTCTTGAGGTGCTGTAAAGAAAAGGCTATATTGAAAATGTGTGGTCATAATATTGGAAATTGACAAATATATGAGCCTGCATCTGCAAATTTCAACATGGCTTCATAACTTTGTTGTTTTTTAATATTTTGACACCAAATTTTCAACATAGCCTTCTTATTACCCCACCTCATGAGCAAAGGCAGAGTACAATTTCAACTCCTGCCTGAAAGGTGCTTTTGGACAGCAACTGCAAAATCACCTTTTGGGATGCAAAAAAAACATTTTGGCTAGGATCTGAAAAATGGCAGCTGTCTCATTCATGAAGAGCTGTGAAGAAATGGCTATGTTGAAAATTTTGGGTCAAAATATTGAAAATTACCAAAGTTATGAGCTTGCGTTCGCAGATTTCACCGCAGGCTCATAACTTTGTTTATTAATATTTTCACACCAAATTTTTAATATAGCATTCTTATGATCCCACCTCATGAACAAAGGTGGAGAACATTTTTAACTCCTGTCCAAAAGATGATTTTAAGTAGTGACTATGAAATCACCTTTTGGGATGCAAAAACACATTTTTGCCAGGATCTGAAAAATGACAGCTGCCATGTTCATGAGGTACTGTGAAGAAATGTGTGGAATGGTCTGCCAGCTAAGGTTATTGGGCCCTATGCACAATGGATACATGCTGTGTGGAGACGTGTGTAAGGCAGGTGCTGAAGTGCTATGACACTCCGACATGCAGGCCACCACACAGCAGCATGCATGATTGGTGCGTAGCGGGCATGCAACAATCAGGCATAGCAGTATGCAGCCACTGCGCCATGCAGCTGTGCGGGGGTAGAGCCGCAGATACAGGTGCATAGGCACATGCAACGCACATGCATGATGGCCAGCACAGCAGGATGCCATGCAGACCATGGTGCACAGGATACACCAGGGAGAAGGTGGTGTACTGGGCCACCCAACACACCATGGGAGTCTGCACAGGCCAGCATGGAGTGCAGACACACAGGCACAGAGGTGCCAGCCCATCCGCAGGGGTGACACACCAGGAGCACCAAGGCTGTAGCACAGCACTAGCAGTGTCACACTGCACCATGGCACAAACACCACCCGCATGTGCCAGCAGCCTGACACAATGGTGCATGGGGCATGCCGCACCGGGTACATGGCACAACAGTACCACATGCAGATGGCAAACCGGCATGTCCACACCGGTGTGGTACTGGTGGCAATGGAGCGGCACAGCACACACACCCCATGGATGCCAGGGATGCCCCGGGCCATGCCTCACATGCCCCTGGGCACAGCAGACCAACAGAGGTGGAACAGCACAGTGGGTATGCCATGCAACATGGCAATGTACATGCCACAGCACATGCAGCCATCATGGCTGCATGGCCCATCGGCAGGTGGCAGCACACAGCACCATGCATGGAATACCCCTGGCACCGGGTCCATAACCCTGTGAGGCGTACCCCTAGCACCAGGCACATGGGCCATGTGTGCAGGATGCAGGATGGCCAGCACACGCACTGTAGCCTGAGTGGCCCCTCCCACCAGCTCAGGCAGTATGGTAGCCTGGCACCCCCAGTGCCCCACCCCCCGGAGACAAGTAAGACACACAGGCTGGTAACAGGCACCTTTATTGCAGACAGCAGTAACACAGGCAGGTACACCCCTCGGCAACCACCGTCCCCAAATCCACCGGCAGACACCAACAGCATGCAGTAAAATGTCAGTAACAAAACACCAGCAGACATCCCGCCCACCACGGCCTGTGAAAGGTCCCCTGGCACACCCTGATGCACAGCCGGTGGAACAAGCAGGGCTTCACATAGTCCATCAGCCAGGCTCCCCCCCATCCCACCCCGGCCCAAACCCCAGGCAAGCCCATCCATGGACAGGGCAAACACATTCTACATGGGCAGGCATCCCCCTGCAGGTGGGCCCTCAGGCTGTTGCGGCCATGGCGTGTTGGCGTGAAACAGCCACTGTCCTGCTCTTCCTCAGGCTCCTCCAATGGTGTTGCCCCGCCACCCTCTGAGGCACAGCACCATCCTCCTCACAGGTCCACAGTACCGCTGAAAGGCAAAGGGACACACATCAGTACAGCACAGGCCCAGCACATGGGGTGACACACAGGGCACGTGCAGGCATACCTACTGGTGAGGGGACATACACGTCCCAGGCCCTGTAGTCATCATCCTCAAAGAACAGGTTCTCTCCAGCACCCTTCAAGATCATATAGTGGGGCAGCCACTCCCTGAACCACTGCCACCATGCTGCCCTGGATTCCACCAACATGTACGCCCCATCTGGTTGGACCTGCAGGGTTAGCTCAAGTCTGGCAGGCATGCCACCATGATCCTGAGCAGGGGAGAGGAGTCACATGAGCACATAGGGCACCGTTGCCAGGCCTGGCCTGGCCCCACCCTGCACACGACACTCACCCTGTCGAACACCCTGATGGACCATGGGGCACCGAAGCCACTTCCATCAGCATAGTCACCCTCAGTGACACAAAATAAGTGCCAGGGGAACATGACCCTGTGCTTCACCATCTGCCCTGCCATGACACCTACTGCATGCACCACCACGAACTGCACATGGCGCTGGCATGTGACAGTGGGCGTGACCCCATCGTGCGGACATGTCCACGCCTGGGCGGGCCAGGGAAGGCCCACCGGTACAAAGGAGGCGGTGGCAGCACATAGGCAGTAACACACAGATCACACTGACACAGATGCGAGATGTGTCCGGGTGTGCTACTGCACGTCCACCTACTGGAGGAGATAGCTGAATGCAGATGGGGATGATGACACTGGCCATGTGTGTTCCACACCCGCATAAATGCCTTTACAATGCAGAACAAACATTGCATCGAGCGGCTCTGTCTACCGTGGGACACCATCGCCATGTTGTGTGACAGCATCCGTGGGGTGGTGGGGCCACAGTTGCCTGGTCATGCGCCATGACCGTGGAGACACAGGTGCTGTGTGCCCTGGGCTACTATGCCACTGGGTCATTCCAGCACATCTCTTGCGACACTGTGGGTGTGAGTCAGTCCTCCGTCTCCAGAGCCATGGCACGGGTGACAGATGCCCTTGTGCAGCATGTGGGGGAGCACATCACCTTCCTGAAGATGCCTGCGGAGTTAGGGCTATAAAGGAGGCATTCTGTGCCATGCACAGCATGCTGAACATCTGCGACACCATAGATGGGACACAGGTCCCCATCCTCATGCCTGTTGCCCATGAGAAGGCATACAGGAAGCGTAAGGGGTTCCACAGTATTAACTGCCAAGTGGTCTGTGATGCACGTGGCCTTGTCACGGATGTGTGCGCCAGGTACCTGGGATCTACGCATGATGCCTACATCCTGGATGGCTCAGGCATGGGCACATACCTCCGTGACGGGTGCCTCAACAACTGGCTGCTAGGTAAGTTTCCGCAACCATGCGGGGTGAGTATTGCCCATGCCACAGGGCCTGCCACTGACATCTCGTTCCCCCCATGCAGGTGACAGTGGCTATCCACTGCGGCAACACTGATGATGCTGTACCATGCGCCGTCCATGCCTGCAGAGATTGCATACAACACGGCACATAGACAGACACGGGTAGTCGTGGAGAGACCCATCGGTCAAATGAAAATGTGCTTCAGATGTCTGGATCACACTGGCGGCAGACTCATGCTGTGTTCAGCAAAGGCATGCAAGGTGTTCACGGTGTGTGCCATGCTGTACAACATTGTGAAGCATACGAATGTGCCACTGCCGGCTGATGCCCCCAACGGCGCGTATGATGGGGACATGATGCCGGGGCAGTGCCCGCCTGGGTCCAGGGTATGGCAGGTGGCCGTGCGGCCCAGCAAGCACTCGTGCAGGGCATGTTCATGTGCTGAATGCACACCTTGCATGGGGAGGGTGTGTACTGAAGCGGCCAAGGCACAGGGACCATGCAGGACAGCACCTGGCCACTGCCGCAGGGTGCACGGTGCGGTGGCCCTGCAAAGCATGCCACTGCGGCCTGCCAGTGCATGATGATGAGGCCATGCCTGAGTGCACCACATCGAGGGTGGGTGGGCAAGTGTGTGGCCATGCAGGGGGAGTCGGGTCCCGGGGGTGCGCCTGTGCATGGGCTGGACCACCCATCCCTGTGCTATCCTTGGGGCACTGCATGGCGGCTACCTATGGCGGGGTGCGGCGGACCGACCCCAGCCCCTCCAGATCTGTTTGGTCCGCGAGATGTGCCAATGCTGTGCTGCCCAGCCACCATGCATGTGGGCACATCTGTGACTCACTGCCTCTGTGACGCCCGCCACCGTCGGCAGTGTTGTGTTCCTACTGTGTGCCATGTGCCTGTGTGTCCTCGCTGTCCATGCCTATCAGTGCGGCATGTGCCATGGGTGTCTGCAACCCATTGGCCATGTCTGTGCCTGGGCATGGTGTGCCGTGCTCCGCTGACTGTATCATGTCGCTGGTCCCCCGTGTCCGGCGTACCTCTGGGTGCTGGCACATCGCACTGCATGGTGCTGTCCATGGTCGCTGGCCATGCAGGGGAGACCATGCTGAGTCTGCTGTGTGTGTGCTGCAGTAGCTCCCACATGCCCTCCAGTGTGACCGCACACCAGAGTATGGTGGTATGTATGTTCCGCTGCACTGCTGTCTGTGCCTCCACTGCAGCAGTTTTCCTATGTTGTTCCCCCAGGCAGTCCCACTCCAGCTGCTACAGTTGCCAGTACTGCTCCTCCACGTAGGGCTGTGGCCACGGCGGCCATTGCCATGTAAGGATTTGCTCTGAGGGCCCCTCATCCCCACTGTCGCTGTGTGGCGGTGCCGCTGCATGATGGTGTGCAGTGGCAGGGGGTTCCGTGGACTCTGTGTGTGTGACGGGGCCCCTGCATGGTGGCATGTGTGTGCGCACCACGTCATGCGGCACAGGCACAGTCTGCTGCATGTCTGTCCCCACTGCTTTGTTGCTGCCGGTCCCACTGTCCTCCTCCCATGGGTTGATTGCGCCATCTCTCTCACTGGCCATGTCCTCCTGTGTCTCTAGGTTTGTTCCTGTATGGGTGCAAGGGCTATGGTTAATTCGCTGCACACAGTTGCCATCCCCTCCCACACCAGGCCGTGCATACTTACTCCCCTCATCCGCTGCCTGATCCACGGTCTCCGGCGCTGCCACAGTTGGTGCTGCGGGCATCCTGTCCCTGCTCCATGCCGCTGCATGGTGTCCTGGCCTGGCACTGCCTGTGGGAACAGTGCAGGGGGTTACATGGGCTGTGGTGCCAGTGGGTTGTTGCGGACGGCTGTGTGCGACATGCCTTACCTGCCATCGTGTCCACCCCTTTCTCAACTCCATGGATGGTGACCGGCGTCAGTGTCTCAGCCACCAGTTGCTCTAGGGGTGTCAGCCGGCTGTCCGTGCTTGGCAGCCCCCTCTTCGTCCTGCTGCATGCCTTCTCATCGGCGGCTAGCTTACGCTTCACCTTTGCCCTCAGGTCCCACCACTTGTGCTTGATCGCCGCCAGGGTCCATGCCTCAGACCCGGTGGCATTTACGGTGGCCTGTATGTCTAGCCATAGCCTGGCATTTACCTCTGCTGGTGTGCTGGAGGCCTCTGCACTGTACAGCCTGCTGTAGTGCAAATGGATGTCTGTGACCATGGTGGCGATCTATCTACTGCTGAAGTTTGTGGCGCAGGATCGGCTTCCACTCCATGCCCAGCCACATCCCCATTTAGGGTGCCACCGCCCCCTCGTCCATTGCCATCTTCCCTGTTCTCTGCTTCCTCCTCTACATCCACCTGTAGTTCCGCCATCGTGTTCTGACTGCTGCGTTGTGCAGCATTCAGCACTGTGCGGCTGCACTGGGGGTCATGGGCCATTCCCACATAGTGCAGGCCCACCCGCTCTGCCTGTGTGGTGTGTTGCGCGGACCATCTGGCCCTGCCCACTGCCTGTGTCTGCCTTAGTGCATGCTGCGTAGCCACCATCCGCTGCACAGTGCACAGCTGTGCACCACCGCTATGTGATTTCTCATCGTATTTCCCACGCATTCATGCATGGGGCTCACCATAAGTAAGACGAAGGTGCAATTTAAGAAAAACTTAGATAGGCACATACTAAAAAGAGGGAAATTAAAATATTTCTAAAAGCCTTATTGGAGCAAAAATGGGCTAGCTCCTAACAATTCTTAGTATGAAATGGCTATATTGAAAATTTGAGGTAAAAATACTGAAAATTGCTGAAGTTATGAGTCTGCGTTCTCAAATTTCAACACAGGCTCATGACTTCATTGTTTTTTAATATTTTTACACCAAATTTTCAATATAGCCTTCTTATGATGCTACCTCATGAACAATGGTGGAGAAAATGTTCAACTCCTGCTCAAAAGTTCGTTTCGCATAGTAACCGCGAATCACCTTTTGGGACAGATTTACCTAACATCACTTGCATTGTTCATGAGGCGGGGTCCCAAAAAATATATGCTGAAAATCTAGAGCAAAATTATTTAAAAATGGCCAAGTTATGCCACTAAGTTGAAAACCCCATTAAAATACATTGACACCAAACCCCCCATTGAAATATATTGAAGCGCTTACCTCAGTTTGCAGTTGGGCTTTGATGAGTGAAGATGTACCTGCAGTCCAAGGAAGATTATGGCAATGGACCTCTGGTGGGTAAGTATGGGGTGGGGGTGGGGAGTGGTGGGTCTTGAGTGGGAGGGTTAGGAGGGTTGGATAACAGTGCAACGGACAACGCTGGACGGTTTTCTTTTTTACAGGAAACAAAATGATGAGGGACAGTTTTCTTTTTTTCAGGGACAGTTTGCTGAACAGATGAGGACACTGGGGGATTGGACACCACCAGTGTCTGTATACTGTTTGGGGAGGAGTTACACAGTGGACGATGATGGACAGTTTTCTTTTTTTCAGGATAAAAAGAAAACAATGAGGGATAGTTTTCTTTCTTTCTTTCAGAGAGAGTTTGCAGAACATTTTGAGGACACTGGGGGATTGGGCACCCAGTGTCACTATGGTATGTTTAGGGAGGTTGTAGGGTTGTTGGGTATTTAGAGGGTTGGGTGGGGAATAACAGTGCTAGTCATTCTGACTTGCACTTCAAAGGACCGAGCCGTGCTGCTACTGCGTTGGCTCTGTCCAATAAAGTGCATGAGGAGACCGTGCCCCTCAGAAAACCAGTGTTATCAGGACACTGCCTGCTGATTTGCCTGCCACAGACCAGCCCCTAGAGCATCACCCTCCATTGGACTCGTCCCCCTCACCCCTCACACCCCTCTCTAGCAACTCTCATACCAACATGTTCGCTTGCCTGTGCGCGCACAACGAACATAACAATGGAGAAATTTACTATGAGGACACTCCTCCTCAAAAAGAAAGCAGATACAGCTCAGAATGAAGTCACAAAAGCCAGCCACACAGTGGATCCAGCGTTCGTAACATGCATTGAATTGGTGAAGATGAATTCCATGCTGTGCATGCACTTACAACAACTAGAGAACTTTTCTTGGGCAACAAATTTATGATTGTTGGGGCTGCCTGAGTCCATGGAAGAAGACAGTTTTAAATGTAACCCCTAGGTGGCGCTATCCCAAAGGCTGCCACCCCTACCTGCATGGCTAGTTGCAGGTTAAGGGGCCTGGGTACTGAAACAGGTGCCTCCACCCGGAGGACAGAGTTGTTAGTAATAAGGCTAACCTGGGTACAGCCCTCTGGGACACTGTAACCCTCCTATTTCCCCTCTAGTGGCCTAGACAATATGCAACAAACACTTTCACAGTAGCCCCTATTCAGCATACAAATCCCCACACTGTTTGCACTTACCACCAGGGCTGGTTCCACCAGTTCGACCCTGGAAACCCCCTGTAAAACAAGGTTAGGCACAGCAAATAACAACAGTACAGTGCTTTTGGTACAAACTGGAACCGCAGTCAGATTAAATGCAAAAAGAGTTAGATCTGATTTATTCAGGGGAAATGAACAAGGGAGGGGCACAATCAGATTGATAGATTTGAAAACTGATCTAGTCAGGCAATTATGCATGCACTTTTAGTCCCTACACAGTCACACGCTCTGGGTACCCAGTTGGAAGTAAGGTGGGCTAGCCTGGAACATTGCCCCAGGGTAGGCCAGCATTGCAGCTGGTTGGGGCCCTGTGATAAAAAGAAAAGGCATGCACAACCACACACAATTTGTAATCCAAAGCCTGAAGGCTTAGTTCATGAAAGGAAAACAACAATGCAATCAGATGACAACACTTGAGATTTAGCTGTTGTTGCAGGGAGCTACCCTGATTGTTACTCACGCTACCCAGTATGAGACACAGGCTAAATGAAATGGAGACTGCAGATTGATGACTGGCTTGCAAGGAGAAGCAGGGCCCACACGAATCACCGAGGTGTCATTCCTGTTCGAGATGGTTGAGCAAGGGGCTGATCCCTGGGTGAGTCTCGCATCAATGATGGTTTCTGTGCCTGAAGTAGCTGGCTGGGCCAGGTGGCAAGGCCCAGGCCGGGTGGAACAGTTTGGATTTCGAGTCTCGTAGTGCTGCATGCAGCTTCCAGCAAGCGTAGCACATTTACACAGTGGGGAACCACATCGCGACCCACTAACAGCACACAGCACATTTATAGTAAAGCAATCACCATTCCACAATGTGGATGGCAGTGCGGCCACAATATCAGTGTCTCTGAGCAAGACCGGGAATTCTGTGGTAAATGGATGTCCTGACAGGCCGATCACATACAGCAAATCTTTGGTCTTCTTCAGGTTTAAATCTGGTCACTCTTCAATGGCTTTATCACACTCCAATTCGGATACAGTTCGATTGCTAAGCCTTTCAAAGGATTCCCTCTCGAGGGACAGCAGGCAGACAGGCCAAACAGCCTTTCTGCCAATCTCCCAATCTCCCATGCAAGCTACACAGGAACTGCTGCTCAAATCACTCGAGCTGCTTACTCTCCAAACTCTAACTCCAGACTGACTCACTGCAGCAGGCAGCTTGGGAATTTCCCTTCTGTCCAAAAGGTTCTGGTTGGCTGATCCATCAGTCTGTCAAAGCAAGGGCTCCCCCTCCAGGTGCATTTAGGCGCCAAAGTCTCAAAACTACAATTCCTACAGAAATTCACTCCCACAAGACCCCAAGGGGCAGACTCCATTTTAGGGCCCCCAAATGTACTGATTGGTCCAAATAAGCAGTCCAGAACATACTAACATACTAATTGCCAGCAGATTAGGCCATACGGTCTATCGAGTCTGCTTGAACCTCAGATCTCTAGTTGGGTACCAAGGCCCTCCCCCACCTTGTATTCCAGAAACTCCTATCATCCATCCCCACCCCCTGGGCCAGGCCATCATCTGATACAACCGCTTTCTGTGTCTGTCCCACCCTCTCTTGAAGCCCTCCACTGTGGATCTCTGAACCAGCTCACCAGGCAGCGCGTTCCAAGGATCCACCACCCTCTCAGTGAAAAACCTCCTCCTCCTCTTTCCCCCCTCACCTTTCCACCTTCCAACTTCAAACCATGCCCTCTGGTGATACCTCCCTGCTTTAGTCTAAAGATCCCCTCCATGTTTACCCTATTTATTTCCTTGAGGTACTTGAGGCCTCAATCATGTCCTCCCTGTCTCTCCTCTCCTCCAATGAAAAGGGGCAGAGCTCCTCAAGTCTGTCCTCATACGTCAAATCCCCTAGTCCTTGTATCATCTTAGTTGCCCTCCTTTGTACCCTCTTCAGGAGCTGTATGACCCTCTTCAAGTGTGGTCTCTGGTACTGTACACAGTACTCAAGGTGTGGTCTAACCAGTCCATTGTACAGCGGCAGAATCACTTCCCTGCTCCTAGAGGTGATCCCCCTTACGATGCATCCCAACATCCTGTTTGCTTTGCTAGCTGCTCTCCTGCACTGCTCAGAGTTATTCATACATGCATCCACCATGACCCCTAGGTCTTTTTCCCCTGTTGAGGCCTTCAGGGCCTCCCCTCCCAGGGTGTACCTGTGTTTAGGGTTTCCCCACCCAAGATGAAACACCTTGCACTTGGTGATATTGAAATTTAATTTCCATGTGTGAGTCCACCTTTCCAGGGTGTCCAGGTCCCCTTGCAGGGTCAACCTCCCCTCTTCCCCCTCAACTACTGCTCCCATCTTGGAGTCGTCAGCGAAGAGACTCATTTCACACCCTATACCCTCCTTGATATCCGATATGTATGCATTAAACAGGATCAGACCCAGGACCGAGCCCTGCGGTACCCCACTACCGACCTCTGTATGGTTTGAGAGCTCCCCACCGACCACTACTCTCTGAGTGCATCCAGCTAGCCAGGACCAAGATGGTGGTGATAAACAGAACTGTCCATGTTGCAAAGAAGGCAGGTTAGACAAACTACAATAGCATTATTATTCTAATAGTTAATCAGCAAATAAGTACAGCTTCTAACAGAGCTCCCTCTGCACAAATAGCAATGGCAGAACAGAGTGATTATCTGGCAGCCCGGGCGGGACTCGAGCATAGAAACACTCAGCCCCCTCCCAGATTAAATAAGCACCATGTTATAGGCAGCTCTTAAAGAGACAGAGCACAGAGACATTAAGGCACTCTCATACAAACACTTTTAAAACGCTAAGACACAGGATACCAACCTGGCAGTGGGCATTTATGCACACCCAAGGAAGACTTTCGGGAACCCCCATTTGTAGGGGGATTACACACTTCTCTGCCTGGAAAAACTTGGCATCCACATCAAGTCTACACCATCACAATATTGAAGAAGCAATATATATGAGACATATGTGACATTAGCATATTATGGAAATAATATCTGATGCATCAGTTAACGTAAACTTAGCATATTACTACACATTTCACTATATTTCACTATACCATATCTTCATTGACAATACTTATGCATGTTTTATACATTCTATACTGATTTTATTATGATTAACATACTATAAACAGTTACCTATAACTTTACGTTATAACTTCCTGTACAGTAAACAATGTAGAATGGGGCCCTTCCCTATCAGCTAACTTGGGGATAGATGGGACAGGGACACCTTGTTCTGAAGGAAGAACAATTAATTGGGAGGTGGCAGTCAGGCTCAGTTTGGGCAGTGAGCTCTTGGAAACGTAAACACCTTTATATACCACATTGAGAGGCAAGTCCACAGGGCTCCTAGGGGAATCATAACTAAAATGTAGCACTGGCTTAAAAGGTCACCCAGATTTTCTTGGGGAACAGACACAGGCTCTGGGAGGTCAACACTGGCATTGATTTAGTGAGGGTTGCCTCTGCACTGGTTGGAATGTCCAGATTGGGAACACTATCATCTCCTTGCTCTGCAGACTCTGTTTCCACAATACTTTGCTCATTATTATCTTCTGAAGAGGGTCTAGGTTGTTCATTCTGAGAAGGCTCTGGCACAATTAGGCTTTTGCAGCACTGAAGGGGTGCTGTCAGCACGCACTTTCATATTGTTCTTCAAGTTCTGGTATGTCACCAGGGAGACTCAGACCATCAGCCCCTTCTTCAGGCAAATCAAACAGTTCTATAAGACACAGAGAGTCTGCAACCTCAGACATGATACTTTGTACCTCACTTTCAGGGGGCACTGGGTCCAAAGAAGAAGCTGGGGTGTTAGGCAGTTCTGAACGCCCAGCTTCATCCCCACGATTCTGCAGAGGGTTGCCTCGAAACAACTGACTCAGTTCATATGAGGGATAATAGGCATTATCACAGTCACTCTCGTCAGAGACAGATGAACAGTCATCACTATCACTCTGGGCCTGCTGAGGGGAAGACCTTAGTTCTGGAGCAACACGGACAAGTTGGCTCTGTTTCCTCTTTGCAGCAGCATGAGTTACTGGCCCAGGAGAAGTGTCAAGGGTCGATTCAGCATCAGTAATAACTTGGCCGATGGGCAGTAAGTGATTATGGTGCATAATCTTCACAGTTTTGGAATTATTTTCTGGGCTCACCTTGTACACTGGCAGATCATCCAATTTACCAACTACTACGTGGGGAAGATGGTGCCATCTATCAGCAATTTTGTGTTTTCCATGCAGTCCCAAATTGCATAGTAGCACCCTGTCTCTGGGCAACAACTCCTGGGCTTTTACTCGTCAATCATGTCTTTCTTTGTTGGTGAGATTTCGCTTAGCAGCCATAGTTTGAGCTAGTTGATATGCATGATTCAACTGATCTTTCAATTGCTGTACATACTGCAAGTAGTTTTTGACTCGGACCCCATCTGGAGAGACCCCAAAGCAGACATCAACTGGCAGTCAGGCCTCCCCCCCCCGAACATGAGACGGTGGGGGAGAACCCAGTAGCATCACTTTTGGTGCAATTATACACGTGTACCAAGGTGCTAATTTGCTGGCTCCATTTATGCTTGTTTTTTGGATGGAGGGTGCCCAGCATGTCCAGAAGGGTGCGGTTGAAGCATTCTGGTTGAGGGTCCCCCTGCGGGTGATAGGGGGTGGTCCTTGACTTCCGCACCCCCCACAGAGAGAGCATTTATTTGATTAACCTACTTTCAAAGTCTCTGCCTTGGTCAGAATGGATCTGCTGGGGGACACCATAGTGGACAAAGAATGTTTCCACTAGCACCTTGGCCACGGTAGAGGCCTTTTGATCTTTAGTTGGGAAGGCTTGTGCATACTGTGTAAAATTATCAGTAACTACCAACACATTGCCAATGTTCTTTTGGTTTGGTTCTAAGCACAAGAAGTCTATGAAGACCAATTGTAGCAGTGCACTGGTAATGATATTGACAAGGGGGGCAGCCTTCTGAGGCAGGGCTTTTCTTTGGAGAAAATGACTGCAGGTCTTTACATGGTGCTCGACATCTGTCCCCATCTTTGGCCAGTAGAATTGGTATCATACCAAGTCGAGAGTTCTGTCAATGCCAAGGTGCCCCATGTGATTGTGGAGGGATCTCAGTACCAGCTGTTTAAAGGCCGTTGGTAGAATCAACTGTTGCTTGTTTACTTGACCACGATGATCCACTGTCTCTCTGTATAACAACTGATCATGCAACTTTAACCTGAGGCCTTCCTTGAACAACAGGGCAGTTCACAAGTCGGGGAACACAACTTGGACACCTCTTTCCCTGCATGCAGGGCATCAAGTGCTGGTTGAATCATGGGATCTTGGGATTGAGCCCACTGAATACTGTCATTATTGAACTGAGGTAGTGCACTAATATCTAAAGCAGAGAAATGGCAGTAGGCAGTCAGTATGCAGGTATCAGGAGGGCTCAAGCAATCTACTAGGCAGTCCATTGTGTCCACAGACATTTGTTCATCTTTATCAAACTTTTGGCATAATGCTTTGATGTCAGGTTCAGACAATCTGACCCAATTGTTCTTAGAAGTTGGCCTTCGTGACAGGGCATCAGCATCGATGTGGTTTAGTCCCAGTCTGTATTCAACAGCATAATCATAAGTCGATAAAGCAGAAAGCCAACAGTGCCCAGTGGCGTCCAGTTTAGCTGAATGCACATAGGTCAATGGGTTATTGTTGGTCTTCACTAATATCTTTGCCCCATAGAGGTACTCATGAAACTGGTCCCTTATGGTCCATTTTAGGGTGAGGAATTCCAACTTGTGGACCGGATAGTTCCGCTCTGACGGGGTCAAGCTCCTATTGGCGAAAGCTACAGGTCTCAAGCCATCTTCGTAGTCTTGATATAGCACAGCCCCAAGGCCCTGCAAACTAGCAACTGTATGCAGAACATAGGACTTGGTAGGATCAGCATAGGCAAGGACTGGGGCGGGGGTGAGCTGGTATATGACTTCAAAGAACGCTGATTCACATTCGGGTGTCCACCGAGTCCCAAAAGGCTCACCTGTTCAAAAATATACTTTCTCTTGGACTTTGATAGCCCCCTTTTTGTACTTGTGGTTGGTAGGATGGTAACCTTGGGTAAGGTTAAGGAGAGGTCAAATCACTTTTGAATAGTCTTTGATGAACCTGTGGTAGTAGCTGCAGAACCCCAGGAATTGCTGTAGCTCTTTTAGGTTATTGGGCTGGGGCCAAGTGGTCAAAGATTCAACTTTACTGGGATCTGTCTGTATCCCTTCCACAGACACTATGTGTCCCACATATTTCACAGATGTTTAAAAAAACTGCCACTTGTCTATGGATAACTTGAGGCCAAATTCTTCTAAACGATCGAGGACTTTGAACAGTTTGGTCTCATGTTCCTCCAGCGTGTGTCTGGAAACAATGACATCATCCAAGTACACTAAACATTCCAGCAAATTCATGTATCTGACCGCATGTTCCATCAATCTCTGGAAGGTGGCAGGGGCACCCGAAATCCCCTGTGGCATCCTCAGGAATTAGTAGAACCCCAATGGACAGATGAAGGCTGTTTTCTCACGGTCCTCCAGGACCATCGGAATCTGATAATATCTGCTGCGGAGATCCAGTACGGAAAACCACTGACCCCCGTTCAGGCAATCCAGGGCATCCTGTATGTGTGGCATGGTGTATTCATCTGGGATAGTCCATCGATTGAGGGTCCGATAGTCCACATACATCCTAAGGATCCATTCTTTTTAAGCACCACTATGATGGGGGATGCATATGGGCTTCTTGATTCTTGAATAATTCCAGCAGCGAGCATTTCCTGTAGGTGCCTTCTAACATCGTCTGTGTCCACGCAAGGCGTTGGGACCCCTCTCGAAATGGTCGGTCATCATGCAGGTGTATGTTATGCTTGGCACCATGGACACACTCCACATCCCACTCTTTTAGTGAGAGCACTTGGTCTCTCTGAGCAAGTTTCCTGCTAATTCGGGTCTTCCATTCGGTAGACAAGGGGGAATCACCGAAGTCAAATAAGTCTGGGGTCACTTTCTCCCTTTAACCAGAGTACTTGTTACTGGGTAATACTGCAATGTCTGTGCAGTGTACTGTAGTCAGCATACATCCCCGGTTCACACGAACTTCCCTGTCCAACTTGTTTCTCACTTGCACCATCACTCGGCGGGCATAGGCATGGGCACGTGCAGGTAGTATACTGGGCTTAACTATCAACCCCTCTAGCAGCTTCCTTTCACCAGGGGTGTCTATCATCAATATTTTATTCTTTACATCTCTCCTTAGGTGGACTTCTCCATGGATTGTACACTGGGCACTGGGGGCTAACACCAAAGAGTCAGGATCCTTTTTCCACACTATTCTCACTGGCTCATCTCGGTCCACTTCATTGGGTTTCTGTTGCAAGTCATTAGCCCTTTTGATTAATGCTGGAATTCTTAGGGCCCATCCAGTCTGTTGCCTGTGTTTCTCATGGCAGAGTTGTGCTAGTCTCCCAAACATGTGGGCGTTTGTTCCAATTAACAGAGAAACTCCAGCATGCAGTCCAGTGGGGGGACACACTAGGGCAAGTGTCTCAACTTGCTCATCTACCCCAGCCATGGCGGTAGGGAATGACAGCCAGATCCGGATATACCCTGAGCACGGATAGGACTTCTTACTCAACCCCCACACGTGCAAATCTTACAAGGGTTGTAGGGGCACATCAGGCAGATGCTTCTGGTACCAATCTTGAAATACTATGGTTACTTGAGATCCACTGTCAAGCATGGCCCAGGCAGACACACCGTTCACCATTACTGTAGTTTCCATGGAAGGGCCCACCACCTCGGACCACTCAGGTGACTTGGGCTTGGACGTTGGCTTTACAGCTGCCTTGGATGAATAGCTTTCCTGGGCAGCCCCACCTTGCAGCCATATGTTGCTCCGTCGAATCAATGCCAGCAGCCCAGTAGTAACTTTTCTCAGATTCTCAGGTGAACGGCAGGTGAATCGGGTGTGCCCATCCTTTCCACAGTGGTAACAGAAACAGGTTCTTTAGAGTCTCTGGGGAAAGAGGAGCAGTTCCCCTGCTTAAACATAGTGGGGGAGTAGTGGGGGAGTCTCAGGGTCTCTCTCTGGTTGGGGGTTTGCTCTCTTGACTTTCTGAGTTCCCCCAAGGGTCAGTGTCTTGGGTAGCTCGGAGTCGGAGTAGGTCTTCCACCACAGCTCTCAGTTGTTGTACCTCTTCCCGCAGACTGTCTTCAGACTGGGTTTCAGAAGAAACAACGTGTACCCCCACCCTTCCTGGCAGGACTTCTATCTTTGTCTCGGGGGGGGGGTTGGACAGGAATTAGCATCTTTGGCTGCCTCGGCAGCTTGCTGACTGACTCAACTCAGCAGTTCGGCCTTCTCATCTCTCACAGGGGCCTGGCAGGCGTGGGCAGCCCCAGCATAGGGCTCCCATCCCTCTTCATCAATCTCAATCTCACGGATCTCTTTCATTAGGTCACAGTATTGGGGGGGGGGTGGCCCTTTCTGTCTTGCAGTTTAAGCTTCAACAACATCATGCTAGAGTACCTTGCTGACTTTAAGATGTGATCTAGCCTGACCCTGTTCAATTCACTGGCGGGCACCCCTCCTTTCCAGTGTGCCCAGTGCAAAGTTCACTCAATTCGAGTAATAAACACTGACAATTTTTCATTCTTCCATGTTTTGAGAATTTAAACTTCCACATCAGGTCATCTCCCAACTCGGTGCTACCAAATACCCCCCTCCAGGGCAGAGAGGTACTCAGGGGCTGTGGCCTCTGGGCTGGTGGATCGCAGGAAGCAAATGGCCTCCAGTGCAGGGCCCCTCAAGCTTTCCATGAGCCTCTTCCTCTTTTCTCCCTCAGCATACTGCCACTCCTGGACCAATGGAGTGGCATAGTCCATCCTCGTTTCCAGATCATCCTCCCCCGAGGGCACCAGGACTGTGCCCGAAAAAAGCCTAAGTCTGCAGTATAAGTCCAAATGTACAGTAGTTATCACTATGGGGGGAAGCAACTGTAGGGGTGGCGGGAGAGGCTATGGGGGACTGCACAGGAGTGACATCCTCAGAAAGCTCTAACATTTTCACTACCTCTGTAGCAGAGTGCCCCTCAGAGGCCAACAGTCTAAACAGCTTGCCTTTGAACCCCTCTATGCAGGGGGACCCTCCAGGAGCAGCCTGGTCACTATGTAAATGAATGACCCTCCACCCATTTTGGGACCCTTAAGGCAAAATGACAGGGGGCACATTCTCTAGTTCAATGGGCAGGCTCTAGGAGAGTAGGGCCACCACAGTTTGATCAAACAGGTCGGAATCCCTTCCCTTTACTTCAACCATCCCTAAACACTTAATTCGACCACTTCCACAATAGTGGCATTTTCGGTCCCCAAGGGGACATCCATTAATAGCAGAGCTTGCCAGGGGTCCACCCCCTCTGCCTCACTCCACCCCATCATATGGTGCACTAGCAGCTTGTGGGGAGCAAGTTTAAACTTGGGCGTAGTGAGTGCCTCTATTTTACCACAATTCTTAAGCGTGGGGTTGTAGTACCCACTTCTGACCACTAGAAGGTGCAAATCCCAGCACTGGTGCCTCCAAGATATAACCCCTGGGTGGCGCTATCCCAAGGGCTACTACCCCTGCCTGCATGGCTAGTTGCAGGTTAAGGGGCCTGGGTACTGAAACAGGTGCCTCCACCCGGAGGACAGGGTTGTTAGTAATAAGGCTAACCTGGGTACAGCCCTCCAGGACACTGTAACCCCACCTTTTTCCCCTCTAGTGGCCTAGACAATATGCAGCAAACACTTTCACAGTATCCCCTATTCAGCATACAAATCCCCACACTGTTTGCACTTACCACCAGGGCTGGTTCCACCAGTTCGACCCTGGAAACCCCCTGTAAAACAAGGTTAGGCACAGCAAATAACAACAGTACAGTGCTTTTGGTACAAACTGGAACCACAGTCAGATTAAATGCAAAAAGAGTTAGATCTGATTTTTTCACGAGAATTGAACAAGGGAGGGGCGTAATCAGGTTGATTGATTTGAAAACTGATCTAGTCAGCAATTATGCATGCACTTTTAGTCCCTACACAGTCACACGCTCTGGGTACCCAGTTGGAAGTAAGGTGGGCTAGCCTGGAACATTGCCCCAGGGTAGGCCGGCGTCACAGCTGGTTGGGGCCCTGTGATGAAAAGAAAAGGCATCTACAGCAACACACAATTTGTAATCCGGAGCCTGAAGGCTCAGCTCGAGAAAGGAAAAACAACAATGCAATCAGATGACAACACTTGACATTTAGCTGCTGTTGTTGCAGGGAGCAACCCTGATTGTTACTCATGCTACCCAATATGAGACACAGGCTAGACGAAATGGAGATTGCAGGTTGATGACTGGTTTGCCAGGAGAAGCGGGGCCCACATAAATCACTGAGGTGTTGTTCCTGTTCGAGATAGTTGAGCAGGGGGCTGATCCCTGGGTGAGTCTCTCGTCGATGATGGTTTCTGTGCCTGAAGTAGCTGGCTGGGCCAGGTGGCAAGGCCCAGGCTGGGTGGAACTGTTTGGATTTCGAGTCCCGTAGTGCTGCCTGCAGCTTCCAGCAAGCGTGGTACATTTACACAGAGGGGAACCAAATCGCGACCCACTAACAGCACACAGCACATTTATAGCAAAGCAATTACCATACCACAATGTGGATGGCAGTCCAGCCGCAATATCAGTGTCTCTGAGCAAGACCGGGAATTCTGTGGTAAATGGATGTCCTGACAGGCTGATCATGTACAGCAAATCTTCAGTCTTCTTCAAGTTTAAATCTGGTCACTCTTCAGTGGCTTTATCACACTCCAGTTCAGATACAGTGCGATTGCTAAGCCTTTCAAAGGATTCCCTCTTGAGGGACAGCAGGCAGACAGGCCAAACAGCCTTCCCACCAATCTCCCGCATGAACTACACAGGAGCTGCTGCTCAAATCACTCGAGCTGTTTACTCTCCAAACTCTAACTCCAGACTGACTCACTGCAGAGGGCAGTTTGGGAATTTTCCTTTGGTCCAAAAGGTTCTGGTTGGCTGATCCATCAGTCTGTCAAAGCAAGGGCTCCCCTCCAGGTGCATTTAGGCGCCAAAGTCTCAAAACTACAATTCCTACAGAAATTCACTCCCACAAGACCCCTGAGGGCAGACTCCATTTTAGGGCCCCCAAATGTACTGATTGGTCCAAATAAGTAGTCCAGGACCAAGATGGTGGTGATAAACAGAACTGTCCATGCTGCAAAGAAGGCAGGTTAGACAAACTACAATATCATTACTATTCTAAAAGCTAATCAGCAGATAAGTACAGCTTCTAACAGAGCTCGCTCTGCACAAATAGCAATGGCAGAATGAAGCGATTATCTGGCAGCCCGAGCAGGACTTGAGCATAGAAACACTCAGCCCCCTCCCAGATTAAATAAGCACCATGTTATAGGCAACTCTTAAAGAGACAGAGCACAGATGCATTAAGGCACTCTCGTACAAACACTTTTAAAACGCTAAGACACAGGATACCTGCCTGGCAGTGGGCATTTATGCACACCCAAGGAAGATTTTCAGGAACCCCCATTTGTAGGGGGGTTACATAAAGATTTTTACAAGACTGGCTGATGGGGGCCCTTTTCTTCAGGCAAACCTGACCCTAAAGCATGCCAACCATATCACCCCCAGAACGACTCCTACTTCAGAAGAGTCAGCACCAACTGTTTTACTGAGAACTTGTTCTTGTTATAATTAACCTACTTGTCATTTGCACTGTATCGTATTGTTGTTGCTGGACCCAGGTCACCCATGAAAATGGGCATTTGATGCCCTTGGGCTTTCTTTCCAGTAATCAAATATTAAATAAAAAAATAAATAAAATTGAAAGTGCTGAAGAAAGAGATGAGATACTCATGGCTGCTAAACAATCTGGAGGTATCAGGTGCAGAGACTCTACAATCAGAAATTGTTTCCAGATCTTAGTTTTAGCACTCACCAGGGGAGGAAAGAATTTGACATGGTGTGATCCCTGTTAAGAGAACTGGGAGGAAACAATAAAAAGACAGGACTTTACAACAGGTAAGCTTAATGATGCTTTGCTGTTAATGTGCACCTTCAGTTCTTTGCACTGGGTGGAATAAATGTTTATGTTATGCTTTGTGTGTATGGGAGACTGTCCTGGGATCGGGAGGAGGACCATGTTTGACTGACCAGTGTAGAAATTGCCCTTCTGAGCATTGTAGTTATTCTATGCATGCTGTGGCCACGTGCCCAAAATGGCACTATATGCATCTGTGTCGGTCTTCTTGGTGGCTCTCCCCTTCCCAGCAGTAGGTTTCCTGCCTTTACATAGAAATATACAATTTGCCAGCAGATAAGGACCACTTGGTTCACCTAGTCTGCCCATTTCCCCTGCCTATAGGCATCACTGCAGATCCTACTTGATCTCCAGCCAATTCACCTCCCCCTTCCATTTCCTTAAGATTCCCTTATGCCTATCCCATGCATTCTTGAACACTACCACTGTTTTCATTCCCACCACCTTCACTGGAAGACTGTTCCAGGAATCCACCACTCCTTCTGTGAAGAAGTACTTCCTCACATCTCTCCTGAATCTATTGCCCTCCAGCTCCCTATCATGGCCCCTTGTCCTTGAGCATCTTTTTTTTCCTGAAAAATATTTCCCTTCTGTACCTTATTTACCCCCCATGAGGTATTTAAAGGTCTCTGTAATGCCCCCTTCTCCCTCCTGTCTTCCATGATATGCATATTTAGGTCTTTAAGTTTCTCCTCATAGGGCTTCTGATGCAGACCATGCACCATTTTAGTTGCCATCCTCAGGACCACCTCCACTCTATGTCCTTCTGGATGTGTGGTCTCCAGAACTGGACATAGTACTGTAGGTGGGGTCTTACTAGTGATCTATACAGAGGCAATACCACCTCCATCTTTCTGCTGGCGATACCCCTCCCCAGGCACCCCAGTATCCCACTAGCCCTCCCCACTGCCTGGTCACCTTTAGGTTATCCAGTATGATTGCCCCATGTCTCCTTCCTGCTTGGTGGTCATCAGTACCACTCCTCCCATTTTATACTCTGCCCCTGAGTTTCTGTGCCCCAAGCGTAGTACTTTGCACTTTTTCACATTGAAACCCAGCTGCCATACCCTTGATCACTCCTCGAGTTTTCTCAGGTCTCTGCTCATCCTTTACAAACACACACACACGGAGTGTGGGCCCTATTACAGATTTTGGTGTCATCCACAAAGAGGCAGACCTTCTCTTCCAGCTCCTCTGCAATGACACTTATACAGACATTAAAGAGGACTGGCCCCAGCACTGATCCCTGTAGAGTGCACATATGAGACAGCATGGCTAACAGGATATTGAATGCTGGGGAGCAGCAATTTCAAAACCAGCAGGTTTCAGTTAATACACAATGTTAAAGGTTCAAACGTTAAATGTCAGTTATTTAATCATTTCTAGATATCTTAAGCTGATTCATATTTGTGCCTATTGATGTTGCAGGGGGGTCCAGTTGGACAAGTTTTCTTATGGTACTGCCACAGTGTTTATAATGGTTCTCTTCACATCAATTTTGAAATCCTCTTCAAATAGTCAGTATACTTTACATATGTCTTAAAAAACTTTTAGAACGGGGCGTGGCTTGGAAGCCAACATGGTGGCAGCTTAATTCTACAGCTCTCCTTACCCTCTTGCTATCCTACAATATCCTGGACTCATTTGGTGCCAAATTCAATATACAGGCACAGCAACAGATAGCACTAATCTCCAGGACAATTTAAAACCTTTTCTTTCAAATGGATTGCAAATACTCACTCAACATAACAATATTGACGATCCTCCCGATCAGCTGCTATCAGCATCCGCGTGGATTCTGCAGCACATCATGGCCTCCGACTCTGGTGCGGCACCAGCCAAGGGAGACCTAAAAGAAATATGGGAGATGTTCACCTATTAGTCAGAAATGGAGCATTAACCACACAAGTGAACAAAAACGAAATGGACATTATTCAGCTTTCTCAGGACTTGGAAGATAATTCCAAACAAATAGTCCAACAACAGAGCACTACTGACTACCTTGAACGCAGGCTAGATGAGCAAGACAAACTCATTCAGCATCTTACTGACCATCCTGATGACCTCGAAAATCAAAGCCGTCGCAACAACTTGTGATTTGTGGGCTTCCTTCCTGCAGCAAGCGCTGTCTATGATCCTTCATAACCAATGGCTGATCTTGCTGGAGATCAAAAGGGCCCACCGATCCCTGGCACCACAACCAAAGCCAAGGCAGTGACCTAGGACGATTCTGGCCAAATTCCTCCATTTCCAAGTCAAGGAGCGGATCCTGTGGCTGGCCCAGGAGCGGGGCCCACTACAATGACAGGGCCACCTGATTTAAGTGTTTCCGGACTTCTCCTTGGAGCTATCCAACCAACGGAGAGAGTTTACATGGGCCAGGCATACTCTCATGGCACTGAAGGTGCCATACAGCCTACGTTATCCAGCAGTCCTGTGCATCGAGTGAAACAGGGTTCCTCACTCCTTCTCGGACCCCGAGGCTGCTGAACAGTTCATCCTCCAGTCGTGGCCGGAGTCCTCCCTAGCAGTCCAACATAGGCGTGGGGGACCTCCAAGCATGGATACCACAGCTGAAAAAGTACCCACTTCACCTGCTACTCATATTCAGAGCAACAAAAATGGGCCTCCATCTCAGGCCGCTCCCGAGGCATGGCACTCGCAAGTGAAGAAGCACCAGAGAGGGGGAGCTGGCCACAGGGGGAAGGTGGACAGAAGCCCTACCCTGCCTGCAGCAACCCGCAGGGACCACAGACGGTCAATCGAAGGAGGGCTAAACATCAGTGATGCGGGGGGATTTAAGCAGATACTCTCCCTGCAACTTCTCTAAGATCCGAGTGTGGACCTCTCTCCTAAGCTTCAGTGCTATTGGGGATGAGACGCTACCAACCGACTCCAAACTCCTTCACCTGCTGGAGAATTTCCCAAACCCCAAGCCTACCTACTGGAGGAGATGTGGGGATCACGGTTTCCATGATGGTGGCATACACCAATGCTCACAAGGCCGAGGGGACTAATACGGGCCTACTACCTTGCCCGGCGAAGAACTTGGCAAACTCAGCTCCTTGGCTATGCCACCTATGGTGTGGCCTTTTTTAACAGGCCTATTCTCAACTGAGGCCTGATAGCCCCACCCACTGACATGCCTTAAAGAGGCTTGCACCCCTTTCTTTTACAGTTATGGGTCTTGGGCCTTACTAGGGCGAGGTGCTAACTCTGGTTGCTGTAACTAAGGTTTAATTTGGTGCTCACTTACTGTACAGTTTAAACATTGGCCATGGGATTTAAATCCTTGGCTATTACCTGTTTTGGTTGTGGGTTTGTGGGAGCAAGCAGGCTCTTGGGCTGTCGCTCGCTGTTACCCTTTCTAATTTACATCTATGGGCCACTGCTTATATTGTGCCCATCTCTGTAGTGGAATTGAAGTAAAGAAATCCACTGTATTTGTGGGAGGTTTGGGGGGAGGATAGTTTTTGGGCAGCATGGCGTATTCATGTTCTCAGTGGTTTTCCTCCTCATCCCTCCCCAGCACTGGGCGGTGTAGTTACAGCATTGCAAATCTCTTAATTTTGTGCCCTATGGGGCCTGTTCACAAATGCTCACCTAACGTCCATATCGAGCAACCTTGCTGACAGCCCAGGCCGCACGGCTACAAGGGCTAATTCAGCTGCAGCTGTGGTTTTTCCTCTGTCCACAAGATACATCTTGTCACTCCCTTCCTCTCACTCATCCCCCATGTGTACTTCCCTATAGCACCCTCTCAGTTTCTCATCTGGGCAAAACTTCTCACCCAGAAGTGCGTGTAGGGGAAGGCGGGGAGATGATTCCCTCTAGACCCAGAAGGCTCTCCTGTTCCTTTGGGGGACAGTCTAACTCTCACCTTTCCAAACCAGAATGCAGGCATTTTTTTGCTTTATATAGTTTCATAACTGTTGCTTGTGTACCTTTGCTGTTAAATTTACTTGACACCGAGTTGGTGTCTTTCATAGTTGCTAAATGTTTAATGCGTGTCTAGAGGGGTGAGGGGTGGGGGCAATGCCTGAACCAGCATCTATGCTTGGTAATCCCAGTGGATTACTGCATCTGCCCACTCACTACAGTCGAGATGCAGAGTTCTGGACAACAGGTCCCAAGGAATGATAAAGCATGGTTCATAAGAATGCTGAGGTGTAAGAATGTATATAGTTGCCCCGGTTGGGCTCAAGTGTGTATAAGATGTAACGTACAATTATTTTACAATATCCTGAATAAGGTGCAGTGTAGTGCAGTAAGCTAGGTTTCCTGGAGCCCCCCAGATAGGCTCTTCATACCAGACCCCAACACCCAAGATTTGCAACAAGCCTAATGGATGACCTCAAATTTATTACTTGGAATGTAAAAGGGATGAATTCCCCTATCAAAAGGAAACAAATTATGCGCCATCTGAAAAAACTCCGAGACAAGGTGGTGTTTCTCCAGGAAACAAAACGGTCGCATGTTGAGGCTTGCTAACTGGAAAGGGACTGGGTGGGTTTCGAGGTGCACAGCTCTTATCCATCTGCAAAACAAGGGGTGTCCATATTTGTCCATAAGTCCCTTCTGTGGGCGATCTCTTTGGTCCAGAAAGACAAAAAAGGCAGATGGGTGTTGTTACAGGTCTCCACTCACAAGGGCCCATTGAGGCTTTTAAACCTCTACACCCCCAATTACGATGACCCTGTCTTCTTCACACATATATCCGAGACCATAGTGCACCTGCCTTCCCCTAATGTCCCCCTGCTGGTAGCAGGAGACTTTAACCTGACATTAGGCCCTGAGATAGACAGGTCTGGCAACACCACAGAACCCCATAGTAAAGCCAGACAAACCATGCAACAACTGATGGATGAGCACAGCCTGGTAGATATATAAAGGCTTCTCAATATGAACGAGAAGGGCTATACCTTTTATTCCCCTTCCCACATGACCTTCAGTAGGCTGGACATGTTGCTTATGTCCCCAGAGGTCACCCCCATGGTAGAAACTTCAACGATCCATCCTCAGGTCATATCTGACCACTCACCACTCGAAATTAGCTTATCATGGTGCCCCCACTCCCCTCGATTGGTGAATTGGTGCCTAGATCCTTTACTCCTCAGATACCCTGACTTTGTCCCGAGGGCCCAAAAGGAGATTGATAAATTTTTGGCTCTCAAAGACAACCACGAAGTCCAGGACTACACCCTCTGGGAAGCTCTAAAGGCCTAACCAGGGGGCAAGATAATCAGGTATGCTACTTATAGGAGATGGCAGAGGGAGCAGGAGGTGGCAGAGCTTGAATTACAGCTAAAAAAAAGAAGGCCATCTTGAAGGCATGCCTTGACAGAGACCCAAGGGGGATGCTGGACCTTCGGGCCAAACTTAATGTGCACTATTCTAGGAAGGCAGAGCTTGCTCTATTGCACCTTAAGCATACTTTCTGGGAGGGAGGGGGAAAGCTAGCAAAATCCTAGCCTATAGACTGCATAAGCAAATGGCAGCGTGACATATTCCTGGGCTATGGGATGGACAGACAGGGCCAAATTCAGACCTCTCAGAAGGAAATCTCAAACATTATGTCCAATTTCTATTCTGAATTATAGTCCTCTACGTACCCTCCCAATGCTAAAGATACCCCTGCTTTCATTGCCTCCCTGACTCTTCCCAGAGTATTGGAAGCCCAGGCCCAAACCCTGGACAACCCTATCTCTCAGGTGGAAATAGAGACCACTATCCTGAGCATAAATAAAAACAAATCCCCAGGGGTAGATGGGTTCCCGGTTGATGTTTACCAGCAAGTCAAGAACACGATCTCCCCACTCTTGCAGAGGGTATACTCCCATGCCCTAGCCACAAATTCCCTCCCTCCCACCATGAAAGAGGCCATCATCACTATTCTCCCTAAAAAGGGGAAGGACTCCCTATTCCCAGCCAGTTATTGCCCTATTTCCCTAATAAGTGCTGACACAAAAATTTTGGCCAAGTTACTAACCACAAGACTGGAAAAAGTACTTCCTAGACTAATACACCCCTCTCAGGTGGGTTTCCTTAAAGGGTGACTCAGCTCTGACCATCTCCGGATGTTCCTCACCCTGAGGCACTTTGCCAAACAGATTCCCACCCCAGCCACTGCCCTCACAGTAGACTTCGAGAAGGCCTTCGACTCAGTTGAGTGGGAGTACCTTTTCAAAGTCCTGAAGGATAGAGGGATAAGCCCATACTTTATTAACTGTGTGAAGACACTCTACTTCCATCCTACAGCAAGGACACTCATGAACAGTCTAATTTCCTCCCCCATTCCCCTTGGACTAGGGCACAAGACAGGGTTGCCTCCATCCCCTCTCTTATTCATCCTGGCTATTGAACCCCTTGGAGCCGCAATTAGAGCCAACGGTGACATTCACGGCATAAGGGTGGGAAAGGAGGAATACAAATCACTGTTGTAAGCAGTTGATCTCCTGATCCTTCTTAGGGATGCCCCTAAAGCCATCTCCCCCCTGCGCCAGCTCCTGGATCAGTTCACAAACATGTCTGGCCTAAAAGTGAACCAAACTAAATCTGAGATCCTAGCCCTTAACCTCCATAGTAAGCCCGAACTGTTTCAAGATACCACCTGGAAATGATCCAGGGCTTACATATCTAGGGCTTTGTATCCCCCTGCTAAACCAGGACCTCTGCAAAGCCAATGTTGACCCACTCCTGTCCTCACTCACAGCCGACATCCAGAGATGACATCAACTACACTTATCATTCACTGGGAAAATAGCAACCATAAAGATTATGCTGGCCCCCAAAGTGCTATACTTATTAGCCCACATCCCGATACGTATCCCTGACAAATGGTTCCACAAACTGAACAAGATGATGGGTCACTTCATATGGGAAGGGAAATCACCCAGACTGAGCACAGCGAAGCTCAGGAAACATTGGAAGGAGGGGGGTTGGGACTGCCAGACTTTGCCGCCTACTATATGGCCTTGGTACAGGCACAGACGCTATGATGGTGCCCATGTGGGGACTCACCAGCCCCCCAGTGGGCACTGTTGGAGGGTTACCTGACTGGGGCATGTACTCCATGGCACCTACTGTATAGCAAGCCCAAGAAGTCAGACCTCAGCTTTCCAACTGTTGCACTGTCCAGTAGATACTGGAAGAAAATATTTAAACTCCTTCATCTGATGGACATACCCCCCCCCCCACTGGACACCTTTGTGGGATAACCCTTCTGTAACCACAGGCTGGGAGACCATCAGATGGGAGGATTGGCGAAGGGGGGGGATCGAAACAATACAGGACCTGTGCACCTCTAAACAATTGATAACTGACACCTTCCAGAACCTAAAAGAAAAATACAAGTTGCCCCAAATAGACTTCTGGAAATATTTACAGATCAGAGCTGCTATCATTTCACATACCAGAAGTATATCCGAGCATGTACAGGACTCAGCCCATGTGCTAGTTCATTCCTGGATCAATTAGACCAGAGGCAGAGCTGGGGTCATTTACAAACAGCTTAGAGATACTGGCCCCAAGCTTACAGACCAATCCAAACAGACCTGGGAACTAGAACTCGGTTGTTCTATACCAGATCCATCCTGGCAGGCTTGTTGGGCTCAGGCCCAGGTAGCAACCAGGGACACAAAGGCCCAGCTTATACAGCTGAAGATTCTGCATCGATGGTACAGGATACCTAAGCACCTCCATAAGTTGGGAGTTATACCTAATGCCTCATGCTGGCGATGTGGAATGGGGACCAGATCCTTATCACACATTTTATGGGCTTGCTCTTAGATCAGGCCCTTATGGGAATAGATTTCTCAGTTCTGCAAATTAATACCCCCCATCATTGCCCATGGATGCTCCATTTGCTCTTCTGGGGATATCCCGACCCACCCCTTCCACCCCGGCCCACATGGTCCACTGGGGGATAGCTGCCACAATAGCTGTCAAACGACTGCTCCTTAGAAATTGGACAACACCCAACACACCAACCTTCAAAGAATGGATACACTTGGTGAGCAAGACTGGAAAAGATGTCACATATAGCTCTTGGATCCCTGCTCAAGTATGACAAAATCTGGTCAAAATTTCTGAACGTACAGGATGACCATGGATGATACATTTGCAATCCTACAGGGCGTTCCAGATGCCCGATATTTTGCCTTGTGCAATACATTGCTATTCCCCGGTGTCACCTTCTGTGCTTCTTTTTTCCCCTATCAAGTATGGGCCTCAGTTCTCAGATAGGGATTATCACCTGTGATAGATTAATTATATGGATCATACGCACCTGTAATTTGCTTCTGAGTGCATGCTACCTTACACGCCCTGTTATTTGTACGTATGGTATTGTGGTTATGTATTGTTGTAAAATGTTGGAAATACCAATAAAGAATTTAATGTAACAAAACAAAAAACTTTTAGAAGATGTAGGCAGCAAGCCATAGAAATGGCTATAATTTCAATATTTGAGACTCTTTACATGTGACTTCTAGTGCCCGTGCCATGTGCATGCTACAGTACATCTTGATAAAGCATCTGAATAATATGAAACATTGATGTATGTATTTGAGGTGGGGGGGGTTGCTACTCCGGTTGGATTCCAATAAATGTGTTTTAACTGCTTCAAGACTTTGGAGGATTTTTTTTTTCATGTCTGGACGCGGCAGCCAAGTTTTGCTTGCAGTCCGTTCCTCATTCCTTTTTTTGAGTTCGTCATGGCGCACAGGCACAGATGAATTCATTGACATGAGAGGTGCTATACAGGGGTGTGGGGGGGGGGTGCACCCAATGGAAAGCACCATACCAGGTGGCAGGCCAATGGGTCGGCATGCTGGGGATGACTCAGTTTCTGTTGTTGGGGCAGAGTTGGCCAACTTTTCAAAGGGCAGAGCCGCACCATTAGTGGCGTGGCTCGTCCTTTAATGTGTAAAGCCTTGCATTACGTTGACTTTCTGGTTGCGCATTCACACTGCCGTAGCGCTTACAGTGTGAAGACGCTGAACCTGCCCACTGCTCCTGTCTTCCTTGTTTTCGAGTTCTGTGTTAGCAGCGCTCCACATACATCATTCACCATTACTGCCACAGTCCCGTTAGCTGCACATGGTGTTGTAAACACAGCGAACACTGGTATGTGGCTCATGGACACCGACGGGGGGGGGGGACAGCCGGGACAACTGTCCTGGGTCCAGTGGCTCAGTGGGGCCCATCCATCCAACTGATCGTGCCCCCGAATTGCTCACACAGCAGGCTGAGAGGCTGAGCCACGATGCTGAGTGGCTGAGCGCCCCCCCCCACGAGGCTTACTCCACACACCTCTGACCACACACCCATGACCCATCACCCATTGGCTCCTTGCTGCTTCCTAAAAGATCCAGTAGGTAGGCAGGTTACAGCCCTCTGGGTTGCTCCCTTTGGTCTGCTCCTCCTCGGCTCTACCATCCGGTCTCCGAATGAGTCAGTCCGACCCATTCCAGCAGACTGTGCTGGCTGCCAAGGGGCTACCAGCTGCTCAACTCATCCTCTGCTTAATAACTTTCTGGAATCGGATCGGATTCAGAGGAGTCAAACAACATGCCAACCACATTGGTAGGTGACAGGTCGGTGTCATAGCAACAGCCCAGGTCAGGTCATAGTGCACGCACTGCATGTTTTCCTTGAGGCTCTAGAAGGAGTGGGAGACAGAGAAGGTGTCACACATCAGGACTCACTTAAAGTCACTTGCTGACTGCTTTTTGCTTTTTTTTAACATCAAATCTATCGTTGGACCATGACCGACCCAGACAGACCATACCTGTCTTGATCTTCAACTGGTGGTGGACCGTGGACGACAAGGAGGCTGCTGCTGGAGTGAAGCTGAATTCCTCATACTTATTCCTGGGAGGGGGCTGCAGGGATGGGGTAGCTGGGCCTAGGACCTGGGCTACACTACCACTTTGCCTCTGCGGTCAAGTTTGAAGCTGTGGTGGATGGACAGAACGTGGAGCTGGAGCCGGAGCCTGGACAGTTAAGTAATAGTTGATACTAATCTGTGTCTGTACTGTATTGTAACTAGTAGTTTGGTACTTTCGAAGGAATAAGGTGGGCCATGCAGTGAGGTAGTGGGGGGAGGAGGGGGCTAAACTGCCGACACTGTAAAGGTAGCCTGTGATGTGGGCAACTGATCAGAAGGGCGATTGCACAATGGTGCTGACAATTTGGGCAACCCAGGATTTCCTCTCCTTACCCGAGTTGTGCCCCCCCGAAGCAGGAATCCTAAGTAAGGGGGTTGTGGGGGGTGAAGCCCTCCCACAAGGGGGTGCACGGGGGGGCAAAGCCCCCTGCATTAAATCATAAAATGTTTTTCAGTCACCCTGAGGGACTGTCGCCCTTCCGCGGGTCGCCATCCTGCAGTCACCCTTATCACATAGCACCCACAGTAAATACACCTGACTCACTCAACTCACACTTAGTTGAGTAAGTGTCTTAGTCTACCTCATCCTCTTCAGTACCTCACTGTAGTTCTAGTTTTAAGACAGAGTGGAACAAAGCAGGAGGGAGGGTCTGGGTGGCAGGGGCTAGGGCCATCATGGGAATGACAAATGGGGAGGGGGTTGGGGCAGCTGAAATCTAGGGTGCTAGCTGCACACTCAGGCAGACATTGCTAGACTGGGTGGTCTGTTTCTGCTGGCAGATTCATATGTTTGTATGTTCGTACCTAAAAAAAAACCCTCAAAGCACCTGACCTTCCTTCTTAGCCTAAGGCTACCACCATTTGATACACAGCACCACCTACCTAAGCTATACTAGCACTAGTAATAGTAGCAACTAGCAGCTGCATGCAAGCACCTATAGCTGATTCTGAGTCATTCTAAAGTAGGCTAAGGGCCATGGGTAAAGCTACCCACCTAGCTAACAGTTATATCTAGCTCCTCTGCCTAAAGGGGCCCCATCATCGGCACATTATTTATTTATATATAAATGTACTCATTTATTAATTTATATATCTCTTATGAGGGGATGGGAGGGTGAGGGGGGCCCAGTTCTAAATGTGTGTCCAAGGTCCAGAAATTTCTATTGACACCTCTGCTTGTGGCTACCAGGAAAAGAGAGACAGGTTCCGTTGTAGTGGGGGGTAAAGCTGTTCCTATCGGTGTCGTGCTGCTGCTGTACAGTTCCACTTGGAGTGCACAGCAGTTCCGCACAGTATGTACTCTGTCATGAGACTGACACTGTAACGACAATGTTTTTTTTGCTCCCTTAGTTCTCTGCAACACTAGCAGATCGTTAAAGTGTATGCTGTGCAGCAGGATGGCTCTTACCTGGTAAGTGTAGCAAAAAGAGACAAAACAGTGGGGGCATACCATGGAGACCGCAGACACAAATGCAATAGAAAGATGCATGCCCTTATGCTCATAAAGTCAGACCAACTGCCCTCCCACCCTGAGCTGTCCTGTGCTCTGCTGCAGAAGTCCTGACGCTGAGGTGGCCTTTTTCTGTAGTGTTGTGGAGTCGGGTCGGACTTCTGCAGCTGTAAGATGCTGACGGCCTGTCATTGCTGTGACCGAGCCTCTGGAGCCAATCAGGTGTGCTGCCACCAAGGCAAGGGTCAGGATAGTTCTGTAAATGCTTTGCTGCCTCCGCCTGTGCCCCGCATAGCAGTCCACTTGACTCTGCAGCCACCCACAGTATTCTTTTTTGCCTGGATCAGTGGACCACGATCACTGTAAACACCACCGGCAACACAACAATTTTAATCCGATTGTCACTATGAGTTCTGCGGACTGAACCTTCTCACACCAGCAACAGGCAGCTCTCACCCCCTCCAGCATGTAACACCACAGTGCGTGGTTATTGGTCAATTACTCTCTTGCCCAAGTCTGCTGCCAGTCATTGACAAAACTGTGCCTGCCAAGTCCAATGGCAATGCGGCAATGACTCACTCCTCCTGAGTCCCAACCTTTCCAAGACACGAGTCCTGAGTTGGGACTCCCATCGAGCAAGCAACAAACTGAAGCAGGCTTGTATAGCCTGCATTCTTATTGCCTTGATTGTATCTGTGTAGGACTGGGCTGGAGACAAGCGACAGAGAGGTAAGCAGCAGCAGCCTAGCCCCCCCAGCCCAGTCAGTAGCCACTACTGCCCAGCAGCCAGCCAGTAGCTAGCTCTACATCTCTGCATGTCAGCATTACCTTTTTGTTACCCCCATTGTGCGCTACATAAGCGGAAACACGTTTTGGGCAGGATGTAAAATGACAGCTGTACTGCTCATAAGGAAGTGTGGTAAAATGCCAATGTTGAAAATCTGGAGTGGAAATATTGAAAATTATGAAACCACGAAAGGCATGTGGAACTGTGCAACACACACTGTGAAACAGTCATTTTAGGAATTTTTCACCAAATTTTCAACATTGCCATTTTAAAACCTCTGCTAATGAACAGTGTCATGGTGATTTTCTTAATGTGTTCCATACATTGATTTCACAACCGACTGCGCCCATTGTGCGCTACATGGGCAGAAACACGCTTTGGGTGAGATGTGAAAAATGACAGCTGTACAGCTCATAAGAAGGTGTGATAAAATGGCAATGTTGAAAATCTGTAGTGAAAATATTGAAAATTGCAAACTTACGAGCCTGCGTGAGGAACAGCGCAAACGTACGCCAGAACAGTCGAGTTATTTTGCACTAATATTATCATGAGTTTTGGGACCCCTTCTCATGAATGATGTCACTGTCATGGCGTTATTCAAGGCCGTGTTCTGCATCACTCCTTCGGGCCCGACAATGCCATGACAGTGACATATTCATGAGAAGGGGTCCTAAAACCCCATGTTGAAAATTTGGTGCAAAAATTCCAAAATGACTGAGATATGCACAAAGCTGAAACCCCCTATCTAGCCCATTATACAGCTTGCCGGGCATTTCTCAGTTCGCGGTCGCCTTTGAAGAGTGCAGACGTGTTCCCGGTCCATCAAGATCGCCGCTACCGGAGTCCGGAGGTGTGCGGGGTGGGCGTGGGGAGGCTGGGTGCGCAGTGGGTGGGTGCGGTTGTGGGAGGGGGGTCTGGGAGACGCTTGCTGAATTCAGTTATTTACAGGTGTTAAAAAAAGACGATTTGGATCGCTGGCCACGCCAGGTGGGCCTCCTACGTGGCACAAGATGACTGGGGGAAAGCCGACGTGGGATTGCACCCCCATCGCTAACTACGCGGGTTATGAGCCGACAGGATTGGGCACCCCTGTCGGCAAAACAAAGAATGCTTGCCACGCTGGGGTGGGCCTCAGCGGCAGCAGGATGGTTTGGGGGCCGTGGAGCCGACGGGGATTGGCACTCGCTGGCAAACAAAGTTTGTGCGCCAAAGCTGTGGGGGTGTGGCGCTGCTGGGGAGGCGTGACGCGAGGGACGCTAGACGGCGGGCGCCAGTATGGCAGCGGTTCCTTTGAAGCAGAGGAACACCACTGTCATATTGAGCTCCTGCACCCATTGGTGCAGGATCGCCACGCCTGCTCAAGGGAGCAGTGCATTGGATGGGAGAGGCACACCTCCAAGTGTGCTACTCTCCCAAAACGTTCCTTGCGCATGCGCGCAAGCGAACGTAAAAAAAAAGGGACAAAACTGGGACAAGTAAGCAAAAACCAGGACAAAAGTGACATTTTTCAAAACTTGTGGGGACACTGGGACATGCTGCCTAAATTAGGGACTGTCCTGGGAAAATAGGGACTGTTGGTAGCTTTACCCAGGGACAAAGAGGAGGCCCAGAGAAGCTGCCTGCCTGCCCAGTGCCTGTCTGCAGAATTTGAATCTGAGAGACAGACAGGGTCCTGAGTCTGCTTGTGCTAGCTAGTGCCTGGCTTGAGGTAAGTGGGAATATTTTGCCTCTCAGTCAGTGTACTGCGGGTACTGGGGCGGGGGGAGAGGGCTGAAAGGACAGAACCACACAGCATCCTGACCCTGCTGCTGTAACTGTTCGGGAGGTGTTGACCAACAGGTGGTGGTGCTGGTAGTGGATACCAGTGCTGGAAAGGGGTAGGCTGGATGACCCTGCTTCTTTTGGTGGTAGGGGATATGTCATTGCTTTGCCTGGTGCCTCGGCCTGGGTGGGTGACTGTGCTCTGTCTTGCTTTGGGATGGGGGGTATGGTCCTGCTTCTTCTGGCTGGGGAAGGAGTGGCCCTGCTTTTTGTGGCTCTGGGTCCCGGCTCTGACCAGGATGGGGATGGCCTTACTTTTCTGGCCTATGGGGGTGGTCCTGCTTTCCCCCTTTCCTGGCCTGGGGGGGCCTGCATCTCCTGGCTTGGGAGACTGTGGCTGAGCAAAAGAAGTAGGCACACCCCGAGCCAGGAGAAGTAGGGTCATCCCCTTCCCTGGGCTGCTTGAGCCAGGAGAAGCAGGGCCATCCCCACCACCTGATACAGGAGGAGAAGCAGGGCCATCCCCTCCCCTACACAAGCCTGGAGAAGCAAAGTCATCCTCCCCTGAGCTGCCTCTTGTGGCTCGGGGGGGGGAGCTTCTTTCTCCTGGCTTGGAGGGGATCCGAGGGGAGGTGGCCTGCTTCTCCTGCTGGGGGCCTGTCACTGACATTATTAATAATCTTAGAGCTATTTCTGGCTACACAATTCTTAAATCATTGAACTAACTTGAAAGAAACATTCTTTAACACTGACTATACAGGGCACACTATATTATTCTTTAAAATAAGAAAATTCGATATATTATGGTCATTTGCTGTGAACTTTGAAGGACAGTGCTATGATTTTTAATGCTGACAGAATGAGAGGTATGAGCAGAAATGTGTGCTATCAATCTCTTAATACATCAATAGTAGATAGCAGGGCTCGAAGTAAGTGTTTCCACCACTAGTGTGCCGGGCTAGTTACTGGGAAAATCCACTAGCCACACAAACTTATCTATTAACCCAGCTGGTGATTCTGGTTTCTAAATGTGCCCTGGCTGCCAACTGTGGTGCCCACCCAGTGCCCCGGTAACCAACACAAGCTGAAGCCGCCACTGAAGTCAGGTGTGCTGTTTTCCGAGTGCAGAAGGCATAACCCAGCTTGAGTAATGAGATGTGACACAGTGCAAGAGAAAAGAAGCCATGTGGTGCAATGCTTTGTGCCAGTGTATTTTTTCTAATACTTATTTATCTGAAGAACAACTTAATTGCTTGTTTTGATGTGTGCTGCTTGACGCTTTTTGCCGCTGTGTGTTTCCATGAAGCTCAGCCTTTTGTCAACCAGGACAGCAGAGTAAAAATGTTAAAATTTCAATTATTTTCTAGTTTCACTGAGTGAGGAGCCATCCCAGTATGGTGTTGGAAATGCTCAGTCTACACAAAGGGACTGAGGACACTGGTCTGTACAGCCTGAGCTCCATATGATAATGTCTCATTTCAGACTTTGCTGCACTTAAAGCAGAATAAGCTAGGATTTGCTGCTGAGGAAGGTGGACTCCACTAAGAGGAATCTAGATGAATTCCTGGATGTCTTCATGTCTTATTCTGTGAATATATCATTCTGTTTACCCTGCTTTGGAAGCTGCTGCCATGGCACATACCCAGTGTACTACTGGCTGTTCCTTTTAAGGTGGATAAACCATATCTCTGCACAAGCATTGCTGTGCCATTTACTTTGCATGGCAAGACAATGCTGATACTAGGGTAATGCCAACCCTGCATCACATGGTAATTAAAACCCAGAGGACTACACCACACCACCCATTTGCTTAAGGATGACAGGAAATAATTGCTAACTGGCAGCTTTGTATAAAGTTCTTATCCCCAGAAATGACATTTATTCTACTAAAATATTCATATTTAACTGTACCTGATTAAAAAGTGATACAAAAACTGTATTTTGCATTGTTTTGTTTTTATGGGAGCATTCTGTTACAGTTCTCTTCATGGAGACAGTAATTTGGAGTTTTAACTATGTCATGATTTGTGCCACACCAGTTGCTATCTTCACAAGTGACACTGTGGGCCATATGCAAAGCACTAGTCCCTTTTAGACCTATAGCTTGTATCATGCATGGCCTTGCCTGCCCTACACAAGCACCACACCCATCTGGCACAATCCAAGACTTATAATTGGCATAGCATGGGGTACACCTGTCGGCAGGGGTGAAGCTTGCTAATTTGGTGTTCATCAGGAGGGCATCTTGTCTCTCAACTTTTGTGAATGCATATTAAAAATATATAAAGATTCTGTTGGTTTTAATCTCGCCCAGAGGCCAGGGTCTGTTTGCTAAGTTGCTGACTTGTGTTTATTTTCATTTTGCTGTGTGTGTGTGTGTGTGTGTGTGTGTGTGTTGTTATGATAATTAGCTCCACATCAGATCCTGTGTCAGTTGCTGAGGTGCCTTCAGGTGTTCCCACCTTTTTATGTTGATTGCACGGATGCGTAAGAAACATATTGCGGCAGCTTTCTCCAGAAGAAGGTTGTGGAGGCACGGCACTATTGTGGCCAAGACCCCCACAGCCTGTAAAGGCTTGGCCTGCTTCCCCCAATGCCATGGCACGCTGCTGCTGACACTAGTTCAGCTAGTGTGTCACAACTTTCTAACGTTTTAGCCGCTGCAGTCAGGGGCTGCCTCGTCATTGCAGCATCAGCCATTCACTACAATGAGGGAGCGACCTGTCATTGCAGAGCGGAACTTCGAAACACTGATATTGTTTCGTGTTCACAAACAATATTACCCCCACGCCACGGGGTGCCCAATCCCTCGGCAGCTTGTGCCCCACACCATGTTAGTTTGCTGACGGAGGCCCCTAATCCCCGCCAGCTTCAAGTGCCATAAGGTTACCCCCCCGCTATATGTTGTGTTCGCCGACGAGGTGCCCAATCCCCACTGGCATTATGTCACCTCCCCTTTATTGTGTGCTGACGGAGTGCCCAATCTCCCATCAGCTACAGCTGCCCTCCCAAACAGAAGACTCTGTTGGCATGCTGGGAGTCCACCCCAGTGCCACATGCCCCTGTAAAATTAAAAACGGTCCTGCAATGTCATTTTGTTTTTTAACCTGTAAAGAAGGAAACAGTCCCTCAGTGGTCTCGGCTGCCTCCTACAACTCTCTCACTACAACCATCATGCACCCTGTCTCCCTTACACCCCCCTCACCCCATACTTACCTCCGGAGTCTGGCGCGACGATCTTCAGTGGACCGGGAACACGTCTGCACTCTTCAAATCTGACCGCAAACTAAGGAAATTCCAGTAAGCTGTATAATGGAATAAATAGGTTTTTTTCAACTTTGATGCATATCTCGGGCATTTTTTGGAATTTTGGCACCAAATTTTTAACATGGGGTTTTTGGGACCTCTCCTCATGAATTCTGGCACTGTCATGGCATTATTCAGCCCCGGAAGGTGATTTTGCGGTCACTGTGTGGAATCCCCTTTTGGGACTGATTAATGAAACGACAGTGCCAGTGTTCATGAGGTGGCTCTCAAAAAGCCTATACTGCAAATTTGGTGGGGAAAATCCAAAAAATTACTGTTTTACGAGCGTGCGTTGAGCAGCTGCTATGCACGTTCATAACTTTGCGAATTTGCAATATTTTCATGCCAGATTTTCAACACTGGCATTTTTTCAGACCTCCTTGTGAACAGTACAGCTGTCATTTTCCACATCCTGGTTGAAATGTGTTTTCGCACTTCCAGTGCAGAATAGTGTGGTCGTGTGGGAAATCAGTGTTCAGGACAGATTAAGAAAATGACAGTGGCACTGTTCATGAGCAGAGGTTCTATAATATCTATGTTGAAAATTTGGTGATGATACTCCTTAAAATGACTGTGTTACGAGCGTGCGTTGCGCAGTTTGCATGCATCTTCGTAACTTCACGAATTTATAATATTTTCATTCCAGATTTTCAACATTGCAATTGTTCTGCTCTTCCTTATGAACAGAACAGCTGTCATTTTTCACATCCTGGCTGAAATGTGTTTTCGCAGTTCCGGCGCAGAATAGCGTGGTCACTGTGGGAAATTCGTGTTCGGAACACATTATGAAAATGAAAGTGACACTGTTCATTAGCAGAGGTCCTAAAATGCCTATTTGGAAAATTTGGTGATGAAAGTTCATAAAATGAGTGTGTTATGAATGTGCATTGCGCAGTTTCCACGCACTCTCGTACCTTTGCAACTCTGCAATATTTTCATGCCAGATTTTCAACACTGGCATTTGTTCACACCTCCTTACGAACAGTACAGCTGCCATTTTTCACATCCTGGCCGAAATGTGTTTCCGCGCTTCCGGCACAGAATACCGCAGTCGCTGTCGGAAATCAGTGTTTGGGACAGATTAGCATCGAGTGACTGAGTGGGGGGGGAGTGACTGAGCTGAACTGAGCTCTGTCGGGACAGCTGTGGATTTCTTTGTGGACAGGAAAAGGTGCCAATGCAGGCAGGAGCCCAGTAGAAAAGGGCAGCCTGCAGCGCTGGGAGAAACAGAATGAGCGAGTGAAAGAGGGGGAGTGAGCGAGCTCAATGGAGGTCTATTGTGACTGCTGCAGATTTCTTTGTGGGCAGAAAAAGGCGGTAATGCAGGCAGAAGCCCAGTACAAAAGGTCAGTCGGCAGCGCCGGCAGAAACAGAACGAGCGAGTGAGAGAGGGGGAGTGAGCGAGCTCAATGGAGCTGTGTCTGGACTGCTGCAGATGTCTTTGTGGGTAGAAAAAGCCGCCAACGCAGGCAGAAACCCAGTACAAAAGGGCAGCCGCAGCAGCAGGAGACACAGAATGAGCAAGTGAGGGATGGGGAGGAATGAGCTCAACGGAAGTCTTTGTTGGACCTGCTGATTTCTTTTGTGGGCAGAAAAGACAGCAATGCATGTAATGGACTCAGTACAAAGGGCAGCTTGCAGCAGCTGGAGAAACATTAATGAACGCAGTGAGAGGGGACTGAGTGAGTGAGATCAATGGAGCTGTATCATGACTGCTGCAGATTTCTTTGTGGGCAGAAAAGGGCAGCAATGCAAGCAGGAGCCCAGTACAAAAGGGCAGCCTGCAGCGCCGGCAGAAACGGAACGAGCAAGTGAGACGGGGGAGTGAGTGAGGCCAATGGAGCTCTGTCGGGACTGCTGCAGATTTGTTTGTGGGCAGAAAAAAATGCCAACAGAGGCAGAAGCCCAGTACAAAAGGGCAGCCTGCAGTGCCAGGAGAAACAGAATGAGTGAGTGAGATGAGAGAGTGAGCGACCTCAACAGAGCTCTGTCGGGACAGCTGTGGATTTATTTGTGGGCAGGAAAGGTGCCAGCGCAGGCAGGAGCCCAGTACAAAAGGGCAGCCTTCAGCGCTGGGAGAAACAGAATGAGCGCGAGTGAGAGAGAGGGAGTGAGCAAGCTCAACGGAGCTCTATCGTGACTGCTGCGGATTCTTTGTGGGCAGGAAAGGCAGCAATGGCAGGAGCCCAGTACAAAAGGCCTACCTGCAGCGCTGGCAGAAATGGAATGAGCAAGTGAGAGAGGGGGAGTGAGCGAGCTCAACGGAGCTGTGTCGGGACTGCTGCAGATGTCTTTGTAGGCAGAAAAAGCCACCAATACAGGCAGGAACCCAGTACAAAAGGGCAGCCTGCAGCAGTGAGGGAGACAGAATGAGTGAGTGAGGGAGGGGGAGTGAGTGAGCTCAATGGAGCTCTGTTGGGACTGCTGTGGATTTCTTTGTGGGCAGAAAAAGGAAGCAATGCATGCAGGGGCCCAGTACAAAAGGGCAGCTTGCAGCTGTGGAAGAAACAGAACAAATGAGTGAGAGGGGGGAGGAGATGAAGCTCAACGGAGTCTCATCGACTGCTGCAGATGTCTTTGTGACCAGAAGAAGATGGCAATCCATGCAGGAGCCCAGTACAAGGGCAGCCTGTAGCGTTGACAGAAATGGAATGAGCGAGTGAGTGAGGGGAGCAAGCGAGTTCAACGGAGCCTGTCGGGACTACTGCAGATTTCTTGTAGAGCAAAAGGTGCGCCAACAGAGGCAGGAGACCATCATGAAACAGCAGCCTGCAGCACCAGGAGGAACAGAATGAGCGAGTGAGACAGGCGGAGTGAGCGACCTCACCAGAGCTCTGTCAGACAGCTGCAGATTTCTTTGTGGGCAGAAAAAGGTGCCAATGCAGGCAGAAGCCCAGTACAAAATGGCAGCCTGCAGCGCTGGGAGAAACACAACAAGTGAGTAAGAGAGGGGGAGTGAGCAAGCTCAACGGAGCTCTATCGTGACTGCTGTGGATTTCTTTGTGGGCAGAAAAAGGTGGCAACGCAGGTAGGAGCCCAATACAAAAGCCCAGTCTGCAGTGCCGGCAGAAATGGAACGAGTGAATGAGAGAGGGGGAGTGAGCTACCTCAATGGACCTGTCAGTACTGCTTCAGATTTCTTTGTGGGCAAAAAAAGGCGCCAACAGAGGCAGAAGACCAGTACAATGGGTGCCTGCAGCGCCACCAGAAACAGAATGAACTATGAGACAGGCGGAGGAGACCTCACCAGAGCTCTGTCGGGACAGCTGCAGATTTCTTTGTGGACAGCAAAACGTGCCAAAGCAGGCAGAAGCCCAGTACAAAAGAGCAGCCTGCAGCACCAGGAGGAACAGAATGAGCAAGTGAGACAGGCGGAGTGAGCGACCTCACCAGAGCTCTGTCAGGACAGCTGCAGATTTCTTTGTGGGCAGAGAAAGGTGTCAATGCAGGCAGAAGCCCAGTACAAAAGGGCAGCCTGCAGCACTGGTAGAAACACAACAAATGAGTAAGAGAGGGGGAGCGAGCGAGCTCAACGGAGTTCTATCGTGACTGCTGTAGATTTCTTTGTGGGCAGAAAAAGGCGGCAACACAGGCAGGAGCCCAATACAAAAGCCCAGCCTGCAGCGCCGGCAGAAATGGAATGGGCAAGTGAGAGAGGGGGAGTGAGCTACCTCAATGGACCTGTCAGAACTGCTTCAGATTCCTTTGTGGCAGAAAAAGGCTCCAACAGAGGCAGGAGTCCAGTACAAATGGGCAGCCTGTAGCGCCACCAGAAACAGAATGAGCGAGTGAGAGAGGGGGAGTGGCCCACCTCAACGGGGCTCTGTTGGGACAGCTGCAGATTTCTTTGTGGGCAGGAAAAGGTGCCAATGCAGGCAGAAGCCCAGTACAAAAGGGCAGCCAGCAGCACCAGGAGAAACATAATGAGCAAGTGAGACAGGGGGAGTGAGTGAGCTCAACAGACCTCTATCATGACTGCTGCGCATTGCTTTGTGAGCAGAAAAAGGCGGCAATGCAGGTAGGAGCCCAGTGCAAAAGGCCAGCCTGCAGTGCCAGCAGAAATGGAATGAGCGAGAGAGGGGGAGTTAGCTAGCTCAACGGACCTGTGTCAGGACTGCTGCAGATTTCTTTGTGGGTAGAAGAAGCCGACAACAGAGGCGGGAGCCCAGTACAAAATGGCAGCCTGCCGCACCAGCAGAAACAGAATGAGCGAGTGAGAGAGGGGGAGTGACCCTCCTCAACAGAGCTCTGTCATGACAGCGGCAAATTTCTTTGTGGGCAGAAAAATGTGCCAACGCAGACAGGAGCCCAGTACAAAAGAGCAGCCTGCAGCACCGGGAGAAACAGAACGAGCGAGTGACACAGGGTCAGTAAGCAAGCTCAACGGACCAACACAATCAACATTCAGCATTGACAAATGCTTGTTGTTATTGAGTTCATCATGTGCGCAAGTGCAGACAAACTCATTGAAATGAGAGGTATTATACAGGGGTGTGAGGGTGTGTGTGCCCAATGGAGAGCTTAGTTCCAAGTGGCAGGTGAATCAGTCGGCAGGCTGGCGAAGACTCACTTTCTGTTTTGGGGCAGAGTTGGCCAACTTTTTCAAGGAACAGGGCTGAACCAATAGTGGCATGGCTCAGTCCTTTGATGTGTAAAGCCCCGCATTATGTTGATTTCCTGGTTGCGCGATCACACTGCGATAGCGCCCAGTGTGAACGCTTGAGTCTGCCCACTGCTCCTGTCTTCCTTGTTATCATTTTGTAAGAAGTGCATTTGATTTTTCCAGTCACTGCTGTCCTTGATGTGCAAGGCAGAAGAGTGAGGGGCGATAGTGAAGGAAGGAGAAGTGTGCACGCTGCAGCACTCTCAAAGTGGACTGGGCTGCATGCACACACTTCCATCTCCTTATGTCCCCGGAGCTATGCAGGTGCACCCTGCACTGTGGCACCCTGAGTGCAGTGGGAGATGGGTGGGCAACTTGCCTCAACAGGAGCCAGGATTCGGGAAGGATGGAAGCAGTGGTGCCACTACACTGGGGCACATGCCCGGGTACAAAAATGTTGTGCCCTTGTTTGTGCCATGCAGCTTCTGGCTCTCTACAGCAAGGCTGCAGTTACTGCATTACACTGTATCATCACACACACACAGAAAGCAGCAAGCTGGCAATGTTAGCTGTTTTATATGCCGCCGCTGCCATTTCAAGCTTTGCTTCAAGTTTCTTTGCAGCCAATCATATCTGCATGTGAAGGCTGGGATGACAGGGGCAAGGATGGCAACCATGAAATATCTATCCATGATTGATCCATTACCCCAGTGCCCAACAACGCACAGCCGCCTGACTGGCTGCCTGAGGTAATTTCTGCTTGCAACGGAACTCAAATGACTGATGAGGCTGCAGCTGCATTTGGTGCCAACCACCATTTGAGCTTTGCCAATCATCGTTTCAGCAAGCAACTGCAGCCTTCGTTCAATTGTTTTGATCCCAGCAAGCAACCATTTTATTTACTATGTTTTATAAATGATGCACTGCCTGCGTGCTGCTATGTCTTGACAATCGTACGATACCTGAAGTACCACAGCCAAGCTATGCGAGCAGGGCAGAGTTCAGAACTCAAGATGGATCAGCCCAGTCAGGAGCAGATAGCAAGCTTTCTGCAGGCAGTTTGGATATGTACTCAGAGCTCTCAGCTCTGCTGGATTAGGAGCACCCTGATCGAGAATATGATGAAGCAGCAATGAATGAGGTAAGCAGATTGAGGAGGTGGTGCTGGTGCACTGAATCTAATTGTAGTTTCATGTTGCAAACAAGGATGGGAATTTGGTGGGAAACAGTTTAGATGTCAAAGATTAGGGATCTTTTTCATGCCCGCCTCATCTTTCAATCCCTTGCCTGAGCCAGTGTTTTGATGTCGGGTGTCAGTTTGAAGGTGTGGGTGTGATAGATGGGAGCAAAGTTGGAGTGGGGTCCACTGGTGCCACGCTGCTGGAACCTCCTATTTCTGCAGCTTCTCCTGCATAGCCATCATAAACTGCTGAGCTGAACCTGTATGAGTTGCTGGTTCTGTAGTAGAACAGAGTTTGAGTAAAGAATTTCCTTTATTGGCATGTTCTTAGGTGGAGTGTTTCTGGGCTATGGACTATTGTGAGGTGCCACTGGTGTCTTTGGTAATGTACACAACCTCTGGCAAGCCTGATGGGTCTTCAGAGCAGGTGGGGCAAGGGTGAGGAAGCAGTGGTATGCTGTGAGGGAAGCAGTGGTATGCTGCTTGTTCTGTTCTCTTTGCCCTCACTATTTTGCTTGCAGAGTGAGACAATTTATTTTTTGTTTTTTTTGTTTTGCAAACAAGTGTGGCATGCTGATCATCACAGGTGTCCTGTTCCCTCCTGAGTGTAAACAGTCCTGAGCAAAGCAGACTTTTAAAATCGGCATCCCTCCTCTTTCACTGTTTACTGTAATGATCAGTTTTTGTTTAATTGACCTTGTAGCATCCCCACCCCCCCGGAACTGGATGCCCCCCATACTCTGAGAGATTGAACCCTCAGAAAAATGTGGCGCAGTCTTTGGTGGAGGTGGCTGCTTCAAAACTAGAAAAAAGTTTTCTGTGTATGTGTAGATGTGCGATCCCCTGGAACTCAGCCACTGGCACACAGTCACATGCACATACCAACCATCACTGGTTTCATGTCCCCGAAAGACCAGCTGCTTGCTGGCTTGGTGTGCTGTGGCTGACCTGGACATCATCCTCTTAGTAACGTGCCCAATGGGCAGACACCAGGGTGTCGAGGTAGGCAATGGCACACTTACCTAGCCGGCAGCAGCTCATTCTGGGACATATGAATTTCGATCTAATGTGTGTGTGTGTGTGTGTGTGTGTGTGTGTAGATGTGTATATGTGTGGAAGTAAAACACCCACATCCAAATGTGTCTGATTCCATACATATTTTATTCAGATTAACCAAAATTATGGCTTTGCTAGTTGGGAGGGGGTGCTCATGAAAAAGGGAAGGTGGGGCAGTTACTGAGTAAATATCCACTACAGCACAAAAGGTCCAACACTCCAGTCCAAAGAAGGCACAGACTACCTTCAGAGAGTTAAATAATTTTTCAAGCTGCAATTTTGTCACAAACATTATGCACCACATGCTCCATGATGCATTTCCAAGGCCTAAAAAAACTGGCCGGGAGCATCAGCGTGTGTCACAATGTGCCCATTGTATCTCTCTTCATCTGCAATATTAGTGTAACCCCCCTGCAAATGGGGGTTCCCAAAAGACTTCCAGGAGCTTGCTTGAATGCTCCAAGCCTGAATGGTGTTTGGCATTTAAGCCATTTATCAGAGAGTGTTTTTAGAACCTCTGGTACTGTCTTTAAGAGCTGTCTGCTTGCAGACATAATTAGTTTGTATGGGGACTGTGTGTTTCTTTGATTGAGTACCACTCGAGCTGCTGCCAATTCACTTCATTTTGCAGTCACTAGAGTGCAAAGGAACCTATCTGAAAGATGTAACTGTTTGCCAGAAATTATTTAGAGTAATAATGAAATTACAGTTTGTCTAACCTGCTTTGCAGTCAGAACTGTGTCTGCTAGTTCCCATTCTAGTTTTGAACTGCTGAACTGGACCAATCAGTGTGGGGTAAGCTAGCTCTAAAATGGTGCCTTGACGAATCAGAACTTGGACTCATAATCTGAGCCAGCCACAAGAGGATTGTATGGGCAGTGACTCTGGGAGATGTAGTTTAGACTTCAGTGCCTTTTGGACCAACAGCAGCAGTCTATTGTGGTGACAGCCAATCAGTCAAGAACTGGGAGGAACTCAAAGGAAGTGCCGGTTTTGTCGGTTGGAGTTTCAGTTGAGCTTTGGCAGTGAAGAAGGAAGGAGCCCTGTGCTTTTTCAGTGTGCAGTTTTAGTCAAAAACGTGTAAGGCCCAGAGTTCCGGTCTGCAGCTTGTGTAACAGCTTGTTAGGACTGAATCCGTCCTGTGAAAAGAATCAAAGGATCTCTGAAGAGTAGAAACCAGGCTCACCCTGTAGAAGACTGGAGGAATTGCTGAAAATTGCACTCGGTCTGTCAGGAACTGAATCTGCTGTGTGTTCTCCCGGTATTGTGCAGTAATTGCGATCGGGATACAGATGCAGCCTGCCTGGTATAGTGCTTTCTTTTATATGGATGTGTGAAGAGGTTTGTGTACCTCAAGTGAGCCCTGCTGACATTGAAGGACCCTATCTTATTTGGAGGTCGTGAGTACTAATTCAGGTCGCTCCCTGTTGAATTGCCACATTAAATCCAAATGGAATTACTGTACTGCTGACTGTTTAATTCTCCTTTCTCTGTGTGAAAGGGCCCCACCAGCTGCCACGGTTTGGACTAGCCACTAGGGCTTGGGTACCCAGGGACAGTAACTGATAGGGATAGGCCTGTGCACAGAGCCATAGGTAGATTATTAGAGTGATAAGCTAATTAACCTGATTTCCCTGTCCTTGTTATATCCCCAAATAAATCAGAGCTGCTTGTTTCAGCAAAGTTATACTGCCTGAGGTATTTGTCTATGTTAAAGTACTGTACTGTGATTGTTGCACTGTATCTCATTTCACAGGAGGTCCCAGTGCCGAACCAGACCTGGGGGTAAGTGTATACTGTGAAGGTAATTCTGATATATTGTGTGGGCCACTAGTGGGAAGAAAGGGGGGTTGCAGTGTCCCAGAGGGCTGTGACCAGTTAGTTTAACTATTGCAAACCCTGACCTCTGGGTGGAGGCACCCGCCATTGGATCCAGGCCCCTCAACCTGTTAGTGGCAAATCAGGCAGGGGTAGTAGCCCCTGGGATAGCGCCATCTAGGGGTTACATCTTGGAGGCTCACCGCTGGGATTGTGTGTCCTCTAGTGGCCATATTTACGAACCACTGTTAAGAAAAAATGGGTACCCGACAGAAGTGGCTGTGCACCGCTGGTGGAGTGGTGTACTGGGAGGAGATCGACCCAAAATGCTATGCTTATCCTGGACATCCCCTGGGCATCAATACGGACACTGTGCAGGAGTACTTTCCAAGGTGGAAGGTTTACAAAACCCTGTGGTGGTGGGTCGGCATGCTAATCTGCTCACCCACACTTTCCTGGCCCTAGTAGAGTTTAAGGATCCCATAGATAGCTCCAAAGTGCCACAGACCATTACCCCAGAGGGAGCCCTCACTGCTTGGAGATGATAACTAAGGACAGTAAAGACCTGGGGAATCAGCCCCACCACTATCTGAAACTTTTGAGGAGAAATTTGCTGAATGGTTGCTGGGAGAGGGAAAACTGTGGAGGACTTGAAGAAACTATTCTTGCCACCTGGGGTGTTCCTCCCCAACACCCTCTCCTGCTCCAGTGCCCGTAATGGTGGCTGAACCAATGCAGACTCCTATTTCTGCACCTGCCATTAGTCACGACTCTTACCGGGTTGAGGATCTTCTCTGGCACCCTCCCACCCCCAAGGGAGGATGACTGGGAGACCTGGATAGACTATGTTGCCCCCAAGTGCTAGAATGGCAATGCTCGGAAGGTGAAAAGCTAAAGAGGGTTAGTGAGAGCCTCCGAGGTCCTGCCCTGGCTACCATCCATGCTAAACGGGCCAGTAACCCTGAAGCGACTGCACAGGCCTATCTTGAGGCCTTGGAGAATGTGTAGAGCCCAGATTCTGATGAGGACCTATGGTGGAGAGTAAGAGATGCACAACAGTACCAAGGGAGTTGTTGTCTGTATGTATCTCGGCTGGAAAAATTGTTGCAAGAATGCCTCAGAAAAGGTAGTTTGCCAGCGATTGAACTGGACCCAAACCAGGCTGGACAGGATCCTAAGTCTGCCCCCTTCTCAGAACTGCTGTTGCTTCAGTTACGCCTGGCAGATCGACTGGAATCCCCACCCTCCTATGATGAGTTAATGAGAGAAATTCGAGGAGTTGAGAAAAGGCGACTCGGAGGGACCTGCACCAATAGCTGCGGCTACGACCGAGTGACTGAGGGTGACCCATCAAGTGAAGTTCAGGGGCAGAGGTTGGCAGTCAATGAGTGCTCTGACAAGGAAAAAGATATGTCACAATGGGGCGAACTGTTGAGAGAGATCCGGAATTCAAAAACAGTCCCTTTATGAAGGCCACGCCTGCAAGTACGGGCCCTGACCTATATCCAACTGCATCTGCTATGGGGGTTGGGGTACCCACCCATGTATCTCCTGCTGATAACAGCTCCGAACTCGATTCCTTGACCATGGAAGTGGAGAAACTGACGAGATGTCTCCAAATGCTTATCACGCCGCAGACAGAGATGGCACCAAGGTTTCCAGTTAGTAATACCCCCGCCCTGGCTCCCAGTGTGGCGCCTCGGCCAGCTCAAACTCCAGAAAGTATGTTTTGCTATAATTGTGGGAAAGATGGGCACATGAAAAGGGAATGCCAGTCCCCAAAAGACACTGACAAAGTTGCATATAGGCTACAAGGAGAGCTTCGGAGAAGAAATCAGTGGTTAAGAGGTGCACGACATGATCCCAGTGAGGGCACCAAAATGCTAATTCACGTCCTTTGTGGCAAGGTCAGTTGCCCAGGCCCCCACTACCGCCTCCAGACTGGTCCAGAATAGTGGGTCCTCCATGGAGACCACTGTAAAGGTGAATGGAGTGTCTACAAGAGCTGTATTAGACAGTGGCTCCCAAGTGACAATTATGTTCCAGGATTGGTATCAGAAGCATTTGTCAGACGTACCCTTACAACCATTAGAAGGACTGCATGTATGGGGTTAAGGAGAAGGCCTACCCTATTCCGGTATATCCGAATTTGGCTGTCTTTCCCACCTCCGTGGCTGGAGTGGCCGAACAAGTAGAGACCCTAGCCTTAGTGTGTCCCCACTGGACTGTATGATGGTGTCCCTTTGTTGATTGGAACAAATGCTCATATGTTCGGAAGGCTGGCACAGTTGTGTTATGAAAACAGGGTCAAAGACTAGTAGAGCTTTAAGAGTTCCGGCTTTAATTAAGAAGGCCTATGAGGCACAGAGAGATGCTGAAAAACAGAACCAGAGGAACCGGTCGGAATTGTATGGAAGAAGGATCCTGAGTCTCTGATCCTGGCGCCAAATGCCCAGTGTACCTTACAGGGAGAGGTCCGTATCAGAAAGGATGTTAAGAATAAAATATTAATGTTGGATGCACCAGGCGATGGAAAATTGCCAGAGGGACTGCTGGTCAGTTTAGTATTTTGCCCGCTAGAGCCCATGCTTATGCCAGAAGGGTAATGGTCCAAGTTCATAATGTGTCTGAAAGAGACATTCGAGTAAACAGAGGTTGCATCCTGGCTAATGTGCATTGTGCAGACACTGCAGTGCTACCCAGCAGCAAGAGTTCAAGGAAGAATGACAGAGTAACGCCTGACTTGTTTGATTTCGGCGACTCCCCGCTGCCAGCTGAATGGAAAGTGAGGATCAGTGAGAAGCTTGCCCAGAGAGACCAGGTGTTTTCTTTAAAGGAATGGGATGTAGGATGCGGCAAGGAGCTGAGCACAATATCCGCTGCATGACGAAAGACCATTTCGTGAGAGGTCTCGACGCCTGGCACCTGCTGACATAGATGATGTGAGACGGCATCTGCAAGAGATGTTAGCTGCTGGTGTAATACAAGAATCCAGAAGCCCTTATGCTTCCCCATTGTGGTAGTGAGGAAAAGAATGGAACAGTAAGGATGTGTGGATTATCGCACCTTAAACCGTGGACTATCCTGATCAGTACACAATGCCCCGCATTCAGGATGCTTTGGACTGCCTAAACGGGAGCAAGTGGTTCTCTGTGCTGGATCTCCGCAGTGGGTACTACCAGATCCCGATGGCCCCAGAGGACCGTGGAGAAGACGGCCTTTATCTGTCCGCTTGGCTTCTATGAATTCATGAGGATGCCTCAAGGGATTTCAGGTGCCCCAGCCACTTTTCAACGATTGATGGAGCGTGCAGTGGGGGACATGAACTTACTAGAGTGCCTGGTATACCTAGATGATGTTATTGTGTTTGGCAGCTCACTGGAGGAACATGAGAGCAGATTATTTAAGGTATTGGACCGACTGGAGGACTTTGGCCTTAAACTGTCCATTGATAAGTGTCAATTCTTCAAACATCAGTAAAGTATGTGGGACACATAGTATCCACCGAGGAATAGAGACCGACCCAAGTAAAGTTGAGGCCTTGACTACCTGGCCACAGCCCAAAAATCTAAAAGAACTGCAAAGATTCCTGGGATTCTGTGGTTATTATCGGCGCTCATCAAGGACTATTCAAGAGTGATCCGCCCTTTACTTAACCTTACTCAAGGGTATCCCCCAACCCACAAAAAATACCAAAAGTCAGCGTCCCTCAAGACTGAAAGAGTGTATTTTCATCCGAGTGAAGTATTTGGGGCCCGCTGGACTCCTGATTGTGAGACTGCTTTTCATGAGATCATATATCAACTTACCCATGCTCCAGTGCTGGCCTATGCCGATCCAAGAAAACCTTACGTCCTGCACACTGATGCTAGCTTGCAAGGGTTGGGGGCTGTGTTGTACCAAGAGCACGAGAATGGCCTGAGACCAGTGGCCTTGCCAGAAGCCTGACCCCATCCGAAAAGAACTATCCTGTACATAAGTTAGAGTTCCTAGCTTTGAAGTGGGCTATTGTTGACCAATTCCATGAGTACTTGTATGGGGCTAAAATACTAGTAAAAACTGACAATAATCCTTTGACCTATGTGCAGACCTCAGCTAAGTTGGATGCCACTGGCCATAGGTGGCTTTCTGCATTATCTACATATGACTATGCCTCGAATACCGAGCAGGTCTGAACCACATAGATGCTGATGCTCTCTCCGGAGGCCTGTTCCCCAGAATGATTGGGTCCGATTGGCAGAACCTGACATTCGGCACTCTGCCGGAAGTTTGACAGGGAGGAACAATGTCCACGGACGCAGTGGACTGCATGGTGGATTGCTTGGGAGCCTCTGAGAATTGCATACCAGTGCTTATTGCCACTTTTCTGCAATAGACATTGGTGCACTGCCTCAGCTGGACAATGACAGTATTCAGTGGCTCAATCCGCGATCCCATGATCAAAGCAGCTTTAGAAGCCCTCTATGCAGGAAAAGATGTGTCCAAATTACGCTCCACTGATTTGAGAACTGCACTGTTATACAAAGAAGGTCCTAAGTTGAAACTGATCAATAAACTGTTATACAGAGAAACAGTAGACAGAGGGGGACAAGTAGACAAACAACAACTAGTGCTGCCCACTGCCTTTTCGAGACTCAGTACTGAGGTCCTTGCACAACCACATGGGGCACCTTGGTATAGACAGAACACTTGACTTGGTGAGATCCAGATTCTATTGGCCTAAGATGGGGCTGATGTGGAGCAACACATTCGAACTTGTAGTCGCTGCTTACAGAGGAAAGCTTTGCCCCAGAGGGCTGCCCCTTGTTAACATCACCACCAGTGCACCCATGGAGCTGGTCTGTATTGATTTTCTGAGTTTGGAGTCAGATCAAAGAAATATCAGTAATGTGCTGGTGGTCACTGACCATTTCACGAGATATGCCCAAGCTTTCCCCACCAAAGACCAGAAAGCATCCACTGTGGCCAAAGTACTTGTAGAAAACTTTTTGTTCACTATGGGCTCCACAAAGAATCCATTCTGATCAAGGGAGAGACTTTGAGAGTCGTCTGATCAAAGAGATGCTTTTCTGTGGGGAGTGCGAAAGTCCAGAACCACTCCTTACCACCCCAGGGGGACCCACAGCCTGAACGCTTTCAACCGCACTTTGCTAGATATGCTAGGCACCCTGCACCCAAAGGACAAGCCTAGATGGAGCCAACAAATTAGCACCCTGGTACATGCTTATAACTGCACCAAAAGTGATGCCACTGGATTCTCCCTACCGCCTGATGTTTGGAAGAGAAGCTCGACTACCAGTAGATGTGTGTTTTGGGGTCTCTCCTGATGGGGTTCAAGCTGACAACTATTTACAGTATGTGCAAAAGTTAAAGGCCCAGCTAACTCATGCGTACTAACTGGCTCAAACCATGGCTGCCAAAAGAAATCTGGCCAACAAAGAAAGGTATGATAAAAGGTGAAAGCACAGGAACTCCAGGAGGAGATCGGGTATTGCTAAGAAATCTGGGACTGCATGGCAAGCACAAGATTGCTGACAGATGGCACCATCTCCCTCACATTGTAGTGGGCAAACTAGATGATCTGCCAGTGTACAAAGTAAGGCCTGAGAATAATTCAAAAGATGTAAAAACAATGCATAGAAATCATTTACTGCCCATTGGACAAATCTTAATTGAGTCTGAGCCCCTAGAAGATGCCCCTCTGGACCAGTGACTAGAGCTGCTGCTAAGAAAAGATCAAGAAGTCTGCACCTACAGAAGCAAAGTTAAAGTGTTCCCTCCACAAGTCCCAGTTGAGCATGACTGTCAGTCCATATCGGAAGAAAGTGAGAGTGACTTTGAATACTATCCTTCTTACGAACTGAGTCAATTGTTTGGGCAATCCCTAGTCAATACTGGAGACAAAGCTGGGCCTTCTGGACTGTCTAAGCCCCCAGCTTCATCCCTGGAGCCAATGCTCCCAGAAAGTGAAGTGCAAAGCATCAGATCAGATGAAATGGAATCATTGTGCATGGTTGAACTGTTTGAGCTTTCAGGGAGGAAATGATAGATTGCAGACTGGTGATACAACTGAACAAGAAGAGTATTTTGAGTGCCCTGACAGTCCACTGCCAGTGTCCGAAAGCTTCCATGCGAGCCAAATGTTGTGGACTCAGAACTGTAACTCCTGGAGCTGAAAGTGCCCCAAGTTCTAGCCTCTACCCCATGGAGACTCCCCTGACAAGTGAGGACAATGCTGAAAATGAGGCTCAGAGTGCAGAGACTATAACAGTTCCCCTAGAAAGACTGGTCGAGCTGTAAAGCCTGTGGTGCACCTCAGTTATGATTCACTTGGGAGGCCTGTGGACTTGCCTCTCTCAATGTTGTCCATAAAGGAGTGTATGTGTCCTCGAGCTCATTGCCCAAACTGAGCATCAGTGCTAACTCCAAGTTACTTGTGTTGCCCTCTAGTATGGTGCCCTTGCCCCATCCAGCCCCAAGGTAACTGATAGGAAGGGCCCTCTCTTCAGGTTTCATGTACAAGAGGTAATAACTTGAGTTATGGTACAATGTATGTAATACTGTGTAAAGAGTGACGCATCGCAATGTTTCAGAAATGTGTTCTTGGTAAAATGATATATTGACTGATGATTACATGTGCAGCCTAATGCAAATGTATATGGTTGCAGTTGAAACTTATGGGGGTACTTGTTGACGCTGACATCAAGCTTCCCAGGCCAGGAAGGGTGTAACCCCCTGCAAATGGGGTTCCCAAAAGACTTCAGGAGCTTGCTTGAATGCTCCAAGCCTGAATGGTGTTTGGCATTTAAGCCATTTATCAGAGAGTGTTTTAGAACCTCTGGTACTGTCTTTAAGAGCTGTCTGCTTGCAGACATAATTAGTTTGTATGGGGGACTGTGTGTTTCTTTGATTGAGTACCACTCAAGCTGCTGCTAATTCACTTCATTTTTGCAGTCACTAGGAGTGCAAAGGAACCTATCTGAAAGATGTAACTGTTTGCCAGAAATTATTTAGAGTAATAATGAAATTACAGTTTGTCTAACTTGCTTTCTTTGCAGTCAGAACTGTGTCTGCTAGTTCCCCATTCTAGTTTTGAACTGCTGAACTGGACCAATCAGTGTGGGGTAAGCTAGCTCTAAAATGGTGCCTTGGACGAATCAGAACTTGACTCATAATCTGAGCCAGCCACAAGAGGATTGTATGGGCAGTGACTCTGGGAGATGTAGTTTAGACTTCAGTGCCTTTTTGGACCAACAGCAGCAGTCTATTGTGAGTGACAGCCAATCCAGTCAAGAACTGGGAGGAACTCAAAGGAAGTGCCGGTTTTGTCGGGTTGGAGTTTCAGTTGAGCTTTGGCAGTGAAGAAGGAAGGAGCCCTGTGCTTTTCAGTGTGCAGTTTTAGTCAAAACGTGTGTAAGGCCCAGAGTTCCGGTCTGCAGCTTGTGTAACAGCTTTTAGGACTGAATCCGTCCTGTGAAAGAATCAAAGGATCTCTGAAGAGTAGAAACCAGGCTCACCCTGTAGAAGACTGGAGGAATTGCTGAAAATTGCATCGGTCTGTCAGGAACTGAATCTGCTGTGTGTTCTCCGGGTATTGTGCAGTAGTTCATGATCGGATACAGATGCAGCCTGCCTGGTATAGTGCTTTCTTTATATGGATGTGTGAAGAGGTTTGTGTACCTCAAGTGAGCCCTGCTGACATTGAAGGACCCTATCTTATTTGGAGGTCGTGAGTACTAATTCAGGGTCGCTCCTGTTGAATTGCCACATTAAATCCAAATGGAATTACTGTACTGCTGACTGTTTAATTCTCCTTTCTCTGTGTGAAAGGGCCCCTACCAGCTGCCACGGTTTGGACTAGCCACTAGGGCTTGGGTACCCAGGGACAGTAACTGATAGGGATAGGCCTGTGCACAGAGCCATAGGGTAGATTATTAGAGTGATCAAGCGATTAACCTGATTTCCCCGTCCTTGTTATATCCTCAAATAAATCAGAGCTGCTTGTTTCAGCAAAGTTATACTGCCTGAGGTATTTGTCTATGTCAAAGTACTGTACTGTGATTGTTGCACTGTATCTCATTTCACAGGAGGTCCCAGTGCCGGAACCAGACCTGGGGTAAGTGTATACTGTGAAGGTAATTCTGATATATTGTGTGGGCCACTAGTGGGAAGAAAGGGGTTGCAGTGTCCCAGAGGGCTGTGACCAAGTTAGTTTAACTATTGCAAACCCTGACCTCTGGGTGGAGGCACCCGCCATTGGATCCAGGCCCCTCAACCTGTTAGTGGCAAATCAGGCAGGGGTAGTAGCCCCTGGGATAGCGCCATCTAGGGGTTACATTAGAATAAAATGAATTAACGCTCTGAAGGTCATTTGTGCCTTCTTCGGACTGTAGTGCTGGACCTTTAATGCTGATTAAGGAATATCGATTGTGTCCTAGGAATTGTATTGCTACCTACTGTGAAAGTTATGTTGCTGGGCCCTCCACTCCACTGAAGGTATATTTTAGTCCGGTAATAGCATGAAAAAGTTGGATTGCCACAGCTGTGTAAAGCTACTGTGCTGCCTTGATTTGGTGCCACCCTATCATCAGCCACGTTTGATTATCCTCCCCACTTTACTTTTGCAAAAGTGGGTGGTTAGTTGCACTGTATATGAATTAGGCAGTAAACTGGGTTTTGTGCAAGTTGCATTGCACGTCTGTTTCAGTATCCTCACTAGATGTGCTTTAGTGTATATGTGTGTTAAAGCTACAAGTGTCGATTTTAACATTGTTTTGCTTGTCTGGGTAGAGTGCATAGATAATGAATATGCACACAGACTTTCCATTGAGGTTTCTGTAGGTGCCCTGGCTGCCCAGAGTAGTGCCTACCCTCTGCCCTGGTAACAAATAGAAGCTGAAGCCGCTACTGGATGGCGGAGCATCGTTCAGAGCTGACCTGGCTGGAGGGGCATTCGAGCCCATCCCTTTCTTTAAAAAGCCTCAGACTATCCTGTGGATAATATTCTGGATGAGGACAACCGATAGGGTTCATACATAACTAGAAATAAAAGTGCATCCTGCAGTCCCTGTCTGTGTAATTGGAGCAAATAGTGAGCAGTGCGAGCGCAGCCAAGCTGTGCTTGCAGAGATACTGGGACCTGCATGGATGGGTGGGCGAGGTTCGACAGACCCTTCACAGGGCGATACTGCCAGGCCAAAGTGGGTTGGGGAATATCGCACAGAACAGTCACCACCCACGTCCATAGGTGATGCCAGGGTTCTTCTTTGCTGTCATTGCTGCTGCGTGCAGGCTGCTCGAACCCAGCTCGCCAGCTCGCGGCTTCCGTTATATCCTGTATACTGGAGGCGATTTCATGCCCCAGCACATCTCTTAGATTTGCTGCCCCATATGTGTATCCCAGCAACCCAAAATGAGAGGGACACATTGGGCTTGCCATTGCTGTATGCTTTTGATTATGCATTTCCCCGTTTTTTACAAGTTGACAGCCGAGGTTATGTTTCTGATTTTTTTCATTAGCTGACAAATTGTAATTTACAGTTTTTGAAAGGTACAATGCCTACATTTTGTTGAGGGTTGCTGTCATATTCTTAGGTATATGTCAGAGCCCTGTGTCCCGCAGCCTGCTGTCGGACCGAGATTGGTACATTCCTGTAATGCTGGCATTCACCTCTTTGTTGAGACACGCAGCCTTACCTCTCAAACTGCTATCAGTTTTGCATAGCACTATGTATTCTACACTGAAATGCACCCTTGATTAGCAAATGTTTACTGGTGTGCTTAATTATGTTAGCCCTATTTCTGGGCACACAGACTATTAATCATTAAACCGACTTGACAGAAACATTCCTTAACACTAAATATATGAGGCCCACTATATGCATACATATTATTCTTTTAAATAAGAAAGTGCTACACATTCTGGACATTTGCTCTGTTGTTTGAAGGCCAGTGCCATGAATTTTAATGTTGAGAGGTTGAGAGGTATGTACACAGCAGCTCCCAGCTAGCAGGCATGGAGCTGTCCTCTGTTCTCAGATGCCCATTAATGAGAGTTAGATATCATTCTGTGTGGATCCTTGGTTAACTTGGGCAGGAACCCATGGGAACCACCTCAGTCACAGCCTACAAGATTGTATGACATTTCCTGCACCTCTGCTACCCTTTTCCATTCAATACTAAAGGAGAGTTCCACCTACAGATGACAGCCCCCCCATCACCACACACACACACACACACACACATATACTCACACATCTAACAGTGAAACTTCCCCATATCTAAGCATTTCCAATTCAACCTAGGAATAAACACAAGGAAGAAAAATTCCTGTCAATTTTTTATTTATTTTTTTGTTGCGTAGGTAGTGTAAGTTAAATGATTTGCTCCTGGTCACACAGAAGTATGCAAGTGGCGGTGGTGGGATTTCAAACTTAACTCTTCTTGTTTGCCTCTCAGTGCTCTTAACCACTACACATACTGCCATCCCCTTTACTTTGTAAAATATATAGTAGCTAATTTGTGTAAGAGGTGCTTAAGGCTTCGGCAGCTTTTAGATGGATCTGAAAAAACTGCTTCCTCACCCCCACTAGATTGCTGGCAACTTCTAAGGCCAGGGGTGGTTTTCTAAAATCCAGGCAGTGTTCATACGAACATATGAAGAAGCCAGCAGAAGAAGGCCATTTGGTCTATCAAGTCTGCTCGTATTGAAGGGTCCACAGCTTGAGCTAATGTCCTTTCCCTCCCTCCCCACTCCTCCCATCCTCCCTACCCATGATTCTTACCTTCCCCCTATGCCTATCCCAGCCTCTCTTAAAGCTTCCCACCATATTCAACGAGATGACCTCTTCTGGCAGTGCATTCCGAGTGTCCACCACCCTCTCTGTGAAGAAGTGCTTCCTGACCTCCCTCCTAAACCTTCCACCCTCCAGCTTAAGACTGTGTCCCCTTGTTATATGGTTGCCACTCAGCTTAAAGAGACTCTCCTTATCAACTTTATTTATCCCTTTCAAGTACTTGAATGTCCCAATCATGTCCCCTCTCTCTCTCCTGTCTTCCAGGGAGTACATGTTCAGTGCCCTCAACCTCTCCTTGTATGCCTTGCCCTGCTGATCGGTTATCATCTTTGTAGCCCTCCTCTGTACCTTCTCCAGCAGGTTAATGTCCTTTTTGAGGTGTGGGCACCAGTACTGCACTCCATACTCTAGATGCGGCCTTACCAGTGACCTGTACAAGGGCAGTATAACCGCCTCTCTCCTACTACAGATCCCCCTAGCTATGCATCCCAGCATCTTGTTTGCCTTTGCTGCTGCTTTCTTGCACTGCATGGAGTGCTTCAGGTCACTAGTGATCATCACTCCCAGGTCCTTCTCCTCCTCCTCTGATGCAGATACTCGGACTCCACCCAGGTAATACTCTGTCCTGGAATTCTTGGCTCCAATATGCATAACTTTGCATTTCTTGGCATTGAAGCCAAGTTGCCAGATCCTGGACCACCTCCGCAGCTTTTCCAGATCATCCTGTAGGTCCCTTATCCCTTCAGCTGTGTCCACTCTCCCACAGAGCTTGGTGTCATCTGCGAATAGGCACATTTTGCCTTTAATGCCATCCCATGCACTTTGTGTTGTGGCACTTAGCCCTGCCCCTCTCATCGTTGTAAGAGCCCCGGCGGAGAGCTTTTTACTGCATGTGTTCTGCGAGATTGTATAAATAGTGATTTGCATGAGAAAGGCAGCCGCAACAGATCTGGTGGCTTTCACACCACTGCTGTGTAAATTTCAGCTCCGGGTGTCATGGCCATCTTCAGTGAGATCAGTTCAAATAACTGCAGGGCAACTGTGAATGTGTGCAGTCACACAGCAACAGCTGAGAAAGGAAGATAGCAGAATGAGTCAGCATAACCAGCAGCCAGCACACTGTAAATGTTTTATCAATAACCCCCATGCTTTGAACATGATTCAGTACCTCAACTTCCACTGTACGCTGTGCATCCATACTCATTGCAAGGAGGTGTGACTACAAAACCGTGACTCGAATGTGTGTACATGGTCTTAACCTGAGAGCAGTTAGATGAGCGAGATGGGGGCGGGGGGCATGAGTGATTCTTCAGTATTTCTTTGAAAGTTATGAATGCATTTATTGGAGCACAGATTTATTCTGCATGGGGGGGCTGGTAACCGACATGCAAACCTTAGTAAGCATCAGGGTCAAATTGATGTGCAACATAAAAGCGTTACTGAATCGGCAGTTTGAATTTAGGAGCAAATTCAGTCACATAATTCTTTTAGGACATTCCTAAGGAAACTGATTCTCTGGTGCCTGTAAGAGAGAGGTCTCAGAACATTGAGAAGTGAGGGGTGGATGGGGTGCACAAAGAACACATGCATCCTGGGGTCATAAAGGCACATACATCCTATAGTCAATTTTCTTTTATCTCTGTGCAATTTATTTGCCCAGGATTGCCAGCCAGCTGAGATTTTACATGTTTTCAGTGGGGGCCCTTTCTTCTCATTACCACAGCTGGTTGGGCAGGAGCACTCAGTGGTTTTGAGTTTGTCGTGCACGCCCAAATGGCACCAGTGCACACGAGAACATTTGGCATTGACAAATGCTTGTTGTGCTTGACCTATGGTATGCTATAGCAGTAACAGCGCTTTTGTGCTACATAGTCTATAGGATTCTTGGACTTTTATGGAACTGATGTTTCATGGACTAGTGCCTCTGGTGTTATAACAATGTAAGAGGGCTGCTGTGGCATACCTTATTATAACTGCTCCTATGTAATGTACTGAATATCACCTCTTATGAAGACTATTTTAAGTATTTTGTCTAAAAATGCAATAAAAAGAAAATGTAAAGAAAAAAGGTACTGAGCTTGTTGGGAGCAGCTGCAGCTGTCTACCATTGGGCACACGAAGGAGGTGTGTGTGTGTGTGGGGTACACCTGCACCACCAGCTCCCAAATGTTCTGTCTCCCATGGGGTCCTAGTGCCTCCAGCTCCAAGACCCATAAATGGTACTCTGTAGAGAAGATATTTAGGAACATCAACAGATCTTCTTTAAGAATATCTTCCTCCATTGGGCCACATCATGGAACTGTAAGTCGTCGGCATCAGGATCACCTAGAAATGTTTGCATACTGGGGCCGCCCACGTTGATGTGCCTTATTAGCACTTAAATAATGTGGACATACCCCGCAGGCCTCAGTTCTTTCTCTTGCCGTGAACTGCTCATCGGTCCAGCGCTGCTTCTTTTTGAAGTATTCGCTACTAATGTTGCTTCTAAGTTTGTTATTTTAGTACTTAACTTTTATGTTGTCATCAAAAGACAAGGTGGGGTGGAAAGGATGAGAAGGGATTTGGCAAGGTTGGAGGAATGGTCAAATGTATGGCAGCTTAGATTCGATGCTAAGAAATGCAAGGTAATGCATCTGGGAAACAAAAACCCAGGGGAAGAGCACACAATGGGAGGTGAGATACTAACAACAACAAATATGGAAAGGGACCCGGGGGTAGTCATATCAGATGACCTAAAGGTGGGCAAGCAATGTGAGAGGGCAGTAAGGAGGGCTGGGGGATACTGGGATGTATAGGAGAGGCATCACCAGTAGAAAACAGGAAGTTGTTATCCCTCTGTACAGACAGTTGGTGAGACCCCATCTGGAGTACTGCGTGCAGTTCTGGAGACCCAATCTCCTCAAAGACATAAACAGGATGGAGGCAGTCCAGAGGAGGGCAACTAAAATGGTGCAGGGTCTGCACCAGAAGACATATGAAGAGAGACTTAAGGAGCTTAATATGTATAGCCTCGCAGAAAGGAGTGAGAGGGAGGACATGACAGAAACTTTCAAGTACCTCAAGGGAATCAACAAAGTCCAAGAGGGTAGCATCTTTCAGAAAAAGAGGTGTGCAAGAACAAGGGGGCACAATCTGAAGATTGGGGGGGGGACAGCTCAGAGGTAATGTAAGGAAGAATTTTTTCACGGAGAGGGTTGTGGATGCATGGAATGGCCTTCCAGAGGAGGTTGTGGAGTCAAAAACTGGTGTAATTCAAGAATACATGAGACAGTCATAAGGCAATTCTAGGGGGTGGGGGTAGGAAGAAGTAGGCTTTTGGTTAACTAGGATCTGCAGCTTATCCATTAGGTAGGGAAATGGGCAGACTTGGTGGGCCAAGCGGTCCTTATCTGCCATCAAATTCTATGTTTCTATGTTCCAATACTGATGCTGCGGCGACATAAAAATGTATAAAGACAATAACCACTCTGTATCCATTGGCTTGGGACACCCCATGACATTAAAGCCTGCACAGTTTGTCAAGGCTTTAATCAGACGACCAGGAGAAATCTTAAGAAAGCTTTAGAAAACTTTCTTTTGATTCAAGAAATGGAGAAACAGGTGGTGGCTAGGGTGGCTTCATCATTATCAACCACTTCTATTCCCACTTCTCCACTGGCCCGTTGATCTCTGTGGTCAATGGCGGCTGTCACAGATTCGTTGAAGAGAAAGGATAAGTCTACAAAATTGGACAAACACCACCATTCTGAGAAGGATAAGTGCAAGAAAGAACATTCCTGTTCACCTCTAAGATGTGGTAAGTCTATAAATGAAGATGGGTCCCAGGCTCTGGCCACGGAGCCTGCCACCTCCCTGGTTGTCTCTTAGACACCAAAGCTGGATTCTGACATCGACTTGTCCTTCCCATGACCTGGGGACGCGCAGTGTATTCCAACATTGGGCACTGTCCAGTTGCTGGCTTCGCCATCGACAACCCCTTTCAGCTCCATCACTGCACAGGTATTGTACCAAACAAAGTGAGAGCTGTTTTAGTGACTACTGCTGAAGCTGTCATCGATGCCTGCACCATCGGAGCCTCTGGATAGCCCATCATTAACATTACTGTTAACATTTCGGTTTTCTGTCCTACCTCTGTGCTGGGTTCAAATTGATCGGTTTTGATGGGTATTCCACTGTTGGATCCTCCTCACTTGTCTCCCAGTCCTGTCAACCCTCAGCCAATGACGGTTGACGTCGATAACAAACTGGGTACAATACAGAATTCATGGAGGAGAAGGCGATTGATGAAGAGGAAAAGGTCATAAATGGATTGGCTCAAGATCCACTCTATCCTCTTGCTTGGAGAACAGTGTGAAAAACACACCAGATCTCTGCCAGAGGATGCCTGTTTTCAGAGTTTCCTCAAACAGGTTCAGGAAAAGCTTGGATTCCAGGCTGAAGAGGAAGATTCTTTCAAGAAGACTATTTGTGAGTTCTTGGAAGTTGTGGCCTCTGCAACTGTGATAATACTTCTAGTGCATTTTGCACTTGAGATGCTACTTTGGCAGCCTGGTACAGACCTGCTCAATTATCTGCAGTCCCAAGGAAGGCAGATAAACAATATTTGACCTCTTCTGCAAAACCATATTCTTCACAGCCTAAAACAGACTCTCTGGTGATTATGGCTGCTCATGACAGAGCAAAGACACCCAAACACACAAGTGCTCTTCCTCCTGATGAGGAGGAGTCAAGGACACTGGATGAGATGGTGAAGAGAGTTTTTGCTTCTGCTTCCCTGGGCCTCAGAACTGCTAACTATCAGGTTTATATGATTAAATATCAGACTTTCCTTTGGAAGACAATGGCCACCCTGGCTGAAAAATTGTTGGATTGCCTGGACAAGATACTGGTTCAGCAAACCAGAGCTAATGGAAAGGATGCTAATTGGCACCTGCTCAGATCAACTTATGATGCCTCTGACGCTGCTGCCAGGGTCACTGCCTCTGGGATTTGCCTCCATCGCCACTCTTGGCTAAGGGTGGCTGGTTTCTCCTCTGATGTGACTCAGCATGTTATGAATGCCACTTTCAAGGGTCAGCAATTGTTTGGCAGTGATGTTAAAAGTGCTTTACTGGATTTGTGGTCTACAAGAATGACTTTTAGATCCCTTACTATTCTGTACCCAAAGCCCCAAGATGGGGTCATAGTTTTTTCATAGGCCCTATGCCCATCCAAGCTGAGGTTATTCCAGAAGCCCCCATTGTGGCTCCCAGAAGCCTCAGCCTTCCTCTTCCCGGGCTTCAAATCTGTCTTCAGGTTTCCATGCAAGACTTACAAAAGGTCAAACCATTGCTAGCACCCCCACCACTTCTGGAGCATTTTGACTCCCCTCCTCTTCCTCTGGGCTCACTGCTTCAGGAAGGTCTAGTAGGGAGCCATATCTCCCTTTTCCTACCAAAGTGGAGGGAGATAAGCTTGGGTACTGGAGGTGGTTCAACATGGACATGCCTTAAAGCTCCTTACTGTTCCTCCAGTTACCCCAATGTTGCCAAACCATTACCCTCCAGGACATCTTGTGCTTTTGCTGGAGGAGGTTCAATCCCTCCTCCACAAAAGGGCTGTAGAGTGGTCCTGGTTTCAGAAATAAATCATGGCTACCACTCCCAGTACGTTGTGGTTTCAAAATAGACCAAGGATTTAAGACTTGTATTAGACCTTCAGGGTCTGAACTTCTTTATAGAATACAAGAAGTTCTGAATGGTCTCTCTGCAATCCCTCACTGCCCCTACTAATACAGGGAACTGGATGGTGCACTGGACATGAAGGACACATACCTTCATGTCAAGATCTGTAAGTTACACAGAAAACACCTGTGTTTCATGCTGCAGGGTTCACACTGCCAATATTGTGTTTTGCCCTTTGGTTTGTGTTTGGAACCACGTGTCTTAACCAAAGTATGTTCAGCAGTAGCAGTGGCCCATAGCAGGGAGGGTTTGTATGTCTTCCCTTACATAAATAATTGGCTGTTAAAGCTCCGTTACAGGAAGCCATTGTATACACACTGTTTTGGACCCAGCAATTGTTCAACCAACTGGGCATAATGATCAATGAATTGAAGTCAGTCCTTACTTCCTGCCAGCAGTTCCAGTACATAGGAGCCATGCTGAATGCGAGTCTCAGTCAGGCGTTCCTGCCGTCAGACTGTGCCATGGCACTAGTGGCACAGGCTCAGCTGGTTACCTCCAATGACTTTGTGTCAGCCCAATGTCTGTTAAGACTGATCAGCCTGATGACAGCTGCCATCATGACAGTTCTGCTGGCCCGCCTCCATATGAGAATCTCACAATGGTTCCTCAGAGTGCAATGGGCTCAGAACTCGGACAAGTTTGAGAGTCTCATACAGGTCACGACTCCTCTCTGTTGTTCCCTGCTCTGGTGGCTGGACTGCTCCAACCTAGAAAAAGGGTCCCCATTCCTGAGGCTGTTCCCTCTGGTAGTAATGACCATGGATGCCTCCGGGATGGGTTGGGGTGCTCATTTGGGGCCCTTCAGAACCGATGGCCAATGTAGCCCTCTGGATTCAGTGTTTCACAGCAACACTCTGGAGATGAGGGCTGTTCTGTGTAGCCTACATGCCTTTGCCGTCCTCCTTGATTTGCACAGACAATTTGTCGGTGATGTATTACATCAGTCAACAAGGCGGTGTTCATTCGTGTGCTGTCTGCAAATAGGAGGGGTGATGACAGTCTGGCACTGGGCAGTGAAATATGACATATTTCTGTCATCAGTGTTCCTCCCTTGGACCTTAAAAGTACTTGTGGATCACCTCAGTTGATACAATGCACTCTGCCACAAATGGGAATTCTCAGGCTCTGTCATGGATGACCTCTTTGAAAAATGGGGTTGTCCAGACATAGACCTGTTGCATCTCCATATAATGCACAACTGCCTGCCACTTTTTTCCTCATTCACTCCATGGTCTGGAGTTTTTTGGCAAGATGCATTGTCCCTCTATTGGAAAGGGAGGTTTCTGTATGCTTTTTCCCCGTTCCCTCTCATACAAAAGGTTCTGGTCAAGTTGCGGGCAGAGCATGTCACCCTGATTCTATTAGCTCCTCAATGACCCAGACAGATTTGATTTCTGCTTCTCTAGTAACTGGCAGAGGAACCGCCAGTCCTGTTCCCTCTGCAGGCTGGACTTCTGACACAGGAGCAAGGTGCTCTGATGCAGCTGGATCTTTGGCCCCTGCTCCTTTATGCCTGCCTGCTGAGGACATAGAGCTCCCCCACTTCAGAGTTTCCTCGGCGGTAGCTGATGCTCTTTTAGTGTCTAGAAAGCCATTTGCCTGGTACATTTATTCATAAAAATGTAAGCATTTTACTGCATGGTATACAGGGCATGCACTGAATCCCTTTACGTGTCCACTTCCTAAAGTACTGGACTACCTTCTGTCCCTTAAGGATTCAGGACTGGGGAATTCCTCAACAGAGGTCCACATGGCTGCTCTGTTGGCTTTTCTTGCCTTAACAGAGGGCAAGACTGTGGCCCAGTTGGAGGTTTCTTGTAGATTCCTAAGGGGTATCCTCCTTCTGCATCTGCAGGTCCAAGATCTGGTTCCAGTGTGGGACTTTAATTTGGATCTAGAGACCCTTACTGCATGTCCGTTTGAGGCTGTGGCTACTTGTGAACTGTGCTTCCTCTCTTGGAAGACACTGTTTCTAGTGGTGATGACATCTGCTAGATGCATCTTGGAGTTGCAAGCTCTGGATGCAAATCCTCCTTTTATAATTTTTCATAATGATAGGGTTACCTTATGTATAGTCCTCATTTTCTCCTGAAGGTAGTGTCTGAAAGAACTCGACATCAGACCATAGGCCTTGCTGTTTACTTTTCCTCTCCCATGGATAGTGGGGAGCATCGTTTATATATGGTAGACATTCATAGGATGCTGTGTTGGTACCTGGATCATAAAAAGGATTGTAGAATATCCTCTCAACTGCTTATTGCTTGTGCCCCCCAAAAGGTAGGCTCCCTGATTTCTAAATAAGGCATTTCCAAATGGCTGGCCAATTGCTTTTCGTTTTGTGACCAGAAGCAAGGTAAACATCTTCTGCTCCTGTTCATGCTCATTCCTCTTGTGGTGTGGCTACCTCAGTGGCTTGTTTCCAGAATGTGTCCACTAACATCTGTGCTGCTGCCAATTGGAGTACTGTTCATGCAGTCACTAAACACTACAGTCTGGACATCGTCTCTCATAGATGTGCCAGCTTTGGCCTCAATGTTCTGCAAGGCCTCCTTACTCAGGATCATTAGGTCCTGCTGTCCTTCCTAGGTGCTTAGTACTGCTTGGAAATCGTTCCATGATGAGTCTCAATGGATGGCGATATCCTCGAAGAAGATTGAATAGTTGTGTACCATAACAGCAGAACTTAGAGTGACTCTCCTTCATTGAGACACAGCTGTCCCTCCTACTTCCCACTTGTTGGGTGACAGATACGATACTGCCTATAATAGAAATCTGTGTAACCCCCTCCAAATGGGGTTCCCAAAAGTCTTCAAGGAGCTTGCCTGAGTGCTCCAGGTCTGGGTGACGTTAGCAAATGCCGTTTAAATGTGGGCGCCATGAGTGCTTTCAGACCCTCCATGTACTGTCTCTTTAAGAGCTGTCTGCTTGCAGACATAATTAGTTTGTATGAGGTGACTGTGTGTTTCCCTGCTCAAGACCCGCTTGGGCTGCTGGCTTAGTGCTCTGTTTCTACGGTCGCTATATGCTCAGAGGGAGCCTAATTGAAAGATGTAACTGTTTGCCTGAAATCATATAGGGTAACAAAGAAAATGTGGTTTGTCTAACCTGTTTTTTCCTGTAGCAAGGACTGTGCATTGTAGTCCCTTCATTTTGGTCCCGGACTGCTGAAATGGGCCAATTGGATCGTGAGGACACTAAAATGGAGCAGGCTGTGGGCCAATTAGGACTGGGACTCTGAAGTGGAGCCTGCTATAAGGGGGCTGTATGTAAGGAGTCTCTGGGAATTGTAGTTTTTAGAGTGTTGGCACCTTTTTACACCAATAGAGGGAGCCTGTTGTGACTGACAAGGAGAATCAGCCAACCAGAACCGTTTGGATCTAAAAGAAAGCCCCAGGGCTGTTTGCTGGAAAGCCAGATTTGAGTTGGAAGAGAAAGGGGAAGGAGATCTGTGTGTTCAGGCGGCTGTTTTGCACCGTAGTTCGCGTGGGAACCGCATGGAACGTCGGACTTCTGGTCTGTTGCTTGTTCGAGCCTTAAGAGGAAGAGAAAACAATACTTTTGGACTAAATCTGAGCTTGAGAAAGTGGGAGACAACACCGAAGTGTGACCATGCTCAACCTGCAAAGGACTGAAGATTTTGCTGCATGCGATCAGTCTGGTAGGAACTCCTGTTAATTATAAGCCCCAGTGGATGCAGAGACTTGCAACTGTGTTTGGAGAGCATTTTGCCTGGTACTGTGGGAAATTTGGTATATAAACGTGGTGAGTACTGAAAGAGAGCTGCAGAGTGTGTTGAATGCAGTTGGCCTAATTGCCATTGGGAAAAGACAGAGAGAGAGAGAGTGAAGTGTGATCATATTCAATCCAAAGTTGTAAGAGAAAAAGAAGCAAGCTGCTGCATTTGGGACCAAGCTTAACCTGTAGAAGACCGAAGATTGTGCTGAGAGCGATCGGCCTGTCAGGACTTTGTGGCCTGGTACAGTACAGGTTTTTACATATAAATGTGCGATGTGCCATGTACTAAATGGAGATAGCAAGCTGTCATTTCCCCCTGTTGTGAACTGTGTGCTGAGCTGGGAGAGCTGTCCTAGCAGAAGTGAGAGGACTGAATTGGCGCCGTTGAATCCAGTAGGCCCAGCCACGAGGGTCTCACCTCATTGCCTTGCTGGCAGAGAAATCCATTGAGAGGGATCAGCCTGAAGACTCCAGCTGGCAAATCCAGTTCCTCATCTCTCCGCCCTGGTTCAGTTTGGGTACTGTGAGTAAAATCTGGTTATCTCCCTGCACCTGTTGGCAAATCAAAGTGTGTCATCTAATTAAATTGTTGTTGCTTAAATCTTCACGAACTGAACCCTCAGGCTCCGGATTACAGTTTGGGTTGTGTTTGTTGTTTTCTTCTACAGGGCCCCATCCAGCTGCACCAGCTGACCAACCCCAGACAACGGACCTTGCTAGCCCCCATCCTGGGTACCCAGAGAGTGCACTGTTGGACCTTAATTACATGCACAATCATTTTTATTTATGTGGCTTCACTCAAATTAACCTGATTTCCCCCATCCTTGTTATATGCCCCTTAATAAATGAGACTATAGTGTTTTTCAAACATATCTGTCCGATTGAATTTGTACATGGTAAATATATTGTTATTGCTGTGGGTATTGCATAACCTTGTTTTACAGGGGGTCCTCGGAGATGTACTACAGGAATCAGTCCTGAGGGTAAGTGGTCACTGTATGTGTAATGAGTGTGTATATGCGGGGTATTGGGAAGGTAACCCCTGTGTACTGTGTGGGCCACTAGTGGGAACAAAGGGGGCTCACAGTGTCCCAGAGGGCTGTGCCCATTAAAATATAGAATTTGACAGCAGATAAGGACCGCTTGGCCCACCTAGTCTGCCCATTTTCACCTAATGGATAAGCTGCAGATCGTAGTTAACCAGCAGCCTACTTCTTTCTACCCCACCCCCTAGAATTGTCTTATGGCTGTCCCATGCATGCTTGAATTCAGTCACTGTTTTTGACTCCACAACCTCCTCGGAAGGCCGTTCCATGCATCCACAACCCTCTCTGTGAAAAAATACTTCCTTACATTACCTCTGAGCAGCCCCCCTCTATCTTCAAATTGTGCCCCCTTGTTCTTGCACACCTCTTTTTTTGAAAGATGCTACCCTCTTGGACTTTGTTGATTCCCTTGGAGTACTTGAAAGTTTCTATCTGTCCCCCCTCTCCTCCTTTCCTCGAAGCTATACATATTAGCTTCTTAGTCTCTTCATATAGTCTTCCGGTGCAGGCGCTGCACCATTTTAGTTGCCCTCCTCTGGACAGCTTCCATCTTGTCTATGTCCTTGCGGAGATTGGGTCTCCCAGAACTGCACACAGTACTCAGATGGGGTCTCACCAGCTGTCTGTACAGAGGGATAACAACTTCCTGTTTTCTACTGGTGATGCCTCTCCCTATGCATCCCAGTATCCCCAACCCTCCTTACTGCCCTCTCACATTGCTTGCCCACCTTTAAGTCATCTGATATGACTACCCCCCAGGTCCCTTTCCATTTTGTTGTTGTTAGTATCTCACCGCCATTGTGTACTCTTCCTCTGGGTTTTGTTTCCCAGGTGCATTACCTTGCACTTCTTAGCATTAAATCTAAGCTACCATACATTTGACCATTCCTCTAACCTTGACAAGTCCTTCTCATCCTTTTCACCACCTTGTGCATCAACTCTGTTGCAGATCTTTGTGTCATCTGCAAGAGACATACTTTCTTCAGTCCCTCTGCAATGTCAGCTTACAAAGACATTGAAGAGGGACCGGTCCTAATACTGAACCCTGCGGCACCCACTACTAACCCCCTTTCTTCAGAGTGGACTCCATTTACTATTACCCTCTGTGTCCTATTCTCCAGCCAATTCTTTACCAGGCTATCATCTTGGGACCCACTCCCAGGCTGGCTAACTTGTATATTAATCTTTTGTGTGGGACTGAGTCAAATGCCTTGCTAAAGTCTAGGTAGGCCATGTCCACAGCCCCTCCCTGATCTACTATTTTGGTCCCAGTCAAAGAAATCTATTGAGACTTGTCTGGCATGACCTTCCGCTGTGAATCCATGCTGCCTTGGGTCCTGTGTCCCTCTGGCCTCTAGGTACTCGACAATTCTTTCCTTCAAGTGATTCCATCATTTCCCTATCACTGAGGTTAAACTAACTGGTCTGTAGTTTCCCTTCTGCCCTGCTCCCACTTTTGTGAAAGGGAATCACATCGCCCCTCCTCCAGTCCTCAGATACCACCCCATCCTCCCATGATTTGTTAAAGAGGGTAGTCAGTGGTGTCACTAGTTCTACCCTTAGTTCTTTTAGAATTCTGGGATAGACCCATCAGGCCCCATGGCTTTGTCCACCTTCAGTTTTAAGAGTTCTTTCAAGACCCTTTCTTCTGTAAATGGGCTGGTATCAACTTCTGTATCCAAAGTGTTTCTATTGTTTGTTTTAGGTACCTCCCCTCTTCGTTTGTAAATACTGAGCAAAATATTTGTTTAGTATCTCTGCCTTTTTTCACAGTCACCCTCTGCCCACCCCTCCCCTTTATTAAGCCTCACTATCCCTCCCTTAGTCTTTTTCTTCTCCCTGATGTACCTAAAGGTTTTATCCCCCTTCTTAACTGATTTGGCTATCTTTTCCTCAGTTTGGGCCTTTGCTATTCTGACTGCCTTCCAGCTTCCTTTTGCTTTAACTGATAGACTTCTCTGTCCTGTTCCTTCTGTGATTCCTTGTACTTTCTGAATGCTTTCTTTTTCTCTTGAACCTTCACTGCCACCTCCTTTGAGAACCATAGTGGTTTCTTACATTGTTTTGTTTTATTTGCTTCACACAAAGGCTTGTTACCTCTGCGATGGCAGTTTTTATTATTCCCCATTGTTCTTCCACCCCTCCTTCCTGCCCATTTGCTAGTGCATTCCTTAGGCACTCACCCATTTTGGCAAAGTCAGCCCTCCTGAAGTCCAGTACTTTTGCCTTTGTATGGCCAGCTCTATTGCTGTGTTTATTGTGAACCATACTATTAGGTGGTCGCTAGTTCCCAGATGGCTACCCACTTTTCATCTGTGATCCTCTCTCCATCTCCATTTGAGAGGACCAGGTCTAAGATTGCTCCCTCTCGGTGGGTTCCAATACTAGTTGTCTAAGGCATGCCCCCTGTGGGCATCTAGAATAACCCACTCTTAGAAGTGGCTGCTGCAACTGCACTCAGTTAACATCTGGCATATTCAGATCACCCATCAGCAATATCTCCCCTTTATCTGCCATTCTAAGTATACTTTCTATCATTTCCTTGTCCATTTCCTCCCCCAGGGGGGGGTCTGTATACAACCCCTGTGCGGATTGTGGTGCCGTTGCCTGCCTCCAAATTGACCCACAGTGCTTCTTCTCCTCCCTGTTTACCCTTTTGTTCTGTTGCTTTGATTCCTTCTCTTATGTAGAGAGCTACTCCTCCTCCTCTTTTACCCTCCCTGTCCCTCCTGTAGATAGTGTATCCTGGTATTTTACGTCCCAGTCATGGTTCTGTGTGTACCATGTTTCTGTGACTGCCATGATATCAGATCTTCCTCCTCCATCAAGGCCACTAATTCAGGAAGCTTGTTACCCAGACTACGGGCATTGGTACTCATTGCTCTCCATTTTTTGATGGCTTTATCTTCTGTAGCAGCATCCCCCACTGACCTTTCTACCTTGGTCTTTTTCTCATTTAGTACCCTGTTTTGTAGGGGGAGGCTGGGATTTTCCTGCTGCTTATCCTGCTGCTTATCAGTGACTCCCCCCTTGACTAGTTTAAAGATCAAACCAGGCACACAGAAGAGATAATAGAAACCTGACTATGGATGCCATAGGGAGCATCAGTGGAAAGATAGATGGCCCAGGTTGGTTTAACCACTACTAACCCTGACCTCTGGGTGAGGCACCCGTCCACTGGACCCTAGGCCCCTTAACCTGTCACTAGCTATACAGGCAGGGGTAGTAGCCCTTAGGATGAGCACCACCTAGGGTTACATCTATCTTTCCACTGATGCTCCCTATGGCATCCATAGTCAGGTTTCTATTATCTCTTCTGTGTGCCTGGTTTGATCTTGGTTGCTTCGGTCCCTGCTGATCCGATGATCCGAGTTTGTCTCCGGTGAGGAACTGAGGCATGCTGGTGATCATAGAATCATAGAACTTGACATCAGAAAAGGACCCCTTGGCCCATAAAGTCTGCTCATACCCCCCACTTGCCCCCCTTAAAGCTTTCACCCCACCTCTCTGTAACCCCATGTGATGCCCACATTAAATAAGTGCCAATGAGGTACATCGATGTAGGTGGCCCCAGTCTGCAAAAATATCTGGCAGACCTTTCTCCAAGCAATGTTGCTCTAACTTGATTGTTATCTGAATTTAGCATTACTACTCAGTTGCACTAAAGCAGCAACCGAGTTCAGTAAGAGTCCATTCCATGTAAGTAGTAGTTAGAATTGTAGCCTCCATTGCAGACGTTTGCAGAGCTGCACCATAGAGTGATTTCTACTTCACTACCCTTTGGATTTCAGTCCAGATCACATGCAGGTTCTGGGGTGGTGGTACTAGTGTTTAGAAACATAGAAGCAGAAATATAGCATTTGCAGCAGGAAAGGACCGCTTGGCCCACCCAGTCTGCCCTGTTTTTTTCCCCTGCCTATTCTGTCTCAGCAGACCCTAACTGGTCTTCTGCAACCCCCATCCCCTTTTATTTCCCTGTATTCCCCTATGCCTATCCCATGTTTGTTTGAAACCCCTAACTCTTATTGCCCCAGCACCTCTGGTGGCAGGTTGTCCAGGCATCCACCACACTTTTGGCAAAATAGTATTTTCTCACATCTCTCATAAATTCCCCCTTCTAGCTTTATTGTATGCTCTCCTCTTCTGTTGCACTTCTTAATTTGAAACAGGCTCCCCACTAGTACCCTGTTCACCCCCATGAGGTACTTGTATGTCTCTATCATGTCTCCACTTTCCCTCCTCTTCTCCAGAGTGTACATGTTGAGATCCTTCTGTTTCTCTTCATGCAGTTTCTCGTGCAACCCCTGTACAATTTTAGTTGTCCTCCTATGAACTGCCCCTATCTGGTCTATGTCTTTTTTGTGGCCTTTAAAACTATACACTGTATTCCAGGTGTGGTCTCACCAATGATCTATACAGTGGTAATATCACCTCCCTCCTTCTGCTTGTGATACCTCTCCCTATGCACCCCAGTATTCCACTGGCCCTGCCCACTGCCTTGTCACACTGCCCGCATGCTGTGACTTTGAGGTCATTAGCTATTATAACCCCAAGGTCCCTTTCCTCCTTAGTAAACAACAGTGCCCCCCCCCATTTTACTCCATTCCTGGATTTCTATGCTCCAGTTGCAGGATTTTACATTTGATGGTATTGAACCCCAGCTGCCATATTCTTGACCACTTCTCAAGTTTTCTAAGGTCCCTACTCCTTTTCTCCACACTTCCTCAATATCTACTCTATTACAGATCTTTGTGTCATCTGCAAAAAGGCATACCTTCCCTTCAGGTTCTTCTGCAATGTCACTTATGAAAATGTTGAACAGGACCAGTCACAATACTGATCCCTGTGGTACCCTGCTAGTCACTCTTCCCCCATTAGAGAGAATGTAATTTACCACCACCCTCTGCCACTATCCAGAGGTAACTCTTTAACATTAAGTTGACTCTTTTTAGGAGTCCTATTGTTTTACCAATCTCCCTTATCTGGGGATCTTGCTTGCCACTTGACCAAAGAGTGGTGCTTTATGTAGGAGATTAACCCTCACAAGGCAGGGGCATAGCCAGGATTTGGTGGTGGGGGGTTTCCCATACAATTCTAGGAGGGTCTGGGGGCATGCACCCCCCGGAGAATTTTGAAAATGTATGTGTTAAATGGTGCAGTTTTGTGCATTTTAGGCAATAATTGTTGAGTCACAAAATGTTCAAAATTGGAATTATCATTCTCATCCATCCCTACCCAATCTCAAGTATTTCAACCAGGTGTTCCTTCTAAACTTTTTTTTTGGGGGTAATTTTTCATTTCCCAAATTTAATTTATGTGTTCAGCTATTGCCTTGCCCTTTATGTTCCACCTTTCCCACTGCATGTATTCCCCTTTTAAAATTGCCATAGTTTGTATGGTTTCTATTAATTGTTTTCCTCCTTTGCCTCTACATTATATGCATGACCCCACTCTTAAGGCAAACAAATAATACTCAAGTACTTTTTAATTTTAAATGTTTACTGTTTGTGTGCAGCTCACATATTAAACAGTAATGAATTAAAAATATTTAAACATATATAAAATGCCTGTCTATAATGTGCGCCGCAGGGGATACACAGCTTTTCCCATCAAAGTAGTATGCAACCAGTGAATGACACATTTGACAACTGGGTGTTAAGAGTGTTTTTAAAAGTTAACTACAAACATTACATAACTACTTTTCACATCAAACACATATAGTTATTTTCCTAGAACTCGTTTGTTTATCAGGTTATTTTCTGTACTCATGTTGAGTTTTTTTCAGTCTGTGAATGACACAAAATAAGGAGTCCCAGCTTCAAAATAACAACATGTAGTATGGAAATAAACAGAAAAATCATGCTGGGTAGGAAGAAATTAGTGGACCCCAGCTTTCTTATCTAGTTCTAATTTTATTACTGCCATCACACAAACCACCACTACCCTGGATGTTTTGTTGCAAACCTTTCAACTTCATCAATTTACACTTTTTCTGCACATGAATGTGCATTATGACAAGGCTGGCTTTCTGTAATTATCACTGTGATTAAAATTATCAAACCAGTAGAAGAGATACAGATACAGATGGTAGACTGAATTATTTGACAACTGGGTGTCATCAGAGTGTAAGAAAAAAAAGTTACCTGCACACACTACAACTATAACCCACAACTTCACATAGTTATTTGCCAGGCTCTCTTGTTTCTTCATCAGATTTATCTTCTCTAATCTAGTTCTGTATTTAAAGTCTGGATTGATGCAAAATAAGGATTCCCAGCTTCAAAATGGCAAATATACATAAACGTATTTTAAGATGCCTGGTAGGAAGAAATTACTTAAATGGACCCCTTGCTTTCTTACTCTAGTTCTCATTTTGTTGCTGTGCCATCACATTTACAAGCAACATCCGTCTTGGATGTTTTGTTGCAAACCTTTCAATCACTTTATCAGTGTCCGCTTTAGCTCCATAATGAATTTGCATTAAGGCAAGGCCTGATATTCTCTCATTTCCCATTGTGCTTCTGACATAAGTTTTGAGCCTGCGAAGAGCACTGAAAGAGCACTCACATTGTGCACTACTGACTGGAATTACGCAGAGTATCTTGAGTAAAGTGTACAGTATATGTTTGGGAAAAAGGATGCATCACAGGCTCTGAATGCTTCTACAGCAGTATCAGGTGGGTTTTGATTGTTTTGCCATTTAGTTTTCCATGTTAGTAGTTCCACATCTATAACCTGAGGAGAAGGAATATCTTTTTTATAGAAACTGATAACTTCATCTAGGTTGATGTTTCCACCATTGGATTTAATCACTGATGGAATAAGGCCCATTAGCTTAGCCACAACTTGCTGTGTTCTTGAAAATTTCACAGCCTGTGCCTCAAGGAGATAATCAAGCATTGGAATTGCAATCACCCTCCTATAATACTCTTCAGGATCACTTGCAAGAGTATTGGCTTGATCTGTCTCCCAACAGTCGTGGTATTTCAGGTTGAATGTTGACCTTTTCTGAAACACTACATGCCTCAGTGTACCAGCTGTGGAAAAGAGTCTCAATTTCTTGTCGAGCTACCTTTATACTGTCCTCTACTGTGGTAATCATGTTGTAAGCATTAATTATATCAATTGCATTGTTTTGAAGTTTTACACTCAGTGGTTGCACAAACTTCAGTACCTTCATGACTGTGATGAAGCAAATAATGTAACGGAAATTCTCCATAGAATAAAGAATCCTATTTGCTAATGTCTTAGTCTCAGCATCCCAATTCCATTCTCCATACTCATCAGCATATTCCTGTCCATTACTGATGACATGCAGTGCAATGAATACAAGAAAAAAGATCATAAATATCTCATATGCTGTATGCCTCATTGCCCATCTTGTTCTGCAAAGAGATTGCAATATCACTCGTTTAGCTTCAGGATAATTCGCCCTACTACTTTCAACAGAAGCTCATTTCTTTTGGGTGAGAAATTGAAGAAGTTACAACACTGGTTAAGCACATCATGCATGTTCGGATTTCAGGGTGTTGACAAGAGTTCACTATGCACAAATTGAGGCAATGCGCATTACAGTGCATGTAAACAGCGGATTCATTCTGCTGGCAAATTAAACCTTGTGTGCCTCGAGCGTTTGAGGACATGTTTGAGGCCCCATCATATCCTTGGCCTCGGCATGCTTGAGATATCAAGACTCCATTGTACCAATTTATGTAATATTTCTTTGCAAGTGCCTCACCAGTTATCTCTCACAAGGTACAAAGTCTAGAAGTCCTCTCTTATATTCTGAGTTTTGTCAATATATTGAGTACCAGAGACAAACCTTCTCTGTTACTTACATCTGTAACTTCATCACCAAGAATAGAGTAGTACTCAGCATCTTTTATGTCTTTAATTATATTGTCTGAATCAGTCCCAATAATCTCTATCAACTCATTTTGAATACCTGGCGAGTGATATTGTGCATTTCTCCACCGAACTGTAAATGTTGAGCTAAACTTGTATCTCAACATTTACCTGAATTTTAACAGGGAAAAAGTTTCCTGGATTGTGGGTATCATCATCTATTTTCTCAATATGGCCGTAAAGCTATATTCTGGCGACCACAGACACGTATAGTTTCTATTATTGATCCTAATATTTTCTGGTTTTCTTCAATTCTTGCAGCACACCTAGCATCAAGTTTGCTCCTCACTGATTTTTCTGGGGGTTCCATAGTTATTTTAAAATTCTGAGCCTTTTCCAATGCATTCATGTGATATTGTTTCTTGCAGTGTTCTTTTAGAATCTCCTTTGCTTTTGTCCAGTTAGTTAATGATTTAGTGACAAGAGTGCCCAAGCTATCACTGTAGCCAAACAAGCTAGAAAACTTACACAAGCCACCCCTCAGCGATTCACTGTAAACTAGCCAAGGGTATTCAACACACCATTTGTGCTGGAAGGATCATTGTTTAGCATGCATCACTGTCTTTGGAAACATTTAAGTAGCTGATGGACTGAAGTGCTGAGTCAGGTATTTATACTTCTCAGAATCACTGAGTGAGGTGCCAATGATTCTACCAATATCATAAGGGCCCTCTTCTGGCATACTGCTACTCTCATTTTGCACATTTTGCACTAGTATGCTATTATTGCTGTTTTCATTGGACAAGCTTTCTTGAACAGTGCTTCTGTTGTCACTGCCTGCTGCACTGCCTGAATCTAAAAATACAAAAGGCATTGTTAAGTTCTTCATGCATATGGGAAAATGAAAGCAGAGATGAGACAAGTGTTTTTTTAATTTTTTATGTGTTGCTCAAATGCTGTTTCCAAATAACAGTATTCAAAACTGGGGTGGATTGAAACAAAGGGGACATGTAAGCGGTAAGTGAGGTGGTAATAGGAATATTTTAGTGAGAAAGATCATATGACCAGCAGGATTAAGTCTGTGCAGAAACTACATGAACCTTTCATTTCCTGCCATGAAATAATTGTAGCAATAAGTGCATTCAATGCTTGAATGTACTTATTGCTCAGACTAATGTCATTAATGACAAGTGTAAACTACCTGTGATAATATGAAAACATGGCGTGGTGGGGGGCACAATACAAGAAAGACAATCATTCTTATGCAAATAAGAATCATGACTCTTTTCTGACTATAATTCAGTGGTTTTAGAAAAGACTGATAATAAAGATTCAACAGTGCATTTCCAATATACAAGAGACACACCTTGAGAGCTCCCACTTTCTGATGGGCTTAATGGTCATTTTGTTCCAAATCCAAATGAAGAAAGAGTTGCCTGATTGGTAAATCCTCGCTTCTTAGTAGCTGCCATCTCAGAGACTGATCCAAGTCAATGTCCCTTTTTGAAATGGAGGAGCAGAGTTTTACTTAATGCATATGGTTTCAATATCAATCACATTACTTTAAATGTATTTGCATTGCAAACAGAACAAACTTGACAATATTAACTCTAACCCCTGCCAAAAGGCCCCAGCCAAGTCCAATCATCTGTGCCTGTCAACTGATGGCAGTAACAAGATAAGAATTTAAGTAAGAATGCAGGGCATTGTAGTACAGTAAGATGTCCGTAACCTAACATTTTACAGGGATTTTCTCTGTATTTATTCATGTACTCAGTAACTGACAGCAATATGTTGATAAGCATGGAGACAACTGGGTGCTGAGACTAAGACAATGGGAAAGGTAAGGAGGCCTGGGGGATCTTAAGATAGTCAGTGTCTTCACCAGTAAAAAACAAGAAGTTGTTATCCATGTACAGAAAGCTGGTGAGACCCATCCTGAGTACTGCGTGCAGTTTTGGAGACCTCTCTGCAAGGACATAAAGACAGGATGGAGGCAGCCCAGAGGGCAACTAAAATGGTGCAGGGTTTGCAGCAAAATATGAAGAGAGAGAGAGAGAGAGAGAGAGACTTTAGGACCTGAATATAACCTCTAGGATAGGAGTGAGAAGCCTGACTGGGGCACATGAGAGAAACTTTCGTGCCTAAAAGGAACAAAGTCCAACAGGGTAGCATCTTTCAGAACAAAATGTGTTAACAAGGGGTCACAATTTCGAGATAGAGGAGGGTGACTGAGGGCAACATGAGGAAGTATTTTTTCATGGAGGGGGTGGTGGATGCATGGAATGGCCTTCCTGAGGTTCTGGTGTGAAAAACACACGGGGGGGGGACTTAAGAATGTATGGGACACAGGCGCAAGACAGTTCTAGCACTGGGGGTTAGAAGTGTATGCTGTTAGAACTGATCTGCCAGCTTAGCCACTGGGAAATGATGGATGGACCAAGTGGTCTTTATCTGCCAGAATAAAGTATTGTGAAATTATAATCTTTGTGTGCTATTTTTTACTACTTTCATTGTCACCCAGCATGATGTGGAATAATTTAATTCAAATCACCATTAATCTTATGGGTCTGTGTAATTTTAATGCAGTCTGTGTGCAACTGCCACAAATACAACAATAATTTATTTCCCCCCATTAAGCCAAACATTTCCATTTTTCTCAGGGAGTGAGTAGTCTCCCATACTGGACTTAAGTTCAGGCTTTTGCACATTCCCTGTGATACACTGTGTGACTCAGTACAATCAAAAGCGTAGTGCCACTAATAAATCGAATAAAACACACAACTGTATTATTATTCAGAATTCCACAGCTTGTCAACTGAGTAGTCTGTCATCCCTAAGGGTCTCAGATTTTCCAATCAGCCATCAGTAATTTTAATCAGTACTCCATGAATGAGATGGATTACACAGGCAGCTCACAGATCAGCCCACCACCCTGACTGTATTTTAATATGCAGTCTCATGAGAGTACTACATACAGCTCACAGATAGAACCCCTTTATGTTTTTTGACTCGTGTTTGACTGTGATCAGATATAAGTAACCTCATTGCATTCTGTGTCCAGTTAGCTGTGCTAATTCATAAGCCAGCCACACTTTCATTCCTATTCCCGGCCCTCAGTCACAGACATTGCAGATGGACTGGAGGCCAAAGTTTGTCTGTTTGCAGATGACACCCAAGATCTGCAACACAGTAGATGATCAGATGAGGTGGGCAGAATGAGCGAGATCTGGATAAACTAGCAAAATGGTTTGAAGAATGGCAACTGGGGTTTAATGCAAAGAAGTGCAAGATCATGCACATAGGGAAGAGAAACCTGAAGCCACCTATAGGCTGGGAGGGGAGTTGCTGGCAGTCACAAGGGAAGAAAAAGACTTGTGCATCATCATCACAGATGACCTGAAATCATCCAAGCAGACCACTAAAGCAGTAGGTAAGGCTAGGGGGATGTTAGGGTTTATCAGTAGGGGTATCGCAACTCGTAAGAGGGAGGTAATAATCCCTCTTTACAAGATACTGGTTAAGCCCCATCTAGAGTACTGCATGCAGTACTGGAGCTCACACCTTCACAAGGACATTAACCAAATTGAGGCAGTCCGGAGAAGGCAACCAAAATGGTGCAGGGTCTGCATCAGAAAACATATGAGGGGGCAGATTACCCTACAGCAAAGGAGGGAGAGAGGTGATATGATTGAAACATTCAAACACCTAAAGGGTATTAACAAAGTGAAAGAGTGTAACATGTTTCAATATAAGAAAAATAGCAGGACAGGACACAGCATGAGATTAGATGGAGGCCGATTAAGGGGTAATGTGATGAAGTTCTTTTTCACAGAAAGGGTGGTGGATGCATGGAACGGCCTACCTCAGGAAGTGGTGAATATGAATACAGTGCAGGGCTTCAAACAGGTATGGGATAGGCATAAGGGAGCAATTTGGGTGAGTATGAATAGACAAGTCATTGACAGAGCAAAGGCTGATGGCACATTCATAAGGTAGAAAAAGAAATGGGCAGACCATGGGCCTTGCAGTCCTCATCTGCCTTCAACTTCTTTGTTTCTATGATGATTTTTATTTAGCCCCCTTTATGTTGTTCATGTGACCAGATAGTCACTGACTGGCCAGGCAGCCACATTTCATAGACCCCCTGGTCAGTCCAGGGGTCTATGAAAAGTAATGGCTGACTAACCATCAACCCTCGGTGTGATGAATCAGCACATGTAAATCCCCCACCTCTAGGCCACTACTGTCAAAGTGCCCCCATCATTTTCCTTAGCACCCCATCCACTCATGTTTGTAAGTTAGTTTGCCCATTTAATTGCCTGCTGAGCACTGAAATTGCCAAGCCCCCTCCTCATGGTAATTTTCATAATTCCTAACATGCCAGTCGTCTTTTCTGTTTATTGTTCGTTTACCATATTTCACCTCAGTCACAGAGTTGCACATGCTATCTAGAAATATCACCTTAATTCCTCGTCAGTCTTTCCTTATTCCCCTCCTGAATCCGTTTATTTACCCCATTTCTCCTCACTCCACGGAGCTGCAGTGCATGATGCTACCTAAATATCTCCCTGGCTGAGGTGATTTTACTTAATTCCTAGCTATTGCCAGTCCTTATTCCCTGTTTATTTGCCCCATTTCACCTCAGTAGCGAGACTGCAGTCATGGAAATAGCCTCCTAGCTGAGGTATTTTTTCATAATTCTTAGCCATGTCAGTCACTTATCCCCTCCTGAATCTGTTTTATTTGCCCCATTTCACCTCACGGTCACGGAGCTGCAGCAGTGCCATGTTACTTGAAATATCATCCTGGTTGAGTAATTATTTTACTTTAATTCCAATCCTAGCCATGCCAGAGTCACTTATTCCCTCCTGAATTTGCCCATTTCACCTCAGTCCGTCAGCTGAGCACTACTGCATGTTATTGAAATATCCCCGGCTGAGGTAATTTTACCTTAATTCCAACCTAGCCATGCTAGAGTCACTTATTTCCTTCCTGAATTTGCCCCATTTCACCTCAGTCACATCAGCTGCACAGTGCATGGACCTGAAATATTCCCTACCTGTCTCTGTGGTAATTTTTTCATTACTAAGCCATCACGCAGTAGTCTTTACTTCCCCATTGAATCTGTTTAGTTTGCCCCTCAGTCACAGAGCTGCAGTACAGATTGCTACTGAAATAATTATATCCTCCCTGGCTGACTTCACTCGCATCTGCTTGGTCAGGTGAGTCTGCCGCCCTCTGCACTTCTAAGGCCTTAAATTTGCCGAGTTTTACTACGTGCCTGCACCGAATCCCCCTGCCTCAAGTCCAAGTTAAACAGGAAGTAGTATAGTTATTTCATGTACTATTGAGAGACCTTTAGAAGATCGTTCACAATAAAACAACACGGACGCACTGGTGACGGGCAAGCTGCTCTCACTAGTTAGCCTGACCCGACAGTTCAAAATCCTGCCTGTGAGTGTGTAGCTGATTAACGAGCTTTGGCGCTACATGGCGGCTCTCAGCATCATGTGACTGCCAATCTGCACTCACACGTGATGCAGAGCCGAGGCGGGCCAAGGCCTCTTCATCAACAAGCCAAGCGTGTCAGCCGACTGGGTGCCCTTCTTCCCCGCATGTGCCAATATGGGTTTAACTATTAAAGTGCAATTGCGGTGCCGGTTGGAAAGTTACGGCAGCAGGCAGGGCTTTAAGACACACAGGATCACCAGGTCCGATGTCGGAAACTTACAGTGACGGTCAGTAATCATTATATTAATCAGGGGTCGGGGTGGGGGAATCACAATTTGCACAGTCGGCAAAGTGGGGGTTGCACAGTCGACAGCGGAAGTGCACAGTCGTGGCGGGGAGGGTTCTGAGCACCCAGGAAACCCCCCTAGTTACGCCCCTGCAAGAAAGGAAAGTTACTTACCTACAGTATAACACTTGATGTTCTAGAGTCTCTTCTCTATGAAGCAACACTCACATACCCACCATCCCCCAGACACACAGGCATTTACTGTAATGTGCATTGTGTACCTCTTTATTCATTACAGTGTAGAGGCTACATATGCAGTTATAGGGGCAAAATGGTTGCTTTATGCTTTAATTATACAAGCATATGAATGTGCCAGCAGAAACAGACCATCCAGTCTATCTAAGTCTGTGCGAGTGTGCAGCTAACACCCCTAGTTTGCAGCTGCTGCACCCTTTCCTTGTCATCCCTGCCACCCCAACCTTCCCACCCTCACTCCCCTGTTCTCTGTTCCATGCCCTTTTGAAGCTGTTCACAGATTTACATGATACCACCCATTCTGGTAGTGCATTACATTTTGCTACCACCCTCTCTGTGAAATAGTGTCTCCTCATTTCCCTCCTAAATCCTCCCCCCTCTATTCTTAGCCCATGCCCCTGTGTCCCCCCCTCCTTAGCTAAAGACCCATCGCATCATTCTTGATTCCCTCAGATACTTGAATGTCTCTATCATGTCCCCCATCTCTTCTATCCTCCAGAGTGTACATATTCAGGTCTCCAGTCTGCTCTCATAGTCTCTCCCCTCCATTCCACATGTCCTCTTTGTTGCCCTCCTCTGCACCCCCTCCAGTAGCCTGATATCACACTTTAGGTATGGCCTCCAAAACTGCACACAATACTCCAAGTGTGGCCTTACCAGTGACCTGTAGAGGGGCAAGATCACCTCTCTTCACCTGGATGAAAACCCCCTTGCTATGCACCCCAGCATTTTGTTCGCTTTTGCAGCTGCTGTCCTGCACTGGGCAGTGTTGTTCATGGTCCCTGTTATCATTACCCCAGGTCCTTCTCCTCCTCAGTGATCCCCAGCTTAACCCCCCAGCCAGTATTCTCTCCTTGGGTTCTTTGCCCCAAAGTGCATAACCTTACACTTTGCATTGAACCCCAGCTGCCACCTCTCTGACCATCCTCTAGCTTGCTTGGGTCCCCATAGAAACATAGAATTTGATGGCAGATAGGACGCTGCCCACCCAGTCTGCCCATTTCCTACCTATGGATAAGCTGCAGATCCTAGTTAACCAGCAGCCTACTTCTTTACCCCCACCCCTAGAATTGCTTTATGACTGTCCCATGCATGCTTGAATTCCACCACTGTTTTTGACTCCACAACCTCCTCTGGAAGGCTGTTCCAGGCATCCACAACCCTCTCTGTGAAAAAATACTTCCTTAAATTACCTCTGAGCCGCCCCCCTCTATCTTCAAATTGTGCCCCCTTGTTCTTGCACACCTCTTTTTTTGAAAGATGCTACCCTCTTGGACTTTGTTGATTCCCTTGAGGTACTTGAAAGTTTCTATCATGTCCCCCCTCTCCCTCCTTTCCTCGAGGCTATACATATTAAGCTCCTTAAGTCTCTCTTCATATGTCTTCCGGTGCAGACCCTGCACCATTTTAGTTGCCCTTCTCTGGACAGCTTCCATCCTGTCTATGTCTTTTGAGATTGGGTCTCAGAACTGCATGCAGTACTCCAGATGGGGTCTCACCAGCTGTCTGTACAGAGGGATAATAACTTCCTGTTTTCTACTGGTGATGCCTCTCCTATGCATCCCAGTATCCCCCAACCCTCCTTGCTGCCCTCTCATATTGCTTGCCCACCTTTAGGTCATCTGATATGACTACCCCCAGGTCCCTTTCCATTTTTGTTGTTGTTAGTATCTCACCCCCCATTGTGTACTCTTCCCCTGGGTTTTTGTTTCCCAGGTTCATTACCTTGCACTTCCACATATCCTCTTTGTTGCCCTCCTCTGCACCCCCTCCAGTAGCCTGATATCACACTTTAGACCACTTCTCTAGCTTGCTTAGGTCCCCCTGCAGCTCCTTCCATCCTCCCTCCATCCACTGCTCCAATTTTGGTATCATCAGCAAACAGACTTACTTTTGCTCACCAACCCATTTGCAATGGCTGATATGAAGTCAAATAATACTGACTTCCAGCACAGCCCTGTGGCACCCCTCGTCACCAGCCTTGGGTTGAGGCTCCCTCTCACCACCACCTATTGCAGCCTCCCACTCCAGCCAGCTTCTAATCCAGTTCATCATTTTTGACCCTACCCCTACACCAGTTAGCTTCCCTCAAGCTGCCCATGAGGCACCGAATCGAAGGCCTTGCCGAAGTCCAAGTAAAGAACATCCACCACATGACCCTTATCCAGCTCACCTGTCACCCAGTCATAATACTGTATCAAGTTGGTTTGACAAGACTTTCCTGAAATGAACCCAAGCTGCCTCACATCCTGGAGGCCATTATCCTCCAGGTACGACACCAGTCTTCCCTTTGGTATCATTTCCATGAGTTTTATGGAGGTGAGACTTACTGGACGATAATTACCCGGTTCCATCCTTGGTCGCTCTTGTGTAATTGTACTATGTGCCATCCTCTGTCCTCCAGTCAGTGGCACACATCCGGCTCAGTGAGTGCTGTACAGATCTGCCAGCGACTCCGCCAACACCTCCGCCCATCCTTCAGCACCCTGGGGTGGATACAATCAGCCCTGGTGCCTTGATCTACTCAGTGCCTCAGTCCCTCTAGGACTCTACATGCCTCAATTCTTCCATCTGTCCTCCTGTCCCCACCCTCCCAGCCCATGGTGGTAGTGATCCCCCTTTTCTTCCGTGAATACTGAGCAAAAGTATTCATTCAGTGCTTCTGCCTGCTCCTTCCCTTTTCCGTCCACTCCCACCCTTTTATCTTCACTGTTATCTTCTTTCACTTCCTTTTCTCCCTGATGTATCTGAAAAAGTATTCCCACCCCCCGTTAATTTCCTGCGTAATCTCAGCTCCCTCTGTGGCCTTGGTCTCTACTTTCTGGTCACCTCCCTGGACCATCTTGCATATTCCTCCCTGTCCACTTCCTTCCCCATCCTCCTATACCTCTGGTGCACCACTTGTTTTGCCTTCACCACCTCCACAACCTCACTGTTCAACCAGCATGGTTTTCTTACTCTGTTCCTCTTACTCTGTGTCTTGGTGCAGACTTCTGTTGCCTCTGTAATCCCCCGTTTAATAATATTCCATTTCTCTGCATTCATCTCCTGTTTATGCCTTCCAGTTTCCTTTCAGTACTTCCTGTATCCACCTCAAAGTCCACCCTCTGAAGTTTACCACCTGAGTAACTGATTTATCTGGCTCCCCACACGTCATGATATTAAACCACAACATTTGGTGATCGCTGTCAGCTAGTGGGTCCTCCACCTTTATTTCCCTTACTACCTTCCCATTCGACAATGCCAGATCTAAAGTGTTCTTTAGCCTAGTAGGTACAGTAACCAACTGTGTCAGGAGACCCTCCTGGATCGCATCCAGGAGCACTTGCTTCCTAGCACTGGAGGTGACTGGAATGCTCCAGTCAACCCCCGGCAAGTTGAAATCCCCCATGATGACCATCTTCCCTTTTCTACATTCCTTTCTGATTTGTCCCACTAATTCCCTGTCAAACTCCTCAGACTGAGACGGTGGCCTGTATACCACCCCAAACCTCAGTTTCCTACCCCTTGAGTCTAGGAGCTACAGTCAGATTGCCTCTGTTCTCCTTTCTTCCCCCTTGTCCCTTGTGCATTTGATCCCATCCCTCACATAGACTGCCACCCCATCCCCCCCCATGGTCCTTCCTGTATAATTTGTATCCTGGAATTACCAGATCCCGGTCCTGGTGCTCAACTGCCCACATTTCTGTGACAGCTGCAGTATCCACCCTCCACACTAATAGAAGTGCCTGTAGCTCAGTTGAATTGTTTCCTAAGCTTCTTGCATTCAACAAGACCATCCTCCATCCTGCCCCCTTCCCTTCACTGGCCTCCATCTCCTCCCTTCTGCTCCCTCCTTTTTTGGCTGCCCCAATTCCTTCTCTTCTAGCCTGGGGGGTAGGCTTTGACTCCACTCTATTGGATCCCTGCCTACCTACTGTCCACCTGCTACCCCTCCTATCTAGTTTAAATCCACCTTTGTCACAATATACCTCCCAGTCTTTGCTTCAATACCTCCTTCCTCCCACTCCAGGTGCAGCCTATCCCTTGCAAACAATTGTTGTATTATCCAGGTACTGCCCAGCTGCCCACAACCCATACACTGCCCCAGCTGCCCACATACCCTTAGTTTGACACCATTCTACCAACCATGTGTTCAACTCCTAATCCTCTCCTTTCTCACTGTGCTTCGCGGGTACTGGGAGCACCTCGGAGAAGGCCACAGACTCCCCAGTCTCCTCACACAACCTTCCCACTTCCTCAGTCCTCTCCCTTGTTATCTCCACCATTTCCCTGCTAGGTCATTTATCCCCACATGTACCATAATGTGTGGTTTCCTCCTACCCCTCCTTGCCCACCTTAGGATTGCCTGTCCTGCCTTGTCTGCCTTTAATCCTGGTATGGACTCCACCCATATCTGACTGTGCCTCTCCCCCTTGCTGCCCCATCTGATCCCCTTGAGTATGGAGTCCTCCAACACCAGTACATCCCCCTCCTCTTTCCCTGTGCTCGTCCACCCCCCACCCAGGTTCTCATTTCTGGGGCCACTCAAGATGGTGCTTTTACCATGTGCACCAGTGTTTTCCCTCCTTCCCCTCTCAATTGAGACCCCTTCCCCTCCTTCTGTTTGACTGCCAACCTCCCTCTCCTTCTCCCTCCTCACCACTTCAAGTATTATCCCTCCGCCTGCCACACCTTGCTCAATCTCTCTACTAGTAATGCCCCTCACTCCCTCCTCTTTGTGAGTGCCATCCCTTTGTGCAATCTCCTCCTGCATCCTCTTTCCCATGTGTTGCTAGTAAAGAAAGCATGTTCCCTACACCCTTTGCCTTGCTATGTGTTTTCTCCTCCCTCCCGCCTGCTGCTGCTCCTCTTTTTCTAGGTCCTACTACAGTCCACCTTTCATCAGCTGGCTTCCTGTTTAGTTTGCCCCTCCCCTGACACCTCCCTTGACCCTGTTTCCTTCTCTGTGATGCCCCACAATACTCTCGATGTCAGCCCTCCTACCAATGCAATCCTCCCTCATCCCTCAACCTTCCCAGCTTCCTGCCAAACCCCGAACCTCTTCCTCAAGCCTCCTTAGCCTGTGGCATATTGGGCACCCTCCCAGCCTCCACAGTATGTTCATCCACATAGCTGCCCTCAACCACACCCTACAATCCTACCCATGGTCCACCCTACCTATACAGCCTCTCCACACTAACTCCCCCTACAGCAAGTAGAATTAACTAATCCTAGCCCAGCCTCTTAGTGTTTTACAATTTTTAGATTCAAATTTTAAGTAGTCCATTGCTTGGTAGTTTTTTTCCTTCTCTTCTCCTGAGGTGGTTGGGGCTAGCACTGCCATTTTTTCCATTGGGGTGTGTGTGTCATGCACCAGTCACAAATATTCTGGCTCCCATGGGGTCCTAATGCCTCTGAGTTTAAGATCAGAGTGTTACTATTGTTTGGAAGAGAGACTCTAGATCAAGAGTACAAGTTACAACTAAGTAACTTCCTTTTTCAGTGTAATCAAGAGCTGCTCTACAGAACCTTGTCTTTTGAAAAGCTAATATTCTTCAGGTGAAGCTACCTCTGGCTGGAAGCTGCAATACTGGAGTTAAGATTTGCAAGAAAGCGAGTTGTGCTCACAACATAGGCAGGTGAACCTTACAATTTACAATTGTCTTTGGTTTGTAGCAGACATTCTTCAGGTGGAGGCTACTTCTAACTGAAAGGTGAAATAAGGAACTTAGAATTATCAGGAAAGACAGTCTTTCAATCAACAGAGGGAGGTGGACCTTGCTTTACTTTTGTTACAATTGTTAAGATTTTCAGTGCAGGAAGAGTTTAAACCCAGAGGGACTGAATATGTTTACTGTGTCTGTCCTTGTGCACATCTGACTTGTTTTGGGGCTGACTGCTTTCAGAGAACAAATCACCAGGCTGTTTTGGGGCTGGGGAGGTTTACCTGTGCCTGACTTGGATGTGTGGATTTTTCTCTGTTTGATTAGCAGGATATTTTCTCTGTCAAATTGTCGTGTAGGGCATCTTGCTGACAGGAAGGCACTCATCGAAGCGGTGGGTCAGAGCTTTTAGCTGATTGTGTCATGAGGGCACAGTTTAGGCTCAAACCCTGCCCACCCCTATAAATAGTTCCTTTATACCTGGGGTTCTGACATCATTTCCTCAAGAGTGCAAGGTGCATATCACTGTCATATCCTCTCCAGCACACTGCACTGACAATATAAGCATACACATTGTATAATATATATATTTCTCTATAACAAACAAATCACACACACACAAAAAAAAGAAAAAGGAAAAATTAAAGAAGAAGGTAGACAGACATGTGGAGATTAGTGCAATGTAATGGCTGTGGGGCAGCAGTCTTCCGGGAGTCTTTCTGGAGGCTGAGATGCTGCCCTTTTTGCAGACAACTCTCTGCCCTGAGGAGGAAGTTGCCGTCTTCAGGCCACACTGGACAGTAGTAAGGGAACCTTCCCCAGAGCCACACATGGGCAGTAGTAAGGGAACCTTCCCCTATTCCACACTGGGTAGTAGTAAGGAACCTCCCCATCCAGGGAGCACCAGAGCCACCATCACTGCCTCAGAGGTTCGAAGAAGGCACAGCAGTTGGACCACAGTGGGCTCCCAGGAGGGTGGGGTGGTGGAACAGAGGCACACCCAGTCAGTTGTTCCACTCACAATCCATACACCATTCTCGGAAGCATATTTCCCCTATGGATGCACCCACAGAGGAGACTAAGGAGGTTGAGGAAAACTGTCACAAGGGAGGCCCACAGGAAGGAGGCAGAGGACACCACAGGGAAAGGAAGCAGCTCCTGGTGGGGGACTCGGTTATTAGGGATATAGAAATGGGGGAGCAGGGAAGACTGAAGAAAGGTGCCTGCATGGTGCCATGGCTTGGAGGGACAGGAAGTGCATCCTCAGGATCACGAGAACAGCTGCACTGGGGTCTGAGCTGGACGTCATTGTCCACCTAGGGAAAAATGACTTGGTTCATCATGGGAATAGAGCAGTGCAGGAGGACTTTGTAGAGTTGGGGAGGGGCCTAAGACAAGTAGCACACACAGTATCCTTCTCAGAGATGCTGCCTGTCAATGGCATGAGTGAGGTGAGGGTACTTTGCACCATGCAGTTTAATGAATGGTTGAAAAAATGGTGTGGAGCACAGGGGTTTGGCTTCATTGGGGACTGGAGTTCCACCTGGAGGGACACCAGCCTATACTGACAGGATGGCCTGCATCTGTCCAGGAAGGAAACAATTATTTTGGGCAATCGGTTTAAATGCTTCATTGTGAAAGCTTTTAAACTAGTCAAGGAGAGCACTGATTAACAACCGGAAAATCCCAGCCTCCCCTACAAAACAGGTATAAATGAGAAAAAGACCAAGGTAGAAAGGTCAGTGGGGATACTGCTACAGAAGGTAAAGCCATCAAAAAATGAGAGCAATCTGTACCAATGCCCGTAGTCTGGGTAACAAGCTTCCTGAATTAGTGGCCTTGATGGAGGAGGAAGACCTGGATTTGTGGCAGTCACAGAAACATGGTACACACAGAACCATGACTGGGCGTAAACATACCGGGATACACTATCTACAGGAGGGACAGGAGGATAAAAGGAGGAGGAGTAGCTCTTTACATAAGGGAAGGTATCAAAGCAACAGAACAAAGGGGTAAACAGGGATGGGAGGGTGAGGGGGCCCAGTTCTAAATGTGTGTCCAAGGTCCAGAAATTTCTATTGACACCTCTGCTTGTGGCTACCAGGAAAAGAGAGACAGGTTCCGTTGTAGTGGGGGGTAAAGCTGTTCCTATCGGTGTCGTGCTGCTGCTGTACAGTTCCACTTGGAGTGCACAGCAGTTCCGCACAGTATGTACTCTGTCATGAGACTGACACTGTAACGACAATGTTTTTTTTGCTCCCTTAGTTCTCTGCAACACTAGCAGATCGTTAAAGTGTATGCTGTGCAGCAGGATGGCTCTTACCTGGTAAGTGTAGCAAAAAGAGACAAAACAGTGGGGGCATACCATGGAGACCGCAGACACAAATGCAATAGAAAGATGCATGCCCTTATGCTCATAAAGTCAGACCAACTGCCCTCCCACCCTGAGCTGTCCTGTGCTCTGCTGCAGAAGTCCTGACGCTGAGGTGGCCTTTTTCTGTAGTGTTGTGGAGTCGGGTCGGACTTCTGCAGCTGTAAGATGCTGACGGCCTGTCATTGCTGTGACCGAGCCTCTGGAGCCAATCAGGTGTGCTGCCACCAAGGCAAGGGTCAGGATAGTTCTGTAAATGCTTTGCTGCCTCCGCCTGTGCCCCGCATAGCAGTCCACTTGACTCTGCAGCCACCCACAGTATTCTTTTTTGCCTGGATCAGTGGACCACGATCACTGTAAACACCACCGGCAACACAACAATTTTAATCCGATTGTCACTATGAGTTCTGCGGACTGAACCTTCTCACACCAGCAACAGGCAGCTCTCACCCCTCCAGCATGTAACACCACAGCGCCGTGGTTATTGGTCAATTACTCTTTGCCCAAGTCTGCTGCCAGTCATTGACAAAACTGTGCCTGCCAAGTCCAATGGCAATGCGGCAATGACTCACTCCTCCTGAGTCCCAACCTTTCCAAGACACGAGTCCTGAGTTGGGACTCCCATCGAAGCAAGCAACAAACTGAAGCAGGCTTGTATAGCCTGCATTCTTATTGCCTTGATTGTATCTGTGTAGGACTGGGCTGGAGACAAGCGACAGAGAGGTAAGCAAGCAGCCTAGCCCCCAGCCCAGTCAGTAGCCACTACTGCCCAGCAGCCAGCCAGTAGCTAGCTCTACATCTCTGCATGTCAGCATTACCTTTTTGTTACCCCCATTGTGCGCTACATAAGCGGAAACACGTTTTGGGCAGGATGTGAAAAATGACAGCTGTACTGCTCATAAGGAAGTGTGGTAAAATGCCAATGTTGAAAATCTGGAGTGGAAATATTGAAAATTCGCAAACCTACGAGCGTGCGTGGGAACTGTGCAACACACACTGTGAAACAGTCATTTTAGGAATTTTTCACCAAATTTTCAACATTGCCATTTTAAAACCTCTGCTAATGAACAGTGTCATGGTGATTTTCTTAATGTGTTCCATACATTGATTTCAACAACCGACTGCGCCCATTGTGCGCCACATGGGCAGAAACACGCTTTGGGTGAGATGTGAAAAATGACAGCTGTACAGCTCATAAGAAGGTGTGATAAAATGGCAATGTTGAAAATCTGTAGTGAAAATATTGAAAATTAACTTACGAGCCTGCGTAGGAACAAGGCGCCAACGTGCGGCCAAATAAGCAATTCATTTTGAATTTTGCCAAATTATCAACATGGTTTTGGGACCCCTTCTCATGAATGATGTCACTGTCATGGCGTTATTCAAGGCCGCGTTTGCAAATCACTCCTTCGGCCCGACAATGCCATGACAGTGACATATTCATGAGAAGGGGTCCCAAAACCCCATGTTGAAAATTTGGTGCAAAAATTCCAAAATGACTGAGATATGCACAAAGCTGAAACCCCCTATCTAGCCCATTATACAGCTTGCCGGGCATTTCTCAGTTCGCGGTCGCTTTGAAGAGTGCAGACGTCTTCCCGTCCATCAAGATCGCCGCTACCGGAGTCCGGAGGTAAGTATGGGGTGGGCGTGAGGCTGGGCAAGAGTGGTGGGTGCGGTTGTGGAGGGGGTCTGGGAGACGCTAGGGACCATTTTTTATTTACAGGTGTTAAAAAAAGACGATTGGATCGCTTGCCACGCCAGGTGGGCCTCCTAGCGTGGCACAAGATGACTGGGGGAAAGCCGACGTGGGATTGCACCCCCATCGCTAACTACGCGGGTTATGAGCCGACAGGATTGGGCACCCCTGTCGGCAAAACAAAGAATGCTTGCCACGCTGGGGTGGGCCTCAGCGGCAGCAGGATGGTTTGGGGGCCGTGGAGCCGACGGGATTGGCACTTCGCTGGCAAACAAAGTTTGTGGCGCCAAAGCTGTGGGGGTGGCGTGGCTGGGGGGCAGAGAGCGCGTGACGCGAGTAATGCTAGACGGGCGGGCGCTAGTGTATGGCAGCGGTGCCTTTGAAGCAGGAACACCACTGTCATATTGAGCTCCTGCACCCATTGGTGCAGGACCGCCACGCCTGCTCAAGGGAGCAGTGCATTGATGGGAGAGGCACACCCCAGCGTGCTACTTCAAAACGCCCCGCATGCGCCGTTTAACGAAAAAAAAAAAAGGGACAAAACTGGGACAAGTAAGCAAAACCAGGACAAAAGTGACATTTTTCAAAACTTGTGGGGACACTGGGACATGCTGCCTAAATTAGGGACTGTCCTGGGAAAATAGGGACTGTTGGTAGCTTTACCCAGGGACAAAGAGGAGGCCCAGAGAAGCTGCCTGCCTGCCCAGTGCCTGTCTGCAGAATTTGAATCTGAGAGACAGACAGGGTCCTGAGTCTGCTTGTGCTAGCTAGTGCCTGGCTTGAGGTAAGTGGGAATATTTTGCCTCTCAGTCAGTGTACTGCGGGTACTGGGGCGGGGAGAGGGCTGAAAGGACAGAACCACACAGCATCCTGACCCTGCTGCTGTAACTGTTCGGAGGTGTTGACCAACAGGTGGTGGTGCTGGTAGTGGATACCAGTGCTGGAAAGGGTAGGCTGGATGACCCTGCTTCTTTTGGTGGTAGGGGATATGTCATTGCTTTGCCTGGTGCCTCGGCCTGGGTGGGTGACTGTGCTCTGTCTTGCTTTGGGATGGGGGGTATGGTCCTGCTTCTTCTGGCTGGGGAAGGAGTGGCCCTGCTTTTTGTGGCTCTGGGTCCCGGCTCTGACCAGGATGGGGATGGCCTTACTTTTCTGGCCTATGGGGGTGGTCCTGCTTTCCCCCTTTCCTGGCCTGGGGGGGCCTGCATCTCCTGGCTTGGGAGACTGTGGCTGAGCAAAAAGAAGTAGGCACATACCCCCCCCCCGAGCCAGGAGAAGTAGGGTCATCCCCTCCCCTGGGCTGCTTGAGCCAGGAGAAGCAGGGCCATCCCCACCACCTGATACAGGAGGAGAAGCAGGGCCATCCCCTCCCCTACACAAGCCTGGAGAAGCAAAGTCATCCTCCCCTGAGCTGCCTCTTGTGGCTCGGGGGGGGGAGCTTCTTTCTCCTGGCTTGGAGGGATCCAGGGAGGTGGCCTGCTTCTCCTGCTGGGGCCTGTCACTGACATTATTAATAATCTTAGAGCTATTTCTGGCTACACAATTCTTAAATCATTGAACTAACTTGAAAGAAACATTCTTTAACACTGACTATACAGGGCACACTATATTATTCTTTAAAATAAGAAAATTCGATATATTATGGTCATTTGCTGTGAACTTTGAAGGACAGTGCTATGATTTTTAATGCTGACAGAATGAGAGGTATGAGCAGAAATGTGTGCTATCAATCTCTTAATACATCAATAGTAGATAGCAGGGCTCGAAAGTAAGTGTTTCCACCACTAGTGTGCCGGGCTAGTTACTGGGAAAATCCACTAGCCACACAAACTTATCTATTAACCCAGCTGGTGATTCTGGTTTCTAAATGTGCCCTGGCTGCCAACTGTGGTGCCCACCCAGTGCCCCGGTAACCACACAAGCTGAAGCCGCCACTGAAGTCAGGTGTGCTGTTTTCCTGAGTGCAGAAGGCATAACCCAGCTTGAGTAATGAGATGTGACACAGTGCAAGAGAAAAGAAGCCATGTGGTGCAATGCTTTGTGCCAGTGTATTTTTTCTAATACTTATTTATCTGAAGAACAACTTAATTGCTTGTTTTGATGTGTGCTGCTTGACGCTTTTTGCCGCTGTGTGTTTCCATGAAGCTCAGCCTTTTGTCAACCAGGACAGCAGAGTAAAAATGTTAAAATTTCAATTATTTTCTAGTTTCACTGAGTGAGGAGCCATCCCAGTATGGTGTTGGAATGCTCAGTCTACACAAAAGGGACTGAGGACACTGGTCTGTACAGCCTGAGCTCCATATGATAATGTCTCATTTCAGACTTTGCTGCACTTAAAGCAGAATAAGCTAGGATTTGCTGCTGAGGAAGGTGGACTCCACTAAGAGGAATCTAGATGAATTCCTGGATGTCTTCATGTCTTATTCTGTGAATATATCATTCTGTTTACCCTGCTTTGGAAGCTGCTGCCATGGCACATACCCAGTGTACTACTGGCTGTTCCTTTTAAGGTGGATAAACCATATCCTCTGCACAAGCATTGCTGTGCCATTTACTTTGCATGGCAAGACAATGCTGATACTAGGGTAATGCCAACCCTGCATCACATGGTAATTAAAACCCAGAGGACTACACCACACCACCCATTTGCTTAAGGATGACAGGAAATAATTGCTAACTGGCAGCTTTGTATAAAGTTCTTATCCCCAGAAATGACATTTATTCTACTAAAATATTCATATTTAACTGTACCTGATTAAAAAGTGATACAAAAAACTGTATTTTGCATTGTTTTGTTTTTATGGGGAGCATTCTGTTACAGTTCTCTTCATGGAGACAGTAATTTGGAGTTTTAACTATGTCATGATTTGTGCCACACCAGTTGCTATCTTCACAAGTGACACTGTGGGCCATATGCAAAGCACTAGTCCCTTTGGGGGGGGGGCCCATAGCTTGTATCATGCATGGCCTTGCCTGCCCTACACAAAGCACCACACCCATCTGGCACAATCCAAGACTTATAATTGGCATAGCATGGGGTACACCTGTCGGGCAGGGGTGAAGCTTGCTAATTTGGTGTTCATCAGGAGGGGCATCTTGTCTCTCAACTTTTGTGAATGCATATTAAAAAATATATAAAGATTCTGTTGGCCTTAATCCCTGCCCAGAGGCCAGGGTCTGTTTGCTAAGTTGCTGACTTGTGTTTATTTTCATTTTGCTGTGTGTGTGTGTGTGTGTGTGTGTGTGTGTTGTTATGATAATTAGCTCCACATCAGATCCTGTGTCAGTTGCTGAGGTGCCTTCAGGTGTTCTCACCTTTTTATGTTGATTGCACGGATGCGTAAGAAACATATTGCGGCAGCTTTCTCCAGAAGAAGGTTGTGGAGGCACGGCACTATTGTGGCCAAGACCCCCACAGCCTGTAAAGGCTTGGCCTGCTTCCCCCAATGCCATGGCACGCTGCTGCTGACACTAGTTCAGCTAGTGTGTCACAACTTTCTAACGCTTTAGCCGCTGGCAGTCAGGCTGCCCCGCCATTGCAGCATCAGCCATTCACTACAATGAGGAGCGACCTGTCATTGCAGAGCGGAACTGAAACACTGATATTGTTTCGTGTTCACAAACAATATTACCTCCCACCTGCCGAGGGGTGCCCAATCCCCTCGGCAGCTTGTGCCCCACACCATGTTAGTTTGCTGACGGAGGCCCCAATCCCCGCCAGCTTGAAAATATGCGTTACCCCCCGCTATATGTTGCTGTTCGCCGACGAGGTGCCCAATCCCCACTGGCATTATGTCACCTCCCCTTTATTGTGTGCTGACGGGAGTGCCCAATCTCCCATCAGCTACAGCTGCCCTCCCCAAACAGAAGACTCTGTTGGCATGCTGGGAGTCCACCCCAGCGTGCCACATGCCCCTGTAAAATTAAAAACGGTCCTGCAATGTCATTTTGTTTTTTAACCTGTAAAGAAGGAAACAGTCCCTCAGTGGTCTGTTGCCCTCCTCTACAACTCTCTCGCTACAACCACATGCACCCTGTCTCCCTACACCCTCAATTCTATATACTTACCTCCGGAGTCTGGCGCGACGATCTTCAGTGGACCGGGAACACGCCTGCACTCTTCAAATCTGACCGCAAACTAAGGAAATTCCAGTAAGCTGTATAATGGAATAAATAGGTTTTTCAACTTTGATGCATATTCGGCATTTTTGAATTTTGGCACCAAATTTTTAACATGGGGTTTTTGGGACCTCTCCTCATGATTCTGGCACTGTCATGGCATTATTCAGCCGAAGGTGATTTTGCGGTCACTGTGGAATCCTTTGGGACTGATTAATGAACGACAGTGCCAGTGTTCATGAGGTGGCTCTCAAAAGCCTATACTGCAAATTTGGTGGGGAAAATCCAAAAATTATTGTTTTACGAAAGCGGCGTTGAGCAGCTGCTATGCACGCTCATAACTTTGCGAATTTGGTATTATTTTCATGCCAGATTTTCAACACTGGCATTTTTTCAGACCTCCTTGTGAACAGTACAGCTGTCATTTTCCAACATCCTGGTTGAATGTGTTGCGACTCCAGTGCAGAATAGTGTGGTCGTGGGGAAATCAGTGTTCAGGACAGATTAAGAAAATGACAGTGGCACTGTTCATGAGCAGAGGTTCTATAATATCTATGTTGAAAATTTGGTGATGATACTCCTTAAAATGACTGTGTTACGAGCGTGCGTTGCGCAGTTTGCATGCATGCTCGTAACTTCACGAATTTATAATATTTTCATTCCAGATTTTCAACATTGCAATTGTTCTGCTCTTCCTTATGAACAGAACAGCTGTCATTTTTCACATCCTGGCTGAAATGTGTTTTCGCAGTTCCGGCGCAGAATAGCGTGGTCACTGTGGGAAATCCGTGTTCGGAACACATTATGAAAATGAAAGTGACACTGTTCATTAGCAGAGGTCCTAAAATGCCTATTTGGAAAATTTGGTGATGAAAGTTCATAAAATGAGTGTGTTATGAATGTGCATTGCGCAGTTTCCACGCACTCTCGTACCTTTGCAACTCTGCAATATTTTCATGCCAGATTTTCAACACTGGCATTTGTTCACACCTCCTTACGAACAGTACAGCTGCCATTTTTCACATCCTGGCCGAAATGTGTTTCCGCTCCGCACAGAATACCGCAGTCGCTGTCGGAAATCAGTGTTTGGGACAGATTAGCATCGAGTGACTGAGTGGGGGGGGAGTGACTGAGCTGAACTGAGCTCTGTCGGGACAGCTGTGGATTTCTTTGTGGACAGGAAAAGGTGCCAATGCAGGCAGGAGCCCAGTAGAAAAGGGCAGCCTGCAGCGCTGGGAGAAACAGAATGAGCGAGTGAAAGAGGGGGAGTGAGCGAGCTCAATGGAGGTCTATTGTGACTGCTGCAGATTTCTTTGTGGGCAGAAAAAGGCGGTAATGCAGGCAGCCCAGTACAAAGGTCAGTCGGCAGCGCCGCAGAAACAGAACGAGCTGAGTGAGAGAGGGGGAGTGAGCTAGTCAATGAGTTGTGTCTGGACTGCTGCAGATGTCTTGTGGGTAGAAAGCCGCCAACGCAGGCAGAAACCCAGTACAAAAGGGCAGCCGCAGCAGCAGGAGACACAGAATGAGCAAGTGAGGGATGGGAGGAATGAGCTCAACGAGCTTTGTTGGACCCTGCAGATTTCTTTTGTGCAGAAAAGACAGCAATGCATGTAATGCTCAGTACAAAGGGCAGCTTGCAGCAGCTGGAGAAACATTAATGAACGCAAGTGAGAGGGGACTGAGTGAGTGAGATCAATGGAGCTGTATCATGACTGCTGCAGATTTCTTTGTGGGCAGAAAAGGGCAGCAATGCAAGCAGGAGCCCAGTACAAAAGGGCAGCCTGCAGCGCCGGCAGAAACGGAACGAGCAAGTGAGACGGGGGAGTGAGTGAGGCCAATGGAGCTCTGTCGGGACTGCTGCAGATTTGTTTGTGGGCAGAAAAAAATGCCAACAGAGGCAGAAGCCCAGTACAAAAGGGCAGCCTGCAGTGCCAGGAGAAACAGAATGAGTGAGTGAGATGAGAGAGTGAGCGACCTCAACAGAGCTCTGTCGGGACAGCTGCGGATTTATTTGTGGGCAGGAAAAGGTGCCAGCGCAGGCAGGAGCCCAGTACAAAAGGGCAGCCTTCAGCGCTGGGAGAAACAGAATGAGCGAGTGAGAGAGAGGGAGTGAGCAAGCTCAACGGAGCTCTATCGTGACTGCTGCGGATTTCTTTGTGGGCAGGAAAAGGCAGCAATGCAGGCAGGAGCCCAGTACAAAAGGCCTACCTGCAGCGCTGGCAGAAATGGAATGAGCAAGTGAGAGAGGGGGAGTGAGCGAGCTCAACGGAGCTGTGTCGGGACTGCTGCAGATGTCTTTGTAGGCAGAAAAAGCCACCAATACAGGCAGGAACCCAGTACAAAAGGGCAGCCTGCAGCAGTGAGGGAGACAGAATGAGTGAGTGAGGAAGGGGGAGTGAGTGAGCTCAATGGAGCTCTGTTGGGACTGCTGTGGATTTCTTTGTGGGCAGAAAAAGGAAGCAATGCATGCAGGGGCCCAGTACAAAAGGGCAGCTTGCAGCTGTGGAAGAAACAGAACAAATGAGTGAGAGAGGGGGAGTGAGTGAACAAGCTCAACGGAGCTCTATCGTGACTGCTGCAGATGTCTTTGTGACCAGAAGAAGATGGCAATCCATGCAGGAGCCCAGTACAAAAGGGCAGCCTGTAGCGCTGACAGAAATGGAATGAGCGAGTGAGTGAGGGGGAGCAAGCGAGTTCAACGGAGCTCTGTCGGGACTACTGCAGATTTCTTTGTGAGCAGAAAAAGGTGCCAACAGAGGCAGGAGACCACTATGAAACAGCAGCCTGCAGCACCAGGAGGAACAGAATGAGCGAGTGAGACAGGCGGAGTGAGCGACCTCACCAGAGCTCTGTCAGACAGCTGCAGATTTCTTTGTGGGCAGAAAAAGGTGCCAATGCAGGCAGAAGCCCAGTACAAAATGGCAGCCTGCAGCGCTGGGAGAAACACAACAAGTGAGTAAGAGAGGGGGAGTGAGCAAGCTCAACGGAGCTCTATCGTGACTGCTGTGGATTTCTTTGTGGGCAGAAAAAGGTGGCAACGCAGGTAGGAGCCCAATACAAAAGCCCAGTCTGCAGTGCCGGCAGAAATGGAACGAGTGAATGAGAGAGGGGGAGTGAGCTACCTCAATGGACCTGTCAGTACTGCTTCAGATTTCTTTGTGGGCAGAAAAAGGCGCCAACAGAGGCAGAAGACCAGTACAATGGGTAGCCTGCAGCGCCACCAGAAACAGAATGAACGAGTGAGACAGGCGGAGTGAGCGACCTCACCAGAGCTCTGTCGGGACAGCTGCAGATTTCTTTGTGGACAGCAAAACGTGCCAAAGCAGGCAGAAGCCCAGTACAAAAGAGCAGCCTGCAGCACCAGGAGGAACAGAATGAGCAAGTGAGACAGGCGGAGTGAGCGACCTCACCAGAGCTCTGTCAGGACAGCTGCAGATTTCTTTGTGGGCAGAGAAAGGTGTCAATGCAGGCAGAAGCCCAGTACAAAAGGGCAGCCTGCAGCACTGGTAGAAACACAACAAATGAGTAAGAGAGGGGGAGCGAGCGAGCTCAACGGAGTTCTATCGTGACTGCTGTAGATTTCTTTGTGGGCAGAAAAAGGCGGCAACACAGGCAGGAGCCCAATACAAAAGCCCAGCCTGCAGCGCCGGCAGAAATGGAATGGGCAAGTGAGAGAGGGGAGTGAGCTACACAATGGACCTGTCAGAACTGCTTCAGATTCCTTTGTGGCAGAAAAAGGCTCCAACAGAGGCAGGAGTCCAGTACAAATGGCAGCCTGTAGCGCCACCAGAAACAGAATGAGCGAGTGAGAGAGGGGAGGCCCACCTCAACGGGGCCTGTTGGGACAGCTGCAGATTTCTTTGGGCAGGAAAGGTGCCAATGCAGGCAGAAGCCCAGTACAAAAAGGGCAGCCAGCAGCACCAGGAGAAACATAATGAGCAAGTGAGACAGGGGGAGTGAGTGAGCTCAACAGACCTCTATCATGACTGCTGCGCATTGCTTTGTGAGCAGAAAAAGGCGGCAATGCAGGTAGGAGCCCAGTGCAAAAGGCCAGCCTGCAGTGCCAGCAGAAATGGAATGAGCGAGAGAGGGGGAGTTAGCTAGCTCAACGGACCTGTGTCAGGACTGCTGCAGATTTCTTTGTGGGTAGAAGAAGCCGCCAACAGAGGCGGGAGCCCAGTACAAAATGGCAGCCTGCCGCACCAGCAGAAACAGAATGAGCGAGTGAGAGAGGGGGAGTGACCCTCCTCAACAGAGCTCTGTCATGACAGCGGCAAATTTCTTTGTGGGCAGAAAAATGTGCCAACGCAGACAGGAGCCCAGTACAAAAGAGCAGCCTGCAGCACCGGGAGAAACAGAACGAGCGAGTGACACAGGGTCAGTAAGCAAGCTCAACGGACCAACACAATCAACATTCAGCATTGACAAATGCTTGTTGTTATTGAGTTCATCATGTGCGCAAGTGCAGACAAACTCATTGAAATGAGAGGTATTATACAGGGGTGTGAGGGTGTGTGTGCCCAATGGAGAGCTTAGTTCCAAGTGGCAGGTGAATCAGTCGGCAGGCTGGCGAAGACTCACTTTCTGTTTTTGGGGCAGAGTTGGCCAACTTTTCAAAGAACAGGGCTGAACCAATAGTGGCATGGCTCAGTCCTTTGATGTGTAAAGCCCTGCATTATGTTGACTTCCTGGTTGCGCGATCACACTGCGATAGCGCTTCCAGTGTGAACGCGCTGAGTCTGCCCACTGCTCCTGTCTTCCTTGTTATCATTTTGTAAGAAGTGCATTTGATTTTTCCAGTCACTGCTGTCCTTGATGTGCAAGGCAGAAGAGTGAGGGGGGACGATAGTGAAGGAAGGAGAGGTGGCCACGCGCACGCGCTCTCAAAGTGGACTGGCGCTGCATGCACACACTTCCATCTCCTTATGTCCCCGGAGCCATGCAGGTGCACCCCTGCACTGTGGCACCTGAGTGCAGTGGGAGATGGGTGGGCAACTTGCTCAACAGGAGCCAGGATTCGGGAAGGATGGAAGCAGTGGTGCCACTACACTGGGGCACATGCCCGGGTACAAAAATGTTGTGCCCTTGTTTGTGCCATGCAGCTTCTGGCTCTCACAAGCAAGGCTGCAGTTACTGCATTACACTGTATCATCACACACACACACAGAAAGCAGCAAGCTGGCAATGTTAGCTGTTTTATATGCCGCCCGCTGCCATTTCAAGCTTTGCTTCAAGTTTCTTTGCAGCCAATCATATCTGCATGTGAAGGCTGGGATGACAGGGGGCAAGGATGGCAACCATGAAATATCTATCCATGATTGATCCATTACCCCAGTGCCCAACAACGCACAGCGTCTGACTGGCTGCCTGGAGGTAATTTCTGCTTGCAACGGAACTCAAATGACTGATGAGGCTGCAGCTGCATTTGGTGCCAACCACCATTTGAGCTTTGCCAATCATCGTTTCAGCAAGCAACTGCAGCCTTCGTTCAATTGTTTTGATCCCAGCAAGCAACCATTTTATTTACTATGTTTTATAAATGATGCACTGCCTGCGTGCTGCTATGTCTTGACAATCGTGCATGATACCTGAAGTACCACAGCCAAGCTATGCGAGCAGGGCAGAGTTCAGAACTCAAGATGGATCAGCCCAGTCAGGAGCAGATAGCAAGCTTTCTGCGGCAGTTTGATATGTACTCAGAGCTCTCAGCTCTGCTGGATTAGGAGCACCCTGATCGAGAATATGATGAAGCAGCAATGAATGAGGTAAGCAGATTGAGGAGGTGGTGCTGGTGCACTGAATCTAATTGTAGTTTCATGTTGCAAACAAGGATGGGAATTTGGTGGGAAACAGTTTAGATGTCAAAGATTAGGGATCTTTTTCATGCCCGCCTCATCTTTCAATCCCTTGCCTGAGCCAGTGTTTTGATGTCGGGTGTCAGTTTGAAGGTGTGGGTGTGATAGATGGGAGCAAAGTTGGAGTGGGGTCCACTGGTGCCACGCTGCGGGAACCTCCTATTTCTGCAGCTTCTCCTGCATAGCCATCATAAACTGCTGAGCTGAACCTGTATGAGTTGCTGGTTCTGTAGTAGAACAGAGTTTGAGTAAAGAATTTCCTTTATTGGCATGTTCTTAGGTGGAGTGTTTCTGGGCTATGGACTATTGTGAGGTGCCACTGGTGTCTTTGGTAATGTACACAACCTCTGGCAAGCCTGATGGGTCTTCAGAGCAGGTGGGGCATAAGGGTGAGGGAAGCAGTGGTATGCTGTGAGGGAAGCAGTGGTATGCTGCTTGTTCTGTATCTCTTTGCCCTCACTATTTTGCTTGCAGAGTGAGACAATTTATTTTTTTTTTTTTGTTTTGCAAACAAGTGTGGCATGCTGATCATCACAGGTGTCCTGTTCCCTCCTGAGTGTAAACAGTCCTGAGCAAAGCAGACTTTAAAATCGGCATCCCTCCTCTTCACTGTTTACTGTAATGACTGTTTTGTTTAATTGACCTTGTAGCATCCCCACCCCACCTGAACTGGATGCCCCCTCCAACTCTGAGAGATTGAACCTCAGAAAATGTGGCGCAGTCTTTTGGTGGAGGTGGCTGCTTCAAAAACTAGAAAAAAAGTTTTCTGTGTATGTGTAGACTGTGCGATCCCCCTGGAACTCAGCCACTGGCACACAGTCACATGCACATACCAACCATCACTGGTTTCATGTCCCCGAAAGACCAGCTGCTTGCTGGCTTGGTGTGCTGTGGCTGACCTGGACATCATCCTCTTAGTAACGTGCCCAATGGGCAGACACCAGGGTGTCGAGGTAGGCAATGGCACACTTACCTAGCCGGGCAGCAGCTCATTCTGGGACATATGAATTTCGATCTAATGTGTGTGTGTGTGTGTGTGTGTGTGTGTGTAGATGTGTATATGTGGAAGTAAACACCCACATCCAAATGTGTCTGATTCCATACATATTTTATTCAGATTAACCAAAATTATGGCTTTGCTAGTTGGGAGGGGGTGCTCATGAAAAAGGGAAGGTGGGGCAGTTACTGAGTAAATATCCACTACAGCACAAAAGGTCCAACACTCCAGTCCAAAGAAGGCACAGACTACCTTCAGAGAGTTAAATAATTTTTCAAGCTGCAATTTTGTCACAAACATTATGCACCACATGCTCCATGATGCATTTCCAAGGCCTAAAAAACTGGGGAGCATCAGCGTGTGTCTGATAATGTGCCATTGTATCTCTTCATCTGTAATATTAGTGTAACCCCCTGCAAATGGGGGTTCCCAAAGACTTCAGGAGCTTGCTTGAATGCTCCAAGCCTGAATGGTGTTTGGCATTTAAGCCATTTATCAGAGAGTGTTTTAGAACCTCTGGTACTGTCTCTTTAAGAGCTGTCTGCTTGCAGACATAATTAGTTTGTATGGGGGACTGTGTGTTTCTTTGATTGAGTACCACTGCTGCTGCCAATTCTTCATTTTGCAGTCACTAGGAGTGCAAAGGGAACCTATCTGAAAGATGTAACTGTTTGCCAGAAATTATTTAGAGTAATAATGAAATTACAGTTTGTCTAACCTGCTTTCTTTGCAGTCAGAACTGTGTCTAGTTCCCCATTCTAGTTTTGAACTGCTGAACTGGACCAATCAGTGTGGGGTAAGCTAGTCTAAAATGGTGCCTTGGACGAATCAGAACTTGACTCATAATCTGAGCCAGCCACAAGAGGATTGTATGGGCAGTGACTCTGGGAGATGTAGTTTAGACTTCAGTGCCTTTTGGACCAACAGCAGCAGTCTATTGTGAGTGACAGCCAATCCAGTCAAGAACTGGGAGGAACTCAAAGGAAGTGCCCGGTTTTGTCGGTTGGAGTTTCAGTTGAGCTTTGGCAGTGAAGAAGGAAGGAGCCTCTGTGCTTTTTCAGTGTGTAGTTTTAGTCAAAAACGGTAAGGCCCAGAGTTCCGTCTGCAGCTTGTGTAACAGCTTGTTAGACTGAACTGGCCCCTGTGAAAAGAATCAAAGGATCTCTGAAGAGTAGAAACCAGGCTCACCCTGTAGAAGACTGGAGGAATTGCTGAAAATTGCACTCTCGGGTCTGTCAGGAACTGAATCTGCTGTGTGTTCTCCCGGTATTGTGCAGTAATTATATCAGGATACAGATGCAGCCTGCCTGGTATAGCTTTCTTTTATATGGATGTGTGAAGAGGTTTGTGTACCTCAAGTGAGCCCTGCTGACATTGAAGGACCCTATCTTATTTGGAGTCGGAGTACTAATTCAGGGTCGCCTCCCTGTTGAATTGCCACATTAAATCCAAATGGAATTACTGTACTGCTGACTGTTTAATTCTCCTTTTCTCTGTGTGAAAGGGCCCCTACCAGCTGCCACGGTTTGGACTAGCTACTAGGGCTTGGGTACCCAGGGACAGTAACTGATAGGGATAGGCCTGTGCACAGAGCCATAGGTAGATTATTAGAGTGATAAGCTGATTAACCTGATTTCCCCCTGTCCTTGTTATATCCCCTAAATAAATCAGAGCTGCTTGTTTCAGCAAAGTTATACTGCCTGAGGTATTTGTCTATGTTAAAGTACTGTACTGTGATTGTTGCACTGTATCTCATTTCACAGGAGGTCCCAGTGCCGGAACCAGACCTGGGGTAAGTGTATACTGTGAAGGTAATTCTGATATATTGTGTGGGCCACTAGTGGGAAGAAAGGGGGTTGCAGTGTCCCAGAGGGCTGTGACCAAGTTAGTTTAACTATTGCAAACCCTGACCTCTGGGTGGAGGCACCTCGCCATTGATCCAGGCCTCAACCTGTTAGTGGCAAATCAGGCAGGGTAGTAGCCCTGGGATAGCGCCATCTAGGGGTTACATCTTGGAGGCTCACCGCTGGGATTGTGTGTCTCTAGTGGCCATATTTACTAACCACTGTTAAGAAAAAAATGGGTACCTGACAGAAGTGGCTGTGCACCGGCTGGTGGAGGGTGTACTGGGAGGAGATCGACCCCCAAATGCTATGCTTATCCTGGACATCCCCTGGTATCAACACGGACACTGTGCAGGGAGTACTTTCAAGGTGGAAGGTTTACAAAACCCTGTGATGGTGGGTCGGCATGCTAATCTGCTCACCCACACTTTCCTGGCCCTAGTAGAGTTTAAGGATCCCATAGATAGCTCTAAAGTGCCACAGACCATTACCCCAGAGGGAGCCCTCACTGCTTGGAGAGTGATAACTAAGGACAGTAAAGACCCGGGGGGGAATCAGCCCCCACCACTATCTGAAACTTTTGAGGAGAAATTTGCTGAATGGTTGCTGGGAGAGGGGAAACCTGTGGAGGACTTGAAGAAACTATTCTTGCCACCTGGGGGTGTTCCTCCCCCAACACCCTCTCCTGCTCCAGTGCCCGTAATGGTGGCTGAACCAATGCAGACTCCTATTTCTGCACCTGCCATTAGTCACTACTTCACCGAGGTTGAGGATCTTCTCTGGCACCTCCCACCCCCAAGGGAGGATGACTGGGAGACCTGGATAGACTATGTTGCCCCCACGTGCTAGAATGGCAATGCTCGGAAGGTGAAAAGCGAAAGAGGGTTAGTGAGAGCCTCCGAGGTCCTGCCCCTGGCTACCATCTGTGCTAAACGGCCAGTAACCCTGAAGCGACTGCACAGGCCTATCTTGAGGCCTTGGAGAATGTGTATGGGAGCCCAGATTCTGATGAGGACCTATGGTGAGAGTAAGAGATGCAACAGTACCAAGGGGAGTTGTTGTGTGTATGTATCTCGGCTGGAAAAATTGTTGCAAGAATGCCTCAGAAAAGGTAGTTTGCCAGTCGATTGAACTGGACCAAACCAGGCTGGACAGGATCCTTAAGTCTGCCCCCTTCTCAGAACTGCTGTTGCTTCAGTTACGCCTGGCAGATCGACTGGAATCCCCACCCTCCTATGATGAGTTAATGAGAGAAATTGAGGAGTTGAGAAAAGACGACCTCGGAGGGACCTGCACCAATAGCTGCGGTTACGACCTGAGTGACTGAGGGTGACCCATCAAGTGAAGTTCAGGGGCAGAGGTTGGCAGTCAATGAGTGCTCTGACAAGGAAAAGATATGTCACAATGGAGGCGAACTGTTGAGAGAGATCCGGAATTCAAAACAGTCCCTTTATGAAGGCCACGCCTGCAAGTACGGGCCCTGACCTATGTCCAACTGCATCTGCTATGGGGGTGGGGGTACCCACCCATGTATCTCCTGCTGATAACAGCTCCGAACTCGATTCCTTGACCATGGAAGTGGAGAAACTGACGAGATGTCTCCAAATGCTTATCACGCCGCAGACAGAGATGGCACCAAGGTTTCCAGTTAGTAATACCCCCGCCCTGGCTCCCAGTGTGGCGCCTCGGCCAGCTCAAACTCCAGAAAGTATGTTTTGCTATAATTGTGGGAAAGATGGGCACATGAAAAGGGAATGCCAGTCCCCAAAAGACACTGACAAAGTTGCATAGGCTACAAGGAGAGCTTGGAGAAGAAATCAGTGGTTAAGAGGTGCACGACGATCCCAGTGAGGGCACCAAAATGCTAATTCACGTCCTTTTGTGGCAAGGTTAGTTGCCCAGGCCCCCACCACCGCCTCCAGACTGGTCCAGAATAGTGGGTCCTCCATGGAGACCACTGTAAAGGTGAATGGAGTGTCTACAAGAGTCTGTATTAGACAGTGGCTCCCAAGTGACAATTATGTTCCAGGATTGGTATCAGAAGCATTTGTCAGACGTACCCTTACAACCATTAGAAGGACTGCATGTATGGGGTTAAGTGAGAAGGCTCACCTCTTCCGGTATATCCGATTTGGCTGTCTTTCCCACCTCCGTGGCTGGAGTGGCCGAACAAGTAGAGAGCCCTAGCCTTAGTGTGTCCCCCACTGGACTGTATGATGGTGTCCCTTTGTTGATTGGAACAAATGCTGATATGTTCGGAAGGCTGGCACAGTTGTGTTATGAAAACAGGGGTCAAAGACTAGTAGAGCTTTAAGAGTTCCGGCTTTAATTAAGAAGGCCTATGAGGCACAGAGATGCTGAAAAACAGAACCAGAGGAACCGGTCGGAATTGTATGGAAGAAGGATCCTGAGTCTCTGATCCTGGGCCAAATGCCCAGTGTACCTTACAGGGAGAGGTCCGTATCAGAAAGGATGTTAAGAATAAAATATTAATGTTGGATGCACCAGGCGATGGAAAATTGCCAGAGGGACTGCTGGTCAAGCCTTTGTATTTTTGCCCGCTAGAGCCCATGCTTATGCCAGAAGGGTAATGGTCCAAGTTCATAATGTGTCTGAAAGAGACATTCGAGTAAACAGAGGTTGCATCCTGGCTAATGTGCATTGTGCAGACACTGCAGTGCTACCCAGCAGCAAGAGTTCAAGGAAGAATGACAGAGTAACGCCCTGACTTGTTTGATTTAGCGACCCCCGCTGCCAGCTGAATGGAAAGTGAGGATCAGTGAGAAGCTTCCCAGAGAGACCAGGTGTTTTCTTTAAAGGAATGGGATGTAGGATGCGTGCAAGGAGCTGAGCACAATATCCGCCTGCATGACGAAAGACCATTTTCTGAGAGGTCTCGACGCCTGGCACCTGCTGACATAGATGATGTGAGACGGCATCTGCAAAGAGATGTTAGCTGCTGGTGTAATACAAGAATCCAGAAGCCTTATGCTTTCCATTGTGGTAGTGAGGAAAAGAATGGAACAGTAAGGATGTGTGGGATTATCGCACCTTAAACCGTGGACTATCCCTGATCAGTACACAATGCCCGCATTCAGGATGCTTTGGACTGCCTAACGGGAGCAGTGGTTCTCTGTGCTGGATCTCCGCAGTGGGTACTACCAGATCCCGATATGGCCCCAGAGGACCGTGGAGAAGACGGCCTTTATCTGTCCGCTTGGCTTTATGAATTCATGAGGATGCCTCAAGGTATTTCAGGTGCCCCAGCCACTTTTCAACGATTGATGGAGCGTGCAGTGGCGGACATGAACTTACAGAGTGCCTGGTATACCTAGATGATGTTATTGTGTTTGGCAGCTCACTGGAGGAACATGAGACAGATTATTTAAGGTATTGGACCGACTGGAGGACTTTTGCCTTAAACTGTCCATTGATAAGTGTCAATTCTTTCAAACATCAGTAAAGTATGTGGGACACATAGTATCCACCGAGGAATAGAGACCGACCCAAGTAAAGTTGAGGCCTTGACCACCTGGCCACAGCCCAAAAATCTAAAGAACTGCAAAGATTTCGGATTCTGTGGTTATTATCGAGCATCATCAAGGACTATTCAAGAGTGATCCGCCCTTTACTTAATCCTTACTCAAGGGTATCCCCCAACCCAAAAAATACCAAAAGTCAGCGTCCCTCAAGACTGAAAGAGTGTATTTTCATCCGAGTGAAGTATTTAGGGCCCGCTGGACTCCTGATTATTGAGACTGCTTTTCATGAGATCATATATCAACTTACCCATGCTCCAGTGCTGGCTCATGCCGATCCAAGAAAAACCTTACGTCCTGCACACTGATGCTAGCTTGCAAGGGTTGGGGCTGTGTTGTACCAAGAGCACGAGAATGGCCTGAGACCAGTGGCCTTTGCCAGTAGCCTGACCCCATCCGAAAAGAACTATCCTGTACATAAGTTAGAGTTCTAGCTTTGAAGTGGGCTATTGTTGACCAATTCCATGAGTACTTGTATGGGGCTAAATACAGTAAAACTGACAATAATCCTTTGACCTATGTGCAGACCTCAGCTGTTGGATGCCACTGGCCATAGGTGGCTTTCTGCATTATCTACATATGACTATGCTCTCGATACCGAGCAGGTCTGAACCACATAGATGCTGATGTTCTCTCCGGAGGCCTGTTCCCAGAATGATTGGGTCCGATTGGCAGAACCTGACATTCGGCACTCTGCCGGAAGTTTGACAGGGAGGAACAAATGCTCACGGATCGCAGTGGACTGCATGGTGGATTGCTTGGGAGCTCTGAGAATTGCATACCTGCTGCTTATTGCCACTTTTCTGCAATAGACATTGGTCACTGCCTCAGCTGGACAATGACAGTATTCTAGGGCTCAATCCCGCGATCCCATGATCAAAGCAGCTTTAGAAGCCCTCTATGCAGGAAAAGATGTGTCCAAATTACGCTCCACTGATTTGAGAACTGCACTGTTATACAAAAGAAGGTCCTAAGTTGAAACTGATCAATAAACTGTTATACAGAGAAACAGTAGACAGAGGGGGACAAGTAGACAAACAACAACTAGTGCTGCCCACTGCCTTCTCGAGACTCAGTACTGAGGTCCTTGCACAACCACATGGGGCACCTTGGTATAGACAGAACACTTGACTTGGTGAGATCCAGATTCTATTGGCCTCAAGATGGGGCTGATGTGAGCAACACATTCGAACTTGTAGTCGCGCTTACAGAGGAAAGCTTTTTCCCAGAGGGCTGCCCCTTGTTAACATCACCACCAGTGCACCCATGGAGCTGGTCTGTATTGATTTTCTAAGTTTGGAGTCAGATCAAAGAAATATCAGTAATGTGCTGGTGGTCACTGACCATTTCACGAGATATGCCCAAGCTTTCCCCACCAAAGACCAGAAAGCATCCACTGTAGCCAAAGTACTTGTAGAAAACTTTTTGTTCACTATGGGGCTCCTACAAAGAATCCATTCTGATCAAGGGAGACTTTGAGAGTCGCCTGATCAAAGAGATGCTTTCTCTGTGGGGAGGCGAAAGTCCAGAACCACTCCTTACCACCCCCAGGGGACCCACAGCCTGAACGTTTCAACCGCACTTTGCTAGATATGCTAGGCACCCCGCACCCAAAGGACAAGCCTAGATGGAGCCAACAAATTAGCACCCTGGTACATGCTTATAACTGCACCAAAGTGATGCCACTGGATTCTCCCCTACCGCCTGATGTTTGGAAGAGAAGCTCGACTACCAGTAGATGTGTGTTTTGGGGTCTCCTGATGAAGGTTCAAGCTGACAACTATTTACAGTATGTGCAAAGTTAAAGGCCCAGCTAACTCATGCGTACTCAACTGGCTCAAACCATGGCTGCCAAAAGAATTCTACAACAAAGAAAGGTATGATAAAGGTGAAAGCACAGGAACTCCAGGAGGGAGATCGGGTATTGCTAAGAAATCTGGGACTGCATGGCAAGCACAAGATTGCTGACAGATGGCACCATCTCCTCACATTGTAGTGGGCAAACTAGATGATCTGCCAGTGTACAAAGTAAGGCCTGAGAATAATTCAAAAGATGTAAAACAATGCATAGAAATCATTTACTGCCCATTGGACAAATCTTAATTGAGTCTGAGCCCTAGAAGATGCCCCTCTGGACCAGTGACTAGAGCTGCTGCTAAGAAAAGACCAAGGAAGTCTGCACTCACAGAAGCAGAGTTAAAGTGTCTCTGCACAAGTCCCAGTTGAGCATGACTGTCAGTCCATATCAGAAGAAAGTGAGAGTGACTTTGAATACTATCCCTTACTTAACTGAGTCAATTGTTTGGGGCAATCCCTAGTCAATACTGGAGATGAAGTGGGCCTTCTGACTGTCCAAGCCCCCAGTTTCATCCCTGGAGCCAATGCTCCCAGAAAGTGAAGTGCAAAGCATCAGATCAAATGAAATGGAATCATTGTGCATGGTTGAACTGTTTGAGCTTCAGGGAGGAAAATGATAGATTGGGGCAGACTGGTGATACACCTCAACAAGAAGAGTATTTTGAGTGCTTGACAGTCCACTGCCAGTGTCCGGAAGCTCTCCATGTAGCCAAATGTTGTGGACTCAGAAACTGTAACTCCTGGAGCTGAAAGTGCCCCAAGTTCTAGCCTCTCTACCCCATGGAGACTCCCCTGACAAGTGAGGACAATGTTGAAAATGAGGCTCAGAGTGCAGAGACTATAACAGTTCCCCTAGAAAGACTGGTCGAGCTGTAAAGCCTGTGGTGCACCTCAGTTATGATTCACTTGGGAGGCTCGTGGACTTGCCTCTCCAATGTTGTCCATAAAGGAGTGTATGTGTCTCGAGCTCATTGCCCAAACTGAGCATCAGTGCTAACTCCAAGTTACTTGTGTCGCCCTCTAGTATGGTGCCCTGCCCCATCCAGCCCCAAGGTAACTGATAGGGAAGGGCCTCTCTTCAGGTTTCATGTACAAGAGGTAATAACTTGAGTTATGGTACAATGTGTATGTAATACTGTGTAAAGAGTGACGATCGCAATGTTTCAGAAATGTGTTCTTGGTAAAATGATATATTGACTGATGATTACATGTGCAGCCTAATGCAAATGTATATGGTTGCAGTTGAAACTTATGGGGGTACTTGTTGACGCTGACATCAAGCTTCCCAGGCCAGGAAGGGTGTAACCCCCTGCAAATGGGGTTCCCAAAAGACTTCAGGAGCTTGCTTGAATGCTCCAAGCCTGAATGGTGTTTGGCATTTAAGCCATTTATCAGAGAGTGTTTTAGAACCTCTGGTACTGTCTTTAAGAGCTGTCTGCTTGCAGACATAATTAGTTTGTATGGGGGACTGTGTGTTTCTTTGATTGAGTACCACTCAAGCTGCTGCTAATTCACTTCATTTTTGCAGTCACTAGGAGTGCAAAGGAACCTATCTGAAAGATGTAACTGTTTGCCAGAAATTATTTAGAGTAATAATGAAATTACAGTTTGTCTAACTTGCTTTCTTTGCAGTCAGAACTGTGTCTGCTAGTTCCCCATTCTAGTTTTGAACTGCTGAACTGGACCAATCAGTGTGGGGTAAGCTAGCTCTAAAATGGTGCCTTGGACGAATCAGAACTTGACTCATAATCTGAGCCAGCCACAAGAGGATTGTATGGGCAGTGACTCTGGGAGATGTAGTTTAGACTTCAGTGCCTTTTTGGACCAACAGCAGCAGTCTATTGTGAGTGACAGCCAATCCAGTCAAGAACTGGGAGGAACTCAAAGGAAGTGCCGGTTTTGTCGGGTTGGAGTTTCAGTTGAGCTTTGGCAGTGAAGAAGGAAGGAGCCCTGTGCTTTTCAGTGTGCAGTTTTAGTCAAAACGTGTGTAAGGCCCAGAGTTCCGGTCTGCAGCTTGTGTAACAGCTTTTAGGACTGAATCCGTCCTGTGAAAGAATCAAAGGATCTCTGAAGAGTAGAAACCAGGCTCACCCTGTAGAAGACTGGAGGAATTGCTGAAAATTGCATCGGTCTGTCAGGAACTGAATCTGCTGTGTGTTCTCCGGGTATTGTGCAGTAGTTCATGATCGGATACAGATGCAGCCTGCCTGGTATAGTGCTTTCTTTATATGGATGTGTGAAGAGGTTTGTGTACCTCAAGTGAGCCCTGCTGACATTGAAGGACCCTATCTTATTTGGAGGTCGTGAGTACTAATTCAGGGTCGCTCCTGTTGAATTGCCACATTAAATCCAAATGGAATTACTGTACTGCTGACTGTTTAATTCTCCTTTCTCTGTGTGAAAGGGCCCCTACCAGCTGCCACGGTTTGGACTAGCCACTAGGGCTTGGGTACCCAGGGACAGTAACTGATAGGGATAGGCCTGTGCACAGAGCCATAGGGTAGATTATTAGAGTGATCAAGCGATTAACCTGATTTCCCCGTCCTTGTTATATCCTCAAATAAATCAGAGCTGCTTGTTTCAGCAAAGTTATACTGCCTGAGGTATTTGTCTATGTCAAAGTACTGTACTGTGATTGTTGCACTGTATCTCATTTCACAGGAGGTCCCAGTGCCGGAACCAGACCTGGGGTAAGTGTATACTGTGAAGGTAATTCTGATATATTGTGTGGGCCACTAGTGGGAAGAAAGGGGTTGCAGTGTCCCAGAGGGCTGTGACCAAGTTAGTTTAACTATTGCAACCCTGACCTCTGGGTGGAGGCACCCGCCATTGGATCCAGGCCCCTCAACCTGTTAGTGGCAAATCAGGCAGGGGTAGTAGCCCCTGGGATAGCGCCATCTAGGGGTTACATTAGAATAAAATGAATTAACGCTCTGAAGGTCATTTGTGCCTTCTTCGGACTGTAGTGCTGGACCTTTAATGCTGATTAAGGAATATCGATTGTGTCCTAGGAATTGTATTGCTACCTACTGTGAAAGTTATGTTGCTGGGCCCTCCACTCCACTGAAAGTGTATTTTAGTCCAGTAGTAGCATGAAAAAGCTGTGTAAAACTACAGTGCTGCCTTGATTTGCTGCTACCCTATTATCAGCCACCTTCGATTACCCACCCCACTTTACTTTTTGCAAAAGTGGGTGGTTAGTTGCACTGTATATGAATTAGGCAGTAAACTGGGTTTTGTGCAAGTTGCATTGCACGTCTGTTTCAGTATCCTCACTAGATGTGCTTTAGTGTATATGTGTGTTAAAGCTACAAGTGTCGATTTTAACATTGTTTTGCTTGTCTGAGTAGAGTGCATAGATAATGAATATGCAATGAGACTTCCATTGAGGTTTCTGTAGGTGCCCTGGCTGCCCAGAGTAGTGCCTACCCTCTGCCTCTGGTAACAAATAGAAGCTGAAGCCGCTACTGGATGGCGGAGCATCGTTCAGAGCTGACCTGGCTGGAGGGGCATTGAGCCCATCCCTTTCTTTAAAAAGCCTCAGACTATCCTGTGGATAATATTCTGGATGAGGACAACCGATAGGGTTCATACATAACTAGAAATAAGTGCATCCTGCAGTCCCTGTCTGTGTAATTGGGCAAATAGTGAGCAGTGCGAGCGCAGCCAAGCTGTGCTTGCAGAGATACTGGGACCTGCATGGATGGGTGGGTGAGGTTCGACAGACACTTCACAGGGCAATACTGCTGGGCCAAAGCAGGTCGGGGAACATCACACAGAAGATGCACCGCCCATATCCATAGGTGATGCGGGGTTCTTCCTTGCTATCATTGCTGCTGCATGCAGGCTGCTCAGAACCGAACGTGACTTCGTTATATCCTTTATACTGGAGGCGATTTCATGCCCCAGCATGTCTCTTAGATTTGATGTCCCATATGTGTATCCCAGCAACCCAGAATAAGAGGGACACATTGGGCTTGCTATTGCTGTATGCTTTTGATTATGCATTTCCCGCTTTTTACAAGTTGACAGCCGAGGTTATGTTTCTGATTTTTTCATTAGCTGACAAATTGTAATTTACAGTTTTTGAAAGGTACAATGCCTACATTTTTGTTGAGGGTTGCTGTCATATTCTTAGGTATATGTCAGAGCCCTGTGTCCCGCAGCCTGCTGTCGGACCGAGATTGGTACATTCCTGTAATGCTGGCATTCACCTCTTTGTTGAGACACGCAGCCTTACCTCTCAAACTGCTATCAGTTTTGCATAGCACTATGTATTCTACACTGAAATGCACCCTTGATTAGCAAATGTTTACTGGTGTGCTTAATTATGTTAGCCCTATTTCTGGGCACACAGACTATTAATCATTAAACCGACTTGACAGAAACATTCCTTAACACTAAATATATGAGGCCACTATATGCATACATATTATTCTTTTAAATAAGAAAGTGCTACACATTCTGGACATTTGCTCTGTTGTTTGAAGGCCAGTGCCATGAATTTTAATGTTGAGAGGTTGAGAGGTATGTCACAGCAGCTCCCAGCTAGCAGGCATGGAGCTCTCCTCTGTTCTCAGATGCCCATTAATGAGAGTTAGATATCATTTGTGTGGATCCTGGGTTAACCTGGGCAGGAACCCACGGGAACCACCTCATCCACCTCCTACAAGATTGTATGACACTTCCTGCACCTCTGCCACCCTTTTCCATTGAATACTAAAGGAGAGCTCCACCTACAGATGACAGCTCCCTCCCCATCGCAACACACGCACACACCTAACAGTAAGACTTCCCATATCTAAACATTTCCAATTCAACCTAGGAATAAACACAAGGAAGAAAAATTCCTGTCAATTTTATTTATTTTTTGTTGCGTAGGTAGTGTAAGTTAAATGATTTGCTCCTGGTCACACAGAAGTATGCAAGTGGCGGTGGTGGGATTTCAAACTTAACTCTTCTTGTTTGCCTCTCAGTGCTCTTAACCACTACACATACTGCCATCCCTTTACTTTGTAAAATATATAGTAGCTAATTTGTGTAAGAGGTGCTTAAGGCTTGGCAGCTTTAGATGGATCTGAAAAACTGCTTCCTCACCCCCACTAGATTGCTGGCAACTTCTAAGGCCAGGGGTGGTTTTCTAAAATCCAGGCAGTGTTCATACGAACATATGAAGAAGCCAGCAGAAGAAGGCCATTTGGTCTATCAAGTCTGCTCGTATTGAAGGGTCCACAGCTTGAGCCTAATGTCCTTTCCTCCCCTCCCCACTCCTCCCATCCTCCCCTACCCATGATTCTTACCTTCCCCTATGCCTATCCCAGCCTCTCTTAAAGCTTCCCACCATATTCAACTGAGATGACCTCTTCTGGCAGTGCATTCCGAGTGTCCACCACCCTCTGGGTGAAGAAGTGCTCGACCTCCCTCCTAAACCTTCCACCTCCAGCTTAAGACTGTGTCCCTTGTTATATGGTTGCCACTCAGCTTAAAGAGACTCTCCTTATCAACTTTATTTATCCTTTCAAGTACTTGAATGTCCCAATCATGTCCCCTCTCTCCTGTCTTCCAGGGAGTACATGTTCAGTGCCCTCAACCTCTCCTTGTATGCCTTGCCCTGCTGATCGGTTATCATCTTTGTAGCCTCCTCTGTACCTTCTCCAGCAGGTTAATGTCCTTTTTAGGTGTGGGCACCAGTACTGCACTCCATACTCTAGAATACGGCCTTACCAGTGACCTGTACAAGGGCAGTATAACCGCTCTCCTACTTCACAGATCCCCTAGCTATGCATCCCAGCATCTTTGTTTGCTTTGCTGCTGCTTTCTTGCACTGCATGGAGTGCTTCAGGTCACTAGTGATCATCACTCCCAGCGTCCTCTCCTCCTCCTCTGATGCAGATACTCGGACTCCACCCAGGTAATACTCTGTCCTGGAATTCTTGGCTCCAATATGCATAACTTTGCATTTCTTGGCATTGAAGCCAAGTTGCCAGATCCTGGACCACCTCCGCAGCTTTTCCAGATCATCCTGTAGGTCCCTTTATCCCTTCAGCTGTGTCCACTCTCCCACAGAGCTTGGTGTCATCTGCGAATAGGCACATTTTGCCTTTAATGCCATCCATGCACTTTGTGTTGGCACTTAGCCCTGCCCTCTCATCGTTGTAGAGCCCCCGGCGGAGGCTTTTACTGCATGTGTTCTGCGAGATTGTATAAATAGTGATTTGCATGAGAAAGGCAGCCGCAACAGATCTGGTGGCTTTCACACCACTGCTGTAAATTTCAGCTCGGGTGTCATGGCCATCTTCAGTGAGATCAGTTCAAATAACTGCAGGGCAACTGTGAATGTGTGCAGTCACACAGCAACAGCTGAGAAAGGAAGATAGCAGAATGAGTCAGCATAACCAGCAGCCAGCACACTGTAAATGTTTTATCAATAACCCCCATGCTTTGAACATGATTCAGTACCTCAACTTCCACTGTACGCTGTGCATCCATACTCATTGCAAGGAGGTGTGACTACAAAACCGTGACTCGAATGTGTGTACATGGTCTTAACCTGAGAGCAGTTAGATGAGCGAGATGGGGGCGGGGGGCATGAGTGATTCTTCAGTATTTCTTTGAAAGTTATGAATGCATTTATTGGAGCACAGATTTATTCTGCATGGGGGGGCTGGTAACCGACATGCAAACCTTAGTAAGCATCAGGGTCAAATTGATGTGCAACATAAAAGCGTTACTGAATCGGCAGTTTGAATTTAGGAGCAAATTCAGTCACATAATTCTTTTAGGACATTCCTAAGGAAACTGATTCTCTGGTGCCTGTAAGAGAGAGGGGTTCAGAACATTGAGAAGTGAGGGGTGGATGGGGGTGCACAAAGAACACATGCATCCTGGGGGTGCATAAAGGGCACATACATCCTATAGTCAATTTTCTTTTATCTCTGTGCAATTTATTTGCCCAGGATTGCCAGCCAGCTGAGATTTTACATGTTTTCAGTGGGGGCCCTTTCTTCTCATTACCACAGCTGGTTGGGCAGGAGCACTCAGTGGTTTTTGAGTTTGTCGTGCACGCCCAAAATGGCACCAGTGCACACGACGAACATTTGGCATTGACAAATGCTTGTTGTGCTTTGACCTATGGTATGCTATAAGCAGCCGCTTTCTTGTGCTACATAGTCTATAGGATTCTTGGACTTTTATGGAACTGATGTTTCATGGACTAGTGCCTCTGGTGTTATAACAATGTAAGAGGGCTGCTGTGGCATACCTTATTATAACTGCTCCTATGTAATGTACTGAATATCACCTCTTATGAAGACTATTTTAAGTATTTTGTCTAAAAATGCAATAAAAGAAAATGTAAAGAAAAAGGTACTGAGCTTGTTGGGAGCAGCTGCAGCTGTCTACCATTGGGCACCTGAAAGGAGGTGTGTGTGTGTGTGTGGGGTACACCTGCACCACCAGCTCCCAAATGTTCTGTCTCCCATGGGGTCCTAGTGCCTCCAGCTCCAAGACCCATAAATGGTACTCTGTAGAGAAGATATTTAGGAACATCAACAGATCTTCTTTAAGAATATCTTCCTCCATTGGGCCACATCATGGAACTGTAAGTAAGTGGCATCAGGATCACCTAGAAATGTTTGCATACTGGGGCCGCCCACGTTGATGTGCCTTATTAGCACTTAAATAATGTGGACATACCCCGCAGGCCTCAGTTCTTTCTCTTGCCGTGAACTGCTCATCGGTCCAGCGCTGCTCCTTTTTGAAGTATTCGCTACTAATGTTGCTTCTAAGTTTGTTATTTTAGTACTTAACTTTTATGTTGTCATCAAAAGACAAGGTGGGGTGGAAAGGATGAGAAGGGATTTGTCAAGGTTGGAGGAATGGTCAAATGTATGGCAGCTTAGATTCGATGCTAAGAAATGCAAGGTAATGCATCTGGGAAACAAAAACCCAGGGGAAGAGCACACAATGGGAGGTGAGATACTAACAACAACAAATATGGAAAGGGACCGGGGTAGTCATATCAGATGACCTAAAGGTGGGCAAGCAATGTGAGAGGGCAGTAAGGAGGGCTGGGGGGATACTGGGATGTATAGGGAGAGGCATCACCAGTAGAAAACAGGAAGTTGTTATCCCTCTGTACAGACAGTTGGTGAGACCCCATCTGGAGTACTGCGTGCAGTTCTGGAGACCCAATCTCCTCAAAGACATAAACAGGATGGAGGCAGTCCAGAGGAGGGCAATTAAAATGGTGCAGGGTCTGCACCAGAAGACATATGAAGAGAGACTTAAGGAGCTTAATATGTATAGCCTCGCAGAAAGGAGTGAGAGGGAGGACATGACAGAAACTTTCAAGTACCTCAAGGGAATCAACAAAGTCCAAGAGGGTAGCATCTTTCAGAAAAAGAGGTGTGCAAGAACAAGGGGCACAATCTGAAGATTGGGGGGGGGACAGCTCAGAGGTAATGTAAGGAAGAATTTTTTCACGGAGAGGGTTGTGGATGCATGGAATGGCCTTCCAGAGGAGGTTGTGGAGTCAAAAACTGGTGTAATTCAAGAATACATGAGACAGTCATAAGGCAATTCTAGGGGTTGGGGGTAGGAAGAAGTAGGCTTTTGGTTAACTAGGATCTGCAGCTTATCCATTAGGTAGGAAATGGGCAGACTGGTGGGCCATAGCGGTCCTTATCTGCCATCAAATTCTATGTTTCTATGTTCCAATACTGATGCTTGCGACATAAAATGTATAAAGACAATAACCACTCTGTATCCATTGGCTTGGGACACCCATGACATTAAAGCCTGCACAGTTTGTCAAGGCTTTAATCAGGCGACCAGGAGAAATCTTAAGAAAGCTTTAGAAAACTTTCTTTTGATTCAAGAAATGGAGAAACAGGTGGTGGCTAGGGGTGGCTTCATCATTATCAACCACTTCTATTCACTTCTCCACTGGCCCGTTGATCTCTGTGGTCAATCGGCTGTCTGGATCGTTGAAGAGAAAGGATAAGTCTACAAAATTGGACAAACACCACCATTCTGAGAAGGATAAGTGCAAGAAAGAACATTCCTGTTCACCTCTAAGATGTGGTAAGTCTATAAATGAAGATGGGTCCCAGGCTCTGGCCACAGACCTGCCACTCCCTAGTTGTCTCTTAGACACCAAGCTGGATTCTGACATCGACTTGTCCTTCCCATGACCTGGGACGCGCAGTGTATTCCAACATTGGGCACTGTCAGTTGCTGGCTTCGCCATCGACAACCCTTTCAGCTCCATCAGTGCAGGTATTGTACCAAACAAAGTGAGAGCTGTTTTAGTGACTACTGCTGAAGCTGTCGCCGATGCCTGCACCATGAACCTCTGATAGCCCATCATTAACATTACTGTTAACATTTCGGTTTTCTGTCCTACCTCTGTGCTGGGTTCAAATTGATCGGTTTTGATGGGTATTCCACTGTTGGATCCTCCTCACTTGTCTCCCAGTCCTGTCAACCCTCAGCCAATGACGGTTGACGTCGATAACAAACTGGGTACAATACAGAATTCATGGAGGAGAAGGCGATTGATGAAGAGGAAAAGGTCATAAATGGATTGGCTCAAGATCCACTCTATCCTCTTGCTTGGAGAACAGTGTGAAAAACACACCAGATCTCTGCCAGAGGATGCCTGTTTTCAGAGTTTCCTCAAACAGGTTCAGGAAAAGCTTGGATTCCAGGCTGAAGAGGAAGATTCTTTCAAGAAGACTATTTGTGAGTTCTTGGAAGTTGTGGCCTCTGCAACTGTGATAATACTTCTAGTGCATTTTGCGCTGAGATGCTACTTTGGCAGCCTGGTACAGACCTGCTCAATTATCTGCAGTCCCAAGGAAGGCAGATAAACAATATTGACCTCTTCTGCAAAACCATATTCTTCACAGCCTAAAACAGACTCTCTGGTGATTATGGCTGCTCATGACAGACAAAGACACCCAAACACACAGTGCTCTTCCTCCTGATGAGGAGGAGTCAAGGACACTGGATGAGATGGTGAAGAGAGTTTTTGCTTCTGCTTCCCTGGGCCTCAGAACTGCTAACTATCAGGTTTATATGATTAAATATCAGACTTTCCTTTGGAAGACAATGGCCACCCTGGCTGAAAAATTGTTGGATTGCCTGGACAAGATACTGGTTCAGCAAACCAGAGCTAATGGAAAGGATGCTAATTGGCACCTGCTCAGATCAACTTATGATGCCTCTGACGCTGCTGCCAGGGTCACTGCCTCTGGGATTTGCCTCCATCGCCACTCTTGGCTAAGGGTGGCTGGTTTCCTCCTCTGATGTGACTCAGCATGTTATGAATGCCACTTTCAAGGGTCAGCAATTGTTTGGCAGTGATGTTAAAAGTGCTTTACTGGATTTGTGGTCTACAAGAATGACTTTTAGATCCCTTACTATTCTGTACCCAAAGCCCCAAGATGGGGGTCATAGTTTTTTCATAGGCCCTATGCCCATCCAAGCTGAGGTTATTCCAGAAGCCCCCATTGTGGCTCCCAGAAGCCTCAGCCTTCCTCTTCCCGAGCTTCAAATCTGTCTTCAGGTTTCCATGCAAGACTTACAAAAGGTCAAACCATTGCTAGCACCCCCACCACTTCTGGAGCATTTGACTCCCCTCCTCTTCCTCTGGGCTCACTGCTTCAGGAAGGTCTAGTAGGGAGCCATATCTCCCTTTTCCTACCAAAGTGGAGGGAGATAAGCTTGGGTACTGGAGGTGGTTCAACATGGACATGCCTTAAAGCTCCTTACTGTTCCTCCAGTTACCCCAATGTTGCCAAACCATTACCCTCCAGGACATCTTGTGCTTTTGCTGGAGGAGGTTCAATCCCTCCTCCACAAAAGGGCTGTAGAATTGGTCCTGGTTTCAGAAATAAATCATGGCTACCACTCCCAGTACGTTGTGGTTTCAAAATAGACCAAGGATTTAAGACTTGTATTAGACCTTCAGGGTCTGAACTTCTTTATAGAATACAAGAAGTTCTGAATGGTCTCTCTGCAATCCTCACTGCCCCTACTAATACAGGGGAACTGGATGGTCGCACTGGACATGAAGGACACATACCTTCATGTCAAGATCTGTAAGTTACACAGAAAACACCTGTGTTTCATGCTGCAGGGTTCACACTGCCAATATTGTGTTTTGCCCTTTGGTTTGTGTTTGGAACCACGTGTCTTAACCAAAGTATGTTCAGCAGTAGCAGTGGCCCATAGCAGGGAGGGTTTGTATGTCTTCCCTTACATAAATAATTGGCTGTTAAAGCTCCGTTACAGGAAGCCATTGTATACACACTGTTTTGGACCCAGCAATTGTTCAACCAACTGGGCATAATGATCAATGAATTGAAGTCAGTCCTTACTTCCTGCCAGCAGTTCCAGTACATAGGAGCCATGCTGAATGCGAGTCTCAGTCAGGCGTTCCTGCCGTCAGACTGTGCCATGGCACTAGTGGCACAGGCTCAGCTGGTTACCTCCAATGACTTTGTGTCAGCCCAATGTCTGTTAAGACTGATCAGCCTGATGACAGCTGCCATCATGACAGTTCTGCTGGCCGCCTCATATGAGAATCTCACAATGGTTCCTCAGAGTGCAATGGGCTCAGAACTCGGACAAGTTTGAGAGTCTCCATACAGGTCCGACTCCTCTCTGTTGTTCCCTGCTCTGGTGGCTGGACTGCTCCAACCTAGAAAAAGGGTCCCCATTCCTGAGGCTGTTCCCTCTGGTAGTAATGACCATGGATGCCTCCGGGATGGGTTGGGGTGCTCATTTGGGGCCCTTCAGAACCGATGGCCAATGTAGCCCTCTGGATTCAGTGTTTCACAGCAACACTCTGGAGATGAGGGCTGTTCTGTGTAGCCTACATGCCTTTGCCGTCCTCCTTGATTTGCACAGACAATTTGTCGGTGATGTATTACATCAGTCAACAAGGCGGTGTTCATTCGTGTGCTGTCTGCAAATAGGAGGGGTGATGACAGTCTGGCACTGGGCAGTGAAATATGACATATTTCTGTCATCAGTGTTCCTCCCTTGGACCTTAAAAGTACTTGTGGATCACCTCAGTTGATACAATGCACTCTGCCACAAATGGGAATTCTCAGGCTCTGTCATGGATGACCTCTTTGAAAAATGGGGTTGTCCAGACATAGACCTGTTTGCATCTCCATATAATGCACAACTGCCTGCCACATTTTTCCTCATTCACTCCATGGTCTGGAGTTTTTTGGCAAGATGCATTGTCCCTCTATTGGAAAGGGAGGTTTCTGTATGCTTTTTCCCCGTTCCCTCTCATACAAAAGGTTCTGGTCAAGTTGCGGGCAGAGCATGTCACCCTGATTCTATTAGCTCCTCAATGACCCAGACAGATTTGATTTCTGCTTCTCTAGTAACTGGCAGAGGAACCGCCAGTCCTGTTCCCTCTGCAGGCTGGACTTCTGACACAGGAGCAAGGTGCTCTGATGCAGCTGGATCTTTGGCCCCTGCTCCTTTATGCCTGCCTGCTGAGGACATAGAGCTCCCCCACTTCAGAGTTTCCTCGGCGGTAGCTGATGCTCTTTTAGTGTCTAGAAAGCCATTTGCCTGGTACATTTATTCATAAAATGTAAGCATTTTACTGCATGGTATACAGGGCATGCACTGAATCCCTTCGTGTCCACTTCTAAAGTACTGGACTACCTTCTGTCCCTTAAGGATTCAGGACTGGGGAATTCCTCAACAGAGGTCCACATGGCTGCTCTGTTGGCTTTTCTTCCTTAACAGAGGGCAAGACTGTGGCCCAGTTGGAGGTTTCTTGTAGATTCCTAAGGGGTATCCTCCTTCTGCATCTGCAGGTCCAAGATCTGGTTCCAGTGTGGGACTTTAATTTGGATCTAGAGACCCTTACTGCATGTCCGTTTGAGGCTGTGGCTACTTGTGAACTGTGCTTCCTCTCTTGGAAGACACTGTTTCTAGTGGTGATGACATCTGCTAGATGCATCTTGGAGTTGCAAGCTCTGGATGCAAATCCTCCTTTTATAATTTTTCATAATGATAGGGTTACCTTATGTATAGTCCTCATTTTCTCCTGAAGGTAGTGTCTGAAAGAACTGACATCAGACCATAGGCCTTGCTGTTTACTTTTCCTCTCCATGGATAGTGGGAGCATCGTTTATATATGGTAGACATTCATAGGATGCTGTGTTGGTACCTGGATCATAAAAGGATTGTAGAATATCCTCTCAACTGCTTATTGCTTGTGCCCCCCAAAAGGTAGGCTCCCTGATTTCTAAATAAGGCATTTCCAAATGGCTGGCCAATTGCTTTTCGTTTTGTGACCAGAAGCAAGGTAAACATCTTCTGCTCCTGTTCATGCTCATTCCTCTTGCGGTGTGGCTACCTCAGTGGCTTGTTTCCAGAATGTGTCCACTAACATCTGTGCTGCTGCCAATTGGAGTACTGTTCATGCAGTCACTAAACACTACAGTCTGGACATCGTCTCTCATAGATGTGCCAGCTTTGGCCTCAATGTTCTGCAAGGCCTCCTTACTCAGGATCATTAGGTCCTGCTGTCCTTCCTAGGTGCTTAGTACTGCTTGGAAATCGTTCCATGATGAGTCTCAATGGATGGCGATATCCTCGAAGAAGATTGAATAGTTGTGTACCATAACAGCAGAACTTAGAGTGACTCTCCTTCATTGAGACACAGCTGTCCCTCCTACTTCCCACTTGTTGGGTGACAGATACGTATACTGCCTATAATAGAAATCTGTGTAACCCCCCTCCAAATGGGGTTCCCAAAAGTCTTCAAGGAGCTTGCCTGAGTGCTCCAGGTCTGGGCGGCGTTCGGCGAAATGCCGTTTAAATGTGGGCGCCATGAGTGCTTTCAGACCCTCCATGTACTGTCTCTTTAAGAGCTGTCTGCTTGCAGACATAATTAGTTTGTATGAGGTGACTGTGTGTTTCCCTGCTCAAGACCAGCTTGGGCTGCTGGCTTAGTGCTCTGTTTCTACGGTCGCTATATGCTCAGAGGGAGCCTAATTGAAAGATGTAACTGTTTGCCTGAAATCATATAGGGTAACAAAGAAAATGTGGTTTGTCTAACCTGTTTTTTCCTGTAGCAAGGACTGTGCATTGTAGTCCCTTCATTTTGGTCCCGGACTGCTGAAATGGGCCAATTGGATCGTGAGGACACTAAAATGGAGCAGGCTGTGGGCCAATTAGGACTGGGACTCTGAAGTGGAGCCTGCTATAAGGGGGCTGTATGTAAGGAGTCTCTGGGAATTGTAGTTTTTAGAGTGTTGGCACCTTTTTACACCAATAGAGGGAGCCTGTTGTGACTGACAAGGAGAATCAGCCAACCAGAACGTTTGGATCTAAAAGAAAGCCCCAGGGCTGTTTGCTGGAAAGCCAGATTTGAGTTGGAAGAGAAGGGAAGGAGATCTGTGTGTTCAGGCAGGTTTTGCACGTAGTTGCGTGGGAACCGCATGGAACGTCGGACTTCTGGTCTGTTGCTTGTTCGAGCCTTAAGAGGAAGAGAAAACAATACTTTTGGACTAAATCTGAGCTTGAGAAAGTGGGAGACAACACCAAGTGTGACCATGCTCAACCTGCAAAGGACTGAAGATTTTGCTGCATACGATCAGTCTGGTAGGAACTCCTGTTAATTATAAGCCCCAGTGGATGCAGAGACTTGCAACTGTGTTTGGAGAGCATTTTGCCTGGTACTGTGGGAAATTTGGTATATAAGCGTGGTGAGTACTGAAAGAGAGCTGCAGAGTGTGTTGAATGCAGTTGGCCTAATTGCCATTGGGAAAAGACAGAGAGAGAGAGAGTGAAGTGTGATCATATTCAATCCAAAGTTGTAAGAGAAAAAGAAGCAAGCTGCTGCATTTGGGACCAAGCTTAACCTGTAGAAGACCGAAGATTGTGCTGAGAGCGATCGGCCTGTCAGGACTTTGTGGCCTGGTACAGTACAGGTTTTTACATATAAATGTGCGATGTGCCATGTACTAAATGGAGATAGCAAGCTGTCATTTCCCCCTGTTGTGAACTGTGTGCTGAGCTGGGAGAGCTGTCCTAGCAGAAGTGAGAGGACTGAATTGGGCCGTTGAATCCAGTAGGCCCAGCCACGAGGGTCTCACCTCATTGCCTTGCTGGCAGAGAAATCCATTGAGAGGATCAGCCTGAAGACTCCAGCTGGCAAATCCAGTTCCTCATCTCTCCGCCCTGGTTCAGTTTGGGTACTGTGAGTAAAATCTGGTTATCTCCCTGCACCTGTTGGCAAATCAAAGTGTGTCATCTAATTAAATTGTTGTTGCTTAAATCTTCACGAACTGAACCCTCAGGCTCCGGATTACAGTTTGGGTTGTGTTTGTTGTTTTCTTCTACAGGGCCCCATCCAGCTGCACCAGCTGACCAACCCCGGGCAACGGACCTGGCTAGTCCCCCCCATCCTGGGTACCCAGAGAGTGCACTGTTGGACCTTAATTACATGCACAATCATTTTTATTTATGTGGCTTCACTCAAATTAACCTGATTTCCCCCATCCTTGTTATATGCCCCTTAATAAATGAGACTATAGTGTTTTTCAAACATATCTGTCCGATTGAATTTGTACATGGTAAATATATTGTTATTGCTGTGGGTATTGCATAACCTTGTTTTACAGGGGGTCCTCGGAGATGTACTAGAGGAATCAGTCCTGAGGGTAAGTGGTCACTGTATGTGTAATGAGTGTGTATATGCGGGGTATTGGGAAGGTAACCCCTGTGTACTGTGTGGGCCACTAGTGGGAACAAAGGGGGCTCACAGTGTCCCAGAGGGCTGTGCCCATTAAAATATAGAATTTGACAGCAGATAAGGACCGCTTGGCCCACCCAGTCTGCCCATTTCCCTACCTAATGGATAAGCTGCAGATCGTAGTTAACCAGCAGCCTACTTCTTTCTACCCCCACCCCCTAGAATTGTCTTATGGCTGTCCCATGCATGCTTGAATTCAGTCACTGTTTTTGACTCCACAACCTGCTCTGGAAGGCCGTTCCATGCATCCACAACCCTCTCTGTGAAAAAATACTTCCTTACATTACCTCTGAGCAGCCCCCCTCTATCTTCAAATTGTGCCCTTGTTCTTGCACCCTCTTTTTTGAAAGATGCTACCCTCTTGGACTTTGTTGATTCCCTTGAGTACTTGAAAGTTTCTATCTGTCCCCCCTCTCCTCCTTTCCTCGAAGCTATACATATTAAGCTTCTTAGTCTCTTCATATGTCTTCCGGTGCAGGCGCTGCACCATTTTTAGTTGCCCTCCTCTGGACAGCTTCCATCTTGTCTATGTCCTTGCGAGATGGGTCTCCAGAACTGCACACAGTACTCAGATGGGGTCTCACCAGCTGTCTGTACAGAGGGATAACAACTTCCTGTTTTCTACTGGTGATGCCTCTCCCTATGCATCCCAGTATCCCCAACCCTCCTTACTGCCCTCTCACATTGCTTGCCCACCTTTAAGTCATCTGATATGACTACCCCCCAGGTCCTTTCCATTTTGTTGTTGTTAGTATCTCACCGCCATTGTGTACTCTTCCTCTGGGTTTTGTTTCCCAGGTGCATTACCTTGCACTTCTTAGCATTAAATCTAAGCTACCATACATTTGACCATTCCTCTAACCTTGACAAGTCCTTCTCATCCTTTTCACCCCACCTTGTGCATCAACTCTGTTGCAGATCTTTGTGTCATCTGCAAGAGACATACTTTCCTTCCAGTCCCTCTGCAATGTCACTTACAAAGACATTGAAGAGGACCGGTCCTAATACTGAACCCTGCGGCACCCCACTACTAACCCCCCTTTCTTCAGAGTGGACTCCATTTACTATTACCCTCTGTGTCCTATTCTCCAGCCAATTCTTTACCCAGGCTATCATCTTGGGACCCACTCCCAGGCTGGCTAACTTGTATATTAATCTTTTGTGTGGGACTGAGTCAAATGCCTTGCTAAAGTCTAGGTAGGCCATGTCCACAGCCCCTCCCTGATCTACTATTTTGGTCCCAGTCAAAGAAATCTAATGAGACTTGTCTGGCATGACCTTCCGCTGTGAATCCATGCTGCCTGGGTCCTGTGTCCCTCTGGCCTCTAGGTACTCGACAATTCTTTCCTTCAAGTGATTCCATCATTTCCCTATCACTGAGGTTAAACTAACTGGTCTGTAGTTTCGCTTCTGCCCTGCTCCACTTTGTGAAAGGGAATCACATCGACCCCTCCTCCAGTCCTCAGATACCACCCCATCCTCCCATGATTTGTTAAAGAGGGTAGTCAGTGGTGTCACTAGTTCTACCCTTAGTTCTTTTAGAATTCTGGGATAGATCCCATCAGGCCCCATGGCTTGTCCACCTTCAGTTTTAAGAGTTCTTTCAAGACCCTTTCTTCTGTAAATGGGCTGGTATCAACTTCTGTATCCAAAGTGTTTCTATTGTTTGTTTTAGGTACCTCCCCTCTTCGTTTGTAAATACTGAGCAAAATATTTGTTTAGTATCTCTGCCTTTTCACAGTCACCCTCTGCCCACCCTCCCTTTATTAAGCCTCACTATCCCTCCCTTAGTCTTTTTCTTCTCCCTGATGTACCTAAAGGTTTTATCCCCCTTCTTAACTGATTTGGCTATCTTTTCCTCAGTTTGGGCCTTTGCTATTCTGACTGCCTTCCCAGCTTCCTTTTGCTTTAACTGATAGACTTCTCTGTCCTGTTCCTTCTGTGATTCCTTGTACTTTCTGAATGCTTTCTTTTTCTCTTGAACCTTCACTGCCACCTCCTTTGAGAACCATAGTGGTTTCTTACATTGTTTTGTTTTATTTGCTTCACACAAAGGCTTGTTACCTCTGCGATGGCAGTTTTTATTATTCCCCATTGTTCTTCCACCCCTCCTTCCTGCCCATTTGCTAGTGCATTCCTTAGGCACTCACCCATTTTAGAAAGTCAGCCCTCCTGAAGTCCAGTACTTTTGCCTTTGTATGGCACAGCTCTATTGCTGTGTTTATTGAGAACCATACTATTAGGTGGTCGCTAGTTCCCAGATGGCTACCCATTTTACATCTGTGATCCTCTCTCCATCTCCATTTGAGAGGACCAGGTCTAAATTGCTCCCTCTCGAGTGGGTTCCAATACTAGTTGTCTAAGGCATGCCCCCTGGGGCATCTAGAATAACCCACTCTTAGAAGTGGCTGCTGCAACTGCACTCCAGTTAACATCTGGCATATTCAGATCACCCATCAGCAATATCTCCCCTTTATCTGCCATTCTAAGTATACTTTCTATCATTTCCTTGTCCATTTCCTCCCCCTGAGAGGGGGGTCTGTATACAACCCCTGTGCGGATTGTGGTGCCGTTGCCTGCCTCCAAATTGACCCACAGTGCTTCTTCTCCTCCCTGTTTACCCTTTTGTTCTGTTGCTTTGATTCCTTCTCTTATGTAGAGAGCTACTCCTCCTCCTTTTTACCCTCCCTGTCCCTCCTGTAGATAGTGTATCCTGGTATTTTCGTCCCAGTCATGGTTCTGTGTATACCATGTTTCTGTGACTCCATGATATCAGATCTTCCTCCTCCATCAAGGCCACTAATTCAGGAAGCTTGTTACCCAGACTACGGGCATTGGTACTCATTGCTCTCCATTTTTTGATGGCTTTATCTTCTGTATCAGCATCCCCCACTGACCTTTCTACCTTGGTCTTTTTCTCATTTAGTACCCTGTTTTGTAGGGGGAGGCTGGGATTTTCCTGCTGCTTATCCTGCTGCTTATCAGTGACTCCCCCCTTGACTAGTTTAAAGATCAAACCAGGCACACAGAAGAGATAATAGAAACCTGACTATGGATGCCATAGGGAGCATCAGTGGAAAGATAGATAGCCCAAGTTAGTTTAACCACTACTAACCCTGACCTCTGGGTGGAGGCACCCGTCACTGGACCTAGGCCCCTTAACCTGTCACTAGCTATACAGGCAGGGGTAGTAGCCCTTGGGATAGCACCACCTAGGGGTTACATCTATCTTTCCACTGATGCTCCCTATGGCATCCATAGTCAGGTTTCTATTATCTCTTCTGTGTGCCTGGTTTGATCTTGGTTGCTTCGGTCCCTGCTGATCCGATGATCCGAGTTTGTCTCCGGTGAGGAACTGAGGCATGCTGGTGATCATAGAATCATAGAACTTGACATCAGAAAAGGACCCCTTGGCCCATAAAGTCTGCTCATACCCCCCACTTGCCCCCCTTAAAGCTTTCACCCCACCTCTCTGTAACCCCATGTGATGCCCACATTAAATAAGTGCCAATGAGGTACATCGATGTAGGTGGCCCCAGTCTGCAAAAATATCTGGCAGACCTTTCTCCAAGCAATGTTGCTCTAACTTGATTGTTATCTGAATTTAGCATTACTACTCAGTTGCACTAAAGCAGCAACCGAGTTCAGTAAGAGTCCATTCCATGTAAGTAGTAGTTAGAATTGTAGCCTCCATTGCAGACGTTTGCAGAGCTGCACCATAGAGTGATTTCTACTTCACTACCCTTTGGATTTCAGTCCAGATCACATGCAGGTTCTGGGGTGGTGGTACTAGTGTTTAGAAACATAGAAGCAGAAATATAGCATTTGCAGCAGAAAAGGACCGCTTGGCCCACCCAGTCTGCCCTGTTTTTTTCCCCTGCCTATTCTGTCTCAGCAGACCCTAACTGGTCTTCTGCAACCCCCATCCCCTTTTATTTCCCTGTATTCCCCTATGCCTATCCCATGTTTGTTTGAAACCCCTAACTCTTATTGCCCCAGCACCTCTGGTGGCAGGTTGTCCAGGCATCCACCACACTTTTGGCAAAATAGTATTTTCTCACATCTCTCATAAATTCCCCCTTCTAGCTTTATTGTATGCTCTCCTCTTCTGTTGCACTTCTTAATTTGAAACAGGCTCCCCACTAGTACCCTGTTCACCCCCATGAGGTACTTGTATGTCTCTATCATGTCTCCACTTTCCCTCCTCTTCTCCAGAGTGTACATGTTGAGATCCTTCTGTTTCTCTTCATGCAGTTTCTCGTGCAACCCTGTTACAATTTTAGTTGTCCTCCTATGAACTGCCCTATCTGGTCTATGTCTTTTGTGGCCTTTAAAACTATACACTGTATTCCAGGTGTGGTCTCACCAATGATCTATACAGTGGTAATATCACCTCCCTCCTTCTGCTTGTGATACCTCTCCCTATGCACCCCAGTATTCCACTGGCCCTGCCCACTGCCTTGTCACACTGCCCGCATGCTGTGACTTTGAGGTCATTAGCTATTATAACCCCAAGGTCCCTTTCCTCCTTAGTAAACAACAGTGCCCCCCCATTTTTACTCCATTCCTGGATTTCTATGCTCCAGTTGCAGGATTTTACATTTGATGGTATTGAACCCCAGCTGCCATATTCTTGACCACTTCTCAAGTTTTCTAAGGTCCCTACTCCTTTTCTCCACACTTCCTCAATATCTACTCTATTACAGATCTTTGTGTCATCTGCAAAAAGGCATACCTTCCCTTCAGGTTCTTCTGCAATGTCACTTATAGAAAATGTTGAACAGGACCAGTCACAATACTGATCCCTGTGGTACCCTGCTAGTCACTCTTCCCCATTAGAGAGAATGTAATTTACCACCACCTCTGCCACTATCCAGAGGTAACTCTTTAACATTAAGTTGACTCTTTTAGGAGTCCTATTGTTTTACCAATCTCCATATCTGGGGATCTTGCTTGCCACTTGACCAAAGAGTGGTGCTTTATGTAGGAGATTAACCCTCACAAGGCAGGGGCATAGCCAGGATTTGGTGGTGGGGGGTTTCCCATACAATTCTAGGAGGGTCTGGGGGCATGCCCCCACCGGAGAATTTTGAAAATGTATGTGTTAAATGGTGCAGTTTTGTGCATTTTAGGCAATAATTGTTGAGTCACAAAATGTTCAAAATTGGAATTATCATTCTCATCCATCCCTGCAATCTCAAGTATTTCAACCAGGTGTTCCTTCTAAACTTTTTTTTTTTGGGGGGGGGGGGTAATTTTTCATTCCCCAAATTTAATTTATGTGTTCAGCTATTGCCTTGCCCTTTATGTTCCACCTTTCCCACTGCATGTATTCCCCTTTTAAAAATTGCCCGCAGTTTGTATGGTTTCTGTTAATTGTTTTCCTCCCTTTGCCTCTACATTATATGCATGACCCCCACTCTTAAGGCAAACAAATAATACTCAAGTACTTTTAATTTTTAAATGTTTACTGTTTGTGTGCAGCTCACATATTAAACAGTAATGAATTAAAAATATTTAAACATATATAAAATGCCTGTCTATAATGTGCGCCGCAGGGGATACACAGCTTTTCCCATCAAAGTAGTATGCAACCAGTGAATGACACATTTGACAACTGGGTGTGTTAAGAGTGTTTTTTAAAAGTTAACTACAAACATTACATAACTACTTTTCACATCAAACACATATAGTTATTTTCCTAGAACTCGTTTGTTTATCAGGTTATTTTCTGTACTCATGTTGAGTTTTTCAGTCTGTGAATGACACAAAATAAGGAGTCCCAGCTTCAAAATAACAACATGTAGTATGGAAATAAACAGAAAAATCATGCTGGGTAGGAAGAAATTAGTGGACCCCAGCTTTCTTACTCTAGTTCTAATTTTATTACTGCCATCACACAACCACCACTACCCTGGATGTTTTGTTGCAAACCTTTCAACTTCATCAATTTACACTTTTTCTGCACATGAATGTGCATTATGACAAGGCTGGCTTTCTGTAATTATCACTGTGATTAAAATTATCAAACCAGTAGAAGAGATACAGATACAGATGGTAGACTGAATTATTTGACAACTGGGTGTCATCAGAGTGTAAGAAAAAAGTTACCTGCACACACTACAACTATAACCCACAACTTCACATAGTTATTTGCCAGGCTCTCTTGTTTCTTCATCAGATTTATCTTCTCTAATCTAGTTCTGTATTTAAAGTCTGGATTGATGCAAAATAAAGTTCCAGCTTCAAAATGGCAAATATACATAAACGTATTTTAAGATGCCTGGTAGGAAGAAATTACTTAAATGGACCCTTGCTTTCTTACTCTAGTTCTCATTTTGTTGCTGTGCCATCACATTTACAAGCAACATCCGTCTTGGATGTTTGTTTTGCAAACCTTTCAATCACTTTATCAGTGTCGCTTTAGCTCCATAATGAATTTGCATTAAGGCAAGGCCTGATATTCTCTCATTTCCCATTGTGCTTCTGACATAAGTTTTGAGCCTGCGAAGAGCACTGAAGAGCACTCACATTGTGCACTACTGACTGGAATTACATGAGTATCTTGAGTAAAGTGTACAGTATATGTTTGGGAAAAGGATGCATCACAGGCTCTGAATGCTTCTACAGCAGTATCAGGTGGGTTTTGATTGTTTTGCCATTTAGTTTTCCATGTTAGTAGTTCCACATCTATAACCTGAGGAGAAGGAATATCTTTTTTATAGAAACTGATAACTTCATCTAGGTTGATGTTTCCACCATTGGATTTAATCACTGATGGAATAAGGCCCATTAGCTTAGCCACAACTTGCTGTGTTCTTGAAAATTTCACAGCCTGTGCCTCAAGGAGATAATCAAGCATTGGAATTGCAATCACCCTCCTATAATACTCTTCAGGATCACTTGCAAGAGTATTGTGGTGAAGTCTGTCTCCCAACAGTCGTGGTATTTCAGGTTGAATGTTGACCTTTCTGAAACACTACATGCCTCAGTGTACCAGCTGTGGAAAAGAGTCTCAATTTCTTGTCGAGCTACCTTTATACTGTCCTCTACTGTGGTAATCATGTTGTAAGCATTAATTATATCAATTGCATTGTTTTGAAGTTTTACACTCAGTGGTTGCACAAACTTCAGTACCTTCATGACTGTGATGAAGCAAATAATGTAACGGAAATTCTCCATAGAATAAAGAATCCTATTTGCTAATGTCTTAGTCTCAGCATCCCAATTCCATTCTCCATACTCATCAGCATATTCCTGTCCATTACTGATGACATGCAGTGCAATGAGAATACAAGAAAAAAGATCATAAAATATCTCATATGCTGTATGCCTCATTGCCCATCTTGTTCTGCAAAGAGATTGCAATATCACTCGTTTAGCTTCAGGATAATTACGCCCTACTACTTTCAACAGAAGCTCATTTCTTTTGGGTGAGAAATTGAAGAAGTTACAACACTGGTTAAGCACATCATGCATGTTCGGTTTCAGAGGTGTTGACAAGAGTTCACTATGCACAAATTGAGGCAATCGCATTACAGTGCATGTAAACAGCGGATTCATTCTGCTGGCAAATTAAACCTTGTGTGCCTCGACGTTTGAGGATATGTTTGAGGCCCCATCATATCCTTGGCCTCGGCATGCTTGAATGTCAAGACTCACATTCTACCAATTTATGTAATATGTTCTTTGCAAGTGCCTCACCAGTTATTCTCTCACAAGGTACAAAGTCTAGAAGTCCTCTCTTATATTCTGAGTTTTGTCAATATATTGAGTACCAGAGACAAACCTTCTCTGTTACTTACATCTGTAACTTCATCACCAAGAATAGAGTAGTACTCAGCATCTTTTATGTCTTTAATTATATTGTCTGAATCAGTCCAATAATCTCTATCAACTCATTTTGAATACCTGGCGGTGATATTGTGCATTTCTCCACCGAACTGTAAATGTTGAGCTAAACTTGTATCTCCAGCATTTACCTGAATTTTAACAGGGAAAAAGTTTCCTGGATTGTGGGTATCATCATCTATTTTCTCAATATGCACGTAAAGCTATATTCTGGCGACCACAGACACGTATAGTTCTATTATTGATCCTAATATTTTCTGGTTTTCTTCAATTCTTTTAGCACACCTAGCATCAAGTTTGCTCCTCACATTGATTTTCTGGGGGTTCCATAGTTATTTTAAAATTCTGAGCCTTTTCCAATGCATTCATGTGATATTGTTTCTTGCAGTGTTCTTTTAGAATCTCCTTTGCTTTTTGTCCAGTTAGTTAATGATTTAGTGACAAAAATGCCCAAGCTATCACTGTAGCCAAACAAGCTAGAAAACTTACAAACCACCCCTCAGCGATTCACTGTAAACTAGCCAGGGTATTCAACACACCATTTGTGCTGGAAGGATCATTGTTTAGCATGCATCACTGTCTTTGGAAACATTTAAGTAGCTGATGGACTGAAGTGCTGAGTCAGGTATTTATGCTTCTCAGAATCACTGAGTGAGGTGCCAATGATTCTACCAATATCATAAAGGCCCTCTTCTGGCATACTACTCTCTCATTTGACATTTGCTAGTATACTATTATTGCTGTTTCATTGGACAAGCTTTCTTGAACAGTGCTTCTGTTGTCACTGCCTGCTGCACTGCCTGAATCTAAAAATACAAAAGGCATTGTTAAGTTCTTCATGCATATGGGAAAATGAAAGCAGAGATGAGACAAGTGTTTTTATTTTTTATGTGTTGCTCAAATGCTGTTTCCAAATAACAGTATTGCAAAACTGGGGGTGGATTGAAACAAGGGGACATGTAAGCGGTATGAGTGGTAATAGAATATTTTAGTGAGAAAGATCATATGACCAGCAGGATTAAGTCTGTTTTAGAAACTACATGACCTTTCATTTCCTGCCATGAAATAATTGTAGCAATAAGTGCATTCAATGCTTGAATGTACTTATTGCTCAGACTAATGTCATTAATGACAAGTGTAAACTACCTGTGATAATATGAAAACATGGCGTGGTGGGGGGCACAATACAAGAAAGACAATCATTCTTATGCAAATAAGAATCATGACTCTTTTCTGACTATAATTCAGTGGTTTTAGAAAAGACTGATAATAAAGATTCAACAGTGCATTTCCAATATACAAGAGACACACCTTGAGAGCTCCCACTTTCTGATGGGCTTAATGGTCATTTGTTCCAAATCCAAATGAAGAAAGAGTTGCCTGATTGGTAAATCCCGCTTCTTAGTAGCTGCCATCTCAGAGACTGATCCAAGTCAATGTCCCTTTTGAAATGGAGGAGCAGGTTTTACTTAATGCATATGGTTTCAATATCAATCACATTACTTTAAATGTATTTGCATTGCAAACAGAACAAACTTGACAATATTAACTCTAACCCCTGCAAAAGGCCCCAGCCAAGTCCAATCATCTGTGCCTGCCAGCTGATGGCGTCAACAAGATAAAATTTAAGTAAGAATGCAGGGCATTGTAGTACAGTAAGATGTCCGTAACCTAACATTTACAGGATTTTCTCTGTGTTTATTCATGTACTCAGTAACCCAGCAGCAATATGTTGATAAGCATGGAGACAACTGGGTGACAGAGACTAGACAATGGGAAAGGTAAGGAGGCCTGGGGGATCTTAAGATAGTCAGTGTCTTCACCAGTAAAAACAAGAAGTTGTTATCCATGTACAGAAAGCTGGTGAGACCCATCCTGAGTACTGCGTGCAGTTTTGGAACCTCTGCAAGGACATAAAGACAGGATGGAGGCAGCCCAGAGGGCAACTAAAATGGTGCAGGGTTTGCAGCAAAATATGAAGAGAGAGAGAGAGACTTTAGGACCTGAATATAACCTCTAGGATAGGGTGAGAAGCCTGACTGGGGCACATGAGAGAAACTTTAGGTGCCTAAAGGAACAAGTCCAACAGGGTAGCATCTTTCAGAACAAAATGTGTTAACAAAGGGTCACAATTTCGAGATAGAGGAGGGTGACTGAGGGCAACATGAGAGTATTTTTTCATGGAGGGTGGTGGATGCATGGAATGGCCTTCCTGAGGTTCTGGTGTAAAAACACACGGGGGACTTAAGAATGTATGGGACACAGGCGCAAGACAGTTCTAGCACTGGGGTTAGAAGTGTATGCTGTTAGAACTGATCTGCAAGCTTAGCCACTGGGAAATGATGGATGGACCAGTGGTCTTTATCTGCCAGAATAAAGTATTGTGAAATTATAATCTTTGTGCTTATTTTTACTACTTTCATTGTCACCCAGCATGATGTGGAATAATTTAATTCAAATCACCATTAATCTTATGGGTCTGTGTAATTTTAATGCAGTCTGTGTGCAACTGCCACAAATACAACAATAATTTATTTCCCCCATTAAGCCAAACATTTCCATTTTTCTCAGGGAGTGAGTAGTCTCCCATACTGGACTTAAGTTCAGGCTTTTGCACATTCCCTGTGATACACTGTGTGACTCAGTACAATCAAAAGCGTAGTGCCACTAATAAATCGAATAAAACACACAACTGTATTAGTATTCAAATTCCACAGCTTGTCAACTGAGTAGTCTGATCATCCCTAAGGTCTCAGATTTTCCAATCAGCCATCAGTAATTTTAATCAGTACTCCATGAATGAGATGGATTACACAGGCAGCTCACAGATCAGCCCACCACCCTGACTGTATTTTAATATGCAGTCTCATGAGAGTACTACATACAGCTCACAGATAGAACCCCTTTATGTTTTTTGACTCGTGTTTGACTGTGATCAGATATAAGTAACCTCATTGCATTCTGTGTCCAGTTAGCTGTGCTAATTCATAAAGCCAGCCACACTTTCATTCCTATTCCCGCCCCTCAGTCACAGACATTGCAGATGGACTGGAGGCAAAGTTTGTCTGTTTGCAGATGACACCCAAGATCTGCAACACAGTAGAATCAGATAGAAGTGGGCAGAATGAGCAGAGATCTGGATAAACTAGCAAAATGGTTTGAAGAATGGCAACTGGGGTTTAATGCAAAAGTGCAAGATCATGCACATAGGAAGAAACCTGAAGCCACCTATAGGCTGGGAGGAGTTGCTGGCAGTCACAAGGGGAAGAAAAGACTTGTGCATCATCATCACAGATGACCTGAAATCATCCAAGCAGACCACTAAAGCAGTAAGTAGGCTAGGGGATGTTAGGGTTTATCAGTAAGGGTATCGCAACTCGTAAGAGGAGGTAATAATCCCTCTTTACAAGATACTGGTTAAGCCCCATCTAGAGTACTGCATGCAGTACTGGAGCTCCACCTTCACAAGGACATTAACCAAATTGAGGCAGTCCGGAGAGGCAACAAAAATGGTGCAGGGTCTGCATCAGAAAACATATGAGGGCAGATTACCCTACAGCAAAGGAGGGAGAGGTGATATGATTGAAACATTCAAACACCTAAAGGGTATTAACAAAGTGAAAAGAGTGTAACATGTTTCAATATAAGAAAAATAGCAGGACAGGACACAGCATGAGATTAGATGGAGGCCGATTAAGGGGTAATGTGATGAAGTTCTTTTCACAGAAAGGGTGGTGGATGCATGGAGCGGCCTACCTCGGAAGTGAGTGAATATGAATACAGTGCAGGGCTTCAAACAGGTATGGGATAGGCATAAGGGAGCAATTTGGGTGAGTATGAATAGACAAGTCATTGACAGAGCAAAGGCTGATGGCACATTCATAAGGTAGAAAAAGAAATGGGCAGACCATGGGCCTTGCAGTCCTCATCTGCCTTCAACTTCTTTGTTTCTATGATGATTTTATTTAGCCCCTTTATTTGTTCATGTGACCAGATAGTCACTGACTGGCCAGGCAGCCACATTTTCATAGACCCCCTGGTCAGTCCGGGGTCTATGAAAAGTAATGGCTGACTAACCATCAACCCTCGGTGTGATGAATCAGCACATGTAAATCCCCCACCTCTAGGCCACTACTGCAAAGTGCCCCCATCATTTTTCCTTAGCACCCCATCCACTCATGTTTGTTAAGTTAGTTTGCCCATTTAATTGCCTGCTGAGCACTGAAATTGCCAAGCCCCCTCCTCATGGTAATTTTTCCTTAATTCCTAACATGCCAGTCGTCTTTTTCTGTTTATTGTTCGTTTACCATATTTCACCTCAGTCACAGAGTTGCACATGCTATCTGAAATATCCACCTTAATTCCTACGTCAGTCTTTCCTTATTCCCCTCCTGAATCCGTTTATTTACCCCATTTCTCCTCACTCACGGAGCTGCAGTGCATGATGCTACCTGAAATATCTCCCTGGCTGAGGTGATTTTTACCTTAATTCCTAGCTATTGCCAGTCCTTATTCCCCTGTTTATTTGCCCCATTTCACCTCAGTAACGGAGCTGCAGTCATGGAAATAGCCTCCCTGGCTGAGGTATTTTTTTCCTTAATTCTTAGCCATGTCAGTCACTTATCCCCTCCTGAATCTGTTTTATTTGCCCCATTTCACCTCACGGTCACGGAGCTGCAGCAGTGCCATGTTACTTGAAATATCATCCCTGGTTGAGGTAATTATTTTTACTTTAATTCCAATCCTAGCCATGCCAGAGTCACTTATTTCCCTCCTGAATTTGCCCCATTTCACCTCAGTCACGTCAGCTGAGCACTACTGCATGTTACTTGAAATATCCCCCCGGCTGAGGTAATTTTTACCTTAATTCCAACCCTAGCCATGCTAGAGTCACTTATTTCCCTCCTGAATTTGCCCCATTTCACCTCAGTCACATCAGCTGCACAGTGCATGGACCTGAAATATTCCCTACCTGTCTCTGTGGTAATTTTTTTCATTACTAAGCCATCACGCCAGTGAGTCTTTACTTTCCCCCATTGAATCTGTTTATTTTGCCCCCTCAGTCACAGAGCTGCAGTACAGATTGCTACTGAAATAATTATATCCTCCCTGGCTGACTTCACTACGCATCTGCTTGGTCAGGTGAGTCTGCCGCCCTCTGCACTTCTAAGGCCTTAAATTTGCCCCGAGTTTTACTGCGCGCCTGCACCGAAGATCCCCCCTGCCTCAAGTCCAAGTTAAACAGGAAGTAGTATAGTTATTTCATGTACTATTGAGAGACTTAGAAGATCGTTCACAATAAAACAACACGGACGCACTGGTGACGGGCAAGCTGCTCTCACTAGTTAGCCTGACCCGACAGTTCAAAATCCTGCCTGTGAGTGTGTAGCTGATTAACGAGCTTTGGCGCTACATGGCGGCTCTCAGCATCATGTGACTGCCAATCTGCACTCACACGTGATGCAGCAGAGGCGGGCAAAGGCCTCTTCATCAACAAACCAAGCGTGTCAGCCGACTGGGTGCCCTTCTTCGCGCATGTGCCAATATGGGTTTAACTATTAAAAGTGCAATTGCGGTGCGGTTAGAAAGATTACGGCAGCAGGCAGGGCTTTAAGACACACAGGATCACCAGGTCCGATGTCGGAAACTTACAGTGACGGTCAGTAATCATTATATTAATCAGGGGTCCGGGGTGGGGGAATCACAATTTGCACAGTCGGCAAAGTGGGGTTGCACAGTCGACAGCGGAAGTGCACAGTCGTGGCGGGGAGGTTCTGAGCACCGAAACCCTATTTCGCCCCTGCAAGGAAAGTTACTACCTACAGTGATAACACTTGATGTTCTAGAGTCTCTTCTCTATGAAGCAACACTCACATACCCACCATCCCCCAGACACACAGGCATTTACTGTAATGTGCATTGTGTACCTCTTTATTCATTACAGTGTAAGAGGCTACATATGCAGTTATAGGGGCAAAATGGTTGCTTTATGCTTTAATTATACAAGCATATGAATGTGCCAGCAGAAACAGACCATCCAGTCTATCTAAGTCTGTGCGAGTGTGCAGCTAACACCCCTAGTTTGCAGCTGCACCACCCCTTTCCCCTTTGTCATCCCACTGCCACCCCCAACCTTCCCCACCCTCACTCCCCCCTGTTCTCTGTTCCATGCCCTTTTGAAGCTGTTCACAGATTTACATGATACCACCCATTCTGGTAGTGCATTTCATTTTGCTACCACCCTCTCTGTGAAATAGTGTCTCCTCATTTCCCTCCTAAATCCTCCCCCCTCTATTCTTAGCCCATGCCCCCTGGTGTCCCTCTCCTCCTTAGCTTAAAGACCCTGTCAGCATCATTCTTATTGATTCCCCTCAGATACTTGAATGTCTCTATCATGTCCCCCCATCTCTTCTATCCTCCAGAGTGTACATATTCAGGTCTCCCAGTCTGCTCTCATAGTCTCTCCCCTCCATTCCACATGTCCTCTTTGTTGCCCTCCTCTGCACCCCCTCCCAGTAGCCTGATATCACACTTTAGGTATGGCCTCCAAAACTGCACACAATACTCCAAGTGTGGCCTTACCAGTGACCTGTAGAGGGGCAAGATCACCTCTCTTCACCTGGATGAAAACCCCCTTGCTATGCACCCCAGCATTTTGTTCGCTTTTGCAGCTGCTGTCCTGCACTGGGCAGTGTTGTTCATGGTCCCAGTTATCATTCCCCATGTCCTTCTCCTCCTCAGTGATCCCCAACTTAACCCCCCTAGCCAGCATTCTCTCCTTGGTTCTTCACCCCAAAGTGCATACCATCATGAAACATAGAAACATAGAATTTGATGGCAGATAAGGACGCTTGGCCCACCAGTCTGCCCATTTCCCTACCTACTGGATAAGCTGCAGATCCTAGTTAACCAGCAGCCTACTTCTTCCTACCCCCACCCCCAGAATTGCCTTATGACTGTCCCATGCATGCTTGAATTCCACCACTGTTTTGACTCCACACCTCCTTCGGAAGGTCGTTCCATGCATCCACAACCCTCTCTGTGAAAAAATACTTCCTTAAATTACCTCTGAGCCGCCCCCCTCTATCTTCAAATTGTGCCCCTTGTTCTTGCACACCTCTTTTTTTGAAAGATGCTACCCTCTTGGACTTTGTTGATTCCCTTGAGGTACTTGAAAGTTTCTATCATGTCCCCTCTCCCTCCTTTCCTCGAGGCTATACATATTAAGCTCCTTAAGTCTCTCTTCATATGTCTTCTGGTGCAGACCCTGCACCATTTTAGTCTGCCCTCCTCTGGACAGCTTCCATCCTGTCTATGTCTTTGGAGATTGGGTCTCCAGAACTGCATGCAGTACTCCAGATGGGGTCTCACCAACTGTCTGTACAGAGGGATAATAACTTCCTGTTTTCTACTGGTGATGCCTCTCCTATGCATCCCAGTATCCCCCAACCCTCCTTGCTGCCCTCTCATTGCTTGCCCACCTTTGGGTCATCTGATATGACTACCCCAGGTCCCTTTCCATTTTTGTTGTTGTTAGTATCTCACCCCCCATTGTGTACTCTTCCCCTGGGTTTTTGTTTCCCAGGTTCATTACCTTGCACTTCCACATATCCTCTTTGTTGCCCTCCTCTGCACCCCCTCCAGTAGCCTGATATCACACTTTAGACCACTTCTCTAGCTTGCTTAGGTCCCCCTGCAGCTCCTTCCATCCCTCCCCTCCATCCACTGCTCCAATTTTGGTATCATCAGCAAACAGACTTACTTTGCTCACCAACCCATTTGCAATGGCTGATATGAAGAGTCCAAATAATACTGGCCCCAGCACAGCCCTGTGGCACCCCACTCGTCACCAGCCTTGGAGTTGAGAGCTCCCCTCTCACCACCACCTGTTGCAGCCTCCCACTCAGCCAGCTTCTAATCCAGTTCATCATTTTTGACCCTACCCCTACACCAGTTAGCTTCCCTCAAGCTGCCCATGAGGCACCGAATCGAAGGCCTTGCCGAAGTCCAAGTAAAGAACATCCACCACATGACCCTTATCCAGCTCACCTGTCACCCAGTCATAATACTGTATCAAGTTGGTTTGACAAGACTTTCCTGAAATGAACCCAAGCTGCCTCACATCCTGGAGGCCATTATCCTCCAGGTACGACACCAGTCTTCCCTTTGGTATCATTTCCATGAGTTTTATGGAGGTGAGACTTACTGGACGATAATTACCCGGTTCATCCCTTGGTCCGCTCTTGTGTAATTGTACTACATGTGCCATCCTCTGTCCTCCAGTCCAGTGGCACACATCCCGGCTCCAGTGAAGTGCTGTACAGATCTGCCAGCGGCTCCGCCAACACCTCCGCCAACTCCTTCAGCACCCTGGGGTGGATACAATCCAGCCCTGGTGCCTTGTCTACCTTCAGTGCCCTCAGTCCCTCTAGGACTCTACAGCCTCAATTCTTCCATCTGTCCTCCTGTCCCCACCCTCCCAGCCCATGGTGGTAGTGATCCCACTTTTCTTCCGTGAATACTGAGCAAAAGTATTCATTCAGTGCTTCTGCCTGCTCCTTCCCCTTTTCCGTCCACTCCCCACCCCTTTTTATCTTCACTGTTATCTTCTTTCACTTCCTTTTCTCCCTGATGTATCTGAAAAAGTATTCCCACCCCCACGTTAATTTCCTGCGCTAATCTCAGCTCCCTCTGGGCCTTGGCGTCTCTCACTTTTCTGGTCACCTCCCTGGACCATCTTGCATATTCCTCCCTGTCCACTTCCTTCCCCATCCTCCTATACCTCTGGTGCACCACTTGTTTTGCCTTCACCACCTCCACAACCTCACTGTTCAACCAGCATGGTTTTCTTACTCTGTTCCTCTTACTCTGTGTCTTGGTGCAGACTTCTGTTGCCTCTGTAATCCCCCGTTTAATAATATTCCATTTCTGCTCTGCATTCATCTCCTGTTTTATGCCTTCCAGTTTCCCTTTCAGTACTTCCTGTATCCACCCAAAGTCCACCCTCCTGAAGTTTACCACCTGAGTAACTGATTTATCTGGCTCCCCACACGTCATGATATTAAACCACAACATTTGGTGATCGCTGTCAGCTAGTGGGTCCTCCACCTTTATTTCCCTTACTACCTTCCCATTCGACAATGCCAGATCTAAAGTGTTCTTTAGCCTAGTAGGTACAGTAACCAACTGTGTCAGGAGACCCTCCTGGATCGCATCCAGGAGCACTTGCTCTAGCACTGGAGGTGACTGGAATGCTCCAGTCAACCCCCGCAGGTTGAAATCCCCATGATGACCATCTTCCTTTTCTACATTCCTTTCTGATTTGTCCCACTAATTCCCTGTCAAACTCCTCAGACTGAGGCGGTGGCCTGTATACCACCCCAACCTCAGTTTCCTACCCTTGAGTCTAGGAGCTACAGTCAGATTGCCTCTGTTCTCCTTTCTTCCCCCTTGTCCCTTGTGCATTTGATCCCATCCCTCACATAGACTGCCACCCCATCCCCCCCCATGGTCCTTCCTGTATAATTTGTATCCTGGAATTACCAGATCCCGGTCCTGGTGCTCAACTGCCCACATTTCTGTGACAGCTGCAGTATCCACCCTCCACACTAGTAAGAGTGCCTGTAGCTCAGTTGAATTGTTTCCTAAGCTTCTTGCATTCAACAAGACCATCCTCCATCCTGCCCCCTTCCCTTCACTGGCCTCCATCTCCTCCCTTCTGCTCCCTCCTTTTTTGGCTGCCCCAATTCCTTCTCTTCTAGCCTGGGGGGTAGGCTTTGACTCCACTCTATTGGATCCCTGCCTACCTACTGTCCACCTGCTACCCCTCCTATCTAGTTTAAATCCACCTTTGTCACAATATACCTCCCCAGTCTTTGCTTTAATACCTCCTTCCCCTCCCCACTCAGGTGCAGCCTATCCCTTGCAAACAGATTGTTATTATCCCAGGTACTGCCCCAGCTGCCCACAACCCCATACACTGCCCCAGCTGCCCACAACCCCATACACCTTAGTTTGACACCATTCTACCAACCATGTGTTCAACTCCCTAATCCTCTCCTTTCTCACTGTGCTTGCGCCGGGTACTGGGAGCACCTCGGAGAAGGCCACAGACTCCCCAGTCTCCTCACACAACCTTCCCACTTCCTCAGTCCTCTCCCTTGTTATCTCCACCATTTCCCTGCTAGGTCATTTATCCCCACATGTACCATAATGTGTGTTTCCTCCTACCCTCCTTGCCCACCTTAGGATTGCCTGTCCTGCCTTGTCTGCCTTTAATCCTGGTATGGACTCCACCCATATCTGACTGTGCCTCTCCCCTTGCTGCCCCATCCAGTCCCTTGGTATGGGTCCTCCAACACCAGTACATCCCCTCCTCTTTCCTGTACATCGCCACCCCCCACCCAGGTTCTCATTTCTGGGGCCACTCAAGATGGTGCTTTACCATGTGCACCAGTGTTTTCCCTCCTTCCCCTCTCAATTGAGACCCTCCCCTCCTTCTGTTTGACTGCCAACCTCCCTCTCCTTCTCCCTCCTCACCACTTCAAGTATTATCCCTCCGCCTGCCACACCTTGCTCAATCTCTCTACTAGTAATGCCCCTCACTCCCTCCTCTTTGTGAGTGCCATCCCTTTGTGCAATCTCCTCCTGCATCCTCTTTCCCATGTGTTGCTAGTAAAGAAAGCATGTTCCCTACACCCTTTGCCTTGCTATGTGTTTTCTCCTCCCTCCCGCCTGCTGCTGCTCCTCTTTTTCTAGGTCCTACTACAGTCCACCTTTCATCAGCTGGCTTCCTGTTTAGTTTGCCCCCTCCCCCTGACACCTCCCTTGACCCACTGTTCCTTCTCTGTGATGCCCCCACAATACTCTCCGATGTCAGCCCTCCTACCAATGCAATCCTCCCCTCATCCCTCAACCTTCCCAGCTTCCTGCCAAGCCACCGAACCTCTTCCTCAAGCCTCCTTAGCCTGTGGCATATTGGGCACCCTCCCAGCCTCCACAGTATGTTCATCCACATCGCTGCCCCTCAACCACTGCACCCTACAATCCTACCCATGGTCCACCCTACCTATACAGCCTCTCCACACTAACTCCCCCTACAGCAAGTAGAATTAACTAATCCTAGCCCAGCCTCTTAGTGTTTTACAATTTTTAGATTCAAATTTTAAGTAGTCCATTGCTTGGTAGTTTTTTTCCTTCTCTTCTCCTGAGGTGGTTGGGGCTAGCACTGCCATTTTTCCATTGGGGTGTGTGTCATGCACCAGTCACAAATATTCTGGCTCCCATGGGGTCCCTAATGCCTCTGAGTTTAAGATCAGAGTGTTACTATTGTTTGGAAGAGACTCTAGATCAAAGTACAAGTTACAACTAAGTAACTTCCTTTTCAGTGTAATCAAAAGCTGCTCTACAGAACCTTGTCTTTTGAAAAGCTAATATTCTTCAGGTGAAGCTACCTCTGGCTGGAAGCTGCAATACTGGAGTTAAGATTTGCAAGAAAGCGAGTTGTGCTCACAACATAGGCAGGTGAACCTTACAATTTACAATTGTCTTTGGTTTTGTAGCAGACATTCTTCAGGTGGAGCTACTTCTAACTGAAAGGTGAAATAAGGAACTTAGAATTATCAGGAAAGACAGTCTTTCAATCAACAGAGGGAGGTGGACCTTGCTTTACTTTTGTTACAATTGTTAAGATTTTCAGTGCAGGAAGAGTTTAAACCCAGGGGGACTGAATATGTTTACTGTGTCTGTCCTTGTGCACATCTGACTTGTTTTGGGGCTGACTGCTTTCAGAGAACAAATCACTGAGCTGTTTTGGGGCTGGGGAGGTTTACCTGTGCCTGACTTGGATGTGTGGATTTTTCTCTGTTTGATTAGCAGGATATTTTCTCTGTCAAATTGTCGTGTAGGGCATCTTGCTGACAGGAAGGCACTCATCGCAGCGGTGGGTCAGAGCTTTTAGCTGATTGTGTCATGAGGGCACAGTTTAGGCTCAAACCCTGCCCACCCCTATAAATAGTTCCTTTATACCTGGGGTTCTGACATCATTTCCTCAAGAGTGCAAGGTGCATATCACTGTCATATCCTCTCCAGCACACTGCACTGACAATATAAGCATACACATTGTATAATATATATTTCTCTATAACAAACAAATCACACACACACAAAAAGAAAAGAAAAAATTAAAGAAGAAGGTAGACAGACATGTGGAGATTAGTGCAATGTAATGGCTGTGGGGCAGCAGTCTTCCGGGAGTCTTTCTGGAGGCTGAGATGCTGCCCTATTTGCAGACAACTCTCTGCCCTGAGGGAGGAAGTTGCCCGTCTTCAGGCCACACTGGACAGTAGTAAGGGAACCTTCCCCCAGGCCACACATGGGCAGTAGTAAGGGAACCTTCCCCTATTCCACACTGGGTAGTAGTAAGGGAACCTCCCCCATCCAGGGAGCACCAGAGCCACCATCACTGCCTCAGAGGTTGCGAAGAAGGCACAGCAGTTGGACCACAGTGGGCTCAGGGAGGGTGAGGGTGGTGGAACAGAGGCACACCCAGTCAGTTGTTCCACTTCACAATCCATACACCATTCTCGGGAAGCATATTTCCCCTATGGATGCACCCACAGAGGAGACTGAGGTTGGGAAAACTGTCACAAGGGAGGCCCACAGGAAGGAGGCAGAGGACACCACAGGGAAAGGAAGCAGCTCCTGGTGGGGACTCGGTTATTGGGATATAGAAATGGGGAGCAGGAAGACTGAAGAAAGTGCCTGCATGGTGCCATGGCGTGAGGGACAGGAAGTGCATCCTCAGGATCAAGAACAGCTGCACTGGGGTCTGAGCTGGGCGTCATTGTCCACCTAGGGAAAAATGACTTGGTTCATCATGGGAATAGAGCAGTGCAGGAGGACTTTGTAGAGTTGGGGAGGGGCCTAAGACAAGTAGCACACACAGTATCCTTCTCAAGATGCTGCCTGTCAATGGCATGAGTGAGGTGAGGGTACTTTGCACCATGCAGTTTAATGAATGGTTGAAAAAATGGTGTGGAGCACAGGGGTTTGGCTTCATTGGGGACTGGAGTTCCACCTGGAGGGACACCAGCCTATACTGACAGGATGGCCTGCATCTGTCCAGGAAGGAAACAATTATTTTGGGCAATCGGTTTAAATGCTTCATTGGCAAGCTTTTAAACTAGTCAAGGGGGGAGGCACTGATTAGCAGCCGGAAAATCCCAGCCTCCCCCTACAAAACAGGGTATTAAATGAGAAAAAGACCAAGGTAGAAAGGTCAGTGGGGGATACTGCTACAGAAGGTAAAGCCATCAAAAAAATGGAGAGCAATCTGTACCAATGCCCGTAGTCTGGGTAACAAGCTTCCTGAATTAGTGGCCTTGATGGAGGAGGAAGACCTGGATATTGTGGCAGTCACAGAAACATGGTACACACAGAACCATGACTGGGACGTAAACATACCGGGATACACTATCTACAGGAGGGACAGGGAGGATAAAAGAGGAGGAGGAGTAGCTCTTTACATAAGGGAAGGTATCAAAGCAACAGAACAAAAGGGTAAACAGGGAGGAGAAGAAGCACTGTGGGTCAATTTGGAGACAGCCAACGGCACCACAATCTGCACAGGGGTTGTATACAGACCCCCCTCTCAGGGGAGGAAATGGACAAGGAAATGATAGAAAGTATACTTAGAATGGCAGAAAAAGGGGAGATATTGCTTATGGGTGATCTGAATATGCCAGATGTTAACTGGAGTGCAGTTGCAGCAGCCACTTCTAAGAGTGGGGTTATTCTAGATGCCCTACAGGGGGTGTGCCTTAGACAACTAGTTTTGGAACCCACTCAAGAGGGAGCAATCTTAGACCTGGTTCTCTCAAATGGAGATGGAGAGAGGATCACAGATGCAGAAGTGGGTAGCCATCTGGGAACTACGACCATCGAACAGTATGGTTCACAATAAACACAGCAATAGAGTCAAGCCATACAAAGGCAACAGTACTGGACTTTAGGAGGCTGCTTTGCTAAAATAGGTGAGTGCCTAGGAAGCACTAGCAAATGAGCAGGAAGGAGGGTGGAAGAGACAATGGGGAATAATAAAACTGCCATCACAGGGTAACAAGCCTTTGTGTGAAGCAAATAAACAAAACAAAATGATGTAAGAAACCACTATGGTTCTCAAAGGAAGTGGCAGTGAAGGTTCAAGAGAAAAAAAGCATTCAGGAAGTACAAGGAATCACAGAAGGAGCAGGACAGAGAATTGTATCAGTTAAAGCAAAAGGAAGCTGGAAGACAGTCAGAACAGCAAAGGCCCAACTAAGGAAAAGATAGCCAACCCAGTTAAGAAGGGGATAAACCTTTTATAGGTACATCAGGGAGCCAAGGAAGACCAAAGGAGGGATAATGAGGCTTAATAAAGGGAGGGGTGGGCAGAGGGTGACTGTGAAAAGGCAGAGATACTAAACAAATATTTTTGCTCAGTATTTACAAAGGAAGAGGGGGAGGTACCTAAAACAAACAGTAGAAACACTCTGGATACAGAAGTTGATACCAGCCCATTTACAGAAGAAAGGGTTCTGAAAGAACTCTTAAAACTGAAGGTGGACAAAGCAATGGGGCCTGATGGGATTCATCCCAGAATTCTAAGAGAACTAAGTGTAGAACTAGTGACACCACTGACTACCCTCTTTAACAAATCATGGGAGGATGGGGTGGTACCTGAGGACTGGAGGAGGGCAGATGTGATTCCCCTTCACAAAAGTGGGAGCAGGGCAGAAGCAGGAAACTACAGATCTGTTAGTTTAACCTCAGTGATAGGGAAAATGATGGAATCACTTCTGAAGGAAAGAACTGTCGAGTACCTAGAGGCCAGAGGGGCACAGGACCCAATGCAGCATGGATTCACAGTGGGAAGGTCATGCCAGACGAATCTAATAGATTTCTTTGACTGCGTGATCAAAGTAGTAGATCAGGGAGGGGCTGTGGACATGGCCTACCTAGACTTTAGCAAGGCATTTGACACAGTCCCACACAAAAGATTAATATACAAGTTAGCTAGCCTGGGAGTGGGTCCCAAGATGATAGCCTGGGTAAAGAATTGGCTGGAGAATAGGACACAGAGGGTAATAGTAAATGAGTCCACTCTGAAGAAAGGGCACTTAGTGGGGTACCGCGGGGTTCAGTATTAGGACTGGTCCTTTTCAATGTCTTTATAAGCGCATTGCTGAGGGACTGGAAGGAAAGTATGTCTCTTTGCAGATGACACAAAGATCTGCAACAGAGTTGATGCACAAGGTGGGGTGGAAAGGATGAGAAGGATTTGGCAAGGTTAGAGGAATGGTCAAATGTATGGCAGCTTAGATTCAATGCTAAGAAGTGCAGAGTAATGCACCTGGGAAGCAAAACCAGGGAAGAGTACACAATGGGGGTGAGATACTAACAACAACAAAATGGAAAGGGACCTGGGGCAGTCATATCAGATGACCTAAAGGTGGGCAAGCAATGTGAGAGGGCAGTAAGGAGGGCTGCGGGGATACTGGGATGCATAGGAGAGGCATCACCAGTAGAAAACAGGAAGTTGTTATCCTCTGTACTGACAGCTGGTGAGACCCATCTGGAGTGCTGCGTGCAGTTCTGGGAGACCCAATCTCCGCTAAAGACATAGACAGGATGGAAGCTGTCCAGAGGAGGGCAACTAAAATGGTGCAGGGTCTGCACCGGAGGAACTATATGAAGAGAGACTTAGGAGCTTAATATGTATAGCCCTCGAGAAAAGGAGGGGGGGACATGATAGAAACTTTCAAGTACCTCAAGGGAATCAACAAAGTCCAAAAGGGTAGCATCTTTCAAAAAGAGGTGTGCAAGAACAAGGGGCACAATTTGAAGATGGGGGGCAGCTCAGAGGTAATATAAAGAATATTTTTTCACAGAGAGGTTGTGGATGCATGGAACGCCTTCGGAGGGTGTGGAGTCAAAAACAGTGGTGGAATTCAAGCATGCATGGGACAGTCATAAGGCAATTCTAGGGGGTGGGGGTAGGAAGAAGTAGGCTGCTGGTTAACTAGGATCTGTAGCTTATCCATTAGGTAGGAAATGGGCAGACTGGGTGGGCCAAGTGGTCCTTATCTGCCATCAAATTCTATGTTTTTATGTTTCTGGATTGTACAATATATTTCAGCTATGACTCCATGACTGGACTGGTTTTCAAAAACCACATTTCCTCTTGCGTAAGTCCTTGCAGGTCTTTTACAATCAAGTGGGGCTCCTTCATGCAGATGGTTTTATAAAGCTATGGACAGAGAAACCACATGCATACAGTGAAGCAATGTTTGAAAGCTTTATTCTTCATAAATAGTTTCATTTACATGGAAAAGATACAGAACAGCAAAAAAAGCATTGCACTCAGCACCAGCAAGAGACACTGAAGGATTATGTCCAGGACTAAAAATGTCAGTAGAAAAATGCTTCAGTTTCAAACAAGCATTTGTCAATGCCGAATGTTTGCTTGCTTGTAATTGCTGTGCTGTTGTTGAGCATAGATAGGGCAAAGACTAGAATAAAACAAGTATTTGTCAATGGCAAATGTTTGCTTGCTGGCATTAGCAGTGGAAGTGCAGGAGTTAGACATATGCAATATAGGAATGGCATTGAAGTATTGAACTTACGCCAACTCCACCCTCACCCTGCAGAGGGGTGTGCCTTTGGGTCGTCGCCCAAGACGGTCATGACATTTCACCTCACCCTACCCTTCAGACACTGACAAGTGCTGAGGTGTGCCTTAGCGTGTTTGGGCTTTACATTCACCTCATTCCATAAGGAAATATGCTGAAATGGGTGCAGTATAGGAGAATGTGGTGAACTCTGGGGCTAAAGGGTCCAAGGTGCACCTCGATGCCTGTCACTGGCAGCGGAGTGGGGGTGGTGGTGGAATGCAATGAGCATTACTGTCAACAATCCCAAGTCACACCTCTGACGCCTGTCAGTCCCTACAGGGTAGGGCGTTACGGTCGAAAACCCTAATGCCCTGGGCGTTTCTTGGTATTTTTACTCCAAGTTTTCAACATGGGCTTTTTGTGACCCCACCACATGAACAGTGACACTATCAGTTCTTTAGGCGAAAGGTGATTTTGCACAGCGACTGTGCCATTTGGCGCGCCACAGGTGCGAAAACACATTTCGAACAGGATGTGAAAAATGACAGCTGTACTGTTCATGAGGAGATATGAAAATAGCATTGTTGAAAAATTGGAGTGAAAATATAAAACAAGCATTTGTCAATGCCGAATGTTGTCTCGTTGGCATTGACATTGGTAGTGCAGGAGTTAGAGATGCATAATAGGAATGGCAGTGAAGTATTAAACCTCACCCCCACCCTGCAGAGACACATTTTCAACATAGGCTTTTTGGGACCTCCGATCATGAACAGTGGCACTGTGATTTTGTTAATCTGTCCCAAAAGTTGATTTCCCACAGCGACCACGCCATTGTGCACCACAGGTGAAAAAAAGCATTTTGGGCAGCATGTGAAAAATGACCACTGTACTGTTCATAAGGAGGTGTGAAAAAATGCCAGTGTTGAAAATCTGGCATGAAAACATTGCAAATTTGTGAAGTTACAAGGGGTGTATGGAAACTGCGCAATGCATGCTTGTAACATAGTCATTTTATGGACTTTAATCACCAAATTTTCAACATAGGCATTTTAGGACCTCTGCTCATGAACAATGTCACTGTCATTTTCTTAATCTGTCCCTAAAACTGATTTCCCACAGCGACCTTGCTATTCTGGCCGAAATGCAAAACACATTTCAGCCAGGATATGTGAAATGACAGCTGTACTGTTCAAAGGAGGTGTGGAAAAATGCCAATGTTGAAAATCTGGGTGAAAATATTACAGATTCACAGAAGTTATGAGCATGCGTGGAAACTGCACAGCATACGCCAGAAACAGTCATTTTTGAATTTTTCACCAAATTTGCAACGAGGGTTTTTGAGAGCCCACCTCATGAACAGTCACACTGTCATTTCATTACTCTGTCCCAAAAGGTGATTCCATGCAGTGACCGCAAAATCACCTTTTGGGAATGAATAACGCCATGACAGTGATTGAATTCATGAGGAGGTGTCCCAATAACCCCATGTTTAAAATCTGGTGCCACAATTCCCAAAAATGCCAGAGACATGCACTAAAGTTGAAAATACCCTGTTTATGCCATTATACAGCTTACTGGCATTTCTTCAGCTCATGATCGGCTTTGAAGAGTGCAGATGTGTTCCTGGTCCACCGAAGATCGCTGCGCCGTGCTCTGAAGGTAAGTATGAGGTGGGGGTGTGTGGGGAGGCAGGGTGCGCAGAGGTTGGGTGTGGGTTGGGGAAGGGACCACAGGACTCGACGAGGATCATTTTCTGTTTTACAGGTTTCAACAAAAAGAAAAACATTGTGGGAAGGTTTTTTTTAAACCGGAGTATTTGGCACGCTGGGGTGGGCTCCCAGTGTGCCAGCTGAGTGTTTTGGGGGGCTGTAGTCGACGGGGGATTGTGCACCCCCATCGGCACATACCTGGGGAGGCAAGAGCCAAGGGGGATTGGGCACCCCCCTCGGCACACAACAAATGGGCTGGGGACATTATGCCAATGGGGAGTGGGCTCCTCTGTCAGCAGATTGAACTGGGAACAGGGCGGGGACTGAAGCCGATGAGTATTGGAGCCCCATCGCAAAGAAAGACTGTTGGGGGGTGCATGATGCTGAGGGGGATTGAGCATCCCCTAGGCACACAGTTGAAATGGGAGGGGGGACATTATGCCGGCAGGGAGTGGGCTCCCCCATCAGCACATGAACTGGGTCGGGGCATGCCGACAGGGGGATTGGGCACCCTTGAAGTCGGCATTGTGGCAGGTGGCGGCAGTGACTGCCGCCATGTTTCTTGGAATGCTTCACCAGGGAGGGCATGTTGGAAGGCGTGTTATTGTGCCGTTGTATGACGAGCTTGCCTCTCATTGCAGTGGCACTTTTCTTAGATGTGGTGGCCACTTTACGTATCGCCTGTATGCTAGCTTATTGGGGAATGAGGGATGCACCTACTGATGCATTCCCTGTATTCGCCCACAGTGACTGCACCTCCAAATCTGCTACTACTGCAATATGTTGGCCCGCGTGCAAGCGCGAGCCAACATAAAAACTAGTGAAGTCACGAGCGTGCGTAGAAACTGCGCAATGTACACCCATAACGTAATTCATTTGGGGATTTTTTATAGCAGATTTTCAACATATGCATTTTGGGACCTCTGCTCATGAACAGTGTCACTGTGATTTTCTTAATCTGTCCCGAACACTGATTTCCCACATCAACTGCGCTATTCTGCACTGGAAGTGCAAAAACACATTTCAGCCAGGGTGTGAAAAATGACAGCTGTACTGTTCATAAGAAGGTGTGGAAAAATGTCAATGCTGAAAATCTGTACTGAAAATATTACAAATTCGTGAACTTACGAAGGTGCATGGAAATTTCGCAATGCACACTTGTAACACAGTCGGTTTATGGACTTTTGTCACCAAATTTTCAACATAGCCATTTTAACACATCTACTCATGAACAGTGTCACTGTGATTTTCTTAATCTGTCCCAAACATTGATTTCGCACACCGACCGTGCCATTGTGCGCTACATGTGCGAAAACACATTTTGGGTGAGATGTGAAAAATGACAGCTGTACTGTTCATAAGGAGGTGTGGTAAAATGGCAATGTTGAAAATCTGGAGTGAAAATATGAAAAATTCTCAAAGTTACGAGCATGCGAAGGAACTGCACAACACATGCTCGTAATACAATCATTTTGGGGAATTGTTTCAGCAGATTTTGAAGATAGATTTTTGGCGGCCTACCCCATGAACTGTGACACTGTTGTTTTGTTAATCAGTCCCGAAAGGTGGTTCAGCGCAGTGACTGCAAAATCACCTTTTGGGACTGAATAACAAAATGACAGTGATTGAGTTCATGAGGTGGGGTCCCAAGAACCCCATGTTGAAAATTTGGTGAAAAAATTCCCCAAAATTGCCGAGATATGCACCAAAGTTGAAAAAAAAACATTTATGCCATTATACAGCTTACCGGCATTTCTTCAGTTCGCGGTTGGCTTTGAAGAGTGCAGACGTGTTCCCAGTCCACTGAAGATTGTCGCGTTGGCCTCTGGAAGTAAGTATGGGGTGAGGTGGGGATATGGGGTATGCAGAGGGTGGGCACGGGTTGAGAAGGGGCAAGAGAGTCAATGAGGGACCATTTTTTCTTATAGTTTTTTTTTTTTTTTTTTTACAAAGACGACGTGGCACTTTTCCCAGGCTGGGGTGGGCTCCCAGCGTGGCACCTGGAAGTCTGTTTGGGGGACAGTGGAGCCAATGGGGGATTGGGCACCCCCGTCAGCCATACAGACTTTTGTCACGCTGGGGTGGGCTCCCAGAGTGGCACCTGAAGTCTGTTTGGGGGTAGTGGAGCCAGCGGGACTTGGCACCCCATCCGCCATACAGTGTGCAGGGGTGGGAGGAGGTGCGAGCATGCTGGGGTGGGCTCCCAGCGTGCTATGGGTGTTTGTTGGGGAGGAGGGGGAACTGGAGCTGAAGGGGATCGCAAGAAAAAAATGGAGCTGTCTATGACAGCAGTTCAGATGCAGTGTTGATGTGTAGGCAGTTTGCATTCTGTCGATGGCAGTATGCAAATTGCCTGCCTATGGCAGTATGCAAATTGCCTACACGGTACCACTGCTGATTGTAGCAGTCTTTTACTTTGAACTGTATGCAACTGCATCTGAACTGCTGTCATAGACAGCTCGGACATTTATTGATGCAGTGCAACCGCGCCTGCAAAAAGGAGCAGGGCATTGAAAGTGGAGGTGGCACACCTACGAAAACTCGTATGGTGGCACTATGTTTCTTGTACATGAGTGCAAGCAAACATAAAAATGAATAATACAATAGTGAAATTGTCACCATTGGGAAATTAAGAGTTTTACGCATAATGTTGTTTTTACATTGTGACCTTGACGTTTCAAAATAACATATATGTTCTAATGTTACTTGACCCCCCCACACACTTCAGTTCTCAAAGCTATAACATTAATTAAAAGCAGGGCACAACTGAAAACAGGCAGTTGTACAGTATTTTAGTTGGCCCATGGTTCATAAATGCATTTTGAAAAGTAAAAAAAAAGATCACGCTCTTGTGTATTGGTCTTGCTGGTAGTGTGTCATAAACTGGAGGGAACTGCCACTCTTTGTTTCTTTCTGAATGATCAGATGCTGGCATGCCTTGTTAAATGCTGCACATGTACAATTAAAACTTACCTGACATGGATAAAATGGGTACCAGAAGTAAATAGTGTACCAGTGGTAAAAAAAATTCAATAGCCATAGATAAAGAGGCAACTGGACTGTGAATACTGTGTGATAGATTACACCTTTGGTATTTACATAAATGTACAGTTGGTTGTTTAATGAACAAATACAACTTACTTGATAGGGTCTTGGAGGATAACGGGAAGTAGTGGTTTATAAGCTGAAAAGATAAGATTATGTAAGCATTATGCACCAAGAGAGGAGGCTACTACTGGGGAATTAATGCATGGTTGGGGGTGGGGAGGGTTGTGGCACGAGGCCTAAGGCTGAGTGCCTACAACCACTCAACCGTGCATTAATTCCCTAGTAGAAGCCTCCTTTCGAGGGGCTTAATGCTCTTTTAACGTGGACAAATGTGGATGCCAATTATTTATTTAATTGCAACACTTATTTCAACATTTACGTACTTCAATATATGAATAACAACACATTTCTCCTCTTTTCAAACCATATTTGTTTATATGGTGGTTTCCAATTTATCAATGCCTGCTGTAATGACTAAACAGAAGTAAGATACTCAAAACATTATGACATTGTGAAGTGCTTTAATCACTTCTGCATGTCTGTAAATAGTTTTAATAACATTTTTCACTTTTAAATATATTTTTTATATACTGAAACAAATATACTATATATTGAAATACATACACTATCTACTGAAATACACTATGCACTGAAAAAAATCTGCATACACTATATACTGAAACAAATACACTACATGGTGAAACACATGCACTATGTATTGAAACACATACAATGTAGACTGAAAAATTCACATACACTATATACTGAAACAAATAAACTATATACTGAAATGGACTATGTTCTGAAACTACCCACCCCCCTGCCCCTCCCCCTTGAATGGCCTACAGCTGAGTTCCTTGCCTGTTGCATTCAGTTAGCTGCTGGCTTCATGACAGGATATTTAAAACTGCAGAGCAGGTAAACAAAACAGGGCTATTACATCGTGTTTTGCTTGCACATCTTTACTCAAATTTCAGAACATTGTGATGTGCCAAGAAACTTTTAGAACTAATTTAAAATGCTCCAGTTTATTCTTTTAAATAAGGGCTGCCTTCATTTACTGTTCGTCAACACATTTGTATAGGAATCTAATACTGGATATTCCTAACATACCTGTATACATAGGGAACTGCATGCATTTTTCCAAGTTAAATTGTTGGTTGGTTTTATGTGTAATTAATTACTGTGTTAGTCCAGCAACTTATCTGAGCTGAATGCTTGGGAAGCACTTCAGGAGCTGTGGAAATGTAAGCCAAAAATGTTGCTAGTTTGTACTTTAAGGACTATGTTTTGATTAAGTTTTTATTTTAATGTTTTGTTTAATAAACGTTTCTTGGTTAAGAAACAAAAATATATATTTTTGCTGCAATCCCTCGGTATTCAATTCTCATCAGGAGTTTAGCTGGCATATGCAAATAATTTGCATTGTTTTACTAAATAACTTTACTGTGAATCCTCACTGGAGGCATGCACAGTCTGTTTTGGGGTTTGAGCTTCTCAAGCTGTGTTTTATCTTTTTTTTCCCATGGAGATTTTTATCTTCTTAGTCACCCTGCTACCCCTTTGCCCACTGACATCTCCAGCAGGGGCGTAGCTACAAGGGTGCAGGGGGTGCAGTTGCACCTGGGCCTACGAGATTTCCCAAATCATAATTTTGATGTTTATTTAAAACCGGGATGGCCCTATAACATACCCTTGCACCCAGGCTCTCTGGGAATTTGCTATGCTACTGATCTCCAGCCTAATCACTTACCATCCACAGGACATACTTGCTCTGCAATCCCCCCCACACACACACACATCCCCTGTGTTGGGGCCAGCAGGGGGAGGGCCAGGGCCACTGACAAGGAGACACATATTAAGACATGAGCAGAGCCCAGTTAGCAGAGCAGAATCTGCATCAGGTTGTTGGATCATTCTGCCATTGGGGGGTTTCTGCCATTGGTTTCATCCCTGGGCAGCCAAGCATGCAGTGATGCAACTGCATATAAAGACAAATACTTGCTTTGTGCCTGCCTGAGCTCTCCCACTTATGCAACTCCACTGCCCTGCCAGCCCTCCTCAGCTAGGTGGATGCTGAAGAGCGGGGTGGTCAGACTTCCCCTCGCTGAGAGGAGAGCAATCCCCAAGACGCTCAATCATATCTCCCCCCAGCTAACCCCTGTGCAATTACCCAGGTCCACCCCCAAAACTGGGCCACTGGTATGGGAGGCAGTGCAATCACCACCAAGCTGCTAGGCCAGCCCACCAGACTGTGTTTTTATAAGTAAATAAAGACAGCATATAGGTAAAAGAAGAAAAAAACTGTATTTTAACTAGTCTGTTATAAACATTTTAAGTCACATCACAATGTTTTGAAATTGGATAACAGTTTTGCAAGCAAAATAGAATAAAACAATACATAAAGAGATAGATAAGATAACCCTTTTATGTTTACCATCTGCATCTTAAGAGGCATCAGCCAGGATTTTTAGTCAATTAGGGCCCCATTTTCAGAAGGTTAGCATGCAGAGCTAAACATTATACTATGTGGGAACAGCATGGTTGGATCGGTGTCATATTCAGCATCACCTGATGCTACCCTGATCATGTGCATGTGCATATATACTACTACGGCCATGCAAATGAGTAATCCTCTCCTGCATACAGAGCACAGTGCTTTATAAAAGGTTTCCTTAGTGACCATAAGTATCTCCCCCTACATTTTATATTCAACATCTAGGTTTCTAGTCCCTAGATGCTTGATTTTGCACTTTTTGGCTTTGAACCCGAGCTGCCATGTCCCATAGCACTCTTTAAGTTTTCTAAGGTCCCCACTCATTCTCTCCATCTGCACCTATCAACACTATTACAGACTGTGGTGTCATCTGCAAAAAGGCACATCTTCCCTTCCAGTTCTTCTGTTATGCCACTTATAAAGACACTGAAGAGGACGTGTCCCATTACTGAGCCCTCTGGCACCCTACTGGTCACTCTCTCCTCACTGGGGGGAGTGCCATTTACCACCACCTTCTGTGGCTATGCGCTGTCTCAGGTGCAGCACTTAGGAGTGCACAACACTAATCTGAAAATGGGGGCCCATGTACCACTGTAAGAGAATTAGCACTGCACTGTGATCAGCATGGCTGGTACTATTTTAAAAAGCACTCTTCTGTGCAGTGCTAACATGTTAATGCGGCACTATTTATTTTTTTTGCACAGGATTGCTAATTGCAACCAGGTGCTCGTACAACTGAGGGTTACTCTAATGCATATAAGGTGTACAGGTATATTAAATGCTTTCTTGAAGTGCTAACACACTGCGTGGTTAGTGCTAGTTAATGATTCTGGTAATTGTGTTTTAACTGCACACATGCAGCCTGCCAGCAACCCCCCCCCACACACACACATACACACACTGTCAGTTCTGGACACAATACAAAAATAATTCTTTGGTTGTCTTGTGGTCCCTCACTCCCCTAATCCAGGTAGAGTTAGAACATTTATTCCTCATTCCTGCTGCTGTTATACTACACATATTTCTCAGCCTTTCTGGTGCTGGGGAAAACAAGTTTCAGTGTTAGCGATTGGCTGGAAAATAACTAAAAATGCTAAATTTTTTGTTGGACCATTAGCAGGAAGAGGCTGCTAAAGAGCAATACTTCAGTGAAGACTCTTGAGGGGAAAAATACTGGAAACAGTATGTGCACCTTTTTCGGCAACCAGTGAGGTGTCGCAAGAACCTTGTACATGTTAATTTTGGTTGACAGTTGCTCCTGCCAATGGGGAGCTGCCAGAAAGCTCCCAAGGGGAAAGAACTTTGGTTTCAAAGTTCAGTTTGGTGGGAGCCCCTCCACAGGGTGGGGGTCTCCAGCCCCTAGGGAGAAGGTGGGGTTGTAGGGCTGTGAGTGGGACTGCCAGCTGTCTGTCCCCCAGAGCCAGTTGTGCCATTCCCCATCAAGAGAGCGAAAAGAGAGGATTCTGCGGCAGCTCTGCAGAGAGGGAGATTTGCAGTATTTTGTTGCTGCCAGAGAAATTGCACCACAGCAATGAAATTGTTCAGAATACAGGTTAAATGGATTGAGAAAAAGGATTAAGAAAATGGATTTGTGTCAAGAGGATGGGGAGAAAGCCTCTTCGGTTTTATCTACGCCACATCGGTGAGACACGGATGATCAACGATTTTTGATGAGAGAAGTAAGAAAAAGTGTAAAAGGTTCTATCTGACCCTGGCAATAAGACGTCAACAGAAAAAGGGAAAGACAAGGTTAACGGACTGTTTTTTGACGGAAAAAAATGGATTGTAGAAAATAGACATGAAAACTGGATTTGAACCCAGGTTTTAAGAAGCTGACAAGAGAGCCTCTTCTGTCTGGAGTTGACTAGCAATTGCATGGTGAGAAATGGGACTTTCTTGATGTATTTCTGAAAAAGAGTTGCTGAACTTGTGTATGAGCCAGAGCACAACAGTGGTCACTGTGTTGAAGCTGAAAGACTGAGTGGACAGGTAACTGAGCGGTGCTGTCTGGGTGGGTGCCTGCTGTCTGCTCCTGAGATGCAACAAGATGGGAGACTGTTGTGTTAAATCCCTGGAATTTCAGACTCTGCACAGTGCCCCCAGAGCCTGATATTCGAGAAGGTATCTGAGATTGCTTGACTACACAGAGTGGCAGGTAACTGAGGAAAGAATGGAAATGATCTGAAGAATCAATCCTAAATGAGCCAGGTGGGGAGCTTGCTGACCCCTATCAAGTGGGGCTGCTGGCAGCAAGGGAGTGTGGGTTTGTGCCCGGGTGCTGAGGTGTTCTGACTTGTGGAGGAGCCAGACCATGGGCACGCCCCCATGTCTGGGTCCCTTGTGGCTGGTGGGTCTTGTGTAATGCCCATGTAACCCCCCTGCAAATGGGGGTTCCTAAAAGTCTTCCAGGAGCTTGCCTGAATGCACCAAGTCTGGGCGGTGTTTGGTTTCTGAGCTGTTTAAATGTGGTTCCAAGTGAGTGCTATTTGAGCCTCCATGTATTGTCTCTTTAAGAGCAGTCTGCTTGCAGATTGAATTAGTTTGTATGGGGGGACTGTGTATTTAATGCTCGACTCCCGCCCGAGCTGCTGCCAATTCGCTCCATTTTTGCCATCGCTACATGTGCAGAGGGAGCCTTGTTGAAAGATATAACTGTTTGCCAGAAATCATTTAGAGTGACTGAGAAAATGTAGTTTGTCTAATCTGTCTTTATTGTAGCATGAACTGTTTTAGTGTAGTTCTTTCATTTTTGTCCTGAACTGCTGTGCTGGGCCAGTTGGGTTAAGGGAGCCCTATAATGGAGCCTTTGGACGAATCAGAACTTGGACCCTTAATTCTGAGCCAGCCACAAGGGAATTGTATTGGCAGTGACTCTGGGAAATACAGTTTTGACCTTAGCGCCTTTTTCCACCAACAGAGGGAGTCTTATTGTGAGTGGCAGATGAACCAACCAACAGAATGGTGTGGAGCTAAAGGAAATGCCCTGCTCTGTGACTGGAAAGCTCAGATCAGTTGTGATAGCGAAGAGAGAAGGAGCTCTGTGTTTCTGCGGTGTACAGTTTCACGCGGGAAGTGCATGTGAGGCCCTGAGGTTTGGCCTGCAGCCGTTGCAAGTGCCAGTTCGGACTGAATCTAATTGTGAGGAGAAAGAAGGAAGTCTGAAGAGTGGAAACCAGGCTCACCCTATAGAAGATGAGAAATTGCTGAATCGCGCTCGGTCTGTCAGGAAGTGAAGCTGCTGTGTGTGCTCCTGGGTATTTTGCAGTAATTGCAATTGGGATCGAGGAGCAGCCTGCCTGGTATAGTACTTTCCTTTTACATATGAATGTGCGTAGTGCTTGTTGGGAATCACTATTTCCAATCCCCCGTGCTGTGTGCTGAAGCTGGAAGCAAACCCCAGCTTAGGTTGGACTAAATATGTTCGCTATCAACTGCAGGGGTCCAGTCACAAGGACCTTGTCTCCATGCCCTGTTGTTCTGGCAATCCAGAAGAACATCTACCATCCGTCCTCAGCTTGGCATGTGAGTACAAATCAGGGTATTCCCTGCAGGTTGTTTTCAATCACAAGTGTGTCATCTAATTCTTGTTGTTTCTGTTTATGGACTGAGCCATCCGGCCCGGATTACAATTGGGTTGTGCATATATTTTCTTTCTCAGGGCCCCATCCATATGCACCTCATGCCAACCCTGGCAATGGACGGGCTAGCTCTCTCAACCTGGGTACCCAGAGGTGACTTTTCAGACCCTGTATGTGTGCACAGTACTGTGATTTAATGCCACCAATTAACCTGATTTCCCCCTACTGCATTACTGCCCCCTAAATAAATCAGATTTGTTGTTGTTATACTATATACTGTCTGTAGTGTTGGTACTTATGGAAACAGCATTGTGTTTTGCTGTGTATGTTGTTTAACCTTATTTTACAGGAGCCACTAGAGGGAATAAAAGGGGGTCTCAGTGTCCCGGAGAGCTGTGACCAAGCTAGTCTAACCACTACAAACCCTGACCTCTGGGTGGAGGCACCCACCATAGGACCTAGGCTCCTCAACCTGTCTGTAGTCAAACAGGCAGGGGTAGTAGCCCTTGGGATAGCACCATCTAGGGGTTACACCCTGCAGTGGGCCTCTGTGGGCCGGGGGGCAGGGCTGCAAGACCTTGGGTCACACTAAAGATCCAAGCTGCAGCTTCTACACCTTCAAGTGTTAAGCATCAGGCCTGATTCTGCGTCTGCTGAGCCATCCTCCCCAGGACTTCAGTCATGTGTGCCATCCTAGGACTAATACAGCAGAGCTGTGAGGGCAGGAATTGCCCTGCACCTGGGAAATATGATATATCTTTATCTATGTATCTATATCTATATCTATATATTTATGTATATATATATATATATATATATTTGTGTGTGTATCTATATATATATCTATATCTATAGTTATCTGTGTTCAAATCCACTGGTGCTGAAAGCCAGCTCAAGATTTAAAGACATCAAGGGAAACATGTTGGGGGGTTGTTTGGTTCAGGTGGGTGTGCCAGCACCAGCCAACCAGCTGCACCTCAGGCCTGCCGCTTGGTATTTAGGTATTCGGGGACAAAATTCAGGGTGTCTTTTTTGAACTGATACCAGTGGGTTTGGGTTTGGTAATACCTGCAGCAGTTAGATAGTCAGGTAGTTTGGTGGCTGCATTATCAAAAGGTGATTTGGGTTCAAATCAAAAGGGGGAATGTTGTTTGGGAATTTTTTTTTCCTTTTTTTACCAACTCTTTTTCTACTGATCACCAGAGACGTGTCCTCTCTCAGGTGTCAATCCCCAGTTCTCTCCCACCTACCTGCCTCCCCGCCCAGCTAATTCTGGGTCCCTCCTAAGGGCTTCGCTTAATGCTCCACTCTGCCTGCGGGAGAGACCTCCCTGGCTTATCCATAGGGCAGGACTGCTACTTCTTCTGGCACCCAAAACATCCAGTATCATCCAGGCAGAGGAGGCACACAGAGGATTGGGACCCAGGTGGGTAGAGTCCAGCAGTGAGCATGGGGCCAAGGTGCACCGTCACCAACCACAACTCCGGGGTGTTTCCTTGTTCATTTAACAGAGTTACAATGGTTTTAAAAAGCCCTAAGGCAGAATATTCAAGCATTTTTGTGAGTGTTAGACAGGTTATGAACTTGCTAATCCCAATTTGCACCTCTAAAGTAGGATAGTACTGCACTGGGTCATATGATTGCTTGGTTACCAAGTCACTAGCCCATTCATAAGTGGTTCAAATCCATCCTTGTGCACCTATGTAAAGCAACTGACAGCACCTTGCACATAGGCGCATCAGCATGCTGGGAGGGTTGGGGATGTGTAGTTATCCATTAGTGCAACACTAGTTACTAATTCCCCAAACCAGGTGTTATGGACTGTGCATTCCTGCATTCCCAACACCTGGCCATGTCAGGCTACCACTAGCCCTGGTCCCTTTACTGGTACATGGCATAACTGTCCCAGTGTCCAGTGCCCCCCCAATTGCATGCCAGTGTAATAAAACATCTGTCCCATGTGTCCAGCAGACAGCAGATCCCCCACCACTGATCAACTGGCCCCAATCAGACACTTGATAAGATCAGTAATTCCTCGGTACCATTTGCCTGATATCCAGACTAGGGTTCCCCACATGTCCTAATTAGTAGTCTAGCAAGAGTTGTAATTCTTCCATACTACATCCTTGGTGTTGAGTAATTACCCTGCCCCATAAGTATAATATCTACCCCCCCGACAAGCCCACCCAGTACCACTACAACTGCCCCTACTTGGCCCTAACCTATGGTGTACGGTGACCAGCACAGACCCTCCACTCACATCCATAGCAGCCACCAACCGAATGACAGTTCACAATCAGATGCCTACTGTAGTAAAAGCTGTTTCTATAGTACGTGTGTGATCATAAAGATAGAAACACTGAATTTGTCTTCAGAAAAGGACCGCTTGGCCTACCTAGTCTGCCTAAATGTTTCCTGCCTCATCTTCCTTCTCACATGCTGTCTGACCTCCATCGACCCTCCCACCTCTTCTCTAATATACCTCCATGTCTATGCCACACATGCTTGAAGCCCCCGACTGTTTTACCCTCCACCACTTCAACTGGCAATCTGTTCCAGGCATCTACCAATATTTTCTCACATCTCTCTCTTTACTCTCCCCCCCAGCTTCATTGCATTCCCCCTGATCCTGGTGCCTTTCACATTTGAAAGTGACTCCCCGGACCCTGTTCACTCCTGTAAGATACTTGTAGGCCTGTATCATGTCACTTTTCTCTTTCCTCTCTTCTAGGATATACATGCTGCGATCCCTCTGTCTCTCCTTTTAGGGTTTCTCATGTAAATCCTGCACTATTTTAGTTGCCCTCCTGTGGACTTCCTCCATCCTATCTATGTTCTTCTGAGGTTTGTTCTCCAAAATTACATCGCACTCCAGGTGGGGTCTGGCAACACCACCTCCATCCTCCTGATGGAGATACCCTCCCTGCACACCCCAGCATCCCACTAGCCCTACTCACTGTTTTGCAACAGTGCTACTTTGAGGTCCTCAGACATAAAACCCCAAGATCCCTTTCCTGTTTATTGAATGTAAATAACCCCATCCTATACTCAGCTCTTGGGTTCCTATGCCCTAGGTGCATGATTTTGCACTTTTTGGCATGAATCCAACTGCCATGCTTTTTACCACATCTCAAAATTCACAAGATCCCTGATCATTCTCTTCACCATTCCTGGGTGTCCACCCTATTGCAAATGTTCTTCTGCAGTGTCCCCTACGTTCAGAAGGATTGGTCCCAGTACTGAGCCCTGTGGTACCCCACTGATCACTCTCCCATCATTAGAGTGAGTGCCATTAACCACCACCCTCTGTTTCTTATCCATTAACTAGCTACTGTACTAATTGGAAGGCTACAGTCTGTAGTTCAAGGGGGCAGTGCAACAGGACACATTCCCATTCAGCCCATTTAAGGGCTGCTCTCCTCACTCCACACACAAGTATTTTTTCCTTGCCCCTCCATCCACACCTTCTTCTCCAGCAGCATGCTTTTCTTTCCCAAGGGCTTCTTTCTCAGGTACAATTAGCCAAGGGAATCACTCCTGCGGCACCTCAAGGGGTGGAACCCACCTCTAGGGTTCCTTCCCTTCATACCCATACAGGGTGGTATATCCCATGGATAGAGATGCGAACAGCCTTAGATTATCTATGTTACACAAGCACAAAACCAGTTGCACAGGCACATTGAACTCAATTAACCATTTTGGATCCCACCCCTAGGCCATTCAGTTTCTTTATTAGCCTCCTGTGTGGCACAGTGCTGAAGGCCTAGCTAAACTCCGGGTCAATCATGTCCACTGCTCTCCCCTTATCTATTTCCCTGGTCATCCAGTCAAAGAAATCTACCAAATTCATTTGGCATGACCTTTCCCCTATGAATCTGTGCTACCTGTGGTCTTGCAGCCCCCTGGATTCAAGATACTCTAACAGTCTCGCTTTTAGTATGGATTCCTTTAATTTCCCCATGGTTCAAGTAAGACAGACCAGACTGTATTTGCTAGCCTGCTCCCTGCTGATGCTCTTACAGAATGGAACTATGTCTGCTCTCCTCTAGTCCTCTGGAACCACTCCTGTTTCCAGTGAGTTGCTGAATCAGGCCATGAGTAGTACAGCAAGAACCTCTCTGCCTAGTTCTTAATACCCTTATGTATCCATCCGTCCTATGGTCTTGTCCACCCTAAAATTTGAAGTCCCTTCAATACTTTTTCCTTTTGAAAATGGACTTGTGTCCACTTCCCTCCAGTGTTCATGCTGCTGCTTGGTGAACTGTCCCTGTCTCTTCCACTGTGAAGAAAACAGTGCTATACCTGTTCAGGATATATACTTTTCTAATCCCTCTGTGCAGTCTCCCTTTGTCATCCTCCTTATCCTAAGAATCCTCCCCTTACCTTCTTCTCCTTGCTTATGTGTATCTGAAGAAAGTCTGATCTTCTTGTGATAATTTCTATTATGCTTTCACTGTGTGTTTCGTTGATCCTCTCATTACCTTATCTGCTTCCCTCTGTTTTACCTGATACACCTCTCTATTGTCATTCTTCTCTGTTTCTTCATACCTCCTGAATGCCACCCTTTTACAAGCTTCTAAAGAAGGCTATTCAGATGTATCTCCCTATGTCAGTGAAGTCTGCCTTCTTGAAATCCAAAATGTTTGCCCTCGTGTGAGTGGACTGGGTCCCAGGTTCCATGCTAAACTACACTATGTGGTGGTCACTGAAACCCAGTTGCCCCTCCACATAGATATCTGCATTTTGTCCCCATTGGTCAGTATCAGGTCAAGAATGGCCTTTTATCTGGATCAAGCACAAGCTGCCATAGACCTGCCCCCTGTAGGGAATCCAGGATGCTTCTGCTTGTTTACAGGTGTGACCTGGGAGCCCAAGAAAGTTAAGTAACTTGCTCAGGGTCACACAGTATGCAATTGGGGGCTGTGAGATTCAAACCCAGGTCTCCAGGTTTACAGCTCAGAGCCTTAAATCAGTGCTCTACACTGCCTCCTTGAAGTGCTCACTTGCTTCACACTCCCAACTTCCTGATCCTTTTTGGATTCTACTACTTCCACTGTCTCCAGCCAAGTCATTCCATCCCAGGTGGATGATAACATCCAGTTCCTCCCTCCCTCTGTGCCATTACCCTTTGTGATCCTATTGATCCCCTTCTCATCCCACCATGCAGTGCCTTCTGAAATGCACTTTATCTCCCTGTCCTTCCGGTTGGGTTCCTTTAATTTCACTCATTGGGCAACTGAGTCCCCACCAGAGAAGCTTCCTCCTCCTCTGAGGTTTTCTTCCCCTTTCCTGGTGCTGCATCCTGAGGATCTGCCTCCCACCTTGGTCTCAGCTGTGGGTGCCATCGTGGGTTATCCACCTCTAAAACAGTGTAGAATTGCTTAACCAGACCGGTTGGGGGATGTGTCAGATACCTTCGTGGCAACTTCCCGACAGTACTATAATGGTGGTCTTTATGTTGTCTTGCATATAGCACAGACAACATATAGTGTGGCAGGTTTTGGAGGTGTGGTTGTGTTAGGCCAATGGCCATTGCTTTTCAGCTGGGCCTTGTGGCACAAATGAAACTGCACACTATGACACATCTGCAAAAGCATGCCACCAGCTTGAAACAATTTCTCCACTGCAGTGAAGCTGTGCTCCTCATCATTGCAGGGCATTGAAGGCATGCCTTGCCTGGTGTAACATTTCAATGAACATGGTTGCGGCTGTTGTCGTCCACCTCTCATGTCCTGTAGCAGCTGACTTCAGGGTGCCCAATCTCCTGTTGGCATAGTTAACCCCCAAGATTGTGTGGCACACTGGGAGCCCACCCCAGTGTGCCTCTGTGTTCAAAAGCTAATTGCGTCAGCATTTTCCTGCCCCTGCACACAGTGCAGTGGCTAACATCACCACATACTCATGGGACACTGGAAACCCACCCCAGTTGCCCAACGTTTTCCTTACACCTGCAAAAAAAAAAAAAAATGGTCCTCGGTGTTCTTTCTTTAATTTTTATTATAACCTGAAACAAATAAAACGGTCCTTTGCCATCGGGTCCCCTCCTCCAACCTGCATCCACCTTCTGCACACCCCGCCCCATACTTACCTCCAGAGTCCAGCGCTGTGATCTTCGTGCAGCGGGGACACATCTGCACTCTTCAAAGCCGACCATGAACTGAAGAAATGCAGGTAAGCTGTATAGTGGCATCCATGTTGGGGGGGGCCAACTTAGGTGGATATCTCATCCATTCTTGTGACTTTTGGCTCCAAATTTTCAACATGGGGTTATTGGGACCCCGCCTCATGAACTCAGCCATTGTCATTTGATTATTGATCCTGAAGGTGATTTCTGTCATTGCACAGAATCACCTTTTTGGGACTGATTAATGAATATAGTGTCACTGTTCATAAGATGGGTTCCCAAATGCCTATGTTGGAAATTTGAGAACAAATTTCACAACGACTGTGTTATATGTGCATTGTGTGTTTCCGCACACTGTAACTTTGAGAACTTTACTATTTTCACCCAGTTTTCCAACATTGCCATTTCTTCACATCCTATGAACAGTAGAGCTGTCATTTTTCACATCCTACCCAAACGTGTTTCGCATATTCTGCAGAATGCCACAGTTATGGGAAATCACTGTTCAGACATATTAACAAAATCATAGTGCCACGTTCATGAGCGAGGTCCCAAATGCCTCATGAGGTGGGGTCACAAAAGCCCATGTTGAAAAATTTGGAGTGCAATACAACAAATGCCTGGGGCATTGCTGTTTTAACCATAATATCCCACCCTGTGCAGACTGACTGGTATCAAGGGTGATTTGATTGTCGGTGAGTGGTCGACCATTCCACCCCACCCTACCATGCAGCCAGACAGGCATCAAGATGTGCCCTGACTTTTGTCTCAAAGTTCACCCCTCTTCTATACTGCACCCATCTTAATGTTTTGTTTTGAAATGGGTGCTATAGCCTGATGGCTCCAAGGCACAACGTGACACTTGTTGAAGTCTGCAGGGTAGGATAAGATAAATGGCATGTGTTATCCCATGGATAGAGATCACGAACAACCTTCAGATTATCTATGTTACACAAGCACAAAACCAGTTACACAGGCACATTGAACTCAATTAACCATTTTGGATCCCACCCTAGGCCATTCAGTTTCTTTATTAGCCTCCTGTGTGGGGCACAGTGCTGAAGGCCAAGCTAAACTCGGGTCAATCATGTCCACTGCTCTCCCTTATCCTATTTCCTGATCATCCAGTCAAAGAAATCTACCAAATTCATTTGGCATGACCTTCCCTATGAATCTGTGCTCTACCTGTGGTCTTGCAGCCCCTGGATTCAAGATACTCTAACAGTCTACGCTTTTAGTATGGATTCCTTTAATTTCCCCATGGTTCAAATAAGACAGACCAGACTGTGGCCTCAAGCCTGCTCCTGCTGATGCTCTTACAGAATGGAACTATGTCTGCTCTCCACTGTAGTCCTCTGGAACACTCCTGTTTCCAGTGAGTTCCCTGAATAAGGCCATGAGTAGTACAGCAAGAACCTCTGCCTAGTTCCTTAATACCCTTGGGTGTATCCATCGGTCCTATGGCCTTGTCCACCCTAAAATTTGAAGTCCTTCAATAATACTTTTTCCTTTGAAAATGGACTTGTGTCCACTTCCCCCTTCAGTGTTCATGCTGCTGCTTGGTGAACTGTCCCTGTCTCTCTCCACTGTGAAAACAGTACAAGTACCTGTTCAGGATATATACTTTTTTCTAATCCCCTCTGTGCAGTCTCCCTTTGTCATCCTCCTTATCCTAAGAATCCCTCCCCTTACCTTCTTCTCCTTGCTTATGTACCTGAAGAAAGTCTGATCTTCTTTTGATACCCTTTGGCTATGCTTTCTTCTGTCTGAGCCGTTGATCCCTTCATTACCTTATCTGCTTCCCTCTGTTTTACCTGATACACCTCTCTATTGTCATTCTTCTCTGTTTCTTCATACCTCCTGAATGCCACCCTTTTACAAGCTTCTAAAGAAGGCTATTCAGATGTATCTCCCTATGTCAGTGAAGTCTGCCTTCTTGAAATCCAAAATGTTTGCCCTCGTGTGAGTGGACTGGGTCCCAGGTTCCATGCTAAACTACACTATGTGGTGGTCACTGAAACCCAGTTGCCCCTCCACATAGATATCTGCATTTTGTCCCCATTGGTCAGTATCAGGTCAAGAATGGCCCTTTTATCTGGATCAAGCACAAGCTGCCATAGACCTGCCCCCTGTAGGGAATCCAGGATGCTTCTGCTTGTTTACAGGTGTGACCTGGGAGCCCAAGAAAGTTAAGTAACTTGCTCAGGGTCACACAGTATGCAATTGGGGGCTGTGAGATTCAAACCCAGGTCTCCAGGTTTACAGCTCAGAGCCTTAAATCAGTGCTCTACACTGCCTCCTTGAAGTGTTCTACTTGCTTCACACTCCCCAACTTCCTGAAATCCTTTTGGATTCTAGCTACTTCCACTTTGTCTCCAGCCAAGTCATTCATCCCCAGGTGGATGATAACATCCAGTTCCTCCCTCCCTCTGTGCCATTACCCCTTGTGATCCTATTGATCCCCTTCTCATCCCACCATGCAGTGCCTTCTGAAATGCACTTTATCTCCCTGTCCTTCCGGCTGGGTTCCCTTAACTTCACTCATTGGGCAACTGAGTCCCCCACCAAGAGAAGCTTCCTCCTCCTCTGAGGTTTTCTTTCCCCCTTTCCTGGTGCTGCATCCCTGAGGATCTGCCCCTCCACCTTGGTCTCAGCTGTGGGTGCCATCGTGGGGTTATCCCACTCCTCTAAAACAGTGTAGGAATTGCTTAACCAGACTGGTTGGGGGATGTGTTTCAGATACCTTCGTGGCAACTTCCCTACAGTACTATAATGGTCCTTTTTATGTTGTCTTGTGCATATAGCACAGACAACATATAGTGGTGGCAGGTTTTGGAGGTGTGGTTGTGTTGTGGCCAATGGCGCCATTGCCTTTTCAGGCTGGGCTCTGTGGCACAAATGAAACTGCACACTATGACACCACTGCAAAAGCATGCCACCAGCTTGAAACAATTTCTCCACTGCAGTGAAGGTGCTCCCCATCATTGCAGGGCATTGAAGGGCATGCCTTGCCTGGTGTAACATTTCAATGAACATGGTTGCGGCTGTTGCCGTCCACCTCTCATAATCCCCAGCAAGCTGACTTCAGGGGTGCCCAATCCTCCTGTTGGCATAGTTAACCCCCCAAGATTGTGTGGCACACTGGAAGCCCACCCCAGTGTGCCTCTGTGTTCAAAAGCTAATTGCGTCAGCATTTTCCTGCCCCTGCACACTGCAGTGTGGCTAACATCACACCACATACTCATGGGACACACTGGAAACCCACCCCAGTTGCCCAACGTTTTCCTTACACCTGCAAAAAAAAAAAAAGAAAATGGTCCTCGGTGTTCTTTCTTTTATTTTTATTATAACCTGAAACAAATAAAACGGTCCTTTGCCATCGGGTCCCCTTCCCCAACCTGCATCCACCTTCTGCACACCCCGCCCCATACTTACCTCCAGAGTCCAGCGCTGTGATCTTCGTGCAGCGGGGACACATCTGCACTCTTCAAAGCCGACCATGAACTGAAGAAATGCAGGTAAGCTGTATAGTGGCATCCATGTTGGGGGGGGCCAACTTAGGTGGATATCTCATCCATTCTTGTGACTTTTGGCTCCAAATTTTCAACATGGGGTTATTGGGACCCCGCCTCATGAACTCAGCCATTGTCATTTCATTATTCGATCCTGAAAGGTGATTTCATGGTCACTGCACAGAATCACCTTTTGGGACTGATTAATGAAATGACAGTGTCACTGTTCATAAGATGGGTTCCCAAAATGCCTATGTTGAAAATTTGGAGAACAAATCTCACAAAACGACTGTGTTACAAGTGTGCGTTATTGCAGTTTCAATGCACATGGCAACTGAGAACTTTTAATATTTTCACTCCAGGTTTTTCAACATTGCCATTTCTTCACATCACTTATGAACAGTAGAGCTGTCATTTTTCACATCCTACCCAAAACGTGTTTCTGCACATCTGGCGCAGAATGCCACAGTTGCTATGGGAAATCAATGTTCAGGACATATTAACAAAATCATAGTGCCACTGTTCATGAGCGGAGGTCCCAAATGCCTTCATGAGGTGGGGTCACAAAAAGCCCATGTTGAAAAATTTGGAGTGCAAATACCAACAAATGCCTGGGGCATTAAGGTTTCTAACCATAATATCCCACCCTGTACAGACTGACTGGTATCAAGGGGGTGACTTTGGATTGTCGGCTGTAGTGGTCGCACCATTCCACCCCACCCCCACCATGCAGCCAGTGACAGGCATCAAGATGTGCCCTGGACTTTTTGGCCCCAAAGTTCACCCCATTCTCCTATACTGCACCCATCTTAATGTATTTTGTTTTGAAATGGGGTGCGCCATAAAGCCTGATGGCTCCAAGGCACAACGTGACACTTGTTGAAGTCTGCAGGGTAGGATAAGATAAAATGGCATGTGGGGTTGGTGTCACTTCCATACCTCACTGCCATTCCCATTATGCATCTCTCTACCTCCTGCACTACCAGTTCCAATGCCAGCAGTACAACATTCAGCATTGACAAATGCTTGTTTTCTCCTGCTTTTGCTCACTTCCTTCATGCAGATGCTGGTTGCTTTCCCTATGTCTTTACTTAATTTTCTCCACTGTTCCTCTAGCCCTCTCTGACAATCCTCCCCTGTTAGGCTGCTTCTGAAGAAGTATCCGATTTCTTTAAAATCCAACCTACTGACGTCCAGGACCATCGTCTTTTTGTGGCTTGCCTCTGCACCCATTGTAATATTGAACCACACTGTACAGTAATCACTGGTTCCCACTGGATAGCCCACTATGGCATGACTAGGCACTATCACAGCCTCCTGTAGGACAGGGATTCAGAGGAACAAAGGGTGAAAGCATGTCCCAAATAGGATAGCACCTTTACCCCATGAGTCATTTTCAACTCTCAGCATGCTAAGTCCATACGGCAGGAAAGGTGCTAGTGGGACATTTGCCGGCCAATATGGGCTAACTAACATTTCCACACAATGCTTCTGTGCATGACTGCATGGAGGAATTATACAGAGCAGTGCTAGCCCCCACCTCCTCATAACAATTCAGATGCCCCGATATAATAAAATGATCCCTGGCATCTAGAATTTCCCCACCCCAATCACCATTCAGATGCACCTGATTACTGTATTAAGAGGATCCCTGGCATCCAGATCACCATGATTACAAGTGTGAGCCTCCCACCCACCCATTAGGTCATCCTCTTGGTGCTCATATCACCTCGGCAAGACCGCCCCTCAGCTCACCACCTCGGCTGGCCACTTTCTGAGTGACAGTAGTGACACACACCACCATAGAAACAGATGTTCCACAGTGGTGCACATTCACTCACTTTCACTCAGACAGTGATCAGCCAAGGTACGAGCTAAGATGTGTACCAATCACAGCCAGGAATGGCTGCAATCTTGGGTAAATGGGGGCCAATGAGAAAGGGTGGAGGACCACTGGAGGCTTTGGAGGGAGACTCAGATTTGCAACTGGCAGATGGGGCTACTAGATGTCAGGGATCATGGAAAAATAGAAACACGGAAACAGACGATGGCAGAAAAATAAAATGGTATATCCTGTCTGCCCCTATTTCCCCTATTAAACCTCAGAACCTACTGTCCATACAGGGTACTAGCCTTCACTATCCACTCCCTTGTTCCCCTCCTGACTACTATCACCCTGAATAACCATTATACCCTTCACTTGTCACAGCCATCTTAAACCATTTATGATTTTGGTGCCTGCTATCTCAGTTGGCAGACTATTCCATATTTCCATCACCATTTCTGGAAAATAAAACTTTCCAATATCCTTCTTGAACCTCTCTCTCATCAGTTTCTACTTGTGCCCCCATGCCCTTGAACTGTTACTCATGCTAAGTAGTTCTTCTCCATTTACCTTGTTTATTCCTTACAGGAACTTGAATGTCTCTATTATATCATTCCTCTCTTGTCTGGTCTCCAGTGAAGACATGTTCAGTGCCTTGAGCAGATCCTCATATGATCTGTCCTGTCAGTTCTGAATCATCCTGATCAGATCACCCTTTGTCCTTATCTTTCCTGAGGTGAGGTCTTCAGAAGTTCAGAACTCTGAACAGTATACCAGGTGCAGCCTCACCAACAATCAATAAAGAGGCAGTAAACTTCTTTTCTTCCACTATCAGAATCCCTTCTGGCACATCCTAGTATCCTATTAGCCTTACTAGATGCCTCACTGTACTAGCTTGATTGTTTAAGGGAGTCACTAATGATGAATATTAGGCCCTTTCCTCAGCCTGTAGTGTTCAGCTCACCCCTCCTATCCAGTACTCTTTCCCGGGGTTCTTGTCCCCTAAGTGAATCATCTTGCACTTTTTGGCATTGAATTTCAACTGCCAAACCTTAGGCCACCTCTCTAATCCTTATACGTCAGTCTGCAGTTTCCTGCTTCCCCCATCACTATCTACCCTCCCATGAGCTTGGTGTCATCTTCAAAGAGAAACAAACCCAGATTCATTCTCAAGTGTTGTTAATGAGCATACTGAAGAGAACAAGAGTCAGGATGGATCCCTGTGGCATTCCACTCTTGACTTCCCTCTCTTCTGATTTGACACCATAATCACAACCCTCTGTTGCCTCTCATTCAACTAAAGCCCCCTCACCCCCATCAAAACACTGCTTATATTTTCCTTCAAATCCCTGGACCTCACCCCCTTGCACCATGACCTAAGTCTGTCTGATTGGTCGCCTATCAGGTTGTTCTTCCATGACTCCCATGCTAACATGATTTCAAAACAAAATTCTCCGACATATGGGACTGCATGCCCCACCTCCCCAGAGCAGGACATGAGAAAAGGTACTCCACTTCCCTAGATCATGGCTGAGCTCATAGCTTACTTGCAGGGTGCATGATTTGGTCTGGTTAGAAAATAACGTGTCAATCCTCCATGGCTTCCAGAGGTATCTCATCACCTCTGCAGCACTTGTGCTATGGCAATGAGCTTGCCAAAGGTGAGTTTTTACATCTAACTTCAGTACCAGTACTGTTTACCTGTCTAAATTCGGAGGCTGCCTGCAATCTCTTCTTCCTCCCTCCTTTACCTGTCCTCCAGAGTCAGTGACACTCTGTCTCTAACCTCCTTCATCACCAGTAGAGATGTAATTCCTTTTCATCACTTGCACCTCCTCTTTCCTCTCCTCCCTCTCCCCTTTCTCACCTCCCTCTCACCCCTGCCAGCCTGTATGATTGTCATCTCCTTCCTTCCTTCCTTCCCCCCTGTTGTTTTTTCTCTCTGCAGTAACTCCATCCTTTATCCCTGACACACTTCCCGCCCTTAATCCTTCCAAGGGTAGGAACCCAGATGGCCTGGATAGCAAGCTTCTCCATCTGTCTGCTTCTGCAATCTCCTCCCCATTGGCTGACCTCCCTAACCTCTCTTTTTGGTGTTCCTCCATCCCTGCTGACTGGAAGACTGCCACTGTTACTCCTCCTCCTCCAAAAAGTGGTGACCTATCTGGTACTAACAGCTACTGACTCATTTCTCTCCTCCCACCAAAATGCAGGAACAAATTATCTTGTCACAACTCTCTCCCTTTCTGGACTCCTCTTCCTTCTTCACCCAATACAAGTCTAGCTTCCACAAAGATCACTCCACCACCATCTCCCTGCTCAGACTCACCAAATCCATCCATGTTGGTATGGATCACAGCCTGTTCTCTTCTGCTATCTTCGTCGATCTAGCCAAAGTATTCAACCCAGTCTACCATCAATTATTAGCCAAACTCAGGCTGCAGGCCTCTCTGATTAGCCATCAGCTGTTCCACCTACCACAAGGGTAGGTCCTGTCAGTCATCAATTGGTGACCCTCTCCTCTCCTGCCTGTATCGACTTGGGCCCCACAAGGATCTGTGTTAGACCCACTACTTTTCTCCATTTTCCTTAATGATCTCGCCTCCATATGCTTGTCTGCATCCATTCACATGTACATGGATGCCATGATCCTCTTCACAGCAGGCCCACAGACTCCAGCTGCACTTTGATCAAGTTCAGCCCTGGCCACACACAAATCAGCTTTTTCTCAATGCCAAGAAGACTGTCTCCATGTCCTTTGGCACAAGGCACAGACTCTCTAGGCTCCCTCCCTTTCATGTTCCATACCCTGGATGGCTCCTGGAGGATGTTACCACCTTTAGTTATCTTGGTATCTGGCTAGACCAGCACCTAAACTTTTCTGAACAGAGGATACTATAGTCAAAAGCTGCCTCCAGTTTGGTGCACTTACGGAACTGTGTCTGTATTCAACCTCCAGCATGCCGTTCTATTATCCAGAGAGTGATCCTCCAAATCTCTGACTATGGTGATGTGGTCTCCAAGCGGTCTCAGTCACTACCCTTGCCAGACTGGACTGCAGCTTCAACTATTTCTCCATTACACTCTGACTATCCTTCTTGCACTCACCACTGTTCTATTTTATTAATCTCTCCTTTTCTTGTGGACAGACACCATGCCCACTGTGCCACCTTTGTGAGGCAAATCTGGTTTGTTCCCTACTCTCCTATCTCTCTGATGTCCCCACAGCCATACCATCAGAAGCTGAAATATTCGAACCTAGCAGTCCCTTCAGTTTCCACAGCTATCGGCAAAGCTTCAAGCCACCGCTTCCTAAAATCTGGATCCCCTCACCCCAGCCATTCACCAATCTCCCTCCTATGGATTCTTTCAAACCACTTCAGAGAGCTCACCTCTCCCTCCTGCACTTACTCTAGTTTTCCCTTTTGCTCTCCTATGACTTGTTTCCAGTTTAGGTACAGCTATAATTTGGCACTTATGCTTCCACTCCAGGCACTGTGCATAAATGTTTATAGCTAGCATTGATTTAAACTGCTCTGTATTCGATCGCCAGAATATGTTTGTGGCTCCTGACTGAGCTGTATATGCATTGTCGATTGTTTGCTTGTCACTTAAGTTCTGCTTGTCTTGCATGTATTATTCTAATGTAATTTGTGGTTGTGTACCACTGCTCCATGTATGTTATGTATTTTGAACTTTGTGCTACTCTAAACCCCTACTTGTACAAGTTCCCCTTCCCCAGGATGCATCTAGAAATGATCTCCTGGCTTAGTATGCCTGGGTGGGGTACTAGACACCAAGGATCATTTTACTATAATAACTGGAGCCATTGAAACTGCGATTAGGGTGTAGATCCTTTACATGTCAAGGACATTTGTCAGAAGCTACCATGAGAGCATCATAATGGTGACCAGAGGTAAGACAATATGCACCACTTGTGTGCTCAAATGAGGGCAGATTTTGGAAGCAGTAAACAGTATTGCAATTTCAGTTGTTAAGCACTTTCAAACCTTTTATATAGCACTGTGCTCTGTATGCAGGAGGAGATCCCCATTTGCAAGGCTTTAGTAGCATATGCTGCATGCACATGATCAGAATAGTATCGGGGCTGCTAAATATACGGTACCTGTTCAACTATGCTGTCCTCCCACATGGCATCGTGGTTGATGTTTAGCATTCCACTAACCTTCTGAAAATGGGACCCTAACGACTAAAAATCCTGCCGATGCCTCTTAAGATGCAGAAAATAAACAAAAATGGATTATCTTATTCAACATCTTTATGTATTATTTCATGTTATTTTCCTTGGAAAACCTTTATTCAGTTTCAAAACATTGTAATGTGTCTTAAATATTTATAACAACTGTAGCTAAAATACAATTTCTTCTTTCATCCCAGTGCTGTTTTTATTTACTTATAAAAAATACAGTCTGGTTTAGTTTAGGCTTAGTGGCTTGGTGGAAACTGTACTGCCTCCCATGCCAGTGGCTCGGTTTCGGGGGAGGATCTGGGTCAAACAGGAGTTAGCTGACAGAAGAGATGACTGAGCATCTCTGGGACTGCTCTCCTCTCAGGGAGGGGGAGTCTGACCACCCCGCTCTTTAACAGCCATCTAGGTGAGGAACACTGGCAGGGCTCAGTCAGGCACAAAGCAGTACTTGCCTTTAATTGGACTGGCATCATTGCATGCTTGACGGCCCAGGGGATAAGCCAAAGGTAGAAAACCTCCAATGGCAAAATAATCCACCGACCCGCCACAGGCTTTGCACTACTTACCAGGCTCTGCTCCTGTCTGAATATGTCGCTCCTTGTGAATGGCCCTCTCCCTCCTGGCCCCACCACGGGGGGAGGTCATGGGAGATCCCACAGCAGGTAAGTCCTGGTGATTTAGGGTGATGTGGATGGACAGACCAGTGCACAAGGGGGTCAGTGGGTGACCTAGAAGATAAATATCTCATTTGAAAAAGAAATAAAACACAGTTTGGTAATCTCAGATCCAATAACACAGTTATACCATATAAACAGCGTAATTATGCACTATGAGGCTAGACCAGGGCAGATTTATTAGTAGAGACCAAGTGCCTGGCAAAGCTCTGTTCACCTTGCAATGCTCTGCAGATATGTAATGGGGAGGTTAGGAGCTGTGAGAGCCACCAGTGAGGCATCGCAGTGAAGTTATTCAGAACAGAAAGTGCAAATTATGCATATGCCAGCTGAGCTCCTGGCGATAATTGGGCCTTGAGCGATTGCTGCAATATATATATATGTAACTCCCAGACCCCTGCCTTTTTGCAGAATGACAGGTGGCATGCTGTTGAAGCTGACAGCAGTACCTGGTGGGGACTGGGTTTGGGGAGGACTAGGTTACTCGGCACAGGGGGCCTAGGTTTGACTACTCTGCACAGGGTCACCCAAGTAAATCTGAACACAGGAAGCAATAACTGTAATGTCCAAAACCAGGAATGGGTTTCTACAGTGTGGCTTTTATTCACATCCAAACTGAACAAACAAAGCATAGACGGACCCCCACGGGCCACATTCCTGTAATGCAGATTAGAGATACAGAACACTTCTTCACATTTCAGCCTCAGACTCTGAACCCACCAGGCACACAGCCCGGACCTGTATGCAGCTGGGTACACAGCCCGACTTGTACACTACTTGGTTTTTCCCATGGCCTCGGCTCCCTCCGCCACTTGGTTCGCAATCTATATGGAATGAACTAGTTTTCTGTTGCTCAGCTCCCTAAACCACCTTAGAGCCCTCTCGACTCCTAGAGAGAATTTTCTCCTTCCATCCCAACATCTGGGTACCTCCCTCATCACTGACCAAGTGCATGAGGCAAAGTAGAAACCCACAGAGCAAATCCGCAGAGGCGGACCTGGTTACTAAAGATGGGGGTCTCCACCTCCAGCTCCCACAATCCATACCTGGCCATTTCTCTGGAAACTAAGCTCTCTTTTGAAAGCTGCAATGTAGATTACTGGGTGACGTATGTCACATCTCTACATGTCTTGACTTCCCCTATGTGCTGGACTTGAACATATTTTTACTTTTGGCTAAGCCAATTATTCTAGGCCTCCCATTACTTCAGCAGTCCAATCCCCACTTTAACACAGTTCAAGATGAAACATGGGCCCTTTAGAAAGAGCAGAACTCACCCTTTGGTTGCAGGTGCCCCACAGGCGAATCATGAAATCTTCTTGTACCCCACACAGGTGGACAAAATGAGGCACTTCTTTCTCCAGCAGAAGCCGGGGGTTGCCCCTGGAATAGCAGGCAAACCTTCCTGCCCCATCCCCTGAGGGATGGGGCACAGAGACCCAAATCTGCAGTCTCCACCACTTTAAAAACTGCTTATTGTGTCTCTCTTTAGGTGGAAACACACACCTTTCCCTAAATGTAACCCTATTTCAGGGCTGAGGCTCCAAGAACCATGAGCACAGAGCTGCTGTGCTCCTCTCACAACAATCTCCAAACTCCAACTGAACACTGACTGTTCAAACCTCCCAACATTCTACTCTAACTCCCTTCTGCAGATTCCATTGTGGCTTATGCAGCTGCGATAGTTCAATGGTGATGTCATCCCTCAGTCTCAGCTGAGATTGAGAACAGAGTGAGACAGTGTGAAATCCATTTAAATGGAGTTTCACAAGATGCCTTCCCTGCCTACCACTAGGTCTTACTGGGATTCCAGTAACCCCAGGTAACAAGGGGGTTACACTCACCCTTGACCAGGAAAATGACTGTCTGCAGTCATTGCTTACTCCGCTTAGCCATCCCACCCTATGTGCTACCTGCAGAGGGGTGCAGCATTGGTCTCCTACTAATGCGTGCGCGAGCACAGACAGGCAATACTAAGGGCCTAGAGGCCTTTAGCTGACATATCAGCCTCTACTCTACCCACTTACTATGGATGCCTGTGGCTGTGGTAGAACTGTCCAGAGCATAGCCCTAATAGCTCAGCACTGTAGTCCCTATGGCCATTCAGGACCACAGCCTGTCTACTCCCCCCTAGCCCTCTAGTGAAAATCTGTCTGCCTCCAACTTAACACCCCAAAATAAAAACAACCCGGGGACCTCCCCGACCTTGGGCACCCTGCAACCACACACCAAGAAAGTAATACCATACCATTACATCACTTTACTGCCTCCCTACCCCCACAACTACACCTGTGGAAGGAAAGGGTTACTACAGTAACAACAACAATAACAACCACAGTACTTTAAATTCTACACACCAAAGTACTAGTGAGGAACTCCGATGAGCCCCTCCTCCTCTTCTTGTCTTCTCTTCTATCTTCTTCAGGAACACCTGCAAGAAAAAGAAAGACAACACACACTCCTAATCTGCATACACAGTCTACCTAAACCCCTACCATCAAAACACTAAAGAATCCCCCCAATTTTTTTTTTTTTTAGAAAAGGTAGAAAAACAGTATGTACACTAGAAAACAGCAGAAAAACAATGACATTATTTACAATACACATTTGGGGGATGGAGTGCCCTAGAAGTCCCATCTAATGACCACAGTGCTCGAAGGCTAGTCCATTAAAGAGTCTCTCCTGGGCCGGAGCCCGGTGAAGCACAGTTCTAGCAAGCCAAAATCCCGAAGGGGAGAGTCTTTGAGGACAGTTCACACATTCTGGAGTCTGCTAGTGTAGGGTGTGTACTGCAATGTCATAAAGATAGAAAGGTTCGACTTACCAGCCCCTTGTAGAATGAAAATTTGCACCAACCTGTTCTCAGTCGAAGATTCTCCCTGGCAGAATTTCTTCTGATACAGCTGGGAAGACATCTTCTGGGAACTACAGGAGGGCACATCTGGGAACTGCTGGGTTGATGTCATCTCTGGAGATGGAACCTTAGAACAGGAACAAAAAAGGAAAACAGCTGGTCTGACGTCATCCGATTACCAGGCGATGGATCAGGATACAGCTGGGCTGGTGTCTTCTCTGGATCTGAAGTCATCTGGTGGGCCAGTAGGTGGATTCTGGAAAGGCCAGTACACTGTAGAACTGATGAATGTGAGGCACCTGAGTCCTAAATGTCCATACTGGCGGATCAATAAAGGCACTGCACAGGCTAGTGTGGCAGTATTGACTACCACTGCTCGGCTTTCCATCTAGTAGGCACAGGCACATTGGCTGGGAGGTCCTTGCATTGAGGGCCAATAGTACCGGGGTCAGGCGCTTTGAATTATTACCCCATCTGGGCACACATAATTCACACAGTGAAAGGTTTCACATCCTCGCCATCCACTATTCGCACTCTGTCCATAAACAGTGCCCTGCCTCTCTTCCATTGGGTATATTTCTCATGAAACAGTCTGTTCTTGACGTGTCTGTTTGCACCAGGATGCACACATTTCATTGCTTCAGCTCAGATCCAGGATTTTCTGCTGTTCTTAATCTCCTCCCAGGCTCTCCGAGAGGTAGGAAAGGTCATCCCATAGATCTCATTCGCTTTCCTATGAACCAGCTCTCCTCTTTACTAGCTTTGGTCAACCTGAGACCGCTGGCCTGGCTTGGGGTGGCCAGTCCTGGTTCTGCCAGCTACGCATCCTCAATGAGATTAGAAACAGATCCCTGGCTTCTTCTTCTTGTATAGCCAGGGCAGTGGCATCACCACTTCTTCCATGCATTCCTCCGAGGCAAGAGCTTGAGGCTGTGTACCCGTTCCTTTTTCACAAGGCCACATAGGGTCCCCCTCATCTTCTTCCTCACTAAGGATCTGAGCCCAGGAGTGAGCAGTTGTCCTCTCTCTTGACACTATCCACTCACCACTAGGCGCGGAGGTCGACACCTCCCAGTCAAAGGCCTCCCGCATCTCTTCTTCTCCTATGAGACTTGGGCTAGGCCCCCTCTCCAGAGGTCTACTAATGCTTTATCTGAACTTTCCTTCTGAGATCCAGCATCTGAAACTTCAGCATCTGGTTCTGTCTCTAAATCTTCACCCTCTAGCTTTGTGCCACACTCTCCCGAGGGGCCTTCTTCAATAGGCTCCACCTGGTGCTGTGTGCTGCCAACTACAGATTCCTGAACCTTTGTCCATGTGGGAGCCAAACGAATCTGGGGCACTTTATGTGTCTATATTTCTAGGCACCCAGCACAGTGAGGTATCATGAAGACATCCTTCCAGCGTTTAACAAATTTGACACACATGCACTGGATATCCAGGAATCACATGAGGAGGCAGTTGTCCCCATAATGACACCTTTCAATTTCCTTAATCTATTTACTACTGCTATTACTGCAGCCCGGCATGATCCGGTAGCAAGCTGGTCCTGAGGCCATAACTGCAGGAAACAAACAAAGCTCACTGTTACTGGAAGTCCCACTTACTGAACATGTTCTTTACTTTTTAAAATGGCTCCTCTGCTGCTGTGTTTACTTTACTACCCCCACCCTGTAATGGCAGCAGCATAACTTCTGTGCATCAACATTCAGAAACTGTCAAGCCACTGCACATCCGACACACACACTACTGATAACTTTGCTCAAACTGCACAAACTTGCACTGTTCTTTTTCTAACACATTTACATGATTTTCCACGGACTTTTTCACTTGCTAGAAACATTTCTCACAGTCCCTTAAAGCTTCAGGATTTTAAGCATAGAATTGCCTGTAAACTAGTGCTGCACATTTGGCTACAACTCACAGTCTCTCTCTGGATTTAAAACTTTAAACTGATACTGAACTCATAACTATGCACACAGTCAATGGCTTAACAGACTTGTACTTGCTGGTAGAACTTGACACAGTTGTTACAAAGCATTACACTGCTGCACACATATTTAGCTGGCTTTTGGCAGAAAATCACTGTTTGAGCAACTTTTACTGTTGGTACTTACTGTCATCAGTAGCTGTTAGCTGCTAAGGAAAAACGGCCTGCAGCCAGTCTTGGAGGCCTCAGAAAGAAAACGGGTGGACAGTCCAGCTGATCGTCTCCCTGATCACCACACTTGCAATTTAGATGATCGAGATGTAGGTTGAACATGATTTTGAACAGACAAGTCTATTTTTAACAGTTTTACAGTGCTTTTTAATCACCGTGATGCTCCTCCACTAGCCAGTACACACACTCTCCACTCACACTCCCTCTTGAATGCTGGGCAGTCACTGTAGAGCTGGCTGAGGGGCGGGACTGATTGCAGCCTCACCAGTCACACAACGCCATGCAATGAGCTCTTCCTCCTCACGAGTGCTCTTCTCCTCATGCCGATCATCGAGCAGGCAAATTTAAACTGCAGAAACCACTTTTTTTTCCTTTAACTGATTCCATGGCGGGAGCCCATTTCAGCCATTTAGCATGGCCATTCACACAGCAAGTTTCCCAGTTCATTCAAAAAGCATTTCCAACGTCCAGGGCACAATTCGCCTGTTGCTACCCCTAGTCTTCCACACTTTTCTTCATCACCACAGTTCTTTTTAAAAAAAACAGGCAAAAACACTGCAAACAATTGATGCAGGACAAAGGCACACTGTTTTAGCTTTACTGCTCCTTGGTAAACAGTTGGCATTTTAACAGCAGCACAAGATCCACAGCACACAGCGACACACTAATTAGCTTGCGTCAGCTTTTTGGGCTACCCACTGCCAGATAGTCAAACGCTAGCCCCCTGTCCAAGCAACTTCCTCCCAAAATTAAATCCAAAGCGGTGCCTCCATTTTTGTAACCCTTGAACCCCTACCTTTTGCAAAACAACAGGTGGCATGCTTTTGAAGCTGACAGCAATACCTGGTGGGGACTGGGTTTGGGAGGACTAGGTTACTCAGCACAGGGGCCTAGGTTTTGCTACTCTGCACTGGGGCACCCAAGTAAATCCGAACACAGGAAGCAATAACTGTAATGTCCAAAACCAGGAATGGATTCTACAGTGTGGCTTTTATTCACATCCAAACTGAACAAACAAAGCATAGATGGACCCCCACGGGGCTACATTCCTGGTAATGCAGATTAGAGATACAGAACACTTCTTCACATTTCAGCCCTCAGGTTCTGAACCCACCAGGCACACAGCCCGGACTTGCACGCAGCTTTGGGTACACAGCCCGACTTGTACACTACTTGGGTTTTTCCCATGGCCCGGCTCCCCCTCCGGCCACTTGATTCGCAGTCCATATGGGAATGAACCAGTTTTCCTGTTGGTGGCTCCCCAAACCACCTTAGAGCCTTCGACTCCTAGAGAGAATTTTCCTTCCATCCCACATCTGGGTACTTCCCTCATCACTGACCAAGTGCATGAGGCAAAGTAGAAATCCACAGAGCAAATCTGTAGAGGTGGACCTGGTTACTAAAGATGGGGGGGGTCTCCCACCTCCAGCTCCCACAATCCATACCTGGCCATTTCTCTGGAAACTAAACAACTCTTTTGAAAGCTTGGCAATGTAGATTACTGGGTAGATGTATGTCACGTCTCGTCTACATGTCTTGACTTCCCCTATGTGCTGGACTTGAACATACTTTTATTTTTGGCTAAGCCTATTACTCTAGGCCTCCCATTACTTTAGCAGTCCAATTCCCACTTTAACACTGTTCAGGATGAAACATGGGCTCTTTAGAAAGAGAAGAACTCACCCTTCGGTTGCAGGTGCCCCACAGGCTAATCACTAAATCTTCTGTACCCCACACAGGTGGACAAATAAGGCAGCTGCCTTTCTCCAGCAGAAGCCAGGGGTTGCCCTTGGAGTAGCAGGCAATTCTTTCTGCCCCATCCCCTGAGGGATGGGGCACAGAGACCCAATCAGCGGTCTCCACCACTTTAAAAACTGCTTATTGTGTCTCTCTTTAGGTGGAAAACACATCTTTCCCTAAATGTAACCCTATTTCAGGGCTGAGGCTCCAAGAGCCTGAGCACAGAGCTGCTGTTCTCTCTCACAACAATCTCCAAACTTCAACTGAACACTGACTGTTCAAACCTCCCAACATTCTACTCTAACTCCCTTCTGCAGATTCCATTGTGGCTCATGCAGCTGCGATAGTTCTATGGTGATGTCATCCCTCAGTCTCAGCTGAGACTGAGAACAGAGTGAGACAGTGTGAAATCCATTTAACTGGAGTTTCACAAGCTGCCTTCCCTGCCTACCAGTAGGTCTTACTGGGGTTCTAGTAACCCCGTGTAACAAGGGGGTTACATATATATTTTTCTTAACCAAGAACCTTTATTATACAAAACAAATAAAAACAAAAACTAAATCAAAACTACCTCAGTATAGTACAAACTATGAAAGCATTTGACTTACACTTTTACAGCTCCTGCAGTATACTTCCAAACATTCAGCTCAGATAAGTTGTTGACCAACACAGTAATTAATTACACATAAATCTAATTACAACTTTAACTTAGAAAATGCATGCAGTTCCTGTGTTTATATGGTATAAGAGTGGTATGTTAGGAATATCCTAAGTATTAGCTTCCTGTACAAAAGTGTCTAATAGTAAATGAAAGCAGCATTTATTTAAAAGAATAAACTAGAGTATTTTAAATTAATTCTAAAAGTTTCTTGTCAAATCACAATGTTATTAAATTTGATTAAAGATGTGCAAGCAAAACAAGATGTAAAACCACATAAAGAAGTAGAATAAAAGATAGCCCTGTTTTGTTTACCTGCTCTGCAGTTTTAAATATCCTTTCATCAAGCCAGCAGCTGACTGAATGCAACAGGCAAGGAGTTCAGCTGCAGGCCACTCAAGGAGGAGGGGCAGGGGGGTAGGTAGTTTCAGAACATAGTCCATTTCAGTATTTAGTTTATTTGTTTCAGTATATAGTGTATGTGAATTTTTCAGTCTACAGTGTATGTGTTTCAATACATAGTGTATGTGTTTCACCATGTAGTGTATTTGTTTTAGTATATAGTGTATGTGATTTTTTTAAAATATACTGGTATGTATTTCAGTATGTAATATATTTCTCTGTATATAGAGTATGCAAAATTTTCAATAGAGAGGTGTTTTAAATATATAGTGTATTTGTTTTGTATATAGTTTATGCAGATGTTTTAGGGCATAGTGTATTTACTTCAACAGATAGTGTATGTATTTCAATATAAAGTGTAGATGTTTCAATATTTAGTGTATTTGTTTCAGTATATAGTGTATGTGCTTTTTTCAGTGTGTAGTGTATGCATTTCAATAGATAGTGTATGTATTTCAATATATAGTGTATTTGTTTTAGTATATAGTGTATGCAAATTTTTTCAATATATAGGGTATGTGTTACTATCTATAGAGTATTTGTTTCAGTATATAGTTTATGTGAATGTTTTAATCTGTAGTGTATGTATCTCAATAGGCAGTGTATATGTTTCAGTACATAGTACATTTGTTTCAGTATATAGTGTATGTGGATTTTCAGTACTCAGTACAACAACAACAAGATATTTATTTCGGGGAATAAAGAAGCTAGAAAGGGAAACAGGAGGAGAAGAGGATATCTTACCATATTTACACATGTACAGAGATCATTTTGGATTTTGCTGGTGAACCCTCCAGCTGGTGGCTACATATTAACAGGCAGACATAAACCACATTTTACCTTTCGACTTAAGACATCCAGAGCCCTGGTTATCTAGCTGCTGATAAATCAGACGTTAAACATAATTATTAATAATACCCACACTGATACCAGTCCCAGATACAACAGAAACCCTGCAATCTCATACCATACTGGTTAAACAGATACCACAGTCCAAGATGTTGCAGGCCTGATGGAGTTGAAGCTGGTCGAGGTGGCCGGCTATTAATTTGAGGGTGGGGGTAACTTGGAACCAGATTTTTGTAAAGCAACAAATTACTATTTACAACCACAGCAGGGATTGCCCTGCACTTTAGCAGACAAAGCAGGGATTGCCCTGCACTTTCAGACAAATCAGGGATTGCCCTGCACTCGCAGATTTCTGAACATTCCAGAACAAACTATGTGGATCTGACATCCTGAACATTCAGCACAATATTTGAAATTCCCATCCAATGCAATGAGAGTGATGCTTCTGTCAAGCATCCTAAACACAGTTTAAACACAGTCACATCCAGTACTTTATATACCAAAAGGCATCCATCCAGAGTAAGTCCAGTACATTCTATATACCAAGAACATTATCCACAAGCGGAGTCCTATCCAGCACATCTAGCCATGTAACACTCATACCAAGCACTCTTAGACGAAATTCTGTGCAGACACAGGTACATTCTCTTTAAGGTATTTTAGACATTAATGTGCTCTAGGGCCTCCTGTCTCATGAAGTGACAAATGTGTCTTGGCAGACAGCTCGACAATGGCAGGAGTCTAACCCACAGCTACACATTTATATGATTCACTAAGTCTAGCATCTTGCTGCACTTGCAACTTAGCCATTTGGGCCACAGACAAGATGCATACATTACTTGAACTAGGCAGTCTCTTATGGGGTTAGTAGCCCAGACTGATGACTTCAATACTTCAAACTTAACAGCACACATTTCTTAATGGGGCATGGGGCCCCCAAGATTACTTGCTTAGCTTCTCCCTCACACCTGGGGGTACGAGGGTACTCACTCAGGTCCTCCACGGGTCTCATCCGCAATCGAAGGCATCCTGAAGACTTCTTCAGCTCTATCACTGCTGAGGTACTTGGTCAGCGCTCTCACCACTGCAAGATGTCATCTGGTCTGGTCAGCACTCTCACCGCTGTTAGACATCTGATTCTTCGGTCCACATCTTCCCCCGATGTGGGAGGGAAGGCTAGCCTCTGGAAGACAGTACTGGCAACCTCCAGACTACCTGTTGCAGAAAGCACAATTACTGTAACTAGTTAACTGCTAACTGAAGAAAATAACAAATGCCCTCTGAAGACTGAAAGGGATTGAATTAAGTGGCCCAGGCCTGGTGGCATGGCTGGAGCCTGAACCCCTCCCCCATGGGGGACTCCCAGCAGGTTGGAGCCTGTTCTGCTGCTCTCTCTCTCAGCTCTGCATCTCTGAATCTATCTCTGAATCTCCAGACAAACTGACAACATTGTCTCTTTATAGAGCTCCTAGCTTGACTCCTGATTGGTAGCAGGGGTGAGGTGACATGTCTTCAAGTTTCTGATTGACCTGTCAATCAGAACACTTGAGCACAATTAGGTTGTGGAATTTAGCGCCTAAATAATATCCCTATAAGCCCCATAAGCACTTGGGTGCTTACCCATGAGATGCAGTGAAAGTCCCACAAGAACTGGCTATCAATTGTTGCAGTTCCAATTGTCTGTACTGCTGGCAATGGCTGCTTAACTCACTGTCCCTTATAGCAGATTAGATACAGTCCTGAATAATGTCCTGGTGTAGCCAGAAAGAAGTAATTATTTGCCCCTCATGCCCCACAGTTATATAGCTTAAAGGCTGTACTTGTAGTCACTGCAGATGAAAAACATGGCTCTTTTACTTTTCCTGTCACTACTGCACTTATGCAAGCTCCCCTTGCAGCAGATGACAGGCTGACGCACAGAGTCCCAGATACTGGAATTGTCAGGAAACAGTACTCATAAACACTTTTCCCCATATGCACAGTATATTCCCAAAAGCAGCAACAGTTCCATTTTAAAACATTTTAATTCTTTACTTTTTTGGCTGGAGCTGAACATAGCTACCCTGGAGGCAGCCAGATACACTGTTATGCATTATTCAGATGACCAGGGCCCTGCACAGGCATACTCAAATGAGCCCCGGTCAGAACTCCTTTAATTCCCATCTGAGCGGTCCCCAGCAAGCTGTCTGTCATCACCGGGTCCCAAATAGGTGGAAGGGATCCGGGACCCACTGCACAGTCCCGGGGCGACGCAAACAAGGCTCCCATCAAGGCGCTTTGTGCTGCTTGTGACTCCTGCTGCCCTGGAGGCAGCGCTTTTGCAGCGGGAGCCCGCGGTCAGCAGTTTAAGCCCCGAGGGGCTGGATTTTCATTTGACTGCAAGCTGGGGCACACACAAGGGCAAACAGGACCTGGGAAGCCAGAAAAATTAGAGGCCAAGTCAGGAGAAGCCCGAGAGACAGCGGGTGAAGGACAGAACAAACTGGGCTAAGGTAAACCAAGACTGGCATTTCTAGGAACCCCCATTTGCAAGGGGGTTACATCTGCAAATGATTTGGGGGGATATAAGGAGCTGCACAGCCAGTGTGTGGGGATTTTGAGCAGGAAGAGTGACCAGGAAGGAGGAACCTATGTGAAGAGGGTATCCAGTCAGAAGAGGCCTGCTGTTTGTAATAGAGCCTGGGGAACAGCCCTCAATTAAGTAAAGTGTAGTGTGAATAGGGGATCACCTGTATCCTGGTGCAGGATCAGACAGGGTAGTGCAGGAGAGCAGGGAGAGTATAGTTAGCCTGCTCCTTCAAGTACTGTTGACTCCAGAAGCTGTCAAGTTGTCTTCACAGAAAAAAGCTGCCACAAGAAGAATTCATCACTTCTCCAGTTTTTCCAACTCCACAGCTCTTCTCCAGAGGGCCATCAAGAATCTTCTTCAGCATTCAAAAGGAATGTGGTACAGTAAGTAAAATTTCTGCAACCTTGGGATTTGTTTTAAAAGGAAAACACCGAACTGAACTGAATTTGCCTCAAATCCTCTTCATAAAACATTTGTTCTACTCCTCCTCTAAATCCCCTCTATACTCCTCTGCTCCTACATCGCCTCCCTCAAGTCATTGCCCAGCTCCCTTTTAGACATATAATTCACTCCCATTCCCTGCCTGTCAAAATTCATTTCTTACCATCTCTCCTCCCCTTCTCTGTACCCTAGTTACCTTCCTGATGCTCTGTAAGTTGCACTACTGTCTTTAATTGTAAGCATCCTGGGTCAGACTATCTAGTCCAGCCTGTTCTTGTAAGTATCCAGGTACCTAACTGCTGCCACTGTTTATCCACTGTTTTATCCACATAATCTGTGTTTACCATCATAGTATACTATACTAAAATGCCAGCAGAATAGGCCTAACAGTCTTTCGTGTCTGCTCATTTGGTCAGCCCCCACCCTGGGAGCTGACCTTGCTGCCCCCATCTCCCTCTCTGGCTTCTCCCTTCCCAGTCCCGGATATTCTCGCTGCACTGGTTTTTGCTTCCAGAACCATTCCCCTGTACCTGTCCCACCCCCTCTTGAACCCCTCCACTGTTTCTGCCTCCACCAGCCCCCTGGGGCAGTGCATTCCATGGCTCGACCACCCTCTCAGTGAAGTAGCACCTCCTCCTTTCTCCCCGGAATCTCCCCCCCTCCAGTGTCCACCCATGCCCTCTAGTTGCCCTCCTCCTTCCTTCGAGCACCCTGACTGCTCCTCCCTATTTATCCCTTCATATACCTGAAGAACTCCTATCATGTCTCCCGTCACTTCTCTCATCCAATGTGTACACATTTAGCTCTTCAAGCCTCCCCATAGGTCCTATCCCCAAGCCCCAAATAATTTTGGTTGCCCTCCTCTGACCCGCTCCAGGAGTTCAATGTCCTCTTTAAATGTGGCCTCCAAACTGCACGCAGTACTTGGAGGTGCGGCCTCACCAAGCAGTTATACAGTGGAGTATCACTTCCTCCTTCTGGAGGTGAGCCCTCAGCGATGCATCCAAGCATCTTGCTGGCCTTTGCCACTGCCCTCCTACAAGTCTCCAAGTTGTTCATCTTGACATCCACCACCACCTCCAGGTCCCTGTCTGCCATTGAGACTTGTAGCATTCCCCGGTGTACACTTGGCCCAGGTTTCAGGCTCCCAGGTGCAGTACCTTGCATTTCCCTGCATTGAACCTCAGTTTCCACTTTCTAGACCACCTTCCAGAGCCTCCAGGTCCCCTGTGGGCCACCCATTCCTCCTCCCCATCCACCACAGCCCCAGTTTTGAGTCATCCACAAGAGACTCATCTCACTCCTGATACCCTTCTTTGTGTCAGAGACGAGGCGTTGAGCAGGAGGGGCCCAAGGACTGATCTCTGAGGGACTCCACTAATGACCTCCTTGGGGATGAGACTATCCCACCAACCACGCACCTCTGTGTCCGGGTCCTGGAGCCAATTGCTCTAGCCATCTGATTACTGATTACTTCCTTAAGTTCTAAAATGTTTCTTATTTTGTAAATAAATTAAATTTTAAATGATTTGCCTTCTTTTCATTTTCTCTCCTGTTCAAAAGTGTCCATGGTGGGACATGCTTGTGCACATTTCAGGCTGTGGAGGACGATGTGGGAAAGTGGAATGCATGTTAATCTCATTGAGAAGTTTTCCTGTTTCTTCTAGTGCGCCTTTATTTATCTCCCATGTGGCTCTTCACCTGTTACGATCTACCTGTCACCTCACAATCTGGGAGCCAGCACCAGTGAGCCATGATTTCACTGGTATGCAACGCGTGTTTTATTTAGTATTATATGGGAATACAGTTCGATCTAGTGATAGTGTTGCTTTTATTGTACTTCAGAATGTGTACATAATTATTCAGACTACAGAACTGAAGAGGCTCATAGGTTTGAGCAAGGTACAGTACATTACCTTATCTGTCCCTTAGACTGATGGTATACCTTTTGCGGGGCAATGCACTGGGTCACTATATCTGAGGAGCAGACTGAACAAACAGTCCCAAGCATGGCAGACAGCCAATTGTCATTTAATGTGTTTGATTTATCCTGCTGGCAGGGTGTGTTAAAGGGCAATACCTGTAGATCATCAAAAAATGTACTTTCTGAATGTTCCTACTGTCATCCTGTCTTATGTGTGATTTAGTTGATACCAGCCCATTTACAGAAGAAATGGTTCTGAAAGAACTCTTAAAACTGAAGGTGGACAAAGCAATGGGGCCTGATGGGATTCATCCCAGAATTCTAAAAGAACTAAGGGTAGAACTAGTGATACCACTGACTACCCTTTTAAAAATCATGGGAGGAGGGGTGGTACCAAGACTGGAGGAGGGCAGATGTGATTCCTTCACAAAGTGGGAGCAAGGAGCAGGAAACTACAGACCTGTTAGTTTAACCTCAGTGATAGGGAAAATGATGGAATCACTTCTAAAGGAAAGAATAGTCGAGTATCTAGAGGCCAGAGGGGCACAGGACCCTAGGCAGCATGGATTCACAGCGGGAAGGTCATGCCAGATGAATCTGATAGATTTCTTTGACAGGGTGACCAAAGTAGTAGATCAGGGAGGGGCTGTGGACATGGCCTACCTAGAATTTAGCAAGGCATTTGACACAGTCCCACACAAAAGATTAATATACAAGTTAGCCAGCCTGGGACTGGGTCCCAAGATGACATCCTGGGTAAAGAATTGGCTGGAGAATAGGACACAGAGAGTAATAGTAAATGGAGTCCACTGAGAAGAAAGGAGGGTTACTAGTGGGTACCTGCAGGGTTCAGTATTAGACCGGTCTCTTCAATGTCTTTATAAGTTTACATTGCAGAAGGACTGAAGGAAAGTATGCCCTTTGCAGATGACACAAAGATCTGCAACAGAGTTGATGCACAGGGTGGGTGGAAAGGATGAGAAGGACTTGGCAAGGTTAGAGGAATGGTCAAATGTATGGCAGCTTAGATTCAATGCTAAGACGTGAAAGGTAATGCACCTGGGAAACAAAAACCCAGGGGAAGAGTACACAATGGGGGTGAGATACTAACAACAACAAAAATGGAAAGGGACCTGGGGGTAGTCATATCAGATGACCTAAAGGTGGGCAAGCAATGTGAGAGGGCAGCAAGGAGGGCTGGGGGGATACTGGGATGCATAGGGAGAGGCATCACCAGTAGAAAACAGGAAGTTATTATCCCTCTGTACAGACAGCTGGTGAGACCCCATCTGGAATACTGTGTGCAGTTCTGGAGACCCAATCTCCGTAAAGACATAGACAGGATGGAAGCTGTCCAGAGGAGGGCAACTAAAATGGTGCAGGGTCTGCACCAGAAGACATATGAAGAGAGACGAAAGGAGCTTAATATGTATAGCCTCGAGGAAAGGAGGGAGAGGGGGGACATGATAGAAACGTTCAAGTACCTCAAGGGAATCAACAAAGTCCAAGAGGGTAGCATCTTTCAAAAAAAGAGGTGTGCAAGAACAAGAGGGCACAATTGAAGATAGAGGGGGGCGGGCTCAGAGGTAATTTAAGGAAGTATTTTTTCACAGAGAGGGTTGTGGATGCATGGAACGGCCTTCCGGAGGAGGTTGTGGAGTCAAAATCAGTGGTGGAATTCAAGCATGCATGGGACAGTCATAAGGCAATTCTAGGGGGTGGGGGTAGGAAGAAGTAGGCTGCTGGTTAACTAGGATCTGCAGCTTATCCAGTAGGTAGGGAAATGGGCAGACTGGGTGGGCCAAGTGGTCCTTATCTGCCGTCAAATTCTATGTTTCTATGTTTCTATTTACCAGCTTGCAGCAAGTATTGCTCTCTCTCTGCACACCGTAATGGTGCTACTGATGCCGCTCAACTACCTGGGAAAGAGTAAGATATTTTTGTCTCTTGTGGTCTCCCCCGTACCTTGCATGTTGTGATGTATGGCTGTCACATACTGCCAGAGCACTCTGTGTATCCTGTCACCGCAAACATTGTCACTACAAAAGCGGTGTTGATGCTTGCAGAATGCATGTGCTGCTTGTCAGCTGCTTTACATGTTATAAATTCTGTATTGTGTATATGATGTAGGTACACTGTGCCGGTAGTTCGCCGGAACTCATGGATGCCAGCGATACCTATCCACACGCTTGAAGCTGTCATCACGTAGACTTCATGCCCTGTTAACAAAACTGCTGGTGTATGTTTCTCATCAGACACTTACCCGGTGAAGTGTGAAGAAATCTCTGATCTTTTTACACTGCACATGGTTTCTGAATGACAGAGTGCTTCCAACCACACTATCTGTCTATTGCAGTCACTACTCATTACACAGCAGACCCCTATCAATTTTCAGTGTGTGGAACATGTTACAGAACATATACATATATATATATATATATATATATATATATATATATATAGACATTGGCACGTCCATCTGTATACTCCACTGGGACTAAATTCTGCACATGCCTCCATGTCTATAGTGATATAGCTAACGAATAGATATTCATGTGCCACCAGAGTGCCCTAGCAGCAGTCATGCTGTTTCCATCTGTGTCACTACTAACCATCGGGTAATGAGAAAGATACCTGTACTGATCATATGATAATGATCATGGCATACCGTATGCTCGCTGTAGCCATGGATCGAGGCACATGACACTGACCGGTCAATGGATTATGCACTGTGCAATTACCGCGCCCACACTGATATAGTGTCATTTAGTTTTGTGTAGAGTTACCACCTTTTAAGAGGCCCAAAGTGGGACATTTCTTACTGAAACATGATTTTTCGCAGGACAGTACGTATCCTCAACCAATATAACAGACTTGTTTTCTCGGTATAATCAGAGTAAAGGCTAAGTATTGTAGTTTCAGTTGCTTCCAATGTTTCTTATCATTTTAAGGTATTTTAGTTAAGGTATGATCGCTTTCTGCAGCATTTAGTAGAAAATTAGAAAACAGTTTTACTACTATAAAGTCAGGACATATAGTATTTTTCAAGTTTTTTTGCAGGACACAGCTGCCCAGATCAGGACTGTCCTGCAAAAATAGGGACAGTTGGTAACCCTAGTGTTGTGCCCCTAACTGACAGGATAACAGTACACAGTATGTGTTAATTATGGCCCCTGTATCCAATAGCCTGGTGTCAGAATCAAATATTGCACAGAAATTTATTTTCCCAGATAACTAAATGTTAGTGTTGTTGTGAAGCGTTTCCCCAAAATGTTGTGTATATTGTGTTTTCAGTGTGTGTCCTCTGTAATACGGCATATGCACAAACGTATGTTGTCTATTTGAACTGCATTCCGTTCATAATGACATTGAATGGGTCCAACATGCCCCTCCAATACAAGTGTTTCACTTAACCCAGTGTCCACGAGTAATACTTGCCTTAGTGGCTGAATGGCTGATGTTTACATTTGTATATGTCGCTTTGGACACTTGGATTTATAGACACTTACAATGTGATCCACAAACTAGTGTATCCAAGGGAAAGGAATGCTATCCAGATATAATGCGATGCATTGATAGCACGATTGTGCTGAAGGTGCATGTTGGTTGTGAGGTGTAACGAGCTCGCAAGTCATGACTGCCCTCACCCACACAAACCACCACCCCCACCATCACTAAATGGGTTAGCATCTTTTAAAAAACTATTACATATGTGAAGGCACTACTCATGGCAGTAAATCTGTTAAGAGTTACTGTATACCGTAGTTCGAGTGATAGATGCGGACATACTGTATGAAGGGCTATGTACTTTGACAGAGACTACCGTTGCTCATGCAGTCATATCAATCTAGACAGACTGATGCACAATTACAAAGATAAATAGACAGACAGACGATAGCCATGGCTAAATACTGTGGCCGGATATTCAAACTGTGCCAGGCTGTGCGCAAGCCTGGGCGCAGCTCAACTTATTAGCAGGGTGTGGCCTGGGTGATATTCAACGAGCTATGCTATGAGCAGCAGCTTTGAATATTGCACCCTGCCACCCCCACTGTGCATGGCATAGTGGCACCGCGCCAGCACAAGTGGCCAGAGTGGAGCAGGGAGATGCACTAGCGCAAGCGCCACTACGCCATGCACAGCACCTGCTATATTCAAAAGGGGACATGCAAATGGGGCCATAATTTATGCAAGGCACACATGGGGCCATTTGCATGTCATTATGGCCCCATTTGCATTCCATTAGCATGCAGGTGCACTGATCCCTGACAACTTGCGCCTGGCGACCTGCCAGGTAGTAGCCATCGGGGACCAACGCCCCCTACAGCCCGATTGTGGGCATTTGTCTAACAGAAAATCCCCCTCTAACATCCCTGGTGGTCCAGTGGACTGCTGTGTTCCCGATCGCAGGCATCGGTATAATAAACCCCCCCCATCCAATATCCCTGGTGGTCCAGTGACCGCACTCCCGCCCGATCGCAGGCAATTCGTTTAACACAATATTGTTTCCATCATCTGGTGGGTTCAGTGGACCACTCGTTGATTGCGGCATCGCCAGTAGAACAGTCTCACAGCCTCGCAGCAGGCCTCGCCACAGCCATCACCGCCGCCTTCGTCAGCCGGGCGGCGGCAGCACCCCACTGCCAGTTGTTCGCCGCCCGCCGACCGACAGCCTGCAGGAGCTGCATGTCCATTGAATTTCATAGCGCGAGCCAATGGGCGGCAGCTCATACTGGGCTGTTTATAGTCCAGATATGTGGAATGAATCATTCATATCTGACTGAGTAGTATGGTATGGTTGCATGCCCATTAGCTCACGCCTGGAACCATGGTGTGCAGCCCTACCGAGCTGTCAGTCAGGCGGGCAGCGGGTGGGCGGTGGTGGTACTGCCGTCCGCCGGCTGACGGGGAGCAGGGCGGTGGGGGCCTAGTGGCTGTGGGAGGGGGGTATTCAGACCACCAGGGTAATAGGACTGTTCTATGTTTTTACAGATGCCCGCGATCGATAGAGTGCGGTCCATTGGACCACCAGGGATATTGAGGGGGGTTTTTAACGGATGCCCGTGATGGGGCATGGGGGATGCCGCCAGGTGCAGCAGGAATTCAGGTGGCCACCTAGCAGGTGGTAGCTGCCGTGGTTGCGCCCTGCAATGTGGCAGCTCACCTGTGGGTGGCCATCATTTGTTTCTTTTTTTTTTGGCTTAACTTTGTGCAGGCGCAGGTAGGGGTTGCGCATGCGTGACTCTGCACATCCCGGGCTGAATATCGGGCTGTGCAGGTTATGCATGGGCACGCCCCCCTACCTGTGCCTGCATACATCACTGATGCACTCCGGCGCATCGGGATTTGTGCGGCGCACTTTTCCCTTTTGAGTATCTGAGCCTATGTGTACATCTACTTTACTCCAGGTCTGTCCAGTTGCCAAAACCAAACCCCATCCCCCCCCCACACACACACAAAACCAATCAGGGTTTGGTGCTACAGTTTCTCACCCAGTGCATTTCTGTTCATTTTCAAGTGACTTGTTTGTGCAGTCATTACTTAAATAAATACATAACTATGGCTAACTAGTTAGATTGTTACGTGGACATGGAGATCCAATAATGGACCGCTATATTTGACACCTAAAGGGCTGTGACAGACAGATACAATCACAATACACAGATAGAGCTGTAGACAGATATAGATAGATAGATAGTTACATGGTTAGACAGATAAATGGTTAAATAGATATAAATGGGAGAGAGAGAGAGAGAGAGAGTATGAGACAATCTAGAAAGTGTATGTCATTATGTGTACCTACCACCCTATACATGAACACACAGTCACCAATGCCATCTCCTCCCAACACCTGGAACCAGAAATCATCTTTGAAAGCATTTTTCATATGTGTTTTTGGTTTTTATAATTGCTAGTTGTACTTTGTGTCTTCTGAAGCATTTGCTACAAAAATTTTGATGCAAATCTTGGATTGATTCATGCAAATATATCGCTGCTCATACTGGGGCATCATGCCTAAAGTCAGTTAGATAAGTAACTACATAGATACAGTAAGGGAACCATCATAGCTACAGAGATATTGATAGAGAGACAGACATCCACACATAATACAGTACATGAAAACAGACGCTTTAACTGAAATCTCTAATCATGGCCAACTACTTCGGTCTGGTTGCATCTTTTAAAAACTAATGTTCCTGTGTTTTTGTGTGACGCTTTTGCAACGCTTGTGCAAGGATTAATTTTATAAATATTTATATGTGACTAGTTAATGGATGCAAACACGACACCGCACCTTGAATTTCTGCAAAGGACAAGTGGTTCTGTTTTATATAGCAAATTAACTCACGTAATACATAGTTTGATAAATATGTAAATTATATGGACAGATATATGTACAGCCAGACAGACTGAAAGGCTTACAGACAGAAAGTTTCTCCTTATCCATTACACACCATGCATCCATCCCCCTCCCGCTCCGATACTCCTACTTCCACACAGTATGTTTCTAGTAAATACTATTTAATTTGCTTTTGTCAATTTTTTTTTACTTTAGGGGATGAAACATTTTGGCTAACATTCATTTCATGTCACAACACGTTAATAATACGATGATTCAAAGATGCAATATATTTGTGGCTATACGGGCATGAGAGAGACGACGGTGTATGTTCAGAGACTGTTACGTTTATAAATGCACAGAAAGCTAGACAGATGCTTTACTGTGAGAGGTAGACTGGTAATGCAATAGATAGAAAGAAAGAAACAAACAAAGAAACAGACAAAGAGGGACGGTTAGACAGCTAGGTAAATAGTTAGACCGACAGCCATAAAGAAAGACATACTGAACTATGATTTTTACAGGTTGCTAAGATCTCCATCCATGTGTACATACCATGCCCAAGGGTAACCTGTAAATAACTTTCCTAAGCCACTGCATATGTTTGTAACTCATTGTTATGAATCACTTGTGATGCAAACATTCATTTAATAATTACATTCATGGCAATAGCTGAATTGATGGACGCACAGACATCCCAGTCAGTATACTTAGATGTAGATAACCAGTGGTTTATGCATACATATAAAACTAACCAGCAAAATACATTGTTGGATTTATAGATAGATTGGTAGATAGATAGCTGGATAGACAGATGGACAGACAGATAGACAGATAGCTGGATAGATAGGCAGACAGACACACAGACACAGACAGATAGCTGGATAGACAGACAGACAGATAGACAGAGCAACTGTAGACAATAGACAATATAGACAATAGAAAGGCAAACAAGTAGTCGTTTGGTAGGTATATAGGTAAGTAGGTGAATGTATGTAGGTGGTTACTTAGACATGTCACTAGATACGTAGGTTGTCAGATAGATATATAGCAGGATGGATGGATGGATGGCTATATATATAGACAGACAGACACATAGACAGACATATAGACAGTCATACAAACAGACAGAGACATAGATAGGAGACTGAAACTCACACAATACTTATTTACGGCACTAAACAACCAATGCATTACACATATGGTAAGATCTTCCTGGCAAACTCACACCCAACCCCAACCCACCCCACCACCACCAACAGTAACCCCTTTAACATTGGTCACTTTGACTTGATTATGATCTTTTACTGACATGGTAGAATTTCACAGTTGTGCATGCATTCACTTGTGACAATAATTATATTGCAACACATGGCTTCTTACATGTAAAGACATCACTGACCAATAAATTTGTTGTAGAAATACAGTGTCACTATCTGTGGATTCATGGATTCATAAAATAGACAGCAGAACAGGACCTCCTGGCAAATCTTGTCTGCCCACGCCACCTCCCATTATACCACCCTCCTGCCACTGCAGGCTCCCTCTTCATCCACATAAACCCATTTGTCTGTCACCGCCTTTGAAGTGCACCACTCTTCCTGACTCCACAACCTCCTCCGCAGCTTAGTCCATGCCTCCACCACCCTTTTGGTGAAGAAATGAACCTCACATTGCCTCTGTACCTACCTCACTGTTGTCTGAAACCATGCACCCCGTGATAGTGCCTTCCTTCCTGTGATATAAGTGCCATGTGCACACTTTGTTTGTCCCCTGGTCATATTTGAAGGCCTCTATCATACTTCCTCTCCCATCTAGTCTCCAGGGAGTAGAGCTCCAATTCCTTCCCTGCTGTTCATATGGTTTGCCATTCTCCACTGAATCAATTTTGTCACTCTTCTCTGCACCCTTGCAACCATATTTATGTTCTTTTGCAGGTATGGCCTTTAGAACTGGCATCCATACTGGAGGGTGGTCTCACTATGGCTTTATACAGGGTAACAGGACTTCTTCTTCTGCAGAAGATTCACCTATCTATACATGCCGGCATCCCATAAGCACGCCCCACTACCCTGTAGCACTAATTTCCCACTTTTTATGTTGTCTTGCATGCGCAGCAAAATATTGTGGTAGCTTGGAATAGCAGGTTTGGGAGGTGAGGTTGTGTTGTGGCAGTGGCACCACTGCTCTTCCGGGCAGGGCTCTGTGGCACAAATTAGACTGCATGCTGTCTATGACAGCAGTGCAAAAGTGTGCCACCAACTTGAACGATTTAGCCGCTGCAATGAGGGAGCTCCTCCTCATTGCAGGGCGTGCCTTCCCTGGTGTTACATTTCAATGAAACATGGTGGCAGCTGTTGCCGTCCGCCTCTCATGCCCCAACAAGCCGATGTCAGGGGTACCCAATCCCCATCAGCATAATAGCCCCCAATAATTGAATCTGTGTGCCAAGGGGGTACCCAATCTCCCTTGGCATGATGCGCCCCCCCTGGCAAACAGAGACACGTTTCTGTGCCGACGAGGTGCCCAATCCCTGTCGGCTTCAGTTCCCCTCCGCAAAAATACAGGTGGCACACTGGGAGCCCACCCTAGTGCCAAAACACACCTGCAAAATAAGAAAACCGACCCGCATTTTCTTTATGTTTTTTTTTTTTTGCATTGTTTTTCTATGAAAACGAGAAAACGGTCCATCGACGTGTCTGGTGCCCTTCCCCAACCTGCACACACCCTCTGTTTACCCTAACTCCCCACACACACCTGACCCTATACTCACCTCTAGAGCCTGGTGAGATGATCTTCAGTGGACCGGGAACATGTCTGCACTCTTCAAAGCCGACCGCGAACTGAAGAAATACCAGTAAACTGTATAATGGCATACATTTTTTTTTCAACTTTGGTGCATATCATGGCCATTTTTGTGAATTTTGGCATCACATTTTAAACATGAGGTTCTTGGGACCCCACCACATGAATTCAATCACTGTCATCTCGTTATTTGATCCCGAAAGGTGATTTCGCAGTCACTGCGCGGAATCACCTTTTGCAACCAAGTAATGAAACAACAGTGTCACTGTTCATGAGGTGGGCTCCCAAATAGCCTATGTTGCAAATTTCGGGAAATTCTAAAATTGACTAAATCCTCGTGCTGATGCCTCTTAAGATGCAGAAAATATACAAAATGGATTATCTTATTCAACATCTTTATGTATTATTATTTCATGTTATTTTCCTTGAAAACCTTTATTCAGTTTCAAAACATTGTAATGTGTCTTAAATATTTATAACAACTGTAGCTAAAATACACTTTCTTTCTTCATCCCAGTGCTGTTTTTATTTACTTATAAAAAATACAGTCTGGTTTAGTTTAGGCTTAGTGGCTTGGTGGAAACTGTACTGCCTCCCATGCCAGTGGCTCGGTTTCGGGGGAGGATCTGGGTCAAACAGGAGTTAGCTGACAGAAGAGATGACTGAGCATCTCTGGGACTGCTCTCCTCTCAGGGAGGGGGAGTCTGACCACCCCGCTCTTTAACAGCCATCTAGGTGAGGAACACTGGCAGGGCTCAGTCAGGCACAAAGCAGTACTTGCCTTTAATTGACTGGCATCATTGCATGCTTGACGGCCCAGGGATAAGCCAAAGGTAGAAACCTCCAATGGCAAAATAATCCACCCGACCCGCCACAGGTTGCACTACTTACCAGGCTCTGCTCCTGTCTGAATATGTCGCCTCAGAATGGCCCTCTCCTCCTGGCCCCACCACGGGGAGGTCATGGGAGATCCCACAGCAGGTAAGTCCTGGTGATTTAGGGTGATGTGGATGGACAGACTAGTGCACAAGGGGTCAGTGGGGTGACTTAGAAGATAAATATCTCATTTGAAAAAGAAATAAAACACAGTTTGGTAATCTCAGATCCAGTAACACAGTTATACCATATAAACAGCGTAATTATGCACTATGAGGCTAGACCAGGGCAGATTTATTAGTAGAGACCAAGTGCCTGGCAAAGCTCTGTTCACCTTGCAATGCTCTGCAGATATGTAATGGGGAGGTTAGGAGCTGTGAGAGCCACCAGTGAGGCATCGCAGTGAAGTTATTCAGAACAGAAAGTGCAAATTATGCATATGCCAGCTGAGCTCCTGACGATAATTGGGCCTTGAGCGATTGCTGCAATATATATATATGTAACTCCCAGACCCCTGCCTTTTTGCAGAATGACAGGTGGCATGCTGTTGAAGCTGACAGCAGTACCTGGTGGGGACTGGGTTTGGGGAGGACTAGGTTACTCGCACAGGGGGCCTAGGTTTATTACTCTGCACAGGGTCACCATAAATCTGAATCAGGAAGCAATAACTGTAATGTCCAAACTTAGAATGGGTTTCACAGTGGCTTTTATTCACATCCAAACTGAACAAACAAAGCATAGACGGACTCCCACGGGCCACATTCCTGGTAATGCAGATTAGAGATACAGAACACTTCTTCACATTTCAGCCTCAGACTCTGAACCCACAGGCACACAGCCCGGACTTGTCTGCTTGTGGGTACACAGCCCGACTTGTACACTACTTGGTTTTTCCCATGGCCTCGGCTCCCTCCGCCACTTGGTTCGCAATCTATATGGAATGAACTAGTTTTCCTTTGCTCAGCTCCCTAAACCACCTTAGAGCCCTCTCGACCCTAGAGAGAATTTTCTCCTTCCATCCCAACATCTGGGTACCTCCCTCATCACTGACCAAGTGCATGAGGCAAAGTAGAAACCCACAGAGCAAATCCGCAGAGGCGGACCTGGTTACTAAAGATGGGGGGGGGTCTCCCACCTCCAGCTCCCACAATCCATACCTGGCCATTTCTCTGGAAACTAAGCAACTCTTTTGAAAGCTTGGCAATGTAGATTACTGGGTAGACGTATGTCACATCTCTACATGTCTTGACTTCCCCTATGTGCTGGACTTGAACATATTTTTACTTTTGGCTAAGCCAATTATTCTAGGCCTCCCATTACTTCAGCAGTCCAATCCCCACTTTAACACAGTTCAAGATGAAACATGGGCCCTTTAGAAAGAGCAGAACTCACCCTTTGGTTGCAGGTGCCCCACAGGCGAATCATGAAATCTTCCTTGTACCCCACACAGGTGGACAAAATGAGGCACTTCTTTCTCCAGCAGAAGCCGGGGGTTGCCCCTGGAATAGCAGGCAAACCTTCCTGCCCCATCCCCTGAGGGATGGGGCACAGAGACCCAAATCTGCAGTCTCCACCACTTTAAAAACTGCTTATTGTGTCTCTCTTTAGGTGGAAACACACACCTTTCCCTAAATGTAACCCTATTTCAGGGCTGAGGCTCCAAGAACCATGAGCACAGAGCTGCTGTGCTCCTCTCACAACAATCTCCAAACTCCAACTGAACACTGACTGTTCAAACCTCCCAACATTCTACTCTAACTCCTTCTGCAGATTCCATTGTGGTCATGTAGCTGCGATAGTTCAATGGTGATGTCATCCCTCAGTCTCAGCTGAGATTGAGAACAGAGTGAGACAGTGTGAAATCCATTTAAATGGAGTTTCACAAGATGCCTTCCCTGCCTACCACTAGGTCTTACTGGGATTCCAGTAACCCCAGGTAACAAGGGGGTTACACTCACCCTTGACCAGGAAAATGACTGTCTGCAGTCATTGTTTACCCGGCTTAGGCCATCCCACCCTATGTGCTACCTGCAGAGGGGGGTGATCAGGCCCCCTCCTACCATGTGCGAGCACAGACAGGCAATACTAAGGGCCTAGAGGCCTTTAGCTGACATATCAGCCTCTACTCTACCCACTTACTATGGATGCCTAGTGGCTGTGGTAGAACTGTCCAGAGCATAGCCCTAATAGCTCAGCACTGTAGTCCCTATGGCCATTCAGGACCACAGCCTGTCTACTCCCCCCTAGCCCTCTAGTGAAAATCTGTCTGCCTCCAACTTAACACCCCAAAATAAAACAACTGGGACCTCCCGACCTTGGGCACCCTGAACCACACACCAAGAAAGTAATACCATGCCATTACATCACTTACTGCCTCCCTACCCCCACAACTACACCTGTGGAAGGAAAGGGTTACTACAGTAACAACAACAATAACAACCACAGTACTTTAAATTCTACACACAGTACTAGTGAGGAACTCCGATGAGCCCTCCTCCTCTTTCTCTTGTCTCTCTTCTATCTTCTTCAGGAACACCTGCAAGAAAAAGAAAGACAACAACACTCCTAATCTGCATACACAGTCTACCTAAACCCCACCATCAAAACACTAAAGAACCTCTAATTTTTTTTTTTTTTAGAAAAAGGTAGAAAACAGTATGTACACTAGAAAACAGCAGAAAACAATGACATTATTTACAATACACATTTGGGGATGGAGTGCCCTAGAAGTCCCATCTAATGACCACAGTGCTCAAGGCTAGTCCATTAAAGAGTCTCTCTGGAATGAGCCTGTGAAGCACAGTTCTAGCAAGCCAAAATCTCAAGGGAGAGTCTTTGAGGACAGTTCACACATTCTGGAGTCTGCTAGTGTAGGGTGTGTACTGCAACATAAAGATAGAAAGGTTCGACTTACCAGCCCCTTGTAGAATGAAAAATTTGCACCAACCTGCTCCTCAGCCGAAGATTCTCCCTGGCAGAATTTCTTCTGATACAGCTGGGAAGACATCTTCTGGGAACTACAGGAGGGCACATCTGGGAACTGCTGGGTTGATGTCATCTCTGGAGATGGAACCTTAGAACAGGAACAAAAAAGGAAAACAGCTGGTCTGACGTCATCCGATTACCAGGCGATGGATCAGGATACAGCTGGGCTGGTGTCTTCTGGATCTGAAGTCATCTGTGCAGGCCAGTAGGTGGATTCTGGAAAGGCCAGTACACTGTAGAACTGATGAATGTGAGGCACCTGAGTCCTAAATGTCCATACTGGCGGATCAATAAAGGCACTGCACAGGCTAGTGTGGCAGTATTGACTACCACTGCTGCTTCTTTCCATCCAGTAGGCACAGGCACATTGGCTGGGAGGTCCTTGCATTGAGGCCAATAGTACTGGGTCAGGCGCTTTGAATTATTACCCCATCTGGGCACACATAATTCACACAGTGAAAGGTTTCACATCCCCGCCATCCACTATTCGCACTCTGTCCATAAACAGTGCCCCTGCCTCTCTTCCATTGGGTATATTTCTCATGAAACAGTCTGTTCTTGACGGTCTGTTTGCACCAGGATGCACACATTTCATTGCTTCAGCTCAGATCCAGGATTTTCTGCTGTTCTTAATCTCCTCCCAGGCTCTCCAGGAAAGGTAGGAAAGGTCATCCCATAGATCTCATTCGCTTCCTATGAACCAGCTCTCCTCTTTACTAGCTTTGGTCAACCTGAGACCGCTGGCCTGGCTTGGGGTGGCCAGTCCTGGTTCTGCCAGCTACGCATCCTCAATGAGATTAGAAACAGATCCCTGGCTTCTTCTTCTTGTATAGCCAGGGCAGTGGCATCACCACTCTCTTCCATGCATTCCTCCGAGGCAAGAGCTTGAGGCTGTGTACCCGCTCTTTTCACAAGGCCACATAGGGTCCCTCATTCTTCCCTCACTAAGGATCTGAGCCCAGGAGTGAGCAGTTGTCCTCTCTTGACACTATCCACTCACCACTAGGCGCGGAGGTCGACACCTCCCAGTCAAAGGCCTCCCGCATCTCTTCTTCTCCTATGAGACTTGGGCTAGGCCCCCTCTCCAGAGGTCTACTAATGCTTTATCTGAACTTTCCTTCTGAGATCCAGCATCTGAAACTTCAGCATCTGGTTCTGTCTCTAAATCTTCACCCTCTAGCTTTGTGCCACACTCTCCCGAGGGGCCTTCTTCAATAGGCTCCACCTGGTGCTGTGTGCTGCCAACTACAGATTCCTGAACCTTTGTCCATGTGGGAGCCAAACGAATCTGGGGCACTTTATGCAAGCCATATTTCTCTAGGCACCCAGCACAGTGAGGTATCATGAAGACATCCCTTCCAGCGTTTAAGCAAATTTGACACACATGCACTGGATATCCAGGAATCACATGAGGAGGCAGTTGTCCCCCATAATGACACCTTTCAATTTCCCTTAATCTATTTACTACTGCTATTACTGCAGCCCGGGCATGATCCGGGTAGCAAGCTGGTCCTGAGGCCATAACTGCAGGGAAAACAAACAAAAGCTCACTGTTACTGGAAGTCCCACTTTACTGAACATGTTCTTTACTTTTAAAATGGCTCCTCTGCTGCTGTGTTTACTTTACTACCCCACCCTGTAATGGCAGCAGCAGCACTCCTGTGCATCAACATTCAGAAACTGGGTCAAGCCACTGCACATCCGATTTACACACACTACTGATAACTTTTGCTCAAACTGCACAAACTTGCACTGTTCTTTTTCTAACACATTTACATGATTTTCCACGGACTTTTTCACTTGCTAGAAACATTTCTCACAGTCCTTAAAGCTTCAGGATTTTAAGCATAGAATTGCTGTAAACTAGTGCTGCACATTTGGCTACAACTCACAGTCTCTGGATTTAAAACTTTAAACTGATACTGAACTCATAACTATGCACACAGTCAATGGCTTAACAGACTTGTACTTGCTGGTAGAACTTGACACAGTTGTTACAAAGCGACTACACTGCTGCACACATATTTAGCTGGCTTTTGGCAGAAAATCACTGTTTGAGCAACTTTACTGTTGGTACTTACTGTCATCAGTAGCTGTTAGCTGTTAAGGAAAACGGCCTGCAGCCAGTCTTGAGGCCTCTAGAAAGAAAAACGGGTGACAGTCCAGTTGATCGTCTCCTGATCACCACACTTGCAATTTAGATGATCGAGATGTAGGTTGAACATGATTTTGAACAGACAAGTCTATTTTAACAGTTTTACAGTGCTTTTTAATCACCGCGATGCTCCTCCACTAGCCAGTACACACACTCTCCACTCACACTCCCTCTTGAATGCTGGGCAGTCACTGTAGAGCTGGCTGAGGGGCGGGACTGATTGCAGCCTCACCAGTCACACAACGCCATGCAAATGAGCCTCTTCCTCCTCACGAGTGCTCTTCTCCTCATGCCGATCATCGAGCAGGCAAATTTAAACTGCAGAAACCACTTTTTTTTTTCCTTTAACTGATTCCATGGCGGGAGCCCATTTCAGCCATTTAGCATGGCCATTCACACAGCAAGTTTCCCAGTTCATTCAAAAAGCATTTCCAACGTCCAGGGCACAATTCGCCTGTTGCTACCCCTAGTCTTCCACACTTTTCTTCATCACCACAGTTCTTTTTAAAAAAAACAGGCAAAAACACTGCAAACAATTGATGCAGGACAAAGGCACACTGTTTTAGCTTTACTGCCTTGGTAAACAGTTGGCATTTTAACAGCAGCACAAGATCCACAGCACACAGCGACACACTAATTAGCTTATGCCAGCTTTTGGGCTACCCACTGCCAGATAGTCAAACGTCAGCCCCTGTCCAAGCAACTTCCTCCCAAAATTAAATCCAAAGCGGTGCCTCCATTTTGTAACCCTTGAACCCTACCTTTTGCAAAACAACAGGTGGCATGCTTTTGAAGCTGACAGCAATACCTGGTGGGACTGGGTTGGGAGGACTAGGTTACTCAGCACAGGGGGCCTAGGTTTTGCTACTCTGCACTGGGGCACCCAAGTAAATCCGAACACAGGAAGCAATAACTGTAATGTCCAAAACCAGGAATGGGATTCTACAGTGTGGCTTTTATTCACATCCAAACTGAACAAACAAAGCATAGATGGACCCCCACGGGGCTACATTCCTGGTAATGCAGATTAGAGATACAGAACACTTCTTCACATTTCAGCCCTCAGGTTCTGAACCCACCAGGCACACAGCCCGGACTTGCACGCAGCTTTGGGTACACAGCCCGACTTGTACACTACTTGGGTTTTTCCCATGGCCCGGCTCCCCCGCCACTTGATTCGCAGTCCATATGGGAATGAACCAGTTTTCCTGTTGGTGGCTCCCCAAACCACCTTAGAGCCTTCGACTCCTAGAGAGAATTTTCCTTCCATCCCACATCTGGGTACTTCCCTCATCACTGACCAAGTGCATGAGGCAAAGTAGAAATCCACAGAGCAAATCTGTAGAGGTGGACCTGGTTACTAAAGATGGGGGTCTCCCACCTCCAGCTCCCACAATCCATACCTGGCCATTTCTCTGGAAACTAAACAACTCTTTTGAAAGCTTGGCAATGTAGATTACTGGGTAGATGTATGTCACGTCTCGTCTCATGTCTTGACTTCCCCTATGTGCTGGACTTGAACATACTTTTATTTTTTGGCTAAGCCTATTACTCTAGGCCTCCCATTACTTTAGCAGTCCAATTCCCACTTTAACACTGTTCAGGATGAAACATGGGCTCTTTAGAAAGAGAAGAACTCACCCTTCGTTGCAGGTGCCCCACAGGCTAATCACTTAAATCTTCTTGTACCCCACACAGGTGGACAAATAAGGCAGCTGCCTTTCTCCAGCAGAAGCCAGGGGTTGCCCTTGGAGTAGCAGGCAATTCTTTCTGCCCCATCCCTGAGGGATGGGGCACAGAGACCCAATCAGCGGTCTCCACCACTTTAAAACTGCTTATTGTGCTCTCTCTTTAGGTGGAAACACACATCTTTCCCTAAATGTAACCCTTATTTCAGGGCTGAGGCTCCAAGAGCCTGAGCACAGAGCTGCTGTTCTCCTCTCACAACAATCTCCAAACTTCAACTGAACACTGACTGTTCAAACCTCCCAACATTCTACTCTAACTCCCTTCTGCAGATTCCATTGTGGCTCATGCAGCTGCGATAGTTCTATGGTGATGTCATCCTCAGTCTCAGCTGAGACTGAGAACAGAGTGAGACAGTGTGAATCCATTTAACTGAGTTTCACAAGCTGCCTTCCCTGCCTACCAGTAGGTCTTATCAGGTTCTAGTAACCGGCAACAAGGGGTTATATATATTTTTCTTAACCAAGAACCTTTATTATACAAAACAAATAAAACAAAACTAAATCAAAACTACCTCAGTATAGTACAAACTATGAAAGCATTTGACTTACACTTTTACAGCTCCTGCAGTATACTTCCAAATATCAGCTCAGATAAGTTGTTGACCAACACAGTAATTAATTACACATAAATCTAATTACAACTTTAACTTAGAAAATGCATGCAGTTCCTGTGTTTATATGGTATAAGAGTGGTATGTTAGGAATATCCTAAGTATTAGCTTCCTGTACAAAAGTGTCTAACAGTAAATGAAAGCAGCATTTATTTAAAAGAATAAACTAGAGTATTTTAAATTAATTCTAAAAGTTTCTTGTCAAATCACAATGTTATTAAATTTGATTAAAGATGTGCAAGCAAAACAAGATGTAAAACCACATAAAGAAGTAGAATAAAAGATAGCCCTGTTTTGTTTACCTGCTCTGCAGTTTTAAATATCCTTTCATCAAGCCAGCAGCTGACTGAATGCAACAGGCAAGGAGTTCAGCTGCAGGCCACTCAAGGAGGAGGGGCAGGGGGGTAGGTAGTTTCAGAACATAGTCCATTTCAGTATTTAGTTTATTTGTTTCAGTATATAGTGTATGTGAATTTTTCAGTCTACAGTGTATGTGTTTCAATACATAGTGTATGTGTTTCACCATGTAGTGTATTTGTTTTAGTATATAGTGTATGTGATTTTTTTTAAAATATACTGGGTATGTATTTCAGTATGTAATATATTTCTCTCGGTATATAGAGTATGCAAAATTTTTCAATAGAGAGGGTGTTTTAAATATATAGTGTATTTGTTTCAGTATATAGTTTATGCAGATGTTTCAGGGCATAGTGTATTTACTTCAACAGATAGTGTATGTATTTCAATATAAAGTGTAGATGTTTCAATATTTAGTGTATTTGTTTCAGTATATAGTGTATGTGCTTTTTTCAGTGTGTAGTGTATGCATTTCAATAGATAGTGTATGTATTTCAATATATAGTGTATTTGTTTTAGTATATAGTGTATGCAAATTTTTTTCAATATATAGGGTATGTGTTACTATCTATAGAGTATTTGTTTCAGTATATAGTTTATGTGAATGTTTTAATCTGTAGTGTATGTATCTCAATAGGCAGTGTATATGTTTCAGTACATAGTACATTTGTTTCAGTATATAGTGTATGTGGATTTTCAGTACTCAGTACAACAACAACAAGATATTTATTTCGGGGGGAATAAAGAAGCTAGGAAAGGGAAACAGGAGGAGAAGAGGATATCTTACCATATTTACACATGTACAGAGATCATTTTGGATTTTGCTGGTGAACCCTCCAGCTGGGTGGCTACATATTAACAGGCAGACATAAACCACATTTTACCTTTCGACTTAAGACATCCAGAGCCCTGGCTATCTAGCTGCTGATAAATCAGACGTTAAACATAATTATTAATAATACCCACACTGATACCAGTCCCAGATACAACAGAAACCCCGCAATCTCATACCATACTGGTTAAACAGATACCACAGTCCAAGATGTTGCAGGCCTGATGGAGTTGAAGCTGGTCGAGGTGGCCGGCTATTAATTTGAGGGTGGGGGGTAACTTGGAACCAGATTTTTGTAAAGCAACAAATTACTATTTACAACCACAGCAGGGATTGCCCTGCACTTTAGCAGACAAAGTAGGATTGCCCTGCACTTTCAGACAAATCAGGGATTGCCCTGCACTCGCAGATTTCTGAACATTCCAGAACAAACTATGTGGATCTGACATCCTGAACATTCAGCACAATATTTGAAATTCCCATCCAATGCAATGAGAGTGATGCTTCTGTCAAGCATCCTAAACACAGTTTAAACACAGTCACATCCAGTACTTTATATACCAAAAGGCATCCATCCAGAGTAAGTCCAGTACATTCTATATACCAAGAACATTATCCACAAGCGGAGTCCTATCCAGCACATCTAGCCATGTAACACTCATACCAAGCACTCTTAGACGAAATTCTGTGCAGACACAGGTACATTCTCTTTAAGGTATTTTAGACATTAATGTGCTCTAGGGCCTCCTGTCTCATGAAGTGACAAATCGTCTTGCAGACAGCTCGACAATGGCAGGAGTCTAACCACAGCTACACATTTATATGATTCACTAAGTCTAGCATCTTGCTGCACTTGCAACTTAGCCATTTGGGCCACAGACAAGATGCATACATTACTTGAACTAGGCAGTCTCTATGGGGTTAGTAGCCTGTGACTGATGACTTCAATACTTCAAACTTAACAGCACACATTTCTTAATGGGGCATGGGGCCCCAAGATTACTTGTTTAGCTTCTCCCTCACACCTGGGGTACGAGGGTACTCACCAGGTCCTCCACGGTCTCATCCGCAATCAAGGCATCCTGAAGACTTCTTCAGCTCTATCACTGCTGAGGTACTTGGTCAGCGCCTCACCACTGCAAGATGTCATCTGGTCTGGTCAGCACCTCACCGCTGTTAGACATCTGATTCTTCGTCCACATCTTCCCCGATGTGGGAGGGAAGGCTAGCCTCTGGAAGACAGTACTGGCAACCTCCAGACTACCTGTTGCAGAAAGCACAATTACTGTAACTAGTTAACTGCTAACTGAAGAAAATAACAAATGCCCTCTGAAGACTGAAAGGATTGAATTAATGGCCCAGGCCTGGTGGCATGGCTGGAGCCTGAACCCTCCCCATGGGGACTCCCAGCAGGTTGGAGCCTGTTCTGCTGCTCTCTCTCTCAGCTCTGCATCTCTGAATCTATCTCTGAATCTCCAGACAAACTGACAACATTGTCTCTTTATAGAGCTCCTAGCTTGACTCCTGATTGGTAGCAGGGTGAGGTGACATGTCTCAAGTTTCTGATTGACCTGTCAATCAGAACACTTGAGGCACAATTGGGTTGTGGAATTTGCGCCTTAAATAATATCCCTGTAAGCCCCCATAAGCACTTGGGTGCTTACCCATGAGATGCAGTGAAAGTCCCACAAGAACTGGCTATCAATTGTTGCAGTTCCAATTGTCTGTACTGCTGGCAATGGCTGCTTAACTCACTGTCCCTTATAGCAGATTAGATACAGTCCTGAATAATGTCCTGGTGTAGCCAGAAAGAAGTAATTATTTGCCCCTCATGCCCCACAGTTATATAGCTTAAAGGCTGTACTTGTAGTCACTGCAGATGAAAAACATGGCTCTTTTACTTTTCCTGTCACTACTGCACTTATGCAAGCTCCCCTTGCAGCAGATGACAGGCTGACGCACAGAGTCCCAGATACTGGAATTGTCAGGGAAACAGTACTCATAAACACTTTTCCCCATATGCACAGTATATTCCCAAAAAGCAGCAACAGTTCCATTTTTTAAAACATTTTAATTCTTTACTTTTTGGCTGGAGCTGAACATAGCTACCCTGGAGGCAGCCAGATACACTGTTATGCATTATTCAGATGACCAGGGCCCTGCACAGGCATACTCAAATGAGCCCCGGTCAGAACTCCTTTAATTCCCATCTGAGCGGTCCCCTAGCAAGCTGTCTGTCATCACCGGGTCCCAAATAGGTGGAAGGGATCCCGGGACCCACTGCACAGTCCCCGAGGCGACCGCAAAACAAGCGGCTCCACATCAAAGGCGCTTTGTGTGCCAACGTGACTCCTGCTGCCCTGGAGGCAGCCCTTTTGCAGCGGGAGCCCGCGGTCAGCAGTTTAAGCCCCAAGGGGCTGGATTTTCATTTGACTGCAAGCTGGGGCACACACAAGGGCAAACAGGGACCTGGGAAGCCAGAAAATTAGAGGCCAAGTCAGGAGAAGCCCGAGAGACAGCGGGTGAAGGACAGAACAAACTGGGCTAAGGTAAACCAAGACTGGCATTTCTAGGAACCCCCATTTGCAAGGGGTTACATCTGCAAATGATTTGGGGGATATAAGAGCTGCACAGCCAGTGTGTGGGGATTTTGAGCAGGAAGAGTGACCAGGAAGGAGGAACCTATGTGAAGAGGGTATCCAGTCAGAAGAGGCCTGCTGTTTGTAATAGAGCCTGGGGAACAGCCCTCAATTAAGTAAAGTGTAGTGTGAATAGGGGATCACCTGTATCCTGGTGCAGGATCAGACAGGGTAGTGCAGGAGAGCAGGGAGAGTATAGTTAGCCTGCTCTTCAAGTACTGTTGACTCCAGAAGCTGTCAAGTTGTCTTCACAGAAAAAAGCTGCCACAAGAAGAATTCATCACTTCTCCAGTTTTTCCAACTCCACAGCTCTTCGCCTCCAGAGGGCCATCAAGAATCTTCTTCAGCATTCAAAAGGAATGTGGTACAGTAAGTAAAAATTTCTGCAACCTTGGGGATTTGTTTTAAAAGGAAAAAAACACCGAACTGAACTGAATTTGCCTCAAATCCTTCTTCATAAAACATTTGTTCTACCTCCTCTAAATCCCCCCTCTATACCTCCTCTGCTCCTACATCGCTCCCTCAAGTCATTGCCCCAGCTCCCTTTTTAGACATATAATTCACTCCCCATTCCCCTGCCTGTCAAAATTCATTTCTTTACCATTCTCTCCTCCCCCCTTCTCTGTACCCTAGTTACCTTCCTGATGCCTCTGTAAGTTGCACTACTGTCTTTAATTGTAAGCATCCTGGGTCAGACTATCTAGTCCAGCCTGTTCTTGTAAGTATCCAGGTACCTAACTGCTGCCACTGTTTATCCACTGTTTTTATCCACATAATCTGTGTTTACCATCATAGTATACTATACTAAAATGCCAGCAGAATAGGCCTAACAGTCTTTCGTGTCTGCTCATTTGGTCAGCCCCCACCCTGGGAGCTGACCTTGCTGCCCCCATCTCCCTCTCTGGCTTCTCCCTTCCCAGTCCCGGATATTCTCGCTGCACTGGTTTTTGCTTCCAGAACCATTCCCCTGTACCTGTCCCACCCCCTCTTGAACCCCTCCACTGTTTCTGCCTCCACCAGCCCCCTGGGGCAGTGCATTCCATGGCTCGACCACCCTCTCAGTGAAGTAGCACCTCCTCCTTTCTCCCGGAATTTCCTCCAGTGTCCACCCATGCCTTCTAGTTGCCCTCCCTCCTTCCTTCGGAGCACCCTGACTGCTCCTCCCCTATTTATCCCCTTCATATACCTGAAGAACTCTATCATGTCTCCCCGGTCACTTCTCTCATCCAATGTGTACACATTTAGCTCTTCAAGCCTCTCCCCATAGGTCCTATCCCCCAAGCCCCAAATAATTTTGGTTGCCCTCCTCTGGACCCGCTCCAGGAGTTCAATGTCCCTCTTTAAATGTGGCCTCCAAAACTGCACGCAGTACTTGAGGTGCGGCCTCACCAAGCAGTTATACAGTGGGAGTATCACTTCCCTCCTTCTGGAGGTGAGCCCCCTAGCGATGCATCCAAGCATCTTGCTGGCCTTTGCCACTGCCCTCCTACAAGTCTCCAAGTTGTTCATCTTGACATCCACCACCACCTCCAGGTCCCTGTCTGCCATTGAGACTTGTAGCATTCCCCCCCCCCGGGTGTACACTTGGCCCAGGTTTCAGGCTCCCAGGTGCAGTACCTTGCATTTCCCTGCATTGAACCTCAGTTTCCACTTTCTAGACCACCTTTCCAGAGCCTCCAGGTCCCCCTGTAGGGCCACCCATTCCTCCTCCCCATCCACCACAGCCCCCAGTTTTGAGTCATCCACAAAGAGACTCATCTCACTCCTGATACCCTTCTTTGTGTCAGAGACGTAGGCGTTGAGCAGGAGGGGCCCAAGGACTGATCTCTGAGGGACTCCACTAATGACCCTCCTTGGGGATGAGACTATCCCACCAACCACGACCCTCTGTGTCCGGTCCTGGAGCCAATTGCCTAGCCATCTGATTACTGATTACTTCCTTAAGTTCTAAAATGTTTCTTATTTTGTAAATAAAATTAAATTTTAAATGATTTGCCTCTGTTTTTTCATTTTTCTCTCCTGTTCAAAAGTGTCCATGGTGGGACATGCTTGTGCACATTTCAGGCTGTGGAGGACGATGTGGGAAAGTGGAATGCATGTTAATTCCATTGAGAAGTTTTCCTGTTTCTTCTAGTGCGCCTTTATTTATCTCCCATGTGGCTCTTCACCTGTTACGATCTACCTGTCACCTCACAACTGTGGAGCCAGCACCAGTGAGCCATGATTTACCGGGTATGCAACGTTGTTTTATTTAGTATTATATGGGAATACAGTTCGATCTAGTGATAGTGTTGCTTTTATTGTACCTTCAGAATGTGTACATAATTATTCAGACTACAGAACTGAAGAGGCTCATAGGTTTGAGCAAGGTACAGTACATTACCTTATCTGTCCCTTAGACTGATGCAGGTATACCTTTTTGCGGGGCAATGCACTGGGTCACTATATCTGAGGAGCAGACTGAACAAACAGTCCCAAGCATGGCAGACAGCCAATTGTCATTTAATGTGTTTGATTTATCCTGCTGGCAGGGTGTGTTAAAGGGCAATACCTGTAGATCATCAAAAAATGTACTTTCTGAATGTTCCTACTGTCATCCTGTCTTATGTGTGATTTAGTTGATACCAGCCCATTTACAGAAGAAATGGTTCTGAAAGAACTCTTAAAACTGAAGGTGGACAAAGCAATGGGGCCTGATGGGATTCATCCCAGAATTCTAAAAGAACTAAGGGTAGAACTAGTGATACCACTGACTACCCTTTTAAAAATCATGGGAGGAGGGGTGGTACCGAAGACTGGAGGAGGCAGATGTGATTCCCTCACAAAGTGGGAGAGGCAGAAGCAGGAAACTACAGACCTGTTAGTTTAACCTCAGTGATAGGGAAATGATGGAATCACTTCTAAAGGAAAGAATAGTCGAGTATCTAGAGGCCAGAGGGGCACAGGACCCTAGGCAGCATGGATTCACAGCGGAAGGTCATGCCAGATGAATCTGATAGATTTCTTTGACAGGGTGACCAAAGTAGTAGATCAGGGAGGGGCTGTGGACATGGCCTACCTAGAATTTAGCAAGGCATTTGACACAGTCCCACACAAAAGATTAATATACAAGTTAGCCAGCCTGGGACTGGGTCCCAAGATGACATCCTGGGTAAAGAATTGGCTGGAGAATAGGACACAGAGAGTAATAGTAAATGGAGTCCACTGAGAAGAAAGGAGGGTTACTAGTGGGGTACCTGCAGGGTTCAGTATTAGACCGGTCCTCTTCAATGTCTTTATAAGTTTACATTGCAGAAGGACTGAAGGAAAGGATGCCTCTTTGCAGATGACACAAAGATCTGCAACAGAGTTGATGCACAGGGTGGGGTGGAAAGGATGAGAAGGGACTTGGCAAGGTTAGAGGAATGGTCAAATGTATGGCAGCTTAGATTCAATGCTAAGACGTGCAAGGTAATGCACCTGGGAAACAAAAACCCAGGGGAAGAGTACACAATGGGGGGTGAGATACTAACAACAACAAAAATGGAAAGGGACCTGGGGTAGTCATATCAGATGACCTAAAGGTGGGCAAGCAATGTGAGAGGGCAGCAAGGAGGGCTGGGGGGATACTGGGATGCATAGGGAGAGGCATCACCAGTAGAAAACAGGAAGTTATTATCCCTCTGTACAGACAGCTGGTGAGACCCCATCTGGAATACTGTGTGCAGTTCTGAGACCCAATCTCCGTAAAGACATAGACAGGATGGAAGCTGTCCAGAGGAGGGCAACTAAATGGTGCAGGGTCTGCACCAGAAGACATATGAAGAGAGACGAAAGGAGCTTAATATGTATAGCCTCGAGGAAAGGAGGGAGAGGGGGGACATGATAGAAACATTCAAGTACCTCAAGGGAATCAACAAAGTCCAAGAGGGTAGCATCTTTCAAAAAAAGAGGTGTGCAAGAACAAGAGGGCACAATTTGAAGATAGAGGGGGGCGGGCTCAGAGGTAATTTAAGGAAGTATTTTTTCACAGAGAGGGTTGTGGATGCATGGAACGGCCTTCCGGAGGAGGTTGTGGAGTCAAAATCAGTGGTGGAATTCAAGCATGCATGGGACAGTCATAAGGCAATTCTAGGGGTGGGGGTAGGAAGAAGTAGGCTGCTGGTTAACTAGGATCTGCAGCTTATCCAGTAGGTAGGGAAATGGGCAGACTGGGTGGGCCAAGTGGTCCTTATCTGCCGTCAAATTCTATGTTTCTATGTTTCTATTTACCAGCTTGCAGCAAGTATTGCTCCTCTCTGCACACCGTAATGGTGCTACTGATGCCGCTCAACTACCTGGGAAAGAGTAAGATATTTTTGTCTCTTGTGGTCTCCCCCGTACCTTGCATGTTGTGATGTATGGCTGTCACATACTGCCAGAGCACTCTGTGTATCCTGTCACCGCAAACATTGTCACTACAAAAGCGGTGTTGATGCTTGCAGAATGCATGTGCTGCTTGTCAGCTGCTTTACATGTTATAAATTCTGTATTGTGTATATGATGTAGGTACACTGTGCCGGTAGTTCGCCGGAACTCATGGATGCCAGCGATACCTATCCACACGCTTGAAGCTGTCATCACGTAGACTTCATGCCCTGTTAACAAAACTGCTGGTGTATGTTTCTCATCAGACACTTACCCGGTGAAGTGTGAAGAAATCTCTGATCTTTTTACACTGCACATGGTTTCTGAATGACAGAGTGCTTCCAACCACACTATCTGTCTATTGCAGTCACTACTCATTACACAGCAGACCCCTATCAATTTTCAGTGTGTGGAACATGTTACAGAACATATACATATATATATATATATATATATATATATATATATATAGACACATTGGCACGTCCATCTGTATACTCCACTGGGACTAAATTCTGCACATGCCTCCATGTCTATAGTGATATAGCTAACGCAACAGATATTCATGTGCCACCAGAGTGCCCTAGCAGCAGTCATGCTGTTTCCATCTGTGTCACTACTAACCATCGGTAACAGAGAAAGATACCTGTACTGATCATATGATAATGATCATGGCATACCGTATGCTCGCTGTAGCCATGGATCGAGGCACATGACACTGACCGGTCAATGGATTATGCACTGTGCAATATACCGCTACACTGATATAGTGTCATTTAGTTTTGTGTAGAGTTACCACCTTTAAGAGGCCCAAAGGGGACATTTCTTACTGAAACATGATTTTTCGCAGGACAGTACGTATCCTCAACCAATATAACAGACTTGTTTTCTCGGTATAATCAGAGTAAAGGCTAAGTATTGTAGTTTCTTAGTTGCTTCCAATGTTTCTTATCATTTTAAGGTATTTTAGTTAAGGTATGATCGTTTTCTGCAGCATTTAGTAGAAAATTAGAAAACAGTTTTACTACTATAAAGTCAGGACATATAGTATTTTTCAAGTTTTTTTGCAGGACACAGCTGCCCAGATCAGGACTGTCCTGCAAAAATAGGGACAGTTGGTAACCCTAGTGTTGTGCCCCTAACTGACAGGATAACAGTACACAGTATGTGTTAATTATGGCCCCTGTATCCAATAGCCTGGTGTCAGAATCAAATATTGCACAGAAATTTATTTTCCCAGATAACTAAATGTTAGTGTTGTTGTGAAGCGTTTCCCCAAAATGTTGTGTATATTGTGTTTTCAGTGTGTGTCCTCTGTAATACGGCATATGCACAAACGTATGTTGTCTATTTGAACTGCATTCCGTTCATAATGACATTGAATGGGTCCAACATGCCCCTCCAATACAAGTGTTTCACTTAACCCAGTGTCCACGAGTAATACTTGCCTTAGTGGCTGAATGGCTGATGTTTACATTTGTATATGTCGCTTTGGACACTTGGATTTATAGACACTTACAATGTGATCCACAAACTAGTGTATCCAAGGGAAAGGAATGCTATCCAGATATAATGCGATGCATTGATAGCACGATTGTGCTGAAGGTGCATGTTGGTTGTGAGGGTGTAACGTGCTCGCAAGTCATGACTGCCCCCTACCCACACAAACCACCACCCCCACCATCACTAAATGGGTTAGCATCTTTTAAAAACTATTACATATGTGAAGGCATCATCTGCGATGCAATATCTGTTAAGAGTTACTGTATACCGGTAGTTCGAGTGATAGATGCGGACATACTGTATGAAGGGCTATGTACTTTGACAGAGACTACCGGTTGCTCATGCAGTCATATCAATCTAGACAGACTGATGCACAATTACAAAGATAAATAGACAGACAGACGGATAGCCATGGCTAAATACTGTGGCCCGGATATTCAAACTGTGCCAGGCTGTGGCGCAAGCCTGGGCGCAGCTCAACTTTATTGCGCAGGGGTGTGGCCTGGGTGATATTCAACGGAGCTATGCTATGGCGCAGCAGCTTTGAATATTGCACCCTGGCCACCCCCACTGTGCATGGCATAGTGGCACTGCGCCAGCACAAGTGGCCAGAGTGGAGCAGGGAGATGCACTAGCGCAAGCGCCACTACGCCATGCACAGCACCTTCGATATTCAAAAGGGGACATGCAAATGGGGCCATAATTTATGTAAGGCACACATGGGGCCATTTGCATGTCATTATGGCCCCATTTGCATTCCATTAGCATGCAGGTGCACTGATCCCTCGATAACTTGCGCCTGGCGACCTGCCAGGTAGTAGCCATCGGGGACCAACGCCCCCTACAGCCCGATTGTGGGCATTTGTCTAACAGAAAATCCCCCTCTAACATCCCTGGTGGTCCAGTGGACTGCTGTGTTCCCGATCGCAGGCATCGGTATAATAAACCCCCCCCATCCAATATCCCTGGTGGTCCAGTGGACCGCACTCTGCCCGATCGCAGGCATCTGTTTAAATCACACACACCCCCATCCAATATCTCTGGTGGTCCAGTGGACCACACTCTGCCTGATTGCGGGCATCTGTAAAACATAGAACAGTCCTATTACCCCGGTGGTCTAGTGTACCCCCTCCTCACCCGCCCACTAAGCCCCTGCCCCGCTCCCTGTCAGCGGCGGGCGGCAGCACCACTCGCTTGTTGCCCGCCCGCCCGACTGACAGCTCGGCGATAGAAGCTGCATGTCCATTGGTTTCATAGCGTGAGCCAATGGGCGTAGCATCATATCTTATACGGTCCAGATATGTGAATGAATCATTCACTATCTGACTGAGTAGTATGGTATGGGTTGCATGCCCATTAGCTCACGCCAGAACCATCGGTGTGCAGCCCCACCGAGCTGTCAGTCGGCGGCAGCGGGTGGTCAGGCGGTGGGTACTGCCGTCCGCCGCTGGACGGGGAGCAGGGCGGTGGGCCCAGTGGCTGGTGGGGAGGGGTACTAGACCACCAGGGTAATAGGACTGTTCTATGTTTTACAGATGCCCGCGATCGACAGAGTGCGGTCCATTGGACCACCAGGGATATTGAGGGGGTGTTTTACACGGATGCCCGTGATGGGGCATGGGGGATGCCGCCAGGTGCAGCAGGAATTGGAGGCCACCTGGCTATGTGGCAGTCGCGGTTGGCGCCCCGTAAGTGGCAGCTCACCTGTGGGTGGCCATCATTTGTTTCTTTTTTGGTTTAACTTAGTAAGGCGCAGGTAGGGGTTGGCGATGCGACTCTGCACATCCCGGCTGAATATCGGGCTGTGCAGGTTATGCATGGGCACGCCTCTACCTGTGCCTGCATACACTGATGACCGCCAAGATCGACTGTGCGCGACTTTTCCCTTTGAGTATCTGAGCCTATGTGTACATCTACTTTACTCCAGGTCTGTCCAGTTGCCAAAACCAAACCCCATCCCCCCCCCACACACACACAAAACCAATCAGGGTTTGGTGCTACAGTTTCTCACCCAGTGCATTTCTGTTCATTTTCAAGTGACTTGTTTGTGCAGTCATTACTTAAATAAATACATAACTATGGCTAACTAGTTAGATTGTTACGTGGACATGGAGATCCAATAATGGACCGCTATATTTGGACACCTAAAGGCTGTGACAGACAGATACACTCACATAATACACAGATAGAGCTGTAGACAGACATATAGATAGATAGATAGTTACATGGTTAGACAGATAAATGGTTAAATAGATACATAAATGGGGAGAGAGAGAGAGAGAGAGAGTATGAGACACATCTAGAAAGTGTATGTCATTATGTGTACCTACCACCCTATACATGACACACAGTCACCAATGCCATCTCCTCCCAACACCTGAACCCAGAAATCATCTTGAAAGCATTTTTCATATGTGTTTTGGTTTTTATAATTGCTAGTTGTACCTTGTGTCTTCTGAAGCATTTCATACAAAATTTTGATGCAAATCTTGGATTGATTCATGCAAACATATCGCTGCCCATACTGGGGCACATGCATAACAAGTCAGTTAGACAGTGAACTACATAGATACAGTAAGGAACTACATAGCTACAGAGATATTGATAGAGAGACAGACATCCACACATACATACAGTACATGAAAACAGACGCTTCTAACTGAAATCTCTAATCATGGCCAACTACTTCGGTCTGGTTGCATCTTTTAAAAACTAATGTTCCTGTGTTTTTGTGTGACGTTTTCTGCAACGCTTTGTGCAAGGATTAATTTTATAAATATTTATATGTGACTAGTTAATGGATGCAAACACGACACCGTACCTTGAATTTCTGCAAAGGACAAGTGGTTCTGTTTTACATAGCAAATTAACTCACGTAATACATAGTTTGATAAATATGTAAATTATATGGACAGATATATGTACAGCCAGACAGACTGAAAGGCTTACAGACAGAAAGTTTCTCCTTATCCATTACACACCATGCATCCATCCCCCCTCCCCCCGCCCCGATACTCCTACTTCCACACAGTATGTTTCTGCGAAATACTATTTAATTTGCTTTTGTCAATTTTTTTTACTTTAGGGGATGAAACATTTTGGCTAACATTCATTTCATGTCACAACACGTTAATAATACGATGATTCAAAGATGCAAATACATTTGTGGCCATACGGCATGAGAGAGACGTACGGGTGTATGTTCAGAGACGGTTACGTTTATAAATGCACAGAAAGCTAGACAGATGCTTTACTGTGAGAGGTAGACTGGTAATGCAATAGATAGAAAGAAAGAAACAAACAAAGAAACAGACAAAGAGGGACGGTTAGACAGCTAGGTAAATAGTTAGACCGACAGCCATAAAGAAAGACATACTGAACTATGATTTTACAGGTTGCTAAGATCTCCATCCATGTGTACATACCATGCCCAAGGGTAACCTGTAAATAACTTTCCTAAGCCACTGCATATGTTTGTAACTCATTGTTATGAATCACTTGTGATGCAAACATTCATTTAATAATTACATTCATGGCAATAGCTGAATTGATGGACTACAGACATCCCAGTCAGTATACTTAGATGTAGATAACCAGTGGTTTATGCATACATATAAAACTAACCAGCAAAATACATTGTTGGATTTATAGATAGATTGGTAGATAGATAGCTGGATAGACAGATGGACAGACAGATAGACAGATAGCTGGATAGATAGGCAGACAGACACACAGACACAGACAGATAGCTGGATAGACAGACAGACAGATAGACAGAGCAACTGTAGACAATAGACAATATAGACAATAGAAAGGCAAACAAGTAGTCGTTTGGTAGGTATATAGGTAAGTAGGTGAATGTATGTAGGTGGTTACTTAGACATGTCACTAGATACGTAGGTTGTCAGATAGATATATAGCAGGATGGATGGATGGATGGCTATATATATAGACAGACAGACACATAGACAGACATATAGACAGTCATACAAACAGACAGAGACATAGATAGGGAGACTGAAACTCACACAATACTTATTTACGTGCACTAAACAACCAATGCATTACACATATGGTAAGATCTTCCTGGCAAAACTCACACCCAACCCCAACCCACCCCACCACCACCAACAGTAACCCCTTTAACATTGGTCACTTTGACTTGATTATGATCTTTACTGACATGGTAGAATTTCACAGTTGTGCATGCATTCACTTGTGACAATAATTATATTGCAACACATGGCTTCTTACATGTAAAGACATCACTGACCAATAAATTTGTTGTAGAAATACAGTGTCACATTCGTGGATTCATGGATTCATAAAAATAGACAGCAGAACAGGACCTCCTGGCAAATCTTGTCTGCCCACGTCACCTCCCATTATACCACCCTCCTGCCACTGCAGGCTCCCCTCTTCATCCACATAAACCCATTTGTCTGTCACTCGCTCTTTTGAAGTGCACCACTCTTCCTGACTCCACAACCTCCTCCGCAGCTTAGTCCATGCCTCCACCACCCTTTTGGTGAAGAAATGAACCCTCACATTGCCTCTGTACCTACCTCACTGTTGTCTGAAACCATGCGACCCCGTGATAGTGCCTTCCTTCCTGTGATATAAGTGCCATGTGCACACTTTGTTTGTCCCCTGGTCATATTTGAAGGCCTCTATCATACCTCTCCTCTCCCATCTAGTCTCCAGGGAGTAGAGCTCCAATTCCCTTCCCTGCTGTTCATATGGTTTGCCATTCCTCCACTGAATCAATTTTGTCACTCTTCTCTGCACCCTTGCAACCATATTTATGTTCTTTTGCAGGTATGGCCTTTAGAACTGGCATCCATACTGGAGGGGTGGTCTCACTATGGCTTTATACAGGGGTAACAGGACTTCCCTTCTTCTGCAGAAGATTCACCTATCTATACATGCCGGCATCCCATAAGCACGCCCCACTACCCTGTAGCACTAATTTCCCACTTTTTTATGTTGTCTTGCGAATGCGCAAGCAACATATTGTGGTAGCTTGGAATAGCAGGTTTGGGAGGTGAGGTTGTGTTGTGGCCAGTGGCACCACTGCTCTTCCGGGCAGGGCTCTGTGGCACAAATTAGACTGCATGCTGTCTATGACAGCAGTGCAAAAGTGTGCCACCAACTTGAACGATTTAGCCGCTGCAATGAGGGAGCTCCTCCTCATTGCAGGGCTGCCTTCCTGGTGTTACATTTCAATGAAACATGGTGGCAGCTGTTGCCGTCCGCCTCATGCCCCAACAAGCCGGCGTCAGGGTACCCAATCCCCATCAGCATAATAGCCCCACATTGAATCTGTGTGCCAAGGGGGTACCCAATCTCCTTGGCATGATGCGCCCCCCCTGGCAAACAGAGACACGTTTCTGTGCCGACGAGGTGCCCAATCCCTGTCGGCTTCAGTTCCCCTCCGCAAAAATACAGGTGGCACACTGGGAGCCCACCCTAGTGTGCCAAAACACACCTGCAAAATAAGAAAACCGACCCGCATTTTCTTTATGTTTTTTTTTTTTTGCATTGTTTTTCTATGAAAAACGAGAAAACGGTCCATCGACGTGTCTGGTGCCCTTCCCCCAACCTGCACACACCCTCTGTTTACCCCAACTCCCCACACACACCCTGACCCTATACTCACCTCTAGAGCCTGGTGAGATGATCTTCAGTGGACCGGGAACATGTCTGCACTCTTCAAAGCCGACCGCGAACTGAAGAAATACCAGTAAACTGTATAATGGCATACATTTTTTTTTCAACTTTGGTGCATATCATGGCCATTTTTGTGAATTTTGGCATCATTTTAAACATGAGGTTCTTGGGACCCCACATTATGAATTCAATCACTGTCATCTCGTTATTTGTCCCGAAGGTGATTTCAAGAAATACCGCGCCGGAATCACCTTTTGCAACCAAGTAATGAAACAACAGTGTCACTGTTCATGAGGTGGGCTCCCAATAGCCTATGTTGCAAATTTGGTGGAAATTCCCAAAAAATTACTGTGTTACGAGCGTGCATTGTGCAGTTTCTACGCACACTCATAACTTCGAGAATTTTTAATATTTTTACTCCAGATTTTCAACATTGCCATTTTTGCATACCTTCTTATGAACAGTACTGCTGTCATTTTCCACATCCTGCCCAAAATGTGTTTTTGCACATCCGGTGCACATCGGCACAGTTGCTGTAGGAAAACAATGTTCGGGACGGAGTAAGAAAATCACAGTAAAACTGTTCATGAGCAGAGGTCCCAAAATGCGTGTGTTGAAAATTTGATGACAAAATTCCACAAAATGACTATGTTACAAGCGTGCATTGCTCAGTGTCCACGCACAGTCATAACTTTAAGAATTTTTAATTTTTTCACCCCAGATTTTCAACATTGCAATTTTTGCACACCTCCTTATGAACAGTACAGCTGGCATTTTTCACATCCTTCAATGTGGTTTTGCACATCCGGTGCACAATGGCGCGGTTGCTGTGGGAAATCAATGTTTGAGACAGATTAAGAAAATCATAATGCCACTGTTCATGAGCAGAGGTCCAAAAATGCTTATGTTAAAAATTTGGTGAAAGAATTCCAAGAAATGACTGCGTTATGAGCGTGCATTGTGCAGTTTTCACACACACTTGTAACTTCGAGAATTTTTAATATTTGCACTCCAGATTTTCAGCATTGCCATCTCTTCACAATTCCTTATGAATGGTGCAGTTGGCATTTTTCACATCCTGCCCGAACTGTGTTTTCACATGTGACACAGAATGGCGCGGTTGCTGTGGGAAATTAACGTCCGGGACAGATTAACAAAATCACAGTGCCACTGTTCATGAGCAGAGGTCCCAAATGCTTTCATGAGGTGGGGCACAAAACCCATGTTGAAAATTTGGAGTGCAAATACTAACAAATACCCAGGGTGTTAGGGTTTCTAACCATAACGTCCCACCCTGTAGAGACTGACCGACATCAGGGGTGTGACTTTGGATTGTCGGCTGTAATATTCACACCATTCCACCCTCCCCCACACCCTGCAGCCACTGACAGGCATCAAGGTGTGTCTTGGACTCTTCGGCCCCAAAGTTCACCCTATTCTCCTATACTGCACCTATCTCAATGTATTTCCTTATGGTAAGGGGTGAGCGTAAGGCCTGACGACCCCAAGGCACAACTTGACACTTTTCAGAGTCTGCAGGGTAGGGTGCGGTAAACGGCATGAGCATTATGGCTGACGACCCAAAGGCACATCTCAATGCCTGTCATTCTCTGCAGGGTGGGATGGGGTTGACGTCGGTTCCATACTTCACTGCCATTCCTATTATGCATCTCTCTAACTCCTGCACTACCAGTGCCAATGCCAGCAAGACAACATTTGGCATTGACAAATGCTTTTTGTACTACCACCATCTCTTTGATATTTGCATAGGTGGCAGGATGAGGTATTCTTTCGCAGAATCACACTATGAAATGACTTCCACCTCTGTATTCATAGTCCCCTGTTGACACCTCCTTGTGTGTTTCAGTGCAGTAGCTGTAACCCCTCTCATCTCATTGTTCTGTTGTTTTCACAACACGTCAAATACAAGAACCTAATTTGGTATTCAGCTGGTTTCCCCTTCCTGCATTATCAACAATTCAAATAACTATCCCTGAAAGGATTAGTATTTCCATGACCTCACGACATTTCCTGTTGAAATTAAATTCCAGGTCTTTAATAGTATATGTGCCTGTAACTCAGTCTTTCTAGGCAAAGAATTCTGCATCTTTAGTGTTGTAAATCATTTTACAATTGTGCATCAAATGCCAGCACTGTTCAAGGATTTCCAAGGGAGAACGCTCTCTTAGTCCCACAACATGCTTTTGTTTCACATTATCTTCTGCTGTCACCACACACACATACAGACTGACACACACAAGCACATTAAAACCAACACATGTAGACAGATTTTTTTCTCATGTCACAAATAATTGTAGAATTCTCATTCCTTCCACACACACCGACATACTGCATTTTCTATATCACTTGTCTGCACTTTAGTGGTGCTACAGAGACACTCTTGGAAACAAACATTCTTTTATTTCTCCATGTCTATACTTTCCCCTATTGCGTTTCCACATTTGTATGGTGTGTCGGTAAGCTTCTATCCTTCTATAGCCCAACCATTGCTTCGACATAGACAAATTGCAATTGTGGCCTTGTACTAAAAATACCAGTCCCATCCTGTTTTCCGGTAAGCCATACACTTTTATGTGGCCAAGTACACTAATCAGTTAATGGATTATTGCCAGTCCAACCACACTCCACTGTACCATTATACCACTGCCATGCCATTCTACAGCCATCAGCTATATTCTCCATCCACACCAACTGTTGCACTCTAATTCATGTGAACACAGACCGGCCCGGTGGCACTGAGGGTTGAGGCACTGGACGCCACACCTCGCGCCAAGCTGGCAACACCTTCAGGAACGAGCCTGGGTGCCGGTGGTCGGCAGGGGAGGGAGAAGATTGAGCATCTGGAGGACTGCTGTCTTCTCCCTAGGGAGGGATCCAGGGCTTTCTGGTGCAGTAGAGATCCCTGGTGGAGACTGGGGGTACTACTAGTGCAGGAGCAACAAGTGTGTAGGAGAAGCGCGGCAGATGGCCTTGGCAACCGTGCTGATGTCATTGCACGGTGCACTCCTGGGAGTAAAGAAAGGAAAAAATCCCCGGCCCTGGGGATAGGTGAAGGCACCACCTATGCCTCGGCCACACTTCCACCATCAGGCTCACCATCCAGGGCTCGTCCCTAACTCCAGGCCCAGCGCATTGGATTATAGATAGAGCACCAGGGTTTAAGGCAGCCCCACCGGGTGCTCAGAGCTGAGGGATCCACTAGGCTGGAGCAACCTGGTAATGGTGAGTTTCAGACTGAGAGGTAGAGTCAGATCATGGGAGGTAGCTGGACAGAGTTCCTGGTGTACAGAGTACGAGAGTTAAAAAAGAAAATGCATGTAAACACTAATCTCTAAGTGAAGTAAACACCACTGATTCCCACCCCCAACTGCCTCTATTCAAGTTCATAATATCCTGCAAACAGTTTTACATCATATAAATTTGCAGATGTGTCATCCACCTATGTGAATGCCCTGACTGTAGCACCATGACTCGATCCTGACACTCCCATTCCTCCCCAAAAATTCCTGTCTTGTCTCCTTACAGGTGAGTGCATTATGAAGTACTTTCATTGCACCTGATTTATTTGCAGGTCTGATTCAGGTGACATCTTTTATCCCCTTTGTGACACCTACACCATGCCCAATGAATCACCCTGGTGCACCCATTTCACATTTCAAACACTGTGTATACTGACCTCCTCATCCGTTAAACACACTTGCACCACCGCCAACCACCAATCCCTGACAGACTGTGTGCAAAATAATTGCCAAGGTTATTTATAAGATTTTTTTGAGCCATTTTTTGTGTAATACTGCATTGATTACTGACATAGATATTGCTAGGTGGATAGATGGATATATGCATAGCCAGACATGTTCTTTATTTATTCATTCATTTAGTTTTTGTTGACCGGGTAAGTGCACCAGACAAATTCTTGCCTATTTTCAGGCATGACCCAGGTGTAGGGGGATACAGATGAATGCCAGCTGACCTTGAACTAGATTAAGTGGTGGGTGGTATTTTAGTGAATGGGGGAAAATTTGGCCAGGTGGCCGGGGGAATTCCCCTACTCTTTTCGAGAAGTGCCATGGGATCTTTAACATCACCCTGAACTACCACCAGAATAGGCAGATGGGAACTTGGTTTACCGTCTCATCCGAAAGACGGCACCTCAGGAGTGCAGCACCCCCCTCATGCTGCAGTGCAGTGTCAGTACTGACATATTAACCCAAGTGCCTGGTGTGTGGATAGAACCCACAGCCTTCTGATCTCCCAGCCTCAGAGGTGAGTAAAGTACCTGCTGAGCCACTACACTACAGTTTGAGTCTGACATTAATTGGTTCTTGCATGTATAGATGATTATCAACTGTATATAAACACATAGATAGATACATAAACAGACACACAGACATCTAGGTAGATCTACTTGGACAGACACTATGGTTCTGAGTGCTTGCCTCCTGTTCAACATGCACCCCCTTCACCATCAACTTTCACACCAACCGTTTCTAGTCCACAGATCGTAAGACACTTATTTCATGTTCTTTTCCATTGACACTTTTGTAACATAGAAACTGTTGGCAGATAAGGACTGCTAGGCACATCCAGTCTGCCTGCATACCCTATACATTGTATGTGGCCACTGACCCCATGTGATCAATGGCTTTTCATCACTGCCTCCCCTCTCAGGCTTCCCTTGTGCCTGTCCCAAGCATGGTTAAACCCCTCCACTGTGCCTTCCCTCACTACCTCCTGTGACAGACTATTCCAAGTGTCAACTACCCTTTCTGTGTAGAAACACTCTCTCCTTACCGCTAATCTACCCCATTCCAATTTCATATTATGCCCTTGTTCTACTACATTTTCTACACTGGAAAAGGTTCCCACCAGTACCTTGTTTATGCCCTTGAGATTCTTGAAAGTTTCAATCATGTTCCCCAATGTTTCCTCTCTGAGTACATATTGAGGTCCCTTCTCCGCCTACTATTGTTTTGTGGTGTAATCCCTGTACAACCTTTGTTGTCCTTCTCTTGATAGTCTCCACCCTATCTGTGTCCTTTCGCAGGTGTGGTCTCCAGAACTGCATGCAGTACTCAAGGTGAGGCCATACCAATGTTTGTACTCGAGGTGAGGCCATACCAATGTTTGTACTCGAGGTGAGGCCATACCAATGTTTGATACAATGGCATCACCACCTCCCGCCTCCTGCTAATGATATCCCTGCCTATGCACCACAGCATGCAACGGGTCCTCCCTGCTGCCTTTGTACACTGCTTTGATACCTTAAGGTCATCAGATATGATAACCCCTAGATCTCTTCCTCTTTAGTTACAGTCTGCTCCCCACCCACCCCCAGCCTGTAGCTCTCCCCAGGGTGCCCTCTACCATGGTGCCTGATTTTGCATTTCTTTGCATTGAACCTCAGTTGCCACATCTCTGACCATCTTTCAAGCTTCTCCAGGTCACTCTTCAATTTTCTGCACCCCTTCTGGTGTATCCACCTTGTTGCACATCTTGGCGTCACTTGCAAACAGGCAGACCTTACCTTCCATCCCCACCACAATGTCACTAATGAAGACATTGAACAGGACAGTTCCGAGTACTGATCCATGTGGCACCCCACTGGTAATCACCCTCTCCCCAGAGTAAACCTCATTTACCACCACCCTCTGTCACTTGTCGGTTAACTAGTTCCTAACCCAGTTCACCACCTTGTCTCCCATGCCCAGATTACACATATTGTTATTCAGCCCTCTATGTTGGACGGTGTTGAAAGCTTTGCTGAAATCCAGGTAGGCGACATCTAGTGTACCTCCCCTCCCTGATTAAGTTCTCTAGTCACCCAATCAGAAAAAACTAATAGATTTATTTGACATGACCTTCCTGCTGTGAATCCATGTTGCCTCAGATCCTGAGCACCACTGGATTCCATATGTGCCACAATCCTTTCTTTCAGCAGTGTATCCATGATCTTTCCCCCCACTGAGGTGAGGTTGACTGGCCTGTAGTTCCCTGCCTCCTCCCTACTGCCACTTTTGTGCAGTGGGACTACATGTGCCCTCCTCCAGTTCTCTGGAATGACACCCGTGTTGAGTGACTCTGTGAACGTGGCTACCAGAGGAGCTGCTAGTTCTCTTCGCAGCTTCTTTAATATCCTTGGGGTGGATACCGTCTGGCCCCATGGCTTTATCCACCTTCAGCTTTGTGAGTTCTTCCAGAACTCTCTCCACTGTGAATGGATTGGAGTTCACCTCTTCCCCCTGCCACTACTACATCTGCAACTGAACTGTGGTCCTTGACCCTCCACCTCCTTAGTGAATACTAAGCAGAAGCATTTGTTCAGTATTTCTGCCTTGTCCAGATCCTCCTTCTTACACTCTCCCTTCTTCTCTTTGCGCCTCACAATCTCACCCCTGGTTTTTCTTCTTTCACTGATGTACCTATAAAATTCCTTATCCCCTTTTTTTTTCACGACTGTGCTATGCCCTCTTCCGTCTGCGCCTTCGCCCTCCTAACTGCATTCCCTGCTTCCCTTAGACATTCAAGGTACACCTCCCTGTTCTCCTCCTTTGGCTCCCCTTTTATTTCCTGAAACTCAGCCTTTAGCCCAGACTTTGTCCTCACCTCATTGGAGAACCATAGTGGTTTCTTCTTCTTGTCCCTTTGGCAACTATCCTAATGCATTGATTTGTTATATCCACTATGGCTCCTTTCAGTTTCTCCCATTGTTCTTCCACCCCCTCTACTACCTCTCCTTCCCCAGGACTTCTCGTATACATCGTGTACTGTCATTACTTTATAAATGACCTATGTGTGCAAAAATATATGAATTTATAAGCAGCCTCAGAGATCCTAATATGGACAGCTAGCTACATCAAGAGACAGATTACTAACATACTACAATGCCAGCAGAGTCGGCCTAATGGTCTTTCATGTCTACTTGATAGTCATCACCCATACTGTGCGCCGACTTTGCTGTCCTGCCCACCCCCCTTGGGCTTCTCTATCCCCAGTCCAAGATGTTCCCCTTGTATTGAACTTCCTCAGCTTCACCCTCCCCCATACCTGTCACAGCCCCTCTTGAACCCCATCTACAGTCTGCATCCACCAGTCCCTTGGGCAGCGCATTCCATGGTTCCACCACCCTCTCAGTGAAGTAACAGCTCCTCCTCTCCCCCCCTGAGTCTGCCCACCTCTAGCTTCCACCTGTGTCCTCTAGTGGGCCCCCCTCTTTCCTTTGGAACACCACCAATGAGCCTCCCTTATTAATCCCCTTCATGCACTTGATGACCTCTATCATGTCCCCCCGTTACTCCTCTCCTCTCCTCTACAGTGTACATTTGAGCTCCTCGAGCCTCCCCCAGTAGGTCCTTTCCCCCCAAGCCACAGATCATTTTGGCTGCCCTCCTCTGGACCCTCTCCAGGAGTGCAATGTCCCTTTTTAAGTGCGGTCTCCTAAACTGCACACACTATTCGAGGTGTGGCCTAACCAAGCAGGTATATAGAGGGAGGATCACTTCCCTCCTTCTGGAAGTAATCCCCCCTAGCGATGCATCCCAGCATCCTATTGGCTTTGGCTGCTGCCCTCCTACAAGTCTCAGAGTTGTTCATTTTGACATCCACCACCACCCCCAGGTCGCTCTCACCCTTCAAGACTTGTAGTGTGTCTCCCCCCCAGGGTATACACTTGGCCCTGGTTTCTGGCCCCCAGGTGCAGAACCCTGCATTTCCCTGCATTGAACTTCAGTTTCCACTTCCTCGACCTCCTCTCCAGACCCTCCTGCAGGGCCACTCTCAACTCCTCCCCATCCACCATTGTTCCCAGCTTTGAGTCATCCACAAAGAGACTCATTTCACTCTGATACCCTTCCTTATGTCAGAGACATAGGCGTAAACAGGAGGGCCCTAGGACTGATCCTGGGGCCCCACTAATGACACTCCTTGGAGATGAAACTAGCCCCCAACCACCACCTTCTGAGTACACGCCGACAGCCAATTTCCTATCCATCTGATCATCTGCTTCCCGTCCCCATTCCCCCAGCTTGGCTAGCAGGCCACCATGAGGTACAGAATCAAACACCTTGCTGAATTCTAGAAAGAGGACGCCCACTGGCTACCCTGGTCCAGGGCACTCATCACCTAATTGTAGAACTCTACAAGGTTTGTCTGACATGATCTTCCTGGGACAAAGCCATGCTGTCTATCATCCAGGTACCCCATTTGCTCTATTACCCCCCAGCCTTTCCTTGATAATACCCTCCATCACCTTGCACACCACCGATGTCAGGCTAATGGGCCTGTAGTTCCCCACCTCCTCTCTAGATTCTCCCTTGTGGATAGGCATGATATGGGCCACCCTCCAGTCTTGGGGTATCCACCCAGTGTTCAGAGAGATGTTGAAAAGCTCCACCAGGGGGGCCGCCAGGACATCCGCCAATTTCCTCAGCATCCTGGGATGTATTTCATCCTGCCCTGATGCTTTCTCTGTCCTAAGGGACCCGAGGGCTTCCCTCACTCTCTCTACCATGACCTCCACCTCCACATCCTCCCTCTTGACCCCCACTGTTCTGCCTCCCCCCCACCTGATGGTGCTGGCCTCCCCTCCCTAGACATATCTGGGCTCCCGATCTCTAAGGGTCCCGCCTCCACAGGTTCACCCCCTCCCTGAATGACGAGCTCCCCATCCTCCCTGCTAAAACTGAGGCAAGTACTGTTAGTACCTCGGCCTGCTCCCCCAGCATCCATGTGCCTATCCCTCCCTGTCCTAATCCTGCTAATTGGCCTCCGCACTTTCCTTTTTTCCCCAATGTATCTAAAGAACCCCTTGTTCCCTCCAGATTTCCCTGGACAAATTCTGCTCTTTCTCGCCTTAGCCGATCTCACCACCCTGGTGACCCTCCTGGCCATCAGTTCATACCCCTGATCCCTTTCGGCCCTTGAGCGCTTGAAGTGCCTATAGGCAGCCTTTTCCATCTCTACTTCCTGAACCTCATGGGTCCACCAACATGGTTTTCTGGCCTTAAAGAATTTGCACCTCACTCTTGCACAGGACTTGGTACCCTCCTGCACCCTCCCTCCTAATGATCTCCCACCTACTGTCAGCATCCATGACTGGCCTTATCTCATCCAAATGACCCTTAAGGATCCTTCCCATCTCCCTGAAATCTGCACCTCTAAAGTCAATTACCACCATCTTTGTGCAGCTTTTGTCCCCCCAGGTCCAGGAGAAACCATACTGTGGCATGATCACTGCCTGCCATTGGGTCCCTCACCTCCAGGACCCTAATCTGGTCACTGTCTGCCAGGACTATGTCCAGTATCTGGGCCTCCCTAGTCTGCTCCCCCAGTTGCTGGGTCAGGAACGCATCCTTGAAGACATCCAGCAACCTCTGCTCCTTGGCCACTGGGGACGTCATAGTCCAACAGTCTGTCCCTGGCATGTTTAGGTCCCCCATCACCACTACCCTTCCCTTGCCCAAGCTACAGTGGCCCACAACATTTGTCCCCAGACTCTCTTCCAGATCCACCACCAGTGTGGGGGGTCTATATACCACCCCTATTTTTACTCTCTTCCCCACCTGCATTTGCAGGGTGACCCAAATCACCTCCATGCTCCCCTCTGCCTCCACCACCCCTCCTATACAATGCCATTTTCACTATCAGTGCTACTCCCCCTTCCCTCCCCTCTGTCCTTCTTGAGCATAGTGTAGCCCTCCAAGTTTAGGTCCCATTTGTGCCCTTGGGTGACCCAGATTAAGACAACAATGACAGTCTGATAAACACAATAAACCTATATTCATACCTTTACATATTCAAAGACATGTGATTAGGTAAAGTGACTTTCCAGGCCCATCGTATGTGCCCAGTCACCCACTCAACTTGTACAGCCTGCCATGTTTTGCCAAAATCCAATGATTGACAACAACTTGTGTGTGTCACTGAACATCCTCACACACTCCACTGAACTGGCACTCATCACCTCTCCCTACAATCCATCTCTGGATCTAGATAGAGCGATAGATAGATAGATAGGCAGGTAGGGAGACAGATGGGTGGATGGGAAGTTGCAGGAGTAGGTAGGTAGGTAGGTAGCTGGTAAGGTTGGCAGGTCAATAGACAGACAGACAGACAATCAGAAAGGCAAATAGATATATTTCTCTCTCACTCATTTTGAGCGCTTTACCCTTCCCCGGAGAGATTTGGCTCAGAAACCCAGATCTGGGCGAGGGATGGGGGGATGTTGGACTGGGGTAGATCGGGTGAGGGTTGCCACTCATAGGTCCAGTCAACTGATAAATTGTTGGAAGCCTTCCCTTTTTTATTTTTATACAACAATTTGACCGGGGTTGCCATTTGGTCCTAGTGAACTCTCTAATAGCAGGAATTTCCAGCTCCTCGAGCTGGCCTGCCCCTCTTTGGTACTCCCCTCAGTCTGGCACACACCCCTGCTTCAAATAAGGCCCTTGTTTGCCTTTTTTCCCCTGGGTGTTCCCTCCCCTTCGTTTTCTCTTCCCATTTTTGCTGGGGGATTCGAGTCACTCCTCAATAGCAAAGGGGCTCCCGCCTGCCAAATGTTGTTGGACTGAACGCCTGAATGAAACAGGGAGGAAGAAGGGGGTTTAAATGAAATGCAATGAAGAATCTAAGACTGACATCCTACTCACGGAGAATGTAACCCCATAAAGACGGGAGGAAGGAAGAGAATGGGGAAAGAAAAAAAAAAGAATGTTGAGACTCTTACTATGGGACTAGAACCTTGGACATTGAGAGATATGAAATAAATAATTTCAAAAAAGGGGGGGGGAAGGAAAGGGGACGGACATCAAAGTAACATAATAACTTTTAGCCTAAAGTGGCCAGAAGGGGAGATGCGGAATATAAGCTTAGCCTATAAAGGCAATCACAAAGGCCAAAAAGTGAAAATAAGGAGATGGGATGCCTTCTCAAGTGAAGGTAACAGTTGGATAGTGGGGCAATGTTGGGACCTAAAAGGAAAGGACTATTCTCCTTCCTTTCTGGGGTTGTGCTTCTAACACTAGGAGCCTCTTGCCTGGGGTTGGAGTTTCGGCCTCACCCTCCCTCCTGTTTCCGTTTTCAGATCTGGGAAAAGGGGTTTGGAGGTGGTTTTTTTACACCTCCCCTTGGTAAGTCCTAATGTACAAAGTTCTAATTATCCATATACACAAGAAGTTAAAATTCTTGACTTTGTGTTGTTTTCTTGTTAATATATTGTTACACCGCATGTTTTACGGTTTATATAAAATACAGTTCAATTTGGGGGCAAGAAATAAGGGGGAGGGAAAAAGTCCAAATAAAGAGACATATAAGGCTAATACAATGTTACTCTGCACAACTTGCAGACAGTTCACACTAAGGGCTAGTTGTGAGGAGGGGGGTTTTTAAATACTGGGATAAGATATATTGTAAGTGGCATAGATAAAGGAATTAAGGAAAAAAACTCACACACAATGAAACAGTTTGAAAGAATGCTTTTTATTAAAACAATGACAGATAGCCAAGCATGGATTAAATCAAAACTGTTGCAAGAGAGACTAACCACTGTAACAAGAAAAACCTCTGCAATTATAGGTGGTACTCTTGATGTTGAGGGGACAGAGGCAGGGTCCCCCCCATGGGTAGAGGGGGATCGGTCCAGATAAGAACTACAGATACCCTCCTAAAAGGGGGGAAAACATAGGGGGAAAAAATGTCAACCCTCCCAATACGAATTCTCTCATGCAACATTAATGGCTTGCATAACCCTATCAAACGTCCAGATTTATGCAGAATATTAGAAAACAGGGACCAGCTGTTATTATGACGCAAGCGACCCACCTCTCGCAATCAGAACACATGAAACTAAGATGGGGGCAGAGATATGAGGTTTTCACCTCCTGACATCCCAGTGGGCATTGTAGAGGAGTAGCAATTATGATCCCAGCCTCCACCCTTTTTGAAATAACTCAATCCTATACTGACGCACAGGGGTGTTACGTAATTCTACAGGGACGTATGTATGGTCAAGAGGTGACGTTAGTCAACGTATACCTTCCATCACAGACAAATACTCCGGTTATAAGGTTTCTTCTTTCAAAGATTCTAGAATTACTCAAAGGGCAAGTAATCATAGGAGGAGATTTTAATTTAACACTATCACTGAACAAAGACTGCTCCTGTCCCTTAAAGCATATGCAAACAAATGCCACTAAATATGTCAAAAAAATGCTCGACCATCTGGGACTGGTGGATATATGGCACTCACTGTTTCCATCAAGCCCAGGATATACCTACTACTCAACCAGACACCATACTTACTCTAGGTTAGACTACTTTATAACTACGTGTGAACATTTAACCTCAATACAGGACATAGAAATAGGTCAGAAAATCTTGTCTGATCATCACCCTCTCATATTAAAAATTGATCTAGATTGAATATATTCAAAAAAGAATGATCCCAGCGGCTATGTTAAGCCTGGATGCTGAGAAGGCGTTTGACAGCGTGTCCTGGGATTTTTTATGGGACCCCTGTCGAAGTTCCAATTTCCAGAAACTTTTGTGAGTTGGTTGAGAAACATATACAGTGCTCCCCAAGCATATGTCCATATTAACGGAGGCTTGTCTGCCCCTTTTCCTTTGACTCGTGGCACACGACAGGGGTGCCCATTGTCTCCCTTATTATTTGCCATTTACATGGAACCTCTGGCGTCGGCTCTTCACTAGGCCAGGAGGGTGGAGGGGATCCCACTGGGCCAAAGGGAGTACAAGCTTAATTTATTTGCTGATGATATTTTAATGATTTTGTTGTCCCTGGAAACTTCTATCCCAGCCACATGGCATATACTAAAACAATTTAAAAAGGCAGGGGGATTTAAACTTCATATGAACAAAACTGAAGTTTTGCTTCTAAATTTTCACCCCAGTAGTGAACTACGCCGGATTTATCCCTTAAAATGGAACTCCACTAAAATTAAATATCTTGGAGTATACCTCTCCTCAAACCTAGAAGTAGTAGAAACAATTAACTATGAACCCCTAACTCAAACAATTCAACAAGACCTTAAAAAATATTCAGCCTTACACCTATCCCTCTTTCAACGGGCAGAATTGCTGCGGATGAACGAACTTCCGCGACTTTTATAGTTATTTCAAAATATCCCCTTTTTTCCTTCGGGATTTTATTTTAAATCCTGGGGAAAAATCTTTTCAGGTTTTGTGTGGGGAAACCATAAGCCCAGGATACATTATTCAATTTTAACATTATCTGTGGCCCAGGGTGGTATTAATCTCCCAAATTTAGAACTATACGCAGTAGCTGACTTTCTTAAAATACTGATACTATGGATATCAGGGAAATTCTCGGCACCATGGAAAACACTGGAGTTTGAAATCAATTATATGCATGACATCCACAGACTTTTATTTTCTTCTCCTGGGAAAACTCCACCACTTAAGAATTTTGCCAAGGTCACAGCTAATGTTTTAAAAATTTGGTACAGGATGAGGGAAAAATCATATTTGAATCAGATATATACATACTGTATGATATTTTCATGGGATGAACAATTTATCCCATCCCACTCAGACCAAACCTTTATACAATGGAGACGGGGGCTTATCCCATACTTTCCAGTTTCTAGATGAAAAGGGAGTGCGCTCATTTGAGGAAATGAGAACAAACTATGAACTAAGAAGAAATGACTTCTTTAGATATTTACAAATACGAAACTATATATTAAGAAAAAGGAACATAGAAGCAAAAATACCAACCCCCAGGAATCTAAACTTAAAATTATTCTTGGACACTATAAAAGGCCATTTAGGAGAACATTTAATAGGGAACATTTATAAGGGGCTTAGAGACCTAACCCAGGAATCAACAATATCCATCCTGGAAAGATGGAACTCAGAATTAGGTCTTTCCATCTCCCCCACTCTTTGGACACAAACAACAGAGTGAGCCATTAAAATTACCTCCTCTACATTTAGGAGAGAATATGCATGGAAATGCAGAATTCACTATTTCCGCTCACCAGCTTTGCTGGCCGAATACCTACCAGAAACATACGGCCACTGCTGGAGAGAATGTGGATGCACTCTGGCTAACCTAGGGCATATCACGTGGTTCTGTCCAATACTGATGCCATTTTAGTGCTCTCTTCAGGGGGAATTAACAAGCTGCTTGGGTGAGACAATAGAATTGACAGCAGAGATGGTGCTGTTGTCTATATATCCAGACCGGTCCCCCTCTTGGGAAAAAACATTGATGCCAATCTTTTTACTTGCAGCAAAAAAAGTGTTAACTAGAAAGTGGATGAAAAAAATAACACCAACAATACAAGAGTGGAGAGAAGTTATAATTGAAATATACAAAACGGAAGGTCTATCAGCAAAATTACATGATAGAACACCAAGTTTCCAGAACAAATGGAGAGGATGGTCTCTATACCAAGCTCGTATAGACAAAGAATTTGCCCTTAGGAAGGGAGGGGGTGGGGAGGTGGGGGCCCTACCTCATCTTTGTCTGCCTCATCTTTTTCCCCCTTGTCTATACTGGAATAGGGAGTAAAGCATCTTAACTTCCAGAATAATGCAAAAGCATGTAATCTGAACAAAGAATGGCTATCTCTGTCAGAAACTGAAATGTGTGCACTGTGTGTGAAATGAAAACCCTTTTTTTAATAAAAATCAAATTAAAAAAAAAGAAAGACAGATATGCAGACAGATCAATAGCTAGAAAGAAAGAGATGTAGGTTGGGAGAGATGTGTGGCTGGATGGTTAGGCAAGCATGTCAGTAGGCATTTAGGTAGTCATGTAGGTATATAGGCAGGTAGGCAGGTAGATATATCGATAGATAGCAAGAGAGATAGACAGATAAACAGATAGACAGATAGACAGACAAGCAGACATACAGACATGTACACAGACAGGTAGATAGACAGACATATAGAGAAGTAGGCATACATAGTGTTTATGTCTTTATGGTGACACGACCCCATCCAAAACACGCACAGTATCCTTGCCCAACAGCCACCCATTTCGCATTTGTGAAACAGTAATACATAATTTTTGGTATATTATTTTAGGGATGCAGCTTTGGTTAACAATACAAAACCAAAAACCAAACCTATATAGCAAGATGAGGAGTGCAATATTTTTATTGTTATTATGTTTTTCTGCTTACCCATTTGAGCTATTGGCATTTTTGTGACTGAATGATAGTACAATCCATTGACTGATAGATCTAAAGACATCCATAGTCAAAGACTTTGATAGACACATACAGAGGCTCATGCATCAATTGCTGTTCATGTGCCTATGGTGTATCAGTGCACGCTGCTTGGAATACACAGATTGTGTCAACATTCCACTGCAATGCTGTGTGCCATCAATACCATCACAGTTGCATAGTGGTGACTGAATGTGATGAAATTAAACGTCTATGTGACGTTTGTGCTGAAATACCATTGACAACAATCCCAGTTTTCGAGGTGGCACTGTGTGGCAAACACAACTTCTCCAAGACTGACCCTCACAAGATCACAGTAAGAGAGTTGTGTGCTTGGTGGTGTGCACAAGTGTAAATTGATATGTCCCAATAATGTGGATGAAGTATGGTGGTGCAGTATGCTGTCACACAGCACGAGATGGTGACGTGTGTGATTTTACACAACGGCTCACCGATACGACTACTCGTTAAAGTTTTGCACATTGACCACATGAATGTACCATGGAATTTGATGTGCCTCACTAGGTATGGCATCCACGTCAACATTTGCTATGACACTAGGTTGTCATGCATAATGCTTGACATCTGAAATGGTCCTTTTAATAGCTACTGTAGAAAAACAGTCAAAACCATTATTTCTGTCAATAATTTATTGTGTGCCTGAGTGGACATAGAATTGGTGTGTGTATGTGCACATGTGTGTGTGTATTTGTGTTTATGTGAGTCAGTGTGTAATTGCGTGTGTGTGTCTGTGTGTGTGTATCTGTCTTGCTGTCTGTGTTTTTGAATTAGTTTTGCCTTGTTATATATTCCTGATTTTATCTGATTTTGGTTGACCAGCTATGAACACATTCTTTTCTGTTCCAGGAGATTTCATCATCATCCCCTGCCTCCTCCGCAGAAGGAAGCGATGAAGAGTCTTCAAGACTCAAACAAGTTGGATGTCAATGCAGACCATCCAGCACCAGTCCACCTGGTGTTGTCACCAGAGGAAGGGGCAGAGGAAGAGGAATACAAAGAATAAGAGGGACACGAAATGGATGTAGATGTGGGTGCACTGTTGGCTAGGCTATAGCTGCTGCAACACCCCGGTCCGACCCTCTTGCATGTATGCAATGTTGATCTGATGAGATAATGGTAATGTAGTCATAGATTTCATGTCTATTAGGGTTGTCTGCCAGTGTGATTTTTTTTAACTGCATAATTCAGAGATAGCCGTCATTATAGGTTTGTATTCCTAATATCAGGATGCCATACACACACCATGGCTATGTGTAGTCCAGCAAGCAGAGACATTTTGGCAAGTGTCTGTATTATGTTTACTATTGCTAGACTTTGGACCAAGTGGTGGCATAGGGGACTGAAAATTGTAGTGTCTTTGACAGTGTTGAATGAAATAAATCATTTCACAGAGCTTGGGGTGGTAAATGTTATGCATTGTGCAGAGGTAAGTCTCAGCATTGTCACAACAGACGGATCTGTGCTGTCCAATGAGCTCTTCAATATATTTAAAAAGCACCTATCTGGCTAGACCACCTAGTTACATCTTGTGGTCAGCATAATCAGTATCACTCAATAAAAGGTGTATGAATTCATTAAATGTGTATTGGCATAGTTTACTATGACTCGCATAATATGGAGTTGTTATTACGCCATGCTTCAGCCCAGTAATACATGCCTCCACTGTTCAACTCCATGTCTGCTGGCACCCGGTGGCATCACTACAGGGAAGAGTGGTTACTCAAACTGTACAGTGCAGTGAATTTGCTTTGCCTTTTAAAGGGAAAATATATAACAAGATATTGTTCCATGTACAAATCTTGTCATGCACTACGATGGTCTCCTAAGCTTGACAACTCTCACCGCTCACCAGTTTCCATGCACCGAACCCTCATTGTGTGACAGCATGCTGTACCTGTGCATTGCTTTTTTTTTTTGCCTAACCACAGTGAGTCAGGAGCAGATTGAAAGATAGTAAATGTCCCTCCAGACTGCCGGCCTGGTGTTGCTGAGGGTTGATGTACTAGACGCCGCACCTCGCTCTGGGCAGATGACCCGTGTTTGAAAGCGAGCAGGGGTCATCGTGGGTTGGAGGGTGGGAGATGTAACGAAATGAACATCTGATGGACTGCTCTCTATCTCCAAGGTGGGGAGGAACCTTGGTCACTGTGCGCCTGACCCTAAGTGGAGGCTTGGCGTCAGCGACATGGAGCCATGACAAAAAAAGGGGGTGAGAGTGCAGCAGATGCTTAATGTGGCATGCACGGGAGTGTCTGTGACCATGTCGCAGGCATCATTTTCAGGCCGCACCCCGTAAAGGGGAGAAATTGGAAAACAAGCAGCGTCCTTGGTTGCGGTGGCTTGATGGCCATCCTACAGGTGCCCCTGCTTCAGGGGCCATTGCCAGAACTGGATCTGGACCTGGTGGGCGAGATGTGGGCTCCATGCCACTGCGTCACAGGGGATGAATGCAAGGGCATCATAAGAAACTGGGGGACTGACAAGACGTTGGCCAGATATGAGTGGTATTTGCTGAAGAAAAGTGCAGACCAAAGAAGCCAGTAGAAAGACATAAGGAAAAAAAAATAGGAAGTTTGTTTGGAGTGTGTAGCATAACTTGCTATTACCGACTGGCATGAAGCAATCCAGCATCATGTTGAATTCCAGGATGCCTTACACCACAACCATGTTCCAAGCAGACCACACGCCATTTATCTGGGTTGACACAAGTGGTTGTGTTTTTTTGGCCCACTGTGCACGATGTCATATCAATGCTTCTCCACATTTGTAATCCAATGAGAAACATCTCTGAAATTAACTATAGTGAGGCATGCTTCTTCCTCCCTCTCCCACCCCTTCACGATACCATCCCCGTATTCAGCACCTCCGTGCTGGTCTAGGCACATAGCCACCATTGTTTGTACAGTAACACTCTTTGCTGGGCAGCAATGAAAACAGCTTTGCAATTTGCCATGTAACTATGATGGCATGTATTGCTGTGGTTGACACATACAAAACCTTGCTTCACCTTCCGGCATTCTGGTCACCAGTGTCTCTGCATAATTCATTCATCTGTATTTGGTTCTAATGCATGTTTTGTTTATGTAAAGCCGTCGTAATGACCCACCATCAACACCATTTCAAAACAAATGTTTCTCCATGTCTCAGATTTTCATAGTTATCTCTGTTTTCTTTTCATTTAGGCCAAAATTAACAACATGGGATTCCCAGCTCTGCGTGATCTGTGCCATCAATGCGCTCTCCAGAATCCAGGCCTCATTTTCAATATTCTTTCTGCTCATCTACCAGAGTTGTCACAGATGCCTTCCCGTGATAACAACATGGCACCTGAGTGGTGTTTGTGTAATAAATGACGTGAGATGCTAACAGAGCTGGAGCGATTGTGCTGTGGATATCATACAGATGATTGCCTTTCTGGTCTAGAGGTATGTAAATTTTGTTTTGAAATGACAATGATTACTCCTCAGTATGCGAGTTCTTACTGCAACCATTCTCCATCATATACATTGCTGCGAGTAGGGTAATATACAAAATACATACAGATACTGAAGACATGGTCCACTCTCCATGTTGTCCACTACTGTGGCCTTTGTTGAACACAACTGTGTTTGCTAACTGCATGATGCCCAGTGACAAACACACACCCGCCTGTACAATTTTCTCTTACATATCAAAAGAATGTCTTGCACAAACACCGCACTATTTGCCCATTGATTACAGCAGTTAGGGCATTAGTTACATAACATCTTCAACACTCCCCACCCTTGCACATTTTTCTTTGGCTCTACTTTACTTTAATTCCCTCTAACTGTACTTGTTTTTAGCGCCCCTTCACAACCCGCCCAATCCCTTGCGCAGTATCCCATACTCCTCTATCCTTGACTTATCTCATGTCTCCTAACTGTACCCTTCCTCTGATTACTGCCTCACATGCTACCTCCTGTTATACCCCCTCATTCGACCCCCAACCACAACCTGTTGCGTTATTTTGACACTCTAATACCATACTCAAACTACTCAAACTACTGTGTTATTTTGACATTCTTTGGCTCTCCTTCATCCCCACAACCCCCCCCTTTCCCCCTGACTGATGCTGTCCTCTTTTTCCATTCCTCGTTTACCCCTAACTTCTCCAGCCTCCCTATTCCTTATCCCTCTTCTCCCCTCCTGTCACCCGCCACACTCCACTTCTCCTCCCTGCCTCCCCCTTCTCTCCCCTGGTTTTCTGTCTGGTCCTGTCCCCCTCGCAGGGTTCTCTGTCATCCTGAAGGGGTACAGATCTTGGCTCCCTCTCTTCTACCCCTCTTCCTTTTCCCCCAGTTTTTAATCCTGACCCCATGGCAGGGTTCTCTGCATCCTGAAGGGGTATAGATTGTCTCTCCCTCTCTTTACCCCCACTCCCTTTCCCCCCACCTTCAAATCCGTGACCTGACCACCTCCCTTATTCCTTATCCCCTTCCACCCCTCCTGTTCCCCTGCCCCTCTCTTCTCTACCACCTTGCTCCATTTCCCTACCCTTCCTTTCTGCCTGGTCCTAACCCCCTTGCAGGGTTCTCAGCAACCTGGATGGGTATAGATCTTGGCTGTCCCCCCCCTCTCCCTCTTCCATCCCACACCCTCTACCTCTTGCCCGTCCACTTCACCACTTGTCTTATAACTGCCCTCCATTGGGAATATAATAGCACTTCAAGTCTTGGGCTCTGCCTACTACCTCCAGCACTTCAAATGTGTTATCCATCCTCTAACCTTTAACCTACTTGACCACCTGCTTTTGAGTCGATGCAATTTATGCTATATCCAGTAATGGTTTTGGTTACCCTTGATGTTTGGTCTGGGTTATTTCTGCTCTGCAATTGTACTACACTGTTTTGTTTTAGAAATTGTACTTGTATTGCTATGTGTTTTTTCTGCTCATCCAACTCTGTCCCCCCCCCCACAAGGACGTTTCTGGAAACAAGTTATTTTCCGCTCATGTTGTCTTTCCTGGTGAAACAGTTTCCAAATAAATAAATAAATAATACTGATTTGCTATCCTACGTTTACTTACGTACGCATACCACTTGTGCCCCATGTATAATTTCATCAATAGTCCAGTATTGTTATTTTTTTCAATTAATATTTTCTATACCACATCTGTTATGAGTTGGTTTACATTCCTGTTTTTCACAGCCCTTTCTCTGAAGTAAATGTTGGGTGTTGCTCTATACCACTGTTTCTATTTTCTGTATTCATCATTGTTCTTTGCTGCACCGTTTTGTGTAATTAATGTGCTTTTTAGCAGAGTGCATTTGGTCATGTTTGCCGATGCCAGACTCAGATACAGCAACACAATTGCCCTTGACCAGGGTTTTATGTGCGGCAGAACACATGCAGAAACACATAATTCTTGGTGCACTGCAACCCATATTATCTGACCACATGAATTACTGGATTTACTCTTCAATGATCAGTATTCGGTGGGTAATTGATTTGCCACTGGTTAATGCAAACAATGTTAATTCTGATTATATTTCCACAGTGTGATTAAAAAATCACATTGTTAATGGTATTGTGATATGAGCATTCACCAGTACATGTGTTACTGTGTCCTGATTAATAATATTCTTGTATGCAGTAAGTCCAATAACATACATTAAAAGCATTGGAAGGGCAAGAATGCCCAATATGTATGTATTTCAATGAGTCTGCCAGCATGTGTGGCACTGATAGCTGGACACAACAATCCATGGTGCATCTTTGTGCAGGTTTCAAGTGATGCTGTGTACATCCAAGTTCTCTGTCATGATAATATTCACTGAAAAAACACAACACATGGTGTTTGAGCGGTCATTTGCATATTTGCTGATGCTGTATAGCTAATTTGGTTTGTTACCTCACCAAACAGATCCAATTTGACATTCTAACTAAATCGAGATATAGTGTGGGGAGATTTGAGTAACTGGTTGAAATTATGATGTGAAAATTGGAGCTCCATGCCCTTCTCTGAAGTACTACCGCTTCCAAGCTTTCCTCACCTTGCCACCCACGCTCATGGATTCTGTTGACGTGGGGGCAGGTAGAGCACCATGATAGAGCCCGATACAAGTCCATGGGGCATTTTTTATAAACAGGTTTATGATGCTTTATGCTGTCTGTGACGGCAATGAAAGCAGCCACAATACTGATATGGACCGTTTTAGTAGGTTTGTTGCTTTCACTGGTGTGTCAGAATGTGTAAAGCTTCATTAAAGTGTTTGTAAAAAATGGCCCATTGAGTTGAAAAAGGGCTCGCACCTACGCTCTCCCATCAGAAAGACACAGAGCACTGGGGCAGGGCTGGGGTGGAGTAGCCATACTATGATGCTTGGCTGGCAGCGGCTACGGAGCCAGCGATGCTTCAGTCATTTAATTCAGCAAGTGACAAATAAAAATACTACTAGCAAACTTGAAGTAACATTAACATAATGTTTTGTGCTACGAACCACAATACCTTACTGTAAACGATCATTGTCATGTATGACAACATTGCTTGTAACCCGTCATCTAAGAATCAGCTAGAAATGGCATCAAAGGGAGACTGCCAGGAGAATCAACAGTCAACAATAGCCTGATGCCAATCACTGCATTTTTTTGCTAAGCTTTAATCATTAGCTTGCTGGACCTGTTGTCCTCACGTGCATAGGTTACATGACAGAGAACTGTAATATGCTCCGTCATCAGTTCATGACCCTCAAAATTCTCATGTTAGTGGGCAAAATCGTTAACATTTATTCTGTTGGCCATTGATGGTCATTGAGGGCCACTGAATTTCCATGCTCAGCCATTCTCCTATGATGTCAGCTGCAGTGGACTCAAACAGATAAGTGGTCGCACGATGTGTCAGCTTAGAAGTCCGTCAAGTTCTCAAATTGCTTTCCACTCTGCTGCAGTAAACAGTAAATAAAATGTCACGGAGACATACTGTGATTTCACATCAGCTGCTAAATTTGGGAGTCAGTCTTTTCTTTCATAACTTTCATTATAAATAAAGAAGAATAGTGACATTTGTGGCAAGTGTGATCGTGTCTAGTGTTGCGCTCTTAACTGTACATCATGTACGCTAGCACAGTACTGACACCACGTTATGTGCTTCACTTGTCTATGTGTTTGTTTACATTGGTTCCATGGGCACTGCTAACTTGGGACAATTAGCAGCTATTGGCACATGTCCAAGACAACCTTCACCACAAATTAAAGTGGTTACATGAGGATGATAGTCCCCCATTAGTACACAAGAGACATAATGTGCTCTGATTGGGGAATTTGGCTTTAGATTAGGCAGCAGTCCAATTTGTATCTAGATAATCCATAATGAAAAGCTGCTGTAATTCACTTACAAACTGCAGGTTACTAGCAATCTATATAATAATAATTGGATAGCCACCACATACCATGGTTGCTTGAGTAAACCATCAACAGATACATATGGCAACTGTTTACAGGGTTATAAGTAATAATGTCACATTGGTTATGAAATATAATAAGAATAATGTTTTTTGTGTTTCAATTTTAGACACTGAACCATCTAGTACTGGACCCATCTGTACTTTCCTTACAGTCTGCATGTCGGGAGGACATTTTCACATTCCCACCTGATGCAGACATGAATCGTTCCAGAAGACATGCCGTCTATAGACAATGTATCCTATGGAGACTTGGACGACTAGGCAGTAGAGTACGCACCCCAATTCCAAGCTGTAGCATGTGGCGCAACCATGATGTGTACCCTGATCCTTCAGGACAATACACCAGTTACAGAACGATAGACTTTCATAACAGCATGTGATAATGTACTAGTGTAGTTTACGTAGCTTGATGGTCACATCGTGGGTGCCACCACTGCTACTTAGATTAGATTCCATGCATATATTTGATTGGGAACACAGGCACTGAAGCAAAGTGTTACCAACGTAGTCTTTCCTAGTGTGCTACAATAGACATACACTTTGGCATTGCAATGAAGTATTGCAGTAAGCTTTATGCCCTCTAGGACAAAGTTTGTTTTTCATGTAGGTAAATAAACATAAAATCCTTTTTGTGAGTAGATGCCTTATTTCTTTGATATGTTTGTAAAGAAACACATTAATGATTTAAGTAATGAAATTGGTGAGTCTGTTGCTTGATTATCATCAGTTCAGAATAATGCACTATAAAATGAAAACAGTTTGCACCACATGAATGCTAAATGCAATTATACAGCCTATTGACAATGGGGACATGCAACATAGGTTATCATCATGTTAACCTCAATAAAGGCAGTATATTGCAAGCACTAATAAAACATAGGCACATGTGGCAATAGGGTCAGATTACAGCATGAAAGCACTTCCCTCTAGGCAGCCAATGTATTGCTCGCAAGTTACTCGACTTTGGTTGCACGCTTGGTATTTGTTTGCTGGCCAAAACTTATGTTAAGCTGTACATGTGATAATTAATTGTTGATAGGATTGCAACTGGTTATTAGGAGTGAAATGGCTATTATACATATCAAGGTTCTAAATAGTTGTAGATGGAAATGGGAAGGCTAAGAGCATTCATAATGACTATGTATTGGGGAAGGGATAGTGGGCAGACCAGGAAGGGGAAGTTTGGATCACCAGTGGAATTTGGGAGTAGGCAGTGCTGCTGTTGGTCAGACATAGGTGAAGGAGATGAGAGGGAGGGGTGGGACAATACAGAACATTCACAAGGAAAACATGAGGTTTATGTGTGTAGGGACAGCTTCAAGTAACAGGTGTGAGTTACTGACATGGGAAGTAGGTGTGGATGGTGAGACAGTCAGGAGTGGGGCAGAGGGTGGGTAGTACAGGGGAAACAGCTTCAGAGGGTGATGGTTGCTGCACTGTGGTGGGTCGACATATCTTCATCGCTGTGATGGCAGTTGACAACTTAGTTGTTGAACCGCCATCTTAGAGCAGTGATGCTTCACCTGTCCATATGCAACTGGAAGCCTACTGCGCAATGGTCACTTCCACACAGTGGATACCGAACCATTATTTCCTGTACTTGCTCTCCATTTGTGAGCACAAGATCAAGAATTGCCTCAGCTATTGTTGGTTTGGTGCTGCACTGAGCCAGGAACCCACTCTACTTTCCTTCCTGGATCTGCGTACTCCATGAACATGTTGTAGATGGTAAGATACAGTACACCGCATGCCGGTTGACGTCCCCCACAGTTACCGCATCTCTGCATTTTCCAGCAGCTTGCAGTATTTGTGAGCTCAGTTCCATGTCCCTAACATCAACCTGGTTGGGCGGTCTGTAAATCACCATCCACCTCACATTTCTCCTTCTGTTGGACCATAACTGAACCCATTATGCCTCTAACTCCACTTTTGCTGACTCCTTCCCTGGTGCAAGTTATTCCCTCCCTGTTATAAACTGTCACCACTCCCCTATTTCGCACTACACTGACACTCCTGCATACTTTATATCATGGATCATAAGGTCAGAAACTGATTGGAGGGTGGAAGTCAAAGCAATAACTCAGACTTGGGCCACACAACATCAGCATTGTGATCTGGCAATCCTGGGATACAGAATGACCATGAAGGAGCAAGGGTTAGGCAAAAGTGGAGAGGTGGCACTCTATGCGAAGGATGGGAAGTGAAGATGCACTTGAGATAAGGGGAGTAAGGGCTGCATAAAGCACAAAGGATGCAGCTACTGGACTACAAGGGTAGAAAAATGTTGGTGTTGATTATTGACAGACCAACAGCCCAGTCAGAGCAGCTGGACATGGGGTTTGCGGAGCAGAGTAGGAGGATATGTAGAAAGCGGAGTATTGCAGAGGTGAGTGACGGCAATCTGCTGGGGTGGATTGCATCACCCCAGCCATGTTCAGTGCCAAGGACCAGGTGGTCCTGGACGTGGTGTATGTTGGCCTCCAGGCACCATCTTTCTGCAGGAAACCACATCACGTTAACATACTGTACCTGGTACTGTCGAATGGGGTGGCATCGATGGCACTAATGGCGGATTACTAAATATATGGAAGTAACCACCAATTGGTGTGGTTCATACTCAGGTTGATTACGGATACTGGAGGCCCAGTAACAAGGGTGGTTTACTTCTGGAGGGTGGACTTCAGGACAATGAGAGCATAACAGCAGTGGATGCTACAGTGGATTAGGCCAGAGATGGATGCACACCCAAAGTGTGACTTTAGCGAAAATGGGGTATCAGATGCCATGTAGATGTGCACCAGGATGCTGAGCAAAAAGAGCATAGAAAGAAAGGCAAGCTAACTGGATGAACAGCAAGGTGATTTATGGGGTGACGGCAATGAGAGCTGTGTTCCAGTGATTAACCAGGTAGGTGAAGGCTGGTGAAGATAGGGAGGCATATGCAGATAGGTCCAAGGAGCTCACCAAGCAGGCATTTTTAAGCTATGTCAGGGTAAAATGGAAGCTCAGGGACTACATATCATGGATAACTTGGTGCTGGGAGTGTGCCAAAAAGGGAGTGGAACATGAAGGAGCACTAGATGAATACTTTTGAAGCATGTTCATGCAGGTGAAGGGTGATCCAATACCTCAGTGGACGGGGATGGTGGGATCGGAAGTGGAGTGGCCAACGGGCAGACTAATTGAGGAGAGAATAGTGATAGAGTGTCAGATGACACTGAGGGTGGACAAGGCACCTTGGCCTGATGGTATTCACCACTGGTTGCTGATTTAGAGGGATGTGTTGGACAGGCAGCTGGAAGACCTATTCATCACCTCACTGGACACAGGTTGTGTTCCTCTGGACTGGAGGGTGGCACATGTTGTGCCCATGCACAAGAGTGGCACGCTGGACAAGCCAGAAAACTACAGACATGTCAGTCACACTTTAAGAGTGTGTAAACTTAGGGAGGTGATAGTGAAAGAGAGACTGGTGTCATTTCTCGACTGAAATTACCTCCCAGATGGGTGGAATCATTGGGTTCCTCTTGGTGAAGTATTGTCTGACCAACCCCATAGAGAAATAATATGCACATTGTCACAACTAACAATGAATGAACTTTTGATGCTATGCCTAATTATTCTTCCAAAACAATTATTGTTGTGAGAACATAGCCAGCAAATGGAGATTTCAATCGGGAGTACTCTCTTAAACTCGTGTCTGTCTTGCATCACTAGCGTCTTTACATGGTTCCCATTTTGGATACCCGTGTTAATGATTTTAATGGAACATTAATTTATTGGAACATTCAATGATACTGATGGGTGTGCGAGCCTTGTTTTCACATCCCCATCTTCTTTTTATTATGTCACAGTTAACTATGTATCCTGTCCCAACACATACTTTCCATTCAGCATGCAATGTGCTGTCTACAGATTCACATGAGACCAGGCACACCATGTTGTATTTTGACAATGCTATCATCCTGGTTGTGCTGTCATTAGTACAACAGACTAGCATAGTTCTTACAGAGTACATATTATTGTCAGCCAGCATGGACATGAACACCTGTAGAGTGGCTAAACCTTTCACAGAACACAGTTTGCTTCCCTGTTTTCTTATGTGTGTACAACTGGGCCCTAACAATACACTAAGCCAGCATACAAGAAACAGTTGTACTATTTGATAAATATTGGGAAGGTCCACAGATGACGCATTACAGATGCCAATGGTTAATGTTGTCAAAAAGCCTGTCAAAATGAACACATATGTTCACATTACTATATTGACTGAACATTCAATTTTCAGTTCAATGCTTCAAACACAGTCAGGGCAGTGTTAGTTCAATGCCAGCGCCAATTGTAACTGAAACTGATCGGCTTGTCCAAGGAAAAAAATGAATGTGATTTGACTTTTGCTGCGCAAGATTCATCTTACCATGTCAGTGACAAAAAAACACTCATGGCCAACAGGCAGGCAGACACAATCATGTCAATAGAAAAACAGCAAAAACACAGAACACGACATGCAATCTTGTTGTAAAATGTCATATATTGGACAATAGTACAGACACAGAATTTAGATATGTCGGTTTGTGTACCATTCATGTAGTGCACAAAGTTAGGCAAAAATTGCTCAAGGTGGTGACTAGACTACAGTCCATGTAGAGTCTGGTAATACCATTTGCCGCCCAGTAGCATTAGGAGTTTTGCCCCCTGTCCATAGCAATCAACTGGTTAAGACACTGTATAATATAGTCTCATGACTGGAAGTGAGAAATGTGCTGAAGTACTAGGTGCTTAGTGTTTGGTGGATCGACAATAGCGATTGTCGGTCTAATGCGCTGTGGGTTCTCTTCTTTAAGTACAGTGCGTGATATCACACCGCCATTGGACTGCAGACACATGAAAACAATTTGGCGAACAATGTCAGGGATGCATGAATAGTCCATGGCTGTTTTCTTTGCAACCACAGTCCATCGCCCACTTTTTTGTTAAATAGATGCCTGTAACTGAGAGTAGATCAACAAACTGATACTGACATACATGTTGAGAAAGTACAGGCCTCAATACATATGTCATAATGCAAGTACTGGTATAGACATGCAGCGTTAAAATCACATAACTTAAACCTTATCACAATGTATTGACCTCTGCGGGACATGGAGGGAATTCAATGTCATTTGGAGATGACACAATGACTGCACTATAGACCATGATACACAAGCTCAGTGACAGCTACTGAAACATTCTGAAGCACGTTTGTTTTGGAATTAGCAAAGTGGCATTATAGAGCGTTGTGGGTCAACAGAGAGATTTTATGGTATGGTGTAATGGTACAGAGATGAACAGTTCCTAAAGTGACTTACACTTTCTCCCCACTTTGACTGTACATGTATGGCCATGAAATGTGGTGGTTGTAATCGAATGCTGCAAGGTAATTCCTAGCACGGTACACCGGAAATGTGTACACACACCTCCTCGCAGCATACATTAGTATGTGCTGCTGAAATTGCTCCAGCTCAGCAGTGCCCCTGAATAAACCAAAAAAAGGAAACAATGACAAATTACATTGCTTTTTAAATGATTCGACAGTCTTTGAACATGTGCTGGATTGGGCTTCACAGTAACAGATTGTAGCACACTTAAAACCAACGTACCTGAAGCGCAAATAGTACTGAATTGTAGCTAGAAACTGCTTGTTAACAAGAACCTTCAGGAGTTCATTGTGTGGTTTAGAATTGGCAACCAGTCAGCCTTTGTCATGTGGAGTTTCCAATGCTGTGTGACTGCACTTGTCATACCCCTCACCGATACCAAGCTGCCATTCGTGAACACTGGTTATGTGATGGCTTACTCTGCGCCAAAGTGCCTGTAACAAAAACATGAATTTTTCAACATCACATTGTTTGTTGTCTCACAAAGACTGCATGAGGGATAGGAATTTGGCACTTGACATGCCCTGCCATAAAGTCATGGTAGTTATCAGACTCCTGACAGCAGTGCCAGAAATGCTTCACTATATCTCTGCACCACTTCATCAACATTCTGCGTCCTGGTTACATCCCCTTCTGAAAGAGGAGCCAGACAACATCATGAATTGTTGTAAGTGCCTGGATGTATTTCCAAATATAACAAATGTCAATTATGTACAGGAGAATACATAACACATCTTACAGCCACGATTCGTTTACATAGATTTTTTTGCACCATGCCACGTGTCATACTAGTACTGTGTTGTATGATAATTGTTACCTGCAAAGACAAACACTGCTCATAAGAGAAAGGAATCACAGCATACCAGTATACCCAGTAACAACTGGTACTATATACTCACGCATTAAACTTGATATTTGCACATGTGCATCAGTTACCACCTCAGCCATATCAATGTCATTTCCTTGAAGAGTGTCCATGGCACGTTGAAATGCTAACTTTGCCATATTTGTTGATTTGAGTGCCGTCTCTCGCTTATCAACCACATTGATGGGAAAGATTTCCTTGGTCTCATAGTCCATGACGGTATAAGTGCAGTATTGTGCGCAATGGCCTGGACTATCCATGCGGCTGTCACCTACATCAAATGATATGTCAGCATATGGAACTAAATATAGCATGCTGGTCCAAGCCACCACAGTGAAAGTTACACAGGGCTAGTAACATTATTTTTTTTTTGGTTGGAACTTTTTCTGGTGGGGGGTCCACTATCAGTTCCCCTCTGATGCCCCCCAAGCACCGGGCATCAGACCCCTTCCCCTTTAACACCCATGACTGTCCATTCATGGCAGGGGTTGGGGAGACCTTTAGACCCACCAGACCAGGATCCAGTTTTGGTAAGTGCCTTACCATTTGGTGCTGCAGTGGGGTGGGGTGGGGCAGTGTCATCCTTCGGCAGAGGACTCCCTTGTTTTTTCAATTTTCTTTCCCACTCGGGTGATGTAGCATATAATAATACCAGCAGCAGCTGCGTGTACACTCCCATGCATGCTCCTACCGGCGTCTGCTCCATCCACCACCTACATCTTCGGCATTGTCAAGCTGCCTGACAACCTCCACTAGGTGGCAAGCGTTTGCCAACTACTGGCATCCCCCATTCCCCAGTCCTTGGGATGCTCAATCCTTCTCTGCACCTGCTGATCACCGGTGGGCCATGCTCATTCCCAAACACGAGTTGCCGGCGTAGCATGTGGTGTGGTATCCAGTGACTCAACCCTCAATGCCACAGGACCGCTGTAACATCATATGTTTTAGTAGCACACACAGGCAACTAGGACTGGTTAGTGACATACCCATAGTAATAACTTTTTTGCCTTCATGGTCATTCAGAAGCTTGGACTGCATAGTGTTCCACACATTTTTCAGTCACGGGAACTACATATAATCACTGGAACCAAAAGAAAGAAGATTCGCTGATCATAGTAAGTTTTAAAAAGTGAAATATCAGTGCTATTTTCCTGTAGTTGTTGCCTGAAAGTAGGATGGCAACTCATCAAATCACCTGTATTGATGCCATGCTTCAGTTGAGGTTGACTATGCCATTTAAATTCAATGTGATTATTGATGCACACCTGCAAGAAAGAGATAACAAAATCCATAGTAACCAACATATGCAGGCCTGTTTCTGCCATAGAAGAGAAGCAACGCAGAAGTAACCAACTGATAATATATAGACATGTTACCAATGGCAGTAATCCTATTGTGCAACTGTGAAACAGTGTTGTATGCACACAAGGAGCCACAAAACTGTGGTACCACAAAGGCATGAACAGTGTTGATAGGCACAGTAAATAATGCTAGAATGGAATTACATTCTACATAACATAATGTCAGCCTTGTATGAACATCGATAGAGACATGAAGATTATATATGTTACTACACTAGTCATTAGCAGTAATGGAAACTGCTGGAAATGCAGGTTTACTCACCCATGTTAACACCACACAACTGCCATTGTTGTGTAACTGGATTCTGAGTACCTGCCCATAGGTTCCACAGTTCTTGAAATGGCACTGTTCTGCTAGTGTCATTAGATTGTTGGCAAACACAACAAACAAGGTCTGCTCTATGACTGCGCATGCCTCTGCCTCGACATCCTCAGTATGCTGTTGGGCTCAGCTTAGTCAGTCTCTACATTCACCTTAGTCTCCATCTTCCTTCTCATCAAACAAGCCAAGCACATCACTGGCAATGGAAGCTTCTGGCAGTTGTCCCACACTAGGACAAGCAAGCAACAAACATATTTTAGTCAGTGTGCATGCAGACACATTGTGACACATGGATTAACTATGGCTGAATGAGCAAAAAGTAGCAGAACTTTAGTGCTCTTAGTGCAAACTGTGTGCTAAATGAACACAACAATGCAAAATGATTAATACAGTGACTATTGCAGAAGTTGACAACATGACGTTTCAAGAAGGCCAGTACATCTTTGCAAATCTGTATGCACTACACATCACGTAACACCAATCATGCACATTGCGAATAGCTGAAACATATGCTGACAGCCACCAAATCCATGATTAACAATTGTACTTCTTCATTTGATGGAATTTAAAGCAGTGAGCCTGATCAATTGAATCTTGAGGCTGTACCATGTAGCCGATGTCATGGTCATCCGGGGATGCACTCCTGTAGACAAGACCAAAAACATGCAAACAGCGATGGTGAGAATAGTGCCAGATTGTGAGTTAGCAGTATAGACAACAGGTATGTGGAAATAGGTCAGAAATGCTCTTAATTACACATATGCAAACACTGACACCTGTGGCAGCAGACTTTAAATGACAAGTCTGGAATTCATACCCTACTGATCAATGCTGGTTTGGCTAATGTTTATTTATTTATTGAATTTCGTTGACCCTGTAGGCCCACTGAGACTAGAAGTACCTTGTTCAGGGGTGACGGGGGGGGGGGAGAGGGGAATACAGATGGTAACCAACTGAAACGGAACCAGATTAAGCTGTTGGTGGTATTTTTAGTGAATGGGGGAAATTTGGCCAGGACACTGGGAAATTCCCTTACTCTGCAGTAGGGGGAATCCTTGGCCATTTGGCTGCCTGCCAAGATGGCTGCCGGAGATGGAGATTGGATGGAGGTGTCTTCCACCTCCACCCAATCTCCCTAGTTTCGGACAAGCTAGAGGCAACTGAGAGGAAAGCAGTTTCAGAAGAAATAGAACATCGTCCACATCCAAAAATGGAAGGAGACGCCTTACAAATGGAAAACAAGCAAAATTCAAATCAGCATCTTTTGGATCTTGAAGGGAAAAAAATGTCAGCTACTGAATATGCTCACCAAAACTGAAGCTACAATTCAATCAGGAAGACGGCAGCGCAAGGTGAAAGCAGAGCAACAGCAGCAGCAGCATCAAGAAAGACCAAAGGATTTGATGGTGCTGACAGCGGATCAGCCAGACTTGATAGACGGTGATGTAGGAGCATCAAAGGCTCCTGTCCTGGAAAGGACAATGCCAGACGCTAATGCCGGGCTAATCTCTGGTACAAACAGAAATAAACCCAACAACAAAACGGGACAAATAAATGTAAATACTTGTGATTTAAGTTTTGTTGGCAACATTCTAACTCCTGTTGCATATGAGATAACAAATGAAGCATTCCCAGTAACACCGACAGAAAAACACCTCTTAGGAATGGGAACAGAGGAATGTTTAGGAAACAATGTTAAAGGGGGAAAAGATATGACCGGAGTTAGTAAGGAGGATTTGGGTTTGGATTTAAACTCTACCCAGAAAGCTGAAAGTTCGGTATTTATCATTGAATGTGATAAAAAAGAAAAGAAAAAAAAGAAACGGGGCACTGACAGACCAAACAATTGAGTTGGCCTCCCCTTCACCAAATTTTGATTCTAACATCTCAGCCACTGTGGTGGCTATTGCAGAGGCATTAAGAAGCACAGGTTGGGAGAGACCAGATGTAAATAAGCCCTGGCAAAGTCCATCAAGCACACCTACTGAGGAAATAATAGAGATGGAAGAAATACAAACAGATCCATTAGACTTTCCTCCCGAGTTTTTATTAACACAGAACCCCACACTGCAGCTACAAAGACATGGGAGGTAAATAAATAAAAATGATAATACAAAGGATAATACTGAAAATGCTGGTGAGAAAGAATTCAGAAATGAGGCCCCCCACCCCACCCCCGAGCAAGGGCAAGATATAAATACTAATATATCAGAAGGGGCTGAAAGACAGAACAGTTTTAGTGATTCAAACTTTACACAGCAAAATCCAAGAATGCAAGGGCATACTTATGCTGGGCTATTTCACACACCACAGAAGCAGGCCGAAAGAAGGAATGCTGTGAGATTACGTTATGGTGGAGAATGGATGTCTTCCCAGATTGTATTTATATGGGTAAAAAGCTAATAAAGGAAAGTCTGGAGTTCTCTCCTACAGAAATATATGCTCTCATCCATACATCCGGAGACCCTAACTTTGATTTAAGTTTTAAAACTGCCAATGGGTTGGAAACATTTTGGCAAAGACACCAGCAAGTTAAATACACACCACTGTGATCTACTTTTGTGGCCATACCACTTATCAAACCTGCTTTTAGAACTATAACAGTTTTATTCAGAAATGAGGGGGTGGCAGTGACGGATATTATCCACTGGCTTAAAACCAAATGTACGATTTTGGGGGTACCAGAGCCAAAAATTGATTCAGAGCAACTTTGGACAGGAGGCTGGAGGATTCGGGTCAGGTTACCTTAAATGAATGGGGTAATACAACATCTCCCTAGCTGCTTCTTTTTGGGACGTGACAGAGGGTTTATTTTCCATGCAGGGCAGCCTAGGTCTTGTTTTAGATGTGGGGCCTATACGCATCTTAATAGTGCCTGTGACAGACTTAAGTGTTCCTTATATGATAGAGTTGGACACATCAGTAAAAATTGTCCAAATCCACAGTTCTGCAACATATGCGAAGAAACAACGCATTCATTTACGAACTGCCCACGGGCTGCTCATAACTAAACAACTGAGGAGCAAGATGCACAGGAAGAAACAGTTTCTTAAGCACAACAGCAAGTTGCTTCTAGCCCTTTTAAAGTGCCTGAATCTTCTAGGGCAAGGCCCTCTATAGACCCAAGTATGTATTTGTCCCCCCCCCCGAGACAGAAAAGCCACAGGGGGATCCAGAAGTACATAACACTGCACAACCTTCATCTTCAGTTGTTGCAACACCAGGGGTTAAAGAAAATAAATTAGCCAAGGCAATGGGGGAAGAACATACTCCTGAAGAAAATATAGAGATAAAGGACCAGACAATAAAGGTGATACCGGTTCCCTCTAGTACAGAGATGGAGGTAAATATGCCACCTCCAGAAGAGACTTTGTGGTCACAGAAAATTTCAAAAAGAGTAACAAGAAGCAGATTTAAAAGCACTCCAAGACATACAGGTCAGCTAGAGGAAAACTGCAATGCAAGAATAGATATACGCCACTGGCTAAGTGTAAACAATGGGCAGACACTGAAGAGGATTTAGACAAAACAGGAAGTACTCCCAAACTGTTTTTGGACACTAATTTTCTTTGTACTATGATCTCCACAGCAAAATTAAAGGATAGTGCAAAATATGGTAGTAATACTCCCAAACACACTTTTCGGAAAGGGAGACTTAACACCCATATAGATTTTTTTCTTCTTATCTGAATGGGTTCCCTGCTATAGTCATACATAGAAACTTCTGATCATAGTCTTATAAAAATTCAGATCAGGCCATCTCAAAACAAACCAGGATCATCTGCGCACTGGAAAATGAACACTTCTATTTTACAGGAGAAATCTTTATGGGAGGAATTTAAAAAGGTGATTCAAGACAAACTGACAGCATATGAATTAGATGACAACCCTTTGTCATGGCGGGTGGAGATTAAGCAGGAAATAAAAAAAAATCACTGTAAAAAGGTGGCTAAAACTATATCACAACCAAATTACATAAAGTGTCTAGAAAACTGGAGACATCTTCAGAAATTGACATCCTTGATGATAGAAGTGGGGAATGACTACTCCACTCAGATTAAGAATATTAAAGCAGGAATGGCAAAAGTATGGTATGACAGGGTAAAGTCCCTCTTTTTACAACAGAAATATAATACAATGAGGAGAGCGCAATCAGTTAACCTATATGACAATTGTAAAGAAAAGGCTGATAAAAAATATATGCCACAGATTTTTTCAGAGGCAGGGGAACTAGTTTACCACAATAGAGACATTATTAAAAATTGTGACTCCGCATACATGGAAACTATATAGTCAGCCTACATTAACAGATGGGGATTTTGAAGATTTTATAAACATAAAAGATATTCCAAATATAGACCCTGACATTAGGGAAAATATGATGAAACCCGTAACAAAAGAAGAAGTTTTGGCAGTTGTCTCCTATTTAAAAAAACAACACAACACCAGGGCCAGACGGAATTCCAGCTGAATTTTTATAAAACATTGATAGAGTTACTGGGTGATTATCTAGTGAGTATTTTTAATAAAATATTGGAGGATAAGCTGCTTCTACCTCCAACCCTTGCAGATAGTCTTTTGTTATATCTACATAAAAAAGGCTCAAAGAAAGATATACATAACTGGTGGCCCATTAGTTTAATAAATAACAATTGGAAAAGTGTATTAAAAATATTACATAATAGGCTTACACAGATGGCGGCGCAGGTTATTTTTCCCACACAGACATGTGCCAACGCTCAAAGATCCATGGTAGATAGTTTAAAACTGATTAGAGAAATTTTTGATGCTCACACAGCAAGAGGATACTTTCTTAGTCTAGATTAAACTATGGCTTTTGATCTAGTCTCCCACATATATTTATTTACAGTTTTGCACTATTATAGGGTGCCAAAAGTATTCATTGGCTGGATAAAAACCTTGTACAAATCAGCTTCTCTGACTCCTTTAGTAAATGGCCTGGTAGACTCACATGTCCCAGTCCTGAGGGGTGTTCATCAAGGATGCCCGTTGAGCCCCCTCTTAGATGTGTTTCCAATAGACCCGTTGCTAAGGATAATTAATGAGGACAGTAAAATAAAGCACATATTAAGCCCAGCAGACATAGATTATCCAAGAATTGCCTATGTGGGTGATCTTTGTGTCATGGTAGCTGATCATGAGTCAGGTATACAAGCACTAGAAAATATTCACAAATTCTCCCAAATTTCAGGGTCAGTTATGAATAAACAAAAAAGTAAACGGGTGGCTATAGCAATACAAAAAGAGTTCCAGGTAACGGAAATCGAGGGTATTAAAATTCAGCCAAACTCTTTACAAATACTTGGTATTTCTTTTGGAGGATTAGATCCTGCCACTGAAAATTGGGGGTTAGCCTTGGATAAAGTGGTGGAAAAAATTCAAAAATGGAAGGGGTATCCCATGACCAGATTTAAAAGGATCCACTTCTTGAAAACATTTATTATTCCTATTTTATTAAATGTCAGCCATATATTCCCCTTACCAGCAAGATTGGAAGCAAGAACATACAACATGTGCTTTCAACTTCTGTGGGGCAGTAGGCTGAACCCTGTAAAGACGGTGGTGACATATTGGCCTGTCAAAAATGGTGGTCTAAATATGGTGAATCCCATTTTGTTTTTCTTTTTAATATTTTTATACACAAATATAATCCCAATATTAAGAGTTATCAAGATGCATGGGCCTTAAGCTTCAAGGCAAGGTGGGTTTATTTTGTTCAGAAATGGGAATCTCCAAATTGGAGGGAAATGAGGAACATCCCAGAAGGGACACCTAAGTATATTACAGATTTTTTTCAGAAAAATAAGTTCTTGGAGAGTGTAACAGCAGGACCATGTGAGACTTCCTAGAAAGAAAATGCATGAGCAACTTTTAAAAGCTGAATTTTTAGGTACCTCTTGTCTTGTTTGCCCCTCTTATATAGAAGTAAACAGAATAACAAACCAATTGGTGGAACCCAGAGTACCCCCAAAAATGTGGGACACTCTATGGATGTGTTGTCACCGGAGGTTACGTGTAAGAGGGATCATTTCCATAAATAAAGTTGATGAAAGGTTATGTTTAAGAGGAAATTGTAGGGCTCAGAGTCAATGGAGCATTTATACCTTGATTGTAACTATATTAAAGATATATGGGCTGAATTAGCAAAGGCCTGGGACTACCCTCAGATTGCACTAATGTCACATGATGTACTGATACATGGTCTTTATGATAACAACTGAAATTATTTTATCCTAAGAGTAGTTTGGGCCACATTCAAGTTGCGCATATGGCAGAGTAGGTGCTGCTTTGTGTTGCAGCAGTTGATGGCCCCTCTTACTGGGTTAGTAGATAGCATTACAAGAGAGGTTGCCACGATATATCTGAAGGAATAAACTTCATTGCCTGCTCCTGCGTTTCGCTACTGGTGGAGAAATCTCCCAACAGTATTATTCGAAGGACTGTAATTTAACATATCTGACTTAAAATAGGGGAAGGATCAGGGGTAAGGGGGTCAAAATCAAGACAATGTTATTTTTTGTTATTTCAGTATTTCTGTGGAAGAGAGTTTGAATTTTGTTCCCTTTTCAGATTTAAATATGCACATTGACTTGTACTGAATAACTTTGTTGCTGAACTTGAAGTTATTTGAAACTAGCTTTTTTCTTTCCAAAATGTTGTATAGATGATTTTGATGTATAATTACAGATGTTCCTTTTTAATATATATCTCATTAATAAAAAATTCCCCTTCTCCTTTCGAGAAATGGCATGGGATCTTTAACATCCAACTGAACTACCACCAGAACAGGCAGATGGGACCTCGATTTAACAACTCATGCTGCACTGCAGTGTCAGTATTTGGATATTAACCCAAGTACCTGGTGTGGGGGATAGAACCCACAGCCTTCTGATCTCCCGGTCTCAGAGGGAAGTGATCTACCTGCTGAGCCACTGACATTGACAGAATGTAATATGTACATGGCAGTAAGTGAACATTGTATCCAGTAATAAAGACAAGCTGAAGAAAATATGTGTACTTTGGCGATGAAGAGCAACGCAAAGTTAGCATACGTACTGGAATGTGGGCATGTAACAGAACATGTCACTGTTGCATCTTGTTTTGGTGTAACCATAGTGTACAGCAATCGTGCTTATGCTGCCTGGTCATTGGTTGTCTCCTTCAAAGGTTAGGTCATAGTCTGAATTACATTAAAAAAACAAATTCTGGCCAGAGCCGATAGGGCTGCAGGAGAGGAATATGGGTCATCCTTAGGATACGAGAAGGCTCATAAAGTTACAACTAGCGATAAAGGTAATGAAAAGTATAACATCAAACCTGGTATTAACTACCTACAAGGCATATTTTCAACAGTTGGTTAGTAGATGGAAATATTAAAAAATACTTCATATATATATATATATCTAGATCTATATGGCTTCCTGGGGTTGATATCCGCTGCTTGCAGCTAGTGCAGAACGCTGCTGCACGTTTATTGACTGGGGTATCAAGGAGATCTCATATTACCTCAGTGCTGCACGATCTGCACTGGCTGCCAGTTTAGTGGCGGATCACCTTTAAGGTAGGTTTGTTAACCTACAAAGCCCTACACGGACAAGGTCCTGACTACGTGAAAGAGCTTCTGACTCCTTACACCCCTGTGCAACAGCTCGGCTCGGCTGACGAGGGGTTGCTGGAGATTCTGAGAGTTAGTCTGAATTCATCTGGGGCTCGGACTTTTATGTTTGTTGCCCCAACCCTCTGGAGTTCTCTACCATGTCAGCTACAGAAGTGCAGGGCAGTGGGGAGCTTTAAGCAGGCACCGAAGACTTTTCTGTGGGACAAAGCTTTTCCTGATTTTATTCATATTTATTGTTTTATTGAATTTGTTGTATTTGTGAAGCGCCTTGAAATTTTGAAAGGCGCTATATTAAATAAAGCTATTATTATTATAAACCACAATAACAGTAAATATAAATTTATATCGAAGCCCATTTTGCACATGTTGGGGTGAAGCACTGAGGATATAAAATGTTTAGCTGTTCATCCACATACATTCCTTCTCTTGAGAGACATTTTCTCTTACACTGTGGATCCAATGAACTCTGTGATACAAAATACAAATGTCAGGCATGTATTCTAAAAAAACAATAAAAAGCAGAACATTATTATATCAGATGGTCATTTTGTCTTAATCATACTGTAATACAATAACAAAACAAAAAAAATACTTCTGTTGCAAAGTATGCCTGCCATCTTTATATACAGGAAATAAAGACTGTCTATAGAAATCCTTCACACATGGGCTATAGCGATCCCCCAAGGTATAGATCCATTATGGCTGAGCATCTGATATAATAATGCCCTACTTTTCATCTACTGTTTCTGAATAGATTCCTGATATTTGGAATCACTGTACCGCAGAGTCCATTGGTTCCACAGTTCTAAAGAAAATGTCTCTCAAGAGAAGTGACATATAAATGAATACCCATCAATTTTATATCCTCATTGCTTCACGCCAACATCCACAAAATGGATTTCTATATGGTTTATAGTTCCTGATATTGTAGTTTATATGTAAAGCTTTTTTTATAATTACATGCAGTAACCGACTTTGAAATATGTCTTTTGGGTAGTTTAAACCAGGTTTGATATACTTTTCATTACCTTAATTGCCAGTTGTAAGTTGTTAAGTGCCTCCTCCTGTCCTGAGGATGCATCATATTCATTGTTTTAACTTTTTTATTTGTACACATCACTGGTGGTGGATAATATAATAACCGGATACAATAGTGCTACAAATATAGCATAACAACAACACAACGATGTCCAAATGGCGTACCACAGACAGAGACAGGGATTAAACAGTGCTGTGCAGTAAGCGCTACCCAGGTCACTGTCCGTAGTACTAGGAAGAAGACAAGGGCTGGGAAATCAAAAATGGTGGATGAGCTGCTCCTGTGGCAGAGAGGACTGTGACATGGAGCTGCTTGGTCACAACAGTGGTGGAGATCAGGATTCTAATCCTGGCATTCAAAATTTAGTTTTTCTCCTGTAATCCAACTCTAACTCAGAGTTGATAATTTTAGTTATGGTGGGGCAGAGCCCCCACTAAAAATAAGTGTTTGGACTGGTAGCAGTTGTCAGTGTCCTTTGTGACCACTACCAGTGGCATTGCCTTTACTTGCCACATTTGTGCCTGCCACTGTTCTGCATAGTGCTGTATGGAAGGTGCTGTTATTGACAGCGCTGTTCATACATGTGCTATTCAGACCTAGTGATAGGTAATATAAGGGCATTTCTGCATTACGTTACTAACTCTGATAAAGCTCTGCTTCTGGAGTGAAACGTTGGTTGTTTTTGCCCCAATATGGCATAGCATTGCTCCCTGATATTCATTGCACTGCTGCACTTTTGTTGTTTTTAGTATTCATCCTATGAATTTCCATATGTTTTTCTATTAAGCGGGCTAAAGTTTTACTGCTGACTATGGAATAACACTGCTTTTTATTTGATGTACAAGTGGCAAGTACTGTACACAAATGTGCAATAGTACAATGAATAGAAGGGGGCAATGCTGCAATAGATTAATGCAGAAAACAACTAACATTTCTTTTCTAAAACATCACTGTAAATGGGCTCCCATTGTCCCATTGTCTACTTATTTTTTTTCATTGACTGTTGGACCGGGGCTGGACGTCTAGTGTTAGAATGGAGGATTGGCAGCACTGGGGTTTGGCTGTCGTTGTTTGCTTACTTTTTTCATTTATTGTCTGACTCTAGGTTTAGGCACTTGGTGACAGAATTGGGGAAGTCTGGTGGCACAGGGTTGAGCAGCAAGTGGCGATTTCGCTTTCATTTTATTTTACCACCCTACCCTATAATTGGGCACCCAGTGTTTGGCAGGGAGTGGCACTGAGGTTTGACTTCTGGTGACTGCTTAGCTTCCTGAATCAGGAGTCACCCAGCAACCATGCCCACCAAACCAGAACTGCATTGCTATTGCTTGCAAGCTACAGCACAGAAGCCCCCCAACCCAGTAGTATAGCTAACCTTAAAAGGGCTGTACTATGCTGTGCTTTTTTCATAAAATACTAGAGCAGTCTGGTCAGTAATGAGAGAGTGCAACACCAACTAGCCACCCTGCCCAACCAATAGCTGCAGCACAGAGTCAGACCCTCAAGTTAAAGTCCTGCCAACAGCAAAAACAGCCAAGAAAGAAACTACCTGCAGAACCAGAGTAACAGGGCTTTGACTGCTTGTGCCTTTTCATTAAGGTAAGTGGACAGGTTTATTTGAAAATGTCTCAGTACTGTGGAGAGAGGAGGGGAGAGACTCAAACAAGAGAATGCACGGCCCTCGATCTCCTGGCCTGCCACTGTGGGTGGCCAATCCATTGAGGACCATTTTGGTAGGTGGATACCTGCTGTAAAAGGTTGGCATGGCCATTCTTCTTGTTCAGGTTATGGGGAAGGCTTTACTTGTCCTGTCCCGGGGGGAATAGCTTTGCTTTTACTGGTGGGAGGGATCCCTGATTCTCCCAGCTTGGGGGGTGAGGATGGCCCTGCTTCTTTTGACTTGGGGGAAGGGTATCTCCCTGTTTCTCCTGGCTTGGTGGTGCTCCTATCTTCTGGGTCATGTGGCCCAGCTTCTCCTGCTAGAGAAAGCAGGGAGCAGGGCCATTCCCCCCTCCCTGAGCCAGAAGAAGCAGATAGCCAGCCATCCATCCAAAGCCAAGAGAAGCAGGGCCATTCGTACCCCCACCCCAAGACAGAAGAAGCAGGGCCATTCCCTGTAAAAAATGTAATGGAATTTGCATTTTTATTTTTAGAAACATAACATTCATCATTAGTTCAAATACTCCAAGAAGTAGGCATGAATATGCACATATGCTCTTCCATTCGAGTTACAATAGGTGCCCTGGCTTCCAATTGTAGTACCTAGCCAGTGTCCTGGTAACCAACAGAAGCTGGAGCTGCCACTGTTGCTAGCCTTACATGCTGTGAAACTTGATCAAATAGAAATAAAAAATGTAAATGTGGAGGTGGACGTTGGACAAAAAAATTAAATGAAAGAGGCAAGAAATTTGCAAAAAACTGCAAAAACAAAATGCCTTTATAGTGTATAGTGGAATGCTGTTATGCTGACTTGTTTGTGTATGCTTGCTCATACACAATATTTTATAGTGTATGGGCAAGCATAATCAGCGCTCTGTGATCCCCCAAACAAGTCTACCTCTTAAAATAAGGCTTACTTCGGGATGTGTAGCAGCACGCCGACTTCCGCATCACCGTGGGCTCCTCAATTGTGCATGCGCAAATGCATTTGATCTTGTTGTGCTGCACCAGTGACGTACTCGGTGCAGCACAAGATAGTGACACACTGAGGCAAGCACAACGCTGTTGGGAGCATGGATTTCCATGCTGAACAGCATTCTACCATACACTATATGCTTGTTCTGCTGCACTAGTGACATCATTATGTTGTTCTGCTGCAGCAGTGATGTCACTATTGCAGTAGAACCACTTGGGATGTTGGCACATTGTTGCTTTTCTCTAATCCTGTGATAAGACAGTATTATAAAACCTCTAGAGACTTCACAAGTCAGTTTCATTATGGAAAAAAGAAAAAGACACATGCAATGCCCACATTTCACATACTACTACTATACACTATAAAAAGTGCAGGATGAGCAACTTTATGCACAACCAGTGTGTTCTGCCACAGAAGGGTTCTGATTCCCTCTGACCTCAAGAGCGAAGCACACAAGAAGGCTGAAGATTAATGACCAGCATAATCCAAGGTTAAGACTCAAATATATGGCAAGGTAATCTGAGAATGGGGGAGTTGAAGCCATTAAAATACAAGAAAAGGCTTGCAACTACATTAACTATTATAAATATCTTAGTTTTAAAGACACATTTTGCAGGAAATCAATACATATAGTACAGAATCAGGTAAATATGCTAGAGTGCAGCAAAAGAAGTGCCACTGAAAAGAAATAATCTTTTCATTGTTTATGGAAGTTAGCTGTTCCATAGCTATTTATCTTACATGCCGTTGCTATGATGAATGTGTTTCAATAGAAATTATAGCCATTACTGCCTTAAGCTGTTTTAAGAGGCACAGTTATTTAAGGGGCTCTAGAAACACTGCTATATATACTACAGGCAGGGTAGAAGGATTCACTAAAAACTCCCAAAATGTGTGCCATGGGACTCCATTTTTCCAGCTACAGACAGCAAGATGGCTTTATGCAGCCCTCTTGCATTAGCTCTAAACATGCTGTTTACCAAGTTGGGTTCAAATGAAAACAAGGCTAGGGAGGAGAGGTGACTCTCCAGAGCATTTGTTTCTTAATCCCTAGGCTGCCGAAAGAACGAGAATTAATCTATTTGACTGAGCTCTGCACAGATGTTTAGTCTGCAGCACTGCAAGGGTTAAATTGAAGGGCTGCAAAGTAGTGGAAGGATCATTTGAAAACTCCAAAGGAAGTGTTCTTCGGTTTGAATCCTGTAGTTCATTTTTAGAGCTGACTCAATAGAGCTGCAGGCTCTGCCTACCTGCAGCCCTGAAAACAGCATGATAAACAACTAAGTAATACCCTTATTATGTTTTGCCACTCACAGTCATATGTTTTTCTAATTTACCCCAAATTCTTGCCATGCTGCTCATGTCTGGTGAGGGTGCACGATCAGCAGCACATGGTGTAGAGAGAAGCCCTCCATCAACAGTTGATGTTTTTGATCACGGAGTGGAGTGAAACACTGGGGATGCAAACGGCGATGGTGCACCACATCCGGTTTATGAGACACAACCATACCTAAGTAAGGGAAATAAAAATGCGCATCATGAAACACTAACAACAGAAGGCTGCTACTATCTTCAGTGGCGATAAACAGTTCTGTTGGTTTGGCAAGGGCATGGGGTAATGACACATAGCGAAATGTGTGGCCTGTTCCTGCATTTCACCGATTTGATAAATGTTGGAGTTTTGACACTGGTTATAAGTTTATGTCAATTGTCATGACATGAAAATTTACATTACTAGATTGGATATGCTATTTTGTACATATAAGTATGTACCGACACACAAATGGGTATGTGATTACAGGCATATCACCCCTTGTGGTTGACACCCTGACGGCGAAACACAGAAAAAGACCACTACGGCGACATTCGTGGTAATGGTCCTTTTCTGTGTTTCTCCTTCCCCAGTGTTCCGCCTCCCGGACCAACTCCAACCTGAGTTGGAATCCTAGAGTCTGTGTGAGCCCCCCCTATGCAGGGGTGTGTGCAGCCCACACAGAAATCAGCAATGGAAGAGGTGGCACAATATCTGCTATGCCAGCCAGCCGCTGTGGGGAAGCTTACATTCTCACCCATTTGAGATATCTTGATGGCTTCCGATTACAGGTATTAAATTCATGGCCCGCGTGCATTGTGCACCCCAATGGAAAGCCAATTGCCTTCAAAGCAACTGCAGTGTATATTAAAACCCTGTAAAGACATAGCTTAAAGTGTGTTATTGTGCCAATAACATGGTGTTGGCACACCAGTCTACTCAATCCACCGGATGGACAGGAAGGGTAAAATAGGAGGAGGAGGAGGAGGAGCTCTCTGCATAAGAGAAGGGATCAAAGAAAAGGAACTAAAGGGTACAGAGGAATGATACGAGGCACAATGGGACAGCCTTAGGACAAGAAATGGCACCACAATCGTCACACTGGTTGTAAATGTACCACCATCTCAGGGGGATGAAATGGACATGAAAATGATAGTAGGCATGCTTAGGATGGAAGAAAAAGGTGAGATATTTTTGATGATGGAGCTGAATATATCAGATGTGAACTGTAACCCTCTTGCTGCAGCCACATCCAAGAGAAGGGTCATTCTCGATTACCTACAGTGTCCTTGCCTCAGTCAGTTAGTGGTGGAAGACACTTGGGAGGGAGCAATCATAGACCTGGTACTGTTAAACATGGACATATAGAGGATCACAGATTTTACAGTGGATAGCCATCTGGGAACAAGTGACCACCAACCAGTGTGGTTCACGATAAACACGGCAGTAGAAACAAGTAATACAAAAGTGAGGGTAATAGACTGTAGGAGATTACACTGTGGCAAAATGTTGGAGTGTCACATACAAGCAGTAGCAAACGGCCAAGAATGAATGTTGCATGAAAAATGGGGTAAAATCAAAAATGTCATGACAGGCAACTAGCCTTTATGTGAATCAAATAAACGATTCTAAACAAAAAAAAACAGTATGGTTTTGAGAAGAGGTGACAGGGAAGGTAAGGGAGGTAACGACAGCATTTGAAAAGTATTAGAAAATAGGAAACAAGTAGGACAGAGAACTGTGATAGCTGAAGCCAAAGGCAGAGTGGAAAGCAGGCAAAATAGCACAGGCCCTAAACAAGGAAAAGATAGTCAACTCACTGAAGAAGGGTGATAACACCATTGAGAGGTACATTAGGGAGCGGCGAAAGACAAAAAGAGGGACAGTGAGGCTTTATAAAGTGGATGGTGGCTTGAAAGAGGGTGACAGTGAAAAAGCAGGGATACAGAACAAATACGTCTGCTCAGTATTCACACAAGAAGATGATGGGATTTTACCTAACACAAGCAATAGAAGCACTCTGGATTGTGGGGTTCGCAACCAGTCCATTCACGTAAGAAAGTTCACTGAAAGAACTACTAACACTGAAGATGGACAAAGTCATGGGTTCCATCGTGTTACACACTAGAATCATAGAGTAACTTAGGGGAGAACTAGTAACACCATAGACTACCATATTTAACAAACCATTGTAGGATGATGTGGTGCACATGCACTGGAGTAGGTCGGATGAAGTTCCACTTCACCACAGTGGGAGCCAAGCAAAGGCAGGAAACCACAGACCTGTTAGTTTTATTTGTTTAGCTTTTGTTAACCAGGTAGGTACACTAGACAGTCAAGTGCCTCTTTTCAGGTGCAACCCGGGAGAGTTACAAGGTACAGGTGACTGCTGTGTTAGGGAAAATGATGGAATCACTTCTAAAAGAAAGAATGGTTGAGTACCTAGATGCCAGTGGGCCTCAGGACACAAGGCGGCATGATTTCACTGTGGTAAGGTCTGGCCAGATGAATCAAATAGATTTCTTTGCCTTGGTGTTCAAAGTAGTAGACCTGGGAGGGGCTGTGGACATGGCCTACATTGACTTTAACAAGGCATTTGACACAGTACCACACAAAAGATTCATAAACAAGTTAGCCAGCGTTAGAGTGTGTCCCAGGGTGGTAGCAAGGGTAAAAAATGTGGCTGTACAACAGAACACGGAGTGTAATAGTAAATGGAGTCTACTCAGAAGGAATGGGGGTTACAAGCAGGGTACCACAGATTTCATTACTGGGACATGTCTGTTTTAAATGTCTTTATAATTGACATTTCAGTAGTACATTAAGACAAAGTATGCCTATGTTCAAACGACAAAAGAATCGCCAGCATGCTTGATACACAAGGGGGGGTTGGAAAGGATGGGAAGGGACTTGGCAAGTTGGAGGAATGGTCAAAAGTATGGCAGCTTAGAGTCAATGCAGAGAGGTGCAAAATAATGCACCTGGATCACAAAAACCCAGAGGATGACAACACAATGGGGTGGAGGTACTATCAACAACAGAAATGGAAAGGGACCAAGGGGTGGTTATATCAAATGACCTTAAGGTAGAAAAGCAATGTCAGAAGGTGGTCATGAGTTCTGGGTGGATACTGTGCTGCATAGAGAGAGGCATAACAAGTAGAAAGCAGTAGGTTTTTATCCCTCTGTACATGCAGTCAGTGAGACCCCATCTTGAGTCCCGTGTGCGGCTCTGGAAACCCATCTCTGCAAGTACATAGGAAGGAGGCAGTCTAGAGGTGGGCAAATAAAATGTTGCATGGCCTGCATTAGAAGCCATAAGAATAGAGACTCAATGAGATTATTATATATACCCTTGAGGAAGGGAAAGGAAAGAGAGAGGGACATTCTAGACACTTTCAAGTACCTCACAGAAACACACAAAGTACAAGAGGGCAGCATCTTTCAGAAAAAGTGAACTGCAAGAACAAGGTGGCACAATTTTAATACAGTGGTAGAATGGCACAGGGTCAACGTGAGGAAATATGTTTTCATGGAGAGGTTGGTGGATGCCTGGAACAGAATTCTGGAGCAGGGAGTGGTTTCAATAACAGTGGAGGAAGTCAAGAAGGCATGAGACAGACATAAGGGCATTCTTGTGGGGGGGGTCTGAAGAAGTAGGCTGTTGGTTAACTCAGATGTGAAGCTTATCAAATAGGTAAATGGGCAAACGTGGTGTGCCGAGTGGCACATAGCTGCCCGCAAAGGTCTATCTTTCTATGTATTTGAACAGAATGCTGGAGGAGTTGGTTGCTAAAATGGTTCAGGGATTTATGAGTGCATGGGACAGACAGAATTGGTTGTATTGGTGGCAGAGAGCGTGATCGCGTGGAGATGTGGGAAACTGGGAAGACTGGGACAGGGACACTAAATTGAAAATAGGGTCGTCGTATGGTATCACGTATCTATGAATCTATGCAGCTATGAATGACAAACTCACATGTCCATCAACAGTTTCGCCAGTTTGGAGTGCATGGTTAAATGAAGTGCCCCTTTCAATGACAGCCACCGATGCATCTGTGAGCCAGTAGCAATGTGACATTTTCCACTCTTAGCATCATGCTCTTTCTTTTGCCTTTTTTTTCACAGAATCAGTTACAGTACGTGGCCTTCCATGCTTACGATGCTGAGGACTATGACAGTACATCTCCTGTGACTCGTCTTGCATTGTTGGATGTGGAAAGCTGGAACAAACATGATTGAACATGAAAGGGCAATCAAATGATAACAGAGTGCACTGTAGGACACATCTCTTACATTGGTTCACTTTCAACTAATCAAATTACAGTGAAATAAATGTGAAGACACACACCCAGTCACACGATGCATACCATTAGACTGGCAGATGTCTCTCCTCGCACCCATTTCAAGCAGTGGGCGAAAAGAGGAACGAGGCAATTACAGACCATCACGCAAAAAATCCACCGTGTGTGAACAAATGGATATGTTTGTTAACTGGTGGCTTCTGATATTGCAGGAATTCAATTATACTTCAGAAATGGTGTTTGATATATGGCTTTGTCCAAGGCAGATACGGCCAAACCAACCAAGTTGAGTAGTATTATAGAATCATAGTAGGCGGAAGCAGAAAAGGACATTATGACACATCTAGTCTGCCCCTTGCCCCACTATCCCAACCTACTGCAACTTAAGGACCCCCCTTCCCCTTAGCCCCTTGTGTCTGTCCCAAGCGATCCTGAATCCCTCTATGGTCTTTGAGTTCACCACCTCTTCTGAAAGCCCATTCCAGTTCTCCACTACTCTCTCTGTGAAAAACTGAGTTCTCACATTGTCACATGAAGTGCCCCCACTGGAGTCTCAGTCCATGCCCCCTTGTTATGTTAACTTCCCTTCTCTGGAATAACTGCCCCCTGCCTCCCTTGTTCATCTCTGTGATGTATTTAAAGGTCTCGATCATGTCACCCCTCTCCCTCCTGGTCTCCAGTGTATACATCCCCAACTGCCTGCATCTCTGTTCATATGGTTTGCCCTTCACCTACTGCACCATCTTGGTCGCCCTTCACTGAATCCTTTCAATCGAGTCTATATCCTTGCACAGGTAAGGCCACAAAAACGTACTCATGGTGTGACTTCACAAGGGCTTGATACAGTGGCATCAGGACCTCACTACGCCTGCTGGAGATCCCCCTGCCGATGCTTGACAGCATCCCATATGACCTCCACACCACCACTGAGCATTGCCTCCCTACCTTGAGGTTTCTGGAGACTGATACCACCAGATCCCTCTCATCCTATGTCACCCTGACTCTCTCCCTTCCCAGCATGTACTCGGCCCTCCAAATCCTGTGTCTCAGGTTCATAAAAGCTGAATATTTGATGTTGAATTTTGGCTGCCATGTCTCTGCCCACTCCTCCAGTACTCTCAGGTCCCTTCTCATGTACTATACAACCCAAGGGAGTCAACCCTATTACAGACTTTTGTGTCATCTGCAAAGAGGGAAACATTCCCTTGCAGGTCTTCTGCGATGTCCTGAACATCGATATTGAACAGGAGGTGTCCCAGCACTGATCCCTGGAGAACTCCACACCTGCTCGATCCCTGAGTGCACCCCATTCACCACCACCCTCTGACTCCTATCTGCCAATAACTTCTCCACCCATCTTGTTATTTTGCCCCCTACACCCATGCAATCCAATTGGTTGCACAGCCTCCTATGGGGTACAGTGTTGATGACCTTACTGAAATCCAGATAGGCCATGTTAACACCACACCACCATGGTCCACTACCTGCATCACCCAGTCGAAAGATTTAATCAAATTGGACTGGTATGACTTGATCCTACTGAACCAGTGCTGTCTGTGATCTAGCCGACCATTCACCTCCAGGTACTTTGTTTCCCATTTCAACAATGAGTACCTCCATGACCTTCCCCACCACTGCAGTTAGGCTGACGGGGCGATAGTTTTCACTCCCCTCACTGCTTCCCCCCTTGTGGATTTGAACCACCGTTGCCTTTTTCCAGTCCTCTGGCACTCTACCGGTGTCCAGGGACAGTTGGACATCAACACTAGTAGAGCAGTCAACTCCTCTTTTAGTTCCCTAATAACCCTTTTAATTCATGTTGATACAGTATAACCCTTGATTGAGAGCGAGGGATAGCAAGGAAGGACTGTTTACTGATGTCAGGCAATTGAGACCGGGACTACAGTGATGCCATCATGGCCTAATGGGTGAAAGCAGCAATAAGGCAATCCACTAGTAAGGGAGCAGGTGTGAAAAAGAACAATTTTAAACAGCATTAAAAATAATGCTTATGAGCTGTACATTGATTTGCTAGACACTGAAAGCATACAACAGCAGTACCACTGAGAGTAACATCCTCATTTAGGTCTCTAGGTATGCTTACTTCAGTAGTGCTCCCTGGAAGGGCTGTAAACTGTGCACCTTTTGGTATCTTACCATTTGTAATGTGTGACAAGTACTGTTGGTGTTTGAGTGAGGCGGCAATGTGAAAGCATCCATTCCACAATGATAAAAACATGAAACTGCAGAGGTATACTTTACTGTATTGGAATATTGTCTGCTCTGTACCCATCATGTTGTATACAATGATAAACCCCTCTGTCACAGAGAGGTTCAGAAAACAGCATACAAATTGTCTTTGGATAATCTCTGACAGCCAAGTGGTTACCCTAAGAAGTAGTTTGTTTAGCAGCCAGCCCATATCAGTGATTGCAGATTTATTATGCTGAACTCCAGACAAAGGGGGGTTATTTACTGGTATAAATTACAAGAAGCTTGTAGCGTCCTGGCTGGGGACAGAACTTGATATCCAGGAGCAGGAACAAAGGCTGTCAACACTAACTATGAGCAGGGGAGGGACAACAGAGTTTACGTGAACATACCTGAATTGCTATAAATTATACAGAAATGCACTATAAAGGTAGAGGGATCTTGATAAGGGCAGCACTGATTCTAAAATACTGTTGCCACTGAAAAAAAGTCAATTCAATTGTGCTTACGCAACTGGATGAGATGATGCTTTTCACTACTCGCAGCTGTTGCTGTTTCTAAGCTATCTTGCTCACTCTCTGACACAGCACCTTGTGGGCTGCTCAAATCCTCTACCTTATCTACCCTTGCTTCCTGTTACCTCCCTGTTGACTCCACTAAAACAAACTGTATTGATATCCTATGTTTTTGCTGATGTTCTAGTCATTTCCCTGAACAATGTTAACTTCACCAATCCTGTATGTTGTAAATTGTTGATCTCATTTGTCCTCCTGTATCCTCAAAAAAACTGTACACTGTTTCTCTGTACCAAGTTGTTATCACTGTATTGTCCTCTCTGTGACGAAGTACCTTTGTAAACGAGCCTCTGGCTCAAAGGTTGTAAACTGATGCTTAATAAATAAATAAATAAATAAAAATAAATGCTTGTGTGACTTGACCTACGTTGTGGATTTGACTGATGTGGCTTTCCGCCTCTCTATCCATGGGATATACCACCCTATTAGGGTACAACGCAAGGAACCCTAGAGGAGGGTTCCCCCCATAAGTGCCTCGGGAATGATTCCATGAGCTAAAGGTAGCTTAGGAAGAAGACCACGGGTAAGAGAGAGACGTGCCCTCTGGAGGAGGAGGGGTGGATGGTGGGCGAAAATAAATGGATCCTGAGAAGGCCCAGGGTGAGCTACCTATTTAAAGCCTGATGGGGGAGTGACATAGTTGCTCCAGCCAATCGAACCTCAGGCTTATAGCCTTCCCATTCTATTATGCTTACACAACTGGATGAGATGATGCTTGTGTGACTTGACTTACGTTGTCGATTTGACTGATGTTGTGGCTTTCCACCTCTCTATCCGTGGGATACGCCACCCTATTAGGGTACGATGCAAGGGACCCTAGAGGAGGGTTCCCCCCTATAGGTGCCATGGGAATGATTCCATCGGCTAAAGGTAGCTTAGGAATAAGCCCCAAAAGAATACCCAATAGATTGTCGAGCATCTAAGAGGTGAGGGTGATGAATGAATGAAATCTGAGAAGATGATTAAGGCGGACTTCCTAAGGAGAGAGGGAAAGCCGGGGCCACCATCCGCCTCCATCCAACAGCGGAACCTAACTAATTAACCTAAGACAAATATTAACTTAAGTAAACACTAACTCTAACTAATATTATGACCATTAGCACAGAGGAGAGGAGAGGAGAGGAAAAACCCCCTTTAAGGAGGAAACCTCTGGGGATCCAAGGCCTAGGTCGCCTTCCCTCCAGGCTGACTATGTTTGATTTAAGGATATATGTCATTAAAGAGAAGGACTCATTAAGAGAAGCATGTGAGTAGGAAAGATGATGATGGGATAGGGGAAAATCCCTATACGAGAAGACTGAGGAAGAGGAGACAGGAAGGAACTCTAATTGAACTTGGAATGAAAGAAATGAACTTGAAATTGAACTTGGATGATGACGATATGCTTGGCAGTGCAATGTGACTAAGGAGAATCCTCAAAAAGAGGTAAATTCAGAATTGAATAGAGCAATGTGATTAAGCAGGTTCCTTGAAAGGAGGTAGATTCAGAAATGAAATTAAAAAGGAACTTGAACAATAGTGGAGAGCCTCCAGCAAGCCCTTAGCGAATGGCGATGGATGGAAAGGCATGGCACTTGAGTGGAGATAGAGTCGAATCGAGGTAGCAGGGATAGAGCCATGGTTGAAGTAAATCCTTGATGGCTGGTATGAGATAATAAGTGGTGAGTGATGACCGGAGTCATGAACCTGATACATGTGTAACCCCTCACCCTTGCCTTTTTACCAAAACGACAGGTGGCATGCTGTTGGCGCTGGCAGCACTACCTGGTGGGGACCTGGGTTTGAGGAGGATGAGGTTACCTGGCACAAGGGGACCTAGGTTTGGCTACTCTGCACAGGGGCACCCAAGTAAATCCGAACACAGGAAGCAATAACCATAATGTCCAGAACCAGGAATGGAATTTTTCAGTGTGGCTTTTATTCACAACTAGCTGAACACAATAAAGCATAGATGGACCCCCATGGGGCTACGTTTACTGATAATGCACATTAGAGACTACAAGGTGGTCCACTGTAAGAATGAACCATTTCTACTATTTTCAGGCTCTGGACCCACCAGGCACACAGCCCGGACTTGCACGCACTTTGGGTACACAGCCCGACTGACCTGGCTCCCCTGCCAGCCACTTGACTGGCGGTTCATTGGAAGAATGAACCCACTTTCTTGTTGTGGCTCCCCACACCACTTAGAGTCTGCAACTCCTAGAGAGATTTCCTTCTTACTTCTTCTGACTCCCATCTCACAAAGAGAATTCTTTACCCTTGTTGTGGCTCCCCACACCACTTAGAGTCTGCGACTCCTAGAGAGATTTTCCCATTTTGCGACCCACGTCTGGGTACTTCCCTCATCACTGGCCAAGCGATGAGGCAAGTAGCAATCACAGCAGAAATCCGTAGAGGTGGACTAAAGATGGGGGGTGTTCCCACCTCCAGCTCCCACAGCCCATACCCGGCCATTTCTCTGGACAAACTGAACACTTGTGAAATGCACATTAAACGGTGGATGAACTGTCGCACCCCCTCTACAACATTACTTGAATTCACACAACACTTTAGCTCTTGACACTACTCCATTTGTTGGTCCTAGTACTATAGGCCTCCCAAATAGTAGTTCAAATCCCAGATTTCTTCACATTTCCCAGGCTGAAGAAACACAATTTTTGCCCTCTCATATTAGACCAAACACTCACCCTTTTGTTGCAGGTGTCCCACAGGCGAAGTACAACTCTTCCCACGTTTCAAACACAGACTGAAACTGTAATAGGCAGCTTTCTTTCTTCAGCAGAAATTAGGGGATTGCCCCTGGAATCTACATGGGGATACTTTACTTCCTCTACTCCCCCCCCCCCGGAGGAAGGGGGCACTGAGACCAGAGCAGCGGTCTCCACCACTTGACACACCTTCACTCTTCAAAACCAAACTGCAGACTGACTACTTTGAAAACTCCCAACGTTCTATCTAACTCCCTCTGCTGCAGATTCCACTGTGGCTTATGCAGCTGCGACAGTTCTATTGGTGATGCAATCTCTCAGTCTCAGCTGAGACTGAGAACAGAGTGAGACAGTGTGAAACCCATTTAACTGGAGTTTCACAAGCCGCCTTCCCTGCCTACCACTAGGTCTTACTGGGATTCTAGTAACCCCGGGTAACAAGGGGTTACACATGCAGCAGGATGGCTGTGGGTCGATGAGGTGGCATATGATTGATAGGTAGCTAGATGATACAGGACAGGGGAAAACCCCAAAAGAAGGTACTGGACAAGGAAGGCAGGAGAGCACCCACTAGAGGGAGGAATGAAGGAAGGGACTCTGAGTAGCAGATTGAACAAGCTAGCACAGGAAGCATGATAGGTATGGTATGTGAACGATAGGCATGCCCATAAGAAATGGCAATCGACGGCAGAGAGGAGAGAGAAGTCAGGATGGATGGCAATGGATGAGAACAGCAGGACAGCAGCAGTGAGGGTGAGGGGGAAGCGATGGAGAAAGACAATTCCGGGGCTGAAATAGGCTAGAGACTGACAGTGGTAGCCATGTTGGGGCCGTAAAAAGCTAGAGACCGACGGTGGAAGCCCAGGATGAGGAATGGCAATGGAGCGAAGCTATGATTGGAATGAAGCCTCGATGGCAGGCGCGAGGACGGTAAAATAGGAATGGACGAGGTAAGATGAGGGAGGGAAGCCCAGAAGGCCGGAACAGCAAGGGGTATGACACCAGACTGAAAACTAGGCAAGGAGCACCTGAAGCTGATCAGGTATGGCAACCAGTGCCACCTTCTGGCCAGGAGAAGAACCTGCATGTGACAGAGAAAGAATTTCCCTGATGGAGGCTGGACTGCATGTACCAGACTGTTAGAGAGAACAGGTAGGGCCGTACAAGGAGACAAGGTGCCAGATTATGCTAGCAGGACATACATCAATGAATAACAGGTCACAGGGGAAAGAGAAAAGGAGCCTGAAAATGCTGCATAGTGGAGCGCTAATGAAGCCAGGAGAGGAAATGCGCAGTGATAAAAACATGAACATAGTAAACCGTCTCCAGTATGCTAGGGCGGTGGGTAAAATACATGGATAGCATGTGTTCAAGAAGATATAGAGGGAAGTCAAAAGAAGGTCCAACTATACAGCAAAAGCCAGGGCAGGCAGGAAACGGAAGACAGTGAAAAAGGGTAGCCATGGCACAAAAGAAGCACAAGCCTGGGCCACAAGTACAGGGCAGCAAACTATAGGGCACAGCATTAAAACAGAGTAGATAGTCTTCAACAAGCACAAGCTAGAATATTTGAAATGTGCTGCCCTGAAAGGGCGAGACCTGTAGCATGAGAAAGGACAGGTAGTCACACAACAGAAACCGAGGAAAACCTGAGATGCCAATGGGAGAAACAAATAAAATACACCAATCTACCAAATTCAGCAGCCGAGAAAGTGCTGTAGCGAGATCCATAGCAGGGAGGAAATGAAGCTGAAAGTACAGGTCGAGTGAGGCTGAGAGAGACCCCCAACAGAACAGCTCGAGAGGAACTGCCCATGCACGGGAAGGCCGCACAGTGACAACGGAAACCGCAACGCTGGAGAAGAAGTCTCCAGGTGAGCGAGTCATGGAGAGGCTGACCCGCGATGTGAGAGAGGCACCAATGCGGCAGAAGGACAAGGGGCTCTAGAGGAGAGAACCAGAGGGGCACAAAGGAGCAGAGCGTGGCCAGCAGAAAATGAAATGATGCAGCTGGGGCTGCCGGCAAGACTGAAAGGGGTGAGGAGCACAGAGGCATTGAGGAACATCAAAATCAGCTGCGAAGGAGCGGCGACCCAGGAGTAGATAGCAGGCTGCAGAGAACAGGCAGTCGGAGGTGCAGGAGAACAAGCAGAAATGAGGAAATGAGCGAGGGAGATGTGGCGCCCCCGACTGCAAAAAAAGAAATGCAGCAAGAATGAGCCGGCAATGAGGTCAGAACGAGTGCAAGGGAGTTGAGGTGAGGAATGAAAGGAGACGAGTCTGGGAAAAGGGGATGGAGGGGGAGAGAAATGAATAGGCAGCCGGAGACAGCAACCTAAATGGGGGAAAGCAGGCATGACAAGGTGAAGAAGGAATGCAGGAGAAATCGAGAGCGACAGGTGGAGAGCAGCACCTCCGGCTGCAAAAGAAATTAATCTTGAGAAGGCCCAGGGTGAGTTACCTATTTAAAGCCTGATGGGGGAGTGATGTAGTTGCTCCAGCTAATCGAACCTCAGGCTTATAGCCTTCTCATTATTTTTTCATGTTATTTTCATAACATTTCATGTCAGATCACTCGTGACCTAGCAATACTGCAATTATTTTTCAACTGTGTTTGTATATATACATACATACAGATGTATAGATATATAGCCCCATTTCTCCCCCCAGGCTGGTAGGGTGGGGGCCTCAGCGCTATTTGCACTTACTCCTCCTGTAACTGGTTGAGTAACTAGTATTCGACTTCCTGCCCAGTGCACCCTCCCCCCGCTGGCACTTACCTTTAGTCCTGTTTACTCTGATCGAACAAGTTATGTATTCTGCTGTTCGCCTCCTAATCCATCCTGTATGTACCATTACTGTATTGTATATGTGCCAAATTGTTCTCAAATGCTGTTAGCTACCTAGTGTGATCCCTGTTATTTTCTGTGTGTTTAACCTGACTCCTCTACTGTTCTTGTACGCAATTACCCTGTAACCCTCCTGGGTCGCACCTGAAAATAGGCACTTAGCTGTCTAGTGTGCTTACTCGGTTAACAAAAGCAAATAAATAAACAGGTTGACCTTAACTTTTTTGCACTTGGCTGCAGTACGTTAATTAAAAACTGCAGTAATCTGCATGACCTTGCACTACTCTGTAGTTACACCAACTGGGAATTTTGACATGCCAGTCAAATATGGACAAACATAAGCACAGATTATGCCCAAGAAATTCGAATGAGCAGTTTCAGTTTAATAACTAGATTGTAGGACGACTCTGTGGCACCTAGTGCTGAGGTGACAGCTCAGTACACTGGTGACCCAGGTGTGCACCCCGCACCCGGGATGACTGGAGCAGAGAACCACAGGAAGGGTGAACAGAATCAGCAAGGATCATATCCTTCCCAGAAGAGATTCACATTGGTGGCCCAGTGGAGCCACACGTAATGGTGTGGGTGATCACACGCTGCCATACACCCCTCCACCAAGGATGTTGTGACAAGCTGCCATGCTCTGGGGTGGTGGGCAGAGTGATGGGAAAATCAAGTGCCCACCTTTGGTGTGCCAGATAATGATCCTCAGTATCCCCACCACCACTCGACTGCTCAGACACACCATCCTTACCTCCCCAAACATCACCCACAACATCCCAAGGCACTTCCTCCCTGGATACAGTATTGGTAATACCCTACTTTCGGTACTGTCTTGCTAGCAAAAGTAAACATGAACACAGCACTGCTTGGATAGAGGGTGATAAAATGAGGGTACTAATGACATGGGGTATGAGCAGAGAGCTAGTCAATTGGTTAAACAACGTCAGCTTACCATGCATTAACTGCTAGTAAATGCACAGTTTTTGTGAGGAGGCAGCAAGCAGGATCAGTGGGCAGACAAATTCTGGTTATGTTGTGCAGAAATGAGAACTAAGAGGCAGCCATTAGTGAAGGTAGAGAGCTGACAGGTACTGAATGAAGAGTTATTGTCTTTTTGTGGTGTCATTGCCATTCATATGTAATGTTGTCCCCCTCCCGTACCACAGCAGTGGTGAAACATAGAATTTGATGGCAGATAAGGACAGTTTGGCCCACCTAGTTTGCCCATTTCCCTACCTAATGGATAAACTGCAGATCCTAATTAACCACCAGCCTACTTCCTCCTACCCCCCCACTAGAATTGCCTTATGTCTGTCCCAGGCATTCTTGAATTCCCCCACTGTTTTTTGACTCCACAACCTCCTCAGGAAGGCTGTTCCATGCATCCACAACCCTCTCCTTGAAAAAATACTTCCTCACATTACTTCTGAGCTGTCCCCCTCTACCTTCAAATTGTGGCCCCTTGTTGTTGCACATCTTTTTCTGAAAGATGCTACCCTCTTGGACTTTGTTGATTCCCTTGAAGTACTTGATAGTTTCTATCATGCCCCCTTTCTTCCTCCCTTCCTCGAAGGTATACGTATTAAGCTCCTTTAGTCTCTCTTCATATGTCTTCTGGTGCAGACCCTGCACTATTTTGGTTGTCCTCCTCTGGACAGACTCCACCCTGTCTATGTCTTTGTGGAGATGGGGTCTCCAGAAATGCACGCAGTACTCCAGATGGTGTCTCACCAACTGTCTGTACAAAGGGATAACAACTCCCTGCTTTCTACTGTTGATGCCTCTCCCTATGCATCCCAGTATCCCCCAGCCCTCCTTACTGCCTTCTCACATTGCTTGCCTACCTTTACGTAATCTGATATGACTACCCCCAGGTCCCTTTCCATTTTTGTTGTTGTCAGTATCTCACCCCCCATTGTGTACTCTTCCCCTGAGTTTTTGATTCCCAGGTGCATTACTTTGCACTCCTTTGCATTGAATCTAAGCTGCCATACATTTAACCATTCCTCCAACCTTGCCAAGTCCCTTCTCATCCTTTCCACCTCACTTTGTGTATCAACCCTGTTGCAGATCTTTGTGTCATCTGCGAAGAGACATACTTTTCCTTCCAGTCCCTCTGCAATGTCACTTATAAAGATATTAAAAAGGACCGGAGCCAGTACTGAACTCTGTGGTACCCCACTAGTAACCTCCTTTTCTTCAGCGTGGACTCCATTTACTATTACCCTCTGTGTCCTGTTGTCCAGCCAATGTTTTACCCAGGCTACCACCCTGGGACCCACTCCCAGGCTGGCTAATTTGTTTATTAATCTTTTGTGTGGGACTGTGTCAAATGCCTTGCTAAAGTCTAGGTAGGCCATGTCCACAGCCCCTCCCTGGTCTACTACTTTGGTCACCCAGTCAAAGAAATCGATTAGACTCATCTGACAAGGCCGGCCTGGTGGTGCTAAGAGTTGAGGTGCTGGACGCCACACCTCACTCCACAGCAGCAACCCGGGTTCGGGCATGAACCCGGGTCGTCGGGGGTCGGCAGGGGAGGACTAGGATTGAGCATCCGATGACAGCTCTCCTAGTCCTGGGGAAAGGGTTGGATCCACACCATGTTCTGGCAGCCCTTGGGGATCCCAGAGGCACTGCAGGTGCGTGGTGCTTAGCACTGGGAGGAGTGCAGCAGACATATGCATGCTTGGGCATAGACCTCATTGCACGTCCACACTCCCATTGGGTGGAAAGGGAAAAATGGGCTGGGCGCGACCATGCAGCTTGATGGCCGCGCCCTGCCTCGCTGGGAGGACTGTTGTGGAATAGCGCAGGTGGTGGTTTGGCACCGGTCCAGCTGACAGGTATGAGGGAGCCCTCCAGCAGGTCAACTACGGCCATGCCAGACCCACCCTCATCATGCGAGTGAGCCTGCTGCTCTTCCCACGGACAGAGCCGGCAGCTGGATGTCCCCGCCAGTAGGCGCCGCAGTGGGCGCAAGAAATACAGCTGAGATTAAAAAAAAAAAAAGATTCATCTGACATGACCTTCCCACTGTGAATACATGCTGCCTTGGGTCCTGTGCCCCACTGACCTCTAGGTACTCAACAATTCTTTCCTTCAGAAATGATTCCATCATTTTCCCTACCACCAAGGTCAAACTGACAGGTCTGTAGTTTCCTGCCTCTGTCTTGCTCCCACTTTTGTGAAGGGGAATCACATTCTCCATCCTCCAATCCTCAGGTACCACATCATCCTCCCATGATTTGTTAATGATTTGTTGTGGTGGCTGCCCTAGTTCAAGCACACATAGCCTTTCAAGTCATGGGACACTGATAGAGAGCGAGCGAGGGAGGAGAGAGAGAAAGGCAGTGATAGCAAGACAGTGATATCACAACATATAATTTACGTTATGCACTGTCCTCTGTCTGTCTTCAATGTGCAGCCATGTACTCACTGTTGTGTCCGTGGTCCGGTTTGTTTTGCTTGTGTCCTGTTGGAGCAGCACACCATCCTGCAGATGGGGACAGCGAGATAGACAGCAGGATTGAGGGAGAGCAAGACAGACAGCAGGATCGCACCTTGGTGTCCCGCAACCGCATTCACCTCCCCCCAAAAAAATGATCCACACTATCCCCACCTGTGAACCTAGATAACACAGTATCATGCGTGTTAATTAGGATCTACAGCTTATCCATTAGGTAGGTAGGAAAATGGCAGACTAGGTGGGCCAAATGGTCCTTATCTGCCATCAAATTCTATGTTTCTATGTTTCACCACTGCTGTGGTACGGGAGGGGGACAACATTACATATGAATGGCAATGGCACCACAAAAAACAATAACTCTTCATTCAGTACCTGTCAGTTCTCTCCCTTCACTAATGGCTGCCTCTCAGTTCTCATTTCTGCACAACATAACCAGAATTTGTCTGCCCACTGATCCTGCTTGCTGCCTCCACACAAAAACTGTGCATTTACTAGCAGTTAATACATGGTAAGCTGACGTTGTTTAACCAATTGACAAGCTCTCTGCTCATACCCCATGTCATTAGTACTCTCATTTTATCACTCTCTATCCAAGTAAGTGCTGTGTTCATGTTTACGTTTGCTAGCAAGACAGTACCGAAAGTAGGGTATTACCAATACTGTATCCAGGGAGGAAGTGCCTTGGGATGTTGTGGGTGATGCTTGGGGAGGTAAGGATGGTGTGTCTGAGCAGTTGGGTGGTGGTGGGGATATTGAGGGTCATTATCTGGTGCACCAAAGGTGGGCACTTGATTTTCCCATCACTCTGCCCACCAATCTTTGAGCCAAGAGGTGGCCTCTGGAAAATGCCAAGGGAAGGGAGGGAGTGGAGGAGCAGTGCATGACTGACGGTGTTGAACGTTTTGGTCAGGTCGACGTAGATAGCTCCCGCCAGGTGGCCCAGTTCCAGGGCCTCATGTATAAATTATGTAAACTCGAGGAAGGCAGTAGTGGTGCTGCAGCCCCTCTGGAAGCCATGCTGTTCAGGAAGGAGCAGGTTATGCTTGGGCAGGTAGTCTGTGAGCTGGTCTGAGACAGTTTTTTCAAGAGCCTTGGAGATGGGGGGTAGGATCGAGATGGGCCCATAATTACTGGTGGATGTGCGATCACCATTTTTCAGAATGGGTGTTATTAGTCCACATTTCCAGGGTGTAGGGAATTGACTGCGGCATAGGGGCAAGTTAAGAACTTTGGTGAACTGGGGCAGGGTCTCATCCAGCGTGAGGTGGAGGAGTTTGAGGTCCAGGGAGTTGCTGCTAAAGTGAGAATTCACCAGGATTTTGGTGAGGTAGCATTTTGCTTCAGTGCAAGAGATGATTCACAGCCAGAAGGGGGGGGGGGGCTGTAGTGGCGGGTTTGTCAGTAGGGCAGTTATGGATTGGGTTGAAAAGGTTCAGGGGAATGATATCGCTGAGGTCTGAGAAGGCAGCATTTAGGGCACTGGAGATTGTAGTGGGACCCTGGGTGATGTCCCCATCAACTAGAAGCTGGGCAGGAGCAGGGGATACAGCTTTCCCACTGAGGTCTTTAATATTGCTCTAGAATTTCTTCCCAGATCCCCAGGAGGACGTGAGGGCTTGTTTAAAATAAGTAGCTTTGGCTTGGTGGATGGCCCAGGTGCATTTATTTCTTGCCTCTCTGTAATGCTATCGTCCTGGGGGAGCTGCGAGTCCAGTGCTATATACCAGAGGTTATTCCTGAGGCACATTTGGTCTAGCAGTGACTGGGAGATCCAGGGTGTGTCTCAGTGTTTCACTATCTGCTTGGAGAAGGGGGTGCAGATGTCACAAGCAGCATTAACCCATTCACACCACAAGTGCTTTTTGAGACTTTCACCACTTGTGCCCTGTATACTCTTAGCACTGCATCCTGGGCCTTTCTAAGCAAAATCAAGCCATAATCAGCATGCCACAAACAAATGTGAATACTTCCTGAACCGTAAGTGCTACACACAAAGTATCAGTGGCAAAGTTGTTCAGCACAACATTACCTTTCCAATGGTACTATGCAATCAATTGTAAGCAATTTAGTTTTTATTTTATATTAGCTGAAATACCAAACAACATTGTTTTCTGATTTTTTTTAAGGTGCTTAGGAGAGGCGTGAGAGACAAATGTCAGCCATGCACACCACACCTTAAACAAATGCATGATAGAAACTTTCAAGTACCTCAAGGGAATCAACAAAGTCCAAGAGGGTGGCATCTTTCAGAAAAAGAGATGTGCAAGAACAAGGGGGCACAATTTGAAGATAGAGGGGGGACGGCTCAGAGGTAATGTGAGGAAGTATTTTTTCACAGAGAGGGTTGTGGATGCATGGAACAGCCTCCCTGAGGAGGTCGTGGAGTCAAGAACAGTGGGGGAATTCAAGAATGCATGGGATAGACACAAGGGAGTCCTAGTGGGGGGTAGAAGGAAGTAAGCTGTTGGTTAATTAGGATCTGCAGCTTATCTGTTAGGTAGGAAAATGGGCAGACTAGGTGGGCCAAGCGGTCCTTATCTGCCGTCAAATTCTATGTTTCTATAGAGTCACTCTGTACATAGACAACATTTTTTTTTATATTTAACCTCTCCAAACATGTCATTACCTTGAATAATGGACATGATTGCAGAATTCTCTACACTCTCAGGATATTTGCTTAACTCCACCAAAACAGAGATCTTGAAGTTTATCTATGATCCACCCCCTTTATTCCGCCTTAAATATAAGAAGAGATGGGATATGTCTCCTCTTAAATATTTAGGGGTTACATTAAGAACTACTAATAAACACCTATATATGGATAACTATAAACCCATGCTTGGACAAATGGAAGAAGATATGAAATGCTGGTCCTTACTACCGTTACAAATGTATGCCAGAATCCAAGCTGTAAAAATGAATCTCCTCCCAAGGCTTTTGTATCTATTTCAATGTGTCCCTATACAGTCGTCACAATGTTGGTTTAAGGAGACTCAGACCAAGATTTTTAAATTTATCTGGGCTAACAGGAGACCACAGATCTGAAGGTCCAGTCTTATGGCAAGTAAGAAATCTGGGGGAAGAGCCATACCAGATTTGCCAGAATATTGGCTTGCAGCACAAGTGAGATGGGCACTATTCTGGTCACACACCCCTACATGGGCACACTGGCAGGATATGGAGAGGGTTTTCTTACATGACTCACTTGCATCTTCTTGCCTGTTGGACCCTTCCCACACAAGACTTTCTATATTAAATGACTATTCAGCTATCCAGGTGACACTCAAGGCTTGGGATCTGTTTCAAAAATATGACGGGGTAAAAAGAGAGATCTGGAGGCAGTGTTGGTTCATCAAGGCCTCAGACTTTCTACCAGGCTATGCAGACCCCTGGCATAGGTGGCAGGTAGTTCTAAGTTTTTAATGCCCAGCACAGATAATGAGGGGAGATCTTATTCTTTCTTTCTTTTGAGGAATGCTCTGGAAAATTAGGATGGACCTCCAAGGCATTATATACAAATTCAAGCACATATACGGTACAAACAAAATTAAGGCAGCTGCCTAATGATTTAACTGATCCCTCGTCAGGTCCAACCCTGGCAGATCTTTTCTCCCTCTCAAAACCCAAGATTGCTATCTCCAAAATGTACAAGTTTTTGAACTCTCATAGAGGGGAAGCAGCTAGACCAATTATAGTGAAGTGGGAGCAGGAAGCTGGTTTCCACTTATCAAAACTGGAGTGGAATACAATTTAGGAGAACTCTTCCAGAGTGACGGCCTCACCATTATGGCAGGAATATTTCTGGAAGATTAAGGCGAGATTCTTTTTGACCTCTAACTGGGTTGCTAGGTGGGACCCGACCACATCTCCTTGCTGTTGGCGTTTATGTGCAGAAGAGAATGCCTCTCATTCCTATATATTTTTTACTTGTCCAATTATAGAATCATTTAAAAGAGAGATTATGCAGAATATAGTCAACTTGTTCCAAATGACAGGACCCCTGTCCTTTTATAATATGGTACTGGGACTCGCTCCAAGGAAAGCTAAGGGAGATAGCTCTTTATACTTGTAGTATATTTGTGTCGCTGCATATAATAAAGCTATCACCCGGAGCTGGTTAAATCCGCTTCCACCAACTATCAAAGAATGGAAACATATTATTGTGAATATACAAAACATGGAAGCTGTAACTTATCAGGTGCAAAACAGGAGACATTTGTTGAAAGATGGACAAGATGAAATGTAATACAGGGACCATAAGGGATGGAGACTAATAGGGGAGGTGAGCTTGTTATTTCCATGATTTTTCTCAATTTCATAATAATATAACATAGAAACATAGAATTTGACGGCAGATAAGGACCACTTGGCCCACCCAGTCTGGCCATTTCCCGACCTACTGGATAAGCTGCAGATCCTAGTTAACCAGCAGCCTACTTCTTCCTACCCCAACCCCCTAGAATGGCCTTATGACTGTCCCATGCACACTTGAATTCCACCACTGATTTTGACTCCACAACCTCCTCCAGAAGGCCGTTCCATGCATCCACAACCCTCTCTGTGAAAAAATACTTCCTTAAATTACCTCTGAGCAGCCCCCTCTATCTTCAAATTGTGCCCTCTTGTTCTTGCACACTCTTTTTTGAAAGTTGCTACCCTCTTGGACTTTGTTGATTCCTTGAAGTACTTGAACGTTTCTATCATGTCCCCTCTCCCTCCTTTCCTCGAGGCTATACATATTAAGCTCCTTCGTCTCTCTTCATATGTCTTCCGGTGCAGACCCTGCACCATTTTAGTTGCCCTCCTCTGTACAGCTTCCATCCTGTCTATGTCTTTGCGGAGATTGGGTCTCCAGAACTGCACACAGTACTCCAGATGGGGTCTCACCAGCTGTCTGTACAGAGGGATAATAACTTCCAGTTTTCTACTGGTGATGCCTCTCCCTATGCATCCCAGTATCCCCCTAGCCCTCCTTGCTGCCCTCTCACATTGCTTGCCCACCTTTAGGTCATTTGATACGACTACCCCCAGGTCCCTTTCCATTTTTGTTGTTGTTAGTATCTCACCCCCCATTGTGTACTCTTCCCCTGGGTTTTTGTTTCCCAGGTGCATTACCTTGCACTTCTTAGCATTGAATCTAAGCTGCCATACATTTGACCATTCCTCTAACCTTGCCAAGTCCTTCTTATCCTTTCCACCCCACCCTGTGCATCAACTCTGTTGCAGATCTTTGTGTCATCTGCAAAGAGACATACTTTCCTTCCAGTCCTTCTGCAATGTCATTATAAAGACATTGAAGAGGACGATCCTAATACTGACCTACTGGTACCCCACTAGTAACCCTTTCTTCTCAGTGGACTCCATTTACTATTACTCTCTGTGTCCTATTCTCCAGCCAATTCTTTTGCCAGGATGTCATCTTGGGACCCACTCCCAGGCTGGCTAACATGTATTAATCTTTTGTGTGGGACTGTCAAATGCCTTGCTAAAGTCTAGGTAGGCCATGTCCACAGGCCCTCCCTGATCTACTACTTTGGTCACCCAGTCAAAGAAATCTATCAGATTGTCTGGCATGACCTTCCCGCTGTGAATCCATGCTGCCTAGGGTCCTGTGCCCTCTGGCCTCCAGATACTCGACAATTCTTTCCTTCAGAAGTGATCCCATCATTTTCCCTATCACTGAGGTTAAACTAACAGGTCTGTAGTTTCCTGCATCTGCCTTGCTCCCACTTTTGTGAACGGGAATCACATCTGCCTTCCTCCAGTCCTCGGGTACCACCCCATCCTCCCATGATTTGTTAAAAAGGGTAGTCAGTGGTGTCACTAGTTCTACCCTTAGTACTTCTAGAATTCTGGGATGAATCCCATCAGGCCCCATTGCTTTGTCCACCTTCAGTTTTAAGAGTTCTTTCAGAACCATTTCTTCTGTAAATGGGCTGGTATCAACTTCTGTATCCAGAGTGTTTCTACTGTTTTAGGTACCGCCCCCTCTTCATTTGCAAATACTGAGCAAAATATTTGTTTAGTATCTCTGCCTTTTCACAGTCACCTCTGCCACCCTCCTCCCCTTTATTAAGCCTCACTATCCCTCCCTTGGTCTTCCTTTGCTCCCTGAACAGTGGAAATAAATATGCTATCCTCTAGATTATACTGCCAGCCCGAATAACCCCCAGATTTAATGTTTAAATGTGTGATTTCAAAAATAATGTACAGTACAAATGACTGTTAAATACTAACAACATTTTACTAAAACGGAATTATTCGTCACTATTTTTTTTTTTTTTTGTACCAAAGTGGGTGAATAGGTGGCAGAACACTTTAAACAGCTGTTGATTAGACTGCATTACGCTACAGCCAGAAACAAAAAAATATATATATATATCTCCTGGCTTTATTTAACATTGATCTGCTGTGGCTCACTTTATATAATCTATTTAACACTGTATGACACAAATACTTTTACATTTTGGAAAATAAGCAATATAGCTTATCAGGAACATAAACTATTTAGGTATCAGTGTATTCCTTTAACAATTTATACTGACTAATATATGCTGCGGAAAACATTAAAAGATTTACTGTGAAGCACTCAGGGTCTATAGTAAAACCCCCCACAATTTTTGCAAATGCTCAGCAACTTTGGGTAACCTTTTCCGCAATTCTCCCGTGGCCCTGCCGATTACCACATGAGAAGCGCAAATCTGATAATCTGGAAGCCCATACTTGCATTACAACGTCTCCAGTAAACACAGAGTGACACACAAGTTTGGTACACACTTTGGGTATCTATTCAACAAGCATTCTGTCAAGTCTGTAGTACATGTAGCAAATTAAATTGGTCCATGATGGGGGATTAGCAGTGATAGAAAAAATCAGAAAGCGAAGTGGCTTCCAACCAGTGTGGTATAGTATCTGAAATGCCAATTTAAGAACCCTGGAAATAGAAGGTTCAACCCTAAGGAGACCAAATAATTTATGCTCGTAGGCAAGCCGCTGGACTCAGTACACTCAACAGTGGAAATAAGTAGCAGCAGGACCACTAAAAACGTTGCATCTTAGCAGTGCTATCCTGGGGAACTAAACCGTTAAAAAAAGAATAGCAACAAAGCACGACCTCTGCCATGACTCGCGTCTCCACAACACCCCTTCCCCACCGCGTGAGACGCGTATACAGGCAGGCTTCTCTTCCGGCCCAAGCCCAACTCTCAGGCCAAGCCTAGCAGCGCACCACGTGGCCCCAGCCTGCCTCACGCAACCCCGCGAACAAAGGCCCCACGCGCCCGAGCTTTCAGCGTCGGATGCGAGCATCACGCGGAGCCGGGCACGCGCATGCAACACAAAACGAGGGCCGCTCGGCAGCGAGGGTTGGGAAGTCACATGCCCTCGCATGGAAACCGAGTGACTGCTCGCCGCCCAACCATCTTCAACGAAAGAAAAAAACCATGAGCATGCTCCAGGCCGGATCGTACACACACAGTCAACACCAATGTGGCAGGCTATAAATAGTACAAAACAAAATCCAGGTTACTGTGCAAACATTGCAGTTACAGAAACCACTGAAGGACTACATAGCAAGCACTGAGAGAATGGCCACATCTAAGTGATGGGCATGACTGACCTTTAATGAAATGTTTCCAGGTCAAATTTGCTGCAGGCTTGTCCTCAGCAACAAAGCTGCAATTCATGCAGAGACAGTGCTAGGTAGAGCAAAAGGGAAAAACTGCAAGTTGCAGCCTGTCCAGAAATGACCCACTTTACTCCTGACAGTGGGTCCAGTGCACCCGGTCTGTGACAAAAGCTGAAAGATTGAAATAGAGAAGCCCACCCATAGCAGCAGCTGGCCATTTGTCTGGGGCCCTCCCCTTCCCCGGACCAGGTCATTTGAGAGGGTGCTGCCTCCTGAGGTGGACATAGGGCCTGGCAACACCCCAGGAGGAGGAAGCACTAGCAGGCTACCTTCAGGGTGGGAAGCATAGGCCGGAGGAAGGAGACAGAGGGAACATATATTGGACTGTGGCTATTTGGTGGTCCTCTTTCTCCTCTGTCCTGTAGAGCTGCTCCTGTGGCAGAGAGGGCTGAGGCATGGAGCAGCTTGGCTAGAATGCTGGTGGTGACCAGGGTTCTAATCCTGGTTGCTGATACTTTTGCTCTTTCTCCTTCAGATCAGCCACACGAAGCTGATGGCAAGAGCCCCTAAGGGCCTACAAGCTCTCATTTGCATTGTAGTTGCTGTGTGGCTGGGTTGCAGTCCGGGGCTGAAGAGGGGACTTTTTATTCTATAATTCATGTCACAAGCTTAGCAGTGAAGGTACCTGTTGTCAGCTTCCTATTATCCCATCTGGGTGCTGCTCCACGGTGTCGCCAAGCTCCGGACGGACCTGGGTAAGTGGTCGAGTAGGCTCCCGGGAGGCAAGAAAGCAGAGGAGGCTTCCTGGAAGCAGCCTGGGTCAAGCTGGGAGGCTCTCAGACTCACGTGTTGTGGCCACGGCACATCCAGCCCCCCCCCTTCTAGGTGAGTCTGGTTCGCTTGGTTGGGGCACATGTTCATCACGTTCACGGTGCCCGGGAGGCAGAGTCTGGTGGAGAGCACTGCACTGTGACATTTCTGCCTGTTTCAGCCTGGAGTGTGCGATTGCCAAAGGTCAGCGGTTTGACTTACTACTCGTGCGATACTGCTCTGGGCTCTGTTGACTTATGCTTCTTTGTTGTTCACCATGGCAGCATGAGACTTAAGGCAGCCTTTGATTGGGTGGCTAACTTCTCACACGGGGTGCAATTCCTGGTGGCCATCTTGGCCGTGGCACGGGATTGCTTGGAGAGAAGAGGATTGCTCTAACTTTCAATATTTTGGGAGTCACAGGTTGGTTCTTGGCTGTACAGCGGTGATGTATCCTGGGAGTTGATCCCATGGCGGTTATATGCTGGTGTGATTGGGGGTTGAAAAGAGAACGCTCTGCGGGCAGCCGTAGGGTTCCCAACATGGCGCCACCCATAGGAGATCACCATATTGCGCAGGGTGTACTATGGTTGGGAATAGGAAGTGCTACACAGTTGGCCCAATTGCTAGGTATTTGAACACCAGGGTTAGCCAGGAAGAGCATGTGGCACAGAGAGAAGGCTGCCAGACCACAGTGTAAAGGGTCCTGTGTTCAGTCCCCACCTAGACAAAGTGGAGCATCAAGTTTGCCATATACAGCCTTCATCTTCTGCAGAGCTTGTTGCTCAGTGGGGAAATTTCTCGCCTGTGGCCAGAATGGTACAGGATCCAGATCCCGGGTGTGGCAAGAATTCAGTCCTATTTCTTTAGGGGCACAGCATAGGTAGGTAGCTGCCTGGAGGCTTGATGTCTACAGCCTCACTTCTACTGGGTTCTAATTCGGTTTAAAAAAAAAACTCAGCCCCCCCACAAAAAAAGAGGAAAGGAGAAAACTGTTTTGCGGGAGAGGAGTGAATTGTCACCAGGAAGGTGCCAGTAATTTGTGCTAATCCTGTTTTGGAGGGGCCTTAGTTGTCATTGCAGGGAATATGTCAACATGCAAGAGGCAGGCAGCCACTGAAGAATAACTGCGCCAGATGTATTGGAGCAAAGGAGCGGCATGACTGGAGGCTTGCTTGCATGGAGTGGAGGGTCCATTGACATCAGAGACAGCCACAAAGAAGAGGCCAGCTAAGGAGAAGGCACATTCACCTGTGAAGATGCCCTGTGCCGCAGGCAAGGGTCGGCAAGGTGGACCACAGGTAAGGGTCCAGGCTGTCAGGAGGTGCTTGGGGCAATCCGTCCGCAAGGCAGAGGCCTCGGATGGGACAGAGGATGGGAACCCCGAGGTGGAGGTGGAGCGGGTGGCACCCCAATCTGCTCTGGCTCCCGAAGCAGTGGCACAACCAGGTGCCAACTTGTGGGCAGCAACAGATGAACAGTTGGCCAAGTTGGCGGACGTGGTGGTGGCACTGGCAGCTAAGGTGAACAGCCAGGTCCTGGCATCCCTGGTAGCCGTGCCTCCAATGAGCGAGCCCCACAGCCAGCCATACTACCTTATGTTGGTCAGGATATGCCGGTGGGCACACATTTGACCGACAAGATTCGGCAATAAATTAGGAACCAGGAGTACATGGACATGTTCTCCCTGTTAAATGGGGTGGCTGAACGGGAAGAGAGTAGGAAGGAGAGATCAAAGAAGGTAAAAGTCTGTAGGTCATATGAGAACTAGATTGCAGCATTCCGGTGTATGCCACAATGATTCTTCAGGCGGATGAGATGCAGGGCATGGAGTTGTTCAACTACATGCATTGCATCTCGATTATATACTACCGGAAAGGGGGTATGGCCTGGTTGGAATATGATGAGTTCTGCTGGAGGCGGCAGGTTGACCGTACCTTGGGATGTGGTCGACTGGAGATGCTCCTGTTGGTTGATGTCATGCAAGGCGGGGAGGGAGTGATGCATACGGATAGTGGCCTGCCCATTCAAGTGTTCTCATCACAGCATGTGGAGGCCGGCACCTTGCAGCTGTGCTATGCTTTCAACAAGGGGACCTGTGCCAGGCCAACCTGCAGGTTTTGCTATGGATGGCACGTAACAGACAGCACCCATTTGTACAATGTTTCTCTCCCGGCCCTGTGAGAGGGGCTTCGGGGGGGGAAGGGGAAACCACAGAAGCCACAAGAAGCTAAGCTTCTCCACCCCAATCCAGGTGAGAAGGCTTAAGCTGTGGTTGGACCAGTACCCAGACAGACTAACCACCACCCTGTTAGGGGATGATTTCATGGTGCACTTCAGGATTCTGTGCTCAAGTCCCCAGCGGGGGTACGAGGCTGAGAACCTGAAGTCTGTGAGGGATCATCCGCAGATGGTCCAGGAGAAACTGGAAAAGGAAAGGTGGCTGGCAGTATAGCCTAGAGGTTAGAGTAACGAGCTGTGAACGAGCTTGGTACATCCAGCAGACAAAACCTGAGTCTGATTCTCACAACCTCCACTTGCATACTGTGTGACTCTGGGCAAGTCACTTAACTGCCCAGTGCTCCCAGGTCACTTCTGAAAACAGGCACTTGTGCCTAGTGGGTCTTACCTGATTACCAAAGACTAAAATGAAAAAAAAAAAGGTCTCCCCCATGGCTTAATTTGAGAGTGTCCCTATTGGATTGGTGCCCAAAAAGGTGCCAGGGGAGTTTCACCTGATCAATCACCTCTCATATCCAGAAAGGGATTCGGTTAATGCCTACATTGACCTGGCCTACACCTCGGTTCATTATGAATCATTTGATAGGGCCATCAAGGTAGTTCAGGCAACTGGTCTGTGAGCTTGGATGGCCAAGGCAGACATTGAGTCTGCTTTCTGGTTGTTGCCAGTGCACCCCAATGATGGTATTGTTAGGCATGAAGTTTGGGAGTGAATTGTACGTCAATAACTGCATGCCAGTGGGGTGTGCCGCGGCCTGCACAGTTTTTGAACAGTTCAGTACATTCCTGCACTGGGTGATGGCGCAGGTGGCCAGCACTGACGCCATCATCCATTATTTGGATGATTTTCTTTTTGTAGGTCTGGCTGGGGTTAATACCTGTGGAGCTACACTGGCAGCATTTGAGGGCTTATGCAAGGATTTTGGAGTTTCCCTGGCTCCGGGTAAGGTGGAATTGCCCAGAACTGTCATGTCCTTTTAGGGTATCGAAACTGATTCAGTAAAGCATCTGTGTCAGTTGCCGGCCGAGAAGTTGGGGTCCCTAAGTGAGCTCTTGTGTAGAACAGAGGGGGCAAGGAAGATTACGCAGCAGGAGCTGCAACAGTTTGTCAGGCACCTTAACTTTACTTGTAAGATTATTCCCAGTGGGAGGATGTTTATGAGATGGTTGGCCAAGAGAGGGAAAGGGTGCAAGAAACAATACCACAGGGTCAGGGTCATGGCAGAGTTCCAGGAAGACCTGCAGGTCTGGAGAACCTTTGTGGATCATTTCAATGGGGTGGCACTATGGCAGGACCCTGGGGAGGGTCAGCCTCTGGAAATGTTCACAGACGCAGCCGGAGTGCTCAGGTTTGGAGCATATTTCCAAGAGGAGTGGTGTGCAGAGCAATGGCCACAAACTTGGTTAGATGCTGGGTTGGGGAAGAGAATAACACTGCTGGAATTTTTTCCGGTGGTGGTGGCATTATGCCTTTGGGGTCTGAGGTTGAGAGAGAAAACAATTTGGTTTTGATTGGATAACATGGGAGTGGTGCACACCATTAACCATCAGCTTGGACCGAAGGGCCCTATGGGAGACTTGATGTGGATTTTTATCTTAAAATGTATGTTGCTGAATATTGAGTTTACAGCAGTGCATGTACACGGGGTCGATAATGGAATTGTGGATGCTTTATCTCATTCACAGTGGCAGAGATTCAGGGAGTTGACACCTACAACGGAACAGCAACCATTCCTTTGGGAGGTGGTGACCACGAAACTTGGAGATGCATAGGTAATTTCATTGCACCGAGGAAAAAGGAAGCTTACTGCTGGGGAGTGGAGCACTGCATACAGTTTCAGGAGACAACAGGGAGACCAGATGTCAAGCCTATTCCAGTGGATCAATTGTGTGATTACATAATGTGGGCAAAGTGGGGTGGATTGTCAGTGGGAACAGTAGGTCGTCATCTGGTGGGGCTGTCCTGGTTGGCTAGGATCACGGGTTTTGCAGACAACTCCAGGGCCTTCAAGGTGAGAAAGGTTTGGATGACAGGCACCTCATTACTCCAGCGATTTTGGTTAAGATATGGACAGCCATGCCCCAGGTGTGCTGGAATTCTTATGCGGCCCAGTTGTTTGAAACTATGTTTCTGGTGGCATTCTATGGGGCTTTTAGAGTCTTGGAGTTGACCCAGCCAACGTAGACAAGAGAGTCACCAGGATTACTGGCAGGAGATGTGGTGTCCTTAGCTGAAGGGGTTTACGTCCATCTAAGGAAGTCTAAGATGGAGCAATGAGGGCTGCGACACCGGTACATGCTGAAATCTCCCCCTGGGTTATTGTGGTCTGTGACGGACAAGGTGCGGGCCTATGTGCAGGCTCATCCGGCCATTGAATAGGCTTTCTTTAGGCATGAGGATGGGAAGCCGGTGTCGGCTTATCAGTTCCATTACATCTTGAGAAAGGCCCTGCAGCAAGTAGGTTTGGAGACACACACATTTGGCACTCATTCCTTTCATGTTGGAGCAGAAACTAATGCTTGGGTCAGGGATTGTCAGATCAGGAAATCCAGGCGCTGGGGCGTTGGAGGTCCCAGGCATTCTTGCGCTATGTGTGACCTCACTTGCAGTAATATACTTTTGTTTCCCTTGCAGGTCCCCCGGATGGTCTCAGGAACATATGAGTATCTGGACATTCCTTCATCTCTTAGGCAGCTAGGCGAGCATCTGTCCAACCTGGGGAGAGCAACCTTGGCATTCCACAACAGGTGGCACATGTGATATGGCTGGGCAGGGAAAGCATGTGTTGGGGGGGTTGCTTCCATTACTTCAGGGAGAGGTTGGCAGGCTGGGGATTCCAGACATTTTGTTGATCCAGTTGGGAGGGGAGGATTTAGGACATCGTTCGACAATGAACCTCCTGCTAGTGATGAAGGAAGCGTTACGTGTCATTCAGGACTGGTGGCCCCATACAGTTTTCATCTGGTTGTATATTATTCAAAGGAGCTATTATAAGCATGCAAGGGACCAAAATGCATTAAATTTAGCATGCATGAGAGTTAATCGAGAGATGAGAACTTTTATGGAATCTGTTGGGGCCGGGATGCAGTAGTGAGACATAAGAACATTTATGCCTCCTGCTGGCCCATTTTTATGGGGAGAAAGAGCAAGTGCAGATGAGGATTTAGACAAGATGTTGCTAGCCTTTCAGAGGATCTTGGAGGAGCATCTGGAGTGAGCAGTTTGGGGGTTCGGACAGGGTCCGGCCTGTGGCGGCCTGGGAGGAGTGCAAAATCGGAGTTATCGGGGAAAGAAGGGGGATGAGACCAATTCTCCTGAAGGACTCATGTCCTCGGACGGCATGAGGTCAGGGGACCACTAGTGATGACCCAGGTGGGGGTCATGGTCCAATCTCATCAGGTGATACTGCAAGGATAGCAGCGCTGGATGGGGTGGAGCCACAAGAGCCTTGGCCAGATGACCTCTCTCAGGTGTATGGGCGCTTTCTCCCATTAGCGCACACTGCTCAAGATGGTATCATATTAATAAACACATGGCTGCAGCTATTTCCTCCAAGAAGTGTGTGTGTGTGTGTGTGTGTGTGTGTGTGTGTCTTGATTTGGGAAGGGGAGATGTGGGAGGGCTACCAGACAATAGAGAAGCTGCCACCCATTGCAGCAGCTGGCCATTTGTCTGGGGTCCTTCCCTTCCCCGGACCAGGTCATTTGAGAGGGTGCCACCTCCTGAGGTGGACATAAGGTCTGGCAATGCCCCAGGAGGAGGCACCAGCAGGCTACCCTCAGGGTGGGAGGCATAGACCAGAGGGAGGAGACAGAGGGGACATATATTGGACTGTAGCTATTTGATCCTCCTCTTTCTCCTCCATCCAGGGGATCCCCTCCTGCCCGCCCTTGTAAAAGCAGGGTAGGGGGGCCAGGGAGGTAGGGCCCTCCTTTGACCCAATATGGGTGATCGCACTAGGGGTTGGGGAGTGACTTTTCCTGGTTTCCCTCGTATCACCAGGATTTTTCCTGTTTTTTCATCTCCCCCAAAGGGACGATAAAACTAGGCAGAGAAAAATAAGGGTAGAGTTAGTTAGGCACGAGCAATACTAGTGTAAAAGAAAAAAAACAAAGTGATATGAAATAAAACTAAAAATATATACATAAATAACATTTGTATATCGAAAAAAATATATATATAGAGAGAGACTAATAAACAGCAAATGTCGCAGTCATATGAGGCGGCCTAGGAGAAGCACAAAATCGAAGGTATCAGGGAAAGAAGGGGGACAAGGCCAATTCTCTGGAAAGATTCGTTGTCCCCTGTCAGCATGAGGTCGGGGGACTGCTAGTGATGACCCAGGTGGGGGTTGCTGTCCAACCTCATCAGATGATACTGCAAGGATAGCGGCACCGGATGGGGGGGCGCCACAAGAGCCTTGGCCAGATGACTTCCCCCAGGTGTAAGGGTGCTTCCTCTCTGTAGTGCACGCTGCTCAAGATGGCGTCATATTAATAAACACATGGCTGAGGCCATTTCCTCCAAGATACATGTGTGTCTTGATTTGGGAAGGGGAGATGTGGAAGGGCTACCGGACAAAGTAAACAATAGGAAGTTTTAGCTTCTGCACTGCTGAAATTTGTACTTTTGATTAGTTTTTGATCCAGTTATTTCTCATTTGACCCACATTTTTTACACCAGTGGGCCTAATCTAACCCATGTTTTAAAACCCGTAGTGCTGTCACTGCATTCAGAGCTGGAATGGTAGAGTGTAAACAACTGTTTTCAGATCTCCTGAATGGAGTCCAGTTTTAGTAGAACCTTTTTGATAGTGAGACATTAAAAGCTTAGCCGCTATAAAAGCACAACATAGTGTAGCAATGGTTTTTGATCCCTGCTGTTATTTTGGGGCAGATTCTTTGTTTTGTCATGCACAGTGTGTTAGTCAGTGTGGGGAAGGGAGATGATTTTGTTTTGCTGACTAAATGTGCTAAGTATTTTTAGACTCAGTGTTGGTGAATAACGTTTTGCACAGCTAGTATCTGTGTGTGAAGCAGTAAAACTGAAGTGAACTTTAAAAACAAAATTATTTTTCTCACTGCTGTTGCTGATAGGCAGTGGCAGTGACAGGCAGGCAGTGCAGTTGGTCAAGTTCCTCCTGCAGCACATAGCTGGCATCATGCTAAAAAATCAATAGTTGTATAAAAAGTACTTTATGTTTTACTTTTAGTGATCCCAGACAGTAGTAGGTAGCCTATTCATCTATGATAGTAACTGTGGCACCTAGAGATTCTGCTCTGCATCAGTGACCGTAACTTGTGTTTTACAGAATATCAATCACATCAGTAGTGACTGGAAGTTTTAGATCAGTAGCAAGTCAGTATTCCACTTTCAGTGGCAGCAGTATGCTTTATGTCATGTCACACAGAAGATAATACCAGTAGTGTCTGATTATTTATGTCACGTCACACAGAAGATAATACCAGTAGTGTCTGATTATTATAAATAAGTAGCCAGAAAGAACTGCACCCCTTCACTGACAGCATGTGGCATTGCATCACATCACACAGCAGATCATATCAGTAGAACTACAAATTCAACTTCACAAGCCCAGTCATAAGTACTGTGCCTTCAGTGACAGCAGGCTGCTTTACATCACATCACACAGAAGATCAAATTAGTAGTGACTGGGGAAAATGTAATGTCATTAGCCTAGGTATTAGTACTGTGCTTTCAGTGATAGGGGGTTGGGTTGCATCACATCACGTCACATAGATGATCATATGTATCCATAGCTACTGGAAATTATTTTTTTTATTTAAAAGTTTGGTAACTGGGAAATGCACACTGAGCTGGGGCTTGTTTCCAGGTGGCCACCCAGGGAAAAGGAACATTTGGAGGTTACAAATGCAATGCAGTATGGTAGACAATATCTTTTACAACTGAACACAGATAATGCAGTATACATAGTAACCACGTATGATAAATAAAGTAAACAAAGAAAATAGGGTGCAGTGCTTCAGGCAAAGTACTACTTAACAGGAACAGATAGCTCAGCTATATCAGCAGATGTCAGTCTGGCAAGCAGAACAGTTTAAGATATACAGTAGTAGACACAGTAGATTAGAGCTAACAGGTCACAGGAGAGGAGAGAACAGTAGAAGCTGCTACTGGGCGAGGGGATTTGGGCATGAACATGTGCTAGGGTCTAACATTGGGAGCTGTTGCTTAAAGGTTTTTAGTGAGGGGGAGTTGCAGGTTCCATAGGTTAGGGAGGCAGTAGGAGAAAGCTTGGGAGCCCACAGTTGAGAGGGGAGAGGGCAGTTTGAAGGTATGCAGGTCCCTGCACCTTAAACTATAAGGGGAGGGAGAAGCAGGGGAGAGGAAGTCAGTGATGTACATCAGGAGGTTTCCTAACCAGTATTTGGCTAGGAACGTAAGCGAATGTAAGTTGCACCTGTGGGTAAGGGAAGAGAGGGATAGATAGGAGCAGAGAGAGCAGTGGTGGGTGCGAGGGGGAGAGTTAGAAGCAAAACGGCAAAATGAGTTGTAGACAACATTCAACTTAGATAAGGTGGTTGCAGGGGCAGCACTGAAGACAATGTCAGTATAATCGAAGAGAGGCGGTATGAGTTTGATTAGTAATTACTTGCACACAGGGAGGGAAAGGGAGTCCTCATGCCTCTAAAGGAAACCTAATTTGGGGCGCAGTTTAACGCATAGGGAATCAATGTGAGAGGAAAAGGATAGATGCTAGTCTAGCCAAAACCTGAAGTATTTGCATTTTATATAAGTACTGTAGGCTTGGAGTGGGTCAGAAGTTGGTCAGCTGGGTGGCAAACTGGTTGACGGGCAGAAAACAGAGAGTAGTGGTAAACGGTATACAGTCAGAAGAGATGCAAGTCACAAGTGGGGGTACCTCAGGGATCAGTCCTGGGACCAGCCCTCTTCAATACCTTCATCAGTGACATTGCAGATGGACTGGAGGGCAAGGTTTGTCTGTTTGCAGATGACACCAAGATCTGCAACAGAGTAGATGATCCAGATGGGTGAGCAGAATGAGAAGAGATCTAGATAAACTGGCAAAATGGTCAGAAGAGTGTCAACTGTGGATTAACGCAAAGAAGTGAAAGATCATGCGTGTAGGGAAGAGAAACCCTGAAGCCACCTATAGGTTGGGAGGGGAGTTGCTGGCAGTCGCAGGGGAAGAAAGAGACTTGGGCATCATCATCACAGATGGCCTGAAATCATCCAAGCAGACCACTAAAGCAGTAGGTAAGGATAGGGGGATGTTGGGGTGTATTAGTAGGGGTATCACAAGTCATAAGAGGGAGGTAATAAAATCCCTCTTTACAAGAAACTGGTTAGGCCCCATCTGGAGTACGTGCAGTACTGGAGGCCACAACTTCACAAGGACATTAACCAAATCGAGGCAGTCCAGAGAAGGGCAACCAAAATGGTGCAGGGACTGCATCAGAAAACATATGAGGACAGATTAACGGAACTCAATTTTTATACCCTAGAGCAAAGGAGGGAGAGAGGTGATATGACTGAAACATTCAAACACCTTAAGGACATTAACAAGGTGAAAGAGTCTAACGTGTTTCAATATAAGAAAACTAGCAGGACAAGAGGACACAGCATGAGATTAGAGGGAGGCCGATTAAGGGGGTAATGTGAGGAAATTCTTTTTCACAGAAAGGGTGGTGGATGCATGGAATGGCCTACCTCAGGAAGTGGTGAATATGAATATAGTGCAGGGCTTCAAACAGGCATGGGATAGGCATAAGGGAGCAATACAGATAAGTATGAATAGATAGGCCATTGACAAAGCAAATGCCGATGGCACATTCATGAGGTGGAAAAAGAAATGGGCAGACTGGATGGGCCTTGTGGTGCTTATCTGCCGTCAACTTCTATGGCTCTTTTAGTGGCATCACACAGATACTAAAGTACTGTGGGCACCAAGTATAAAGTCTTCCTCCTTCACAGTCCTATACATACGGCAACATCATGAGAGGGAATTATTCTTGGGTACAGTGGGTGCTTTTGGGGAATGCTAACAAAATGTCTGACAAAGAAATAAGCAAAAAATTTCATCCCTTGATGAGTTTTCCAAACAGGCCAAGAGCAAAAGACAATCAGCAGTAACAGAGAGATAAGTTGGATGTATTGGCTCTGTGTAACAAAGGGGCAAGAGGGAAAGAATATCACTTCCACTAGTGCTGGTAGTAAAAAGGCAGTTAACACAAGTAGTTAAACTTCCACAGTGCAGGATGTTCTTAAATGCTGATTGAAGGCAGTACAATCCCAGGTTGGCTAGTCTCTGCTTGTGGTCCATTACTGACCATTGAACTTAACAGCAATTTGGACTAAAAGTGGAAGGCAAAAATATAGCATGCCTGCTACGAAAACATTCTGAGTTGATGGTGTTGCTTCTGTTGTGGAAGCAAAGCAGGTGTCAGGTGGTCCACCACATGACAGTGAGATCTCTGACAAGGGTAGTAATGATGGGGCTGACTCTGATGATGATGATGACGATGGAGTTGGCAATGGGGTCAACATTTATATACCACCACCACCACATTATAAATTGTTCACTAGACGGAAGGGGAGGAGGAAATGGATTAAGATCACACTAAGGCTGTGGTGAATTCAGAATTCCACGGTCAGAACTGGTGTGGAATGGCAATTCTGCTTCCAAAATGATTTTTTGGAATTTTGTTTTTAATTCTGTGGAATTCTGAAAAGCATTTCTGTGTAAACTGCAGAGTAATTCTCTGCAGATCATGTAAAGTGTAGAAATCTTGCACGGATTGCTGAAACAGAATCCATAGTTTATGCAAACTGTGGATTATTAATCTGCAAAAACAATTCTGCATGCAAAATGTCAGCATTCCACTACCAGCAGAGTTTTCTGGAATTCCGTTCTGTCAGAATTTAAACACTGTGCACAACCTGGCCCCTAGATCACACCATCCCATTCACAAATTTAGCAACTGACTTAACTTTGAGGACATCGATTCTGGAGGACGGGATTACAGCATTATGTATAATACTGCAGGGTGGGAGGGAGCAGTCTATATATCTTATCCTCAACATTCATTTGTTCCAGAACCCCAGGGCATCTCAGTGTTGTACAAATTTTGGCACAGCTGTGAGGGGAATCATAACATCATCAATATCAATTGTCATTAATGTTAGCTTAGAGCGGGAGGGAACAATCCCATTATTTTATCCTTGTTATTCAATAGTTCCAAACCCTGATAGCTCAACAGTCTCATTCAGATTGTAGCACAGCTGTGTGCGTGAGTGTTTGCATGTGTGTGTGCGCACGTGCTGAGAAGATAAGAATAAGATATTTTGATCATGTAGTTTGTCAGCCAGCAGTAAGCATTTTTTTTAAAGAGTACCTTCTCTGCTCTTTACAAATAGCAGAAACAGGAAGCTCCCTTATCTATGAAGGAATTCCTCCACGGCAAGTTTAATGTTGTAACTATGCCACCACTGACGGGAATGGATTTTAATTTGCCCCTGAGGGGCTTGTCTCTTGACTCCTTCCACTTCCTATTAGCCAGCTGTGCCACTGTGCTCAGATGTCTTATGGTGTTTCTTTAATTTATTATACTGTATTAAGTTTTAAGCAGTCCATGGTACACGACAAGGTCGAATGATGAAAGTAGGCTGCATATGCATATAAAACATAAACAAACATACTAACAGATGCACAACCCCCCACCCTCCCAAAACCCACTCTCCTCCCTCCCTGCCACCCTAGTGCCGGCACCAGGAGTCATCAAAAGATGGGGATGTTGGGACCTGATAGGGAGAAAGTAATAACTTATGGTTTCCATAGGGATAACAAGGTATAAAGGGGTTCCCAGGTAGCCTGGAAGGCCTGAGGTCTATTGTACATACGGGCTATGTGCTTCTCCAGTTGGACTGTAAGCAATGTTTCATGGTACCACTCCATCACTGAGGGGGAGGGAGTCTTCTATCCAGTGCCACAACATAGTCAGTTTTGCTGTGGCAGCTATCAAAGCAAGGTGGCCTTTCCTTATTCATGGAGTCCCAGAAGGCAATATATTTAGAAAACAGCTCTCCAGGGTAAAGAGAGGTTCAAGACCCAAAAGTGGGTCAAGTGTTGTGATGTTTCTATAGGAAAAGCATGGGGGTGCACTCCATTTAGCTCTAGGTAGCATCTTTTTAAATGCCCCCAACAGATTTGTGGTACAAACTGAAGCAAGGGCTCAATTAACAAAGCTTTTGCTAGGTCAACCCAGGCTTTGATTTCCTCCAAAAGTCCCTTTAAAGTTGAGAAAAAAATAATTTAAAAGGTGCTGCATAGAGCTAAATGGAGCTTGCCCCAATGCTCTCCCTAATCAAATGTCACAAAACATTGTTTTCTATTCTGCAATCACTGGGTCCCCCTCTCCATTATTATGTTGTTCTTCCATCATCAAGTTTTTTGGGACTTCTGCATATGACCACAAGAAATGTCCCATTTGTCATACTTCAGTCACTGGGCCCCTGCCTTTATCAAGTCATCAAAATGGCTAGCATCAAATGTAGTCCATCATACTTAAAACCAAAATGTATTACGAAAACCTAACTATAGATGGGCTATTTCCCAGCTCAGTTTTGAATCATTCCCAAGTAATGATTTAAATAAGAGATTTGACAAAACTAGGAATCTTAGTGATCTCTGTGGCTGTAATGCAGGTTATTCAGCAGATACTATGCATGTAGCACTGGTATGGCCTAAGTATAGCACATTCAATGGAAATAGGTGCAATTTTAAGTAATGTATCTGTCCCCCATGGATATCTTAGACTACCTTTTGAATTACAATGACAGACTAATTTTGCAGAAGAAAAATGTTATTGTATTAAGGATGAAAGATTAGGATCAAAATGGAACAACTGTTTAAATTGAAGGATGATTATTGTACTCTTTTATACACTTTTAAAGCCTGTATATAGATTTTAATTACAATAGTGTATAACTGTATTAAATTACCATTTCTGTTTTTTTATATAGAAAATGTGTTGTTTTCTTTATTGTTGTGATTAATACAAACAAGCCAGCAGAAAAAGGCCATTTGGTTTATCTGGTCTGCTCATATTGCAGTGTCTTCAGCTTAAGCTACTGACCCTGCCCCCATCCCCAATCCGCCCTTCCCTTCTGTCTGTTCCGCCCTTGATCCTTACTTTCCCCTTAACTCTGTCCCAGCCTCTCTTTAAGCTGCCCACTGTCTTCAATGAAACCAACTCTTCTGGAAGCACATTCCAACCTACCGCCACCCTCTCTGTGAAGAAGTGCCTCCTAGCCTCTCTCTTAAACCTCCTCCCCAACTTGAGACTGTGTCTTCTCACGTTTTGGTTTCCACTAAGCTTGAAGAGACCCTCCTTATACACCATATTTATTCCTTTCAAATACTTGAAGGTCTCAGTATTGTCTCTCCTCTCCTCTCCTCTCCTCTCCTCTCTCTCCTCTCCTCCAGGGAGTACATGTTCAGGGCCTCCAACCTCTCCTCATGTTCTACTCTGCTGGCCCACGATCAGCTTCATTGCCTTCCTTTGGACAATCTCCAGCAGGTTAATGTCTGTTATATGTCATGAGCACCAGTACTGTACTCCAGATGTGGCATCACCAAAGATCTGTACAAGGGCAGTATTACCTTCCCTTGCCTGCTACTGATCCCTCTGGCAATGCAGACCAACATTTTATTTGCCTTTGCTGCTGCTTTCCTACAGTGCGTAGAGTGCATCAAGTCACTAGTGATCATCACACCTAGATCCCTGTCCTCCTCTGATGCATATACCTGGACCCCCGCTGTACGCAGTCCTGGGGTTCTTGGCTGCAGCATGCATAAGTTTGCATTTCATTGCATTGATGCCAAACTGCCAAATCGAGGACCACCTCTCCAGTTTCTCCAGATCCTCCTTTAGGTCTTGTATTCCTTCTGTTGTGTTCACCCTCCCACAGAGCTTGGTGTCATCTGTGAATAGGCAACATTTTCCCTTAATGCCAACCCCAGTATCATTGATGAATACACTGAACAGCATTGGTTCAAGCATGGAGCCCTGTGGGACCTCCACTGGTGTCCTCCCTGGTGCTAGATAGCTCATCCTCCACCACCACTCTATGGGTCTGCCTCCTCAGCCAGATTTCCACCCATCTGGTCAACTTCTCTCCAACCTCAAGATCCGCCAATTTCCTGATCAACTTCTTGTGGGGTACAGAGTCAAAGGCCTTGCTGAAGTCCACGTAAAAGACACCCACTGCTTGGCCCCTGTCCACTGTTTTAGTGACCTAGTCAAAAAAGTCAATCACATTAGTTTGACATGACCTCCATCCCATAAAACCATGCTGCCTCACATCCTGGAGACCATGCTCATCCAGATACTCTACCAACCTTTCCTTAAGCATGGTATCTACGAGCTTGCACATGACTGAGGTCAGACTAACTGGTCTGTAATTCCTTAGGTCATCCTTGGGACCGCTCTTATGGAGGGGCACTACGTGTGCCATTCTACAGTTCTGTGGTACCATGCCTGACTCCAGTGAACTATTGAAGAGGTCAGCTAATCAATCTGCAAGCTCCTTCACCAGTTCCCTCAGCACCCAATGGTGTATGCTATTCGTGCCTGGGGATTTGTCAACCCTCAATGTTAGCAGCCTGTCCACACCCTATCCACCTCTATCACAATATCTGTGCTCCCTGCCCCTTCCCCCCACTCCTCTCCTTCCCCCAGTGGCACCAGTCCATCTTTCTCCCTGGTAAAGGCAGAACAGAAGGATTCGTTCAGCACCTCTGCTTTGCCCCCATTTTCCTCCACCCACCCGTCCCCTTTCCCGAGGCTAACGATCCCATTTTTTCTTGTCCCTTTTCTCATAAGTATGGTGAAAAAAGGCTTTCTTCTCCCCTTCTTAATTCCTTCAGCTAGCTGAAGTTCCTTCTGAGCTTTAGCCTGCAGGACTGCCTTATTTGCAACACTAGCCATCTTCATGTAATCCTTCCTGTCTTCTTCTTTCTTGTTCCTCCTGAATTTGTTGTAAGCTGACCTCTTGTCCCTTACTGCCTGGGCAACCTCAGTACTAAACCAGCTGGGTGCTTTGGCCCTTGGGTTTTTCCCTCTCAAGCCTAACACACTTCTCCATGGCAGTCATTATTACCTCCTTAATGATGGACCACCTTTGGTCCACCGCTTGCCAGGTGACTCCTTAGCAACTTGCCCATTGTTCTGAAGTCTGCCTTCCTAAAATCCAGGATTTTAGTCTTTAGTGGGGGCCTTTTCTCTTCCCTTTTCCAACCAGAACCACACTGTGTGGTAATCACTTCCACCCAGGGGCTTCTCAACCATTATATCCTGGGTGTGCTCCACATTCATCAGCACTAGATCAAGGATTGCCCCCTCCCTAGTGGGTTCTGTTATGCCCCAAGTCAGGAATCCACTTTGCAGTGCACCTAGGATCATCTGACTCCTGGCGCAGGTTGTGGCCGGTACTCTCCAATTCACCTTGGACAGGTTGAAGTATCCCACTATTACCACCTCTTTCATCCCTGCAGCAGTCAATATTTGCAAATTAAATTCCTGTCTCTTTCCTCCTCCAGGTTGGGTGGTCTGTAAATCATCTCCCACCTCACCTTCTTCCCTTTATTAGACAGTAACTGAATCCACATTGCTTCTGGCCTCCTCTCATCCAACTCCTCCCTTGTAGACACTTTGCCCTCCCTGATGTAAACCACCACCTGCCCCCTTTTCCTACTGCCCTGTCCCTTCTGTATAATTTTATACCCAGGGATCGAGAGGTCCCGGTCATACTTTGGTGTGGCCTATGTCTCCGTGACCACCGTGATGTCCACTCCCTCTCTGCCAGCAATGCCTGCAGGTCATCCATCTTGTTTACATGACTTTGTGCGTTCAGGGACACCACCTTTCAGCCAGAGTCTAGACCTCCTTCCCTTCCCTTCCCTTCCCTTCCCTTCCCTTTGCCTTTTCTCCCTCTTGCTTGTGCCTCCATCCACTGCTGCAGACCCCTTCTCTTCACCCTCCAGTTCCCCTCTACTGATATGGGGGAGGTCTACTGACCACCTCCTCTTGGAGTCTCAGGGCCTGCAGGCACGCTTGCTCCCCAAGTAGTTTAAATTAAGTGTATGATTTATGTGCCCCCAGCTTGTCCCTGAGGACCATCAAGCCCCTACTACTGAGGTGCATTCTATCTGGTGCAAAAAGTGTTTTATTTGACCAGGTCTCCCCCAGTCACTAATACAGTCATACCCTTCCTCCTTGCACCATTTTCTCAGGAAAACATTGAATTTCTTTATTCTTATTTTCCTGACCATGCTGGCTCTTGGTATTAGAACACCTCTGTGAATACCAGTGATCTGGCTACCTCCCTGAAGGTCCTTCTTATCGTCCTGAATCTTGCTTATATTACTCCCACCTCCTCCCTGGTTAGGTCGTTGGTACCTAGGTGTATAACTAGGACTGGTTTCCCTCCAGCACCCCTCACCAACTCCCCAATTCTTGGGCGCACCCTCTCCGCTGTCATCCCTTTGCATGCAAACCACCTTCCTTCCTTCCTCCCTCCCTCCCTCCTTCCTTCCTTCCCCAGTGAATACCCTTAATTATGGAGTTCCATAGTATTTCCATCCTTCTGTCCCCCCATTCCTGCCTTCACCCCTTCATTCTATGCCTGCCATAACAGCTTCTTCCCCTGCTAACTGCTCCCCATCCATCCTGGTTAGCATCCTACCCCTACTCTGCCAAAGTCCTGCTTGTCTGAAGCTTCCACAACCTCTACATGCCCCTCCTTCTGTTTTCCCACCCCCTCCATGTCCTTTCCTATCTAGCCACCCACATGCACCATCTCCTTTCCCTCTCCTCCTGTTACCCTAAACTTTCATTTCACCCCACCCCATGCTCCACTCCCCATGTTCCCTATTCTCTTTCCACCTTGATTGCTTTGTATGGTCCTACCCTCCCTTTCTTGTTCTACTTCTCCTTAACCCATTGTCTTAACCTGACCTCTCTCCCCACCACTCTCCCCACCTCCTGTTCCTCACTCCCCACATCCAGGCAGTGGGTGAAATGTATTCTTGAAAGGCACTCATTTGAGTACTCTCATTCCTGTGGCAACCCTTGCAGTCCCACCTCTTCCCCCTACTACTTGCCATTCCCCCTTCCTGGGCTCCCTGGCCCTCCATGATAGGGCTACCTCCCAATCTTGGGTGAACCTCCCTACCCCTTTCCCTGCTTGCTCACCTCACTCCCCTGGGCATCCCCCATCTGTCTTTCTCTCACCCTGCCTTGCCCCTCCTATTCTCCACTCTGTCATCGAAGCACAGGTCAGGAAGCATAGGAAAACCAGGAGCAGTTTCAAAATTCGCAGATAGCATTTTATTTTTCTCAAAAATAGCAAAATAAAAATTAAAAATTATTCAGTGTAACTATTTACAAAGGCAGAACAGAGAAAACAGTCCTTCAGCTGAGTGTTTCTTCTCAGTCTCCCAGTCTCTCACTCTCCTTGTCTCTCTAGCAAAAGCATTGCTTCTCTTTTTATAAGTCTTTGCCTGGCAACCTGGTTAAGAGATGTTCTGATTCTCACAGAATGTTCTTGTCAGTTTACAGAATGTTATTGTCAGTTTTGATGCAGATGCAGCAAAAAGAACATAGTAACCCAGACTGACCTCTTGTTTACAGCTTAAAAACTGCATCTCAGGTTAACCCCTTGAGTCCCAAATAGCTTTGCAGTCGTTTCAACAGTATAACTATATAAGTTTTAAAGAAAGGGATCCCAGTATCAGTGACATTTCCACATAAAGATTCACATATATCTTTTTATTACTGCAGATATGCAAGGGGAAGAAAAGACAGAAATAGCAAGGGAAGGCAGAAAGATAGCGAGAGGCAGAGAATTGCGAAACTGTCGGAGTGATCAGTTCCAAGGTCTCACAAGAAAATTTGGTTGTGCAATGAGACAGATAAGAGACAGAAAAGGATAGGATGGAACAGACCTTGCATTTCACTTTTTCTGCATAACAAATGGGACAGGACCTTATTCAACCCTATCACATACTCCTCTGTTTAAGAGGGAACCTGTTTTACAAAAACAGGTTTCCAAAACTTTCTTTTAATTATCTTCTAGCATTAGCGTATAACTTTTACAGTTCAGTGTATATGCAGCATAGCAAACAGAGAAGTTTCAATTCACATTTTTTCAACCTTTGGAATTCTCAATTCCTGATGCATATCTTACCAGAAAATCAGCATTGACATTCTCTTTCCCAGATTTGTGCATCACTTTAAATTTAAATGGCTGCAGTGCTAGGTACCACTGTGTGACTCTAGAATTGTTATCCTTCATTTGGTTAAGCCAACAGAGAAGACTGTGATCTGTTACAAGTACAAAGTTAGCTCCTAGTAAGTAAAACTTAAGGGACTCCATGGCCCATGTTGCTGCATGGCATTTCTTTTAAGTGGCGGAGTACCTTTTCTCCCTGTCATGCAATTTCCTACTTATGTATAGAATAGGATGTTCTTTCCCATCTACATTTTGACTCAAGACTGCACCTAGGCCTACCTGTGATGCATCTGTCTGTAACAGAAATTGTTTCTCAGAGTCTGGGTTTCTTAAAACAGGGGCTGAACACAATGCATCCTTAATGGACCAAAAAGCCTTATCATACTCTAGGGTTCTTTGTTAGTTCAGTGAGGGGAGTAGTTAACCCGGCAAAGCTGGGAACAGGAGAGGTGGGTAGGGCTAAGGGAAGGGTGGGGGGAGCAAGCTGGACCCAGCAGAAGGGCAAGAGGAAAAGAAGGGGGGGGAGGCAAAATGAGGAAAATGCAGGAAAGCAGAGAGAGACACAGAAGGGAATATGGTGAAGGGAGTATATGGCAGAAACATAGGGGAGAAGATGGGGACAGGGAAGGAAAGGACAAGGAGGGGAATGACTTGGGAATTAGGGGGAGGGAGGAGCAAGGGAGGGTGAAAGGTAGGTCAGATAGGAGGCAGGAGCAACAAGTAGAGCAACAGAAGGGTGACATGGGAACCGGGGAAGTGTGGGTACAGAATATGGAAGAGCAGGTCAAGGACAGAAGTCCAGGGTGCAGATAAGAGAAGTACAAGGAAAAAAATCAGGACAGGAGCACAGGACTGCACCAAGGGATGGAGAACAGGGAGACGGTAATGGTCTACAGTGACTCAATAATTAAGGGAATACACTGGTTGAAGAAGGGGGTGGCATATAAAGGTTAGTCTTCTGTGACCCGGGAATGGAGGTGAGCACGGCACTGTCAAGAATAAAGGATTGTATTAGATTGCTTGGGGGTAAACCACACCTGGTTCTGCACCTTGGGACAAATGATCTGGCTGGGGAAGAGGTGGAAGAAGTACAAAAAAGATTTAGGGAGCTGGCCAGAGAATGTTGAGGGTTGGTTGGATCAATAGGATTTTCAGAGGTAGTGCCAGTACACTGTGCTTGTACTGCTAGGTAACTAAGGATAAAATATTTTAATCTCTGGCTAAGGGACTGCTGCAGAAGGGAAAGCTTCACATGCATTGGGGACTGGGGGGGACACATGGGCAGAGGAGCACCTATTCGCAAGGGACAGACTGCATGTAAATGAGAGGGGAGCTAGACTGTTAAGAAAAAAAATGCAAGGGTGCAGTGACAGAATTCTGGGGAGTGATTTAAACTAAGGGGAAGTATAAACCTAGGGAAGGGCTGGAAAATGAAAACAGTGAGTCTTGCCTAGCTAGCACTCCCCCCACAGAGGAGGGTAGGAAATATTAGGAAGAGGGAAAATGAGAGGGGGGAAGTAAGATGGAAGGGCTTGCTAGCAAATGCTAGGAGCCTGGGGAATAAAATGGAAGATTTAGAGACAATAGTGGTGGAGGAGGGACAATACCTGATAGCTGTCACGGAAACATGGTGGACAGAAAACTACTGTTGGGAGGTAGTTATGCCGGGGTACAGTCTCTTCAGGAAAGATAGGAGAGGGAAAAGGTGGGGGTGGCATTATATGTAAAGGAGGGGATAAGAGCAATGGTTAGTCCGGAGGATCAGGGCCCAGTGGAGATACTATAGGTCACATTAACCAAGAGGACAGGGGAGGCAATACATATGGGGGTGGTGTACAGACCACCGAATAGGAGAAAGAGTTTGATAGGGAGATGCTCAAGGCAATACAAAAGATGACAAGGAAAGGGGAAACTCTATTGGTGGGGGATTTAAATCTCCCAGACATGGAATGGGAGAACCAAACAGCTGCATTAGAAAGGAGCAGGGTGTTGCTAGAGTAGATGCAGGAGTCATTCCTTCAACAGCTTGTCAGGGAACCAATTAGAGGAGAAGTCACATTGGACGTAATAATGACAAACTAGGACAGTATAGATGAGGTACAGGTGGGGGAGAATCTAGGGGACAGGGACCACAGAACAGATTTAGTATTAGGACAGGGATAGAAGTAAGTCGAACCTCCACCAGGGTAATGGACTTCTACAGGGCAGATTTTAAGGCAATGAAGGGAATTTTCAAGAGGGAGATGGCAGGGAAGGAGAACCTGGAGGACATCGAGGAACTGTGGAAGGTAATAAAAGGGGGAAGCATGAGGGCAACAGAACAATGCATAAGGAAGGTGGGTAAGAAAAAAGTGGAAGTAGACTGCTTTGGTTCACTAAACAGGTGGCAGGAGCAATAAGGGAAAAAAGAAAGCCTTTAGGACATACAAAGAAACTCAAGGTAGGGAGGAAAGAGAAGTATACAGAGGAAAGCTTCAGGTGGCAGGGCAAGCAGTCAGGACAGCAAAATCAGAGACAGAGGAGAGAATAGCGAGGGAGGCCAAGGGGGGAGAAAAAAAGTTTTTTAGGTACATTAATGAGAAAAGGAAATGCAAATAGGGAATAATGAGACTAAAAGGGGAGAGGAGGCTTTGATTAAGAAGGATGAAGATAAGGTGGACTTGTTAAACAGGTACTTTAGCTCAGTCTTCATGGTTGAAGAGGAGGGAAGGGGATCAGCAATGAGGGATAGGGGAAGGAGGGAGGTAGATACAAGTCCTTTTATGGTAGGTAGGGTATTGGAGGAACTAGGCAAATTAAGGGTAAACAAAGCAATAGGCCCTGATCAACTACATCCCAGGGTGCTCAGGGAGTTGAGGGAGGAAATAGCGGCACCCCTCACAAGGCTATTCAATCTGTCCCTAGAAAAGGGGAAAGTCCCAGGAGACTGGAAAAAGGCAGACGTGGTGCTGTTGCATAAGAGTGGAGGGAGGGGAGAATCCAGGAAACTATCACCCGGTCAGTCTTACCTCCATGGTGGGTAAACTAATGGAGGCCCTCATAAAGGAAAGACTGGTACAATATCTGGAGGAGGGAGAGCTCTTGAACAACAGCCAGCATGGGTTTACAGGAGGAAGATCATGTCAAACTAACCTAATTGAGTTCGTTAACAAGGTGACAAAGGTCTGGAATCAGGGAGGGGCAGTGGACATGGCCTATCTGGACTTCAGTAAGGCCTTTGACACCATCCCTCAAAGGAGGCTAATAAACAAACTGGGCAGCCTAGGGGTAGGGAGGAAATTAACAAATTGAGTGGAAAACTGGCTAGAGGGCAGAGCTCAAAGGGTGGTTGTCAATGGGGCTCACTCCAGGGAGGAAAAAGTGACAAGTGGGGTGCCCAAGGGGTCAGTATTCGGCCCAGAACAGTTTAATATCTTTATCAGGGATATTATGGAGGGTCTGTACAGGAAGGTGTGTCTATTTGCAGACAACACAAAGATCTGTAATAGGGCGGATACACCAGGAGGGGTAGAAAAAATGAGGGAGGATCTGAGCAGGCTGGAAGAGTGGTCAGAGAGGTGGCAATTGAAATTTAATGCAAAGAAGTGCAAAATTATGCACATAGGGTGCAAAACTCCAAAGGCAAGCTACAGGCTGGGAGGAGAGGAAATTGAAACTACAAAGCAGGAAAGAGATCTGGGGATCATTATCTCAGATAACTTAAAAGTGGCAAACCAGTGCAACAAGGCAGTGGTGAAGGCAAGCGGAATGCTGGCATGCATAGGGAGGGGTATCATGAGCAGGAGGAGGGAGGGAGCTGATAATGCTGCTGTACAGGTCCATGGTTAGGCCACACCTGGAGTATGGGCTACAGTTCTGGAGACAGCACCTACAGGAGTACAAGGATAGAGTGCAGCGGGTCCAGAGAAGGGCTACCAAAATGGTGCAGGGCCTACACAAGAGATCTTATGAGGAACAACTGGAGCAACTTGGCCTATACACACTGGAAACAAGGAGGGAGAGGGTGGACATGATAAAATGTAATGGATTGTTTCTGATGGGGGTTATCTTCCCATAGACTGTTTCTGATGGGGGTTATCTTCCGATGTATTGTTTCTGATGGGGGTTATCTTCCGATGTATTGTTTCTGATGAGGGTTATCTTCCCATGTTTCTTTTATTACATCTAGTGGCCCTCTAGATTGTCTACCATATAGCATTTTGAATGGTGAAAAATCTATTGATGCCTGTGACACTTCACTGTAAGCAAAAAGCAGGTAAGGTAAGTATTGGTCCTAGTCTTTCCCTTCCCCTTTTACAAACCTTTTTAATATGCATTTTAGGGTTTGATTAAAACAGTCAACAAGACTGCCTGTCTGAGGGTGAAAAGGGAAGTTTCTTATGGCAGTGATACCTAACAGTCAGTACAGCTTCTTCAGTTATGCAGCATCAAAATTACCACCCTGATCAGTAATAATCTCTTTAGGTATGCCCACTCTGCTGAAAATTTTGGCAAACTCTGCTGCCACTTTTGGGGCTGTGACAGAACGCATAGGAACTGCCTTTGGGTATCGAGTAGCATAGTCACATACTACCAAAATGAATTGATTACTCTTTACTTTTGTCTAAGGGGCCAACCACATCCATTGCAATTCTCTCAGAAGGCACATCTATCAAGGGTAGGGGCACCAGGGGCACCTTGTCTTTTTTAGCCACTAGGGCTACTTTCTGACACTCAGCACAGGCACTCTCATAGGTAGCAACATCTTCAGGAATTCCATGTCAGTAAAATCTGTACAGCAATCTGGCAGGGGTGTGATTCCTCCCTGGGTGACAAGCCATAGGATAATAATGTGCTATCTGTAACAACTCAGATCTATACTTTTGTGGTATAATCAATTGTTCTATGTGGTCCATCCGGTGTTTGAGGTTTAACCCAAACTCTGTACAATAGCTCATTACAATTTTTAAACAAAAGCCCACCCTGTTTTGTTTTCACCCCCAGCTGCTTAAAATAACCCTGGAGAGAAACACTGGACCAGATAGAACAATTGGTTATACCACAAAAGTATAGATCTGAGTAGACGTACTGGCACAGTTAATTATGAGATTGATAGGAAAAATCCTACTAAGATATACCATGCTAATCTCCTCAAGAAATGGGTTGAAAAAACACCAAAAGCTGTTTTGCTGGTTTTACCAGAAACTGATAAAGAAGATATTGATATAGTTTATGACAGACTGGAACAAACTGTAACTGCTGATGTTGTAAAGGTGAATGTTTCCTTAACCTCCAAACAAACCACAGAAATTTGTAACTTGTTAAAGACATTTAACAGTACTTTTACCACAGTACCAGGCTGAGCAAAAGGGATTAAGCACGTAATAGCGACAAGGAATGCTCGCCCTATTAGACAAAAGACATACAGATTACCAGAGCGGTTAATAGCAGACGTGTTTAAGGAAGTACAAAAAAATGAAAGAATTGGGTATCTTAGAAGAGTCGAGAAGTTCTTTGTCATCACCAATGGTGATTGTAAAAAAAAAAGAAGGGGGTGTAAGAATCAGCCTTTATTTTAAGAAACTTAATCAAGTGTCAGAATTTGACAGTTATTCTATGCCTAGAGCAGATGATTTGGTGGACGGACTGGAGAGTGCCACGTATATCAGTACCCTTGATCTCATCAAGGGTTACTGGCAAATCCCCCTAGCTAAAGAATCCAGAAACAAAACTGCATTTGCCACTCCTATATGATTCTATGATTTCACCACCATGCCGTTTGTTTACATGGTGCACACGCTACATTCCAGTGGTACATGGATGTCATTTTATCCCCTCACACTGGTTATTGTGCTGCATATCTAGATGATGTTGTGTACAGTCCAGACTGGAAAAGCCACCTGGAACACCTATGAGCAGTTATCCAATCAATCAAAAAGGCAGGTCTGACAATTAATCCTACCAAGTGTGCACTGGGCATGCAGGAAATGAAATATTTGGGCTATGTTTTGGAAAATGGGAAAGTTAAGCCAGAGGTTTCCAAGGTAGAAACTGTAGCTAACAGCCCTGGTCCCAAAACCAAGAAACATGTCAGGTCATTTTTAGGGCTGGTTGGTTATTATCAGAGTTTTGTTCCCAGCATTGCCGAGTTAGCTACTCCCCTCACTGAACTCACAAAGAAATGGTTCCCAAATAATGTGAAATGGACCCCAGAGTGTGATGAGACTTTTTGAGCCATTAAGGCTGCATTATGTTCAGCCCCTGTTTTAAGCCCAGACTTTGAGAAACAACTTCTGTTACAGACTGATGCATCTGAGGTAGGTCTAGGTGCAGTCATGAGTCAGCATATAGATGGGGAAAGAACATCCTAATCTATACATAAGTAGGAAATTGAATGACAGAGAGAAAAGGTACTCCACCACTGAAAAGAATGCCTTGTGGCAGAGTGCGCCATTGAGTCCCTTAAGTTTCACTTACTAGGAGCTGACTTTGTACTTTTAACAGATCACAATCCTCTATGTTGGCTTAACCAAATGAAGGATAACAATTCCAGAACCACACGGTGGTACCTGGCAGTACAGCCATTTAAATTCAAGGTGTTACACAAATCTGGGAAAGAGAATGTCAATGCTGATTTTCTGTCATGATATGGATCAGGAATTGAAAATTCCGAAGGTTGAAAAAATGTGAGTTGAAACTTCCCTGTTTGCTATGCTGCATATGCTGAGAACTGTAAAGATTATAAGCTAATGTTAAAGGAGACTTTAAGAAAGTTTTGGAAACCTGTTTTTTTAAAACAGGTTCCCTCGTAAAGAGGGGATTATGTGACAGGGTTGAATAAGGCCCTGCCCCATTTGTTATGCAGAAAGAGTTTAAACGCAAGGGTCTGTTCTGTCCTCTCCTTTTCTGTCTCTTCTCTGTCTGGTTGTGCAACCAAATTTTCTTGTGAGGCCTAGGAACTAATCACTTCAACAGTTTCACAATTCTCCGCCTCTCACTATCTCTCTGCCTCCCCTTGCTATTTCTGTCTCTTCTTCCCCCTTGCTTATCTGCAGTTATAAAAACTATATGTGAATCTCTGTGTAAAACTGTATGTGAAACTTGGATCTCTTTGTTTAAAACTGTATATGGTTATACTTTTGAAATGATTACAAAAAGCTATTTGGAACTCAAGGAGTTAACCTGAGACGCAGTTGTCAAGCCCTTTGCAGAGTTGCCAACAAGAGATCAGTTCTGGGACACCATGTACTGTTTTGCTGCATCTGCAAGGAACAAAACTGACAAGAACATTCTGTAAACTTACAAGAACATTCTGTGAGAAGCAGGTTCTCTTAACGAGTTCCCAGACAAAGACTTATAAAAAGAGCAGCAATGCTTTTGTTAGAAAGACAAGGAGAGTGAGAGACTGAAACTTGGAATTAAGAGATACCTTCAGAAGAAGGACTTAGTTTTCTCTGTTTGTACTGCCTTTGCAAATAGTTATACTGAATAATTTAAATTTTTTATTTTGCTGTTATTAATAATAAAACACTCACTGCAAATTTTATAACTGCTCCTGGTTTTTCTATGCTTCCTGACTTTTGTCTCAATGACATGATGGGCTTTTCATTCTCTTTTACAGCAGCAAGTGCAGTTCCGAGCATGCAAGCACAAGCACATTACAGAGTGTAGAAATCATCCCTGTTCCTTTTTTTTTCTTATACCGTATTTACAATCCTATTTTCTTCACTGTGTGGGCAGTGCCTTTTCCATGAGGGATGGTGTGGGACATATCTATTTTAAGGGGTATGAGGGACATGTCTCGCAGTCAGGGACAGCTGAGACATAAACAAACTATTCCAAAACATGCCTGCCTAAGCTACTATACCCTTTTACATGCATCAGCTTTGCATGTCTAATTTAAAATCATCCTAGTCATAGGGACTAACTTCTGGACATGATGTGACTTGATACAGCTGTGTTACTGATGTTTACAAGTGTAACAACAGTTACTTATATAATAAAATTCATATCCTGCCAACTGTATGGAGCAAGATAAAGCAGCCTCTGCAGATCATCGCTGCACATTACTGCAACAGCTCATTGCTGTCAAAGTTGTCAGTTACAGTAACAGCACTGAGAGGATGGGCCACAAAGTCACTCATCAAGAGCTTTCAACTTTGGTCTGGGCTGGCAAAAACCTCTTGTGTCTGAGTTTAGCCCCGAGGCAGTGATGTACAAGATGAACTTGCTTCATCTTCCCTGATACGTTTGAAACCACCCCCCACTACTGACTGTACTCAAGTTAGCACCCCTGGCACTCATACTGGGCACACACTCAAACATTTAGAAATGGTACCACCCCTAGCTTTGAGACTGTATACCAGATTCATTCTTCGAGAGATCAAGGGCTAGGGGTGTAGAAAAACATAACCATTGGTATTTACAAACCAGGTCCTGGTGAGAGATTTTTTGCTAGGCATATGCTAGACTTATCTTCTGGAGGGGTACCCAGTAAATCCACACAGAAAGCAATAACATAACTGTCCAGACCACAGCTGGGGTTTTAGAGTGGGACTTTATTCAAAATATGTTCTTCAAAGTAAGGGTGAACCCCCAAGGTTTACACATCTTGGCACTAGGAACTTGCAGAACAACAACATCAAACTTTATCTGACAGAAACTCTTTGTATTCCCACCACAGTAGGACATAGGACACTTGCACTTGGTATTCCCACATGTCATAGGACATAGAATAACTTGGACTTGTATTCCCACTTATTGTAGGACATAGAACATTGCTTCCAGTGACATATTAGCCATAACGAAGAACATATTTGGCTAACACTATCACCATCCTTCCATAACCAGGGAAGAAACTGTAACCCACTCCAGGGGGTACAAAATCCTCTTCAGACATTTGGCCATTTGTCTGAAGTAACCAGGTGCCCTTATTGAACCTGTTAATCCTGAACTGGTTACTCCAGATGAAATTCTGCCCACCCTGTGCTTCCAAATCCATACTCAGCCATTCCTTCAGAGTTATACCTTAAACATTTGAAAATCTTTTGAATTGCTTTTGAATGAAACTTGGCATTCAGAATTCAAATTCACTACCCCGGTAGTGTAAAAGTAAAAAGTCCCAAACAGTGTGATATAATCATACCTCTGAACATCACACACCTCAGCCAATTTTACTTCAAAGACAGTCTTGCATGTCTGTACTTACAGGAAAAGGAATTGTGCCTGCCCTCTGGGCATGGAACGAAACAGAACAGGTACTTGCTTTCTGTAGCAAAAGTCAGAATTCACTCACTGTTAGACATTTCAGACTGCTTCAAAACATCCTGGACCAATACAGGGGAGTGTCCCTTGGATCCCCCCACTAGCAGTCCTTTTTTTATGCTTCCAGGGATGAAAATCAGGAAATCCTGCTGTAGAAAAGGTCTCCACCACTTCTCTTGGCAAGCTGGAGAATCCCAGAACTAGGGGGAGAATTCAGGGCTCTCAGCTCCGAGCCCACTGGCAGAGCAGCTCTCACTCCCTCACTCTAACTCTTACGCTCTCCAAACTGCAACTACAGACTGCTGTCTCAACATTCTATCTCCCACCTTAACAGTTGGCACAAAGGTTATGCTGCTGCGAGAGTTCCAAATGAGCTCATCGCTTCAGTCTCAGCTGAAGCCAAGTAAACGGAAGAGTGAGCAGGTGAAAACCCATTTAACTAGTTAATCACCAGCTACCTCTCCCTGCCTAGCACTGTTGTTGAGGGGATTAGTCATAACCCCAGAGGACTGGGTGGTTACATGCTTTTCATTCTCTTTTACAGCAGTAATTGCAGTTCCAAGCAGGCAAGCACAAGCACATTTACAGAGTGCAAAAATAATCCCTGTTCTTTTTTTTTCTTATACTGTATTTAGAATCCTGTTTTCTTCACTGTGTGGGCAGTGCCTTTTCAATGATGGATGGTAAGAGGCAGATCAATTTTGAGGGGTATGAGGGACATCTCTCGTAATCATGGAAAGCTGAGACATATGCAGACTGTTCCAAAACAGCCTACCTAGGCTACTATTGCTCTTTTACATGCATCAGCTTTGCATATCTAATTTAAAATCATCCTAGTCATAGGCACTAACTACTGGACACGATTTGATTTGATACAGCTGTGTTACTGATGTTTACATGTGTAAAGACAGCTGCTTGAACATTCAAAAGGTATCTACGGACTAAGGAACTCCTCCCATGTCCTCATTAAGATACCACGGACAAGGACACATCTTGGATCAACTGCTGTTAGTTCCTTCTAACCAGCGCTCTGGAATAACATGCAAAAAGCACTTAAACTCTCCCTTCTGCCAAGCCCCTATATATTCAGACAGCTGCTTTACAGATGCCTGAAAACGGAATGTGAATGCTACATGTAAGCATTATCCATCTCGACTGGACACCCCTAACTCCAGATCAGCTGGCCTTCTTATTCCTCCTGTTGGCTGACATCCCTCTAGGTTAACCGCCCCCCTCAACTTCCTCCCTCCTTCCCGAGGAAACCCCCATGGGGGCCCTCACCAAGTAGGCTGCCCGCTTCCCTTGCCCTTATGTGTCTGTCTCCCTCTTCTTTTCCCACTGCCCTTCCCCTGTGTCCTTGTCTACCTCTTTTCCCCTGCCCACCGCCGTCTCCCCTTTTCCTCCCCATCTCTACCCCACAGACTTCTATCAGCATATGCTGCATTATAAATGTTATGTTTTTTTCTTTTTGCACTTGCCATACATGTCTTGCTACAGCTATACTGTTTTTTATCCTATAATACTCGGTCGTAATGTCTGTTATTTTATGAATTGTTATGTACTGTATAAAATTTTTTGTCCTATGTGTCCAGGACCATCTTGAAAATGAGCTTGCTCAATCATGTTATCTGTCTGGTTAAATAAAGTTTGATTGATTGATTGATTATATAACAAAATCCTTATTGTGCCAACTGTGCCGAGCAAGATAAAGTAGCCTCTGCAGATCATCACTGCATGTTACTGCAAAAGCTCATTGCTCTCAAAGTTATCAGTTACAGTAACAGCATTGAGAGCACAGACCACAAAGCCACTCATCAAAAGCCTGCAACGTCGGTCTGGGCTGGCAGCTGTACTTGAGCAAAAATTAAATAAATGTCGGATTGCACTGGAAAGGGCATGCTTACTTTTGCCTTCTCCATATGGAAAGAGAATAATAATCCCAAATAGGCAGCATGTTTAAAATCCTTTTGGTCAGTAAGCCCCTGCACAAGATCCCAGTTTCTATTGCACTCAACTCCAGCCTGCAGCAACTGTTCTGAAGTACTGCAGAAATACAACATATGTATCTGGGGTCAAACTAGGGGCACAATTGTGACAACTTGAACTTTCAGCCAGAGAAACTAGAATTTTTCACTCGGCATGCTGGCAACCTGAGTTTGCGCCCCAAGCCCAGGCAACAGGAGCGGAGTCCAGCAAGGAGGGAGTTTAGAGCGTCCTATGGATGCTTCCCTCCTGGTGGGGGGAGGTGGTCTCCAGTTGCTGTTAGGTGGCTTCTGGTGGTGGTTTATGGTCAGCATTCTTGGTGGTGTGTGGCCTCTACATACCACTGAATGTCTCCAACCCAGGATGCTGCTGCTGCAGCCAGACCATTATGTGGGAGGTGGGTGGGTACGGGAAGCAAATGGAAAATCCCCACTCAGCTGACCAGATGACAGCAGCCGGTCACCATGTGGTCCAGAAGTGTCTGAGCTGATCCCCTGTTGTGTGTGTGTACCCAGTGTTGAAGGAATGCCTCTGGGCAAAATCTCCCCTCCCAGTACCTCCTCCCAAGGGGGCACCCCGCAAAGGGTTACATCAGGTCAACTGGGGCCAGAACATGGGGACAGTGAGAATGGTGATGAGGGTGGTAGGTGGGCTGGGGACGTCCTAGGTGGACCGAAGGAGTGACCAGCTGAGGGGACGGGAGAGCATGAAGAAATAAAGCAAGGAAGAATTCTGACAATACTTACAGCTAAACACATGCATATAACATATTTTATCCATCTACTTTATTATTAATCAGGGTGTCACTGGCTTGAAAAAAAGGTGGAGAAACAACTCTATAAACTTTTTAAAAACAGTTTTACAAAAAAGTACACCCATGAATGATGGTTATAATATTGAGGTTAACAAACCCAGCGCCGCTATTGACTTGATTTCCAAAAGACACCATTTGCACCGTTTGACTGCTGAACATGACTTTGCTGTATTTCACCTGGCTGCTTTCTTTTTACAAGAATGCTCAAACAAATCATTAAACATTATAAATCCAGGTTTTTATTATTCATTTTAAGCAATGTGCATCGGCAGAAATGAAACGGGGTGATGCAACAAGACGAGTATATCTGGTGACTCCCATTTGAATAACCGTCTATATATTAATGAATTATAAAGGAAGCCCACCATGGCCTTAAAAACTATAATCAGGAAACACCTAGGGCAGCATGAAAAGCTGTTGGATTCTTTATCAGCCTCCTGCCAAAACTAGCCATCCATTTGTCCCCCAATCTGGAGAATTAACAAGAAATGCAAACTATAACTGTCCAGTCAAACCTGTCTTCATCCTTTTAGGGGCCACAGCTCCCAAAAAAATTCTGCCTTCCTAAGGATTTTTGTTCCTCAAGAAAATGATGTATTTTGGCAGTTGATCTCGGCTTGAAAAGTAGGCACCCTAGGGAAATTCATCATTTTCGCACCCTAGAGAAATTCATCATTTTTGCACCCTAGGGAAATTCGTCATTTTCTTGGGGAACAAAAATCTTTAGGAAGGCAGAATTTTTGGGCGAGCTAGGGCTCCTAAAAAGATGAAGCTAGACTCAATTGGATCGGAGCACCTCTGTGGTTCCGTATGACACAAAATTAAAAATGCTTGCATGCCTTGTTAATTAATTCTCTGGATGGAGGTGGTGGTGGGGAGACAAATAGATGGCTAGTTTTGATAGGAGTCCGATAAAGACTTCAGTGCCTAAACACTTTATTTGCAGTTATGAATGGGGGAATTAAAAAATATGATGGCGTCTGGATGTACATGAATCATCTTTCCAACAGTTCATTGACAAGAACACAATTAAACCATGTTATTCGTTCTTCACTCCTTGATTTGTGATCACTATAAAAAATATTACCAAAAAAAAAAAAGCCCTGTTGTACACTGTACTTTTCTGCTGCACACTTTGGGTTTTTATTTTTAAGACAAAGTAAATTAAGTGAAATATGTACAGAGTCTTCCATATCCACTTTCATTCAACAGTGTTTGCTCATCTTTCACAGCTCAGATTCTTTTTGCGGCAATTGCTTTGAGCGGTGTTTTTTTGCTTGGGGAGGGGTGACCTGTGTTATTTCCTTGTAGATTGCAATTTATGTAGACTTATGTACTGAAGACATAAGTGCACTGCTGTCAAGTCACTTTCAGAATGAGATACTCTCCACAACCAAGTCTCACTCTTAAAATGAAAAGCAAACACATTAATTCTTGTCAGCTTAATGCATTAGCAGCCATTGTGACTCTGACCAGAGTTTATTAAACTTTACAATCCCACCCCTGGTCTTCCTCCTTTCACTTACATACTTTAAAAATGCGTTTGTCTTCTTTTGTTACCTCCTGGGCTATTCTCTCTTTAGTTTGTGGCGTTACGCTCCTTACTGCTTTCCCTGCTTCTGTTTCCCCTAATACACCTCCCTATCTTCCTCCCTCTGCACCTTCTTATACCTTCTTAATGCTAACCTTTTAGACTTTACCTTTTCAGCTACCACTTTCGAGAACCACAGCATATACAGAATAATGGATGAACAACTATGTAGAACCTGTGTGTTCTGCCACATAGGGGTTCAGATTCTGACAGCGAAGCTTGAGAGGTCCATGGGAATCTGAACCTCGAGGTGGCAGAACACACTGGTTCTGCATAAAGATGGCTATCTGCTATTTTTTATAGTGTATGGTAGCCCTGAAATACATTTTTTAATGGTTTGCGTCATCAATAAGTAATTGTATATATCTGGTTGATCCGGCATTTAATTTTTTGTATAGTGGTACATAGCTGGTTGATCCTGCCTATATTTAATTGTATTTGGTTGATCCTGCATCTGTGCAATTACGCAGCTGTCTGTTTATTCTGTCACCATCTCCCTTGATCTGGTTGGTCCTTCGGTTTCAGTTACTGTTCTTCCTGTGCATGGCAACTCAACTAGAATGCTGCTGTACCACAGAAGGGTTGAACATTGTTCCATGACCTTTGAATTGTGGTACAACAGCGCTTTAGCTGATATAAAAATCAAGGTATAACAGCATGCCACCATACACTATTCTATGTTATAGTGTTGAACACTGATGCAATTTTTGCTGTGATGTGAGCTTCTCACTTAACTTTTATGAGGTGAATGTTAAGTCAGTTGCTCATTTGCATATTTGGAAGACCATTTTCACCAAATTTACATACTCATAGTGCCCTTTCCCTCATTTGCATACCTACAGTATCTTTCTACTCAAATAATGGCACTGTTGATAAGCAATGTGATTGTCTGAATGGGTGTCACCTTGATATACTATAGGGATAATGTTAATGTGCAGAGATTATATGAGCTCATAAGGGCACTGGGTGTTATTGATGAAGACTGAGGCTTTATCACTGTATAGTGCCCTTATGACCAAGTACCGACAAAGATACCTTAACATTAAAGCTATTATAGCAAGGTGACCTCATATTTTTGTATATAAATATATGAGAAAATGGGTGAGATTTAACAATTCATTGGATTTACTTACAAAGTGTGCATGATTACCATTTCTTGTGCGTGAGGCTCTGACAGAACATTAATGAACAGTGCTGGCATCAATCTTCTTTAATGCCTTCTTAAGTGATTTTGCAGATGAGCGGGAAGGGAAGGTCTGCCTCTTGGTGGATAACACCAAAATCTGCAATAGGGTTGACACTCCGGGGTTGGGGGGGGGATGGAAAGGATGAGCAGAGACCTGAGAAAACTTGAGGAGTGGTCAAAGGTATGGCGACTGGGCTTCAAAGTGAACAAGTGCAAAGTAATGCCTTTGGGGCTTAGAAACCCTGAGGCAGAGTACAAAATGGCAGGAGTGGTACTGATGACCACCAAGCAGGGTGATTATACTGGATGACCAAAAGGTGGCCAGGCAGTGTGACAAGGCAGTTCAGAGGGCTAGAGTGCATAGGGAGGGGTGTCGTCAGCAGAAAGAGGGAGGTGGTATTTCCTCTGTATAGGTCACTAGTAAGACCCCATCTACAGTACTATGTCCAGTTCTGGAGACCTCATCTTCAGAAGGACATAGATAGAGTGGAGGCAGTCCAGAGGAGGGCAACTAAATTGGTGCAGGGTCTGCATCTGAAGCTCTATGAGGAGAGACTAAAGGACCTAAATATGCACACTCTGGAAGAGAGGAGGGAGAGGGGGGATATGATAGAGCCCTTTAAATACCTCATGGGGGTAAATAAGGTACAGGAGGGAAGTATTTTTCAGGGGGAAAAAAGGTGCTCAAGGACCAGAGGGCATGGTTAGAAGCTGGAGGGAGGTAGATTCAGAAGAGATGTGAGGAAGTACTTCTCAGAAAGTGTGGTGGGTTGCTGGAACAGTCTTCCAGCAGAGGTGGTGGCAAAAACAGTGGTGAGGTTCAAGAATGCATGGGATAGGCATAAGGGAATCTTAGGGACAGGGAAGGAGGGGGTGGGTGGATGGTCCAGAGATCAATTAAGATCTGTGGTGAAACTATTGGTAGGGAAAAACGGGCAGACTAAGTATACCAAACTATCCCTTATGTGCTGGCAAATTCTCCATTTCTGTTAGGTCAGTTGGTAATTTGCATACTCAGGGTGCATTTGCACCTCATTAACATACTAGATGAGCTTCCCCCAATCTGCATATCTACTGTGCCTTTGTACTTATCTAATGGCACAGTAGATACGCAACTTGGATAGCTGAGAGAGTCTCACCTCACTATAATGTACAATAATAGTGTGCATTTATCAGAAAAACTTGATCAATATGTAATTTGGCCTGACAGAGCATTTCAACCCAGAAATGTACTGATAAAACATATATGTTAGAGGGACTTGTAACCCAAGGTTAGACACAGAGACAGCATGAAACACTGGGAGACTGTGCATTGATTGCAAGCTGAACAGAGAATTAATTGAGGGTGTAAGTGCATGACAGTGAAAATATGTGAGGTTTGTGATGATCCAGAACTTCGCAGGACAGCAAAAATGTTCCTGGATCTGCCCAAATCCTACTTACTGTAGTTGCCGCGCATGTGGCGATTCGGATGGTGGCATATAGGTTTTTCAGAACACTCTGTGATCTCCTTAAAAAAACATAATGCTGCAGTGCTGCGGACTCTTAGGGCCTATGATAAAGGAATAATGCCCGACAGGGTGGGTGTTATGCTGGGATAACATCCCACCTCAGGTGGTTGGGCTCGAGGCCCCCGGCTGAGGATGCTCAACACCCGAGAAGGGATGTTATCCCAGCATAACACCCACTCTAGAGGGCATTATTCCTATTATACAATGGCTTGTTGTTTTATAATTAAAAAAAATACTTTTAAAAAATGTTTTTGTTAATGTGGAAAAACATTTTTGTTTCTTAAGAGAAGATGGATAATGCTGCAACAACAAACAATCAGCATGGATGTTATGCCAGGAGGGACTGCAGGAAGTGTAGCCCTCTCCCCGAAGTGCTCACCGAAATTAATCAGCTGGTGGTTGCCCGAGGTCGCTGGAGGTCGTGAGGGACTGTGGGAAGTGTAGCCTTCCCCCTGAAGTGCTCGCCAAAATTAATTAGCTGGTGGTCGCCCGAGGTCGCCGGAGATCGTGAGGGACCGTCGGGAAGTGTAGCCCTCCCCCCAAAGTGCTCGCCGAAATTAATCAGCTGGTGGTAGCCCGAGGTCGCCAGAGGTCGTGAGGGACTGCGGGAAGTGTAGCCCTTCCCCCGAAGTTCCCGCCAAAATTAACCAGCTGGTGGTAGCCCGAGGTCGTGAGGGACTGCGGGAAGTGCAGCCCTCCCGTGCTCGCCAAATTAATCAGCTGGTGGTCACTCGTGGTCGCTGGAGGTCGTGAGGGACTGCAGGAAGTGTAGCCTTCCGGCGTGCTCGCCGAAATTAATCAGGTAGACGCTACTTGCTACGGTTGGAGCTGCTCCTCGGAGGATCCTCTGTGTTCTGTGTTGGCCCCTTTTTTTTTTTTCAAACTCTAACCGGAGCTCCCAGAGACTTTAAATCCCCACACATGTGGAGATCATTTTATTTATACTGTCCGACTCTATCTAAACTATGCTGGCATAAGTTAGTCCTGGTTACCTTAATATTTTATACCTGTGCCAGATTTATTGTATTTTTTTATTTATTCATCTGTGCTCCTAAATCATATGCGCCTAGGCAAAAAGTGCATCTGATAAAACTGTCCAAAGACCTGATTACTTTAGTTCTGTGCTAGACTTTATTTTAAATAGTACTGCTGTATTTACTGCTAAAATGGTAGTTACTGCGCAGCATTGCTGAACTTCAGCAGCTCTTCGCTTGCTAATCCCGTTTCCCAGTAGCCTTGACCTTCCCCCCCAGGTGCTTACTCTATATTTAGAGACTCACAATCCCCTCTCTTGTGTCTCCACAGCTGGTGGTCGCCCGAGGTCGCCGGAGGTCATGAGGGACTGTGGGAAGTGTAGCCCTCCCCCCGAAGTGCTCACCAAAATTAATCAGGTAGACGCTACTTGCCACAGTTGGAGCTGCTCCTCGGAGGATCCTCTGTGTTCTACCCCGCCGACGCAGAGCGTTGGCTCCCCACCGCCCCCACCACCACTCTTGGTGGGCTCTCAGATATATAGTGGAGTAGAACATGCCCTTAAAGTGTTTTAACCTATCAGCCAGTTTTCCATCTGCAGCTTATACCTGCCCACCACTAGGCGTCCCATCCCTCTCCTTGCTCTGGACCTTTCATTGCTGCATCACTAAGCACTCTGGCTTGCTCGACAATGCTCCTGCTCACCCTTATTACTCTCACCTTACTGCTCCTCCCTACGTTCCACCCTCCCTTCACCTATCATAAACAGTGGAACACAACTAAAACTCCTGTGCCCAGGCCAACAGAAACTCCCCTCCTGGCTCCCCAATCCCCAGAGTATGCTTACAAGCCCAGGCTACCACCCCATTGCACAATAATATAAATATTAACCTTTTCATCTTCACCATCTCCCACAGAGACCTTCTCCCTAGGAAATGCACCCTATGGAGGCCCTCTTTCTCTTGCCAACCCCTGACAGAACCCCCTCCTCCGTGCTTACCCCCCTTTTCCCACTTTCTCCTCCTATCAGCCCCCCATATCCTGAAACTCCTGACACCCACCATGGGGTATCCACAGCGAACATGCCTTCGACTAAGCACCCGAACAAGTAACAATCATCTCAGATCACTCATCCTCCTCCTCCTCCTACTGACGGGCAATGTCCACCCCAATCCGGGCCCACAGAAGGCTCCCCTGCCTTACCCACAAACAGGCCATGGGCTTCATACTGCATCTATCGACATCTGCAGCCTACAAAAAAAAAAAAAGGGACTCTTTTCAAGGGTGGGTACTCCAACACCACCCTGACATCATAGCCCTGAGTGAAACCTGGCTCTCCCCAGCTGTCCTTGATGCAGCAGAAAACCTCCCTGGTTACCTCCTCTTTCGATCTGATAGGCTAGGAAAACGGGGGGGGGGTGCGCTCTATACCTAAAAGACCTGCTCTCTGGCCAAGTACTCCTCCTGCCACATCTAACATCGGGGGCTCAGACCCTCACCCTTAAAATAACCCTAGGCAAGTTTACCTCCCCACTCCTAATCACTACCATCTACATCCCTCCCAGGGACCAGAAGCAAGCATTCCAAGACATCCTGTCCCAGCTGTCCACCTTTCCCACGCAGTATGAAAAACTAATTATGGGAGACTTCAACATAAATTGGCTGGCCAAGACAGCCGCACCGTTCATTAACGAGGCCGCAGCACTTGATCTCACACAAGTAGTCATTGACCCCACCCGGGTAAACCCTCACACAGGGACATCCTCCCTCCTAGATCTTGTCTTTACTAACCGTCCCCACAGAATAACCAACCCCGTGGTTCTCCCTGACGCACTAAGCGACGACTCCCCTGTACTCTTCACCTGGTCCTGCACTGCCCCCAAAGCCCCCCCCTAAAATTACCTCTCAACACAAACTGGGGCCCAGTAAACTAGCCCAGCTCAAGGCCTACCTCAAAGACTGGGACTGGACTCCCCTAATTAACACCCTCGACCCGGATCATGCGCTTGAACTATTTACCACCATGTTCAGCGCTGCCTGTGATAAGTTTGTCCCCCCTAACCAAGAGCATATCTAAGGGCAATCATGCCCCCTGGTTCTCTGACTGCCTCCGGGCCTCCTGCGGCACCGGGATGCCCTCTGGTATTGAGCAAATGGGACCCAACAGCCTGAGGACAGGCTACGGTACAGGGAGGCCCATAACAAGTGCACATGGGCCACTCGCTCCACCAAAGCAGATTATTACAAAGCTGCCTTAACCTCCACCTGGGGCGCCGGCCGCAAATTTTGGAATAATATTAAGGAACTATGTGGCAAGCCTACTAATCTGCCCCCAGACCAAATATTAATTAATGGTGACCTCTCCTCGGATCCCCTCAGTATAGCCTTGGCCTTAAACTCTGCCTTCACGGATCTCAACTATGTCCTCCCCCCCCCAACTTCTTTGACCCACCACCTGCCCAGGAACCCCCACCACCAACCCATGCCCCACCCTTCTATATACGCATCCTTATACCTAAGACAGCCAAACCCTACCTTTCCAAAGCCCTTAACCACTCTCCCCTCAGTAATGATTTCCTAGACCTCACCCTCCGGGAAGTCCTCACCCTGCTCACACATATTCTTAACCGCTCCCTGTGCCAGGTGAAATTTCCTGCACATTGGAAAGCAGCCTATATCACCACCATACATAAGAGTGGGGATCGCACGTCCACTAACAACTACTGCCCCATCTCCATCCTACCGTCCCTATCCAAAGCATAAGAGCGCATAGTCGCCGATCAACTCACTGACCACCTCACTAAATATAACCTTCTATGCAGCCAGCAACACGGCTTCTGTAAGGGTCATAGTACCACCACGGCCCTCCTTGAACTTATCTCTCATGTCCACTCTGCCTTGGATCACGGCCACATCTCAAGAGCCATCTTCGTGGACCTCTTGAAGGCATTTGATACCGTCAACCATGCCCTCTTACTGAACACTCTTGCCTACAGTGGCCTCTCTCAAGATGCCTTAAACTGGTTCACCAGCTATCTATCTGATAGAACTCAACTAGTTAAGGTAGGCACCGTCCTGTCCCCTAGCCTCCCAATCCGCTCCGGTGTCCCACAGGGATCCATTCTTGGCCCTCTCCTATTTTGCCTTTACCTTAACACCCTCCCAGCGGCCTGCCCCAGCAGACTGCTCCTCTATGCGGATGATGCCATCCTGTTCGCTTCTGATCTGGACCCCCTCAAACTGCACCAAACACTCCAACACGCTCTCCGTGAAACTGAACACTGGCTCACCACCCAGCACCTAATCATTAACTATAACAAGACAAAAGTCATGATTTTCTCCCAACTGCAAAACCCTCTTAAGAACCTCTGCCCCAAATTTCTAACCATAAATCAAACCCCTCTCGAACAAGTGGACACCTTTAAATACCTAGGTGTCACACTAGACCCGGCTCTCAATTTCTATCAGCATATCCACCTCCTATCCACTGCCCTTAACTCTAGACTAGGCATGCTTTATAGGTACAAGCACTGCCTCACCCCTGAGGCTCTGCATTTTACCATTAACTCCTCTGTACTCTCCCTCCTGGACTACGGCATTCTCATCTACAGTGCAGCTCCCACCTCAGCCTTTGACAGACTCCGGCTTGTTCTAAACAAGGCCTGCCGTCTCATCCTAGGATGTGACCACTTCACTCACACTCATGTAATTTCTACAGCGGTACCACAAACTGCTAAACTTTAAAACAACAGAACTGGGCACCACACCTGCCTAATGACCAAAAGATTACCCTTGGCTCCATCCCCGCCTAAACAAATTTTCCTGCTGCTCTTGTCAGAACCACCTGAAACACAACCAAACCACTACTATGGGTACCCCGCTGCCGGACTTCCCAATACCAAAGAACGTTCAGTTACAAAGCCACCTCCTGGACAAATGCGCTCCCTATTCTAATCACCAACAAAACAAGAACAGGCCCTTTTAATCCGGTCTAAGGAATCATCTCCAGACCACAAACCGATGTGACTGCCCCTGACCTGTTCCCTCCCTGATGACCAAGGCCAGCTTCTCGCCGGTCGTCAGACCGATCTTCACCAAACTTCCTACTTTGACAAACAGCCTCACTGCTTCTTTATGTGGCTGCGCTATAATACTGTATTTCATGTGATCCCTGTCTTCAAGTCACTCTCTGTACCATGCATGTATCCTGCACTGTGATATTATGTAATGTCCACAAACTATATCAACGTTATCCCTGTACCTCTGAATGTTTGACGTGGAACCTTTGTAAATGAGTCTTTGACTCAAAGGTCTTTCTGAATACCTCAATAAATAAATAAATAACATCCCTGCTGTGACAGCCAACTGACCAATCATAAGCCAGGATTCTTTCTTGCCATTGTATAATTTCAGATATTGGACCACCATGTTCTGTTTTCGTCATGCATGGAAAATATGCCATGCCTATCTGAAAGCAAAGGGCTAAGCCTGAAACTACTTTCACATAAACTAGTAAAATAAAATAAGAGGCAGTTAAAATAATCTCTGCCGCATCTGAAAGCAAAGGGCTGACACGACTGAAAAATTGTCTGTGTGCCTAATTCCTCTGATGTATCACAACCTGGGCAGTAATGATGTACCAATGTTATTGTTCTTGAAATTTACTGTTGTCTCCTCTGTATTCTCAATGTTGTACTCTCCCGGGTCGTGCCTGAAAATAGGCAGGATTGTTGCCTAGCGCACTTACCGGGTTACCAAAAGCTAATAAATAAATAAAATAAGACGCGATTAAAATCAGTTCTTCCGCTTTAAGACAGTAGAAAAAAATATGAAACTTCCGGCAGATCAAAGCAGTGAATTCCGAGAAACACAAGGCTCGTCACATTTCGCAGTATACAGTAAAAACGGCAACAGCAGCAGCGATGGTGAAGATTAGCTTCCAACCCACCCTGGGGCTGAAACCCGAGGATGAGAAGGGGGAGAAAACCGAAGCCCTCATCCCTACATCTTACGACACCAACTTGAATGTGGCACCTGAGGTAAGGGGAAGGCATGGGGAGCTAGTAATAATAATCATCATAATGGTGATGATTACACCCCGGACGAGTGGGAAGGCAGGAGGGGACGCCCTGTCAACCCGGGACTGGCTTCCCGACCTCCGCAGGCGGAGTCTGCGGACTGGGGGGGGTTAGTAGTTCATAGTGCCGCTTTACAGGGCAAGTCTCCAGCCCAGGAGGGCACTTCACTTCTCCCTCCCTGTTGAGTTGATAGCGACCCTGTTTCATGTTGCAGATCTACCCCGGGGAAGGGGAATTCTCCAGGGTCTCTTCCGATTTTTGCAGGAGCAGGCGGACTGCGAAATTTCCTGGTTCACCTTCTAACAGGCTGATGTCGGTGTACTGCGACAGCCGTTGACTTCTGTGCCTTCGGTTTGCAGCCCGCTCTCCCCCCACCACACACACACACACGCGCACACACACTGTCAATAGCAAGTGAGACTTTTTTATGGGATCGGCTTTCGCGGAGTTTATTGTTTCTGGAAATTCTGGTGCTTGAAAAATGCTGACAATTAAATCCCCCCACCTCCGCTCAGCAGAGATCCTGTTTCATTTTGAATAGCAGCAGATGACAAAACTCGGTGTTTTTTTTATACAATTAAGTATTGCGGGGTTGTAGCCACCATTTCTAAACAAAACCTACTTCACAGCTGTCACACAATTGAAGGGATGTCACTCATTTTTACTCCCAGAAACCTGTTGGTTTACGTTTATTTATAAGGTACTGTATTTTATCTAACAGGTAAGCAAGCAGAGTGCATATGGGTTCTCGTTTCCGGCGGTGGCGGGGCCGGGAGCGGGGGCAGGCTATCAAGGAGTCAAGGGCTATCGCAGTGAGAATCACACTTTTATATGTGTCAGTAGCTCAGCAGGTAGCATACTGGCCTCTGAGGCCGGGAGATCAGAAGGTTGTGGGTTCTATCCCCACACCAGGCACCTGGGTTAAATCCCAATACTGACACTGCATGAGGGGGTGCTGCCTGAGGTGCTGTCTTTCAGATGAGACATTAAACAGAGGTCTGTTCTGCTTGTTCTGGTGATAGTTCAGATGGATGTTAAAGATCCCATGGCACTTCTCGAAAAGAGCAGGGGGAAGTGTCTTCCCCCATTCACTAAAAAGACCACCAACAACTTAATCTGGTTCAAGGTCAGCTGGCATGCATTCATCTATATCCCTATCCCCTCCCCACCGGGTTGTGCCTGAAAATAGGCAGAATTTGTCTAGTCAGCGTGGCTCAGTTGATAGCACATCTGCCTCTGGACCAGAAGGTCATGGGTTCTCGTCCTACACTGGGATTGGACTTGCACCTAAAAATCGCTGGCATCTGAGTGCAGTATTGGGGGGTGCTGTACTGCTGGGGTGTGCTGTCCTTCGGATGAGATGTTAAACTGCGGTCCCTTCTGCCCATCCTGGTGTTGTCCTGGTGGGTGTCCAGGTGGAAGTAAAAGAACCCAGGGCACTCTTCGCAAAGAGCAGGGAACATTCCCGGTGTCCTGGCCAACATTCCCCTTCCCATAAACCGGTTCATGCAATTATCCAGGCTGTGTGTGATGATGTGCGATATAGCCGCCACCACACATTCAGTCACTTCACCACCAGTCTAGCATTGCTTGTAAAACGCTTTGGAATACTGTGTATGAAAAGTGGCTATATAAATGCTGATTCTTCCTCTTCTAGTGCATTTACCAGGTCAACAAAAATAAATAAGGAGAGAAAATTCAAGCAGTTCCAGTGTAGACAAAATTAACAGTCAAAAACATCTACATGGGGAAGGTGTCGTCCTACAAAGCCCTACCTGGTCTGGGTCCTGACTATCTAAAACTTCTCCAGACCCCACTTACCTCTGTCTGTCCTCTCCGCTGATGATGGTTTACTGTTGTTCTCACAGTCCAGGCTGAATCTTTCTGGGGGCAGATCATTTAAGGTGGCTGCACCAATTTTGTGGAATGCTCTTCCTGCCCTTATTAGATAGATCTGCCAGCATGGTGGGGGAGTCTTCAAGGGGGGGGGGGTTGAAATTTCATCTTTTAATCTTGCCTATTCCCTGACCTAATGTAATTAGCTAGCAAATGTGTTGTAAGGTATTTGTTGGGAGGGTTTGTTATTTATGTGGTATGCCTATTTATTTTATTTATGTTTGCCGTATTTTATGTTTTGCTTTGTAAAGTGCCCTGAGCCTCAGTGAAAGGGTGCCATAGCAATACAGTTGCCTTGCCTTACGCTTTATTGAGTTCAAAGTGGACCATATTCATTTATAATTACTGGTTGCAGTGTCGGATATCAACCAGAAATCAAACTGTATTATCTGTTTCAACCTGGTGTAACATACCAGGTTGATAGTGATGAAGTCTCCATAGCATCCTGGTGTGATGTCACACCAGGTTGATAGGGAGAAAGTCACACATGATCAGTCACCTACACTGGATACTGTTATGCTGTCACACTAACTGAAAAGAGCAGTGATAGCGCTTGTTGGCTTACAAGTGCACGCACTCTCTCTCACTTTTTGTTTAATACATTCTCACTTGCTCACTCTGTTCTTATGCAGAATTGACAAAGCTCTAGTCTACTTTTAGTTATCAACCCGTAACAGATGTTATAAAAAAATAAAATATAGGTGACTATGTGATTACCCTTGGTGTGTTTTGCCTTTATAAACTGTTTGAGCTTCGCCCTCGTGGTTTTTATGTCAGAACCTATTTCAGGTGTGTAAAAAGAACATGCAGTACACAGTCACTCATATGTTGTTCTCTATATAATGTATGGTTGAACATTTATATTGGTAAAAATCCAGCATTTCACAGGGTTGTTGTATCCTCAATGTGACTTCACAATGTTGTTATATCATCATGGATGCGTCACATTGATGGTACAACAACATGGAACATGTTCACGTGTGCACGATATGCGAACCTCAGGTCTTAAAGAACCAGCCGTGGTGGTGAGCACTGGACCTAGTACAGAGCAGCAGTGACTAAAAAAAATTAAAAGTAAGGATCCCGACTCACTTTTTTTTGTTCCATATGTGGACCATACACTATAAAAGATAATGTGTGATCCACTATCAGCAACAAGCATGTTTTGCCATCTCGAGGTTGCCAAAAAGACTGAAACCTCTCGAGCTTCACTCTCAAGGTTTAAACGGTCGCCTTGGCAACCTCTTAATGGCAAACCGTTTGTTTCTGATAGAGGACCATACATTGTCTTCTATGGTATAATCTATTAATAAATAAGAACAATTCATTTTCTTAACAAGCCACACCAAATTTCCTAGTAATACCTGTTCCTCCCAAAGTGATTATACTAACCTGCTTACATCATCAAGTTATAGAGTACACTAACCTGTCTATATCATCACCAAAGTGATCATACCAACCTGCCTACCTCACTGTGCCTACCTGCTTATCTCACTGTGCAAAGAAGTTTAAGCAGTCAGCTGCTTGTAGAGGCATTCTAGGAAGCATTCCTGATGCAGAGGGTTGAGGAGCCTACAAGGGAGTGGACTATCCTAAACTTAGTCCTGACAAACAGGGACAGTATAGAAAAGATCACAGTGTAGGACCCACTGGGAACAAGCGATCACCCAGACTGAGTGTGTTTTAATATCCAATAAGAAGCGGAGAGGAAACAGTCACAGGAGGGCAGATTTTGGTAGGACGTGGGAGCTATTGGAGGAGAAACTGGAAGGAGTAAGGGTGGTAGAGAAAGTGGAAAATAAGTGGGAATTAATTACAAATGATATATTGGAAGCCACAAGTCTCTGTGTAAGGATGCTGGGGAAAACCAGGAGTGGCAGGAAACCACTATGGCTCACATGGAGGGGAGAGAAGGCTGTGGGGAAGAAAAAGGAGGCCTTCAGAAAATAACAAACCAGCCAGGTGGAGGAGGATAGGGTAGTGTTTGTAAATGGAACAAGAGAGATCAACAAGGCTGTGAGGGGGGCAGAGTCTGCTGCTGAGTTATAGGATAGCTGAGGGAATAACGAAGGGGCAAAAACGTTGTTTTGTTATATACGGGAGAAACATAAAACAAAAGGGTATAGACTAAAGAAGGGGAAAAGGAGGGAGGAGGGGGTCAATGGGAAGACAGGTATATTGAACCAGTTTTTGTGTTCGGTATTCACATTGATGATAAAGGAGCATTGCTTGACTGTGTCATCAAGGCAACAGGAGAAGGGCGAGGGTATCAGTGAGGATCTGATTTTGTGGGGCAAGGGTGTAAAAGGGACTAAACGCACTAAAGGTGGACAAATCAATGGTTTGGATGGGCGGTATTCCTGTGTGATAAAGAAAATTGGACAGATCCTAGCTGTGCAGCTGGAGAAGGGTAGATTCAGGAGATATGTGAGGAAGTACTTCTTCACAGAAAGAGTGGTGGATTCCTGGAACAGCATTTCAGTGGAGGTGGTGGGGCTGAAAACAGTACTGAGGTTCAAGAATGCATGGGATAAGCACAAGGGAATCATAGTGGAAAGGAAGGGAGGGAGAAAGAGCTGTAGATCAGGCACAGTCTGTGGTAATAGTGTAGGTAGGGAGAAATTGGCAGACTGGATGGGCCAAGTGGTCCTTATCTGCCATCACATTCTATTTCTGTAGCGCTCCACATTGTCAGTGGATAGTAATTACAGATGAGTATTGTGCACCCCTATTAGAGGAAATAGCACAGTCCCAAGACTGAATCAGCCTTGGAATGTTGGGCACATGAGGATTCCGGACAGAAGCAACTCTCCAGTCTTAGCTATGCCATTTTATTTATGTATTTATTTAAGAGATTTACCAGGCAAGCATACTGAGTGGGGACTGCTCGTTTCCAGATGCGACCTGGGGGTTACATAGTGGATCACACAGGACAAGGACAAGCAGCAGCAATACACACTTGACATAGTTTAGCTAATACAGGGTTTGGTCCTAAGACCTCAAGCGTGTACAGTTAGGTATTACAAGGTTAGGACCTAGAGACCTATAGACCGTGTAGTATTAACAGGCAGAATCATGCAGGTTGGCAGTAATTTAGCTGTAGGTGTAGCACAGTCAAGTTGCAGTTAGCTGCCTCTTGGTTGCGGGTCTGGGTAGTAGGTAACAGTTGCATGCATCTGAGAAATGGTCATGGAGGAGCGGTTTAAGGAGCCGGGGGGGCAGTGGTGAGCCTGATATCAGCAGGGAGGTCATTTCAGAGTTTGGGCAGTCAGTATTTGAAAGCGGATTGGCCCTTTGATGTGTGCATGAAAGAGAGTTTGAGTAGCCTGGAGTCGGAGTGCCTGAGTGAGTAGGTCGGGAGGGTTGTGCTGACAGCACAGAGCTGAGATGAGGGGGAGGGAATTAGTCCAGAATTTGGCTATGATGTTTACGCAGTGTATCTTTCGTCAGGCCTCGAGTGAAGGGAGATGTACGACGCTGTATAGGTCACAATGGTGGGTGGTGGTGGGGCATTCCAGGAAGAAGCGGCAGAAGGAGTGGAAGAGGGTGTCCATGCTGGCCAAGGTTGATGAAGGTGCTGAGCTGTAGACCACGTCTCCATAGTCAAGGATGGGGAGGATCATTTTATGCACTCTTTCCTTCCTGACTGCGGTGGGCAGACACCCTTTATTCCGATGAATGGCGCCCAGTTTGGGCGTCATTTGGTGTCAGGTGCCATTGAAGGAGAAACATCTCTCAAGGTTCTCTGAAGAAAGAAATCAGCTTCTAGGCATTGGGGCTGCAATTCTGCATAGCAGGTTGGGGCTACCTAGTGATGGAAGTACTGCTAAATTAAAATCATGCCTGTTAAACTGCGGCTTTCAAATTGGCTGACCTGCTCTCCTCATTTCCACTGCATGTACTTGGATTGGGAGCCACTTCTGCTACATAATTCTACAGTGTTTATTTTTTCTTGGGAGGTCTCCGATTTACCAAAAAAAAACACACCCAAAAACTATGGTGCCTCAGGTAAGTACCTGTTTTTTATTGGATAAACAACTTGGGCTTTCCTGAGTTCCCCCTGCTGTCATTGGGCATCTGTACCCCCTCTCCCTTCCTCCCCAATCTTTCACATTTTTTAGTTCTTGTTTTTTTTGGTGTCAGGTGCTTGCTTTGTGATTTTTTACTTTGGGGACATTTCCCTTTTAAGATGGCTCTTTGTGAAGGGCATTCCCTTTTAACTCCACATCAGTTTAAAAAAAAAAAAACATCCTGTCTGTTGAGGAGTTCTTCTACTCTGGTAGCTCAGAGTCTCCTTTCTCTGTCGTTTGTTCAACGGTTTTCTGCCCTCCAGCCATTTTTCTGGTGGTTTCTCATTGACTTCAGTGAGCTGCACAGTTTTTTGCTGTTTAGCCTTCTGTTGGCATTGGGCATGTGCTTCTGTTCTTCGCTCAGCAGTTAATGCATTTTTCACAAGCCAGTGTTGTCATACCTCTCAACCTCCTGCCTCATAAATCAGGGACAAGGCATAAAAGAATCAGGGACAAAGGACCAAAATCAGGGACACTTCTTTAGAATTAAAGATATCCACCCAGAAAGCTAGTAGAATATGGGGCTAAGTGCAAAATGCATTTTCTAAAGAAGAACATGTCTGTAACTTTAATGTTTGACATTATTTTGTGCTTACAATCCCCAATGTTTAGCCACGGAAACACAAATTTTAGGAGGGACATAGTAAAATTTTGAGTCAAAATCAGGGACATCCCTGAAAATCAGGGACAGTTGAGAGGTATGAGTGTTGTGCATGTGATGATGTCACACTTAGCATCATGACGTCACGCCTGCACTCTCGGAGGGTGCATGCACACCTCTACTTTTACGGTGCTAGATGTGGTGATTCTGTCCTATCAGCTTCTGTTCAGCCTCACAGACTGTTTAATTCAATTTTGTAAGCCACTTTCACCCACTTTGATGCTGGAGATCACACCAACAGTCCTCTATATTGCCTTAAAACAGCGTTAGCTTTCTTATTCTTCAGGGCCATTTTCTTATTGGCACCATGGCTTATCAGAGACCTCTTACCTTCAAGAAATGTAAGACCTGCAAAAGGGTAATGAGACCCTCTCTCATGGGTCCTGTTGCCCCCATTGTGTTTCTCAAGTTAATTTGTCTCTTGTGGTTCCCCCAGTCAGGCCTGGGAGCTGGGGAAACACCTGGTGTACCAGTTGGCAATGGCAAATCAGAATTGCATAAATCTTTATTATTGCTGTTAGGAGAGCTTTTGGGCCCTGATGTTTCGCAGGACATCTTATTAGACACACGTGATCCCAAACCATGCCACTCAGGTGGGTGGGGGGGGGCCCACACAGGCACGTCGAGGTGCGTGGCAGTAGGATACAGCTGTGGATATGGATATGCAGGCAGATCCCGACTGTGACCATGAAGAGGGTCAGGATGAGGATATCAGGGATCTTGAGGAAAATCCTGACCCGAGGAAGCTACTTGATGATGAGGAGGAAGAACCCTCTGAGGAGGAGGAGGAGGAGGAGGAGGAAGGGGAGTGGACATAGCCGAAGAGGATGATTCCATTCCTTCCCCGGTTTGATCCCAAGTCTTTGTCCTGTCTGATACTTAAGGCGTGTAGGTCCTTACAGCTCAAGGAGGTGCAATCCATGGGGGCAGTGGATGTCAGTCCTATCCTGTCTGCGTCCTTCTCCGCTCCAAAGTGTTTTTCGAGCTTTATTCGCTGTGATCAAATTATTGAACAGGAATGGGCAGGTGCGGACCAAAGTTAAAATATCTGCCAAAACCTAAGGCACTGTATTTCCCTTTTTTGGAGGAAAGTACTTGCAAGTGGGAAACCCTTGCTTTGGTGGATAAGGTGGTTCATAATTCTGTCAGGCACACCACTATTCCTATTGAAGGGTCATTGGCCTTAATGGATTCACAGGACAAGCAAATGGATGCTGCTTGCAGCAGAGCCTTCGCCTTCAACTGTACAAACCTACGGACCTCCTTTGCCTCCTTTATTGTTGCCAGAGCCTTAAACTTATGGGTGACAACCCTGGGCAGCTTCGCTCCCCTGGATTTGGAGGGGGCGAGCATTTTGCAGTTGGTATCCACAGCTTCTGCCTTCTTAGGGGATGCAGCAGTGGAGAACTTACGCATGTCTGGTCACTCTGCCTGTCATATTGTGTTGGCTGTGTGAGGTGTGTGACTTAGGTATTGGGTGGCTGATCAGACTTTGAAGACCAAACTGTTCAGTCTACCCTGTAAGGGAGTCTTGTTGTTTTGTTCTGATCTGGATGATATTTGGAAGGATATCCAGGATAAAAAGGGTGACCTTCCAGTGTCAAAGCAACATCAAAAGGCCGCATCAACCCCAAAAAGTCAAGGAGGCAGCCGATACAGGCAATTGTGAGGGGTTTTCATTCCTTTCAGAACTTTGGGAACCAAAGGGAGTCTATTCTGGTTACAAGTGCAATAGTAGCAGATGGGCCCTTGCCTGAAGATGCAACGGGGGCCCCGGCTGAAAAGTGGGCACCTCACAATGAGGGTACGTGGGCCCACTTCTGCCTCTCTCCTTCCCTACCCTTGGTGGAAAACTACACCATTTTTACACAAGATGGGCCCAGGTAACATCAGATTCTTGGGTTTTGGAAATTCTGGCTTTAGGTTTTGCAATAGAATTTTCAAAAAGTCTCCCAAAGGGGTGCTTTCTGCCATCTTCAGTTCTGAAGGACCCTGTGAAGAGACAAGTGATGTCAGAGACTCTGGACCACCTCACTCAAATTGCGGCGATTGTGCCGGTACCTCCCAGTGAGCTAGGCCAGGGATTATACTCGATCTATTTCATAGTTCCCAAGAAGTCGGGGGGGGGGGTTCAGGCTCATTTTGGATCTGAAACACCTAAACAAGTTTGTGTGTCACATGACCTTCAAGATGGAATCTCTGCATTTGATCATCCAAGCTGTCCAGCCGGGGGATATCCTAGCTTTCATAGATCTGCGGGATGTGCTCCTCCTCCCTTTTCCACCTCACCATCCTAACTCACTCCCCCTCCCCCTTTTCCATTCCTCTCCTCTCCTCTCCTCTCACCACCATCTCCCTTGTGACCTCCAATCCCTCCAACTCCTGTATTCTAGCACTTTCATCCTTATCCAGCACTTATTCTGGAACACTGAGTGTTTTAGTTCAGCCTTCATATCATAGGATTTTGTAACCCTTTGTATTATGTTGATCTGTTTTGTTTCCACTTGTCATGTTTATTTTACCTATGCTGTAATATGTTGATCTGTTTTTGTTCTACTGTTACTTCCATTGTTTTATGCTACAAGTATTTTGTATACCATACTGGATGTTCGTGAAAACGGGCATGTTTGCTCACATACTTTCCAGTATGTATCAAATCAAATCCAATCAGCTTCATTTTTATAGCATCTTTCGGAATCAAGGCACTGTACATAAAATCAGATATAGAAAAATAAAATAGACAAGAACATTAAAACAGATCATCCATGACTAAGGAAAGCTAAGCTAAATAAATAGGTTTTTAACTCAATTTTAAATCTATCGCCATTAACAAAATTGATTGATTGCTGTGTATCTCCACGTCCCCATCCATCAGTCTCATCAGAGATTCCTCAGGTTCTCAGTTCAGGGACAACACTTCCTATACAGAGCACTTCCTTTTGGGCTGGCAACAGCCCTCAGGATCTTCTTGAAGGTGCTCATAGTCCTGTTGGCTCAACTCCGACAGGAGGGACATCATGTCTGTCCCTACCTGGACGATTTGCTCATTTGAGCACCATGTGCGCCATTAGCAAGGATGTCTGTGACCAGGGTCCTGGAGGTGTTGGAGTCCTACAGCTGGGTGGAGAATGGGAAGAAAAGCTCTCTCGAGCCATCTCAGACCCTGGAACACCTGGGAGCGGTGTTCAAGATGGACCAGGGGAAGATCTTCCTCTTGCCAGCCAGGAAGGAGACCCTCTTGAGAGAGGTTCAGTGGCTGAGGAGACAATTATCGGCTTCACCTCACCACTTGCTACAAATTTTGGGCTTCATGATGGCAGCGATAGAACTAGTTACGTGGGCTTGGCTTCACATGTGGCCTCTACGGATGAGTTACTGTCAGCCTGAGATCTGACCTTGGAGAATTATCAGGCCAGGATTCCCCTCTCACCACAACTGCGGCAGTCTCTGAGTTTGTAGATGAGTTTGGAAAATCTGAGCAAAGGGTCCCCCTTGGAAGTCCCTCCAGAGTTGATTCTGACATCCGATGCCAGCCAATTGTGTTGGGGGGCAGTCCTGCACCACATTCTCATTCAGGGGACTTGGTCAGCGCAGGCACAACACCTACACATAAACGTTTTGGAGATGAGGGTGGTGTGCCTCGCTTTCCTTCATTTTCAAAGTCAGGTGCAGTCAAAAGCCATGAAAATTAGACCAGAAAACGCTGCCACAGTGGTGTACATAAACAATCAAGGGGGCACAAAGAGCAGGGAAATACTGAAAGGAGCCACCGATCTTCTGCTGTGGGCAGAGGAGAATCTTCTCTTTCTGTCAGCAGTCCACTTGGTGGGGGAGTTGAACATTCAGGCTGATTGGCTAAACCTTGAAAATGTTCATCCAGGGGAGTGGATGCTGAACCCAAAGGTGTTTGATCTTCTGTGTCAAAGGTTTGGTCATCCCCTGATTGATCTGTTTGCCTCCATCCACAATGCTCAAGTTCAGCGGTTCTTCAGCCACTACCAGTGTCCACAGGCAGTAGCAGTGGACGCCTAGTCACAAGACTGGAATTTTGGCAGTGTGTACACTTTCCCTCCTGTGCCTCTTCTTTCCAAAGTCATTTGCAAAATAAGGCACTTAAGAGGAAGCTTTCTTCAAATAGCTCCGGAATGGCCCAGAAGACCATGGTTCTAGGACTTGGTGAACCTAGCTCAACGTGCACCGTTTCACCTTCCAGTGCAGGGGGACCTTCTTTCACAGGGCCTCATTCTGCATCCAGATCTGGGAGGGATGCAGCGCGAGGCCTGGCTGCTGAACAGAAGAGGCTCCTGGCACAGGGTTTTTCTAAGAAGGTGGTGGACACCCTGATGGTTACCAAGAACAGTTCCACATTGGCAGCTTATGCTTGCTTATGGACCACCTTTTTGGCTTGGGCCAGGGAAAAGAATATCCAGCCTTTGAAATATAGAAACATAGAATTTGACGGCAGATAAGGACCGCTTGGCCCACCCAGTCTGCCCATTTCCCTGCCTACTGGATAAGCTGCAGATCCTAGTTAACCAGCAGCCTACTTCTTCCTATCCCCACCCCCTAGAATTGCCTTATGACTGTCCCATGCATGCTTGAATTCCACCACTGTTTTTGACTCCACGACCTCCTCCGGAAGAGCCGTTCCATGCATCCACAACCCTCTCTGTGAAAAAATACTTCCTTAAATTACCTCTCGAGCCCCCATCTTCAAATTGTCACCCTTGTTCTTGCACACCTCTTTTTGAAAGATGCTACCCTCTTGGACTTTGTTGATTCCTTGAGGTACTTGAAGTTTCTATCATGTCCCCCTCTCCCTCCTTTCCTCGAGGCTATACATATTAAGCTCCTTAAGTCTCTCTTCATATGTCTTCCGGTGCAGACCCTGCACCATTTTAGATGCCCTCCTCTGGACAGTTTCCATCCTGTCTATGTCTTTGCGAAGACTGGGTCTCCAGAACTGCATGCAGTACTCCAGATGGGGTCTGACCAGCTGTCTGTACAGAGGGATAATAACTTCCTGTTTTCTACTGGTGATGCCTCTCCCTATGCATCCCAGTATCCCCCAACCCTCCTTGCTGCCCTCTCACATTGCTTGCCCACCTTTAGGTCATCTGATATGACTACCCCCAGGTCCCTTTCCATTTTTGGTGTTGTTAGTATCTCACCCCCCATTGTGTACTCTTCCCCTGGGTTTTTGTTTCCCAGGTGTGTTACCTTGCACTTCTTAGCATTGAATCTAAGCTGCCATACATTTGACCATTCCTCTAACCTTGCCAAGTCCCTTCTCATCCTTTCCACCCCACCTTGTGCATCAACTCTGTTGCAGATCTTTGTGTCATCTGCAAAGAGACATACTTTTCCTCCAGTCCCTCTGCAATGTAAGCTATGAAGACATTGAAGAGGACCAGTCTAATTCTGAACCCTGACGGTACCCCACTAGTAACCCCCCTTTCTTCAGAGTGGACTCCATTTACTATTACTCTCTGTGTCCTATTCTCCAGCCAATTTTTAATCCAGGCTGTCATCTTGGGACCCACTCCCAGGCTAGCTAACTTGTATATTAATCTTTTGTGTGGGACTGTGTCAAATGCCTTGCTAAAGTCTAGGTAGGCCATGTCCACAGCCCCTCCCTGATCTACTACTTTGGTCACCCAGTCAAAGAAATTTATCAGATTTGTCTGGCATGACCTTCCTGCTGTGAATCCATGCTGCCTTGGGTCCTGTGCCCCTCTGGCTTCTAGATACTCGACAATTCTTTCCTTCAGAAGTGATTCCATCATTTTCCCTACCACTGAGGTTAAACTAACAGGTCTGTAGTTTCTGCTTCTGCCTTGCTCCCACTTTTGTGAAGGGGAATCACATCTGCCCTCCTCCAGTCCTCGGGTACCACCCCATCCTCCCATGATTTGTTAAACAGGGTAGTCAGTGGTGTCACTAATTCTACCCTTAGTTCTTTTAGAATTTTGGGATGAATCCCATCAGGCCCCATTGCTTTGTCCACCTTCAGTTTTAAGAGTTCTTTCAGAACCCTTTCTTCTGTAAATGGGCTGGTATCAACTTCTGTATCCAGAGTGTTTCTACTGTTTGTTTTAGGTACCTCCCCTCTTCCTTTGTAAATACTGAGCAAAAATATTTGTTTAGTATCTCTGCCTTTTCACAGTCACCCTCTGCCCACCCTCCCCCTTTATTAAGACTCACTATCTCTCCCTTGGTCTTCCTTCGCTCCCTGATGTACCTATAAAAGGTTTTATCCCCCTTCTTAACTGAGTTGGCTATCTTTTCCTCGGTTTGGGCCTTTGCTGTTCTGACTGCCTTCCCAGCTTCCTTTCTTCAAAGCCACAGTTATGCAGATTTTGAATTTTCTGCAGGAAGGGGTGGAAAAAGGTTTGGCCTGGAGCACCCTGAGAGGTCAGGTGTCAGCCCTCGGAGCCTCCTTGGGTTTGTCATTAGGAACTAACTGGGAGTTTATTCATTTTCTTTTTTTTTTCATTTAAGTTTATGGGGATTTTCAGGGATTTTTCTCCCGTTTCCCCCGGCCCAGCACATGGCTGTACATGTGCGTGGAGGCATCAGCTGCACCGGAAGCCAGCTTAGCTCCTTCCTCCCACCCTCGTGCACGCCCCCATCACCTGCGTACCCCACCGGACCTCTGTGGGAGGGGCGACAACCCACCCCCACCACCTCCGGGAGAGGAGAACAGCCTGATGGCTCGCTCAATCCCACTTCTCCCACCCACCCATGCCAGCACCCCGACCTGATGTCATTCCCAAACTCAGATCACAGGCACAGTGTGAGGTAAGGCATCTAGCACCTCAACACTCAGTGCCACTGGGCTTGCCGGTTACTCACCAGTCGAATTATAGCCTTTTTCCACTTTGGGCATTTTCTGGCACCATATACACACTAGGAGACTGCTACTGTAACATATTTTGGTGCTATTTTATTTAACTTAGATTTGCCTCGCTGCTTGACCCCGAGACCATATCCAGGTCATTTAGGCACTATTTCAACTCGCTCTGCAGCGAGCAGGGTGAGCGTGTGGTGTCGCGCGCAGAGATGCACACAAAGACACACGCGTCTTGCGCATGTCATGTGTGTCGAGCGCACGAGTGCACAGCACAAGAAGGAAGCATGCCTGAAATTCGTACTATTTGGCAGCCAGTGTTTCTGGTATGTGCTGAATAGCATTCTGCTGCAGTGTTTGTTTGTGAATTAACTTGGAGCCTCCTTTTCCATTTTGGTTATCTAGGAATCAGGAAGGAATATTGCATTCTGTGTGCCACCACAGGCAATCCTTAGACTTGTCTGAAAGTACTTGAAGTTTTATCAGGGTATATTTGTTTACCATTTCTAGTCAACAGTTGTATGTTGTGATTAACTGCAGTTACTGGTGTGTTAACTTTAGATTGAACTAAAGCTTAATAAAAGGAGTTAGAGACACCAGTTAAGTACTTCCGGTTTTACCTCGTGGTACAAGGCCAGAACTACCATATAGCTACCAGGGTGTATTGCATCACAGTACACGTATATGAGTGTGTTTTAGGCCAATTTGAAGACATACTAGGCATATTAAGTATTTATTAGACAAGATCTTATATATTATGCTATTTAGTAACTGGAGTAAAAACCTAAAATATCAGCGGTTATTTTACACTAGAAGCAATTACATCACATTATGGAGACAATAATAGAAACAACTAAAGGTGAAATAGAAATTATGTGTTCAACTTGTAATATATACACAATTACTATTACAGATCCAACTTATAGCCCATTTACCTGTCGTAAATGCACTGATAATGCTGATATGGTATGTTTAATTGCCCAGTTCAATAAAAGATTGGCTGAGTTAGAACAAAGCCAAAAAGATATGGCAGAGCGTTTCCAGGTCCGACTTCAGGGCAGTTTGTTACACAGTGAATCGGGCACTTCCAGTACACAAATTCCCTTGCATGCTATTCCTTACTGTGATTCTAATTTTAGCAGTACGCGTCCAAATACTCCAAACAAAATAAGAAGTAGGGATGTAGAAGAATGTATAAGTTCAGAAGATGCATGGTATCAAATGCAACATTTGAAACCCCTGAAAAAGAAAAAAAAGAGGAAAAGCTAACCATTTTAATTTAGAACTCACTAATTATTTCGATCCATTAGCTCATGAAATTACCCATGAAGAAAGTAATTGTATATCAAATACTCTTGAAGACAGACTGCCTGAACCAATTTATTTTCCAGGAATTAGCATACTTGACAATAACAGCATGAATGACGGTGCAAAGGGCTCTTCCAAGGAACCACTTATACAATTAGAAACTTTGATTTCTAACCCGGTGCAAAATAACTCAAACACCCGGTGTATAAGTATGGAGACAGAGACAGAGAGACAGAACAGTATAATACAACACAAGTGTTTGTCCTAGGATATTCTATTGTTAAGGGCAATGATAGGGCCATTTGTAATAGAGATAAGGAAAACAGGACTATGTCATGCTTTAAGGCAGCTAAGATATCCGATATTACCAAAATGACTAATGACATACTTGGCTGTGAGACTGGACATAAGTTAGTGATTATCCATGCAGGGGCAAATAATGTATTACACCAGCATCCCCAGCAGATTAAACAAGAATTGGTCAACCTAACTAATAAACTTGAAAACTTGGGTTGTGACTTTGCCTTCTCAGAAATACTCCCAATCCCAAGAGCTACACATCAGAAAAACTGGAAATTAAAGAAAATTAATAATTGGTTAAGACAGTGGTGCTTGAAGCAGAGTGTAGGGTGTATCACACACTGGGAAGAATTTGAGGACAATAGTTATTTATACAGTAATGATGGGTTGCATCTTAGTAAACATGGGTCACAGTTACTTGATCATCATTTAAACAATTATATTGATAAACATTTAAACTAGTTAATAGGGGGGAGGAGGTTGAGACTGGATCGTTCTTAGGCTTACATTGTTATGTAAAAATCAAAAACATAAAAATACCGAAAGAAACAAAAATTAAAAAAACAAAAAGGAGAACAAATAGAAACAAAAAGAAATGGGTCCTTACACAAAATACCGCTGTAAACATAAATAAGAATAAATCATCCAGAATTCCAGTGCTTCTGGACAATCTAAATGAGCTTAAGATCTTAGTGACAAATGAAGAAGCCTAACCAATAAAATGGATGATCTAAGACATATCTTAGCTTCTAGAGATATTGGCATATGTGGTGTTACGGAGACTTGGTTCTCGAATAACGACTGGAATACTGATATACCAGGCTATGTTAAATATCTAAAGAATAGAATAAGATAGGCAGAGGTCTTGCTCTATATATCTCAAGTAAGCTTAAGAGTCATCAGATAAATCTTGATGAGACTTGTGCAGAAATTTTATGGAACAGGATTAAGCTAGGACATAAAATTCTTACCCTTGGCCTGTGTTATAGAGCACCTAACCTTAATCAAGAAGAGAATTGTATTTTCCTGAACCAGTTAGAAAATGGAAAGGACACAGGAGATTTAATGCTGCCTGGAGATTTTAATTTCCCAAATATAAACTGGGATACTCTTGAGACCAAAAGCCAACTTGAGCGAAGATTGTTAGAGATTACTTTCAGACTGGGTTTGGAACAACTAGTTTCATGACCTACTAGAAATAATAACATTCTAGACCTAATTTTCACAAATACTGTAGACTTAGTATCAAATCCAGTTATATTACATCCACTGGGCGACAGTGATCACAATGTAATAACTTGTAATATTCAAAAGTGTGCATTGAATAATAATGGTGTAACAAAAATCAAAAACTTTTATAAAGCTGAATATAATAGTATAAAAAATTATCTTATAACCTGGAATTGGGAGAATGAGTTAAAAGATCTGGATCTTGAACAAACATGGGAAAAAATATAAACTAAAATAGATTATTGTGTAAATAAATGGGTTCCTGACAGAGTTAAATACAGTAATAATAAACAGAGGCTACCACTATGGTGGTCCAAGGAAATTAAACGTGTCATAAAAAAGAAACTTAGAGCATACAATAAGTACAAAAAAACAAAAAAAAGATAAAGATTGGGAAAGATTCAAATCACTTGCTAAAAGAACTAAGGAAGTCATACGTACGGCAAAAATGAAGCTAGAAATAAACCTTGTAAAAGAAGTAAAGGACAACAAACAAAAAAATTTATAATTATATTGGCTCCAACAAGGGAAGTAAAAGAGGAATTGGACCGTTAAATGTTAATGATAAAATAATCACTGAAGAAAGGGAAATGGCTGAAGAGCTTAATCAGTATTTTGGGAGTATATCTAAAGCAAAAGAAAACATAATCATTGAACCACAATCAACAAATGATGTTGTTATGTTGTTTACAAAACAGGACATAATGGATGCTATTAGTTCAATCAAAGTCAGCACATCTCCAGGGCCTGATAATATTAATCCAAAATTCCTAAAGGAACTCACTAAAGAATTATCAGGCCCTCTCAGTCTTTTATTTAACAATTCTTTGAAAGACGGAAAAGTGTTACAAACATGGAGAGAAGCTAACATTACCCAAATTTTCAAGGGTGGTAGTAGACAACAGTCATGTAATTATAGGCCTATTAGCCTAACATCTCTTTTGAGTAAAATTATGGAAAGATTATTATATCATAAAACTGCTGCTCATAATAGGAAGACAGGTATACGAATATTTCTCAACATGGATTTACACCAAGCAGATCGTGTCTCACAAACCTGATTAACTTTTTTGAACCCATAAGTGATGCCCTTGATAATGGTCTGTCTGTAGATATTGTATTTCTGGATTTTGAAAAAGCTTTTGATACTGTATCTCACAAAACCCTGATTGAATAGCTAATCAGAATAAATCTAGATTTAAAATTAACAAAATGGATTTCATCTTGGTTGGATAAAAGACAACAGAGAGTAGTTATCAAACGACACAAGTCTGGATGGATTCCTGTTACTAGTGGAGTTCCCCAGGGATCCATCTTGGGACCACTTCTGTTTAATATTCTGGTCTCCAGTATGCAGTCATCCGATGGGATATGGATTAATAAATATGCAGATGATTGTAAATCAGTCTGTTTAGTAAATAATATCCGGTCAACTGTAAATCTGCAAAATAATTTGAATAATCTAAGTGCTTGGGCAGCTCACAACAACATGAAGTTTAATGTTTCAAAATGTGAAGTTATGCCAATGGGAAAAAAACATTATTAAAGCTACTTATTTAATGAATAATATAAAGTTGATGGTTACATCAGAAGAAAGAGACCTGGGTATAACAATATCAGACAATTTAAAAATTTAATACATATACAAATAAAGTAGTTAAAAAATGCCATTCTGTTCTGGGAAATATCTTCAAACATATTAAAAGTAGTAATTCAGAGATAATTCTTCCATTATAAAACAGCCTTGTGCGTCCACATCTGGACTTCTGTGCCCCTTTTTGCGCTTCCACATCTATAGGATGTCACAGTATGACAGAGAGAGAGAGTACAACGTAAGGTTACCTAAAAGATTCAGAATATGACATTTCTAGATTATGAATCAAGACTCAAATCACTTCAGCTATTTTCTCTAGAATATAGGGCTCTAAGAGGAGATCTGATTTACACCTTTAAGGCCTTCCAAAATGAATATATATTGAACACAATTGGCTTGGAAAGAAATGTTATTAATAATAACACAAGATCTCAAAATTGCAAGCTTAAAACTTTCTTATGCAAAACTACAGATTCTTTACCCAGAGGGTGCCTCCTATATGGAATTCACTCCCTGAGGATATTGTTACAAGCACAAATGTAAAACAATTTAAAGAAAGACTGGATTCTTATATGGGAGATAAGAAATATACTTTCCACCATTGACATGATGGTGGCGAGTTCTTTATGGGCTAACACCTTCTGAACTATGTGGGCTGTCAGCAGGAGTCAGCCTCTGTTCTGATCCTCGGTTTCCTCATGGGATTCGAATCTGGTTCTGAATGCTCTCTGTGAGGAGTCTTTTGAGCTCCTTTCATCAGTACCATTGGATCTGCTGTCTTCAAGGTATGTTTTTTAGTTGCTATGTGCTCAGCCAGGAGGAGTGGTGAGCTCTAGGCTTTGTCTCACAAAGAACCATACTTTATCATGCATAAGGACAAGGTGGTGGTCAGAACAGTTCCATCTTTCATTTTGAAGGTTCCCACGGCCTTCCATGTGAAATAGGAAATCTGTATCCCATTTTTCTGTCCGCAAGCTACTCACCCAAAGGAGAAGGAATAGCTCAAGTTAGATTTGTGATGGGCTGTTAGGACATACTTTAGACGGATTGCTGAGTTCCGGAAATCGGACAGGTTGTACATCCTTTTCAGAGCGGCCAATCAGGGTCAAAAAGCCTCGAAGGCCATCCTAGCTAGGTGGGTGAGGGCCTGTATTGCCATGGCTTATGTCGTAGTGAAGAAGAGGCCTCTGACACTCATCAAGGCTCACTCCACCAGGACTATGGTCACTGCCTGGGCAGAAAGAGGTGAGGCGTCTGTTTTAGAGTTATGTAAGGAAGCTATATGAGCCTCCATCCACACATTCACCAAGCACTAGAGATTGGATGTTTAAAACTCTGCTGATGCAGCCTTTGGTTACAGAGTTTTCCAGGTGGCAGTTAGCAGGTAAATTATTTTTCTGTCCGTGGCAGACGTATGGGACAATATTTTGCTCCACCTGTTTTTTTTCTTGCGTACTGCTTCTTAGAACCCATCTGTAATTACTACCTAGTGACAATGTGGATCACTATAGAAAGAAAAAAATTCTTCATGCTTACCATAATTTCCTTTTCTGTTAGCTTCTACATTGTCAATGGGGCCTGCTCAGGAGCCTCGCTCCTGCAGGAGAATATTGTCTGGTATGCCAGCACAGGGATGTTTGTTGTTATAAACTCTAATTATAATTCTATCTGGATATCCCTCTATATTTACCTGCTACTCCTATGTTTATATAAATATGTTAAAAATTAAAAAAGAGAGCAGCTCCACTTTGGAATTTTAGTTGCTATTACATAGATTTAACAGGTTCAAATTTAATGTTAACCAAGGGGGCCTCCTTTGTTGCAGGTGAGTGCCTACAATGCATGCAGTTCTTTGCCTTGTAATAAATCTGTTTTCTTTCAAGTTGATTCAGTTGTACAGGACCTTTCAAGACATAGACCTTTGGAAGACGAGCCTCAAACACTCACCTTCTGTCATCTGATGAGGTAGGCCACTGTTTTCAGTATTTTATTCTGGCTAGAGTCATATCTGTGTAGCCGGCTAATTTGTGTGCTTTGCATGTTAAGCAGGCTGGCATGGCATTTACTTCCATATTTAGAGGCACTGCGAGGACAGTGGTGACTGGAGAGTTGCTGCTGTCTGAAATCCTCATGTGCCCAACATTCCAAGGCTGATTCAACTTTTGGGCTGTGCCATTTCCCTTAGTAGGGATGCACAGTACCCATCTGTAATTACTACCCATTGACAACGTAGCAGCTAACAGAAAAGAAAATGATGGCAAGTATGAAAACATTTCTTCTGTTTCTTTGTTTCTGTGAGGTGCATTGGGAGAACTGTTCAGCTTTGCTACACAGTTCTCACACATAAAAAAACTCAGCGCAAATATTCAAGAGAAATACTGCATCATGCTTACCCACAAAAGCATATCTCACTCATTTCAGGAGTCTTTGGTGCTTTGGATTTAAGTTTTTTAAATATATTTTTATTAGTTTTATAAGAAATTACAAGACTAGTTCATGACACATTAATTATACGTAGTGGTACATCACATCCTTACTTTAGGATACAACATAAATCTTTATTTTTTCTTTTGGTAACTGGGTAAGGCCCACTAGGCACAAGTGCCTGTTTTCAGAGGTGACTTGGGAGTACTGAGGTGGTTAAGTGACTTGCTCAGGTTCAAACATTATGCAAGTGGAGGTTGTGGGAATCAAACTCAGATCTGCTGGATGTGCCAGGCTCATTCACCCCTCTTTCGACCTCACCATTCATATCAGGAAGCCCCCTCCTCACCTTCCCTTCCCCCCTCTCCACTTGCTGTATCCCTCTCCCTTTTACTCCCCTTCTGTCTCCCTCTCCCTCCCGGACTCCATTTCTCTCTACCCTCTCTGATTTACTCCCTGTCCCTCTCTTCCCCTTTACCCTCTTCCTCTCCCTATTGCTGTTCTCTCCCCCCTTACAACCATCTTTTTTTTCTTTCTCAATCACTGTTAAGGGAGATTGCTAATGTTCCATGCCCAACTGTTTTTGAATTGTACCATCCATTTGGGAGAATTTGCTACTACCAATATTTAAGGTACTTGATTCTGAACTCACAAGCAATGACTGTAGTAACATTTTGTAATTTTAGCACTTGTTCTATTTTCCTATATATGTTTTGAGAAATGTTTTTGTATTGTTTTATTCCTCTGACGTGGAACCTTTGAAAAAGAGCCTTGTCTCACAAGAGTATTCCTAGTTCTGAAATAAATAAAATGGCTGAAAGGACAGCTGATTTTAGTATCATTTTTTACAATTTAAACTACACAGTTCCATACAACAAAAACATTTCATAACACACTATGCAATTGTGTGTACTGGTAATTCTATCTTAATGTTAAGATTTTAAAAGAGCACATTTCCTAGTGCTTACACCAAAAACTGGTAAGAACCCTTACCTGCCCCAAAGTCCCGTTGTGGCAAAATTCGATTTTTCTACTGCCCCTGTTTTGGAAGGGAAGAGATCATTAATTTGGCTCCGTGGAGCCAAGCTGCCCATCCCTTTCCACTTCCTAGTACTGCGAGCCGAGCATTTTTCTTATGCCACTATACAGACAGCGTAAGGACGCGCTCCATAGACATGAATGGGGCAATTCTTTTAAACTCCATTTTACTTATTTTAAATGGCCTCCACGGACAAATCAAGGGCACTGCTCAGCTAACAAGGACCTTGTTAGTTGAGCAGTGCCCTTGATTTGTTCATGGTATCCATCTAAAACATGCAAAATGGAATCTCAAACATCGCCCCATTCATGTCTATGGAGTGCATCCTCATGCTCTCCATAGATTGAGATAAGAAAAATGGGCAGATCGCAGTACTAGGAAGTGAAATGAGAGCAGTGGCTTGGCTCCATAGAGCCAAATTATGATTCCTTCCCTTCCAAATTGGGGCAGTGAAAATCAAAATTTTGCCATGATAGGACTTCTGGCATTTGGGGGTGGGGTGGGGGAGCAGTGTTACAAAGAGCGGGAAAGGTGCTCTTTAAATGTTTATCACAGTCCTGTGAAACTCGCTCACTTAGAATCAAGTCTTACTCTTAAACGTAAGATTAACAGTACAATTCAGTGTGTATGCTTTATCGCACTCCTAAAATCAAGAAATGTACAATGTGTTTCAATGGTACAGTTACAAATCTTACTCTTTTTTTATTCCCTCATCTCACTCATTTTGAAGTTCTGACCTAGATATATTTCTGTTTTTATACTGAACAAATGAAGTTCTGACCTAAATATAGCTCTGTTTTTAGGCTGAACAAATTAGCGTATTTCCAGGATCCCATCAATAAATCTCGCCATTTATTAATTGTGACTTACTTATCAATAACAGAAATGTTTGATCCTGGGAATAATGTCTTTCAACAATAACTCACTTTAAAATATAATCTCTACAGTTCATTCTCTAGTAAACCACCAACTTAAGTCCTACACCGCCTAGGACCTAGTTCCATTCAGAGATGGGTCCCTACCCTACCGAACAAAACTCTCACATCCTGGTTCATACTACCTGACAGGTCAAAATGATAACACCCAGATTTTGAGTGCACATGTGTGTATTTGGAGGGGGGGGGGCTTTGGCAAAGTGCAAATCTTGACATTTCACACCCCAAAAATTATATTGACCAGGCAACTTAGCAATTATTTTTTTGTAATTTATCAAAACTAGGACTAATGTTATTTTTTCATACTGATATTATTAGTTCCATTCATTTTGAAGCATCTTTGTTATTTAGGTTTTATGCCACTTTTTAGGGACAATAAGAAAATATTTTTTTAAGTTTCAGTAACTAATATGAAATGGTGAAGGGGTGCGGTTCCAGTGAAGGGGCATAGTCATGCTAAAGGGGTGCAGTTGCAGCAAAGGGGGGGGGCCCAGATTTCTTTTGGTCCTAGGGCCCCAGGTTGCCTTTATCTGGCTCTGCTTGAAGGTCTGCCAGGTAAGGTAATGCACTCGGTGACAGGCCAGCAACACCACCATGATCCAGGGGAGGTTCAAATCTTGGAACCTAATTTTCATCAGGGGAGCATGGTGGTCCCAGACAACCATGAACTTGGACTTAAAAAAATGAGAATGCGGTGCTGGTGTTGCTAGCAGCTGACGTGGGGACTAGTCAGTAGCCACCAGGTCAGCATGTCAGGAGGAACAGTCCAGAAAGTGGAAAGATCAGATCTGGATGTATTTCGGGGCAGATGAGTGTTGATGTAATTTGCACACACAGAAGACCATATATGGTGGTCACTGAGTGCAACAGGAAGGGTGCCAGCATCCACAATATGGTGGGGGTGAGAGGAGAGGACCCAGTGCAGGAAGTAATAGTTGTGGGACTTGTGATTAAGTAGTGTTGGGTCAGAGGTCATTTGGAAGAACTGCAGGGACTTTACGGTTTTGCATAAGTTTTGATGAGATGGGGAGAGTCGGTTGAGATCATGGCCCCTAGTGCTGTGCGGCAGAATTTTCTGATTTCTGTGGCAGGGCTCCTAGGCTTCTGCGGCAGCATTTTTCTGATTTCTGTGGCATGGTTTATTAATTTCTGTGACAGAATGCAGCCCTTCCATTGGCCAAAATATGAAGTGATGTCATTGATGACATCACCTACCAAGCGTAGAGAGTGGGCTTTAGGATAAACAAGATGGGTGTGGGAGCCTGGTACTATGGAAAAACTGTATATTTGAATGAAAATTCACTAAAACAATGAAGTCTGCGGTACTACACAAATTCTGCGGCATGATGCAAATTCTGTGGAAAATTCCTCAACCGCATAATCACAGAATTCCAGGGGCTTTGGTTGAGATTGAGGTCTGTTAAGGGTCTGTCCTGGGTCCTATTCTCTTTTCCATATTATTGAATGACCTCACCACTCTCTGTTACTCTCTGTCCCTTCATATGTATGCAGATGATACAGTTATTTTTTGCATCTGGCTCCTCTTCCTAAGATCTTACCTCACAGCTTCAGCTAGATTTTGGCAACATTCAGCACTGGTTTCAGTCTAACTGACTGTTCCTCCATGCAAAAAAAAACCTGTCTCCATGACTTTTGGCACCTGTCAGAGGCTCTCCAGACTCACCACTCATCCTTCACTTCACACCCTTAATGGCGCTGTTATTGGGGATGTATCCTCTTTTAAGTACCCCGGGGTCTAGCTTGACTGTCATCTTGATTTCTGGGTTCATGTTGATGCCGTACATCAAAAGCTCCACCCCCAAGCTTGGTGTATTGTACAGGAACAAAGCAAGTATCCCACTCCCTATTCACCAAAAGATTGTTTTAAAGATGATTCTCCCTGTTTTTGATTATGGTGACTTAGTCAATAGTGGAGCTCCCAAATCCTCCCTTCCCAGACTGGACCCCCTTCTTCCACCCTTTTTGTCATTTTGCTTTAGATTGTTCCCTTCGTATCCACCATTGCTCACTCTCCTCTGCTCTGTTACTCCCCTCTCTTGATGCCAGGCACCTTTCCCATTGTATATCCTGTCTATCTAAACTTGGTTTGGTTCCCTTCCCTCCAACCTTATGTTCCTCTTATCCTCTCCCTCAGCTTCTCACTATACCCTATGCAATACTACTTCACATTCCATCAGTATTCCTTCTGGGAAAACCTTCTGTTGGTCAGTCTGCTTTCTCATGCCGCTTTCCTGAACTCTGGTCCTCCCTTCCCTTGTCAATATGCTCTGCTTCTTCTGCTTATTCCTTAAAGTCTCTACTTCATGACTATTCTTCACCCTCCTGCAACTGTCCGTGACTCCCCCCCCCCCCCCAGTTTTGCCCTGGCAATCTGCTGCCTTCATTGCATGTTCTTTGCTATGTAAGAGTAGTTCTTTCACCTAAATATCTCATTTTTTTCTATTACTTGTATCTTTTATATTGATTTGTTTTTAATTGTTCAGTTTTTTTTTTAATTTTCTTTTTCTCCGGGAGAGACCTCCGTCCTGTTTGTCCGCCCTGGTCATGGCCCCCAGAGCTCCCACCAACTGCCCATTGCCGCAACTCACAGTTACCACGAAGGGCGGGGCCGTGGCACCGGTTCCCATAATTCCGGCGCCACAGGATTAGTGACTGGTTGGGAGTGTGGCGGCAGTGGCTGATTAAAGCCTGGGGAGGGCTTCATGTAGACAGAGGCTCTCCACTCCTAAATTTTCTTGTTTTTTTCCTCCAGAAGGCGGGGACATGCAATGACGTCCAGCATCCACCCCGCCTCCATTAATTGTGAGTACCGGTAGCAGTGGGACCCCCGGCCTCTGCTAGGGGTCCATCATACGCCGGACACTTCCCCACCCTCGCCCCCAGAGAAGGAGAGCTGTCCATGGGACACTCTATCCTTCTCCCCCTGGCCGGCCCTCTGATGACCTGGGTCCATTCCCGAACCTGGGTAGCCAGCGTTGCAAGCGGATTTGTCTTTAATTTTGATTGTTACTCTTTGATATAGTGTATTTATTGTATATGATTTTCCACTTTCCCTATCCCCAGGGTACATCTGGAAATGAGCGGATAACAGCTCAGTATGTATTTCCTGGTGAAACTTTTGAAATAAATAACTAAACAGCTAAATAAGTCACTAAGGATGAGTACCTCACCAGAAGAGGTGTGAGTGGATATGGTGGTGAGGAGTTCAATGATTAAGGATGGAGATACACCAAGGCAGCAGTATATAGCAGCAGTGAAGATGAGGACTGTGAATGGAAGGGAAAGTTTGAGGAGGAGCATCTCATAGTAGAAGGGGATGTGACTGACAGCACAGGTTCAAACTGGATGCTAGAGGAAAGATAGATAGCTACTCCACTATCCTTCTTTACATGATCCTGTCTGATGATAGCGAAACTTGGGATGGCAGCAGCAGTATTGGGGGGTCTTGGGTAATAGCCAAGACTCAACGATTACCAGCACATCACGTTTAAGGTTTGCTATCAGCGGTTACAGAAAGTCAGTTTTGGGGAGACTGTGGAGGTTGACATGAGCCACCATCTAACCTTTTGGGAGATGAGAGGGGGTGGCAGGGTCAGTACTGAGCTCAGTGTCACAAGATACTATGAGCAGCAGTAAGACAATGAGCTTATGGGAGCCTGTGAGACACTTTTGGGAAGCAGAGGAATGGGAGGAGGAGGTGGTGGAAGGATGAGGGAAGGAGGGAGGATGGAGGCCTCGGAGTACTTCAGAGTGGATCCCAAGTGGAAGGGAGTAGGTTGTACTCAGGAAGCCAGGGGAAGGGAGAGAGGGAGGGAGGGAGAGGGAAGGGTAAATAGGTGGGAGGGAGGAGAGAGAGAGGGCAGCAAGCAGCATGTTGGACAGCAAAAAACAATTGCCTGGAGTTAACTGGTAACAGGTGAGGAGAAGCTGCAACTACCAGCTAAACTAGAGCTACATTATAAAAACTAAGTATACAGGGCTGTACCCAGAAGGGAAGCCTCCAGCAAATTGGGGGGTAATTGACTATACTCAGAAGGGAGGAGGAGGAGACTAGGTAGGAGGATGTAGAGGATAGGAAGTACATGTGGATATCAGATTGGAATGTGAGCTACACCCAGATAGGGCGTAGATTACAAACCTGGGTGATTAGTGAAGTGGAACGGGGATATGACCTACACCCAAATATGGAGTATGTTACAAAATTGGGAGAATTAATGAAGTGGAATGAGGATATAAGCTACACCCAGAAAGGGAGTAAGCTATTCACCTGGGAGAAATTAGTGAAGTAGAATGGGGGATATAAACTAGACCTTGATAGAGAGTAACCTAACTGCAAAAATAACCTGGGAGGCAATAACAGCAAGAATGCAATTCAGATATGCAACACTGAGCTAAAGCAGAGCTGTACAAAACAATAGGTAAAGAAAATTATGAGTAACAAAACACTAGCAGATTAAATCAAAGAGCAAGGCAGATTATGGACAGTGATGAACAGTGCAGAAACAAGACTTGCAGATTAAAGCAGTGAGGTGGCAGTGCAAGGCGGAGTCACTAACTGATACCAGCAGAGTAGCTGGTTGCCGGCTGCCACACAGCTTACACTACGGCAGATACCAAAGTTACTCTGCCCTTTGCACTGTGGCCCTTACTGTGTGGCCCACAGTGCGGAGGCCTGCTAGGTAACGCAGAACTTTAGGGGAGAGGAAGCCACGCACACAAGTCCCAGCTCAAATGAGACTGGCTGCTGAGGAGAAAGGAGGAGGTGGCCCATTGAAGTGCGGTTTACCCGGTCCCAAAGTTCATGGATTTCGATCGGTGGGGGAAGGGGGGCTACAAGATGGCTTAAAGTGGCCTTGTTGTCTGGTATCCAGTAAAGTGGTGGTGTGGGTCTGACTGAGCCAAGGGGGAGAACAGTGACTTTTTTGTTGGAGGATGATGGGCCTTCCTAAGCCATGACCACAAGTTCCAGCTTGTACAGGATCGGCTGCCAAGGGGAAAGGAGGATGTGGCTCACTGAAGTGCTGTTTACCTGGCCCTAGAGTTCCTGGATTGGGATCAGTGAGTGTGTGTGGTGGGGGAATTACAAGATGGCTTAAAGTAGCCCTCTTGGCCCCTGCTGGTGTCCAGGAAGTGTTGGTGTGGCTTCCACTGAGATATACCATATTTAAACCATTAGCACAGCTTATGTTGGCGCTAATGGGATACAGTTTTGCTGACAGCCTGCTAAAATGGCTTCTGCTATATTTACATCTATACTTATTGTGCCATTAAGTGGAGAGCACGATAGCACTAAATACACCACTGAGTCCATGCAGATAGGGTGAACCTGTTGCATACTGGGTGAAGTGGTATATGAAAAAAAGTTTCAGATGCTGTAAAAGGCTGGCTTAGCAGTGCTATTTCATGCTTCCAGAAACCTGTTTTTAATAATGTTCACAGTGATGCCTGACTCCCGCCCCCCCCCAGCTGGACTGGTGCCTGTCTAAAAAAAAGTTTCCTCTCACCCACCTGATCCCTGTTGTAATAGTAAATCATCCCTGGCCAACTAGTGGTACTGCCACCTTCATCTGATCTCCATTGTAACTGTGAAGTCATCCCATGTCACCTAGTGGTACTCCTTTCTCTCTCTCACCCGATCCAAGTTGTAATAGGAAAATTATCCCTGTTCATCTAGTGGTACCCCACCATCCATCCTCCATTGTATCACTGAAATCATCCCTAGTAATCTAGTGGTAACCCCCCTCACCTGATCTCCATTGTAATAATGAAATCATCCCTAATGTCCAGTGGTCCCTTCTCCTCCCGGTTGCCTTCAACCCTTCCTCAATGCCAACACTCTTTTCCCCCAGGTAACTAGCACTTGCCCACCTCTGTCTGCCCTGTCTGGCCACTGTCTGCCCAGCGCAGGTCCTGAAGTAATGTAAAAAGATGTATATTGCTACAGGAAACAAAGTAGCTGGGCACTTGTAAATCCAGAATGAATCACACATCAAATGCTAATAGTGAAGTTACCTTTATTTGTGCTCAAATGATGATAAAGGTGCAGCACAGCAGTCCAGTACACCAGCCATACAGTGGATGGTGTACTGGAGTGCTGTGCTGCACCTTTATCATTGTTTGGGCAAAAATAAGGGTAACTTTACCATTAGCATATGTGATGTGGTTTATTGTGAATTCATGGGTGCCCGGCTACTTTGTTTCTTGCCGCTGACTGTATTTGATGCAGGAGGCATGCACCGTTATGGACTTTGACCGGCATCCTTGCATATTTTACATGTTGTTACAGGATTTGTCTGAAAATGAACTGAGTTTTTGTCCGTCTGTCTAGCTAGCTATCTACAGTAGCTATCTATCTATCTATCTATCTAGCTATCTATCTATCTTTCTATCTATCTATCTATTATCTGTCTATCTGGGTTCACTGGCTACTGTTCTGTAGGCATGCCTCTGACTGTGCCCCATTTGGGACTACAGCATGAACTCCATGGCCCCCTGCTCAGCCGTTGTTAATTTCCTGCCTCTGCTTGTGGAGTACCACCCTCCATTGGCAGGGCCTGGTCCACAAGTGTCGTGAGGAGTCAGGAATAGTGCTGTGCTCTGTGACATAGAAAGTCCGTGCTGCCTTGCTTGGTGCTGCTTAGGTTCATTTACCCTTTTTGCCGCTTGTGTCCCACCAGATGTCCCAGTGTCTGTCTGTGGATATGTCTACTTACAGCATCTTGCTGGGGAGGTGGTGCTGGTGGGGGAATCATCTCAACATAAATCTTCCTCATGATCTTCTGGCCTTCTACCGCTGAAGCCTGGGGGTGTTGACTCTACAGCATGCTCAAAGATCCTCCATCTTTGAGCAGGGGAGTCGAATCTGTGGAAAGAACTCGGGCGTCCCTCATGAGAGCTCAAAAGCATGCATCAATGAGCTGGGCAGTAAAGTCCGTTTGTAAGAAAATGACATGGTGTGTGTGTGTGTCTGGTGGTAAAAAGAAATACCTTTTAAAAGTGAAATACTCTAGCATGTGTATTACTGGAAGAACTGTCACAGTTCTTGATACATGTGAATGACTTTTTCTCCTCTTGCCCACTTGCAAGCAAGGCGTGTGAATATTGTACCATAATAATACACCTGAGTCCTTATTTATTACTTGTCCACTGCATGCTGTTCATAATATATAAAATGAGCATGTGCAGCAGCGTATAACAAATTTTATTTTACATACCTTAAAGATGTGTGGTGCCACATAAACGATGTAAGTGCAGCTCCTATGGTCTGTACTGGCATCAAATACCAAGGGAACATAATAAAAATCAGATTTACAGCTGACCACATTTTATTTTTGAGACGTACTAGTTGGCTTTTTATGTGATTAAGAAATAGTGCCATTTGTGTTGTGCATTTCCCTCTCCCCCAGGCTTTTCAACAGATGGCAATTTGCATATTTAACAAAAAAAAAAACAACTTCCTGCTTTCATATACCACCACCCTCCTCACCACTGCTGGTAAATTATTTTTAAAGTTATCTAGCTGATCCTGCAGGTTCTCTTGGAGAGTGCTGACAAACACTTTCTCTCGCTTTCATTGAGAATCACTTTATCCTGTCAGTCGTGATTAGCTGATGCATGCTGTTACAGGAGTGTACACAGGGCAGGTAGAAGCTGAGTGCAGTGGAAGTGATAAAACAGTGGTCATCAGTATATCTGACAGAAGTGTCAGAATCAATCGGATAAGTTAATAAAAAAATTTGCATTTGGGGCGGGGGTATACATGGAGTTGGGTGGGTGTAGTTTGTTGAATAGGTGAGCTTACAGTATTAAAAAGAGAGAGGGGCAGAATGACATAATAAATTGTGCATTACATGAAAAACAAAATGTTCCATATTTGATGTCACTCTTTAGGAGAAATACACATGGATTTCTGTGTGTAAAGCTAACCAGTAATTTTGACGACATATGTTTGTCTTGCAGTTGAACACACAAAGCAAAGACAAGTACATTTTTCAAAGGGTCTGGGTTGGCTGAGGCAGGATTTTAAAACATCAGTGTAAAGAGTGTGTCTGCAGGTGCAGCCATGGACTTTGGTGCAGCTGGTGCACCAAAGGCATTTGTGAAATACCTGCACTGTATTTTGTAACCCTGGCCGATTGCACAGCACATGGAAGTGCTTTTCAGCACCCTGCGTCAAACTGTAGGCACTAGAAATTTGGAAGACACATGCAGGAGGCCACAAATGTGACACACAGCAGACCACAGAAATGTGGTCTAGATGGATGTATCCAAGACACAGGGATGGAAAACTCCAGTTGTTTAACACAAATCCCTTGCACCAGATGTCTGATGTAATGGGGCCTGCACTAAATAAGCTACTCTGAAGATCATGGCCGTTGTCTCTGCATGCTGTAAGGTGCAGGGAGCCTGGGGCAACCAACATCCATGGCCGGGGCCTAAGTCAGACTGTTGTTTTATAGTCCAGCCTGACAGTCACATTTGGGAGCTGTGTTCAGAATTGGATGCAAACTGCTGGAAAACATGTTTGGTTATCGTGACTTAGAGCCTGGAGGCATTTATTAAAGGGGATAGGAAATTATTTTTACTGTACCTAGTTAATTGCTCTGCCATTTTCCTTTCTATGCCAGTTATGTATTCTAATAGGCTTTGACCAGTTTTTGATAAATAATTCAGCTGTGGAGTACCCTCACATCTAAATAGAGTTCCACTCTCCGCAGCAGCTACTGTTCTTTCTATTCATTTTCCTAAGACATTCAATGACATCAGTTATACCACTCCATGCTAATCATTTGAATGGCCTGGAATGGTGTTATCGATGCCATAGAAATGTGCAGACAGTATGAAAAGCTTAGGGATTTATGGTAGATATAAAGGCAACAAAATTAGATTACTAATTTAACACACACATAAAAAGATCAGAATATTGGATAGACACTAAAAGGAAAATAGGAGGATATCTAAAAGTGTAAACACTATTTTCTATCACCTTTACAATAACTCTTACTGTATCCAAACACGTGTTGGACACATGTTGGATGGAGCAAGTGCTTTTGGAAGCAGGGGTACTACCTTCGCTTGTGTCCAGTGTTTTGAAAATCTGCTGTTTCTGTTTAACATGCTTCTCAAATAAAAATAAATATATTTGGTTCTAAATTTATGTTTTTGTTCAGAGCCTTGAACTGACTGTTCAGAGCCTTAAACTGACTGAGTCTTGGAATGGCACACGAAGACTCACATTAACACACTCACAGGATATGTGAAGTAACTCACATAGGCCCTTGGACAGACATAGATGGACCTCCAGAGTGAAAAATAGCCTCCGTTCCCTACGTAGGCCTATCTCCTTCCCTTTCCACTGTTACTACCACTGGATTTACTCACAGTACTCATGATGCTATCTGTAAACCGATTCTTATGCCATTTAGTTCTGTTTTTGCCCAGTTGACGCTGAGTCAGTGGTGACTCATGTATATATGCTGTATAACATGGCCCTCTGCTGACACCTGTTATAGCACTTGCCTTAATTACTATGTCTGCCTGTTGCTTTGTATTACCATTTGTTTTTTAAATCCTGCCGCACGAGTTTTGTGATGTCAGTTTTTGTCTATGACCAAATGTAATTGTTAATTTGTATACCTTACCTTGCTATACCATCGTATGTACTGTACTGTGTTGATGCTCCTAATCTGAAACTGTATTACTTTGATGTAACACTGTTTGTAACTTTGTAACCTCCCGGGTCGTGTCTGAAAATAGTCACAGCTTGTGTCTAACACACCCACCCGGTTATCAAAAACTAAATAAATGAATAAATAAATAAAAACACATTTTTGTACAGATACACCGAGTCTTTGACTAACACACTAAGCTTCAAAGTGTCACATGGAGCGCTACACTGATAGATACAGGTACATCAGAGGTGAGACACATGTGGGCCCTCATGAAGGCACTCACATGAACCCTAGGACAAACAAATATAGAGGGATCCTCGGGCAAACACATACTTAGACCCTTGGACAGGCACACACAGACCCTCATAAAAGACACACACACAAATCTATCATAAAGAAATACACACATAAACTGCGACCTACAGAGACACACAGACAGACAAGAGCAAGCCACAAAGACCCTCAGACAGACATTGCATAACTGCTAAGAGTGACAGTCACACACAGACCCCCCAAACATACATGGAACCAGAAACATACAGACCTGTGGACACATGAGGACTCAAATAGATCCACTGCACCTCAGATCATCAAACTGAGACACACACACACCGAACTGTGCATCTGTGCTGCTCTGTCCTGGGATAAATTCATTATAAAAGCTAGACTCCACTGAAAATGTAACTTGCCTTTCAGCTGGGCTATCCTTGGTAAATACATTATAAAAAATGGGCAAAAGTAGGGCCTATCTCGGCTATGCTGTCCTCTGTAAATACAGTGTCAAAATGTGCCATCCTCGGTAAATACAGTGTAAAAATAGGGAAAAGCAGGATTCCGCTGAAAACAAGATAGCATCTGAACTGTGCCAACCTGGGTAAATACTGTATAAAATGTTGCCTAATTTTCATTCTGCCCTTTTTGGGAGTCAAATACTTCCTCCCTGTTTATTTTTGAAGTTTTTAACTCATTTACACCTCCCTGTTTATTTTTGAAGTTTTTTAACTCATTTACAGAAATCAAATACTTCCATAACTAAGTCTCCTAAAGCCCTGCTCTTAGCCAAAGCTGACAGTGGACTCTGCACTATGTTCTGTGGCCCTATGCACCATGGTGTGTGGTGCATAAGATGGAGATCTACACATGGTGTCCAAAGGACATTCGTTTATGCGCTAACAACCGGCCCCATCCATGTGTCCCTCCCAGCCCTGACTGTGCCCGTACCGCTACAACTGCATGGTACAAGTGAAGCAATATCAATGAGACTTGAGGTCCATCTTCATTTTCTTCAGTAATTCTGCTATCAAAATAATAAATTGCGTGAACTACAGAAACATCTGTAAGAACCAGTTCTGAAATACTGTCCACCTCATGCAGTTTGGTGGCTGCCAATTTATGGTGCGGTGTCAATTGTGTGCAAGACTCTTAAATCATTAAGAGATGTGTTAGAACATGTGACTGCATCTGATACTCCAGAAAATGACAAAGCAAAAGGACTGTTGCTATCTGTACATCAGTTTAATTTTGTAGCTCTTTCTCATGTAAGGTTGGACATCTTGTTATGCACTGTTTGTGGTCAGAACAGCTCCAGTGTGCTACCAGTGGTTATGAGTACAAAAGAGGCTATGAGGTCATTAATTGAAAATCCGGGTCCATCAGAAAACCTATCTTTTTGATACTGATCTTGAAGGCAATGTAAGTACAATGGTGATAAACTCTTCAACATTCAGACGTCGAGACCAGTTTTTGATAACATAAAGAGCAGATACATCCGTGCTTTTATTGATTAACTGGACAAATATTTCCCCCAAGATACATCAGCCATGATAAGCTGCTTCTCCATTTTGGAACCCAAGAGGGCCACAGCTGCGAAACAGACAGATGATTTTGGTATCTATGATGAAGAGTCTGTAGATAAAACAGTGTAGTACTTAATAAGCAACATATTGGATAATTATCAGTCTCTAGTATTATTTGTATTGGGATGCACTGACACATTAAAAATGGTGATGTTACCCCATTTACTATATTGTTTTCAGACAACTTTGGGAAAAAAATCCCAATATAAGCACTTCAAAATCTGCACGCTATTTTTTTTAAACTTTTCTGTGGAGAGGGAACAGCCCTAGGATTTTTTGGACAACAGTAATTATAGCAAGAGACCAGGGAGGAATGGGTTACCCTCACCTGCTGCATTATTACAGGGCTTGTAAAACTACTGTGCCTAGGAGTTAGTTTTTAGAAGAAGATAGTTTATCTATAGGACTTTGTAGTCCCGAAAAAGAATTGATGTGTAGAGAAAACAAAAATTATTTTTTAACATCTTTATTGTGTACTTTGCTGAAGAAACATTAAACATATAATGCTGAAGGAACTTCAAAATACAATAAGTGATATTTACAAAAAAAAGGAAGACACATATTCCATGGATTTATCTGTAAATTGGAGCAGAGCCAGAGGAAGCTACATCAAGGAACACTGAGCCACTCATCAACAAAAGCAGAACAATATTTGAAGATGGGAACAGTTAATCAAGGAGAATGGATTGATGGACTTACAAAACATCTGTTTAAATTATCCGCAGTTGGATTTTAATTGGTGGGATTTATCAAATATTGCAAACATTATTTAAGCATTTTAAAGCAACATCCAGGCATGATTCCTCCTTCTCTGCAGAGACAAACCTGCTCCCCGGGAGCCTTCTGGGTCGAGAGGGCAACCGAGCAGCCCTCCCCCACAGCCGACGGACTCTTCCCAAGCCCCACGCTGATCGCCCCCTGCAAAAGGTGTGGAATTCAGACCGAAAAATCTGCACAGGTAAAGGAGACCAGGACAAGTGAGGAGTGCAAACGGCAGAGCAAGGACCCCGCCGCGCCCACCACCACCCTTGGTCGTCACTCCTTTTTATAGGATAAAGCACCTGACTGAAATTAACCTATCAGGTGACTTTTCCATTTGCAGGTTATCACAGCTGTCCACTAGTGGCTGCTATAACAAAAGGACCTTCTGGCTACCGTGCCCAATACAAAACTCCAATACCCCCTCTAGTGGCATTTAGCCATCACTGCACCTGCTTTCTGTAATCCCAACCTTTTTGCACCACCTGCAAATTACTGTGCAACTCGGGGAAGTATCTCTGTCTCTCCCTACCAAATTGCCTGCTACCCACAAAACTGCCAGTTGTATAATAAACTAGGTAGTCAGAAATTACAGCTGCTGCTGTACCTGCAGTATCTAAGTGATTATTAAGCGCTATAGGCTATAGTAATTCAGTTATGTCTTGCAAATTGCATGTTATTCTATTTTCCCATGAGTTGTATAAATGTGATTTCAACTCTACCTCAGGGGTATGGTTTTCAGTACATATATAGGTGCACCCTTAACTGCCTGATTACCTAATTAACACTGTATCTCGAGGTAGATTGCCTCCCCCTGTTGCTTAACACAAGCGTGCTGGGCCTCGGGCCATAGACAGCTCCTGCATCCAACCCGTCTGCTGACCTAAAGAGCAGCGGCGCTCAAACTCATCCCCAGTAGGATCCTATAGTAACAAGTGTTACCAAGACCACCTCCCTCCAATACGCTGTCGCATCTATCCCTGGGATAAGACATCTGATACCCTACAAGTTTGGGTACTGCTGACCAGCGGCTCACTGTAGTAATTCCTGGCCACACCACTGACCTGATCTGTCAGGGACTCGGTGCCTGACGAGGCTGGTTATTACTCTTAAGTTGAGCACGGTGGACTCAGGAGAACTTATTCCCAGGGGCCCAACCATCCCTACCGCCCATCCATCCCTCCTCCCCACCCGGCCTCCTCACCAGCATGATGCCCTCCATGCTTGGACCCCCCTCTCTTGGCTGCCCAAATAGAGGGCTCCTACTGGCCGTCCTGTACCTCCTTTTCCTACACTGGACAGATAGGACTATAAGCACAGGAGAACAAGACCTGAGAAGTCCCCCCAAACTGGACATTCCCCCACGACATTCTTGGGACCGCTACACCCTCCCTCTTAATAACGTGGAGGCACTTCTGACTGCCCATGTATTCTGCAGGAGAGGCATTCTGTACTCAACTCTACTCACTGCTAAACGGAGACTCTGGACTAAGTCCTTACCCTTCAGTCGGCTTCCTTCTCTTTGCCTCCTTGCTACCCTCCTGCTCATGGCAGGGGACATCTAACCAAATTCTGGTCCCCCTCCTTATGATCTTCTGGTTTCCTCCCCAGTGGACCCGCACTGGGCGGCCAATAAGGGCCTGAGCATTGTGCTCATGAATATATGTAGCCTGAGGCCCAAGATGCAGGAACTTCAAGCCTGGCTGGACTGGTACAACCCGGACATCCTGGCCGTATCGGAAACCTGGCTCAAGCCTCACATACCCTCCCACGAGGTTGCAGCCCTAGGATACCTCTCCCATAGACAAGATAGACTGAGGAAAAGGGGTGGAGGGGTCCTAATCTACACAAAAGACACCCTTAACTCAGTGCAGGTCAACCTGCTACAGGCCACTAGTATGGAAGGTGAATCGATCTTCGTTCGCATCACCCTTGGCCCATGTAAGCATCTCAACATTGGATGCGTATACAACCCCCCAACCAATGCGCTCATCTCTGGAGGCGGTCCTAAGGGACATCTCCGATGAGGTCACCTCTGAGCTAATCATCTTGGGGGACTTCAATCTGAATTGGGCCCCGAAAGACAATCCCTCCCTACTAGGGCTGGTTCAGGAAGCTAACCTTACGCAGGAGTTATCACAGGGCCCACCTGAATGAACTACAAAACAGGTAACCATTCCACACTTGATTGGGTTCTTACTAGCAAACCTGCCAATATAAAGGTGGCTGGCACCCCAGCGAATACCCTTAGTGATCACTCCCCAATATTGTGCTCCTGGAAAAACAGGGCCCCCAGAGTCCCCCCATGAATACTCGCGACACGGGACTACTCAAACTATCAACCTGAACACTTGATTGGCTGTCTAAATGGGATTGATTGGAGCCCAATCAAACTACTCCCCACACTGGAAGAGGCTATGGCCTTCTTCCAGGGAGCCATCATTGTGGTTGCTGAATGCTTGGCCCCTTTGAAGAAATTCCGCACAAGGGAGCTGCTACAAGTGGATCACCCCTCAAGTGAAAACACTGATGAAAACTAGGGACACTGCTTGGAAAAATACAAGCTCTCCTCCCTAAGTGAACTAAGCCGCTACAAGGCGGCACAAAATAAGTGCAAACTGGCCATCAAAGTGGCCAAGCGAGACTACCTCACAGATCTACAGAAAAGAACCTAGGCAACCCTAGACTCTTTTGGGGCTCACATAAGCAGGCTTATAAAGGGGCGGGAAGACCGCTCACTGCCCCATAGAGGTCAGTAGCCAATTAACTAACGTGACCTAGCATCGCCATGGCTCTCAACCGCCAGTTCACAAACCTGGACCTGCTCAAAGCAGACTTGCCACCCCTCCTCCTCCCAGTCTCGAATGATCCCATCCCCCAAAGCCTGGACCGCCCAACCTTCCACATCTGGCTTGTAAGACCAAACGAAGTCCTCCCGTTACTAAAGTCCCTCAAAATGTTGGGAGCTATGGGACCCGATGGCATCCCCCCCTGCATACTAAGGGAAGGAGCCCCTGAACTCACCAGCCCCCTCACCTGGCTCCTCAATTTATCCCTTATCGCAGGTGCCATCCCGGAACAATGGAAACTGGCCCATGTAGTCCCCATCCACAAGGGTGGTTCAAGGGAGACTACCAACAATTACAGGCCCATCTCCCTGCTATCTAGCCTTGGTAAGATTCAAGAGAGACTAATTTACGGACAACTCCGGGACTACCTAGAGCTCCACCATTTACTTCCCTCCCAGCACGGTTTCAGAACCAATCATGGGACTGACACCACGCTTATCAAGTTCTCCACTGATGTTCTCAGAGAACTGGACAAGGGATCCCTCACTGAGGCAGTCTTCATTGACCTTTCCAAGGCTTTTGACCTTGTAAACCACAACCTGCTCCTTACAAAACTGAGCCAGGTCGGGTTAGACAGCCACTCCCTATCGTGGTTCAACAGTTACCTTACAGGGAGAACACAGAGGGTAAAATGGAAAGACTCCCTGTTGGAGCCTCTCCCCCTAATGGATGGGGTGCCCCAAGGATCTATCCTTGGCCCCCTTCTCTTCTCTCTTTTCACAAACGGTCTCAGTAAACACTGTGGGGGTAGCTCAGTGGTACAGTATGCGGATGACGCGGTCATATACCGCCCCTCCTCTAATCTGGGAGATCTCTGCTCTGGGCTACAGGAAGACCTGGGTTTCCTTGAACAATGGCTTGTCACCAACAGAATGATCATTAACCCTAACAAGACCAAGGCCATGCTATTTAGCCCAAGAACCCTCGGCCGGGACAGAAGCCCACATCTCAGGCTGATGACCAAATCAGGAAAAAGACTTGAGGTGGTTGAATCGATAAAATATCTTGGCCTCACCCTGGATCAGTGCTTCTCCCTCAAGGATCATGTCGACCAGGTAACCAAAAATATTCACGCCAAACTCGAGACCTTGTATAGGCTGAAAGACCAGTTGATACCCGCAGCCAGTGCCTCCATCGCCACAAGCGTCCTCCTCCCTACCCTCTCCTATGCGGCCCTGGTGATACAGGGAGCTGCCAAACAAGAGATGAACAGATTACAAGTTCTCTATCACAAGGTGGCTCACTTCACCACCCTATCCGGCTCCCGGGCTCACCACTGTGACACTCTGTCCCAACTAAACTGGCCCTCCTGGGAGGCCCGGCTCCAATACCCCCTACTCTGCCACACTCATAAACTACTCAGCCCATCCCCTCCTCCCAGCCTCATTGGACTCATTGCCCAAAAGAGAAACCCTAGGCTCCTCAGAACAATGGACAGAACCTTCCTCGCAGTGCCAAGGGTTAGAACCAAGGTGGGGGGTAAGTCGTTCGCCATCACAGCGCCCACCCTATGGAACTCCCTGCCCCTGGTGTTCAGGATGCTACCTCTACCCACACCTTCCACACACAAGGCTGAAGGCTCCATTGATGGTCACCTCCATATGCAACTGCTAAAGTGAGAGGCTCCTAAGTGGAACCACCCCTCTCCCTCATATGGAAATAGCGACTATCACTCGCCCATCTATATAGCACTGCACTCCATCTGTAGAGCTTACCCAGGAAATGTTAACTGCTAAAAAGCTACTATGTCTTACCTCTTAAATGTAACTGCTGAAAAACTACTTTGTATTATGTTCCTCGCTGTCTAGTGTAATGTACCTGTGCTGTATGCTACCCCATGTATTATTCCATGTAATTCCCCGCGACGCCCCTGAAAAAGGGAACTTTGGGGCCCAGCAGGCTTACCCGGTTATCAAAATTTAATAAATAAATAAAAATAATAATACAAACTGTATCTCCAAATTACAAGATGGTAAAATAATAAAGGAAAAATACTCTAAAAAAACTATTAAAATATGTTATATGGATAGTACATAAAACAATACAAAGTCTGGCTTAAATATAAGGAGGGAAGTAAAGCCAAATGGGCAAAGAATTGGGTACACAAATTAATAGTTGCAACTGGCAAAATAATAAAAAAATTAAATAAAAAATGGAATAATGCATACCACTTTCATAAATTCACAAAAAATAAAATTATTCAGTTTAAAATCCTATCTAGAGCATGTTTAACACCTGTAAGATTAGGGCATATGGGAGATAAAATTAATAGCCAATGTTGGCATGGATATAAAGCTAAAGGACATATTACCTATATGTTCTGGGAATATCCATATCTAACAAAGTGGTAGACTGAAACACCAAATGACTGTCAAAAGATTTTAAAGAGCACCTTTTGCGATGGTCCAAAAGTTACATTTCGCAGTCATTATATGCAGTACTAGATCTGAAACTTTGTGTGCATTTGTTGTTTTTGGTCAAGGTTTACTCTGCCTTCCATATTTTTGATTTGTTTTTGAGCTCTGCTACACTTGTTTTTGCTGTTCTGCTGTTGGGCTGCTGGCTCCTGCTGACGTCTCTATATGGCATAGGAGTGACGCCCAGTGTGCAGTACAGTGAAGCTGCAGTAGTTTTACTATGGAACACTTTCATTAGTAGGTGTATATACTGTGCTCATCTTTGTCCCCCTTCCCAGAGACACCCTGTTAGCAATGCATTATATGCCCACATTGAATGCCTTGTCCATATGTGGAAAAAGTGATGCATTTTGTGCCTCAGTAACAAAGCATGGGGAATGAGTACAGCAAGTTGCTGTCAGCCGAGACAGCCCACAGTCAGTTTATGCATGTGTTTTACCAGTGCCTTAGTACCTTTTAGCCAGTGAACTCTGTAATGCCTCCTTATCCGTCAGATACTGTTGCCTCTCTGTAGTAAATAGCCTGTCACGGTCACCCTGACCGAAAATCTCTGAATCAGTTCCTCAGTCCCATACCCCCCCCCCAACATTGGCATGGCGCCGCAGAATGGCGAACTAAAATTTTGGTCGCATGCAGTATCAGTTTTGTATTTAATTGTACTGTATGCTCGATGTCCACAGTAGAGGTAGTTTTGCAAACTGAGGGCTATGTCCAAGAGAAATTCTTGTTTGAAAAGTGAAACCAGGATTCCGCATATGCATGCTCGGAATCCCAGTCCGCCAATGCGGAGCTGGCAGGCGGCACCGGCCCTTCTGTGAGGCCGTAACCGCGGAGCTGGCAAGGCGGCACCGCCCTCTGTGAGCTACACGCCAGGAGCTGGCAGGCGGCACCGGCCCTTCTGTGAGGCTGCTGCCAACGCGGAGCTGGCAGGCGGCACCGGCCCTTCTGTGAGGGCTCGTTCTCTGGTCCCAGACCACGGAGCCATCGTGGAGCCTGCCAGCTCCACTTTCACCATTTTTTCCCCAGACCCCACGAACATGCGATGGTTGGAACGGTTGGACTCCACCTCCTCAGAGGCAGTCTTGCATCCTGGACATGGGTCTCTCCCCGTTCTGGTGACGTGCATGCACTGACACCCAGCCGCTACACTGTCGCCCTTCCCTGAGGAAGGAGAGCTGTCTACCAACATTCGATCCTTCCTCCCCCTGCCAGCCCCCAAGTGACGTGAGGCTGTTCCTGAACACGGGTCGCTGGCATGACGTGAGGTGTGGTGTCAAGCGCCTCAACCCTCACTGCCACCGGGCCGGCTCGGTTTCACTTTTCAAATGAGAATTTCTATTGGAAATAGTCCTCAGTTTGCAAAACTACCTTTACTGTGGACATCGAGCATATAGTACAATTAAATACAAAACTGATACTGCATGCGACCGAAATTTTAGTTTGCCATTCTGTGGTGCCAAGCCAATGTCGGGGGGAGGGGGGCCTGAGACTGAGGAACAGACAGACCCAGAGATTTTCCGTCAGGGTGACCATGACAGACAGGCTATTTACTACGGAAAGGCAACAGTATCTCAAGGATAAGGAAGCATTACAGCATTCACCAGATAAAGGGTACTAAGGCACTGGTAAAACATGTATAAACTGACTGTGGGCTGTCTCGGCTGACAGCAACTTGCTGTATTCATTCCCCATGCTTTGTTACTGAGGCACAAAATACATCACTTTATAACAACATATCATTTAAAAATATTTAATACAATGTTTTTAATCTCAAAGATGTCACTCCTGGCCATGAGGGCAGTTTGCAGGCTACAGCAAATCCTGCAAATGGCAAAAAAGGGCCCACCACAGGCCGGCCCACTTTGTCAGGGCCCCACTGTTTTTTTCCCTGGCTCCCCAGTGGACCAGTCCAACTCTGAACTCATTTGAAAATCCTTTAAAAAAATATATATATAATCTAAAAGTTAAGCTGTCTGAACATAATCAAAGATGGTACAAAGTTTGAACCTGTGTAGTGTCTACATTGAAAACCTTTTCTGAAAATTGCATTTTTTTTTCCTTTTAACCAAAAGGTTGTTACAAGAACACAGCCATGGGATATTTGCTTTATGGGAATCTTTTTTCAGGTGTTCTTAAGCAATTTTTTTCATGTTTTCCTTATCTGGTAAGGTAAGGGGGCAATATGTTTTATTTAAAAGGCACTCCACAGCATAGAAACAAGATTTTTACCGACTAAAGGAGAGCACTTATCTTGCCTTTCTTTTATAGAAATAGTGTATAGCTTATAGTTGGCCCTAGTTCTATATGGATTTCCATCTCAGCTGAAATGTTGTACCACCGGTCAAAGGTCATGGGATGTCATTGTACCCTTCTGTAGTACAACAACATTCCAGCTGATCAGAAATCCTCCTGGCACTTGCTGTTTTACACCGCACTGCTGCACACACAACAGTCAGTTGAAGTTCTGAACTGAAAGTGGCACCACTTTTGCTGGTGCTGCTGGGGAGTGCTGTGGGACCACTATCACTTAAAAAAAGTACAAATTACAAACTACACACTATAAAAAATAGTGACTGGGCAACCATTTGTACAGCAAGCCTGTGTTGCCACCTTAGGGTGCTGATTACATCAGGCCTCTCAAACTTTTTTTTCAAACTCTGTCACTCAGGTTCTGGAGGGGATGTACTCCTCTTTCGGCCTTTGGGCTGCCCACCTGGCATCCTCTCCAAGCCACCAAGACTGGGTGGCTCACAGCTTGCCCCCTGCAGTGGGGCTCTCCATGGGGGGAGGAGAGAGACTGAGATCAACCAGAGGCTCCACCTGAGGCTTACACCTGGGGCATCATTCAGGAGGGTGCCCAGGGAGTGTTGTCCTGCTGCTGTTCCCAAAGGTTTTCTACTTACAGTTTCCAGTGGAGGCACAGATGTGCAATGATATCAGTGCATGGATGTGCATGCTCCCATGCACTTCCTGTACACATCCGCCATGCCTCTGCCTCTACAGTTCATAGTCACGGTTGGTGTACACTCAGTTTCCACTAGGTGTCACTCATGGCTCGGGAGCTCATGGCCCCCCACCCCAGAAGTGGAGAACTGTCCATAGGATGCTCATCCAGCCTTCCCCTAAGCTGGCTCTGTAATGTACCAGGCTTGTTCCTGAACCTGGGTCACCAGTGTTGCAAGTGGTAGCACTACCGCTGTGCCACTGGGCTGGCCCAACACAGGAGTTTTGATTGCTTGTGTGACTGTGTTACACTATTCCTATTATAGATCGAGGGAGCGCTCCTGACCAAACGGAGTGCTCCTTTCCTCTACGCGAGAGACTCTCTTATTCTATGAAGAGTGTCTCATGCGCAGCTGTCCTGGAGATGGAGACATTTGAGGCAGGTTTTAAAAATTGTAATATATTATTGGTCGGTCTTAATCAATAATATATATTAATACTGCCACCAAGACCACTGTTACGGTTGTAAGAGTGGTCTCACTTACACCCTTAGGGTTATCAGAACCATTCACCTTCGGTTCGTGGTTTTTATAGACCACTTTTATGACTAAGAGTGGTTTTGGTGGCAGTATTAACATGCACACCAGTAGCTGTATAAAACTCTAGCTGTTATTTCCAGTGGATTACTTATAATGTCGCATAGTAATGATCATGAAATCACCCCACCAGTGTTTTGTTCTTGAAGAGCCTGTTCTGCCAAACATAGCGGGCAGAACACGTTACTAATTTTAAAAAATAGTTATTATTTCTATTTTTTTTTTTTTGACTTACTAAGCTTTTGTGGTTCCCAGTGACACCCCCTCTGCTTTTGCACCTCACGAGTGGACCTCAGCATCCTCCGCCGCAGTACCCTCTGGATTACCCCCCCAGGGCGGAGCCCGCAGAGTTATCCCTTTAACTCCGGGGATGCCAGTTAACAGATGTGGTAGGGACCCTGGGCCGTCATGGGTGGGAGACATCATTCAGTTGCCGGGAGGAATTTTCCTTGTGTGTTGCTGGGGGGTGTGTCCAGTGGACGCTGCGATGCACCCATGTCATGTGTCCACCCCCCTCCCAGTGAGACACTGTTAAGTGCTTCAGTAAATGGTGTGTCCCATGGTCACCTGGGAACACTGAACCGGAGGCACACAACCCCCACCTTCCCTCCTCAGAAGTGGAGAGCGTGCGATGGCTGCTCAATCAACCCCCGCCCTGGCCAGCCCTCAAACATCTCGGGCTCATTCCCGAACCCAAGGCACCCACATCACAGCAGTAAATCTTTCCGCTGTGCTGTCGGGCCAGCTATTACTTTCTGTTTCTGAAGTATTTTATTTTTTTTATTTGCTCATAGGAAGCTTTTCTACCTGACTATAATGGTAACCACCTGATAGTGGAAAATGGTGTCCACTCTGGAGAAGGCAAGGTGACCAGCGGGGTGCTACAGGGGTCAGTGCTCGGCCTGGTCCTCTTCAATGTTTTTATTAGAGACATTGCAGAATGGCTAGAAGGGTAAGTATGCCTGTTTGCAGATGACACAAAAATCTGCAACAGAGTCTGGGGGACGTGGAAAAAATAAGGGATGATTTGAAAAAGTTGGAAGAACAGTCAAGGGTTTGGCAGCTGGGTTTTAGTGCAAAAAAGTACAAAGTCATGCACTTGGGGTGCAGAACCCTGGGGTCTATGTACCAGTTGGGAGGGGAAGTACTGGCAGCCATCAAACAAGAAAGGGACCTGGGGTAATCATTTCTGATGACCTGAAGATAGCCAAGCAGTGTGATAAGGCAGTGGGGGAGGCTAACAGGATGATCAGGTGCATAGGGAGGGGTGTCACAAGTAGAAAGAAGGAGGTAATACTATCCCTGGACAGATCACTGATAAGACTCCACCTCAAGCACTGTGTCCAGTTCTGGAGGCCTCACCTTCAGAAGGACATTGATAAGGTAGAAGCAGTACAAAAGAGGGCTACCAAAATGGTGCAGGGCCTGCATCATAAGCCCTATGAGAAGCGACTCAAGAAAATGAGTATCTACTCTCTGGAGGAGAGGAGGGAAAGGGGGATATGATAGAAACATTCAAATGCCTAACAGGTATTAATAAAGTACAGGAAGGTAGCATTTTCCATAGAAAAAGAAGCTCAAGGACAATGGGTCACGCTATGAAGTTGGGGGGGGGACAGAGGAAATTTGAGGAAATACTTCTCCACGGAGAGGGTGGTGGACACCTGGAACGGCCTTCCAGCAGAGGTGGTAGATACCAAAATGATGGGATTCAAGCATGCATGGTACAGATACAAGGGGACCTTGGTAGTAAGGCAAGGGGAGGAGTTGAACGGAGATCGAGTAGGGTCTGCGGTGGCACAGTAGGCAGGGAAAACTGGGCAAACTAGTGGCCCAAGAGGTCCTTATCTGCTGACAATGACAGCTTCTATGTATTAGGTGTGATGTGAAGAGCACCACTCTACCTGGAGTCTAACATATCTAGTTCTATTCCTCTCATACCTCATCAGCATTGTAAGCTCACTCATTGTGGCATCATAAGTGACTGATGTGGTAGCAGGTGATTTGCTCTTTTTGGTTAGTCGTGATATCACAGTTGGTGAGGTTCCAGTGCTGCAGATTTCCGAGGCACAATAGTACTGTATCAGTCTCCATGTAGTATACTGCTCCACACATCACACCAAGTATTGTCAGGTAGTAAATCTTTTAGATAACAAAAAGAGAAAAGAAGCACATACTTTAATTCTAAGAAGTAATAGCTCACAATTTTTGAAAGTAGGCAGCACACTAGCTCTTTAGGTAACTGAGATGTGAAGAACAGGATACAGCTCCTGCGTTTTGTCCCCACCCATGAAGTCAGCAGCAGAATTGGGGACTTGAGATGGAGGAGCTGGGAGTTCTGCTTGAAGAGGATCTCGGCCTCAGAAAACACACAGTGTTCACTATAGTATATTTATCAGTGCTCTCCAAAGCATTTGCCTCCCGTGGAGTCATCTTGGCACATCCTGCTATACCGCAGGTGGGCACTAGGCAGTAGCGTATACATCCTGTGAAGCAGCAGCGCTTCCCAGGGACCATCAACACCAATGAACATACATATTGATGGGCTATTGGCATGTCAAGAATGCAGGTCCCTGAGCTTGTTATTTTGTCCTGTTACTCAGCTGCCTTCCAGTGATATGCAGGACTGAAACAGAAACATAGACAATGATGGCAGAAAAATACCAGTGGCCCATCCTGTCTGCCCGAGTTTCCTGTTTAGCCCTGGGACCTAATGTCCCTCCAGGGTCCTGGCCCTCCCCATCCTCCCTTCTTCTTGTCCCATTTTTTGCTACTCTGAGCAAATACTATACCCTTCATTTTGTCCCGGCCATACTAGGAGCCACCAATGGCTTCACATCCACCACTTTGGCTGGTAGATTGTTCCACACTCCCAACACCCTTTACGTAAAATAATACTTCCTTATGTCCCTTCTGAACCTTCCTCCTGTTAGTTTCCACTCATGTCCATATGACAGCAAACTAGTGTTCAAGCTAAATAGTTCCACGCAGTTCACCTTGTTAATTCCTTTTAGGAACTTGGAAGGTCTCTAGCATATCTCCCCTCACCCTTCTGGTCTCCAGCAAGTACGTGCTCAGTACCTTGAAGTGCTCCCCATAGGACCCGCCTTGTTGGCCCTGAATAATTTTTGTTACCCTGTGCTGCACCGTCTCCAGCCTATCCCTGTCTTTCTTGAGGTGAGGACTTCAGAACTGGGTGCAGTACTCCAGGTGTGGCCTCACCAAGGATCTACATAGGAGAAATGTTACCTCTTCCCTACTGGTATCAGTGCCCCACTTTACCCCACCTTTGCCACTGATGTGCTAGACTGCCCCTTGCCAACACAACCTGCCTTCCTCCTTCCCTCTAGAAGGGCTTGCTTGGGGGTCAGGTATCAGGGACAGAAACAGTCGAGAATGGCAGGGACCTTTCAGAGGCCTAGGAGTAGGATAGCCCAGGACATGATTGTCCATGGTAGGAGTGGGGGAATTGGCAGACCCTGAATGAGTGAGAAGAGGGAGGCAGATGGGTGCAAAAAATCAAATATAGATCTTTATGAGAAAACCTACGATACAGCTTCATGAGTTAAAAAATCCAAACATGTGGTTGGATAGCCTATAGTACCTATACAAGAGTTTCTGATAGACTGTTTTAAAGAGTGTCAGATTCCCACCTTGCAGATTTCAGAGGTCCCACTAAACTTTTCAGGAATCCTACTAAAAGAGAATTTGTTAGTTCTATACAGAATAGATAGGAGTAGTAGTAAAATAGACATTTATTAGGAAATAACCAATTGACCTGAGGTTCTTTTTTTTTAACTTTTTGGTTAGGCCTCCTTTCTGTCACTAGGACCAATGCTTTTCCATTTTCAACAGAAAAGAAAGGAATCTGTCATTTTTATGTTTGCTTGCACGCATGTGCAAGAAACATAGTGCCTTCATCGGAGATTTCGGAGGTGTGTCACCTCCTCCTCCAATTCAGGCACTGTGCTGGCAGTGACCCCTGTAAGCCAATGCATTTTGGAGCTGTCTATGACGGCTCCAAAATGCAGTAACTCGATTGAAAGGGGAGCTACGCTGAGTGAGCAGCGATAAAAAGCTGCTCACGCAGCCCCAGCCGCAGGCGCAGCGCCGCCTGCACGCAGCCCATAGCCGACGGGTGCCCACCCCATCAGCTGAACTGCATCTGTCTCCTCCCCTCCTCCCAATAGTTGATGCCACGCTGGGGCCCACCCCAGCGTGGCAATCTCATGTTGCCGGCGGTGGTGCCAATCCCGTCGGCTGGCATGTCCCCTCCCCAAAGTCCTTGTGCCGCTGGGGAGCCACCCAGCGTGGCAAGCAATCGCATTTTTTATTTTTTGCCGTGGTGCCCAATCCCCGTCGGCTAACATCCACAAAGTGCTGGTGCCACGCTGAGCCCACCCCAGCGTGGCAAGCGTCCCTAGCGTCTTTTTGTTTTAACCTGTAAAAAAAGCGGTCCCGCTGGCGTCTCCGAACCCCCTCCCACAACCGCACCCACCCACTGCGACCCAGCCTCCCACACCCCTCACCCCATACTTACCTCCGGACTCCGGCGGCGATCTTGGTGGACCGGGAACACATCTGCACTCTTCAAAGCCGACCGCGAACTGAGGAAATGCTGGTAAGCTGTATAATGGGCTAGATAGGAGGTTCAACTTTATGCATATCTCAGGCATTTTTGGGAATTTTTGCACCAAATTTTCAACATGGGGTTTTGGGACCCCTTCTCATGAATGATGTCACTGTCATGGCGTTATTCGGGCTCAAAGGGTGATTTCGCACAGTGACTGCGCAGTGACTGTGCAGTCGGTGTGCAAACTCAATGTATGGGACACATTAACAAAACCACAGTGACACTGTTCATGAGCAGAGGTCTTAAAATGGCTATGTTGAAAACTTGGTGAAAAAATGCCTAAAAATGACTTTTACAAGCGTGCGTTGCACAGTTCCTATGCATGCTCATAAGTTTGCAAATTTAATATTTTCACTCTAGATTTTCAAGATGTCCATTTTATTAAACTTCCTTATGAACAGTCCAGCTGCAATTTTTCATATGTCACCCAAAATGTGTTATAGCATATGGCGCACAATGGTGCTGTTGGTGTCTGGCAATCTTTAGGACAGATTAAGAAAATCACAGTTACACTGTTCATGAGCAGAGGTCTTAAAATGGCTATGTTGAAATTTGGTGACAAAAGTCCATAAAATGACTGTATTCACGAGTGAGCATTGTGCAGTTTCTCGCATCCTCGTTAGTTCATGACTTAGTAATATTTTCAGTCAGATTTTCACTAGTGGCATTTTCCAACACTTCCTTATGAACAGTACAGCTGCCATTTTTCACAACATGGCGAAGTGTGTTTCACACTTTCAGTGCAGAAATGCGTGGTCGCTGTGGGAAATCATTGTTCGGCACAGATAAAGAAAATCACAGTGACACTGTTCATGATCGGAGCACCAAATGCCTGAGTTGACAATCTGCTATAAAATATCCCCAACCTACTTATATATCGGTGTGCATTGCACAGTTTCTATGTACTCTCGTGACTTCACCATTTTTTTAAATATTTTTACTACACATTTGCAACATAGCCATTTTTACACCTCCCCATGAAAGAGTACAGCTGTCATTTTTTACAGCCTGTTCGGAATATTTTTGCACCTGTGGTGCTAAATCCCGTAGTCACTGTGCATAAGCAGCTTTCGGCTACCAAACTGATATTCCCCCTGTTCATGAGGTGGGGTCACAAAACAAACATGTTGAAAATTTGGGTTAAAATACCCAACGAATGCCTGAGGTATTAGGCTTTTCATCTAAATCGCCCAACCCTATAGAGAATGACAGGAATCAGGGGTGTGACTTGGGATTCTTGCCTGTGATGCTCATACCATTCCACCCTGCAGCCATTGAGAAGCATCGAGGTATGCCTTGGACTCTTGCCCCAAACTTTACCCCATTCTCCTATATGCACCCATCTCACCGTATTTCCTAATGAAATGGGTGTGCATAAGGCCAAAGACCCCAAGGAACACGCCACTTGTCAGTCTCTGCAGAGTGGGGTGTGGTGAAATGGCAGTAATAGTGCCTGACGACAAATCTTTTCGATGCCTGTCACTCTCTGCAGAGTGGTGGTGGGGTTGGCTTCAGTTCAGTACTTCACTGCCATTCCTATTACGCAGCTCTGTAACTTCTACACTACCACTGCCAATGCCAGTAAGCAAACATTCGGCATTGACAAATGCTTGTTAATCCAGCATTGGAGTCAGATTGTCATAAAGAGAAAAAAAAAATATTCCCACCACTTTATCATATAAACAACTATACTTTAGACCAGTTTTTTTGTGCATCCCCCCCCCCTCCCCATTTTTAGCCAGCTGTAGTACAAAACATGCAATTTGCCCTCAGATTTGGGAAAAATGGATTTTAAGGTCTTGTCAATGGAAATGGTCATTTTTGGAAATGGACTCTTTGACCCTTTGTCTTCAGCTACAGTCTCCCTCCGGAGCTCACGTGGCACACCTGTCTTGCATCTCCTTACCTGCTGCCATCTTACCCTCCATGTAGCCTTGGCTTTCTTCCCGGGTGGGAAGAGGGTGGGGGTATTTCTATCTATGATTCTGTGTCATCAGGAGACGCCATGGTGGGGGTGTGGGACCCAGATATATCAGCGTTCTTTATCACGGGTGCTGGGGTGATTCTCTTATGTTGTTCCTCTCCCTGTGGCATCATGTGCCATGCCATCGAGGGGCATACAGCCATAGCATGCTATGTACCAATGACTGTGACGTCCTCTCTGTCCCTCCTCCCTCTCCCACGCATCACTGTCAAATGGGAGAGGAGGCAAAGTGGGAAAATGAAAGGCAATAAAAGACACGGTCATAGAGATCCACAGGGGCCATAAAAGAAGTAGGCAAATTTAGAACAACAAAAAAGAAAGGACTCACTAAGGCTACACACACAAATCAAAACACTCTTCACAATGCATTCTTTTATAAATTTCGACTGTAGTTACCCATTAAGGCAACATGAACAACTGTTTTGGTGGTTCATGAACCCTTTTAAAGGCTGCTTGGCCTTTGTCCTCAATCTTTATCTACTCGGCGCAGTGCACTTCTGACCTTGTGTGACCTCACTGACCACTATAATGTCATTGCAATAACAAAGGAACCTTGAAATATGTCTGCCACTTGAAACTTGCAGCCACAGCCAGTTCAGGGAGTGGGGTGCTGACATTATGTTCATATGGTCAAACACAGTTTATAGGGTATAAAACTGTCACAGATGGCTTAATGTGTTACCTTCTTACCTTGGGAGTAGAATGTGAATCAAGCAGACATTGTTTACCTCAGAGTAGGGTTGCCACCTGTCTGGTTTTGGACCGAATGATCTGGTTTTTAGAGTCTTTATCCAGTTATCCAGTTTTGCTTACATGCAGTTCATTTTTGGGCCATTTTGAATGCTCACATATTTTGAAAACTAATTGTGTTAAATGATTCACTCTGTTGGCTATATATCTAGGTTACAAAGAAGTTCTGATGTCATACAGACCTTTTTTTTTAATAAAACCATTCAGTCTGGGAGGTGTAAAGTATGGCCATTGAGACAGTTAGCTGTAATTCAACCTTACATGTTCCTTCTGAATTTTAAGTATGGCATTTTACTGCAGTGATAGGAAGCAGTTTTTATACCTTTATATGGTCTTCTGAGTTCCTTTTTGTTTGTGCTGTATTCTGATATGTTTTAGACCTCATTTTTTTTGTTAAACTATTAATGTAATGTGTATGTCTTTTTCAGTGCATTAAGCCCCTTTCTCCTTAGTCCTCAGCAGGTACTGCACTCATTTTCATACTACCGGGACATTTTGTGATCTTAGTCACACTTTTACAGGTCACGCAGATAGATAGCTTGGAATGGTGTGTCTAACACTGCGTCATGTCATAGAGCTATTAAAAGAAACAGTAGTAGCTGCTGACCTAAAGGGAACATAATGCAGAACTGAGGGTACCACAAGCATAGGTAACTGATTAATCAATAATTGGTCAAAGCATATCAGAATACATGACTGAGATGGAAAGGAAAATAGGAGGGTGTTTAACATAGGTTAGAGCTGTGAGCTACAAATGACCTTGGTGCATCCAGCAGAACTAGTTTTGATTCCCACAGCTTCCACTTGCTTACTGTGACCCTGAGCAAGTCACTTAACCTCCCTGTGCTCTGGGTCACTCCGGTAAATGGGCATTGTGCCCAGTGGGCCTTACCTGGTTACCAAAGAATAAAAAAAAAAATGAAAAAAAAAGACCATTAAAATGATTTCCTTTCACTGTTAAAGTCTTCTCTGACTTTACATATGGCTTTGGAGGAGGAGCAATATACACAGCGGTCTAAAGGGGTGGAACCAGGGTTGGAGTTTGAGGTGTGGTTTAGTGTCAAGTTTTCACCTCATACAAAGGTGCCAACCCTTCTTCAGAATGTTGTCGAGTAAGTAAAACACTTTTAAACAATTGAGTAACACAGACATTCTAAAAAGCCATCATTTACAGTTCTGACATTACAACTGTGAATTATGGGATTTCTGGTATTACAACAGTGAATTACAACAAAACGTGCACAGACTTTATGTTAATTGCGATGGCTGATCATGTATTCTGTAAGCAATAAGATATGACAGGGCATTGGTTGTCTAGTGTTAATGCACGCCCAAGTGTGTAATGAGGCACAAGGCACTTGTGCCAAATGCCTTTAGCACTTGGAAGTGTATTAACCCCAGACAGCCAATGATATGGAGGGTCTTATTGCACTTACAAAATGGGTAAACTGAAAACAGTTTGAAAAACAATAATAATAGGCCAACATCTTTTTATTAAAAACAGGTATTTTCTTTTGCTCAACGTGAATAATAAAAAAGTATCCCCATCCCACTTGTCAATCATCTGTCTTTCTATGCATTTTATACATGGAATGTTTGTTTATTGTGGAACACAGGAATTTGAACTTCTGCAGAATTCTACTGGCAGAATGTACACTCCCTCACACACAGTAGAAAACCTTACATGGAGCCACAGTCTCAGGGTAATCATTAGAGATTGCCCTGGCAAGTTGGTAAGGACAGGAGGGGGATTTCTCATGGTCACCAAAGAAATATCAAGAATTACAACTGAATAGTACTAGATTTTTTTTAATGTGTTTATGTGTGTGAGGAGGGTAACATGAGAAGAAAGAATTTTTAATTATTATATATTTTTTTCAGTTTGAGTGTTTTACCTTGTAGGCCTTGTTGATGGTTTTCAGTGAGTAAAGGTGCTAGCCATGCTTGTGATAACAATGAGGTATCAGTCAATCAAATCAATCAAAAACGTTATTTAACCAGGCATACCACCATTGAGCAGGCTCATTTTCAAAGTGGTCCTGGAGAAGACAAGTACATACCAGGAAAGAAAGTAGTGCACATCAACAATGTAGGTATAACACTAGCTATATGCCAACCAGCTGTCAGAGGGTAATAAACATACTTAAGTCAGGATCGAACCTAGTTCATTGCTACCAACAGAGTAAAAACTACAAGGCCTCTGATGCGTACCAAATGTTATAAAATCTACAAGATCCCCATCCCAAAAGGTCAGGTAACACCTGCAGAGATAGCCAAGGGGAGTTAGGTGAGACTTAGAAGGAGATAAGTGAAAAATAGACAGAGTTTTAGGGGAAGAGTTCCTGTAGCCAGAGGAGAGGAAAGAAAAAGGGGGGAAATTACAACAAATAGGGCTGCAATTGCAAAGTGCTATAATGTAAGAAGGGTGGTTAAGGATTTTAGGGCCAGAAGCAATGAGTAAGCAAGGAGAGTCACCTGTAGCAGTCGCATATTTCCCTCGGGTAGCCCGCTAGCAATGCTTTGAAGGTGGACGATCTGGGATAGTGGTTAACCAAAGCGTTCTTTACAGAGCATTCCATAGGGAGGGGAGAGAGTAGTCAATTTTCGCCGATCCCTGCTACGTCTTTATCCTAGGTACATTAAAAGTGATTAAGGTGCAGCATCTCAGACCATATGACCCTCTTGTATGCTTAAAGAGACAAGAAATGTAGGTGGGCAGTTTGTCAGTTGGAACCCTATAGAACCAGAGAAGAGCATTTTTCTGCCTCCTTGTATTAAGGGAAGACCAGTCTAGCGCCTCGTATAGAAGACAGTGGTGGGTACGTAAAGATAAGTTCAGGATAAATCTCAAAGCGCAATGATATAGGGTGTCCAATCTACTTAGCTCAGAGTTAGGACAGTGGCTATAAAGAATGTCGGCATAGTCAAGCAGCGGGAGAAAGGTTGTTTGGACTAATCTTTTTCTGACTTCAAGGGTAAGAAGATGCCTGATATGGAAGAAAACGCCTAGGCATTGTCTTAATTTTTTGGCAAGTTCATTCAAGTGAGCCGTAAAATTGAGCCTGTTGTCCAACCAGATTCCCAGGTATTTGAATTTGTCCACAATTTCCAAAGATTCACCGATCAAGGTACAAATCTGAGTGCTTCTAGGTGAACCTTGGGTGGGGAGGCATGTGGTGAAATGATTATTACTGCTTTGGTCTTTTTGGTATTGAGGAGAAGTTTAAGCTTTAGTAAGTTATGCTGGTGAATGACAGAGTCATTCTGTAGGTCCTTGTATGCCAAATCCAGTGAAGAGTTAGCAGTGTACAGGACAGTATCATCTGCAAATAAGTGTACGTTAGCTGTACATATGTTAAGGTCTATGTTGTTGATGTAGACTGCAAAGAGTATAGGTATGAATGAAGTAGCTCATGAATTTTGTATGTGATTGGCTCAAATTCCCAATCCCTGAACTTGTTTCAACCTGTACATTTCTTAGGAATTAACATATGGGCCCCAAAACGTATTTAGCCAACCAGGTATCAGGAAATTTCCAACCCATTTTGTAAATGAAAATAATGCACTGGAATGAAATTCAGATAGTTAGGGTGACATCATAGTGAATTTATGTATCCTCACTCTATACAGCTAAGAGGTGAAGCACAACTTCAGACACTGAATGGTGGAATTTTAGGGATGTTACTTTGTAAAATTAAGTGTTTATTTCCTTTAACCCTTACAGTGCAGGAGTAGAGCATATTCTGCTTAGTACAATGTAAATGAGTGGTGTATACAGGAAGCAGGCACAGAAGGGGTTAATAAAAGTATGCATTTTAGAACACCTTTATTTGCTTTAGCTTAGGGCTGTGCCAGGAAATTATCGCTGTAATCAGATATTCTATTGATTATAAGATTCCATCATTGAATAATGAAGGGGATTCTGTATTACAGTTGCACTGACCTCAGCAAATCAAGCGGGTTCACTGCAGCACAGTAATAGCTGACATATTTGGATGTTAAGTGCAATCCTGACTTCATGCTGGCTTTGTACTGTTGTGTCTACAACAATGGCACAGTGCCAGATTCTAGAAGGAACAGCCAGGGAATATTTGTGCGAACAAAGCAGGAAGAAATCAGCCATTGTGTACTTAATTGAAATAAGAAGTCATGGTATTGGAGGAAAGAAAACCTGCTAGATTGAAAACTGGCTTAAAAACAGGATACGGCAAGCAACTTAATAGTTGAAAAGAAGTCATGAGCAGAGTACTGTATCCAGGGGGTCAGTTATAATAACCCTCTTGTTCATCATTTATGTAAGTGAATGGCAAGAGGATATCAAATGTATGATATCCAGGAGCTGGGATTTGACAATCAAGAGCTATGAATAGCTCGTGGGTGTTGGCATTCCCAACAGAAGCTACTTAGGTCAACCTGGGAACTAATTTCAGAAATAGCTGTGAAATGAAACTGCTGCTAAATGCATTGACATGGACATCAGAAGTGAGCAATTGTTTAAACATACTTTAAAGGGAATATGCATGATTCTCCATATGATTATTTCAACAGTAACTGGAGTTATTCTGAAATTTGATTGCTAGGTTGTATTTACCAGAGGACTTTAGTAAAACATTGAAAATACTTTTTAAACATGGATATTTAAGAATCCATTTTGTGGACAGAAAGAGTGTTGTGATGATGCAACTGCCTCACCAGTCTTAATAGTGTGTAGAGCAGCTGGTGGAAAGAACTGGGTTGTACTGATAGGGATCCTAATAAATTTTGAAGCAAATCCTAAATTTTATGTTTGGCAGAATGTAATAAGCAAATCCAGTGCTTTTCCTTATGATTTGATTTGCATTTTGTTTTACCCTGCTTCACTACACACTGTTAGGTTTGGGGAGGCATGACATAATTTTTTATTTATTTTTGTATTTATTTGAAAATTGGAAGAGGTTTGTTGAGCCAAGGCTTGTTTCCAGGTGCAGCTTGGGGGAAAGGGAAAGGGAAAACACATTTACAAAGTAATACAAACCAGGCTGATAATTATGTAACCCCTCACCCCTGCCTTTTTGCCAAAACAACAGGTGGCATGCTGTTAAAGCTGACAGCAGTACCTGGTGGGGACTGGGTTCGGGGAGGATTAGGTTACTCGGCACAGGGGACCTAGGTTTGGCCACTCTGCACAAGGGCACCCAAGTAAATCCGAACATAGGAAGCAATAACTGTAATGTCCAGAACCAGGAATGGGATTCTTCAGTGTGGCTTTTATTCACATGCAAGCTGAACAAATAAAGCATAGACGGACCCCCATGGGGCTACATTCCTGGTAATGCAGATGAGAGACAACAGAACACTTTATCACTATTTCCAGCCCTCAGGCTCTAAACCCACAAGGCACACAGCCTGGACTTGCAAGCAGCTTTGGGTACACAGCCCGACTTGTACACTACTTGGGTTTTCCCCACTGGCCCGGCTCCCCCGCTGGCCACTTGATCCTCGGTCCATTTGAGGAATGAACCAATTATCCTATTGTGGCTCCCCAAACCACAGTAGAGCCTTTGACTCCTAGAGAAAATTTTTCTTACAATCCCACGTCTGGGTACTTCCCTCATCACTGGCCAAGTGCCTGAGGCAAAGTAGAAATCCACAAAAGAAATCCGTAGAGGTGGACCTGGTCACTAAAGATGGGGGGCCACCCACCTCCAGCTCCCACAGCCCATACCCGGCCATTTCTCTGGAAACTGAACAATTCCTTTACTGAACTTTCAAATGTAGACTCTGGGTAGACATCTGTCACATCTCCTCTACATATCATTTTCATCCCAACAAGCTCTGGACTTGAATCTACTTTTACTTTGCTTAGCCCATTACTCTAGGCTTCCACTATTTTAGTAGTTCAATCCCCACATTGCCACACAAGTCCCAGGGTGAAAAACATAGGCCCTTTTAGCAAGAGCAGACACTCACCCTCACGTTGCAGGTGCCCCATAGGCAACTCACAAATCTTCTTGTTCTCTCAAATAAACTCTGGAACACATAGGCAGCTTCTCCTTTATGAACAGAACTAGGGGGTTGCCCCAGGAATCTGCAGGGAAATCTTTCCTGCCCCCCCGAAGGGAGGGGGCACTGAGACCCGAAAACAGCGGTCTCCACCACTTCAATTATCTTCTGTGTCTCTCTTTAAGGTGGAGACACACACTCTTTTACTTAAAAGTAGCCCTTTGTCAGGGCTGAGGCTCCTAGAGCCTTACTGAGCTGCTGAGCTGCTTTCTCAGCAAGCTCTCAACACCAACTCCATACTGAACTGACTCACATTGACTGACCGACTTCAAAACCTCCCAACGTTCTATACCAACTCCCTTGCTGCAGATTCCAATGTGGCTCATGCAGCTGCGATAGTTCTATTGGTGATGTCATCCCTCAGTCTCAGCTGAGACTGAGAACAGAGTGAGACAGTGTGAAACCCATTTAACTGGAGTTTCGTAAGCTGCCTTCCCTGCCTACCACTAGGTCTTACTGGGATTCTAGTAACCCTGGGTAACAAGGGGGTTACACTCGCCCTTGACCAGGAAAATGACTGTCGCAGTCATTATTTACACCAACCTTAGGCCATCCACCCTATGTGCTACCTGCAGGGGGTGATCAGACCTCTTCCTACCATGTGCAAGCACAGGCAGGCAACACTAAGGGCCTAGAGGCCTTTAGCTGACATATCAGCCTCTCTCTATCCACTTACTGGCGCCTTAGTGACTCTGGTGGAACTATCCAGAGCATAGCCCTGATAGATCAGCACTGCGGTCCCAAAGGCCATTCAGGACCACAGCCTGTCTATCCCCCCTAACCCTCTAGGGAAACCCTATCTGCTTCTAACCTAATACCCCAAAACAAAAACAACCCGGGGACCTCCCCGACCTTGGGCAACCTGCAACCACACACCATTAAAATACCACATTTTATACCATTTTACTGTCTCCTCCCTACCCCCACAACCACACCTGTGGAAGGAAAGGGTTAATACAGTAACAACAACTATAATAACAACACCACAGTACTTTAAATTTCTACACACTAAAGTACTAATGAATAACTCTGATGAGCCCCACCTCCTCTTCTTGTCTTCTCTTCTGTCTTCCCAGGAACATCTGTAAGAAAAAGAAAGACAACACACACTCCTAATCTGCATACACAGTCTACCTAGACCCCTACCATCAAAACACTGAAGAATCCCAAGAAGATTTTTTTTAGAAAAAAGGTAGAAAAACAGTATTTACATTAGAAAACAACAGTATCATTTACAATACACAATTGAGGGGATGGAGTGCCCTAAAAGTCCCAACTAGTGACTACAATGCCCGAAGGCTAGTCCAATAAAGAGTATCTCCTGGGCCGGAGCCCAGTGAAGCACAGTTCTGTCAGGCCAAAGTCCCGAAGGGGAGAGTCTTTGAGGACAGTTCACACATTTTGAAGTCTGCTAGTGTAGGGTGTGTACTGCAATGTCATAAAGATAGAAAAGTTCGGACTTACCAGCCACTTGTAGAATGGTAAATTCTTAACCGACCTGCACCTCTGTCGAAGACTCTCCCTGGCAGCATTTCTTCCGATACAGCTGGGCGGACATCTCCCGGGAACCACAGGAGGGCACATCTGGGAACTGCTGGGATGATGTCATCTCTGGAGATGGAACCTTAGAACAGGAACAAAAGAAAACAGCTGGTCTGACATCATCCGATTACCAGGCAATGGCTCAGGATACAGCTGGGCTGGTGTCCTCTCTGGATCTGAAGTCATCTGGTGGTCCAGTCGATGGATTCTGGGAAGGCCAGTACACTGTAGAACTGATGAATGTGGGGCACCTGAGTCCTGGATATCCGTATTGGCGAATCCATAAAGGCACTTCACAGTCTGGTGTGGCAGTATTGACTACCACTGCTCGGCTGTCCATTTAGTAGGCACGGGCACATTTGCTGAGAGGTCCTTGCACTGAGGCCAATAGTACCGGGGGTCAGGAGCTTGAATTATTACCCCATCTGGGTGCACATAATTCACACAGTGGGAGATTTCACGTCCCTCTCCGTCCACTATTCGCACTCTGTCTATAAACAGTGTCCTGCCTCTCTTCCACTGGGTATACTTCTCGTGAAACAGTCTGTTTTTCACATGCTTGTTGGCCCCAGGATGCACACTTTTCATTGCTTTGTCCCAGATTCAGGATTTCCTGCTGTTCTCGATCTCCCAGACTTTCCGAGGAAAGATAGGAAAGGTCATACCATAGATCTCATTTGCCTTTCTACGAACCAGTCTCTCCTCTTTACTTGCTTTGGTCAATTTAAGACCACTGGCCTGGTTTGGGGGTGGCCAGTCCTGGTTCTGCCAGCTACGCATCCTTAAAGAAATTAGAAACGGATCCCTGACTTCTTCCTCTTGCAAAGCCAGGGCGGTGGCATCACCACTTTCTTCCATGCATTCCTCCAAGGCAAGATCTTGAGGCTGTGTACCCGTTCCTTTTTCACAAGGCCACATAGGTTCCCCCTCATCTTCCTCTTCACTGGGGATCTGAGCCCAGGAGTGAGCAGTCATCCTCACTCCTGAGACTGTCCACTCATCACTAGGCACGGAGGTCAACACCTCCCACTCAAAGGCCTTCCGCATCTCATCTTCGCCTAAGAGACTTGGGCTAGGCCCCCCCTTCCAGGGGTCTATTGATGCTTTATCCGAACTTTTCTTCTGGGATCCAGCATCCGAAACTTCAACTTCGAGTTCTGTCTCTAACTCTGCACCCTCTAGCTTTGGGCCACACTCCCCGAGGCCTTCCTCCACAGGCTCCGCCTGGTGCTGTGTGCTGCCAACTGCAGATTCCTGAACCTTTGTCCATGTGGGAGCCAACCGGATTTGAGGCGCTTTATACAAGCCATATCTTTCTAGGCATCCAGCACAGTGAGGTATCATGAAGACGTCCCTTCCAGCTCTCAAGCATATTTGACATACGTGCAGTGGACATCCAGGAACCACCACATGAGGAGGCAGTTGCCCTCCATAGCACCACTTTTCAGTGTCCCTCAGTCTATTCACTGCTGCTGTTACTGCAACCCGGGCATGATCTGGGTAACGAGCTGGTTCTGAGGCCATAACTGCAGAAAAACAAACAAAAGTTCACTGTAACCGAAAGTCCCACTTTATTGAACACTCTCTCAGTTGCAAGACGGCTCCTCAGCTGCTGTGTTTACTTTACTACCCCACCCTGTAATGGCGGCAGCAGCACTCCTGTGCATCAACATTTAGAAACTGGGTCAAGCCACTGCGCACCCAATTTACACAAACTACTGATAACTTTTGCTCAAACTGCACAAACTTGCTCTGTTCTTGCTTTAAACACATTTACAGGATTTTCAACGGACTTTTTACATGCTGGAAACATTTCTTTGATTACCAGTCCCTTAAAGCTTCAGGTTTGTAAGCACAGGATTGCCTCTATTACTAGTGCTGCACATTGGCTACAACTCACAGTCTCTCTCTGGCTTTAAACTTTAAACTGAGGCTAAATTCATTACTATGCACATAGTCAATGGCTTAACAGACTTGCACTTGCTGGCAGGACTTTACACAGTCGTTACTTGCAAAGCGACTACACTGCTGCACACACATTTATATGGCATAGGGCAGAAAATCACTGTTTGAGCAGTTTTTAGGTTGTTACTTACTGTTATCAGTAGCAGTTTGCTGCGATGGGGAAAAATGGCCTGCAGCCAGTTTTTGGAGGCCTCAGAACAGAAACGGACGGGTAGTCCTGCCGATCATCTTCTCGACCACCACACTTGCAGTTCCGACGATCGATTAGTGGGTTGAGCCCGATTTTAAACTAGAAAGTCTATTTTAACAAGGTTTACAACGATTTTAGCACTCTGCGACGCTCCTCCATTAGCCAGTACATGCACTCCACTCGCACTCCCTCTCGAATGCTGGGGCAGTCACTGTAGAGCTGGCTCGGGGGCGGGACTGATCTCAGCCTGACCAATCACACGACGCCATGCAAATGAGCCTCTTCTTCCTCGCGATGGCTCTTCTCCTCATGGTGATCGTTGAACAGGCAAATTTAAACTGAAGAATGCAACTTTTTTTTCTTTACCAACTGACTCCACGGCAGGAGCCCATTTCAGCCATTTAACATAGCCATTACACCTGCAAGTCTCTCATTCATTCAAAAAGCATTTCCAACGTCCAGGGCACAATTTTCCTGTTGCTACCCCTAGTCTTCCACACTTTTCTTTACAACAATTCATTTTAAAGCAGGCAAAGACGCTGTAAACAATTGATGTAGGACAAGGGCACACTCTTTGGCTTTACTGCTTCTTAAGCAGTTGGCAATTCTAAACAGCAGCGTAAGATCCACAGCACACAGCAACACACACTAGTAAATTGCTTCAGCTCTTTGGGCTACCCACTGCCAGACAGTCAAAACGCTAGCCCCCTTGCCCAAGCACCTTCCTCCCAGAACAAAATCCAAAGTGGTGCCTCCATTTTTGTAACCCCTCACCCCTGCCTTTTTGCCAAAACGACAGGTGGCATGCTGTTGAAGCTGACAGCAGTACCTGGTGGGGACTGGGTTCGGGGAGGATGAGGTTACTCGGCACAGGGGGCCTAGGTTTGGCTACTCTGCATAGGGGCACCCAAGTAAATCCGAACACAGGAAGCAATAACTGTAATGTCAGAACCAGGAATGGGATTCTTCAGTGTGGCTTTTATTTACATCCAAGCTGAACAAACAAAGCATAGAGCGGACCCCCATGGGGCTACATTCCTGGTAATGCAGATTAGAGACAACAGAACACTTTATCACTATTTCAGCCCTCAGGCTCTAAACCCACCAGGCACACAGCCCAGACTTGCACGCAGCTTTGGGTACACAGCCCGACTTGTACACTACTTGGGTTTTCCCCACTGGCCTGGCTCCCCCGCCGGCCACTTGATCCACGGTCCATTTGAGGAATGAACCAATTATCCTGTTGTGGCTCCCCAAGCCACACTAGTACCTTCGACTCCTAGAGAGAATTTTTCTTACAATCCCACATCTGGGTACTTCCCTCATCACTGGCCAAGTGTGTGAGGCAAAGTAGAAATCCACAGAAGAACTCCATAGAGGTGGACCTGGTCACTAAAGATGGGGGGCCACCCACCTCCAGCTCCCACAGCCCATACCCGGCCATTTCTCTGGAAACTGAACAATTCCTTTACTGAACTTTCAAATGTAGATTCTGGGTAGACTTCTGTCACATCTCCTCTACATATCATTTTCATCCCAACAAACTCTGGACTTGAACCTACTTTTACTTTGCTTAGCCCATTACTCTAGGCTTCCACTATTTTAGTAGTTCAATCCCCACATTGTCACACAAGTCCCAGGGTGAAAAACATAGGCCCTTTTAGCAAGAGCAGACACTCACCTTCATGTTGCAGGTGCCCCACAGGCAACTCACAAATCTTCTTGTTCTCCCAAATAAACTCTGGGACACATAGGCAGCTTCTCCTTTATGAGCAGAACTAGGGGGTTGCCCCAGGAATCTGCAGGAAACCTTTCTGCCCCGAAGGGAGGGGGCACTGAGACCCGAAAACAGCGGTCTCCACCACTTCAATTATCTTCTGTGTCTCTCTTTAAGGTGGAGAGACACACACCCTTTTACTTAAAAGTAGCCCTCTGTCAGGGCTGAGGGTCCTAGAGCCTTACTGAGCTGCTGAGCTGCTTTCTCAGCAAGCTCCCAACACCAACTCCACACTGACCTGACTCACACTGACTGACTGACTACAAAACCTCCCAACGTTCTATACCAACTCCCTTGCTGCAGATTCCAATGTGGCTCATGCAGCTGCGATAGTTCTGTTGGTGATGTCATCCCTCAGTCTCAGCTAAGACTGAGAATAGAGTGAGACAGTGTGAAACCCATTTAACTGGAGTTTCAGAAGCTGCCTTCCCTGCCTACCACTAGGTCTTACTGGGATTCTAGTAACCCCGGGTAACAAGGGGGTTACAATTATAATTACAAAACAATGACACAAAGTGCATAAGTCGTAGTGCAGTACAGACACTAATGCCAAAAATTGGGACAGAATGTCCAGTAAACAGTGTGCTGAGTCAAAACAAGTGTGCAAATCAGCTAAATTCAGAAGTGCAGAGGAACCAGGATGGTGGGATGCTGAGCCAGTACTCATAGGTGTGGTCGGTTGAGGTAAGGGAGGGAATAGGAAGAGGGTAGGCAGGAACAAGGGGGAGGAGGGAGAAGTTTTAGTTGGTGTCTAATGGAGGGAAGGGAGAGAGAAAGACAGACAGAGGATGGTAGGTGATTCTAGAGGGGAGAGGATATGAAAAAGCAGATTTTCCAGCTGAGGAGTCTGAGTGGGGAAGGGAGAAAGTGTGCAGGTTCCTGGAGTGCAAGGAGTAGGAGGGATGGGGGAGATGAGAAGGGTTAAGTTGGAGGGGAGGGACCCAAACCAGTAGTTAGAGATGAGGGAGGCACAATGGAGGTGGTGATGTGTGGGGCCTGGGGGGATGGATAGGGAGGAATAGAGGGAGCAGTGGTGGGTGTGAGAAGGAGGGCTAGCAGCAGAGTGGCAAAAGGAGTTGCAGAGGGTGTCCAGTGTGGCCAAGGAGGTGAACGGGGTGGTGCCATAGACCACATCAGTATAGTTGAAGACTGGGAGAACCATTGTAATGAACAACTCCTGGTGGACCAGTGGAGAGAGGTATTCCTTATTGTGGTACAGGGCTCAGAGTTTGGTGCTGAGTTTGTCATGGATGGCATCAATGTGAGCTGAGAAGTCAAGCATGCTATCTTATGACACATTGAGGTGCTTGAAGGTTGGGACAGCTTCAAGTGGGGAGCCATCTAGTGTGAAGAAAACAGGGATGGAGGTGAGCCAGGCCATTTTCTGGCTGGTACCAAAAGTCATGGATACACATTTTTTTGTGTTGACCCTGAGCTGGTTGGCCTGAAACCAGTGCAGAACATTTTGAAAGTCATGCTGGAGTGGGACTCCCTCAGAAGTCATTGAGGGACCTGAGGTATAGAGGGCTGTGTCTTCTGCATACATGTGAATATACGAGTTGGCACAGACAGAAAGTAGATAATTGAGGAAGATCGAGAATAGGATTTAACCCAGGATGAAGCCCTGTGGGACCCAGCTTGGATAGGGAGTGGCGGGAAGAGTGCACCTTCTGCCTATACCGACTGCTGACAGCCCATGAGATGAGATCAGAATCAGTTGACAGCATGGGCTGAGAGGCCAACAGTACTCAGCTTATCCAGGAGGTGAGAGTGGGACAGCAGATCAAAAGCTTTGGCCAGGTCAGTGAAAATTGCCACTATGTTGTGCCCCTGATCCATCCCTGAGAAGATAGAATCAGTGACCCCGAAGTAGGGAGGTGATGGTGGAGTGATCCTTCCTAAAGCCAGACTGAAAGGGGGAGAGGAAGTTGGAGGAGTGGATGAATTTAGCAGTTCATGAGTAGACCAATTTCTCCTGCAACTTTGTAAGAGAAGGGAGGTAGGAGATAGGGTGTACATTACCAGCAGGGGATGGATCACCCCCTTTGTGGAGTGGGAAAACCTTGGCAAACATCCAAGACTGAAGGACAGTGCAAAGGGTGAAGGAGAGATTTAGGAGGTGAGTGAGGGGAGATGTGGTGGCTGGAGCTGACAGATGGAGGAGTTTAGGGTCAAAACCATTTAGGCTACATTTGGAAGGGTTGAGAGAGGATAGTGCAAGAAGGGTTTCCTGGCAAGTGACAGGTGGAAAGTCAGAACCTGGGGGAGAGGCGAGGAGAGGAGCCAGTAGGTTTGGGAGGAGGAGAGCATAAATGGCGAAAAAAATCATTAAAGTGAGTGGCAACGAGGTTGGATCAAATATTCATGAGCCATTAATTAAAAGGACTGGGGGAATATACTGGGTCAGGGGGTCAAAAAGGGAGTGAATTACCTTCCCGAGTATGGCAGGTGAGTTAGTGATATTCATCATCCAACACACTTCATGTTAATAAAATGGACACCTCCACATCACATTTAAAAAAAAAATGTTATTGTGTTTTACTGAAGGCATTTGCTAAATCTAACCCAGTAGTTTACTTATGGGATGCTTTTAGAAAACTTACAATAATTGTACAGGGAGTGGTACACATTCCCTTTAATACTGCAACACTAAAACTGGCAATGAAAGCTAAAGGCTGTACGAAAGAGTCATCTGACTGTGTTCTGACAGTGTACACTAAAGTAGTGAGAATTCCCTTTCTTAAAGAAATCTGTAAGTCCTTCAAATTAAGTTCCTCTTGGCAACCAGATCCTTATTTTTGTCAGCATGGGGAGGGTAAACTACTACTTTGCCTTTCATAATGTAATGTTGCTAGATGGATAACCAGTACATTTTGGTTGGTTGTTTACAACACTGACAAGAGAATTTGAGCTCAGCCACTTAATACTGTAATCATGTAAAACTTTTCACTCATTCTGCCTGTTTTAACATGTTGCAGTGTACAGTTGATTCAAATTTAGTATTGATGTGTTACAGGCTGCTCGGTAGGAAGTAGTTGTTTTGCAGAACCTTCTTGGCAGCTGCCAGCAATACATATACCACAGAAGAAAACACTATTAAATCAGTACAGTTTATTAGTGGAGATTGCATGACAGAATGGTTTCACTTAACATTACAGTTATTCTGAATGTGCAAGGTGAGTACATTTTCAACCACAAGCTAAATTTACCCTTACAGATTGCATGCAGCTTATGATATTCTTGATGGTTTTAGGCCAGCCTAGTAGGAGCAAAGCACCATCACAGACTGGCCTAACAGAGACACTGCCTCTCAGCAGCACAGTGCATCTATGTGCTATCTGATTCCCTCCACTCTCACACATCAACACCGAACTCTTGTGGGTCCACAGATCGGATTCGAGACAGCTGCCTCTTTCAGGCAGCGGTGCTGACAGACATCAGCCTGCCTGCTCATTTTCTTGTGTTCAGAGGATCCGCAGTCATAGTATACAAACTGGAAAGGATCCTGACCATTCCCCCTACCTGAATAGGTGCTCATGTAGCTTGGCGGCTCAGATTTCTGCTGGGACTCTTCCTTCTCCCTGTGGCAGTGTTGGCAGCTCCACTCTGACTGTTCCCCCCAGCCCTGAATATGGAATCCTTCTCTTCCCTTGTGTCATTGTTTGTAGCTCCACTCTCTGAATGCCCCCCTTCCCTTGAATGCTGAGCTATTGGAAGTGCCTTGGAGCTGCTGACTTTTAAAGAAGCAGGCACTAATCACGGTAATACAGGTGCAAATTAGCACCCAGCACTCCTCATTTCGGTCCCTGGTTTTGTACCCACTAGCCAGGAGGGCTGCTGACTTGGAAAATTCATTAATCCCATGAACATTTATTTCACTGGCCTGACTCTTGCACTTAGAGGTCCAAGTAATTCATAGGACTGGGAAGTATTTACTACAGGCTTCTTCAACTTGGTAGTACGGTGCTCACTCACTATAGTGAACCTTGCTATAATGAATTCCCACATATAACAAATGCGGTGAATGGCTCCAATCTCAGATGACTTCCAGCTGAGGAGTCTGAGTGGGGAAGGGAGAAAGTGTGCAGGTTCCTGGAGTGCAAGGAGTAGGAGGGATGGGGGATGGGGGAGACGAGAAGGGTAGTGGAAGCTTCCGCTGTAGTGGAAGCAAAAAAGATTGGTACTGAAACAAACATTGGCCAGCAATAAATCCTTTCTCTGCATGCACTCCAATGTCAGCAGCAAACAACTGGTCATGCTAGGCATGGAAAGGTTAACATTAAAAGCTTTCTCATTAAATACAGCTGTCAAATTTGCTGAGTACCATAGTTACAACTTAAAATCACTGCGACTGTCCACGGCTGTCAGCTGTTTTAGTCCTGCTGCTATCCTAACTGGCAGTCTGGTAGAGATAGCAGTTAACTGGCAATCTGTCAATTACAATACAGTGCAATGCAGTTAACGAGCAGATGTGGTGTGCTGCTATACCCTGTGCACATTGCTGTTTTACCGTATGAATTGAAATGAAGCGCTCAGAGTACACAGTGGAGCTTAAGCTGGCAGTGTTGGACAGACTTAGGGCTGGTGAAAGTCTTGCCAAGGTCTCCTTCAAGATTGGGTACTCCAAATTGACAGTTTGTACCTGGAGAAAGCAAGAAGGAGCATTGCGAGAATTTGCAAATGAATGTAATGAGTCTTGGGGCATGGCTCGAAAAAAACTCAGGTGTCCAGATGAGGGTGAAATTGACCGGGCAGTGTGCCAGCCAGGGTACCTTTTCTGGCTCAATAGTGAAGTCAAAAGCAGAGCAGTTTGCTAAGGATATCCATGGAGAGCAGTCCAAATTTAAATCAAGTTCTGGGTGGCTTTGGAGGTTTCAACAAAGACACGGAATTCACTGTGTTTGCGTTATTGGTGAACAAAGGTCCTGTGATGCAGCAGCTGCTGCATTCACGCCCAAACTGCATGACATTCTCAGTGCTGGGGGGTACACTCCAGAACAGGTTTACAATGCCGATGAAACAGGCCTGTCCTGGAGGTGCCTCCCTGATGTAACTCTTGCTGCTAAAACAGAACAAAATGCATCAAAAGGGTTTAAAATGACTAAAGACAGAGTGCCTTTTCTCTTTTGCACAATTGCAGCAGGCACTCACAAAGTGGAGCCACTTTGCATTGGCAAATTTCAGTGGCCTCGTTGCTTTCACCATGTGAGCATGGCATCCCTCCCAGTCAGCAACTCTAGTAGCCGAAATCCTAGATGACAGCTGACATTTTTTGGCAATGGTTTATGGAGACATTTGTGCCTGCAGTGAGAATCCACCTCAAAAAACAAAAAATCCCTGTTAAAGCACTACTCCTTTTAGATCAGTGTCCTGCCCACCCTCCAGAATTGGAATTATGATCTCTTGATGGCAGGATAAAAACTTTGTCTCTGCTGAAAAACACAACATTCCAAATTCAGCCTTTGGATGGCGGAATAATTGCCACCTCCAGAAAGGACTACCACAAGTGTCTGCTCAGCAATTTTGTTGCCAAAGAGACACAGGTTGCTGCGTTCCTAAAGAAGCTGAATTTGAGTGATGTTGTGAACCTTGCTGGGGAAGCCTGGTGTAATGTGACCCAGGCAACAATAGCACATTGTTGTGAGGCTACACTGGGTGCTGCTTTTGCTGACAATCTCACAGCAGCAGAAGTGAGGGAAGAGGAAGAAGATGACTCGCAGGAGATTGCCGCTATAGCAAGTGACCTGAACATTGAGTCAGCCGACCCAAGTGCAGTCATTGAAGAATGGCTAGCCATCAATGATACCGTGCAGACTGACGAGATACTGACAGAAACAACCATAGTCAGCGCAATTGTGGTGCAAGAAGAGGAATCGAGCAAGTCTGATGATGAAGAGGATGAAGTGGAGATCCCAACATTTCATGAAGCGATCGGGGGCTTGAAACAGGGCTTCACTGGCTGCAATCACAGGAAGCAGACCTGCTTAAGGTGCGACAACTCGGCATCTGCTTTCCTATTCAAAGGACGTTGCTTCTTGAACTGCAAAACAGACATTGATTACTGATTTTTTCAACCAGGTGCCAGTAAGTGACTGTAAAATAATCTGTGGTGCTTAATGAACAGTGAACAGTGAAATTAAGTTTTTTTTAAACAAGTGTGATTAGAATAACTTGAATAAAGAAATGAATTTAATGTTTATAGTCCTTTGTGTTTGTTGCAAATACAGTACAGTACATTCCTGTATAGTCATTCACTTTTTTTCTGCTCCCTCAATATAACGAACATGCCACTATAGTGAATGGGCGTCATGGCTCCCGGTCCATTCATTATAGTGAGGGAGCATGGTATTTGCATCTGAAGGGTAGTAAGCCTCATGCCTTTAAGCCAAGTCTCAAACCCACATGGCAACTGAAGTCATTGGCTTTCTTTTTCTGTTAATACCATTGAGTCTTAGCTATTTCCCTACTGCTGAATAGTGCTGTGCACTTTAAGGCACACCAATATGGTGGCCGAGATTTGGCAGTAGGATTTTGTGTAGAGCATGATCACACTCAGTATTGTATTGATTAAATTTGTATTATAATAGTGATTTTGTTATGTAAAATCATTTTAGTGGGGTTCAGGGGCAGTCCACCCCCAATAATGAAACAAAATATTACAGTTTTAAGGACATCTCATTGCCAAATCTAATTCACCACTGTGAATTCAGTATGGTAGGCTTCTAAATACATCTGTTCCTTCTTTTCTGCCAATACTACTGCATGTATACCAATATACTATAAATGAGAAGGGTTTGGAAATAACTTTTTAAAATTAGAAAGGCAGGGTTAAATCATGCAAAAAAGGGGATCAAAATACTCCTTTTCTCCCCTTATCTGTTTATCTGGTTTTATATACAGAACAGTTTCCTCATCCAGTACGTACCAGCAGGGATCATGAAAGGAGAATTTTACTAGCCCATTACAGAAATCTAACAGCAATTGGCTAGTGGCTCAGTGCCAGATTTTACCTAATATCATAGTTTGTGGACCGTATCATGATTGGAGGTGTATCTAATAAGAAGAAATGAGTCAAACAGATTAAAAGGGATTTGGGCCCAGGAGATTTCTTTTTGTTCTAGCCCTGTCAATGTTGTATTTAATTTTTTGAGGTCTACTGTACTGTTAGCCACATTGTACACACTGATCTTACTTCGAGAGGGTTCTTGCAGTAGGTCATAACATATAGGACAGCGCCCCCTGGTGTCAGGACCACAAGGCAAACTTTTGCTAGCAATGTCTGGCGTGGAACCGCCCACCCGACGTCACATGATGGACATCAGCATGACCCTATACAGTGGGTGATCCCCATGCCTGCCTTCCAGTTCTTTCCCACCATTCACCTGGAGGACCGGCAGCGAGTCTCCTCCAGTAAAGTTGCCGGGCCCAGACCCACGGCCCCAACCTTGAGCAAGACCATTTCCCTACCGCCTTCCCTGTTGGTTCTCCAGGCTGCTTCAAAGTCTCCTCCAGGTACTTCTTCTTCTTTCAGCCCATTCAAATGGGACCCAAACCTGGCACTTCAACCGATAAGCCGCCCACTGGCTCCTCCAGCGAGTGCTCGGTTATCACCAGTAAGTCAGACTCTAGCTCCTATGGAGCCTGCCCAGTGATCAGTAAGACACATTCCTGACAAGAGGGAATCCGCTCAATGCCAACTGATAAGCCAGTTGGGGAACCATCCCCCATCTGCCTAGCTCCTACATCGACTGGTAAGTTGGCCGCCAGGGTCTCTGGCGACTACTCGATTGAAGCTCACCCATCGGAGGCTGACACTGACACACCCGATGCCTGGTCGAGCTCACTGATCACTGCTGGTCAGCCCTCCTCCCAGGCCCCCCGGGGAGGTGTCTTCCCTGCTGCCCTCCCAGGTGGATCCTCTAGCTCCAGACATTGCGACTAGGATGGAGGGGGAAGAGGGTACCCTGGATGTGGTGCCATCTTCTCCCACTCCAGTGGTGACCTCCCCCCATCACTCCCTCAGATACTCTCCCAGGGACTCTGATGTAGGAAGCAGTTATGATACCGGCTCCAGAGAACCTCTCGCTTCCGACAGGCCTTTCATTAGCCCCACCGCCAGAGGTCCCTCCATCAGGCATCTAATGCCAGCTGTGCCGCCGGACCCCTTCGTTAATCTACCATCGGCATCATCGTCAGGGCCCTTATGGCTGCCCCTGATGCCAGTTGACCCGATGCTGGACCCGACACCAGACCCTCTGACATCGAATTTCCCGGCACCAGATCACCTTCCAGACCCTTCGAGGCCTTATGGGGATCAAGGCCATCCATCAGGCTACTGCCCTTATCCAGGTTTTCTGATGTTTGGTGCTCCGCCATCAGGCCTGACGATGGCCCCTTTCTCTCGGGGGTATTATCCTTGGTATCAAGGCTATACCCCACCCTTTTACCAACCACCTGCACACCTTCCCCCAGTACCTGGGGATGGGCACCCACTACTACCAGCCTCCTCCTCCTCCTCCTTCACCACAACAGGACTTTCAGTCCATGATTCACTCCTGGTGCATTGTATGCACTGTTATTTATGCCTTTGCTTGCATTTTCTCTACACGGACTTTTGTCTCATTGTATTATAGCAACATTTAGCTTATGTGTTTTTGTTATGACCTACCCAGGTCCACCTTGCAAATTAATCTATCTCAGTGGTGTGTCACCTGGTACAATATAGATGATTGATTGAATTGATTTAAAACCAGGACAAAATTATTGAGACACATGCTTGTGTACAATAAAGTACGTATACATAATGTTATATTGTGCACACCTTGTAGGATACTGGTCTCACAAATTGCTAATGCACTGTAATGCTGACAAAGGTAAAATGATAGATCTAGTGGTAAATGATGAGAAAAGAAGATAAGAATTAGAGCTGTCTGTCAGTCATTCAATGTTTTGAATTGGAATTGGATCTGGGAGTGCACGTGGGAAGATGAAACTCCTAACATTATGCTTGGTAACTGCGAACAGGACAAGCAGGATTTCAGGTTGCAAAAGCAAAATGATATCATAGACATCAAAAGATATGATACAGTATTATGGAAAGCATTGCTTAACACCTCTCATGTGAAGTAATATGGTTAGGACAGTACCATAGGAAGGCTGTTGGTGTCCTTCAGTTTAGTATAAGGCACTGATGCCCAGAAGATTCCATTTCTCTGGAATCTAAGTTATGAAAAAAAATTAAGGTGTTTGGGCATGTTCTGTCTGAATGAAAGGAGACCACAAAGTGACCTAATAGAAGGCTTCAAAAATCATTGATTTTGTTTTGTTGAATGGGAAAGGAGTGCTAGGAAATACTTTATGCTTTCAGCCTGTTCCCCAGGGAGACGGATGAAGAGCAAACCAATTGATATTGAACCAAGTTTGTTTGTGGATTAGTGAGTTGGGAAAATTTAGCCAGGACACCAGGAAAATTCCCCTTCTTTTTTCAAAACATGTCATGGGAGTTTTAATGTCCACAGAACAGAAAGAAATACTGACTGCAAGGTTGCACAGCTCCCAGACTGTGCCTGGTAGGACCTACTTTGTTTGAAGTGTTTAAATCGCTAACTGTTGGAGCCCTGTTGCACTGCCGACAAGGCAGGATCCAGGAGGAGAGCTGGTTACCAGGACAACCTCAAACAGTCCTAATACCAGCTAGGGGGCTTTCTGTGCTGAATTGGCGTTGCTCTGCCTTAAAATCTGTGTGTACTGTGTTGTCCATAGGCCACTTATTACCTCGCAGTATTAGGGTTTTTTATTGTACTGTGGTGCACTTCGTGAGGACCCGTGACCCCTAGATCAACTTCGGGATGCCACCTGCGTTATAGCTCTCCTGCAGCGAGCAGAATTTGAAGCAGCACAAGCCAGCAGCCTGGCTTATCTTGAGGAGATGCTGGCATGAGAGACACGTCTGTCGTCGCGTGTCTGCCGTGTCCGCCGGGACTGCAGGGACCAGGGCCCTGAAACTGTAAGTAAACTCATCTTTGATATAATACATAGTTACTTCACCAGGTGTTTTCCTTGACATACTAACATGGAGACTCCAAATAACTACTGCCTGTCATGCGCTATGTATGCTATTGGTCCCCAGACTACCAACTTTGTATGTAATAAATGCTTAATGGTGGAAGCCCTCCAGGAAGAAATTGACCATTTACTGGCTTCCACAACAGTTGGTCTCGAAATTGAAGCATTGGAGGACTATATTGACTCTATGTTGGGACAGTCATTATCTTTAGTTCCCCCATCTGCGGACGAGACAGCAACTGTTATAAGTACTAATGTCATGACCTCCTCTACCCCTGCTGTATTTCAAGAGGAGTCTGATAGTTGAGGCAATGGTACCCAAGGGTAAATCTGGCGTGAGGTGGGGACAGATTGGAAGCAATATATTACCTACCCTTATTTAATAAATGTGATCACTCAACCCAGGACATAAATGCTTCACCCCCGATGTCACTACCAATACTACCTGCAATGCCCCCTAGTCAGTAGTCCTCCCGTAGGAGAGAGAACAACTGTACAGCATTCCCTTCACCCAAACAAAATAAATCCGAACAAAGACCAAAATCACGACTCAGTTATTTTACCAAATTCAACACAGAATCTCACCCACTAACTAAACAAATCTTTGTTCTTGGTGATTCAATTATTAAACACTTAGGTCGCCCTATATGTGACGTGGACAAATTCAACCGTACCTGCACTAGCCTGCGAGGTGCTCGTGTTTCCGACATCACTACTACTGCTAAAAATATACTGAAAGGGACTGGTGAAAATCAAGTGTTCATAGTGCACGAAGGTACAAGTGATATAAATAGAGGTAGTATTGACAAACTCAAACAGGACATCATAGCTCTCAATAATGTACTAACGGAAAAAATAGCATAGCTTGCTTCTCAGAGATTCTACCCGTGCCGAGGCGCCTGATATTATAAATACAAAGATTAAGGCCTTTAACGACTGGCTCAGGCGATGGTGTCTCCGACAGAACATTCTCTGTCTAACACACTGGAAACCTTCTATCTAAGGGACTCACTGTTTTGCTGGGATGGACTCCACCTCAGTCGCAGGGGAAGTTCACTCCTGGGCAAAAGCTTTACAACAGCTATTAACAAACTTTTAAACTAAAACCCGGGGGTGAGATCAGTGACAGAAGATCCTGTTCTCTAAAGAAACCTACTACGGACATTTCTGAGTGTGAGATACTCAGTTTAAACGCTAGATCCTTAAATCAGGTTAAACTGGCTGAATTAGAAGCTATGAGTCAACTGAATAAATATGGACTCATCTCCATTACAGAAACTTGGTGGGACCCTGATACTTCTTGGAGCCAGCACATCCCAGGGTATAAACTGTATCATAAGGACAGCGAGGGACAAATGGGGGATTTGTCTATATGTTAGAGATGACATATCCTCATTTCAAATCCCCTCAACAAGCGATACTGAATCAATCTGGGTTAACATCCAGTTCAAGGGTCACCCACAGCTGATGGTAGGGACATGCTACAGGCCCCCGACATCTAATAAAGAATATTCTACTTGCTTAAATAATGAAATATTAGATATGGCCTCTAAAGGAAAAATCCTCATACTGGGTGATTTCAACCTGCCTACTATAAACTGGTATTCTTTATCTGGAAGTACGCAGGCCGAAAAAGACTTAATCACACTCATGGTTGATATGGGCCTAGAACAAATCCTTACAGAACCAACACGGTGACAATATACTGGACTTGGTTATTACTAATATAGGGAACCTAATATCCAAGGTTATAATTGGTGCCCCACTAGGCTCAAGTGATCACTACACCATTTCCCTGACACTGTCATTTTGTCATCATATCACCAACTGTACTGAACTGAAAAACTATAAAAAAGCTAATTTCAATGCTATTAATAACCAATTAAACTCAATTCCTTGGGATACAGCACTATCCTCTCTCACCATGGAAGAATCCTGGGACTTTTTTAAAACTTCCATTTATAACTCAGAGAAATTATATGTTCCTACAACAAAAAAATATAATAAAAGGGAAAATACCCTGTGGTTTAACAAAACTATCAAAGCTCTAATTAAGAAGAAGCAGAGGCTATTTACGCAGGTTAAAACAGTAAGGGTGACACAGAAATATTGTTCACCCAATATAGGGAAACTCTAAAATCACTAAAACAAGCTATTCTGCAATCTAAAAGAAACTCGAGTTACGTCTGGTCCATACCAAAATAACTATGAATCACTATTTCCTACCTTAATAATAAAAGATAAATAATAGACACATGGGGCCCCTATGCATACATGACACAATTATATCAACAGACAAAGATATGGCAGACACATTTAACAAGCAATTCTGCTCAGTATTTACCAATAAAGAGGTTCAAAGCGATTCAAACCTGCAAACAATGTTACCTTCTTACATCATCACCGAGGATGATACACTAAAAGCAATTTTATCCCTAAATCCTAATTCCAGTCCAGGTCCTGACAACATCAGCCCCCGATTTTTAATAGAGACTGCAGCTGCTATTATAAAACCACTCTCAATTATATTCAACAAATCCTTATATGAGAATTATCCCTCAGGACTGGACAATAGCTACTGTGGTCCCAATCTTTGAGAAGGTAACCATTCTAGACCAGAAAATTACCGTCCGATAAGTCTGACTTTTGTCATAAGCAAGATCATGGAGAAAGTTATTAAGAATCTACTAGAGCACGAATCTATTAGGGGTAACTTGACTGACACTACACAACATGGCTTTAGACAGGGATACTTCTGTACTACTAACTTGGTTTCCTTTTATAATCATGTCAGTACGGCATTGGATAATGGCATTCCTATGGATGTGATACTTCTCGACTATAGTAGAGCATTCGACAAAGTCCCTCATGACATCCTACTTGACAAAATGAATGATATGGATTCTCTCACTACATAATCAACTGGGTGTCAGGTTGGTTGAATGGAAGATATCAGCAAGTCAGAATTAATGGCTCACTTTCCCACCCACTGAGTGTGACCAGCGGGGTCCCTCAGGGGTCTGTGTTGGGACCCACCCTGTTTAACGTCTTTATTAGTGATTTGCAGACTAGCACTGAAAATGTTCTCTCAAAATTTGCTGATGACACCAAGCTGTGTGGCTCTGTTCTTACATCGCCTAACAGAGAAACTATGAGGAATAACCTAAAAGCCCTAAAAGGTACCACCATCGGTAATGACTCACTTGATCCCTGCCTTTTACGTCAGGTCCTGGATCAGGTCCTCTCACCTATTACGTGCATTTTCAACAAATCACTCTGTCTCGGACAATTCCCCTCTGCCTGGAAGATTGCCACAGTTACCCCTGTCCATAAAGGTGGTGGCAGGACTCTTCCGGGTAACTTATCGACCATCTCAATCCCTCTCCCCCCTCTCAAAGGCGTTAGAAAATTGTAGGCGTCCCAAGTCTCTGACTACCTCTGTAAGTACAATGTTCTCTGCCCTGAACAACCGGGTTCAGAGCAGGTCATAGTACCAATACAGCACTCCTGGAATTTTCCAACTTCCTCCATGCCTCCTTGGACTCTGGTGCCCTGGCTGGTGCTATATTCATTGACCTGTCTAAAGCATTCAATACCGTTTAGCATCCTCTTTTGCTCTCCCACCTCAACCTAATAGGCTTTGCCTCAGGACCTGTTTCCTGGTGCACCAGCTATCTCTCCGCCCGCTCCCAATGTGTGAAAGTCACGTACTCTCTCTGAAACATGCCCCATTCACTCTGGGGTGCTGAGAGCTCAATTCTTGGACCCCTACTATTCTCCTCTTTCTTAACTCCCTACCCAGCAGTTGTATGGGTAGATGCTTCTCTATGCTGATGATGCTGTTCTCGTTGCCTCCCAATGACCCCATGCTGCTACAGAACTCCCTCCAACTAGTCTTTGACTCTGCAGCTACCTGGTTCACTGAGCACCGACTTGTTATCAACCTTAAGAAAACAAAACGATGCTCTTCACCCCAAAATAAGTACAGCAAGTTTCCCTTAGCTGTCCACTCCACACCAATCTCGTCATTGACCAGGTGCAGTCCTATAAATATCTTGGTATAACCTTTGACCCTGCACTTTCATTCCATGGACATATATCTGCCCTAAATTCTGTCGCCAACTCACGGCTAGGCATTCTTTACCGGCACAAAATGCCTCCCTCCTGATGCCCTCCGCCTGGCTGTCACCTCCTCTGTCATGTCTCTCATTGACTATGGCCTTCCGGTCTATGGCTCAGCAGATCAGACTGCACTCAACAAGGTTAGCCTCACAGTTAATAAGGCCTGCAGACTTATCACTGGTGCTCCCAGACTCACTCACACATGTGAGCTGTGCACCTAGCTACCCTACTCAACCTGGAAAGCGACTCATGTATCAGACATGCCGGCTCTTACAAAACCCTCGTGGCCTATCCCCCATGGGCCTATCCAACTCCATTGCTGTACTGCACCGACCCTGGTCACGCGCGGCTCGTCAAAAGCTACCCTAGTTATTCCGAGGCCAGGACCTCTCAAGGTCAGAGGGCATTCCCCTACCGTGCGCCCCACTGGTATAACTCCCTCCCTGCCAGTGTCTCAAACTCACTAACCTTAGCTTGCTTTAAGCCCAGGCTCAGAAACTTCCTGCTTAGCTCTTGCAAATGCAACTGCCGCTAGCTTAGTGTAAAAATATAATAAATATATATATACTCTGTTTGACAATGCTCACTGAGCGGCTCCCCCCCCTTCCTTTCCCTACTAATTCCTCCTCCCCTATCTCCTTCCCTTCTACTCCCACCAGCTCTCCTCGACCATAAGTTTTGCACCTTTTGTTATCTTTTACTTCGTTGGAGATTGTATTCTATTGTAACAAAATTGTAATTGAACTGTAACTTTTTTGTTTGTAAGTACTGTGTCCCTTGTACTACTGTTCTGATGTCCTCTTTGTGACGAGGTACCTTTGTAAATGAGCCTCTGGCTCAAAGGTTTCTAAACTGATGTTTAACTAAATAAATAAATAAAATCCATCGAAGAATGGGCAGTTCCAAACAAAATGACACTCAACTCAGATAAGTGTCATGTTGTACACTTTGGTAAAAACAACCCTAGGCAGACTTATTTTCTGAACAGCATGGCCCTTCATGTGTCATCATTAGAACATGATCTCGGGGTAACCATTAATAATAAACTATCCTCTAGTGATCATTGCAGGATGATAGCTAGGAAATCTGTCTGTACTCACTCGAATCCAACGTTCATTGTGTCTAGGACACAGAATACATAATCCTTGTACAGAGCTATGTCAAGCCCCATCTGGACTATGGATCCCCTACTGGAGTCCCTACCTGGTGGGGACATTGGCGGGGTTGAGAGGGTACAGAGGAGAGCCACAAAAATGGTCCCTTATCTATCCAAACTTCATTACGAGGAAAGATTAAGAGTTACTGGGTTACATTCATTATGCACAAGACGTACTAGAGGTGACCTTCTCCTACTGTACAAAATCAAGAATTCTCAGGAGTTAATGCGCCAATATGGCTTACATTTCTCTCCCAGCTGGACTTCCCCACGGTATCACAACAACCAGATATTTGTATCTAAAGCTAAAACAACAAAAAGGTTAAACTACTTTACAGTAAGAACCCCCAAACTGTGGAATCTCCTCCCACAAAACTTAGTAAACAGTAGCTCTAATACAGTCTTCAAAAAGGAGCTGGATCATTGGCTCGAGTCCTACAACTTCAAGGTATAATTATCCCACCAGTGTGGTGGGGGACAATCTCGATGGGCAGTAGCCTTCTTTTGTCCTTTGAAACCAAGTAAACCAAGTAAACAGGCAGACTACCTCAGTTTAACATCTCATCCAAAAGATGGCACCTAACATAGAAACATAGATGCTGTCGGCAGAAGAGGACCTTTAGGCCCATCCAATCTTCCCCCTGACCCTGCCTCTTCTGTCACTACTGGCACTAGTTGGTCATAGATGTCACTCCCTCCCTTCATTCCTCTAATCCAATATGCTCCTCTGCCTATCCCATGCATGCTTGAACCTTCCCGCAGTCTTAGCCCCCACTACCTCCTCTAGCAGGCTGTTCCAGTCATCCACCACCCTTTCCGTGAAGAAGTATTTCCACACCTCTCCTAAACTTCCCTCTGCATGTCTCCTTGTTCTAGTGCCTTCCTTTCTCTGAAATAGACCCCCCCCTTGTACTTTGTTCACTCCTGTGAGGTACCTGTAGGTTTCGATTATGTCTTCTCTCACTCTTTTTCAGGGAGCACATGTTGAGTTCCTACATTCTTTCTCCATATGGCTTTTAATGCAACCCCCTCACCATTTTGGTTGCCCTTCTCTGTACTGCCTCCACCCTTTCAGTGTCCTTGCAGAGGTGTGGCCTCCAGAACTGGGCACAGCACTCAAAGTGGTGCTTCACCAGTGAGCAACACAAGGGCACCACCACCTCCCTCCTTCTGCTAGAAATCCCTGTCCCAGTGCATCCAGCATCCTGCTAGCCTTTCTCACTGCTCTGTCTCATTGCCCAGCTACCTTGAGATCATCAGCTATGATGACCCTTTGGCTTCTTTCTTGTTTTGTGACTGTAAGCTCCACTTCCCCCATCTTATACACAGCCCCAGGGTTCCACAGCACTAACTACATAACTGTGCACTTTTTGGCATTGAAACTCAGCTGCCACCTCCTAGAACATTCCTCCAGTTTCCTCAGATCTCATTGTAATCTCTCTACCCCTTCCTGAGTGTCAACCCTGTTGCATATTTTTGTATGATCTGCAAAGAGATACACCTTACCCTCAAGCTTCTCTGCAATGTCACTTATGAAGACATTGAAGAGCACCAGTTCCAGCACTAAACCCTGTGGCACATGACTAGTCACTCTTCTATTGCCTAAGTGGCTACCATTTACCACCACTCTTTGCCTCCTGTCCCTTAACCAGTTTGATACCCAGCTTGTCACTTTCTCCCTCATCCCCAGGCTGCTTAGTTTCTTAACTAGCCTCCTGTGTGGCACAGTGTCAAGAATCCTTACTGAAGTCCAGATAGGCCATGTCCACTCCTCTGCCTTGATCCACTTCCCTGTTAACCCAGTCAGAGAAATTTAGTCTGTAAGATTGCATGACCTACCCCCATGAAACCGTGCTACCAGTGGTCCTGCAGTCCTTTTGCCACCAGGTGCTCCATAAGTCTCTCCTTCAGTAGTGTGTCCAGTAACTTCCCCACCACTGATGTGAGATTCACTAGCCTGTAGTTGCTAGCATCCTCCCTACTGCCACTTTTGTTCAGAGGGACCACATTGGAGATCCTCCAGTCCTCTAGAACATCCCCGTGAGGTGCTTAAAATTGCTACAAGAGGGGTGGCCTGCACTGTGCTCAGGACAGTGTCCCCCAAACACCATGCCGGGGCATCGATATAGTTACTTTTCACGAAGGGGGGAGTGTCCCCTGCAGAGCTGCTACCATGATTTCTTGTAGCACGTGGTGTTCATTGAAGGTCTCACAGTGTACATTCTGACCAACCTTGACCCTGTTTAGCTTATGAGATCTGATTGGATCAGGCTCCAAGGTAGTATGGCAGGTGGCCAAGTTATGAAGAGGGATGATTAAACATGATCCATGCAAATTATTAACAATGGTAAAGGACTCCAGAATTATGGGGCACAATTCATGAACCAGGCATGAAAGAGCAAATTAAGCAGAATGTTGCCCCTTGGGAGGTAATAAGCACATGGAACAGGCTGTCAAGTGGAGGCCATGCAAACAAAGTGGGTAAACTGGTTTATTTATTTATTTGTTTACTGGGTAAGTGTGCTGATCCCAGGGACTGTTTTCAGGCACAGCCTGGGCCATAAAGATGGCACAGTAAGAGATACATATAGTTCAGAATACATGGAATACATTGAGTAAGGATGACATTGGCAAGTTGAAGAAGTACAGTAGGACACAATCAGGATCACAAATAGGTACAGGAATACATATCTTGGGTGCAGTCAATGTGGTCATACAGTCAGACATCACAGTTAAGTGCACTAGATAGGGTACAAGCAAGCCTTATTAAATGTCCAGGATATGGAGGAGGGATAGCAGAAGGCACAGAGAGTAGGGGGAGAGGATAGCCCCATGGGTCACCCCATAGCACTGTTGCATTTAACCTCTTTCAGAAACCATGCTTTAAACTGAGTCTTAAAGGAAGAGTGTGTCCAGGGAGTGGAGGGAGGCCAGCAGGTTGTTCCACAGCTTGAGAGCAGTAATGGATAGGGCACTACTGCCCAGCAAGGTGGAGGCCCTAGGGACTTTGAGCTATGATACAGTGGACTGCCGGAAGCGTGGGATGGAGTCTAAAGTTGGATCAGGGAGGAGGAGTAGGGGGATAGGATACCACTTCTCAGGGTATTGTCAGTGATGCACCCTAGTGCGTATTTATGCCTGGCTTGTAGAGGGAGCCAGCCTAGGGATTGCTATAGGGTGCAGTGGTGCATGGAAGGAGGTGCCAATAGCATAAACCTACATATATTGTTATAGTGTTGAGCCTTGTGAGTTGGAGTAAGGAGGTATGGGAGTAAATGGGGGCACAGTAATCCAGCAGAGGGAACAGGGGCCCCTGCGCAATGTCAAGTCGTGTCTCAGGGGTCAGGCAGTGCTTAAGATGGAAGACAGCCCCCAGCTTCTGGTTAATGCATTGAATAGTCAAGATAATGTGTGCATTGAAGGTAAGGGAGGGCTCCAGGGTGACACCCAGGTATTTGAAACATGGTATGTCCTGCAGGACAGTTAGGGTGGAGCTGACTCTAGATAGCTTTAGGAGGTTGGGTTTGTATCCAAGGGGCATGGATTTGGTTTTGCTGGTATTAACTCGGAGTTGATTTGCAAGGAACCAGTTGTGCGCAGCCACATAGTTCTGGGTGAGGATGGAGGAAAGTCCGGTAATGGAGTTGTCACTATGGTATAGAACTAAATTGTTGGCGTAAAGTAAGGCTTCACAGGTGAGGCTGTCTTTAGGAAGGGAGTTGATGAAGAGGGTGAATAACAAGGAACCCAAAATGGAGCCCTGGGGAACTCCTGTGGATGCAGTCATGGCCGCAGAGGTGGTCAATCTGATACTGATGGTTTGGGATCACCCTGAGAGGTAGTTTAGGAACCAGGATGATGTGCCTACTGAGCAGCCAAGGTCGATTAGTTTGAGTGGAGTAATCTGTGGTCTACCAAATTGAAGGCCTTTGTGAGGTCTGTGAATTCGGCACTGGTAGCATTCCCCATGTCCATGTTTCTAAAGACATGATTGATGAAGATGGCCAGGGCGGAAACAGTGCTATAGTGCTTTCTGAACCATGTTGCTGCAGGCAGAGCAGGTCATATTTGCTTACATGGTCAGTGAGTTGGTGGCGGACTACTTTCTCTAGTAGTTTGCTTAAGTGGGGGAGTAAAGAGATGGGTCTGTAGTTATGGGCGGACAGGGGGTCACCTGACTTAAAATTGGGGGCAACTTTGGCAATCTTCCAAATGGCAGGTATGGTGGATGAAGCTAGTGTGAAATTAAAAATAGAGGTCAATGGGCTAGCAATGTAGGGGGCAATACGTTTGAGAAAGGTAGGGTGGAGACCATCAGTACGTGGACTGCCTCTATTCTGGAGGCTCATTAGGAGTTTGTAAGTCTCACTCTGTGAGATTATTCTGAAATGGAAAGGAGGGCTTGTAATTCCCTCCCTGGGAAGGTGGTTGGCCTGGTTGCTAGGGCAAGGTGGGATGAAGGTATCCAGCTTAGTGAGGTGAGCTGAGAGTTCAGCGAATTTGGTGTTGAGAGCATGGTTGACATTAGTGGGGTCTGTGATAATGCCCGTTGAGGAGCTGAGGTGGATTTCCTGACAGTGAGTCTTGAAATTTATCATTGAGCCAATGGTGGACCAGAAACAACGAGGTTGTTTCAGGTTTTCCCTCTGTAAATTGTGAAGGTAGCTTGTTTTCAGGGACTTGGTCAATTGTTTGCATTTGTAACACAGTTTTCTGTAGACATCCCATAGGGTGAGGGAGGAAGGGGGAGACTTTGAAAGCGGACCATTTTTTATCCCACTCCTTCATAAAGGAGAGCAGGTCTTTAGAGAGCCATCGGGTGTTTCCTCCTCTTACTTGATGGGTGGTTTGGGGAAAGTGCCTGTCCTGTATGTGAAGGAGGGCATCCTTGAGAAATCCCACTGCAGAGTCGATGTCTGGGAGTGTAAAGCCTGCCAGTTGACTGCACTGATGTCAGAGAATAGACTGGTGGTGTCATGGCAGGTAAATTTCCTGAATGTCAGGTATTTCGGGGGGGGGCACTTCGTTTTAGTTGACCAAATAATGTAGGTGGGGGAGTGGTCACTTATTGAGTCTGACAGGATGCCAGCTTGGAGAACCCTGTCCTCTCTATTCATCACCACCAGGTCCAATAGGGAGTGATTCTGAATGCGGGGGTTAGTTCTTGTGGGTAGGGTAATGGACTGGGAGAGGTTATGCTGTTTGAGCAGATTGCTGTAATCAGGTTCCTTGGGGCTCAGCCAGTAAAGGTCAACATCCCCAAGTAGGATCGTTCCCTGGGGGGGAGAGTTATCCCAGTCCTGTAAGTAGGTTTGCTAGACCAGGGTTGCCCCCCTTTGGGGGTTGTAACCACACCCTATATAGATTATTTTGTTTGATCCTAGTGTTAATTCAATAAGGAGCCACTCACTAGGGGAGGATGGATTGGAGCGGAGAATGGGTGTGGCTGTAAGGGGTTCAAGGAGGTATAGGAGTACCCCCTTGCCCTTTTTACCAGGCCTGTCATGTCGTAATATGGAGTAACCTGGAAGCTGATAAGTAGCATCAGAGATGCTTGATTTTAGCCAGGTCACAGTGTTAACAAGAACACTGGGCTTGTAAAGGGACACCCATGCCTCCAGCTCATTGAATTTTTCTGGTAGGTTGCATATATTAAGGTGGGTGACCCTTAGGCCTGTAGCATTGGTCCAAGTTTGGTTAGAATGAGTAATTGGGATGTTCAAAGGTCCGGGGTTACTTTCCACATCCTCAACCAATAGGAGGAGAGAGGGAGATAGGTGTGTAGTAGACAGGGGGTGTTAGGGTAAGGAAATAGAGGAAAAATCTGAGGGTTTGTAAGGAGAGCGAATAGTATGGGACTCATAGGGGTAAGCTTCCACTGAACCCTGTTAATCAGAGGGGCTTCTGGCTTGTGGCGGTGTGAGAAGCTGGAAAACTCCTCCTGATCCATTGCAAGTATAGTAGCACAGAAGTCAGTGCCCAGTAGCAATCCAGTGAGGAATGCTACCAGTGGAGGGAGTAAGATCAGCTTCATTTGGAAGGTGTAATATCATTAGCTGCCAGCAACACTTACCGGCAGTATAGCCAAGAGGTTGGTGCTATGGACCTCAGTGAAGGAAGCAGGCAGGTTTAAGAGGCAGTCTGATGGCTTTATGGAAAAAGCAGTGACAGAGGGACAAGCAAGAAAACAGGAGCAAGATCAACTTATATGGGCAGATCAGTTTGGACCAAAAGGTCTTTTCTTGCTTCCAAAATTCTGATTATTGTTATCTGCTACAGAGCTACTATTGGCTCAGTGTGAACTTTATTTGGACACAATTCTGCTTATATTTCGTATAATTCTGTATTTTATCTTCCCTTTCTTTATTACATAGATACATAGATACATAGACAGTGTCGGCAGATAGGGGCCTATGGCCCACCTAGTCTGCCCATTTGAGCTTGTAAGTTCAGTTTGTCTTCCTAGAAGTCTATTTCCCCTTACCCCTGACCTCTAGAATTCCTTTATGTCTATCCCATGCATTCTTAAATCCCGTGATTGTTTCAGCCCCCACCACTTCCTCTGGCAGGGTGTTCCACTTGTCCACCACCCGTTCTGTGAAGAAATTCTTTCTTATGTTTCCTCTGAATCGTCCTCCTCCAACTTCATCCCATGCCCTCTAGTCCTGAAACATCTTTTCGCTTAAAATAGTGTTTTCCTGCACCCTGTTCCTCCTGTAAGATACTTGTATGTCTCTATCATATCCCCTCTCCCTCCTCTCCTCCAGGAGTACATGTTCAGTTCCTTCAACCTGTCTTCATAGGACTTGTGATGCAACCCATGCACCATCTTTGTTGCCTCCTCTGAACCTTCTCTACCCTGTCTATGTCCTTACGTAGGTATGGTCTCCAGAACTGTACACTGTACTCCAGGTGGGGCCTCACTAGTGTCTTGTATAGCGGAATTATGACCTCCCTTTTCCTGCTGGTGATGCCCCTGCCTATACATCCCAGCATCCTATTTGCTTTACCTGATGCCTTGTCACACTGTTTTCCTACCTTGAGGTCATCAGAGATGACAAACCCAAGATCCCTTTCCTGCTTGGTGCATGCTATATCCTCACCCCCAACTGATATATTGTGCCAGGGTTTTGTGCCCCATATGCATTATCTTGCATTTCTTTGCATTAATTTCAACTGCCAAACCCTTGACCATTCTTCAAGTTTCTGCAGGTCCCTTCTCATTCTGTCTACACCCTCTGGTGTGTCTACTCTGTTACAGAGCTTTGTGTCATCAGCGAACAGTGAAATTCTGCCTTCTATATCCTGTGCAATGTCACTGATGAAGATGTTGAATAGGACCGGTCCCAGCACTGATCCCTGTGGTACCCCACTGGTTACTCTTCCCTCTGTGGAGTGACAGCCATTTACCACCACCCTCTGTGTCCTGCCACCCAGCCAGTTACCTACCCACCACACTACTGTCCTGCCCACACCCATATTCCCCAGTTTGTGTAACGAGTCGCGAGTATTCACGGGGGGGACTCTGGGGGCCCTGTTTTTCCAGGAGCAGAATATTGGGGAGTGATCACTAAGGGCATCCGCTGGGGTGCCAGCCACCTTTATATTGGCAGGTTTGCTAGTAAGCACCCAATCAAGTGTGGAATGGTTACCCGTTTTGTAGTTCATTCGGGTGGGCCCTGTGATAACCTGCGTAAGGTTAGCTTCCTGAACCAGCCCTAGTAGGGAGGGATTGTCTTTCGGGGCCCAATTCAGATTGAAGTCCCCCAAGATGATTAGCTCAGAGGTGACCTCATCGGAGATGTCCTAGGACCGCCTCCAGAGATGGCCAGCGCATTGGTTGGGGGTTGTATCGCATCAATGTTGAGATGCTTACATGGGCCAAGGGTGATCGAGCGAAGATCGATTCACCTTCCATACTAGTGGCCTGTAGCAGGTTGACCTGCACTGAGTTAAGGGTGTCTTTTGTGTAGATTAGGACCCTCCACCCTTTTCCTCAGTCTATCTTGTCTATGGGAGAGGTATCCTAGGGCTGCAACCTCGTGGGAGGGTATGAGGCTTGAGCCAGGTTCCGATCATGGCCAGGATGTCCGGGTTGTACCAGTCCAGCCAGGCTTGAAGTTCCTGCATCTTGGGCCTCAGGCTACATATATTCATGAGCACAATGCTCAGGCCCTTATTGGCCGCCCAGTGCGGGTCCACTGGGGAGGAGACCAGAAGATCATAAGGAGGGGGACCAGAATTTGGTTAGATGTCCCCTGCCATGAGCAGGAGGGTAGCAAGGAGGCAAAGAGAAGGAAGCCGACTGAAGGGTAAGGACTTAGTCCAGAGTCTCCGTTTAGCAGTGAGTAGAGTTGAGTACAGAATGCCTCTCCTGCAGAATACATGGGCAGTCAGAAGTGCCTCCATGTTATTAAGAGGGAGGGTGTAGTGGTCCCAAGAATGTCGTGGGGGAATGTCCAGTTTGGGGGGACTTCTCAGGTCCTGTTCTCCTGTGCTTATAGTCCTATCTGCCCAGTGTAGGAAAAGGAGGTACAGGACGGCCAGTAGGAGCCCTCTATTTGGGCAGCCAAGAGAGGGCGGTCCAAGCATGGAGGGCATCATGCTGGTGAGGAGGCCGGGTGGGGAGGAGGGATGGATGGGCGGTAGGGATGGTTGGGCCCCTGGGAATAAGTTCTCCTGAGCCCACCATGCTCAACTTAAGAGTAATAACCAGCCTCGTCAGGCACCGAGTCCCTGACAGATCAGGTCAGTGGTGTGGCCAGGAATTACTACAGTGAGCCGCTGGTCAGCAGTACCCAAACTTGTAGGGTATCAGATGTCTTATCCCAGGGATAGATGCGACAGCGTATTGGAGGGAGGTGGTCTTGGTAGCACTTGTTACTATAGGATCCTACTGGGGATGAGTTTGAGCGCCGCTGCCCTTTAGGTCAGCAGGCAGGTTGGATGCAGGAGCTGTCTATGGCCCGAGGCCCTTGCGCTTGTGTTAAGCAATGGAGGAGGCAATCTACCTGGAGATACAGTGTTAATGGGTAATCAGGCAGTTAAGGGTGCACCTATATATGTACTGAAAACCATACCCCTGAGGTAGAGTTGAAATCAAATTTATACAACTCATGGGAAAATAGAATAACATGCAATTTGCAAGACATAACTGAATTACTATAGCCTATAGCGCTTAATAATCACTTAGATACTGCAGGTACAGCAGCAGCTGTAATTTCTGACTACCTAGTTTATTATACAACTGGCAGTTTTGTGGGTAGCAAAGGAAGATGAAAGGGCTTTTGTGGGTAGCAGGCAATTTGGTAGGGAGAGACACTAATTACTAAGGAAATTTACCTGAACACAGGATCATTGTTCACTGGGCTTTATCCTCTCCTGCTTCCTGTCTGCAGATGAAATCATAATCCTCTGCTTGGGGCATCATCATCTTTTCCACAGCAATGCATTGATATAAACAGAGGATTATGTTAGCATTTGTAGACAAACAGCTGGAGGACATGGTGTGAAAGGAGCAAAGATCCTGCAGATTTGAAAGGAACAAGACACAAGCAAACTCCTCATGAAGAGTAGCAACATATATACCAAGAGGAACAACAGGAAACTGGTAGGGGCGGACTTAAAAAGGACATTATAAAATAGCAAGAAAAATTCCTGGGCTCTGATTAGTCAGTGCTGATCTTCAACAATGATGTTATCCCAGCACATCACATCTATTCAAAAAAACAACTAAAAATTATTTTAAAAAAGTATTTTGTCACCTTTTTTTAATGAGCAAGCCATTTTAGAATTGCAGTAATGCACTCCAGGCATTTGTCGTGGGGATAAAGCCACTTCTCAGGTGTTGGATGCACTCAGCCTGTGGCCTTGTCCCCATCCACCTAAGGTGTGACATTATCCTGCCACACTTGTCTTGTCATGCATTATTGCTTAATTAGAAAGTAGATTTTTAAAGAGCAGGATGTGTGAAGGTGGAATAGACTACTCAGAGGTGGTCAGTGGTGGAGAGACTCAAGAGGGGATGGGAGAGACATAGGAGGCTAGTTAAGGGAGCTAGAGAGGATAGGGTAGGGGTAGTAATGAACCCCTAGGGTGCAAGTACCACCACACAGGGTAGATTACATAGGCTGTGAGGCCAGACATTTTCTGTGATTCAGTGTTTCTGAATTCTTCTTGTGGTACAAAAATTTGAGGACAGTTGGGACTCTACAGACAGGTGCGGACATAAGTTTGCCAAGGTAAGCATGTTAATTTGGACAACACGAGCTAGATAAATGAAGTTGGTTACTGAGTTTGCTCAGAAATTTATATCACTTATTTTGGTAACACTGAGCATACTCAGAAATTTATTTTCTCATGTAAAGATACATTTCTGAGCATGCTCGGTGACCAGTTTCATTTATTTCCCCCCAGACTGCCAATGGAAACAAGCTGCTATGGCTAAGTAGACCTTTCCTGGTAAAACTATTTCAATAAGTAAATGAAATTTGAGATGACATTTATTTTTAATTGAATATACATTAGTCTATATAGATTACATTTTCACTGGAGCTTTTTAAATATTTCAGTTATAAACCACCAAAATACCTGTTGTATAAATCAAATATGCCATGGGCTGATGTAAGATATTATTTGAGGGTTTGTTTTGTGTTTTGTTAGAATAAGCCTAGAAATATGTTTTCTGGGCAGCTCAAAGTCCTGGGTGCCTAGCTTAGAGAGAAGAGCCCCTTTTCATGTTGTGACTGGAGAATTCCCCTGTTGAACATAAACTGGGGTGACAGGGGAATTTCTTGGTTTGCACCCAGAAAACTCTGATCTGTCCCCCTTCCAGGTCAGCTAGCCTTCCCGTGTCATTCCAGTACTGATCGCCTTCTTCCGTTTTTTTTTTTAATACTCCCTTCCACTTCCAGCTCAGCCAGCCCTCCCTCGTCCTTCCCCATTGATGTACAGTATGATGAATTATAAGTTGACAGGGGTGTCCACCCCCAGTACTGCTTCACCACCCCCTTCACTCCATATTGCCTTCCCCCCAGCAATTTGGTGGTGACATTGGGGTGCCCACCCTAGTGCTGTTGAACAAGGACTGCTGACAAAAATTGTCAGAGCATATCAGAATACATAGGTATGGAAAGGAAGATGAAAGGGCTTTTAACTGTGTAAAAATAATTTCCTATCTCCTTTAATAACTTTGGTGCTGTTCAGCGAAATTGCATGAAATTTTGCATGCATGGTCTTTGTAGCAAGTTATTAAAACTTGGCAAGTTTTGTGACAGCTGCACTTCCAAACTCTGAGGTCAGAAGATCTAAAAGTCATGCAGTTTATGGCCATTTTTTTTCTCACCTGTGGAGCAAAGACTTTCAGAATTTTGTTCCAAAACAATCAGGATAGAAGGGTCTTGGTTCAAGGGTGTGCCTTTCAAAGCTTTCATGAAGAAATTTCAATAAGTTCTGGATTTTCCTGAGATTTCTGGAGTCTGATGAAAAATGATTCCAAAATACATTTTCTGGCCACCCTGAAATTCTTTGTATGCCAGCTTAGTGAGGGTTGTGATTTTGTTGTTGTGAACCAAGAATCCTTTTTTCACACATAATGTGCAAACAAAGAATTTTGTGTTTGCACATGAAAAGTTTTACTGTTGTATACCAATTTTTATGCTCAAACAAAAAAATCTTTAGTTGCCAACACAGTTTGAACAGAAAATTTTATGTTTGCGCATAAAAATTAGTTCTTAGTGCCGGATAACGCTTTTTATGTACCAACAAAGAATTCTTTGGTTGCCACTAACTGAAACCCAAGAATACTAGCTCATCACAATAAAATTAGTACTTTCCACCAATAATTACTTTTACTAATAACTCAGCTTTTTTTTTTTTTTTACATGTTTTCACCAAAATTTCAGCAGTCGTATTTCTTAAAGCTCTTAGATGAAAATGTTGGGTGGGAACTATCACTGCTGCCTCTAACTATGTGCATATGTTGTGACACCATAAGAAACATCTAAAAGGTTGCATTGCAAATCCGTCACTCTTATGAATGTTGTGGAGGCTTAAAATATAAATTCAGAGAATTTGGGACATAAGTATTGAAAAATGGGACGTGTTGCAGTACAATGGTGCTGGTAAGCATGTAATGCTAGACTACAGGATCTGTATAGGGCCCGAAGCCTATGCAATTCGTGAATGTACCTTATTACCGTGGTAGAGGATTTTGGTGGGGACAGAAGTGCGCTAAGCAAATATCACACATATTTATCTCTCTGCCTTGTTACTGATTTGTGATGCATGGGGGTGACATGTATGGTACTGGAGGGGTCAGTAGCTCAGATTCAGGTTTCTGTTTTGCAAACTTTACAAAAAAAATGTGTAGAGTATGTTGATTTGTGTGTGTAGTACAGTGCCTTTGCCTTTGCTTACTGTTAAGATTTTTCTTTAAATTTGCCTACTTGTTTTATGGCCCCTGGTGGTGCCATGCTTGTGTCTTTTATTACCTTTCTTTTTCCCACAATGCCTTGTGCTCCAATTGGCTGTGATGTGCTACAGACAATTGATTCATTGAATACTGGCTTACAGTCCAGTTTATAGCAGTAGAACTGTGCTGGTAAATGTATTTCCTTATCCACTGAGCACTAATAAAGATTACATTCATAGTTTGGCAAACACCTGAAGGATAATTGAGTGGGTTAGTTTTTAAAGGGACAGACAGACAGGTGGGTATGCGTACACCAGTGCAGGGCCCAAGTGCAGGCCGAGAGATGGTTAATCCCAGCTACAGACAAAATGCAAACAGTTGCGGCCACACTCTGCAGTTGCTGAAATTGGCAGTGTCTCATAGTAAAAAAATAAATATGAGGCAAACAATTTTTTGCTGGAAGTGTTGTATTACACTCAACAAATAATGTAATGCAATTCCAAAACACAAGAAACTGCAATGTGCGAGACTCAGGACAGTACACCAGTGCCCCGGCACTTCACTCATTACAACTTCATCTTTAAAGGGATACTGTCAACCCTTTTTACATCATTTTATTTCTAGTGTCAGACCCACATTTTATGATTGTTTACCTTCTCTAAAATTTAATTCATGTTCCTGGTTGTTTCATCTGCTTCCTTTCTAAATATAACTGAAATGCATGAACATGGTGTGATTATATCCAAGCTTGTTTTGTTTCAAATCCTTGCTTTACTTTATTGCATACTTATTGAACATTAGGAACTTCGCCAAACAGTGCAACCACTTATGATGCAATAGGCTGCGCTCCTCCCACTGCATCATGAGTGGCCAGACTGTGTTGGGGATGTTCCCAAGTCCAGGAAAGATGCAGTGGGAGTTGATCTAGGAATGTATACAAGCCATGTTTTTGTGTGCTAACTCCAGTATGGTGGGCAGTCTGTTTTTTCACTTTTAAAATGAAAAAGGGAGTCAGAATCAAACTACCAGCTACACCAACCGTCTCTATGGAATGTGACCAGTCATTAAATATATTAAACTTAAGACATTTTGAGGCCAGTGGGGTTCACAGTGTCACTTAAGGGAAACAGCTGGAGTCTTCACTAATTATAGCATTGATCATCTGAGGTGATATGTGTGCTTTTTTTTTTGGCTGTGTGTGGTCTTATGAAAAGAAAATCTTTTCAAACAAACATTCACTCTTGCTGGCTAGATCTACTGTACATGCACACCTGGAAAACTAAAAGATGAGTAGAAAGAGTTATTTAGCTGCGGTTGGAGCACAAGCATTTAATGGCACGGTGCTGCTGCATACAGGGCAAAAAGTCTGGACTCAATGAATCAATGGTCTCTGCTGCATCATTGCCACACAGGACATGAGGTACTGTGGTAAAAGTAAAGGTACTAAAAGACTCAAGCATGGAGATCCCCAGGGGCCATAAAACAAGCAGTCAAATTTAGAAAAAAACTCAAGAAAGGAGACACTAGACAATGCACACAAATCAAAACACCCTGCACAACTTATTATTTTGAAAATATTAACTGTAGATCTTACTTCGAGAGGGCTCTTGCAGTAGGTAATTGTAGTTCTCCTTTAAGGACTCTTGTGGTGGTTTTAAGTGGAAAGGGGACTGTCTGTTGTGCTAATCCCTCCCTGGTGGTGGGCAGACATATGACACAGCTAGATATGCAAGAACTTTGGGTAAAAACAAAAGGATACTTCTTTACTTTACTGGAAGATGCTGATCTACTGTATGTACGTCTGGTTTTTCTAGTTAAACTGGCTGTATATCCAGTGTGTAAAAACTAGAATATGGCTTGGGAAAGAAAACAATGTACAAAGGAAAATAAGTAATAGGGGATGTAATCAAAGAAAAGATGCAGTATTGTCTAGAGGGTAAAGCAGCAAGCTGTGAACCTCCGCACCCAGCAGACCTGGGTTTAAGCCCTCAACTGCCACTTGCATACTAAAGTCCTGGTTGCACCTGAAAATAAGGTTTAGCTCAGTGGGAGTTTCCCCTGAAAAAAATTCTAATTAAATAAGAGACACAACAAAAAATCATATCGTGTAAGCTAAAACAGAAGGGAGGGAGAGAAAAGGTCATAATCATCACATATCTCTGATGTATAAAAAACAACTCGTAACACACTCTTGCTTAGGTATTTTTCCATGTATTAACAAAAAACAGCCCTAGCATTACATTTTGAATGATTTTAAAAGTATGTTTTTCTTTTTCCAATCTGCTAGTCTCACTTCTGGCTATGGTTACCATCTACCTGCTCTACCTACAATTTTTGTGCTTGGTCTTCTCAGGTGGTACCACCCACTCCACCAACTTCACCTATAAAGCGGGGTCCCTTCTGATGATACAAAGATGGGACTAGACCCGCTTTATCTGATGTCAGAAATGTGCCTCCCTGGCAGCCAGTGCTTGACCGTTGGCATCTCCTGGAGGCACCATGTATTCTGTGGAACTGTGCTTCAGCCTGCTGCTGGAATCCATGTTCGTAATGTGAACCCAGCCCCCTCTTTGGTAAATAATTAAGATCACTAAGCCACTACTCTGGCCACTCGGAGTCAGTTATACACAACTGAGGTTTGTTTTACTGTGACAGGCAACCAACTATTTAAATCCGGCACCTCATTATTTGATGGTGTCCTCTTCTGGTAATCATATTATATGTAATATTATGAGATTCTTCATTAGCGGAAAAATAACTAAGGAATTGAATGAGTCGAGGTGCAGGGACACACACAACATGGATTCACTAGGGGGTGCTCATACATAACTTATTAGATTTTTATGAACCAGTTATCGAAAGCTTGGACACAGTAATGCAAGTCTGTCTATTAGGATTTTAGTAAGGCATTAAATAAGGCATTGCTCGGTCAGTTACTTAACAGACTTTACAGCATGGTTATTAATAAAAAGATAATCTACTAGATAGGAAGCTGGTTATTGACTAGAAAGTAGAGGATAAGAATAAATTACATTTAATCAGAAGAGGAAAATATGGTGTGTGTAATACCACAGGGATCTGTAGTGGGACCATTTCTGTGCACAGTTTATATCCAGGAAGTGAATAAGGGAGAGGACAGTTTTGGATTAGCAAGTGTGCGGCTGACAACAGCACTGGAGAAGTAGCAGACAATGAGGATGCTACTAGAAGTATTCAGAGAGGTTTAGATAAAGTAGCAGAGTGGGCAAAAAGGTGGGACATGATGTTTATTTTTTTATTTGTCAAATATTCTATTGTACAGTACAGAAGAGAGTAAATTACGCTTTAAGGAATTTTACTTTTTACACACATATAAAGAAGACAAATCTAAAAGGTTGGAGAGCATGTTATGTATATAAATAAAGATAGTTAATACTATACATTAAAGTGAGTATTCAGTATGACCAGTATTAGAAACACTGAAGGGGGGCGGGGGGGGGCAGGAGAACTCATTAAAGAGGATGTACTTTGTAGTGATAATGAAGACTAGGAAAAGTGGCCCTCCACATTGGCAACAGTGCTTTCATGAGTCAATCTATTCTCTGGACATAAAAAGACTGCAAGTAGTGCATCAATGGATTTAGTTAAGTTTCACAGTTTCATATAGAAACACAGTTTATCTTCCCTTATCGCCTCGATAGACCAGAATAGGGAGACTCAAAAAAAGAGAAATATCTTTCTTTAGAATGTCAACAATAAACTTGGCATATCGCCCACACTTCCAATCTCTACTACAGCCAATGCTTAATCAGTATCCTTTAAATTTATTTATAAAATGGTAAGGGAAAATGCTGGAATCTGATAGCCTGTTGTTCACATAACAATTATGTTCCATGCATGGAAAATAAAAAAAGCTGCCAAATGTGCACTGGTCACCACTGGAATCATTAAGCTAACAGAATGTTAAGAATTCAACTGGCAGCCATTGTTTTTTTGACCTGTAACTGTAAGCATCACATTTATTTGCACTGGGCCCAAAAAATAAAAAAAAAACTTAAAATACAAAATAAAACAGATTAATTAAATGTTGTTTCCCCTGATCATCACATTCTCGTTACACACATAAACACATTAGAAACATTAAGTATTGTTTATAGTTTTCATTACAACTGTTTCTTTGCTGACAGTGAAAAATCCCCCTTCTATCTTTACCTGCTCATCAGGGAAATCTCTTCTCTTTGCCCAGACAGTGAGATAATTGAGTATCTGGCTGCAACAGAGGCATTTGTTGTGTGTGTGTGTGTGTGTGTGTAGTATATTAGGAGAGTAACATTCTACCAGTAGAACTGAGCAGAATTTTGAATCCATGTATTTCATGATAAACATTCCATATCTTGAATGTGGGGGAAAACAGAGAAAAACAGGAAGAAGAAAGTAGGCAGTAATACAATGACATCATTTGCAGTGGGCAGATGAACCATTTCATCATATATGCACACAAGTAAATCTATTGTTTCTACATATAAACATGCTTTTCTCAACTGTAAAAAAGTTTTTTGTTTAAAAGGAGCCTATTTTATAAGTGCAATAAGGCACTCTGGGATGTGCGTGGAACACTGTCAGCAGCTAAAGTCACTCAGCCTTTGGCCTCATGCCTTTTTATGCCCCTGGCTGTCTGGTAAAATGTGTTCCATGCACACCCCATCATGCCTTATTGCTTACTTATTTCAAAAGTTTTACTAGGAAAGACATACTGAACTGACAACAGCTCATTTCCAGATGCATTCTGGGTGGGGGTAGGAAAGTGGAGTACAGTAAAACCTGACTACAATATGTAATAAATAAGATAAGTTATATATAAGTACTCTGAAAATAGTAAGGTACAGTTGATAGATGAGTGAAACATAAACATACATTAGATACAACTTTACTTAATTGTGTTGTAATCATTTTATGCTTATTCTTGTACAAAACTGCATAGTAGTACTTGAATGTGTTCCAGTGCTCTGTATTGTACTTGAAACTCGTACTGTGACTGTCCCTATTGTATTGTATTGTGGTTTTTTTTTTGCCATCCTCATGACCCAGGTTGTGGCTGAAAACGGTGCCGTGGATCAGTGCAAATAAGCACAATGACAGAAGTATTAGACTAGGTTTAGCACAGACCATGCACAAAACCCCACATGATATGGTGCTAAGAAGGGAGATTGTAGGAGGGGGTGAGGATGCCAGATTGCAGTTTAGCCAAGGGTAGTTACAGGAGTGAGTAGAGATGACATGAAAGAGGAACTTGAGGGAGAACATTAAGGAGGCGGAGTGGATAGCAGTGGAAAGGGAAGATCAGTGCTTCTGGCTTCAAAACAGGGAAGGGAGAGAGAAGAACAGAGGGAACAATGATGGGTGAAAGGTGAACAGTCTAGTGCAAAGTGACAGAAAGACTAAAAGAGTGGTCTAATCTGGCCAGAATGGACTTAAGAACAGCAATAAAAACAATGTCACCATAGTTTAATATTGGGAGCATAATTTTTTAAAGAATATCTCTTCAAGCAGGAAGTGGAATGCGTGCTTTATTTTTGTAAAAAGCTCCCCAGTTTGGGGTGGAGCTCCTGGTGAATGGCTTCCAAATGCACAGAGATGTCAAAATGACAGTCCAACTAAACTCCTAGGTGTCTGAAGAAGTAGACGTCCTCTATCAGTACACCATCCAGTATATGGAAGGAGGGGAGTGGGTGAGCCTGGCCAACCTCTGCCTGGTGTCAGTGGTCATAAAGACCATTTTTTTAGCATTGAGGGGCAATTTATTATCCCAGATCCGATGCTGGATGTGCAGAAATCCAGCTGGAGCTGTATAACAACAGCGGGAGTAGAGGCACCAGAGATATATATCACTTATCTTCTGCATACATGTTAATGAACATAGAGGTGCAGGCATTAGGGAAATCATTTAAGGAAAATGAGAACGGGATCAGGTTTATTTTATTGGGATTTGCCCAGGCTATGGCTATATTTTGATAATGTATATATTTAATAATACTGTAGGAACAAGAAACACATCCATTATTCATCATAGTTTTAAACAGTTATTAAATCTTTTTTCATAATGATCTTAGCAAGAAAACTTTAAAATGAAATGAAAATATTAATGTTTAATATCAGTATGAATTTCAATCTTCTAAGGAAAAAAGAGAAAAAAAAGAAAAAACGATTCTATCATTAACAAGAAAAAATGGGTTCATTTTATCGGAAGGTCATCTCTGATTTCTCAGTCACTGGCACAGTCATAGAATTTCTTTCTTTCTTTCTTTCTTTCTTCATCTTCATCATCATCATTGCAACTGTAACTACATAGTTGAAGTTATTACAAAGTGTACAAGTGCATATGAGCAACATTTGTAAAATTACACAAATATACAAAGTGCCATTATAATGTCCAAACTGTCCAAGTACTAGACTCATAATTAAGAGCATGTTTACCCCTTTTTATTCCCTTATTGATATGTCTTTGCCTATACAAGTTTTAAGACTTATGCTGCTATCTACCATACCATGGAATACATTAAAATGCTATGGGGGATGCAACTTGGCTAGATATGATAACATTATTAATAAATACTGACATGAAGAACCACATATGCAGAATTGATTACTATTCCCCACACCTGTTAACCCTTCCTAAATAACTTTGCCCATGGTACACAACTTTGAATCTTTTTGTCCGCCTACTGACCCACACTTTCTTTTTTCGAATATTGTGGGTCACTGGATCATTGGCCATATCGAGACATAAATCTTCCAGCTTGCATTTGTCATTCCTTTGAAAGTATTTTTTCATAACTTTTGTTGTTTACCAGGTCATAGTAAACTGTGAGATAACTGGCTAAAGGGGAGGAAGTAGAGGGTTGTGGTCAAGGGGGTCAGATCACAAGAGAGGGAGGGAGGTCATGAGCAGGGTGGCCCAGGGATCTGTCCTGGGTCCGGTCCTCGTTAGTATGTTTATCAGCGACATTGATGAGGAAATCTGGGGCAGGTTCTGTCTCTTTGCAAATGATGCTAAGCTCTGTGGGAGGGTGGATAATGATGAGGGACTCAAGAGAAATGTAGAGGGACTTGCAAAAGCTAGAAGGCCTGTCTAAGGTTTGACAGTTGAGAGTCAATGCCAAAAAGTGCAAGCTAATGCGCCTAGGGAACAAGAACCCCCCAGGACAGAGTACTGGATGGATGGGGTGAGACTTAACACTGCAGCAGAAGTAGAATGGGACCTTGGAGTTATCAGTGACTCCCTCAAGCATTCAAGTCAGTGCAGCAGTGCATACAGCAAAGTGAGTAGGATGATGGGATATAGCAGGAGGGGTATTGATAGCAAAAGGGAAGAGGTAATACTTCCCCTATAGAGATCCTTAGGGAGGCCACACCTTGAGTACTGTGTCTAGTTCTGGAGTTCTCACCTCAGTAAATATAACGATGGGCTGGGGTCGTGCAGCGCAGGGTAACAAAAGTGATTCAGGGCAGGTCCTACGAGAGGCAGCTCAAGGCACTGATCATATGCTCGCTGGAGGACAGACAGGAGACAGAAGATACGACAGAGGCCTTAAAGCTCCTAAAAGGAATCAACAAGGTGAATGCGGGGAACTATTTAGCTTGAATACTAGCTCACAGTCTTATGCACATGAGTGGAAACTGACATTAGAGAGGTTCAGGAGGGACATAAGAAAGTATTATTTTACAGAAAGAGTGGTGGAGCCAGGGAACAGTCTGCCAGCCATGGTGGTGGGATGCTAAAACTGTTGGTAGATTCGAGCATGGTTAGGTCAGAATGAAGGGTATAGTGGTTGCTAGAGGCAGCAGAAATTGGGAGGTTAAAGTGGGGGAGCATGGGAAGGGCTGGGATCCTGGAGGGACAGTAAGTCCCAGAGCTAAATAGGGAACTTGGGCAGACTGGGTGGACCATTGGTCTTTTTCTGCCATTATTGTCTATATTTCTATGTTTCTGTCTTTTATCAGAGAGTATTTCAATATTCCATTTAACTATATTCTGGGAATAGCTCAAAGAGCTATCAATTATGCGTAAAGCTTGCTTTTGAATCTTTTTTGCATCTTTACTACACCCCTTACTGACTCATGAATACCATACCGGACTGTGGTATTTAAGTACTGGCTGAATCAATGACTTGCACCATTATTAACTTAGTTATGGAAAGACCTGCTTTCTTCAGTTGGTTTAGAAAATATATTCTTTTCCCTGCTTTATTTATCGTTTGCCTTTTTTATAAAAGGAGGCAGTATGGCGCAGTGGGTTAAGGCTCTGAGCTGCAAATCTGGAGACCTGGGTTTGAATCCCACAGCCCCCTAGGTGCATACTGTGTGACCCTGAGCAAGTCACTTAATTTCCTTGTGCTCCCAGGTTGCACCTGCAAACAAGCTTTCAGCTTAGTGTGTCTTACCTGGTAAAATAATTGGTAAAAAAAAAAAAAAAAAATTCCAACTAATGTCTGCAGAAATAAAAACACCTAACAATTTTGTACCCTGAACAAACTTAATTTAATTTTCACATGTTGTATTCTGTTCTTTCACCATTTTGTTACTATTAATTTTCATTGTGTGTGTTTTTGTTTTATTGATCTTCATTAAATTTGTATTGGCCCATTTTAAAGCACTGTCCAGATCATCTTGGAAATTATTAAAGTTTTTGGACAACTTTAATACAACGTTGTGTCAGCTACCGATATATCTTGCTGACAGTTAAAGAGCTACTGATGCCTCAAAGAAAACTTTAAAAAACATAATAATTAGGTACAATTCTGCCTGCATTCCATTTATATTTTGTATATTTCTCCTCGCCATTATTTATTACTAAGGAAATTTGCATGAATATATGATCTTTATCCCTTAGCGTTCCTTTAGAGTCCATCTCCCTCTATGGCTTACTCCCTTCTTTAGGTCATAATACTCTGTTGTGTCATCACAATCTGTAGCTATGGGAGTAACTGTGATACCACAAGCAGTGCTCTATGACTTCAGGTGGGAGAAAGCAGGAATAGATAAACTCATCAGGAGCAAAGATCCTGTTTTCATACAAATGACCGCAGTAATAAATAATGGGGAGGAGGAATACAGCACTAATGGGAAATACAAGCTGGACTGTGTCTAAATATTACTTTGTGTTAAAGTTCTCCTGAATGTGTCACCAACTCTTTAACTTGCTGCCATTTATTAATATCAGATAAAGGAGAGGCCCAAATTTTGTCCCTTTCAGCACGTCTCCTGTGACTTCCCTTCATTCAAATGTGACACCCTTTAATTTTATTCTCTGCTTCATCTCACCCAAAAAGGCACAAATCCATCCTACTAGAACTGAGTGAATATTCAATACTATTAGTTTTATGACGACAGTGTTGTGATTATCATCATCCAAATATTGTAAATAAAGTCTGAAAATATTTACATCCTGTACTTACTGTAAATACTGTACATAATGTCAGTGACAAATGTCTTTAGCACATGCTCTACGTAACTGTTGTTATACTCTGTCTGTATTAGCTTCTGTCTTACATGTGACAAGGTACCTTTGGAAATAAGCCTCTGGCTCAAAGGTTGTAAACCGATATATCAAATAAATACATAAATAAATAAATCAGGTCAATGCTTTTAAATAATCATTGCAATATCTGTGGTTAGTTCATCTTATTTCCTCTTGTGTTGTACTCTTCTGAGCTTGTTTATTTCAGATGAATTCTGCAATTTGGTCAGTTTGAAAAAAAAAACAAAAAACAAATTAACTTTTACATTAATTTTTTCCCCAATATTTACAAGGTTCTAAAATGGCAAAACTCTCAAATTCTATCACATCAGACCTGCAATTAAGAAATCTGTTTTTTTTACCTTAACTGGGTTGCAGATGAAAGGTCAAGGAGAATTTTGAAATGGCAGTCCTGATACTCTAGTGCTTCTCTCAGTCAGGCTAGTCGAACAATAAGCATGCCTCTGTCAGATTCAAATGCAGGGCCCCCATATTCAAAGGAGATGCATGGCACATCTCGGCAGAAATTGGAGATGTGCCGTGCATCCCACCAAATGAGCCGAAGTGTGATGTTCAGAGGAGGGATAGGGGAAGCCCAAATGTGAATGGACCATGGCCCAAACATAATGTATTTGGCACATGCAGAGGGGGCGTTCCCATGAATGTGCTGTGCATGGGCATATTCTCAGGGAATGCGCCCCGCATGTGCCAGTCATGTGCTGCACACAAATAGGCAGGGAAAAGCTGGCCTGAATTGGCTGGCCACCCACAGGCAGGCTGCTGTAGTGCAGACAGGTGCACAGTAGCCTGCCTGCCTCATTAGTCCAGTGGTACCCCCTGACCCCCGATCGCAGCAGCGACGGTTCCTGCTCCCATTGCCATAGTGTAGTGTGCCCCCCCAGCCGGCCCCGATCCCTGTTTGAAAAAGAATCCCACTGCCAACCTGCCCTGATCCCCATTTGAACAAGAATCCCACCCAACCTGCCCCGATCCCATTTGAGACAGCATCACCCCGCCCCTGTACCCCAGTGTCATGCATAATAGTCAGAACCCTAGTGGTTCCAACAGTGGTGGCTCCCCACCCAACCTGTGGGACAGTCCCCAACCCACCCTTCCAGCAGAGCCAGTGACTGCCTCCAGCCTCTGCCACACCACCATGCGCCAGCCGCTGCTGAACTGTCACTGCACAGTACTGTACATAGTGATACGTGCTCATTGGTCAGCGTCGTCTTTGTACAGTGCAGTGACAGTTCAGTTGGTGGCTGGTCGTAGTGATGTGCAGAGGGGCTGAGCCATCACAGCTCCTGACTGGGATGGGAGGCGAGGTTGAGCGTGAGGTTATAACGGGGGGGGGCTAGGGGACCACTATGGAAATTCTGGTGCATCTGTATTTTAGTGTACACACTGGGAATTGGTGCTGGGAGAGGGTTCCATTTTTATTACGATAGGGGAACGAGGCTTGGTTGGGGGCAGGATTGTACTTCAGATGGGGATCGGGTACGGGGGAATTGTGTCACGTTCGATCAGGGAGCAGGGCAGCATGGGGGCGGGTAGCACTACACAGTGGATAACGGTATCAGGCACTCTTGTCCTCCAGTCAGGTTTGGGGATGGGCGGGAGGTACCACTGCAGTTTGGAACATGTTCGGGCCAGGATTATAAGGTAAGGTTTAAACCTGTGAGGCATGGGAGGGCTGGTGCTTGAGGCTGCTGTTGGCAGGCACATCAAGGGAGGACTTGACCTTCTCCCCCCCAGCAGGGGGGAAGGGGTGCTTAACTGGGGTTCCGGACAACGCACAAGGAAGCAGAAGTTTGCAGTTAACTGGGGGGTCTCGGGTTGAGGGGATGGGCAAGGGGCAGGGATGGAGGGTGGTTCTGATTAATGCCAGAAGCATGGGGAACAAGATGCTTGAGCTTCAGGCAATGCTGACCGAAGGGGATGTGGATGTGGTGGCAGTCACTGAAACTTGGCCACTTCTCAGCATGATTGGGACCTAAACCTGCAGGGGTACATTGTGTTCAGGAAGGACAGGGCTGTGGGCAGGGGAGGAGGAGTGGCACTCATCATCAGGAATAGCATTGAGGTAAGCAGGGTGGAGGAGGCAGAGGGAAACATAGAGGCATTATGGGTTACCTTGCAGGCACCTGGGGGGTAAGAGGATCAAACTGAGGGTGGTTTATAGGCTGCCCATGCAGGCTGAGGAACTGTAGGCGGGCCTGATGGTGAATCTAAGAGATCACTGTGGTCGGGGGGAGGGGTAGAACTGTGGTGCTGGGTGACCTTAATATGCCAGGGGTTGATTTTGACACTATGGCATCTTCAGTGACGAGAGAGCAGCACTTGCTGGATGTCTTCCAGGATGCATTCCTATCCCAAATGGTGGCTGACCCAATGAGGGATGGTCGCATGCTGGATGTGGTCCTGTCGGATTGTGAACTGGTTAGGAACCTAGTTGCAGGGAACCCACTGGCGGGGAGCGATCATTCCACAGTTTGGTTTTCCCTGGACCTGGGCGAGGGGAAAATCACACTAAAACAGTGGTGGTTGACTTTAGGGGAGCGGACTTTAAGGGTATGGAGGGAATCCTCAAGGGGCATTTGGACGGGATCGGACCAGACATGGACACAGAGAGCAGGTGGGAAATTATTAAAAGAGGGCTCCTGGAAGTTACCAAGGCCTGCACGAAGGTCTGACGCAAGTCTGGTAGGGCCATAAAGCCGAGCTGGTGGACCAGGGAGGTCCAGGAGGTGGTGAGGGAGAAAAGAGCTGCTTTCAGAAGATATAAGCACTCTCAAGGGGTTGTGGACAGGAGGGGGTGTGTGATAGGATATTCAAAAAGGTAACCAGGGTGATGAAAGCGGCCAAGGCGAGGATGGAGCAGAGGTTGACATGGGATCAAAAATGGGGAAAAGGGGTTCTTTAGGTATGTCAGGGAGAGGAGAAAAGTGAAGGGGCAGATTAGCAGACTGAGGTCAGGGAGTGAGTGGACTGAAGAGGCCAAGGAGCAGGCAGAGGTACTTATCGAATACTTTGCCTCGGTCTTCACAAGAGACGATGAAGGGACAACACCATACAGGGGGAGGCGGGCTAGGATTGAGGAAGGGATGGAAGGAGCTCTGTGATGTTGAAATTCCTGTTGGTAGGGTGAGGAAGGCCCTTAAGTCCCTGAGAACAGATAAGGCACTGGGTCCAGATGGCCTTCATCCCAGAGTGCTAAGGGAGATGGTGGATGTCCTTGCTGCACCTCTGGTGGACCTTTTTAACTCCTCCATTCAGACAGGTTGGTTGCCTCAGGACTGGAGGATGGCACATGTCATGCCTATCCACAAAAGTGGCTCACAGGAGGAGCCGGGTAACTATAGGCCTCCCAGTCTGACGTCAGTGGTAGGCAGGATGATGGAGGCCATCTTAATGAGAGGCTGGAGGTGTTTCTGGAGACACGGGGTCTTCTGGATGATCACCAACATGGCTTCATTCAGGGCAGATAATGTAAAACTAACCTTGTTGAGTTCTACGATTGGGTGACAAAGGCACAGGACTAGGGAAGGCCAGTGGATGTCCTCTTTCTAGACTTCAGCAAGGTGTTTGACTCGGTGCCACACCCAGGGTTACTGGACAAGCTGGGGGAATGGGGGTGGAGAAAGGATGGTACGGTGGGTAGGAAACTGGCTAACTGGGCAGTTTTAGAGGGTGGTGGTTGGGAGAGGTATCATCTCCTAGAAGGGTCATCAGCGGGGTCCCACAAGAGTCGGTGTTGGGCCCACTCCTGTTTAATGCTTACGTCTTGGACATCAGGATGGTATCAGGAGTGAGATGAGCCTCTTCTCTGATGACACGAAGCTGGGGGCAGTGGTGGACAGGGTGGAGGGTAGAAGAGCCCTGCAGGGGGACCTGGAGACTTTGGAGAGGTGGTCATGCACTTAGAAACTGAGGTTTAATACCAAGAAATGCAGTGTTCTCCACTTGGGGCTCAGGAACCCTGTTCATGAGTGCTTTTTGGGTGGGGAGAAACTGCAGGCTTTGGGGGAGAAAAGGATCTTGGGGTGGTCATGGATGCCAAAACGAATAACTCTGAGCAGTGTAGGATGGCTGAGGCTAAAATAAGTAAAATGCTTGGGTGCATCACCGGGGGATAACCTTGAGGAAATGGGAGGTGCTTCTCCCTCTGTATAACTGCCTGGTTAGACCGCACCTAGAGTACTGCGTGCTGTTTTGGTGCCCATACTTAAAAAAGGACATTGCAGTTCTGGAGAGGGCGACAACGATGATCCAGGGCCTGGGGGAAAGGCCCTATGGGAGGAGACTAAACTTGTACTCCCTGGAGGAGAGGAGGGACAGAGGGGATATGATCAAGGTCTTTAAATATCTAAAGGGAGTGAATAGAGTCAGCCCAAATAGGGTATTCTAACTGAGGGAAGAGGGGGCCACCAGAGGGCATTCCATGAGGCTGGTTGGCGGGAGGCTTGGGGGGAGACTAGGAGACACTATTTTACTAAGAGGGTGGTGGACCTATGGTGGACCCATGGAACGCACTGCTTGCGGAACTGGTGGCTGTTGATACAGTGGAGGGATTCAAGATGGGCTGGGACAGGTCTAAGGGAAAGGTAAAATGGGAAATGCCAGATCTGGAGGTGTAACTCTGATGGGGGAAGGGGTCAGAGGGATTTACGGGGGAGGTGGGGAGGGCAACAATGGTGTCCTGACCGGGTGCTGATTTTTGAGCAGACTCGATAGACCTTTGGGCTTACTCTGCTGGCATCTTAGTATGTTTGTATAATTCGATCGGGGATGGGAGGGGGTTGGCCCGGAGTATTCAGTCAGGCACAGCCATGCAAATGGGCCCATAATGGGCATGCATGAGGCCTGTTTGCGCCATGCATGCCCAATAAGCTCGTTAGCATATTGTGGCTGAATATCGTTCTTGGGGGTAACGGCGCATCCAGGTATGCGCTGCCCATTCCCCCATTGGGGTATTCAGCCACCCACCCTGGATGCATTGCTACCCTTGGTAGCTGACCGCTTTGAACCACGCATCTTGGGTCCCATGTTCACACAGTTTGTGCGATCTGTGCCAATCTCGCATTCTGGGTGAATATGGCATCGGAGCCACCGGTGCATCTGCTTTGCGTGTCACACTGTTCTGTGCTTGCAACCAGCCAGCTCTGAATATGTCCCCCCAGATGTACAAAAAGCTGTGTTAGATATTGCTGCTTTTCAGTCTTTTGTTGTTGCTGCCTGTAGGTTTTATTGCAGACTGTAAGAGAGAGCAAGCCGAAGATCCATCTGCCCCCCTTTTGGGTTTCCTTAATACAAATGCTGCAGGACATTCAGAGGGACTCCAAGATGTACACTGTGTCCTGTTTTATGTTGTATGTTGTGTTTGTTGGGCTGGCCACCCACAATCTGTATTGGTTTTTATGTCTTCTGTTGTGTGTGATCCCCACCCCTTTGTGTACATCATGGATCTCCTTCATAACTCTAGCAGCCTTAAGTTATGGAAACTAAGTGTGAAGCAGAAATGTATTTAAAAATAAAGAAAATGCTGGCTTGTAACTTCAAGTCTTCAATTAATTAGTTTAAAGCCTCTTTGGAAAGCAGGCATTGCGACAGTGCGGGGAGTTTTTAAGAAGTCTGCTCAAACGCTCGCACTATCACAAGGATGGAAAAGGCTCTGGAAGCAGTCTTTAATTTAATAAGGGTGTCCGTCTGCATTATAGACAGAACGGACGAAAGGAAACAAAATACAAGTGAAGTAAAGCCTTCCTTTTATGGGAGATACAGAAGTCCAGACTGCTGCTGTTTAAATTCTTTCTGAGCTCTGCCTTTGTTGTTTAGTTAGCAGTCTGTGAAAACTGTTTAAACTGCCTGAAAAGTACTGGTTTGGGCACAATATTCCTATCGCTAGTGCTGCCATTTAATTAAAGTAAATTCTCCACAAGGCACAGAAGGAGTTCCCCTTAAAAGCACTACTGAAGAGAGTATTGGTAATGTGAGTAAACTTTGTTTGTGTGCCTCTGCTACTTGCTGAAAACACTCACATTACCAACACCTCTAGGAAGAAATATGTTTGGCTGTACTAAAAAGAGTTAAGTAACACTTGACTTACCTGTATAAGGCAACTTAAATTATACCAAGGTAGTTTTCTTTTTAAAGTTTCTGTGTAGCCAAAATGCTGCTGTTTCAGAAGCTCCCTGCTTCATTGTTCCCTATGGACCGGCCGCACCCAGTTTCCCTGTTTTTATCCCTTACAAAGAGGAACTTCCCTTCTGTGAAAGTTAAAATCTTGAGACAGCTCATAAAATTTGTTTTGAATGTCAAAATGTCTTTGGAATGTTACTTTATGTTTAAATAAAATAAGATATTTTATTTTGAGAGAGATTGAATGGATAAAATTTTAAAACTGGAGTAATGAGGTCACATGTCTGTAGAAACTGCTATATAAGCAGAACTACCTAGGAAGCTAGCAGTGTAAGGGAGGGTGTGAATCTGTCAACACCCAGTCCTGAGATAGTCAGTACTACCTCTGATATGTAAACTATGGATTTTTTGGGCTTGGTTTATTATTTTGTCATTTCCAGTCCGCTCTAGGTAATAAATTTTTAAGTTTATTCTGCTAATTTTTGTCCGAGCACTTTGTTTATCCCACACCATTTCACACAGACCCACCATGTTATCTTCAGGTTTTTGTGTTTTAACGGCCATTCTGCAAACTTTTATTACTAAAGATAAATTGACTGATGGAAAAGTCACTGCATTAACAAAAATAAGGTTCTACAAGTTGTTGAATTGGGACTCTAAAACCTGAGCAAGCCCAACAAATCACACGGTTTTCTTTCTTTGTTGATTGTCTAAAACTTCTGTCTTCCTCCTTAGAGCTTTGCAATCACCTGTATTAGTCATTGATAAAGCATTACGAATTGGCAGTTGATTTTGCTTTTCACCATCTGCTAATCGGAGAGTCTCGATTTGCTGCTTGCAAACTGGAAGGTCTTTTTCCTATCTGATCAGTTCTCTGGACTAATTTTTATTTTTTATTTATTTATTTATTTATGACAATTTTAGATAACACCTTTGAGCAAACAGTGCTCTTTTTCAAAGGTTCCATGTCATGGACAATGGACAAATATAGACAAGAACAGGCAAGTAGATGACAGTTAATACAATTCCAGTACATGAGGTGCCAGTGGCTTTGTCCAGATAAGACAAGCCAATAGAATTAATAACTGGTAAAACATTACAGAATGCTTGAGCTGCCAAAGGCTTTGTCAGGATCAACGTGGATGGAAACAATGGTGCAGTAGTGCCAGACATTAGACAAAGAGAGCCTGGGGCAGTTACAATTGAAATAGTGATCTAACAAGTGCATGAGAGGGCCAGATGTAGTTGGTGAGAGAACAAGGTAGTAGGGGACAGGCAAGAACCGAGGGGTTGGGGGGTTGGAGGGATAAGGTAGGTGGTGAAGGAGAGGAGTAGGTGGTGATGGAGGGGAGGGGAGAAGGGATGGGAGATGTAAGTGGGGATAACAGGATGGGTGGGGGAAGAGAGAAGAGTTAGAATGGGCAAGGAGGAGAAAGGAAAGAAAAATGAGAACTAGAAGGGAGTTAAGGAGGGCTAGGAGAGAGAGAGAATATGAGAATTAGGAGGTGCAGGGGATAATAGATGAGGGGAGGGGCAAGGATGTGAGAGGGAATGGAGAGATGGAGGAGTGAAATCTGGTGGGGCAAGGGAGGAGGCTGAGGTAGCTGACATGAGATATTGGAAAGCGTTAATAAGGAGGGAGTGGGGTGTGGGGAGAGTGCATAAGTAATGGGGAGGCCAGGAGGTCGAGCAGGGAATTTAAGTGTAGCAGTCACAGTAGGCAGTGGCCACCAAGTGCTGTCGTAGTTTGTGCTTAAAGGAGCTGAGATTCGGTGCACTGATATCCACTGGGAGTGTGTTGAACCAGCTAGAGGCACTAACTTTGTAGGAGCACTGCCCTTGAGTGGTCCGGCATCTGGGAATTGTGAATACTAGTGTTCCAGAACTCCTGGTAAGGCAAATGGCACAGTGAGAGGAAAGTATAGACTGAACCCCTAGTGAAAGGAGGCCTAGCGCTGTCTTCTTAGCAAGTAAGCAGGTCTGATACTTAATTCTGCCTTGAAGTTGTAGCCAGTTAGCCTGTTCATAGAGATCACATGTGTCTGTGAGTCTTGAGGCTGTGGTGAGGAGCCGGCAGGCCTTGTTTAAGGCTATGGCTATATGCTGGAGGGCAACGTCAGTAGCTGATCCATAAACTACAAGGCCATAGTCAATTAAAGAGGTGCTTGAGCTCTGGATGGCAAGTTTTAATGCTTCGTCTGTCAGACAGTGTCTATGCCTATGTAGCAGTCCTTGCGTGTATTCACAGCTTTAGCAAGGTTACTTATATGCGTGAAGTATGAAAGAGTGGAGTCGAGGGTCACTCCCAGGTATTTGAACTGGTCTACCTGTTCCAGCACAGTGCCACCACTATTGTAGATTAGCAGTTGTTGGAGTTTGTGTTTGTTGTGAATACCATGAAACAGCATTGATTTGGTTTTTGAGTAGTTAAGGATGAGTTTACGTGACCTGAACCAGGTTTCAACTTCTGAGAAACTATGCTGTAGCTGTTGCTAGAGGTGATGGGGGTCAGAGTGGCTCGAGAAAATGACTGCATCATCTGCATAGAGTAGAATTCAGTCATGGCAAGTGGCAGGGAGGCCGTTCATGAAGATGCTGAAGAGTAGGGGGCCAATGATGGGACCTTATGGTACACCCGAACAGACTGGGAGGGGGGTCGAGATGGTGTCTTCCATTCTGACCTGCTGAGAGTGGTCACTAAGGTAGCTTTGGAACCAGTGAATGGCATCCGCTGAAAGGCCAAGATGTGATAGTTGTCCGGTTAGGAGGGAGTGGTTAACTATATCAGACACCTTAGATCAATAAAGGTGGCGCCAGCCAATTGGTTGTGGTCTAGTGCCTGGTGGATGAAGGAGGTGAAGTCTAGTAGTGCAGTGGTGGTGCTGTGAACTTTTTGAAAACCATGTTGTTGGGAACATTGGAGGTTATATTTTTCTAGGTAGTCTACAAGTTGTTCAGCAACTATCCTTTCCAAAGCCTTGGAGAGTGGGGGGAAGGATGAATATAGGCCTGTAGTTGCTTGTGAGAGTCTTGTCACCACTTTTGTGGATAGGAGTCACCACAGCGGACTTCCATTTGCTTGGGAATTGTGAGAGCATAAGAGAGCGGTTGAGAATTTTCGTAAGGGGTGGCAGAACTTCATCAAAGGTAAGAGTAGTGAGTTTCAAATCAAGGGAGTCCGCACTATGCCTAGACTTCCCGAGTACTTTGAGTAGATGTTTCCTGGCTAGCCCTTCAGTGATAGCCTTAAAATAAAATGGGGGACACAGCTGGGCTGCCTGAGGGATGGTGGGATGGGTTACTGGTGGTGTAGGATCAAAGAAATTAGGTGGGGAGCACGTGACTAAGGTCACAAAATGTTGAGCTGAAGGTGTTAGCAATTTTATCCAGGTGATAGTTCCATAAATGTTGAGCTTTGCAGGTGAAACTTTTTTTTTTTTCCCAGTTACCTTGGAGAGGTTGTCCCAGAACTTCCTTTCATCATTCCAAGTGTTTGCAAGGGCATTCCTATACTAGGAGGCTTTTGCCAAGCAGATAGCTCTTGTGCAAGCATTCTGCACTGATTTGTAGGCCTGAGTATTCCCTAGGGTGTTGGATGCTTTAGCACGGTACCATAGTTGGTCATGGGATTTCATCTGTTCAAGGAGGTCATGAGTCACCCATGGGTTTATTGATCCCCTAATCTTTTTTCTTGTATGAAGCATGGACATCACATGCTGTGTTAAAGGTAGTGATAAAATATTCTGGGGCTGAGTCCACGTCCTGAGCATCATCAACTGGGGACCAGTCAAGTGATCGCAGGTGCATTTTTAACAGACCTAATCGACCAGGTAGAAGTATTCTACTGACATTGAATTTTGGTGGGGGTTTGTTGAATTTGTTAGACCAGAGGGAAATGACTGGAGAATGGTCACTTATGGTGTCCAGGAGTATTTCAGTCTTAATGATGTGTTCAGGTCGATTAGTGAGGACCCGGTCCAGGAGAGAGGAGGTCCTCAACCTGTAGTTTATCCTGGTGGGCGACTGTACCATTTGTGCCAGGTTGGCAGCTGCTAGGGCGTCCTTATAGGTGCTTGCACAGGGGGCCAGCCAGTTGACACTGAAGTCACCAAGCAGAATCTCTTCTGAGTTTCGCCCACAGGAGTTGATGCAGTCGAGGAGGGAGGGAAGATGTTGATTAGTCAGCTTAGGTGGGATATATACTGACACAATGGTCAATGCCTTATTGTGTGCCCCTAGTAGTACCTTAGTGGTTAGAATCTGCACGTCATTTCCAGTGCTAGGTAGGGCCAGAACATGACCCACAAGTGTGTCTTTAAGGTAGAAGGTGCAGCCCCTTACCTTTCTTAGTCAGCCTGTCATGCTTAAAGAATGTGTAGCCAGGAATGGCAATAGCAGAGTCAGGGATCTTTGGGGATAGCCACGTCTCAATGCCAGATAGTATGTCTGGATTGTGTTGGAAGATCCAGGCAGTGATGGTATCGAATTTCAGAAGGAGGCTGCAAATATTTATACTTGCCAAGGATAGAGTAGCAGAGCTGTTGAACTTCATTGATGCCAGATTGTGGAGATCCATGGATGGGGTGAATATTTCCCGAGAGAAGTAGCAACAGTAGTATTAGGCATTTGAGAAAGGCTTTTAGGTATTTCCTATGGTGTAACTGCGTCCTCCCTTTCAGTGGTAAATTATAAAAATGAGGTTACAGCAAGAGTTAGCAAGATATAGGAATCTGAAGAGCTAGTGATAGCTGCGGCTCAGAGGAAGGTCTGAGGATCCTACGAGGTTGGAGGGTTTGCTAACACAAAGAAGCCAATGGGTGGAAACAGGTAGATGGGGCAGAGTTTTAGTGTATCTAATAAGGAAGGGGCTGGGTGGGTGGGCGGCCAAAAAAATCAAGTAAGCGGACAAGTCCAATTTAGCAATGAGTAGCAGCTAAGCACAGAAATCAGTACAGTCCAATGAAGAGCTGCTCCCAGTGCCGAAATGTCCAATTAGCGTCTGAAAGCAGCTGGAGCATGCCAATGGGATCAATGGCTTGGGAGCCTTTCAATCAGGCAGGAGCCTACCTTTTTCAGATCTTCAGGCAGACAGGCTGGAAATGGTGACTGTGGTTGGCTGTGCAGGGAGCATAGGCCACAGTCGTAGAAGGTGGGCTTGCTCAAAGCTCAGGAACTTGTTCAGATCTTCAGGCAGACAGGTTGAAAATGGTGACTGTGGCTGGCTGTGCAGGGAGCCTAGGCCACTGTCATAATATATCTAATTTACTGCTGTAGAGTTTTCAAGTAGGTAATCACTGCAATCACCTTTGTGTTAGTTGCTTATATTGTCTGCTCCCTCTGCTCATTATTGCCGATCGGTTTTGGAGGGATGAGAACTAAAATGCTGTCACTGAGGTTGACATTGGCCGAGATGTCTTAGCCATTTTAGCTCCCAACTGTCTTGGACCTGGGCTGGCTCAAAACAAAAATGAGTGAATGGGACTTACAAGCTGGCTGGTCTAAACAGAAGGTAATCTCTCCTTCCTTTTCAGGGCTCTGGAAGGTTGATTTGCCTTCTTCTTTGGAGAAGTGTCTTTTCTCATTTTAAATGAACATTTGCTGGTCTCAAACCAGAGAGCAAATGCAGGACGCTCCTACTTGGCAGCTGTCTTGTTCCCCTCCATGACATAACGTTTAATAAGACAAACTGTACAGTGTTGTATCTGGGAATGAACAGTGGTAAGGTCAGCCACTATATGGCTCTAAATTATGAGAGAAATTGGGGTGTTATAGTAACAGCATATTTTAAACAGGGGTGGCAGTGCGAGATAGATGCAAAAAAAAAAGGCAGCCCAAGTGTTAGGCTACAAGAGGAGACACTTTTTGTGAGCAGGTCAAGGGAGTATTTGTAGTAGGTGCCCAGGCTAACATCTTTTCTATAGAAGAAGCACCTCTTTCTTGATGTTGGGTCACCCAAACAACTAGAGTCTGTAAGTATATCAGAAAAATAGGTGACACTCCAGTATATAAATCCAGTATCTTCCCTTCATTCATTTCCACAACATATCAGCAAATGGGCAACATTTCGTGGCCCCTCCACCTTGTCGTCTGACCCACTGGTAGGCTGTTAAATCTATTAAAAATGTCAAAAGCAGCAATCACTATTCATAAAACATAAACAGTAATTCGTCATTGCTCAGATTCACTGCTGGTATACTGTTCTGTGTGCCCTGTTACTGCAACATCAGCGTGGTCATTGCACATTTTTGTGTTATAGCTTTAGTGGCCAAATTGATCACATTCTAATAAATTGATCACATTATCTTATATAATGGCAAGAAAAAATCTAGAAGTTTTATTGATCAGGAGAGGTCACTTAACCTTGCATTAGAACTCTATAAACACACAATCAGGTGCCAAATCTCATTTTCCGCTCCCCGAAAACCTACTTAGAGCCATTGTATGTGTAATAAGCCACTCCAGGGTGTGCATCATAGGATTTTAATGCCCTTCCCAGGGGTGTAAGGACACTTGGCCCTTTCCTTGTGCCTTACTACACCCCTGGGGCGTGCAGTAAAATCCTATAATGCACACCCTGTCACGGCCTTTTTATGTGCATATAAAGCGTCTCAGTAGAAAACCAAAACACCTCGCTAGGTGCAGGCACTGTATACCTTATAAGGTCATGTGCCTTGCTGCACCAGAGGAAAACATCCCTACAGTGCCTCTCACTCATTTGCCTTACTCTAGTAAAAGTATACGGTAAATACAATTTGGAGGCTGCACCTCAGAAAGGACATAAACAGGGTGGAGCCAGTCCAGAGGAGGGCAACTAAAATGGTGCTGGGGTTGCATGAGAGCCCTACAAAGACAGATGGAGTGATCTCAACATGTACACCTTGGAAGAGAGGAGACGAGAGGTGACATGGTGGACACCTACAGGTACTTCAAGGGGCTGAGCAGAGGAAGAACAGGGTGCAGGATTGAAGTCTCTTTCAAATGAGACGGAGCAGTAGGACCAGGCTGCTTGTGATGAAACCTGGGGGTGTGAGATGTGAGGAAATATTTCTTTACTGAAAGGATGGCAGACCTCTGGAACAGGCTGCCAGTGGAAGTGGTAGAGACTAAAACAGCGGGGGGGGGGGGAGGCTTCAAGCAAGCATAGGATAGATACTGGAGTGTACTGGAGTACAGTCGGAGGAGGGAGGGTCGCTGGAGACCAATTAAGGTCTGCAGAGCCAGAATAGGCAGGGGACATCTGGGCAGACTGGGTGGGCCAAACAGTCCTTTTTTGCTGACAAATTCAGTCTCTGTGTTTCTCAGTAAAGCAAAAAATGAAGTGGCTGCCTTGTTGTCAGTAATATTTTTAGGTGTACTTTCTGTACAATCACTTCTACTTACTCAGGCTTCACAGCGAACTTGTGCAGTCCTCTACTTGACTCCCTCAGATGCTGAGAGCAACTGGGGCTGCGCTTATTATGTACTTCATTGTGATGGAGGCGTGACATCATGACAGCATCAGTGGACCTGCAGGGCATGCCCAGTGGTGCTGAGGATTAAGGCACTGGGCGCAACACACCTCATGCCACGCAGGCGACCCGGGTTCGGGAATGAGCCCGGGCCGCCAGGGGTCAGCGGGGGAGAGAGAGGATCGAGCATCCAGAGGACTGCTCTCCTCTCTTAGGGAGGGATCCTGGGGCAGCCCAGCACTGTAGCAGCCCCCGGTGGAGACCGGAGGCACTGCAAAGCACATGGCCTAGTAGTGGGATGCAGAGCCGTGACGGAGGTCCCTGGCATCATTACATGCTCAGGCTCTGCAGGGAGGGGAAAGGGGCGTAACTAAGAAAACCCCTTCTCCCAATAGGTGACAGCTCTTCACAGGGGTTGGCTGCCACACGGCCAACACCGGGTCCTCTCTCCGTCCCTTCGGCCTCTCGGCGGCTCAGAGCTGGGCAATCTAGATTATAGATAGAGCACCAGAATGGTTGGCGGCCCTGCCCCGAGGGGCTCAGAGTCAAGAGGTTTGCCTGGTGGAGGTCACCAATATATGTGAGGAGAAGAGGACCACGGTGGGCGGTAGAGCAGACCAGCGAGTTGAGGCAGCCTGAGAGAGTTCAGGGGTAAGGTGCCAAAAATAGAGTTGAGGGAAAAAAAAAAAAAAAGACAGTGGACCTGCCCACTGCTGCTGCTACAGGGAGTGAGCGTGAAGTGGCTGCTGCTAAACTGCTGTTGCTGTACGAGATAGGGCTCTCCCTCACAGCGGTTCACTGAAAGCAGCAGATAGCACACTGCAGCAGTCCACTTCCCTCTCTGGACTGGTGTCCAGTGGAGTTTTTCTTTCATTTCTAAAATTACATAAATTTATGATGAACTGTGTTATAGTTTTCATGGCTACTAAGTGTATGTGTTAATATGCAGTGCTCTAAAGAGCAAGTGTAACAGTCAGAGGGTAAAGGCCACACATCCAACAGATGGCTAGTTAACAAATGTCTGTTTATCAGAATAATCAAATAGGTTATTATGATCATGACATTTGTCCCAAACACCTTGTGATCACAACTGCTCCCTAGTATGCTCACCTGACTGTTACTATCACCCCTTTAGTATTACTGTTCTATTAGAATACCCTCTACATACAGTATATATCAGGAAAAGACTATGTAATGTCACATATTGAAGTTGTCCATGTATTACAATTCACCATAACAAGGACAAGTCACATTCCTTGTTCATCCCTTGGTCAGGATCCAGGGTGCCTAGAGTGTGTATCTAGTACACCTCTCTCTTCAGTAACAACATGTCCCAGTCGGGTTTTTGTCCTTGGCTCATCCACATGCTCCACTCCCTAGAATCGCAAAGACGCTATTGAGTGGCCTGCTTCACTGAAATGTCTCATCAGAGTTTTTCACTTTTCTGTAGATGTCACTTTTGTGTTTACTGATGCGAGTTTGAAGTTCACGCTTCGCTTTTCCCACATAAAGCTTGTTGCAATGGCACTGTATAAGGTACATGACATGGTCTGTACCATATTTAATATGCTGCCGTATTTGGAGCCTTCCGTTGTTGTAGCAGTTTTCATAACCAGCCTTCTGGTTGGTATTCCCGCATTGATAACAGTCCTCTCCCTCATGGGAGCATCCCTTTAGCCAGCAGTCCCAACAGTTGGACCCTTGGTTCAGTTGGAACAAAATACTCTGTATGCACCCATTTGTCTATCGGTGTCTGATTTTTCTCTTTGATGTGAGCTGGGGGGCTCCTAAACCTGTTCTTTCTGGTATTACCCACCTGCAGAATGTGCCTGTGCTTATTTAGTATTTGTCTAATAGCTTCACCCTTTGTGCTATATGCTGTTGAAAAGACTGTTCTGTCTTCCACATTGTCCTTATGGCTGTTACCTACTGTAGTAACTCTTCCCTAGGGAGCATTAAGACCATGGCTTTTCTGGTCAGTTCATAGCTTGCTATATCACGTTTAGAAATCTGCCTGCCATGTCCTCCCTTTTCTTCTCATATTCTTCGGCCTCACTGCAGTTTCATTTTGCCCTTGTAAACTGTGCCTTTGGGATTTCACGACCCAGTCTTGGGTCGTGAAAGCTGCTGCTTTGAAGTGCAGTGTTCCTGTCTGTTTTTTTTCCTGTAGAAAGTAATTTGTAGGCCACCCTGTTCTTTGTGAATAAGCAAGTCTAGGAATGCTATGTTCTTCTTGCTACTGTTGATCATGAACGCCAGGTACTGAGTCCTGCTATTTTTTATATTGATGAAACTGCCAAGGACCTGTGTCACCCTTCCATACAGCAGATATGTTGTCTATAAAGTGTTTCCAGTACGCAGTCTTGTCTGCAAAGGGGTTTATATCACTATCCAGTACGGTTTTTCAAAGTTCCACATGAATAAATTAGCACAGAATGGAGATAGTAATTCTTCTCTAGGGAGCATTGAGACCTCCTCGGCTCCTCCTTGGCTTTTCTGATCAAGTACTGCCCATGGCTGTTCCCATGACCTGTTCAAAATATTGTCCCTCAAATGTAAAGTAATTTCTGTTAAGTACCACCTCTCCTAGCTGTGTCAGCCACTCACTGGATAGAAATGTATCCTCCCTCTGTCTTAGTGCTGCTAGCAAGGTTTCCAGTCCCTTTTCATGCAGTTTGCTACTGTATAGGACCTTGATATCAAATGTGACTGTTATGTCCTTGCAGTCACATCTGGTGGAGTTAAAGTCCCTCAGTAATAACGTGCCCTGAGTCTCTCAAATAGGTGTCCAACTTTACCACCTCTAGCTGAATATGAAAGTTAACATATTTAGAGTGAGGTCTGAGCACAGATCCTATCCCTGAAAATATTGGTCTACCCAGGGGATTTTCAGCATCTTCACAAGTCTTGGGGAGGACATACAACAGTAGTGTTCTTGGATTACTGCTTTCTAGAAACATAGACAATGATGGCAGAAAAAGACCAAAGGTCCATCCAGTCTGCCCAGAGTTCCCTATCTGCCCCGGGACCTATTGTCCATATGGGGTTTTATCCCTCCCGGTCCACCCCCTGCTCCCCTCCATACTGTTACTGACCTGAGCAACCACAAAACCCTTCAGTCTATCCTAGCCATTCTTGAAACCATTGATGGTCTCAGTGCCCACTACCTCTGCTGGCAGACTGTTCCACGGCTCCACCACACTTTCCATAAAATAGAACTTGCCTTTCTCACATCCCTTTTAGCCCCATCACCCTGCCATTTCCCACTCATGACCTCGGGTTCTTGACTCTGTAGTCCTGCTGAACAGTTCCCCGCAGTTCATCTTGTTTTTCCCTTCAGGAACTTGAAGGTCTTCATCATATCCACCCCTTCCCCCCACACACCCGGTCTCCAGCAGGTACATGTTTCATTCTCACCCTTGTCATCTCCTAATTCCAGGAAGTCTTTAATCTCTACCCTGATCTCTGCAGTGGGATCTGTATCTAAGTGTCTATATCTATTCGTGCATCCTAGTTGTCTTTCATGTTCTTTCTTATATTTATGATAATCCCAAATCATAATGCCTCCACCTTTGTCCGCTGGTTTGATAATGATGAACTTGTCCTTCTCTAGGTTTACCATGCCTGCTGTTCCGTCATGGATATATTCTGTCTCCTTTGGCCTTCTTCTGGTTTTAAGTAGTGCTTTGTTGTCCCTTTCAACTACCTTAATGTAACTTTCAATTTTTTTCACTCCCCTTTTTAGAGTTATAAGTGGATTAAAACCCCCAATTGTTTCATATCCTGTTTTCGAGATTGAGGCTCTTGTGGGTAATTACCATAATGGCCAACAAACCTCAGTTTCCCATAAAATTGTTGTAAATCCACTGCCAGTTCAGAAGTGTTTATTTCTTTAGTGAGTACAAAAGATAGTTATTTTCTAAGCAAATGTTCTTCCTTGGGTAATGTGTCTGTCACTCAAGTTAAATATCACCAGCTGCTGTTGAGCGGTCAGCCATCCCTCTCCTGTCTCCTCCTCTGCCTCCTCTTCCACCTCCTACTCCCTCTCCCCCTCCTCCTCTGTGGTATTGTGAGAGTCCCTGTAGCAACCTTCCTGGTACTCTTCTGTCCTGCATAGGTTGTATTGTGCAGCTTGTGGTTCCTCAACTGCCTCTATCTATTGGCCACTAATAAGTGGCTGCTGGCCATCTAAATAAAGTGCTCTCATGATAGGTTTGTCTGTTAGTTTTGTAAACATAGTACTATATATCTGTCTCCACGGTCGGTCCAGGAAGCTATGGTACCACCATAAAGGGCTTATGTTAAACTGTAGTTGGAATACTGCTGCCAGTTCTAGAATTAATATCACAGTAAAGATATACATAGACTTCAGAGACTCCAGACAAGAGCAACCAAATTAATAACAGAAGGTAATAAAATGGAATATGGGGAGAGATTTGATACACTTAATGGCTGCAATTCACTAATGCAGTACTCACGTTGGAGAACCACGTAGAGTGACCACATTGCTTTGCGCCCATGGACAGATATGCACCAGTGGTATTCACTATCACTAGCTGCCTGTCTGTGGTCCCACACCCCTCAGTGCGCAGGTGCACGGAGGGCAGACAGGGCAGAGCACTGGACTCAGGCAGGCATCCAGTTGGATGCCCATCCTGGGTCCCGGTGGGATCCCCTGTGCCATGGCATTGGTCTGGAGTGGTGTATGGCACACACAGTTATCCACCACCCCAGCCCCTGTCCTCTATGCAGAGTACATCCCCTCCAGGGTCCCCGGCCTGGTCCGGAATGTCAGTGACTCCCCTCCCCTGGCGAGCCAGTGGCCCCTGTCCCGTACTGCAGAGAATCCCATTCTCCCCCTGCCCGCTCAGTTGTGGTTAGTGGCCCCACTTCTGTGGCACTGACATCCCAACCCCCCCAACCCCCATACCTGCATGTAGGTGCCGCGGTTGCGGATGGTGAACGACACTTCCCACCACTCATTCCACCTTGGCTATCCACCGTCCAACAGCTGCTGGGTGTATGCCACCTAATTATAGGCAGCACATTCCCAGCATCAGTCGGATATCCAAGGTGGGAGTGCTGCTCACCATCCAGTGACCCGCGTGCTGGGTATGGGGGTATGAAGGTGAGAGATGAATGTTGGTGCTGTGGGAGGGGCCACTAACCACCACTGAGCAGGCAGGGGGTTGGGTTCAGTGCAGTACTGGACAGGGGCCGTTGGGCTCTGCTGTGGGGGAAGGGGGAACAGTCACTGACATGCGGGACTGGGCTGAGGCTCAGGGGTGGTGTACTTTGCATATGGGACCAGGCTGGGGCTGTTGTGGTGGTTGGGGGATGTACACTGCCATCAGGACTGGACCGGGGCTGTGGGGGGGATATACACTGCCATCTTGACTGAGGCTCTGGTGAGGGAGGGGTGTACACTGCCATCGGGACTGGACCGGGGCTCTGGTGGGGGGAGGGGATGTATACTCCATTGAGACCGGACCAGGGCTCAAGTTGGGGGCGAATGCAGTCGCCTGACTGGCTGCTCCCAGCGTATCCAGGTGGCCCGGTGGACAGGAGCAGCTGTATGGCAGGGGTCCAGTGGCTGTCTGCACTGGATGGTGTCTGGTTGGGTCATAACTTGGGGGGCACATCCCAATTACATCAGAATGCATTTCGCATACCCTGGCCAGGAACTCCCCACCACTTCGCACCTTAGTGAATGGCATGGAGTGCGGGCATGCCCCCTAGTATGCCCTTGGACCTCCCGTGGCGTGTAGCTGTGGGATGGGGCAGGGGATCATGTGCTCACGGGGTTGCACACCTGTAATGAATGCTGCCAGAGGGTCTGCAGGACCCTGCTGCACGGCATACCAACATAGAGTGGGGCACGTAGGCTCTACTCACCTTTGTGAATCGCAGCCATTATGTTTAGCCAGTAGCAAAGGAATTTGAGAGCTGACTTTATTTTACTGTATAGTTTCCTAAAAGACCTGGAGCTATGTGAAGAACTGAGGCTTAATATTAAACAAAAAGAGAAGACAACTAGGGGTCATAGCAAAGAGCTGCAAGGGGAAGAGGGTGGTTGGTATATGGAATTCACCGCCAAGCAGCACAGTGAACCATGGAAAATAAGGAAACACTAGATAATTATTCACAGGAGTCAAATGTAGGCAAATATTAACACTGAAAAGTGGGGGACCATCTTGAAAGGCAACAGACTTTTATCCATGCTACCAGTTATATATTTGTATGTTCATAAGAGCAGAATGGAAAAAAACACATAAAACGAAATAATGTATCGCATGCACAACATGATTCCAGTTATAAAATGGGTTCCGGAATTCCTACAGTCTGATTGGTCAAGAACCTATGATTAATGCAGTACATCCACATACTTTGGTGGGTGATCCTTGAAAGTTTCAAGGAATCCCAACTGAAGGACACTTTAAAGCACTTGACCTGTCCCACAGCTTGTTAATCTTTCAAGAAAGTCCAAATAAAGTACACCTTAAATTACTTCACCTGTGCCACAGTTTTAAGAGCCTCCAATCTCAGCAGCAGGAGTCGACGTACCAGAGGTATAGAGCAGCATCAAGCAGTCCCAAGCAGAAGCAAGACCCCATATAGGAAATGAGATGTGGCATCTCTTTTAAGCAGTTCTCACAGGATCATGTTGCTCACGCTTCCTGTGCCTGTACAGTGGTAGCTATCCTCAGCTCCCCTCTTACTACAGTACTGCATTAACTAAGCATTACCTTATTGTGTTAAGGGAAGCAGCTGCAGATTTTCTAATTCTAATTGTCTGTGTTTGGAGTGGTAATGAGGTGGGAATACTCTTTTTTTTTTTTTTTAACTTTCTATTTCTCCTCCTTCCCCCACCCGGAGCCTCAGCTTCTTGGAGACTACTACGTACCCGTGACTTGCCTACCTGAAGTCCCTGGGGTTCCCCCATGGAGCCATGGTTATATCCCCCAGGAGGGTACAGGGTGGGGCCTGGACACCCCGATATGTACAAATTTCGTCAGGTCCCCCGGTGGTCAGGCAGGCAGTCGCAATGAGGGCGGGCACTGGAGCTCCATCTACCCGTGCTCCAGGGTGCTTTTTCCTCTTTTTCTCTCTGTGTGGTGTGTGCACCGATATCCACCACACAGCTCCCCATTGGTCCATCCTGCCAGCTTGCTGTACCTCGGGCCTCCGCCCGGGGTCAGACAAGCCACAGATCTTGTCCCCCCCCCCCCCCGGAGGAGAGCAGTCCCAGGGGCGCTCAAGCCTTCTCCCTCGGCGCGTCCTCCGGCGGCCGAGTCCCTCCCAAACCTGGGTCGCCGGCATCACAAGCAGAAATCCAACTGCTGCACCGACGGGCCAGCTTAGAATACTCTCTTGCTGTACCTTAATATGGTACAAGTTCTGAGTAAAGACAGAAGTTTAGGATGGCTACCACTGTGCTATGGAAACATAGATGAAAATGACAGAAAAAAGACCGATGGTCCATCCAGTCTGCCCATATTACCCTATCATACCCCAGAATCTATTGTCTCTGTAGGGTCTTTGCTTACACTGTTCCCCCTTTTGTTATCTGTGTTTCCACCCCTCCCCCACTTAGGCTGAGTAGCTAATATCTCATTGACTCTATCTCAGCCATATTTGAAGCCATTTATGGTTTTGGCACCTACCACCTCTGCTGGCAGACCAGTCCATGGGTCAACCACTCTTTATGTAAAATAATACTTCCTCACATCCTTTTTAAACCTTCCCCTGTTAACCTTCACTTGTGACCGCCTGTCCTATCTTCTCTGTTCCTGGTAAACAGCTCCTCACAGTCCTCACTGTTAATTCCTTTCAGGAACTTAAAGCTCTCTATTGTATCCCCCACCCTTTCTATTCTGGTTTCAAGTGAATACATGTTTGATGCCTTTAGCCAGTCCTCATAGCATATGCTTTTCTGGCTTGAATCATCTGTGATCCTATGTGTACCTAATCTCCTGCTGTTACCCTCCCCACCACTTTCCCTGCCTTCCTGAAATCTCTGCTTCCCTATCTGTCCCATCCTCTTCTCCTCCCACACCCACAGGATTTTCTTTGTTATTTTCCTGGCCTGTGTCTCTTCTGCTCCCCTTATTTATGGCTCCCCCTCCCCATTTAAAGCAGCCCTGTGCTTGCCCCCCCTCCTCAGACATCCTCCCTCTAGTCCTCTTACACTAGTTCACCCCTTTTCCCCAAGTGCTATCCAGTTTTGCCACCTTTCTTCTTACTGCTGCAGCATGTTGTATTTTACGCTCTATTTGATGTGCCTGGTATTTGCACTGTTTGGACTGTGACTATTTATTTACCTCTATGTCTGAGAATTGCACTGTCTGTTTTACCATCGTGTCTATTGTATTATGAACTTCTGCATCTTGTTGCACTTAGAAAGGAGCCTTGGCTCAGTTTACCTTTCCCAGTCACCAATTTATAGCTAACTGACTAACTCATTAACTCTCATCTAGTCTGTCCTTTGTAAATACATTGCATGTAAGTCACAGTGGAATGCAAGTATTTGATTACATTACCAATGCTACTGTGAGGTGCTACACTATCCTTCTCTTCTTGCTTAGATTTCCTCAATCTCCTCAGCACTTTATTTCAGTTTTTTCTTCCATTACATTTTCTGGATTGAGTGAACCATACTGGCTATACTGGACAATGGTCACACTTTCAACAGAACCTCCAGACTAATTTGTGAGACACTTTTTACACATCAGCATGACGTGCGTAAGAAGCAAAGATATGCAGATTGCATAAACAATGTAAGATGACAGGTAATTTCCAAATTGTTTTTTGTAAATCTCTCCCAAGGCACATGCACATATTGTAAAAACATAAAATCCAACACAAGACATCATGGGTATGCAAATGCTTGTTGGAGGGAGCTGAACTGGAAGTGTGTCACATAAATGTAAATTCTGTATCATTATACAGTCCATGCAGTACCCTTAAAGTGCCAAAGGTGCTGAGAAATGTCAAAGCAGTCTTTCTCATTTTGCCTTAAATTCTTCTATCTCCTTGGTGGTCTTTCATTTTTTTTCCTTTCAATTTACTGCATTTGTAAGACCACCTTCATTGCAAGCTGTTTAAAATGCCGAATGCTCCTAACAGGAACATTTTGTTACATGCTTACTAGCACACAAGAATAAACACTACATGTTATGTTATTCGCAGCATGCCTTGTGTACTGAGACACCAGGAAGTTCTTTACACTGCATGTTTATGTTCTCAACATGCCATGCACACCAGGAAGTCAATGAGTACTTTTCACTGCATGCTGTATATCTCAGTGTGCAGTGTGTGCTGAGAAGGTAAGTTCTTTTCACTGCATGTTTATATTCCCAGCATGCCACATGTGCAAAGTCAGAGAGTTTATTTGCACTTTTTGTTCTTGCCAGTAGTAACTGTGGCCTGTGGGGTAATCTCTCCATTTTTGATAGCAGTTACTTGCAAGAGGGAACTTGATATGGACATCATGATCGTCACAGTCACAGCAGTGCCTGATGTTGCAGTCTATTATTGAAATACGCAGGTCAAAGCTGGCAGCGTTCAGCTTGTGCTCTGACCTCAGAGGTGCACACCACTCTTGCCACTCCTTGCACGCAAGAAACGTATTCTGCTTTTCAGTCTTGCGTTCCAGTAGCAGACAGAAATCCAGACCTTTAGCATATACCTTTCCTTTGACCGCTGCTGGAGATTAATTTCCTTGAAGTTATTGTTTTTGGTTTTTTTTTGCAAGGATGTCATAGAGCTGGAATGGAAAAAATGTGGATGGTGAGAAAGTTGAGGTACTGTGTACTATCACTTTATCCCTGTAACCCATTTGAGTGGATGTAAAAAGCTAAAAGAAACATAACATAGTGGCCGGTGTTATGAGTTTATGGAGACCAGTCCTCTATAAATATGACACGGACTGATGTACAATATATTTTTATCTTTGTCATTTATCAAATGAAGATAGAAAGGATATCTTAACTCTGCCCATGCCATATTTGATTCATACAACAGCTGTTTAGGTGGTTTGTGATAGAAATGGTAAAAAGCCACCAAAGTAAAAAGTGTTTACTTCCTAGACTGCTGTATATTCACTCAAAAAATAAATGGTGGCCAACCGGGTGGTGTGGAGGGCTAAGGCATTGAATGCCTTACCTCCTGCCACAGTAGGGGCCTGTGCTCAGAAATGAGCACGAGTTGCTAGGGTCAGTAGGGTGGGAGAGGATTGCACATCCTAGGGACTGCTCTCGTTGCCTGGGGAGGGGTGGGCGGTAGTCTCAGCCCATGACTGCCACTGGGTGGAGGACGGTGGCACTGCAGGCTCAAGTGGCCGGGGGGGGGGCTGCGGCTGTACAGAGCACGTGCACCTCGATGCGCACACACACTGGTGCTGTAGCAGGGGACTGGGACAGAAAAGGGAAAATGGGGAGGACTGGGTATGTGAAGCCCTGCCCGTCTCTCCGTGGCCAGCACTGCTGCTCAGATGTGAGGGGGGATTGCCCACTCCCTTCTGGCTCTACTGTGGGGGAAAATCTGTGGGTGATAAGTACCTCCAATCTGAGAAAGGTGAGAGCCTGTTGCGAGGAAATGGGGACAGGGCTAAAGAGCCTCCCATCACACCCAAGGTAAGAAAAGCTTCATGGCCAAAAATAAAAGACAGAATGAATAAATGGCACCTGGCATGTTATTTACTTACTGAGAGAGTTTTATCAGGAAGGGCCTACTGAGCCATAATGGCTTGTTTTCACAGGTGTCATGGGATGAATGAGGTTGGTCACTGAGTATGCTCAGAAATCTTCACATGTGAGAATAAATATCTGAGCATGTTCAGCGTGCCCAAAATGAATGAGAGAAATTTTTGAGCATGCTCAGTCACCAGCTTCAGTTATCTTGCGCATGTTGCCCAAAATATTACATGTTTATCTTGGCAAATTTATTTTCACACCAGTTGTATAGACAGGGATTTTCTCATGCGGTAGCTTTAAATATGCTTGATCTTCTTGGAGGATATCTCTTTCATCAGGCCACACCTATGGCACTATAGCTGTCAGGCACTAGGACCACATGGAAACTTGTTTGCAAGCAGTCCACTAGGGACCACTCACGATGATGTCCTACATCGGCACTTCCCATCTAAACATGGTTGTCCCCTTCCCTTCTCAGTTCTTTTCCCACTGTCGACCATACTTGCCGGACCCTCCACGGAGACACCACTGCTATAATCATCTTCTAGTTAGTGCTTTCAGAATTTCTCTCCCTAGTTCACTATCCTTTTGAAAAGTGATCATCGTCATGTATGTCATCTAAAGAACCCACTACGCCCTTGAAACACTGTATTTTGCCTTTTGCGCTTGATTTACTATGTACTTTTGTTTTACCTATTATTTTTTTGTATGACGCGGAACCTTTGTAAAAGAACCATTGGTTCAGTGGTATTTGTAATCCTAGACATCAATAAATAAATGGCACTATAGCCGTCAGGTACAAGGACCACACAGAAACTAGGACCACACTAGGCCATCCCTATGCCTTGCAATCACTCTCCCCATCTTCTCTCCCCTCCCCCTCCCTTTCCACCCTGGTCCTCCATTCCCACCCCTTTACGTCTCCCTGTACGCCTTACTACTATCATGCAATTGCATTCTCACTCTCCCAGTCCCCATCCCTGTCTCCCTTCCCCTCCTCACCTCTCACCCTCCTCCCCACCCTTACCCTCCTCCTCACACTCTTACCCTCAGCCTAACATATTTCCCTCCCACCTCTCCCTCTTCTCCCTCATCCCTGCCCCCTAGCCTCCTCTTCCCCTACCCTAGAGCCTCACTAAGACTATCTGAACCAGGCCCACCTCCCCCCCTCAGTTTCTAGCCCCTGCTCTCTTTGTCTCTCAACAGACAAAGGCAGTGTTTTCCTGCTATGCCCAACCCCATTTCTTACCCTATACACACATTACCCCTTCTCTCCCCTTCCCTTTCCTCCCTCCTACTTGACATGGTAATTCCTGACTGCCCCATTCCTCTCCTTCTAATTCCCTGATCCCCACTCTGTGTTCTCTGTTCTCCTCCTCCCGTTATCTTCGTCCGCCCTCTGGAACACCAAACACTGTCCCCATTCCTGAGACTTACTGCTTCTCTTCTCTAGATCCCTTACCCTGTTATTTTTTGTTAACTTCTTCTGTTGCTCATATTGCCTTTGTATGCTGTATTTTGCCTTTTGTGCTTGATTTACTATGTACTTTTGTTTTACTGACTTTTTTTTTTTTTTTTGTATGATGCAGAACCTTTGTAAAAGAACCGTTGGTTCAGTGGTATGTGTAATCCTAGACATCAATAAATAAATTGCACTATAGCCGTCAGGTACCAGGACCACACAGAAACTTTTTTGCAAGCAGTCCACTAGGGACCACCCACGATGATGTCCTATATCAGCACTTCCCATCTAAATGTGTCCGTCCCATTCCCTTCTCAGTTCTTTTCCTGCTGTTAACCATACTCACTGGATCCCACTGCTACAGTCAACTGCTAGTTAGTGCTTTCAGAATTTCTCTTCCTAGTTCACTTATCACTTTTTAAAAGTGATCATCGTCGTGGTGTATGTCATCTAAACCCACTACGCTCTGTAGATACTGCGAATGTGGTGAAAAGGTTTACTTGGGCGACCTGCACCATGTCTGCATGTGCTGCCTCGGCGCAGACCATAATGTTAAGGCCTGCAAACTTTGCTCAAGTTTAATACAGCTACCTGGTGGAAGAACACCCTGAAAACCCACTTTCTGAAACAGCAGGTAGACAGGATGGAGAAAGAGTTCCAGGAAAAGAGCTCTGTCGCATCGCCGGCCCACTCTTCAGGCTCCCACTCTTTGAGGTCTCGGGAGAAAACCATCAGGCAACATAAGCATAAGCACCAGGAGAGAGAAAGGAGCCAGGAGAAATCATCCCCAGTACAGTCTCGGTTGCCCCTTCAATCCAGTGTAACCGACACAGTGCCGTCAACTGCTAAGGTGATGACGCCACTGGCCGCCTGGGCCTGTGATTCCTCCAGGTTGGGGCAGGCTGTGAATACCACCAGGCTTACTATGACTAGCGAATGGATGTCCCATCAGAGACAACGCCTTCTCCATCAACATTCCAGAATGTGCCTGTAGCACAGGCAAGATGACATGCAGGCAATGGTTTTGTCCTTCGCGGATGTGCAGCACCTGCTATCTCCTTCTGCCATAGGAGCAATGTCGACGGGACACCCCAGGCAAGCCCCACTGTTGACGCCTGTTTGGTCAATGCGCCCTTTGCCTTCTAAGGCATCAATGATCACTTCTTTCCTTCTTTGAGGCCTACTGAAGCCATCGACAAGGATCAGGAATATAACCCTGACCTCATCATGCAAGAGGAAGAGGAGGAGGAAAAATATGCAGAGAGCCCTTATGAGAGATCTAGTTCCACCATCTCCGCAGGGAGTGAGGACTCTGTTGTGCACACCTGAGGTCCCCCTGAAGACCTTTCATTCATCTCCATGATGCAGCAACTCCAGTCTGCCATGGGGTTTGAATCTGAGGAGAAAGATATCACCAGAAAGAATTTGGTGGAATTTTTAGAACTACCTGATTCCTCACCTGTTGTGATTCCTCCACTATTGCCTGCCCTAGAGGATGCCACCCTGGCTGCCTGGCACAGGCCCAATATGATTCCTGATGTTCCTAGGAAGGCAGATACACTGTAACAGGCCCCCTCAGGAAATCCCATTTTTACAGGCCAACCTGAGGCTGACTCAGTTGTGATAAATGCAACCCATGATAAGTCTATAGTGCCTAAACACCTCAGTTCTCTTCCTCCTGACAGAGAGTCCAGGAGATTAGATGTCCTGGGGGAGAGGACCTTCACTTCTGCTACCTTGGGCCTGAGAACTGCAAATTATCGGGCTCATATGGTAAAATACCAAAAGACCCTCTGTAGGAAGGCAAAAGCAGTGGCCCAAGCCCTTCCAGAGGATACTCCAAAGTAGGATCTGCTAAAGGCCCTCTAGGCAGGAGCAGATGTAGGTAAACATCTGTTAAGGTCTACTTATGACATTTCTGATGCTTCTGCTAGAGAAGCAGCTTCTGGTGCCTGCTTGAGGAGGCACTCTTGGTTGAGGGTGGCAGGATTTGCTGATGATGTGCAGCAATCCATCCTAAATGCCCCATTCAGAGGATATAAGCTGTTCGGAGCAGATGTTCAGGATATCCTCTCAAACCTACAGGCTTCAGGCAGAACTTTAAAATCAGTACACTACCTCTACCATATGCAACCAAGAAGTAGGCAGAAGGTGCCATTTCATCCGGCTAGCAACAGATACCTTTCAGGAGCCAGATAACAAAGTAAAAGCAGAGGAGGATCAGCTGTGCCTGCCCTATGACCCACCCCAGGTGCCCATTCAAAAGCCCCTAGAGGTGGAAGTGCGGCTGCAGCTGCAGGATCTCAGAGGTGGTAGTAGGGGGTCGCCTTTTCTTCTACCTAGACCATTGGAAGAAGGTCACATCAGAAGCCTGGGTCCTGCAGATAGTAGAACAGGGCCATGCTCTACAGCTTCTGGAGTTACCTTCAGACCATTCACCAACCCCTTCGGCCTATCCTCCAGAACACATACCAGTGCTGCTAGAGGAAATACACACCCTAATGCAGAAAAGGGACATAGAGCCAGTTCCTTGGGAACAAAGGAACAGAGGGTTCTATTCTCACTACTTCCTAGTCCCCAAATGCACAGGGGACCTGAGGCCCATTCTGGATTTAAGAATTCTGAACCTCTTTATTCAGTACAGGATGTTCAGAATGGTCACTTTGCAAGGCCTGTTGGCACTACCGCAGGAAGGGGACTGGATCTGCTCCCTAGACATGCAGGATGCTTACCTGCATATCAAAATCTGTCCCCATCACAGGAAATACCTCAGGTTCCTCTTCCAGGGGGAACATTACCAGTTCAGGGTATTGCTCTTTGGTTTATCATCTGCGCTATGGGTCTTTATCAGATGCATAGCAGTAGTGGCAGCAGCCGCAGGAGAGAGGGACTAAATGTATTCCCCTACCTGGATGACGTGCTGCTCAAAGCTCATTTCAAAGAGCAGCTTAACCAGACTCTAGCATGCACCAGGCAGTTGTTCAATGCCCTAGGAATCATGGTCAGTGTGCCAAAATCAGCCCTGACCTCTTGTCAGTACCTGCAGTACAAAGGGGCAGTTCTGGACACAGCCCGAGGCTCAGCCTTCCTGCTCCAGGACAGGGCTGAATGTCTGTCTGAACAGGCCCAGATGGTATACAACAACGGGTATGTCACAGTTGGGACATTCCTGAGACTGTTGGGCCTGATGGCAGTAGCCATTGTTATGGTACCCCTGGCCAGACTGCATGTGAGGATTCCCCAGTGGACATTAAGAGTCCATTGGGATAAATGCACCGATGATCTAGAACAAAAGATTTTAGTTACATCTCCTGTTCGAAAGTGCTTCAGTGGTTGATGGAACCCAACTATTTGCTGAAGGGGGTTCCTTTCCTGATCCCCTCGCCTCGTCATATCCTTATGACAGATGCCTCGGAGATGAGCTGGGGGGGGTCACCTGGGGTCTCAAGAGACACAGAGAACATGGACGACAATGGAGAGTACCCACCACATAAACATCCTAGAAATGTGGGCTGTTCTTTATGGCCTACAAGCCTTCCAGACTCATCTGTGCCCAGGATATCTGCTGGTGCAAACATACAACATTAGCATGGTGCACTACATAAACAAGCAAGGGGGAATTCACTCCTATGCAGGGAAGCAATGAGAGTTTTGTATTGGGCTCTAGAAATATGGTCTAGAACTGTCGGCAGTTCATGTTCCAGGCATCCAAAATGTCTTGGCAAATAGGCTAAGCAAGTTGTAGTCCAGAATGCATGAGTGGGAACTTATGACCTCAGTAGCAGAAGACCTCTTCGACAGGTGGTGTCATCCAGAGTTGGACCTTTATGCATCCGCACACAATGCAGAACTGCTGCTTTTCTGCTCATTTGTTCAAGGGCCTGGAGTTTGTTGGTGGGACGCATTGTCCCTCTCTTGGAAGGGGAGGTTCCTTTATGCCTTTCCTGCCTTCCCTCTAATCCAGAGGGTGTTAATCAAGCTTCAGATGGAAGAAGCAACTCTGATCCTCATTGCTCCCCTATGGCCTCATCAGATCTGGTTCCCCTTACTGCAGCAGCTGGCAGTATAACCACCAATACCTCTTTCCCTGTGCAAGGGCTTGCTGTCACAGGAACAGGGAACCCTGGTCCATCTGGACCTCAAGTCACTTTTTATATCCATGCATGGCTTCTGAAGACATAGCGATTGCTATGTTTGGGGTGTCTCAAAAGGTGGCTGATGTTCTGCCAGAACCACTTATTCCATAAAGTGAAAACAATTTGCTTTGTGGGCCGCTTCTCATCAACTGGATCCTTTTATATGTCTGGTAAACCAGGTTCTAGAGTATTTGCTGTCCTTATCAGATGCAGGATTGCAGTACTCTTCTATTAAAGTGTACTTGGCTACCATTTCAGCTTTCTGTGTGCCTACTGATGATCGTATGGTTGCTCAGCTGGAGGAGGCCCATATGTTCTTGAGTCATTCTGCACTTGAAGCCTCCTAGCCACAATCCAGTCCTGACTTGGGACCTGAATTTTGGTTAAAAAAGCTTACTTTGACTCCTTTTGAGCCGGCCGTAACTTGTGGCCTATGCTTTCTTTCTTGGAAAGTGTTATTTTTAGGTGCTATTACTTCTGGGTTTTAGAGCTTCAGGCTCTAATGTGTGAGGCTCCTTATTTGATTTTCTATAGAGACAGGGTGTCTTTACATACCAATCCTAAGTTTCTTCCTAAAGTGGTGTCCTAGTTTACTCTAAATCAAACTATCCACCTACTGGTTTATTTTCCTGAGCATACCAATCCATAGGAAGCATTGCTACATACTTTAGAGGTACATAGAATACGCAGGTACTATATACATAGCATGAAGGACTGGAAGAAGTCCTCACAGCTTTTTGTTTCCTTTGCCCCTGGAAAAGAGGTCATACCAGTTTCGAAACAGTGTCTGTCCAAATGGGTGGCCAACTGCATTACCTTTTGTTACAGAAATACAGTAAGGATCTTCTAGGTGTTATTCGTGGTCATTCTGCTAGAGGCATGGCTACTTCTGTTGCCTCTTTTAAGAATGTGTCAGCTGCAGAGATTTGTGCTGCTGCAACCTGGAGTGCTGTCCATACCTTTACTAAACACTACAGTCTGGAAATTGCTTCTTGGAAAAGGGCAGGTTTTGGCCAAGCTGTACTTCAGGGCCTCCTTTCATGGGAAACTGAAAAGTAAAAAACAAAACCGCACTCACAGAGGAACCACCATACTCCTGGGATAAAGTGTCAAAAATCCAGCTTTATTACAAATCATGTACATCACAAAGTACAGGTGCAGAACATCCTGTCAACCACTACTGCCCCAGCGCTTCGAGTATCCCACTCTTTGTCAGGGGGCGTGGTTACTGGAGTTGCATGTCTGCTTAAATACTACATGTCATGAATATTAAAATAATTACAAAACCAGTGACGTGCAAAAAATCAAACGGTTACAGACAAGTACATACTATAGTGACTGGTTATCTAAGTACATGAAAGGAGCTACAACTTTATTAATTTATTCGGAAAGGTTTCACCAGGAAAGACAACATGAGCTGTGAACAGCTCATTTCCAGAAGAGTCCTGGGGGAAGGGGTTACATAAAGGGTTGAGCAAATAAAATAAAAGCACATATCCAGGCCATTTACAATATGCACAGGCTAAAAATGCAGGCTAAAAGACAGGCAAGCACACACAATTTACAAATGTACAGAAAGTGTATGTAAAGTGTACCCCACAGTACATGACAAACACAATCCCAGACAGTTGTTGAGCAAACAGCTTGTATAGGTATAACATACAGGACAAACAACACCTTGAGCAAAACAAGTAGAAATGACAAGAAGGGTAAGGTGTAGACAACAGTAGGGGTACACCTGAAAGTGCTGGGGGGTACTATATACAGGGTTGGATAAGTGCATAGGTTGCCTATTTGAAGGCTGAGTAGCAGGGGAAGGATTGGGGGGTGGGAAGGGGAGGGCGGGCTGAGAACAAATGCCCCTTCAGGATGCTGTTAACCCTGCAGGGGGACGGGCCCCGGCTAAGATTTGGGGGGAAGGGGGGAGAGGCATGCCGAGGATAACACCCCTTTAGGGTGTTGATATCCAGGGAGGGAGGGAAGAGAGACATGCCGAGAACAACACCTCTTCAGGATGCTGTGAACCCTGCAAGGGGACAGGCCTGGAAAAGAAGATGGGGGGCGGGAGACATCAGGGAATGACACCCCTTCAGGATACTGAGATTCGGGGAATGGAGGGGAGAAAGACAAGGGAGGGAGGGAGGAAGAGGGACAAGCCGAGAACAACAACCCACAGGATGCTGTGAATCCTGCAAGGGGTCATGAACCCAGCAAAGAGGATGGAGGGAGGGGTAAGAGAGACATGCCGAGCAGCACCCTCCTTGATGCAGAGAATCCAACAAGGGGATTAGGAGAAAAGCAAGGATGGATGAAGGGAGGGGAAGGGGGGTGGAGGGAGGAGAGAGAATGCCGAGTGAGAGACACATGAAGAGAACAAGCACCCCATCAGGATGCTGAGAACCCTGTAAGAGGGCGAGGACCTCACAGTGGTGGGGGGAAGGAGGGAGGGTGGAGGGAGAGATATGTCGAGGGAGGAGGGGACACGCCGAGAGCAAACAACCCTTCAGGATGCTGAGAACCCTTCATGAGGATGGGGACCCTACAAATAAGATGGGGAAGAAGATGTGGGGAAGGAAGCAGGGTGGGACGGGAGGGGAGAAGAGGAGGGAGATTAAAGGGAGGCAGCAGAGTGAAGAATAAGTCATGAATTTGGGGGGGAGCAGAGAGGAGATGGAGGGGGGAGAACTAAGCAGGCAAGGAAAATTAGGTGTAGTTGTAACAGTGAACTGTGCTTCTGGAGGAGCATAGAGAGTGAGTGTTGGGAACTGGCAGACCAAATATGCAGCAGGAGGGAGTTCTGGATGCTAGGGAACTTGTACAAGAATGCAGCACAGCCGGATGCGGTGCAGCAAGGGGGCAGTGCAAGAGTTCGATATGTGGATGCATGGAGGGAGTAGCAGGAGGGGAGAGGGCTTGATAAGAGGGAGAATAGGTAAGGAGGTAGGGAACCGACCCAGAACTTTCCTATAAAATTAGAGTTGTGTGGGAAGCATCTGGCACTGAGGGAGGTAAAGGATAGTGAGGTATAAAGATCGCAGTGGTGAGTAAGGGGGGGCAGCCAAGTACAAAGCGGCAGAAGGAATTGAAATGTGCCCAATCTGGCGAGGGTGGTTTTGGGGGCTGAACTGTAGACAATATCCCCGAAGTCGAGGACAGGGAGTATCATCTTTTGGATGATTTCTTGCCTGACTTACAGAGGTAGGCAGCTCTGGTGCCTAAACAGATCACCGAGCTTAGGGAGTAGATTTTTGTGGATAGCGTCAATGTGGACTCCAAAGTCAAGATGTTTGTCTAGCCATAGACTAAGGTACTTAAAGGAGGGGACATCATTCAGTGTAGTACCAGAGAGGGTGGTAAAGGCAGGGATGGAATCAAGTTTAGACAGTTTTTGTCTGGAGCCAAAGGTCATATTGACATTCATTGAGAATTGGCTTCCGCTAAACCAATGCTGGATGTTATTAAAGTCTTGCTGAAGGCTGGACGCAGCCACAGAGGGGGGAGGGACCTGACACTAACAACACAGTATCATCCATGTACATGTGGATACAAGAAGTTGAGCAGAAGTTGAACAACTTGTTGCACTCACTTATAAGTTCAAGTATAATACCCTGTTGTTCAGAATAAAAGAAACACTAAAAGATACACAGATAGACCAGAGTATGGCAACTGCGATCCAAAAGCTCCTGATTTTAAATACTTACTGTGTATGAATGCAGAGCAGGGAGAGGCATACACAGTATGAAGGGGGCGGGGAAGGTAATGAAACACACAGGAAACTACAAATGTAACATCATGGATCTGCTATGTGCCATTCCTTTTCATAGGATTACATGCTCCAGCCACCCAGACTGTTTTGTTGCCAGTACTGCTTGGTACTCGTTCTGTAGGTGTGGCCTGATGAAAAAGATATCCTCGAAGAAGATAGAATAGTTACCGTAAGAGTAGATCTTTGAGAGAATCTTTAATCAAGCCATGCCATCCCACCCTCTGTTCCCCTCAGACACAGAACTCTGTGACTCCTGTCTCTCTTTCCAGGACAGTCTACTTGCTGTTTCCAGCCTCGCCTGGTAGCTGGAACCATAAGCTCTCTCCTGGTTCCCTAGAGGGAGGTCCTCTGAGCATGATCTCTGGCAGGGAACTAAGGAGGGAAGGGGCTGCCCACATCTATATGGGAATTGCATGCCAACATAGGATGCTGTCGTGAGTGGCTCTTAGCAGACTGCTTGCAAAAGAGTTTCCGTGTGGTCCTAGTGCATGGTAGCTATAGTTCCATAGGTGTGGCCTGATGAAAGAGATTCTCTTAAAGATCTACTGTTACGGTAAGTACGTAACTGTTCTTTATCTGGTTTGGAATGTTGTTGCTATTACACAGTGCAATAACAATAACAAAAACATTTCAAACCAGAAAACAGTGCAATAACAATAACAAAAACAACAACATTTCAAACCAGAAAACATTAATATTTGAAGTTACCTCATGGGATAAACAATGTATACCATGGGAGTTCCTACTTTTTGTGTGTGTCTCTTTCAGGTAAAAAACATGTTGTATTATGTAAATGGTTGACTATCTGTTTGCAGATTTTCTTTCTTTTCCACTTTATTAATGATGACAGGCTAAGCTGTTTACTTTTATTGTGAAAGTAACAGCATCACTGTTTGATGTGCTGCTCGCAGGGAGCCAGTTTTTGTGAAAACCATGGGTTGTGGCTACCGTACAAATAACAGTATGTTATTTGCACAGTAGGTATGTCTCCAGTGAAAATAACAGCTTTTATCTTCCAAATGTATTTGCACTTCCATGATATACATGCCTATAATCACGGTTCACAAGCCTGTGGCAAACACCATAACAACTGAAAACCAGTTGTTACGGTGTTCTGAAAACTTTCTTTCAAGTACCAGTGTCAATCTCAGTTCGTGTGCCACTTCACTGGCTGTTACTCTTAGTGTGGTTGGGCCGAACAGCAGAAGAAATATGACGGTTCCGTTCTTCCGTAACTGACAAACTGCACTGATTGCCTTTCCCTGTCATGTCAGGTAACTGTAATATTTTACACTATTTAGCTGGTTGATCCTGCCTTTAAGTTTTAAAATTTATCTGGTTGATCCTGCCGTTCATACCATTCGAGCAGGGCAAGACAACGGCTGCATGGGAACGGACCGTGGCTCATAACCATCATTGCGGATCGCTGTGTAATTAAAAAATAAATAAATAAATAAAAAAATTCAAATGCTAAAAAGAGAAAAGAATGCCTGTACTGAAAGGGAGAGATGGGCTGTGTGTGTGTGTGTGTGTGTGTGTGTGTGTGTGTGTGTGTGTGTGTGTGTGTGTGTGTGTGTGTGCGTCTTTCTCTCTGACAGTACAACTTCACTAACTTTGGCATTATAAAAGTGTTGAGGGGAAAAAAGTCCCTGCACCACTAATTATAAAAAATAAAGGCTATGCAACTGTGTTGTTATGGCTTTTTTTAACCCAGCCTCAGTGTGTGATGACCTCATAAATCTCTCGAGCTTTGCTCTCGAGGTTTATGGGTTATCATACCCCTTGTGTGTGTGTAAAAAAAAAGCCATAACACACAGTTGCATAATCATTATTTTCTATTTATATAATATATGTGTCTGGATAAATGGCAAGATAAAAAGTGCTCTCTTGACCCAACATAGCAAGATAATATTATCTTGCAAAGTTTGGTATGTCACAATGCATATTTAGCCAATCAGAGGGCAGCCTTTATAGTGCTGATGACATCACAATAGCCAAGTACAGCACTGTAGTCAGTGAGTAGAATCAGCAAAAAATGGTAAAAAATTAAATTGCTTCTTCACTTTTTTGACAAAATAAATGTGAATAACTTTAAAATGAGAACTGATAGCATGGTACTGTGAACATGAAAGTTGTTAGCACAGAAATATCTACAAAATGAATGGTGTTTCATTTATAGTTACCTTTTAGATTTTTTATAATCAACAAAAAATGGCAGACAACTCAGTTTTGTTTCACTTTTTTGATGAACAAATGCCAAAGAGACAAGCAAAACCAAAGGAACTGTACATCAAGCTTTTTCATTATAATGTAAAGCTATGGGGCTCAGTGGGTTAAATAGAATAGTAAATCTCAGAAACTACTCCCAAGCATGTACTGTAACTGTAAAAGAAGCCAAAAGTTAGTCACATGTTTCAAAGTTACAAGAACATTTTGGCACATTCCCAATCACGTTTTTAGCCACCTGCTCCCCAACCGTCTAGGGAGTGACTGAAATCACTGATGAACCGGGGGAGGGGGGCCCACAGCATAGACACACTTCCGAAATTGTACAGCATGAAAGGCAAGAAAAAGTTTATCTCCTACCTTGAGGCATTTTCAAACTGCTGAATCCCCAAGTTGCTTTTTTAAAACTGCTGGGAGCACCCCATGGAACCCCCACAGAAGGACCAGGACTCTTGTCGCGTTATGGCCCTCGGCTCCCCCAGGCCCCGAACCCCCAGAAGGTGCAGGATGTTACTTCAGCCAGTCCCCTGGAAATGTAAACTCATGGACTGATTAAAAACTGAGGATTTTATATTTCATTTTCCCCTATTTAAAAGTGAATCAGACTCACAATTTCTTCCCAAATGAGATCAGTTTGTTTCTCCTGGGCCGCAGGTGTTCATCACTTCTGATACAAACATTCCTGTTCCATGAAGCTAAACTTTTACAGTTAAAATGGCAGCAAACTTTTAGTAGAGCAAGGTCTTTAACAGCTGTCAAACAGCAGATTTGATTTTCCTCAGGAACCTAGTGACCTTCTACCTAGACCGTGAAGCTCCCTGATTCCACTGCACTGGGTAAGTACCTAACAGAGCTTCCATCTGATTTTCTGGGGGGTTCCTCACTTCTTCCTCTAACTGGAGAAGTGTACAGCTTCTCTCACAGTTCCCTGACACTCAATTCTAGCCTTCCAGGGACATGGATGGTGCTGTACCTGCCAAAACCCACCACATCATATGCCCACATCCTCCGGTCCAGTCACTTTCCTAATCTGCTCAGCAACCTTGAACACTACAACCTCTCCCAACAGCATGGTGGTACCTTTTTTTTTAAGTTACCCCCACCAGAGCAGAACCACGGCCTAACCGGGTCTAAAGACCTGCTCATAAAATGGAGGCCCCAGGGCCTGCTCCAGACATGGGTATGACAGACCCACAGCGTACCCCAGGCCGTGCTTCACTCCCCTGGCTGCTAACCATTTGAGCTGCCCTGCCATACAGAGAAACAGGAGCCCTACCACAACTCCTAGAACCCCAACAGCCCAAACACCTCTCCATCCAGCATGCTGCTATTCTAAAGGGCCATTAAAAAAAATGGAACGGCTGCCCAATCGTCCCCTCTTCACCATCCTCCTGCTGCCCGATAAGTGCAAACCAGCTCCAGGGGATACCTCCAGGACACTCAGTGACCCACTCGACTAAAGGCTGGCAGCCCCCAGTCCTGTCCCTCCAAACAGGCCCTAATGGAGTTAGAGGCTCCCCCTGGTCCCCTCTCTAGTGGGACCCTAGGCCGCCTTGCCACATCGGGATATAGAGGCCCTAACACAGCCTACTGCAACCCTGACAACCCAGCCCACTACAAGCCTACCCAAACCATGGTGCCTACCTATCCTGCACCTCCCTTACTTTTCTATCCACCTCCCAGAGCCTGGGGCCCCACAATAATGGTCGCAGCTACCTGTCTTCAAGCCCTCCCTTGGATGCTTACCCAGAGAACCTGACGCATCGCCGCTGTAGAAGCCGGCCTGCCTAAAGTGGTGTGGGGGGTGTCCCCTCCTGCTCTCCCTGCTTTGTCCTTCAAAAGCCCCCGAAACATCCTGTTTCTGCCTATTTAAAGTCTTACTAACCGGATATCTGCCACATGGCGACCAGCTGGGATTGTGCCCCCCCCCCCGAGCATTAATAGCTTCCTAAGCTCTGGGGGCATCATGCAGGAGGGGATCCCTAAAGGGAGCATAAGCCTCTCTCAGAAGAGAGGAGGTTTACATGTTTATCCTAAAACATGTGTCTGTCGAAACAAAATATGACATGACCTGACTGAAGAGGTCACATTTATCTTCATTCAAAGCCAGTGTTATTAAGATATCTCATTCGTGGCTTTGTCACTTGTCAGACATCATAATATCATTAGCCTCTCATGTGTGGGCCAGTTGGAGTGAAGCAACTTTTTGAGTGTATTAAATTTTAAAGATAATTGGAAATGTAAAGTATAGAGAATTCTATTTTACTGGTAGGCTACACAAGCAATAGAAACTATGTTTAAGTAAAAAAAGGTTCCTCAGATTTACCACATGGAGGTGCATTTTTCACTTCTGTACTGTACCTTTCCCTGATCTGAGGCCCGCAGTACACTGATGATGGCGTTGTAGTCCTTTCTGTATTTCTGTTTGTTTATAGTTTATTTATTTGTAATTTTTGACCAGAAAACACACACTAAACTGTGCTAGTTTGTTTCCAGGTGCATCCTGGGGGTTGGGTTACAGGGACCTGTTTTACTGATTAGGGAGTGATGGCCATGAGACCGGGAAACCTCCCCTACTCCTCTATTGGTAAGTGCCATGGAATCTTTTTCTTCAACCTGGGCAGTGACCAGAGATGGGCAGATAGAACTTCGGTTTATTGTCTTATCTGAAAGATGGGATTTCTACCCCAGTTCTTTATGAAAAATAGTAGGATATTAATTTATAGTGACAGGATTCATTGTTATGTACTGAGGTGTTGCGTTACCTGTTATTAGAACGAAGAAAACTGTGCTAAGGTTAAAGGGACACTGTGAACCCTTTTTGCATCATAGTATTTCTAGATAAAACCCCACATTTTATGATTGTTCATCTTCTCTAAAATTCATTGATGTTGCTGTTTGTTTTCATTGCTTCCTTTCTTAGTAGAACTGAAATGCAAGGTAATGGTGCAAAATAAACAACCTTGTTTTGTTTCAAATCCTTGATCAACTCTTTTTGCATACTTTATGAGCATTATGAACATCCCCAACAGTGCAGCCACTCATGATGCAAAACTCCTTTCCCCTCACCACATCTTGAGTGGCTACACTGTGTGGGGGTGTTCCCAAGTCCAGGAAAGATGCAGTAGAAGTTGATCAAGGAATGTAAACAAGCATGTATTGGTGTGGTAATACTAGTATGGTGGGTAGTCCGATTTTCACATTTAAAAGGAAAAATAGAATCAGAATAAAATCCTCCAGATAAGCCCCACAGCAACTATGAGGATGTCTAAAACTCCAGAACTTGAGGTCACAGAACCCCAACTTTTAATTAAAAGATTTGTCATGTGCTTTGCACACATATCTCAGTTTTTTGTTGCCACTCTGGTGACGCTGCATCCATCTCATATGAGAAAGCTATTGCCCAGAGACATTATCATTCATGTCACACTGTAAACTCAGACCTTAAAAGAATTTCTAAAGTATCGCTCACTGAGAGACACCAAGGACCCGAAGGGAACAATTTAGATCCTTTAGTTATCAATTTTTTAGGCAGCATTGAAGTGTTTTTTTTTTTTTTTTTTCCAAAACTGTGCAATCAGAGCAGCATGGCTCATCCCACAGCTGGAAGTGTTCCCTTTCCCTGGACCCTATACTTCTTGCAGAAAGATCTGTCAGCCACAGGGACGGAGGAGAGCCTGTTGCAGCTTGTGATGGTGCCAGTGGCAGCACTGGGAGAATTCTAACCCAAGTACTACTGCCACTGAGGGGCTCAGTTGTCAGTGTCAGCAAGAAAGAGGGCATCTGGAGTGAGCTGAGTCCACAGTAACTGCAGTGCTATGGAACTGATTAATCTGGACCTTCCTCCTGGGGTGACATCACATATGACTTCCTGGTTCTGCATTTTTTTTTATGACAGAAACCAGGGCACTGTTGGAGTAGACAGTTTCATAAAATTAACTTTTTCATTATTCAGACTTCTGTGGGGGACTCAGCAGTATTGTAAATGACATTCAGTAGTTCACTCATATCACTTACCTCAGGAGTCCCCACCATAGATGCCGCAATTTATGGGCGTGTGGGTGCAGCAGCACTCCCCCCCCACACACACAGACGCGCACACTTTTGCCCACGAGCATTCAAAGTGCTACTTTGCTTGTATAAAATACTGTTTTCACCCTGTGCCCTTTTGAACTTCAGCACCCCCACTTTTCCCCATGTTTCAGCACCCATGCACAGAAGCCTTAGAAAAACACTTTAAAGAATGCAATCATAATGCTCTGCAGTGCTAAATCCAAACCGAGCTGCTTTGTCCCAGTTGGAGCTTGTATCTCCATTATTTATCGTATGACCCAGATTTTGAGTGTGTCCCAGATTTCAGTGTTAAAATGTTGAAAGGTATGCCAGGAATGGTCCCCATATTAGCCCAAGGCATGCAAGCGCGTAGTTTTAAACTATAAAGGACGATGGTGTGACACCCAGTGCCCACATACAGAATAGCTCTGAGATGACATTTTCACCCATGAATAAACTACTGTAGGCCCAGAACTGATTGATGAATTTTGTAGCATGTATGGCATGCCAGGCACATCTAAAGGCGTAAAATGTTGGTTTCTATAGCACCTTGTTAGAGAAATCTGTATTTTCTGCAAAGAAAAAAAATCTCTGGCAGCTTCAAGGAGATGCAGGACTGTAGCATTTGTTGTGCTTTATGTTCATTACGAAACACACTGCACTGCTTTTTCATCCTGATATGCTTAGTGTTTTTATTATTTAACTTCGTACTACTAAGGTTCATACTAGGGGACATAGGGAGCAAGAAGGCTAAATGCCCATATGTGCTCCTATATAAATCACTCCGGAGAATATTTTATCCTGTTGCCAGATAAGATGTATTTGTCTAGTTTTATTTTTAAAATCTAACCTTGTTTTACTTATGACAGTCCCCTCTGGTAAGGAATTCCAAGGGTTAACCACCTGTGTTGTATAAAAATATTTAATTTTTGTTTTATTTAAATTGTTACCCATGATTTGTTGTTATAATAATAATAATAATAATATTCTTTATTTTTACCATACCTTTCTAAAACTAAGGCATGGGTAGAGAATTCCAAAAGGTTGGGCCACATACATAAAAGCATGGGCCCCGGAAGATTTTAAGGAAACCCTCGGAATCTCTAGCAACCCCTTGTCCACCGAGCGGAGCAATTGCCTAGGGCAGTAAGGTACCAGGAGCTCTTTCAGGTAGTCCGGGCCCAGTCTGTGTAGGATTCTATAAGTCAGAAGACCGACTTTAAAGGTGATCTGCCACTGTATTGGCAGCCAGTGCAGTTCATGCAGCACCGGAGAAATATGACAGGTACGAGGAGTACCTGTCAATTACCGTGCCGCAGCGTTCTGCACAGGCTGCAAGTGGCGGATATCAACCCCTGGTAGCCCTAGATACAGGGAGATGCAGTAGTCAAGGTGCAAGGTCACAAAGGCATGGACCAGTGTAGGCAGATCACTGGATGAAACTAAGTACTTAATCCTGGAGATGTTCCTCAGATGGTAAAAGGATGATTTGACGACTGCCGACACCTGTGATCGCAGTGTCAGCCCATCCTCAAAGATTACCCCAGGTTCCGCACCCTTTCTGAGGTAGGGAGCTGGGAGCCACCCAGAAAAACTCCTGAAGGCAAACCAGCTCCCGTCCCCTCTATCCGGTGACCCGGGTCCACAAGCATCACCTCTATCTTCTCTGAGTTCAACCTCAGCCAGCCCAAATTCATCCAGTTCTGGATTTCAGTGAGGCAGTTGTTAAATATCGAGAGAGCTCTATCCTGATCAGGTGCAAAAGATAGGAAGAGCTGAGTATCATCAGCATAGCAGTGAGAACTCAGCCCATACCTTCTTGCAATGTCTCTGAGGGGCAGCATGTACACTACAAACAACATGGGGACAAACCGAACCCTGAGGAACCCCACATGACGAGAGAGACTGGGCTGGAGGAATTAATCCCCAACACCACCCTCTGAGTTCTGCCAGTGAGGAAAGATCTAAACCACCCAAGGACTGTACTAGACAGGCCACAGATGAACCTCAGGCATTCAAGAAGTACCCCGTGGTCCACAGTGTCAAACGCTGAAGAGGGATCGAGAAGGACCAGGATGGAATGGCTCTTTCAATCTCTTGCCATCAAGAGATCATTGAGCACCCGAACCAGCGCAGTCTCAGTACTAAATATGGATGTCCTCTAGTTTTCTTATAGCTAGGTTTGAAAGAGATCTCATTCTGTTAAAAGGAGCGGATATTGTATCACTTCATACATAAACAAAAGGTGTCCATGTTTGCATCTTGTTTCCAGAGACCTCACATTTAGCTACTGCAACTATTCATTATAATCTTTGCCTTCAAAATCTCGTACTAACTCTGTGAATCATCTTTGTACCCTTTCCAGCCTGTCTCTGTCTCCCTTCTTGTAAGGGTACCAAAGCTAGGATTCATATTCCCTGTGGGGGCAAACATAAGATCTATAAAGGGGTATTAAGACGTTTTTGTCTCTGGATAAGAGGTTTCTTTTTATTGCCCATACTACTTTGTTAGTTTTTGCTATTGCAGCATTTGTTTTGTGTGAAGAACACAGATCATTAGATATTTGAATTCCTAGGTCCTTGAACCCTGCACAATGTATATATGCGCATTGGATTGTCTTTACCTAGGTGCATAACCCTACCCTTTTCATGTTAAACTTCATTTCCCACTTGTTTACCCATGACGACACCTGGTCAGGATCTTTATGTAGATATTCGATATTGGCCCAGTTTTTGCACTGTCTCCCTAGCTTAGTATCATCTGCATATTTTGTTACCCAGCATGTTGTCTTTTCTGTTAGATCAGAGATAAGTAATTGAAACAAGATTGGGGCCCAATACAGAGACCTGGGGGACTCTACTAGTGACCCTCCCTAGATCTGAGGCGTATTCATTAAATGACTACCTTCTGATACCTCTTAGTCAGCCATTCAGTGATCCAGTTTTAAGAGTTTGTGTTTTCCAGTTCCATTTTTTTACTATGGCCCAATGTGGAGCAAGATCGAAAGCTTTACTGAAATCAAGGTATACAGTGTCACAGGGTATGTTATTATCCAGGGAATTACTTATTTTTGTCATAAAAAACATAGCAAGTTTGTAGTACAGCTCCTTCCCTTTATAAGAGTGTTGATCAGAATCCTTTGTTCCTAATGAGGACACCAGCTTATTTTTAATAATACTTTCTAGTACCTTACATATCACATAGGTTAAGCTAACAGATCTGTAGTTAGCCACATTATCTTTACTACCCTTTCTGTGAATAGGGACCACATATAAAATGTTCCATTCTTTTGGTTATCATGCCAGTGTTAAGTGATTTTTCAAATAGTAATTTTAAAGGGAAGGTTAGGGATTCCGACATAATCCACAAGTTGTGTGCCGAAACATTGTCTGGTCCTGGAGAAGAGGTAATTTTTTGATTAGTTATTTTGTCATTGATTACATCTGTTGAAATTTTGATCGCGTCACTGTCGCTAACTTCAAGTTTATTTATTGGACAGTCCTTTTGTCCGTAAACTCCACAAAACTAACTATTAAAGACGGTTGCAATTTCAGAATTGTCCTCCACTAAGTCATCATTATGTACTATAGGTCCAACATTATTTTGTGGTTTCTTTAATGACTTTATATACATGTAGAAAACCTTTTAAGTCTGTTTTTTTGCATTATGTGTGAGATTGTAATCAGCGTCTGTCTTTGCTTTCCTTACATATATATGAACATACAAAATTGCTGGCAGAAAAAGGCCCACAGGTCTATCAAGTCTGCATTGTGCAGCTCTTAGTTTCATATTACTAAAAGCTGCTCATACCAAACCCCTCCTCCTCCCTTCCTCACCGTTCCCGGTTTTGCCCCCCTTTGTGTTCTTGTCTGTACTAATCCTGCCCTTGATTCTGTCCCAACCCTGCTTAAAGCTATCCACTGACCTCAGTTCGATTAACTCTTCTGGCAGTGCATTCCACCTTGCCACCGCTCTGTCTGTAGAGTAATGCCTCCTTATCTCCCTTCTGAACCTTTCCCCTTCCAACTTCAGACTTTGCCCTCTAGTGACCCTTCCTACCTTTAAGCAGAACAGTCCTCCCTCTCTGACTTTGTTTATGCCTTTCAAGTACTTAAAGGTCTCTATCATGTCCCCTCTTTCCCTTCTGTCTTCCAGTGAATACGTGTTGAGCTCCGTCAGTCTTTCCTCATATGGCAACTCCCCCAGTCCCATGATCATTTTCGTAGCCCTGCACTGCACTCCGTCCAGTAATCTCACATCCTTTTTGAGTTATGGGCACCAGTACTGCACACAGTACTCCAAGTGTGGCCTCACTAGGGATCTATACAAGGGTAGGGTGACCTCCTCCCTTCTAGCGGTGATCCCTCTGGCAATGCACCCCAACATCCTATTTGCCCTTGCTGCCACCTTCCTACACTGTGCTGATACCTTCATGTCCCCTGTGACTATTACACTAAGGTCCCTTTCCTCCTCTGAATCTGTTACCTGCTTTCCCCCAGCCAGTAGCAGGTCCTGGGATTTATTGCTCTGAGGTGCATGATCTTGCACTTCTTACCGTTAAACCCTAACTGCCACTCCCTAGACCAGTGTTCGAGTTTAGCTAGATCCTCCCTGAGTGCCTGCCTCCTTTCCTCATTGTCCACTTTTGCACAAATCTTGGTGTCATCTGCGAACAGGCTGATCTTACTCTTGACTCCCTCTGCAGTGTCTCCAGTGAAGATATTGAACAAAACAGGGCCCAGCACTGAACCCTGCGGTATCCCACTTGTTACTGGCCTTGGTTTGGATGTCCCCCTTCCCTTACAACTACCCTCTGTCTGCCCTGTGTCCAGCTCTCAACCCACCCCACTAGTTTCTCCCCCGCCCCCATGTCCCTTGGCTTGCTCATTAACATCCCATGGGGCACAGAGTCGAAAGCCTTACTGAAGTCCAGGTACAGGACATCCACAGCTTGGCCTTCATCAACTGCCCTAGTGACCCAGTCGAAGAAGTCAATCAGATTAGTTTGGCACGATCTTCCCAAGACAGACCCATGCTGTCTCATCCTGTAGACCAGTGACTATTGAGAAAGGTTATCAACCTCTCCTTTAGAATGGTCTCCATCAACTTCCCCACTATGGAAGTCAAGCTTACCAGTCTGTAGTTGCCCGGTTGGTCCTTGAGACCACGCTTGTGAAGTGGCACCATGTGAGCCATCTTCCAGTCCCTGGATACCTTCCCCGTCTCCAAGGAGGTGTTGAAGTGGTCCATCAGGGAGCCTGCCAACACCTCTGCCAGTTTCTTCAGGACCCTTCGGTGTACACCGTCTGGTGCTGGTGCCTTGTCCACCCACAAGGCTTTAAGGCCCTTCAGAACTCAGAACTTCAGAAGTCTTGGATGACTCCATCTGTTATCTCTGCCCCCCCCCTTCACCCTTGCCCCCTTTCCCCTGTGGTATTGGGCCATCCCTTTGTGAAAACCAAGCAGAAGTACTCATTGAGTGCCTCTGCCTGTTCTTCCCTTTGTTCTGCCCATCCGCCATCCCTCTTGATGCTGACAATGTCATCTCTACATCTCCTCTTCTTTCTTATGCATTTAAAGAACCCTTTTTCCCCTCATAGATCCCCTGAGCCAACTCCAGCTCCTTTGCTGCCTTGGCTGCCCTGACTGACCTGGTCACTTCCCTAGATGCCTTTGTGAACACCTCTCTATCCTCCTCATGCCCCGATTTTTTTGAACTTAATGAAGGCCAGTCTTTTTTCCCTCACCTTCCACTCCACTTCTTGGCTGAGCCAGCTAGGTTTTTTGGACCTGGACTGCTTACTCCGAGATTTGGCCACTTGTTCATGACCTCATTCAGTCCCTTCCTAATGATTGCCCACTTCTGTTCAGCATCCATCACTGGGTTAATTTTAGCTAAATACCCCTCTAGGGTGCTGCCCATTCTGGAAAAATCTGCCTTCCTTAAGTCCAATGCTCTTGTCCTGGTCTTTGCCGACTCCCTCCCTGTGTTGAGGAGGAACCACACTGAGCGGTGGTCACTTCCTGCTGGAGGGTCCTGCACTACCACATCCTATCCTGGACTAGATCCCCATTTGTTAGCACCAAATCCAGTATGTCCCCCCCTCTCTAGTAGGTTCCATCACAGCTTGCACTAGGTAGCTGTCTTGGATAGCCTCCAGTAGCACCTGTTCCCTGGTGTGTGCTGTAGTTACTGTCTGCCAGTCAACCCCAGGTAGGTCGAAGTCTCCCACTATAACTGTATTTCCCTTGCCACTGACCTTCCTGATTTGCTCCCCCAGCTCCCAATCCATCTCGCTCTGTGAGGGTCGCCTGTACACCACCCCCATCCTAAGCTTCTTACCTATAGGGCTTTGGAGCAGTGCCCATATGGCTTCTGGCCTCCCCTCATCCCCCTCCTCCTTGGTACACAGTATTCCCTCCCTAACATAAATAGCCACCCCTTCAGCCCTCCCCCCCTAGTCCCTGTGGAACACCTTGTAACCTGAGATTGTAAGATCCCAGTCATGGTATTGGGTGGCCCAGGTCTCTGAGATGGTGGCAATATCTACCTCTCCCTCTACCATCATTAACTGGAACTCTGCCAGCTTCTTTGCTAAGCTCCTTGCATTCAAGAATACTACAGTCCACCTTGTGCCCTGCCCCTCCTCTTCCCATCTCTCCCCCTTCCACTTTTGTCTTGGTAACTTCCCCTCAACTGGGTGGCAAACTGGTTGATGGGCAGAAAACAGAGAGTAGTGGTAAATGGTATACAGTCAGAAGAGATGCAAGTCACAAGTGGGGTACCTCAGGGATCAGTCCTGGGGCCAGTCCTCTTCAATATCTTCATTAGTGACATTGCAGATGGACTAGAGGGTAAGCTTGTCTGTTTGCAGATGACACCAAGATCTGCAACAGAGTAGATGATCCAGATGGGGTGGGCAGAATGAGAGAGATCTGGATAAACTAGCAAAATGGTCAGAAGAGTGGCAACTGGATTTAATGCAAAGAAGTGCAAGATCACGCACATAGGGAAGAGAAACCCTGAAGCCACCTACAGGCTGGGAGGGAGTTTCTGGCAGTCACAAAGGAAGAAAGAGACTTGGGCATCATCATCACGATGACCTGAAATCATCCAAGCAGACCTCTAAAGCAGTAGGTAAGGCTAGGGGATGATGGTGTCTATTAGTAGGGGTATCACAAGTCGTAAGAGGGGTAATAATCCCTCTTTACAAGACACTGGTTGAGCCCATCTGGAGTACTCGTGCAGTACTGGAGCCACACCTTCACAAGGACATTAACCAAATTGAGGCAGTCAGAGAAGGGCAAGCAAAATGGTGCAGGACTGCATCAGAAGACATATGAGGACAGAGTAGCAGAGCTCAATATGTATACCCTTGAGCAAAGGAGGAGAGAGGTGATATGATCGAAACATTCAAACACATTAAGGGCATTAACAAGGTGAAAGAGTCTAACATGTTTAAGTATAAGAAAAATAGCAGGACAAGAGGACACAGCATGAGATTAGGGAGGCCGATTAAGGGGAATGTGAGGAAATTCTTTTTCACAGAAAGAGTGGTGGATGCATGGAACAGCCTACCTCAGGAAGTGGTGGCTATGAATACAGTGCAGGGCTTCAAACAGGCATGGGATAGGCATAAGGGAGCAATACAGATGAGTATGAATAGATAGGCCACTGACAGAGCAAAGGCCGATGGCACATTTATAAGGTAGAAAAAGAAATGGGCAGACTGGATGGGCCTTGCGGTCCTTATCTGCCATCAACCTCTATGTAGGGAGCTGAGCAGACAATATCTAGTTAATGCGTATGCTAATGATATGCTTCTGACCCTTGCCAACCTGTGACAATCTCTTCCCCCTGTATTGGGGGTCTTGCAGGGATTTGCCACCTTCTCAGGGTTAATGATTAACCAGAAGAAAACCACCCTCTCCCTCTTAACCTTTCCTGTACCGAGGCCTGCCTGCAAGGTACAGCAATAGTGTGGGCTCCACATGGGTTCTCCTACTTGGGAAGCAATACTGCAACTTTTTGGCGGGACCTGGTGGGCTCAAACTATACCCCATTGTTTGACTCTGTAACTGCAGAGCTGCAAAGATGGCTGCGACCATGGCTGTCCTTGAAGGGGAAGGTGGAAGCGGTTAGGATGTTCACCTCTCGCAAAGCTTTCATACTGCTTCCATAACCTCCCACTACAGCAGGTACCCGCTGCAATATTCCAGAGGATGGATAAGATGCTATCACAGTTTCTCTGGGAAGGCATGGCCCCTCATATGAACAGAACCAAGATGTGAGCCCACTAGTCTACGGGCAGTTTCGGCCTCCCCAGGCTCTACAGTTACTACCTAGCCTATAGAATAACACAGGCCACTCAATGGTTCCTTCCAGAGTCAGTAAACAACCCGATCTGGGTAACCCTAGAGACCGATATGTCGGGGGGCACGTGGCTAGGTGCTCTTTTTCAAATGGAGAAACTTCCAGAGTCCAAGAGGGTAGCATCTTTCACAAAAAGAGATGTGCAAGAACAAGGGGGCACAATTTGAAGAGAGGGGATGGCTCAGAGGTAGTGTGAGGAAGTATGTTTTCACAGAGAGGGTTGTAGATGCATGGAACAGCCTTCCTGAGGAGGTCATGGAGTCAAAAACAGTGGGGAAATTCAAAAATGCATGGGATAGAGATAAGGCAATTCTAGTGGGGGTTAGGAGGAAGTAGGCTGTTGGTTAACTAGGATCTGCAGCTTATCCATTGGGTAGGGAAATGGGCAAACTAGGTGGGCCAAGTGGTCCTTATCTGCCATCAAATTCTATGTTTCAGTGTTTCTATGTTTCATTCTCCTCCTCCCTCTGTGGGTGGAGAGGCCTTCCGGCCTCCCCTGGAAGGTGCCCCCTCCCTGCTATCCGACTCAGCCCTCCCCCTCCTCAGTTTAAATCTGTGTTGTTTTTAATGTACTTCTCCAGCCCCTGTCCCAATTCCCTTGTGCCCTCGATGCAGCCTATGATTGGCATGAAGCCCCTTTTTGTTCCATGTCTTGCCCCACTCCCCTACCACCCCATACCCCATTTCTGCACACCACCCCTTAAACTCCTGTATTCTTAGCTTCCTCACCGTGCTTGCCCTAGGTACTGGAAGTACCTTGGAGAATATCACTGAGCTTCCCACCCAACTGCAGATATCCCCAACTTCTCTGATCCTCTCCTGCACTTCTTTCACTGTACTGCCCTCTAAGACATTTGTTCCTGGGTGCACAGTGATATGAAGCTTCCCTCCCACCTTCTTCACACATTTCTGAATGCACTGCCCTACTCTCCCCGCTGTCACACCGGGCGCACACACTCCACTCAGGTTTGGCTCTTCCTTGCTCCCTTACTTCCTATCTCACCCACCTGAGCATACAATCCCCTAATACAAGTACTCAGTCCCACATCCCTTGCACTTTCCCCATTGTATGCCCTCCTCCGAGCCCCTTTTCCTCAGTGTCCTCTCCTTCCATACACGCAATTTTCTCCCTCCCTTCTCCTTCAGTTGCACCTCCACCTGCTCTCCTCCTCCTCCATCCCTTCTATGCTCGTTCCCTTTCACAACCGCTGCCCCTCAACTATGTGTACCTCCTCCCACTGCCCCCTGCACTGTGACTTCTCCTCCCTCTTCCCAACATGTTTTGTCCTTCCTCCCCCTTTATTTAGTGTGTTCTTGCCAACTTGACCTGCTTCCCTGCCACCCCCCACTTTTACCTCACAGTCTTCCCTCTCACCTTGTACCCTGTATTTCTCCCTTCCCTCCTGGTCCCCTGACTCTTGTTCAGTCGTGCCTTCTCCAACCTCCTACTCTGTTTCATCAGCCAGTACTGCATACCTGTTTGTTGTCTCCATCCTCCTGCCCCAGCCCCCCCCCCCATAATCCCTCCCTGCATCTGCTTACCCTGAACCTCTTTTCTACTACTTTTCTGTCTGCCCATGTTCCCTACCACCTGCCAACACCCCCCTTTTGGAGCTTCCAGGACCCTGTGGACTTGGTCCCCCTGGCCAAGTGCTCCCTTCTGGCCCTTGTCAGCCTGGTCTATCCTGCGATGGAGCCCTCCCTGCCCCTCTACCCCATCTCCTCCTCACCCTCTCATTCCTGTCCCCTCCCCCCAGTTCCATCTCATGCTCTCTAATCTCCAGCGTAAGCTGTCTGAACAGCCTGCACACTGGACACCCCCCCCACCTTCCACCAGGTTCCCAGAAGCTGTGCTGCCCCACACCCATTGCAGCTCACAACCCTCCCGGACTCCCAGTGCCCCCAACCCCAGTCATCCATACCCTGCATTCTTCCCTCCCATTCATCCAGCTACCTCCTTGCCCTGGCCTCCACATCTTCCCTGTATTCCCTAGGCCAGGGGTTCTCAAATGGTGAGGCCAGCCTCCCCGGAGAGACCCCAACCTGTTCCAGGGGAGGCTTAAGCAAGTCTGAAAAAGTACTGTATTTCAATTTTGAGTTTTGTATATTTTGTGTGAAGAGATGAAGCAAACTGAAAGAAGAGAATAGTAGGTGAATTTTATTTATTTATTTTCTAATAGGTGACAAGGGAAGGTGAATGAGCCAAGGCTCATTTCAAGTGTACCCGGGGAAGGGTAGGGAGTGAATACATTTCAAAAGCTAACTGCAGAACAATCAAGAAATACACAGTGAACAGTAGTGTAAACAAATATGAACAATAAACTAATAATGAGTGGTGGTAATTGATCAATTTGTAGACTGGTGGTAGAACAGCCCAAATACAAGGGTTGAGCATAAAAGCACTAAGAGCAATAGCAGGAAGGAGCAAAGTAATCCCAGAGAAGTTGCTTAGGAGCAGGGAAGGAGGTGGAGAGGCAAAGTATGTAGGAAGGTTACTTCATATAGAGAGGAAACCAGAAAGTAGTCTGACCCATGAAGGTACTGCAACAAGGGATAACAATGGTTCAAGAATGAAAATAGTGGCGCAAGTAGACTGTATGGGGGGGGGGTTACAGTAAGCTGAATAATAATATTTGTTTATTTTATTTATTTGTTATTCAGATAACACCTATGAGCTCAGGAGCTCTTTTTCAGAGGTTCCACGTCAGTATAAGACAAAGAACTGATTGTGAGCCAAGTACTCAAAGGGGTTTCAATTTATTCATGGTGTACTGCGCAAAGTACAGTATGTTACTTTTGTTTGGGGAGGCCCAAGATTATTTCAGTTTTTGGGGGAGGCTCAAAATCTTTTCCAAGGATTTGGGGAGGCTCACTGTGACAAAGTCTAAGAACTATTGCCTTAGGCGCTAACTGTTTCACAGATCTTTACCATTGTGTCCATATTACTTCAGAACTGTGAATCTACATTTCTGTCAAAACATTGTCCCCAATATAGATAACCCTTACCTAAAAAAAGAAAATACACAACCATTACATTTGCATCAGTATTTCTTTAAGACTTTAAACCAGATTTCACCCCCTTTAAATTACTCTGCCTGCTGCCTCTTCCTAATAGGTGGAACCACTACTGGGAGTGGTCCGCTTGCCTATTTAATAGTGGTGGTGATGAGGGGTGGGGGGCTGGGAGAAAACAGGCCACAAGTCCTCACAGTACGAACTAACCAGACCAAACTACAAGCTAACCAAACTACAAGAATAAATATTTCCCTTTAGTACCCAGGAACACACACTGTAGCTCCTGCTCTTCCAGCTCTGAATGCAAAGTGAAGCAATTAACTAAAATGGCTATTGGCTACCTGCTCCACCCCAAGTCTAAATCTGTTTGCAGTTTGATTATCTCCTTTTTACACTATTTTTGAGTTTTATGTAGCTTATCCAGCGTTGTCTTATCATTGGACAACAGATAACATCTCTACATTCTACTCGTTATTAGTTTTTTGATTTTTTTTGTTAAACCTTAGGTCTTTTTTGTGGAAATTGTTTTTTCTTATTTATAATAATTTGTAATTTTTATACTTGCTCTTGTTATCATCACATACTGTATATTTATTTATTTTTTGTTGTCGGGGAAACTCATCCTAGCGAGAGTGGGGTTGGGGGGATACAGATAGAAACCAACCAAAATTGAACCAGATTAAGCTGTTGGTGGTATTGAATTTTAGTGAATGGATGAAATTTGGCCAGGCCACCGGGGAAATTCTCCTACTCTTTTTGAGAAGTGTCATGGTATCTTTAACGTCCGCCTGAACAGCCACCAGAGCAGGCAGACGGGAACCCAGTTTTTTTTTTTGTGATTATTTGTCCCCTGTACGAACCCCATCAGCCCTACCTCCCCCAGCCCGACATCCCAGAATTACCAGGGCTTACCTTAAGCCCATCCCAGGAGCAGAGCCTGCAGAGGGTTGGGTGTCATCCTGCTGCCAGCGCCATGATTTTTTCATTTTTTCTGAGGTCCCATTTGACCCTGGGACCCCAGGAGTAGAGACGCATGCGCGTGGAGGCATGCATGTGTACTACAGCCGTGGTGATGGCCCCATCCATCCACCCGTTGGCCTAGTGCCTGGCGCTCCCTCTGGCCTACGTGGTCCCCTGGCCTCCACCATGGGGCAGTCAAGAGCCGAGGGATGCCACCTCCCCTCCCCAGAGAGGAGAGCTGCCTTTCGGCAGCCCCATCCAGCTCCGCACCCTCCCCCCCAGCTGACCTCCGATGGTCCGTGCTCATTACCGAACATGGGTCATCGGTGTGGCATGAGTTAAGGTGGCCAGCGCCTTAGCCCTCAGTGCCACTGGGCTGGCTGAGACCTCAGTTTTAACAACTCATCTAAAAGGCAGCACCTCAGGAGTGCAGCCCCACCAGCATGCTGCAGTACAGTGTCAGTATTGGGATTTTACCCCAAGTTCCTGGTGGGAAGTTGGAAGCCACAACCTCCTGAACTTCCTGCTCCAGAAGTGTGCAACCTGGTGAGACACTGACACTGATATATGCAGGGTTTCCTATAGAATTATAAGTCATCTACCTTGATATAACCATTCAGCAGTTGAGACTGAGTTGCACAGGATTACCTCTTATAAAGGTGATCTTTATAGACAGTGTTTGAGAGTGTGAAACACTCCACCATCAAAATGGTAGTGTGTTTTATTTTATTAAAAACAAAATTACTCTTTCACATTTTTCATATTATATCTTCTCAAAACTATATTTTTAAGAACACTTGGGGTACACCCTATGGGTATCAGCATGTCATCCTTGCATCCTTACAGCGTCTGAGCCTCAGTATTGATTAGGAGCGTGCATGAGCAGGCTGAATGTCATAGGGTCAAAGGCCTGTGCCATTTTGTAATACACAAAGGAAGCATATTTCAAGTTGATTGCAATTACTGGGGCTGGATCACAACAAAATCCCAACTGATCCCGATCCAGCCCCATCCATTACACTGCTGTTTTAAATACAGCTTGAAAAGAAAAAAATCATTTTATTTATTCATTTTGCTATTTATTTATGTGTTTATTTATTTAAAGGGAAACTAACATGAATTATAAAATGTATCAATATTGTTACCAATGGAAATCTGCTTTTCCATAAGCTATTGGCTGAACCTGTGACACTTTTAGGGTCAGACTTGTAACCCAGTTAGTTGCCCTTCCCTTTATAGCTGCATGCATCCATTTTCTAAATCACAGGCACAGGAAATGACATCACATCGGGGGAAAACCGAGGAAAAATACAGTGCTGTCAGTAATTTATAATGAATAGTTTTTGATCCCCTCAGCTCTCAGTGACATTTGCAGTAAATTGTGCTTATGGTACTTTCAGGCATCAGCATCCCTGCCATCTTACAAATTTGTAAGTATATTGGTTAGATGAGCAGCCAAGCTTCTTTTTTGGTTTTTGGCATTTACAGTGGGATGTAAGCAGAAGCTTGAGGGACTGTTTAGCAGAGGGGAACTGGGGAGCAGGCAGCTACCCAAGGCAAAAGTGTTCCTTACCTGTGAGAGTCTATGGCAGAAGGCAATCTGATAGGATTTCTGTTTAAACATGGGAATGAAGGACCTATTCTGAGTGTAAGAACATACCAATAGGTCCAATACCAAGCCCTGTGGTACATCACTTGACACCTGACCCTCGTCTAATAGGCAACTATTTAGAAGGACCCTCTGCGTTCTTCCTTCTAGCCACTTTGAGATCATAATACATATTTGACCTCTATGTTTATCTCTGCCAACTTTTTAAAGATAGCATCACATGGCACAGTATCAAGGGCTTTTCCAAAGTCTATGTATATGACATCATATGGGATTTTCTTATCTAGACTGTTACTTTCTCATGAAAACGGAGAATGTTTGAACAGAATTTCTGATTTGGAAAGCTGACATTTTGGAACAGTGGCATAGATGACATCACCAAACTTACCATAATCAATCACTGGTAGGATCATACGCTGAACATGGCATTTCTTCATACCTTAAGAGAGACAGACAGTTACCCTGCATGAGGCTCAAGTTTACTGTAGGATTTTTAATATAATTTTAATTATAGTACTTATAACTTTATTCTAATAATCTTTAAGGTTGTTATTTTAAGCATGAAAACATTTTTGTTAATAATTCAATATGGTTCATGAAACAGCCACAATAAACATGGAACGTCTCCCGTGTATCATATATGTGTGTTTTTTAACAGGAGGAACAGACTTCGCAAGTGCGGACCAGAAGATCCTCTCTGAGTGGCCTCTGCTGCTTAACCTTCAGCTTGATTGTCCTTCTCCTGGGGCTTGTGCTGGCATCGTTCTATGTCTACAGATACTACTTCAATACGCGGGTACTGTACTATGTTTATGATGAAATAAAAAAAAAAGTTTAATTGTAAATGTGAAGTTCAGTGTTATGCCCTTTTTACTAGATCTGGAAGGTTATTATCCCCTGATGACTTGGACAAAACAAGGAACTGCTGTGTAGACCTTATTTACACTAGCCACTGCTGACTACTGGTGCTGAGTTAAGTCCAGCAGGACTCCCATGAGAGAAGACAGGAAGGACACTATTTTAAATATGTGTACCTTTAAATATAAATTTTGTTCTCTCCTTTCCATGGTAGCCAGTCTTCTGGTTTTGGCTGTTTAAAGGAATGACTTGTATTATTGTGTTAGTAACCCTGCCTTGTATATTCTTTCTCCTTCATTTACTACTGCCTTTTTTTTGACATTCTGTAATATGAATTCTGCTGTGGCACTGGCAGGGTTGGACTGTAGTTCAGGGGGCTCCCCTGAAAAATCAATAGGGGAGGGCTCTGGGCTTAAATTCGGTACACTGGTTCTGTTTTTTGCATCATTCATTTACTTTCAGTGACCTGAATATCTCATTTGGGAGTTTGGAAGGTAGTCAGGTACCCAACTGAGGGGAGGCAGGTGTCAAGGTGGGTCAGTCTGACTCTGGGCATTTGTTGTCCTCGTCATTTCTTTGTAGATTTTATCCAGCTGTAGTTTTGTTGTGCTGTGCTTGCCTTGTCTTCTGTGTTATCCTGTTCCTCTTCTGTGGCTTCTTGTCCCATTTTTGATGCAGCGCTCCCAGTCCTATTATTCGTTCTGTATTGGTGTCCCGTGCCTGGTCATTGTTTTGTCTTAGGTACAGTAGTTTACATTGTGTCTTGGGCCCAGATATTGGTAGATCAGTCAGTTGTGGCATTGTTAGCATGGCTTTCAGCATGCTTTTTTTTTTTTTAATTTTGATTACATCATGTCCAGGTTATTGGGGCAGCTCCTGGTCTTTGCTCAGCTGCTTGGTAGGAATGTTGCAGTTGATATTGTCCCTGAAGTCCTCCTGCCTGTGAAACTGTCTTCAAGAGGTCTATAGAAAGCCTAGCCAACTTTTAAGTTGACTTTCTGCCCCATTTGCTCCTCCAAAGGGGAAGATCTTTGTGAGAGAGCTGGCGTGAAGACCCCTTTCCCCCTGATGGTGGGCCCTTAATGTGTGTGGTGAAGAGACAGCAAGAGCCACTAGAATTAAATAGCTCTTTCCTGGAATCGTCTCATTTGCCCTTGAGCGTAGGTTGAGGTCCTGATGAAAGAAGCAGTGACTCCTTTTCTCCATTTCTTTCCCTCTCATATCTGTAGTCTCTTTCCTTCACCTTCATGACATCTTTCATGTTTGTCATTTCCTTGTTCATCCCCCTGCAGAGATGTTCATTCTTGCCTTTATTCCATGTCACCTTGATTACTGTAGCTCATTTTTCTGTGGTCTTCCCATCACACTTACAGCTCAGTCACAGTGTGCTCAAACTGTAGCTGTCTGTCCTCTTACATGCTGTAAACAAAAACAAATCACCATATGATACATGTCCTCCAGAATATCCCTTGGTTCCATATTCTGTTTAGAATCCAGTCTAAAGGCCTCCTCAATGGCCCACTGCTGTGCAAGTGAGCCAAGTTCAGGAGTGAACTGAGGACGCCATGTCAGAAAGCTGGCCTGATTGCAGCAGCTGCTGCTCGTCAGTTTGTTGTGGTCGGGGGGGGGATGGTATTGAGCTTTCATACTGCTGTGACTCCCAGCAAGGGACAAAAAGAGCTTGCTGCCTTGGCAGTACATCAGTGTGTGTAGCTGAGGCTGCTTGATGGTTTATGCCCATACCAGCCCTGTGATGACGGGAATGACAGGTTAAGCTGCACAGGCTGTCTATGTGCCGGCACTTCAGTTGTAATGTAAACAATGTAAAACAGCACATTTTCATGCTTTTTTTGCTGGTACCAGTTGGGCTGACTCAGCATAATAGGTATCTGCAGAATAAGCACACAAATGCAGTTTTACATTGTTTACCTTACAGCTGAAGTGTTAGTACATTGATCATTGATGTCCTCTGTGACTTAGTCCATCATTCGCATCATCAGAAGGTTTGCCGTGGGGGGACATTGTGAGTTTTAGTATGGCGGCATGCAGGTGGGTCACAAGATCAACTAGATAAAAACAGAATAATGCAAACCTGTAAGTGATTATAAAAATTATTTTAATGTTTTGTTTAACCGGAACCTCAAAGTCCTGCAGCATTAATACAGGGGAGCTGAGAGTTCCTTTTTATATTTAGCTGTTTTGGAACCCAGTGGCATCAGTTGAGCTGAAGGCTATAGTGAAGCAAAACTCAGGAACATCAGCTGATCAGAAGTCACACCCCAGTGTATTGTTTTGTGTGTTTGTATTGAAATAGTACTATTTTTTTTTTTTTTTGCTTATACAGGGCTTCATATTAATGCCTCCTTTTACCTGTCCAGTATTCATTTTTGTGGCTGTGGGCGGAGCCTACAGCCATCTTGCTGTCTGTAGTTGGAAAAATGGAGTATCGTGGAACACATATTTTGGAGTTTTCAAAGTATCCTTCCACATCTACAAATCACTATACCAACTGAAATAAAATACTCCCTTCTTTCTGTTTAGAATGTTGGAGACCTAACTCCAAGCTGCTTATAAGATGGCCATTAGGAAACCAAAACAGCTTGATAAATATTGGTTGCCTATTAAACTGGAGATGTTTTAACCCCCTTCAAAAATGCAACAACTTTCACATTTAAATACTTAGCATTTAAACATTTTCTTGTTACAGGCTTCAGTTGGGAAGGTATTGTCTTTCAAGAAAGATTCATACCTCATAAATGTCACCCTTTCCCAGCAAATCTAAAAAGATTTACAGTTGTTTTTTTTAACCTCTTAAGACACTATCTGATGAGCACTGTCTCAGACATATGCCTTGTCTTCTGTGAACTATCCAGGCGAAATATATAGCAATAAGCAGGCATTTTTTACTATGCTTTTTGGGGAAAAAATATATTGAGGTACAGCAAACACACACACACACACACACACATATACACACACGCCGTACACACCATCCTCATGGCCACAACATTCGAAATAAATACTGCAATCAAATATGTTATAAAACAATAAAGAAACTGTTTGTTTATGTCAGTGAACACAGTGAAGATCAGTTTACAGTAGATTTCCTTTAAATATTTATTATCCTATATTTTGTACCCTGGATAGCGCAGGGGAGATGCTACGTCTCATTGTCATAGGGATCTTCATTTACACATTTTTTTCACTGTATTTACTCAGGATGTCCCAGGTTAGATGCAGTATCTTGTTTTCAGTGGGGTCATGATTTTATCATTTTTATAATGTATTTATTCAGGGTAGACTAGTCCAGATGTAAAATATTGTTTTCGGTGTGTTCTGATTTTACACAGTGTAGCATAATATTGTGTAGATGTAGAGCCCCACTGAAAATGATGACATTTCTTCTTTGAACTATCCAGGCTAAATATATAGCAATCAGCAGGCATATTCTAGAAAATCACATTGTAAAAATGTGTAAAAGGAAGGCCACATTGAAACTGCCTCTCAGCAGATCTGCATTGTGCAAATTCATTAGAAATAATGGGTAAAAGCACCCCAAAAGCTTTCCACAGCCATATTGCCTCTGACCAGAGTTTGTTTAATTACTTAGCAGTCGCAGAACCCTGAAGACTACAGTGACGTGGAACCCAGTGACATCAGCGGAGCTGAGAGGTGACATTTTAGAGACCTACAAGTACCTCACAGGGGTGAATAAGGTACAGGAGGGTAGTCTATTTCAAATGAGAAAGAGAACTAGGATCAGGGGGCATGTGATGAAGCTAGAGGGGGTGTTAGGAGGGCTGTGAGGAAATATTTCTTCACTGAAAGGTTTGTAGAAGCCTATGCCTGGAACAGACTACCAGTGGAAGTGGTAGAGGTGAAAACAGTGGGGGGCTTTAAGCATGCAGTGGATCTACGTAGGGGTATATTAGGAAATAGGCAGGGAGGAAGGATGGTTGCCAGAGGCCAGTTAGCGTCTGTGGAGACAGCTTAGGAAGGGAACATCTGGGCAGAGTGCATGGGCCAAACAGTCCTTCACTGTGGGCAGATTCTATGTTTCTAAGTCACTGGATTCTACTTCATTGCAGTTTTCAATTCAACTGATGTTACCAAGTTCTGGAACTAGTATTAAGCAATTAAAAATGAATACTAGATGGGTACAAGGCTGCCTTGATATGAGGCCCTTTATAAGGAAAAATAGGACTGCAAAACACACACACACACACACACACACACACACTCTGCATTGAGAGAATTAAACAGACTTCACATTTGCACAGATTTACAAATAAAATAGTAACATAGTAATTGATAGCAGATAAAGACTGCTAGGCCCATCCAGTCTGCCCTTATACCCTACCTTGATTTGAGGCCACTGACTCTACGTAGTCATCGGCTTTACCCTCTCCTTCCCACCTCTAGCGTTCCCTAGTGCCTATCCCATGCATGTTTAAATCCTCCCACTGTGCTTGCTCCCACCACCTCATGAAGCAGGCCATTCCGTGCACCCACCACCCTTTCAGTGAAGAAAAACTTCTTTACATTTCCCCTTATCCTGTCCTCTTCCAATCTCATATCATGCTCCCTCTTTCTAGTACTTCTCCTATACTGAAAGATGTTGCACACTTGCACCTTGTTTATGCCCTGAAGGTACTTGAGAGGCTGACCTGACTGCAGCAGCTGCTTAAACTGTAGCTGTCTGTCTTCTTACGCGCTAATAAAAACAAAAAAAAAAATCACCATATGATGCATGTCCTCTAGAACATCTCTTGGCTCCATATTCTGTTTAGAATCCAGTCTAAAGGCCTCTCCAATGGCCCACTGCTATGCAAGTGATCCAAGTTCAATCAATGTCTCCCCATTCCCTCCTCTTTTCCAGTGTATACATATTGAGGTCTTTCAATCTCTCCTCATATGTCTTCTGTTCCAAGCCCTGCACTATCTTTATCGCCCTTCTCTGAATCGCCTCCACCCTGTGTATGTCCTTACAAAGATGCGACCTCTATATATTAAAAAAAATAAACAGGGTTTATGTTCCTTTTAACCTCGAGTCAGACTGCACCCTTCCATTCATAGGATTATGAGTTTCAGGATATTGTCTTTGAGGACTGATAACCTCTAAGACTGAGCAGAGGGGAACATCATGCAGCTAAGTGGCTTGCGCATTTACTAGCTGCATGGGGGACCCGAGTTTGTGCCTGGTCCTAGGATTCTAGTCAGGTGGCATGATGGATAAGAATGTGTGCAACATGGGGAGAGGTGTGTGCCAACTGCTGCTGATTGACTGCCCCTGGTGGCCTGGGGGAGGAAACCTTGCATACAGAAATCCCTCTTTCAGCTCCCTGATGGACTCAACATGCAGACATGGGCTGTGGGCATAGTAGCACAGGCAAACCCCTTTCTGCCCCTAATGCCGGTAACCCAACATGTTCTATCGAGCTCCTCCCCTCAACTGAACGTGCCAGTCTCCCCTTATCCCCAAAGCGAGGGGCCTGCTGTCATGGTAGTTAAACTTCATAGTGGCTCAAATCATATGGAGGGAGGGCTTTGGAGGTATCAAAGAGAAAATTAAGCAATAAGGCATGACATGGGGGGTGTTATGGTGGAATAAAGACCCACCTCGGGTAGGTTGAAGCATGAGGCAAAGTCAAGTGCTTCCACCACCCGACAAGGGCCATTGTCCCACCATAACGCCCACCCTGGAGTGCCTTGTTGCGATTATGAAATTGGTCCCTACTAGTACTGTGTGCATAAATTAATAAATACTGAAATCTGCATTTTATTTGCCAAAAAAGGATACAAAATATTTAATAAATCTTTACAAGGAAAAAAATAGTCTCATTTGGGCATTGCGCTGTGACTATTTTGCCAGAGCAGGTGACGAAAATGTTTTAAGCACCGTTTGTTTTTCTTGGTGTAAGTAATGGAACTAGTGATCAGTGGCTTCCCTACTGGATATGTTCCTGGTTATATCGGGGGAGTGGCAAGTACTTGCCGTAGTCTACAGACAGCTTGTCTGATATTTTGTTGTTGTTTAAATTAAGAAAAATAGTTTTTTTCTTTTGCGGTCCGTCTTGTGTGTGTCTGCGAGATGGAGCCAATCGAGAGTAAGGCAAGTAGCGTTCACAAGAAGGAGTTATTACAACTGTGAGACAGTTGTCCGTTTTTTTTTTTCGTCTTTATTAAAAAAAGAAGATGCTAGCAGGGTGTGGGGAGAACTCGCTGGGTGGCAGTTTGAAATGATCCGCATTCAGCAGCAGTTCGAGACAGTGCAGGCAGTGACACTTTGAAATGAGCTGTGTTGAGTAGCAGTTTCAGAGGACACCATTGACGACTTTCGTAAGGGTTTCTGGGATGACTGAAGTGAAAAGGTAATTAAAAAAAAAAAAAAAAGGCAGACATGGGAAGGGAAAGTTTGTGGTGATAAATTATGCAGCCAATACATGAAAGTTAACTGGAACCTTTTTTTTTTTTTTAAGGCCGCGTGATCCACAGTGTGTGGCAGGTGGCTTGACTGAGGCAAATGGCTCTCACTGTATATGATGATTCTCTTTGTCTGGGAGTAGTTTCAGCCAGGCTGTTGTGCTGGGATAACAGCCTGGCTGAAAGTAGCTCTGGACCAGTCAGGATTCTGTATTCTTACTACCCACTTCATAATGAAGGTCACAGCACAATTGGCATGGGCCATGGAAAGGGAAAGAGTGGAGAAGAAAAAGTAAAGGTAATAAAAAAAAATGTTACAAGCCAGCCTGATGACACTGAAGGTTGAGGCGCTGGACGCCACACCTCGCACCATGCCAGCGTCCCGGGTTCGGGAATGGAATCGGGTTGCCAGGGGTCAGAGGGGGGAAGGAGGATTGAGCATCCCAATGGATGCTCTCCTCCTCTGGGGTGAGATCCTGGGGTGGCTCGCACACCTGATACACCTGTGCCGGTAGAAGCACGGGCACCGGTGCATAGGTGGCTCTTTGAGAGTCGGGAAGGGGAGGACGTTGTGGACATTTGTCGGCGACGTGCGACAGCACGCCATAAGACTGGATGTCAGTCCTACGTGCTGATGTCCTCAGATGGTAGGAGGGACTAAGGGGAGAAAACTAGACCCCCCCTCAGGCCAAGATGATGACCGATCAACCTTAGGATTGCCTACCCTCAGGACAGACCCCGTTGTGCAGGCACTCCAAGGAGTAGGAGAAGATAGGAGGGATAAAGGAGCATGCCTGGCACTCTAGGGGAAGATTCTGTGGGAGGGACTTTTAGGATTGATCAGAGGTCTAAAGGAGTGGATCGAGGGGGTAGTAAGGTGGGATAAAAAGGAAAGTAAAAAAAAAAAAAAGAATGTTACAGAAAAGACTGAGTGAAAAATTCCAGGCTTAGTTTTACTGGGTACTGTAACTGAACCAGAATCAAGCTACTTCACCAGATGAATTTAGCCAATATGCCACCCTATCCACCTCCATGTACAGATTTGAAGATTTATTTTCTGAATTCTAGCTCTGCTTTGTTTGTCTAGGTTCCTCAGGAGAATGTGTTCCACTGCAGACTCCTCTATGAAGATTCATCCTATGCTCCGTTGAAGAAGCAGATGGAGCTGCAGGAGGATGTTGAGATTCACTTCGATGATAACTATGAATTCATCAACATTCCAGTTCCACAGTTTGGTGGTAGTGACTCTGCGGAGATTATTCACGACTTCCACAGGGTAGGAATTTAGAGACTGACCACATACATGCACTTGTATTAATTGTTTTGTACTAAGAGAGCGAATGACTGGCTCTTTATTCAGCTGCTGTTTGTGCCAATATGTCATGTAGATGATCCCAACCCCTTACTGCTCATCTGCAAGTGTGACTGCGACCATGCAGCACAGGGGCGGGGCTTCCATGGTAATGGCTGATAGGGCCATGTTCAAAAGAGTGGTGACTCCCTCATCGTGGATCACAACCTTCTTTAATCTTCACGACCCCAGTTGAACTTCTAAAGGCAGGCAGTAAGAGGGAGTTGTGATCTGAGTGCTGCATGAGGAAAAGGAGGGCCAGCGGGGGGAAGCAGTCATGGGAGGGATTGTCACAGAAGAGCAGCTGCCAGAGGCCTGGGGATAGGGAGAGGCTACCTCTGGACAACCAGAGAGTGACATATTGCGGAGGACTGGGAGGGGTTACTGGAACATGTGAATCATAGGCCATTGGGCCACATACCTCACTAACCATAGATGTACTGGGCCAGTAAAGTACGAGTGGCTGGGGTGCAGGAGACTTCAGAGTGGTATGCCTACTAGGCTGCTACTGCCAGTCTAACTACTTGATTTGCATTGCAACAGTGTCACAGGGGCACTTCTCCACCTGTGATATGTGCCTGATGGTGGTTATAACACAAACAGGTGGTGGCACAAGGGGGTGAAAAAGGACCCCCTGGATTGCTTAAACTCTTGACAGCAGAGAGTAAAAACTGGAAACTCTGTATCTGAATCCAAAACAGTCAAAGCAAGAGTACTGCACTGGTTAGTATTAAGTCTGCTGCTCTTTGCAATATAATATGAACTACTGGAGAGTTACCAAACTGTGAAGGCAGTGATGTATTCAGCTGACATGGTCATCCTCGAGTTGGGGGCCTCTGTGGAACATATAAAATCCAACTAACACAGTTTTAATAAACTGCAGAAATGGTTCCTATTGCACATAATTATTACTAAATATATCTAAGAGAAAATTTGATATTTTTAGGTACTCTGCAGAGGCTTGCCTGGGTCGGGGATGACCCATCTGTTGTGGGTTCAGGTAGAGCAAAGGTAGACAAAGTTATCTATTTTGTTTTAAATATTTCCATTTAGATACAAATTTAACTTGACATTATCTTATGGACACTGCAACAAAAAAACTGAACCTAAAGTTAAGCTTTCTTTATAGTAATAAAAATGCCATGACAACTGATGCTTGAAAGAAAATCTCTAGACAGGCTCTACTCTCAATACTTGATTACGTCAGTATTCTTTTTTAAAATTCCTCTGTTGCCTTTCAAACTAAATATCATGTTGCCATAAATATGGTTTGCTACTTTCCTGTTTTGCACCATCAAGACAGCATCTCTGTGTTCTTTACAGTGGTTTCAATATATTGTCTCTGGAGAAGAGTACTGTATATTGAATAATGTATTCAATATTTATTTCCAAATATACAATAAAATTATCCTGTACTGTTTGCAAAACATTGTTTCTAGGGACGTGGATATGGTGTTGTATCCACACTTCTGGCAGTTGACTTTCCCCTTTAAACCTTTCCGGAAATGTCTTCAAGCTGGCTCCTCCCACCCGCCCAGGTGATAACTCCCTCGGCTGTGCCCTGAGGCAAGATTTTCCTTTCCGCTGGAAGAAGCAGTTTCCCTCCTTACTGCTCCCGCGTTGAGTGGGCCCTCGCGCTTAAATCTCTGGATTTATGGCCCAGTGGTGTGGCGGGCTGAGGCATCATGCCTTACCTCCTGCCACTGTGGCGACCCATGTTAGCGGTGCAAGCAGGTTGCTGGGGGTCGGCCGGGAAGGGAGAGGATTGAGCATCCAAGGGACAGCTCTCCTCTCCTGGGGAGAGTGGGGACCATGGACCGGCATTTGCCTGACCCCTGGCAGTGGTTGGGGGTCGGCATGCCATGTCCCAGATGTTGGGGAGGAGGAGGAGGAGGAGCAGTTGTCTGACGTACAGTGTATGAAGGCATGCACATCATTGGCAGCACTGCATGCTCCTAACTTCAAAAGTAAAGTGGAAAAAGGTCCCTGGCCGTGGAGCATGAAGATGGTCCCCCTGCAGCGCCGACCCGAGAGGACTCCTCCCCAGCTGGATCCGTTCGTGGTGGGTAGGGTCTCTCCCCACCACCCCTGCCATGAAGGGTAAGTTGTGGGGGTATAGGAGAGGAGGTCCAATGTTTGGGTGATGGCACGGGGCGGCTAAGGTACCCGATCGGGGACCACGGGGAGAGAAAAAAAGAATAACAAAAAAAAAAAGAATCTCTGTATTTACTTCCAAATTTACAAAAACAAAAACATTTTTTGTTTTCAGCTCGCTCTTCGATTGCAACCGTGATGGATGACAAGTCTGCTCCCGGGTTCCACCGGTGCCCTTGCAGGCGGAAGATGTCCCAAACTGACCCACACTCCACGTGCATCTGCTGCCTGGGACATGAGCACAATCCCCAGGGTTGTGACTTTTGTCACTCATTCCACCTGGCTGTTCTCGAGGACCTTCTCACCTGACTTAAGCTGGGCCGCCCGGGCCAACAGAACCCGATGGTCAAATTCAAGGACACCCATTGGGTGGTCTCCGTGGCTGCGGGCTCCACTGAACAGCTTGCAGCGTTTGAAGAGGAGGAGGTGGCCCAGGCTGCATCCCTCTCCTCTTTGGCTTTTGTCTTCGTGCTGCTCCAGCTGGGCTTGACTTTTATGGGTTCCTTCAAGGAACTGTGCAAGTCTCTGCCGACCCATGGCCAGGGACCCTCTGGGCACAAATTGAAATCCAAAAAAGTCTAAAAAAGTAAAAGAAAGGAATCACTGACATTCATGGGATCAGGAGCACTCTCAGTCAAGAGCTTTGGATTCCCATGCTTCACTGCATCCAACTTCAGTTGAATCCTCAGCCCAGGCCACCGGCTCCATGGTAACACAGTTGGGCCAGTTGGCTGAGACGCTGGTTGAAGTCCCAGCTGAGATTTTTCTCAAACTGATTGACCAATTGTCGACTGAAGAGGCTGACACTTCCTTGTCCGGGACTCCTGACTCAGACCGTCGGAGGGACGGATCAGTCCACTGACCTGCCACCTCTGGTCAAAGAACTGGACCTGGAGGAGCCCCGACATTTGCCGACTCCCTCCAAGCCTCATCACCGGTTCCCCGGTGGTCAAAGTCGAGGCTGAGGTTCCATTCCTGTGGGTTAAGTCTCCCGCACTTAACAGCATGGGAAGCAGCGCTGACACTACTCTTTGCCTTCATCCTCCTTGGGTGAGGAGAAGCTTCAGTGCAAATTACGTCAACTCTAAGAGGACTTCATGTGGCAACAGCTGGTGTTCACCAGTATGAAGCCAACTCCAGCTCCTACTCTGGCCAATGCTTGGCTGTCGCCCGACTGGCTGATGCGTTCTCCGCCTAAGGAGCCAATCAAGATGGTCCCGGCTTGGCCAGCCCCGGCATCTCCACTGATTCTGGTGGAGCCGCCACCTAAACAGCTGACCTCCGGTGCTCTGACTAAGGAGTCTTAGCCGGTCAAGGGGGCTTCCCCATTGGTTGTCGGTCACTGTCACCCCTGACTGTCCTTGGAAAGTCAGTGGGGACGCCGGTGGTTGACCACTTTTCAATTACTTTTTGGAGTTCGAGGGTTCCTTCCTGCACTCCTATCTGGTCAGTGAGAAGTCAGTGGGGGATCTCTCCACCAAAGAAGGTCCTACTTCCTTTCTGGGCCTTCTTCAACTGATCTCTAAGTCCATGGAGATGAAAATGGAGCCCATCCAGAAACGGGCCCTTTACCCGCTGACCAAGATCCTCGACCGGGGGGATTCTCCTACAGAGGCCTTCCCAGTGGCAGAGGCCATTCTTGGCCCTACCCTGGAGCTCTGGCAACACCCAGCTTCCTGCCCTGCACCCTTCTCCCAGATGGCCTGAAAGTATGCGGTACCTACCGGTTCCCTCTTGGGATTCTCTGAACACCTCTCAGCTGAGGGTCTGGTGGTGGATTCTGTATTCAGGTGCTAGGCAATATTGGGGATATCAATAAGCTGCCAGACAAAGAGTCCAAAAAATTGGACCACTCGGCTAAGGTCTACGCTGCCTCCTTCCTTGGTCTTCGCCAGGCGAGCTCGACCCTTCTCATGGCCCACTTCTCCCATGCCCTGCTGGGTACCCTGGATGAGGTGTGACCTCATCTCCTGGTGGACCTCCAGACTGCGGTGACACGGGTCTTGGACCAGGGCTGGGCTGTAGCAAAACAGCAGCTCCAGACTGCTGTGGACATTGGGGACTCTTGTGCCCGCTCTGGGGTGGCCTCAGTGACCATGCTCCACAGGGCTTGGCTGAGGATCTCGACCTTCACAGCAGACACTCAGCGCAAGTTGGCAAATGTTCCTTTCCTGGGCACCGACTTGTTCAGGCCTGGAGTCAAGGGCCACCTCACCCGCATTGAGAAGTTCAGTGCCACCTTGGACTCCGTGACATCTGCCCAGAAGGACCCCAAGGACTCCAAGCAGCAGCAGAAACTGAAGCCCTTTCGGTCCACCTCTACTCCTGCGGCCAAACCAGCCGAGCCCCAGGCTGATCAGCAGGCCCAGGCCTAGTGACCTTGGCCAAAGTCAGTGGCCTCAGCCATCCGTGAGCCTGGGGGGAGAGACTCTGGCTACTCCTCGGCTGGACCCTCCTCCTCCTCTTCAAGCCTGCCCAGTGACAGGATGAGGGGTGCTTCCCTCATGCCTGTCACACCTTCCCTTGTCCTCCCATCAGGGGCTGGCTCCGCCACTTCCTTTTCACCTGGTCCGCTGTTAATATGGACAGGTGGGTTCTCGAAGAGGTGGGTCAGGGTCTACCTCTGAAATTCGAGCAGTACCCTCTTTGCCGAACCCATGCCCCAGGGGGGGACTTGGTATCTGCAGCCATTCTGTCAGTTCTTCAAGTTGACATAGTCCAGCTCATCCACATGGAGGTCATGGCCCTTGTCGTGGATCCTCCGGAACACCCAGAGTTTGTCTCCAGATACTTCCTTTTGCCAAAACGGACAGGGGGCTGGCACCCTATTCTAGATCTGCACGACCTGAACAAGTTTCTCAAGTTGAGCACCTTCAGGATGGTAATTCTGTCTCAGATCATACCATCTCTGGAGCAGAACATGTGGTTCTGCTCCCTGGATCTTCAGGACACGTTCTTTCATGTCCCGATCTGTCCGTCTCATCGAAGGTTCCTCCATCTCTGAGCAGAGGGAGTCCTCTATGAGTTTCAGGCCATGCCATTCGGCCTCTCCTCGGCCCCCAGGGTCCTCACCAAGTGCATAGCAGTGGTAGCAGCTTACCTGAGGCATCTAGGGGTCTGGGATACCCCTACCTGGATGACTGGCTGATCACAGGTTCCTCCAGGCAGGAGGTGGAGCGGTCCAGGGATCTGGCCCTCCAGACCTGTGTCTCCCTTGGCCTCATGGTCAACGAGGCCAAATCAGAACTTGTGCCTTTGCAGGTGATCAGCTTCATCGGGGTCGAGCTCGACTCTTGCTGAGAAAGAGCACGGTTCCCGGCAGACATGGCGGAGGCTGTCTCCTACTTTACCCGATCATTTCAGGTTGGGAACTTGCGCCTGCCCGGGACTTCCAGTGCCTGCTGGGTTACATAGTGGCCTGCACCAGCATGGTCCAATGGGCCTGTTGGAGAATGCGCTTTCTGCAGTGGTAACATAAGGGTCATTTCAATCAGCTGGCCAATGCGACCCAGCGGATGTGGGATGCCATATAGTGGTGGTTAGTCCCAGAGCATCTGCAAGAAGGTATCCGGTTTGTCCTCCCAGAGCCGGTGGTCATCCTGAGGACTGATGCCTCCCTGATGGACTGGGGTGCCTGCCTGGGAGAACGCAGAGTCCATGGGCTCTGGACTCCTGAGGAGTCCCGATGCTATATCAACCTGCTGGAGTGCCAAGCAGTTCGATTGGCACTGACTGCATTCACTCCTCACATTTGGGGTCAGGTGGCCCAAGTCCAGATGGACAACACCACGATCATGTACTACCTCAACAAACAGGGCAGGACACACTCCCAGCCTCTGTGCAAGGAAGCTGTCTGTGTGTGGACCCTCGTGCGCAGCCTGGGGGCAGACCTTCTAGCCATCCATGTGGCAGAAGCCTCCAATCAGCTGGCGGACGCCCTCAGCTGTGTGTGCGAGGTGTCTCATGAGTGGTCTCTCCACCCAGAGGAAGTACACAGCCTGTTCTCTCAGTGGGGCACCCCTCAGGTGGACCTGTTCACCTCCAGTGAGAATGCAAAGCTGAGGCTGTTTTGTGCCCACCCCCCTCAGCAGGGAATGCTGCAGGAGGATGCCTTCTTGAGGCCCTGGACCCCAGGCCTCTTCTATGCCTTCCATCCGTTTCCCTTGATTCACAAAGTGTTGCTCAAGGCCAGCAGGGACAAGGCACAGGCGATCCTGGTGGCTCTGGACTGGCTCCACCAGTTCTGGTACTCCGATCTCCTCAGCCTCAGCAGCAGGCTCCTGAGGCATCTTCCTCTATGCCTGGACATGCTCTCCATCAATCAGGGGAAGGTACTCTATCTGGATCTTTAGTCCCTGTACCCGACAGCCTGGTTCCTGAGTGGCTAAAGTTTCAGGCTTTGCATCTCTCCAAAGATGTCCTCACTGTTGTGGAGGCATCTAGGAAGAAATCGACCAGGAAATGCTATGCCTTCAAGTGGAAGAGATTCTCCATTTGGTGTCAGGGCAAAGGGTTGGATGCTTTGTCCTGTCCAGTGGCAAGCATTCTTGATTACCTTTGATCCCTTTCTCAGTCAGGCCTTCAGTCGATGAGCCTCAAGGTGCACCTGGCAGCCAGCTCTGCTTACTAGACACGGGTCGGTCAGCAGTCGGTGGTGCAGGAGAAGGTGGTCTGGTGCTTTTTCATGTGCCTTGACCAATTTACCCTCCGATGCATGAACCACCATCACCATGAGATTTGTTGCTGGTTTTGGCAAAGCTCATGGCTGCACAAACCATTTGAACTGATGCGCAGGTGTGACTTGTCTCACCTGTCATGGATGACCACCTTCCTAGTGGCTATCACGTCAGTCAGAAGAATCAGTGAACTCAAGGCGCTTTCGGTGGAGTCTCCTTACCTGGTCTTCCACAGGGAGAAGATTGCCCTGTGCCCCAACCCGTAGTTCCTCCCAAAGGTTATGTCTGAGTTTCATCATAACCAGGTGATAAACCTCCTGGTGTACTTCAGCAGTCACACCTCAGAGGCCGAGCACAGGCTCCATACTTTGGACCTGCGATAAGCACTCGCTTATTATAAGGAGCGCATGGCTGGAGTTAGGGGAGATGTTCACCAGCTGTTTGTCATCTACGCGGAAGCCGCACCTGGCAAACCTGCAGCTAAGCAGATGATTGGTAGGTGGATTGTATCCTGCATTGATCTCTGCTAAAGGTTGGCAGGTAGGCAGCCTCCCGGAGAGCAAAGGGCTCATTCCACCCACCATAATGCTGCGCTGGTGGCTGCTTCCAGAGCCATTCCTATCCAGGAAATCTGTAGGGCTGCTACCTGGAGGTCAGCACACACCTTCATGTCCCGTTACCACATTGCCTCAAGTCACGCCGAGATGTTGGTTTTTGGGCCTCAGTTCTCCAATCTCTGTTCCCTAAGTAAGGGGTGTGTGCCTTGCCCCACTTCTCCCACAGAACTGCTAGGAGTCTGCCAGAAGTGTGGATAGAACATCATATCCACGTCCTTAGAAAAACAGGTTACTCACCTGTAACAGTAGTTCTAGGAGTGGTATATGATGTCCATACACAGTGACCCACCCGAATTCCCCTGTCCTTGGTGCACACCAGTGTTTCCAGCAGGCAAGATCTGGCATCATGGTGCAGAGCCAAGGGAGTTACCACCCAGGTGGATGGGAGGAGCCAGCGTGAAGACATTTCCAGCAAGATTTAGTGGGGAAAGGCAACTGCCAGAAGTGTGGATGAACATCATATACCACTCCTAAAACTACTGTTACAGGTGAGTAACCTGTTTATTTGTTTAAATAGACATTATTCCACCACGTAAACTTCACATTTCATAGAAAAAAGGGGTACAACTAAATTGGGCGAAAAATTATTTATTCATTCAGTCCAACATTGTTAAGAAATTTTTCAGAAAACCTCACTCTTGATTTATCTACACAATTCTTAAAAAACAGACTATGGAATAATTTGATAGCTACTTCTACTTGTACATGTGTTAATGTACAGTACCGTAAATGTATTTGTCCTTGCCTGTATATCTGGTGGCTCTTTAACAGAGAGAGAACTTGAAGAAAAGAAAGAAACAAATATTTATGCTGAGAATTAAATGGAGATGAAATCAGAAAAAAAGTCGAGCGTAGGAAGTCAGGATGAACTAAGGACAAGAGCTTTGCCTCCATCATGAACTTAAATACGGGACGTTACTTGACTGACAGAGACTTATAAGTTCATAAGGGGTATAAACAGGGTAAATTGCAAGGACCTGAATGTTAGAAACAGAGATGCAGTCACAAGGGGGTGTGGCTGGAGTTTAGTAGGAGGTACATTGAGGAAGGATGTGAGCAGGTTTTACATCACGGAAAGGGTTGCGGAGCCTTGGAACAGATTACTGGCAGAGATTGTGGGGCCAAGGACAATTAATGGGTTCAGACTTGGGTGGGACAGGGCCAGGGGATTCATAATCCCACTTGGGGGAACCAGGAAGGGGGAGAAAACAGAAGAGAGAGAAGGCATAAATTACAGACTCACTAGTTTGACGTCAATCGTGTTTAAGATTCCTGAGGGCATTATTAAGGACAGATTTAATTCTTCCATGGGAAACTTTGATGCAGAACAACATGGGTTCATTAGAGGCAGATTCTGCTTGACAAATCTATTATGTTTACGAAAATATTGGATATACTATGGTATTCCTAAACTCGGTATGCCGGTGCTCAGCATACCAAGTTCAGTCGCCTGAAATACAAACCCCCCATTGAAGAATCCATCAACAGGATGCTCACTATCGTGACACTACCCCTATTGGGCAATAGTGCCCAGGCAGGTGTGTGTCGGGATAGTGAGCCACGGGAAGACATAAGGGGACCAAAATAGTAACTATCAGTTAGACAATAAGACTCCATGTGATATTTTCTTATTAGTCTTTAGTAAAGCTTTTGACTTGGTCCCACATGATGCTATAATAAGAAAGCTCATTCTTGGTGGAGTTAACCAAGGGTTGGTAAACTGGATATCAAATTGGTTGATTAATAGATCTCAGCGTGTGGTGATAAATGGGTGTCCCTCAGGCAAGGGAGAGGTGACTAGTGGGGTCTCTCAGGGATCTGTTCTAGGTCCCTTCATTTTTAGGTCTGTAGCCCACAGCCCTTTTGGGATCGTCTCATAGCTTACAAAAATGGCCGATCATGGAACCTTCCATTGGACTTTTGGAAGTATCCTTCCAAAAGTCTAATGGAGCTAGAAAGTCTCCACCATGATCAGCCGCTACGGAATAACAGCCGCACTATTTCGGCTGTTACTTCCGCATTCTGGGGTATGAACTGCACATGAGCGACTTGCGCGCATGTGCAGTTTCGCTGGTGCTGTCATGTTGTGAATGGCAAATGCCATTCACAGCAACTGTGCATGCACAAGTGTCACGCATGCGCAGTTGCTTCACCGCCGCCAGCAGAAAAACCCTTCCACTGCTGCTGTCCTCCAGCGCCGACATCGGGATCCCCAATCCCCATGTCAGCATTATGTAGCCCCCCCCAACTCATGTGGCACACTGGCAGCCCACCCCAGTGTGCCCAAATGTACTTCTTTGCCCCACGCCAGCATCAGGGTGCCCAATTCCTGTGTCGGCAGTATGTGCCCCTCCCCACTGATGTGGCACACGGGAGCCCACCACAGTGTGCCCAAATGTTTGTTTTCTCCCCCCAGCGACATCAGGATGTGAATCCCCATGTCGGCATCAAGTACCCCCAACTCATGTGGCACACTGGGAGCCCACCCCAGTTTGGTCAAATGTATATATATTTTTCCTGTAAATAAAGAAAACCTTCCCCGACATGTTTTTTAACCTGTAAAAAGAAAATGGTCCCTCGTCATCGCCCAGTCCCCTCCCCATCTCCACCCTTCCACTGAGCACCCACCTCCCAGCCCCCCACCCCATACTTACCTCCAGAGGTCGGCGCTGTCATCTTCTCTGGACCGGGACACGTCGGCACTCTTCAAAGCTGAACCGCAAACTGAAGAATCAAAGGTAAGCATGCTATAATGGCATTCAATGGGGTTTTCAACTTCAGTTGATAACAGACATTTTTTTGCATTTTGGCCCCACATTTTCAACATGGGGTTCTTGGGACCCCATCTCCTGACCAGTGTCACTGCCATTTCGTTACTCCGTCCTGAAAGGTGATTTTGCGGTCGCTCTGCGGAATCACCTTGTGGGACTGATTAACAAACGACAGTGCCACTGTTCATGAGGTGGGTCCCAAAAGCCATGTTGCAAATTGGTGAAAAACTCCAAAAAATGAGTGCGTTATGAGCGTATGTTGCGCAGTTTCTACAAACGCTCCTAACTTTGCCAATTTTTAATATTTTCACTCCAGATTTTCAACATTGCGATTATTGCACACCTCCTTTTTAACAGTTCAGCTGTCATTTTTCACATCCTGCTTGTAATGTGTTTTTGCACCTGTAGCACATAATGGCATGGTTGCTCTGCGAAATCACCTTTCTGGACAAGTGAACAAAATTACAATGGCATTCGTCATGAGGAGGGGTCCCAAAAAGGCCATGTTGAAAATGTTGTGCAACACCTCCAAAAAATGGGCAAGTTACACTCTGGCATTCCAAAATTTCTGTGCACACGTGTAACTTTAGTCACTTGGCAGCTCGTCACAGCCCTATCGGTTCTGGCCAAATCTTGTTTACATATTCATAGGTGACCTCACAAAGGGCATGAGCTGTTGGTCTGCAAAACACGCCCATGATATGAAACTAGACAGAACCTATATGACAACCACTGACTGTATTAGACTTAAGGAGTACCTCAGTACTATTACACTCTGCTCTAGACAATAGGGCATGAAGTTCATTTGGAGAAGTGCAAAGTGATGACTCTGGGATGTAACAACAAACATTTTGACTATTATTTATGTGGAAAACGGTTAACAGAAACAAGAGCTGAAAAAGATTTAGTGGGTTACATTACATGCGATCTGTGCTTCACAAGACTAACGAAACAATCAGTAAGTCTAACAGGATAACATGGACAACAAAGAACAGTATCAAATCCAGAGAAACAAAAGTACTGACTCCCCTACATAGATCATACATCCGTCCCCACTTAGATTACTGCTCATAGTTTTGGTCACCTCACAAAAGGAGCAATGTTAACTAAATTGAAAAAATACAAAGAAAACGTACAAAACAAATTCAAGGCTTAAAGAAATCTAAATTACAGCACTAGATTACACAAATTAAATTTTATGTCTTTCAAAATAAGGAGGTTAAGGGGAGATTTACCATTATTGTGGGATATAATTAATGACCCTTCCTTGTTTACTGAAATGAACTTTGAATGTAAACAGGATATAATTGATACCCAAGGTCACCCACTAAAGCTGCATTGCAGAAAATACAATACCTGTCAAAAGAAGGTCATGGTTTTCCTACAGGGTGATCAAACCATGGAATTCCTTCCCTTGGACCTAATACTTAATAAAAAATAACATTTATTTTGTGTAAAAGTTGGACAAATGGTTACGAGGAAAACACAGGGTATGTCACTAACTGGTAAGGGGATAGGAGCCTCATCGGCATCTGCCCTTCACTCCTGATACACCTCAGTATAAACCCAGTGTGGCACTAGGCCGAGGGGTAAGGTAGTACCAACTATGGGAAGACTTGATGGGCAATTGAACTCCTTCTGATGTTATATTCTATGTTTATATGACAAAGATTTGAGCCCCTAGGTGGAGGCCTGAGGGTGGTGTAGGCGAGCGAGCGGCACGAATAGGGAGGGTGCTGTGGTACCGCAACGTACATGTGCCTCCACACGTGTACGCGTGGCAGTGGCATGGGGTGTAGAAAACCAGAAAATGGAGCTGGCAGGCTCCATGAAGCCCCCAGCCATGATCCTGGTGATGGGGTCGTGAGTCGGGAATGGATACGAGCCCCCTGTAGTTGGGGACTGGAGCACCGCCTGCCAGCTCTGGGGCATAAACACAATAAAAAAAAAAAAAAAACGAAACAGGCATGTGTGCATGTCACTGCATGCTGGAATTCCTGGGGAGAAAACAAGGAGCTGTAGGAAAAATCCCAGGTCTGTCATGATACCGGTAAACCCCACAGGCTCTCGCAGCAGGCCACTAACCACTGTTATAGGCCTGGGTATGGAGTGGATAACCAGCAAGTCCATGAGAATGTTGGTGACGGAGCTTGGGGATGCTGTCGAGGGTTGAGGTGTGAAAAAGGTTGATGAAAAAAGAAGAAAAAAAAATTGGAGCACTATAAAAGAGAACTGTCCTAAATGTTTGTTCAATCTGTGGTAAAGAAGTATGTCTGTTTGTACTGACGTGGAGCCTTTGCAAAAGAGTCTTTGACTCAAAGGATTGTAATTCCGAAACTTTAATAAATAAATAAGTCGCGACTCTGACAACATGCTGGGACTTGGTGGCCATTTAATAAAGGAAGAAGCCATCATGGATGTAACTTTGTTAAGCTTTGTTGAAAAAGCTGTGTGAGCAGTTCCACCAGGCGCCCAGTACTGAAGTCTGACCTGGAACAAACTTGCTAATTTAAACTGCAACACTGAGTGGCAGTTCCCTGTGGCCCACCCCCTGAATGTTCCTTGCATGCATAATCTTGTATAATCTATAAATTGTTGTTTTGTACTTTGAATTACAAAATTACACATACCCTAATAATGCAAAGCATCGTGGAAAGTATATGCAGATCGCCATGAAAGAATTTAGACGATCTGCAGAGCCAGTCTTCTTTCATGGTGATTTGCATATAATGTCCATGATGCTTTGCAGTATCGGGGTATGTAGAATTTTGCATTATTTGAATCCGGGCTCAATTACTTAACCCTTGACTCAGTGCTTTTGTGCTGAGGTTCTTTGTCTTTTAGACTGCTTTTCTTGCCCTGAATGGCTAAAAATGGGCACTACTGCCCAGACTACTTCCTGGTTCAATAAATTTAAAGTTTTGTCCTGCCACCCATTGTGATGGAGTAAAGAGCTTGACCTTTTTCTAGCTGTAGGTCATATAGTTGTCTGCTTTTATCCTTTGAGCCATTCAAAACACATTTATTATGTCTGAACCATACTGGGCAATATGCATCTTATCACATGGTTGTAAAGCTTTGTTACTATAACAGTAACTTAATCTGTATTGTCAGTAGATTTCAGACTTGATATGAATTACATGGTAGATTTTATAATGGTTTGTTTAATTTTATTCCTTGCAGAAACTGACTGCGTACCATGATGTTGCTTTAAATAAGTGTTACATCACTGAACTGAACACAACAATTGTGATGCCACCTCGAAACTTCCGAGAACTGCTGATCAATGTGAAGGTAACTCTGGATATTGGTTTTTCACCTTGTGTTACTGGTTTGAGCCAGCAGTCCATGTTAGGATTTATAGGGTTTCTTCTTTTCCAAATGAAAGTGTTTTTTAGGCAGATGTAGAGCACAGCTGAGGATCATTAGCAAACATTATATACAGTGGGCCAGATATTCAAACTGCGCTATTTTCGGTCCACTGGACCACCAGGGATATATTCGGGTGGTGGGTGTATTTATTTACTCCAGCCTGCAATCGGGCTTATCGGTCCACTGGACCACCAGGGATATGTTGTGGAGCAAGCCCTTGCGCTGCACAAAATAGTTACGCAGGGGTGTGGCCAGAGCGATATTCAAAGGAGTTGCGCCCTTGAGCAACTCCTTTGAATATCACCCCCCAGCCACAGCCACTGTGCATGGCGCAGTGGAACTTGTGCCACCGCAAGTGGTCAGAGTGGAGCATTCAGCTTGCGGTGGCACAAGTACCATTGCGCCATGCGCAAAAACTCCCGATATTCAAAAGGTGACATGCAAATGGGGCCATAATTCATGCAAGGAGCGGGGGGGCCATTTGCATCTGATTATGGCCCCATTTGCATGCCATTAGCATGCAGGTGCGCCAGTCCCCGAGGACTGGCGCCTGGCGCCCTGCCAGGCAGCAGCCGTTGGGGACCGACGCCCCTGCAGCCCGATCGCTGGCAAGAGTGTAAAATCCCCACCACCACCCCCACTGGCCCTATCGCTGGGCATAGCTTTAATCCCCCCACCAGCCCAATCGCGGGCAGCAAAGTGTCCCCCCACCTGAACATATCCCTGGTGGTCCAGTGGACCGATAAGCCCGATTGCGGGCTGAGTAAATAAATACACCCACCACCGAATATATCCCTGGTGGTCCAGTGGACGAAAATCCCGATTCGGGATTGAGTAGTAACCCCACCTCCCGAATATATCCCTGCTGGTCCAGTGGACCGAAGATCCCGATCAGGGATGGAGTTTGCAACCCCGAACACATCCCTGGTGACCTAGTGTCCCCACCCCACCCACCCACGAGCCCCACCACTGCTCCCCCTGCAGCGGCGGGCGGCAGCATCCCTCCGCCTGCCACCCGCCGCCCGCTAACTGACTGCCCAGTAGGGCTGCCGCCCATTGGTGCAGAGCAAGAGCCAATGGGTGTGCAGCCCATACCGTATAAGACAGTCCAGATTTGTGAATGAGTATTCGTTTCACAAATCTGGCTCTGTCTTATGCCGATAAGACACACCCATTGGCTCTTGCTCTGCACCAATGCGACTGTGCACTTGATCGGTCGGGGCAGAGCGGTGGATGCTGCTGCCCGCCGCCGCGGGGGAGCGGCAGTGGGACTCGTGGGTGGGTGGTGTGAGGACACTAGGTCACCAGGATGTTCGAGGTGTTGAAACCCATCCCACGATTGGGCTCTTCGTCCACTGGACCACCAGGGATATATTCGGGAGGTGGGGGTTACTACCAATCCCGCGATCAGGATTTTCGGTCCACTGGACCACCAGGGATATATTCGGTGGTAGGTGTATTTACTACTCCAGCCCGCGATCGGGCTTATCGGTCCACTGGACCACCAGGGTATGTTCGGGTGGGAGGGGTGTGTATTTATTTACCCAGCCCGCATCGGGCTTATCGTCCACTGACCACCAGGGTATGTTCGGGGAGACACTTTGCTGCCCGCGATCAGGCTGGTGGTGGTGGGGGAATTAAAGCTATGCCCTGATCGGGCCAGTGGGGTGGTGGTGGGGATTTTACACTCTTTGCCCGTGATCGGGATGCAGGGGGGCACAGGAAGTGGGTTGAGGGCCAGCCACAGGTGGCAGCTGCTGTGTTGCACCCTGTAATGCAGCAGCTCACCTGTGGGTGGCCCGACTAGTCCTTTCTTTTTGGCTCAAAGTTGTGCAGGCGCAGTTGGGGGTTGTGCTGCAGAACTCTGCACAGCCCGGCTGAATATCGGGCTGTGCAGTTTATGCATGGTTCCTCCCCCTCCAGTTCAGCATGCATTCATTTGCATTGTGCTGTTGCTCAGCATGTTTTCAGTGGCGCAACTGCCTCCTGCTGAATATCGCAGAATGGAGCAATTTTGGACTTGCGCAGGCGCAACCCTATTGCGCATGGCGCAACCCTTTTGAATAACTGGCCCAGTCTATTTTAAAATGGTATCAGGAAATCTGGCCTTCTTATTGGTTGGAACCCATGTGAAAATTCAAAATCAGTCTGCCAGAAATACATACAGAGTGTGTCTTGTTTCAGTCAGGTAACTCAGAAATGTTTCTAGCATACTGGTTATTTGTACAAACAAATAGACAATGTCGAAGAGAGTATTGCACCAACAAGTAAGTCCAAGTAAGCAAGTATTCAGGCTTACACAAGGCCCTTCTTCAGATAAAATCCCTTTACATGTCTAAGAAGGACTGCAGTTTGAAAGTAACGTGGATGTGTGCATTTGTGTACTGTATGTTACACAGCTAGAACAACACACACGCATGCACATGCGAACATAAACATTTGTATCTGTGATTACTGTATATATAAATACGTACAGGGACATCACCAAACTGTGTGTGAACACATTTTATGTGAACACACTTTAATGTAATAATGAAAAAAAAACTAATTTTAGTAAAAACTGTTTGTGATTATGGAACAGAGCTGCTGGCAGAGGATGTAAACAGTGATGATGTCAGTAGGGAGGGGGTTGAGGTGCATGGAGACATCAAGTACTGCTCAGCTCAGGATGAGGGTAAGGTAGAGGGTGCCACTGGAGGGAATGCTTTGCTGGGGTGGGGGAGGGAGTGGGTGTCACCAGACACAAAGGACTGTTTTTGCTTGGGTGGGGAGGGAGATTGGGTGCCACTGGACACAAGGGACTGCTTTGCTTGGTTGGAAGAGGAAAGCTATGCCATCAAACATCAGGGACTGCTTGGCATGGGATGGGGAGAGGAAGTGAGTGCCACTGGACACAAGGGACTGCTTTGCTTAGGTGGGAAGAGGGAGTGGGTGCCACCAAATGTGAGGCACTGCTTGGAATGGGATAGGGAGTGGATGCGGGTGTTATTGGACACAAGGGGTGACTGCTTGGGTGGGGAGAGGGAGTGGGTATCACTGGACACAAGGAATGGCATTGCTTAGGTGGGAAGAGGGAGTGGGTGCCACCAAATGTGAGGCACTGCTTGGAATGGGATAGGGAGTGGATGCGGGTGTTATTGGACAAGGGTGACTGCTTGGGTGGGGAGAGGTGGGTATCACTGGACACAAGGAATGGCATTGCTTAGGTGGGAAGAGGAGTGGGTGCCACCAAATGTGAGGCACTGCTTGGAATGGGATAGGGAGTGGATGCGGGTGTTATTGGACACAAGGGGTGACTGCTTGGGTGGGGAGAGGGAGTGGGTATCACTGGACACAAGGAATGGCATTGCTTAGGTGGGAAGAGGAGTGGGTGCCACTGAACACCAGGGACTACTTTGCTTGGGGGGGGGAGAGACTGCGTGCACAGAACACAAGGGACTGCTTTGATTGGGTGGGGAGAGGGAGGGGATGCTACTGGACTCGAGACTGCTTTCTTTAAGTGGGGAGAGGGAGAGGATGCTGTTGGACACAAGAGACTGCTTAGTACATGATGTGGCGAGGAAGGGGTGCCACTGGACTTCAGAGACCTCATGGGATGGGAAGGGGGGGCACTCAACAGTATGGATTGCTGCATCTTCATTGGATATATTTGAATGTAAAGAGCTCCTGACATCTTAGAGAAAACTTTAAAAACATGAAGTTGGACACATTTCAGCTGCTATTTCAATTATTTCTTGTTTCAGTTTCACCCTTTTTCTGCCCATTAGCATGAAAACAGGATCATTGTCCCCTAAAATCCTTCTTCTGTGCTCACTTGTCAACACCTGACATCACAGTCCTCTGCTTTTGACATCGTAATGTGTTGCTATGTGAATATTTGACGTCACAAACAGAGGATTGTGATGCCAGGTGTAGACAAGCAGTCAGAGCAGAGAAAGCCTAGAAGACAGTGTGGCTGTTTTCATGTTATCATACTACTGTGGTTATTATAAACAAGCATTTGTCAATAGTGAATGTTTGCTTGCTGGCATTGGCATTGGTAGGGTAGGAGTTACAGAGCTGCATAATAGGAATGGCACTGAAGTACTGAACTGAAGCCAACCCCACCACCACCCTGCAGAGACTGACAGGCATTGGGGTGTGCCTTCACCACACCCTACACTGCAGACACCGACAAGTGTCATGGTGTGCCTTGGGGTCTTTGGCCCTTATGCGCACCCCATTCCATCAGGAAATACGGTGAGATGGGTGCGGTATAGGAGAATGGGGTGAACTTTGGGGCTGAAGACTCCAAGGCACACCTCGATGCCTCTCACTGGCTGCAGGGTATGGAATGGTATGAGCATTACAGGCGAGAATCACAAGTCACACCCCTGATGCCTGTCATTCTCTACAGGGTGGGGTGTTATGGTCGGAAACCCTAACGCCTCAGGCATTCATTGGTATTTTCACTCCAAATTTTCAACATGTTTTTTTTGTGACCCGCACCTCACGAACAGTGGCAATATCAGTTTGTTAGCCGAAAGCTGCTTTTAAACAGTGACTATGGCATTTAGCACCACAGGTGCAAAAACACATTCTGAACAGGATGTGAAAAATGACAGCTGTACTGTTCATGGGGAGGTGTAAACAACGGCAATGTTGAAAATCTGCAGTGAAAATATTTAAAAAACTGGTGAAGTCACGAGCGTGCGTAGAAACTGTGCAATGCACACCCGTAATATAATTAGTTTGGGAATTTTTTTTTACAGTAGATTGTCAACACAGGCATTTTGGGACCTCCAATCATGAACGGTGTCACTGTGATTTTCTTTATCTGTCCCGAACAATGATTTCCCACAGCGACCATGCATTTCTGCGCTGAAAGTGTGAAAACACATTTCGGCCATGTTGTGAAAAATGACAGCTGTACTGTTCATAAGGAAGTGTGGAAAAATGCCACTGGTGAAAATCTGGACTGAAAATATTACAAATTCATGAACTTACAGGTGCGTGGAAACTGCACAATGCTCACTCGTAACACAGTCATTTTATGGACTTTTGTCACCAAATTTTCAACATAGCCATTTTAAGACCTCTGCTCATGAACAGTGTCACTGTGATTTTCTTAATCTGTCCCAAACATTGCTTTCGCACACCGACCGCGCCATTGTGCGCTACATGTACGGAAACACATTTTGGCGAGATGTGAAAAATGGCAGCTGTACTGCTCATAAGGAAGTGTAATAAAATGGCAATGTTGAAAAATCTGACGATCTAAAATATTAAAAATTACAACTTACGGCGTGCGTAGGAATTGCAACGCAAGGCCCTAAAACAGTCATTTTTGGAATTTTTCACCAAATTTTCAACATAGCCATTTTAAGACCTCTGCTCATGAACAGTGTCACTGTGATTTTCTTAATCTGTCCCAAACATTGATTGTGCACACCGACTGCGCCATTGTGCGCTGCATGCAGGGAAACACATTTTGGGCGACATGTGAAAAATGAGAGCTGTACTGCTCATAAGGAGGTGTGGTAAAATGTCAATGTTGAAAATCTGGAGTGCAAATATTAAAAATTCGCAAACTAACGAGCGTGCATAGGAACTGCATTGATTTTGCACACCGACTGAGCCATTGTGCACTACATGCAGGGAAACACATTTTGGGCGAAATGTGAAAAGTGGTAAAATGGCAATGTTGAAAATCCGGAGTGCAAATATTAAAAATTCGCAAACTAACAAGCGTGCATAGGAACTGCGCAACGCACACTCGTGAAACAGTCATTTTAAGGAATTTTTTCACCAAATTTGCAACATAGGCGTTTTGAGAGCCCACCTTATGAACACTGGCACTGTCGTTTCATTAATCAGTCCCGAAAGGTGATTTCATGCAGTGACTGCGAAATCACCCTTCGGGCCCGATTAACGCCATGACAGTTCAAACATTCATGAGGAGGGTCCCAAAACCCCATGTTGAAAATTTCTCACAAAATTCCCAAAAATGCCTGAGATATGCATTAAAGTTGAAAACCCTATTTATTGCATTATACAGCTTACCGGCATTTCCTCAGTTCGCGATCGGCTTTGAAGAGTGCAGGCGTGTTCCCAGTCCACCGAAGATCATCGCTGAGCTCCAGAGGTAAGTGTGGTGGGGGGGAGGCAGGGTGCGGGGTGGGCCAGGTGGGCAGGGAGACTACCGAGGAAAGTTTTTGTTTACAGTTTTTTTTTTTTTAGGAAGGCGGGATGTTTACCATGCTGGGGTGGGCTCCCAGCGTGGCAGCTGGAAGGCTGTTTTGGGGGCCTGGAGCCGGCGGGTTGGGCACCCCGGCCGGCCATAACAATTTTTGCCACGCTGGGGCGGGCTCCCAGCGTGGCACCTGGAAAGCTTTTTGGGGAGGGGTTGTGGAGCCATGGAGCCGACGGGGGATTGGGCACCCCCTTTGGCCATAACAGTTTTTGCAACGCTGGGGTGAGCTCCCAACATGGCACCTGGAAAGCTTTTGGGGGGGGTGTGGAGCCTACGGGGTACTGGGCACCCCCGTCAGCCATACAGTATGTGCGTGGGGGGGAGCGCATGAGCACGCAATATGCATGCTTGCGTGTGGAGGGGGGGGAGCGCTGCTCACTGAAGTGGAGCTCTCCCTTTCAACTGTACGGCACTGCATTTTTAACTGCTGTCATAGACAGCTGCAGTGTTCATTGGAGAACTGAGGCCGCGCCTGCAAACACACTGACTGAATTGGAAGACAGATGCCACACCTCCGAAAACTCGGATGATGGCACTATGTTTCTTGCACATGTGTGCAAGCAAACATAAAAAGGGAAGCTTAATAGCAGAAAATATAGGACATGTAAGCTCACGTGGGTATAAAATGCATGATTTTTGAAAGTTTCAATTGAGAATGTAAAATGGTGGGGTTGATACTTTCAGTGAGGAAAAAGACATGCCAAAGTTAAAGAGCCATTGACACAGTTGGGCCAGATTTGAAAAAATGCAATATTTAGACATATTTCAGCTTATATTTCACATTTTGTCTGTAATTCTCACCCTTATTTCTTTATTTCTAAGGACATTTGCATTAAAAAATGATCTCTACCCTATCTGCTCTGGCTGCTTGTCTATATTTAGCTACTGGTTAGCGTAAATAATACACTTAAACCAAGTGCTTTCAAACTCCGTGATTTATGAGTGTGTAGTATGACTCGTATTACCGAGTTTGTCACAGCCGTCTCCTCTCCTCTCCTGCATTAGTGTAATCATAGCGCTGTTACACAGCAGAGTTTTATGTTCATCCCACAGTGGTAACAAAACGAGTAAACTGAAGACTGAAGAAGTTTCTTTCTCTTCAAAGGTAGCAATTACAAACAAACTCTGACCAGAGCCGATAGGGGTACAGCTGAGCAATTTGGGGTAAAAAGATTGAGAATTACCAAAGTTACGAGCCTGCATCAGCAAAATGTAACATAAGCTCATAAGTCTGTTTTGTAATGTTTTTACACCAAATTTTCAACATAGCCTTGTTATGACCCTGCCTCATGAAGAAGGGCAGAGCAAATGTTTAACTCCTGTCTGAAAGGTGATTTCACGCAGGGACTGCGAAATCAACTTTCAGGACGCAAAAAACACATTTTGGGCAGGAGTTGAAAAATGAAAGCTGTCACATTCATGAGGTGCTGTAAAGAAATGGCTATGTTAAAAATTTGGGGTAACAATATTGAATATTACCAAACTTACGACCCTGCGTTTACAAAATACAACATAGCCTCATAACTTTTTTTTTTTATATTTTTCACCAGATTTAAAACATAGCCTTCTTATGACCCAACCTCATGAACAAGGGCAGAGAAACTTTTCAACTCCTGCCTGAAAGGTGATTTCGAGCAGAGACCACAAAATCACCTTTCGGGATGTAAAAAACCATTTTGGCCAGAATCTGAAAAATGACAGCTGTCACATTCATGAGGTGCTGTAAAAATATGGCTATGTTGTAAATCTGGGGTACAAATATTGAAAATTACCAAATTTATAAGCCTGTGTTTGCAAAATTCAACATAGTCTCATAACTTTGTTGTTTTTTTAATATTTTTACACCAAAGTTTCAACATAGCCTTCTTATGACCCCCCCCCCACACATGAACAAGGGCAGAGAAAATTTTCAACTCTTGCACAAAAGGTGATTTCATGCAGGGACCACAAAATCACCTTTTGGGACAGATTTGCATAATGTCAGTGCAATTGTTCATGAGGCGGGGTCCCAAAGAAGGCATGTTGAAAATTTGTGCCAAAAATATGCAAAAATGGCCATGTTATGCCACTAAGTTCAAAACACCATTGAAATACACTCTTGTGTTTCTGGGGAGGGGTTGTGGGGTGGTGGGTGCTGAGAGGGAGGGTCAGGTCGGGGTGCTATCTATAATTAAAAAAAAATTGGTCATGGCGGAACACGGCACACTGTGCCATGTCCAAGATGGCTGCTGCACTCTACTGTGCATGCGTGACTACTAGCACATGCGCAGTAGACTGCGGCAGCCATTTTGGACAATGCAAAGTGTGCCGTGTTCCATCATGACCGCCAAGAGACCAAAAAATAATGCAGTGCGACCATTAATGGAGACAGCGAGTGGAGTGCTTCACGGACACAGAGGCAACTGTGTTGCAACTCCAACATCCTGTTCAGTCGGAAGGAATGCGCTGAATCCTTTTTTGATAGCAAGAAGTCTGCAGGGCTATGCCCACTGTAGCCCTAAAAACAAGCACTTATCAATGCTGAGTGTTTGCTTTCAGCATGGTAGAGCTTTAAAGGGAACATAAAGTGTGTGTGAAAATAATGACCCATTCCTGTTTCACAATCCCTCTACAGAAACTGTCCTGTATGCTTAGCATTATTCATTCATCAGGATGCCTATATTAACTTAAAGGAAATATTCAATTTCTATAAAAGAAATTCTACAAATGGCTAGACAGGTGGTAAGGATCATTAACTTTATACTGTTTCTGTTTAATTTAAAAACGAGTTTATGATTTCCATATATGTGGAAGGAATATAACCCTCCAGAAACAACACTAGTTTTCACATTGGAGCATATGTGCCATTAACCACAGAGCAGGACCTCTTTAAACCCTGGTCATTTGGAGTCAGGATGATTTAAGAGGGAACTAACTAATTATGATGTACAGCCTCTAGCAGTGCTCCAGAGCCTGGCATGATGGAATCCACCAGGCTACTGTAGCCCTCCATCTGGCTGCCTGTGCTCACCTGATGGCTCTAAAGCTTCAGATTCTCCCAAACAGTGAACAGAGAAGGATTGGGGAAATATTGGGCAAAATATGTCAAAATCAGGCTGTCTCCTCGTGTTCTGTCAGCTCCTTGTAATCTGCAGACTGGGTGAAATGTGGAGGCCATACCTTTTAACCTCCTGATCATCCACTGTGGGACAAAATGTGAGACAAATGGCCAGTATGTGGGACATCCATTTTTTGATGACCGTAAAATCACACCTCTTTCCATACCCTCTTAAATAAACAAACAGACGTAACAAAGAAATAACACATTTCTAGATAAATAAAGATGTTTTATGGGACCCACAGGGAAAAATGACACACCAGCAAGAAAAAGATTTAAAAGTATTTATTGTCTACTTGATTTAATAGTTGGACGGAGTGAAACAATCCTTCTAGAACTCCAGGTTGGGAGGGCACCAAAAGCTGTTTCACTCGCCCCCCGCCCCTTAGTGCCACTCCAGGAATTTGGAAGTCACACAAGCAGGGATTGTAAAAGCTGCCAATCAGCCACCTCAGCCAAAGCCATGCCTGCATTCTATCAGCCAGCCACTTCTGTGAGGCTGCCAGCATCTCCTAAGGGACCTTCGGCTCACCGGGAGGGTTGAAATCCTCTGCACCCTTCTCTCCAGCTTCATCTTCCAGCCGCTGCCTCCTGCTAGAACACTGGGTTGTGAGGGTGCCAAAAGCTGTTTCACTCACCTCCCCCCCCCCGCCCTTCAGAACCACTCTGGGAATTTGGAAGAAGCCGCACTAGCAGAGATTGTAAAAGCCACCAATCAGCAGCCCGCCCAGCCAAAGTCGTACCTCTATTACTCCAGCTAGCCAATCCTCTGAGGCCGCCAGCATCTCCAAGGGAACTACAACTTTCAGGCGCTGACTCCGCTAGCGGTCCTCCATGCCGCGTTGTCCATGCTAGGAGTTGCTGTGCAGGTGGCATCAACCAGTGCAGTCTGCCTGGAGTCGGCCATGAGGCTGCCAATGGCTGGGTACACTGCCGCCCTGTTCCACCAACTGCAAGCCTCTCAGGCACTGCCACAGAGACTGTAAGGTTTGATACCTGCTTTTTAGGACTATCAGATTCCTTACTGTTTTGCTCAATTTGACTTTAGGGTACCCCACTAACGCTGTCTGCTTTGTTAACTACTCGTTAGATTTGATTTTAGTAACACTGACAGCTTTAACTACTTTGCTAGATTTGGTTTCTTAAGGTACACCAGTAACACTCAGTCTAGGTATACCTGCAGTTCAAGTCCAGTATCTAACTTTGCTAACTTGCAGTTCACCAGATGTGTCCCACTGTTTGCCAGTTTGTGTTGCCAGTTGGCTCCCAACGTATTCTGCCTGCATTTTGCTAAATTTAAGAGATACCCTAGTAACACCCTATCTAGGTATACCTAATTGCAGGTTCTGTAATTAACTTTAAGGCCAATTAGCCTACAACCCACCCTACCTATTTTTTGCTATATTCCTAAGGTACCCCAGTAACACCCTTTCTATGTATACCTGTATTACAGGTTCAGTTATTAACTTTAAGGCTAGTTAGCCTCCAACCCACATTGCCTATTTTTCGCTGTATTCCTAACGTACCCAGGAACACCCTTCCTTGGTATACTTGTATTACAGGTTCAGTAAGTATTTCAAGGCTAGTTAGTCTCTGATCCACTCTGCCTGTTTTTTGCTAAATTAACAGGTACTCTAGCAACACCCTTTCTAGGTGGAGCCCTAAGCAAGTTGCTTCTCCCAATAGTAAGTTAACTTAACAAGTACTCTAGCAGCAGTCTTTCTAGGTGGAGCCATAGTCCTAGGTTCAGTATAAGGATGGAGTACAGCTAGGAGATAGTTGTGGAGACTGTGGGATGCTCTTCACCAGGGGTATGCTCTGGAGAAGGGGCAGTGCCCCACCTGCAGAACTTTGTGGTGCTCCAAGCTCAGCTGGCAGTGGAAAGAGATGAGATATCTCTGTTGTGCTGCCAGCTTAGCTGGAGCCAGCACCCTTCACCCCATCTCCCACAGAGGCCCGGTCGGGGGGGGGGGATGTTGTGGGGAGAGGAAGGGGAAGGAGCCAGGGCTAGTCACAAGGAAGTTGTCCAGCCCTACACCATTCAGAAAGCAAATCACTTTGCACCCCTGAAGGAGCCTCAGATTCCTGACTTAGCTGGGGGGGGGGGGCTCTGAATCAGTTGATGGAAAGGGGCAGGACAACTTGATGGCACCTGGGGGAATAAACAGGAAGAAATCAGTTAAAAATGTCTTGGTGGTCGGGGATTCGGTGATCAGGGAAGCAGAGAGGGTGATAGAACGGGTGCTGCATGGGAGGGGATGGTCGGGTGCCTTCCTGGAGCAATGGCCGGTTGGGATATAGTTAGGATAGGGAGGTTGGTGGAGAAGGAGGGGGAACTTGTGTACCGATGTTCTGGCAAACCAGGTTGTGGAGATGATGAAGCAGAACTTTCACAGTCTGGCTGACAGATTGAAGGCATACTCAGCCTCCCTGGCCATTTCTGAGGTCCTCCCTATGTTGGTCGGGTGGGGAGAAACAAGTAGGAGGGAGGAGATAGTGGAGTTTAATGGGTGGCTAAGTGGATGGTGTCAGGAGAAGGGGTACCACTTTGTGGGGCACTGGGGGACTTCTGGGATAGGAAGCTTTTCAGGGGTGACAACCTTCAACTGACAAATGAGGGGACTATTGCACTGGGGCAGAAGTTTGACATCTTTATCAGATAGTTAAACTGAATGCATGGGAGATTGTGTCTAGGAGGTTCATGGTGGTGGGAGAGAGGAAAGGGTGCTAGCTAGTACACCCTCTTATCTTGGGGCTTGTACGAGCCAGATGGAAAAAATATGGTTGAGGTCCAAACTGGGCTGGGGAAAGAGATCAAGGAGGGGGGGTCACTGAGCAGGAAAGCAACAAGAAAAGGAAGACACCAGGGATGAATAAAGGAATAGGACAAGTAGATAGCCAAAGGGGATCATGGGTTAGATGGAAGGGGGTCACCCTCAGTGTCAGGAGTCTAGGTAATAAAATCAGTGAGCTCCAGGTGATGATGGCAGACACTGAGGTGGACCTTGTAGCCATCGCAGAGAGTTGGACCTTATAAAGTAATGTCCGGGACCTATCCGTACAGCTTATATCATGTTTAGGAGGGATAGAGCAAAAAGGTAAAGGGGGAAGTGTAGCCCTCTGTGTCAGGGATGACACTGAGGTTGTGCAGGATGAATGCATCAGGGGGAGTAATGGGGAGTCAAAGTCAATGTATGTGCAGCTCACAGCAGCCTTGGGCAAGACAGTATAGATGGGAGTGATATATAGACTGCCAGAACAGGTGGAGGAGAAGGATAGGGAGCTTGGAGAAGAACTAGTCAGGGGAGTGGCAAAGGGGGAGGTGATAGTGGTGGGTGTCCTAAACCTACCAGACATCTACTGGGGGGTTCTGGTTGCCAGGAGCATCAGAAGTCAGGCCTTGCTAGATACAGTCCAGGTCTGTCTTCTGGTGGAACTAGTTAAAGAACGCACGAAGCAGGATGCCATCCTCCATGTGGTGCTCACCAACTTGGAGATGGTAGGAGCTGTGTGGGTAGGGGAGCAGCTAGGGAACAGCAACCTTAACTCTATCTGGTTTGAGCTGGCCCTGGGAACTGGTAAACCCCAATTGAAAGCTGAGGTCATTGATTTTAGAAGGGCAGACCTTGACAGAATGAGAGAAGTGGTCTGGGACACGTTAGTCAGGGTAGACAGCACAGGAGTGGTGGAGGAGAGAGGGGGAAATGAAAGAGCCATTCTAGAAGCATTAAAGATATACCTGAGGACAGTAACCAAGAGCAACAACCACTGGCAATCACTGTGGTTCTGGGAAAGGGTCAGAGAAGCAGTGAGGGACAAAAAAAAGGCCTTTATCACCTAAACGGAAAAGCAGGGTGAGGAAGAACGGGGAGAGTATCAACTGAGAACCAAGGTAACAAGGAAGGCAGTAAGAGAGAGGCTGAGATGGACACTCAGCTGCATATTGCTGAGGGGGTCAGGAGTGGAGAAAAGCAATTCTTTAGTTATATTAGGGGAAAAGGTAAAAAGGAGGAATTGTTAGGTTATCAGAGGGCGGTGGGGTAACAGAGGTGGATGGGGAAAAAAGCAGCTGTCCTTAATGACTCCTTTTGTTCTGTCTTTACCAGGAAAGACAGTGGGCCCTTGCCAGGGAGTGGCATCAAGGTGGCCACTAAGGGGGTCCTGGAGATAAGGCAGCCAGTATTTGCCGGCGATTGGGTCCGGAAAGAGCTAGCAGCCCTTAAGATAGATAAGGCCCTGGACCGGATGGGATGCATCTGAGGGTGCTCAAGATGCTGGCAATGGAACAGGCTGCACCCCTGGTAGGGCTGTTCAGTGGCACATTACGTGTTGGTTCGAGACTGGAGAATTAGGTAGATGTGGTTCACTGCACCAAGTTGTGGGGGCAAGCAAGTGGGGAACTACAGACCTGTCAGTCTCACCTCAGTTGTAGGGAAACTGATGGAGTCACTAGCCAAGGAAGACCTAGTGGATTACCTGGAGAGAAGTGGCTTCCAGGATAGTAAAAAACATAGGTTCATAGTTGGGCGATCTTGTCTGACTAACCTATTAGTTTTCTTTGATTGGGTGATGAGAACATTGGATGGAGCAGACGTCTTGGATTTACTCTATTTCGATTTCAGCAAAGCCGTCAACTCAGTGTCTCACAGGCATTTGCTGAAAAAGATGGAGGATCTGGGTGGGCAAGGGGCATGGTAAGATGGGTAGGAAATTGGCTGAGGGGAGGCAGCAGAGGGTCATGGTGAATGGGGTCAAATTGGAAGAGAGGGAGATCACAAGTTGGGTGCCACAGGGATCTGTCCTGGAACCAGTCCTCTTCAATATGTTAATCAGTGACACTGGAGAAGGAATCCAGGAGAGACTGTGTCTCTTTGCAGATAACACACAGCTCTGTGGAGGTGGGGGGAATTAGGGAGATTCAGAGCGACCTACATAGGCTGGAGAGGCAGTCTGAGGTCTGTCAGTTAAACTTCACTGCCAAAAAGTGCAGTGTGCTGCACTTTGGGAGCAAGAACCACAGAACAGAGTACTCGTGGAAGGGTTAAACTGAGCACTACAACTGAGGAAAGACATACCTTGGAGTCATCAATAGTGACACCCTCAAACAATCAAGCCAATGCAGTATGGCCTTTTGTAAGGCCATTAGGATGTTGGGATGTATCGGGAGGGGTATTGACAGTAAAGAAAAAAGGTAATACTACCTCTTTTTAGATCAGTGGTAAGACCACACTTGGAGTACTGTAACAGGGTCAGCAGGGCAGATCTTATGAGGACGGGCTCATGACACGAAACATGTACTCGCCAGAGACCAGATAGGAGATGGGTGATATGACAGAGACCTTCAAATTCCTGTAAGGAACCAGTAAGGTTTTCTGCTAGGAGTTATTTAGCATAATCACAAATTTGAGGTCACGGGGGCATGAGTGGAAACTGAAAGGAGGAAGGGTTAAGAGGGAAATGAGGAAGCATTATTTCACAGAGAGGGTGGTGGAATCATAGAACCATCTGCCAGCAGAGGTGGTGGGTGCCAAAACCATGAATGCTTTAAGCATGGTTGGGACAGAGTGAAGCAGTTCTGGCTACTCTGGGCAATAGTAGCAGGGAAGAGAATTGGGCGGGGGCAGTGAGGCTGGTACCCTGGATGACCTTTAGGTCCCAGCATAGGGTGAGAACCATGGATAGACTGGATGGACCATTTGTCTTTTTCTGTTGGCACTGTCTATGTTTCTGTAAACATGGAGGGGATTAAGTGACTTGCCCAAGGTCACACAGTAAGAGACTGTGGTAGGGTCTGTACTTGAATCTCCTACTTTCGAGATCTGTGCCCTAACCACTGGCTATGCTGCCTTCCTGCCTCCCTGTACTTGGCCTCAACTTTTTGTAAGATACTGGCCCTCAAAACACTTCCTCCTTTCTACATCTGTCACATGCGGTCTTTGAGACATTGGCTCTGTATTTGTTGTCTCACACAGTTTTACATCTGAAGGGACTGAAGGACAATAGGGGGTTGGTACCTTGTTCAAGGTCACACGGAGTATATAGTATGGTGAGATTCAAACGTGGGTCTCCAGGTTCATACTCTACTGCTCTGATCACTAGACCTGCCACTTCAGCCCTGAACTGTATATGGTTTGCATGATACTTTCCTCAAGTGTTTAGAGCCTTTACGGACAAAGCAGGCAAATTAGCCCTTTCTGATGTGTCCCTCTTCTTCACAAAGCAATTCCAAAGCTAATGTTAGGCTGAACTGGGATGACCTTGCCAATCAGCTAGCCAAATTAAGGAAAGCTGGCCTGCTTTCAGGCTACGTAGCTGGGACTTACCCCTCTACATAGAAGTATCTGCCATCTGTGCTCCTCTGTATGTTCGGAAAATTATCATTTCGAGATTCCAGTTGAACTGGCATGGCAAGCCTTAATCAATCAATCTTTTATTTATGTACTGGAAAAGTATGTGAGCAGAAATGCCCGTTTTCACAAATGTCCAGTGTAAAGTACATGAAAACATAGAGGTAACTAAGAACGAAACAGGATCAAAAATATCATGGTACAGCAGGTAAATCACAATATAAAATACAGTGGTAAGACAGTTAAACAATACAACCTGGTCAAATGAATAACATGAAGAACTAAGGCTGTTGCCAAGATACAGTGAGGCAGGGTGCAACAGAGAAGGAGTGGGGCAAGGTGAGGAACACGCACAGAGGAGAAGAACAACAACAAGGGCAGGAGTAAAAAGGGTGACAGAGGTGAAATGGTAGAGATGGAGATCTCTGGGAGTACTGATAGAAAAGAGTAGCAAACCAGATAAGGGGTGTAGTGGAGAGACAGATGGGGGGAGGGAAATAAATGCAGAAACTGAGGAGAGTGTATTAGCCATAACTGGGTGAAGGCCAGTGATCTTAATAGGAGGAAGTTGCCAGGCTGGGCTTAGAAATTAGGTCTGGGAAAGTCAGCTGCAAACTGGAGTACTAAGGAGGTGGGCCTTGAGGGAGGAGTTGGAGGAGAGGATTGTATTACAGGCTTGAATTCCGGGGGGTAATCTGTTGTACAGTTTAGTCCCAGTGTAAAAGATTGAGTTCTGAGCCAATTTAGTTCAGAAAAATGGGACGTCGAAAACCATTGTGGTGGATCTCCAGGTCGGATGCACAGGAGTTGCGAGCAGGAAGAGGGCGCTGACGCTCAGTGGCATCTGTTTGAGGTACATTTTGTGAAGGAAGGAGAGTGATTTAAGGTGAAATCTCCCTTCAAGGGAGAGCCAGCAGAGGAATGCACAGAGGGTGCAGTGGTGGGTTTTCCAGGGTAGGCCAGTGACAAAGTGCGTGGTACTGTTGTATGTAACTCTTAGTTTGGAGTAGAAGAGTGAGGATGTTGGAGGGGAGAAGACTAGGGAACCACAGTCAATGAGTGGCAGGAGTAGAGAAGAGGCCAGGCATAATCTGATGGCAGGAAGAAGGAACTTACGGATCCTGTAGAGAAGGCCAAGTCTGGTGTTTACCTTCTTAATGAGGTTGTTTACATGCAAATTGAAAGAGAGGTGAGGGTCAAGGTAGAGCTCCAGGTATTTGAATTCAGTCACCTGTTCAGTGGGAATGCCTGAGTTGTCGACAGGGTCACGCTGCTGACAAGGGCTTTATGAGGCCCAGAAAAGATCATGAATTTGGTCTTCTTGGAGTTGAGGGCCATGCCATACTTGGAGAACCATAAGTGTAGCTTGCTAAAATCGGATTGAAGATTGTGGAACATAGCGACTGAGTTTTCGTTACTGCAGTAAAGGGCCGCATTGTTGGTGTATAAGACTAGTTGAGTGGATTGGCAGATAGATGGGAGGTTATTAATGAAAAGAGAGAAAAGAAGAGGGCCCAAGACAGAGTCCTGGAGGACCCCATATTTGACAGGACAGGCAGATGAGAGGTGACCTTCAGTGGAGGTTTGATGGGATCTCCCAGAGAGGTAGCTGTTGACCCAGTTGACAATATTATCAGAGAGATGCAGACCACGAAGGGTGTCGAGGAGTAGGGCATGGTCCACCAGGTCGAAAGCCTTGGTCAGGTCAACAAAAACAGATCTGATGTAATGCCCTTCATCATTAGCCTTAAGGATGTCATTAGTGAACCTGACCAGGGCTGTTTCAGTGCTGTGACTGGCTCTAAAGCCATGTTGGGCGCTGGAGAGAAGGTTGTGCGATTCAAGGTAGGCGGTGAGTTGGGTATGCACTACTTTCTCGATAATTTTTTTTGGGGGGGCTAGGAGGGATATAGGGCGACAGTTTCCTTAAGTTACTTTCACCACACCACCCAGTTGCTGCAAAAGAAAATGCACTGCACTCCCGCACTGTACCCAACGGCTTTTAATTTGTGAAAAGATTTTATCAGAATGGGTTGGGTGACGTGTCAGGAATGACAGTTCAGAGTCTGAACTTCTGATGCATAGTGCTGGAGCCAGACTTTACACAAAAACATGATTATTCAACCTAGATCCATGTGGCACTGGCATGGTAAGCCTTAAATTACTGGGCTGGCAGTATAGCCTAGAGGTTAGAGGAACGAGGTGTGAATGAGCTTGATACATCCAGCAGACCAGACCTGAGTTTGATTCTCACAACTTCCACTTGCATACTGTGTGACTCTGAGCAAGTCACTTAACTGTCCAGTGCTCCCAGGTCGCCCCTGAAAACAGGCACTTGTGCCTAGTGGGCCTTACCCAGCTACCAAAGACTAAAATAAATAAATAAATACTTTCACCACACCATGCAGTTGCTGCTTAAAACAAATTACTGTGCCTACGCACTGTAACCAACAGCCAGCTTTTAATCAGAACAATCATATTTTGTGTAACTTACCTGGCTAGATTCAGGACCATGCTTCTGAAGTGCAGACTCTAAACATATTATGAGTTGGATGTTTTTACCTTTCTTGATTTTTTAACCCAGAATTAGCCACCCCATTAGTCGCCAGAGGAATTATCCTCAATTCTGTCTGAAATTAATGAACAGGAGCAGGCCAGCCCAGAGTCAGACAATGGCTGCATCTCTTTCACAGAATCGGGCAGGCATCTGTTTGGCCATCCATGTCAGACTAGGCCCCCAATCTCAGAGCACAAGCACATGACATCAGTGGTGCTCCAAGATGGGGGTAGCCGGTACATGGGACCACCAAGCAGGGTTTTTTTTTTGGTCAGCTCCTGAGTCAGCAGAACTACAAATTATAACTGACTTGCACAACATCCTGACTGACTTTTCCAAGTAGTTGGGAATTTATGACTTAAATTTAAATAAACAAAATTGGAAGGAAGCCTTTTTCAGGATAAAAGATGCTAATGCTCAAGAACAGGGGGTCATGCTATGAAGCTGGGGGGGTAGACTCAAGGGAGACGTAAGAAAGCACTTCTTCACAGAAAGAGTGATGGATGCCTGGAACAGCCTCCCAGCAGAGGTGGTGAGGGCAAAAGCTATAATGGGATTCAAGAAGGCATGGGACAGGCAAAAGGAAACTTTAGTGGAAGGGAAAGGGGGAAGTGAAGCCGGAGATCAAGTGGGGTCTGCAATGTTACAATAGGTAGGGAAAATGGGCATACTGGGTGGGCCAGGTGGGTCTTATTTGCTGTCCAGCTCTATGTTTGTATGTTTGTAAACTGTTTTTTTTTTAATTTCCACCATTTCAAAATGTATGTAGTAACAAGAGATTCATTTAAACATTTGATACAACCCCAACCCCCAGAAGTTTAGCGACCCAGGCCTCTAAACCTTTTTTGATCCCACAAGAAGGCAGGGGGGCACTGGGTGTCAGGAATGGTACTAACTGCTACAGGAAGACCACAGCAATATAGTTACATATGCATCTTAAACACAAACTATATTTTTGAGTTCTTTACTTTGCAAGGAATAAAAGCACATTCTGGGAATAAACTGCAACTGGCACCAGCTATTATATATGCCCAACAATCTCATTCATGCACCACTTAATTATATCGTAAGGGCCTGTTTATGGAGAAAGCCAGAAAGGGAATATTGGCCAGGGGACAGTCACAGTGGGCAGAATATCTCCTACTGTTGTGCAAAGTGCCATGGGATGTATGCTTATACCTGGACAACCACTTGCTGCCTCGGGCAGATCACGGTGGGGAGTCAGGCTTGGGAACAAACTAACAGAATGTTTGAAAGCTCCAAAAAGCAGCAGCAGGAGGACAGACTTCACTTAGTAATGTGCAGACTTCGCTGTGGACACCTGTGTTTTCTTTTTTCTGCACCAGACTGCAATGCCTTGCAGTTATCAAAATGTAACCCCACAGCCAAGGTAAAGAAGCAGCCCTGAGCAGATATGAAAGACCTGGTTATGGCAGTTGAAAAAGCATTGTCTTTACACTGCTCCTTTCTACTTTTAAATTGGTGTACATCCTCACCTAGTAGCATGGCAGCACTTACTGGTGGGAGCAACCCTCACTGTGTAGCATGCCCTAAATGCCAGCTCACAATCCCTTATTTAGTGCCATGTGATCTCAGTGGCAACACAGTTACTGAGTGATAGACTAAGAGAAAGTATGTAAAATGAAATTTTTTTTCCAATATAAATTTTTACATCATATCGTGTGGGTGAGCATTTCAGTTGTTACTTTTTAAATTTTCTTTTTAATGTTTAACAGCCAGCTTATTTATTTATTTTATTTATTTATTTCATTTTGTCAACTGGGTAAGCCCACTGGGCCCAAATGGTCCCTTTTTCAGGGGTGACCCAGATTTAGTTGCATAGAAACCTGTAGGATACAGGACACACCAAATCTAGAATCTGGAGACCAGGAAGCATTTCCAGGGTCAGAATTGACACTATGCTGTCCTTTAAACCTCAGATGGCTTTTTAGACTGCCAGAATGATGCATTTTTTAATTAGGTAAAAGATTTGAAGAGTACTGACTTACATGATCAGAGTCCTCCTCTCCCAGCCCAGTAGTCCGTCATGCGACAGATTGTCTGCCTGGCCTGCTTATCCCTTTGCTCTCTAACTCCTACTGTAAAATTTTCATCACTCATCCTGAAGTCTGCACACCATCTGCTGAAACTTCTCATCATTGTGATGGCCATCTGCTGTGTGCTCAGCCTGAGACTGGACCCTCTGAAACTTGTTGCTTGGGAGGAAAGTGATTTTTATGGCCAGTGGCTACAACCGTGGGCACCAATGGTTTCATTATGGTTGGTTTGTGTCTTCCCGTGCACCATCATCCTGCCTGGGTAACCCACTCAGCCTTGTCTCTGCATCCCCCACATGAGAATTCACTAACTGCTGCTGCATGCCATGGCCTGCCCTGCTTGTCTCTTATGTTTGGTCGTGCCAGCACATGGCTGGCAACAGCAGACAGAAAGATGGCCCTTGAGTGCACATTGCATAACATTTCTGACACACTTACTTTGCTTGTCCTGCCCTGAAGCTCCTCCCTTCCAGCTTAGTGGTTGGATGGGGGGCTGTTCCACATGAAAAGGAGCCGTTTTCTTTAGCGACTTGCTTCATCAACCAATGCATACCAGTAGCCAAGTGAGCCTTGGAGGCGAATGCCAGCCACACAAATTTGACATGATTGGTGGGCTGAGCAGAATTGCAGTAGAAGTGGACGGGGTTGGGAAGGACTCATCTGTCCAAGTTTGGCAAATGGCAGAGCCGAGATCTGTGTAGTCAGTGGAACACTGTGTGGGTGTGTATGGAAAATGGGACAAAGCCCAGAATTGATGAATGCAAGCAGGATAATTGGGCACCAGCCATTTTCTGCTTAAAAACTGGATGTCTCATGGGCTTTGTGACAGTTGAGAGGTATGCTTGAGGGACAGGACAAGGAGCAGGCTGACTGTGCTGCTGCTTAGCTGGCTGCTGGGTGGCATCTTGTAAATGAAAAGATCCAACTACACTGTGAGGTGTGGCTTGATCCTTTCAACTGCTGCATCCCAGCTGCATGACCTCCGTCCCTTTCCTGATCTCCCCATCTCGGCTACTGCAGCTAAGTGTTGCAGGGAGGTTGGCATTATTAGGGAATGTGCAGGCTGGCAGCAGTGGGGTGCAGCAGGCTCGTCGGAGCTGAGAGGTATTGGGGTGGTAAGGAGCAGGAGATGTCCTGGGATTAGACTGAGCCTAGAGAGAGGCCAGACATGTTTGGTCTCTGTCCCCAGGGTTCCCACTGGACCAAGTGGGCAGGTAGCCAGGGGGCTAGCAACGTCTACCAGTCCCCTTCAGGCTATGCTGTGCAATACCAGATTGATGAGGAACAAGACTGCAATTATGGCAGATTTTATTCCTTCGGTCGATCTGGCTTGCATTATGGAAACCTGGTTGGGTGATGATGCTGGGCCAGTTTTGGAGGCGGCTGTCCCCTCTGGGTACTCCGTAATTCACTGCCTGAGGAGGGAATGCAGGGGCTGGGGTGCTGCCATCTGTGTTAGGTCCAGCTTGGGCTTCACCGTGCACCCAGTGAGGTCATCCAGGTCCTTTGAATGTGTGGCACTGCGTGGGAGTCCAGGTGCAGGCTGCAGGATTCTCCTCATTTACCGCCCTTCAGGGTCGGGAGGAGATTTCCTTCATGAGGTCACGGACTTTGTCATCGGCGAGGTTTTGGGAGTCCCCCAGATGGTTGATTCTGGGGGACTTCTGTACCTGGGTTGGCAATGAATCCTTGCAATTTGGTCATGACCTCTTCCAGTTAATGTCATCACTGGGTCTGTCACAAGTAGTTACTTCTGTGACCCATCACCACGGCCACATATGCATACCAGTAACCAATGCATACCAGTAGCCAAGTGAGCCTTGGAGGCGAATGCCAGCCACACAAATTTGACATGATTGGACCAGGTGTTCTCACTGAGGCTTGACGTGACCAATCTCAAGACTGATCTGGTCATATGATCTGATCATTGCACTGTGAAGTTCTTGTTTGGGCATCCCTGAAAGTCCCTCCCCTGTTGAGTTGATTAGCTATCGCCCTTTAAGGGGATTGTCCCCAGAGGGGCTGTTGGTGGTAGCTGATTTATCTAGTGTAGACGCTGCATGTGCGGTTGGCATGGGCAAGGAGGTAGCCGCCTATAATAAGGTGGTATCCGAGGTGCTTGATGCCATTGCACTGGTCAGTATATGACCCAGATCTTCTCACGTGAGATCCCTTTGGTTTGATGGGATCTCAAGGCGATGAAGATCAGGGGTCAGAAGTTGGAGCATTGCTGGCAGACAACCAGGTCAGAGGAGGATATAATGGCCTTGTGTGCTCATTATTATGAGTAGCAAGGGGCAATCAACCATACGAAGGCAGAGTTACTGTCCAGGGAGTTTGCTGCAGGGAAGAACAGACCAGCTCTTCTTTTTCAGACTATGGACAGATTGTTACATCCAGTCTGTCCACAGCCGAAAAAAGCTTTTTCAGTCACTTTGTGCGATAAGTTTGCTCAGTTCTTCTCTGACAGGGTATCCTCCATCCATTCGGGGATCCCGTCAGTGAGGCAAGTTTTGCTTTGCGGTGATCAGCCTGGGGTGAGCAGAGGTGCTCCGTCTGTCTGGGGTGAATTTAAACCAGTGGAGGAGGCCAAGGTCATTGATGTGATCTTGAAGCTCAGGCACAATTACTGTGAACTGGACCCAGCCTTGACTCATTTCTTGATGAGATATGTTGGGGCCATTGTCCTGGTGTTCGCTAGTATTGTCCAGTGTTCATTGTCAGAGGGAGTCTTTCCAGATGCCTTGAAAGAGGCTCTGGTAAGGCCCCTCCTGAAGAAGCCCTCTCTCAACCCTGATATCCTGGTGAATTAACGTCTGATCTCCAACCTGCCATTTTTGGATAAGGTTGTTGAGAAAATAGTGGCACAACAGCTCGAGGAGCACCTCATGTCCTTTGAGATCTATGAGCCATTCCAGTCGGGTTTTAGGGCCAGGTATATCACTGAAACAACATTAGTTAGGGTGCAGAATGACCTCCTCAGGACTAGAGATAGAGGAGACAGGTCCATTTTTGTGCTTCTTGATCATCTTCAAGAGTATTGTGGACTCACTGGTACTGTCATCAACTGATTTGAGTCCTATCTCATGGGCAGGAAGCAGCAGGTGGTGATGAGGAATTTCTCCTCCTCCCCGAAGCTCCTGCCACATGGAGTGTCTCAGTGCTCGATTTTGTCGCCAGTGTTATTCACAGTGTACATGCTGCCCCAGGGAGAGCTCATTAGGTGTTACAGTGTGGGTTTTCACTGCTGTGCAGGTGATACCCAACTGTATATGTCCTTTGCCCCTGGAACACACAATGCAGTGGAAGTGATTAACAACTGCCTGGCTGAGATCAATGATTGGATGTCCTCCAACTGGTTGTGACTGAACCCCAACAAGATGGAGAGCCTGGCGATTGAGCTGGGTCACGGGGTTGATGGGAGTACCTCTGGAGTGACTACATGATTGTTTCTGGGATCTGCTCTCTTGCTGCCCTTCCCTAGGGTGCGGGATCTTGGTGTTATCGTGGACGACAGATTGACACTTGAAGCTCAGGTGTCATCTATGGTCCAGAGTGTTTTTTATCACTTGAGGAATGTCACCAGGGTTCAAACACCTAGTTCTGCCCAAAGACATGCTGTCATGGGTACATGCCTTTGTCACATCAAGGCTTGATTACTGTAATGCTCTGTACTTCAGGGTCACTGGAGGGACCCTTTGACGGCTGCAGTTGGTGCAGAACGCAGTGGCTGGGTTGCTGATGGGCCTGTCTAGGTCCAGTCATGTGACCCTGGTCCTGCAGGCTCTGCACTGGCTGCCTGTCAGGTGGAGGATCATCTTCAAGGTGGACTTGCTCATCTATAAGGCCCTATACGAACTGGGCCCTGGCTATCTGGCTGATCTCCTGCCACCTGCCACCTCAGTCCATTCCCTCCACTCCTTGACCAGGGGCCTCCTTTTTGTTTCAAGGGTCAGATTAAAAACTTGCAGTGACTGTGCCTTTGTTGTCACTGGCCCTGCCCTTTGTAACTCCTTTCCAGCCTGTGTCAGGGAGGCCCTGACAGTTGAGAGATTCAAAAAGGGTCCAAAGGCTCACCCATTTTGCTTGGCCTTCCCTGATAAAGGTGACTGACCAGTATCAGTATAAACTCTAGTCATTTTAGAATTTTATTTATTATTTTAAATATTTATGCATGTTTTATGTGTTGTGTATTTTGGTGTATTGCCCTACCTATTTTATGTAAAGCGCCCAGAGCCCCAGGGATTGGGCACCATATAAATACACTTGCCTTGCCTACCTGAAATTTCCACCCATCATCTAGCAGAACAGCATCATGATCAGTCCCCCTGATCCCTGGTGTGTCACTGTTGAGTCTCCTGCAGCCTGAGCTGCAATGGGTGTGACAGCGACATGCCTCTGAAGCGTACTGCTGTAACAGTACATTTGCTTTGTGCATGCACAAGCAAACATAAAGAGTCCCGACCCAAAAAATTGAGATTGTCTGTTAAGAATGCACTACCTTCAGAATACAAATAACTGTAACAATAATAAAGATATCAGTACTAGTAATAACTATAGCAGTAATATTAATGAAAAATAACTGATGGCAAACCCAAAATATAGGCAGTCAAGAAAGCAGTCCCCTCAGAATATTGTGCTATTAATAACCTCATAATAATAATAATACATATTAATATATTTTGACTACAACTGTATCTGTGTTAGCATAATAAAAGTAGTAACACCCAAACAATTCAGAGACTGACATGAATATAAAGCTGACACCACTTTCTACTGCAGAAAAAAATAAAACTGTGTGTGTGTGTGTGTGTGTACGTGCAGGGGGGACTATTCAAGCAAGACACCCAATGAGACTAACCAATATTCAGCAGCAAAGGGGTGAGTTGCAAGTCTCTTGTAACAAATAGCAATCTATATTAATAAGCACTACTGGCCAGAACCTGGACTGCCTTTCCTAGGCCAGGCCAGGGGAGAGGGGTACCTATGGTATGTATTATTTTCATCATTTGTAAGAACCCCATTCCTACTAAGGATTCTTTTTGTTTAATATATTTGATGTGTTTGTTTCATGACTTCAATGATTTCAATAATATTTTGCCAGCGCTCGTACCCCCCCATGCTATAGTGCTGCAGACATGATCTGTCTTCATGATTAGTCTATTACACATGATATGGTGACATGCGATATGTACTATCCTATATAGACCATTTGTTTTATTGTTTATTATTATTATACAACCTGCTGCGGTGGGAGCTTGTGCTCACTCTCTCTTTCCGCTTGGTGTGTGTCTCACACTTGCTGCTTGTGTGCCTGGGTAGCACTACTGCTGTTGCCACACTGTCTGTCACTCACCTACTGACTGAATGCCCCCATCTTGAGCCCAGCCTCTCTCTCTCTCTCTCTCTCTCTCTCTCTATCTGTCACTGTCACTCTAGTGCGAGGAGACAACCTGGTGGCAGTTCCTTTAAGAAGAAAAAAAATTCCACTAAACCCGCCCCTCCATCTTGTGCTTCTCCTTCTGCTTCTCTTACCCCAGCTGTTATGGGAAGAAAATAATTCTTTGAAGAAATGTTTTTTTCTGGCAGTGTCATGAAAAGTATTGTGTTACATTTACAAAATAAAACGGGGCATTCACTTGTCTCACTACAGTTGTCTATGTCTGGAGCCACCACAAACACTGCTTGTTTTTCTGTATTGCTGCCCTGCTGTGGGCAGATGATTTGATGGTCTCTATGAATACAGCTAAAGCAAGAGGGAGAGGGTGAACCTAGCAAATCAGTGACAGAGAAACAGAGGTATCTGAGCATGTAACTCATACATAGAAGCAGGGGTAAGGGATACAACTAGACCATGACTCTGCCTACTGACACCATACAGAGGTTATGGGAACAATTGAGAGTTGTGCAGGAGGGAGGAGAGGACAAGGAGCAGACTTATCATGCTGCCACTCAGCTGGCTGCTTGGCAGCATCTTGTAAATGAAATGATGTAGCTGCACTGTGATAGGTGTGGCTCAATCCTTTCAACTGTATGATGTTTCCACCCATCACTTAGCAGGACAGCATCATGATCAGCCTCCCTGATCATTGACCTGTCACCTTCAACCCTCCTGCAGCCTGAACTGCGTTGGATGCAACAGTGACATGCCTCTGAAGCCTGTTGCTGTAACAATATGTTTGCTTCGCGCATGTAAACATAGAAATATGGGCAGCAGAATTACTTGCGTTTTCTACACAGTCCTGATGTTTGTTGTTTTATAACCTGCATGAACTTTGCTTTTGTGGTTTATTAACCAACACACACCTTGGGTGTGTAAAAAAAAATAGAGAATAATGCCTGTGCAGGTGTGTGTCATAAGGATTTTTGTACAAGCATTATTTTTTATAATAGTTGGTGCAAAGTTTCAACAGAGAGAAAAACTGTAAGCTGTATTTGTGCAAGTGAGCGTGTCCCTGAGCAGCCGCCAGACTCACACAAATACAGTCTTTCTTTTGTGCTTCAGTGAAGTGAGGGCGTAAGGAGGAAAATTCCGTAATAACCCGTTATTATTATAGAATTTAGCGGGTTATTATGGTGTTTTATCAGGAGTGCATATCCAGTTATTTTAGGAGGTCACCAGTTACTATAACAGAATAATAGTGACCTATATATTACGAGGCTATAATACCATTGAGAGGCTATGATGACAGGAGAACCTCAAGAGCAAAGCTTGAGAGGTCCTCATATGACTGGAACTTTGAGACGTGTACCCAAGTGAAACATAGTTCCCTGTAATTTTTTTATAGTAGCTGAGGAGCGTTTTCTCCCATAGGAAACCCGGGTTATAATTTGCTGTTATAACCCATGGGTTACAACCGCAAACATGCGCGGGGTTTCCCTCGCTGCACACATGCGCCTGCCACCGCTCACACAGCCCACCGGACACGTGCCCACAGTCAACTCTGCCGCCATCACTCGTCTTGGCAGTAAGCAAACACAGGACAAAAAAAAAAACAGTTTTTCCTCTCAGCAGTACAGTTTGAGTCCTCTGTTTAATGTTAAAAAAAAAAAAAATTTCAGGCAGCCGCTCCTTGGCCACGCAGACTGCTAACAGCCTTTCATCAGGACCAGACTGCGGATATTTATTTTATACAATTGTTGTGGCAAGAAAATGCTTCCCAGCAATTATATAAAATAAAACATGGGGTTGTGTGTTTAACTCGAGTTTTTACACACACGCCCCTCGGTGTTGGATGCTTAAAGAAACCTCTTGAGCTTCGCTCTTGGGGTTTATGTAGTATCCAACACCTCGAGACAATGTAAAAATCTCATTAAACACACAACCCATCGTATTCTATATATAATAACCGGTTCCTTTTTTTCCTATAGGGAAACCGTGGCGTAATTTGCCGTAATGAAGGAGTGTTCATTACGGCAAACACACGCACGATTTCCCTCACTGTGCGCATGTGCCGGCCGCACTTCCTCGCTTCACCACCATGCCTGCTCGGGGAACCGCTAAAGGACAGTAAACCACCACCTAGACTAGGCGGTGAGTACGAAAAAGAAAAAAAAATCTACCTCAGTGCTGTGCATAAGATAAAAAAAAAAATCAAATTAGAAAATCAAACTGCCGACTGCGGCCACGCATTTCACCTTCACCGAACCCCAGCTGCACAGCTATATTTTATTTTATACAATTACTGAGGAGAAAAAAGGAAAACCCAGCAATTATATAAAATAAAATATGAGTCTGGTTGTGTAAACTCGAATTTACACACACCCTCGGGGTTAGATGCTTCACATAAACCCCTTGAGCTTCACTCTCGGGGTTTATGTAGCATCAAACCCCTCGGGTGTGTGTGAATTCTCTTTACACACCCAGACCCATACTTTATCCTATATATAATATATGGATCCACCTCTGATCCTTCATCCACTCTGTATGTCTTGCTTGTCCCACAACCCCCGCCCAAACCTACATTGATGTTACTATGGCAAGAAAAAAGGCTGTTTTTGAAATAAAATAAGTCACCAACTTATAGCCAAGGAAGAAGAAAGAAACATTGTTTCATTTTATATTTTCAGAATGATTAAGATACATAAAACAGCAGTTATGCAATAATAACAGCAATATAAAAAACACTGGTGATAACCATAACATCATATCGCATCGCATCACATTATATCGTATCAGTTATACATTCATCCATCTGCAAATGTCATAAAAATTTCTTTAAGCAGTGTGGAAATGAGGAGGTCAATTTCATGTCCTGTTCTTCCAAAGAGCAGCATTTAGCATATATTAACCAGCTCAGATTTTATACCTTTATGAGTAAAGTTTGCCACAACAAAAATATTTGACTTACAATTACAAAAAAGTGTAATTTTGTTTTCCAAATGTAATATCTATAATATTTATCTGGGACCAAACTGGCATCAGCCATTTTTAACGCCAGCTTGCAGTCTTTGACAGTTAAAAACAATGTGTACTTACGTCAATTTATGGTTTATATCACATTCACAATTTTCAATAACATTTTGCAGTCTCCATAACCTGACACTGTCCATATCCCCACATAACATAGCCATTCTAAATATATAATAAGCAGATCTTTGTTTTAATTGTGACAAAAACCTAAATACTTTTCCTGAATTCTAAATTGTTTTTGTTCTCTATACAACTTTGCCATCGGAGTATCCAATAATCTCCCAAAATTCCTTTTGAAAAAAATTATCTAATAGACATCGTGAAGCTTCTCTACAGTGCATGTCAATATTTATTATAACACAGTCCTCCCAAATTTCTGGCTACCCTTATGACTTTAGTAACCTGTTAAGTCTGGAAAACCATAACTGATTCTCTCTGTTATGTTGTGCCTCTTTCAAGCATTCATGTAGAATACAGGTATCCTCTGAGGTTATCATTTTTTTAAAGTTCACAGCTCTAATCAGTGCAGCTACAAATAATGAAGTGACATTAAACTCTGTACATAAAAGTGCAGTAGGTGAATCCCTTGGTAATTTCTGTATTGTTTAAAAAGGATGCTCTGATCATATTCAAGTTCTTTACCTCCATTACTAAATAAAACAAAATTCAGCCCCATATGGTATCAGGTGTTGCACCTCGGCATTGGAAGCTTGCTTTAAGGCATTATATGAGTTTCCTCCGAAAGAGTGAGCAAATCTAATTAGCCCTTTAGATGCTTGAACAGCCTTTTTCTTGGTTTCGGAAACACACATTTTTCATATATTCCTACAATTTAATGTAGCCCCAAGATATAACAAAAACGAAATATTTCCGTAACTTCCTCTAACTGAACTCCAGAAAAGAAAGAAAGGAAGAGAGAGAAAGAAAATATTTGTGGGTATAACTCAGCTGCCAGCTGGCTTTGACTGTACATGTTTAACTAAAAGCTGTCTCATGCTTGGCATGATGATTATGTGTCACGAGATAAACATTTCTTTCTTTCTTTTTTTTTCCTATAGAGATTTTTCTGATCCTAATGGCTGGGTTGGCTATTCAACCCTGTCCCCACCTGCCCTGACCAGCAACTGCTTACCCCAGGTACTCACCTGGTCTTCAGTTCTCCAACAGCTTGCCTCCCATGGTAAGTCTGGAGGGGGGAGGGTCATTCCCCCAGTCTGTGACAGGGTGGCCCCTGTCATGGAAGGGTGCCCTGGTTTCCCCACCCCCACCCCCAAAGAGTTAAGTAAATGTATAAAAAGATACTGCTATGTTAAAAATAAAGGAATACAGGATAGGAGCAGCAACCTTTTCTTTGTTTCTGTGCCCCTTTTCCTATTCTGTCCAGTGGCTCCGTAGCCAAAAGGAAAGTCACTATGTAAATGTATTCAGCGGCTGTGGCTGTCTTTATTTATAAAATATGCCCTTGATTCTGTGTAGAAGTGCATGACGTGCTTTTGTACAACTCCCAAGAGGGTGCCAGAAAAGGGAGTGCAGGTAGCACTTTGTTAATAATAATAATGGTGCCCCAGTTCATGTTTTAGAAGAAGAGGGGAGCTGCACAAAGTTAATTTAAAGCCGCTAAGCTACCATTTAATGGTGTGCAGTGCACCTGCAATAGCAAGCGACTGACAGACTGCCTAGATACAATTGCAGCTGCCTTGCTCTCCGATAGGTCTAAAGAGGAGAGGAGAGAGTAACTGGGTAATTAGATTAAAATAGGAGTGTGCTCGCTCCTCGCTCTCTCTCTCTCTCTCTCTCTCTCTCTCTCTCCCCTTGTTCTCTGGCACAGTTCACAGAGGGGCTGTGATTACTTTTACTTTCTTTTCCTTTTTTTAAATTTAAGTTTATTCAACATTTTCCATTTACAGAGCAAGAAACAGTTGCGTACAACCGATCCATACACAAAACAATCAGTTATCATAGTGAGCATATCCAAAGCATTATCCAAATGTCTCCTGCTCCTCCCCCCAACTTTCTCCCACCCCTCCCCCAGCAGGCAGATCAGTTTTACAGGGTACCCGTTACTGAAACACCATTCAAGTTAGTCTTGAACCCAGGATAAGCGAGCGCCTGTCTGGAGTAAATACAACTCATGTAGCCCTTCCAAAATCTTACGGTACCACGGCAAGCACTCTCTTCTAATTGCACTGAATTTTTCCATGTTCAAATTAAAAAGTAATTCTTGTAACCAGTCTGTGTATGTAATCGCGGTGCCATCCACCCAATGTTTTAGTACTACTTTTTTAAGGGATGATGAGAGAATGGCCATGTGGTATCTCCTTATTTTTATCATATTCCTGGGATAATCACCTAATAGACAGATCTCAGGCTTAAAAAAAGATTCAAGTCCCAGCAGGGGGGTCTGCACGTTCCTTAATCTTGTCCCAAAAGGACTTCACTCTAGGGCATTCCCAGAAAATGTGGTATAACGTCCCTTCCTGATGGTGACAAGCATTGCAATTAGAGTCAGGAATATGACCAATCTTGTTTAATTTTGAGGGGGTCCAAAAAATATTATTTAAAAATTGGAATTGCATCACTCTCAATCTATCCTGGGTTATGTACCTATAAGCGTTTTGCCAGATTGTGTCCCAATCCCTCTTGGTCCCCACCCGAGCGGTATTCCAATAACGGGAAGTTCCATCCAGATGCCGAAACGCTTGACTGAATAGGGTATTATAAAACCTGGACACCACATGAGGTTCCCATACCATCCGGGCTAGACTCTCAAATAAACCCTCACAAGACTGGGAGCCCTCAAACCTCCTTTGAGATTGCACCATTAGGTGTCTAAGCTAAAAGAGCTTGAATGAACGTCCAAGAGGTATCCGGTATCTATTTATTAATTCCGGAACTGCCATACACTTTTCATCGTGAAAGATATCTATTACCCTTAAGCCCTTTATCTCAGGTACCCAAGAGTCCGTAATTGGTTTCCCGCCAATTTTTAAGTTCAGATTCCGACACACAGGTTGATGGTAGTCTTTAGAGGGGATATATTTTAAAAATGCACATAACTGTGCGTGAATTCTTAGAGAGGTTTTTATAGGGGTAGGGAATAATCCGGCGGGGAGGGACTTAGGTGAAGTATAAAGCAAGGCTAAAGGGTCAAGTCCCGCTGCATTTATCAGCTCCAATTCTAGGTTAACACAAGAAGGAATGTATGGCAGAGAACGCTGTTCTGTAGGTGTTACCAGCCATTTTAGGTACTTACTGGCATTGCATGCCCAGTAGTAGAGTCCTATATGTGGCAGGCGCAGACCGGCTTTTTCTCTAGGAGCAGCCATACGATAGTAAGCTCTGCGCAGGGTTTTCTCTTGCCAGATAACAGCTGATATAAGAGTGTGAACACTCTTAAACCACTTTAATGGTAGCCAGGTATTCAACATGGCTAAAGGATAAAGTATCATGGGGGTAACACATTCATTTTCATTAAACTTACCCTTCCCCATAAAGATATCGGGAGTTTGGCCCGTCTTGTGACGCCTTGCTGAATGACAGTCTTGATCAAGTCTAGATTCAGCTGGACCATCTTAGAATCACTCCGGGCAAGAAATACCCCTAAATATTTGAGCCTGTGCGGGCTCCATTGTAAACTTAACGCCGTGATTTCAGACTTGAATAATTTAGAGTTCAAGGGGAACACCAGGGTTTTCTCTTCATTTATCTTGTAATTAAAAATCTACTGTACTCCTCTATGATTCCCATGACCACCGGTATAGTGGTGATTACTTTTATTTTCAACCACCCCCCCCCCGCTTCTTCATAAAGTGCAGCACTAAAATAAAGAAAGGGACAGGGATGTCCCTATGAAAAGGAGAAAAAAGAGAGAGCTGGTTTTATAGTAAAACTGGAGGATACTTGCTCCTAATGCTGTCTGTCTCTGTCTCTCTCTCTCTCTCTCGTCACACAGGTAGTGCAGCATCAAGAGCAAAGCAGGCGGCTTTGAGTCCTCTTTTTCATTACAGACCACTCGCCCGAAAATTAAAATAAAAAAAAAAAGGAGTTGCAAGGGAAAAGACCCTGTTGGGTCTATATAGTTAAAGGAGTGCATGTGCGCCTCATTCGTTACCCCCCCCCCCCTTCTGTAAGAAGATGGCTGTAGTGCAGTTGTAATTGCAGGAGCAGTTACTTACAGCCATCCCATTTTATTTTATAAATATAGCACAACGTGCTTAACAGTGAGCACTTGCATGTACAGAGACTGGGAAGTCCTTAATGAGGTAAAAAAAATAAAATAAGCCAAGCTACCTTGCGCTAAATAAAGAAAAAGGTTTTATAGGGTCTTAGAGCTTTACTGAAGGGCAGGAAACCCTTCATACAGTACAGGGCCAATTGAAAAGTTCAGCTGACAGGCTGAAAATTGCAGCCATCAGGGAAACCAAAGACAAACATATCTTAGCAACAGGAGACTCCAAATTCAACATAAATGTATGCTTAAAGAGATAATTAAGTTGTGGGGCATAAGAAGCGGTTGAAATAATAAAAAAAAAAAATAGTATAAAGGAATATAAAATAAACCTGTTGATGTTGTCCCCACATAAAACAGATGAAACAAAATAGTAGAAAGAAAATAAGTACATAACAAGACTGTGTTTAAAATAAAGGGATTGAGACAGTGTGTGTGTCTCAAAGGTGTATTCCTCTTAAAAGTAAAGCCCTGTGAGGAACAAAACAGAGGGCTGTTCTTTATTTAAACTAAGTAATCATATAAAAATGTCTATCATGGTGCTTTAGACTGTCCTGTTCCAAGGAAGGATCCTTCAGAATGAAGGAAGGCTATAGGATAGCAGCAGCCCCTAGTGGCCTATATTTATAGTAAACTGTATGCTAATTATTGTTCCCCAGAGGGAGGAGCTTACAGTAATTAAAGATAATTAAGCATTTAGAGCCACTTTCTAACAGGATTATGGTGTGCAATATGGGTAGTGGAAAGACATGGTTATTAAAGTAATAAGGCTTAGAAGTAACTTTTTGTATTCTGTATAGGTGCAGGTTGCGAGTCTAGAAAATTAAACATGTACTAATTTGGAAATGAATAGGAGTCTCATGCCTGTGAGGTCATCCTGAGACAAGCTATATAAGCCTACCACTAGGGTGGATTTTTTAGATAGGGAGTCAGTCCTGAACTGACGGTCTGAGATGTAAGACCTCAGAGATAAGATTGTGGGTGTTCACACTAAGACTGAGGCGTCTAAGTTCTGCTGGGCACAGCAGTTGATCTGTTTTGATATTCTAACTCTGAATTTTCTTATTTTCTGTTACAACTGACTATCATTTTACAGCAAGAAAATAAAATGATAAATACTAAGCTGGCATTTTTAATGCACTAAATTCTTGAGGTCTGCCTGATTTATCTCCTAACAATCGAGTCTATGACATATATATCTAGATTGGGCCTGGGGTCCCTGGCTTGCAGTGTGGGCTGGGGGGTAGGCAGGCAGGGCTTCATGAAACTCCCGCCATCAAGATTCCCATTCTCTAGTTTCCTTTCTCTGCTGTAGTGCATGGAGACACATGTTGAGGCACACATGTGTCATGCATTTATGGCCCCTCCCTACTTTGTCACCTGAGCTGCACTGTCACCAGGTCTCCACCTGGTGGCAGTCTATGGTCAGGCAAACAGGCCTCCCCACTCTTGGAGAGGAGAGCAGTCCTTCGGACAGTTGATCCTCCCCCTGTCCCAGCTGACCCCTGGCAACCTGAACTTATTCCTGAACTTGGGTCCCTGGCGTGGCAGGAGGTAAGTCACCCAGTAGCTCAGCTCTTCACACCACCAGGCCAGCTTAAACATTTCTTTCTAGTAATACAATCCATGGAACCTCACAATGATGGTATTACAAGAAGGATTATGTCACTGCTATAGTATTCTTTTTTTTAATGGAATTTTCATTGATTATATGGCTTATCTCTATATTAATTCGTAGTGCATTATTGCCTATATATTATTCTATATATCATAAACAACATTATGATATCAGCAGTATATAAGCAGCCAGAGCAAATAAAATTTAGTGGACAGTTTACATACCGCTGTCCTCGGTCATGAAGAAAAAGGGGGGGAATTACAGAAAATAATATGGAATGTAGATCGAATTGTGTAAAACTCTTACATGCTATAAAGGTTTCCCAATGGTGGCAGTGGCTCTTTTAGGCAGAAAATCCTTACTCTGAAGTAAGATTGGTACACAGAGACACTCTGGGCTCGATTCTCAGTAAAAACTGATTTTGTGATAGTCCCTTGCTGGAGACCCCTCAAGCGATGCTCACAGAGGTATGGGGGCCCTTTGTGCTAGTGGTTGGAAGGGGTCGGGGTCTTTATGTAAATGTCATGCTACAGTCTGCTATGCACAGAAGCAACGTGACCCTGCAGCAGTAGGTACAGCACGTGCCATCACCTTCTAACTAGGAACTTATAAGGGAGGTGGCAGTAGAGGAGGCAGAACGCTGCCCCTGGTGGCATAGGCATTGGGAGGGCAGAGATTGATGTGGGACCCACTGAGAAAAATGACCATGCATGTAACACAGGGCTAATGATCGGGGCATCACTGGTGTACCAGGGAATATACATATTTAACTGGGGTTTCAGTTGGGGGACTATTGGACTATTAGGGAGACCATCAAGGACATGGAACATGCAGTTGGCAATGAACCAGAAGTGGCCAAAAGGTACAGTTCAGGGGAAGGGTGGTGATGCTGTTGTTCTATATACTGCACACATATCTGTAGCACTGCTCCGGCACCTATGCCTTTCCTGGTAAAAAAAAAAAAAAAAAATACAAATCTGATTTCCTGGTAAGCCACCATAATTCCCAGTAGACCACAAAAACAGTTCCCAATTTCTGATCTGATGGCTGCTTTTCCTTTTTTTTAAATCACTGCCTCATTTGGGTTGCCTGTAGTCATTTTTAGGGCTGCAGATAGGCGGAGCCTGCAGCCCTATTGCATCAGCTCTAAAAATGAGCTACATGATTCAGACCATGGAACACTTCCTTTGGAGTTTTCAAATGATCCTTCCACCTCTTTGCAGCCCTTCAATTTAACCCTTGCAGTGCTGCAGACTGAACATCTATCCAGAGCTCAATCAAATAGATTCATTCTAGTTCTTTCGGCAGCCTAACGATTAAGAAGCAAATGCTCTGGAGAATCACCTTTCCTCCCCAATCTTGTAGTGCTTCAGTGAGTACAAGAAACACATGTTTTCTTTTGAATCCAACTTGGCATACAGCTATCTTGCTGTCTGTAGCTGGAAAAATGGAGTACCATGGCACACATTTTGGGAGTTTTCAGTGTATCCTTCTACCCTGCCGGCAGTATATAGCACTGTTTCTAGAGCCCCTTAAATAATTGTGCCTCTTAAAAGAGCTTAAGGCGGTAATGGCTGTAATTGCTATTGAAACACATTCATCATTTCAAGGGCAAGTAAGATAAATAGCTATAGAACAGCTAACTTCCATAAACAATGAAACCCCCTTTCTGCCCTGATGTCATGATATTTAGGGCTTAAGTAAAGCTGTATCCAAATGTCCTCCCTGTGGACCAAGTTAAACTCATTCAATGCCAAAAAAAAAGAGTAGCAATGCATTCCCTGGCTTTGAATAAATTTAATATGGGGTGGTATTATACCTTGCACAGTCTTGTGTTCTATGATTCTTGTATATTCACCCATTAAAACAGCAGTGCAACAATCTGGTGAAAATTTTGACCTATGCTATTTTATGCCATTTTAGAGTGCCACTTACCTTCTGACTTGTATGATACCCTTCTGTCCATAGTTTTAATCTGCTTTACTACTTTTTTCATGTCTGAAATAATAAAAGGAGTACTTCTTTTAACCCTTGCTGTGCCACGGACTAATATATCACTCCAAAATTCCTATATGTTCTAATTCCTACAGCAGCATAAGGGTAAATACCAGGTCTTCATCAGTATTTACAGCTGTTTCTGTCCATCTATTGTTTATATATCACTTCTGCTGTGACTAAAATTAACTATTATGCAGCAGGCAGTGCTCTCTGACCTTACAGAACAATAGTTGTTCAAAAACTGCTACAAATACTGATGAAAACCTGGTCCAAGCCATATTAAAAGGATTGCTCCTTTCACTGTTTCAGACATGAAAAAAAGTACTCACGCAGACTCAAACTGTGGAAAGAAAGTATCATACAAGTCAAGGAGGTAAGTGGCAATCTAAAATAACATAAAAATGTATAGGTCAAAATTTTCAACAGAGTTATGCACTGTTGCTTTAAATTATGAGACTGTTGAATTTTGCAAACGTGGCCTTATAACTTTGGTAATATTTAATATTTTTACCACAACATTTCAACATAGCCATTTTGGTACAATGACTCATTAGTGTGACAGCTGTCATTTTTCAACTCCTGCCCATGATGTGTGTTTGCAGCCCAAAAGTTGATTTTGCAACCCCTGCATGACATCACCTTTAGGCCAGGAGTTGAACATTTTCTCTGCTCTTCTTTATGAGGCAGGTTCATCACAAGGCTGTATTGAAAATTAGGTGTAAAAATATTTACAAAAAAATCATTTTCAATATTTGTAACCCAGGTTCCACTCATGCAACCCTATTAGCTCTGGCCAGAGTTTGTTAATATTCAAGGATACAGATTCACGGCATTTGTTGGCAAAATAGATGGAATTTTGGAAAACAAAACTGGTCAAATCACTGGAATCACAAAAAAACACTTGGTCCATAATAACCAGGACTACAGACAACACTGGTAAAAAAACAAACAAACAAACAAACAAAAAAAAACCTCCTGGAATTCCAAATTAAAAAAAATGTATGCTGACCTTTTATTTTCCGTAAACAACTGTCTCTGGTGAATGCTTGTCTGTTATGAAGTGTGCTTATTGTGAATAAGAGACAATGAAAAACCTGTGTTAATCTGTGAAGGCTGTAAAGTGAGTTTTTGTATAATATCCGAAAACTGACCATTTAGCTAAAACTTTTTACTGCATGTCTGGCAATCTTCAAGTCAAATTCCTTTAACGGAGATAATAAAAATGGCCAGAGAACTCTCCCCAACTCCCTCTCTCTCTCTCTCTGTCTAGGCACTGTCAGAATTTGGGACTTTCACACTGTATATGTTATCAGAAAGGCCTGCATTTTACATACTTTTAAAATAAATATTTTAAAAATGATTTGTTATCCCTGTCTTAGGATCATTAGGGTTTCCTAGAGCAATGCTTTTGAACTGCCCCATTTCTACGAGAAACAACATACTCAGTTCTCCGATTTCTGCAAACTGAGGCCCTAATTGGGCTCCCAGTGCCTCAGCTTGCTGTTTGTGAATATTCTATCTACATTATGCAAATTCCAGGGGCTGTGCTGCAAGATAGGGTGAAGCAAGGTAGGTCATCCATGACATGCGTGGTGTCCAGGGATGATCCAACATTGTTCTGCCCTGCAGCATAGCCCCCAGGGAGCTGCTCAGCTTAAAGAAAACATTTGAAAATGGCACACTTGTGGGGATCTGAAGGACACTTATGTGCTCAGTTTGCAGAAATTGGAGAAATGTGCATGTCACCCATCTTAGTGACTAGGTAGTTTATTTTTTATTTTATAATATGTTGGTGGGGAGAGGCATACTAAGCCAAAGCTCACTTCCAGGAGCATCTCGGGACCACAGGGAAGTTAAGTGACTTGTTCAGGGTCACACAGTATGCCAGTGGAGGTTTTGAGTGTCTAACCTGGGTCTGCTGGATGTACCAGGTTTCATTCACAGCTCGTTGCTCTACCTTCTAGGCTATATTGCTAGACTATAGGCCAGTTTAAAGGTATGCCTTTAAAAAATTGGGCCTCATTTTGAAAATGGGATCCTTCCTTAGATACACAGTATTTATGTTTTGAAGCATTGTGCCTAAGCTGATGTTGACCTGTTTGTTTTTTTTTGTGTGTGTATGTGTGTTTTTCTTTGTAAAAAAAAAATAAAAAATTCTGCAGAAGGGGAGCTACCTGCCTCAGGTTTACATAATCCAGGAGGAGATGATCGTCACAGGGCAAGTGAATGATATGGGACCGCTGGGAGTCTTTATTTCTCGCCTGTGCACTGGGAAGGAAACCTTCAACCTGAAACGTAGGCTTACCAGACAACGTAAGGCCCATTGACCATTTTTCACTCATCAGGAGTTTTATTTTGTTGCCGTTTTATAATAGGGAGACTTTAGTGGGGACAAGCTCATAGGCTTTGTGACAAGACTTTGCTGTCCTACCCGAGATCTTGGTGCAGTTCCTCGATCCAGGCTGACTGAAGTATGGCCATAGACTCTGTATTTTAAAAACCAGGCAATTACTGATCCATTTCACTCCCTAAATGTTGTTATAATCCACATGTTTATCATTAGAATGTGGCACTGAAATGGGTTTTATTGGCATCAGAAACTGAAAGTCTTGTTTGTTTTGTTGAATTTTGTTGACCCGGTAAGCCCACTAGGCCTAGAAGTCCCTTTTTCAGGAGTGACCGGGGGGAGGGGGGATACAGATTGTAAGCAACTGAAATTGAACCAGATTAAGCTGTTGGTGGTATTTTCAGTGAATGAGGGAAATTTGGCCAGGACACCGGGGAAATTCCCCTACTCTTTTCGATAAGTGCCATGGGATCTTTAACATCCACCTGAACTACCACCAATCCAGGCAGATGGGACCTCGGTTTAACGTCTCGAGGATATATCTTGCAGCAGGTCACACCTTGGGAACTATAGCCATCAGGCACCAGAACCACACAGAAACATTTTTGCTTGCAGTTTTTCTGGGACCGCCCACGGTGATGTCATCATGCCAATATCCTCCCTATATAGCTGTGGGTGGCCCTATGCCCACCTCAGTTCTTTTCCCACCTTTGACCATTGCACTTCAGACTCCACGGAGCACCGTCACTTTAGTCGATCGCCTTTTTTTTTCTAGAACCTACCATTTTTATTTCTATTTTCTCACCTTAGTTGTGCAATCACTTTATTCCACCACTCATTTTTGTTTATGCAGACCGACTCTGACAATCTTTTGTGTCGCTGCAGCAGCGGACAGAAGATCTTTGATAAAGACGAACATGGGGCCTGCTTCTGCTGTCTCGGCACTGATCATGATGTTCAGGCCTGCGAGATTTGCGGCTTTGGTTGGCCCGCAAGTGCAGTGATAGTGTTACCGCCTGTGGTGCCAGCGACCATAGTTTGGGATTGGACCTCAGACGTTGGAGGGTCGGCGGGAGGATAGGCGGCTGAGCATCCAGGAGAATGCTGGCCTTCTCCGGAGAGGGAGGGGATCTGGTACCCGGTGCCTACCAACCTCTGGCAGTGCCTGGAGGGGCACGGCAGTCTGGGACCATGCTATGTGCTCATCAGTGTGGGGACCAGTGGACCTTTGTACATCAGGGGTGGGAATGCGCCCGATCATGGGCCTAGGTTACTGCACATCTGGCATCATTCCAGCGATGGAGAGGGGGACACATAAGGCAAAATCATTTCGGTGTGAGCCCCATGATGCCGGGGATCCTGTAAAGTTCCCAGACCCAGCTGATATGGCTCCCCTCACCCCGGCCCCCGGCAGTGAATGAGGCCAAAAATATTCTCATAAAAGAAAATAATTTTCTGCCGCATCTTCAATCAGGCTAGCCGGCAGCGTCACCAGAAAGAAATTAAATCCTTAACGGAGCAGTAGGTCGCCGCCTTGGTAAAGGGGCTTCAGGCCAGGAGCTCCTCCACTTCCCCGGCCTTGTCCGCAAGCTTTAATGCCTCCAAGATCTGGGCCAAGTCATCGGAGAAGCATCACCATGGGAGAAAGATAGGCCCTCCCGGGAACATTCTCAGTCACAGTTTCCCATGCCAACCATTTCGGGGTCATTGACCAAGCCGCTGGCAACCCCCACTGCTGCCTACACCCTGTCTGCTACAGGGTCGGCCATGGCAGCTTTTCCTGCCAGAGCTCCTCTGCCTGGCATTGGCTCTTCGTTGTGTGGGTCTTTCCTCCCTCCCGCCAACGATTCCCACTGCCTCCCTCACCCTTTCCTCTACGGGGGGAACTCTGGCAGTGCAGCCTGTCGGTTTATCTGCTACTGGTACGGGCCCATCGTTTGTCAGGGTTCTCTTCTCCCCTGCTGATGCTCCCATCTGAGCTAACCACCCCCTCACCTTCTCAGGGGTTGCAGACAGGGAGCAGCGCCAACCTGGTGATGGCTGACGGCAGTCATGCATCATCGGGTTTTAGGCCCTTCAGACGATGCCCTTAACCATTTCTGTGATACGGGTCCCTCAAGCAGTGCTTCAGCCTGCCCCCATCCCAACACTGCTTCAGCACTCCCTGCCGCTGACAGGGCCTCAGTACCCCACGTCGCTGCCACAGGGCATCCTGCTTATGCCAGTGACCATTGATGTCCAGGTCCTGTTCTCCTCTGTCTGGGATTTCATGCAGATGGTTGCCCCACATCAGGGCCCATCGCTGGCGGGGTCTTCTCAGCTGGCATTGACGCCGTCACGACCAGACCTTTCTCGGTGGTCGATGTCATCAGTGCCCATTTTTGAGCCAGGGGACTATGATGATTATCGCCCTGACTTCATGCAGCCTGATGATCAAGATGAGGAGGCCCAGGGCAAGACTTCCTCTAGCATCTCCACTGTTTCCTCAGCGGGGGAGGATTCCTCTGAGTACACCCTACAGCCCCCCAATGACCCCTCCTTCATTGCAGTAATGCGGCAACTGCAGATCATCATGGAATTTGACGCTGCGCAACAGGATGTTACCCAGCAGAACCTGGCTGATACCTGGACCTACCAGATTCTCCACCCCTAATAATTCTTCCTGTGATCAATGCATATGAGGATGCCACTACGGCTACTTGGTACAGACCTAACCTGATTCCTCCCATGCCTCAAAAGGTGGACAAGATATATCAGGCCCCCTCTAGAAATCCTTTTTTTGCAGGGCCCCCACAGGTGGATTCTGTGGTGATCAATGCAGCCCATGAATGGTCCAAAAGGCTCCAACACCTCTACTGTCTTCCTCTGGACAAGGAGTCCAGAAAGCTGGCCCTTATGGGCAAGAGGATTTTTGCCTCTTCCACTATAGCTATCAGGATCATTAATTGCATGGACCAAATGCTTAAATTCCAGAATGACCTCTGAAAAGGGCCAGATCTGCAGCCCAGTCCCTCCCAGAGGGCTCTCATAAACAGAAGATGTTCAGGACCCTCCAGTCAGGTGCAGATGTGGGTAAGCACCTCTAACGGGCTGCCTATGATGCCCTAGATGCCTCATCCAGGGTCTCTGCAGTGGGAATTTACATTAGGAGGTACTCCTGGTTCAGGGTGTCAGGTTTTGCTACTGGCATCCAACAATCCATCCTGAATGCTCCCTTCAGGGGCTACAAGCTCTTCAGGGAGGATGTGCAGGACATGCTTAATGACTTGCAAGCCTTGGGAGTGCTCTGAGGCATGTTCACTCCCTCTACCACACCCACCAGAAGAGTGGGAAGAGGGTGCACTTTCGATGAGCCACCCATCGACCTAGGTCTGGCAACAGACAGCCAAGCAAGTGCAAAGCTGGCACAGCCCTACTTACTTCCTTCTCCACCACAGGGAAGTCCTCAAGAGGTGGTGGAGTGGGCCCAGCCACAGGCTCCGCCTCAGCCTGAATCCTTGCCCAACCCCCTACATCCGGTTCCCCAGGATGTTGTGGTAGGGGGTAATTTTTCCCTCCATCTGGATGGGTGGCGGGAGATCACAACCGAGGCCTGGGTGCTGCAACTCATAGAAGGACACACTCTAGAATTTGTGGAGATGCCTCCAGCTCTCCCACCAAGGTCTTTGCCTTACCCTCCAGGCCGCATACTCATGTTGCTGGTGGAGAGTCTTACACTGCTGCGAAAATGGGCCATAGAACCTGTCCCCAAGAGTCAATGGAACATGGGGTTCTACTCCTACTTCTTCCTCATTCCTAAGTCCACAGGGTACTTGAGGCCCATCCTGTGAACTACTGCAACCAGTACAAAAAGTTCAGGATAGTCACCCTCCCGGGCCTGTTGCCTTTGCTCCAGAAGGGAGACTGGATCTGCTTCCTCGATATGCAGGATGCCTACCTGCACATCAAGATCTGTCTTCTCCACAGAAAGTATCTCAGGTTCCTGTGGGGAGCACTACCAGTTCAGGATCCTCCCTTTTGGCTTGTCTTCGGGTATTCACCAAATGCCTAGCTATGGTGGCAGCGGCCCTCAGGAGGGAAGAACTATATGTCTTCCTCTATCTGGATGGCTGGTTGGTCAAGGCTCAGTCCAGAGAGCAACTGTCTTTGACCCTGGCGTGTACCTTACAACTGTTCAGCAATTTGGGGATCATGGTCAACCTGTCCAAGTTGGTGTTGACTCTCTGCCAGCATCTCCAGAACATAGGAACTATACTGGAAATGGCCCAGGCTCTGCCTTTCTGCCCTCAGACAGGGCAGAGCACCTGATGGCACAGGCCCAGGAAATCTACCACAGCCATTATGTCACAGCCAGGATTTATCTCTGGCTGCTGGGCCTGATTGCCACAGTTCCACTGGCGAGGCTGCACATGCGCATCCATCAGTGGACTTTGAGGGTACAGAGGGGTCAGTGAACCGACGCTCTGGAGCGGAAGGTTCTTGTCTCTTCGCTGGTAAAGAAGGTTCTTCTGTGGTGGATGGAACTCAGCCATTTGTTCAAGGGGGTTCCTTTCCTCCTACATACCCCTTACTAGATCCTCACCACAGATGCCTCGGGGATAGGCTGGGGCACACATCTGGGTCCTTATCAGACTTAGGGGACATTGACTCCACTCGAGGCTTCTCTCCATGTCAGCGTCCTCAAGATGAGAGCTGTCCTGTATGGCCTGCAGACCTTCCAGTGCCACCTGTCCCTGGGCCATCTGCTACTGCAGACAGTATCAGTGTGGTGCACTACATCAACAAGTGGGGGGTACCCACTCTTACCCCCTGTGCAGGGAGGCGATGAGGGTGTGGTACTGGGCTCTAGAACATGGATTAGAACTGTCAGCTGTCTATGTTCCAGGTGTCCAAAACATCCTGGAAGATAAGCTAAGCAGGTCGCAGTCCAGAATGCATAAATGAGAACTGCTTCCCTTAGTGGTGGAAGACCTGTTTGACAGGTGGGGTCACCCAGAGCTGGACTTTTTTTGCATCCCCACACAACGCAAAACTGCCACTTTCCTGCTCACTCGATCCAGGGCCTGAAGTTTTCTGGCAATATGCATTGTCCCTCTTTTGGAAAGGGAGGTTCCTTTACACCTTCTCCCCCTTTCCTCTGTTTTAGAGAGTATTCATCAAGCTTCAGATGGAGGGCGCCACTGATTCTGGTGGTCCTTCCTTTGTGCCTGGGCTTACTGTCACAGGAACGGGGAACCTTTGTCCATCTGAACCTCTGGTCTCTTCACCTGAGTACCTGGCTTCTGAAAACGTAGCCATTGCCAGGTGCAGTGTCTCCCCTAAAGTAGCTGATGTCCTGGTGGCCACCAAAAAACCTTCCATCAGGGTGACTTGTTCCATGAAATGGAAGTGCTTTGCTCTGTGGGTGGCTTCCCATCACCTGGATCCCTGCACCTGTCTGGTGAACCAGATTCTAGAGTACTCGCTGTCCTTGTCAGATGCTGGACTAAAATATTCTTCACTAAAGGTGCACTTGTCCGCCATATCGGCTTTCCAGGTTCCCATTGAGGGCTGATTGATGGTGGCTCAGTTGGATGTGGCCCATACTTTTCTAAGATGCATGCTGCACTTAAAGCCTCCCATCCGTAACCCAGTCTCAGTCTGGGACTTGAATTTTGTTTTAGAAAAGCTTACTTTGACTCCTTTTGAGCCTGCCGTGACTTGCGAGCGAGCTACACTTTCTATCATGGAATGCGTTATTTTTAGTTGCTGTTACTTCCTCTTGTAGGATTTCCGAGCTACAGGCACTCATGTGTGAGCAGCCTTATTTGATTTTCCACAAAGACAGGTGTATTTGCACACTAACCCTATGTTTTTGCCAAAGGTGGTGTCTGAGTTTACTTTGAACCAAACCACCTACCTACCTGTTTATTACCCAGAGCATGTAAATCCAGAGGAAGCATTTCTCCATACTTTAGATGTGCATGGAATTCTCAGATATGTTCATCACACAAGGGACTGCAGGAAGTCCTTGCAGCTGTTTGTTTCTTTTGCCCCTGGGAAAGAGGGCGTACCAGTCTCCAAAACAGTGCCTGTCCAAATGGTTGGCTAACTTCATTATTTTTTGTTACAGGAAGTACAGTAAGGAACTTCCTGGGGCTGTTAAGGGCCATTCTACCAGAGGCATGGCCACCCCATTGCCGGTTTCAGTCACTGAAATTTGTGCTGCTGCAACCTGGAGTACTGTCCACACTTTCACTATGGATTACAGTTTGGATATTGTCTCTAGGAGGGCGAGTTTTGGCCCAGCTGTGCTGCAGGGCCTTCTTTCGTAGACCCCTGCCTTCCAGCCACCCAGACTGTTCTCCTCTGCACTACTGCTTGGGACTCATTCCTAAGGTGTGACCTGCTGCAGGAGATATCCTCAAAGAAGATAGAACAGTTACATAAGAATATGCCATAACAGTAGATCTTCAAGAGAATCTCTTGAAGCAGGTCATGCCTTCCCACCCTCCTTCCCCCTTGACTTCCTCCTTCTTCTTCTCTTTTTTTCCAGGATGGTCAGCCTTCTGTTTTCCATGCTCCTTCTGGTGGGTATTTCTGGCTCTCCCTCAGATACCTCAGGAGCACGTCCTTGGTGGATGGTCTCCGGCGGGGAACTGAGGAGGGCATGGGGCCCACAGCTATATAGGGAGGACGTTGGTGTGATGATGTCACCATGGGCAGACCCAGATAGACTGCTAGCAGAAATGTTTCCATGTGGTCCTGGTGCCTGATGGCTATAGTTCCTAAGGTATGACCTGCTGCAAGAGATTTGAAGATCTGCTGTTAACGGCAAGTTCTTACGTAACTGTTCTTTATATGAGTTTCTTATATGGCAATTTTTTGGCACAGAATAAGAGGGGTTGTAAAACATTGCTGTAAAGTAGGATTTGTGCACTAAATATTGTGCAAAATGCAAAATGTTTTGTAAAATTAAAAACTGCCCAGTTCTCTTTTTTTTCTCCATAAAATTACCATTTCCATTTTTCAATTCATTTTTTGGTATTCTTGGAAAACCGAGTCCTACTGTTCTGTTCAGTTCAGTTTTATTGTTCGGCAAATACACCATTACAATATGCTAAAAACATTGCAATTTCATCACAGGTCATACAAATACACTGCATAAGAAAACATATTTTCTTTTTTTTTTAAATAGCACAGTTTTCTAGCTAGTTTCAAGGGAATATAAGACCTATCCATCATTTTTTAACATTCAACTTAAGAACCAAACTGTGAATTGACTAAGCCAAAGCCTATTTAAATTCATAGAAATGTTTAAATATATGAAGCAATATATAGTATAATCAGACCCTCAGTAATCTTTCGCCAATTTCTATTTCTAAATTATCTAGCTGCCTATAGGATACAAATCCTTCTATTTTCATATGTTAGTCCAGTTATTCTAACATAAATAAAAAGTTACAGGAGAGAGAACTAAAGTGCTGTACCAGTTAGGGAGTTTTCTCACCTACTACACACAATAACTCAAAACTTAAAAACTACTAATTTTGACCATTTTAAGTTTCCACCCCGAGTTTGTGTGCTGTCGCCAGAAGAAGCCTCTAAGAGAGAGTTTTGCAGCATGTGTTGCCATGTGACTATGCCTTGTGGTCCTTGGAAGTATATCATGATGAACCCAATACCCTTCCCTTGCCCAGTCCTTCTCCCAGCAGACAGATGGCTTTGACTGAAATCGGGTTTGGCAGCATGTGCCATGACCAAAGACTAGGTATCATATTTGGTCCCAGGAGACCCCTCACGTGACCTCCTCACTTGGGTTGGTTCTCCAGCAGAAGCTTTCCATACCCTCTGTAGTTTCACTCTGTTGGCAAGTGGGTATGCCTGTGGCTCCTTGGATGACCACTATAGAGGCATCAGTGAGGCAGGTAAGGAGGGAGCCACTGCATTGGAGGAAGGGCAGCATGTGCACAACAGAAAAGAAAAAAGGCACAAAGAATTAATAATTAAAAAGAAAGGAAAGACTAGAAAAGCATTAAAATATCAGTTTTGCTCCATAAGAAATGACATGCATTTCCACTGGTCTGCAGCAACAGATATCTCCTTTCTACTGGGATACTGTTGTTTCATAGCTTTTTTTTTTTTTTGATTTTTCCTTTCAGTTTATGCTTCCAAATGCTTCAGCTGTCCCATTTCAGGGAGGCTTCGTCCCAGCCACATCACCCATCTTTTCCGGGACTTACCCCTTGCATCACTCAGCCCCTGAAGCATACCCCCCACAATAGGGCTCTGATCATAGGGCCTGCCCCAAGGGCCACTCCAACCATCTTAAGCCAGTGTCTAGAGATGAATGCCTCAGCCAACAGTGCAGAGCTTGCAGCGGGAGCCTCTCTTCATCCTGCATGGTCAGGGTGGGTTCCTGGATGTTCCTGCCCGATAGGATGCCCGTGCTCAAGGGGCTCATGAGAACTGAAGCACGTGCATGACAGCATTATGTCCTCGAGCCCAAATGACCGACATCCACCAACCTCTGCCACCATTGGGCTTCCATCCATGATCACTTAGATGGCAGACAGACACACAAAGTAACAGCTACACTGTGTCTGGTGCACAGCGTTGAACTCAAAGGAAGTGCAGGAGTCAAAGATGCTTCTCAGTGAGATTTTTACTGCTAATGCAGTCACAAAGACTAACACCGTGCAGTCCTCAGTAACACTAAATCAGTGGACCAGGTGCCCCGGCGCTTCGCTGAGTGGAGCTTCATCAGGAGGAAGCATCTTTGGCTCCTGGATTTCCTTTGGGTTTAATGCTGTGCACTGGACAGAGTGCAGACGCTACTTTGTGTGTTTATGTTCCTAGCTGAGGAGTGGCAGCTCCCAGCGGAAGCACTCACTGCCACTACCTAGAGAGCTTGTAAATCTTTGTCCGTCAGCTAGGTGGCAGCACTGTGGCAGAGGCAGCAATCCTGCTTCCTGGAGAAGAAGAGCATCCTCTTGGACCCTCAGTCTGCCTCCCTCCAGCCAGCTCCCAGGGGGCCCTGGCTTGTTCCCTAACCCAGTTGACCAACATCGCCAGCAGTAGTCCTACCGCTGTACTGACAGCCTGGTCATTAAGTCGGATTTTTTTAAAACTGGTAACAGACCTATTTAACCCCCTTGAAACCAAAACTGGGATGAGGCATGAGATTCAAGTACGCAATGCTTAACAGCATTTTTCAGATCTGTAGAGGAAATTATATGCTTCCAGTTTCCATTTGTTCAGGGAAATGCAGAAGTAGTTTTTGTATGGGTGGGCAACTGAATTCTTTGATGCTCTCAAGCTCAAGTGAAGAAGTATGTTGTCTGTATGGAAAAGCATTGGGGTCTCACAGTAGTTTTGTCTGCAGTATGTTTCCACAGCTGGGGTGGAGACCCCTGTTCTTTGCAACAGGGAAACTGGAACTCTAATCTGACACTCCCAAGAATTTTTGGCCTGCCCGGTTGTGGAATGGAGAGGGCCAAGCTAAAAAAAAAAAACCTTTGCAGATTTCAAAATGCCTTTCTTGCCAGTGCTCCAGTACTCACCTTGCTACTAGTTTTGGTTGTTAGGAAGCTTGCAGCCATCTGTCCATAGATTATCAGGCACACTTTTGCTTTAGCTGAATGAAATTCCATTGAGCAGCAGAAGTCCAACAGATACCAGTTAATAAAGCGGAGAAAAGCAACAGACTTGTAGTCGCAGTCAAGGACTCTGGCTTTCAATATTTTCCAGTAATATGATCAAAAATATGAAAACCTGATTGGTTTGTGGAAATTGAAATACAGAAAGCACTACTTAAACTCCTGGGGCTCAATTTTTGAGCCCCTGAATGTCGCAAGCCCCGGATGCACTGAAGATAGGGCACACTGGGCTTGCGCAGTCACCCAGCCAGTGATCGGGAGTTTCAGTCCCATGCACCAGGTGCCTCAAATTAGACCAACATTTTCTGGACTAGCTTGCGGCATTCCTGGGGGACTGTTTTTATGGAGCTTGCATCAGATATTTGGCACGAGCTGTCGTAAAAAGTGGAGACTGTTTTGCCCGAGATTCAAGAATCAGGTGCAGTTGTGGCAAAGAGGTTCGGCGCACTGCCAGATCCTAAGTGTCGTGGCACAGGGTTTGACACAAGCTATGCACCATGCTTTTAAAATCAAGCCCCTGGAATCCCATATTTTAAAATAACGTTACATTAGGTATTTTTATTTTTTTAGCCACCTTCTGAGAACTCCGAGCGCTGTATGATAGACAACCAGAAAGTAAACAGCAGATAAGAATAATTACATATATATCTACAATAAAAACACAGAAAATCTCAGATTAGAAATCTAAATCAAATTTAGATTTTTTTTTTACTCGCTCAAAGCCAGTATCCTTGAATAGAATGTTCTCATTGAAGCTATCGCCATTATTAAAAAGCTAATAGTGTCATACAATAGCAGGCAGAACATTTTAGTGTTTTTTAAAAGAACACCTTTATTACTTTTTTGTTGCTGAAGTGTTAAGTGTGTGCTCAGTAGGGTTTCTGCCTAATAGTAATCAGTGTGAAGAGCAGTGCTTTACCTGGAAACAGACATATTTAGTTCCATTCCTCCCACTACATGATCAGCATGTGACCTCACTCACTTTGACATCACAAACCCTGCAGCCTGATTGGCAACCTGTGTCACGGGTTACCAGGCAAGCTGCAGGACATGTCTCTTGGTTACTGGTGATGTCACAGTCAGTGAGCTGACAATGCTGATGATGTATATGGAGGAAGAGAACTGAGTACATCAGCCTCCAGGTAGAGTGCTGTTCCACACATCACAGCAAGTACTGTCAGGTAGAAAATCCTCTAATTTGACAAACAAAAGAAAAAAATGTTTCGGATATAAGGGGATGGATTTTCAAAGGTCCAAGACTGATGCAAGGACCTTGCATCAAAAGAGGTTTATACAAGGGGCACCTTGCAACAGAGTTTGCGGCAGTCCTGACTGTGTAAGACAGCTTGCAGCACTGCTCAGGCCCCCTGCACCAGACTGGCTTGCACTGTACTTGTGGAAGATGCGTGGCTGTGACATGGTGGTGCGGGGGGCTGCCGGAGCCACTGCATCGACATTCTCAAATGCCCCAAAGTCTGCACGGGCTGCAACACTTAGACCAACAGAAAGCAAGTCTAGTGGCCTTTGTGCCGCACTGGAGGACAGGTTTAGGGGGAGGGGATCCCATGCCTGCCAGGTTCGGTGGTATGCCCATTGTCCAGTGGACCACCCTGGTTGCCACAGACCAGCACTGTGCCAGCTGGAGCCATCTCACCACTGCACCACATGCCCACTCCCAGTGTGGCCACCCTGCACAACCTACAATATCTCTGCACCCAAGTGAGCACCAGTGCCAATTCACCGACCCTGTGATGGTGCCACTCCAGTGAGGGCTATGGCTGATGACCACCACTAGAGCACTATGGAATTTGACATTTGTGGTAGGGGCGGGTGTGTGGTCAGCTGTGTAGTGCCCCTGCTGACCTACTGCATCCTAACACCAGCTGTGGAACTGTTGGTGGCGGGTCCTCCACCATAGCAATGTGTGCTGTCCACAGCCCAGACCACCCTCATTCCTGGTTCTCCACCTCCCAACTTGTGCCACCAGGCAGTCCTGGATGATCAGCGGCACTGTATCTGTTGAGCATGCATGGGACTGGCAGACTATGCCACCTCACAGGTGGGTGACATGCCAGTGCCACAGCTGTACCTACCAACGCTGCTGTGTGCACCATCCTGTCCACTACATGTGGTGGCCATCATACTGGTTGCCCCCAGTGTTACCTGCATACGTGACACCCTTGCATGTATGGCTGTGACCCAGCCCACCATCGGCTGCCCTGCTTCCCTTCTGCCACCTGGCTCTGCACACTGCTGCCTCATCTACCTGGTATAGCATTCTGCCATTCCCGGTCCATGAACAGCCCATTATCATGTAGTGCCACCCATGGGAGGGTAGCTACCGTGGGCTCTGGGTGTCCCTGGGGCACTGCCCATGGGGTGTGCTGCAGCCTCTGTAAAACTCCTCCTGTGTGCCTTCAATTTGCCACATGGGAGCATTTGTGGCAACCTTCTGGTGTTTGGTGCTGGGACCCCACATCCTGCAAAATGCAGCACAGGGTCCCTGCTGCACCTGGAGGTTGCCACAGGTGTGGGTTTGCCGGGAATTGCACAGATTTAAGGACGCTTTTAAAATCAAGCCCAAGAAATTATAGTTGACTAAATCTAAAAGTTACTATTGGTTCCAAGCAGTGCATTAGCTCTTTAAAGTACTGTGCACTTTCCTTGGCAAGAATGAAATAACATGACCTAACTAGCCTACCACATCTCAACCCCCGCCCACTTCTTGCTCAGTTCCAAAGTCACCTAGTTATGTCTGCGGACACTGTCTAGGGCCTAGAAACAAAGCTGGTGCCATGAAGGAATGAAATAATCTGTATAATGTTGTAACCCATGGGAACCCCACAAGTCCCTTCTCAGAATCACTTCTGTTTTTCTGAGCATCTCTTGCTTGCATTAGCCAGCTACACAGCAAGGCAGCATTTTCACTGATTATCTCCATTGTACATCTGCATTTGTGGTAATGTGTCTGGTCAATCTGATGCACAGCATTTTGAGAGGACTACCTGACGAGCACCAGATATAAATACTAATTTGATTTACTGATTGATTCTTGTCCGGAACATTACCTTGAATAATGAGGTAGTTCTTAAGTTCATACTTTGCCACTCTGTCCATGTAGTCAAATAAATAATAGATCTTTTAACTAAAGAGTGGTGAACTTAAAAGTGTTTAGTCTTGATTAAAAGGGAAGATGAACCCTGTAGCTTACTTTTTTTAATATAGTTGTTCATTTGGGCATATCTGAAGTTTGTTTTATAACCCAAGTGTATTGTTTCATGTGTTTACATTGATGTTGTCCTATTTTTCAATACATAGGGTCCATTTTTAATGCCTTTTCCCCACACAGTATTCATTTGTATGGCTGCAGTGGGCGGAGACTGCAGCCGTCTTGCTGTAGCTGTAAAAATGGATTACTGGTGCTGGCCCAGTGGCTCTGAGGGCTGAGGTGCTGGATGCCTTGCCTTGTGCTATGCCGGTGGCCCATGTTTGGGAGCAATCACGGGCTGCTGGGGGTCAGCAGGGGAAGAGAGGAATCGAGTGTCCTAGGGACTGCTCTCGGGGAGGGGGGACTTCAGTGGTCGGCACACTTCTGGCCCCTAGTGGAGGCTGGAGGGCAGTGTGCCAGTACTGTGCACTAATGGGTCTGAGATGGGGCAGGCACCAGGAGGAGCATGTGTGGACACATGCATGCTCCTTCCACTGGCATCATCCCATGCCTCACCCACGCAATGGAAGTACATAGGAAAAATAGGCATCTTAGGTCGCGGTGGCTTGATGGCTGTCCAACGGGTGCCCTAGCTTCAGGGACATCATCACACTGGATCCAGACCAGTGGTACAGTTGGGGGCTCCCCACCACCCTGCCATGGGGCAACAGGCTAGGGCCCTAACAGGAGCCAAGGGCAGATTGGACAGTGGCTGGAACACAGGGGAAGTGTAGACGGTGTGGCCGACCAGGACCCAGGGGAGAAAAAATTAAGCAAAAAGAAAAAAATGTAATACTGAAGCACAAATTTGGAGGTTGCAGTGCGATGATTCTGCAACTCCAAAACACTATCATCCCATTAGTATACTATTTTCCTGCCATGGCCTGCCATGCTCAATATAGCTGCCAAAGTTCAGTCGCATGCTCGACTTTACCTCCACAGTTGTGATGAACTAACGCATGCATACTGAGCTTGTGGCAGAACATTCCACCATGCCCAGGATGGCCGCCAGAGCTCAGTGTGCATGCGTGACTTAGCCACAACTGTGGAAGTGAAGTCATGCATGGGTAACTCTTTGCGCATTCATACTGAGCTCTGGTGACCATCTTGGACATGGTGGACTGTGCTGTGTTCTGATGTGAGCTCAGCGACCTCGGCTGCAGCCGTATCAGCTCTGGCCAGAGTCTGTTTAATTAGTTATCCATTCCAGAACCCAGTGACATCAAATAAGCTGAAGCCTACATTGAAGCCTTTCACATAAGGCTAGTCTGAGACTGCTGCTGCTGCTGCCATTGACTCACCAACCCTCATATAGCCAGTAAGCCGGAAAAGAGCTGGGAAGTTATGCAATAGAAACTAGTTTGGAAATCTCTTTTCAAGATTTTATCTTGGTATAATGCAAGCTATACTTCTGACCTTGTGGGTAAACATTTATGCAGTTTTTTCTTTCCTTTTTCTTACTGTGTTATTTGTATTGTGCTCATAAAATTTTCTAATGTAAAAGGTAAGTACAGAAAGCACATTTCACAGTATCAAATGGTAATTTCCTATAAGTAACCCTTTTTCCTTTTTAATAGGCATTGATAAACGGGAGGTGAAAAACTGTCATCGTATACGTCACTTTGAAAATAAGTTTGTGGTTGAAACTCTTATCTGCCAATGAGCCCTCTAGCCATTCGGCTGAATGTTTCTTCGCTCGAAGTTACAACATGCAGTCTACACTAACAATATCCTTTGATTTGCCTGTATTCAGTGTATGCACTCAAAGTAGAAAGCGGTCACCCTTGAGACTGCCACAGTGAAATTTTCACAGTCCTTTGCTGATCACATGTAGACCTTTGTTGTCCTGTTTCCTTTTGTTTTGTTTCATTTTGCAAGGCTTAACTTTAACCACAGAAATGACTGTTATATACAGGATCTCTTTTTCTGTGAACCATGACATGCTCTTGAAGCTGAAGATTACAAAACTAAGAGCCACTGTGCAAGTACCATTATCCACTGAATTTTTTTTTTGCTCCCGATTACACCCATTCCTTTATGTACCCCACAAGGTACACATCGTGATGCTCACCAAACTCACCCTGTGCTGCTGGACCAACATCCCATCCCTAAAGTCCTCTGTCACCTGTAGATTTTGACTTATCCTTGTCGATGGGGCCTTTTGCTGCCACCAGGAAAGGAACACCTTGATCAGCCAGCTAATAGTGGACGTAGTAGACCCACTCACTTGGGGGCTGGTGGTGTGGGTGGGGCTAAATTTCTGGGTTTCCCTTTGTTACCACTTACCAGTCTTTGTCTTCTATTTGTATTCCCAGGCTCTGCTTCATTTCCAAATTTCCTCTGACCTCTGCCTTCATGTCTGACTCTTGTTTCTTTCTCCCCGATGTACACTGTCAGGTCCCCCCGCCCCACTACACACACACACACACACACACACACACACACACAGACACATATTGTGCCACTGCTCTGTTTTATGTAAGCAGTAAGCCATGACAGGGTGTACACTAAAGGATTTTAATGTACATCCTAGGAGAGTAAGGCATGAGGCAGAAGGCCAAGTGTCCTTACACCCCGGGAAGTGTATTCAGATCCTTTAATGCACACCCCGGAGTGGCAAAATGCACTTATAAAGTGTCTCACTGCTCTTATGTATTATATATCACATGAAACTTTTTTTATAATTTTTCTACATAAAATCATTAAATATATTTTGAACAACAAAAATACATACATGAAATAGTCCCTGGTTTTGTTGGTAAAGAGGGTTTTTTTTTTTGCCTTAGTAATGAGATATGGCACCTGACCATGTATCAGTAGCTTTTTAATCCAGGTGAGGTGATGTCTCTGAGCCAATGAGGTTTCAGAATTTTTCTGTGCCATTGTATAATTTTCACAAAGTGACCAATTCTGTGCCACCAGTGTATGACTCCTGGATACATCCACAACCATGCCGCGTCTACTAGTCATAAGGAAAAGATGTGTACAGTGACACATGACAACTAGCTGTTTGTTCTTTGAAGTTGCTTGTGATTGGTGCAAGTGTCACAGAGGGCCTGACCAAGCCAGATCTAGGATCTTCTCTTGGGGTTGGTGACAGAAGAAAAACACACCAGAGAGGAGGTCACCCATCAGCGCAGGTTGCATAAGGCTGGAATTTGCACGAACAAACAACAAAGAAGCCTCTCAACTCCCCCCCCCCCAGGTCACAAATGCCAAAACACTACAAGTATATGAAAAAATTATAATTTATTAATTCTATACCCACACACTACATAAATATAAAGAAAGCAGATCAGGTGCCACCCCCGCAGTCCATCACTAAAACCTGATGGTGTTCACTCCCTTCTCCTGGAGGTTTATCAAGGAACAAGGAAGTGAAATGTCACATTTTAAAATAATTCACTTTTGCATACAAAAATGTGTTTTATTTACAGTGACAGAAATATATATGTACATAGCAAATAGGATAAAAGATTCAAAAAGTTTCTGTACCTTAAATCTCGCAACCCAAAAAAATTCTTCATTTTTAAATCTGTGGTTCATTCAGGGATCATATTCTGAAACAGAATAAAGTGACAGCCACTTGCCAGTTGTCCCAACCAGAACAGGCAACATGGCATTCACAAATAGCTACATTTTGGCTGACTTTTGCTTACATCTGTAACTGCCTTTGAAAATACATTTGAATTGTTTCCAATTCTCTTTCTCTTACCTCTGCCTGTGGCATTAGTATCTTGTTTCATATCTTTAAAATTCAGATAACTTTATTTGCATGACGACATATCGCGCAGTATCTCTCTCTCTCGCTCTCTCTTGCTGCCTTTATCCCTTTCCAACTCTCACACATTCTAGATAGATCTGACCCACAAGACCTGCTTTGAGATCCATATCTTGTGCCTTTTTCCTTTCTTGGAGTTAGTGTAAGACATACATTTGACCACAAGCTTGCAAACCAGCAGCTAGCCTGGCCTAGCCCTTGTAGTTAGGGCACATGACTGCAATCCAGGAAATCGGAGTCTGAATCTTGATTCCTCTAACATCATTTAATGTCAAATTTCACTGGAGTGGTGAAGCCTGCTGGTCTCGCTCTGCAGTATTCTCTGATCCAGTTTATTTTTTTCTGCTGGAACTCTTTCTCCCTCTCTCTGTCTCCTTCTGTCTCTCGCTGTCTCTCTCTCTCTCTCTCACAAATCTAGGTTCTTTTTATTTCTAATGTCTGTGCCCTGCTATCTTCATTGGGTTGTATTTGTATATCTATTTCTTTCCTGACTTCTTAAATCATTTCCTCTTATCTGCCATTGTCTCTCCTCTTCTGTCTTGGATTATTTTTTTTTTTATTCCTTCCTGTCTACTCTTTGATTCTTTCATTTTCTCTCTTGTGTGTCTTTGCTTGTTTGCCATCGTTGTTCTCTCAATTTTTCTCCCTTGCTCTGTTTGCTTTTGTGTTCTATCCTTTTTTGCTCTTTTTTGAGTACTGTGTTTTTCCAGATCTCAGTGCTGCAGTGGGACTATAATATTCAGAAGCACAGGTAACCAATAACCATCCTCTAAAGTGCTCCTGGGAAAACTTTGGAAAACATAATATTTAGACACAATTCAGACTGTATTTCACATATATTCTAAAGATTTCTCCTCTCCATTATTTATTACATAGGAAATGTTCACAAAACAAGATCTCTATCCCTTAGAGTTCATCTCCTTGTGTTGTGTATTCCCCACATTAAGTTATAATGCCATGTTGTGACATCATAGTCTGTGACATGGGAATAACTGTGATGTCACAGAGTATTATTACATCAGGTTGGGAAGAAGCAATAGAAGCTGATGAACCCTCAAGAAATAACTATCCTGTTTTCATGCACGTGACCTAGGTAAGAAATAATGAGGAAAAGGAATACAGAGCTAATGAGAAATATATCTTCATTTATTTATTTAAAAATGTGGTAACCGGGAAAGGCTCACTGAGCCAAGGCTCGTTTGCAGGTGTGACCTGGTGGTGAGGGTAAGGATACAGACAAACAATAATAACTGGATTGAGCAATTCAAGACAAGTAAAGTGCAGACAAAAAATATATATATATCATAAACATGGTAAGAAGGCACATCATATGCAGCAGCTGACTAGGGCATGATATGCTAAACATTCATAGATGCAATCAACAAAGGATTGAAACACTTAGTGCTAAGAACATTATGAGAAGCAAGATCAATCCCAGGGAGGGAACATGAACTTGGGGGGGACCAGATCAGGTGAGGAGTTGACAGATGCAGAGAAGGGAGGGTGTGAGTTTAAGCTGATGCTTAAGAGAAGTCTGAGAAGGTGAGAGACAGACAGAAATGGGGAGGAGGTTCCAGAGTAAGGGATGGCAATAGGAGAAGGCAGATTGTCCAGTGGAGGAACAAGGGTGAGGGAGGGAGAATGAGCAGGGATCCCTGGAACAAAGGGAGTATGAGGTAGAGGGAGTAGAGGAGGAGAGGGGAATGGAAAGATACAAGGGGAATTGTCTCAAACCAGTATTTAGAGATGAAAAAAGCACAGTGGTACAGGCAATGGGAGGGGGAGTCTGGAGAGAGAGGAATAGAGATTGCAGTGATGAGTACGGGGGGGCGAGCTAGTGTTAAAATGATAGAAGGCATTACACAGGGTGTACAGTCTGGCAAGGGAAGAGGAGGAGGTGGAACCACAGATCACATCCATATAGTCAAAGACTGGGAGCACTATCTTTGTAACCTATTCTCAGTGGACATGCCTTTGTTTCGGTACAGGGCATCACGCTTGGGGTGGAGCTTAGCAAGGATGGCATTGATGTGGGCAGAGAAGTCAAGCCTGCTGTCAAGCCACACACTGACATACTTGAAGGAGTGAACCACTTCAAGGGAGGAACCATCCAGGGTGCTAAGGGAAGGGAGGGAAGCAAGCCTAGCCAGTTTCTGGCTGGAACCAAAGGTCATGAACACTGTTTTTTGGTGTTGACCCAGAGTTAGTTGCCCTGAAACTGCTTTGTGTCCAAATATTATGTTTTTCAACGTTCACTGTTCTTCTCGAGGCGTCGATGGCTCTTTAGGAGACACAGCTCTCTTGGTCCAACTACAGTAGCACAATCTGGATGCAGATAAAGAACAACTTGCAAAAACTTTTAAAACATACTTTAGATGCAACATAGTTTAGATTTCATATGTTTTCTGTGATTATCTGCCCCTTGTTCTTTGTCACTAAGGGTACATGCATGTAAATAGGATTTTTGTGCCTTGGTTTCATCAGTTGTGGCTGCTTATTTTTCACCTGAAGTCACAGTCTTGTGACTTCACAGTGGTTTTCTTGGTAGCAGACTGTGATGTCACAAAGAGAGAAGTATGACTTCAAGATGGGAATGACCATCAAGAGTAGATGAACTATAAAGCTCAAGAGCCCAGTTTTCCTACTAAGATCCTTTATGATGAGAAAAAGTGGAATACTAATACAGAAAATATTTAAATGTTTATGTTTTGTTTAAATATGATATTTGTTAAAGTGTTCCAAGAGATGTCTATTGTTTTTTCTGTTCCCTGCGGAGTACATTTAGTGTGTATTTTGGAATGAACTGTGCATCCACTTGTAACCAGAAGTCCATATTTGGACATAACCTCTATCCTAAAGGTGCTTTATACTAAAAACTGAAGTGGTATACTGCTTCCTATGCTGTGTGGTGCCCCATTGATGGCCCCTCCCTCTGCAATCATGCCCATAGACTCTTTAAGGGCACATGCCCCCGCCCCCATTCTCATCAAAGTATTGTTTTTTTGACTTTGGAAGACTGTAAAAGTATAATTTCGGGTTCTTCCTAAACCATTTTTTAATTTTGTACCCCTCAACCTAGAAAGTCTCTTGGTATGATGCCCCTGACCCTTCCGTCTCTAAGCTGAAGAGGGTTACTGCTTCCAGTGCTCTGTAGTTCCCCATTCATGGCCTCGCCTCCGCTAAACTGAAGTGGTGTACAGCTTCCTGTGCTCTGTGATTTTGCAATTCTGCCCTCCCCCCCACAACAAAAAGAGTCACTCAAAAAATAAATATTTCAATCAATGTGGTCTTTTGGTACAATTATGATAGTTTCTCTGTAGTTCTACTCTGTAATTAAGTTCTGATTACATCCCAAGCCATTGTCAAACAAGCAGAAGAGGAGATTGTGCCATATTTTATAATTTCATGTGAACTAAGAGTGTTATACATGTTTTGGTCATCAGCACTTAAACAGCCCAGCAGGAACAGTAAACGGCCCTTTCACATACGTATCAACAAATGAAGGCAGAAAGTTGTGGAACCAGAAATCTTTTCCAGATTCAAGTGACTGAGAGTGTTATGTGTAAACAAGGAACAAGGAAGTCAAGTCACTCGTTTCCAGTATAGTCATGGTGAACTGTTAAACTTCAGCCTTGAACTCTCTCAGCTGAGGTACACCTTGCTGATATCACCTGTCTTTTTCATTTCCTTCAGTACTACTGCATGGGTGTGTCACTGTGACTCAGGATGAAATGCATAATGTGTTTTGAAGTGTACGTATGAAAAAGCCTTATCCTGCACAACTAAAGTCGACACAGGATTGAAAGAATTAAAGATTACAGTTACATTTTAGTTTTGTATGATACATGCTTTGTATATCTTGTAGTATGTGCAAAATGCTACCAAATATTGTTAAAACAATGCAGTCTTTTTCTTTGGAGATACAGTACACGTTTCTTTGTATTAAAGCTATAAAAAAGCAACACATTTTTGTTGTAAAAGTCCCCTGAGCAAGTATATAAATGTGTTTGTATCTGAGGTTACATTGGAAATATTTAGTTGGGTGAACTCTAATTGCTACGTTTGTAGGCAGGGGATCTTTTGTCTCTAGGTGGTGGACATTTCTTACTGTATTCAGTGGAGGAGGATGAGAGGTGCTGGAACGCGCTGTACTTCCTCTGAAGGAAACACGATGGCTGACCCCACCGACAGATTACCAGCCAAACTGATCCTGAATCGTTGCACCAGCCAGACTGATCTAGGATCAGATCAGTTATAAGAGCAGCTGACACCCTCAGGGCAGACTTCTCTTGGCAAGGAGCTGACTGTCCGAGGACCATAACCAGGCATAATTTAAATTTTGCGTGCAAGCAGTAATAAGATATTAACTTTAGTTTCAGCTCAGTTGTACTTCCTCAGCATCTCAGCTGCTGAGCACCCGCCTAGCCCCACCCACAAACCCTCATTTTAATGACACAAAGTAGGAAGGCGCTGCAGCCGCCATAGCTAGATTAACAATGTTGTCAAGGGCAACAATGGCTTTCAGATGCCATTTTTTACTTTTCAGGCAGTTATATATATTAAGGGGGTATATACATATAATACTATCCTTCCCTGCTGCCTCTGGCCTCAGTGTACCTTTCCCCCTGAGGGAGAAACTGATTCTTTCACTTGGCAGTTACTCTCTTCTCAGGTCTGCTTCTGCACTCCCCTGAGCTAAGTATTAAAACTCCGCACATGAAAGACTGAAATTGTCCTACCCCCTTCTCGTTAGGGATGTGAGGGGTAGCCTCAGCAGTCCCATTCTGTTTTTAGGAAGGCAGTTTGAAATATCCCAATTTCAAGGACATTTGGAACATTGGCCCCTTTTATACCATGGGCTCTGCACCACAGCAAGAAGTGCAGAGCACCTAGATCGTTATCTTTTTTGCTGTGTACAGGGAACCCAGAGCACATAGAAAACGAGCACTCGTTGATCTGGTGTTCCCGGTTTTGTTGGATTTGTTGTTGCATTGTGTTGCATTTTGTGGTTGTTTGCTGCTGTGTACTTGGTCGGCAGCGCTCACATCGATCCTGGCGAGAGTATCACGAGACACTCTGGAATTCCATCTTGATTACTGTGCAGCACTTCCTTGTATGAGGTCCCAAGGCTTGTGCATGGATTTATACCCGAGTTCAGCTGAATACGGTTTCAGATACTAGCAAGAAAGCAGAACTCAGGGAAACTAGCTACTTTTGCAAAATGGGGGCTGAAAAGTACTTAAAAAGTGATCGAAAAGTGGAGCCATAATACTGGGCATGCACTACTGCATATTCATGTCCCGAGAGCTATTAATATGTGTAAGATCATGCCCAGTATCCTGGCTCCACTTTCCGATCACTTTTTTTGTAGCTTTTTTTTAGCCCCTGTTTCGCAAAATTTGCTGGTTTGCAGAGTTCAGCTTTAGCTGAACTTGGATAGTATATGTATAAAGACCAGGAAGTCTTCAGCCAGAAATGTGGTTGAAATGAAGGAAACAGCCCAGGCACCGATGTGAGTGCTGCTGTCTAAATGTACACGCTTGTGGTGCAGATAAAGCAGGCATGAGCGCAACAAAACCATTGCAATTTGGTAGGGCCCCGTGTAGAACCATCTATTAACTAGTAGCTGAGCACAAACTGGTAGGGGGGGTGAGAGCCTGGTTACACATGTAAACCAGGAACAGAGATGTGCATATCTGTGAAAGCCTACTTCTACCCACTGAGGACAGAGCTGATCTGCTGGCAGACCAGGGACATGAGAACTACTTAACATGGCAGACAAGGTAAATCCAGCAGTTCCAAACAAAACAAACACAGGATGACAATACAGATGGACAATATTCAGTGCTGTGTGAGAAGATACTGTTTGCCATGCAACCTGACAGTGATGCTAGGAGAAATCTTGCTACGTGCCCTCACAGTCTTACTCTGCAGAAGACTGCTGTGTGTCCTTGCAGTCCCACTGTGGAAGAGCTTTCTTTTTGTCCTCACAGTGTCACTGTGGACAAGATTGCTGTGTTTTTCTTGCAGTTCTGCTGTTGAGGAGTTTGCTGCATGTCCTCACAGACCCACTGTGGAGGAGCTTGCTGTGTGTCCTCACATTTGCACCATGAGAAGCTTGGTCTGTGCTGCCACAGACCCATTGTTGAGTAGCTTGCTGCACATCCTCATCATAGCCTTCCTGTGGGAGAGCTTGCTGTGTTTACTTGGTTATAAAGATAGTTTCAGTGGAGCATAAAATAACTCTTCCAAGTTTAATGATAAACCACAAAATTACCTTGGGAAGTTCAAAGGGGATGAAACTGGACATTACATACAATAGATGCCCTGCGTAGTACTTAACCAGTAACACACTTCTAGTGCACGTAGAATACTGCAATTCAGACAGTTTCATTTCTGGCTTGGAGGGGGCATCTTCAAGCACGTCTCTGGCATCCATCTAGTCTGGCACTTATCTAGTTGATAGTGAGTCTAGTTAATTTGTAAGTCTCTCAGGATAGCAAAAGGCTTTACAATAGCACAGTTCTAAAATACATTTACAGGGAAAGTTTCCATCTCTTTACTCTTTAAGGTTTGACTGTCAGGTCAGACACACATGCAGCTTAAAAACTGAATTAAAGGGGAATGACCATCTATGCAGTTCTACACCTATTGCTTTAAGTCTTCTCCCAGTGTACACTTTAAAGAGCACCTGTTTTGGTGCCTTAATCAAGCCCCCCACTGGTGCCTAACCTATTTTAGACTTAAACAGTCCACATTTCAAATTTTTCTGTGATCTGTATTTATATGGGGAAGGGATTGTCATTTATGACTCATCGGAGTCAGCCACCACATCCGTTCCCCTTCCTGGTCTCGAACTGTAAAAGATCATCCCCAGTGCCATCCTCATGCTTTTAAATTTTGTGACGTAGTAGTTTGCAGAGCCTGTGGGCATGGTCCACTGATCTTAACAGGGGAATCTCTTGCAGCAGGCCATCACAAGTAGGACTTTGCCATCAAGCAGTAGGACCACACAGAAACTTTCTAGCTAGCAGTCTACCAGTAGGGGCCACTCACCTCTGATATCACTCTCTGACATCAGCTACCCTATATAGGTGGGTGGCTTTCATGTCAACCCCATTTCTTTCCCACCATTGACATAGACACGTTGGATCAGCAAGAAACCACCACTGCTTTGGTCACCATTTTCTTGCCTTTTACATTTTTCTCACCTTAGTTTTTCCCCATCTTTCAATGGTTTTCTTTTCATTCATTTGTGTCTTCTTCTCTTTCTTCATCAACATTGGAGCATCAGAACAAGTGTGCCTGCAACCAGCAAATTCTTAAAAAGGACGCCCACTCAGCTTGCCTTTTCTGCCTAGGCCCAAACCATGACATCTCATCCTGTGAGTTCTGCCAGAGGTTCAACGCCACTTCCCGGCGCCACCACTAGTGGACTCTTGAAGGACACTTGCTCAAGCTCAAGGTCACCTCAGTGGAGCAGGAGCTGCAGGCACTTTCTTCTCTGGCCTCCCAGGCCCAACCTCCCACAATTACAGCCCAATCTTCAGCCTCCCAGACCCAGTCCTCAGCTTTGGCTCCGGCAAAACCCCAGGACTAGTCTACAGGGAAGCACAAGCACCAGGACTAAGAGAAACACTGGTCCCAGTCTTTGTCTTCCCACTTGCAGTCGCCGCACTCTCTCATGGCCGTATCAGGGTTCACCTCCTCCGGGAGGTCAGCCCTATGTCCCACCAGTGACCCCCTACCTCAGGCAAATGGTGGTTTCTCCTTCTGCCACTATCTGTTACTACCAGAGGAGCTTCAGACCAGGGATCCTCCCAGCCCACCAGGCTTCTGCTGCTTAGGCCCAGCTCCTTCTCGAGTACACAGCACAGCGACCCTGTCAGTGCCCCCCCTCCACCAAAGTGGGTATCACAGATGCAGGGGCACCTTTGTCACCGCTTGTCACCCAGCTTCCCCAGCATCAGACACCTCACATTGGTCTGCGCCCCTCTGGAGATAGGCTTCTCGCCCACTCCCAGTCTCACTCTACCCCATGCAGGACTGTCTATGCCGGCCACTATGTCACCTGCTCCACAGAAGGACCCTCACAGGCCTACTCCCAGGGGTCCATTTTACCCTCGCACAGCTCCCATAGGGCCTAATCCTGGCTATCCTCTACCTACAGTTGGGGCTCCCCCGGGTTACCCTTATCCACCTCCGTCAGGCCCTACATTGGTCATGGTGGATATTCAGGGACTGGTAATATTCAGGAACTGGTGTCCTCCCTTTGGGGGGGTCTTGCATTGCCAGGTACTGACGTTGGCCCCACTGCCTCCTCCGCAAGACCTGCTGCAGGGGCCTACATTGCCCACCCTCCAGTGTCCCCCCCAGACGCCATGGGAGGCTTTCTCCCCTTCTCCCCCATCTGATAAAGGGGATGAGTACCACCCTAACCTGATCCTCCCTGATTCTGGGGATGAGGGTGCTCCAGTCAAAGGGGATGGGGGCTTGGGCTCCCCCTCTCCCTCCTCCGGGTTCTCCGAAGGGGTCTCTGCTCCCAAGGACGCTCCACAGTCTCACTCGGATGATTGCTCCTTTTTGACGGTCATGCACTGCATCCAGGTGGTGATGGGCTTTGACTCGGAAGAGCAATACCCTGAACACAGGCAGCTGGAGAGATACCTTCTGAAGCCTGATGCTCCATCACTGGTGGTTCCCCCCACTGATTGGCACAAGTATGTAATGATGGCAGCCTGGCATCTGCTCCATCTCCTCCCTGCCGTGTCTTGCAAGGCCAATAGGCTTTATCATGCCCCAGAGGGCAGGCCCTTTTTGGCAGAACAAGCACAGGCAGGCTCAGTGGTCATTATCGACATCCATGACCATTCCAAATGGCCAAAATACCTTAGTTCCCTACGTACCCCCAGACTGGGAATCTCATTGTTTGGACCTTTTTGGCAAACAGATGTTTGCTTCCTCCACTCTTGCTCTCTGGGCCCTTAACTACCTTGGCCATATGCTACAATATCAGAATTCCCTGTGAGACAAGGTCCAGGAGGTCTTCCTTTCCCTCCCATAGGGAGCTCCCAAGAAAGAATTGCAGGACAACCTCAAAGCAGTTTCAGATATCGGTGACCAGCTTCTAAGAACAACCTATGATGCGGTGGATTTGTCAGCTAGGGCTGCAGCCACTGGCATCTGTCTTTGCTGGTACTCTTGGTTCAGAGTCTTGGGGTGCACTCAGGATGTGCAGCAGGCTATACTGAGTGCCCCTTTCAGAGGTTCCCTGCTGTTCGGGGGTGATATGGAGGACATCCTCGCCAAGCTTCAGGCCTCATGGAGGGCCATAACATCAGTCCACTCCTTTTATCATACCCAGCCCAGAAGCAGCCCTTTTGTCCCCAGCCTCCCCGCCAAGCCTGGCTGCCGGTTAGAACCCAGGGTAAATGGAAAACCACAGCACGTGCCTTGCCTACCTCAGCTGCCTCCACTAGCAGTGGCTCCTCCCCGACTCCTTGCCCAACTCCCTCCCTCAGGTGGGGCAAGAGGTAGTGGTAGGGGGTCGTTTAACCATCCACCTGCCCAAGTGGAGGGAGTGCACAACAGACAGTTGAGTACTTCAGTTAATAGAACAGATTCACCCTCTGGAGTTCCTGGAATGGCCTCCAAACAACCCCCCGTCTCTGTCCCACTGCCGCCTTATCATGTCCCCCTGATTTGGGAGGAAATCCACACCCTTCTGCGAAGCGGGCTATAGAACCAGTCCCCATATCCCAACAAGGGCAGGGGTACTACTCTAATTTCTTCCTAGTCCCCATGTGCACAGGGAGACCTCAGGCCAATCCTGGACCTCAGCAAATTAAATCTCTCTATTCAGTACAAGAAGTTCAGAATGTCACGCTGCAAGGCCTTCTCCCCCTATTACATCAGGGTGACTGGATCTGTTCCCTGGACATGCAGGATGTGTACCTTCACATCAAAATATGCACATCTCACAGATGCTTTTTACGCTTCCACTTCCAGGGAGCTCACTTCCAGTTTCGGGCATTCACTTTTGGCTTTTCCTCAGCCCCCAGGGTTTTTACCAAGTGCCTGGCAGTGGTAGCAGCTGCCCTCTGGCACCAGCGATTATATATGTCTTTGTCTATCTGGATGATTGGCTCCTAGTGGCCCCCGTCCAGGGAGCACCTCCTGCTAACCTTGGAGCATACCCACAGCCTTTTTCAGGACCTTGGGGTGACCATCAGTCTGGCCAAGTTGTTCTTTTCTCCCTCCCAGCACCATCAGTATATTGGGTCAGTCCTGGACATGGCTCAGGGCATGTCCTTCCTCCCCCAGGACAGAGCAGACTGATTGATGTTGCTGGCCAAACTTCTGTACTCCTCTCGTCATGTTCCTGCCTGTTTGTTCCTATGTCTCGTGGGTCATATGGCAGCCACCATAGTAACTGTCCCTCTAGCCTGGCTGCATATCAGAGTCCCTCAGAGTTCAGTGGGATCAGTGTATAATCTCGACCAGATGGTCATGGTCTTGGACACACTAAAGAGGGTTCTGTTCTGGTGGTTAGAGCCCAGCAACCTCCTCAGGTGGGTCCCCTTCCTTATTTCCCCTCCTCAGCAGATCCTGACCATGGATGCGTCCAACTCAGGATGGGGGGGGCTCATCTGGGGGCTCCCCAGACCCAAGGGCTGTGGTCAGCAGCCGAGGGACTTCTGCACATCAATGTCCAGGAGATGCGGGCTGTTTTATATGCCCTTCAGGCCTTCCAGACCCAGCTCTCCCCAGATCCGCTGCTGATCCAGACAGACAACACCAGCATGGTCCACTACATCAACAAGCATGGGGGGGGGGGCCACTCATACTTCCTGTGTTGGGAGACAATGCAAGTATGGTATTGGGCACTGGACCATGGCCTTCATCTTTCAGCCACACATGTCCCAGGCATGCAAAACATCTTGGCGGACAGCTTTAGCCACTCTCAATCTCGAGTGAACAAGTGGGAGCTCCTGCCCTCCATAGCAGAAGATCTGTTCAACCGCTGGGTTCACCCAGAGTTGGACCTTTTTGCTTCCTTCCCTACTCAACGCAAAAGTGCTGCTTTTCTGCTTGCTCAATCCAGGGCCTGGAGTTTTCTGGTGAGATACGTTGTCCCTGTCCTGAAAAAGAGAGGTTTCTGAATGCCTTTCCTCCCTTCCTTCTTCAGCGAGTTCTCATTAAGCTGCAGATGGTGGGGGCAACCATGATCTGGTTCCCTCTGCTCCAACAGCTGGCAATGGAACCACCAGCATCTCTTCCACTGTGTCCAGGCTTGCTCTTCCAGGAACAGGGTACCCTGGTCCATCTAGACCTCAAGTTGCTCCATCTTCTTGCATAGTTCCTGACAACATAGCTATTTCTCGATTTGGAGCTTCCCCCAAGGAGGCAGAGGTCTTGGTGTTGGCTTGCAAACCCTCCACCAGAGCCACTTACTCCATGAAGTAACACAGAAACATAGAAATTGTCAGCAGCTAAGGACCACTAGGCCCATCCAGTCTGCCCGTAAGCCCTATACTTGTATGCAGCCTCTGACCCTATCTGGTCAGTGGTTTTTCATCACTCCCTCCCAACCTCAAGGTTCCCTTGTGCCTGTCCCAGGCATGTTTAAAAACCCCCACTGTGCTCACTCACTCCCACCACCTCTTGTGGCAGACTATTCCCTGTGTCCACCACCCTCTCTGTGAAGAAAAACATTCTCACATCTCATCTTAATCTACCCCCCTTCAATTTCATACTGTACCCCCTCATTCTTGTACTCCTAAATTGGAAGATGTCTCCCTCTGCACCTTGTCTATGTCCTTGAGGTACTTGAAAGTTTCTGTCATATCCCCCTGCTCCCTCCTTTCATCCAATGAGTACATATTGAGGTCCTTTAGCCTCTCCTGTTATGTTTTGTGGTGCAAGCCACAAAAAAAAAAAATAAGTGTTTTTCCATTTGGGCTGCTTTACACCACCTGAATCCTTTCACATGCCCAGTCAGTCAGATCCTAGAGCACCTGCTGTCCCTTTCAGATGCAGGCCTGAAATATTTATGTAACCCCTAGATGGCGCTATCCCAGGGGCTACTACCCCTGCCTGATTTGCCACTAACAGGTTGAGGGGCCTGGATCCAATGGCGGGTGCCTCCACCCAGAGGTCAGGGTTTGCAATAGTTAAACTAACTTGGTCACAGCCCTCTGGGACACTGCAACCCCTTTCTTCCACTAGTGGCCCACAATATAACAAATTACCTTCACAGTATACACTTACCCCAGGTCTGGTTCTGGCACTGGGACCTCCTGTGAAATGAGATACAGTGCAACAATCACAGTACAGTACTTTAACATAGACAAATACCTCAGGCAGTATAACTTTGCTGAAACAAGCAGCTCTGATTTATTTGGGGATATAACAAGGACAGGGGAAATCAGGTTAATTAGCTTATCACTCTAATAATCTACCTATGGCTCTGTGCACAGCCTATCCCTATCAGTTACTGTCCCTGGGTACCCAAGCCCTAGTGGCTAGTCCAAACCGTGGCAGCTGGTAGGGGCCCTTTCACACAGAAAAGGAGAATTAAACAGTCAGCAGTACAGTAATTCCATTTGGATTTAATGTGGCAATTCAACAGGAGGCGACCCTGAATTAGTACTCACGACCTCCAAATAAGATAGGGTCCTTCAATGTCAGCAGGGCTCACTTGAGGTACACAAGCCTCTTCACATCCATATAAAAGAAAGCACTATACCAGGCAGGCTGCATCTGTATCCCGACCGATTACTGCACAATACCGGAGAACACACAGCAGATTCAGTTCCTGACAGACTGATTGCAATTTTCAGCAATTCCTCCAGTCTTCTACAGGGTGAGCCTGGTTTCTACTCTTCAGAGATCCTTTGATTCTTTTCACAGGACGATTCAGTCCTAACAAGCTGTTACACAAGCTGCAGACCGGAACTCTGGGCCTTACACGTTTTTGACTAAAACTGCACACTGAAAAGCACAGGGCTCCTTCCTTCTTCACTGCCAAAGCTCAACTCAAACTCCAACCGACAAAACGGGCACTTCCTTTGAGTTCTCCCAGTTCTTGACTGGATTGGCTGTCACTCACAATAGACTGCTGCTGTTGGTCCAAAAGGTGCTGAAGTCTAAACTACATCTCCCAGAGTCACTGCTCATACAATCCTCTTGTGGCTGGCTCAGATTATGAGTTCAAGTTCTGATTCGTCCAAGGCACCATTTTAGAGCTAGCTTACCCCACACTGATTGGTCCAGTTCAGCAGTTCAAAACTAGAATGGGGAACTAGCAGACACAGTTCTGACTGCAAAGAAAGCAGGTTAGACAAACTGTAATTTCATTATTACTCTAAATAATTTCTGGCAAACAGTTACATCTTTCAGATAGGTTCCTTTGCACTCCTAGTGACTGCAAAATTAAGTGAATTGGCAGCAGCTTGAGTGGTACTCAATCAAAGAAACACACAGTCCCCCATACAAACTAATTATGTCTGCAAGCAGACAGCTCTTAAAGAGACAGTACCAGAGGTTCTAAAAACACTCACTGATAAATGGCTTAAATGCCAAACACCACTCAGGCTTGGAGCATTCAAGCAAGCTCCTGGAAGTCTTTTGGGAACCCCCATTTGCAGGGGGGTTACACCTATCCATTAAGGTGCATCTGTCTGCCATCTCTGCAATCACATGCCTGTTGATGGGTGATCTGTGGTCCAGCTTGATGTGGCCCATACCTTTTAAGTGGTATTCTGCATTTGAAACCCCCAATCTGTAACCCAGTCCCAGCTTGGAACCTCAATTTTGTGTTGGAAAAGCTCACTCTGCCTCCTTTTGAACCAGCTATGAGTTGCAAGCTTCACTATCTGTCCTGGAAAGCGTTATGTTTAGTTGCTGTTACTTCCGCTCAGAGCATTTCTGAGATTCAGGCTGTCATGCGCAAGGAGCCTTATTTGTTTTTTCACAAAGAAAGGGTGTCTTTACATACTAATCCTCAGTTTTTCCCTAAAGTGGTATCTGAGTTTACTTTGAACCAATCCATTCATCTCCCTGTGTATTTTTCGGAGCATGCCAATCCTGGGAAGGCATTGCTCCACTCTTTGGATGTGAATAGGATTGTGCATTATTATACACACGGGACTAAAGAGGTCAGGAAGTCCTTGCAGTTGTTCATTTCATTTACCCCAGAGAAAGAGGGCACACCTGTTTCTAAGCAGTGTTTGTCCAAATGGTTGGCCAACTGCATTGTCTTTTCTTATTGGAAGTATAGCAAGGAGGTTCCAGAAGTTGTTCATGGTGGTCATTTCACCATGGGAATGGCTGTCTTAGTGGCCTGTTTCCATAACATTTCAGCTGCAGAGATCTGTGCAGCAGCCGCTTGGAGTTCAGTCCACACTTTCACCAACCACTACAATTTGGACATCGCCTCTAGGTGTAGAGCCAATTTCAGCCTGGCTGTGTTGCAGGGCCTTCTTTCTTAGGTTATTTCACCTCCGCCTGCTTTTCTAGTCCTGTCAGGTTTGGAACTGTTTGATACTCATCCTACCTGTGATGGCCTGCTGCAATAGATTACCCTGACGTAAGACAGTGCAGTTATGTAAGACCTTACCGTAACAGTAGACCTTTGAGAGGATCTCTTACAGCAGGCCTTGCTTTTCCCTCCCTCCTTCCCTCTTGGCCTGTTATCCTGTTCTGCTTCCTCTCTACGAAGAGACCTTCAGCCTCCCCTTTCGTCTTTTTTTCCTTGAACCTCAGGTTTTTCCTTGGTTCCCTCAGCTGGGTATTCTGGGGTCTCCGGGGGGGAGACTGGGGAGTATGTGGGGCCACCCACCTATACAGGGTAACTGATGTCAGAGAGTGATGTCAGAGGTAGGCGGTCCTTACTGATAGACTGCTAGCTAGAAAGTTTCCGTGTGGTCCCAGTGCCTAAAGGCGATGTCCTATCTGTGATGGCCTGCTGTAAGAGATCCCCTTGAAGACCTACTGTTACAGTAAGTTCTTTCATAACTGTACCATATAAATGGGGTAGGTTTAAAATGACTTTTTATGTTTGCTTGCGCATGCACAAGAAACATTTTTTTACAGTGAACGGCCTTTCAGAGGTGTGTCAGTGGCCTGTCCAATGCAGTTCATGCTGCATTGAGCTCGTCCCTGACAGACAAATGACCATGCAAACTAAACATGACAGAGGTCAGAGCTTATGGGTGGAAACTTTGTGTAGTTGAAAGGACAGAAGCACTCCAATGAGAGTGCTTCAGTCCTTTCATTTGCATAAAGCCAGACAGCAAGCAGCTGAATGGCTTCATGACTTTTTGGATCCAGGCCAAGATCCTTTGCAATATTCCCCATGAAAGTGCTATGTTCCTCGCTGGTCGAGCCTCCTGTATATGAATGACAGCATCAGTAACAGCACCACTCTGATAGAACTGTCTGCCACTGCTTAACCTTCTGTCATCCCTGGAGGCAGCAGCTCCATCACCGTTATACATGCCTCATCACTGCCAAAGCCTCTGGCAGTAGCAGGGAGCCCCACTGTAAGTTGCTCAGCTCACTCTCTCTCCATGTTGTGTCAAATGAGTGACTGCTCCCAGCTCTACCTGTCTCGTGCTGCCTCTATACTGGCTCCAGCTCTGACTCTTCACAGCTCTGCTGTTACTGTTCGTTTTTGAGCCTGAGTGGCGATGAACAGAGGAAGGAACATACTGAGAGAGCGAGAGAGGAAGATAATATAAAGGGGCTCCCCTAGATTTATTATACATGTATGGGATTTAGGGCTGTTTTCCTTGGGATTGGGACATCATGAATCTCCATGGAACAAGCAAAGTATGCTTTTTAGGTGTGTAAAATGTGTAGCTCATGTGATTTGCATTGGCGCTTGAAAGGTACGCTGACCAACCAGTGAGAGGCATGCACCCCTGCCACATTAGCTGGAATGGATCTGCAGAGCTGCGGAAGCATGCCCCACCCAGACAAGAAGGAGAAGGATCCTGAGTCGAGCACGTGCGTGTGCAGGCGGACCCTATGACAGGGAGCAAGGAGCTTACAATAGCATCTAACTGTATACAAGTACAGTACAGCAAGTGGCCAACGGAGCCCTTGCACTCGTAAGGTGAGGCTTCCTCTGTCAGCAGCAGAAGCAGCAAGGAGCAAGGTGACGTGCCACCTGCTACTCTCTGCATGCCCATTTTAAGGACAGGGGTCCCACATTTAGATATTGAAATGTTGAGATGCATCTGTTAACCCAAATCTAATCTGCACACAACTCAACCCTAATATGTGGCACTGAGAGCATGGTAGGGTAAAACATCAGAATGATGATTCTTCCAACAGTGCTGAGTACTGTACTAAGCTGTAAAGGTTTTTTTAAAGAGAGTCCAAATCTGGCTTGTGCATAAATCATTGTTATTTTCTCAGTCTGCCAGCTGCATTACAGTTCTGTTAGTGAACCCTGAAGAAAGAACAGACTCTGTGCCAATTAAGTGGCAGCAAAGCCAACTGGAAATCCAATCAGGATTAGAGATGCAGATGTCACCTTTGCTGTGAAAGAAACAGCAGTGGCCATTTAGTACATTGTCTCGTGTCAAAGGTGGTCATTACTGTGTAAAATACTTAAAGCAGGTTTTGACTTAAACCTGTGTAATGCTTAAGATTACAAAAAGGGAAATATTTTTAAACGGGACAAGGCTGCTAAGTAACAAAGCAGGGAACATTCCAAGTATCGGAATCAACTGGGCAACAGCAACCAAAAAACAGGCAAATCCCAACAGAAAGAAAACAAGTTCTAGCCAGAGCCAATATGGCTGTGGTGAGTTGCCAAATGACCAAAGTTACACGTGCGTGTAGAAAATTTTGAACGACCTGGTGTAACTTGACCATTTTTTAGAGTTGTTTCACCAAATTTTCAACATGGGCTTTTTGGGACCCCACCTCATGAAGAGTGCCACTGTCATTTAGTTCACTTGTCACAAAAGGTGATTTTGTAGAGCGACCAAGCCATTCTGTACCACAGTTGCAAAAACACATTTCAAGCAGGATGCGAAAATGCCAGCTGTACTGTTAATGAGGTGTGCAAAAATGGCAATGTTGAAAATCTGGAGTGAAAATATTAAATTGGAGAAGTTAGGAGTGTGCATAGAAACTACACAACACACACTCGTAATGCAGTCATTTTTTGGAATTTTTTCACCAGATTTGCAACATGGGCTTTTTGGGTCCCCACCTCATGAACAGTGGCACCGTCGTTTCATTTATCGGTCCTGAAAGGTGATTCTATGCAGCGATTGCAAAATCACCTTTCAGGACTGAGTAATGAAATTATAGTGACAGTAATCATGAGGTGGGGTCCCAAGAACTCCATGTTGAAAATTTGGGACCAAAATTCCTAAAAATGGCTGATATATCAACATAAGTTGAAACTCCCATTGACTGCCATTATACCATGCTTTCCTTTGATTCTTCAGTTTGTGGTTCGGCTTTGAAAAGTGCATATGTGTCCTGGTCCAGAAAAGATAACAGCGCTGATCTCCAGGGGTAAGGGGAGGTAAGGGGAGGAGGGTGCTCAGTGGAGGGTGGGGATGAGCAGGGGGGACTGAGGCGATGATGAAGGACCATTTTCTTTTTTACAGGTAAAAGGAAAAAATAAAATACATTGGGTGACAGTTTTCTTTAATTACAGGAAAAAAAGGAAAAAAAAAACACATAATTTTGGGCACACTGGGGTGGGCTCCCAGTATGTCACATGAGTTGTGGGGGTAGATGATACCAATACGGGGATTGGGCACCGTGATGTTGGAGCAGGGAAAAAAAAAAAAACATAAATTTGGGCAACCCAATGTTGGTGCGGGGGAAAATAGAAAAAAAAACATAACTTTGGGCACACTGGGGTGGGATTCTAGGGATAGTCAAATCCAGAAGAGTGAGACTGCAACCACGTAGCGAGAAGGACATTAGAGGTTAAGAAACGAAGTGCAGAGGACTAATAAAAAGTCTGGTTGCGATGAATGAAACATTAAAAAGCGAAGGTGTTTTCTGAATGGACTTACTAAAATGCACTTGAATGAAGCAACATGTAAACATAAAAAAAAAAAAAAAAAGAAAAACAACACTGTGTTTGGGGGCCTGAAGAAGTGGTGTTGTGGCTACGAAACTGTTGCCCAGGATTTTGGTGTGGACTTTTTAAAAAATAAAAAGAGCTGTATTTTGGCAATTAAAAGTTGTGTGAGCAGTGGAGTTCATCCTATGTTACTATGTTGTTTTGTGGGCTCCCAGTGAACCACATGAGTTGGGGGGTACATGATGCCGACATGGGGATTGGGCACCCCGAAGTCGGAGCAGGGGGAAAAAAAAAAGAAAGAATACATAAATCTGGGCACACTGGGGTGGGCTCCCAGTGTGCCACATGAGTTGGTGGATACATGATGCCAACATGGGGATTGGGCACCCTGATGGCACGGGGGTGGGGAATGGAGGAAGTGGGGAGAATAGCAGCAGTGGGAGGGAATGGAAGGGTTTTATTTGTTGCTGGTTCTGGGAGCGAATGGAGGGAATGGGGAGGACATGAGCAGTGGGAGAGTGCAGGAGGAGTGCCATCCCCAAGATGGCGGTGGTGATGCAACTGCGCATGTTGGATTTTTTTGTGAGGGTTGGGAAAACACTTAAAAACTCCGTGGGAGGTAACTTCCCTGCTGATTCACAGCAAATTTGCCCACAAATTTATGCTTCGCTGCATCGCTAATCTATTCATGCAATGTATTGCCTTAAAGTGACGCACCCAAATATTAAGTAATGAACTTCAACAGGGGAACTAAAAACAAAACAAAGAAAGAACAACAACAGCAACAAAAAAGCCAAGGGAAAGTGCAGAGATGCCACCTGCTGGAAAATTCTTAGAACTGACCAAGTTCTACACTTTTTTACTGCACAATATTGATGTGTTAAGGTGATTCATCCTGGTGGGCACGGGGTACCTATCATCCTGTTTTTGAGACTGAAACATAGCAGCAGTAGTGCAAAAAGTTTTAGGGATCATGCCATAGAAATGTTATGTGGGTTGCAAGAGAGGGGCTGCAGAAGTGATGTTATTGATGGGGGGGGGGGCAGAAAGCAGAACAAAGAGAAAGGAGTGCTTTACTAACTCCTAGAAGTGCTAGATCTGTAAATGACTCTGCACAGAATGAAAGTAATGATATTAATAATCTAAACCTTGTAACTATATGTTCCATGCAGGTAGGTCAAATTTCCAATATATAGTAGAACTCATTGACATGTACTGAATGTTATGGAACTTCGCCCTGGTCCTGCCCAAGATAACTGCCAATCTTCCTAGCGGCTCAAATAATACTGCAGTTGCTCAACTCTCTCTTCTCTCTTTTCTCTCTCTCTCTCTCCGTTGTGTCAAATGAGTCACTGCTCCCAGCTCAACTTGTCTCATGCTGCCTCTATCCTGGATCCAGCTCCTCTCAACTCTGCTGTTATTGTTAGTTTTTTAGTCTCAGTGGCAAGCCTCTACTCCCACTGAGTCAGTGGCTGATTGGAGGCATGGCGCATCAAACCGATGGATGTCTACAGTTGCTTGAGACCCCCACCCCTCCCTTTCCCCAACCCATTTTCAAAAACCCTACAGGGCCTTGATGTTACCACCGAGCTCTTCTTGGAATTTTTTAAAATTATATATAATGTAATATGTGCCTGTTTCATAAAGATTTTGTTTTCAAGTTACCTTGGGAATGTTGTTTTATGTCCCTCAAAGCTTTTTATGTTAACTAATCTCACAGTACACCCCTGACACATACTGTACACCATGCAAGCTAACATTCGGCATTGACAAATGTTTGTTTCATATGTTTTAGAGGTCCACTGTGGTCAAATTAAAGCTGCTGTTCCACTAACAAGAGCCTTGTTAGTTGAGTAGTGGCTTTGATTTGATCATACTGGAACCCTAAAACATATAAAAATGTAATTTAAAACCTGCCCTCATTGATATCAATAGAGCATGTTCTTGCACTCTACAAACTACTATGTCTCAAAACGTAGGGGCCTGGGGGTAGAGTTTGTACAGTTCAGGATCAGGATGGATCTGATGGCCAATTTCGAGTCATGAATTACAGTCCTATCACCTTACAAATATAGACACCAGAAAAATGTGAAATATGAACTAAGTCATAAACAGGTAAAACACCAGTGGGGGGGCTTGAGGATTTTTTTTCAAATCACTGCAGTTGTTTATCTTCAAATGTTAAACTTGCACCACAGTCTACGGAACCTTGGATTGCTCCCAGGTGGAGGAAGCCTCCACCTTCAAATACCTTGGAGTCCGGTTGAGATCTGCACCTTGATATCTTTGGCTCCATCCCCACTGATGCCATCCTAACTAAACTCTTTAAACTTGATATACTGTCCCAGCACAAAGCCTGCACTCCCTCCTTACCCATTGGAAGATTGTCCTCAAAATGATTTCCATGGCTTTTTGATTATGAGGACATAGTCTCCGGTGTTGTCTCCCAGTCCACCCTATCCAGACTGGATCCTGTCTTCCACTCATTCAGTTGTTTCACCCTAGAAATCTCTGACCAAACTCAACACTGCTCTGTGTATTCTTAGCTGTCTTTGCTCTCCCTTAAGGGTAGATCTGTCTCTCACTTTGCCTTCTTCATTTCCAAATCCTGTTTCGGTATCATCCCTTGTTATAGTACCTCACTTCTCTTCTCTTCTCACCACTCCTCCTCCTATTCTCTAAGAAACCCTGACTGCTGCTTCCTCCTCACCACCACTGCAGGAGTGTCAAATTGGTAAAAAGATTATGGGTTGTCAAGGAGAATTTAGATGGGGGCTAACTATAGACCTGGGGTTCTGGGGCCTCCTAGGTCCACAGAAGCTACAGGATTTTAGATGCTTTCTGGTGCATTTCCATGCTTATTTGGTGCATTTGTGGCTGCCAGTAGAACACCAAGCAGATGAGTACCTCTACTACAAACATTTCCGGGTATACTGTCAAAACCCTAAACTATGAATTGTTGCTGTCAGTCACCTGTAAGCCATCAGTATCCTTGCTGATGCTGTCAAAAATAATTACAGTGGCCACCAGCCTGCCAGGTTATTATGACAACAGGCCTTCAATTGTGAATCTCCTCCTCCCACACATACACACACCTATGTCAAGAATGCCCCCATCCAACCTCGTACCTTTACTGAAATTTACATTTGTACTGCTGGCTGCTTATTTACTGCTGCCAGTATTCAGGACCTAGTGCATTATGGATAGGTGCTGGGACCATAGCTGCTCGATATTTTCATCAATAATTCTGGAAACATGGCTCTCCAGCAGGTTGGTTAAGTTCACAGACGACAGTAAGCTGGTCGGGGTGGTGGACTCCCTTGAGAATGCAGACAAACTTCAAGAGAATCAGAACAAGCTGGGGGATGGGTCACCATCCTGTAGTCTCAAATACAATGGGCAGGATTTTCAAAAGTTTTAGATCGCCGCAAGCCGCGGTGTGCCAATGATACAGCACAAGGGGCTTGTAGTGATCTAACAGGATTTTCTATCCTGTGCAGCAAGTGCTGCAGGTAAGACCATCTTTTTCTGGTCTAACTTGCGGCAATCCTGGGAGCCATTTTTTATGGTGCTTGCGCCAGATATTTGATGCAAGCTGCTGTAATTCGGGGAAACTGTCGCAACTGCACCTGAAATTGTACAATCGTGCACAGTTGTGGTGAAGGGTTTTGTGCACCACCAGAACCTAAGTGCCATGGTGCAGGGCTGGAATGTAAGCCCTGCACCAGGCTTTGAAAATCCTGCCCAATGTAGCCAACTGCAAGGCATTACACCTGGGGAGGAAGAATGGAGGTAGGACCTAGACAGTTCATTGGGCTCCTTTTGCTGCAGTGGAGGAGGAAAAGGACCAAGGGTCATAACAGAGAAGGGGCTGAAGCAGAATAATCAGAATGTGGCCACTCTCAAGAGAGATGGCTGAGTACTGCGGTGCATTAAAAGGGGAATGACCAGCAGAGCAGGGGAAGTAATTCTGCCAGTGTACAAGTCCAGGCTCTGGGCCCCACCTGAAGTACTGCATGCAGTTCTGATCTTCTCAACACAAAAAAAGAGACTGAGGTAGTCGAGAGGGTGCATAACGGTGCCATCAGAATGATCTGGGGTATTGGGACAAAAGCTGTGAAGAGAAGCTGAAGAACCTTTACATATTCGCCTTTGAGAAAAGGATGCTAAAAGGAGACATGGTATCAGCCATATGTATACTAAAGAGTATTGACAAGATCAAACAGACATATGTGTGTGATCTGGTGTCATCCAGCAGGATGAGGGGACATGCTGTGAAGCTTAGGGATGTTAAATTCAAGGGTACCATTAGGCGGCAGTTCTCCAAGACGATGGTGAATCTATCGAACAGTCTACCAGTAGAAACAGTGGATATGAAAACAGTGCAGGCCTTCAAGGTAAGCCTCTACCATAGTTTGCATACTAAGAGAAACACGGGGTACCCTGGGTAGCAGTATGGGTAAGGAATCCCTAAAATGAGTTCATGTTTGCACAGCATACTTTTTCATCCCTGATTTTAAAGCAGAGCCTGGGGGCAGACCTGATGCCCCCTAGAGTTCCACTGACCTTAAACTACCATGCTACTATGTTTATCATAAATAATAAATAGGCTGACAGTTATGGGGAAATAATTCCATCTTCGTGTTCTGTAACATTTTATAAGCCATGAAAGCTTTACACTCTTGTTTTATGTCACAGGATCACTTGAGTGGATTAGTTCCCCTTATAACAAACTCTATCAAGAGCCAATATGGCTGCAGCTGAGTTCCGGTGGAACGCAGCAATGTCCACCATGTTGAAGATGGTTACAATGAGTTATGCATGCTATTTTCACTTAAATACAATTCCACAGGTGAAACAACACTGTAAATCCTAGGTGGATAACAGTGTAACTCACTCAGGTGTAATGGGTGTGGCCAGCCCATTACAGTTAACCCACCTTATATATGCAGATTAGAGGACTTACCTGACTGCAGGGTGCCATGGGGTAGTCCTGGGGAGAGGTCATCCACCACACCTGTAAAAAAAAGAATAGAAAAGGGGTCACAAAGGATCCGCAGCTCTTAGGGAGGTAAAACAGGGCAGAAAGGACAGGTTAGAAAGGGAATTATCTGATGGGGTAGGAGTCCATGTCCTGTCAAACCTGCAAAATAAAAAGAGAAAGTTAGGCTAGTAAAAAACAAACAAAAAAAGACAGTAACAGAGCAAAGGGAGTGTAGTTTGGGGAGGGGGACTCAGCCAAAACCCCTGTCCCCTATTGGTGGCCAAGTGGACAGTATTTTACTTAGTAGCCCAGGTGGACTAGTGGAGGCTCTTGGGCTAGTAGCCCTTTTGTTTAAATAGGAAGAGGCATTGGTAGTCTTGGGGTTAGGAAATGCCCCGGGGGGGCCACTATGTAAAATTTAGCCCTGGTGGTCTAGTGAGCTAGCTCCTGGATGGCTGAGGCCAGTGGTTGTTTTTATAAATTAGAACCCTTTTCCTGGGGTCTTGCACATGTGCAGACTGTACCAACAAAGCTGCTGTGTCATCTGCACATGTGAGGCCTGTACCAAGATGGCTGGCCCTTCGAGGACATATGTGTTGCCTTTACCAAGATGGCCATCGTTGGCACAAATGCAGTTATTGGCCTTCCAGAATAGTGCCCATAGCGCATGCATGGGAATCCTGTCACTCGTACATTCCTTAGGACAATCACAGAATCAGAAAGCCAACCCCTTAGCCTACAAGAACACCCTTTCCCCACCTTATCTGCAGTTGGGGAGGCAATAAGTGGCCCTTACAACCTTATCTTCAATTTGGGGGGGCAATAAGTGGCCCTTACAAGGCACCTCAAGGAGGGTATAGCTTTAGCAGGCCTAGCCAGAAACACATGCCATGGTTCCAACCCTTCGGACTGAGCCTAGAAATATTAGAGAAGTGCTTCTACAAAATTTCTCTTTCTGCAGAAAATATGTAGAAAGGCCCAAGCAGCAGCCAGCCTGAATCCAGTGTGGGAAAAATCAAGGAAAATGTCAACTGCTGTGTATAACCAAAATAAATACACAAATAAAATAATGTTTCGCCCTAATAAGCGTCATCATATGTAGGTGGCTCCTTATGGCTTGTTGTGTACCTCGTCATCTTTAATGTTGGTGTTTTTCACAGATACTGTTTATTCTGGTCAATTATCCAGATTATTGACTGCCCCATAATTTAGCCTCAAAGGCACTACTTGAACTGCTGAGCAGTGCCAGTAATTTGGAAAACTGACCATAGTAAACAGTTTCTGTGAAAAATATGAAAAGGAAAGGTGAAGAGGTACACAGCAAGCCACAGAGCCACCTACTCCGGATGAAGGCTATTAGGGCAAAATGTTGGGTTTTTCAAGGGGAAAGTTTGGCCAGGACACAGGGGTAAATCCCCTTCTCTTGCAAAAAGTGTCTTGGATACTTTTACTTCCACCTGGACACCCAGTAAAACAGCACCAAAGAATCTCCCCACTGGGAAAACGCCAGGCCCAGACGGCTATACGGCCGAATTTTATAAGGAGTTTGGAGAGGATCTGGCCCCTTTATTGACGAAGGTTTGTAATTCAAATTTAGATCCATCAGCGGTTCCCGGGACATGAAAGGAAGCTATAATAGCTGTCATTCCTAAAGAGGGGAAGGACCCCACAAAGTGTGGCAGCTACAGGCCGATAGCGTTGTTAAACCAAGATGCCAAAATATTTACTAAAGTCTTGAGTAATCGGTTGCAAAGAGTCATATCTGATTTAGTGCACCCAGATCAATCAGGATTTATCCCGGGAAGGCACCTGCAGGACAACATACGCCTGCTTATGAATGTACTCTCCGGAGCTGGACCTCTCCTGGGACGGGAGCTAGGGGCGGTCCTCTCTTTAGATGCTGAAAAAGCATTCGATAGAGTAGATTGGGAATATTTGAACGTGGTCTTGGGGAGGTTCAGCTTCGGAGACAGATTCAAGGCATGGATGGAGGGTATATATTCAAATCAAGCGGCGCGGGTCAAAGTGAATGGGGCACTATCCCCGCTTTTTTCAATTTCTAGAGGTACCAGACAGGGGTGTCCCCTCTCACCCTTGCTTTTTGCTCTCAGTCTGGAACCACTGGCTGCCTTTATAAGGAGACAGCATCCTTTTGGGGCATTCGAGTTGGGGGAGAGGAGGTAAGAATATCCTTGTATGCGGATGATACATTGTTATATATTTCCAATCCAACATTGGCAATTCCATCCATTAAAGACATACTACAAGAATTTGGCGGTTTTTCAGGTTATAAAGTGAATGCGGAGAAGTCGGAGCTTTATCCAGCGGGGAAGAACCCTACCAAAACTGGCCCCCTTTAAGTGGTGTACACACGGTTTTCACTGCCTGGGGGTATGGATCCCTCGGGATCTGAAGCAGCTTTGCCACAAAAATCATGGGAAGTTGTTGCAGGAAGTCAGGGAAGATCTTAATAGATGGAAAGAACTGCCTCTTTCATTTTCAGGGAAAATAGAGACAATTAAAATGAATGTTCTCCCCCGTTTTCTTTTTATTTTCAGTGCTCTTCCTGTTCGGCCACCCACCAGGTTTTGGAAGGATTTATTGTTGGCTGTCTCTAAATTTATTTGGGGAAGTAGAAAACCTAGAGTTAAGTGGAAAATACTAATGACACCCAAAAGTAAAGGTGGAATGGGGTTACCAAATATGCAGATATACTATTGGGCGGCTCAGCTACAGGTGCTGAATGCACTAACGAGATCCTCTCCTCCCCTCCTAAATGGGTGTAGCTTGAATTAAATCTCTGGCCAACATTGAAAGTGACAGACATTTTTCACTTGGACTATTCTTGCCTATCTAAACTGCAAACTTCAAATCCATGGTTACAGACCACAATACAGGCTTGGTTGGAAGCGAATAAGGGATTGGGTTTCCCATTGTTTTTCACTCCCCAGACTCATTTAACTAGTTGTCTGGACTTTCTGCCACTAAACTGGACATGTCGTTCCGGACTTGGGAGAGATATGGTTTAAAGTGGTTGGGCCAATTTTACTCAGGCCAGACTCTTAAATCATTTGAACAGCTGAAGCAGGAGTTTGGTCTGAGGCAATCAGATTTCTTTAGATATTTACAACTTAGGAATTATTTAGGATCCAAACTGGGGAATGTGTGGGACAGTGATAACTTCCCAGTTAGTCCCTTGAGGGATTTCTTAATGAGAGTGGTAACTACGGGTGAAAATAAGAGGGTTGTATCGAAGTTGGTGGGAACTATGCAAAGCCTAAATCAGGACTGTCTGAGGGAGCTCAAACAGGCATGGGTATCAGATATAGGACTTGTCCTATTGAAAGAGGAGTGGGATAAGATATGGGAAGAGATACACAGAACAACAGCATCCCTTTTTTGGAGAGAGTTCCGTTGGAAAGTAAATGTGAGGTTTTTTCGACCCCCAGTGGTGACAAAACATTATGGGCACCATCCCTCAGACAAATGTTGGCGTCAGTGTCAAGCGAGGGGTTCATACTCCCATATATTTTGGAATTGTCCAGTGATGATGAGTTTCTGGGAAGAAATTCAGAAGGTAACATCTGATCTATTTGAAGTTTCTCTCCCATTAGACTCACAACACTGGTTACTTGGTCTCCCTCCCACAGTTTTGAAAAAAAAGGACTCAGAAATATTTGTTTAATATAATAATAGGGGCAGCTTTAAAGACGATTACTACAAATTGGTTAACACCAAAAAAGCCAACTTTAGATACTTGGTACTCTATTTGTGTAAACATTTTGCAATCAGAATACCTGACAGCAAAAGTTAGATTGAAGCTAGATTTGTTTAAAGTGAGATGGCTGCCTTTCTTCCATTTGATGAGCAGAAGAGACAATGTTGATATGCTAACTCTGTTGGCTATGTACACATAAAGCAATAATTGGTCCAGCCTGATGAAAGTAAAAATCAACTCCTCCGTATATGAATGAAATACATAATAGACTTGAGTTGTACTGGATGAGATTCAGGGAGAATGACAGTCTGCTTCAGGAAGCGTGGAAGATATTAATTAGAACCTCACTTAATCTCTCTTCTCTTCGTTCTCATTTTTGTGTTTTATTGTTCTGTTTTCCTCCCCCCTCCTACAAGTCCCTCTTTCTGTCATCTTTCTTTCTAATTTCTGTACTCTTTTCCTACCTGTTCTTCTTTCCTATGTCTCTGTCTAACTATCCTTGGATAACTGTTCTTTTCCTCTCTTCAATCTTTAACCCTCAAGGAAAAGAAAAAAAAGCCGATGAGAGGCCTAATCTATGTATGAGATCTATGGTGATGTAACAAGCATTTTGTTGTCTCTTGTCAACAATAAAATTACTATTTCAAAAACAAAACAGCACCAGAGAAGAAGGGGCTTCAGTTTAATGTCTCATCAGGAGGAAGGCACACCCTGAGAGTACAGCATCCCCCAGTAATGTACTCCAGTGCCATCATTGATAGTACGAGTCCAATCCCTATGCAGGATTAGAACCTATTACCTTCTGTCCCAGAGGTGGATGTGCTACCAGCTGAGCCATGCTGACACACAAATCACCCCTTTTGGCCATCAACCTACTTTGTTTTTGAAAAAAATGAATCCAAAATTGTCTTTTGCCACCATTGTTTTTAGCACTACTGCCTTTGTTTTGATACCAGTGCTCTGCACCTTATTTAAGAAAACACGCATATTTGTAGCTTATCTATGGGCCCTAAGGAATAATGTGTCCTCAATACCAGTCACCACAACCACCACACTATATGTCCTAGCAGTGAGGAACCCTGGGAACACAAATGGCTGGCACAGCCGACTGCTGGGAAGTGGCATCTCCAATAGGTTTGCCGTTTGCACCACTGTCATATATCCACTGTAACCCAATCTGCCAAACTCAGCTCAAGTGATCCTACAGTGAGCAAAGACATTTGCAATAATCATGTGGTTTAGTTGTCATGCCACAGAAACCTGCAGGGGTCCCACAATGCACCTTGTTTTTTGATGCTTGACATCTTCAGATGCTCCCTGCAGCATTGTACTTGATGCCATCGGCACTCCATTCTAAACCCAGACGTCACGCCCACATAGCCACTCACCTTCGTCTTTAACCTTACCCTTTCCACCTCCACCATGCCTGACCCATGGAAGACAACTAAGGTTATCTCCATTCTTAAATCTGGCAACTCCAAATCCTCCGACAATTACCGTCCGATATCCATCCTCCCTAATCTCAGTAAACTACTCGAGAGAGCAGTCCACAATCAGCTCACTGAGTACATAGGCAAATACACCCTCCTATGCAACCAACAGCATGGCTTTTTCAAGAATCCTTCCACCACCACTGCCCTCACCCTTCTGACTGACCACATCCTCTCTAACATGGATAATGGTAAAGCCACCGGGGCTGTCTTCATCGACCTCTCAAAGGCTTTTGACATGGTTAACCATGCTCTCCTTACCTCCAAGCTTAGCCTCCTTGGTTGTTCTCAGAAAATCACAAGCTGGTTCACTAACTACCTTACTGATCGCTCACAGTTCATGTGTATTGGTCAAACCTGCTCTGCCACACTGCCTGTCTCTGTGGGGGTCCCTCAAGGCTCAATCCTGGGTCCCCTCCTTTTCTCTTTATTCGTTAATACGCTTCCCTTCGACTGCCTCTGCTATCACTCTCTCCTGTATCCTGATGACCTTGTCCCCTCCACAGTGACAAAGCCATAACAAGAGTCTTCACAGTTCTCTTTGCACAACTATGCTGCGCCCACAGCTGGTTCTCAAAAAAACTCCTCTTAGTAAATGCCAAAAAAACTAAATCCATGCTGTTCGGATCTAAACCCTTCCTTACCAAAACTAAAAACCATGCCCCCTTACGCATTCTCACCCCAGATGGCCCATCCCTGGAGGACGTCAACACCTGCAAATACTTAGGAGTTCTGCTCGACCCCTCCCTCACTTTCACTGAGCATGCAAATTCTCTTGTCAGAAGGTTCCATCAAAAGTTAGGTGCTGCCTATAGAGTCAGGTAATACCTTACCCCTGAAGCCAGACTAGGCATTGTCCAGGGTAATCTTCTCCCTGTTCTTGACTACTGTTCTCCTATTTATGCCAGGACCTCAGCTACTGCCATGGCTAAACTCTCTGCTGCCTACAACAGCGCCTGTCACTTTGCTTTATTGGTCCCATTCTCCACCCACCAGTGTACCCTCCACCCTTGGATGGCTACCGATACAAAGTCACTTTGATCTAGCCCTCTGCTGCATGGTGGACAATTTCATCCGCACAGCTCCATAATCCCCCCTAACTGCCCTTCTGAAAACCTGAACGCTCCACCCAACCTCCGCTCTAATGGTATTCCCCCTCTAGCTGTTCCTAGGGTATCTACCAACATGGGTAGCAGAGCTTGGTCTGCAGTTGACCCCTTGCAGTGGAACAAACTACTGTCTGAACTCCGTTCCATTGACACTCACTCCAGTTTCCAAGTCCCGCCTTAGTCTGTTTCCTGGCAAATGCATCCTGCCGCTGCTCCCAGGGGTCACACACCTACCCACACTAGTCAACTCCCCAGCCCAGGGGTTACCCACCTACACACACTAGTCAACTCCCCTGCCTACAACTGTTATATTGTGTTTTAACAGTAATATTTGACTTCCTTGCCTGTACATATTGTATATATATGTTTTACTGAGTGTTCTGTGTATTACTTGCTCACTGGACTATGCAGTCACACATTGTACACCGTGTCTACGATTTGTTAGTTTTGTACCATATCTCCTCATGTCCAATATTGAAACCTTGTATTCAGTTCTCAAATGGACCTATGTATCAAGCCTGTATATTGTGCTCACTATTGTTGCTTGTATTAAATCTGGTTCATGTGTATTACTGTTACCTTGTACTCCACTGTCACCCTAAGCATGTGTTTATGGCTGGTCGTGCATATGAAAATGGTCCTGGGATCAGTGCACTCACCCAGTTCTAAGGAAGTCATGCATCCGGATAAATGGCTCCATATGTCAGCCTTTGTTCCTGCAGCAGTCAGCGCTAAAGAGACATGTCGGCTGAGATTCGCTGGCTGGCCAACTGTAATGGCCGCTGGTGTTCTGGCGAGTGCAGTGCGGCATTAAATCTTCACTTGTCACTTTCAAACCTAGGTATCAACTCAAAAGTAATTAAATCATCATCGGAGGGATAGAAGAGCATTCCTGTACAATTTCAAATCGATCGTTTGGTTAAAAAATGTAATTTCCTACAGTGAGTCATTTTGCACTACACCACGTATTTACTCTAGCGGGCGCTGCAATGTCAGTTTCAAATTTCAGTGCTCATGCAGGGAATAGGAACAATTCTCAACACAGGGACAGAAGTGATGATATTAACAACATTAAAGAAATGTTACATGGAATTACATTAAGTCAAAAGAAATAAAACATGATATTGCTGGAAGCAAGGTGGTAGTGTAGACATGATTAAATCAAATTCAATTAAGTTTAATGAAAGACTATTTGAGGTGGAAGAAAGGGTGGCAGCAGTTGAAGATTTTGTTTTTAAACTAGGCACTGATTCAAGCGTTCAACACAATTACGCTGCTGACAAAAAGTTGATGACCTCGAAAATAGAGGCTGGAGAAATAACATTAGAATTCTAGGGTGCCTGATGAAAGTGAAGGTCCACAAATATCTAAATTTTGCAAATCTTTATCCCAAGTCCTACAATATAACCCAGGGTGGCCTTTAGAAATTGAAAGGGCTACAGGACTCTTTCTCTAAGCCAAAGGCAGGTCTCCCTCCTAGACCTAAAGTAGCATATTTTAGGTTCACGGTAAAGAGAGTTTTTAAAGATTGCAGAGAGCGGAGGTCACTCTCGTGGAATGGGAACCATATTTCCTTCTATCAGGATTATTCTGCTGAGGTGGTGTCCCAGAGAAAAGCTTTCACAGATGTCAGGAAAAGTTTACAAAAGTAGGCTCTCTTACAGCAGATTAAATACCCTGCTATATTGGTGTGTCAGCTAATGGAGTGTCACACACATTCAAATCACCTGATGAGGCAAGCACATTTGTGAATAAACTGGTCTAAGAAACATAACGGTTTCAACTGTCAGAGCACACTTTGAAAATACACAAAGTTCCAGCCCACAACAACCACGAGGCTCAAGAACAACACTATCATCATCAGAACCTCGACATCCTAAGAATTCTAAGAAGTCAAGTATTACCAAACATCCGGTTGTGATGCCTGGAAACTTCCCAGGTAGGTAGCAGTCTGGCGAGTCGGAGTACAAGGTCTTTGTCCAGAAATAACGCGCATCCACAAGGTTTGTGACAAAAGCAATCCTGATAAAATCTAGAGCTTCTAATCTTCTGACTAAAGCTTCTAGTGAACATGGAGAGTCAAGCATGGAAAATCAATCATCAGTGGGTGATCCGACGCTCAGTCAATAGATGGTTCCCAATTGGATGAGAGCCAGATGACCCTGAATGCCCCCTCCATACTACCCAGATGATCCATGATACTTTGAAAGCGGCGGTTTGGGATGTATCCTGTGTAAATTAAACTCGTTTACCATGACATTCTATGTTTAATACAGCCTCGAGTTGATTCATGAATTTTGGAATGCAATTGGGTGGTTGAGCAGCTATTTCCATGATTCTAATCACTTCCAGCCAGAGAAGTACAGTTTTTTTTTTTTTTTTTTAGAAACTCATGAGACAGTCTCTTTCATATGCTACTTGTCCAGTATTCTGTTCCTACTATCTCTCTCTATTATGGATAATTATTATGACTCTCTTTTGCACTCAAGTGATCATATGTATGTGTGTATATATGTATTCATAAAGTGGACAAAACTCACAGATACAAAACTACAGACTGTAAATTGAGGTTGCCTTGCAATACAGTTAATCAACCTGTTCTGTCTAAGGAAGAATGATGTTTAAATGTCATATGCCCTCCCCCTTTTTTTTTTCTAAATGTCTACATCTCTATGTTTCCTCTTTTCTCTATGGTATTCAGAGCTGGCCAAATGTTGTGTGCCCACAAGGATTGATGGGCCTTAATAGTTCTGGTTTAAAGTTTGGACATAGTGGATCTACACATCATGAGTTTACATTTCTAAATAGCTCAGCTGAAGATTGTGCTGTGTGTGATCCTCATTGATACCCATAATCAACCTTAATACCTAAGCCAATACAGACTCTCATATGCCAGTGTTCTCTCCTCTCTAGTATTTGAAATAAGGTCTCTAATTAAGACAGGTACCAGGCCTCTAACAGTTTTTTACTCTTTACCACCTACTTGCCCATTCTATATTCTGTATAAGTTGAGATTGATCTGAAGATGGATGGTGCATTTCACTGCTTATTGCTGATATGGGTTTTATTTAATGCCGCACGTTCGGTCTAGAAAAACTTGCAATAGGAAAAGTTCCTCAAACCTAGGTATCAGCACTCAAAAAGTAATTAAATCATCATCGGAAGGATAGAAGAGCATTCCTGTGCAATTTCAGTCGATCGTTTGGTTAAAAATGTAATTTCCTCACAGTGAGTCATTTTGCACTACACCGTATTTACTCTGGCGGTCGCTGCAATGTCAGTTTCAAATTTCAGTGCTCATGCAAGGAAGTAGGAACAATTCTCCAACACAGGACAGAAGTGATGATATTAACAACATTAAAGAAATGTTACATGGAATTACATTAAGTCAAAAGGAAATAAAACATGATATTGCTGGGCTTAAGGTAGTGGTAGACATGATTAAATCAAATTCAGACAAGTTTAATGAAAGACTATTTGAGGTGGAAGAAAGGGTGGCAGTTGAAGATTTTGTTTTAAACTGGGCACTGATTCAGAGGCGTTTCAACACCAATTTACGCTCCTTTGGCAAAAAGTTGATGACCTCGAAAATAGAGGTCGGAGAAATAACATTAGAATTCTGGGGGTGCCTGAGGGAGTCGAAGGTCCACAAATGTCTAAGTTTTTGCAAATCTTTATCCCAGAAGTCCTACAATATAACCCAGGGTGGCCTTTAGAAATTGAAAGGGCTCACAGGACTCTTTCTCCTAAGCCAAAGGCAGGTCTCCCTCCTAGACCTATAGTAGCATATTTTTTAAGGTTCTCGGTAAAAGAAGAGATTTTAAAGATTGCAAGAGAGCGGAGGTCACTCTCGTGTGGAATGGGAACCATATTTCCTTCTATCAGGATTATTCTGCTTGAGGTTGTCCCAGAGAAAAGCTTTCACAGATGTCAGGAAAAGTTTACAAAAATTAGGCCTCTCTTACAGAATTAAATACCCTGCTATATTAATTGTGTCAGCTAATGGAGTGTCACACACATTCAAATCACCTGATGAGGCAAGCACATTTGTGAATAACTGGTCTAAGAAACATAACGGTTTTCAACTGTCAGAGGCACACTTTGAAAATGCTAAAAGTTCCAGCCCACAACAGCCACGAGGCTCAAGAGCAACACTATCATCATCAGAACCTCGACATCCTAAGAATTCTAAGAAGTCAAGTATTACCAAACATCCGGTTGTGATGCCTGAAACTTCCCAGGTGAGGTGGCAGTCTGTGAATCGGAAGTGCAAAGGTCTTTTGTCCAGAAATCGCCGCGCATCCACAAGGTTTGTGACAAAAAGCAATCCTGATAAAATCTCGACTTCTAATCGCTATGACTCGCTTCTAGTGAACATGGAGGAGTAAGCATGGAAAATCAATCATCAGTGGGTGATCCGACGCTCAGTCAGCTAGATGGTTCCCAATTGGATGAGAGCCCAGATGACCCTGAATGCCCCACCCCTCCATACTACCCAGATGATCCATGATGCTTTTTAAAGAGACAGTTATCAGTTTGCATTTGCAGAGTGTATCCCTGTGTGAGGTAAAACTCGTTTTGCCAGTGACATTTACTATGTTTATTACAGCCTCCGAGAGTTGATTCATGAATTTTGGAATGCAATTGGGTGGTTGAGCAGCTATTTCCATGATTCCTAGATCACTTCAGCCAGCCAGAGAAGGGAAAGTACAGTTTTTTTTTTGTTTTTTTTTTAGAAACTCATGAGGACAGTCTCTTTCATATAGCTACTATGTCCAGTATTCTTAGTTCCTACTATCTCTCTGTTATTATGGATAGTGTATTATGACCTCTCTCTTTTGCACTCAAGTAATGATCATATGTAGTGTGTATATATATGTATTCATAAAGAGTGAGACAGACAAGAAACTCCTAGATACTTAAGGCTTCTAGACTGTAAATTGAGTTTAGCACTTGCAATGCAGTTAATCAGCCTGTTCTGTCTAAGGGAAGAGATGTATGTTTAAATGTCCTTATGCCCTCCCCCTTTTTTTTTTTTCTAAATGTCCTAACACTCTCTATGTTTCTCTCTTTTCTCTGTGTATTCAGAGGCTGGCCAAATGTTGTCATTGCTTACAAGGATTGATGGAGAAGCAGCAATAGTTCTGGTTTAAAGAGGTTTGGACATAATTGGATCTTACACATCATGAGTTTGCACATTTCTAAATAGCTCAAGCTGAAGGAGTTATTGCTGTGTGTGATCACTCATTGATACACCATAAATTCAACCTTAAATACCTAAGCCAGTACAGACTCTCAACTATTGCCAGTGTTCTCTCCTCTCTGGTATTTGAAATAAAGGTCTCTAATTAAGACAGAGTACCAGGCCTCTAACAGTTTTTGTTTTACTCTTTACCACCTACTTATCCCATTCTATATTCTGTATAAGTTGTGATTAACCTGATCCTGAAGATGGATGGTGCATTTTCACTGCTTGTTGCTGATATGGGTTTTTAATCCTTAATGCCGCACTGCTCGGTCTGGAGAAAGCTTTATCTTATTAGGAAAAGTTTTGTCGATTAGAAAATATATATATATATTTTTTTCTCTACTCTTTTCTAGGTCATTTATACATATATACATATTATTCATTATTTAGTCGTGTGACAGGAGCTTATGACCCGAGTCCTTGGGTTAACGAACTATCGGATTATAGCTCTGTGATGATGTTTAGTCTCTTTTTATTAAAACTACTTTTGTTATTTCGTACATTTAATGTACTTTTAGTTTTATCTCTTTCAGGTTATTTAGGCAAGTTGAGATTCATAGTGTTGGAATATTTATTACCAACTTTTCTCAAGTTGTATAGTTAAGGATTATTGCTTTTTGGAAGATGGGGATGGGGATTACCTCACTCAAGTGTTATAGCGACATGTCTACTCTATTCAGTTCTAGCTTAATCAGAAGGTTATACTTTCATACAGCTGACAGTTTGGCATTTTTTTCTTATATAAATTGTTTTACATATAGCTCGCACTCAGAACTTATATGGCTTAATTTTAGGATATTCCAGATTGTATATTATAAAGCTAGTCATATGACACTTGTTAAATTAGATTGCTTAGTCAACGAAAATGGGGGATAGCAAAGTGAGTATCAAATGTGTTTCTTGGAACGTTAAGGGGTTAGGTTCCCCTATTAAAAGGAAGAAAATATTATCTTACCTCTTTAAACTTAAATCAGACATTGCACTTTTGCAGGAGACACATTTACTACCTGATGAGGCCTTAAAGCTTAAACGATCCTGGGTAGGTGAAGTTTTCCATAATTCGGTTAGTAAGAAACAAAAAGGATTAGTTATTCTTATAAAAAAAACAGTTAATTTTGTCATGACTTCACATCAAATAGATTCTAATGGTAGATGGCAAATTCTGAAGGTTCGGTGGATGGCACAGACATTGTTATATGCAATGTCTATGCACCTAATGGTGAGTCCAGTGCCTTTTTAGAGACTTCTTTGATGTAGTTAGTAAGATAACCTGTAGAAATATTGTGATTGGTGGCGATATGAACATTGTACTAGATCATTTACTAGATAAAAGTAATTCACCTAGTAAGATAACCAACTCTAAGGCTAGGAACATCATAAAGGATAGGATGAAAGACTTAGGTTTATCTGATGCATGGAGAATGATGTATCCAGACAGTAGAGATTATCTTTTTTTCAAATAGGCATGGTACATATAGCAGGATAGACCTGTTCCTCTTATCCGAAATATGTTAAACTGTATGTTAAAGGCTGAAATAGGCATATTAGTGATCTCGACCACGCCCAATTTCTGTCATCCTTCAATTAGATCCCAGCAATACAAAACCATTCCACTGGCGGTTTAATTGCTCATTGTTAAGGGATAGTGATTTTCAACCCTGGTTGGTAAAGGAAACACAACAGTTTTTTGATATTAATGATAACAATGAGACTTCCTATGCTATAATTTGGGAGGCCTACAAGGCTTTTATCAGAGGCAGAATTCTTAGTTATTCAGCCTACAAAAAGAAAGAAAGGGAGAAATATCTGGCAAGTAAAGAGAAAGAGTTGGAAGATTTAGAGAAGATACATAAAAATCATAAAGGGGTTGGTTGGAGTATGCTAAGGAAAATAATATTGTTAAGATATGAAATAAATAAGATTCATACAAGTAAAGCAGAATTTGCTCTGTTTAGGACGCAGCAAAATTATTGGGAATCGGGGGAGAAAGCTGGTAGATTATTGGCCTATAGACTTAAACAAGTTCAAAATAGAAACAACATACGCAGCATAATGGATAAAGCCAAGAACACTTTTACCAGAAACAAAGATATTAATTATGTCTTTCAGCAATTCTACAAGAATCTATATAAATCCAATGGGTCGGATAATCTAGACTCAATTGACAAATTCTTACTTAGAGCTAATTTACCCTTGGTTTCAAAGTCAGATCAACAATGCCTAGATAAGGCTATTTCAGTTAATGAGATTCATGAGGTTATTTTGAGCATGCCCAAGTGTAAAGCACCTGGATCAGATGGCCTGCCAGCTGAATTTTACTCTATGCTGAAAGATTAAATTAGTCCAATACTACTTAAAGTTTTCTCTGAAGCAGAGGACATTAAATCCCTACTACCAACAATGTCAGAGGCAATTATTATAGTTATGCTGAAGAAAGGGGAAGAACCCCCTGGACCCTGCCAGTTATCGCCCTATTTCCTTGTTAAATATTGATTATAAGATTTGGGCAAAAATTATGGCAAATAGATTGCAAAACATTCTCAATAAATACATTCATGGAGACCAAGTTGGGTTTATTAAAGGGAGGGCGGGCTTTGAAAATGTTAGAAGAATTCTCTCTACTATATGGTTGGCTCCCCAATTACAAGATGAGTCTGTTTTGTTATCATTAGACACACATAAAGCTTTTGACTCCATAGAATGGAATTATCTATACAGAGTATTAAAGGCCTTTGGAATGGGAGATAAATTCACAGATAAAGTTGCCACTATGTATCATTCTCCTACTGCGAGAATATGTACTAACGGTGTGCTTTCTGAATCTTTTTTCATTAGAAAGAGGTACTAGACAGGGTTGCCCCCTTTCGCCATTACTTTTTATTTTAGCTTTGGAGCCTTTATTATGTATTATTAGGGGAAAATAGATTAATCTCTGGGATTAGAATAGGCAAATTGGAACATAAGATTGTAGCATACGCTGATGATTTACTGTTATCTATATCCAATCCATATAGATCTCTTCCACTCATAATGGAACTTCTGGAAGATTTCAGACTACTGTCCAGCCTCTCAATTAATTGGTCTAAATCTGAAATGCTCCCTTTGAAGGGTAATAAACAAAATCTCAAGAATTTATGTCTGGAGAATGCATTGTTATGGCAGGAGAATTTCATTGCCTATTTAGGAGTAACGGTTTCTAACAGGCTAGATTTATTAGTTCATATTAATATGAAAGTTATTGTAGAAGACATGAAGCTACAACTAGAGAAATGGGCCAAACTAAACTTGTCATTATGGGGGAAAGTTAACACCTTGAAAATGATGTTGGCGCCAAAGATTCTTTACCTCTTTAATGTCTTGCCAATGCATATCCAGTCTTCTTGGTTTAAGAAAATGGATTATCTGATTAGGAATTTTCTTTGGGAAGGTAAACAAGCTAGGATTAGTTTGCCTAATCTAAAAAAACATTGGCAACAAGGGGGGCATGGGGCTACCAGATTTCAAGCAATACCAACAAGCCTTTTTATTTAGACAGGCTAGCTATTGGTTCACATTGTTTGCCAATAGTCCTTTGTGGGTCCAATATGAACAGTCCTGTGTTTACCCTTATTCTCTTTACCACATAGTTATGGGCATTTACCCTAATTCTATTAAATCTCATCCTTACTTAAAAGCTTCAACTAACTCCATAAATGCTTATATTAAATTACTTTCGGCCACCCCAGTAGTGTTGAAATATACTCCATTATGGAGGAATCTGCATATTAGATATGGTGATAAAGTTCTTACCAACAGCACCTGGGAAAAAAAAGGTATTTTTTTATTAAAAGATATAACTGATCCTCACACAGGCATCCTTAGATCTTTTACTGAGTTAAGACAGATCTATGGATTGCCTTATACCCAATTTCACTCCTATCTACAAATTCGGGAGGCTCTAAGAAGCATTTTAGACAATAATTTAGCTTGTCCCATTTCCAAAGACTTTGATAGCCTATTAGTCTTGGCTAATACCAAGGGAGGAGCGGGCAAATTATATAGGTTTTCAATTAAATCTAGGCCAGATGTTACTATGGCATCCAAAAAAATTATGGGAAACTTATCTGGGGTACTATATCCCCCGCCCAGACATGGGACTCAATCTGGTACAGTGCCTATAAATCTAGTATGGATGTACAGGGTAAGCTGATCCAATTTAAGTTATTACATAATTGGTACTACACCCCAGAAAAAATGTATAAGCAAGGGTTATCTATGTACAGTAATTGTTGGAGATGTAATGCTCCAGATGCTAATTTATTCCACATGATATGGGACTGCCCATCAATAAGGCCGGCCTGGACTATTATTTGGAAAGCAACTCAACAAATTCTGCATCATAATTTCCCTTTTGACCCTGGTATATTTATAATAGGTGACTATAGTTTGATCTCTGGTATACCCACACATGGAAAAAACTGGTTGGCTATAGCCTCCTTGTGTTTCAAACGACTGATCCTTAGTCATTGGAAAGACAATCAATCCCCTACATTGAATGAATGGGCCAGGATGCTCACTAAAGTAGCTGTTAATGAATACATCAGTCATTGTCAAGCTAGAACTTGTTACAAATACAAGGATATTTGGACCCCTTACCTATCTTGGTTAGATCCCCCTTAGAACCATTAGGTTGGGACAGATAGATATACTGTTGGATTTAAATTGTGTTCCTTTATATATAGGTTGCTTGTCATTGGGAATATTTAAGTCTTAGTCTAAGATATCAGTCTATACTATATAAAGACAGAAGGAGAAAATTTAATATATATTGTTATATATTTGTGGATGTATGTAAGTGTGTATTTCATTGCAATATATGAAATTTGTACAATGTTTTTACTGATAATCTTAATAAAAAATGTTATGAAAAAAAAAAAAAAAGACATGTTGGCTAACCGGGCCAGCAAACCAGGAAATCATCCAGACTAACCTAATATTTGCTGGTCTCAGGTCACCTCTAAAGTGGACCCCTGTTATTAGGCAACAATCAGACCACCCAGAACACACTGTAAAAGTCACTGTATTTATCTAATATTTGGCTTTCTCAATGCTGTCTCAGTGTTATGCTTGCATTTTACAGGCACTCCCTTGCGAAAGACTTTCAGCTAGCACATGGCATCCACTCTCTTAAGAGCAGATGAGGAACCCATGAGTGCCAGCCATATAAATGTATAGTATCCTTCATGAATATCATACTGTTTATCATAGGAAAAATAGATTTTAATTGGGGAGGGGCGCGTCAGAGAACACAGATTATAAAATGTGAACTGAAATCATTGGTTTTCTTTAGCATCATTAGTTTTTGTTTGCTTGCACGCATGTGCAAGAAACATAGTGCCATCATCCGAGTTTTTGTAAGTGTGTCACCCTGTCTTCCAATTCAGTCAGTGTGTTTACAGGCGCAGCCACAGTTCGCCAATGAATGATGCAGCTATGACAGCAGTTGAAAATGCAGTGGCGTACAGTTGAAAGGAAGAGACCCGCTACAGTGAGCAGCGATAAGATAGTGCTGATTAGCATATTGCATGCTCATGCTCCCCCCACACACATACACACACACACACACACACACACACACACTGTTGAAAGGGAGAGACCCGCTTCAGTGAGCAGCGATAAATAAGATAGTGTTGATTAGCATATTGTGTGCTCATGCGCTCCCCCCCCCACACACACACACTGTATGGCCGACAGGGGTGCCCAATCCCCCATCGCCTCTGCTGCGTCCCCCCAAGTTCCAGGGTGCCACACTGGGAGCCCACCCCAGTGTGGCAATGATCCGTAAGGCCAATGGGGGTGCCCAATCCCCGTCAGCTTCACTGTTCCCTCCCGCCCAACAGACTACCGGGTGCCACACTGGGAGTCCACCCCAGCATGGCAACAGTCCCAATGGCTGATGGGGGTGCCCAATCCCCCATTGGCTCCACTGTATCTCCCCCCAAAAACTTCCAGCTGCCACGCTGAGAGCCCACCCCAGCGTGGCACAAGTCCTGCGTCATCTAGAAAAAAAAGCACCCTGCAAGAAAGAACGGTCCCTCGCTGAATGTCCTGACCCCCCTCTCCCCACCTGCACCCACCTTCTGCGCACCTTACCTCCCTACATCCCCACCTCACCCCATACTTACCTCCGGAGTCCGGCGCGATGACCTTTGGTGGACCGGGAACATGTCTGCACTCTTCAAAGCCGACCGCGAACTGAGGAAATGCCAGTAAGCTGTATAATGGAATAAATAGGATTTTTTCAACTTTGATGCATATCTCAGGCATTTTTGGGAATTTTTCCACCAAATTTTTAACATGGGGTTTTTGGGACCCCACCTCATGAATTCTTTCAATGTCAGTTTGTTAATCGACCCCGAAAGGTGATTTTGCGGTCACTGCATGGAACCACCTTTCAGGACTGAGTTACGAAATGACAGTGTCACAATTCATAAGGTAGGCCCCAAAATCTATGTTAAAATTGATGAAAAATCAAAAATTACTGTTTTCTGAAGCATGTTGTGCTGTTCCTACGCATTAATTGTAAGTTTGCGAATTCTTCAATATTTTCACTCCAGATTTTCAACACTGCCATTTTACCACATCTTCTTATGAACAGTACAGCTGTCATTTTTCACATCTTGCCCAAAATGTGTTTCCGCGCAGGTAGCGCACAGTGGCGCAGTCGGTGTGCGAAATCAATGCTCGGGACAGATTAAGAAAATCACAGTGACACTGTTCATGAGCAGAGGTGTTAAAATGGCTATGTTAAAAATTTGGTGAAAAAAGTCCATAAAATGACTGTGTTACGAATGACCATTGCACAGTTTCCACGCACCCTCGTAAGTTCATGCATTTGTAATATTTTCAGTCCAGATTTTCACCATTGCCATTTTTCCACACTTCCTTATGAACAGCACAGCTGTCATTTTTCAGAACATGGCCGAAATGTGTTTTTGCACTTCCAGCGCATAAATGAGTGGTTGCTGGGGGAAAATCACTGTTCGGGAAAGATTAAGAAAATCATAGTGACACTGTTCATGAGCAGAGGTTCCAAAAGGCCTGTGTTGACAATCTGCTGTAAAAAATCATCAAAGTAATTGCATTACGGGTGTGCGTTGTGTAGTTTCTATGCACACTCGTGACTTCACCAGTTTTTTTTATATTTTCACTGCAGATTTTCAACATTGCAATTTTTTGCACCTCCCCAAGAACAGTACAGCTGTTATTTTTCACATCCTGTTCGAAATGTGTTTCCGCACCTGTGGTGCCATATGGCGTAGTCGCTGTTCAAAATCAGCTTTCAGATAACAAACCAATATTGCCATTGTTCATAAGGTGGAGGTCACAAAAAACCCATGTTGACAATTTGGAGTGAAAATGGCAATGAACGCCTGAGGCGTTAGGGTTTCTGACCATAACGCCCCCCCCCCTGTAGAGATTGACAGGCATCAGGGGTGTGACTTGGGATTCTCACCTGTAATGCTCATACCATTCCACACCCTGCAGCCAGTGAGAGGCATCAGGTGTGCCTTGGACTCTTCGGCCCCAAAGTTCACCCCATTCTCCCATACAGCACCCATCTCACTGTATTTTCTGATGGAATGGGGTGAGCATAAGGGCCAAAGACCCCAAGGCACACCGTGACACTTGTCGGTGTCTGCAGAGTAGGGTGTGGTAAAATGGCATGGCCGTTATGCCTGATGACCCAAAGACACAACCCAATGCCTGTCAGTCTCTGCAGGGTGGTGCTGGGGTTGGCTTCCAGTTCAATACTTCACTGCCATTGCTATCATGCAGCTCTCTAACTCCTACACTACCAATGCCAATGCCAGCAAGCAAACATTCGGCATTGACAAATGCTTGTTGTCACTGTTTTACCGGTGTCTAGTTTAAACAGTCATTAAATCCAAGCTACTGCTTTATGCTAGGTTTCAACCATTTTATAAACAAGACAATGAGAACAGGCCTGAAATGAGTTAGAAATACAAAAAAAGGGAGACTGGATGAAATGCTTGGACAAGTAAAATCCAAAACAGGTCACACTGCACTAAGATAATTGCACTGGGAAACTGGACAGGGCATACAGAGCAGAGGAAAAATGAGGCAGGTGGAGAAAATGCTGATGAGGGAGGCTGCAGTACTCAGGAATGACGGGGGAGCATGGGACAAATGGGGCATTGCAAGACAGTGAGAGCAGGCATGAACAACAGCAGCAATACAAAAAAACAGTGGAACTGGATTGCAGGGGCACCTGCTTTGGCATGGCGCGGCCGGCATGATAATCCAGACACAGAGATTTGACTCCTAAGAATGACACTTCCTAATTTACATCCTCTTGGTTGCACACTGCAGCAGGCTAGCGTGACTCACCTTGGGTTTCCCGATGAGGCCAATATATATTTATTTTGTTGCTGTGTCACACAGAACAGAACCAGGTTATGATTAGAAAGACAGCACATTACTTTTTGTCACTCTTCCAGGGTGTTGCCATTTTTGCCTAGTTCTGCAGGTGGCGGCAGCATCTGCCGTGTGCAATATGGATGCTGGAGTTATCTGTGCACGTGCGGGAACTCGCACATGCGCAGTAAGCACCGGTGGGCATATTGAACATGGCAGACAGCGCCGTGTTCCAGCCACCAAACAAAGTAGTGTGGTGGACATGCATCTACCTCCACTACCGGAAATCCAATGGAGCGGATGGTATCCGGTCAGCTCATTTTTCTCAACTATCCCAAAATGGCTGCAGCCATAAACAAGCAGCACCCACTACCTCTCCCCAATTCCAATGCATAGGTCCCTGATGTCAAGCTGAATCCATACCCTTAGTTCTCTTGAAGCAGTCTCAAGGCATCATGCAGCTCTCCTCCCCAAATCCAATGCAGGAGTCCCTGATATCAAGCAATAACAGCTCCCCCTCCCCAGTTCCAATGCAGGAGTCCCTGGTGTCAAGCGGCAACCACACCCTCTCCCCAGTCCCAATGCAGGAGTCCCTGGTTTCAAGTAGCAACCACTCACTCGCCCCAATTCCAATGCATGACTCCCTGATGTCAAGAGGCTCCCACTCCATCTCCCCAATTCCAGTGCAGGAGTCCCTGATGTCAAGCAACAACAGCTCCCCCTTCCCAGTTCCCATACAGGAGTCCCTGGTGTCAGACAGCTCCCACTCCCTCTCCCCAATTCTAATGCAGGAGTCACTGATGTCAAGCAGTTCCCACGCCCTCTCCCAATTCCAATATAGCAGTCCCTGATGTCAAGCGGCTCCCACTCCCTCTCTCCAGTTCCAAAGCAGGAGTCCCTGGTGTCAAGCGGCACCCACTCACTCTCCCTAGTTCCAATGTAGGAGTCCCTGGTGTCAAGTGGCTCCCACTCCCTCTCCCTAGTTCCAATGTAGGAGTCCCTGATGTAAAGCAGCTCCCACTCCCTCTCCCCAGTTCTAATGCAGGAGTCCCTAATGTCAAGTGGCTCCCACTCCCTCTCCCCAGTCCCAATACAGGAGTCCCTGATGTCAAGCAACTCCCACTCCCTCTCCCCTATTTGAATGCAGGAGTCCCTGGTGTCAAGCGGCACCCACTTCGTCTCCCCCGTCCCAGTGCATGACTCCCTGATGTCAAGCGGCTCCCACTCCCTCTCCCCAATTCCAATGCAGGAGTCCCTGATGTCAAGCAACTCCCACTCCCTCTCCCCTATTTGAATGCAGGAGTCCCTGATGTCAAGCAACTCCCACTCCCTCTCCCCTATTTGAATGCAGGAGTCCCTGATGTCAAGCGGCACCCACTCCACCTCCCAAGTCACATTGCAGGAATCCCTGATGTCAAGAGATGTCCCTCTCCCCAATTCCAATGCATGAGTCCCTAATGGCAAGCAACAACAGCTCCCCCTCCCCAGTTCCGATACAGGAGTCCCTAGTGTCAAGCTGCTCCCACTGCCTCTCCCCAATTCAATGCAAGAGTCCCTGATGTCAGTCAGCTCCCAGTCCCTCTCCCCAGTACCAATGCAGGAGTTCCTGATGTCAAGCAACTTTGTCTTCCCAATTCCAGTACAGGAGTCCCTGATGTCATGCAACTCCCACTCCCTCTCCCCAGTCCCAATGCAGGAGTCCCTGATGTTACACAGCAACAGCTCCCACTCCCCAATCCCAATGCAGGAGTTCCTGGTGTCATGCAGCATCCTCTCTCTCTCTCCCCAGTCCCAATGCAGGAGTCCCTGATGTCAAGCAACAACAGCTCCCTCTCCCCAGTCCTAATGCAGGAGTCCCTGGTGTCACGCAGCATGCACTCCCTCTCCCCAGTCCCAATGCAGGAGTCCCTGGTGTCATGCAACATCCACTCCCTTCCCTCAGTCCCAATGCAGGAGTCCCTGATTGATGTCACACAGCATCCACTCCCTCTCCCCAATCCCAATGCATGAGTCCCTGGTGTCATGCAGTATGCAATCCCTCCTCCCAGTCCCAATGCTGGAGTCCCTGGTGTCACACAGCATCCACTCCCTCTCCCCAATGTCAATGTACAAGTCCCTGGTATCATGCAGTGCGAACTCCTTCTCCCCAGTCCCAATGCAGGAGTCCTTGGTGTCATGCAGCGTACACTCCCTCTCCCCATTCCCAATGCTAGAGTCCCTGATGTGATGCAGCATCCATTCCCTCTCCCCAATCCCAATGCATGAGTCCCTGGTATCATGAAGCACCCACTCCTTCTCCCCAATCCCAATACATGAGTCTCTGTTGGCATGCAGCATGCACTCCCTCTCCCCAGTCCCAATGCAGGAGTCCCTGATGTCACGCAGCATCCACTCCCTCTCCCCAATGCTAATGCACGAGTCCCTAGTATCATGCAGTGTGTACTCCCTCTCCCTAGTCCCAATGCAGGAGTCCTTGGTGTCCTGCAGCATGCACTCCCTCTCCCCAGTCCCAGTGTGGGAGTCCCTGGTGTCATGCAGCGTGCACTCCCTCTCCCCATTCCAAATGCTGGAGTCCCTGGCATCATGCAGCATCCATTCCCTCTCCCCAATCCCAATGCGTGAGTCACTGGTGTCATGCAGCACCCACTCCCTCTCCCTCTCCCCATTCCCAATGCAGGAGTCCCTAATGTCAGGCAACTCCCACTCCCTCTCCCCAGATTCAATGCAGGAGCCCCTGGTGTCATGCAGCATCCACTCCCCATGCCAGTGCAGAAGTCTCTGGTGTCCAGCGGCACCCATTTCCTCTCCCCAATCCCTATGCAGGAGCCCTGGTGTCATGCAGCATCCACTCCCTCTCCCCAGTCCTGCTGCAGCAAGCAGTCCTTGCTGACTAGTGGCTCTCCCTTCCTGCAAACCCATAAAGCATCCCCCCACCCACCAGTGCACTGACAGAAAAGATTTCTGAGTAATTCAGATGGCAACTAGCACAGGGTTCCTCACACTATCTCAGTTGTCTACCATCTGAATGCAACAGTAAGTGCCATAGAGATACAGGCTTTCATCTTACGCGTATTTTCATAAATTCTAATGCAAAAAACAGATTCATGAAATACTGTACACTGAGGAGGGTTTGTGCCAAGTGATGCCACTCAGTACCATTGGTACTTTGATTATAGATGGTGTCTATTACTGACAATGGTCCTTTGCCATTAATTATTTTTTTTGTTCTGTAAGTCCTAGTCTGGATTTATGCCAAGAAGATTGTCAGGTGAGAAACAACCTCAGTGACACGCTAGTGTCACGGAATTGCGTGAACAGGCTAACTGCATTTTTATTGCTCACCACGTAGGTATAAAATGACCTTACAACACCAGCTGATCCTGCACACGTCACTCAGATCTTATCTCATGTTTCCAAAACAGCCACTACAACTCTGCCCTGCAAATGCCCATTCATAAGTTACTGCTGCTCAGAGATGCAAGGCAGAAAAGCACGGCCGTATTCTATTCTAGTCAGAGAGGCAGTCCATGTTTTTGCAATGGAGTGCAACATACCACCCTTGAATACTGAGGAGAATGCAGTGTTCCTCAGAAACAATATCACTGGAAGGCACTACAGTAAACAGGCTAGAGGACAGGCTTGGGAACCAGGAGAAGAGGTTCAAATCAAACCACAGCCACTTGTTCACTCTGTGATATGGAGCAAGTTCCTACTGCTGTAAAATAAAATTGTGATACAGCAGGATCCCACTGAAAAAGATGCTGCATGTCAGCCGAGCAAACACAGGTAAATAAATGCAAAACAGCGCATACTGTAGTTTAGGCAATATTCACTACTCTAGGTTAGAGATGCAATGAATTTTTAATCCACCTGTGAAGTGGACACGAAGTGGCCACTTCGCATTAGCAGAGCACAACGCGAAGTGGGCACTGCAAAGTGGTCACTTCATGTTATTATTCTTACCACTTTACATTGCCATTATGCCTTAATGCGAAGTAAGGCAAAGTGAGAAGAGAATAGGCACATCACATGGCTTGTAGTACTGTAAGTCACGTGCTTTAGCCAGGCAGGAAGGAAGTGAGTCACAGAAGCAGTTTCACTTTCTCCTTTGCATTTGTAGAGGGAGAAAGCATTTGTGAGAGGAGAGGAGTTACAGTGCTTGATTGCCTTGCTGCCACTTCGTTGCATTTCAGTTCCAGAAGAAAATCAACAGCTTTTTTAAAAGCTATATCTTTATTTAGTTTTTGTATTGTATTTGTGGGGGGTTTTTTTGTTAGTGAATTTTTTTGTATAAGTTTTGTTTTGTTTTGTGTGTGTGACTGACTGTGTGTGTGTGTGTCCACTGTCTGCATGTGTGTATTGGCCTGTGGACTTCAGGAGGATGGGCCTAGCAAAAGGCGTGTCGCTGGCCCGTGGGCGCGGTAAGAGGGGAGTGCAGACCCGTGGGGGGGGCGGGACGGTCGTGTCATGTTGGACCGCACCGCTCCCAACTCCTGGCCGGTGTTGCTTCCCCCATTGAAGCAACAGGAGCAGCAGCAGCACCAGTGCCACCGGTGGCTGCTGCTCGTCCACCTTCTCCGTCACTACCACCACCACCGCCACCACCAGTAGCAACAGCCGTTGGGGCTCCAGCAGCACCCCTTCCACCACTTCCACAGCCACAGGAGGTGGCCCCAGAAAATGTAGGTGGTGTTGGGACTCGTGCGAGGACTGTGTCTGGCAGCTCCCCAGTGTGGGAGTTTTTTAACTGTGTGTGGGGAGACAGCACAGTGGTGGTGTGCCATGTGTGTGGTGTGCTGGTATGCCATGGCCCCCGTGGAACACATTTGGGGACCGGTGACAGCGCATCCACATGCTGAACCACCACAGGGCAGAGTGGCAGGCTGCCACGGAAGGGACCAGGCATCCACCTGCTGGCTCTTCCATGGCAGTGGCCGAGGGTGCTGCAGGGGTGGGAGTTGTGCCTCACAGTCACCACAGCAGCAGGAGGAGGGCTACTACAGCAGCTGCTCCACCACCACCACCACCACAGTCACCAGCACCACGCTGTCCACCACCACCCCCACCACTACCTGAATTCCCCGCTGCAGTGGACCCCACCACAGTCCCTGCACACAGTCTGACATCGGCCTGGTGTGGGCAGTGCTTGAAGAAAATAATGAGTGGTTCAGTGTTTTGCAGCAGCAGGTGAACAGAGTAGAAGCACAGCAGCAGCAAATAGTTTCAATGCTGCACCTGCTGCTGGACCACCATGGCATCCCACAGCCACAGTAAGATTGTTTTCTGCCTCCCCACCCTGACCCCATCCCACTACTGTGTTGTACTGTTTTTGTGTGTTTTTTCTTTGTTGTTGTTTAATCATACACATGTTCCCTTCCAAGGGACTCTTTCTTGCACCACATAGTGCAATACATTTTTGTGAAAACCGCCCGTAATTTCATTACAGTGTGTCACATGACGGAGGAATTCCTGTTCTGCAAATCTGCCCACATTCTGCCTCCCTTCTTAGCAACGTTAGGACATGATGGCAGGGAGAGCACATGTGCATGCTCCTTACAGTGAATATCTGATTGTCCGGCAACTTTCTGAATGTTTCTTTATGTTATAATGGTCAGTTTGTGGTGAAACGTGTGGGCACGTTTCCAGTAAGAAGACCCTTGTTAGCGGAAGCATTCCCACATTTCACCACAAAGTCAACCTTGTAACATAAGGAAACATTGGGATAGCTGCTGGACATTTACTATAGAGGAGCATGCACCTGCGCTCCCACTGGTACCACGTCCTAACGTTGCTGAGAAAGGGGGGCAGCACGTGGGTGGCTTTTCTGATCGGTAATTCCTCCGTCACTTGACTCACTGTAATGAAATTATGGGCGGTTTTCAGAGAAATATATTGCACTCTGTGGAGCAAGAAATATTCCAGTGGGAGTAAAGCCCCCACATATCAGTTTATGTGTATCACCATAACTATGTAATGTGGTGAATCTCTGTAAAGCAGCAGCGCAACAATCTGTTGCTGACTTTGACCTATATTCTTTAATGCTATGTTACAACTTCCTTTACTTACATCCAGACTGACTGGAATGATATGAGAATTTGCAGTAGTTGAGTCTGCGGTACTACCTTTTTTCATGTATGAAATAATGAAAGGAGCATTCCTTTTAAATTGGTGCTGACCAGGTCTTTGTCATTGTTTTCCTTTGCTTTTCTCCATCACATCAATTAGCTGTTATATATCACTTCTGTTGTTAATTAACAGTTATGCATCAGGCAATGTTTTATGACACCATGGAACAGTAGTTATTGAAAAGCAGCTGCAAATAAATACAAACCTGGTCCGAACAATATTGTAAGGCGTGCTCATTTTTTTTTCATACATGAAAAAACGTAGTCAAGTAAGTAAAGCAGACATAAATTGTGAAAAGAATCGTATCATTCAAGTCACGACTCAGAGGTAACTAGTGGTGGCTGTGGCAATGTAAAGTAGCATAAAAAAGTGCAGTTCAAAACTATGAGGACATTCTTGCAATGCTGCTTTAATTGTAAAAATGTCAGTATGACATCATGAGCTCACAGCAACAATCACAGAACACACAAAAGTGGCACAGAGTCCCATATTTTTTCTGCAGGCCCAAAATGCATCCTGCTTGCGTGCAGAAAATGGCCAAGTGTTAACACAGTGGAATGAGAGTGTTTTGGCACATACAAAGTCCCCCAGAATTAATGGCGCACTCAGTCATGTGCACAAAAGTGGTACAGAGTCCCAGATTGTTTCTGCAGGCCCAAAATGCATCCTGCTTGTGTGCAGAAAATGGGCAAGTGTTAACACAGTGAAATGATAGTGTTTCAGCACATACAAAGTCCCCCAGAATTAATGGCACACTCAGTCATGAGCACAAACAGTGTTAACACAGTGGAATGAGAGTGTTTCAGCACATACAAAGTCCCCCAAAATTAATGGTGCACTCAGTCATGTGCACAGTGGTGGCAAAGAGTCCCCAGAGTTTTTCTGCAGGCCCAAAATGCATCCTGCTTGTGTGCAGAAATGGCCAAGTGCTAACACAGTGGAATGAGAGTGTTTCAGCACATGCAAAGTCCCCCAGAATTAATGGCGCACTCAGTCATGCGCACAAAAGTGGCACAGAGTCCCCAGACTTTTTCTGCAGGCCCAAAATGCATCCTGCTTGTGTGCAGAAAATTAACAAGGGTTAACACAGTGAAATGAGAGTATTTCACCACATACTCCAGTATGAAATGATGACTGTGAGCATCATGTTGATTGTCCAATGTGTTCTGAGAGACGATTCCAGCAAATGCAATGTGATCATCTCAGCTGGATTGAAGGGTGCCCTTTGGTTGTACACTAATAGTAGCCTTGGTGAGTATATATATATATATGTATATAGTTGTGTTGTGTATTTTGTAGGTGAGGAGGGGGGGGGTTGACATGGACATGTACTCATGGTATTATTCTGCATCACAGGTCACACAGAAACTGTTGGTGTGCACATTCCAGTGCTCAATGAGAATTTTTTATGCTGAAATTGGAAATGGAAAACTCTTAAGCACGTGAAGGTAAGTATTTTTTGTGAGGGGGTGGTGGGGGGAATCATATTTGCAGGTTTGTCTCTAATGGTTTCTTATTTTGTTACTTCTTCACAGATTTCATCAGCATCCTTCTGGAGTCTGGTTGTGTTAGGATGGTCATGGTTATCTAATGAAACGACTCCTGCATGTTGCATGTGTTCCCAAGCTCGGGGGAAGGGGATGCCGGATGTTGAAGAACTTTTTAGGATAAGGCCACTTTGACAGAACAACAAAGCATCTGGAAGTTTCCTATAAAAAGAAATGAATGACTTCTTACAACTTAATTGTTATGTGTCCCTCCCTGGTTCTCAAATCTCAATCTAAAGTCAAGTTACATTTCAAATCCACATCTTGTCAACTAACACAACCTGTGTGCAATATTTGCTGCAGTCTTTCCAAAACAATGAAATGGATTAGATAAAATCTTCATACTTACCAGAATGGATTTCACATGGATATTACATCGCTTCCTCTCTGTACGGTACAGCTACAGTACCATTCCCAACGAGTTTTAGCGATGGAGCCTTTTTTTGTTACCCTGTAAAAAACAAAGAGTGTACCATATGGCCTGGATGTCAAAACTCGCCCAGGCTGTGTGCGCAAGTCTGAGGCGCAGCTCAACTTTATTAACATGGGGTGTGGCCTGGGCAATATTCAACGAACTGTGCTGTAGGCGCAGCAGCTTTGAATATCGCACCCTGGCCACCCCCACTGTGCATGGCGCAGTGGCACTGCGCCAGCGCAGTGGCAGAGTGGAGCATGGAGATGCACTAGCACAAGTGCCATTGCGCCATGCACAGTACCTGCGATATTCAAAAGGGGACATGCAAATGGGGCCATAATTTATGCAAGGTGCACAGGGGGCCATTTGCATCTCATTATGGCCCCAATTGCATGGCATTAGCATGCAGGTGCACGAATCCCCGACGACTTGCGCCTGGCGCCCTGCCAGGCAGCAGCCATCAGGGACCGATGCCCCCTGCAGCCCGATCGCGGGCATTCATGTAAAAGAAACCCCCCCGTCCAATATCCCTGGTGGTCCAGTGGACCGATCGCTGCCCGATCACGGGCATCAGTAATAGAACCCTCCCCACGTCCAATATCCCTGGTGGTCAGTGGACCGATCGCTGCCGATCGCGGGCATCTGTAACATAACATACTCCTACCCTGGTGGTCTAGTGTACTCCCCTCCCCACCCGCCCACTGGCCCCACGCCCCCTCCCCGTCAGCCAGTGGGCGGCAGCACCCCACCGCCTGCCGCCCGCTGCCCACCGACTGACAGCTCAGTAGGGCTGCATGCCCATTGGTTCTGGCGTGAGCCAATGGGCGTGCAACCATACTGTACCTCAGTCAGATATGTGAATAGATTCTTTCATATCTGGACTGTTTATCTGTATGGGCTGCCGCCCATTAGCTCACGCAGTGGCTCAATGGGCGTCACTACCGAGCTATCGGTCGATGACGGCAGGTAACGGCGAGCAAAATACTACCGTCTGACAGGGGCCGGGCGGTGGGGCTCAGTGGGTGAAGGAGGAAGAATGTTACAGGCCACCAGAGACCAATGGAAATATGTATGTGTTGCAGATGCCAGCGATCGACGATCAGTCACTGAACCGCCAGGCCCGGAAGGGGAAAGGTTACTGCGATGCCTCGTCGGGCATAAGAACACACTGGACCTGAAGGCAGGCGTCGAAGAGGTATTACCGATGCCCGCGATTGGGCCGTGCGATCCACTGGACCACTAGGGATATAGGGCGAGGTTTCACTACACAGATGCCCAGCGATGGGGCATGGGGCGCCGCCAGGTGTGGCGAAGAACTGAAGGAGCCCACCCACAGGTGGAAGCTGCCATGTTCGCCCTGCAATGGCAGCTCACCTGTGGGTGGCCATCACTGTTCCTTTTTTTGGCTTAACTTTGTGCAGGTGCAGGTAGGGTTGCCCATGCATGACTGTGCATCGGGCTGAATACCAGGCTGTGCAGGTTATGCATAGGCACGCTTCCACCTGTGCCTGCATACATTACTGATGCGCTCTGCGCCGGATTTGTGCGGCGCACTTTTCCCTTTTGAATATCGTGCCAAGGTGCATCAGTGGGTTGTGCATGATGCAACACTGTTGCGCCATGTGGAACTCTTTTGAATATCTGGGCCTATGTGTTTTACCATTGCGGCTCTGAAAAGCTACAGAAAACAAAACATACAACAAAAGGAAGTGAAGCAGCATAACAAACATGAGTACACATACTCACGTTATGGTTTAAATATTAAGAAGCTTTGTGTCTCTGGCTGCTGGATGTGGTGGTCCGGACAGACTCAGGCTCAGTGGTGGCAGTGGCTAACATCAGTCCCGGTGGTGGTGGTCCAGGGGTCAGACAGACTCATGGTGGCAGTGGCTAACATCAGTCCTGGTGGTGGTGGTGGTTCGGGGGACAGACAGACTCATGGTGGCGGTGGCTAACATCAGTCCCGGTGGTGGTGGTGGTTTGGGGGCAGACAGACTCATGGTGGCAGTGGTGACAGTAGCTAACATCAGTCTCGGTGATGGTGGTCCAAGGGGCAGACAGACTCATGGTGGCAGTGGCTAACATCAGTCCCGGTGGTGGTGGTTCGGGGGACAGACAGACTCATGGTAGCAGTGGTGGCAGTGGCTAACATCAGTCCCAGTGGTGGTGGTCCAGGGGCAGACAGACTTGTGGTGGCAGTGGCTAACATCAGTCCCAGTGGTGGTGATCCGGGGGCACACCACCTTTTAAAAACTTCAGTTAAAACCTGCCAACATTAACCACATCATCATCCTCATAAAGAAAGCTGCCCTCGCAGTCATCGATGTCTGAAGTCTGACCACTAGGAAGTTCTTTCTCCATTGTGTCATCATCTACGTCAGTGGTGGTCCGTTTCAGGCAGCCACTGCCAGTGCCGCCGGGATGCTCCATTTCCACATCAGCAAGACCACCATGACTAGGCCAGGGTACGAATACCGAGGTTGCAGTCTGTGCTGGTATGTGCCTCTCATTCATTTTAATGAATGTTAGCAAATAACATTTCCAGGAGACAGGTTTGTCTGACGATCCCTGACTATTGCACCTGCTGAGCTGAATACCCTCAACACTTACACTGGAGGGTGGGCATGTGAGGTACTTCAGTGCCACTGCAGTCAGTTCTTGTCATTCACTGACCTTTCCAGTCCAGTACAAAAGAGGATCTTCAGTTATTGTCAGATGCCTGTTTTCAGACAAATATGACTCAACCATTCTCTGTGCTGCACTAAGTCCAATTGTTGATGCAGCATCATGTTCTCCCGAATCATTTATTTCACAAATACCCACTTGGGACAAAGCCTCCCAAAGTGGGTTGATGCCAGCCACTTTGGATGACAGACCACCTGGAACTGCAGTCCCCTTCCCCTTGCAGGATATGCTTGATGGTCCTTCAGGTACACCTTCAGCTGGATTATGCTGCTGAGGTTTGCCGACCTTGGCATGTGACTTCTGTGCCCCATGAACCAAGTACATCAGTTGACCACTGATATTTTTTACCTGTTCAGGCCCTCCCTCCAGTACTGATGTAATTCCACATTTGTATCGTGGGTCCAGCATTGTTGCTATGGCAAAGTTGTCACTACGCTGAATGCTCACAACGTGACGATTCTGGTAGAATACTGTCAGCATGTGTTGCTGCAACTTACTGCTACCACCGTCTCCAGCAACATCAAGGCTATGCTGTACATTCACCAATGTCTGCCTCAGCACCTGCAGCAGTGGAATTGATTGGCTAATGGAGGCAGACTCGGCACTCACTGCCTGTGTGACATGTTCAAAAGGCCGCAAAATTGTTATTACAGAGTCCGTGAGGCTCCACTGTTCTGTCATCATAGACATGGAGGCCCCCGAACTGTCACGGCTAGTGTGCATAACAAGATATTCTGAGATGGCTTTGTATTGTTCATACAACCTCTCTGTCATGTATAAAGTGGAGTTCCATTGGGTGACAACTTCCAGCTTCAAGCGTTACTGAGGCAGGCTGTTTTGTATCTGCAACTGCTGCAGTTGGTCACAGGCCTTTCCAAATCGTGAAAAGTGAGAGCAGATATGTTGTGCAACAGTTAGCATTTCCTTTATATCAAGGTGCTACAGAAACTCCTGAACCACAAGATTTAAACAGTGGGCCATGCATGGAACATGAAAAAAAACACCATTCCTGATGCATTTCACCACATTTGACCCATTGTCACTTGCTATGAACCCAGCTCTCAGGGACAGAGGGTTTAGCCATCTGTCAATTTCAGTCAGTACCACGTCCAACATGTTCTCACCAGTGTGTGAACAGGTCACATTGTGCATAGCAATTGTTGCATGCTGTCGAATTCCTGGAGGATTGCTACCATGACAATCCACCTTGCTGCACTGATTATTTACACTACCAACATCACAAACAACCCCAGCACCTGTGCCCAGTGTGCAGTTATATACAAATATGAACTCCCCACTGTTTTGCCACTTTTCCACATATCCATACCTAAATGGATGAATGGAGAGGAGGAATGTTGAAGAGCATGTCTTACTGAGTCGGACACAGTGCGAAACAACTCAGGGACAGCACGGGTAGAAAAGTATGTCCTGGATGGGACTTTCCATTTTGGACAGGCATGTGCAGCAAACCGCTGGAACCCAGAATTCTCCACAAAGGAGAAGGGCAAAAGATCAATTGCCAGCATTTCCGCTACAGCAGCATTGAGTTCACGTGACACTGCGTTGCTTGGGGTACTTCAGCTTATGCACAAAAACACTCTGTAACGTGGGCTGACTTAAACGTTTTACATGAGGTGTGTTGATCACAAATGGTTGTGCTCTGTGATGAATGCCATTGGCAGGGGGGTGGAGTGTGGACATTTGATGAAGACAGTTGCACAGGTAATGATGGCAAACCCAGAAATGCTGTCATTTTGCCAGATTTGCCAACCGGGATTGATGTAACACTTGCACTAGACATACTGCATTCACCACCACCACCACAACCACAAAAATTGCTACTCTCACCAGCACTGGACAACATTTCAAAGTCATTATGGTCCTCCACCTCATCATGCCTGTAGTAATCCTCTGCTCTTATTACCACACTACTGCACAAGTTTAATTTCCTACTGGGCTTAACAGTCATGGAAGGGGATAACATGCTGATTATGGTTGCCGGTGATGCGGGTGAATGCCCCACTGTGGTATTAGCTTCCAGCTTGTGCTGGGTCTACAGTGCCAAGTGCCTATTCTTAAGATGTGTATGCTGTCCTCCTGTGCTCAGATGGCTCCCCTTTTTACCTTGACTCACATGCACATGGCAAACCTGGCAGATTACAACTGAATCATCATTTGCATCTTGAACAAAAAAATCCCAAACAAGGGATAGTGATGCTGTGCTTTTAACATGTCCATGATGTGGCTTATTTAAGTCTGTTATTTTAAGCACTGAAGTGGGGGGGGGCACGTGATGTTTCGGGCACTGCACACCTGGACTGCAACTGACCACCACGACTACCTATCATATTGATTACTGGGTCATCAACATCATCAACTAAAACTGGTAGATCACGAGTTTTTACGGGGGGAGGGGAGGATTCCTGCAAACAGACTAAGACACAGCCACTTTTAATTTCTTTTTCCTCCGGTTCCCAACTGGGGTCAATTACATCATCATCATATTCATCAACGTCACACACATCCACATCTTCTGCTTGGATGCTAGCATGTGGACTACATGTTGCAACAACAGCAACATCATCATCATCATCATCATCACATTCATCATCAGCATCTACACCACCATCACCTGATATTTTCTCACCACACTGTGAATCACTGCATGGAAAATGCGTGACATTAAGTGCCACAGTGGACAGAATATCACATTGTATGCTATCTTTGACATGATTACTGGGACGTTACTGGGAAGTATGACATCATCTACGCTGCCACTCACTTGCACTGCTTCACACTCAATATTTTTGGATATGGTACACTGGTCGGAATTAGAACTTGATGCAACAATACTAATACTACCTCCACCACCACTAACACCAGTAACACTAACACCACCCGCTGGGAAAACATCATCTCCTCCAACTATGAGTGAAGCTACTGATTGGGCTGTAAAAAACATTGCAGGAGAAATACCTTTCCTCACATCAGCAATGCACTTCTGCATCTGCATACTACTACCACGCCCACAGACCATCTTACTGCCAACATTGCCATGGCGAGAAACAGCTTTGCTTTCACGTCTCTTTGCAGGCATTTTGGGGGATCAACCACAAATATTATAACCAAATTCAGATTATGATACGTTCACGCTGTGATTGGAGGGACGCTGGATGTGAAGCCAAATAAACAACTGTGGCTTCAGCAACAGATAAGAGACTACTCTGAAACTGTCACGGAATAAAAACAACTTCAGTAACCAGTGGTGCTGATGAGGTCACAAAAACAATTCAATCTGGTAAAAAATACCTTTTGAACGTGGGGGTGGGGGGAGCACTGAATGCAGACAGTGCTGATTTTTACGGCACTACAAGCAGCAAAACTAAGAACAGATACCACGATCGCAGTACAAAATCAGGCAGCTGCAGTGGATAGCAGGTTCACACTGCTACACCTGCAATTACACTAGTCTGTGGCACAATAAAAGGTATATTATTTGATGCACGCAACACTGCACACACACTCACACACAGAACAGTTTGTGTACAATGCTGAATGAGGAATGTGTAGCAAATGGAAAAGTTCAGTACTATGCCATGTTACGTATTGTAAATTTATAATGTAATCAGCCTGAACTTATGAACTGTTGCACCACATCCACACAACAAACAGCAAGAAAATTTCTATTACTGACAGTATTACTGTGTGTACATTAACACAGTCAGTTGTATAACAAAAATAGAACCAAAAAACTAAGAAATCACTATTTCTCCAACTTAAATCTACCTACTCCATAGATACGCCCCTCCCCAAAGCACACTTTCACTGTCTTTCACCACACACACTCAATGTTGTAAATTAACATTCAAAATCCACACAAAAACAAAAACACTCGATGATATGAGCACGGGAGGGTTTTCTACAGTCGAGGAACTAAAGTTGGATCCTCCAAAAAATGCAAAAATGCTTTTTGAACAGCTTTTACAAGATTCCTTTCACAGACAGCTATCAGAGCACACTGTCTCCTACTCCTTCCTACTCATACTACCCTGAACTGAGGCTGTGCAGATCAATATAGAGCCCATGTGACCTGAAATCTCATGAATCACTGCAAAATTCGCCTTTGGAACTCAAAAACAAGGCGAAGTGAGGCAAAGTGCACTGCCTGCAATGCACATTGCCTTAAATTTGGCAGAGTAGTGTTCTGGGAGGTGGAGTAATGTAAGTCATTGCTTTCAATGGACTCTGAGTTCCTCAATATAACACAAAGTACTCCTCTTCGTGTTGTGAGACCTCAGAACCGCCTTTGCTCCACAAATGCTGAGCAGATTGAGCCTACTTGTCCACCACTACTCTAGAGGTCAAAAGCATAAACAGAAGAAAAATATAAACATTTCTTTTCTTCCCCCCTAAATGAACTTGGATTGCCAATTAAGAGTTTTGCACAGCGAATACTAAGGGAGGAGATGGCAGTGTGGTTCAGTGGTCAGAGGGAAATTATTTGGAAACCAGGAGTCCCAGGTACAAATCCAACTGCAATCACTTGTTCACTCCATGACCTGGAGCAAATTACTTAACCTTCCCCTGCTTCTTTTCCCTCTACAGTAAAATTGTGTAGCAGAATACCACTAAAAACATGTTGAATGTAAGCTGGGCTATCCTGAGTGAAATAAAATTGCAACAAATAAAACTGGTGAACTTTACATGACATTCATTACCTGGTCACTTGTATTGGTAGTGATGAGCTTCTCAGGATCTGATGCTCTCAGGTTTCCAACAAAGAGGGCAGCCAGGATTAAAAGGCTGACCATGCAGTCAATCAGATTCCTTGTATACTGCCTCTACGGTTTCAGGTGATAACCTAGCCAAGCTTTTAAATTCAATGTAATTAGGAGGTCCCCCTGCGGACCTTAACTGACCATTCACATTGGATTGGATGGTGGTTACTCTATGTTGGGCATAGTACCACAGTTAACAGTTTTATCTGCATGGGTGACCAAAATCCAATTAAGGATGGTTCCTACACCTGATTTATAGTTGGGTCTAGTAATTTCCTCTATTAATTGACTGACACCTAAATTAGAGAAAACATCTCTGACTCCATTTTTAAGGTTGGAGTCCCAGTTACAATTAAAATCACCTAATAAAATCCACTCCCTATTGCTAGGAAATTAATTCTGTGCAGTTGTTATTAGTTCTGAGCCCTATGATATTTTTCCTGGGGGTGCATATCTAGTACTGATGGTTAAAGGGGCACTGTCAGCTTTGCTGGTCAATTTTTTATCTATGGCTGCAGTGTGCCTCCTGGCACTCACATACAACTGATTGTCTCTTGTATGCCCTTATGCAAGTGAAACTTAAAGAATTGTCCTACTTTTGTTTATTTTTACATTAGAAGGTGGTCGCTCGGATAGCCGTAAACTTGTCTGCACACCGGAAGCATTATCTTGATGAGACCGTGCGGCTGCTACAAGCGCAGTCATGTAGTGTGACATTTGGAGATGCAAACTGAAAAAATAGATTAATCCAGTAGATCTGCCTTTAGTGAACACTTGCTGGTTCATACCGCCAAGAAACGAGCACTGAGAAGGGAGCAAATAACTTTTAAAAACCGGGACCGAAATCCCACGCATCCACAAGTGTGGCATGAGTAAAGATCCTGTGCATGTGCAGGAGTATGCCGCTGCAGCGCATGCATGGGATTTCAGTCCCAGTTTTTAAAAGTTATTTGCTCCCTTCTCAGTGCTCGTTTTTTGGCGATATGAAGCAGCAAGTGTTCACTAAAGGCAGATCTACTGGATTAATCTATTTTTCCACCTCGCATCTCCAAATGTCACACTTCGGGACCGTGCTTGTAGCAGCTGCACGGTCTCGTCGAGATAATGCTTCCAGTGTGCTGGTGAGTTTAAGTCGGGTCGAGCGACCAACTTATAATTAAAAAATAAGCAAGAGTAAGACAGTTCTTTAAGTTTTACACTCATAAGGGCATACTAGGGACAATCAGTTGAAGGTGTGTGCCAGGAGGCATACTGCAGCCATACATCATAAAATTGACCAGCAAAGCTGACAGTGTCCCTCTAAATGCTTATTCTGTCCAAGAAGATCCACTGATACCATACCATATCCAGAATCTCCTAAGGGGTGATTGATAACAGTGTAGTTGAGCTTATTGTGGACATACTGTACATCATAGTCCCACCCCCTCTTTTCCCTGATCTATCTTGTCTAATGTGTTTGTATCCTAATAAGGAGATTTCAGGATCTGTAATTCTATTATTTAGCTAAGTTTCTGACAGTGATAACATCAAAACAATGAAGTTCAGACCAGGCTACAAATTGAGTCCATTTTGCTAGAAGGCCTTGAACATTAAGGTGGACAATTTTCTGTGTTGAAGTAGTGGAACTAAAGTGATGGTTAACTGAAGCAGGATCTAATTCAGCCCCACTGAGGAAACTAGTGCCAGGGTGGGGGTGAATAGTTCTAGACATCAGCAACAACAGTACTAACAACCTTCTCAGTCTGATTCTGTTCTCAAACTGCCTCTCCCTTTTTGTACACATTTAAAAGAATTTCAGTACACATTGAACAGGTTGAATAAGTGACGTATAACAAAATTTTGCAATAAAGCAATTAGTATACCCATTAGTAGAACTGGTTTCAGAGTAACCATCCCATGTGAAATTATTAACTAAATTTGTGGAGCAGAAATGGGAAGAGAATACTGGGAAAAGGTTAATAATCTCAGGACCAGGGTCAGTATTAACAGAGGTGGTGTTAGAATAAAAGAAAGAAAAAATAAAACAACCCACATAGCTTCACATTGCATAATGGATAAAATAGTAAGCTTCAGCTAGACTACAAGTTACAGAAAAACAGGGATTACTTGAAGATGGTTAAAGTAAAGTAGTCCCTATTATTTCAATTGAATCAACACCCAGAGTTCTAAGTATATTTTCTCTGAGGAGTGGCGCTTGCGACACTCACTACCGCTCGTGCTAGTGAGCGGTGTGGGGTTTTTGAAATCAACAAGCCCTGCCTCCTCATGACGCACTGAGCTGCCGACTCCCCTGAGCCTCCTTCACACTGAGCCAGATAGCAGTAATACAGTTTAAGGAGTAAAAGTTCCATCAGCAAGCAGGTCAGCAGATCTTACGGCAGCAGTTCTTTTAGTAGCAGTGTGGTCTGGGGCTGTAGCAGGCTCCATGCTGGAGAGGTAGTAATGCAGCATTCCTCCTTTCCCTCTGCATTTCCCCAGCATTTCCACCCTTCCCTTTGCTCAAGAGGGTCCTGATCAAATTCCAGATGGAAGGAGCCACAATGATCCTCATCACCCCTTTCTGGCCTCATCAAATCTGGTTCTCTTTACCAGCTGACAGTGGAGCCTCCAGTACATCTACCTCTGTACACCGGCTTGCTCTCTCAGAACAGGGGCACCCTGGTCCATCTGGACTTCTAAACCCTGCATTTTCATGCCTGGCCCCTGACATAGCCATTGCTAGGTTTGGGGTGTCACCTGAGGTGGCTGATGTCCTGCTGGCAGCTAGGAAGCCTTCCACTTATTCCTTGAAGTGGAAAAGCTTTGCTCTGTAGGCTGCTTCATGTCAGCTGGATCCTTTCATTTGCCCAGTGAATCAGATTTTGGAGTCCTTGCTGTTCCTATCAGACTTTGGCCAGACGTACTCCTTTCTGGAGGTGTACATGTCTGTCTTCTTGGCCTTCTACATGCCTATTGCTGGCCATACAGTGGCACAACTTGAAGTGTCATGTACATTTCTGAGAGGCATTCTTCATCTGAAGCCTCCTATCCATAATCCAGTCCCGTCTGGGGACTTGCATTTTGCTGCGTCATGCGAGCCATGCTTCCTGTCTTGGAAAGTGTTATTTTTATTTGCTATTACTTCTGCATGAAGAGTTTCAGAGCTACAGGTGCTCATGTGTGAGCAGTCTTACTGTATTTGATTTTCCACAAAGTCAGTGTGTCTTTGTGTTCTAATCCTAAATTTCTTCCTAAGGTGATGTCTGAGTTTACTTTGAATCAAACCAGCCACCTGTCTGTCTCTTATCCGGTGCATGCCATTCCAGGGGAAGCATTGCTCCATACTTTAGATGTACATAGAATTCTGCATTATTATACTCTCCACATGAAAGACTGCAGGACATCCTCATAGCTGTTTGTTTCTTTCACCCCTGGGAAAGAGAGCATACCCATTTCACAATGGTGCTTGTCCAAATGGTTGGTCATTTGTATCATTTTTTGCTACAGGAAGTATAGTAGGGCCTTCCTGGTGCTGTTCCTGGTCATTCCACCTAAGGCATGGCCACTTCTTTTGCCTGTTTCAGGAATGTTTCAGCTGCAGAGATCTGTGCAGCTAACATTTGGAGTACTGTTTACACCTTTTCTAAGCAATACAGTCTGGACATTGCCTCTACGCGTAGGGACGATTTTGGCCTTGCCATGCTGCAGAGCCTGCTTTCTTAGACTCTTGACCTCCAGCCAACCAGACCGGTTCTTCAGCTGTCAGAACTGTGTGGGACTCATTCCATTGATGTGGCCTGTTGCAAGAGATACCCTCGATGAAGATAGTGCAGTTACATAAGAACTTACCGTAATAGTAGATCTTCGAGATGATCTCTTGTGGCTGGCCATGCTGTCCCACACTCCATTCCCCTAGGCCAGAGGTCCTCTTTATGCCTGTCTTCTTTTCTTCTGAGGGGAGAGCCTTCTGCTTTTCTGTTATGTATACATTGGCAGGAACCTCTGACTCCTTGGTTCCCCAGCAGAAGAATGCTTATGGTCTCTGGCAGGAGAACTGAGGAGAGCTTATGGGCCGCCCACTCTTATAGGGTTGGTCAGCGTCAGCGAATGATATCAGAGTAGGCGGCCCCCTGGTAGCCTGCTAGCTAGAAAGGTTTCCATGTGGTCCTGGTACCTCGCGGCTGTAGTTCCATAGGTGTGGCCTGCTGCAAGAGATCCTCTCAACGATCTAATGTTACGTTAAGGTCTTACGTAACTGTACTATTCTCCCCCTCTTATTGTTCCTCTTCTGTTGGCTGCACTCGAGGATGCCACTCTGGCTGCCTGGTACAGACCAAGTTTGATCCCTACCATGCCTATAAAGGCAGACAAACTGTACCAGGCTCCGTCTGGAAGGCCTTTTTTCACAGGGCAACCTTAGGCAGATTCAGTTGTGACAAATGTAGGCCATGATAGGTCTAAGAGACCTCAGCATCTCAGTTCTCTCCCCGACCCACAGATAAAGAGTCGAGAAAACTGAACTTCATGGGAAAGAGAGCCTTTGCCTCTGCCACATTGGGCCTCAGAACAGCAAATTATCAGGACCATATGGTCAGATACCAGAATATCCTTTGGGAAAAGGCTAAAGGAGCTGCCTAGGCTCTCCCTGAGGGCCCTCAGAAGCAGGAGATGCTTATAACCCTCCAGACTGGGGCTGATGTGGGTCTACCCAAGACATCTTGGATGCTTCAGCTAGGGCAACTGTTGCTGGCATCTGCCTAAGAAGGAATTCTTGGCTGAGGGTGTCAGGATTTTCTGCCAATGTCCAGCAATCCATTCTGAATGCCCCTTTCAGAGGGAGGATACAAGCTCTTTGGGGCAGATGTGCAGGACATCCTTTTTGACCTGCAAGCTTCAGGAAGGACTTTAAGGTTAGCCCATTCCCTTTACCCCATACCCAACTGAAAAGTAGGCAGAAGGTGCCTTTTTGCAGGGCCACCAATAGGCCTAGGTCAGGGCTCAGACAGCACAGCAAGAGCAGAGCAGCTTTGTCGGTCCAACCCTCTTCCGCCAGTGCCTACTAAAGCCTCTAGAGGAGGTTTGTCTGTGGTCGCCAGTTCTGCTACAGTGTGACTCATTCTTAGACCCCATTCTCCGGCAATCAATCCGGGGGAGGTGGTAGGAGGTCACCTCTCCCTCTATCTGCAGCAGAGAAGATAGGTCACAATGGATGCTTGGGTCCTGCAAATAATAGAATAGGGCTACAGTACAGAACTTCTGGAGTTGCCTCCAGAACTTCAACCAATTCCCTCAACCTATCCTCCAGATCATATACCAGTACTACTAGAGGAAGCACATACATAGCTGTGCAAGAGGGCCATAGGTCCAGTTCCCTGGGAACAAAGGAATAGGGGGTTGTAGTTTGATTTCTTCCTAGTCCCAAACTCCACAGGGGACCTAAGGCCCATACTGGATCTGAGGGATCTGAACTTCTGTCTTTAGCACAAGAAGTTCAGGATGGTCATTCTGCAAGGCCTGCTGCCACTCCTGCAAAAGGGGAACTTGATATATTCCCTGGACATGCAGGATACATACCTATATATCAAGATTAGTCCACCCCACAGGAGGTAACTCAGGTTTCTGTTTCAGGGGGAACACTACTAGTTCAGAGTATTGCCTTTTGGCTTGCTATCTGTACCATGGGTATTTACCATCAGCTTGGCAGTTGTGGCAGCAGCTCTCAGGAGAGAAGGATTGTATGTCTTCCGCTATCTAGATGACTGGTTGCTGAAACCTCAGTCCCAGGAGCAACTATCTTACACCATAACATGAAGTAGGCAGCTGTTGAATGCCCTAGGGATCATGGCCAATCTGCCCAAGTCAGTCTTTTTTAATTTTTTTTTATTTTATTGGGGTTCAAACATATCAGAGTAACATCACACTGTTTTCAGGTCTCATCCTCCCTTTTCACAGGGAGGTACCAAGATGTCATGCGATATGTCTCATCATTATGCCACCCTTCCCACCTATATTGCCTATTCTGACTATATAGCCTAAGACCTTACCTCTCCCCAAAATCACTTACAACTAATTGTTATATAAGATAGGAAAAAGGGGAAAGAAGGAGACAATGACAGGGTGGGAAATAACGTGAAAAAAAGAAAAAAAAGAAGAGGTTCCTCCTCCCTTCCCACCCTCCCCAGTGAAGGTGTTTTTCCATGGGCAAGAGAAAAAAAAAAGAAGTCTATTTATCCTCAGTATACCTATATTATTCAATGGAAATTGAGATACATAAATGAACTTGCAAACTTATATCATATCTGAATTAAGTAGATATTCTATGGGTTCCCAGATTAACTTAAATTTTAATTCTTGACCCTTGTTTATAAAATGAATTATTTCCAAGTTCATAAAATCCAAGAAAAGATTCTTCCACAGTTCGTACCCTGGGGGGTCAGCATTTTTCCAGTACCTAGCAATACAGTGTCTTGCATTTAGTAATGCAATATTCACAAGTTTAGCCTGGGGGCCCTGTGATAAGGTTTGGTTAAAACTAATACTTAACATACAAATGTCCAATTCTCTCTGGATGTTAATCCCCGGGATTTTATTTAAGACTTGAAAAATCCTTTCCCAGAAAGGGATGATTTTGGGACAAGTGGCAATCACATGTTCCAAGGATCCAATTTTCCCACAGCCTCTATTGCATAGAGGAGAGACAGATGAGCACATTGTATTAAGAATATAAGGGGTATAGTAGTCTATGAAACACATTAAATTGAATCTGATTAAGTCGATTGTTTATCATAGTATAGATTCCGGCTACAATATTTTCCCAGATTTGAGTATTTATTTCCTTTTGTAGTGCAATTTCCCACCTATTTTTTAATTTACAAATTGGAGAAGAAATTAAGCTCATTAATATGCTGTAAGCCTTAGAGATCAGTTTTGTTTGTGAATTTAAAAAATGTTTCTGCAATTGAGTTGGAGAGGGTGAGACCAACATTGGGCCTAATTCCTTAGTGTAAAAAGATCTGATTTGTAAAAATATGAAAAAATCCTGTGCCAGAATATGACATTTTTCCCAAATTTGGATAAAGGACATGAAATGTCCTTCAGAGTTGTAAAGTGGCATGTGATACCATTCTTTATCCATTTTTTATACACCTGGGAATTTGATGGGAAATGCCTGTCATTATTATACATGGGGTTGGCAAGATTCACTCTCAAATTTTCCTTAGAAAGTCTATGGAACTCCAACCATTTTTCTATTGTGTACCTAATGAAGCTGTTTTTGCATTTCCGTAACGCTACCTTTCCAAGGTTTGAAAAAATGTTTGGGTGGGATTAATATTGTCTCTTTCAAAATTGTCATAATGTACCCACCATGCAGGTTCTACCTTAAAATGTTCTCCTATCTGAGAGACCCTAGCTGATAAATAATATTGTTTAAAGTTTGGAAAGTGTAGACCCCCATTAACTTTGGAGGCTTGTAATTTACCCAACTTAATTCTAGGTTTTTTATTTTTCTAAAGAAATGTAAGTAAAAGTTTATCCAATTTACTAAACCAGTGATTCTCTAATTTTAATGGTAAGGCCTGGAATAAATGTAATAATTTGGGTAGAGTACACATTTTAATTGTTTGAACTCGGCCTCAAAGGGTCAGGGGGAGTTCCATCCAGGAATGTAAAGAGTCTTTTATCTTATGCAGAATGGTTTCATAATTAAATTTGAACAAACTCTTATTGTCTCTAGCCAAGTTAACACCCAAATATTTGAGTTTATTATGTTCCGTCTTAAAGGGAAATGCCTTTAAATCTTGATAAGAACTCTTAGGGTTTATGGACATCAGAACTGATTTATCTCAGTTGCTTTTATAACCTGATATCTGCCCAAATTCAGAAATAATTTGCATAAACGAGCTTAGAGTACAAGTTGGGTTAATTATATATAACAGGATGTCATCTGCATATAGAGAAATTATTAGGGGGTCTTTAGAGTTGTGAAATCCCTTGATGTTTGGGAGGTTTCTTAATGCATTAGCTAATGGTTCTAATGCCAAGGTAAATGAAAGAGGTGAAAGAGGGCAGCCTTGCCTCGTACCTCTGACTAACCTAATTTTCTGGGAGATGTTAAAATTAGTCAAGATTTGGGCTGAGGGATGTGAATAGAGTGTTCTAACCCAAGTGACAAATTGGTTGCCCAAGTTTACTCTTTCTAAGATTGTAAAGAAGTAACTCCATTCCACCCTGTCAAAGGCATTCTCTACATCTAAAGAACAAATAACTGCGTCCTTTGATTGTTGACTAATATTGGGGTTAACTAAAATATTAAGAGCATTCCTAATATTATTAAACCCCATATGACCTTTCACAAATCCTGTTTGATCTTTATTCACAATAGTAGTGATTATGATTTCTAGGGCCAGATATTCAAAACATTGTGCAGTGCGCAAACTGTTTGTACAGGAACAGCACCGGATTAGCTCTGGTCCACCATATTCAAAAGGGCAAATAGCATGTGCAAACAGATGTAGCACTGGGCAAAACAATAATGTATGCAAGGGGCAAAGTGAGGGGGCGGGAACGTGCATACAGGCACAGTGGGATATTCAAAGGGATAGCACCGTGCAAGGCCGCATTGCACGACACATAGCATGGCACTGCCTACCACCTATAAAAGGCAGGTCTTATCTGAGGACAATCCACATGGGGGGGGGAGTGGCCAGACCAGGAAGTCACTATGGCAATATTCAGCAAAGCAGTGCTGCTGCATCTAATGGTGGACATAGTGGAGGAGGAAGAGAGGGAGCAGGCCCAACCAGGCCCACAACACAGGCCAAGGAGGAGGTATGCTGCACACAGGTGGTACTGGCCCAGAGTCTCCTTTAAGACCCTGCTAGATGAGCACATCACTGGCCGGTACAGGATGAACAGGGAAATGTTGAGGCAGTTATGCAAACTCCTGCATGAGCAGCTGCAGCCCAACACTAGACGCAGCCATGCCATGACAGTGGAGGAGAAGGTGATGGCAGCGATGTGCTTCCTAGCCACTGAGATATTCCAACACCCAATGGTGGACATCATAGGGGTATCATAGTCTGCCACCTCATGCCTCCTGACCTAGTTACTAGATGCTTTCCTGCCACATGCTGGTGAATTCATCATATTCCCCAGCATGGCAGCTGAGCACAGAGAAACCATGCAGCAATTCTACTGAGTTGCACACCTACCTGCTGTACTTGGCACCATTGACTGCACCCATGTTCCCATCTGTGCACCACCTGGCAATGGCAGTGACATATACATGAACAGGAACGGGTATCACTCCATCAACTGCCAGGTGGTGTGCAATGCGACAGGGTGCATCACCAATGTCTTAGCACAGTACCCCAGCAGTGCCCACGATGCCTTTATATGGCACCAGTCAAGGCTGTGCCAGGCCTTCAAAGAGGGCAGGATAACCAGTGGGCATCTTGTCGGTAAGTATGTGCAGCCACGACATGGAAACATCATAGTGGGAGTGGGGACAGGCATGGGTTGTCAGGGTTGAGGCTGGGGCAGGGGGCAGTGGGACAGCACTACAGGTGAGGCACAGCTGCAATGGGCAGACAGCAGAATTGCAACACTAACGTGCACATCTCTCCACAGGGGAGAGTGCCTATCCCTGAGACCCTGGCTGCTCACAGCAGTACCCTGGCTGGCCACTGTGGCTGAAGAGAGGTACAGTGAGGCATATGCTGCAACCAGGAACATCATACAGAGGGTCTTTGGCATGCAAAACATGCAGTTCTGCAGCACAGACCCATCAGGCGGTGCCCTACAGTGTAGGCTTCAGAAGGTATGCCATATAATCCTAGCCTGTTGCATGCTACACAACATGGCACTGAACCATGGTGTGCATACACCTGAACCTGAGAAACAGTCAGACAGTGAACCAGAGCTAGAGGTCTGGGAGATAGTAGAGCAACTCGAGAGGAGAGATCCTTGTATGCACGCAGGGCCTTGGAGCACAGGAGTTGCATTATCGAGACGCTAGCCCAGAGGGGATGGTGACTGAACACAACACAGACAACAAACATCATAAACAGTGCCTTTAATATGTGTGCATGTGAACAAGTGACGTGGATATGTGTCTAGTGCGAAATGCATGTCATGCATGTGAGCATAGTGGACAGCTATGGTGGGTGCATGTGGTGTTGGGTGGGAGGGGCTTGTTACATACTATGGGGTGTGGAAGTGTGTGGGGGGCAGGGGACCATGTGTGTGTGTGTGTGTGTGTGTGTGTGTGTGTGTGTGTGAGACAAGGGCACACTGTGCATGGCCGTGGTGCCTATCTGTGGCACCTATCACTATGCACATGACACACCCCTTGCGTGCGTGACAGAGCTTGGTGTGCTCTGAGCAGATGACATGGGTGGTGAGGACTGCAGTGACGACTGGAGAGTGGTATGCCTGTGGCCATAACATGCTGCAGACCCAGCCAAGGTGGGTGGTCACTCACAATGCCGTGACTGGCCAGTGGAGGACCGGCATGTGGGTGTGGTGGAGCCTATGCCCACACCACATGCACTGGATGCACGCCGGTGCACATGTATAGAGCGGCTGTGCTGTATGATGTGTGCGCCCTGCTGACCAGCCATGTGTGCAGCCCACATCACCTCTGCAAGCTCCCTTACAGTGGCAGTGAGCCCCCCAAAACCCCAGTCAATGGTGGCGAGGATGTGTGTCATTTGCTGCTCTGCCCCCTGCTCAGCATGTCTAAGGGCCTAGCTCACTGTGTCCCCCAGCTGTGAAAGCTCATGCCCCACTTCCCTCTGAAAGTCATGCAGGTCCTGCTGTGCTGCATGCTGGGAAACCAGGGCAGCCTGGAGCATAGGCTGGGAACTCTGGCCATCCTTGCGGGGTGCAGCACCGCCCTGACCCACAGGTGGTGGTGGCTGCCGATGGGCATGTTGGGGTAGCTGCGCCGGTGCCTGTGGTGGCTGGTGCTGCTGTGGTCGCTGTTGCTACTGTGGTCTTGCAGGGGTCTAGTGCATGTTACAAGGCCTGTGCTGTACCCTCTGACTGGCAGCACATGTCCAGTGGTGCGCATTGGATGAATCCATGGCCAACAGCCTGTTGCTGTACGTTTCTGTCATGTGCTCATGCATCCCCTCCCCCAGTGCAGCCATGTGAGTGTCCCTTGGATGTCCCCCCTCAATGCTGCCATACACAGTTCCACTCACAGGCAGGTCGATGTCTGTCTCTGCATCCTCTGAGCCATGGTCGCTGGTCACTGTGAGGATGACCACCTGGCCACCACTAAGGTCCTCCACCTGTGCATCGTCAAGTCCAACATCAGCATCCAGGTTATGATCCTCATCATTGGATGACCCACTAGCTCTCACTGCCACACGGGTTCCACGACCACATGCCAGCCAACCTTGCACCACCACAGATGGTCCTCGGCTGGCGCCCATGCCTGATGTCAATGGCATCACCCCTGCAGCATCCTCCTCCACCTCCAGAGCTGCTGTGCCAGGCACCTCCTGTCCCATGGCTTGCTGTGCACCCAGCACTATTAAGGGGAATAGAACAGTGTCAGAGACCAGTACAGCGTACAGAAAGCCAAGCACACCACCATGACATGCACCCCCAACAGTGGTTGTCTCACAGCATGCCCATGCACCCACCACAGTGAAGTCCATGTGAATGCTGATGATGCCCCCATGCACACCCCCCGACCATGGCACACATGGACCGAGACACCTGTGCACTGGTGCACGCTGCGTACTGCCAACACATGCACACTACAGAGCTGCACGCACACTGCAATCACAATGCGACCTGACCATGTGTGTGTCTGGCATGCGCCACAACAGTGGAATGGTGATCCACAATCCCAGTAGGTGTCATGCAGTCTGTTGGACACATGCTGTAGACATACCTGACCTAGGTGGTGTGAGCGGCATTTCACACCCACCACCTTCAACACCCCCCCAACCACCACTGGCCTCGGGGTCGAGGCAACCAATGTCATTAACGCGTCCCAGTCCCACTGCTCCATGCTATGTGGCCCTCCACCTGTCCACAGATGTTCCCTTAGTCACTGGGCATCCTCATCCTTAGCCCACCGCAGCAGGTCATTCCACCATTGTCGCACGGCGTCTGTGCGTCATCCACGGCCTCCCACAGCATTGACCGCTGCTGTTATCTCATCCCACATACATCATACCATTGCTTTTGTGGACTTCTTCCATCTCAGCACCTGCTCCCTCTCCTTGACAGCATGGACCAGTGCCCTCAGCTTGTCTCCAGAGAACTTGTGCACATGTTGCCACTCCTGTCTGGCGGCTTCACCTGTGTGGGACACAGGAAATGTCACATATTACTCACACTGGTGTACAATGTGTGCATGGCAGTGGCATTACCCATTTCGGCATGGCACCATATACACTTGCCATGCAATGGCAGGCCCTACGTGCCGCAGGCACTGTGCAGGTGGGCCACACTAGGCATTGCTGGGGTGGTAGCCCTCAAAGCATACATGGCATTCCCGGTGTGTATTGTGCAGACAGCGCCAGTGTTGCCTGTGCTGCTGTCCTGTGACATGGGGGCCTAACATGCTGTGTGTACATACTGACACGGAAAGCAGTTATAGGTTAAGCAGCAGCTCTGCATGCGTAGACACACCACCCTGTCCTGTGTGCTGCCTGTCAGGACCAGGGGTGTAGGCAGACATATGTGGGTTGTACAGGCCTACTCCAACAATTACCCTCCCTCCCTGCCACAAAGGGACACATTCCCCTCAATGGTACCCCCCAGCACACACAGCAGTGTCCCCTACCCTCTGTATTGACATCTACACAGTTGTGTCCCCTAGGACATCAAAGCTCAGACAGCAACACCTCTCATTAGCCTACAGTACCACATACACTACAAAGTAGTATGTACATGTCAACAGTCAGATATATGTACTGTGTCAGGCAAGTGACACAACTGTACACATGAGTGTACAGTGTGTGGCCCAGCCTACACCCATGTTCTGTACGGTGGCCTGGCCTGCGTGCTGCACAGACATGAATGTTCCTGTTGTCTCTCCTGGGACATCCTGCTCACAGTGTATTCCACCATGTTCCTCCACAACACTGCAGTCCCTAACAGCAACACAGGTGGAGCACTGTCTGCCCTTAAATAGCACAGCCAGGCAATCAGGCCTGTTGGGGATGCAAATGAGGCAGTAATGATGTGGTAATCACCTTGTTTGCCCTCTGCATATACAAGTAGCCTCATTTACATGGAAGCTTTGAATATCGCTAAGGTTAGCACTGGGCAAGCAGATAGTGCCAGGCAAATGGCTAGTGTCGGGCAAATGTGGTGATACATAGCACCGCGCTGTGACCAGAGTGCCGCACTACGGGACATTGTGCAGCACCGACGCATGCGCGATGTGACTGCGGTGCATGCATGTGCACACACCTTGCATGGTGTAGCACCGCACTATAGGCCATGTGTATGGAACCAATGTGCATGCATGCTATATCATCGCTGGGGTCATGGCAAGGTCATGCATGCATGTAACACACACACTTCCGGGTTGTGTGGCGCCAATCTACACGGCAGCATGGCATTATTCAGTAGCACTGGTACTGGTGCAAGGTGTGCCACTGTACAGTCAAGGTGGTGCAGTTAGTGGCAGGGCATGTCTGCACGATGGAAACAGAGGGCTGTGGTGCAGAGGGACAGGTGGTGGGGTGAGGCTGAAACTGCCAACCTGGTTGAGCTGGTGCAGATGAGATACAGATGGCTGTTTGGAGAGGTTAGGGAAGGGGACCTGCCATGACAACAGGTGTGGGCATCTTTCGCCTGTCACCTGATGGCCAGAATGGGTATACCGTGTGATGGGGAGAAGTGCCACCACAGATATGCGGACCTGCAGTGCAGAAAGTGGCAACAGCTGGAATGCTACAAGCAGATGGTGCATGATGGGACAGTGCCCGTGCCAGGTAGGTGTTGTTCGGCACTGCACACAGGTGTACCATGTGCAAATGGGTGTGCCTGTGTGGTGGGGGTGTGCCTGGGCATGTGCCTGTGTCCCCTTACATGGACCTGCCAAGGGGGCTCTTGTGGATTGCCTGATACCTTGGGTACCTTTGTTGGCACTACGCAGTGGGGTGTCTGGCTGGGGGGCCCAGTGGTCATAATGCCTTCAGAGGTTCTGCAGTGCTAGATGCACTGTGGTGCCTGTTGGTGCATCTCTGGCCATTGCCATGCACTTTTGTTGTGCACCTTCAACACACACGACCCCTAGCTCGGTCTGCTGTGGTCGGAACTGCTGGCAGGGGGGCTGACAGCAGCAGTGACATGTTGTTGGCCCCATTGGACTAAGTGAGGGCTGGTGCCTAGGTACATGGGACACTTCCTCTGCTGTGGGTGTGCCATGCCACTGTCTACCTGCATGTGGCCATGATCCATGACACTATTGCCATGCCAACATGCCCTGTGTGCACAGTGCCCATGCAATGGGTCATAGTGGCTTTACCTGTTCAGGGTAGGGCATGCCATGGGTGACACAGTGCACCTGCAGAGGGTGGAGGGAACATGTGCATGTGCTGTGCCATGCCACCAGTAGCTTGGAGGGGTTTGCTGGATACCCTGTGTACCATGGTCACTGCTGTGTTGTGCCATGGGGGCTCACGTTGTGGTAACAGTGCTGTACCCTGTTCCCACTGGAGAGCGCATCGAGTGGGCCAGCACAGGGAGCGCAGGCCAGGAGGGTTCCCAGGCAACAGACAGGGACAGGCTGAGAGTACCTCCCATACCGCAGCGGGCAGAGGATAGCAGCACCGATGACCGGAGCCTATTGCATGAGTCCACTGTTTGTCTTCATACTGTAATGATTGTGGCATGGGTGAGTCTTTCCATGGGCTGCCAATGCTTGTCCAGCCAAATGCACAGCTGTGTGCAAGGTACCAAGGCGTGTGCACCATACTACTGTGTTGTCCACCAGTGTGGCAGAGTATGGCTGGTGTCTGGGTGGGTGGCTGCCATACACTGTGGCTGTGGGGGGGCTGTGTGGGGCCTATGTGCTTTACGGGCCTGTGCTGCCATGCCCATCTGGTGTTACCATTCCCATTTATAGCCTAGCTTGCCTGTTCTGCCATTCACATGGCATGTTTGTGGCTCAGTACCTTGTCTAGGGTTGCCGAGGTACTGCATGGCACATTCTAGGTGCATGCCACTGTTGTGCACACCATACACTACAGGGGTTTTGTGGGGTGGCATCTAAACAGCCTGTCCCTGCTGGTGTGTTTGCCATGCAGTATGGCCACTGATCTGGCATGGGGGGCCTTGGCACAGGCTAGGCAGTAGACGGACACTGTGCCTGCATTGGGGCGGTCTAGTGCCCTAGTGCTGTCCCAGCATGTGTCACTCTGCCTGTCATGTCTGCCTGTTGCATACAGCTGTGGTGGGGGTTCACTGTTTCCTACCTGGCTGCTGCTCCACTGTCCCTGCTATGCCTAGTATATGTACACTGGTCATGCTTGGGTGATGCATGGATTGGTGGAATGTGGTGGCATGGTGTGTAGTGGTTCCACTCCTGTGGCTGTTGTGCTCACCAGTGGGGGGGCACCTGCCATAGTGTGGCCGCATGTGAGGCACTCTACTGGGCATGTGTTCGGCCCACTGCTGTCCTGCCACTGGTGGACCATGGCCTGTGGACATGTGCACCATGGGTGTGTCCATGCATGTCTGCCTTGTGCATGCTGCTGCAGTGGGTGGTGGCACCACCACATACCTTGCTGTGCTATCATACGGGCTGCATGCCATTGTACTGTGTTGTTGCTGTACCCATTTCTCTGGTGGTTGTGCTCTGCATTGTGTTACATAGCTCTGTTCCTATGGGCAGCATGTCCCAACGTGTGTCATCCCATGTGTTTTTCATGACATGGCTCACTGTCGTTGATGTCTTGGGGACTGGCTGTCTGACAACACTGTATCACTGTGTGCAATGCTGGGTTGGGTGGTGTCCACTATGCCGTGGTGTTGTTGGCAGCCTTCCACACATATCCATGTCCATTGGGTTGGTGGTTACTGCCTGTGTCATCCTGCCCTGTCCTGCAGGCACCTGTTGGGTGTGCATTCCATTGTGTTCCGTATCACCACATGGGCATAGTTGTTAGGACATGCTGTCCATCCCTGGGTTGCCATCTGGGGTGCATTGTGCCACCTTGCTGGTATCCCATCCTCACATGCTCACCCTTACTCCTGTAGGTCCATGGCATTCCTCACTGTGGGCAACATGGCCAGAGGAGTCGGAGGGGACCGACGACCTCCTGCACAGGATTGTGCAGCAGCAGCGAACACCAATTGAGCAGCAGGCAGTGTTGACTTTGGAGACCAGGTGGGTGGCAGCTATCCTGGAGGCATGACTGCCGGACCCATCCAGCATTCAGTCATAGGACTGTTCCCTTTTTGTTTGCCTTATTCCCCCCAACCCCTTACTGGACTACTAGTTTTGTTTCTGCTTTCTGTTCCCTTTCGATTTTTGTGTCCCTTTTCCCTTTCCCTCCATTTTCATTACATTGTTTTGTACTAGTGGTTGTAGTAGTCTTTGTCGTAGTTTTAGTAGTAGTTGGTGAGGTATTAGTAGTAGTAGTAGTGCTAGTGGTGATGGTGTTGTTAGTAGTAGTAGTAAATTGTAGCAGTAGTAATATTAGTTGTAGTAGTAGTAGTCAATAGCAGCAGTAGTAGTATTAGTTGTAGTAGTAGTAGTAGATAGTAGCAGTAGTAGTAGTTGTAGTAGTAGTAAATAGTAGCAGTAGTAGTATTAGTTGTAGTAGTAATGGTAGCAGTAGTTGCAGCAGCAGCAGTTGTAGTAGTAGTAGTAGTCATAGTAGTAGTACTGGTTTTACTGTTACTGTCATTACTGTTTGTTGTTCTCGTTGCTTTTCTGTTGTTATTACTGTTGCCTTTATTTTCTCATTGTTACATAATACACTTCATTTTCATGACTTTACTGTGTCGGGTGTTACTTTTGGGTGCATGGGGTTTTTAATGGGTTTTTACTGTGCTTTGGTTTTCATTTATGACTCCTGGGTGTTACTGGGCATTGCCATGACTGGGTGTGTGTCATACTCTGGGTTCTGCACTGCTGTCTGCTCTTGGGGTCACATTCAGGGCTGTACTTCTTTGCGTGTGTTAGAGCATAGCAGTCTCACTTCGGCTCTGTGTTCCTGTGGGTATTTGCACTGCCTGCCTGGGTATTATCTTCAGAGCTGTCTTATTTGCTATATTCAGTGCTGTCTTACTTTCTGGGCTGTTTAGCGCTGTACTCCCAGCCCAGTTTGCCCGGCTTCCTTTGCACGCTATATTCAGCAGGTTTACCACCAGGCTATTCCATTTGAATACAGTGGGCTATTGGTTCCGGGCTAATTTAGTATGCCGGGCAGTGCTAATTTAGCCCTGGGGCAAAGTTTTGAATATTTGGCCCTCAATCTCTTAACAAGAATTTTGGCAAGGGTCTTGTTATTCACATTAAGCAAGGAAATCGGGTGGAAGGAACCAGGAGAAGCAAATTGTTCCCCTTCTTTACGTATTAAAACCACCAGTGCCTCCAGAAAAGAATCAGGAATTGTGTCTGCTGCTAGAAATGAGTTATACAGTTCTACTGAAAGGGGTGAAATCTGAGTCACACAGATTTTATAGATTTCTGCAGGGAGCCCATCTGGGCCCGAAGCTTTACCATTTTGTTAGGACCTAATAGCTTCTTTAGCTTCTACTTCGGTTATGATTTTATTTAATTCCAATTGTGTTTCCAGATCAATTCTAGGAATTTCAAATTTCGACAACATTTCCATATTTAAATCTTGTATTTCTGATTTACATAATTCTTGATAGAATGTTTTGAAAACATAATTCCTGTTAAGTCTGTAATTTTTCTGCCCTCCACCTCTAATTCCCCAATGGCTCTACCAGCTTTCTCTTTTTGTAAGAGATAAGCAATTATTTTGCCAGATTTGTCTGCTTGAGCATAATATTTAGATCTAGTTTTCATTATCAATCTTTCTGTTTTTACATTGCAGAGCTTATTATAATTTTCTGAATGTTTAAAATCTTGATCCTTTTTAGTATGTAAATAAAGATTTTCAGCTCTTTTAATTTCCCCCTCTAACCTAGCCACAATGGTTTTCCTTGCTTTATATTTATTATATGAGTAGTAAGATATTCTTTCTCTCATATAAGCTTTTTACGCTTCCCAGATGACATCTACAGAACAACCAGAGATTAGGTTACTATCCATTTATATTTTGTGCTCTTTTTTTAAGAATTCAAAGAATTCTGGATCCTGCAACAGCCAGATATCCATTGTCCATCGTTTTTTACCTCATGGTGAGATTAGTTTGCAATTTCAAAATAAGGGGCGAATGGTCAGAAATCAGGATCCCTTCATAAGAGTTAAGTATTATTTTATTTAATAATACCGGTGATCCTAGAAAAAAATATATTCTAGAGTAAGATTTATGTGGATTAGGCAAAAAGGAAAATCATCTAGTATGTGGATTCTGTGCTCTCCAGAGATCTATGAGATTCAATTCATTCATCTTTTTAAGTAGAGTGCGGGAGGGCTTTGACAGGGTGGAAGTGGAGCCCTCTCTATCCAGAGTTGAATCTAAAGTCAAATTAAAATCTCCTCCTATTAAGTATGGGCCAGAGAATTTAGTAATGTTAAAAACAAAGTTTATAAAGAAATCAGAGCCATCCTTATTAGGTCCATAAAGACATGCAATGGTCATTTCTTGCTTATTGAATTATATTCTACAGATCAAGTATCTCCCCTCGCTATCAGAACAAGAGTCCTTTTTTAGGATATTTAAGTTTTTAGAGAAAAGAACTGCCACCTCTCTATACTTTTGACCCACTGGGGCAGACTGTAATCCAGGCCCTCCCCATAGTTTCCAACATTTTTTTTTATTTTAGTTTTTGGTAACTGGGTAAGGCCCACTAGGAACAAGTACCTGTTTTCAGGGGTGACTTGGGAGCACTAGGTGGTTAAGTGACTTGTTCAGAGTCACATAGTATGCAAGTGGAGGTTGGGAGAATCAAACTCAGGTCTGGTCTGCTGGATGTACTAAGCTCATTCACACCTCGTTCCTCTAACCTCTAGGCTATACTGCCAGCCCAGTATAGCCTAGAGGTTATCAAATTATTTTTGATTAAGGTGGGTCTCTTGTAATAAGAGACAATTACTATGCCTTTTTTTCACATAGTTCAATATCTTTTTCCTTTTAATAGGGTTGGATATACCATTAACATTCCATAATAAGAAGTTTATTGTATCTGCCATATTCTGACTACTAAAAGTACTCAGGTTTTATCGGTATTACCATTGTCCCCAAAACATCCAGGCATTTGAGTCCTAAACCTGTCTAATCCCATAGAGTAAGAAATACAGAATAATGCACATCCATGGAAATTCATACTCCATAGCCCATGGTAACAACCCCTGATATGTAATTCTATAGCGCAAAACTCTGAGTCTATTCTCCCCATGACCCAGTATCCCCTCACATTGACAAGATATCGATTCACCTGGCATCCAAAACTCCTGGTTAGCCAAACCCCAAACAAAAATGAAAGGGTGAAAAGAAAAAGAAAAAAACTAGGGGGGAGGAGTAAAGATTAAGGCCATGTAATTTATTCATTTCCTTCCCACCTGTTATCCAAATTATGATATAGAGAGTACTGAGAAACCTCCCCACTCATCTCAAGAAAAAATAAAAGAATTGGGAACTAACTTCTCTCGGGGGGCCACTCCCTGTCTCTGAATTATTTTTGTCTGGTTTCAATTTTAATTTTTTAAAAACATAACTCTCAGCTTCTGCTGCAGAGAAGAAAGTTTTCCCTTCCCCTAAATAAGTGATTTTTAATGTAGTAGGGGTGGGGTGGAAAAAGGGGATTTGTTTTTCCCATAAGAATTTCTTAAGGGTTTTGAAAGAAGCTCTTTTCTGTTGTGCTTCTGGACCCAAATCAGGGTAAATCAATATATTATTGTCATGAATTAAAGGTTTCTTCTTTTTGGCCATGATCAAAATAGCTTACCTTTCCTGGTACTTAAGAAAGTTTACATAGATGGTTCTGGGGTGTTTAAAGTGTGGATTTAGGAATACTGGGGATCTGTGGACTCGCTGTAATTCAATTTTTTTCTTCTGGGTATTGCCTATCTAGTAATTTAGTAAGCATTTTTTCACAGTACCTCAGAATATCATTATTTTCCAAGCCCTCTGGTATTCCCAGAATCTTTAGCTTCTCTGTTCTCGATCTTAGTTCCAGGTCTAACATTTTGTTCTTTACAGACGGCATTTGATCAGAAAGTTCTCCTGCCTGCTGTTTAAGCACCAGCAGTTCATCTTCTGAATCTGAAAGTCTCTCCTCAGGTTGTGTCATCCTATTGTTTAGGCCTGCAACGTCTTGTTTGACTGGTCTCATCTCCAAGTTTTATTCAATCCTGGCCAAAATGTGTTTTCATATCTGTGGCACAAAATAACTTTTTGGCGGGGATTTGAACATTTTCACCTACTGCGTTCATTAGGTGGTTTAATAGGAAGGTTATGCTGCACATTTGGGGCCACATTCGCAAAAGGAGCTCAGATCGGTGCACGCTGTGACAAACAGCAGCTTGCACTGAAGCCCTGTGTGCCATGAACCCTGCACCACATTCAGGTACAGGAGGGGTCCCGGTGCCTAAGTCCCCACATCTGCAGCAACCTCTCCCATGCAACAAATTCCCAGTGCACGGGAGGGGTTTGCTGCAAGCTCCTGCAGCACAGGCAAGTAGCCTTGCCCCTTTCCCAGTGGTCTAGCGGGTCCCTCCCCCACCCCAATATGCCCATTAATGTGAATTAATAATGGTTAACCCTGGTGGTTGAGCACCCCCCACGAACTCAAAGGTGCCAATAATAGAAATAAATGTATTATGTCCCATGCCCCCCTTCCCCAAACCCCAAGGTGCTGGTAACATAAATGGATGTATTATGTTTCCATGCCCCGACTAAGGTGCCAGTACCAATAATAAATTATTAGTACTCCAGCCCTGGTGGTATAGTAGCCCCCCCCACACTGCAGGTAGTGTTCACCACCCCACTCCCCCCTTCCCAAAGCAGAGTCAGCGACCAGCATAGCCCACTTCATACCTCTGTGGCTGGCCACAACTGAACTGTCCAGCGGCGTACTGCATTACAGTATGCTCATTAACAGTTCAGTCAAGTTAGGTGTGAGGTGGGCTGTGCTGGTCGCTGGCTGTGCTTCGAGAGGGGGGTGGGGTGGTGAACACTACCTGCTGGGGTGGGGCACTATACCACCAGGGCTGGAGTACTATTAATTTACTATTGGTACTAGCACCTTTGGGGTTGTGGAGGGAGGTCATGGGACATAATCTAACTATTTATGTTACTGGCACCTTTGGGGTTTGGGGAAGGGGGCTGAATATATCTATTACCAGCACCTTCAGGGTTCGGGGAAGGGGACATGGGACATAATTAACATATTTCTATTACTGGCACCTTCAGGGTTCAGGAAGGGGGCATGGGAACTACTAATTATTAGTAACAGTGGCATTGTCAAGGTTTGGGGACCACAGCACATTGCTGCAAGCAGGCACCTCTCCCAGAGGAGAATATTCTAAGTACCCTTAGACCAGCCCTGGCTGGTCTAAGAATGCTAAACTCATTCTCCCTCTAGGAAAGAAAATCAGTAAAACTCTTGCTTTGAGAGTGTGGCAGCTTGTAGATACCTCATGCCCCCTAGCACCTTGTCACAATCCAGTTTGGGGCGCACTGGTGGTGCAATCTCCCTTAGGGGCTGACAGCCTGCGGTTGACATAGGCTGCCTTTGTGAATGGCTCAGGGGGCATTATTTGATGCAAGGTGACACTTGCACCATTTATGTTTGGTGCAGGCATCTTGTGTCATTTTCAGGGCTTTGTGAATTGTGCCCATGGTGTTCAAATATGGTAAAATGCCCAGGTTATGACTGAACGTTACACTGTTCCAATGTTCACTCATAACGTCACTCATTTTCAATATTTTGACTCTAACCTTTCAACATATCTATTTTTCCACACCAACTCATAAATGTGACGTGTCATTTTTAAAATTCTGGATGAGATGTGTTTTCTCACCTCTGGTGCAAAATTACATTTTGGCCAATATACTATAAATGGCATATATCATGTCTATAAGGCAAATCCTAAAATAAGTATCCTCAAAATTTGGGGTCAGAATTGCTAAAAACAAAATGTTTAACAAGCAGCCAACGTTCAGCATTGACAAATGCTTGTGTATAATTACTGGTGAGCGCACGCACACACACACACACTCTCTTTTTTTTTTCTTTTAAAGAATTAATGTATTGAACCATGCTTAAGTTGCAGTGTAAGAAGTCAGCTACCTCGGTTGGCCACAGTTGCACTGGTGATCGGACTGCATCAGACTCGCAGTTTGCTGTGCCTGACACACAGCAGGTTCAACTAGGTATATTTTATGATTAGTAAATGCAGTATCAACTGGATAAATACTAAGCAAACAAAAAAAGTAATGAGTAGAAAATACTTACCTAAGGGAAATGATCAGTTGCTCTAGCGACTCGTTGCTAATCGACAAATGAAGTGGCCATGTTTGTGGAATTGTTCAGCCTGTCCACGTACAGAATAGCAGCCAATGAGGTAGTGCAGCAAATGTGACTGATGGGAGAGTTGAAAGAAAACTCCGTAGGTATAAATAGGAATTAAAACTCAGGAACAGTACAATCAAACAGGAGAAAAGAAAGTCCAATTTCGTATTGCACATCAGAATGACAATAATAAATCCTTCTATGTTTACATTAATAACAAGACAGTTGAAAGATCAGTAGGACCACTTACAATAGGAACAACAGAGGTTACTGAACCATAAGATAGAGCAGAAGTATTTAACAATTATTTTTGCTCAGTTTTTACTAAATAGGTGAATATACAACTAAAGGATGTCATAAAGGACAACGACACTATAAAATTAATGGAACCGACATCAATAAATAGAGTGGAAGTAATTGAATTAATAAGTAAACTGAAGGCAAATAAATCATCAGGGCACAATGAATTACATCCAAGATTACTGAAGGAAATAAGCAATTAGCTTATAGACCCACTCACAGAATTGTTCAGTATGTTGTTGGATACAGGGGAGGTCCCAGACGACTGGCATACTGCAACGGCAGTACCCATACATAAAAAGGGGGACAGGCAGAATCCAGGCCTTTACAGACCAATTAGCCTTACCTCTATTCTTAGAAAGGTCATGGAAGTTCTGGTAAAAAAAGAACAGAAGAAGAAATTAATAGTAAAGGATTAAAAGATAAAAGTCAACATGGTTTCAAACAAAATAGATCATGTGCAACTAATGGCTTGTCATTTTATGAAAAAGTGAGTCAGACACTGTAAAAACCAACCTCTAGATGTGATATGTCTGGATCTACAGAAGGCTTCTGACAAGATACTATACCACATGATATATTACTTAAAAACTGTACAAAAATGGTTTAAATAAACTAATAGCCTGGATTATGATGTGGTTGGAAAACAGATCACAGAGGGTATGAGTCAAAGGACATTTGTCATCTCCAGGGAGAGTCACCAGTGAAGTCCCACAGGGCTCGGTGTTGGGCCCAGTGTTGTTTTGACTCTTTATATCAGATATGAACAACAACATCATGAACTAGTGTATAAAGTTTGTTCTAAATTGGGGGGAACGGCTCACACCGAGGAACAAATAAGGAAACTAACCCTAGACCTGGAGAATATAGAGAAATGGGCTGAGGACAATAATATGCTTTTCAATCAGGAGAAATGTGTTGTTTTACATTTTGGTATAAATAATAGGCACCAAGAATAGTATCTGAATGGATACAAACTTAATAAACTGGACAGTGAAAAAGATCTGAGTATCCTTATCAATAAACATCTTAGTTTCAGTAATCACTGCAATAAGACTACCATTACATCAAATAGAATACTTGGATGCATAAAAAAAGCTTTCATATCCAGAGATAAAGCCTGCATCATGCCCTTGTATAAAACTTATGTTAGACCTCACTTGGATTATTGTTCCTTGGTGTGGAGCCCTTATCTAAAAAAGGATTTTAATAATATCGAGAGGGTCCAGTGCACGGCTACCAAAATGATCAGTAATATGAAGGATGAGGTGTATGAACAAAGACTGCAGGAATTGGGACTGTACACACTAGAGAAGAGGGGGGCGAAGGGCAACATGCTGATGTTGTTTAAAATTCTTGGTGACAAAGAGATGATGGACGATCTAGGTCTTAAATTTAAAACAAGGGAGTTTGATTTGAGAAGCCACAACAGACAGTTACATATTGAGCAAGCAAAACGAAATAGTAGAAGAGGCTTCTTTACACACACAGCCATAAATATATGGAATAACCTTTCTGGTGATGTAGTAAATGCCAGCACTTTGACCTCATTCAGGTCTAGATTGGATGAATTTTTGCTCTTCAAATAATATCATAGTGGACCCACTATGGTGGAAGACAGGCCAGCTGGGCTCTTGCCTTCATCTGTCTAACAACCTAGTACTAACCTAATATAGTATAAGAGATATTTTAAAAAGTCTTTGTTGCAGATTCTAGTATCCATAGATAGACTGCGTTATAGCTGAATGCAACACTCAGCTGGTGAGATTTTGAAGTCAGTACAGATGCTTAGAAGTAGAAGCAATAGATGATCTGTCTCAACCATTGATTTTCAGCAAGGTGTACCTGTTCTCACCATTTCCTTTAATTCCAGTGGTCCTAATAAAGATCAGTTGTTCCTACCATTGGTTCATCCTAGTGGCCCTTAAGTGGCCAGGAAGACCATAGTTTTTGGACTTAGTCTGGTAAGTCAACTCTCCGAGTCCTTCGGCAGCACATTCTTCAGTGTCAAGGTCCATTTTTTTTATCCTAATCCAATTTAGTTCTAAGTTCTAGCTGGCAGCTTGGCTCCAGTCATGAGGAGTAGAACATTCTCAGACTAGGATATTCCAAGAAAGTGGTTAATACTACAATGTCATGAAGGAAGCATTCCACATTTTACCCTGTTAGCAAAGAATAAAATAAAAAATAAAATAAAATAAACATTTCTAGCTTATGGTGGAGTATGGTTTACTTTTTCCCATTTGACCAATCAAGGTGTTTTTTGAATGATTATGAATTTCTTTCAAGAGGGGGCAAACTTAGGTCTGGTTCTCAGTACTCTGCAAGTACAGGTCTGAGCTTTGGCTGTAGTGCTTGGTCCTTGTAAGTGGCACCCTCTTGGTTGACACTCAGACAGTAGTAATTTTTTTAGAACTATCAGCAGAACCACTTGATCTATACCTCTCCAGTTCCCCCTTGAGATCTTTGTGCAGTACATAATGTACTCTACAGTCCTCCATTTGGGCTTCTATTTCAGATGTGAGAGGATGTTCTGTCCAGTAAGACAGAAACATAGAAAACATGATGGCAGATAAAAACCCAAGGTCCATTCTGTCTGCCAAAATACCTAACTATATTTACTACTTACAGTACTGTATCACTGAATGCATAGACTACATTTTCATTCTCTTCCATTCTTTTTTCAACTAACTCACCTACATCAAAACATCAATACAATACGTACAATGATGATATTATATTTACATGTTTTCTACTAACAATTTGCTCTGCTAGATGAACAGGAGAACTGCAGGTGTGCTAATGCAATGAAACATATATGGTGTTTCATCCGGATGAGGCAGTGTTACATACAGTTCCTTCCTTCCTTCCTTCCTTTCTAGCCACCGTTGACCATGTCTTCTCTCCATGCTGGCCATTGACCATTTCTTCCCTCCATGCGGAGTTCCTCACCTACACCAGCAGGCTGCCAAGGTCTGTGAATGCCACTTGCAAAGCACAATTAGGACTTCATGTTATGTGTGATATGTACATTTGCTGGCCATATATATGAATAGGAGCACAAAGGCTGGCACACACCTTCTCCACACAAGAGGACTGCAATACTGTGGTATTACTTCTTGCAAAATTTATTGAAGTTACATACCATGTTAAAATCCAAACAGCAGTAGCAGAACTACAGGCCTCCCTCTCACACTAACACGTCACATTGCTCTTGTGTTTTTCAAGGTTGATGTGTGTGTAAACTAGTACTTCTAATATAATCCCCATTTAAAATTACAGTGAATTGATAAAAAAAAATGTGTATAGTAACATTAAGGCACACACATATAAAGGACAATATGAACATAATTAACGTTTCAAACTATGAATTGATAGAGACGGAATGTAAGATACTGTCTAAGGGATTATCTTTCCTGCCAACCAATAAGATAACTGAATTCAAAACCATGCGAGATGTCCATAAATTTTCAAGGAAACTTAATTTAAAGCAGAAGTGCGTCGAAATCAGTGGGCTCCTAAATAACATGAATGTGCCTCTGCTTGAATACAACTATGGGTAGTACCTGTTTTATCATAAAAGACACCTCCAATGTTGAGTCCCATACCTTTTTCCTCTTGCTGGTTTGCACAGACCTCCACCAGGATTGCCATTTTTCAAATGTGCCGTAGAGTCAGTGCCTGATGCAAGCGAGTCGGTGTATCACTGAATGGAGCCTATCAGCTTGCACACAATGATATGAAACAATGTAATGCATGCTTGTGACAGTGAGAGAGTGTGAGCATGCCATGTGCTCCCTATCTGGCCTTGACTCAGCCAATTGACAATCTGTACTGGGCATCGCTAGTGTGTCGTGAGGGGAAAGTTCGCTGTTGGCACTGCTGTTTTGTGAACAAACACGTTGTTAGGAAAGTAAAGAGATGAGTAACAGCACAAGCATCAGTGATTATGACTCATCACTGATAGGGTGATTTATTTTTAAAAAAATGACATTTTAAACTGTATGAGTCGTGGTTGTTGTTTGTCAGTTGTGGTAAAGTACAAGCATGTCAGTTTGTGCCACTGTATAGAACTGGAGGGACATATTTTAACCCTGATCTTCAATCAGAATGAATAATATCTACACCTAATGTTTATTTTTTGAACTTTCCTTTTTTGTGTGAAAATGGTGTGTGGTGGGGAGGTGGTGGCCTCACATAACATAGAAACATAGAAGCTGACAGCAGAAGGAGACCGCTAGTCTGCCCATTTGTTTTAGGCCTATTTTGACACTCTAGTTGCCCTTTGTAGTCAGGGCTCCCTTGTGTCTATCCCATACATTCTTGAATCTCTCCACAGTGTTGACCCGCACAACCTCTTGGGACAGGCTGTTCCAGGTGTTCACTACTCTTTCCATGAAGAAAAATGTCCTGGTGTTGGTAGAGAACCTCTCTCCTTGCAGCCTGAGGTCATGTCCCCTGGTCCTGAGACCTTCTTGAAGTGAAAAAGTTCCTGTGCCTGTACCTTGTTAATGCCTTTTATGTACTTGAATATTTCAATCATGTCCCCCTCTCTCTTTTCTCTGCTCCAGGGAGTACATATTCAGTTCCCTAAGTCTTTCCTCATAGAACATGTACTGCAGACCCTGAATCATTTTTGTTGCCTTTCTCTGTACTGTTTCCACCTGGTCAATCTCCTTCCTGAGGTGAAGCCTCCAGAATTGGACTCCGTATTCTAGGTGATGCCTGACCAGCGATCTATACAGTGGTAGTACCACCTCTCTCCTCCTGCTTGTGATTCCTCTCCCAATGCAGGCCAGCATTCTGTTGGCCTTCAACATTGCCTTCTCACTCTGCTTACTAACCTTTAAGTCATCTGAGATTATGATTCCCAGATCTCGCTCCTGGTCTGAGGATACCAATCTTTCGCCTCCTAGGTAATACTCCTTTCTTGCATTTTTCTTTCCTATGTGCATGACCTTGCACTTTTTGGTGTTAAATCTCAGCTGCCACATACCAGACCATTCTTCTAGTTTCTTGAGGTCCGTTTCCATCTTGCTCACTCCTTCTGAGGTGTCCACCCTGTTACATATCTTGGTGTCGTCTGTAAACAGACACACCTTCCCTTCCAGTCCATCATTGATGTCTGCTATAAAAACATTGAAGAGCAGAGGCCCCAGCACTGAGCCCTGGGGCACCCCGCTGGTCACCCTGCCTTCCGTCGATTGTGTTCCATTAACCTGTACCCTCTGGGTTGTGCCTTGTAACCAGTTTTGTACCTATCTGACTACTACTGCACCAACTCTTGTGTGGTCAAGCTTCTTTACCAGCCTTCTGCGTGGAACCGAGTCGAAGGCCTTACTAAAATCTAGGTAGACCACATCTACTGCCCCACCGTGGTCCACTATTTTTGTAGCGTAGTCAAAAAACTTGAGCAGATTTTTCTGGCATGACCTACCTGCAGTGAAACCGTGTTGTTTAGGGTCTTGTTGGCTGCTAGTTTTGAGGAATGCTATGATTCTCTGTTTGAGTAGTGTCTCCATTAGTTTCCCTACTATAGATGTGAGGCTCACCGGTCTGTAAGTACTAGCCTCTTCGCAACAATCATGGGATTTAAGAATGCATGGGATAGACATAAAGGAATTCTGGAGGTCAGGGGTAAGGGGCAACAGAGTTCTAGGAAAACATAAACTGAACTTACAAGCTCAAATGGGCAGACTGGGTGGGCCATAGGCCCTTATCTGCCGACACTGTCTATGTATCTATGTATCTATGCCTGATTTGTGAAGTGGAACCACTATTGCCTATTTCCAGTCTTCGGGCACTACACCGCTCTTCAAGGATTTCTTGAATAGAAGTGCCAGAGGGGCTGCTAATTCTGCCCCCAGTTCCTTAAGGACTCTGGGGTGCATCTCGTCTGGCCCATGGCTTTGTCTGATTTTAGTTTATTTAGCACCTCTCGTTTTTAGTTTTTTTTTCATTTATTTAAGTCTTTGGTAACTGGGTAAGGCCCACTAGGCACAAGTACCTATTTTCAGGGGTGACCTGGGAGCAGTGGGCAGTTAAGTGACTTGCTCAGAGTCACACAGTATGCAAGTGGAAGTTGTGAGAATCAAACCAAGGTTTGGTCTGCTGGATGTAACAAGCTCATTCACAGCTTGTTACTCTAACCTCTAGGCTATACTGCCAGGCCACTCGTACTTTAGCTTCTGTAGAGGGACTTGTGTCTACCACTGGTCCTGGGGTGTTGTGTTTTTTCAGGGCTGGGTCATCCCCTGGATCCTCTTTGGTAAACACCAAGCAGATGTATTTGTTGAGGATTTTGTCTTTCTCTGGGTCATGTTTGGTGCATTTCCCTTCTTCAGTAGCAATTTTTACTATCCCCCCTTTTGCCTTCCTACGTTCTCTAATGTATCTAAAAAATGATTTGTCTCCTCTCTTTGCCCCTTCTGTTATCTTTTCCTCTGTCTGGGCTTTTGCCTCTCTCATTTGTTTGTTAGCCTCTCTTATTTTTTCCTTGTATGAATCCCAGCCTTTCTCAGTTTTGGTTTCCTGGTATATGCTATACACCTTCTTTTTTTCTTTGACTGTGGTAGCCACTTCTTTGGAAAACCATAGATGATTTATTTTTCTTTTTGCTTTGCTTATCCATCTGGCACATTGATCTGTGGCAGTCTTTATTGCTCTCTTGAGTCTCCCCCACATGACCTCCACCTCCTCAACCTCTATTTCTATTAACTGGCTACTTATGTTGTTCCTCATTTTTTGGAAGTCAGCCTTCCTGAAATCTAGCACCTTTATCTTTGAGTGGCTGGTGTCCTGTATTATGTGTACCTTAAAGCTTACCATGCGATGGTCGCTGTTGCCCATATGGCATCCCACTCCGATGACCTTAATCTATTCCGAGTTTGTGAGGACAAGATCGAAAATCACATCTCCCCTTGTTGGGGTTTTAACTAGCTGGCACAGTCCCGCACCTTGTAGTACTGAGTGAAGAATACATTATGTGCTTTTCAATACATTGAGACAGTTACTGATTGAGTTGTCTTTGTTTCCTCTTTTTGTAATGTCAAGTTAGGTTAATGGGGGGGGGGTGAGGGCTGTGAGTTTTGAAGTTTTGATTGTGCTTGACTTTTGCTCCCTTTTTGGAGGGTGAGGGGTTGATCATGGATTATTAGGATATTGTTTATATGGGTAATGTACTTGGACCTTTAATTTAGGGTAAAAAAAACTAACATACAAAACAAAAAAAAAGTGTGTGTGTGTCTGTCTGGGTTAACTGAACTGAATGGGTATCTGAACAGTTATAGGTGTAAATATCAGGTGATTGAAAGGACTTAACTGCTGTGAGGTTTAAATTACTGGTAGAAAGCTCTAGTAAGTAGGGGGAGTGGCTTAGCTAGAAGGAAGCTACATTTAAAGACTGCCTTAGAAAGATTCTGCTAATATCTTGGCAGAAGACACCAGGAGAAAGGACTGCTGTGTGACTGGACTTCTCTGCTGGGACTATATTGCCCTCCTTTCCTCCCTCCACCCCCACCCAAGCTAGTTCTATTTTTATAGGCACAGGATTTGACTGACAACAGGAACTTCCTGTTTGGGAGCAGGAAGTGAGTGATCACAGAACCACCAAAGACCCACCATCCTAGAAGGGCAGGAGTAGCTCTCCGGCCCCCTATAGTTGCTGGAGGTTTGCCTCTGAGCAAGTAAGTGGTCCACTGAGAAATATAGGATATTCTTGTCTCAGAACAGGACAATCGGGAGCTTAAAGGGCACACAGGCAGAAAGTAAGGAGATAGAGAGAAAAAAAAAACAGAGGAAAGAGTAAGGATTGAAAACAGTTAAGGGGCCAGAAATAAGACATGATTGGAGTGGTACAGTGCAGTGACTGTGGAGCAGCAGTCTTCCGGGAGACGTTCTGGAGGATGCGGTGTTGTCCCATCTGCAGGCACCTCTCTGAGCTGAGGGAGGAGGTTGCTCATCTCCAGGCTGAGTTGACCAGGATTTGTGGGACCTCCTCTTCCATCCAGGGACCATCAGTGCCACTGCCGTTGCCTCAGAGGTTGCCAAGAAAAGAGGCGGTTGGACCACAGTGGGCTCAGGGAGGGTGAGGGTGGTGGAACAGAGGCGCATCCCTCCAGTTGTACCTCTCCACAATTCCTATGCCATTCTGGCAAAGTGTGGTTCCTCTATGGAGGCACCCGCAGTGGAGACCAAGGAGGATGCTGGGAACCTCCACAAAGGAGACCCACAGGAGGGTGGCAGGGGACCCTGCAGGGGAAGGAAACAACTTCTGGTGGGGGACTCCATTGTTAGGAAGGTAGAACTGGGGGAGGAAGGGGAGAGGGAGGTAAGGTGCGTGCCTGCCTGGCGCCATGGCTTGGAGGGACAGGGAGTGAATCCTCAGGATTACCGGAGCAGCTGCACAGGGGAGGGAGCTGGATGTCATTGTCCACCTAGGGACAAATGACCTGGCTAAGAAAGGGATTACAGAAGTGCAGGAAGAGTTTGTGGAGTTGGGGAGGGGCCTTAGTCAAGTAGCACGCACGGTAACCTTCTCGGAGGTGCTGCCCATCTATGGCATAGGAGAGGTTAGGTGTTCCACAACATGGGATTCAATCAGTGGTTGAAAACTGGTGTGGAGCCCAGATGGGCTTCATTGGGGACTGGGGTCCACCTGGAGTGATGCAAGCCTATACTGGCATGATGGGCTGCATCTGTCCGGAGGAACCAGGATCCTAGGTGATAGGTTTAAATGCTTCATTGGCAAGCTTTTAAACTAGCCAAGGGGGGAGGCACTGGAAAGGAGCAGGGAAATCCTAGCCCCCAAATAATCATGGTAGTAAGTGCAGCAAACACCAACATAGAGGTGTCGATAGGGAGAAGGGCAGGGGTAAATGGAGAAAGTGACAAAGGCAAGAAGGACAGGGATGGGGCAAAAGGGAGTAAGGCCGTCAGGAAATGGAGGGTAATGAGTACCAATGCCCGTAGTCTGGGCAACAAGCTCCTGAACTGGTGGCCTTGATGGAAGAGGGATGCCTGGATATCATAGCAGTCACAGAAACATGGTACACAGAGAACCATGACTGGGATGTTAACATACCAGGGTACATAACCTACAGGACAGACAGGCAGGGGAAGAGGGAGGATAGCTCTCTATGTAAAGGAAGGGATAAAAGCAACTGAACAAAAGAGTAAACAGGGAGGAGAGGAGGCACTGTGGGTCACCTTGGAGACTGGAAAGGGCACCACAATCTGCACAGGGGTTGTGTACAGACCCCCATGTCAGGGGGAAGGAATGGACAAGGATATGATAGAAGGCATTCTTAGAATGGCAGAGAAAGGGGAGATACTATTGATGGGAGACCTGAATATGCCAGATGTTAACTGGAGCACATTTGCTGCAGCCACATCCAAGAGCAGGGCCATTCTTGATGCCCTACAGGTGGCAGGCATTAGACAGCTAGTTTCAGAACCCACTTGTGAGGGAGCAATCTTAGACCTCGTGCTCTCAAGCGGGGCAGTGAGAGGATCTCAGATCTAGAAGTGGGTTGCCATCTGGGGACAAAGTGACCATCAAACAGTGTGGTTCACGTTAAACTCAGCTACAGAGTCAAGCCATACAAAAGTGAGGGTACTGGACTTTAGGAGAGCTGACTTTGGCAAGATGGGAGAGTGCCTCAGAAAAGCACTAGCAAACAGGCTAGAAGGAGGTGTGGAGCAACAATGGGGAATCATCAAAACTGCCATCACAGAGGCAACAAGCATCTGTGTGAAGCAAATAAACAAATCAAAATGAAAGAAAAAGCCACTATGGTTCTCAAAAGAAGTGGCTGTGAAAGTCAGGAAGAAAAAGACAGCATTCCGGAAGTATAAGGAAACACAGAAGGAGCAGGACAGAGAGCTGTACCAGTTAAGGCAGAAGGAAGCAGGGAGGGAAGTCAGAATAGCAAAGGCCCAAACTGAGGAAAAGATAGCCAACTCAGTTAAGAAGGGGATAAAACCTTTATAGGTACATCAACAGCGTAGAAAGACAAAGAGAGGGATAGTGAGGCTGAACAGAATGAATGGTGGGTGGGCAGAGGGGACAGTGAAAAAGCAGGGATACTGAATGAATATTTCTGCTCCGTATTCACAAAGGGAGGGAAGTGCCTAATCCATTAACGAAAGCACTCTTGATAGGGGTCGATCCCAGTCCTTTCACAGAAGAAAGAGTTCTGCAAGAACTCTTAAAACGAAGGGACAAAGCAATGGGTCCTGATGGAATTCACCCCAGAATTCTAAAAGAATTAAGGGAGGAACTAGTGAAACCACTGGCTACTCTTTTTAATAAATCATGGGAGGATGGTGTGGTACCCGAGGACTGGAGGAAGGCGGATGTGATTCCCCTTCACAAAAGTGGGACCAAGACAGAGGCAGGAAACTACAGACCTGTCAGTCTGACCTCTGTGGTAGGGAAAGTGATGGAGTCACTTCTGCAGGAAAGAATAGTTGAGTACCTAGAGGCCAGTGGAGCACAGGACCCAAGGCAGCATGGATTCTAGCGGGAAGGTCATGTCAGACAATTTAATAGATTTCTTTGACTGGGTGACCAAAGTAGTAGACCAGGGAGGGGCTGTTGACATGGCCTACCTAGACTTTGTAAGGCATTTGACACAGTCCCACACAAAAGATTAATAGTCAAATTAACCAGCCTGGGAGTGGGTCCCAGGGTGGTAGCCTGTAAAACATTGGCTGCACAACAGGACACAGAAGGTAATTGTAAATGGAGTCCACTCTGAAGAAAGAGAGGTTACTAGTGGGGTACCCAGGAGTTCAGTATTGGGTCCAGTCCTTTTTAATGTCTTCATCAGTGACATTGCAGAGGGACTGGAAGGAAAAGTATGCCTTTTTGCAGATGACACAAAGATCTGCAACAGGGTTGATACACAAGGAGGCATGGAAAGGATGAAAAGGGACTTGGCTAGGTTGGAGGAATGGTCAGAAGTATGGCAGCTAGGATTCAATGCAAAGAAGTGCAAAATAATGCACCTGGGAAACAAGAACCCAAGGGAAGAATACACAATGGGTGGGGAGGTAGTAACAACAACAAAAAAGGAAAGGGACCTGGGGGTAATCATATCAGATGACCTTAAGGTTAGCAAGCAATGTGAGAAGGCATTAGGGAGGGCTGGGCGTATACTGGGATGTATAGGGAGAGGCATCAGCAGCAGAAAACAGGAAGTTGTTATCCCTCTGTACAGACAGTTGGTGAGACCCCATCTGGAGTACTGTGTCCAGTTCTGGAGACCCCATCTCCGCAAGGACATAGACAGGATAGAGGTAGTCCAGAGGAGGGCAACTAAAATGTTGCAGGGTCTGCAAGAGAAGCCGTATGAGGAGAGACTAAGGGAGCTTAATATGTATACCCTTGAGGAAAGAAGGAGAGGGGACATGATAGAAACTTTTAAGTACCTCAGTGGAATCAACAAAGTCCAAGAGGGTAGCATCTTTCAGAAAAAGAGACTTGCAAGAACAAGGGACACAATTTAAAGATAGAAGGAGGGCAGTTCAGGGGCAATGTGAGAAGTATTATTTCACAGAGAGGTAGTGGATGCATGGAACAGCCTTCCTGAGGAGGTTGTGGGGTCTAAAACTGTGGGAGAATTCAAGAATGCATGGGACAGACATAAGGCAATTCTTGTGGGGGGTAGGAAGAAATAGGCTGTTGGTTAACTAGGATCTACGGCCTATCCTGTAGGTAGGGAAATGGGCAGACTAGATGGGCCAAGCGGTTCTTATCTGCCATCAAAGTCTATGTTTCTATGTTTCTATGTAATGACAGAATGCTTGAGACTGTGTTTGGCAATGAGCCCTATTTTTATTTATTTACTTTTTCAAATTAACTATAAGTCAGGTATGATGACTGAAATGGCGGTGGGCAGTAGGGGAACAATTTATTTTTTTAGGTTGTATTTTTTGGTTGTAATATACTACACCTGACCTGGTGAGCAAAGTGATGCAGGTACCACTAGGTGCTATTTTAGTATCTCTTTTTAAACCAGGACCTAAAGCTTTGATTGAGGGGGTGAGGGTGGGGGTCAGGGAGTAAGCTTTTTTTTAATATTATTGATTTATTTTTTGTTTATATGAATTTTCAAAGTGCTACTGAATTCCTGTGATCTATATGCACCATGGTCATCCTTTCATCTTCTGGGACTATACTCTTTTAGAATGGGGATGATGGTGGGAGACTTGTCCCCCACGGGACCATTATGTGAATCTGGTGGTCTGTCATTAAGCCAGGTTAATGGTGGTCTTTATTACCAAGTACCTTTCTGGTTTTTATTTTTTGCTGTTACTTCATCTTGCTTTGCATAGAAGCATAGAGACATACAATCATAGAATTTGCTGGTTGATAAGGTCAGGTCTTGTCCATCTAGTCTGTCCCTTTCTTATTACATATTCTGTTACTTTGGAATGTAACATAGAAACATAGAAACATAGAATTTGACTGCAGATAAGGACCGCTTGGCCCACCCAGTCTGCCCATTTCCCTACCTACTGGATAAGCTGCAGATCCTAGTTAACCAGCAGCCTACTTCTTCCTACCCCCACCCCCCTAGAATGGCTTTATGACTGTCCCATGCATGCTTGAATTCCACCACTGATTTTGACTCCACAACTTCCTCCGGAAGGCCGTTCCATGCATCCACAACCCTCTCTGTGAAAAAATACTTCCTTAAATTACCTCTAAGCCTCCCCCCCTCTATCTTCAAATTGTGCCCTCTTGTTCTTGCACACCTCTTTTTTTGGAAGACATACAGTATCTATGTTATTTTTTTATTTTTTCACTACCCTGTCCTTTCCAATATGGTAAAATTGTGCTTATCACATTCATGTTTGACCCCCCATCATTGTTTTTGTCACAGTGCCTCTTCTGTGATGATGTTCCATGAATCCACTCTTTCTGTGAAGAACTACATCCTCGCATCTCTTCTGTATCTACCCCGTTTTGCCTTATTGGCACGACACATTGTGCTTGAGCACATTCTATTCTGAAAAAATGTTCCCATTCTGTGCATTCCTTTCCTCAGTGATGTATTAAACCTTTCCATCATGTCCCCGGCACTACCACACCTATCACTATTATAGTGTGTACTGATTAAGGTCTTGTAATCTCTCCTCATATTGCTTCTAGTGGAGACACTACACTGTTACAGTTGCCCTTATCTGACCTGCTTCCACTATGTCTATGTCCTTACTGAGATGGTGTCACAAGACCTGGACAAAATACACTATGTTGGATCTTGACAGTAATAAGTACAGAGGCAGCACCACATCACTCTTTGTGCTGTTGATATCCCACTCTTTACCCACACCAGTATTACAGTAGACATCCTTATTGCCTTGCGACACTGCCTGGCCATCTGTAGGTAATCCATTATGAGTAACCCCAGGTCTCTTTCCTGCATGGTAGTCATCAACACCTCTTCACCCATACTGTCATCTGGCCCTGTGTCTCTGTGTCATAAGTACAGTATTATGCACTATTTTTGCATTCAAACCCACCTGTTGTACCCGTGTCTATGCCTCTAGTTTCCTGTGGGTTATACTTATCCTTTCAACCCCACGTGGATTGCTTACCCTAATGCTGATTTTGCTGTCAACCACAAAGATGCAGATCTTCTAATACAGTTCCTCTGCACTGTCAGTAATAAAGACATTACACAGAACTTCTCCCAGTGCTGGTCATAGAAACATAGAAACATAGAAGTTGACAGCAGATAGGGACCGCAAGGCCCATCCAGTCTGCCCATTTTTTCTACCTTATGAATGTGCCATAGGCCTTTACTCTGTCAATGGCCTATCTATTCATACTCATCTGTGTTGCTCCCTTATGCCTGTTCCATGCCTGTTTGAAGCTCTGCACTGTATTCATATCCACCACTTCCTGAGGTAGGCCGTTTCATGCATCCACCACCCTTTCTGTGAAAAAAAATTCCTCACATTACTCCTTTACTGGCCTCCCTCTAATCTCATGCTGTGTCCTCTTGTCCTGTTATTTTTCTTATATTGAAACATGTTAGACTCCTTCACCTTGTTAATGCCCTTAAGATGTATGAATGTTTCGATCATATCACCTCTCTCCCTCCTTTACTCTAGGGTATACATACTGAAGTCCATTAATCTGTCCTCATATGTTTTCTTTTTTTTTTTTTTAAATCTGTTTATTTTCCTTACATCCTGGAACTCTCTCTGGCTTCCTCTGCACACCGGCCGCTCTACCGCCGACCTGATCCCCTGCTTCCTCAGAGGGTATGCTACCCCTCTTCCAACCTCTGAATTAAGGAACCCCCCAACTCTGAGCCCCCTGGGGCAGGGCTGCCACTCCTACCGGTGCTCTATCTTCAATCTAGTGCTGTCCGGGGAGGAGGAGGGGAGAGAGGCGGAGGCAGGGTCTGGTAATGGCATGTGGTGGTGGCCCGGAGAGGAGCCGTCCCCTATCCAGGCATAAGGGTTTTTTCTCTTTTTGTGTACCCCCGAGTGTGATGTGCAATGGAGTCAGCACTTTGCTGCCTGTAGATGCCTGCTGTGCTCATCCCCGATTCCTATTCCTGCACTTGTAGTACCCCCAGTCTCCACCGGGGGTCTCTACAGCATTGGGAAGACCCCGGATCCCTCCCAGGGAGTGGAGAGCTGTCCCTCAGATGCTCAGTCCAACTCCCTCCCCTGCCGACCCCCAGCGCCCGGGTTTGCTCCCGAACCTGGGTCGCTGGTGTGGCGTGAGGTTTGGCATCCAGCGCCTCAACCCTCAGCACCACCGGACCACCCTCATATGTTTTCTGATGTAGCCCCTGCTCCATTTTGATTGCCCGTCTCTGGACTGCCTCCATTTTGTTAATGTCCTTGTGCAGGTGCTGCCTCCAGTACTGCACACAGTACTCTAGATGGGGCCTAACCAGTGTCTTGTAAAGAAGGATTATTACCTCCCTCTTATGATTTGTGATACCCCTACTAATACACTCCAACATCACTCTAGTGTTACCTACTGCTTTAGAAGTCTGCTTGGATGATTTCAGGTCATCTGTGATGATGATGCCCAAGTCTCTTTCTTCCCTTGTGATTGCCAGCAACTCCCCCTCCCAACCTATAGGTAGCTTCAGGATTTCTCTTCCCTATGTGCATGATCTTTCACTTCTTTGTGTTAAACCCCAGTTGCCACTCTTCTGACCATTTTGCCAGTTTTTCCACATCTCTTCTCATTCTGCCCACCCACCCCGAGCCTACCCAGCTTATTAATCAATCTTCTATGTGGAACAGTATGGAAAGCTTCGCTGAAGTCAAGGTAGGCGACATCAACTGCACCCCCTCTTGGTCCACCACTCTGGTTATCCAGTCAAAGAAATCTATGAGATTAGTTTGACAGGACCTTCCTGTTGTAAACCCATGCAGTCTTGGATCCTTTGCTCCTATGGATTCCAGGTGTTGCACTATCCTTTCCTTAAGGAGTGCCTCCATAATCTTGCCCACTATTGACGTAAGACTGACTAGTCTGTAGTTCCCTGCCTCCTCCCTGCTGCCACTCTTGTGGAGCAGGATCACATGAGCCCTTCTCCAGTCTTCTGGGACCTCTCCTGTGCTCAGAGACTCACTAAACAGTTCTGATAATGGCTCTGCTAGTTCCACCCTTAGCTCCTTTAGTGCCCTGGGATGTATACCATCAGGTCCCATTGCCTTGTCCACCCTGAGCTTAGCGAGCTCTTGTAGGACCCTTTCTTTTGTGAAGGTACTTGAGCACACCTCCCCCCCCCCATGTCCATGGTGCTGAGCTGTGGGCCCTGTCCTACCTTCTCCTCAGTAAATACTGAGCAGAAGTATCTGTTTAGGATAGATGCTTTTCCTTGGTCCTCCTCTACACATTCCCCCTTATCCCCTTTGATCTTAGCAATACCCCCCTCTGGACTTTCTCCTTTCACTAATGTATCTATAGAAAGTCTTGTCCCCTTCTTTTACTGTTTGTGCTAGTGTTTCCTCAGTTTGGGCCTTTGCCTGCCTTACTGCCTTCCCTGCCTCCTGTAGGGAAGTTTGGTATGCCTCCCTATCTTCGTCCTGCTGCGTTCCCTTATATTTCCTGAATGCCAACCTTTTGGTTCTGATCTTTTCTGCTACTGTTTTTGAGAACCAAAGTGGTTTCCTCTTTCTTTTGCTCTTGCTTTTCTCTCTAACATAATGGGATGTTGCTTCAAGTATTGCATCCTTAATGCTTGGCCACTTTGCCTGTACCCCCTCACCTGTATTTCTTCTTGCCAGGGCTAGGTTAACTCTTTTGGCCATCTTATCAAAGTCAGCTCCTCTGAAGTCCCATATTTTTGCCTTGGAATGGGATGATTCAGTTCTAGTGGCCAAATCAAACCATACCATGTGATGGTCATTGGCCCCCAGGTGACCTTCTACCTGGAGATCTGTGTTCCTTTCCCCATTAGTCAGTACTAGATCCAGGATAGCCCTGTTTCTTGTGGGTTGTTGTACCAATTGTTTGAGGCCCTCCCCCGACAGGGAATCCACTATGATTCTAGTTCTGGCAGATGTTGCTGTTGGTATGGACCAATCTGTATCTGGCATGTCTGCCATTATCAGAACCTCCCCTTTAGCTGTCATGTTTTGTATATCTTTTAACAGTACTGTGTCTTTGTCCTCCCCCTGGTCTGGAGGCCTGTAGACAACCTCAGTTCATATGGCTGTCCCAGTTCCTGTTTCCAGGGTGACCACAGTTCTTCTGGCTCCTTATGTGTATTCTGAATTTCTGTAGCTTTGATATTTTCATTGGCATAAAGGGCCACTCCCTTCCCCCTTTTGCACCTTGGTCTCTTCTGAGCAGTACATAGTCTGAAGTCTCCCAAGTGTGGTTACTGGTGAACCATGTCTCACTAATGGCTACCATGTCCAGTTTAGCCTCTGTCATTGTTGCCTCCAGATCTGGGATCTTGTTTCCCAGACTGCAGGCATTTGTGTACATGATTTTCCACTGGCCAGATTTTGGTGCATTAGTTGTTGGGCGAGGTCCGGCATTTCTACTGTGCATCGTATGGGGAGCTGGACCTTTTCCTTACCTGGTGATGCAAATTAACTACAAAACTACTGAACTCCTGTTTGATCACTAGCTGGGGGGGAGGGGTGTTCTTCCTGTTCGATGTATTGGGTGCTACACCCCTCCCATTTGCTAGTTTAAATATTCTGCAAAGACATCAAACTTCTGCCCCAATGCACTGACTCCCTCCTTAGATAGATGAAGTCCATTGAATTTAAAGAACTCTCACTCCCAAAACTGTTGCCAGTTAACTACAAATTTGTGTCCTTTTTCCTGGCACCAGCCCTTGAGCCACATGTTTAGCTCCCCTATCTCCCCTTCTCTGATCTACTGTTTTTCTGCCCCCCCCAGACAGGCAGGATCTCAGAGAAGGAGATGCTGGATGAAATGGATGACAGTTTGTTTTCCAGCCTGGTCAGGTGTTCCTTGGTCTCCACAACTGACCAGCTGGCAAGATCGTTAGTACCTATGTGTACCAGGACATCAATGTTTTCTCCTGATTTCTGCATGATTTTAGCAATGTGGTCAGTGTCTCTCCATGCTGATGTACCTGGGAGACATCTAACCATTACCCCGAGTTGGACGTAGGTATCAACTCCCTGAATCATGGAGTCTCCTATGATCAGAAGTGTTTTGGATTTCCTTTTTGCTGTTTTTGTTTTGGTCCCTGTTTGGGGCAAGTTTTGTAGTGCTAGCTCCTGTGCTGCAGTGTCCTGCTCTGCAGTGTTCTCTGTCCCATGTTTGATTTCAGAGATAGAGGCAGATACCTATTTGTAGTTTTTATATGGTTTGTGGAGGTGATACATTAGTGAGCACTGAGTGATGGGGCACCCAATTTGCCCCTCCTAACCACCTGCCAACCTCCCGGACCAACTACCCTCTGCAGTCAAGGTGCTTCAGTTGGATATTGGGGAAATGGCGGGCAGTTCTTGTAATATATTTCCTCCTGAATATGCGATTTGAGGTGCACAATCTCTGCCCATGCTGCCTGGAGCTGAGCCCTTAGATCTCTGATGGTCCAACATGTAGGACAGCATCCTAAATCCTGTATAACTGCCCTTTTGAAAAGTGTCCCACAGTACCTGCAGTTAATAATATCCATTCCAGTTGAGTTGCCGAGTTTATAACTTGGTCCGAGTAATTAGAAGGAAAATGAAAGCAAAAGATCTTTTTGTTTTATTTGTTTTTGTATAACTTTTTATAACAAGTTAAATTAATTGTGCCCCTTTAAGTGAGGCCACTGTGTGGATACCCCTCTGATCCTCCCCTTTCTGCTTTGCTACAAGAAGTGTCATGACTGTGCTACTCTATAAAAGGAGTGTAGCATGGGATGGTTGGGGATGGGGTGGGTGGTTGGGCACTTCCCCTGCCAAAAAAAGAAGAACCACGGACGAAAGAAACAAGGAGGAAAGAGCAGAAACAATCAACCAACAAATGCAGTCACTCTCCCTCAGTCTGTATCTTGTATGTGCTCCTGTAATTAGCCCTGAAAGTTTAGCCTAATGATAGCTAAAACTGTAAAACCTGTAAGCACCACCTGTAACAATTTCACAGGAGATATACCCTGCAAAAAAAAAACACTTTGCTGCAGAGAAAAATAAAACAGTAAAAAAGTAACAAAACCTGTAAGCACAACCTGCAGAACACTTTAATAGAAGATATACCGTGTAAAAAACAATTTGAATCAGAGAAGATTACAGCAGTAATCTGTTTAAAACAAAACAGTAACAAACCTGTAGGCACACCCTGTAATAATGCTGCAGAAAGTATACCCTGCAACAGCAGTTTGAATCAGAGAACAATGAAGCAGTAAAATGTAAGCAAAAAACAGTAACAAAACCTGTGAGCACAAAAGAAAATAGTAACACACAGTAGATTTGCTTAGCCAAAAGAAGCCTTAATGTTTTTCCTTGCTCTGATAATGTTGTTCCTTGCTCTGTCCTTGCAAGCAAACCTAGAAGAAAAGAATTCAGGAGAAGTTAGGTGCCTTTGCCAGCAAACCTAGTCTTCCACCTGGTACCTGATATACACCACTGATCAGCATCCCAATTTTTCATTAAGCTCCTTTTAAATATTCCTTCTGACACCTCTCCTCTACTTAATTTATTTCCCAGTTTACCATCTTTGGACTCACTCATATTATATCAAGGTACACTAACTTGTTTTTTTTCTCTTTTAGATATTTCCTGAAGAAGACCTAAGGTCGAAACGTAAATTTTTAACTCTATTTTCTATTTTCAGCGTGCATTTAATATAACCATTTTGTTTTGCTTTTATATCAAGATTGCTAATTGATCTATTATGTGGGGCCATTTTTAATACTTTACTGATCTCCAGGCAGGCCATGACCACCAATGCAATCTGATCTAATTCTTTTATCACTCAGACAAATAAGTATTTCAAAATCCTTCGACATGCTCCCCTGCTCCCCCCCCCACACACACACAAACACTCCTCATGTAACCATACTTCCTTAGCTCTTTTAACATGCTGGATTCACTATAGTCTACAGTCTGTTCCTTCAGCATTGATTCATTTCACTTTCTCACCACCGCTGTCAAGCAGAGTGGCATATAATTGCAAGGCTCTTTCCCTGCTACCTTTGTTATGTTGTGGGGCTGCATCTGCCCTTCCTTAAGTCCAGTACTCATCAGGTGCCATTATTTTTATGTTGGCTTGCCGTTCTTGCATGCAAGTCAACATCTTGCCATAGTGGCAGATTTTGGAGGTGCGTCAGCGTGGGCGAGTACAAGGCTCGCATCAGTAGGTGCGTCCAGCATTCCCCAATAAGGCAGCATGCTTGTGCTGACACCAACATTATGTAACGTGGACAAAACTTCTAAGGAAAGTGCCGCTGCAGTCAGAGACAAGCTCCTCATGCAGCGGCACCGATGACACGCCTCCCGATGAGCATTTCCTGGTTAACGTTTAAAATGATACTTAGGTCTCAAAGAGAATACCATTGTAAAGGAATGAGGCTGGACACCACTGTTTTTTCTTTAATTGTATTTACCAGAAAATGCAGCAAATAAAGAAGGTGTTGTCCCTAAATGCCTAGTTCACACGTCCAACTAGATGCTACACAGTTTTGCTTTGTTGTTTGTTTGTTTACTTTGGCATTCAGACTTCTAAGATAAATAAAGAAGGTGCTAAAAATGTAAAATGGGTGGGCAGGAGCAAGTCCAGTGGGCGGTACGGTCAGTTTTACCAGCAGAAGGGGGCTCTTGTTAACTGCTGAGAGAGAATAGAGAAGAAGGAATCACGTATTAGCCAGCCTCAACTTGCTACTCTATGACTGGCTGCAGTGTAACAGCTTTTCAACTCAGTACCAAAGTCTGCACCGCAGCTCGTTCATTCTAGCTGTCCCACATTCCCCCGCCTCCTGTCTCCGTTCAGCTACACAGCTCTTTGAACGTGCATGGAAACGTTACTTTTTACCTGTTTATCAAAGTGCATTCTATTTTGATTCTTTTCTAAACTATTTTTTACCCTCACTCTCTCCATTTCAGTCAGTCTGTGAAACAGACCTCCCCAGTCTCTCACTTAACCCCTTTGCTAATTACCCATTCTTCCACCCCCCAGGACTTGTTGCCTGCCTGTCTGCAAGCCACCCACCGTATTCTGATCGCAAGGAGCCGGCAAAGGATTATCACCCGAGTTATTCTTCTGATTCGAACGGAGGCAAAAAAAAGGACACCACAGAAGTTATACTAATTCGAAGTACAGCTGTGGAGCACACATGATTGTGCTGGATGTTACCAGTTTGGAGGATGTCTCGGTCGGAGTGGCAGAGGGGAAAAAGGAACAATAGGAAATGGATACCACGGCTCTGAGATTCCGAGCTAGCGGGCGGGCGGCTGTGGGGAGGGAGCAGTCCTCCTCCAGCTGAAAGCTGGAGAAAGCACTTGGGAACTGGTGGGCTAAGTTGAACTGCATACAACTTTTATAATTTTTTTTCTATTTTTATAATGAGAAAAACGGGGTTGTTAAACATTTTGAAGTTTTGGGGAGCTTGGATTAGAATGTAAGAAAGTGATACATTTGTTTCGTTTGGTATATTCTACATTAAAATGTAATCCCCCCCCCACAGAAATGGTTTGTTGGATTGTAAAAAGTTGCTGTAGCAAAGCGAAAAAAAAAGTTTGCTGCAACTTGGAGGGCTGCTGATGATGACAGACGAAAGTGGTAGTAGTCTCTTGCATTCGGTTGGGGAAGAATGTCAGGAATGGTAAAGACGTGATGGTTTATTTTGTGACTGTATTCCATGTTGCATGAAATACCAGTATCCCTTGTTGCATGAAATACCAGTGTAGGATCAGGGGAAAATAAGTGCATTAAAGTATAATATAAAAAGTTGTGTTACTCAAGAATAATCTTGTTGCAAAATTAAATGCTAGGTCAGTGTAGATCTTGATGTGGTGGCATAGACAGCTACAGAAGAGCTATGTTGCATTTTCTAAGTTTGCAAACCCTTTATTAATTTAACCTTTGTAATAATCTGTATCTTGTTTTTTTAATATTGCCAAAAACATCTCCATCATGTGTCATGCACAAAGCACCATAAACTAATGAAAGAAAAAGGTTACTATGGGCACTGTGCTGTTAATAAAGCCTTGCAGTCTGGCAGAGTGAGGAGAGGGTGACATGTCCTCCTGTTCTTCAGATCAGCTGGGAGAGGTTTCTTGTGCAGCTCTTAAGGGTAATTTTCCTCCTCCTGTTTCCCCTCGAAGTACTTTATTTCCTGTAGACCCCCTAGAAACTTAATTATCCTTTACTGACAAGTGCTCTGGTAACTTTTAGTCAGCTGCATACTACTGTGGTTGGTTGAAGATGCAGCAATTGCTGTAGATGTGGTAGTCGGGGAGCTGTGAACAAATATATCTTAAATCTCTTTCTGTAAAAGGGCACAACGAGGAACTGTGCTGCCCTGTATAAGTAGAATTGATTGAAAAAGGTTGTTATACCTTTTATTTGACCAACATAACTTAATATACGAGCGTTTGAAGCCACATAGACACCTATGTCAGGCATTGTGACAACACAGCTACAGGGACATTTTATACAGAACACTCATGTGAATTATTCCTGTATTGTTGAAGGAAAAAGAGGTGACTGTCCTGTTTAGCAAGTTTCTTCTCTGTGTTGCTGACTTTCTACATCAGGCTGCGAAATGCAATGTCATCCATGCTAGGGTTACCAGATGTCCTCTTTTAGAGGATGTGTCCTCTTCTCCAGCTTTCAAATATTCTTCATGTGACTTCATCATCCTGCTTTTTATTATTATTATATTATTATTTTATTATATATATTTTTTTTACACTCTCCTACCCAGGACCCCCTTGTAAATGATCTGTGAAGGCAGTGAAGACTTTAAACCCATTTGCTCGGGGTCTGGCACAAGGGCTCATTGGGGGAGGTACTAAGTGGCCTCTTTTTGGCATCCCAAAATCTGGTACTCCTACATGGTACCAAAAGGATTGTCCTGTGTCCGTCAGAGAGGAATTTATTTTTTGGACCCCCTTCAGTGCCGAAGGTGACTTGGAAAGATGCTTTCAGTCTATCAACATTAAAATGTGTAGCACTGACCTTTAAAAGTCACAGCAAATGGCCAGCATGCATAATAAGAATTATAAGAATAGTTTATTTATTTATTTGCTTTTGTTAACCAGGTAAGCACACTAGACAGCACCTGCCTTTTTTCAGGTGCGACCCGGGAGGATTACAAGTGTACAAATCAGAGTAAACAGGTAGAACAAGGAGCAAATTAAGCCATTAAATAACGGTTACAACGAGAGGTACATAGTGAACAGGTTCATATAGGAGCAATATACATAGTGAAATAGGGACGAGGTGTAGAATAGCAATATGTACAGGTGAGGGGGTAAAAACAAAAGTACATACAACAAACATCACATAGTTGGTGTCGTAGTCTTGTAAAAACTGTTTCAATAACGTTAGTTTACATTTTTAATGGTTTGCATGTGCAGCAAAAGAGCTAACATTATAACAAAATCATGAAATCTTTGTGGAGCAATTTCTGTGTGTATGTGTGTGTGTGTGTGTGTGTATGTGAGGCCAACATATTCAAATGATTAGCATGGCACTTACCAAGTTAGCACCACACTAACCGTGTATAGCACCAGCATTTGGGAGGTGCCATATTCGGAGGCGTTAGGTGTGCTGCACTGTCCTGGAAACATGACAGTGCAGACAATACCATTGCACCTATGCAAATGAGAAATGAGGACTCTTGCATGCATAAGGGGTGCAGTGATATATTAAACAGTTTTGGCAGTGTGCTTATAGTCTGCTCACTTTATTGAATGTAATCAAATTGTATATATTGTGTACCAAATCTTTGTATACTATCCTCATGTTCCCTACCCCCATCGCACCAGGAGATGAGCAACTTGTTGCTAGCGTCCCTTTCTGGTGAAATATTTCAGTTAATAAAGAATTTAAAAAAAGCCTAATTTCAGCAAGATTTAATGCTGCGAAAACCCTGCCCTTAACAGTGCTCAGTGGCTGCATCCCCCCAAGCCCATGCTGTAATTATTTGTAATAGCCCTGGTGTCTACAGGTTCCCCTAGCAACCCAGTCACCCCTGTTGTACAGTTTCTCCAGTCTCCTTAGCATCTAGTGGTCCTCCCCTCAAGCACCCATGCATGAATATCTTTAATCACCCACACTGTGCATAACCTATATATACCCTGGTGACTAGTGGTCCCCCTCCCCACAAACAGTAACTAATCCCCCCCTGCCAACTTGCTCACTCCCTACCAACCACTACCCCCACCACAGAAACCAATCCACAGACACAGACCGTGGTGGCAACTTGCACAGCCCTTTGCTCACCTCCTCGGCTGGTCACTGTCTGACTGTCAGTGAGTGATCATGAATACAGTGTTAAAGCTAACTATCTGACTGTTGCTTAGGACCAGCTGTGGGCTGTTTACCGCACAGTAGTACTGACTGTGTCGTGGCCGACTCTGAATATTGTGGCTGTAGTGCTGTGTTTGAAATCTAAACTTCTGCTGTTTGCTTAACTGCCCCAAGGTCTCTGAATTACCTTTTAACAGTTTGTACGGTCTTGTATGAAAACAAAATAATGTTCTGTATATCATCATAATCACTAACTGTCATCATCAGTGTGCAAGTCAGCACAGTGTTCTTAAAGTGTATAGCACTGCTTCTCTTTCAACAACAACAACAACAACAACAACAACAAAAATTCAGAACCAGTCCTGGTCTTTAGAGAGAATTAGTTTTCAATTTACTAGTAACTCTCAAGGGGTCTAACCCCCACCCCCCCGCAAACACAGCAACATACAGGTACTGTAGGCTGTCAGTTCCACTATATGGACTTGAGTGTTATAGGCTCAAAATCTTGAGGTGTGGTCTCTGACTGACTATTGTCACTTTGGGAATTCTTTTCTAGCCTGTTAGAAGTCACTTTGGGAATTCTTTTCCCTCCTAACTGTCAGAAGTCAATCAGCAAAGGCCTAGTAGAAATGGTGAACCTAATGGTCTCGTACAAAGGGTGGAACTAGTTGCCTCCCAGTAAATGAAGGGACCTGTTATATTCAATGGCTCTGTGTGTGTGAGCAGGGGAGGAAGTGTTGTTATAACCAGTGAGAGCTCAGTCTGTGATAATTTTGCAAATTTCAGGGTGCTGGTTCTATATTTGAGTTCTTGTTCAGTTATGTCCGTGGGTTTTGACCACAGACACTTTTTTAGAGAGTTCATTGTGTGGTATCTTATCTTTGCTTGTCTTCTCAGTCCGCTACTGTTTCTGTCTTGCACATATGTATGGAAACTGCTTGCACTTTTTACAGACCTCTACCGTGGGATCCTTGCACCCGAGAATTTCAGAGGGTGAGACTTCTTTCCAATTGTGCAAATATGTCAAAGACGAAAGGGACACTGTATTCTGCTCTGGCTTACATCAAGTAGAATCTAGTCAGGATCTTTATATGGTGTCTTCCATATACTCCAAGGGCTGGATATTCAAAAGGGTTGCGCCATGCACAATAGGGTTGCGCCTGCGCAAGTCCGAAATTGCGCCATTCTGCCATATTCAGCAGGAGGCAGTTGCGCCCCCCCAAGTCAAGCTGAGCAACAGCGCAATGCTAATGAAGGCATGCTGAACCGGAGGGGGAGGAACCATGCATAAACTGCACAGCCCGATATTCAGCGGGCTGTGCAGAGTTATGCTGGCGCAACCCCCAACCTGCGCCTGCACAACTTTGAGCCCAAAAAAAGGAGTAAGTCGAGGGCCACCCACAGGTGAGCTGCCACATTGCAGGGCGCAACACAGCAGCTGCCACCTGTGGGTGGCCCTCCTTCTCCTGTGCCCCATGGCCCAATGCGGCATAGTAACCCCCACCCCCGACTGGCCCGATCATGGGCAGAAGTTCAAACATCCCCCCACCCCGATTGGCCGATCGCGGCAAATGTTTAAACATCCCCCCACCGCCTGACTGGCCGATCGCGGCAAAGTTAACATCCCCACCCCCACTGGCCTGATCGCGGGCATAAGTGAATAAAATCCCACCCCACGAGCCCGATGGGCAGAAATGGCTCAGCCCCCAAGTACATATCCCTGGTGGTCAGTGGACCTCAAGCCCGATCGTGGGCGAAATGCCTTCAACCCCCAAGGACCACCTACCCTGGTGATCTACTAGTAGCCCAACCCCCACCACGCCACACCATCCCGCTCCTCCCCATCAAGGCCAGCGGCAGCATCCCCACCCGCCTGCCGCCCATCCGCCAGACTGACTGCCGGTGAGATGCATCCCAGTGGTTCAGAGCAAGAGCCAATGGGCATGCAACTCTCTACGTCAAGGCAGTCAGATATGTGAATGGTGTACTGCTCTTGCTCTGAACCAATGGGTGTGCAGCCCTACCGGGCAGTCAGTTGGCGAGCAGCGGGTGGCCGGGTGGGATGCTGCCGCCCGCAGGCTGGCGGGGGTGGAGCCGGGTGGTGGGGCTCTGTGGGTAGGTGGGGTGGGGGGCCACTAGATCACCAGGGTAGGTGGTCCTTGGGGGTTGAAGATTTCTGCCGTGATCGGGCTTGAAGTCCACTGGATACCAGGGATATGTACTGGGGTTGAAGGTATTTCTGCCCGCGATCGGGCTTGAGGTCCACTGGACCACCAGGGATATGTACTTGGGGGTTGAAGGCATTTCTGCCTGCGATCAGGCTGGTGGGGAGGGATTTTTATTTCACTTATGCCCTGATTGGGCCAGTCGGGGTGGGGATGTTTAAACTTTTGCTGCGATCGGGCCAGTTGGGAGTGTTTAAACTTTTGCCGTGATCGGGCCAGTTGGGGGTGGAGATTTTTAACTTATGCCCGCCGATCGGGCTGCAGGGGGCGTCGGTCCCCGACGGCTGATGCCTGGCAGGGCGCCAGGCGCAAGTCCTCGGGGATCGGCGCACCTGCATGCTAATGGCATGCAAATGGGGCCATAATAGATACAAATGGCCCCCCTCCACCTTGCATGAATTATGACCGCTTTGCATGTCACCTTTGAATATCAGAAATTTGCGCATGGCGCAATGGTACTTGTACCATCTTAACTGCTCCACTCTGACCACTTGCGATGGCGCAAGTTCCACTGCACCATGCACAGTGGCTGTGGCTGGGGGTGATATTCAAAGGAGTTGCTCAATAGCGCAACTCCGCTGTATGCCCTCGCCACACCCCCCGCGCAACCACCATGCAGCACAGGCTTGGCGCCAGTTGAGTATCAGCGCAGGTTTGAATATCCAGCCCCATGTCTCAAAGTGTTTCAGAGGCCAGTGAGTTACACAGTGGTACAGCATGGGCCTATGCAGGCAGACATATAGGCCATTTAGCATTTAACAAAATCGATGACCTAAACGCACACCCCAATTCCTATCAATCTGTGGAGGGTGGGGGTGGGGTTAGTGTCACTTCAATACTTTACTGACATTCCTATTATGCATCTCTCTAACTCCTGCACTATCAATGCCAATGCCAGCAAGCCAACATCCGGCTTGTTTTCTAGTCATTTTATTTTCGACAAATGCTTGTTTTCTAGTCTGATTATAAACATCACTGTCAGAGTTGCAGCAAGAGTTTTTGTGTGTTTCTTCAGTACTCTCAGGTTCAACTAATCTAGCCTTTTTGCTTTGTCCATCATCATCATCATAATATTATCAACTTACTTCATATAAATATAGCAAACTGGAATGTACATCTTGGGACCAGTACGTTTGCCCATTTTTATCTCATTCTTAATGTATTACATGAAACCCGATTTGGTCTCTGACCTTACCCCAATCCCGTCCTTATCAAATCAAATCAAATCAAATTTTATTTTAAAAGGTGCCTTTCCATATGATCAAGGCACCTGTACAAAGACAAGCATTAAAATAAAGTCAATACATAAAATCACCAGTCTAAAACACAGTCCAATCACAATCCTTAAAACATAATAAATACAGCTGAACAATATTAAGAATCGTCAAAATCTAAAGGTGAGGTGAAAAGATATGTTTCTAGTTCTGTTTTAAAACTTTGGACTGTCAGGCAATCCCTACCACAGTGGTAGAGAATTCCACAGGGTGGGGCGCAAATGCAAAGAGAGCAGGCCCCAGGTGCCTTCAAACACACCCTGGGAATCTCCAGAAATCCCTCATTGGTGGATCGGAGTGGCTGGAAGGGAAGTAGGTACAAAGGAGGTTTTGCAGGTAGCTGGGTCCCTGGTCATGTAGGGCTTTATAGGTCAACAGGCCGATCTTGTAGATGACATGCCACCACCTTGGTTATTCGCTCTGTCTATCTCTGACAGTCTTGAATCCCATTATCATTTTCTTCACCATCTTGGCTGTGGTGCAGTCACCTGAATTCACCTCCCTTTTCGTGATGAAGTACTTCATCACATCTGCCTCAAGGAATCCTCAATCCAGCTTCATATCGTGGACTGTTGTTCTATATTATCTGTTTCACTGGGGGGAAAAAAGAACAAAAAAGCTTCTCTATTTGTACTTTATTTATAACCATGATATATTTGAAAGTCTGCATCAGTTCAACACACTGACTTATGTTCCTTAGTGTTTACATATTGTGGTATGCCAGGCTCTCGTCATGGGGCCTTAGATGCAGAATATATACCTTCCGAGTGGCCATCCTTTGGACTGTCACACCCCTGACTATGTCATTCCCGTGATGGGGTCTACAAAACTGTACACTACACTAGGATAGTATCTTGCCATTAATCTAAACAGATTTAACACCACCACTTTCTTACTATTGATATTACCTCTCAGCAACATGCCAGCAACACACTACCTCTCCTAACTGCCTTGGCACACCACCTGTTTACCTTTAGGGCATCATATGAGATTACATTCATGTTTTATTTCTTTATCTTTTGTTATTATTTCCCCCTCCCACCTCCCACCCCCTTTATTCCCTGCGTCTGATTTTCCTTGACCTTGAGTACATGATTATTCAACGTTTCAATTGAAAACCAGCAGCTGTACTCTAGACCTCTCATTTCACTGTGTCAGATTATTGTTCATTGTTTCCCAGTCTTTCTAAAGTGTGTACCCATTTGCATAATTTCATCATCATCATAATTCATTTATTGGATAGGAAATTGAGAATAGAATTCTCATTTACAATTGCGTCATCACAGAAAAGAAACAATACTTAGCAACAATCAGTTACATGTAACAGTAATGTAATAAAATTCATGTTAAAAATTTCAGTTCATTTACTTAACCATAACAATTACAATGGATCCTATGCACTAACAAAATATTTGCCTACATGCCGCGTAACCAAGGCATGTAGGCAACCTTACGTGTGAATGCTGTGTGGTGGGGGTCCCACGGACCCCCAGCAACATTCACCAAGGGTGCATAAGGCACTTGCATGCCCACCTTCCTAGCACCTCGGGGAGAACTGTGCTGTGGGCTTGTCGGGGGATGCCTGCACTACACGGCATTCACTAAGACGCATAGTGCCAGGCACAGGGGGTGCCAGGTATGCCAGCCAAGACCAGGCATAACCCGGTACATGCCCCTATGTTCAGCATCCACCAGGTGAAGCAGCACCGGCCAACAGACATCCATGCTGCACCAGCCCACTAGGCTGCAGAGGAGGGCTGGGGCAGCAGTTCGGGTGAATGCCTAACAGGTGTTCCGCTGTCACCGCTTTATGCAGCTGGCCTCTACTCTGTGTGCCCTCCACAGGGGTGCAAAGGATCCACTTAGGGACCTGATATGGGCATCCGATAGGATGCCCTCTCAGGTCCATGGCTCTGCCCTGACTACCCGCATGACCCTGCACACTGAGGAGTCATGGCCATGGACAGGCACCCTGTGGGTGCTTGCGGTCATGCATGCTGCACACCCTCTGCTTGTCCAAGGCTGTATAGGTACGCAGGCAGGGTACACACCTCAGGTGTGTATAACCCACCTGTTAGTGCATAGGGCCCATTGTTTGTAAGACAAACTGGCTAGAGAGGTTCTAAACTGAGATAAGGGTAATAGTGTGTGAATATCTAGTTATTTTTGTATCCTAGCCCATGTTCTGGGTATTGATATTGCAAGGGTCTTTTCTCCAGTTTTGGTTTTACTTCTTGGGATCTGATAAGAATGCATTGATGAAGATCATAAAGAACATTTAGATGGGTTTGTAGACTATAATTTACTTAATTAAAATGATGGCAATATTTTTAAAACAAACTTATATACAAACAAATTCCAATGGAACTCCCTATGTCCAGATAGAGAAGTCCACTCTAGAGCCTTGTACAGCTATGTGTTTTGTAAGGCAAGTTAGTAATAAACCTAAGCGCACTTTTGTACAATGGATCAAGTGTTCCAAGCAGAGTTATAGTTGTATTCATGTAAATAAAGTCCCCATAGTCTAGCACTGGAAAAAACAAGGATGTGACTAATAACTTCCTCAGAGAGAGGCTAAACAAATTATGATTTCTATAAAAGAACCCCAATGGTTGTTTTAACCTGTTTGAAATGCAATTTACATGAAGATCAAACATTAAACCATTATCAAGAATTAAGCCCAAATATTTGTAATGATTAACCCTACTGATTATGGTTCCTGATACAGCCTGGATTGTGTATTTTTCTTTTGTTTTGTTTGTTCTTTTTTCAAACAGTACCCACTGGTTTTTGTTTTTCATGTAATAGAAGTCGTAGGTTCAATAATGACTGCTGTATGTTTATAAAGTCTTTTTCATAAAATTTCTAAAGTCAATTCTGTATTATTATTTTGTGTGTACATAACAGTATCATACGCACAAAGGAATATATCTGTATCAGCAGAACAATGTTTGGGTAAGTCATTAACGTAAAGTAAGAACAACAAGGGACCAAGTATTCATCCCTGTGGTACCCCTGTGTTTAAGACAGCTGTACTTGAACAAACTTCTCCCACCCTCACCCTTTGTTCCCTCTGAAACAAGTATGTATTAAACCAAGATAATGCTGAGAATCTGAGGTTTGCAGACTTTAATTGATTTAACAGAATGGCGTGATTTACTGTCATCAGAAAAAAACAGCAGAGCAGCCCATTCAGAACATGTGCAGTGCTGCCATTGAATACTTTCAATGGGAGCAGACCCAGTACTGATCTTCTTGGGCCCCCCGTAGTCACTGAACATTCCTTGTTCTGAACTGTGTTTACCTTCATCCTCTGCCACCTTCCCCCTAACCAATTTCATAGTCGATTTATCATCATTTGTGCCAGGCTTAAGTATGTTCATCTTGCTCATGAGTCCTCTATGTAGTATGGCGTTGAGGGCCTTACTTAATTCGTGCCTCACTACGCCCCTGGCCATGCATTAGAAATGTTTAATGCACATCCCCTCATGTCTTATTGCTTACGTAGGTCATGTACATTGTTGCACCCTTCTCAAATTAACAGGTCATCTAGCCTAACAGAACTTTCAGATTCTTTTGGTGTTACCTACCCCATGGTGAAATCAAGCTGGTATGCTTTGTGTGATCAACCAGATTCAAGATGATATTCAGTCAGTACATTCAGTAGTTCTTTCAATAATTTCCCTACTTCTGAAGTTAGACTGTCTGGCATGTAAATACTTGCTGTCGCTCTGCTACCACTTTTGTGAAGTGGGACTTGATCGGCACTCCTAAAGTCTTATGGAACAACTCCATCACCAGTTACCAGTCAAACCGGACTGTGAGAGTTGCTGACATTACCTTCCTGAACTTAATCAATATCCTTGTGATTACCTTCAAGACTCTCACCTTGGAGATTACACTAGTATAAAACTTCCCATTATCTATCATCTTTGGATTTTTCTTCTGCCAAAACTGTAACCAGTTCTCTCTCTCAGTCCTCCCCGTATCTCTATTCTCCATCTCTAGTGTGAATCACAGCTCCCCCAACCCTCACTGAATGTCATGCAGACATGTCACTTTTATTCTTTCACTTGCATAAAGCAGCACACCTTCTCCTTTCTGTCCAACTCTGTCATTTTGAAACATATTTTGAAACAACTGGTACAGCAACCCACGAGAGACAGGGCTATCCTAGATCTAGTACTGACTAACAAGGAAGGGATCACAGATCTCCAGGTAGAAGGTCACCTGGGGGCCAGTGACCATCACATGGTATGGTTCAATTTGGTTACTACATCTAAATCATCCCATTCAAAAGCAAAAATATGGGACTTCAGAGGAGCTGACTTTGATAAGATGGCCAACAGAGTTAAGCTAGCCCTGGCAAAAAGAAACACAGGTGAGGGGGTACAGGCAAAGTGGGCAAGCATTAAGGATGCAATACTTGAAGCAACATCCCATTATGTTAGACAGAAAAGGAAGTGCAAAAGAAGAAGGAAACCACTTTGGTTCTCAAATACAGTAGCAGAAAAGGTCAGAGCCAAAAGGCTGGCCTTCAGGAAATATAAGGGAACACAACGGGATGAAGATAGGGAGGCATACCAAACTGCCCTAAGGGAAGCAGGGAAGGCAGTAAGGCAGGCAAAGTCCCAAACTGAGGAAAAACTAGCACGAACAGTAAAAGAAGGTGACAAGACTTTCTATAGATACATTAGTGAAAGGAGAAAGTCCAGAGGGGGTATTGCTAAGCTTAATGGAGAAAAGGGAGCATGTGAGGAGGAGGACCCTGTAAAGGCATCTATCCTAAATAGATACTTTTGCTCAGTATTTACTGAAGAGAAGGTAGGGCAGGGCCACAGCTCAGCATCATGGACACAGGGAGGAGGGAGGTGAGCACTACTCCCTTCACAAAAGAAAGGGTCCTACAAGAGCTTGCTAAGCTCAGGGTGGATAAGGCAATGGGACCTGATGGCATACATCCCAGGGTACTTAAGGAGCTAAAGGTGGAACCAGCAGAGCCATTAGCAGAACTGTTTAGTGAGTCTCTGAGCACAGGAGAGGTCCCAGAAGACTGGAGAAGGGCTCATGTGACCCCGCTCCACAAGAGTGGTAGCAGGGAGGAGGCAGGGAACTACAGACCAGTCAGTCTTACCTCAGTAGTGGGCAAGATTATGGAGGCACTCCTTAAGGAAAGGCTAGTACAACACCTGGAATCCATAGGTGCACAGGATCCAAGACAGCATGGGTTTACAAAAGGAAGGTCCTGTCAAACTAATCTCATAGATTTCTTTGACTGGGTAACCAGAGTGGTGGACCAAGGGGGAGCAGTTGATGTCGCCTACCTTGAGTTCAGCAAAGCTTTTGACACTGTTTCACATAGAAGATTGATAAATAAGCTGGGTAGGCTCGGGGTGGGTCAGAAGTTGGTCAACTGGGTGGCAAACTGGTTGACGGGCAGAAAACAGAGTGGTGGTAAATGGTATACAGTCAGAAGAGATGCAAGTCACAAGTGGGGTACCTCAGGGATCAGTCCTGGGGCCAGTCCTCTTCAACATCTTCATTAGTGACCTTGCAGATGGACTAAAGGGTAAGGCTTGTCTGCTTGCAGATGACACCAAGATCTGCAACAGAGTAGATGATCCAGATGGGGTGGGCAGAATGAGAAGAGATCTGGATAAACTAGCAAAATGGTCAGAAGAGTGGCAACTGGATTTAATGCAAAGAAGTGCAAGATCATGCACATAGGGAAGAGAACCCTGAAGCCACCTATAGGCTGGGAGGAGTTGCTAGCAGTCACAAAGGAAGAAAGAGACTTGGGCATCATCATCACTGATGACCTGAAATCATCAAGCAGACCTCTAAAGCAGTAGGTAAGGCTAGGGGGTGTTAGGGTGTTTAGTAGGGGTATCACAAGTCGTAAGAGGGAGGTAATAATCCCTCTTTACAAGACACTAGGTTAGGCCCCATCTGGAGTACTGCATGCAGTATTGGAGGCCACACCTTCACAAGGACATTAACCAAATTGAGGCAGTCCAGAGAAGGGCAACCAAAATGGTGCAGGGACTGCATCAGAAGGACATGAGGACAGATTAACAGAGCTCAATATGTATACCCTTGAGCAAAGGAGGAGAGAGGTGATATGATCGAGGCATTGAACACCTTGAGGCATTAACAAGGTGAAAGAGTCTAACATGTTTAAATATAAGAAAAATAGCAGGACAAGAGGACTCAGCATGAGATTAGAGGGGCCGATTAAGGAGGAATGTGAGGAAATTCTTTTTCACAGAATGGGTGGTGGATGCATGGAATGGCTTATCACAAGAAGTGGTGGCTATGAATACAGTGCAGGGCTTCAAACAGGCATGGGATAGGCATAAGGGAGCAATACAAATGACTATGAATAGATAGGCCACTGACAGAGCAAAGGCCGATGGCACATTTATAAGGTAGAAAAAAGAAATGGGCAGACTGGATGGGCCTTGCAGTCTTTATCTGCCGTCAACTTCTATGTTTCTATGTTTCTATATTACAGTCTGGTATGGCTATATCACATTCATGGTTCTTAGTCCATCATGACTAAATAATGTCAACAATTACTAGTTTTTCACCTGCCGTAATGGTCTGTATGCCTGGAAGTTTATTTCCCATGTCCATTGTCTGATATGAAGAGCCCAAACAATACTGGCCCCAACACAGAGCCCTGTGGCACCCCTCTCATCACCGGCTTTGGAGTTGAGAGCTCCCCTCTCACTACTACATGTTGCAGCCTCCCACTCAGCCATCTTGTAATCCAATTTATAATTTTTGGCCCTACTACTACACCAGTTAGCTTCCCCCCAAGCTGCCCATGAGGCACTGAACCAAAGGCCTTGCTGAAGTCCAAGTAAAGAACATCCACCACATGACCCATATCCAGTTCACCTGTCACCCAGTCATAATATTATATCAGGTTGGTTTGACAAAACTTCCCTGAAACAAACCCATGCTGCCTCATATCCTGGAGGCCATTGTCCTCCAGGTACGACACCAGTCTTTCCTTTGGTGTCGTTTCCATGAGTTTGCACACTATTCAACATAGGTTTAGGCTCTACATGTATGTTAATAAAAGGTTAACATAAGGTTGATGGAATGTTTACAGCCAGTCAGAAATATCTTTGAGTCAGACCTTTTTTATAATATATGTTCACTGCACACCTCGTCGTGTATTATTGCTTACTTAAGTGGGCGATCTGGGATAGGGAAGGGGGTTTTCACTTGACCACCAACCTTATGTTAAACCTTTATTAACATACATGTAGAGCCTAATCATATGTTGAACAAGGTATAATACTGTTTATAAAATGTTGTTATAATAGCAATAAGGCTCTCCAAGGGGTTATGTTAATGGTCAGTTAAGCACCCTCTAGTGACATGTGGCACTCAGCTATGCCTCATGTAGCATTACACCACTAGTGGGTGATTAATATATGTTCAATGCACACCTCGTAGTGTCATATTGCTTACGTAAGGGGGCGATCTGGGATGCGGAAGGGCTCCACTTGACAGCCAAAAAAATGTATATGTTAACTTCTGGGTGTGATAGGGAATAGGGATGGGGGGACTGTGGCACATGTTCACTCCTGTTAAGGAAGCCCTCCATTGGTGGGGCAAGTTCTCTAAGCAACCAGAGGACACATTTGTAGGTACGATTAGAACATCAGTAGCTGATCTAGAGATACTTAGAATTGTGCCCTCTTTGGGGGTGTTAGATAATCCAGATTTTATGGGATATGTCAGATTGGGTCTGCCACATGTTCCCTATCACCATCTTGTTTCACATATTGTGCAGCAAGAATGGCGCAAGCCCCAAATGGTGCACACAGCCTGCGCCCGATGCATGCTGCTACTGAAGATTGTTAACAGCTCATCTTTTGGCATAATCCACAACTTGAATCATTTATTCAAGTGCAGGCCCCTTGCATCAGTCGAAGAAGATTTGAGAACCATGCCCTAGGTGTACATAACAAATCTGATATGGGAGAGTGAGACAGTAGAAATATCTTCAATCACCTTAATTGACATCACCTGACCTCATTGGCAGATTTGTCACTTGTGCACTGGGACAATCAAGTATTGTTCACAAAAAATATTTCAGTTATCTCGCTCTCACCTGATTCAAACCTAATATGCATATTTCCAGAATATGTGGATTTCAGGTGTTTATGCCGCAATATGTACCATAAAATAAAACGTTCTTTTTTTTACAACCTACGTGACAGTTACATTGTTATTTGTTAGGTCTTTAAAAACACACATGCCAAAAAAAGACATAAATAAAATAAATCAAATAAAAAGGTAAGGGATATCTGGATATTATTGTCCATCTGAGGACAATGACCAGGCTATGGACAGAGCTGTGATACTGCAATGGAAGGAAAGGAAAGAGCAGTGAATTAGTCATGTGTCACAAGAAATGACTGCCACCTAAGTACTGACTGCTATGATGTTGAACAGTAGAGTTAATTCCTTTCCAAAAAAAAGAAAAAGAAAAAAGCTGATGATGGGGAGAAAAAAGATGCGAGGATAATGGAAATATAACTGATTATGCCACATTAGGTAAACACACAAGGAACGAATGAATGAAGACAAACACTACAGTGTAATGCTTGCTCAGTCCACCCTAACAAGAGAATAGAGGACAAAGTGTTGTCAGGCAAGACTGAGTAAACATTATGCTGGAGTAGATGCTGTGCTGTGGAGGAGGAGCTGTAGATTTCAGGGAGACCACATAGATGCTGTGGTTCTACTCCCCTCTGTATGTACCACTCTAGTCTGTGAGAGGAGATTGGAAGACCACAGGTAGAGTTGCCTAAGAATCTTCAGGGATTTCCAAACTAACACCCTGCCTGCAAACATTAACTCATAGAGCATTAATAGCAAGGAGCGTCTGAACTATGGTGGACCATTGCATGATGAGCATAGTGGATCTAAGGCACACTCACCATCTGGTTCAACTCACAAAGCCTATGTCTGTGATGGCTCAGGACTGTTCCATAGAGTGACAGTGATCATGACAAGGACAGATGTGGGTGTCCTTTGTAGTAGAGGCAATGACGAGGCTGGCAGGAGATACAAGAAGAAGAGGAGGAAGATACAGGTTGGGTATTCAACTGTAAATGGGTTACAGCTGGGAACTGAATGATGTGGGTGAGGGAGATTTGGAGACTATTTGGTGTTCAGGATCAGATGAAAGGAAAATGGATCTCGAGGAGTGCTAAGAGATCCAGAAGGGAGGGAGATCTGGATGTCATTATCCTTCCTTGGAGTTAAGGGCATAGGCTCAGACAAGTATTGTGCATGGTAAGTTCAGGATGCTGGAAATTGATATTAGGGAGGTAGCAAACTCTGAAGCTTTATCTGAGGTGCTGCCAGTCTGCGATATGGGGTATGTTAGGGTAATATGTACAAGGTGCTCCAAAACATGGATGAAAGAGTGTTGCAGAGGGGAGGTGATCAGTTGCATATGGGAATAGGGTAAAAAATGGACAAATAAAGGCCAAATCAGAGGTGATGGTCCACATCCATATGAAACAGGAACCGTGTTACTCAGTGAACACTTTGAATATTACATTGGCAAACATTGCAACTAACTAGGGGGGGAGTGGTGGAAGTAATACAGGTACCATCAAATTATCCCACCCACCTCCCAGAAGACTGAAGTGGTCAACATGGAGAACACTTGTGGAGAGAAATCATAAATAATACAAATTAATAAGAAAAACATGATGAAAAATGATGGAAACAGGGCACACTTGAAGGATGCTGGCTAAGCATGGCAGTGACAAAAAACTGGATGGCGTGTCTGCCATAACTTGAAGTATGGGAAATAAACTTCCAGGCATACAGACCATTATGGCAGGTGAAAAACTAATAATTGTTGACATTATTTAGTCATGATGGACTAAGAACCATGAATGTGATATAGCCATACCAGACTGTAATACAGAAACATAGAAACATAGAAGTTGACGGCTTTGAATCCCTTGAGCAAAGGAGGGAGAGAGGTGATATGATCGAGACATTTAAACACCTTAAGGGCATAAACAAGGTGAAAGAGTCTAACATGTTTAAATATAAGAAAAATAGCAGGACAAGAGGACACAGCATGAGATTAGAGGGAGGCCGATTAAGGGGGAATGTGAGGAAATTCTTTTTCACAGAAAGGGTGGTAGATGCATGGAATGGCTTACCACAAGAAGTAGTGGCTATGAATACAGTGCAGGGCTTCAAACAGGCATGGGATAGGCATAAGGGAGCAATACAAATGACTATGAATAGATAGGTCACTGACATAGCAAAGGCCGATGGCACATTTATAAGGTAGAAAAAGAAATGGGCAGACTGGATGGGCCTTGCGGTCCTTATCTGCCGTCAACTTCTATGTTTCTATGTTTCTATGCCTCGATCATAGCACCTCTCTCCCTCTTTTGCTCAAGGGTATACATATTGAGCTCTGTTAATCTGTCCTCATACGTCTTCTGATGCAGTCCCTGCACCATTTTGGTTGCCCTTCTCTGGACTGCCTCAATTTGGTTAATGTCCTTGTGAAGGTGTGGCCTCCAATACTGCATGCAGTACTCCAGATGGGGCCTAACCAGTGTCTTGTAAAGAGGGATTATTACCTCCCTCTTACGACTTGTGATACCCCTACTAATACACCCTAACAGCCCCTAGCCTTACCTACTGCTTTAGAGGTTTGCTTGGATGATTTCAGGTCATCAGTGATGATGATGCCCAAGTCTCTTTCTTCCTTTGTGACTGCTAGCAACTCCCCTCCCAGCCTATAGGTGGCTTCAGGGTTTCTCTTCCCTATGTGCATGATCTTGCACTTCTTTGCATTAAATACCAGTTGCCACTCTTCTGACCATTTTGCTAGTTAATCCAGATCTCTTCTCATTCTGCCCACCTCATCTGGATCATCTACTCTGTTGCAGATCTTGGTTTCATCTGCAAACAGACAAGCCTTACCCTCTAGTCCATCTGCAAGGTCACTAATGAAGATGTTGAAGGACTGGCCCCAGGACTGATCCCTGAGGTACCCACTTGTGACTTGCATCTCTTCTGACTGTATACCATTTACCACCACTCTCTGTTTTCTGCCCGTCAACCAGTTTGCCACCCAGTTGACCAACTTGACCCACCCAGAGCCTACCCAGCTTATTTATCAATCTTCTATGTGAACAGTGTCAAAAGCTTTGCTGAAGTCAAGGTAGGCGACATCAACTGCTCCCCTTGGTCCACCACTCTGGTTACCCAGTCAAAGAATCTATGAGATTAGTTTGACAGGACCTTCCTTTGTAAACCCATGCTGTCTTGGATCCTGTGGCCCTATGGATTCCAGGTGTTGTACTATCCTTTCCTTAAGGAGTGCCTCCATAATCTCTGCCCACTACTGAGGTAAGACTGACTGGTCTGTAGTTCCCGCTTCCTCCCTGCTACCACTCTTGTGGAGCGGGATCACATGAGCCCTTCTCCATTCTTCTGGGACCTCTCCTGTGCTCAGAGACTCACTAAACAGCGCTGCTAATGGCTCTGCTAGTTCCACCTTTAGCTCCTTAAGTACCCTGGGAGTATGCCATCAGGTCCGATTGCCTTATCCACCCTGAGCTTAGCGAGCTCTTGTAGGACCCTTTCTTTTGTGAAGGGAGTAGTGCTCACCTCCCTCCTCTCTGTGTCCATGATGCTGAGCTGTGGGCCCTGCCTACCTTCTCTTCAGTAAATACTGAGCAAAAGTATCTATTTAGGATAGATGCCTTTACAGGGTCCTCCTCCTCACATGCTCCCTTTTCTCCATTAAGCTTAGCAATACCCCCTCTGGACTTTCTCCTTTCACTAATGTATCTATAGAAAGTCTTGTCACCTTATTTTACTGTTCGTGCTAGTTTTTCCTCAGTTTGGGACTTTGCCTGCCTTACTGCCTTCCCTGCTTCCCTTAGGGCAGTTTGGTATGCCTCCCTATCTTCATCCCGTTGTGTTCCCTTATATTTCCTGAAGGCCAGCCTTTTGGCTCTGACCTTTTCTGCTACTGTATTTGAGAACCAAAGTGGTTTCCTTCTTTTGCACTTCCTTTTCTGTCTAACACAATGGGATGTTGCTTCAAGTATTGCATCCTTAATGCTTGCCCACTTTGCCTGTACCCCTTCACCTATGTTTCTTTTTGCCAGGGCTAGCTTAACTCTGTTGGCCATCTTATCAAAGTCAGCTCCTCTGAAGTCCCATATTTTTGCCTTGGAATGGGATGATTTAGATGTAGTAGCCAAATTGAACCATACCATGTGATGGTCACTGGCCCCCAGGTGACCTTCTACCTGGAGATCTGTAATCCCTTCCTAGTTATTCAGTACTAGATCTAGGATAGCCCTGTCTCTTGTGGGTTGCTGTACCAGTTGTTTCAAAATATGTTTCAAAATGACAGAGTTGGACAGAAAGGAGAAGGTGTGCTGCTTTATGCAAGTGAAAGAATAAAAGTGACATGTCTGCATGACATTCAGTGAGGGTTGGGGGAGCTGTGATTCACACTAGAGATGGAGAATAGAGATACGGGGAGGATTGAGAGAGAGAACTGGTTACAGTTTTGGCGGAAGAAAAATCCAAAGATGATAGATAATGGGAAGTTTTATACTAGTGTAATCTCCAAGGTGAGAGTCTTGAAGGTAATCACAAGGATATTGATTAAGTTCAGGAAGGTAATGTCAGCAACTCTCACAGTCCGGTTCAACTGGTAACTGGTGATGGAGTTGTTCCATAATACTTTAGGAGTGCCGATCAAGTCCCACTTCACAAAAGTGGTAGCAGATGACAGCAAGTATTTACATGCCAGACAGTCTAACTGAAGTAGGAAATTATTGAAAGAACTACTGAATGTACTGACTGAATATCATCTTGAATCTGGTCGATCACACAAAGCATACCAGCTTGATTTCACCATGGGGTAGGTAACACCAAAAGAATCTGAAAGTTCTGTTAGGCTAGATGACCTGTTAATTTGAGAAGGGTGCAACAATGTACGTGACCTACATAAGCAATAAGACATGAGGGGACGTGCATTAAACATTTCTAATGCATGGCCAGGGGCGTAGTGAGGCACGAATTAGGTAAGGCCCTCGACGCCATACTACATAGAGGACTCATGAGCAAGATGAACATACTTAAGCCTGGCACAAATGATGATAAATCGACTATGAAATTGGTTAGGGGGAAGGTGGCAGAGGATGATGGTAAACACAGTTCAGAACAAGGAATGTTCAGTGACTAGCGGGGGGCCCAAGAAGATCAGTACTGGGTCTGCTCCCATTGAAAGTATTCAATGGCAGCACTGCACATGTTCTGAATGGGCTGCTCTGCTGTTTTTTTCAGATGACAGTAAATCACGCCATTCTGTTAAATCAATTAAAGTCTGCAAACCTCAGATTCTCAGCATTATCTTGGTTTAATACATACTTGTTTCAGAGGGAACAAAGGGTGAGGGTGGGAGAAGTTTGTTCAAGTACAGCTGTCTTAAACACAGGAGTACCACAGGGATGAATACTTGGTCCCTTGTTGTTCTTACTTTACGTTAATGACTTACCCAAACATTGTTCTGCTGATACAGATATATTCCTTTGTGCGTATGATACTGTTATGTACACACAAAATAATAATACAGAACTGACTTTAGAAATTTTATGAAAAAGACTTTATAAACATACAGCAGTCATTATTGAACCTACGACTTCTATTACATGAAAAATAAAAACCAGTGGGTACTGTTTGAAAAAAGAACAAACAAAACAAAAGAAAAATACACAACCCAGGCTGTATCAGGAACAATAACCAGTAGGGAAAATCATTACAAATATTTGGGCTTAATTCTTGATAATCATTTAATGTTTGATCTTCATGTAAATTGCATTTCAAACAGGTTAAAACAACCAGTGGGGTTCTTTTATAGAAATCATAATTTGCTTAGCCTCTCTCTGAGGAAGTTATTAGTCACATCCTTGTTTTTGCCAGTGCTAGACTATGGGGACTTTATTTACATGAATACAACTATAACTCTGCTTGGAACACTTGATCCATTGTATAAAAGTGCGCTTAGGTTTATTACTAACTTGCCTTACAAAACACATAGCTGTACAAGGCTCTAGACTGGACTTCTCTATCTGGACGTAGGGAGTTCCATTGGAATTTGTTTGTATATAAGTTTGTTTTTAAAATATTGCCATCATTTTAATTAAGTAAATTACAGTCTACAAACCCATCTAAATGTTCTTTATGATCTTCATCAATGCATTCTTATCAGATCCCAAGAAGTAAAACCAAAACTGGAGAAAAGACCCTTGCAATATCAATACCCAGAACATGGGCTAGGATACAAAATAACTAGATATTACACACTATTACCCTTATCTCAGTTTAGAACCTCTCTAGCCAGTTTGTCTTACAAACAATGGGCCCTATGCACTAACAGGTGGGTTATACACACCTGAGGTGTGTACCCTGCCTGCGTACCTATACAGCCTTGGACAGGCACAGGGTGTGCGGCATGCATGACCGCAAGCACCCGCGGGGTGCCTATCCATGGCCATGCCTCCTCGGTGTGCAGGGTCATGTGGGTAGTCAGGGCGGAGCCATAGACCTGAGAGGGCATCCTATCGGATGCCCATATCAGGTCCCTGAGTGGATCCCTTGCACCCCTGTGGAGGGCACACAGAGTAGGGGCCAGCTGCATAAAGCGGTGACAGCGGAACACCTGTTAGGCATTCACCCGAACAGCTGCCCCAGCCCTCCTCTGCAGCCTAGTGGACTGGTGCAGCATGGTTGTCCGTTGGCCAGTGCTGCTGCACCTGGTGGATGCTGAACATAGGGGCATGTACCGGGTTATGCCTGGTCTTGGCTGGCATACCTGGCACCCACTGTGCCTGGCACTATGCGTCTTAGTGAATGCCGTGTAGTGCAGGCATCCCCCGACACGCCCACAGCACGGTTCTCCCGGAGGTGCTAGGAAGGCGGGCATGCAAGTGCCTTGTGCACCCTTGGTGAATGTTGCCGGGGGTCCGTGGGACCCCCACCACACAGCATTCACACGTAAGGTTGCCTACATGCCTTGGTTAAGCGGTGTGTAGGCAACTATTTTGTTAGTGCATAGGGCCCATTGTAATTGTTATGGTTAAGTAAATGAACTGAAATTTTTAACATGAATTTTATTATATTACTGTAACATGTAACTGATTGTTCCTAAGTATTGTTTCGTTTCTGTGATGACGTAAGTGTAAATGAGAATTCTATTCTCAATTTCCTATCCAATAAATGAATTATGATGATGATGAAATTATGCAATTGGGTACACACTTTAGAAAGACTGGGAAACAATGAACAATAATCTGACACAGTGAAATGAGAGGTCTAGAGTACAGCTGCTGGTTTTCAATTGAAACGTTGAATAATCATGTACTCAAGGTCAAGGAAAACCAGACGCAGGGAATAAAGGGGGTGGGAGGTGGGAGGTGGGAGGGGGAAATAATAACAAAAGATAAAGAAACAAAACAGGGATGTAATCTCATATGATGCCCTAAAGGTAAACAGGTGGTGTGCCAAGGCAGTTAGGAGAGGTAGTGTGTTGCTGGCGTGTTGCTGAGAGGTAATATCAATAGTAAGAAAGTGGTGGTGTTAAATCTGTTTAGATTAATGGCAAGATACCATCCTAGTGTAGTGTACAGTTTTGTAGACCCCATCACGGGAATGACATAGTCAGGGGTGTGACAGTCCAAAGGATGGCCACTCGGAAGGTATATATTCTGCATCTAAGGCCCCATGACGAGAGCCTGGCATACCACAATATGTAAACACTAAGGAACATAAGTCAGTGTGTTGAACTGATGCAGACTTTCAAATATATCATGGTTATAAATAAAGTACAAATAGAGAAGCTTTTTTGTTCTTTTTTTCCCCCAGTGAAACAGATAATCTAGAACAACAGCCCATGTTATAAAGCTGGATTGAGGTTTCCTTGAGGCAGATGTGATGAAGTACTTCATCACGAAAAGGGAGGTGAATTCAGGTGACTGCACCACAGCCAAGATGGTAGAGAAAATGATAATGGGATTCAAGACTGCCAGAGATAGACAGAGCGAATAACCAAGGTGGTGGCATGTCATCTACAAGATCGGCCTGTTGACCTATAAAGCCCTACATGACCAGGGACCCAGCTACCTGCAAAACCTCCTTTGTACCTACTTCCCTTCCAGCCACTCCGATCCACCAATGAGGGATTGCTGGAGATTCCCAGGGTGTGTTTGAAGGCAGCTGGGGCCTGCTCTTTTGCATTTGCGGCCCCCACCCTGTGGAATTCTCTACCTCGTTGGGTAAGGGATTGCCTGACAGTCCAAAGTTTTAAAACAGAACTAGAAACATACCTTTTTCACCTCACCTTTTTAGATTTTGATGATTCTTAATATTGTTCAGTTGTATTTATTATGTTTTAAGGATTGTGATTGGACTGTGTTTTAGACTGGTGATTTTATGTATTGACTTTATTTTAATGCTTGTCTTTGTACAGGTACCTTGATCATATGGAAAGGCACCTTTTAAAATAAAATTTGATTTGATTTGATTTGATAAGGATGGGATTGGGGTAAGGTCTGAGACCAAATCGGGTTTCATGTAATACAGTAAGAATGAGAAAAAAATGGGCAAACGTACTGGTCCCAAGATGTACATTCCAGTTTGCTATATTTATATGAGGTGAGTTGATAATATGATGATGATGATGATGGACAAAGCAAAAAGGCTAGATTAGTTGAACCTGAGGGTACTGAAGAAGCACACAAAAACTCTTGCTGCAACTCTGACAGTGATGTTTATAATCAGTCTAGAAAACAAGCATTTGTCGAAAATAAAATGACTAGAAAACCAGCTGAATGTCGGCTTGCTGGCATTGGCATTGATAGTGCAGGAGTTAGAGAGATGCATAATAGGAATGGCAGTAAAGTATTGAAGTGACACTAACCCCAACCCCACCCTCCACAGATTAACAGGAATTGGGGTGTGTGTTTAGGTCATCGATTTTGTTAAATGCTAAATGGCTCATATGTCTGCCTGCATAGTCCCATGCTGTACCACTGTGTAACTCACTGGCCTACGAAACACTTTGAGACATGGGGCTGGATATTCAAACTGCGCTATTCTGTGGCGCAAGCCCTTGCGCTGCATAAAATAGTTGTGCAGGGGTGTGGCCGGGGCGATATTCAACGGAGTTGCGCTATTGAGCAACTCCTTTGAATATCACCCCCCAGCCACAGCCACTGTGCATGGTGCAGTGGAACTTGCGCCATCGCAAGTGGTCAGAGTGGAGCATTCAAGATGCAGTGGCACAAGTACCATTGCGCCATGCCCAAATTTCCGATATTCAAAAGGTGACATGCAAATGGGGCCATAATTCATGCAAGGCACAGGGGGGGCCATTTGCATCTATTTATGGCCCCATTTGCATGCCATTAGCATGCAGGTGCGTCGATCCCCGAGGACTTGCGCCTGGCGCCCTGCCAGGCAGCAGCCACGTCGGGGACCGACGCATCCCATCCGATCCGGGCATAAGTTAAAATCCCCCACCCCCCAACTGGCCTGATGCGGCAAAGTTTAAACATCCCCCACCCCGACTGGCCGATCGCGGGCATGAGTAAATAAAATCCCACCCCACCAGCCCGATCGCGGGCGAAATGCCTTCAACCCCCAAGTACATATCCCTGGTGGTCCAGTGGACCTGAAGCCCAATCACGGGCAGAAATGCTTCAAACCCTCCCCCAAGGACCACCTACCCTGGTGATCTAGTGGCCCCCACCCAGCCACCCGCAGACCCCACCACCCCCGCTCCCATCAGCCGGTGGCGGCAGCATCCCACCAGCCTGCCGCCTAGCATACCGATTGACTGCCCGGTAGGGCTGCATGCCCATTGGTTCAGAGCAAGAGCCAATGGGCGTGCAGCCCATACCGTACAAGGCAGTCCAGATATGTGAATGATGGTGGTGAGCAAGGTAAGTCTGTTTGCTGATGACACCAAAATCGGAGCAGTGGTGGATGGAGAAGAGGGGTGGAAGCAGCTGCAGGGGGACCTAAGCAAGCTAGAGGAGTAGTCAGAGAGGTGGCAGCTGGGGTTCAATGCAAAGAAGTGTAAGGTTATGCACTTTGGCGTGAAGAACCCAAGGAGAGAATACTGGCTGGGGGGTTAAGCTGGGGATCACAGAGGAGGAGAAGGACCTTGGGGTAATGATAACAGGGACCATGAACAACACTGGCCAGTGCAGGAGAGCAGCTGCAAAAGCAAACAAAATGCTGGGGTGCATAGCAAGGGGGTTTTTGTCCAGGCGAAGTAAGGTGATCTTGCCCCTCTACAGATCGCTGGTAAGGCCGCACTTGGAGTACTGTGTGCAGTTTTGGAGGCCATACCTAAAGCGTGATATCAGGCTACTGGAGGGGGTGCAGAGGAGGGCAACAAAGATGATATGTGGAATGGAGGGGAAAGACTATGAGCAGGCTGGGAGACCTGAATATATACACCCTGGAGGATAGAAGGGATGGGGGGACATGATAGAGACATTCAAGTATCTGAGGGGAATCAATAAGGATGGGGCAGATGGGTTCTTTAAGTTAAGGAGGGGGAGGGTCACCAGGGGTCATGGGCTAAGAATCGAGGGGGGAAGATTTTGGAGGGAGATGAGGAGACACTATTTCACAGAGAGGGTGGTAGCAAAATGGAATGCCCTACCAGAATGGGTGGTATCATGTAAATCTGTGAACAGCTTCAAAAGGGCATGGGACAGGGAACAGGGGAGAGTGAGGGCGGGGGGTGGCAGTGGGATGACAAAAGGGAAGGGGGTTGGGGAAACTGCAAACTAGGGGTGCTTGCTGCACACTCTAGCAGGCTTACATAGACCGGGTGGTCTGTTTCTGCTGGCATGTTCATATGTTTGTATGAATAAGGCATAACACTGTTTTAAAAAAATGTTATTATAATAACAGTAAGGCACATTAAGGGGTTATGTTAGCAGTCAGTTAAACACCTTCTAAGAGCATGTGGCACAGGGCTATTCTTTGTGCAACGTTACACATCTAGAGTGTGATTAACATACCACTAACATAACCCCCAGTCATGCCTTATTGCTTAATTACCTCATGCCCAGTGATGTAGTAAGGAATGCGTCAGCAGGCAGAGTGCCTTCATCCACTGGGTGTGCTGTAATATCTGTTCAATGTACAATCCTGACTGTCTTATTTTGCTTTAAAAATTGGACTTTATTTTTTTATATAGTGTTAAGAACCTAAAGTGATATGTTACAATAGCAAAGAAATAAAACCAAAACTGTATTTAAAAGTAAAACAGTTTCTCCATCTTCATTTGCTTTGTGTTTTTCCATTCAGATCCTTGATCTACTCTGACCACCATAGAGTTGGCTGATTTTGCCTCTGTTTGGATGTAATTACTCACCAGCCCTACTCCCTCCCCACATAATACGGCCAATGCAATGCATGTGACAGCCTTTAATTTTTATTCATGTATGAGATTTCTATCTCCTTTTTTATGCCATTTTGTTACCCTGGGTCTTTTAATTGCCAGTTGACTTGTTGCAAAGAGCTGCTGCACCACTGCTTGTCAGTGTCTGTTTTTCACCTGTGCATCAAATGGATTTAGAAAATAGTAAACTGTGACAGTACCACAGGCCCACCTTGTAAATGAGTACTCTCAAAAGTGTTCCATCTGGTTAGATAAAGATTGATTGATTGATTGACGGAGTACCACCTCATTGGCTAAAAGTGCCAATCTGCAGGACTAGTATGAGACAACTGAGAGCTGGAAATAATTAGTCTAAGTCTCTGTTGCCTCATGTATGGATATCTGTGGGACAGTGGAACTTTGAGTAGGATAACTACCACCATGTTGGTTGCCGTAATGACAATACCCAAAAATGATGTCCCACCCCGTACCAGTTACAAAATCATCCATGGAATATAATTTCAGTAAAACAAACAAACAAAAAAAACACACTTGTGGGATTAAACTAAACTACTGTTTTTTGAGCATAAGAGAGAGCACTTGCTCCATTAACTCAAGTGTGCATCTGAGCAGGGGTACTTTCCTCATTTTCTGTACCACATATGGATGTCCATCTGTGGTATGGAGAATGAAGATAGTACTGCTTCTCTAACACACAACAACGTCACCAGAACTATCACTCTCTCTCTTTCTGTTACAGATATTGGCTATCATAAAGAAATTTAATTTTTTAATAAAATCAAGAGTTCCACCATATCTGGCACCGTGGAAAAACATGATAATGAATATATAGAGGATTGTGTATGAGCAATCATACACAACAAGGCAGTTGTGATCGAGAGGTTTCCGTGATAACCAGAGACCTTGAGAGCGCAGCTCGAGAGGTCCGTTACCATAGAAACCTCGAGATCTTGCTACTGCCTTGCTTGTGTATGGTTGCTCATACACAGTCTTTTATAGTGTATGGGCAACCATAAGCAGCACTCCGTCATCCCCCAAACAAGTCTACAAGAAGAAATAAGGCTCACTTCAGGATCTGTAGCAGCGCGCTGACTTCTGCGTTGCCGTGGGCGGCCTCAATTGCGCATGCCAAATGCTTTCAATCTTGTTGTACTGCACCGCGACGACTCGGTGCAGCACAACAAGATTGTGACGCACTGAGTGAGCACAACAATGCTGTTTCAGGCATGGATTTCCATGGAACAGCGTTCCACCATACACTGTACATTTTTGTGCCCTTGTCTAACTCTAAAAATCTAGTGATGTCTTTATTCCTTTGAGATGGGGTGGGATGGGACGAATGACGGTGTGAGTCATACCTGTAGACTGTCTCCCTAGCTCCCCAGCTGTAAAAAAATACACTTAAAATGCTTGCTATCAAGACCAAAAAAAACCAAAAAAAAATATTTTCATTTTGCGGATTACATATGTCAAATCCACTCTCACATTAAATAGGTCCATTATTCAGACCACGCTCCATTGATGATAGCATCCAGTAACAATCCCTATCTTAAGAAATTTTAGAGCCATCGAGGGAGTTAAGCTGCCCCTGACAGTTAAAATGATAAAATAAGTAGCAAGTACAGCTGGTGGAGTGGGAGGGTGGGTGTGGTCTCAATGACAAGAGACTGTTGGTAATTTTAATCCCTGTGTGAGGGAGGTAAACATGACTACACAAGTCAGAAATACAGAGGATCCAGTAAAACAAGCATTTGTCAATGCCGAATGTTTGCTTGCTGGCATTGGCATTGGTAGTGTAGAAGTTACAGAGCTGCATAATAGGAATGGCAGTGAAGTACTAAACTGAAGCCAACCCCACCACCACCCTGCAGAGAGTGACAGGCATTGGGGTGTGCCTTTGGGTTGTCAGGCATAACGGCCACAACATTTCACCACCCTACCCTGCAGACACTGACAAGTATCACAGTGTGCCTTGGGGTCTTTGGCCCTTATCATGACCCATTCCATCAGGAAATACGGTGAGATGGAGTGCGGTATAGGAGAATGGGTGAACTGGGGCCTAAAGAGTCCAAAGGCATACCTCGATGCCTCTCACTGGCTGCAGGGTGTGGAATGGTATGAGCATTACAGGCAAGAATCCCAAGTCACACCCCTGATGCCTGTCATTCTCTACAGGGTGAGGCGTTATGGTTGGAAACCCTAACACCTCAGGCATTCATTGGTATTTTCACTCCTAATTTTCAACATGTTTTTTTTGTGACCCCCACCTCATGAACAGTGGCAATATCAGTTTGTTAGCCGAAAGCTGCTTATGCACAGCGACTACGGCATTTAGCACCACAGGTGCAAAAACACATTCCGAACAGGATGTGAAAAATGACAGCTGTACTGTTCATGGGGAGGTGTAAAAAATGGCAATGTTGCAAATCTGCAGTAAAAATATTAAAAAATGGTGAAGTCACGAGTGTGCATAGAAACTATGCAATGCACACCTGTAATGTAATTAGTTTGGGGATTTTTTACAGCAGATTGTCAACACAGGCATTTTGGGACCTCCGATCATGAATAGTGTCACTGTGATTTTCTTTATCTGTCCGAACAATGATTTCCCACAGTGACCACGCATCTCTGCGCTGAAAGTGTGAAAACATTTTGGCCATGTTGTGAAAAATGACAGCTGTACTGTTCATAAGGAAGTGTGGAAAAATGCCACTGGTGAAAATCTGGACTGAAAATATTACAAAGTCATGAACTTACAGTGCGTGTAAACTGCGCAATGCTCACTGTAACACAGTCATTTATGGACTTTTGTCACCAAATTTTCAACATAGCCATTTTAAGACCTCTGCTCATGAACAGTGTAACTGTGATTTTCTTAATCTGTCCCACACATTGCTTTCGCACACCGACTGCACCATTGTGCGCTATATTTGTGGAAACACATTTTGGGCGACATGTGAAAAATGGCAGCTGTACTGTTCATAAGGAAGTGTAATAAAATGGCAATGTTGAAAATCTAGAATGAAAATGTTGAAAATTCGCAAACTTACGAGCGTGCGTAGGAACTGCGCAACGTACGCTCATAAAACAGTCATTTTTAGGAATTTTTCCACCAAATTTTCAACATAGGCTTTTTGAGAGCCCACCTTTTGAACAGTGGCAGTGTTGTTTAATTACTCAGTCCCGAAAAGGTGATTTTTGCGGTGACTGGAAATCGCCCTTGAACCAGTCTTTACCATGACAGTGAGAGCATTCATGACAAGGGGTCCCAAAACCCCATGTTGAAAATTTGGTTGCAAAAATTCCAAAAATGCCTGAGATATGCAGCAAAGTTGCACAAGCGCTATCTGTACCATTATACAGCTTACGGCATTTCCTCAGTTCGTGGTCGGCTTTGAAGAGTGCAGGCGTGTTCCCAGTCCACGAAGATCGTCGGCGCGGAGTCGAAAGGTGTATGGGGTGAGAGGGGGTGTGGGAGGCAGGATGTGCAGTGGGTGGGTGTGGGTGGGGGCAGAGACAGCGAGGACCGTTTTGAGTTTGTTTTTTTCTTCTTTTTAAAATGACGACGGCAGGGATGTTTGCCTTGCGCTGGGTGGGCTCTCCAGCGTGGCACAAGGACAGCTGTTTGGGGGCGTGGAGCCGGCGGGGTTGAGGCACCCGTCAGTGAACATCTGTTGCCACGCTGGGTGGGCTCAGCGTGGCACCCTGTACCTCTGTGGGGATTCAGTGGAGCCGACGGGGATTGGGTACCCCGCTGCTATATCGATAGGTAGCCACGCTGGGTGGGCAACGTGGCATAGGGAACCTGTTTGGGGCGCAGCACGTCGACGGGGATTGGGCACCCCATTGGTTATACAGTGTGTGCGGGGGCGGCGTGTGTGTGTGTAGGGGAGCATGCATGAGTGGCGATATCTTATCGCTGCTCACTGAAGCGTAGCTTCCCTTTCAACTGTACTCCACTGCATTTTCGACTGCTGTGATAGACAGCTCCAGCAGTCATTGGAGAACTGCGCCACGCCTGCAAACACACTGACTGAATTGAAGAGGGCTGCCACACCTCCAGAAATCGGATGATGGCACTATGTTTCTTGCACATGCATGCAAGCAAACATAAAAAGGGCCTTCAACTGTAAAAAAAAAAGAAAAGAAAAAAAATCTAATTCTAATGCAGGCGAAAGAATTGTTCGATTACAAAATACATGAAAGACCAAAGACTTAACATTTAAACATAACTATTTTTTTTCTAACATATGCAGTATTGTGGCCTATTTATAAGTGCAATAATACACTCCATGGCAGGAGATATTTTCCTGTACCCAATCTTCCATGGGCTATATAGTCATCCGCTTGAGGCTTCAGGCCTCATTACGTCCCTGTGTGGTACTGTATTGCACATTATCACCCATTCAGTCATGTATTATTGCTTGCTTGATGCACAGGTGAAAACTAATCAAAATGAAAGATTTTCTGTCCTCATTTTATGAATATGGATATTTTACCACAACACTGGTGTGCTGTGTGCCTCCACTCTCTGTCTCAGTCCCCGAGCACTCCATCCAGGTGTACCAAACAGTCCATGGTGTCCAGGGGACTAACTCCCCCACCCAAACACACTCATGTATTACTCCACTATCTCACCCCCCCCATTCCAAACCTATTCTGGAGTCTGTGATCTTAACAGGCCTCACAACAGCACCATGGCTTGCCTACCATTGAGTTGACAAGAAGTGCATGCTGTCGCAGCTTATTGTAAAGTACTCACTTCTTGACAGCACAGATGATGAACTGCCCATTGTGGAGGGGAGGAGGTCTGTCTGGTTTGCTGACTTCAAATTATGTGATCGATGGGAGGGTGGTGGGGAACACTATATGTCAGGTGGGTGGTTGGGGTCACCTGGACATCATGTGCTGTTGGATTCTGTTGAACTGTGTGTTCAGTGATGAGGGTGTGGGGTACTGGACTCCAGGGATGATGAGACATATTTGTAACTATGTGATCTGGGATTGGGGATGGGGAGCCACTAGCCACCAAGGATTTCCTCTTTGTGTTTCAATTTTGTTTCCCTTTTTTTTCACCCCCCTTGTTGTTGGTAGTGAACAAACCTCAGGGATCCCTCATTGATCTTAATGGTGCATCCAGTCTGATGGCTCAAGCTGACCAACTCCATGTGGTTAATTTTTGTATCACTACTTGTCCACACGCTCCATGGCAACTCAAGCCATCTTGCCCACCCCATTAAGAGTTCGCCCCAGGTGTTTATGTGGGCTTGTGATACAAGTGATAACAAAAGTAAAAAAAAATTAAGCAGTACTAGTTGTAAATAAATTATCTCTGTTCAGTTGCACATCATTAAAATGGAAAATCACTGTAGAACAAATCAATTCAGACAATACAGTGTCAAATCAAATCATTCATCCAAGTACACATCATTTCATTCAATTCAAATGCCAATCAGGAAGCATCAAAACCTACAAAGAATCTCACAACTGTCTGAGACAGAGATACAAATGTCAGTTGAGATGACATTAGCATCGCATATAAAATGGGCAAGGAAATCCCTGTGTCCTGATTGACTGAGACTTGGATCTAGCCATGGCAGTAAGAGAGCGCCACCAATGACTAAAAACAAATCCCTGCCAACCAGGACAACTCACAGAATTCATAAGCCACTTACTTCCTAATTTCTATCACAAACATGGCTGCAGCCTGTACTCATATATAAAAAAAACATCAACTAGGCCCTAAAAATAAAAGTCCATTAAATTATATAAAGCAAGTAAATAATTGTATGTTATTTTCATTCACATGCCTCTTACAACAGACTTACACAAAAGCCCACTCTCAGTGTCCCCAAATACTTTTATTATTTTGTCCACCCAGCAGTGTGGGACATTGGGGAGCCCACTCCCAAAATCCCCAAATACTTTTATTATTTCATCCCCCCCAGTGTACGACACTGGGGAGCCCACTCCCAGTGTCCCCAAATTGTGTTAATATTATTTTTACCTAAGAAAAGAAAACAGTCCTGTCTTTTTTTACCTGAAAGAAAGAAATGGTCCTCGTCATCCTTGCCAGCCCCACCCCATCCCAACCCTCCCACTGAGCTCCTTCCACCCCACATGCCACCCCTTACCCCATACTCACCATTGGAGGTGGAACGCTGTCATCTTCTGTGGACCGGGACATGTCTGCACTCTTCAAAGCCGAACTGTGAACCGAGAATTAAGGTAAGTGCTGTATAATGTATTTCAATGGCATTTTGAACTTAAGTTCATAACTTTGCCATTTTTTGGGACTTTTCCACCAAATTTTTAACATGGCCTTTTTGGGACCCCACCTCATGAACACCGTAACTGCTGTTTCGTTAATTGGGCCCAGAAGGTGATTTCATGAGACGGCTGTGCAAAATCACCTTCGGAACCGGAATAACAAAATTTCACCACCAGTGTTCAAGGAGGTGGGGTGCCAAAGCGCTATGTTGAAAATCTGGTGAAAATTCCAATATTTATCGTAGTTATGCCCGTATTGCAATGTTTCAATGCACGTGCATAACTTTGGTAATTTTCAATATTTTGACTCCAAGTTTTCAACATAGCCATTTTTCACACCACATCATGAAGGATACCACTCATACTAAGAGCGAGTGGTAGGAGACATTGCTATATCCTGTATTGCGAGTGAAGCAGGGAGCTACATTCACTATAGCAGGATATAGGATGTTGTTTGGCCCAGCTTGGCTGAGCTGGCCATTTAGCATAATGGTGTACACCACCACCTATGATGCCAGCAGACCTCGGTTCAGGCCTGGTTCTAGGGGAAAAAAGTTTTTTTCTTTTCTAAAATATTAACTTTCCCCTGGGTCTGTGCCCCCCATGAAGTTGATTATTTTAAGTTTGGAGGTGCAGGGGGCATAGCCCCCCACATAAAAATACTTATTTTGGTTGTTGTTTGTGATGCACTAAGCGACCGTCGCTATTTGCGATGGTCGTTGTAATATCAGTTGCCCTTTTGATGTCGAGCAATTTTTTTTTTTTGTGGTCTTTGTGATCGGTGGAGTTTAAGACTCGCCATTATCACATAAATCCCCTCATGAACAGTACGGCTGTCATTTTCACATCCTGTCCGAAATGTGTTTTCAAGCATGTAGCACGGAATGGTGTTTTGGCATGGATTTTAAAATGTTCACCTATGGTGTTCATGAGGTGGGGTCAAAAGAAGATTATGTAAAGGAACACAGGAGACATGATAGAAACATTTACATTTGTTAAACTAATGAATGCACTACATACTGGTAACCTCTTTCAGGAAAATAGGACTACGTGTACAAGAGGGCACAATGTATGCCTGGTTGGGGGTAAATTCAGAATCAGTGTTAGGAAGTACTTTTTCACAGAGAGGGTCATGGACCCTTGAACAACATGCCACCTGAGGTGGTGGTGGCTAAGACTGTCAGAGACTTCAAACTGGCATGGGACAGTCAACATAATCACCTCAGCAAGAGCAGTAGATGGGGGGTAGACATCTTGGGCAGACTAGATGGACCACACGGTCCCCTTCTGTTGGCAAATTCTTATGTTCTTATGTTGAAAATTTGGGATCAAAATATGAAAAAATGCCAAAGTTATGACCATTCTTTGGAATTTCGCTACGCCCACTTGTAACTTCGGAAATGTTAAATATTTTTACCCCAGATTTACAACATAGCCTTCTTATTACCCTACCTCATGTATGACACAGCTGTCATTTTTCAAATCCTGGCCAATATTTGGTTTCACACCTGTCACACAGAATGGCATTGCAGTTGCTCAGAATTGCATTTTGGTGGGGATGCAAAAATTTTCTGTACCGGGTACATGAGGTGGGGTAATAAGATGGCAATGCTGACAATCTGGTCACTGTTTTCCTATAAATAGAAGTGCAGTACATACATATCCGCATCTAAGCTGGGATGGGAGCACAGGGTCCAAAGGACCCTGCCCTCCCACAGTAAAATAAATATACTATTATACTATCTCAAAAAGTAAGGAAATAAATTGCAAAAGAACTGTGTTAATGCTCTAGTTAGGGTCAAAGCCACAAAAGTAGGGAAATGTGGTGTTAGGGTTTTTTTTCCATATAGATTTTTATCAGCTTTTTCTCATGTTTTTCTCCCCATCCTCATGCCCTGGGCATGTGTGTGCATGTGGAAGCACATGCATGCCACACCTCGGGGCACCCTCCTGCTACACTGCTGCCCCCTCACACCTGTACTACCCAACGGACCTCCACCTGTTGGTAGCAGAACTACAGGGGGCCGGGCGACGACTACCCCAGGAGAGGAGAGCTGCCTGTTGGCTGCTCAATCCTGTCTCCCCCGCTGGCTCTCCAATGACTCGAGGTCATTCCCAAACCCAGGTCACCAGCTTGGCGCAAGGTAAGGCATCCAGCGCCTCAATGGTCAGCACCACCAGCCCGGCTGGCGTTAGGGTTTTCAAAGCTAGCACCCCACATCCACCCTGTACACACCAACAGGCATTGGGGCTGTGCCTTGCAGTCATCGGCCCTAACGCTCATCCCATCTCCTATACTGCACACATCTCAGCTTATTTACTTATGGAATGGGGTGAGCATTAGGGCCGGCGATCCTCAAGGCACACCCCCAATGCCTGTTGGTGTGTGCAAGGTAATTGTGGGGTGTTAGCTTTGAAAACCCTAATGCCACATTGTTCCTACTTTTGTGGCTTTGACCCTAACTAGAGCATTAATGCAGTTTTTTTGCAATTTATATACAACATAATTACATCAGAAATAAAAGTAGGAATGAACATGCACCTTACATAAACATTTGTTCATTGCTTTGCTGGCATGCCACAAACCTATCTGGTGTTTAATGGTTTGGTACTAACGTTCTGTGTGGAAACCAAGATTGTGTTACATATATAAATATTCAGACATTTTTTGTAAGTTGCAGATGAATAATATTAGTTCAAAAAATTAGATTTGGATAATGTTAAGTAAGAAACATTACTGACTCATCAACGAGAGAATCTGGACTTGGGCATCAGGTACAATCTCTTCTATGGTAATTCCATCATTCAGTATATTGTTGATGTACTGTTGAAATCCTACAACCTCCTTATTTGGGAGTTTACAACGTACTTCATGCACATCAACTGTTGCGTCTCAATGATTTTCTTAGAAGAATTTTCCATGATTGTATATGTCAAATATTTAGATAAATGGCCAGGACTATAATTTCTGCCATCTCCAAAAACCATGATTGGACCAGTTAACGAATTAACTGCATCCTGTCTAACCTTTTCCCGTAGTGAATTAATGTCTGGAATCACATGTTTTATTTGAATGGCATGGAATATTGTTTTTGCAACTGGTCACATGTTGATAAATTTAAGAAGAAGAGAAATATTCCCATAGTTATTACCAGATAACACAATACAACTTGCCATTATCAAATTGCATAGAGACATTTTCTTGAGTAACAGTTGCAATCTCCTGTTCCAACTGTGGCCACCTTCACATCTCATCTCTAGAACAAGAACAGTCTCTATATACTTGCACTTAATTGTGACATATTTCTTACATGTTGCACCATGACATTTGCAATAAGCTAGTTTAGCAAGTGTCAGCAGGTTATCTTAAAAACTAGGTATTACTGTTGCATCTATTAATCTCGGTTCCGGTTAATGAAATGATAAAGCCCTCAGTTGCTGAGTTGTTTCCATCAGTTCAAGTTATGATTGGTGTGATGACCAATACCGCTTCGATTGTTGTGTCTTCTGGATCACTTCTGATGTAGCTGTTAAATTATAAGACGCAGTATGGTGCAGTGGTTTAAGACTCTGAGCTGCAAATCTGGTTACATCCCACAGACCAGACCTGTTTGAATCCCACAGCTTCCACTTGCATACTGTGTGATCCTGAGCAAGTCACTTAACTTTCCTGTGCTCCCAGGTTGCTCCTGTAAAAAAGCTTTCAGCTTAGTGTGCTATGTCTGGTTAAACAACTAAATAAAAAAAAAAAAAATCTAAACCTTCATTCAAATTTGTTGAGATGCATCAATAGAGATCGATTAGTTATTAATAGTAGTACAAGACTGAAGCAAATTATTTAAGCAATAAGGCAATTTGGGGATGTTGGTGGTACCAGGTTTACCGAAGGGGCGTAGTGAGGCATAAGGCAAAGCCGAGTGCCTTCAGCCCCCTGACCGCTATGTAAACCTGGTAGCACCAATGTCCCTGGAGTGCCTTATTGCTTATATAAAATGGGCCCATAGGCAACTTTTAAAAAATGAACACTTTAAAAGTTTTCAAAGACACAAAAAATATAACATTTTGCTAAATAATGTAATATAGTCCCTCCACAGATGTTTTTCACATGTCAGTCATCTGTCTTTCTTCACATTCAATACATTGTGTGATTGTTTACCATGGAATAGAAGAATTCAAAGCTCTGCATTATTCCAGTAGTAGAATGCTCCCCCACCACCACATACATGGCAATTTTTCAGAGTTCCCCTGGCATGCACACACAGACACACACACAGGCCTCAAGTGGAGCCAGAACCTCAATTTTATCTGTTGCCAGGTAAGGAGAAGGGAGTTCTCTGGCAAACCGATAGGGATAGGAGAAGGATTTTTCATGGTCATCAAAGAAACAACAGCAATGGAAACTCTCAATAGTATTTGATTTTTTAAATTTGTGTATGTGTGTAGGAACGGGATCTTGAGTGAAAATAACATTAAATTATTTACTTAATTTAATTTAAAGAACTTTTGTTTTTAGGGCCAAGTTAACATTTTTATATATGAGTAAAGGTTGCAGCCATGTTTGTGATGGAAATTAGGAAGTAAGTGGCTTATGAATTGTGTGATTTGCCCTGGTTGGCAGGAACTTGTTTTTTAGCCATTAGTTGTGCTGCTCTCTTACTGCCATGACTAGAACCAAGTCTCAGCCAATCAGGACACAGGGATTTTTGTGTCCATTTTATATAAAATATTACTGTATACTGTTGGCGGGGCACCATAATGTGGGCGCCGTAACAAGGGCATGCGTGACAGGGGCAATTTAAAAACATTTTTTTATTTGCTGCACTTTTTGCCACCTGCCAACTTATATTAGCCCTTAACTCGCCATCTGCCTTGCTTCCTCAATTGCTATACACTCACTGATACCCCCTGATGTACCCCTCAGGGTGGGGCCACCACTCCAATCCAATCCCTCTATGACAGGAGAAGGTGTCGACCGAGGCTGACATTGCTTCCCTGGATTCCCCCCAGGGCAGGGTTCAGGGATGGTTGGGCGGAGAAGCTGGGATAGGTCGGTGGAGAGGCAGGAAGCCATGAAGACCAGGTATCGGGACAGCTTCACCCTGGTGGCCGATGAGGTTTTTCCCAGTTACTAGGGGTGGGGATGTGCAATGACGTTCAGCATCCGCCCGGCCCTCTGATATTCTGGTGCTGGTTGCTGCAGTACCCATGGCCTCCGCCGGGGTCTGTCAGGTGCCGGACACACTCCACTCCCTCCCCCCGGAGGAGAGCAGTCCTCCAGATGTTCCATCCTTCTTCCCCCGGCTGGCCCTCGGACGTCCCCGGTACATTCCCAAACCCGGGTTGCCGGCGTTGCAAGCGGAAATCCAACTGCTGCACCAATGAGCCAGCGACAAGAGCAATTTTGATTTTAGATCACTCCTGTCACTCAAGCTGTGTTGGGTGTCCACACAATTTCTTTTCCCCCACACAGCATGCACACCCCAGAGTAGGTTATATTTATTTATGTGGGGTGCAGGGGGTGAAGTCACCAGCATTTAGAGGTGCAGGTGGCAAAGCCACCCTGCAATATCTATCTCCCAGGCCAGCACTTTGGCACTCTAACTCCCAGGAGGTGCAATGCCAGTCACGGTAATGCCGGGTAACATATTGCCTGTGACCTAATCGATGTCAGCCAGATTCCTGGTGCACCAACATGGGTGAACCAAATATTACCACTTTGACAGTTGATATACAAAAGGTTGATTATCTTTTTTTTTCTGAATCAATACCATGCAGTAAGTCCCAGATTCTGAAAGTCTGCACTTAATAAATAAATATGTATCACCAGGAATGCAAAACAAACAAAATGTTTAATGCCATATTGGTCCTAGTAAGAACAAATGGTTTGATATATTTTATTGGACCAACAAGAATGTTACAAAAAGGAAAAAAACTTTAGCTTTCAGACCAAGTCCTTCTTTGGAAGCCTAATGAGAGTTATTTAGAAAATCCCATATTAGTAACACTTAGAACATGCAGAAAAAACAGAAATAATTATCATTGGTTTAAAAGAGGCCTTCAGAAATAATTAAAGTGACATTGGAGAGCTTGAATATCTAAAGTGTGATTTCAGCTGAACCAAACTTAAAGGTCAAAAATTGTCCAGAGATAGCAGCAGGCAGAGAGTTCAACCTACATATATTGTTCCATGTATCAGTCTAATGGATAAAAAAACCCAAGAGTCTCTGCTCACTAAATTATATATCAAGTGACCCTCCCGAAGACACATACTTCACGAGTGAGATAGCAGTACATCAGTAAGATCCAGCTTCAACTCTGCTCAGAACTCTGTGAACATACCTCTCAACTGTACCACATTACAAGGAACGTTCCTCATTTTTCTTCAAAAAAGCTCCCTGTTCCACATTGTGAGGACTTTTTCCACATTCAAAGTCAACATTTTAAAGCAAAAATCCATAGTAAATGATGGAAAAAATAAATTATTCAATTAATAACAGACTTTCTGAACGTAAGTGCAACATTTTAACAGTGTTTTGAGCTTCTTAGGTAAAGATTTGATTAAGTGTTCCACATTTTGCCCATTTGTTCCACATTTTGACAGGCAATGTTCCACATCTGGGGGACAAAAGGTTGAGAGTTATGTCTGTGAATATTTTTTATTTTTATTTATTTTATTTATAGTATAGAGCCTATGATAATAAGATGACCCTCGAGAAAACAACTGCATGCCAAAATGTAACATATAACCAAGTAAAAAAATAATAAAAAATAAGCCCCAAAATTACAACATCAGAAATTATCTTAACATGGCATAGAGAATGATGAAAGTGATGTTTACCCAAAGTGAGTAAGTGTATCACACTGATGAAAGTACGACTGGCTGGAGATATATTCCCAACATACTCTCAATGAGCTATTATGTTCCAGAAACCTTAAGCCTTTGTTGTAACAAGATTTTATACATGATAATATCAATTGTCAGTGTAAGTGCCAGATACAAAGGAGTGCTAGTCAAGGACCCCTAAGAAATTGGGACTCTGCAGCCTGATATGTGCAGATTTCAATAAAGTGTCAGTGTATAATCAAAATAATACATATATAGAAACAGTCCAAGGAATCTAAACAAAAATTCTTATGAATTAACCCCACCACCCCCCCCCAAGGGAAAGTAACTACTTAAAATGAAATATATGTACATGAATCCTAATACACCATCAATTGCACCATCTCTGTATCTCTCTTTCTGTCTCTCTGTGTGTCTTACTCCCTCTCAGCAGCAAGTGGCAATTTTCAACCTTATTTTGCCATTCTGCAATTGCCTGGTATGTCACCTTCAGCCAGAATGTGAAATGTCAAGTACATTATTATGTGGTCTGTGCACTATGGGAAATGGCACCTCTCGCAAAGCAATGTCTAGTGCGGATTTGATGTCATCAGGTGTGAATTTACATCTCCTGGTTGTAATGAGGGGAATATAGACTGACATTATCCGTCTCTCCTTCCACAAAGACATCAAGTGTCTGCAATGCGCACTGTCTTCCACGTAGACCAATCTTTTCAAAGAGGTTATTCTATGGTTGGGTACCCCAACACAACACTCCATGGTTTCTGTCAAGTCATGCATTGATTTGTCTTTTTCTGTGCCAAACCACGGCAGTGACAAAGTGCTGAGAGGTCACTATGACAATCTGCGCTTCACCCTATGTGACGTATTTGAGATACTGATGTCTGGTTTTCACATTGGCACTTCTACTGTCAAGTTAGTGTCTACAGGATTGACATTTCCTGCTGGCTCATAGTGACAGTTCTGTGCCTTCTGTTTTAGGTTCTCATGTGGTCACTGCAGCATCATGGAGTATCAGTTAGAGTGCCTCTGCCATCGGGATATAGATAGAATGACTTGGAGAAGATAAGATGGAGAGCTGGAAGGCATCACTTTTAATCCAGGTTTCCAGTATGTCGTCCTGGATTCAGACGTACTCCAGACAGCTTATTACCAGTACCCCCAGCAATGTAATGGTGGGAATGTGCCCCATAGTATCTATGAGTACGTACATGTTTACTGTCGGCATTCTATTTCCTGCTTACCAATTAACTTCTGTTAATGCAGTGCACCAGTACAGAGGATCAAAATGATTTTGTGAATGACACAGGCAAGTGTGATACACTTCAGTCATTTTGATAGTAATGTTCTCCTGATGACTCCTCTGGATAACTGCAATGGCATGCTTCCCTCAAAAGTACATCAAACAACTTTATTTGAAACTGGCCCAAAACTGTAATACAGATAACATGTGAAAACAAACCATGGACCATGGTCAGTCAGTTACTACAGTGGGAAATACTGTAATGTCAGGGTACATGGTGTCATCTTCACAAGACAATTTAACACCTGATATTTTTTTTTTAGGATGTCATGCATGACTTGTCTAATTGCCCTCACTTTTTTTGTCTGATCCACTGCCACCATGGTGCAACCACATCTTTTATCACTGAACACATGATACAAATGTGCACTCCTGTGAGTGTTGCAGCCACGTGTTCCAGTCTGTTCCATAAAGCAATTCTGCAGGTACCAGTTGCATGGATATGCCACTGGAGTCAGTGATTGACCACCAAATGTGCATGATCCACGCAGCTGATGACATGCCTGTCACTTTATCACTGTGACACGGTGTGACTACTACTGCAACGTCTGCTTTTGACGAATGATGTTTTGCTGTACAGTAACAGTGTGCCATGTGACGGACAAGTGGGGAATGCAAATGCAATACCCATTCCATGTCTTTGTCATTGCACTCATTGTGCAAGTTATGGTTCATCATCATACACTGACAGGAGCATACCAACACTTGGTATGCCATTGTCAGATCCTCACATGAGGATGCATTGCATGTTGAGAATACACAGAAAACAGGCCATGTGGTTCTACAAGTGGTAATGTTTTTCAAGCCTTCTCACCAATGTAAAGAACTGTGCCAAGCCAACATTCCGCAGCACAAGGGCTGTGTGCTGCTTGGTGACATAACTAAGTGTTCGGCAATAAATGTTATGTTTCACAATGATAGTCTCACAGTCACTGTCTATCATTCAGATATTACAGATGGTCATTGAGAAGTGTCACACGCAATATTACTTGCAATTGTTCCCATGAGTAACGGGTACTAAGGGATCACTCTCATTACTTAGATGCACTTTGCAAGAGGGACATTATCTGTGGATAGCGAATGTATAGATTAACATCTTTCCTTTTATTGTCTTTCCAGAAAGTACCACTACACTGCCTGACGCCAGCTGGTATGCTGGTGCTGGGACTACTTGGGCAGCAACATTCATGTGGCATTGCCTTCATGCTGCTTGACAAGATTTGGGAAACCTACTCCAATCAAGATGGAGCCACGTACACTCATTTTAAGCTGGATCGAATACTACCACCACAAAGCCATGAGCTATGTTAGCTGGCATCATTGTGGAACGTCATCGTGGTCATCACACTGTAGGACATACTGAATTTGCATAGCATCATGTCATCTGTGTGCTGTGACACCCACTGGCAATCACTGCTTTCACTGACTTTATGATTGCAATGTCCACTTTCCAGTTTTATTAGACAGTTGTTGACAGACAATTACAGTGATGCTTTTTTCTTGTTTGCTGTTTTGTTCCTAGTTACAACATTGCTGTTTACTTCATTTGCACTGCGTGTACTCCTGTGGGCACACACCACCATAAGACACCACCGTTAAATGCACAGCAGCATGTATTTCATTAAGTACTACAGATTTTGTGGTAATGTAAAGAAATGAGCATTTCACATAACCATTCTGGATACTGTGTTATGATTGTTTCTATCTCAACAACATTGCTGGTGCTGAGTAACAACACGTTAAAATAAAAATATTGGTGGCAAAATTAAAAAATCAGTATATTCAACACTGGTGTGCTCATTGACTGAACCACATACATGCATCAACAAATATACAAGTTGCCATGGTAGAGTGTTGCTACAGATTAATTAATGATTATACTGCAATGGTAAGGACACGTAATCACTATTACGGTTCACAATTAAAGAGCAGTTGATGCCTTCAGGAGAACTTTACCAAAACACAATATTTAGACACAATCCAGCTTGTATTTCACATTAGTTCTGTATTCCACCTCCCCATTATTTATTACTGAGGTCATCTGCAGGAAAACAGGATTTTTGCTCATGAAGAGTTCATCTATTCCTGTTGCTGTCTCCCTACCTGAGGTCATAATGCACTGGTTGTGACATCACAATTACTCCCATAGCAACAGACTGTGATGTCACAACAGAAAATTATGACTTGAAGTAGGGAGTCAGCTACAGAAGGAGATGAACCCTGAGGGATAAAGATCATGTATTCATGCAAATGTTCTTAGTAATAAATACTGGGGAGGAGGAATCTTTAGAATATATATGGAATGGAAGCTAAACTGTTCCTAATTATTATGTTTTTCAAAGTTTTTTTTAAGGCATCAGCAGCTCTTTAACACACTGTCATACAGGTTATGAGTTGCACTGTATGGCACGCTGGACCACTGAGTCATTCTTTCCAAAATGAGTGCGCAGATTTGGAGTTTGAGATTTCTTCTTAATTAATTGGTACAATAATTGGTTTTAATGTGTTATATGTATCACCTGCTGATGTTTATATTTAAGAGGAGTGTCTGTAACATGTCTTTAGCCTTTGAAAAAAGATTGGTAGTCAATCCGAAACATGTCAGGCAAGATGTTTTGTTTGTCTTGGTGAAATAAATTATAATTTTATTATTTATTCATGCATTCCTCTTATGAGTTAATGTGTGCCAGAACCTTTTTTGCTCATGCCACTGAGTCGTGCAATGCTTTCTGCAGCATCATGTCAATGTATTTCAGTATTACCAACAGTTGGTACTGTCCGTAGGAGTGCTGGGACATGAAGGTGCATATGTCTGTATGTGCACTGCTTTGTATTACTCCAATTGATGCAAGTACAGCAACTCAACAGTGCTGGGAAAGGAGTCACTCATCACAAGGAACAGGGCATGAACAGCTGATCCCTCAGTTCAGGGACAACAACAACTACCACCATAACATGTGTAAATGTTGGCAATGACTTTTCTATGGCTGGTGTCCTGGTTATGCAGTGACATTTAAGTCATTCTAATTCTGTGGTGGCTGTCACCCTGATACCTTATGCCATAGCATGGGATGGAAAGTTATTGTACAAATTTGACACTCTCTGTGCTACAACTGTAGCATGACAATGTCTGTTGGCAAAACACAGGGCTGTAATGTCACCGGTGCAGGCAATGCAAGGCAAATAAGCCCTGTATATCACCCTCATGTTGAGCTATGTACACCAAGATCATGGAGGCACTGCATAAAGAAAGAAAGTGTCCCTCTTGGAAACCAATGGGGTGGGGGGGTCAGGGTCAGAGACAACATGGATTCACAGCAGGAAGGTCGTGTCACATGGATCTGATATGTGTGTTTGACTGGGTGATAAGGGAGATTAATTAAGGATGGGGGAGGTGACATTGCCAAAAGACATTTTAACAAAGTCATTAACATCATCCCACACAAGAGGCTGGTAAACCATATGGGTACTCCAGTAGTGTGGCACAAGCTGTTGGGCTGGGTTAGAATGTCGACAGCAGGTGGCACACAGAGGGTGGTAGACCATGGGATCAAGTCAGGGGAGAAGGGGTGACCACTGTGGCACCTAAGGATTCACTCCAAGGGCTACTCCTGTTTACTGTCTTCATTAGTCACATTGAATCACTGGTAGAGGGAAAGGTCTGCATATGTTCAGAGGACTTCAAGATCTGCAACAGGTTGGAAACTGAAAAGGGGTAGTGAGGATGAGGTGGGACCTAGCCAAGCTTGAAAGATGGTGTGACCTACTGCACCTGAGGTACAAGTCAAAGAAGGAGGAAAATAAATGCACCTAGGAAGACGAAACCCTGAGGTGAGCTACCAAATGGAGGGTAACTTGTCAATGATCACCAAGGATGAAAGAGACACAGGAGTTATCATTTCTGATGACATGAAGATGTCAAAGCAGAGCACAGGGGATAGCATGTTAGGGTGTGCAGGCAGAGGTATGTCAAGCAGAAGGTGGGAGGTACTGATTCCTTTCTTTCACGTGCTGGTGAGGCCTCATTAGCTACACCATGAGCAGTCTGGCAAGGCACACTTTTGTAAGGACATTGGCAACTTGGAGGTGCTACAGAGTACAGCGACTAAGATGGTGCAGGGATTGCAACTATAAACATATAACAAGACACTCAAGGACCTCAATATGTTCTTGTTGGAGTAGGGGAAGGAACGGCAGGACAGGATAGAAACAGTCAAGTACCTGACAAGTATAAACAAGGTGCGGATATCAGACATCTTCCAGTGCAACACTTGTAGACATACAAGGAGTCATGACATGAAACAGGAGGGCGGCAGGTTGTGGGAAAATGTCAGGTAGTTTGTCTACACAGAAACAGTGGTGGTCTCCTGGAATGGGCTGCCACTGGAACCTGTGTGACAGACCATGGAGGTGGGTTTCAAGCATCACTGGGACAGACAAACAGAAACTATAGAGGTGGTAAGAAGAGTGGAGAAGCCATTGACCAGTCAGAGTCAAACTTCACCAAATACTCAATAGTCATGTCAGACTACATTGGGCCTTGCTGTCAGTAGCTGTTGGCAATTTCCATGTTTCTGTGTAAAATGGTCACTTGTCAAGAATTTGAAGAAGATATGGGTTTGCAACAGAAAGGTATCAGCAGGGTAGGGCTGGATGTCACACAGTACAGTGGAAGCTGCTTTTATTGCACACATGAAAGTTGAAGGTTGTTTGTGTGTCAGGTGAGGGGGCAAGCAGTATTCATGCAGTGAGTTATGTGGAAGGCAACTTGGGTCTTTATCTTAGGAAAGTTGCTCTCTCAAGATCGCTGTGTGTTCCCTGTACCAAAGTTCCATAGTAGTGGAATTCTACTTGCCAAGCCATGCAGAGTAACTCAGATTGCAATACAGTCTCTTTATATGGTTGCTTGACAACCACTTTGGTTGCCATGGTTGTATTCCTGTGGCCATCTGTGAAGTCACTGTTACCTACATTACCATGCTTGGCTGTGTGATGCTGCTTTTTTGGAGGCGAGGTCACCAGTCGTGGACAATCACTGCAGTCAGGTGTTGCCAATTGCTGACATGTGATGTCAGGAAATTGCAGAGAGGGGTACAGTCATTGGAGAGTACACTGTCTTACACACAGTCTGGTATGAGAAGACAGCTACACAGCTTCCAGCTTTTTCTGCATTACTGGTGAGGGATGATGGAAGGAACCGGGAAGGAGGCAGCATGCATTAATGTGCACAGGCCCAGATGGTAACCTGAATACATGATGTGATAGCATTAGAAAACTATGCATGACAGGCCATGTACAGAAGCATACCAAGCAAATTGACTTGTGTGGAACATACCTCATTGCTAACCTCTGCAGGTAGCTCATTGCAGTAATGTGCCATGTTGCCATCACACATTGTGAGTGGTGTTATGCACTGGATGTGCAGATGTCACATATGTATACTGTGGACTGCATTACTAGTCTGGTAAAATACTACTTCACAACATCTTTCATAATGAAACTCCGCACTTTGTGACATGCTCATTCTTCAGCTAAAAAATGTGTTATCAGCATGGCCCGATGCTTACTGGTCCGTATTTTTCTTTCAAGTTCCCTCATCCCTCTAATGGCAATTACTATGACTAATTACGGATGCACTTACCGTGATCTGTACAATCCCTGTCAAATGGCACATATTATGTGGCCACAAACAATTGCTCTGATGACCTTCGGACCAACATTGATGTACCAGAAGAAAACAGTGCCTAAGGTACATGACCCACCAACTCCTTCCTTGGAAGCTTATGGCTAATGCATTAGGCATAACCTTCCAATGAAGGAATTGGTGGGTCAGAAAGCGCGGCCACCATTTCCTCTTGTTACATGCATGTTGGTCCAATTAATGGAATCAAAGCATTTGTTTATGGCTGTGTTCTTACGAAGAGAATTATGGCAAGTACAATAACGTAGTATGACATCTCTGTAGCCACTCACAGACAGCATATAACATAGAGAGAAAAGCAGTTAAACATGGACTGTGATGATGGGCAGCTGTTGCTAGTTGTTTCCCATGCTACCAATGACATCTTCAAAAATGCATATCCTCCAAGCACATTATTCAAGTGGTTTGAAAAAGGAATTAATTCAATTAAGTGGACCAAACTGGTGCAGAACGTTTAACGCAGGTTATTTGCACAACATCTTACTATGCAACAGTACAGGACTTTCAACCACAGTTGTGGTCCGCAAGGGAACCCCGAGACCTATTTGTGTCACTCCATAACTATAGCTGAAAATGGAACAGTGAGTCGAGTACTGCTTTGGAAATCAATTGTGCACAGACATATGTGTCACACATGTACTCGATACTCTGGTGTTACACCCATGTCCACATCATATTCTTTAGTTTCCTTCTTCATCTTGTTTAGGAAATGGGTCCAGTATGAGCGGGTAGCTTCTTCTCGATCTACATTGCTGTAGCTGGAGGCCAATGAAGGTGGACTCTTTGTGGACATTGCCATTTCCCTTAGTTCTTCTCTTAGAACTCTATCCTTCATGACAGTCACGACGTCAGCCATTATGTGCTCTGCATAACCTGTATTGAGATGGTGGTTACAGTTACTATTACTGATCATCCCAATACATTCAATTATCGGTGAACATTGCACGTGACTAATTTGACAATAGGTTACAACACAACTGGATCAGTTACGCACATTGTGTGTCAATTCTGCTCACATATGCAAGGTTCATTACATGCAGCTTTGTCAAGACAGCAAATGCTGTGCATACCTATCTGGAAATATGACCACGTGTGTGACACTTGTGAACATGCAATGAATGTGTCCCTGGAAAGGGTGATACTTTATGATGGTTGAGACACTGCACTGTGGTGCTCATGACTCACGGCTCCAGGCCCCCCCTCAATATCCAGCAAGTACAGGGTATGACTGCCATGATGTATGACTGCTGAGATGTTCACTCTACATTTAAAGAAGGAACAACACTACCACACCTGTGTTATGTATTTTGTCACAAGTCCACTCCCATGGGGCGGGATTTCCCTCTCTCTCTCTCTTTGTGTCACAGCGAATCCCTCTTGTGATGGGGCGGGAAATGGAGTCAGAGATACCCTTTCTCTGTGTGAAGGGATACAAATACAGTCTCGAGTCTGTGTTCCTGGGGTAGAACCCTTTCAGTCACTGCACCACAAACCAGAAAGCCACATGTGTGTATTGGCTTTGGGGGGCCCCATACACCCAATTATGTGTCTTTCCCTAGAAATGCAGTGCTTGGTTCAGATTCCACCACAGGCTCCTCCTGAGACCCTTCATATTTCCTCCTCTCTTTTCATCACGAAGTCCCTAGTGACACTTCACTTTTGGTAGTGTTAGGACTTAAAACAGTCACACAGGCATGGCATTGTTTGAACAGCTTTCACCCAGGCAGCTACACACACAAATGACATAGGCAGAATTATTTTTAAATAAGCCAAAGGCTTTACTAATGAAATTAATAAGAAAACAGTAAATAACAAAAAGACAAAATAATTTGGAGATTTGGTTACTAGATATTGAAAAATAAAAAGAAAGTATACATAATAAACCTATACTTTAAACACTGAGGTTAAAAGTCTACCTTGAATCCTTAGTTGGAATTTTGAAGTGCAAAAGTGTCCTTAAAAAGTGTGGTAGATGAGGTCTTGGCTCTCAGTGATCCAGGAGAAAACTGTCTCTGCTGAAGACAAGCAGGTAGAGAAGGTTCCAAATGCAAAATAGCAAAACAGAGGCTTCGGTGAAAGGCAGCAAAAAGGCTCAGATACCTCTCTGCATCCTGGTTTTAACAGGGTTCAGGAGGGCGGGTCCAGTCGATAGTGGTTGGCCTGCAACTGGCTAGCATTTTAGCTTCAATGGTTACCCAACCAATCAGAGTTCAGTATGTTATTACAATAACACAGATATGCAGTTTCTGAACATAGAAAAAAAAACATGAGCTTAGCCAGCTGAAACTAGATTCTCTGGGAACATTCCAGGCCTCCCTGCTGGGAGCTGGCCTTTGTTACTCAACACTTAAATACAGCTATTTATATAAATGGTAGACTTATTCAGTTGTAATGAGCTTAAGTCACTGCAGACCTCTCAACACAAAGAATGCCCAGACATCCCAACTCTTCAGAAGGTCCTGTCCTTTCACAAACAAATGGGTCTAGCTGGCCTCCCAGCTAGGTTTAATCATTCTTTTGTCTCCTTTTAGATAATTTACTTAACTCCAGTTTCCTGGCTAGCAACAAACAGCTTTTCTGCCCAGTAACAGGAATTCCAACATTAGTCTAGGGCTTAAGGCTTTTTTTTGTACTATTATGCTTGGTCTCCAAACTCTGATTGGATGCCCATTGTGCACTGTGGATAATATTTATTATGGTATATGCTATGCAAATATACAATTATTACTAACATTTAGGGCACTGGTACTTACCGTATGTGACAGGGTTAAGTAGGGCCCTGTCCCAGTTGTTATGGAGAGTTTGAATGCAGGGATCTGTTCTGTTGTTTCCTCTCCTGTCTCTTGTCTGTCCAGTTGCACAACCAAGTTTTCCTGTGAGACCTAGGATTTGATCACCCCGACAGTCTCGCAATTCTTTGCCTCTCACTGTCTCCCAGTCATCACTTGCTGTTTCTGTCTTTTCCTCCCTTGCATATCTGCTGGTATAAAGACATATGCAGGTCATTATGTGGAAATGTAACTGATATTGGGATCCCTTTGTTTAGAAATTATATAGTGTTACTGCTGAAATGCATGTAGTTTGAGATGATTGCAAAAAGCTATTGGGAACTCAAGGGACTAACCTGAAATGCAATTTTAAGCCTTTTGCAGAAGAACTGTGGAAAAGGGGCCTCAGTTCTGGGACATTGTGTTCATGCAGCAACTGCCTGATATTTACAAGAACATTTTAGAAAAAAAAAACAGGATGCTTGTTAAGAAGGGGGTTGCAAAGACTTGTAAGAAAGACAGCTACAATGTTTTGAGGGAGACACAGAGATTGAAGGAAAACTCCAATGTATCTTCTCTATTTATTCTGCCTGTGTAAATAGTTATACGGAACAAGTTTATTTTTTTATATTACTGCTTGTACAAATAAATACTTTTTGCGAATTCTACAACTGCTCCTGTTTTTTTCTATGCTTCCTGACCTGTGTCTCGATGACACCATACAAGCGTAAGTAATAAGGAACATATTGTGATTACCAAGGCATTATTGTTAAGAAACTTATAGCAAGTACAGTATTGTACCAAGAATACACTTATATGCTCTCTGTTATTCTTCCAAGAAATCATTGTATAGCCTACACTGCCATTAGGCAGATTTATTTAACACCGCACCCATTTCCTGTTTTCTTATTTTTAGCTGATTTTACACATTTTGTATACCTCTAGATAACACTGTGGAGCCACCTAACTTTTAATCAATAGGGCTTATTTTGTATATCTAACATATTACAAATGTAATGGTTGCTACAGTAATTATCTCAAGTCAAGTCAAGTTTATTAACAGGAATGACTCCATTGAGCATGCTCATTTACAAGGAGGTCCTGAATGGACAATTTGGTACAAGTTATACAACTAGCAAATGGTACAATTACAGAAATAATATTTTACATTAGTCAACACAGTAGAACAGGTTAGATACATGGATGAACAACAGAAAAAAAAAATGTTTTACTTCATTTATACAATTCCATTTAGTCATTATGAGGTCGGCAACAAGTGCAAGGGTATAAGTACTAGACTTTCAGAGTAAGTGTCTTAACCTGAATAATGGGAGCTTTTACAATCAGAGCAGGCAAGGGAGATAGGTATGTTCAGGTAGGAGTTTGGTCATGAGACAGACATGAAGATAGGTGATGTGACAGAGGGGATAGACAGAAGGATAGGCAGAAGAATACAAGGTGTGAGTATGAGGTGCGTACTTATCCTCTTTGTAGTAAATTGATGCTATAGCCATCTCTAATGAGAAGAGGGTGTGATAGTGACATAATTAGGAGGATAAGTATATGATAAAGTTATTTTTGGGATTGGCATGTACAGGAGTCATACAATTTGCTGTTGGCAAGGTTTTTTTCTTCAGCTATTACTTTTTGACTGTCGGCTTACATCCAGAGGGTGCCCCCAGCCCCATCCCCAACATCCACCATCTGGCACTGACCTGGCCCCAGGGCTTACCCCCCCAGGCAGGGCTGGTGAGGATCCCCAAACCCCACTGGAGACTGAATTCAAGGAGCCAGTGCCATGGCTGGCTGGGAGCGGAGCCTGCAAAGCACCCTCCATCACACTGCTGTGGCAGGTGGTTTTCTGTTTCCTTCCCCTAGGGGTCAGGGCATGCAATGATGCCTGTGGAGTGGAGCACGCATGCATCTGCACACGCTCTCCTCCAAGAGCCTGCCCCGACTCTTCCCTTGTCTGCAGCATGGCAGCTTTGTCCCCCATCCTCTGCTAGGAGGCAACCAGGCACCGGCAGCTGAAATGCCCCCTTCCCAGAGAAGGAGAGCAGTCCATTGGATGCTCTATCCTGCCCCGACCCTGCTGACCCCCGGCGGTTCGTGCTCGTTCCCGAACATGGGTCACCGGCATTGCGCGGTTGGCAAGGTTTTTAAAAATATTTAGTGATAAAAGATCTTGAAGTTTGAGGGTAGCTCGTGCTTTATTCCAAGGGCTGGAAGGGCACTGGATATAGCCAGTTGGCCAAAGTGGGAGTGGGAGTGTGGAATATCCAGCAAAATGAGTGAGTTGCTCCATAGCGGATAGTGGCAGGTAGATTGCTGAAAAAGGCTGGATATGTAGGAGGGAAGTTTTAGCAGGAGGGCTCTGTAAAGCCTTGGGAGTAAGTGGATGAGCTGTCTTGTGGACAGTGAAGTCTAGCCCAGGGAGGCAAATAAATGACAGTGATGTGTGCAACAGTGGGCATTAGTGATAAATCGTATAGACCTATGGTAGAGTACATCGAGCTGTTGAAGCAGGGAATCTGAGCAACGTCCAAAGATTACATCTGCATAATCAAGGAGTGGGATGAATGTGGTCTGTACCAATCTCAGCCTAGCTTCTATTGAAAAAAAGGGATTTATTCCTAAAAAAGAAACCGAGTGTTTGCCTTAGTTTTTTTGCGAGTGAAGTGATATGGGCTGGGAATGTTAGGAAGTGGTCTAATTCACAGCCGAGGTATTTAAATTTGTTGACAGCTTCAAGGTTGTCACCAAGGAGGGTTTTGATGGGTGGCAAAGAGAAGAGAGCCTTTGGAACTGCAGTCAGATGGTTGGAGTGGAAGTACATGACCTTAGTTTTCTTAGCGTTTAATAGAAGTTTAGACCTTAAATGATTTTGTTGGAGGAGGTCAAATTCAGCCTGAAGCTCCACACTACAGTACTTCACTCACTGAGGGTTTGGAGATATAGAGGACTGTGTCATCTGTGAATAGATGTAACGTAGCTTTGCTGACATTGGCCCCGATGGAGTTTATGTACAGTAAATCATGAACAGAAGAGGTCCAAGAATTGAGCCTTGTGGTACTCCCCTTGTAAGGGGAGGGAGTGGGGAGAGTATACCTTCCACCTTGATCTGCTGCCTTCTTCCCAACAGATAGCTGGTGAACCAACTCAGCACGGGTCCAGTAATGCCATGACAATTTAGTGAGTCAAGAAGTAAAGCATGATCAACTGTGTCAAAAGCGTTACTAAGATCCAGGAATACAGCCCCTGTGATCTGTTGCTTGTTCATGGCACGGAGCCAATCGTTTGTAACTGATGCAAGGGCAGAGGAAGTACTGTGTGCAGGTCTGAAGCCAGATTGGGTTGGGCTTACTAAATTTGTCCTACCAAGGTAATCTCTTACTTGGGTATTAACTAGCTTCATAAGGAGTTTGGAGAGTATGGGTAAGAGGGAAAGTGGGCGGTAGATGTTCAGGTCCGTAGGGTCCCCTGATTTGAATAAAGGTAGTACATGTGCAATTTTCTAGATTTCTGGTATGATGCATGAACTAATGGACAAATTGAACAAGTGCAAGATAGGTGCAGTTCAGTACTGGAACCCAGATTTAGGGAAATAAGATCCTAACCTATCAGCTTTGGCACCTTTATTTACATCCAGATGAAGCAGTAGGTCTTCTACCTGTTTAAATTGGAATGGGGCGAATGTGAAGCTATTGTCAGTGGGTGTAGGGTACTGTGTAGGTAGGCTGGGATTTAGGGTGGCAGCTTTGGAGGTGTCTAAAGCTAGCCCTGCAGTAGAGAAATGGACGTTGAAAGAATTTAGGATGTCTGACTTATTGGATACTGTTGAACCCTGGTAGGTGATCTTGTTGGGAAGTGTGGATGCCTGTTTGATGCCCTCTGCTTATTTTACTATACTCCAAAACATGCTGGGATTACCCTTGGCAGATTCGAATGTTGAGAGGTAATGGTTTGCTTTGGCGGCCCTAACCAGTTTGGTACACTCATTCCGGCTAGCCCTGAAAACTGCCCAGTCCAAAGGGAGTTTGGTCCTGCCTGGCCATGGACCAAAGACGGTCCCTTTTGTTTAGTGCAGACTTCAGCTAAGCCATGAACCATGGGCAAGAATGCTTCTGGGTTCTACATTTTTTCATCAGGGCATGCCTGTTGATGATACCACTTAGGGTGTCATTGAAAAGGGAGGCCGCATCATTGACATATGAAGCCAGGTAGAAGTCTGTCCAGTTTATACCTCTGAGGTTGGCTAAGTAGTCAGGTAGGTTGAATTTACAGAAGCTCCTTTTCCAAATAAACCTGCTGTTTGATTTGGCTGTCACCAAGCCTCTAATGTAGCCCACAGTGCAGTGATCGCTGGCATCATTGTGAAAGACTGCAGCGTGGATGAACTTTGTAGGATCTATGGGTAAGGATTAGGTCAAGCAACAAACCATTTGTGGAATTTTTGTTAGTTAGAGTGAGTAATGTCTGAAATTAGTTGGGTGAAACCTGATTCGTTGAAAAAATCTCTGATTTGTTTACTTTTGGTGTTGATGTTTAACCAATCAAGATTTAGGTCACTGAGAATGATGATTTCATTTTGTTTCGAGTCCATCAGTTTACGCAGATAATTTAGGAGCTCCATGCCACCTGATGGAGGCCTGTAGCAACCTACAACAGATAGTGTCTCAGTCGGTGAGATTATTAAGTTTAGCACCAGTGACTCAAATTCCTTAGGTGTGGTAACAGCAATGGTGTCTGACACTGTGAATTTGTCTTTGATGTAAATGGCTACACCCCTACCCCTGGAATGCTTATCACTGCAGTAAATGTTATAGGACAGGAGTGAAGTCTCTGTGTCTGGGATTGAGCTTTTTAGCCATGTCTCTGTTAGAACAGGGATGTCTGGTTTTGTATAGGAAACCCAGGCTTGGACAATGTCTATCTTTTTTAGAAGACTACACACATTTAGATGCAGACACTTCAGACCATTTCTCTAGGCATAAAAGCCCCTGTCCACCATTTTCGACCTGAGACCATCTTCACTCCTAGGGGTATTGGGAAACTTTGGCTCCCAGTGTCTATCGGTAAGAATTGTTTTTAGGGCATCTGTCTATTTTGTGTAATAAACAAGTTTATTACCATATGTGCCACTTGTCTGTTGTTTCTTTTGCTGATTTACTACCACCAAGAACCTGAGCAGGGCTAAACACCCTTACATTATTGGCAATCATGTGCAGGTGGTCTAAATTAGCAAAGCTTCACAGTTTGCTGGCTTACCCTTCCCTTGCGGGTAGTAAGTAGGTGTACACACCCACACCACCTTGCTCGTGTTTTTCACTCAGTAGCATCTTGTAAAGTCTGGCTGCTTACTGGGCAAGGTTGATGCCATCTCTTGCTCAATGGCAGTTTTGAATTGCAGGATTGCGAGAGTGCAGATGCCTGACCATCTGTTGGTTCAACCACTGTGGATCGATACACAACAGGGTAACCACTGATGGGTCCATTGTGGGTTTCCCAAACTTTTTTTTGGTACCATCATGTCCAATATCTGCGCAGATCTGAGACTCGACGTTTCTAACTTTCTTACCTCCCATGGAGGCTGGAGCGATTTCGTGCTGGATATGGATCACTCCAATAACCCTGTACTGGGGATCTCAACCAAGTACTCTGAAGTGAGATAAACAGCTAAAGGGTTGTTGGCTGCGACTCTTTATGCTGCTCTGGAAGCCTCTGAAGTGAGGTTTCATTCCCTTGAACTGCAACTCTTAGCTCTTAAGAAAGGGATGGGATTGCAGGCAACTGAAAGTTTAAGGAAAGAGCAACAAATGGAAGAAGAACTTCAGTCACTGCGTAGTAAAAACGAGACTCTTTTGCACTGCTCTGTACAGAATAATGATCGAGAGTTATGCATGCTGAGAGAGTATTGTAATAGGTTGAAGAAGGATAAGAAACAGGTGTTACAGATGAATGATTTGTTGAATGATATGAATAAGAGTTTGCGTGAGGAGCTTGACAAGATGAAAGAGGACCTCAAATAAGTAAGTGAAGGGTTGGATAGGGAGCTTAGGGACAACAGCGAATTGAGCACCTCATATAGAGTGTTAGAGACAGAGGTTGCAAAAGGTGTTGAGCAGAGCATTGCAAAAGCTAGTCACAAAAGTTGTAGAGCTAAGATGGCAAAACTGCACCATCAGTGAGAGGTGTTGGTTGGTCATGTCAAAGCGATGGGCGGGTTTCATTACACACCCATTGACATTATGTCATCATTATGTCATCCAGTGATGAGGATTCTGGTGATGAAAACAGCCAAGATGGCACCCAGCCACACCCTCAATGTGGCCCAGTGGTCATCCTCCACCCACAAGATTGCAGACCCCCATGCTGTAACAGCGTGACCCTAAGTCATGAGCGATATGACAACTATCATGTGCGCCGCCAAGATGGTGACCCCCATGATAGTGGGGGATGAAGTCAAGGCCTAGCCCCTCCGATTGCTGTCCTGAAGAAAGACAGGAGATCGATCAGATGATTGAGGCTGCCCTCACTAGGACTGAAATGACTGAGGAGCAGAGGTTCCTGGGGGTCTACCATCTTTCCAGGAAAACATGGAGACCATGCTGAGGGAAGCCGCTCCTCAGCAGTCACTCATCTGCACTACGGCCAACGCTGCAGCGGAGGCCAACCTTCGCAAAGCACAATCCCAAAAGCCTTTTCCTGATCATCGCCCTGTGATTCAGACTAATCCCCTTCAGGTGGCTCACTCTGTACAGCAGATCACTGACAGTATAGGCTGCATGACCCCCAATAACAACCTCAGCTGTCATTTAGAAAAAGTTAATTCCAAATGTAAGATGCTCAGTCTACCAGCAGGCTACCAAGTACAGATCCTCCAGCAGACTGTAGACCCCTGCCTGTGGTCAAAACTATCAGAGGACATTCACCAAGCCACAGATGCAACTTTTGATGACATCGCAGTGGAACTCATTGCTGCACACACCCCAGGCATGGTTGGCGTTATGTTGGCTCAACCTGTCAAACAGTACGCTAAGGAAAATCCAACGATGTACCACCAGAGGTTATGGTTGGCCTACCATACTGGCAAGATACTCTCACAAGACGAAGTGGATGTTGACAAAATTGAATACAAAGCCTTGTTCATTCATAACGTGATTCCAGCCGTATATGACAAGGTCAAGCCCGCTGTTTTCCCCAGAACTGACAGATTTTCAGAGATTCTCGTAAGGACAGAGCGTGTCTACCAGCTCTACCTCCGAGATTTGAATTCTGTCTCAAAAGCCAAGGTGGCCACAGTACAATCTACCAGAAAGTCCACAACCCACTACACAGTGGAGGGCAAGGCCCAAGACAAAAAGGCTGCATCCTTGGATGATAAACAGAACTACAAGTCGGGGGGGGGGAATCGAAATTGAAATAGGAACAGATGGAATTGCAACAACCCTAATGCCAATCAGAATGATAATTGGGGCAATTGAAATTATTGACAAGGCCCTTCAGACCATTATGTGGTAGAGGAGAACAACAACCTCCACACTGTTCTTGGGAAAGTCCAATCAGTGGCTGAGGCTATCCCAAAGTGGGCCGTTGCAGCATTAACGCCGGTGGCCCAGTCCCTGCTAGGCTAAGGAGATACTAGAACCTCCTTGGACCAGGATGCACCAGGCCAGACCCTGAGGTCTTGTCCATTGCTTGACTACCAGTACCCAAACCTCCTTGGATCCTATGCGGGACCTGGAAGAGGCCAGATGAGATCCTGCCAGCCTACATTTTCAGGAACCACCTGAGGACAGTAACAGTGGTTTGAATTGACAACTACAGGCCCTGGTCTGTATTGTGAACAAGCTCACCACTGACACAAATGGAAGGCCTTGTACCAAGGCAATGGTCAGGGACTGTCAAATGGTTATATTGCTAGATACAGGCGTGGCCGTGTCTGTACTACATGATGAGGATCCAGCTAATTCCTCTTGGTCCACCAGAGGGAGTACCAGTGCACAAGGTGTGGGTGGTACTAAATTGTCTACCTACTGCTCTATTGTACTTTCTGTGGTGATAGGTAGCCTCAGCATGAATCACACTTTTGACCTTATGGTATTACGTCATCACCCTAGCATCCTAGGGATTGACTTCCTAGCACTCCACGGCTGTGTGGTGGATTTAGCTAACATGCTCTTGATCCAAATCAAGGGGCAATATCATGCGGTCATGATTCCTGATTCTTACGCGGTTGCTGCCATTGCGGTCAATGACAAGGAATATGACATCATAGCTCTATTCCAGACACTCAAGTTCTTTAGAGAACTTCTGCCCATTCTGCAGAAGCATCTGGATACCTTCACAATACAGAAGCATGATTGTAGGAGAATGCAAACCATCATCAAAATTCCAGGCCCAGCACATGACAGGCAAAAGCAATACCCTTTTCCTGCTGAGGCCTTACTATCACTCAGAAAAAACATTCAGTCACTCCTTAAGCATGGGGTGATCAGGCATTGTGTGTTGACCACCAACTCACCCATCTGACCAGTGAAGAAGACCAATGCATCTTGGAGACTCACCATTGATTATAGGAGGCTTAATCAAGTCACTCCCAGCTGCTCCCCTACTGTAGCATCGGCACAAGATGTGCTCAAACTGTTAACACCAGATTTCATAGATTTAGTCAAGCAAAATAGACTTGCATCCTTAAAGCTTGCCTTTTACTTCCAAATTCAAAACCTATTTGTCATTTCCCCAAAATGCAAATCCAAAGTATCTTTAAATTGTTTCATACTCCCACTGTTAACTGTGGTCCCTGGTAGAGCATTCCAAGGAGAAACCACCCTCTGACTATACCAGTGTCTTCTTGCATTATGTTTCCATGTAGATCATATCAGTTGTTTATTGTGCCTTCTACTACCATGCTCTCTGTCCTAGGGAAAATTCCTAGCTCAGTTCGACAGTTAACATCCCCGATTACCTTATATAATAGGCACATGCCACCCCCAAACCTCCTGTAACACAATGAATAGAGATTAAGGGAAGTCAGTCTATCTAAATATGGCTTAGTTTTCAACCCGTGTATAGATTTGGTAAATATCCTCTGGACAGACTCTAACTTAATAATATCTTCCCTATTTTGAAGGGACTACACCTGAATGGCGTACTCTAAATGGAGTCTCACCAGAGCCACATAAAGTGAAATTAATACTTTTGCATCCCTACTTGCAATATATCTTAAAAAGGAATTCAAGTTTTGATTTGCTTTTTTCATCTGAGACCTGCAGTTGGTGCTAAACTTGAGATCAGAACCAACTGTAATACCCAAATCTCTTTCTTTTGTTAGTAACTATACAGTAAGTGGTGAGTTTGCAAGTTTATAATTATGCTGTTTATTTGATTTGCCCATATGCATTACTTTGCATTTTTGTAGTGTTCAAAACCAACTTATGAGCAACGGTCCAATCAGAAATGCCATCTATGGTGTTCTGCAATTCTGTCACTTCTTCCTGATTATTCACGACTGCCCCCACCCTACAATCATCAGCAAATTTATATAACCATTCCCTTGGATTGTTTGCTTGAAGGGAGGCTATATATATATATTAAATAGACTAGGTCCCAAAACAGAACCCTGGGGTGCACCACTAGTAATAGGAGACCAATTTGAAAATGTATCCTTGATGGATACCCTTTGTTGTTTCCCCTGCAACCATGCTGACACCTAATTACAAATATTAGAATTCAGGTTGATCTTTTCCAACAGATTTAGTAATTCCATGTGAGGCAATTTGTGGAATGCCTTTGCAACATCCATAGGTGGTTCAGCGCCCTTGACATCTCCAATGGTTTTTGGTCACTGCCCCTAGCTCAGTAAAGTCAGTATAAATTTACCTTTACCTTTGAGGGTCGACAGTACACTTGGACCTGCCTACCTCAAGATTTTCACAATAGCCCTTCTCTTTTCCATCCACACATGTTGGACACCTTACAGGGTTTCTCTGCCCCACAATACCTTCTGCAGTATGTGGATGATTTACTGTTGGCAATTGGCACCAAGGAGCAACATCTTAATCTCCTTGATGAACTACTGACTCTCTTACAGAGAGCAGGCCTCAAGTGCAATCCTGCAAAAGCACAGCTATGCCAGGAAGAGGTCATCTTTCTTGACCAACATATCACAGAACAAGACAGAAGACCGGCCTGGAAAAAGACCAAAGGCCTACAAGATTTGTCACTTCCTACCACTATGGCAACCCTCAGATGTTTCCTGGGAATGGTCAACCGGGATTTCATTTGTGACTTTGCACAAAAGGCTGCCCCTTTGTATGAGCTCCTAAAAAAGGATATTCCCATTCACACTAATGCTGTGACCCTTCTGAAACAGGCTTTGGCCTCTGCCCCAGCATTAGTCAACCCCAATCCAGCGTAAACCCTTCCTTCTGGAATCTGCTACTTCAGACATAGTCATGTCAGCAGTACTTGCTCAAGAAGTGAATGGCACCTTGAGACCCATTGTCTATGCTTCCCAGATGCTTTCCCCAGTGGAACAGAAGTACAGTCTTTGTGACAGAAACCTTCTGGCTACCTACTGGGCTGTCAAGCATTTCCTGTACATCATTAGGTATTCACCTATCATTTTGCATACCAATCATGCTCCCACAAACTTTCTGCTGTCAGACAGCATGAAGGATGGCTCTGTGTCTAATACCAAACTGATTCATTGGTCTCTTCTACTCCTCCAGGACCATGACATACAAGTCCACACTGTCAAAATGCCATCAAGTTTAGTCCACGGTCTTCTGTATCAAGGAGACCCGCATGACTGCACACTCCAGCCCCCTGATTTGCCTGATCCAAGCCCTTTTCTTCATGCTACTCCAAAACTCCTTGCTGACACTTCTCTGTGTCATGTTTTTACTGACAGCTCTGCCTCGTATTATCTGGGAGAACAGATAGCTGGATTTGGAGTGCTTATCATGTACCCTGATGGTAACACTTCTCATGCTTCCAAATGCTGCAGTGTTGCATCTTCCCAGTATGCAGAACTGGCAGCTGTGGCCTGTACTCTTAAACTGATACAACATGGTACCACAGATAGCATCATTTTTATAGACTCTAACTGGGTTGTTTGCTCTCTAACTGAATTTTTACTGTTCTGGGAAAATAATTTATTTGTGTCTTCTGATAGCACCCCTGTGAAGTACAAAACACTCTTTGTATACATTCACAACCTGACTCAACAGTTTAAACACAAAATGTTCATCCACAAGGTGAGGGTTTATTCAAAATGTGACCCATACCATACTTTCAATGAGCGGGCAGACACTCTTGTGAAAGAGGGTGCTGGAAGGGGGGGGACATGGGATATGACTCACCCTGTGGCCTCCGCAGCTGTGCAAATAGCTGCCACAAACAAGAAACCTGAACCTTTTGTGCCACTGGACTTGTCCACAGCACCGAAATCTGACCCTCAGCTGAAAGAAGTGTTTAGATTCCTAGACAAAGGAACTGAACAAGAACTGCCTATCCACAGCCCTTACAAAAGACATGCAGACAAGTTGCATATGTCACAAGACCAAAAACTGATATGGTATCAGCCTGATGACCTAAACTACAAGTTGTGGGAGTTCATTCATCAGGTCCATGACACCTCAACTAGTGGACACCAGGGGGTGGAGACTACTGTCCAGAGACTGAAATCTGTGGGTTGGTGGCCCGGCATCACCAGGGATGTAAAACACTACATCCAAAATTGTCTAATCTGCACACAGAACAATACAGCCCCAGCAAAAGAAAATGCCAAACTACTTCCCCAGAGACAATCTGGTCCTTGGCATGCGGTCCAAATTGATTTCATTGGTCCTTTGACCAATACCAGCAGGAACAACAAGTACGCACTTGTGGTCACAGACCTAGTCTCCAAATGGGTTGAGGCCTTTCCCACTTACAAGTGCACAGCAGAAGCAACTGGGAATGTCCTGGTAGAACAATTGTTTTCTAGGCGGGGCCTACCCCTGAAGGTGGACTCTGATCATGGAACCAGCTTTACAAGTGAGTTGATGCAAGAAGCACTCCAACTTCTTGGTGTGCATCAGAAGTTCTACATACTTTACCACCCACTATTCTCAGGTCAGGTAGAAACAGCCAACAGACGGATAAAGCAAATGCTATCCAGATTTATCAAGGACAATCCCAAGGATTGGGATTCCCTTTTGCCTTTACTCCTTATGGCAATTAGGGGTACTCCTTCAGCCACCACCCAGGACACACCCTTCGAGATGATGACTGGTAGAACCCTGAGATTACCTGAACACTTGTTGATCAACTTAAACACAACTACTACAGACAGAGTGTCGGTAGACAAATATGTTGTAAAACTCAGAGATGACTTCATCAAAGCCCACTTGTATGCTGCACATTGTATGGGCAAGGTCCAACAACAGTTCAAGATTCACCTTGATAAACATGCACAAGAGGTGGACTGGCAAGTCGGAGATCAGGTAATGGTACTCAGATTTGCACACCCTACACATCCCTTCTCCAATAAATGGGAAGGACCCCACCCCATCATCAACAAACTCAGTCCTGCAGTCTACCAAGTTAGACTCATTCAGTAGAAGAAACCTACTGATGGGTGACTGCATGCTAATTAGCTCAAGTTAAATAAAGGAGAATTATTACTTTTCCTAACCCATTGGGCGGGATTATACCTACTGACCTTTTCTTTTCTTTTTCCTTACAGGTAATTGTGCAAGATGGATATCTTGCATCTGTTCCTTCTTCTTCTAGAAGCACTCTCCTTTGTCCATGGCAAGGATATGAAAACTATATCTGAACGCAACAAATGTCTAAAGCGACTCCTTCTAGTTCTTGATCATCATGAGGGAAGATACATGACCCCAGCATACAAACCCACCATCATCCCTGAAGGAGTTAGCGTAGATGCTTCCAGCAAATTGATCACTGTTTTGGGAAGGCACTGATGCCTACCTGACTGCCATGGTTGTGGCACCTGATAAATCATCCTTCCAAATTGAATGGCAAACTGATAGCAATGGACAGACACTCCCTGTTGCCCATCTTTTGAAAGACACTTTTCAAGGTTGGCCTAATACTAGAATCACCCCAAATGGTACTCTGTCCATTCACCAAGCTAATCACAGACATTCTGGTTTATATAACCTATTGCTTTTATTGACCCTACCTTTTGTGAAAACTATCCAGAACACTCTACAAGAAACTTTTGTGTTTGCAATTTTATGGCTGCAGCAGCTATGTTTTTCTCTGCAGTAGCCCCTACAGAAGCAGAACTTACTGACTGTCCTTCATAGGAAGCTGGTCCACATAGTGGTCTTACTGCCATCTCCCTTCCAGGCACACTTGTGAATAATGTACAATTTATGCACGTTCCAGTTATTTTTAATCTTACCCACTGGAATATGGCTGAATTTGGTATGTGTTCTAAAACTAACACTTCTAAGTTCTTCAGTATCATGCTATTAGATAGTCTTGCTGCATACCAGACACGCAACAAAGATCCCGTGGCTGGTTCACATACCATTGAGCACTTAGGTTTATTAAGGTCTAGACCCAACCCTGCTAACCAGAAAACATCCTTATCATGCAGGAGGTGTGCCACTGCTGATGTCATTGGTGCAGCGGGCACCATATCCAAACTCTTCAGATCTGGCATGTCCATCTGGAACAGGGCAAACATTGTTGCTATTAAAAGCCAAACAGTTAAATTCCAGGCTGGCATTAAGAATAATGTGTTACAACCCCTATTGCATGGTGTAGATGGGCTTAGTCAGGAAGAATGTTACACTGTTTACAACATGCATGACATTGCCAAGAGTTTCAATGACACTAAGAATAAAATTAATGAACTTGTTTTCCAGAATAACAAGGAGGCAAACAAGCAATATATTGTCAGGGCACTTTTGTGCTCTACTTATGGCTCCTATGTCTTAACCACTGTCAATAATCTCTTCAGGGATCTGGAATCTGGATGTATTCCAGATATTATCAATGATAGGAGACTTGCTAAATGGTAATGTCCACATTGTAGGTCTACTACTTGTATTACAATGTGTATGTCTAGATCCATCACTATTCCAGCGAGGACCTTCCTACATTGGTTCATGCCTTTGGGTCCTCTCGTCTGGATTACTGCAATGCTCATAACCTAGATTTCTACTGCTAGAAATCTAGGTTATGTCATATGCCATCCCAACAGAGGCCCGTGTTATACTGCCAACCATTGCACCATGTGGGACATCATGTTCATAATATTTACTGTGTCTTTACCACACTTTGATCCAGAGACTGCTATATTTGATAGACTGGCCTCCATTTATTCTATTGGGCATCTCGATAAGAACATCTACAGAGAATAAATTGATCTTCTACCTCTTCTGGTCTTTCATCCCACCCTGGAAGCCTGGGTGGTGCCTCATACTGACTGTTGTGCCAAAAAAGGATACCATTACTTGTGTTGCTGTGACATATTCAACGCCATCAAGCTTGTGTGTGTGGATACTCACTGGACAGCATTGACTGGTCATTTGCTTTGGACTTGGACATTAATTCCAATGAAACTGGTAACTCCAGGGCAACAGCATCTTCATCTTCAACAACATCATCACTAGTGGACCACACTGGATGCCTTTACCAGAACTATGCTGAAGAGGTTCATCGTCTAACTACAAGACTCATAAATCAATCATTCACCTACCCAATTCAACTACAAAAGTGGAGGGTTCCCACTGTCAAAATGTCATAAAATTCTGATGGGCAGTATTGCATTATCACTAAGCAGAAATCTTTTTCCTATGGTTTAAAAACATGTGAAGTCAAGTTTCCTAATTTTTGTTTTATTCCTTATCAAACTACTGTTATTGGTCACACCATGAGTACTCCTGTTCTCATCTCGGAACCAGATGTTATTGACAGTGACCCAGAATATTTGCTTGCTCTATCTCAATATTTTCCAATCTTTAATGTTCACATAGATCCGTTGACATTGTCTCTGAAAAAACTTTTAGACAGAAAGGATATCCATCTCATCTACTTCAGCAATAACATCTCCAAGGCCAGAGATGTCCTTAACACCCTTACTCATGATGGTGCTTTAAGCACTGCACTTTCCAACACCTGGTTAGAATTAACTTTTAAAGGTTTTGTGATTATACAACTATTTTTGATTATATTTTGATACTAACTCTTTGCTGTTTACAGCGTACTCTAAAACAACACTGTGAGCAACTCAAGTTCCTTTACAAGGCTCGTGCGTTGGGTCTGTAAATGATGGAGATTGTCCCCACTGCTTTCCCATAGTGTTGTCGCCTTTTCAGTAAGGAAACAAGAGGGGGGTGTTATGTGTGGTCCCCACACTCTGATTGGATACCCATTGTGCACCATGGATAATATCTATTATGTTTTATGCTATGTAAATACACAATTATTACTAACATTTAGGGCATTGGTACTTACCATATAAGTGTAAATAACCAGGGACATATTGTGATTATCAATGCATTATTGCTAAGAAATGTAAAGTAAGTATTGTACCGAGAATACACTTATGTGTGCTCTGTTATTCTTCTGAGAAGTCATTGTATAACCTACACTGCCATCATGCAGATTTATGTAACACTGCACCTGTTTCCTGTTTTCTCATTTTTAGCTGATTTTACACATTTTGTATATCTCTAGATAACACTGTGGAGCCTCCTAACTTTTAGCCAACAGGGCTTGTTTTGTATATCTAACATATTACAAATGTAATAGTTACTATAATAATTATCTAATTGTATAAGTTCCTGTCCACCATTTTCCCCCTGAGACCATCATTACTCCTAGGGCTATTGGGAAACTTTGGCTCCCAGTGTCTATTGGTAAGACCTGTTTTTAGGGCATCTGCCTATTTTGTGTAATAAATAAGTTTATTACTGTATGTGCCACTTGTCTGTTGTTTTTTTTGCTGATTTACTATCACCAAGAACCTGAGCAGGGCTGACTGCCCTGACAGTACCCATGATTCATTGCCTTTACACTGGCTACTATGGGCATCTGATGCATTGCTCACATAAAGTTATATAAAACATGACCCAAAATAATAAAATATGGCCTTATCTGACAACACTCCTCCCTCCTTAATAGAACCTTGGAAGGACATGACCCTTTCTATAGTACAAGTCACATTAGACTGTCTCACCAATGAGTTGGTTTAGCATTGTTTTTTACAATTGGCAATGCAATGGCAACTCATAGTGCAATGTTTTTCCAATGTTTAACCAGCTCAAAAGCAGTGTTTGTAAAACTTTTTTGCTACTCGTTTGGAAGACATCTGTAGTCCAGTCACAGTGCAATGCAAAAAGTGCATTTAAACTTTAAGAAACAGTTTGTGCAGGGCTTTGTGCTGAATCCAGCAACACATAAGCAACTTAGTCAGAAATGCTAAACCAGCTCATTGGATGAACAGTTGAATGTGACTTCTACTGTAGTAAGGGTTTCCACCAGTTCTGCTCTACTCCAACTGGTGGGAGAGGCCATCTGCATTGGCATTAGCAGACACTGACCTATGTCTAATGTCCATGCTGTAGGCCTGTAAGGCAATGCTTCACCTAAGAAGTCTCCCATTCATTTTTCCCATCTGGTTTAGTCACACCAGAGGGTTGTGGTCTGTCTATATCTCGAAGGGCCTCCCATAGACATATGGCTCTAGCTTCTTGAGTGACCACACTGGAGCAAGGCATTCTTTCTCCACAGTGGAGTATGCCTACTCTCTGGGAAGTAGCTTCCTACTTAGGTACACAATTGGGTGATCCTTACCCTGTTGGGACCTCTGGCTGAGGACAGCCCCAATCCCCACATCTGAGGCATCTGTCTGAACAACAAATGGTTTAGTGTAGTCCAGGCTAGCCAGCACAGGGGCACTGCACAGTGTGGCTTTTAGCTGGGTGAAGGCCCTGTTACATGCTGGGTCTCATTTTACATTCTGGGGTTGCCTTTTTTTAGCAAGCTAGAGAGGGAAGCTGCCAGGATCCTGTAATTTGGTACACATTTTCTGTAGTACCCTGCAGTCCCCAGGAAGCTTCTGACATGCTTCTGGGTCTCTGGCCTGGGCCATGCTTCAGTGGCCTCTATCTTGGCCTGGTTTGCACGTAGCTGTCCCCTTCCCACTACATGTCCCAAGTATGACACCTCAGCCATGGCAACCTGGCACATTTTGGCCTTTACAGTGAGTCCTGCCTTCTGTATCCTGCCTAACACTTCCCTAAGATGGGACAGGTGTTCCTTCCAGGTGGTACTGAAGATGGCAATATCAACCAGATAAGCCACTGCATACTCTTCAGTGCCCTGTAACACCTGGTTGACCAACCTTTGGAAAGTGGCAGGGGCATTCTTCATCCCAAAAGGCATCACCTTAAATTTGAAGAGGCCTATTGGGGTGATGAAGGCTGACCGTTCCCTAGCTCTGGCAGTCCACCTGCCAGTACCCCTTTGTCAGGTCTATGGTTGTTGAGTAAGTTGCCCCTCCCAATTTGTCCAACAGCTCATCTGTTCAGGGCATTGAGTGGGCATCAGACTTCATGACTGCGTTGAGTCCATGATAGTCCACACCAAAGCTGGTAGACCCATCCAGCTTGGGGACGAGGACTGTGGGTGAGGCCCAAGGAATGTGGGATTTCTGGATTACCCCTAATGCCAGCATTTCCTCCACCTCCCTTCTAATGTCCTTTAGGATGGCCTCAGACACCCGGTAGACTGTCCCTCGTATGGGCACTTGCGTCCCCGTGTCCACATCATGGGTCGCTAAGGGGGTCCATCTGGGCTTGGCTATAAATAAAGGGGCAAAGTCCTCTAAGACCTCCCTCATGTCCTGGCTGTGTTCTGGGGTCAACTGGGGTGACAGTTTGATTGCCTCCACTGATGACTCCTGCTTGTGTTCCTCTAGCAAGCCCAGGAGGGGGTCATCTTCATCCGTCCCCTCCCCAGGACTACAGACAGCAAACGCCATGTTGGCCCTATTTACATATGGCTTCATCATATTAACATGGTACAGTCAATGGGTATGTCTCTTGTCAGGCAGTTTTACAGTGTAGTTCACGTCATTTAACTGTTGGACTACCTTGTATGGCCTCGCCCACTTGGCCTGCAGCTTATCCATCTGGACTGGAATGAGGACCATTACTTCTTGACTTGTGCTGTACGAGTGAGTTCTGGCTCTGTGATCATATCAGACTTTTTGCTTCTGCTGGGCAGCTGACAGGTTGCTTTGGGCTATCCCCATAAGCTCCTTCAGCTTCTTCCTTAACCTAAGGACATACTCCACTATGGGAGTTCCCTGGGTGGCATGCTTGCCTTCCCAGATCAAGTCTAGGGGCCAATGCACCCTACATACATATAAGAGTTCGAAGAGGTAGAACCCTGTCAACTCTTGGAGCACCTTCCTGTATGCGAACAACAGGTGGGGAAGGTATTTTTCCTAGTTCCTCCCATGCTATTCAGCAAACGCTTGGAGCATTGATTTTAGGGTACCATTGAATCTTTCCATGAGTCCATTGGCTTAGGGGTGACAAGGTGTCATGTGTCTTTGCACCACCCCACACTTCTCCCACAAAGATTGCATCAGGTCTGACATGAAGTTAGTCCCTCAATCAGAGATAACCTCCTGTGGAAACCTGACATGGGAGAAAATACCTAGCAAGACGTCTGTCACTTTGAGTGCCTTAATGGAGGACAGGGCAACCACCTCCGGATGTTGGGTGGCGTAATCAACCACCATCAGGATATACCTTTTTCTGGAGGAGCTTGGGACATTCAAGGGTCCCACAATATCCATTCCTACCCTCTGGAAGGGCTCCTCTATAATGGGCAAGGGAAGCAGAGCAGCTTTTGTTTTACTACCTGCCTTCCCTATCTGTTGGCACTGGTGACAAGACCTGCAATATTCTTTCACCTGCTGGGGGAAGTTGGGCCAATAGAAATTCTGGGCCAATTGCTGCATGGTGCACACAATTCCCAGATGTCCAGACATGGGGATATCATGAGTGACCTTAAGCAACTGCTCACGATACTCCTGGGGAATGACAAGCTGCCAATCACCCCTCCCTCGGTCCTCATGTCCTGTGTATACAACAGTCCGTTGTTCTAAAATACCTTATGTCTCATGTTACCTCCCTGTGTCCCATCAGATTCTGCACATGCCCTCAGCCTCTCCAAACTAGGGTTAGTTCTCTGAGCATCTGCAAAATCTTCACATTTTCCCAAAGCATGGGACATGTCCCCCTCAGTCCCTAAACTGGGGTCCATAGCACTAGCATCAGGGCATTCAGGGTCACTGCCATCCCTAACCTTCTGACCATTTGTTATCCCTCCCTCCTCAGAGTAACTTTCTGTAGCTGTTTGGTGCATGACTACCTGGGTAAGTCCTACTTCCCTTTCACTAGTCTCCATTTCAGGAGACACAGGCTGGGGGGCCAGCCTCCTATTCTCTTTCACAGGAGCTTCTGTGGGGTTCAGGGAATTACCAGTGGCCTTAGCCATCTGACTGTGGGTAACTGCACACACCACCCCCTGTTGTAGATTCCCTATAATCACATCCAGAGCAAGGTTATCTTATCTGCCACTGCCACTTTTTGTACCCTCTCTCCTGTCTCACCTAATTGAGGAGAACACTAGCTGGAGGCAGGGTTTTTTCCTCCCCTGTGAATCCCCTCACAGTGACAAACTGATTAGGTATAAGCTGTTCAGGCTCAACTAAATCCCTTTTTACCAGGGCAAGAGAAACCCCTGTGTCTCTTAATCCATGGGTCTGCACCCTATTTACAGTAACAGGGTGTATGTGTTCCCTCATGTTCATGGGCACACTCTCAGTGATACACAGTGCACCCACCTCCTTTCAAGGGACACTTTGTCCACTCTGTGCCTTTTTATGACACTGTCTAGCCAGATTCCCTGGCTGCTTACAGAACCAACATTCATCATTCTTTTTTTTTCCAAGACCTCCCTTCTTGGTAACTTGGGGCTTCCGCCTTTTTGCAGAGACATTGAAAGTTTTAGCTGTTCTGAAGCCGCATTTTTCCCCTTCTGCATTGCAGCACCTGTTACCCCACTTCCTTTCAGAATAGACCTGCTCCTGGCATAGCGATCTGAGAGCTCATCAGCTTGCTGTGCTGTTTTGAGATCCCGGTCCTCCAGCCAAGTCTTCAGCTCCATTGGGCAAGCCCAAAAGAGCTGTTCTAAAAGTATGACCTCCTCAATTTTCCCCATAGAGTTTGCTTCCACCCGCTCCCACCAATGCTTTAAAAACTGCCATTGTTTTGTAGTTAGTTCTTCAAAGCTCATGTCAGGGCTTTTCCAGAGTTTACAGAATTTTACCCTGTAGGCCTCAGGAGTCAGTTCATACTTTTTAAGTAAAGCAACTTTAAGTTTCTCATATTCTTGGCTATCATCATTGTCCAGTTGGCCTAGCGCCTCATGTCCTTTACCAGTAAGTAGTGGAGATAGTTGAAAGCTCCAGGACTCCCTGGGCATTGTGACCTGGATACAGATCTTTTCAAAGGAATTCAAAAATGCATCCATATCCTCCCCCTCTTTAAATTCTTCTCTTCATTTGAAACTTAATTTATACCCCAGCCCTTGAGTCTCAGGTCCACCCCTGCCACTTACCTCCTCTGGTGCTGGTTGTTGGAGTCTCAACTTCTCCAGGTTAAATTCCTTCTGGCGCTCTTTTTACTCTCTTTCAGCCTCTCTCTGATGCTGGTTTTCTTTTTCCTGCATCTCCAGTTCAAACCTCCTCTACTCTCTTTCTTTCTGGTGCCATTTCTCCTCAGCCTCTTGCTCTCTCTGAAGCTGTGCTTCAGACTTTCTCTGTTCGAATATCAGCTCCAGTTTCCTCAGCTCCAGCTGCAGCCTGATCCCTTCTAGCCCGAGCTTTGTGGTGGCCTTCCCCTAGTGCTGTAGCTCTGGGCTTCATCTGGTCTCGCTGTCCTCCTCTCTGGGACTGGACACTGCAATGTCCCTTGGCACCCCCATGGTAAAGATCTGGTCCCTTTCAGTCACCAGCTGTGACTTGAGGTCTTGGGCAGTCGCTTGCTCATCGGCTGCCACAAGAGCCTTCATGAGGTTCTTTTTACTTTGCCCCTCATAATGGACCCGTCTTTCCTGGCACAGCTGCTTCAGCTCTTCTAGAGTGTAGTCGCTGTACTTGGAAGTCATCTTTCTTCCCTACACTACCACTAGTCTGTTTTTCAGCAAAACAAAATTATAACACAGGGTGTGGAATTATATCTTGTAACCAATTTGCCCTTTTTCAGTTTTCTGCCCTCTTTGTGTGCGTGGTCGTTCAAACAGTTCACCAATTGCACTGCTGCTCACCAAATCTGTCACAAATCCACTCCCATGGGGCGGGGTTTCCATCTCTCTCCATCACAGCGAATCCCTCTTGTGACGGGGGGATGGGGTCAGAGATACCCTTTCTCGGTGCAAGGGGATACAAATGCAATCTCGAGTCTGTGTTTCAGGGGTAGAACCCTTTCAGCCACTGCATCACAAACCAGAAAGTCACCGGTGTGTATAGGCTTTGGGGGGCCCTATACACCCAATTATGTATCTTCACCCAGAAATGCAGTGCCCAGTTCAAATCCCATCACAGACTCCTCCTAAGACCCTTCGTATTTCCTCCTCTTCTTTCGTCAAGAAGTTCCTAGTGACACTTCACTTTCGGTAGTGTTAGGCCTTAAAACAGTCACACAGGTGTGTCATCATTCAACAACTTTTACCCAGGCAGCTATACACACAAATGACATTGGCTTATTTAAGAATAATTCTGCCTAAGGCTTTACTAATTAAATTAATAAGAAAACAGTAAATAACAAAAAGACAAAATAATTGGTTACCGGATATTGAAAAATAAAAGGAAAATATACATAAGAAACCTACACTTTAAACTCTGAGGTTAAAACTCTACCTTGAGTCCTTAGTTTGAACTTTGAAGTGCAAAGGTGTCCTTAAAAAGTGTGGTAGATGAAGTCTTGGCTCTCGGTGATCCAGGTGAAAATTGTCTCTGCTGAAGACAGGCAGGTAGAGAAGGTCCCGAATGCAAAATGGCAAAACAGAGGTTTCTGCAAAAGGCAACAAAATGGCTCAGATATCCCTCTGCTTCCTAATTTTAAAGGGGTTCAGGAGAGCAGGTCCAGTCAATAGTGGCTGGCCTATGACTGGCTAGCATTTCAGTTTCTATGGCTACCCAACCAATCAGAGTTCAGTATGTTGTTACAATAACACAGTTATGCAGTTTCTGAACATAGAAAAAAAAACATGAACTTAGCCAACTCAAATTAGATTCTCTGGAAACATTCCAGGACTCCCAGCTGGGAGATGGCTGTCATTACTCAACACTTAAATACAGCTATTTACATAAATGGTAGCCCTATTCAGTTGTAACACACTTTAGTCACTGCAGACCTCTCAACACAAAGGATGCCCAGACATCCCAACTCTTCAGAAGGTCCGGTCCATTCACAAACAAATGGGCCTAGCTGGCCTCCCAGCTAGGTTTAATCATTCTTTTGTCTCCTTTTAGATAATTTAATTAACTCCAGTTTCCTGGCTAGCAACAAACAGCTTTTCTGCCTAGTAACAGGAATTCTAACCTTAGTCTAGGACTTATGACTTTTTTTTTATACCCATGATTCCTTGCCCTTACACTGGCTACTATGGGCATCTGATGCATTTCTCACATAAAGTTATATAAAACATAACCCAGAATAATAAAATATGGCCTTATCTCACCACACATTTATTCTCTTTTTAGTGGCGCCATAGCTGTTCATTGCCACGCATGCAATACCAAAAGTTGGCACCATGTTCTTTAGAAAACCCATGGTTATCATTCTAAAAATATTTAAATCTTATCAGTGGAACAGGAGCAACCATCTGCTGACCCTGAGTGTTAACAGTACTGTTGATTCCCCCACCTCCACCAGAAACCGCTCCCCTGTTCTGTTCTGCAGCTTTCACTTAGCACTACTTGCCACGGGGTAATTCACCGGTCTATGCACCTCCCCATTGGGCAAGGCAGACATACACTTACCTGGTTGCTACTTCCATACAAATTGTGTCATGATGATGCAAATATAGGAGATGGGGGACAAGGACAGTGGTCTCCAACAACGTGCATTGGGCCACAGCGCTGTTGATCCCACCTGGTGCCATGGTTTTCCTCAATGATTTACGCATGTGATCACCTTGGTGTTGAACAACCACCCCACCCCTTTGAGGGCACAGGTATGTAGTGATGTCCAACATGTGGGAAGCACCACTTCACACGTTTTGCATACCTGTGCCATTGCCTATGCCCGTAAGTGATGCGACCCAGATGATGCAGAACCCGGCCCTGGAGTTCACTGGTTCTGCCATGTAGACTGTGATCTATCCCCCATAGGAGGGCACTGTCACTCACACTGTTGTCAGGCCAGTCCTATGCATTCCACATACACCAACCACAGGTCACTCCATGGCCTGTGTCACCAGCATTGTGCAATGTGTGCTGAGCAGCACCAGAATCCTCAATGAGCAGAACCAATCAATGGCAAAATGTTTCATTGTGAGAGCACAAACAGTACGCCAGCACTGTGTAAACTGACATTGTGGTGTTTGTCATTCAGAGACATGATGTCAGCAAGATGTTTACAGAGCAAAATTCCTAGGCATACAGGAGCTCCATTGTGATGGTAGTTACAGTAAGCATCATGTACAAAAAGCACTGCTCAGCCACATGTCACAAAGGGGTGAGGCAAGCCAATTGCCATCCTCAACCCAGCATACAACAGTGAAGGAATCAGCATTTTACACAAGTCAGGAAGTTAATGTCACAATCTTTATATAAAGTTCCTATTCAGGGAAACAGAACCACATTGCCGAAGTTATGAGATTACTCTGTGCTTGTTGTTGGCTTGTTTTCCTGCATTGCTAATCATATCTGTGATGTAAAGGTAGCACAAAATGCTGGAAAGGCTTTCTTGAAAACACTAAAGCAGCTTGGATGTGTAACCCCCCACCAGCCACTTATTTAACCAGTAGGTAGACCTCCCATAGTCTAGGGGAAAAGAGAGGGGTGGGGGTACAAAGCAATACAAATGCTACATTTGCAGATAAAGTAGAAAAACACAAAGGTAGACACAACCAGACCTATACCAAAACCCAGGTCCTGATGACAGAATGTTTACTAAGAGCTACGCTAGGTTTGCACTTCTGGACAAGGGTACCCAGTAAATCCACACAGGAAGCAGTAACTAGATTGTCCATACCAGGCTGGGATTCTAGATTGTGGCTTTATTCTGAAACATAGTTGGAAACACAAAAGCAAAGATGGACCCCAAGGGTTTACACTGGCACAAGGCAATGTAGAAAACACCTGTAGAAACAGTACTCTAACCTCCCATATAGCATAGGATTAAAATCTGGAATGTGGAACTAGCCACAGAGAACACACACATAATTTCTCCTTCAATGGCACTAGGCCAGTACTTAGAACAGTTCCCATATTACATAGGATTAGACATCTGGAAAGCTGTGGATCTAGCCAATGTGAATACACACAAAATCTTCTGGAAAGGTGGCACTAGGCCAGTACTTGGTACATTTCCCATATGGCATAGGATAGGAATATGACACATGGGCCACGGCAAAGCACTCAAGGCTCAAGACTTGCAAAACCAACATACAAGGAGTGAACTTGTTCAGGCATTGGCCACATGCACTGACAGAAAACATTCACCCTTTCAAAACCCGAAGTGCTGAACTGGTCCCTCCAGATAGGGGAGTCTCCCACCTTTTGCTTCCATGTCCATACCCAGCCATTCTTTCAGAGTTACATCTCACAAATACTGAAACTGTAGAACTTGATGCTATCTTGAAATGTTTATCACATTTAACATCAGTAACACTACTAGAGTGTAAAGTTAAAGTCCTGAACAAAGAGCAAGCCACTTCTGGGACATTCACTATTATCAGAGAGCTTTAAAAACACAAAGTTCTTGAGGGAATCCTCACAGAAAATGGGTGAAATTGACCCTTTAGCAGAGAGTCACCCCACAGAAAAAAGGCAGGTACAGATCCTGGGTAACTCTCAGACAGAAAATCTATTCACAGTTGTACACACAGGCAGTTTCACCAATGTTCTGGATTAGATCAGGGGATTGCCCCTAAACTCCACAGCAGTCCCCTTCATCCCACATGGGATAAAGACACAGGAATCTCTGGAGACAGTTTCCACCACTTCACAAAGTCAGGAACAGGCAGTCCTTCACTAGGGTGAGAAATACAGACACTCCACACACTCTAAGCTGCTCACTTTCTGAGCTGCTACTACATACTGACTTCAGAATTCTAAAGCTCCCCCCTCACACAAGCTGTGTGGCTTATGTTGCTGCAAGAGTTCTAAATGACATCTCCTCTCCAACTCTCAGCTGAAACCAACAACAGAGAGGGACAGAGTGAAAATCCATTTACTAGATAATCACTAGCTGCCTTCCCTATCTAACACTGATACTGACGGGATTCTAGTAACCCCAGGGAACAGGGGGGTTACATATGCTTTGGGATATGTATGAGAAGAACAAGGACACATGCATAGATAATTATCGAGAGAGGAGTGATGCGGACAAGTACGGGCTACTTATTGCCCTACTGGAGGCATCATGTCCCTGGTTGCATCCACATAATGGAGCTACTTTCAGGAAATACAACACAAATATGATTGGTATGGCAGCAGGTATCGAATGACAGCTTACCAACCCAGCTCAAGATGCATAACTCTTTGGGGGAGCAGCAATACTGTGAACAGGAAACAACAGTGTGACCTCCCTGAAGGACAGACATACTGCACCACAGGCTATTATGTGTCACAGCTGTTGAATGTCATGACCAAGTGGGGATAACCTGTGATTTGAGTCACATACAAGAAGGGTTGATGTGACACGGCCTTCATTCACTGAAAGTGTCTTGCATGCCCACAAACATATGCACATTGCACAGATTTGTGGGAAAACACTTTGCACCATGATGAAATATTATTGCACATGAAGTTTTTGGCACATGGTCGTAGAAAGGTCATAGTGGAGATGTAATATAAGTTGGAAAAGCTTCATCTATAGTGGATGGGGTCACTCAGTGGGGGTATGGGTGCCAATTGGTCTATACATTACATCAGTGTGTAAGTTGTATGGTTATTAGAGATGCAGCAAAATTAAATTTCGCCAGCGAAGTGCCCACAAAGTGAGCACTTTGCATTGTCACTCCACCACGTGAAGTGGCCAATGTGAAAGGTTCACTTTGCCTTGTAATTATTACTTCACATTGTCATTCCACCTTAATGCAAAGTAAGGTGAAGTGACAACAATATTGGCAGTCCCCCACACACAGTCACTAGAATTAATGTGCATCCCCAAAATGCTACTGTCTTGTGTCCAGAATATTCCCCAGTGTTGATGAAGTGAAATGAGGGTGTAACAAGAAATGCAAAGTCTCCCAGAATTAATGGCACACTCAGTCATGTACGCAGTGGTCACACACAGTCACCAGAATTAATGTGCATCCCCAAAATGCTACTGTCTTGTGTCCAGAAAATTCCCAAGAGCTGACGAAGTGAAATGAGAGTGTAACAAGAAATGCAAAGTCTCCCAGAATTAATGGTGCACTCAGTCATGTGTGCAGTGGTCACACACGGTCACCAAAATTATTGTGCAGCCCCAAAATGCTACTGTCGTGTGTCCAGAAAATTCCCCAATGCTGATAAAGTGGAATGAGAGCACAACAAGAAACGCAAAGTCTCCCAGAATTAATGGTGCACTCAGTCATGTGTGCAGTGGTCACACACGGTCACCAAAATTATTGTGCAGCCCCAAAATGCTACTGTCGTGTGTCCAGAAAATTCCCCAATGCCGATAAAGTGGAATGAGAGCACAACAAGAAACGCAAAGTCTCCCAGAATTAATGGTGCATTCAGTCATGTGCACAGTGGTCACACATAGTCACCATAATTAATGTGCATACCCAAAATGCTACTGTCTTGTGTCCAGAAAATTCCCCAGTGCTGATGAAGTGAAAAGAGAGTGTTACAAGAAATGCAAAGTCTCCCAGAATTAATGGTGCACTCAGTCATGTGCACAGTGTTCACACACAGTCACCAGAATTAATGTACATCCCCCAAAATGCTACTGTCTCGTGTCCAGAAAATTCCTCAGTGGTGACAAAGTGAAATGAGAGCATAACAAGAAATGCAAAGTCTCCCAGAATTAATGGCACACTCAGTCATGCATGCAGTGGTCACACACAGTCACCAAAATTAATGTGCATCCCCAAAATGTTATTGTCTTGTGTCCAGAAAATTCCCCAGTGCTAACGAAGTGAAATGAGAGTGTAACAAGAAATGCAAAGTCTCCCAGAATTAATGGTGCACTCAGTCATGCGTGCAGTGTTCACACACAGTCACCAGGATTAATGAGCATCCCCCAAAATGCTACTTTCTTGTGTCCAGAAAATTCCCCAGTGCTGACGAAGTGAAATGAGAGCATAACAAGAAATGCAAAGTCTCCCAGAATTAATGGTGCACTGTAAATGCACAGACAGATTAAGACTGCGCTGTGCACTCAAGAGATGCAGACACAAAGGCACAACAACACCTAACCAGTGCTCACGAGTCACAAATCCAAATCTGGAAAAGAATACATTTTGCTGGTTGGGGGGGTTTGGTAGTGCACGGCAGTAACAGCCTGCTACCAGTAAAGATACCACAAAGCAGTACAAAAAATTCCTGCACTTGCAGTGGATTGCAGGTTCACACTGCTGCAATTACTCTGTGGCACAATAAAAGGTGTCTAATTTAATGGCATGCATCACACACACACACACACACACACACACACACACACACACACACACTACAAGTAATGCGTAGCAAATTGAAAACCTTTAGTAATATAACCAAATGTTTTAAACAAACTGAAATTATACACTGCTGCACCACAACAATCAGCAACAAATTCCCAAGAATTACTGAAAATATTACTGTGTGTACATTAACACAGTTATACAAGAAAAATATAACCAAAACAGAAAGACTGCCTTTTTCTCTCATTTAATCTACCTACACCACAGATACGCCCCTCCCCCAAAGCACACTTCACAGTAGACAGACTGACTGTTCTAAATTAACATTTAAAATCCAAACACAAACAATAAATACTCGATCATATGAGCACAGAAGGGTTTCCTACAATCGACGTACTAAATTTTGAGCAAAATAAATGACTCAAAAAGGCTTTTTTAATAGCTTTTAGAGGTTTTGAATCGCAGAGTTCTGACAGCAAACTGTCTCCAGCTACCACCACACACACACTACCCAGAACTGAGGCTGTGCTGAACAATCTACAGCCCATGTGACCTGCAATCCCATGAATCACTGCATAATTCACCTTGGAGATCAATTACAAGGCAAAAGTGATGCGAAGTACATTGATTTCAATGTACTTTGCATTAAAATTGGTGGAGAAGTGGTTTGGGGAAGGCGGAATAACGTGAATTCATTGGTTTCAATGAACTTCGCGTTCCTCATTATGATGCGAAGTACTCCGCTTCGCGTTGCGGATCACTTTGGGGATTCTCCATTGCTCCACGAATCACTTCAAATGTTAGCCACTTCGCCCACCACTAATGGTTATGCACTGATCTGCAACAATTCACAGACAGGGTCACTTGCCAAATGTCAATGCGGTTCTTCATGGATGGACCGATGGCTCCCCCCTCTTTACCTCAGTAAAGAATGCAGACAATTTCTCATTCCCATCTTCATCAACTAATGATGACATTCCCATGTTTTCATTATAGAGAAGCGCTGAGAAGGTACAAACTGCGGAAAAAGTGGCAGAGTGCATTATTGAATTGTGGCCATAACACCTTGGAGTGCCTTATATGGACTGATCATTGCACCACCTCTACATGCAATGCATTTCATTAGTTCTGCCAGTCAGTGTGATAAGTAGGACAGTGCTATTAAGCCTAAATGGACCATATGCAGGACAATTGTCATCCAACTTACCACGCACTGAAGTTACAGTACTGTGGGACTGCTGTGACACACACACAGGATGTGTGAAACATGCACTATGTCCACTGTGGCGTAAGTACAGCATAGCAGTTACTGCTAGTGCTGCATTACTACATATATGCAAGTGCAACCATGCATTTTGGAAGAAACCGCAATACAAGTATGGTCGAATTAGGACTTCACTGTGTTGACCATGTCATTGATCACTGAAAGCAGTGTGAGAAGTCAGTAATTATTCACAGTAATACATAAACCATTTCAGTAGCTGTCCCTACAGTTGCTACCTGTTGTCATGTTCACCTCAATGTAGTTGGCACACCATCATAGATGCATGGCGTCCGCCTGCAATGCCAATGGCCCGGGTTCAGGTACGGACTCAGGACATCAGAAGGCTGGCTCGGGGAAATGGATTGACTGTCCTAGGGACTGCTTTCTTTCTACAGGGGGGAAGGGTGTAGTGTGTCCGGCACACCATGGACCTGTCACAAAGGCCAGTGGTTCTTTGTGCCGGCGCCGTCACCTGAGTGGGGCTGGCCATATGCGGGATGTCATTGCACATCCCTACCCATAGGGGTCTGCTGCAAATCAGTAAACTAGCGGCCACCATCCATAACACCCAGCATCACCTGGCCCCGATCACCAACAGTGGCACTTCCAGAGCAGGACCAGTTCCATTGTTCACCGCAGCCAACTGAACATGTGCCCTGCCCTGAGTGGTAAGCCAGGGAGGCAAGACCAGTAGGCACCCCTGCTGGCACCCTTCTCCTGTCATTGTGGGCTCACACTGTTGAGGTGGCCCCATCCTGGAGGGGTATCCTGTGCAAAAGAGGTAAGTCCTGATGACAAGGAGGGGGGGACCAGGGGGGTGGCAGGGGACAAGTTGCAAAGCATGGCACACTTGAAAAAGCATAATGCCCACATATGGGCAGGTGTATCACGTGGTGCACCGTGTAGTGACACTTAGCGATACATAGGTGTCAGCTCAGGCACCCTGTTGTCTTCCCATTTTAACGCCTCTTTCTCATAGGGTGCATGGTCTTGCAAGGGGCAGAGCAGGTTGCTCAATATATGGGGAGGCAGCCTTACACCCTGGCCATGGGACCAGCATACGCTGTGCAGTGTACTTGAGCTGACACCTATGTATCGCTAAGTGTCACTACACGGTGCACCACGTGATACACCTGCCCACAAGGCAGGATAGTTGCCCAGGGACACTCAATCCTTCCACAGCCTGCAAACATCCTATCAACTGTAGACTGTTCCCGACATAATGTCACCATCATGGGAAGCAGTGGGGTGTACAATGCCTCAGTCAGCAGCAGCAACAAGCTGCTTGTAATTACTGCCCTGCAAAAATAACTCACATACTGACTGACTTGTGTAGTTGCACACACCAAGCAGACTTGCAAGCAAGATATTTGTGAGACAATACAATACAGTGTTACAGCTAACTAGCAAGATGGCAATACCTGAACATTCACTGACTCTGACTTGGAGGTGATTGGCTGGAAACTCACTGGCTTTTCATTCCTTGAAAGAAGTATGCCGTGTGCTTCGGGGGAAAAAACAGGATGATGGCGTGAAATGCCTCAGCACAGGATGTTTGGTGGTGTGGAGACAGTTGGCATATGTCACTGATAAGGGACTTGTTGTCAAGGATCTCCAGGAGTCTCTCAGTGGCTCTGTCACCTACTCATAGAAGGAAAAACAAACAATTCACAAGTGAACCATTTTGTGTGTCAGCAACTGAAAACCAGCACTGCATGGGCAAGCATCACTGGATTACTACTGACTGTTAACACAGCTGAACAGATGAAAAATCACTGTTTGGAAACAACATGCAATGTCGTAATGTTACTCAATGCTAGACCCCCACAGCCTCATTGCATGCACTTCTATTCACTACAGAGGTACATGAGGAAACGGTCACTGAGTGTCATGATTGCACAATAAAGTGTTTTGAGGCAAACCAAGAAATGTTTTGGACCCGCACTCTATGTTTTACTCAGTGGTCTGCGTTTCAGTTGGTGTATGTTGGAATTGCTGGAAAGCGTGCTTCTTACTTGCTTGGCCGTTGCCACTTCTTTTTCCATTTCCTGCCACACAGTGGCCCATGTAGGCACCTGGGAAACAAAGTGCTGTGTCCCTCATGAACATTCTGTAAGTGGTTCTGCATTGCCTACCATTTAGCTTTTCTCATTTCTGGGTCATAGTCTGGAGTGGAGGAGGTGACCCAATACACATGATTGCTAATCATTCGCTTCCAGGTGTTCACTGATTCACATGCTCTTTGCTTTCCCAGGACATCCACTTTTTGGAGTACACGTGCAGAATGGAAAAGAATAGTCAGTTTCACCTTGGAGTATAATGACGATTGCTGGAAGCGTGTGTGTAGCCATGCACAAAGTAATAAGGTATACCTTTGGCAGTGTACCATACATCATAATAGCGTGCAACGTCTCTCATTAATGAATTGTCACACAGCCAGGTGTTAATCTGCTTGTGCCTGTCTGTGACCAGACACTGAATTTTTAGGTGGTTGTCAGACACCAGAAGTTGCAGTGTTATTTTTAGTCCCTCCAATTCCATCCAACTGGAATTTTTTTTACTTCATTGCTCTGAAAATTGTAAAGAGTGACTGTTAACATGAAATATGGCCATAACATTGACTATAATTGGCAGAAGCATGAAGTGCCACAGTGACACACTAACCTGCACCAACTCCACCCGAATCATCTTGCCAAGCCATTCCTCCACCATTGTGGATGATCTGCATTTGGTGCAGTACCCCGGTTATTGCAGCATCCATCTCCAGCCAACATCAACCCTTCATCCATTGCATGTAACTGCCAAATTAGATTTTGCTGATGTTCTGACCAGGCCAGTTGGATTGTTGGAAGTAGTGTTTCTCTCTGATGGCTGTTAAAGGTTGAGCAGCTGATGCAGGGAACCTACAGGAGGTTGCACGTAAGGAGAGCTTTAGCTACAGGACAACCAGATGTCAGTATGGCTGCTGCCGCCATGATGTTGAGCAGTGCCAGGTGCCCGATTTGTGGCTGGTTTTGCCATGTGTGATGGTGCCCACAATTAGAACATCTTGCTGTAACAATTAGCAGGGTTCCCTGACGTGCATGTATGTCATCCATCGAATACCTCACTTCAGCAGCGCCACAACATATGGGGCAAGTGTGGAACAGTTCATGTAGGCTTGACCTGAAGACCACAAACTAGTCTTCCTCATTCTCTGCAGCTTTCTTCGGTGGTGGAATACTAAAGTTGCAATAGTACATAACGTATGCAAGTATTTGTATCATCAACATAGTTCTTGTGAGCATTAGGCAAAGGTATAGGTAATTAGTGGCAATGTCACCTGTACATATGTGTTGCGATCTACTTGGGCAAGAAGTGACACGCACTGTACTGGTGACAATCATGACCATACTGCAGTGGTAACCACTTCAATGGAATTTGACACTGTGATGACACTTGGAATTGTGCATGTAGAGCACTGTGTCAAGCCATACATTGAATCAGGTACCATTTGTGCAATGCATATCTAACCCGGAACCATTTGATGTAGTGTAGTATGAGTGATTCACAGAACTATGGTGTGCCAGTATCTGACACATAGTCAACACTGGTTCTTCACCAACAACACAAAGGGTCTACGTGAAGTAGGATGTGTGAGAGGATGAAAGCAGAGGGTACATGGCATCATTTCAAGGTGACGTATTCATGATAGAAATGAGATCATACATTATCGCAGAGGTGGTGCTCACAGGCTATGATGCAGCACAAGTGGACTTGATGTCTGTGAGGTTAGCAATGAGGTTCCAAACTGCTGGAGGGATATGGCACAATGGAGAATCTAAAGTGGGAATGACTGAGAGGTGTGGGGAAGGATTGGAGAAGGAAGCAAGCGGAAAAGAAGGGTAAGGTTCTTTATGTGGAGTGCGGAGTGGTGCAGTATAAAAGGAGGAAGTGCGGAACAGTGGTTCAGAATGCACAGAGCATGCTCCGTGTATCTGCTGTCAGTGTAATTTGTTGTGTGGCTATCCAGTTTGTGTTGATACACACTTCACCACCGCCTTATGAAACATTTGAAATTGGGTTGCGGTTCTGTATTTTACTTGTGAATTCTAGGAAGCTGTGCTTAGTCAAAGTACATTATACAGAGCCATATAGAGGAAGCCATGTCTAACATACCTCAACACATTCTACTCAAAATTCATAACCATTATTAAAAAGTTATTACACCATAAGACCTGTCAGTGATTTTATTGCCAAGTGTAGGGTGTCACAGTGGAAGATACAGACATCACTGAAAGTGTTCTTCTCATCCTCAGTGCGAATGAAATTTTACCTAAAATCAGCGACATTGCGCGCTGTCATCAGGTCACCATTACAGGCAAGGGTAACCTGCATAGACATTCCTACCTGTGCAATTGCACATATCACTGTGACAGAAGCACAAAATGTTATTTATTATGGTTTCTTACATTGTGCTGACCAGTGTTTGCCACACACCTCTCTGCACCCTGTGGAGATAGACGCAGAAGATGCAACAAAGTGGCATAGTGGTGTATAATTGGAGTGTTGAATCCTGAAAACTGCCGTCAAGAAACCTGCAAGCAATTTAGGGTGTGGATGTCCAGTAACCTGTACTTTATCGCCGCACAGTGTATGATTAACAGCAAAACACTGTGAAGGTATGTTAGGCCACAAGGGCTTACAGTACATTATGCTTCCACTGACAACAGTGCGGCGTGAGTACGGTATGAACACGTCACAACACAGTGAGGACTACGGAGGTACTGGCAACACTGACAGCACCATGCAAAGATTTATTTGGTCATCAGCAGTAGTCCCGGACAATGCAGAAGTAGAGCATGTGATTCATCATCATGACAGAAACTAATGTGGTAAACCTATTTGTGGGCTCATCCATTTCACTGGCAGCCTCCAAGCTCGACCGTTCACAAGGATGGTACTCTGAAACATTCTCTTGTGGTTCTGAGTTACATGATGACATGAATGTTGCACTCAGTGGGGCTGAGCAGTGTGGCACCATGGTCTCAGCTTGACACGGACACACAGCAGTGGTCTGAGGAATCAGGTCACACTTCACCACTACAGAATGTGTGGTGGGCTCTGCCATCACCCCTATTACAAGACATTAAAAATCAGAGGTCATTATTACTGAACCTGGTGAGCATGCCAGAACACATGGTCAGTAACACAGGGTTGGTATTTTAGCAGTCCTGTAACAATGTTTGTGAGGAAGGGTATTACTCAGCAAAGTTGCATGTGTTCAAGTCTAGTGTTACAGGAAGGTAATGCAGTGTGCACGATGCATAATGCAACATCTTACCACATCATGTGCAATGCATCATAACAGGTAATAGTGCTGCAGGAAGACCTGCACCACTGTACATGTACACACTGCAATGATGTCGGCAGTGGTGTTGATGTACAAGAAAAGGGGTGAGAGTAAAAAGCATCAATAGGTACATTGATTTTGTTGTATACTTTGTAACCCAGCATCGCTTGACAAACAATGGTGAAGTGGTACTCAGGTAACTGAATGTGTACTAGCAACCATATCGTTCATCAACCTCGACACACATCCTAGAACAGTTGCATGAACCAGTGTTTTGGGTGCATGACAAGTGGCCTACGGAACATGGCATGTCCCCAACTCTGTACATGGAGTACCTTGGATTATGTTTTCACCACCTGGAAACACACCACCAGACAACCAACAGGATGTGTAGGAGTGACCTCGACATGTCATTCAAGGGACAGGATCTGCCAGCTGCACAGCACCATCACAGTACTGCACTTCATTGGCTGTGTTGAAGTATGATCATACTCCCACTGTAGGACCACAACACAGAACCCTCTGTCACAGAGACAGATGTTCAATTAAGTGACAGACATGCTGAGAGACATAAAGAAGACTGTAGCATAAACAGAGAAATATTTCCTGTGAAGTTAGTCATGTTATGCAGAGACCTTTACTAGAAGGGAAATTGAACAGCAAGAAAAGAATGAAGCAGGTTGCATACTGCTGAGAAGTTGACCAGAGAGCATGTTGGTTACATCTGCATCACCATAGTCCTGAACATTAGATAGCATCATAAAAAAACAAGCATTTGTCAATGCCGAATGTTTGCTTGCTGGCATTGGCATTGGTAGTATAGGAGTTACAGAGCTGCATAATAGGAATGGCAGTGAAGTATTGAACTGAAGCCAACCTCACCACCACCCTGCAGAGAGTGACAGGCATTGGGGTGTGCCTTTGGGTCATCAGGCATAACGTCCACACCATTTCACCACACCCTACCGTGCAGACACCGACAAGTGTCACTGTGTACCTTGGGGTCTTTGGCCCTTAAGCGCACCCCATTCCATCAGGAAATATTGTGAGATGGGTGCGGTATAGGAGAATGGGGTGAACTTTGGGGCCGAAGAGTCCAAGGCACACCTCGATGCCTCTTAGTGGCTGCAGGGTGTGGGTGGGGGTGGAATGGTATGAGCATTGCAGGTGACAATCCCAAGTCACAGCCCTGATGCCTGTCATTCTCTACAGGGTGGGGTGTTATGGTCGGAAACCCTAACACCTCAGGCATTCGTTGGTATTTTCACTCCAAATTTTCAACATGGGTTTTTTGTGACCCCCACCTCATGAACAGTGGCAATATCAGTTTGCTAGCCGAAAGCTGCTTTTGCACAGCGACTACGGCATTTGTCACCACAGGTGCTAAAACACATTCTGAACAGGATGTGAAAAATGACAGCTGTACTGTTCATGGGGAGGTGTAAAAAATGGCAATGTTGAAAATCTGCAGTGAAAATAGTAAAAAAACTGGTGAAGTCACGAGCGTGCGTAGAAACTGTGCAATGTGCACCCGTAATGTAATTAGTTTGGGAATTGTTTACAGCAGATTGTCAACACAGGCATTTTGGGACCTCTGGTCATGAACAGTGTCACTGTGATTTTCTTTATCTGTCCCGAACAATGATTTCCCACAGCGACCACGCATTTCTGTGCTGAAAGTGTGAAAACACATTTCAGCCATGTTGTGAAAAATGACAGCTGTACTGTTCATAAGGAAGTGTGGAAAAATGCCACTAGTGAAAATGTGGACTGAAAATATAATAAATTCATGAACTTACGAGGGTGCGTGGAAACTACGCAATGCTCACTCATAACACAGTCATTTTTAGGAATTTTTTCACCAAATTTTCAAAATAGCCATTTTAAGACCTCTGCTCATGAACAGTGTCACTGTGATTTTCTTAATGTGTCCCATACATTGATTTTGCACACTGACTGCGCCATTGTGCGCTACATGGGCGGAAACATGCTTTGGGTGAGATGTGAAAAATGACAACTGTACTGCTCATAAGGAGGTGTGTGGTAAAATGGCAATGTTGAAAATCTGGAGTGAAAATATTGAATTTGCGAACTTATGAGCGTGCGTAGGATCAGCGCAACAAACGCTCGTAAAACAGTCATTTTTGGGAATTTTTTCACCAAATTTGTAACATAGCCATTTTAACACTTCTGCTCATGAACAGTGTGATTGTGATTTTCTTAATGTGTCCCATACATTGAGTTCACACACCGACTGCGCCATTGTGCGCTACATGTGCGGAAACACATTTTGGGTGAGAAGTGAGAAATGACAGCTGTACTGCTCATAAGGAGGTGTGGTAAAATGGCAATGTCAGAAATCTGGAGTGAAAATATTGAAGATTTGCGAACCTACGAGCGTGCGTAGGAACAGCGCAATGCATGCTCGTAAAACAGTCATTTTTAGGAATTTTTTCACCAAATTTTCAACATAGGCTTTTTGAGAGCCCACCTTATGAATACTGGCACTGTCATTTTGTTACTCGGTCCCGAAAGGTGATTTTTCACAGTGACTGTGAAATCACCCTTTGGGCCCGATTAACGCCATGACAGTGACAGAATTCATGAGGAGGGGTCCCAAGAACCCCATGTTGAAAATTTGGTGTCAAAATTCCCAAAAATGCCTGAGATATGCAACAAAGTTGAAAAAACCCTATTCATTACATTATACAGCTTACCGGCATTTCCTCAGTTCGCGGTCGGCTTTGAAGAGTGCAGACGTGTTCCGGTCTACCGAGTCATCGCGCCGAGTCGGAGGTAAGTATGGGGTGAGGGGTGTGGGAGGCAGGGTGCACAGTGGGTGGGCGCGGGTGGGGTAGAGACAGCGAGGGACCGTTTTTGCGTTGCAGGTTTTTTTTTTTTAACAAAGGAGGAGACGACGCGGGACGTTTGCCACACTGGGGTGGGCTCCTAGCGTGGCACAAGGATGGCTTGTGGGGGGGGCGTGGAGCCTATGGGGGATTGGGCACCCCTGTTGGCAACAGCATCTGTTGCCACGCTGGGGTGAGCTCCCAGCGTGACACCCTATACTCTGGGGGGGGCAGTGGAGCTGATGGGGGATTGGCCACCCCCATCGGCTATACATGTGTAGCCACGCTGGGGTGGGCACCCAGCATGGCATGTACAACTCTGTTTGGGGGGGGACGCAGCACAGCCGAGAGGGATTGGGCACCCCGTCGGCTATACAGTGCGAGGCGAAAGCACGCAGTATGCGTAAGTGCGTGTGTGTGTGTGTGTGTAGGGGAGCGCAGATGAGCAGGCGATATCTTATCGCTGCTCACCGAGCGTAGCCCCCTTTCAACTGTACGCCACTGCATTTTGGACTGCTGTCATAGACAGCTCCAGCAGGCATTGGAGAACTGGGGCCGCGCCTGCAAACACACTGACTGAATTGGAAGAGGGCTGCCATACCTCCGAAAACTCGGATGATGGCACTATGTTTCTTGCACATGCGTGCAAGCAAACATAACAAGGCAAGGCAAGCATCATTCTGAATGTAATTTCAAATGTTTGTCACTGGACTTTCGTGGCTACAGCACTGGTAGACAAGTTTTAGCAGTCACAGTTGTCGTAAGCAAATGGCTGAAAAGTCCAGGATAGTGGTTGTACTCCACCCATAAGGAAGAAAAGATCACCAGTAGGTGTGGTTGTTCATGTACATAGGGAAGGAGTCAGCTAGGAGCAGGACAAATGTAGCAGACTTCAGTAATGCATATTTTTCCAGGATGGTCAGTCTCATACTTGGGCATCTAGCAGGAATTAGACAAGTGAAGAATGTGCAACAAAACTATTCCATCATACAGAAGGGTCTGAAGGGAGCCATGAGCATGTGTGTCAAGTGTCAGAGAGAACAGTCCTGCTCCAGGAAACATAGATGCCTCAGCAGGCAATTGAATGCTGAGTTGTGGGAGAAGAGGTTGGCCTTCAACCGCTTGAAGACATCTGGGCTGGAGAAAGAGAGAAAGGTGAAGTGCAAGCCATCTGCAGAACTGACTATGGCAGTGAGGTCTTCCAAAGCAGAAACTGAGCTGAAATTGGGACAGGGGCTCAGGTAGGGAGAGAAGGAACTCGTTAACAACAAAAGGCAGATGAGGAGTCCTAGTAACAAGATTATTACTATCACAGGGGAGGGTGGAAATGCAGGAAGAAGGGGACCACCAGGCTGAGGCACCCAATGGGTTAATTGGCTTGGTGTTCACTACGGAAGAGGGTAGCACAATAGTGCCAAAAAAAGGTGGAAAAGGGTGGGGGAGAGTAAGAGTGGCTCACCAGATCATCCTGGAGGATACGGTATATAAAAGGCATTCAGAGCACGCATGTGGACATTTCACCAGGAGCAGACGTGTACATCCAAGGCTCCTGGATGCACAGGCAGAGGTGCTTGCAAGTAACTTGATGGACCTGTTTAAACAGAATATGATCCTCCCCATATTTGACTATGGTGACATAATCTACAGCTCTACCCTCAAATCTACCCTTTCCAGAATTTCAGGACTGGACTTTCTCTTTAACTCATTCTGTTGCTTTGCTTTGGACAGCCGTACACATCATCATCACTGCACGATTTATAAGTCCCTCTCCTTTCACTCTCTTGAAGATAGGCATATGGCACACTGCTCCACATTTATTGCCAAGCATTTGTTTGACTATCTCCCTTCCTAACTGTTCTCTACCCTCTCCCTGCCTTGCTCCAACTCCTTTGCCCTCCACAGCTCCCATACCCACTCCCTTGCTCTTCTCCTAGATCCAAAGCAGGTGGCCAATCTGCCTTCTCCTACCGATTCCTTAAGCTCTGAAAGTCCCTCCCTCTCCCAATCCATTCAGCCACCTGACCCTACTCTCTATCCTCCATCCTGTGTAGCCTCTCCTCCCACACCTGCAATAGTAACCTGTAACCTCAACTATTTCTCCCCCAAGCTTTGGTATTCACTCCCTCTCCTAATCCATTCAGCCACCTCTCCATATTTCCTCCTGCATAGCTTCTCCTTTCACACCTGCAACTGTAACCTGTAACCCCATGTAATATCTCTCCTATATCAAATGTACCCCCCTTCCCGAGGAGACTGGAGGTCACAAGGGCCAGTCCTTGAAGCCCTCCCTGCCACAGGATAACCCCCGAAGCTGAAAGATTCCACCCCCTTCCCCGAGGAGACCGGAGGTCGTGAGGGCCAGTCCTTGAAGCCCTCCCGGCCACAGGATAACCCCATGCTGAAAGATTCCACCCCCCTCCCCCGAGGGGACTGGAGGTCGTGAGGGCCAGTCCTTGAAGCCCTCCGTGACACAGGATAACCCTCGAATCTGAAAGATTCTACCCCCTCCCCAGAGGAGACTGGAGGTCGTGAGGGCCAGTCCTTGAAGCCCTCCCTGCCACAGGATAACCCCCGAAGCTGAAAGGTAATTTGTACCTCTGTCCAGACAGCAGTCGCGACTGCTGGAAAAAGACTGCTCGGCTACCTCTGCTTTTTGGGGCCTTTTTCAAACAACGGCTGCCAGCACCCCTTCTCATGGCCGAAAACGCACTGTAGATTTGGTGCTCAGGCTGGAACGGAACTTTATTTTGTAAAGCCTTATTATTGCCCTTTTGTTAGCAATTCCAACAGAAATAATTGTGTAGAAACTCTCTGTAGGTTTAATAATTGCAGAGCTTGTGCTATCTGAGGTCGGGGCATTTTTAGATTCTGCTCTCTGTAAATGGACTATTCTGGGGATAGAAGTACTAAGTTTATAAGTGTAATCCTGTGAGCAGACTTATTTCCAGTGCAAAGTAGTAAAGGGTAACCAGTGTGCAGACAGACTCTGCGTAGCCATTTGTTTTTTCTATAGCTAGACACTTAAAGCTTAAAAGCAATTGGAACTGCTTGCCCTCTCTCCCTCTCCTGTACCTGCCCACCCCCAATCGCTTATCTTTTCGCCCTCTACTTACTATTTAATCACCTCTGTCTCTCCCTCTTCTGCAGATTCCACCCCCCCTCCCCCGAGGAGACCGGAGGTCGTGAGGGCCAGTCCTTGAAGCCCTCCCTGCCACAGGATAACCCCCGAAGCTGAAAGGTAATTTGTACCTCTGTCCAGACAGCAGTCGTGACCGCTGGAAAAAGACTGCTCGGCTACCTCTGCTTTTTGGCACCTTTTTCAAACAACAGCTGCCAGCGCCCCTTCTCACGGCCGAAAACACACTGTAGATTTGGTTGTAACCCCTAGATGGCGCTATCCCAGGGGCTACTACCCCTGCCTGATTTGCCACTAACAGGTTGAGGGGACTGGATCCAATGGCGGGTGCCTCCACCCAGAGGTCAGGGTTTGCAATAGTTAAACTAACTTGGTCACAGCCCTCTGGGACACTGCAACCCCCCTTTCTTCCCACTAGTGGCCCACACAATATATCAGAATTACCTTCACAGTATACACTTACCCCAGGACTGATTCCGCACTGGGACCTCCTGTGAAATAAGATACAGAGCAACAATCACAGTACAGTACTTTAACATAGACAATTACCTCAGGCAGTATAACTTTGCTGAAACAAGCAGCTCTGATTTATTTAGGGGATATAACAAGGACAGGGGAAATCAGGTTAATTAGCTTATCACTCTACTCATCTACCTATGGCTCTGTGCACAGGCCTATCCCTATCAGATTACTGTCCCTGGGTACCCCAAGCCCTAGTGGCTAGTCCAAACCGTGGCAGCTGGTAGGGGCCTTTCACTGAGAAAAAGAAAATTAGTTAAACAGTCAGCAGTACAGTAATTCCATTTGGATTTAATGTGGAAATTCAACAGGAGCGACTCTGAATTAGTACTCACGACCTCCAAACAAGATAGGGTCCTTCAATGTCAGCAGGGCTACTCTTGAGCTCAAGAGACTCCTCACACATTTATATGGTAAACAGTCACAGGCAAAAGTCACTTAATGGCAGCAGGATTCACTTGAGGTACAAACCTCTTCACACATTTATATGGTAAAAGAAAGCACTATACCAGGCAGGCTGCATCTGTATCCATCAGAATTACTGCACAATACCGGAGAACACACGCAGATTCAGTTCCTGACAGACAGAGTGCAAATCAGCAATTCTCCAGTCTTCTACAGGGTGAGCCTGGTTTCTACTCTTCAGATATCCTTTGATTCTCTTCACAGGACCAGTTCAGTCCTAACAAGCAGTTACACAAGCTGCAGACCGGAACTCTGGGCCTTACACACGTTCCCGACTAAAACTGCACACTGAAAAAGCACAGGGCTCCTTCCTTCTTCACTGCCAGAGCCCTCTGAAACTCAACAGACAAAACCGAGCACTTCCTTTGAGTTCCTCCCAGTTCTTGACTGGATTGGCTGTCACTCACAATAGACTGCTCCTGTTGGTCCAAAAAGGCGCGAAGTCTAAACTACATCTCCCAGAGTCACTGCCCATACAATCCTCTTGTGGCTGGCTCAGATTATGAGTCAAGTTCTGATTAGTCAAAGGCACCATTTTAGAGCTAGCTACCCACACTGATTGGTCCAGTTCAGCAGTTCAAAACCAGAATGGGGAACTAGGCAGACACAGTTCTGACTGCAAAGAAAGCAGGTTAGACAAACTGTAATTTCATTATTACTCTAAATGATTTCTGGCAAACAGTTACATCTTTCAGATATGTTCCTTTGCACTCCTAGTGACTGCAAAAATGGAGTGAATTGGCAGCAGCTCGAGTGGTACTCAAACAGAGAAGCACACAGTCCCCCATACAAATAATTATGTCTGCAAACAGACAGCTCTTAAAGAGACAGTACCAGAGGCTCTAAAAACACTCACTGATAAATGGCTTAAACGCCAAACACCATTCAGGCTTGGAGCATTCAAGCAAGCTCCTGGAAGTCTTTTGGGAACCCCCATTTGCAGGGGGGTTACATGGTGCTCAGGCTTTGCCCCGCCGAACGCTACGCTTTCGGCTCCCCACTGCCCCCACCACCACCCTTGGTCGGCACTCAAATTTATAGGCAAGGGTTGTCAGGTGACAAGGCAAAATAAGCTATCAGCTCACTTTTCCAGCTGCAGGTTATACTAGGTTACCACTAGTGGCCACTGCAACACATCTATCTCTATCATCATATATTATGTTATCCCTGCTACTAACAGCCCTCCTGACTTCCAGGATCCTTCAATATGCTCAACAACCCCCCCAGAGGCACCAATCCACACTACCACAACTTTTCCATTTTTCACTTATTTACCTATGATGACCACAGACTCTGTCTCAGCAACACCTCACAAGCAAGCCAATCTGATCATGCTGGCTTATACTCTCACACTCTCATTCTAACCCTCACACCCTCACATGCTACACATTGCACCTTAGTGCTCCCTCACCCCCCAAGATCACAATCCCCCGCCACCATGGCTAACCCCATAACCATCCCCCACACTTCCCTAGCCCCTCTAGCATGTGTCATTCACAGTCTCCCTGTTCCTACCTCCAGTGATAAAAACCCCCATCCTACCAATCCCAACGACACTCATCCAAACTCTGCAGGTTGACCCTCCTCAGCACTCTCTACTTCCTAGTAACATCAGGCAATATCCACCCCAACCCAGGACCACCCAGCGCAAAGGCCTCTCCAAACCACTCTAGGGGTAGCCTACTGCTAGCTACTCTGAATATATGCAGCCTACCAAAAAAACTCACCCCTCTCCAAGGCTGGGTTGCCCAGCATACACCCGACATCCTAGCCCTCTCGGAGACCTGGCTCTCCAATAGAATACCCAATAATGCTGTCCACCTCAGTAATAATTCCCTTTTCAGGGCCGATAGGGCCAGCAAGAGAGGTGGCGGCTGTGTAATTTATGTTAAATCCTCACTCCATGCCACCGAAGTTAACACCCCCGCACCACAATATGGCGCCCAGACACTAACAGTCAGACTCAATCTGGGTACCAAAACGCTCTTCATCATTTCAGCCTACATCCCCCCGAGAAACCAAAAACTAGCCTTTGATTCTATCCTCCACACTATCTCCCACCTACCCAATACTAGTGAACTCATCTTAATGGGTGACTTCAATGTCAACTGGCTATCCCCTGCCTCTTCCAGCTTTAAAGATGCCGCACTGGCATACGACCTAACCCAACTCGTCACCTCTCCTATCAGAAGGGACTATAGAACTGGGACCTCCACCCTTATAGACCTTATTTTCACAAATAGGCCACGGAACCTCTCCCAAGCCTCGGTGCTTCCTGATTCAATTAGTGACCACTCCCCGGTGACCTGCTGGTGGTGGGGCAAACTGCTCCCTGCACCCCCAATAATCTCCATGCAGAGATGGCTAAAAAGAGGAGGCCTACGGAAACTCAAAGCCCATCTAGCTACTAGTGATTGGCTCCCCATTTACACCACACAGTCAGTAGACCTAGCACTCGCTCACTTTATAACCACCTTTAACAAGGCCTGTGACATTTTTGGCCCCCTCACCAAACAAGTACTGAAAACCAGAACCACCCCTTGGTTCACATCCTCACTACTTAACCTGCTCCAATTGAGGGACAACCTTTGGCATAAGGCCCTTGAATCTCAACGAACACATGATAGACAGCTATACCGAGCGGCCCGCATGTACATGGGCCATACGACTGGCTAAGGCTTCTTACTACCAACAAACTACAACTTCCTCTTGGGGAGACGGTAAAAAATTCTGGAGCAACATAAAAGAACTCAATGGGAAATCCCGCTCCCCCACCCCCTCCCAACTCTCTATAAATGGAGAAGTCACACATGACCCTTCCACTATAGCAGAAGCCCTTAACACCACCTTCTCGGACCTCTCCCATATCCTCCCTCTTAAATTCTTCACCCTGTCCCCCCACCCCTCCCCCGACACACCATCTAACTCAGATTCACTACCTTTCAGAATGAGAGTCATTTCCTACCATGAGGCAAAACATTACATTTCCAAAGCTATTGCCAATTCCGTTACAGCAATGATTCTCTAGATCTTAAACTCATTAGCTGACACTGGATGTCATACTACCCCACCTTACTAAAATTCTCAACCTCTCTCTCTGCCTCAGTCAGTTCCCTTCAACCTGGAAGAGTGCATTAATCACTCCCATTCTTAAGAGAGGCGACCTCACTTTCTCAAGCAACTATAGACCGATTTCTATACTTCCACCTCTCTCTAAAGCACTGGAAAAAATAGTCTCTGACCAGATAACTGAACACCTAACTAAATACAACCTACTAAGTCATGCTCAGCATGGCTTCTGGACAGGCCATAGCACTGTCACCGCACTTTCCGAGCTCACCTCGTTCATCCACGAGGCCCTAGACCAAGGATCTAGTGCAGGTGCAATCTATGTGGATCTAACCAAAGCATTTGACACGGTCAGTCACGATCTTCTGCTTCGTGTCCTTCCACAGCTAAATGTGGTCCCTGAGACAACTGCCTGGTTCAAGGACTACCTCTCAGGCCGGTCACAGCAAGTCAGGTTAAATACCACCATCTCCTCTCGCAAAGCAGTGTGCTCTGGGGTCCCACAGGGGTCTATTCTCGGCCCTCTTCTCTTTTCCCTCTTTTTAAACTCACTTCCCAAGGCATGCAGTGGTCATATGCTTCTCTATGTGGATGATGCGGTACTATTTTGGAAACACCCTCAACCTAACGCCCTACAGCAAGCCCTACAGGGTTTCTTCGGGGGGCTAGAGACATGATTCTATGAGCACTGCCTGATCATCAATTATAAAAAAACTAAATCCATGATCTTTACGCACTGTCAAAGCCCACACAGCCAATCGGCACTCCTAATTAAAAACACACAAGGTACCCCCCTTGAACATGTTACTAACTTCAAATACCTGGGTATCACATTAGATACCTCCCTCTCCTACCATAGTCACATTCAACATCTTTCCTCCACTGTCAACGCTAGAGTGGGAATCCTCTATAGACTTAAACACTGTTTACCCGTACAGGCCTTGCATCTAGCAGTCTCCTCCTCAATCCTCTTCCTAATTGACTACGGGATAGCGATATACGGATCAGCAGAAGCCACTGCACTACACAGTATTAACACTGCCCTGAATAAAGCCTGCCAACTAGTCACTGGCAGAGACTGTCTAACTCATACCTGTGACCTTTACGCCCTGACTGGTTGGCTAAACTTCCAACAAAGACTTAAGTACCACACCTGCATCCTCGCAAATAAAATACAACTCCAGATAGCCCCCATTGGCCTTCTCCCCATAATCAGCCCAGCCCCCATCAGGTGTAATACTCGACTCGCTGCAAATTTCTCATTCCAGGTCCCCCACTGTAGAACATCACTGGGTCAAAGATCTTTCCGGTACCATGCTCCCCTTTGGCTCAATGCTCTACCTCCTTGGCTCTCTCAGACCCTTAGCATCTCCCTATTCAAAGCAGGCCTCAAAGCTCACATAACTGAGTCTGCAACCTGTGACTGTGGCTAGCTCTGCCCACCCAGTATGCTCTCTAACCCCACTAATAACCAACTCAGGGTCTCCACAGACCTCATGAATCCGCTTTCCTCCCATCTCTAACAAATGATACCCAGAAAGCTGCCTACCACTGTCTCTGGTGAACTAAGTTAAAGCCTGGACTGCACTGTCAGTACTGTTTGTGTTTATTACTTGAGTGTGTATGTTTTCTTGTATACTGCTTTATTATGTATGTATCCTTGTATTTTGTTCTCCCTCCACCCCCTGTAACCGACGTGGAGCCTTTGCAAAAGAGTCTGTGACTCAAAGGATTGCAATTCCGATTATATGCAATAAATAAATAAAATAAAAAAATAAATAAAAATACTATCTCCTCCCCCATCTGTTACTCTCCTTGCCTTCTCTATACCACCCCCTCTCTTCTCTGTTCCTCCTCCCCCTCCTCTCACAACCCTATCCATACCCCTATCGTATAAACTGGTTGGCTATAGCACTTTACTGTCTAAGCATCATTCATGGCAATGTAAAATCTAGCACTTTACATGTATTGATCCTTTGGTTTCTCTGAAATCCAGTCTATATAGCATAGCCTAGGACCGTTAGCCTACTCTGTTAGCATGTATATCATTTGGTCTTTGTTACACTACTGTATGTGTTACAATCTCAAGTTGCATGCTTCTCCATTGTAATTACCTTTCTGCATATTATACTGTATGTTTCTGTAATAAGTATTAAATGTAATGTTTACTGCACCCTCCTTTGTATCCCCCACCCCCAGGACACTTCTGGACAGGAGCTATTATGGCTTATGATGCAGTTCCTTGTGAAAGTTTTTCAAATAAATAATACATAAAAAATATCTCCTTGGAGCTTGGGAATGTGTACAAGGGACTGGAGGATGGCACACATTGATCCACTGCCTCAAGAGTGTACACAAGGAAAGATGGATGTCAATGACTATGCCAGGACAGCAACATAATACAGTATCAAGAAGTAAACAGTTGCGGTGTAGATACCTTTTGGCATCTTTAGCACTGCTGTTTGAGTGGAGGAAGTGCATTTCCCTGGAGGTACTGACATTACAACCAGTGGTGTAGTTCTCTGATGTGTGTGAGGATCACTGAGAATAGACTGGAACTTGGCAGGAAGGCAAGGTCCAATAGTGGTATTAGGAGCTGCAGTTGTTCCTTCCACCGACTGAGACAATGTTGGGTTGCATCTATCTATTGGTACCTAAGAAAGAAAGGTGCGGCTTCAGGTATAAAACTTCAAAAAAGTAACACGACACACTGTGCATAAGACATGGGACACTCACAGTCATGGACATGCTGGGCCCTGGAGGCTCATCACAGTTGTTGTCCGTTATGGCATCAAAATCAGCTGACTGACATTGCGGAGTACTCTGCAGTGTAGAAGCATGTTCCTGCAGAAGCTGGGATGATGGAAACAATATGTAAGACAAGAAACGCAAGAAATGATGTAGCACTGTCAGACTTTATAACATGAGTGGGTTGGCTTGCCCAGTGTGGCTGATGGTTGTCGTGCTCAAAACACGCAGCAGCAGAAAAACAAGTTCTGTAGAGGGATGGGGTCATCTGTGGTCGGTAGGGTGGGTAGAGTCTGGGAGCGGCACTGAGCGGCCATAGCACAGCTCTCCAGGCAAGGGTAGGGACCCATTGTGTGCCACTGAAGCGCTGTGAGGGAGTTCACACTCTGAGGTACAGCACTCAGTATCAGCTGCAATAAGGAAGGGTGCTGCACATCACTGGTAACTTATGCTTCCACACATTATCTTGTAACCATGAGATGGGGAGTGAGACAGGGGTGATAAAACAAGCTGCCAGGCAACATGATGAACCAACACAGATTTAAAAAAAATAGAGCTAGCATAACCAACATGCTTTGCTTTTATGAAAAAGTTAACAAATGCATAAATGAAGGGAGCTCGTTTGATATAATTTACCTTGATTTTCAAAAAGCATTTGACAAGGTATTTCATTCAGTCCAAATAAGCAAGATGGAAATGATGAGGTTAGATACAAGAATTATAACATGGGTTAATAGTTGGTTGAGTGGTAGATCTCAAGTTGTGCGTATAAAGGGTGTTTTATCAGATGAGGGTGTAGTGACAAGTAAAGTACCCCCGGGGTCTGTTTTGGGCCCCGTGCTGTTTTCACTTTTTATTAGTGACATAAATAACAACATAAACAGCTCCATAGTGAAATTTGTGGATGATATTAAATTAGGGGGAACAGTTACAACCATCAAAGACAGATGTAACCTAGCAAATGACTTAATTCAGATTCAACAACGGGCACAAATAAACAAAATGGTATTTGGCATTGAACAATGCTCAGTGGATCATTTGGGAAAAAACAACCCACATCAATCTTATTATTTAAATAATAGTCTAATCAAACAGGTAGAGACAGAAAGAGATCTGGGAACAATTAGAGATGATGATTTAAGGTTTAGCACTCATTGTTCTAAAGTAGTTCATAAGACCAATTGCATCATACATTGTTTTAAAAATAATTTTTGTCTAGAAGTAGGAATTGCATTATACCAGTTTATAAAACTTATATAAGACCCCATCTTGATTACTGCATGCAGTTATGGAGTCCGTATTTGAGGGGTGATGTTGGTAGAGTGGAGGGAGTGCAGAGATGGATTACAAAGATGGTCTCTGTGCAGCACTTGCCTAATGAGGACAGGATTAATGCTCTGGGGCTAGTCTCAATGGAACAAAGGCAAGTTTGGGGTGACCAACTAATGATGTACAAATCCACATGATATTGAATTAAAGAAGGAAATGGGGATTGAGATACAAACAAAACCGACAGGATTATGATGACATAAAATGTAGATCCAATTAGAGAACACTAAACAGAATGGAAGACTATCTTTCTTTGTACAGAGGACAGGTAGATTGTGGAAAGCATTACTTAAATCAGTTGTAGACAGTAACAATATGGAGCTGTTTATGAAGAGACTTGATGATTATATACTTAAGAATGTGAGTCAATGAGCCCACTCTTGTGGGTGGACAGTCTCGATGGGCACCAGAAGCCTTCTTCTGTCCATAAATCCTAGTATAACTCCTAGTATAACCAGAAACAACAGCATCTGCCCACCACAGTGTATATATTAGTCTCGGGAGATGGGGTAACAGCTGACTCCCTTTATCCCATAGGCAATACTGGGGGGAGGGGGTGTTGGGCGCCGTAGTGGCCCTTCATGTTTGGCCAGATGCAGGATGAGCCATTCCTGGCACACAAGCCCATTAGAGGTCATGGGGAAAAAAATGCCTGCAAGCACTAAGGCACAAACAGGGACAAGTGCCCCCACCAACACATAACGTGAAACACAGGTGGAAACAACACAGCGGTTAGTGGGTATGATGGGACTGAAATTGACATTGCATATGTTACCAACATGCATGAATATGGCATCAATACTGTGAACACCTCAGAGAGGAACAACCCAGAAATCAGCAAGTGTCACATAGGGCTGGTGGTACGGGGGAGGGGGTTACAGCTGAGGGTCACATTGCCCATACGTCTGCATAGATATTACAGTGACACTCTCAATAGCATGTCAAAAGAGGACTGTGGAACATGAACTGTGGAAGCACAGCATTCACTTGTTACTGACAGAGCAAGAGCAACTCTAGGATCAACAATCAGAGAGCAGATGATGACAACTGCATGCTATCTGTGCAGACAGCACACATACAGCAGTGTGATAAAGTGGGGAAATAAACTTGCCTATCCATTAAACATCAATATGGGCACATGCGATACTACCATTGCCTGGCAACACAGTAAGCTATTCGTGAAAAGTGACATAGCACAGTGACACCATCATGTGGTTGACTTTACACAGCTTGCAGTGAGGTGAACAAGACTGCATCACTGATGTCATGGATGTGAACCAGATGGCGTGAGATTACAAATCATCATGGAACCAACAGGGCAGAAATTACATGGCACTCACCATCAAGAATATCAAAGTCATGTGTGCAAGAGTGATTGCACAAGACTGGAATGTACATGTACATGGCAATAACTTAGGTTTCACAGTACTGCATCATACATCAGGGCACTGGTGCATCAGAGTGGTTACTGACTACCGAGTAATGTTCTGGACACCTTTGCTCACTGCTATGAATAGAAAATGCCACAGTAACAGGAGGTGTATTGACACAGTGGGGGGGGGGGGACTACTTTACTGCCACCATGTCATGTGTCCACACATCCCTTCCCTGGCCTGACCCAGACTGCAGTGCTGAAAGCAAGGCAACATTGCCTGCGTGAACATCATGGAGCATAAATGGATGTGTATTCAGCAGTAGAATGCAGTACGATTTTTTTGAGGCTGCATAGCCTGTATTTGTAGTGCGTACTGATCCGGTGATGTACTCCGCAATGGTCACAATGGTACAAAAGCACCTATGAAACCCCTGTGCCATAGGACCACAACATTGCACAAAAAAGCAAAAGAAAGCACAATAGAGGGAATATTGCAGAAAAAGACCTAACCCTGGAGCCCATCAGTTTCTGTGTAGCACATCCATGACGTTTCAGGGCACCCTCATGGCTAGCTAGCCCTCTCTTCACAGACACGTTTGTACGGATTGTCAGTAACCGCTGACTTTGGTGATCTGGGAGGCCATATGGTGGGAATGGCTGCCTTAGTTAGATTTAAGTGTTTACTAGACTTCATTTAGAACTGCATAACATTTGTGAAGCAATCATCTGGAAAATGTGCTGAACAAATTTTGGTCACAGCAGCGGACTTCCAGTCCCACTCACGGTCCAGACAAACAAAGTTCACCCCTGTCATAAAACGACATGATGACTTGTCCTGCTTGGGGAACTCAAACAACGATATGGTGGCAGAGGGCTTGCTGCTGCAGCCACCCACCATACAGTAATTCACCGTTTCCAATTATTCCTTTTTTATAATCAGTGTAAAGGACAGTGCCTGGTAGGGATTGGTGTAGCAACAAGCAATTCCGTCAGATTGTAGCAGTATCACACCACAGTGATTTTGGCAACTACAAAAATAGAAGACTGCTGTAGTGCCGCAAGCAAAAACCCACAGTATAAAGTAACACACACACATGCAGTTATTCATTACAGTATTTTGCAGTACCACTACTTTTATTAAACCATATGGCAGCACAGCCTATCACAAGTGTGTTAGGGAGAAAGCCACACAACAAGAAATTATAACTCAGACAGACCTACAGCACCACAACTAAAGGAGGTGAGAACACAGCCAATAAATGACCCCTAACAGGCAAACACACAACATACCTGGTCAGCTTAACAGGTGTGCAATACAGGGTAACAGACTGAGGAGCAGAATTCTGCTGTCATTCCCACAGTAGGGGTGAGCACTACAGCACACTAACCAACATAGCAGGACCTCAGTGCAACACTACTGCAAATTGAGAGGAGCTGAAATAGCAACAGATGTGCAACCCCACCACCAGCAAAGTTCACCCAAAACTGGCAATAAATAATAAAATATGAACCTGTGGCAGTGGCTGTCACACCAGCAAAACAGCTGTCTAGATATGTCACTGTCTCTAGGAAGTGATACAATAAGCACTGTTATCCATGGTCCAGCATCCCTGATTGTACCCCTACCTCGCGGACAGCAACATATATGTAGGTACCTGTACTAACCTTAGGGGAAGGACACTTATTGTATAAGCATAAGTGTCAGGATCTGTATTCTACTGTATTTTACTAATGCATATTATGCTCTATTATGTTTTACCTATGTATCTTAGTACTGGGAGATGCTTTCCATTATATGTTTATTGTATAATGATAAGGCAACAGTGCCACCTTTAGTGCTTGTGAATCACTGTAACTACAACTGACCTTGGGACTTATACAGAAACCCATGGTTTGTGCTATCTATGCAAGCTAAGCAACTTCCCATATTATTTATTTATTTATTTATTTAAACATCAGTTTACAACCTTTGAGCCAGGGGCTCATTTACAAAGGTACCTCGTCACAGAGAGGATAAAAACAGTACAAACAAGCTTTTTATAATATAACAGAGTACAAAATTTGGAGGAACATGAAGACATATAATGGTTACAATTTTAAGGTTACAGGATTGTAAGAGCACAAGTAGGTTCAGAATAAATTGTACATCAGGCAAACAGTGGTGGGACTATAAAGAAATAAGCATTGTAGAGATATGCGGAGAAGAAATAGGACCATAGGTAGTGGTAGGTAGTAGGTTGGGTGCAGCCACTCGGGGAGCTTTGTCAGAGCAATTGAGCAAGAGTAAACTTAGAAGCAGCCACAGCTGTGCGTAGTAAGTAGGTGATTACGAAGGGAGGTTTTGAAACGAGAGATCATGGAAGCATCAGCGATAGTGGTGGGGAGTGTGTTACACCAGGATGGGGCTCTGTAGCAGTAGGCCCTTTGTCCTTGTGAGGTTCTTGCCCTCGTTACTATCAGTGTGGTTTTGCAGTAGGGTCGAGTTTGCACAAGTGAGTTTGCTTGGTGGATAGAGGCAGTCAACCCAGGTGGGGATAGACCAAGGAGAGTTTTTTTTGTTATGAGGCAGGTTTGATATCTAAGACGTTCATCTAGGTCGAGCAGCATAGCCTGGGCATATAAATGGCAGGTATGTGTTAGTCTGGGAGCCCCGGTGATTAGCCTACATGCCTTATTTAAAGTGAGGTGGATTTTGTTTAGGGAGGTCTGATCAGCAGCCCCATAAACTGGCAAACCATAATCTACTATGGACAGTATAGAGGATGTGACCACAAGTTGGAGGGCGTTGGGGGGAGGCAGTTTTTGTGGAGGTAAAGGATACCCAGCCGAATATTGGAGGCTGAGGCTAGGGCAGTAATGTGGGCATGGAATGTGAGGGCAGCGTCAAAAGATATCCCAAGGTACTTGTACGAGTAGACTTGCTCGAGTGGGAACTTGGAGCTGGTGAGGACCTGAAGTGGAAAATTACTAGCTTTGTTTTGGGGGTGGGCAAAGACCATGGTTTTTGTTTTTTTAAGATTTATTACAAGTTTATGCTCTTTGAACCAGGCTTCAGAGACATTATAAGATAATTGTAAGGAGTCCTGGAAGGTGATAGGGTTACAGTCGGAGGCAAAGATAATGGCATCGTCTGCATAAAGTAAGAGTTTACCAGCACATGCACCTGGCAGGGAAGTGAGATATAGAGAAAAGAGCAAGGGCCCAAGAATGGAGCCCTGGGGAACACCAGAGCAGATAGAGCAGGCGTTGGAGAGTGTCCCATTAATTCTAACACACTGGGAGCAGGCAGACAGGTAGCTGGAGCACCAGAAGACAGGCCCAGTGGCAAAGCCTGTGCGGCTGAGGGCATCCAGCAGAAGGGGATGGGAAACAGTATCAAAGGCTTTTGATAAGTCAATGAACACTGAGCCCGCTAGAGAGCCAGAGTCCAGAGAGGAATGAAGAAAATTAGAAAACTCAAGGATGGTTATGATGGTTACTCATGCCATCTGTTACTGTCCAGTTATATACTTTTTATGTATTTTATTTTTTAGTTGTTTAACTAGAAGAAGCACACTAAGCTGAAAGCTTTTTTACAGGTGCATCCTGGAAGCACAGGGAAGTTAAGTGACTTGCTCAGGGTCACACAGTATGTAAGCGGAAGCTGTGGGCTTCAAACCCAGGTCTGGTCTGCTGGATGTCACCAGATTTGCAGCTCAGAGCCTTAAACCACTGTGCTATACTGCCTCTTTAGTAGTTACCATAGTGATTATTGGGGTATAAGACCATGTGTGGCACGTAGCTTCTCTGAGACGAGACTGCATTTACCTAGGTAAGGAAAACTGGCAAAGCTCCCCCAGTGTTATCACTGCTGGTTATAAGTTGGTATTACTGATCTGTAATACATTTAATTTATTACATGACACCACTCTTCTGTCATCTCTTCCTTTGTGCTGTTCCACCAAAACCCTGAGAAAGGTAATTTTATTACCAAGTTACAGTACCCACAACATACACTTTGCAAGATGCTGTCAAAAATCATTCATGGCACCCCCTGTGTATACACCCCTGTAGAACACCTCTCATATGTGCACAGCAAGCAAATGAATGAACACAAGGGACAAAATGCCCAGCTGGTACAGTTCTGGGGTTGCCCAGGCAGTAAGGGAAAAGAGGTTGGCCTATAGAAAATTCAGGAAGACCAAGAGAGAGGTGGATAGGAAAATTATCTAAGGTTGGCTAGTGAGGCAAGTAAGGAAGTCCAGTGAGGAAAGGCACAGAAGGAGCTGCAGATAGCTGAAGGAATTAAGAAGAGAAGAAGACTTTCTTTCACTATATAAGTGAGAATAGGGACAAGAAGGAAGGGATTGTTAGGCTCAAGAAATGGGTGAAGTGGGTGGAGGATAATGGGGGAAAAGCAGAGGTACTAAATGAATACTTCTGTTCCATCTTCACCAGGGAGAAGGATGGACCAGTGCCTTCAGAAGGGAAAAGAGGAGTAGGGAGGGAGGGGAACATAGATGTATCAATAGAAAAGGATAGAGTGAGAGAGGGGCTGCTGGCATTGAAGGTGGACAAATCACCTAGCCCGGACAGAGTACATCCAAGGGTACTAAAGGAACTGGCTGAGGAGCTGGCAGGGCCACTGGCAGACCTATTTAATAGTTCACTAGAGTCAGGTGTGGTACTGCAGGACTGGAGGACAGCACATGTAGTGCCCCTCTACAAAAGTGGTCACAAGGATGACCCAGGGACTTACAGACCAGTCAGTCTGACCTCCATTGCAGGCAAGCTCATGGAGACCATACTAAAGCAAAGGTTGATGGAATATCTAGAGGAGCATGGTTTCCAGGATTCAAGGCAGCATGGATTCATGGGGGGAGATCATGTCGAATGAATCTGATTGACTTCTTTGATTGTGTCACTAAGACAGTAGACAGGGGCCAAGCAGTAGACATCCTATATCTTGATTTCAGCAAGGCCTTTGACTCTGTGCCCCACAAAAAGTTGATCAGGAAGTTGGTGGATCTTGGGGTTGGGGAAAAGATGGCCAGATGGGTGGAAGACTGACTGAGGGACAGAATCCAGAGGGCGGTTGTAGGGGGAGAGTTATCTGGCACCAGAGAGGTAACCAGTGGGGTCCCGTAGGGCTCAGTGCTGGGGCCGGTGTTGTTCAATATCTTCATCAGTGACATTGGGGATGGTATTAAGGGCAAAATGTGTCTATTCGTGGATGACACCAAGCTCTGCAGGAGAGTGGACACAGCTGAAGGGATACAGGACCTACAGGAAGATCTGGAAAAGCTGGGGAGGTAGTTCAGGATCTGTCAGCTTAGCTTCAATACCAAGAAATGCAAAATGATGCATACCGGAGCCAAGAATCCCAGGACAGAGTATTACCTGGGTGGAGTCCGTGTATACGCATCAGAGAAGGAGAAAGGACCTGGGAGTGATCACTAGTGACCTGAAGCACTCCACGCAGTGCAAGAAAGCAGCTGCAAAGGCAAACAAGTTGCTGGTATGCATATCTAGGGGGATCAGTAGTAGGCGAGAGGAGGTTATACTGCCCTTGTACAGGTCACTGGTAAGGCCACATCTAGAGTATGGAGTTCAGTACTGGTGCCCACACCTCAGAAAGGACATTAACCTGCTGGAGAAGTTCCAGAGGAGGGCTACAAAGATGACAGTGGGTCAGCAGGGTAAGGCATATGAGGAGAGGCTGAGGTCACTGAACATGTACTGCCTGGAAGACAGGAGAGAGAGAGAGAGAGAGAGAGAGAGGAAATGATTGGGATGTTCAAGTACCTGAAAGGGATAAATAAGGTTGATAAGGAGAGTCTCTTTAAGCTGAGTGGCAACCATAACACCAGGGGACACAGTCTTAAGCTGGAAGGTGGGAGGTTTAGGAGGAAGGTCAGGAAGCACTTCTTCACAGAGAGGGTGGTGGACACTTGGAATGCACTTCAGGAAAAGATAATCTTGTTGAAGACAGTGGTCAGCTTTAAGAGAGGCTGGGATAGGCATCGGGAAGGTAAGGATCATGGGTAGGGAGGATGGTAGGAGAGGGGAGGGAGGGCAGGGATATTATCTCAAGCTGTGGACCCTGCAATACAAGCAGACTTGATAGACCAAATGGCCTTCTTCTGCTGGCTTCCTTGTATGTTCATATGTTCATATGAATGCAGCAATTGCAATTTCTTTGAGCTCTGCCATGATCTCACAACATGGGCAATTAGATGTCTCACTGCTGAGCAACTGTTAGTAAGAGCTGGCAAAACAAACACTATGTTCTATAACTCAGTGTTTTTTTCTCAGACTACAGTGACAGAACATGTTGCAATTGGCAATGTCAGTGTGGGAGAACTAATGTGTCCCTGGCATTGCATCACAGGCATTGCCCGCTGATCCACGCATGCGCAATGTTCGACTGGGGAAAAAAAAGTCACAATGTGATACGGCAAAAAAGGATTTATATCACAAAAACTACATAGCGCATCAGGACAAAAATTATGCAGTTCATCTAGGGGACAGTATGGGAGCATAACCTGAGGGGCAGGATCATTACTGAGGAAACTTGGTGAGTCTCTTGAAGCAATAAGGCACGATGAGACATTGGTGATACCAGGTTCACCTCAGGGTCAGGGGAATAGTAAAGCTCACGACGATGCCAGTTTCCTTCATTCCTTTGACCGTGGAGTATACCTAGTTTGATCAATGTCTCTGGAGTGACTTATTGATTATATAACATGGGCTCATAGACAACTTTTAAAAAATGAAAACTCGGAAAGTTTTCAAAGCCACAAAAAAATATAATAAAAGAGTGCTAAATAATGTATAATAATCCATCCACAGATGTTTTTCACCTGTCAGTCAGCTGTCTTTCCTCACATTCACTACACTGTGTGATTGTTTACTGTGGATTAGAATAGTTTAAAGTTCTGCATTTTTTGTGTGGTCTCTGTCTGCTGAGCCTGAGATAGGGAGAGTGAGAAAGCAGCCACATCTTCTTTGAATCAGGGAGGTTATTTTCTAGACTACACTGAACTGAATTATTACTTTTTAGACCTGTGTAAGTAACTAGTATTGATTCTGTTTTTGGGGTGGACTTGTCTTAGTTTTAACTTTAATTTGCCATGGAGGAACTGTAGCTGGGAGATATTTGCAGTCAGTTGTGAGTAGACCTGTTACTTAGCCTTTGTGAAATAGGTGTCTGTTAAGGGGAGGAGCTGAAAGGGACCCAGCTGAACTGAGGATTTATAACTGGAGTTGTTTGTGGTTTCTGTCTGCTGAGCCTAAGACAGGGAGAGTGAGAAAGCAGCCACAGCTTCCTTGAACCAGGGATGTTATTTTCTAGACTACACTGAACTGAATTATTACTTTTTGGACCTGTGTAAGTAACTAGTATTGATTCTGTTTTTATGGTCGACTTGTCTTAGTTTTAACTTAAATTTGCCAGGGAGGAACTATAGCTGGGAGATATTTGTAGTCAGTTGTGACTAGACCTGTTACTTAGCCTTTGTGAAATAGGAGTCTGAAAGGGCACTCCCGGGGTGGAGGTAAGAGTTGTAGGTGATTGTTTCTGGACGGCATGGTTTACTCCCACCCACCCTTCCCTCACCCACCACCCCAAGTGCATAACTTCCCTTTTTAGCAGGGCTCTGACATCACTTCCCCAAAACTGCTAACAACATACACCTGTTCACATCCTTAAAGGCACAGCACACTGAATGGGGGTAGAGACACTCAAAAGCTTGCACACACTAAAACAAGAACAAAAAAAACACATCTGTAACTGGAAGGGACACAGACATGTGGGGAGTGGTGCAATGCACTGGCTGTGGATCAGCAGTCTTCTGGGAGACATTCTGGAGACTGCGTTGCTGCCCTAGTTGCAGGCACCTCTCTGGTCTGAGGGAGGAGGTTGTTCGTCTCCATGCTGACTTGACAAGGATTCAGGAAACCTGCTCCCCCACCCAGGGACCACCCAGGCCACCGCCACTACCTCAGAGGTTGCCAAGAAAGAGGAGTGTTTGGACCATGGTGGGCTCAGGGAGGGTGAGGGTGGTGGAACAGAAGCGCAGCCCTCCAGTTGTGCCTCTCCACAATTCATTCACCACTCTGGTGAAGCATTGTTCCTCTATGGAGGCACTTGCAGTGGAGACAAAGGAGGATGCTGGGAACCTCCACAATGGAGACCCACAGGAGGGTGGCCCAGGACCTCACAGGGGAAGGAAACAACTCCTGGAGGGGGACTCAATTGTTAGGGGGTAGAACTGGGGGTGAGAGGGAGGGGAAATGGAGGTAAGGTGCCTGCCCAGCATCAAGGCTTGGAGGGACAGGAAATGAATCCTCAGGATCATGGGAGCAGCAGCAAGGTGGAGGGAGCTGGATGTCATTATCCACCTAGGGGCGAATGACCTGGCTGAGAATGGGATCAGAGCAGTGCAACAAGAGTTTATGGAGTTGGGGAGGGGCCTTAGACAAGTAGCACACACGGTAACTTTCTCTGAAGTGCTACCTGTCTATGGCATGGATGGGGCTAGGGAACTCCACACCATGGGATTCAATGACTGGTTGAAAAGCTGGTGCAGAGCTCAGGGATTTGGCTTCATTGGGGAATGGGGCTCCACCTGGAGGGATGCAGGTCTATACAGGTGCGATGGTCTGCATCTATCCTGGAGGGGAACCAGGATCCTAGATGATAGGTTTAAATGCTTCAATGGCAAGCATTTAAACTAGCCAAGGGGAGAGGCACTAAAGAGGAGAAGGGAAATCCTAGACCCCCCCAAAAAATCAGGGTAATTAGTGAGGTAAACACCAAGATAGAGCAGTCGATAGGGAGAAGGGCAGAGGTACATGGGGAAAAAGACAAAGGCAGTAGGGACAGGGATGGGGCAAAAAGAAATAAAGCCATAAAATAATGGAAGGTAATGAGTACCAATGCCCGTAGTCTAGGTAAAAAGCTCCCTGAAATTGTGGCTTTGATGGAATAATGATGCCTGGATATTGTGGCAGTCACAGAAACATGGTACACAAAGAACCATGACTGGGATGTCAACATACCAGAGTACACAATCTATAGGAGGGACAGGGAAGGAAGAAGAGGAGTAGCTCTCTAAGTTGATATCAGCCCATTTACAGAAGAAAGGGTTCTGAAAGAACTCTTAAAACTGAAGGTGGACAAAGCAATGGGGACTGATAGGATTCATCCCAGAATTCTGAAAGAACTAAGGGTAGAACTAGTGACACCACTGACTACCCTTTTTAACAAATCATGGGAGGATGGGGAGGTACCCGAGGACTGGAGGAGGGCAGATGTGATTCCCCTTCACAAAAGTGGGAGCAAGGCAGAAGCAGGAAACTACAGACCTGTTAGTTTAACCTCAGTGATAGGAAAATGATGGAATCACTTCTGAAGGAAAGAATTGTCAGTATCTAGAGGCCAGAGGGCACAGGACCCTAGGCAGCATGGATTCACAGCAGGAAGGTCATGCCAGATGAATCTGATAGATTTCTTTGACTGGGTGACCAAAGTAGTAGATCAGGGAGGGGCTGTGGACATGGCCTACCTAGACTTTAGCAAGGCATTTGACACAGTCCCACACAAAGATTAATATACAAGTTATCCAGCCTGGGAGTGGGTCCCAAGATGACAGCCTGGGTAAGAATTGGCTGGAGAATAGGATACAGAGGTAATAGTAAATGAGTCCACTCAGAGGAAAGGAGGTTACTAGTGGGGTACGCATGAGGTTCAGTATTAGGACCGGTCCTCTTCAATGTCTATATAAGCGACATTGCAGAAGGACTGGAAGGAAAAGCATGTCTCTTTGCAGATGACACAAAGATCTGCAACATAGTTGATGCACAGGGTGGGGTGGAAAGGATAAGAAGGGACTTGGCAAGGTTAGAGGAACGGTCAAATGTATGGCAGCTTAGATTCAATGCTAAGAAGTGCAAGGTAATGCACCTGGGAGACAAAACCCCAGGGGAAGAGTACACAACGAGGGGTGAGATACTAACAACAACAAAAATGGAAAGGGACCTGGGGGTAGTCATATCAGATGACCTAAAGGTGGGCAAGCAATGTGAGAGGGCAGCAAGAAGGGCTGGGGGGATACTGGGATGCATAGGGAGAGGCATCACCAGTAGAAAACAGGAAGTTATTATCCCTCTGTACAAACAGCTGGTGAGACCCCATCTGGAGTACTGTGTGCAGTTCTGGAGACCCAATCTCCACAAAGACTTAGACAGGATGGAAGCTGTCCAGAGGAGGGCAACTAAAATGGTGCAGGGTCTGCACCGGAAGACATATGAGAGAGGCGAAGGAGCTTAATATGTATAGCCTCGAGGAAAGGAGGGGCATGATGAAGCGTTCAAGTACCTCAAGGAATCAACAAAGTCCAAGAGGGTAGCATCTTTCAAAAAAGAGGTGTGCAAGAACAAGAGGCACAATTTGAAGATAGGGGGCAGCTCAGAGGTAATTTAAGGAGTATTTTTTCACAGAGAGGGTTGTGGATGCATGGAACATCCTTCGGGAAGGTTGTGGAGTCAAAATCAGTGGTGGAATTCAAACATGCATGGGACAGTCATAAGGCCATTCTAGGGGGTTGTGGTAGGAAGAAGTAGGCTGCTGGTTAACTAGGATCTGCAATTTATCCAGTAGGTAGAGAAATGGGCAGACTGGGTAGGCCAAGTGATCCTTATCTGCTGTCAAATTCTATGTTTCTATGTTTATGTTTCTATGTAAGGGAAGGGATCAAAGCAACAGAGCTAAAGGGTAAACAGGGAGGAGAGGAGGCACTGTGAGTCACCCTGGAGACTGGAAATATCTCCACAATCCACACAGGGGTTGTATACAGACTCCCGTCTCAGGGGGAGGACATGGACAAGGAAATGATAGAAGGTATCCTTGGGATGGCAGAGAAAGGGGAGATATTGCTGATGGGGGACCTGAATATGCCAGATGTTGACTGGAGCACCTTTGCTGCAGCCACATCCAAGAGCAGGGCCATTCTCAATGCCCTACAGGGGGCATGCCTCAGGCAGTTAGTTTTGGAACCCACTCAGGAGACAGCAATCTTAGACCTGGTACTCTCAAATAGGGACAGAGAGAGGATCTCTGATCTTGAAGTGGGTAGCCATCTGGGAACAAGCGACCACCAAACAGTGTGGTTCACGATAAACTTACCTGTAGAGTCAAGCCATACAAAAGTGAAGATACTGAATTTCAGGAGGGCTGATTTTGTCAAAATGGGAGAGTGCCACAGAAATGCACAAGCAAACGGCAAGAAGGTGGGGTGGAGCAACAATGGGGAAACATCAAAGCCGCCACCACAAAGGCAACAAGCCTTTGTGTGAAGCAAATAAACAAATCAAAACAAAAGAAAAAAACACTATGGTTCTCAAAAGAAGTGGTGGGAAAGGTAAGAGAGAAAAAAATAGCATTCAGGAAGTATAAGGAAACACAGAAGGAGCAGGACAGAGAACTGTACCACTTAAAACAGAAGGAAGCAGGTAAGACAGTCAGAATAGCAATGGCCCAAACCGAGGAAAAGATAGTCAACTCGGCTAAGAAGGGGGATAAAACATTTTATAGGTACATTAGGGAGCAAAGAAACACTAAGGCAGGGATACTGAGGCTGAACAAAGAGGTAGGTGGTTGGGCAGACAGCGACAGTTAAAAAGCAGGGATACTGAACAAAAACTTCTCCTCAATATTCACAATGGAAAAGCGGGGGAAATACCTAATCCAGTCAATAGAAGTACTCTGGATAGGGGAGTTGATATTAGTCCTTTCACAGAAAAAAGAGTTCTGAAAGAACTCTTAAAACTGAAAGTGGATAAAGCAAAGGGGCCTGATGGGATTCACCCCAGAATTCTAAAGGAACTAAGGGAAGAACTAGTAACACCACTGACTACCCTTTTTAATAAATCATGGAAGGATGGTGTGGTACCTGAGGACTGGAGGAGGGTGGATGTGATTCCCCTTCACAAAAGTGGGAGCAAGACAGAGGCAGGAAACTACAGACCTGTCAGTTTGACCTCAGTGGTAGGGAAAATGATGGAATCACTTCTGAAGGAAAGAATTGTTGAGTACCTAGAGGCCAATGGGGCACTGTGGCAGGAACCAAGGCAGCATGGATTCACAGCAGGAAGGTCATGTCAGACAAATCTAATTGATTACTTTGACTGGGTGACCAAAGCAGTAGACCAGGGAGGGGCTGTAGACATGGCCTACCTAGACTTTAGCAAGGCATTTGACACAGTCCCACACAAAAGATTAATAAACAAATTAGTCAGCCTGGGAGTGGGTCCCAGGGTGATATCCTGGGTAAAACACTGGTTGGACAACAGGACACAGTGGGTAATAGTAAATGGAGTCCACAGTGAAGATAGGAGGGTTACTAGTGGGGTACTGCAGGGTTCAGTACTGGGGCCGGTCCTTTTTCATGTCTTTATAAGTGACATTGCAGAGGGACTGGATGGGAAAGTATGTCTCTTTGCAGATGACACAATGATCTGCAACAGGGTTGATACACAAGGTGGGGTGAAAAGGATGAAAAGGGACTTGGCAAGGTTGGAGAGACGGTCAAAGGTATGGCAGCTTAGAGTCAATGCAAAGAAGTGCAAAGTAATGCACCTGGGAAACAAAAACCCAGGGGAAGAATACACAATGGGGGGTGAGATACTGACAACAACAAAAATGGAAAGGGACCTGGGGGTACTATATCAGATGACCTAAAGGTGGGCCAGCAATGTGAGAAGGCAGTAAGGAGGGCTGGGGGAATACTGGGATGCATAGGGAGAGGCATTGCCAGTAGAAAACAGGAAGTTGTTGGCCCTCTGTACAGACAGTTGGTAAACCCACATCTAGAGTACTGCATACAGTTCTGGAGACCCCATCTCCGCAAAGACATAGACAGGGTGGAGGCTGTCCAGAGGAGGGCAAACAAAATGATGCAGGATCTGCATCAGAAGGCATATGAAGAAAGACTAAAGTAACTAAAGATGTATAGCCTCGAGGAAAGGAGGGAGAGGGGGGACATGACAGAAACTTTCAAATACCTCAAGGGAATCAACAAAGTCCAAGAGGGTAGCATCTGCCATACAAAGCCTGGGGCAGAAGCTTCCAACGTGCAAAGTCTGACTGCATGGCGTTATATAGTTTGGTAAAATTGTTTTGAAATAATTTAGTGGTGTCTACTGAGACCAAGATCCCCAGATACCTAAAAGTATTTTTTCTGGCCCATGTGTAGGGGAAACTCTCCCTAAAGTGTCTTCAAGGGGTGGCACTTTGCACCACTGCTTCCGATTTGGACAGATTTGTTTTATATCCAGCGAGAGATCTGAATCTCTCCAATGCTTCCAGCAAATGAGGCAGGGAGGACTGAGGTTCCTTTAGAAAAAACAATGAATCATCTGCATAGAGTGCCACTTTTTCCTCCAATCCCCCTGCCTGGATGCCTTTAATATTGGGGTTGTTACATTTCCAGATAGCCAATGGCTGTAATGTTAGCGCAAATAGAAGAGGGAAAGGGGACAACCCTGTCTGGTGCCCCTTCTCAACTGTATACGGTCTGAAAGCAGGCTGTTAACTTTGATTCTGGCTTCTGGCTGTTGGTAGAGGGCTATTATGGCCGAAACAAAATGGTTCCCCAGTCCAAACTTTGACTGGGTGGAGGACATAAAGTGCCAATCCACCCTGTCAAAGGCTTTCTCAGCATCCATACTAATTGCTAGCTGAAAGGATGTAGATCCCCTCTGGGCTGTTATAATGTTTAACAGTCTGCGGATATTATCTTGGAGAAATCTTCCCGAAATAAAACTGGTTTGGTTGTGATGGATGAGGGTAGACATATCTTTCTGCAGTCTGTCTGTGAGAATCCCTGTAAATATTGTTAAATCTACTGACAGGAGGGAGATTGGGTGATATGAACTACAAAGCTCAGGGTCTTTGCCAGATTTGGCAATCACTGAAATTTGGGCTAAATTCCATGAAGGTGGTACCGGTTTGCGGTGCAACAAAATCTTGTTATACGTGGCAACCAGGTAATCCGTGAGACGAGAGGTGAATTTCTTATAGAATTCGGCTGGGAAGCCATCCATCCCGGTGTCTTACCATTCGTCGGGTGTTTAATTTTAGCCAATATCTCCTGGGTGGTTATCGGGGAGTTTAGGGCTATTTTGACTGGGTCAGGCAAGGTGGGAATAGGAAGAGCAGCTATAAATGACTGCACCTCCTCCAAGTGGCCTAATCGGGTCTCCGCTTTATATAAAGTAGCGTAAAATTTCCCAAATCTCTGCAAGATTATTGTCAGTGCAATGGTGATTGGATCAAGCCTCTCAACTTGGAGTCATACCACTGTTCTGTTGGCTGCCTCCTGACGGAGCTGCCATGCCAACAGCCTTCCAGCCTTGTTGCCCTGTTCAAAATATTTCTGTCTGGTGTATCTTAGTTGCCCCTCAATTTGGGTATCCAGTAACTGGTTAAGCTCCCATCTGGCTTTATCTAAGTCTTGTTTAAGGTGAACATCTTGATTAGCATGATGCAGGGTCTCCAGCTGTGCTACTGTCTGTTCAAGTTTTATCCTGTTTTGCAGTCTCTCTCTCTTAATTTTAGCCGAATATTTAATTATTTCTCCTCTAAGGCAGCACTTTAGAGTATCTCACCTTATACCTTCTCCTGTCTCTTTCCTAGGATTATCTCGCTCAAAACGTTGGATAGTGTCCAGGACTAGTTCTTTAAATTCCTCTTTATTCAGATGGCTCACATTTAGTCTCCAGCAGGATTGCGGAGATATAGGAGTGGTTATTAGCTTAAGGGGAAACAGGGGCATGGTCTGAAATAGTGATGGAACCTATGTCACATCTCTCGATTTTCTGAAGCCAATTGGAGGATATCAAAAAATAATCTTTTCTGGAGTACCCACCATGTCGAGGGGAATAGTAGGTGTAATCTCTCTCTCCTGGATGCAAAAAATGCCACCTATCTACAAGTCCCAGTTCCTGATTCAGTCTTAATAATAGCTTCCCTGTTCGTGTAGCACCTCCCTTCGTCTTCCCAGACCCATCTACTCCAGGCTGTATTAACTCATTGAAGTCTCCTCCAATCACTACCAAACTCTGGGCATCTGTAACTGTCCCCTTGACAACCCTTTCTAAAAAAGAAATTTGGGGGGGCCTCTTCATTTGGGGCATAGATGTTCAGCAGGGTACAATCCTGGCCTCTCTAGGTGCCCTGAATTTGTATGAATCTACCTTCTGGATCTGTTTTTACTGGCTGGACCACGAGAGGGGCATCCCATTTCACTAAAATCGCTCCCCCTCTACAGTGTGGACTGGCTTCAAAATGTGAGATGTACACTTCTCCCACCCAAGACCTTTTTAGCTTAAGATGTTCTGCAGCTGTTATATGGGTTTCTTGTATGAAAGTAATATTGGCCCCCTTCCTAGAAAGTTCCTGTAAAATTTTTGCTCATTTCACTGGGTTATTAATCCCATGCACTTTAAGTGTAACTATATTTAAATCCACCATTTAATTTAGGGTAAGAGGAGGAAACCAAAACCTTGATATCCTCAAAGTGAGGAGAGGGGGAGCCCATCTTCACATCTAACCTTTGTAAAGCTCTGTGCATCTTAAACAACTTCCCATATGTATTTTTAGAAGAACAAATAAAAGTATAGAACTGCCATAAACTATGTACATATATAGCCCAATGAAACATTATTGACTTCAAGGTATATTTGCCCTGTATCCACCCTCCTAGGTTAACAACTCTAATGAAGCGTGGTTGGGTGGCTTCAAAATGCAAAGGCCTTCCGTCCGGCTCAGGGCATAAAATAACCTGAATACCAGAACGGCGATGTGTTAATAACACACTATTCGATAATGAAAAACCAGTAACAAGGGTTGTCAGAATACCATCCTAAACAAAGAAACAGGGACCCCTCCCCCGCCACGTAAACCTTAAGGGTCCATGGAAATTCTCTCCCTTCCCTCTGTCAGTCTCAGCCCATAGGGTCTATTACCATAACTAAAGGTCCATTACTATAAAAATCATTCAACATCTATGATCCTCAACATAAAGCTGAAGTGTGAGTAGCCCACTGGGATCCCCACCATCACTTCTCACCCCAAGAGAGGGACAGAAGTGCCCCAGGAGTCAAGGACCGCACATCCCACCTGACATCTGCCAGTAAGGGCAAGTGATTATGCCCATGATCTGGTTACCATCAAAAGTGTAGCAGGCCTGGATGGTGAGGCCAGCCTGTTCAAGACCTATATGTGCTCTTGCCTTAGGATCCTTCTGGTTTAGGCCATATCTGTTTCAGCTGTTTTGCAGCCTGGCCAACCCTGTAAAGTCCCTCGCCAGTGACCCAACCCCAGGCATGGATCAATGTGGCCATTGGGGCTAAAGTAAGGTCAGGGCCTTTACCACGGTTAAACTCTAAAGGAGCTCTCCGCTAGTGCCAGCACTGTAGGTCGCAATCTAGCCACTGGGGCTACCTAAAGTTTTCATTCTCATTCAGCTTGCTCCACAAGATGTTTATTCAGACCACAGGCTATAACTATCCATCCCGGGCCATGTCCATGCTACAGAATGTTCACCGCAGACATCCAAGGCAGGTGCAGTGGTCCAATCCCCAAGGCCCCCCCCAGGGACGGAAGCGGTAGGGTCCTGCAGACCCCCCTCACCCACAGCTCTAAATACATTCTAGCTGAAGTGAGGAGAGAAAAGAACTTAAAGAAGAAATGTCCACCTTTAAGAATAATCAATGTTTTAAAACCTTATATTGTCCCCTCCCCACAAAGGGGGACTATCATGGAGACACGGCTCCTGTGAGTGAGCCAGTCTCAACTGTATTAACTTAAGCACTCACAGCCTCATATAAACGAGTCCCACAAATTTGGCCATGGATCCTCTTCAGGTCGGTGTGACTGCCCTCTCAAGTTCTTGCTCCGGGGAGGTATCACTCTCCTCTGTGGTGTTTGCAGACTCCGTAGTTTGTAAAGTCGCCATGGCATTGAGGTCTTTGCGGGTCTAAAGAGTGTCCCACAAAACGGAAGCATCCGGATGATCATGCATCTCCTTACGTTTGGTTCCTGCCTTTTGACAGGCTCTGTCAGCAATTCGGTCTCTTTGGTATTGGGCCCAGTCTTGAGGCAACTCCACATCCATTGAAGGAAGAAATCTCCCCACCGCACTCAAGTCAGGAAAGCGCCGTATCCCAATTTCAGTCATAACTTTAAATTTTGCTGGATATTCCACTAAGGCTGTAACCCCTTTCTGTTGGAGGTTGCGCACCTCAGCCAGGACCTTTCACCTTTGAGCTAATAACTGTGGGGTGTAATCTTGTTCAAAAAACAACCTGGTGTTTCCAAATATGATTTCCTTTCTGGACCATGCCAGCTTTAAAACCTCTTACTTGGTGTGAAAGTCCAAAAATGCAAAAACCACAGAGTGAGGACGGGCATTAGGGTCTTTTGGTTTTGGCACCAGTGAGCGGTGCGCCCGTATGATATTCAGTGGTTTGTCAGCTGGCCAGCCCAGAATTTCTACTAAAAAAGAGTCCAAGAACTTAATCAGAGGAGGGCAACCAAAATGGTGCAGGGTCTGCACCAGAAGACATACGAAGAAAGACTAAAGGAGCTTAATATGTATACCCTTGAGGAAAGAAGGGAGAGAGGGGACATGATAGAAACTTTCAAGTACCTCAAGGGAATCAACAAAGTCCAAGAGGGTAGCATCTCTCAGAAAAAGAGATGTGCAAGAACAAGGGGGCACAATTTGAAGATGGGGGGCGGCTCAATGATGATGTGAGGAAGTATTTTTCATGGAGGGTTGTGGATGCATGGAACAGCCTCCTGAGGAGTCGTGGAGTCAAGAACAGTGGGGGAATTCAAGAATACATGGGACAGACATAAGGCAGTCCTAGTGGGGGGTAGGAGGAAGTAAGCTGTTGGTTAACTAGGATCTGCAGCTTATCTGTTAGGTAGGAAAATGGGCAGACTAGGTGGGCCAAGCGGTCCTTATCTGCTGTCAAATTCTATGTTTCTATGTTTCTATCGGGCCGGATTCAGTCCCTTCTGGCAGTCCGTGAATACGGACATTGTTTCGCCTGTTGTGATTCTCTAGCTCCTCCAGTCTGCTATCCAGAAGTTGCTCTCTCTTATGTAGGTCTAAGAGGGCTGCATTATGCACATCCATAGTAGCTGAGCAATCGGAGAGGCCGTCCTCGAGTTGTTTAATTTTTTTGGCCAAGGTTTCTATTTTTTTCCGATCCTCCATAGCCGTTGTTTCCAATCTCTCTATAGTGGCACTCATTTTTCGTAAGATTGCACAAAGTTGTTTGGATGTTATGGTACAATCCTGTTCAACAAGCTCTTCTGAGGGTGCTGTGGAGTGTTGCAAGACTGCTGCCATGCCGGCCGAGGTAGGCTGTGTATAGTCAAACAACGTTTTATGTTGTTTGCTTGATTGTTGTTTTTCTTTATAGATCTGTGTCTGGAAGCCACGGTTAAGCCTTTTCCTCTGCTTTGCATGATCAGGTGGGTCCAATATGCACAGAATTCAGGTGGATAGGCAAGTGGCGAGATAGGGCTTCTCAGTTAGGCTTCCATTAGGTCGGTGCGCTCACTGGAAGTCTCTAGAATTTGGGACTATTGTAGGGGAGAGGCAACCTCTCTTTCATACTGGTACTCAAACATTTTAAAAATAAAACAAGAAATAGAAAGTATAATGTTAGTCAAAAGAAGGATGTGCAACAAAGTGAATGAAACTTAGAGAACGGGAGGGAGGGGCAGCTGTAGAATAAGGGTTGCTAGCTGCACAATGGAACAGACTTGGTAGACCGTAAGGCCTTTTTCTGTTGGCAATTCTCGTATGTTCATATGTTGTGGACCACATAATCCCGTACACTTTGATGAGGGACCCAGTTTAAAAAAAAAATCTGAGAGAACATTACTGATACACTCAAAATGTTATGTAAAGTGTGTGCAACACACCCTCCTTGTCATTGCTTGACCCCAGTGTATTCAGCAGTGAATGGGTGATGAATATGGGGGCCACAAAAGTATATCTGTGAGCCCAAACATGTTCACACACTTAATACTAAAGAGTATGGTCACTCAAACCTAGCTGGGGGATATAAGGTGGCTTGTAAGATGGGCAAAGATAATTCTGGACTCTGATCGGCTAGTAGGTATACATCAAATCTGTTCCCTGTATGACTACAAACAAATGCTGGCAATCAGTACAGAGTCTATAAGTCGAATCAATGCCCATTTCAGAATGTTGGCATCTGTGCTGTCAGCCATTTATTTTTATTTGCTCTGAAAGCATTAAAATCACATCTTTTGGCATGACCACCTTCTCAGTAATATATTTTGAAGTCAGAATGAGTGAAAAGGCAGAAATGTCTTTAACTACTCATTGGATGAAGGAACTGTCACATCTAATGAGAATCATTCACCTGTCACAGTGAGTACTGAGATCAGCAGCGAAAATACAGCCATTGATTCTGTCAGGGCCCATCACCAGCCATTGACAGCCGCAGAGCTGAATGTGTTAGAAGATTCAGTTAAGGAGCCTAACATGAAGAAAATCACCTTTTGGACAATATAGTGCTCCATAACTGGCAAGCCGCAAAATGCATACAGCAGGATTTTAAAAATGCTACCCCAATGATGTATATGATGTATTTCGATCATTTTAGGATGAAGTACGTAAATCTGATGGCAAGGAATACTCATTAAGCAGCTTCTCAAGTTTACAGGCTGCTTTAAACAGACATCTCAACTCAGTTGCCACAGGGAGGAAAATAAATGTTATAACCAATCCTGCTTTCTGTTTGAGCAATAAGGTGTTTGTTGCAGTTATGGAGTGGTACCACAAAGCCAACAAAGACTGGGCCAAACACCATCCTGCCATTTGAAAATGTGACCTGCAAAAGGCCTTCATCAGCTGCTAGTCCCCCCCTGCCAACACCACGCCTGACCTGCTATGAAAAGTGTGGTTGGACATGCAGTTATACATGGCAAGGCATGGGAGGGAAGGTTTACAGCAGCTAAAGGCTGACCGCTTTGAATTTAATACCAACGATGCATGATACGAGTATGCTACCCTACGTTTTAACAAGCATACAAAGAACCACTCAGATTCTAGTGAAAGAAACAAACTTCAGCTTCAATGTATGCTGATCCAGGGTTGCTGCTCTGTCCTGTCACCAGCCTCAAGGAATACCTGGAGAAACTGTCACCAGATGCACCAGCATTGTACTGTTACCCCTGGAGGCTCACACAGAAATGCTTGGATACCATAGTCACATGGTACATGAAGGAGCCTCTGTGGATTAACTTTATCTCGAATCTTATGTCACGGAGTAGCAAAGAAGCCATGTTGATCCAGGTGTACACCAAGCATTGCATTAGAACCACTGATGTCCAGTTGTTGTGAGACGCAGGCTTAGAAAAATAATCAAATCATGGCTGTCAAAGGGCACTGAAGTGAAGAGAGCCTGAGATCCTAATGAGCTGCTGCCTGCACGAACCAAAGAGAATGGAACAGGATCCAGGGTCAGGCAAATGGTGATTCACAGATGGAGATGTCTCTGCAGCAAGCAATAATCCAGAGAGTCCCCAGCAAGAGCCTGGAGCAGAGCAACAATGGAAGTCCACAGATGGAAAAAGCAACAGGGTGGAGAGAGTGGAGCAGGATCCTCTGTCAGAACAATGATGAAAAATCAAGAGCTGCAATTCTCTCAGCAACAAAGTGCTGCAGTGCCACCAACTGACAAAAACATGAAATTCAGCCAACGTCCATTTAATTTCTTTTTTATATACATTTTATTGCCTGGTCTCCCTGACTGCCCCCATCAGACCTACACCCCCCCAGCCCCTGTCACCCCAGCATTCCTGGGACTTACCTTCAGCCTATGCCATCTGCCACAGGGCCGTGGCAGTGCCTGGTTGCTAGGTGCGGAGCCTGCGGTGGGTTGACCATCACCCGCAGCCAGGGATGTTTTCCTCCATTTTTCTCTCTTCCTTCCCTGTTACAGGGATGTGCAGAGGTGCATGAATGCCTGCCAAAGTTCTGCAGCACCCTCCCTTCTCTGGCACCTATCAGACGTGCACCACCCTTGGGCCTCCACCCGGGGGCAGTCGTTTAGCAAGATCACCAGTCCTCCCTCCCCAGAAGAAGTGAGCAGTTCTCCGGATGCTCAATCCTCTCTCCCTCTCAGCCAACCCCCAGTGACTTGCTTGCCCCGGGAACAAGGGTCACCAGCATGGCAGGAGGAAAGGCATGGATGTCTCAGCCCTCCATGCCACCGGGCCAGCTAGGTCCATTTAATTTTAATGGAAGTGTAAACTTCAATGTACCTGTGCAGTTCATAAGTCATAGCAATTTCTTTTTTGTTTTTCTTCCTCAGTACAACAGAGTTGAACATGGGGTATACAGCATTTAATTTCTTTCTTTCTCCACCCAACTAGTTCTTGTTTTAGCCCCTCCCCCCAGACCATAAGTCACAGGGACTATTTTTCCTTGCGGGAGAAAAACTGACAAGGATACATTTTCTTTTATTTAGTTTTAATTAACTTGTCAGGTTTTTTTTTTGTTATACTGTAACAAAAGAGGCCAATTTCATAAGTGCAATAAGACACTCCAGGGTGTGCATGGAACATAAATTACAGGACTTCCAGTGGCTGAAGGCATTCGGTCTACAGCCTCATGTCTCGATACACCACTGGACATGTGGTACTATCTGTTCCATGCACACCCCATCGTGTCTTATTGTTTACTTATTTACGAAATGATTAATAGATGCACAATCCACAACTCGATACTTCATAATGGGAAAAATCAGATAGCCAGTTGTCCAACTGTCGCAAAAAAAACAAGCATTTCTCAATGCCGAATGTTGATTGCGTTGGTCCGTTGAGTTCGCTCAGTGGCCCTCTACCACTCACTCATTCTGTCTTCCTGGTGCTGTAGGCTGCTGTTTTGTACTGGGCTTCTGCCTGCATTGGCACCCTTTTCTGTCCACAAAGAAATTTTCAGCTGTCCCAACAGAGCTCCGTTGAACTCACTCACTCCCCCTCCCTCACTCGCTCGTTCTGTGTCTCCCGCTGCTGTAGCCTGCCCTCTTGTACTGGGCTCCTGCATCTGTTGGTGCCTTTTTCTGTCCAAAAAGAAATCTACAGCAGTCCCAACAGAACTTCTTTGAGCTCGCTCACTCCCCCTCTCTCACTCGCTCGTTCCATTTCTGCCGGCGCTGCAGGCTGCCCTTTTGCACTGGGCTCCTGCCTACATTGCTGCCTTCTTCTGCCCACAAAAAAATCTGCAGCAGTCACAATAGAGCTCCATTGAGCTTGCTTACTACCCTTCTCTCACTCGGTCGTTCTGTTTCTCCCGCTGCTGCAGGCTGTCCTTTTGTAGTGGGCCCCTGCTTGCATTGCTTCCTTTTCTGCCCACAAAGAAATCTGAAGCAGTCCTGACAGAGGTCTGTTGAGCTTGCTTACTCCCCCTCTCTCAGTCGCTCGTTCCGTTTCTGCCAGCACTGCAGGCTGCCCTTTTGTACTGGTGTAACCCCCGGGGGGCGCTATCCCAAGGGCTACTACCCCTGCCTGCCCTAACTGCAGCAGGGCGAGGGGTCCAGATCCATTGGCGGGTGCCTCCACCCAGAGGTCGGATTTAGAACAGTCGAGGTTGACGCGGTCACAGCCCTCTGGGTTGCTGCAACCCTTCTTCCCACTAGTGGCCCGCAGTTCAATTTCAAAGTCCCTACCATATACACTTACCCCCGGTTGAACCAGTCAACTCCTCTGGGGACCCCCAGGAAAGTAAGGTACAGTTACACCACATTCACTGTGCAGTATTCCACCATTAATACACAGACTAGCCAGTGTACTTTTGCAAAACAAGCAATCTGATTTATTTGAGGGGAGCTAACAAGGACCGGGGGAATCAGGTTGATTAGCTTACCACTACGATATATGAAAATCTACTTATGGCTCTGTGCATAGGCCTAACCTATTAATTACTATCCATGAGTACCCAAGCCCTAATGGCTAGTTCCTTGATGCAGCTGGTTGGGGCCCTGACACAAGCGAGCATTTAATTCCTGAGAAGATCAGATGGAGCCAGAAATCTCAATTAGTGTAGTCAGCAATACAACAAAATGATTTTGCCTTTGTTTGTAAGCTTTAACAGGGAGCTACCCTGATCCAGTACTTACAACTCCAGCAGACAACCACTCCTTCACCACTTGCATGACTGAGCCTGAGCTTCAAAGGCCTCCTCACACATTTATATGGAAAACAACAGAGGGGTACCATAACAGGCAGCTGCTCCTTGGTCCCAAATGAACTCACAGCTATCGGGAGTCTCACTGCAGCTTCAACTTTCCTGACAGACCTAGCGTGATTTAGCAGATTCTCCAGTCCTCTTCAGGTTGAGCCCGGTAGGTAGCTGTGCTTGTACACAGCCTCCTCTGACCGCTGCCCTTGCGGATTTAGTCCGTGGAATGCTGGCGAAGCAAACGGCTGCCTCAGGCCCTTCCCGCGCTTCCCGTGCAAACACTCGATGGCGCAGGAGCTCAGAGCTCCTTTCTCACTCACAGTCACAACACATCTGCCTCTTGGTAGTTGGGGCAAGTCTCTCTATTCAGGTGCCACTTGATCCCATTGGAGGGCTGCCGATGCCAGTCACTTGTTACTACCCTCATTGATGCAAAACAGTGCCATGGCCCAGAATGCCATTTCCCAGAATTATAAGCTATGTCCCCATTTGTCAGCCGGCTCCATTTAGAGTCCTGGTTTCTGGTTGGCTGCTTTTTCACTCTAGATTGGATACCCCCTCACTCCTATGGACCCCTGGGACTGTCCTGGTCCATGATGGAGGGGCACAGCACACAGAGTCCCATCTGCAACAAAAGCAGGTTAAACAAAACTGCATTTTCACTATCACTCTAAATGATTTCAGCAAATAGTTACACCTATCGAGGGGGCTTCCGTGGTGCTTTCAGCGACCACAAAAAGGGGCAATTACAGTACAGCTCGAGCGGGATTTGAGCAGGGAAACACACAGTTCCCCTCATAAACAATGATTTTGCCTGCAAGCAGACGGCTCTTAAAGAGAAAGTACGTGGAGGCTTTAAAAGCACTCACAACCCCCACATTTAGCGGCCTTACGCCAAACACCAGCCAGGCATGGAGCATTTAAACAAGCTCTGGGAAGGCTTTTAGGAACCCCCATTTGTAGGGGGGTTACACCCTTCCTGGCCTGGAAAAAACTTGGTGTCCACGTCAAGTAGTTACCCTTAAACCACTTTAAGGCAAACAGTTTAATTAACATTATATCACACTTTAGATTACATGCACGGATACTGTATTCACAGTTTACTATGGTTTATGCAACATTACACACACACATAACCTTTTTCTTTTTAAATCAGGTCATTACTCTCTGCCCATGACACCTAAAAAGAGGGGGTCCTTCCCTATCAGCTACTGGCGGGCTAACTGGGGTAGGGGGTACCACACTCGAAGGACAATACTAACAGGCTGGAGTTATCCCCCAAGGCTAACTTAGGCAAGGAGCTCGGGGACACATACACCCCTTTATGGACCACATTTAAGGGCAGGTCCACAGGCTGACCCAGAGACTCATAACTCAACTTTACTACAGGCCATACTTCTCGGCTGGAGCTTCTAGGGGTCTCGGAAAACCCTGCTACAGGTCCAAATTCCGTTTCAGCCTCATTGAGATTAGTAGGGGGAACCTCCACAGGGGAAGGGGAACCACTGCTCATAGTACTTTTGGGGGCATGACCCTCTATATCAGGACCCACACTACTTGGCTCAGCTGGGGACTGTTCAGGGACTAGTAAGGAACCATCAGGGCATTCACAATATTCTTCAAATTCCAGCATATCACTGGCTTGTTCCCCCACATCACTTTCTTCTTCTGAAATGTCAGATAGTTCAGCCAGGCCAGACAGTTCAGCCAGGCTCAAGGACCCCACCCCTTGGGCTTTGCTGCTACCCAATTCATCCTCTGGATGCATTGGTTCTGGAGACAAAGCTGGGGGCTCAGACAGTCCAGAAAGCCCAACCTCATCTCCAGAGTTAACGAGGGGATTGCCCCGAAACAGCTGGCTCAGTTCATAAGAGGGATAGTATTCAATATTATTTTCACTGTCTTCAGACACAGAGTGGCGATCATCTTCATCACAGGGGTTTGGTCAAGGCCCTCTTAATTGGCTTGCTGAAGAATCAAGTGGTCTGAGTTTTTTCTTGGCAGCAGATCTAGTCATAGGCCTGGATGGGGGGCATTGGGAGGTTCAGCTTCAATCAAGATTTGCCCGACTGGCAGCAGATGATTTCTGTGTATAGTTTTCACATCTTTTGAATTGTTTTCAGGCCGCACTTTATATACAGGTAAATCTGCCAGTTTCCCACAACAATATGAGGGAGGTAATGCCATCTGTCAGCAATCTTATGTTTGCCGTGCAGTCCCAAATTCCTCAATAACCTCTATCCCTTCTCTCAGTTCCATTGTTTTCACTTTCTTATCATACCTCTCCTTGTTGGCCAGGTTTCGTTTAGCAGCCATAGTCTGGGCCAGTTGGTAGGCATGGTTCAATTGGGCCTTCAACTTCTGTACATACTGTAGATGATTTTCTGCTTGTACTCCATCAGGGGAAACCCAGAAACACACATCCACTGGCAGTCTAGCCTCTCTCCCAAATATCAGCCTGTACGGGGAAAATCCAGTGGCATCACTTTTGGTGCAGTTATAAGCATGAACCAGGGTGCTAATCTGCTGGCTCCATCTAGGCTTGTCTTTGGGTTGCAGTGTACCCAACATATCAAGCAATGTGCGGTTAAATCTTTCAGGTTGGGGATCTCCCTGGGGATGGTATGGGGTGGTTCTTGATTTTCATACTCCCCACAAAGATAGCATTTCTTTGATCAGGCGGCTCTCAAAGTCCCTCCCCTGGCTGGAATGGATGCTCTGGGGGGCCCCATAGTGGACAAAGAAGTTCTCAACAAGTACTTTAGCCACCGTGGTTGCTTTCTGATCTTTAGTAGGGAAAGCCTGTGCATACCAGGTAAAATGATCAGTGACTACCAATATGTTACTGATGTTGTTTAGATCTGGTTCTAAACTCAGGAAATCAATGCAGACCAGTTCCATAGGGGCACTGGTAGTGATATTAACCATGGGTGCAGCTCTCTGAGGTAGGGCTTTTCTTTGCAAACAGCGGCCACAGGTCTTAACATACTGCTCTACATCTGCACTCATTTTTAGCCAGTAGAATCGGGTCCGTACCAGGTCAAGAGTTCGATCTATGCCAAGATGCCCCATGTGATTATGCAGGTACCTCAAGACTAGTTCTCTAAAAGCAGTGGGCAGCACCAGTTGTTGTTTGTCTACCTGGCCTTCCTTATCCACAGTCTCTCTGTATAGTAGTTGGTTAATCAGTTTTAACTTTGACCCTTCTTTGTATAACAAGGCAGTTCTCAGGTCAGTGGAATGCAACTTGGACATGTTCCTCCCAGCCTGCAAAGCCTCCACGCAGCTTTTACCATGGGGTCTCGGGATTGAGCCCATTGGAGACTATCATTGTTGAACTGGGGCAGCGAACTAGTGTCTAATGCAGAAAAATGACAGTAAGCAGCAGGTATGCAGTTCTCAGATGGCCCCAAGCAATCCACCATGCACTCCACAGCATCAGGAGACAACTGTTCTTCCTTGTCAAATTTTTGGCAAAGGGCTCTTCTGTCAGGTTCTGACAACCTGACCCAGTCAGTTTGTAGCATAGGCCTCCGAGAGAGAGCATCCGTATCTATATGGTTTAGACCTGCTCTGTATTTAACAGCATAGTCATAGGTAGCCAATGCAGAGAGCCACCTATGGCCAGTGGCATCCAACTTGGCTGAGGTCTGCACATAGGTCAGCGGATTGTTATCAGTCTTTACCAATATCTTGGCAGAAGAAGACAGCAATGTAGGCAGGATCCCAGTGCAAAAAATCATGAAATTGATCAACAATGGCCCACTTCAGAGCCAGGGACTCTAGTTTGTGCACTGGATAATTTTTTTCTGAAGGAGTCAGACTTCTGCTGGCAAAAGCTACTGGTCTCAGACCGTTCAAGTGCTCCTGATATAACACAGCCCCCAATCCTTGTAGACTGGCGTCAGTATGGAGAACGTACAGCTTGGCCGGGTCAGCATAGACCAGCACTGGGGCATGGGTAAGTTGATATATGATGTCATAGAAAGCTTCCTCACACTCAGTAGTCCAGCGGTTTCCAAACATATCGTTTGGCCGAAAATACTTATTCTCCATCTCAGAGTGCACAACTTTCTTATACTTTTTGAGCGTGGGAGGCTACCCCTGAGTAAGGTTGAGGAGAGGGCGGATCACTTGAGAATAATCTTTGACAAACCGCCTATAATATCCACAAAATCCCAGGAACCATTGCAGCTCTTTCAAATTCTTCGGCTGATGCCAAGTAGTCAAAGCCTCCACTTTGCTGGGGTCAGTATCTATGCTTTCAGTGGATACTATGTGGCCCATATATTTCACAGAAGTTTGGAAGAATTGGCACCTGTCTATAGATAGCTTGAGACCGAAATCCTCCAGCCGATCCAGGACCTTGAACAATCGACGTTCATGTTCTTCCAACGAGCTGACAAACACTATGACATCATCTAAGTAAACCAAACACTCTAGCAAATTCATGTCCCCCACTGTACATTCCATCAGGCGAAAAGGTAGCTGGGGCACCTGAAATCCTTGAGGCATCCGGATAAACTCACCCGAAACCCTAGGGGCAAATGAATGCAGTCTTCTCTTAGTCCTCTGGGGCCATCGGGATCTGATAGTACCCACTGCGGAGGTCTAACAGAGAACCACTTACTGCCATTTAGACAATCCAAGGCGTCCTGTATCGTGGCATAGTATACTGGTCTAGGATGGTCCGCCCGATTCAAAATCGGTAATCTACACACATCGAACCGCCCCATTCTTTTCCTCACTACTACAATGGGGAAGCATAGGGCTCTGGACTCTTATATCACCTGTAGCAAGCATCTCATGCAAATGCCGCCTCCACATCGTCTGTGTCAGCCGGTGCCAGGTGCCGAGATCTCTCTCGAAAAGGCCTTTCATCATGCAGCCGGATGAGGTGCTCAGCCCCTTGCACACATCCCATGTCCCATTCTTTTAGGGAAAATACCTGGTCTCTTTTGGCAAGCCTCTCACTGATCCTCACTTTCCATTCAGCAGGCAACGCGGAGTCACTGAAATCGAACAAGTCGGGAGTTACTCTGTCATCCTTCCTCGAACCCTTGCTATTGGGCAGCACTGCAGTATCTGCACAATGTACACTTGCCAGGGTGCAACCTCTTTTTATTCGAATCTCCTTGTCAGACACATTATGAACTTGAGCCACCACCCTCCTGGCGTAAGCATGGGCTCTAGCAGGCAAGATACTGGGTTTAACCAGCAGTCCCTCAGGCAATCTTCCCTCCCCGGGTGCATCCAACATCAATAACTTATTCTTAACATCTGTTCTCATTCGGACTTCCCCTTGCAAAACACACTGGGCATTTGGGGCAAGTATCAATGGTGCCGGATCTTTCCATACTACACCCACGGCGCCTTCAGGTTCCTCCTGGCTAACCTTCCTCTGAGTTTCATAGGCCTTTTGGATCACAGTGGGTATTCTTAGGGCTCGCCCAGTCCTAAACGCTTGCTTTTCTGAACACAATTGGGCTAATCGACCAAACATATGAGCATTTGTCCCAATCAACAGGGGTACCCCATCATACAGTCCAGTGGGGGACAGACTAAAGCCAAGGTTTCCACCTGTTCGTCCACTCCAGCCACAGAAGTAGGAAATGACAAACAGATCTGGATATACCCCAAATACGGATAATCCTTGTCACTTAGCCCCTATACCTGTAGACCATCCAAGGGTTGTAGTGGCACCTCAGGTAGGTATGTCTGATACCAGTCCTGAAACATGATGGTTACCTGAGAGCCACTATCTAATACAGCTTGGGTGGGAATCTCATTTACTCACACTGGGGCCTCCATCGAGGGCCCGACCACATCAGACCATTCAGGAGGCACAGCATTGACAGTTGCTTGGGCGTTGGCCCGGGTCACAAAGCCCTTCCTGGAGGGTCGGACGTGGGCCCTGTGATGCCAAGTGATCAGTCTGCTGTTGACCTTCGTTAAATTATCCGGCAACTGGCACTCAGTCTGAAAGTGTCCATCCTCTCCAGAATGGTAACAGAACTTGGGGTCCCAAGGGTCTCTATTGGGAGAGGAATACTTTATCTGCTGGGGGCCCTCCGGGGGCAAGGGGGTTCCCCTGGGCCAGGGCATTGGTTTCTAGATAACTCAGGTTCCCCAGACCTAACAGGGTGGGTAGTGGATCACTTCAAGTCCCTCACCAGTTCTCGTAAATTCCTGACCTCAGCCCTCAACTCACTTTCTACTTGGGGATCAGAGGAAAAAGCATGCACCCCCACCCCTCCCTGTAATTCGGGAGACACATCAGCCCCCCAAAAGGTGGGTCTCATCGGGTGCACTAGACTCAGGGGTTTGGCTCAGATTCACAGCCTCCACATACGGTTTCCACCCCTCCTCATCAGTCTCTACTTCTCTAATCTCCCTCATCGATTGACAGTATTTAGGTGGGGCAGCCCATCTATAATGTAACTTAAGTTTTAACACTATCACACTGGAAAATCTAGCAGACTTCAAAACATGTTCCAACCTGACCTGGTTCAAGGCTGAGGCTGTGATCCCCCCTTTTCAATTGGCCTTCTGTAAGGCCCATTCCACCCTAGTAACAAAGGTGGACAACTTCTCATTCCTCCATTGCTTGGCAGACTTGAATTTCCATAATAAGTCTTCCCCAGTTTCTGTACTTCCAAACACTCCCTCTAAAGCAGAAAGGTACTCTGCTGCGGTAGCTTCTGGGCTAGTGGCCCGCAAAAACCTAATGGCTTCCAGAGCTGGGCCCCGCAGACTCTCCATCAGTCTCTTTCATTTCTCCTCCTCAGAGCATTACCACTCCTGGACTAGGGTGGTGGCGTAGTCCATCCACGCCTCCAAATCATCCTCCCCTGAAGGCAATGGTACTGTACCAGAAAAAAGTTTTAGCCTACGGTAAGAATCTAGCTGTATAGGGGGAACCACTAAGGGCAGTGCAGCCAAAATAGAACTCTTGGGGGGACAGGGAGAGGTACCAGGGGAAACCTGGGGGGTGGGTTCACTAGAAAGGTCCAATGCCTGCAGTAATTCTTGGGGAGTCCTCTTCTCCACAGCCAGTAATTGAAGCAGTTTATCTTTGAAACTATTAGTCTGGGGAGACTCCCCAGGAGTGACTGACCCACTCCGGATGTGAACAAGCCTCCACCTCGTTGCGCACCTTCCGGGTAAATCACTGGGGGTACCCTCCCGGGGTCGATGGCTAGACTACACAAAAGTAACACCTGCAAGGTCTGATTGAGCAGATCAGCCATACGCCCCTTCACCTCTAACTTGCCTAAACATTTAACACATTCTGTGGTAGAAATAATATCAGCGATCGTTATCCCCAGAGGTACATCTAGTAGTAACATAATTCTCTGGGAGTCCAGCTCTTCGGCTTCACCCCACCCCATCAGTTTGTGTACCATTGTCTTAATAGGGTCCAGCTTAATCTTAGCCATGATATCCCCTTCCAGTTTTTCCTTTAACGTATCCATATTTGTGCACTTCATCCACTCGGCCACTAGGGGATGCTAATCCCAGCAGTGCCTCCAATTTGTAACCCCCAGGGGGCGCTATCCCAAGGGCTACTATCCCTGCCTGCTCTAACTGCAGCAGGGCCAGGGGCCCAGATCCAGTGGCGGGTGCCTCCACTCAGAGGTCGGGGTTAGAACAGTCGAGGTTGACTCGGGCACAGCCCTCTGGGTTGCTGCAACCCCCCTTTCTTCCCACTAGTGGCCCACGCAGTTCAATTTCAGAGTCCTTACCATATACACTTACCCCCCCCCGGCTCGAACCAGTCAGCTCACTTCGGGGAACCCCTGGAAAGTAAGGTACAGTTACACCACATTCACTGTGCAGTATTCCACCATTAATACACAGACTAGCCAGTGTACTTTTGGAAAACAAGAAATCTGATTTATTTGAGGGGAGATAACAAGGACCGGGGGGAATCAGGTTGATTAGCTTACCACTACAATATATGAAAATCTACCTATGGCTCTGTGCACAGGCCTAACCTATTAATTACTGTCTATGGGTACCCAAGCCCTAGTGGCTAGTTCCTCAATGCAGCTGGTTGGGGCCCTGACAAAAGCGAGCATTTAATTCCTGAGAAGATCAGATGGAGCCAGAAAGCTCAATTAGTGCAGTCAGCAATACAACAAAATGATTTTGCCTTTGTTTGTAAGCTGTAACAGGGAGCTACCCTGATCCAGTACTCACAACTCCAGCAGAGAACCACTCCTTCACCACTTGCAGGGCTGAGCCTGAGCTTCAAAAGCCTCCTCACACATTTATATGGAAAACAACAGTGGGGTACCATACCAGGCAGCTGCTCCTTGGTCCCAAACGAACTCACAGCTATCAGGAGTCTCACTGCAGCTTCAACTTTCCTGACAGATCTAGTGCGATTTAGTAGATTCTCCAGTCCTTTTCAGGTTGAGCCTGGTAGGTAGCTGTGCTTGTACACAGCCTCCTCTGACTGCTGTCCTCATGGATTTAGTCCATGGAATGCTCGTGATGCAAACGGCTGCCTCAGGCCCTTTCCGCGCTTCCTGCGCGAACACTCAATGGCGCAGGAGCTCAGAGCTCCTTCCTCACTCACAGTTACAATGCATCTGCCTCTTGGTAGTTGGGGCACGTCTCTCTATTTGGGCACCACCTGATCCCATGATCATGATCCCATGGCTGCTGATGCCAGTCACTTGTTACTACCCTCATTGGTGCAAAACGGCGCCATGGCCCAGAATGCCATTTCCCAGAATTACAAGCTATGTCCCCATTTGTCAGCTGGCTCCATCTAGAGTCCTGGTTTCTGGTTGGTTGCCTTTTTACTCCAGATTGGATACCCCCTCACTCCTATTGGACCCCTCGAACTGTCCTGGTCCAAGATGGAGGGGCACAGCACCTAAGTCCATCTGCAGCAAAAGCAGGTTAAACAAAACTGCATTTTCACTATCACTCTAAATGATTTCAGGCAAATAGTTACACATCTATCGAGGGGGGCTCCTGGCGCTTTCAGCGACAACAGAGGGCAATTACAGTACAGCTCGAGCCGGGCTCGAGTGGAGGCTACAGTCCCCTCATAAACAATGATTTTGCCTGCAAAGCAGACAGCTCTTAAAGAGATAGTGCGTGGAGGCTTTAAAAGCACTCACAACCCCCACATTTAGCGGCTTACGCCAAACACCAGCCAGGCATGGAGCATTTAAACAAGCTCCGGGAAGGCTTTTAAGAACCCCGATTTGTAGGGGGGTTACACCGGGTTCCTGCCTGCATTTGCACCTTTTTCTACTGAGAAAGAAATCCACAGCTGTCCCGACAGAGCTCTGTGGAGGTCACTCACTCCCCCTGTGCCACTTGCTCATTCTGTTTGTCCTGGTGCTGCAGGCTGTCCTTTTGTACTGGGCTTCTACCTGCATTAAGGCTTTTTCTGCCCGCAAAAAATCTGCAGCTGTCCCGACAGAGATCCGTTGTGGTCACTCACTCCCCCTGTCTCATGCAGTCTTTCTGTTTCTCCTGGCACTGTAGGCTGCCCTTTTGTATTGGGCTCCTGCCTCTGTTGGCACCTTTTTCTGGCCACAAAGAAATCTGCAGCAGTCTTGACAGAGCTCCATTGACCTTACTCATTTCCCCTCTCTCACTTGCTCGTTCCATTTCTGCCGGCGCTGCAGCCTGCCCTTTTGTATGGGGCTCCAGCCTTCATTGCTGCCCTTTTCTGCCCACAAAGAAATCTGCAGCAGTCACGATGGAGCTCCGTTGAGCTCTCTCACTCGCTCGTTCTATTTCTCCCACCACTGCAGGCTGCCATTTTGTACTGGGCCCCCACGTGCATTGTTGCCTTTTTCTATCCACAAAGAAATCCACAGCAGTCCGAACAGAGCTCTGTTGAGCTCATTCATTCCCCCTCCCTCATTTGCTTGTCCTGTGTTTCCCATTGCTGCAGCCTGCCCTTTTGTACTGGGCTCCTGCCTGCATTGGCGCCTTTTTCTGCCCACAAAGAAATGTGCAGCAGTTGTGACACAGCTCCGTTGAGCTGGCTCACTCCCCCTTTCTCAGTCGCTCGTTCCATTTCTGCTTGCGCTGCTGGCTGGCCTTTTGTACTGGGCTCCTGCTTGCATTGCTGCCTTTTTCTACCCACAAAGCAATCCGCAGCAGGCACGATACAGCTCCGTTAAGGTCACTGACTCCCCTTGTCTTATTCACTCATTCTGTTTCTCCTGGTGCTGCAGGCTGCCCTTTTGTACGGGGCTCTGCCTCTTTTGGTGCCTTTTTCTGCCCACAAAGAAATCTGAAGCAGTCCTGACAGAGGTCCATTGTGCTTGCTCACTCCCCCTCTCTCACTCTCTCATTCCGTTTCTGCCAGCGCTGCAGGCTGCTCTTTTGTACTGGGCTCCTGCCTGCATTTGCACCTTTTTCTGCCCAGAAAAGAAATTCATAGCTGTCCTGATAGAGCTCCGTTGAGGTCGCTCACTCCCCCTATATCATTCGTTTATTCTTTTTGTCCTAGAGCTGCAGGCTGTCCTTTTGTACTGGGCTCCTGCCTCTGTTGGCACGTCTTTCTGGCCACAAAGAAATCTGCAGCAGTCCTGACAGAGCTCTGTTCAGCTCGCTCACTCCCCCTCTCTCACTCACTTATTCAGTTTCTGCCAGCGCTGCAGGCTGACCTTTTGTACTGGGCTCCTGCCTGCATTGCAGTCTTCTTCTCCCCACTAACAAATCTGAAGCAGTCATGATAGAGCTCGGTTGAGCTCGCTCACTCTCCTTCTCTCACTCAATCATTCTGTTTCTCCCGCTACTGCAGGCTGTACTTCTGTAGTGGATCCCTGCATGCATTGCTTCCTTTTCTGCCCACAAAGAAATCTGCAGCAGTCCTGACACAACTTCGTTCAGCTAACTCACTCCCCCCCCAACACGACCATTCTGTTTCTCCCAGCGCTGCAGACTAGCCTTGTGTATTGGGCTCCTGCCTGCATTGCCGCCTTCTTCTACCCACAAAGAAATCTGCAACAGTCATGATAAAAGCTCCATTGAGCTCACTCACTCCCCCATCTCACTCGCTCGTTCTGTTTCTCTCGCCGCTGCAAGCTACCATTTTGTACTGGGCCCCTGCGTGCATTGCTGCCTTTTTCTACCCACAAAGAAATCCGCAGCAGTCCCAACAGACCTCTGTTGAGCTCACTCACTCCCCCTCACTCACTCACTCGTTCTGTGTCTCCCGCTGCTGCAGCCTGCCCTTTTGTACTCAGCTCCTGTCTGCGTTGGGGGCCTTTTCTGCCCACAAAGAAATCTGCAGCTGTCCCGACAGAGGTCCGTTGAGGTCGCTCACTCCCCCTGTCTCACGTACTCATTCTGTTTCTCCTGGCACTGTAGGCTGCCCTTTTGTACTGGGCTCCTGCCTCTGTTGGCACCTTTTTCTGGCCACAAAGAAGTCTGCAGCATTCCCAACAGAGCTACGTTGAGCTCGCTCACTAACTCCCCCTCCCTCATTCACTCATTCTGTGTCTTCCGCTGCTGCAGGCTGCCCTTTTGTACTGGGTTTCTGCCTGCATTGGTGGCTTTTTCTGCCACAAAGAGATCTGTAGCAGTCCTGTCATAGCTCCGATGAGCTCGCTCACTCCCCCTCTCTCACTCGCTCATTGTGTTTCTCCTGGCGCCGCAGGCTTGCCTTTTGTACTGGGTTCCTGCCTGCATTGGCACCTTTTTATGCCCACAAAGATATCTGCAGCTGTCCCAACAAGGTCTGTTGAGGTCGCTCCCTCCCCTGTCTTAAGCACTCATTCTGTTTCTCCTGGCACTGCTGTCTGCCCCTTTGTACTGGGCTCCTGCCTTTGTTGGCACCTTTTTCTGGCCACAAAGAAATCTGTAGCAGTCCCGACAGAGCTCCATTGAGCTCGCTCACTCACTCACTCCGCCTCTCTCACTCATTTGTTCTGTTTCTCCCGCCACTGCAGGCTGCCCTTTTGTACTGGGCCCCTGTGTACATTGCTGCCTTTTTCTGCTCACAAAGATATCCGCAGCAGTCCTAACAGAGCTCCAGTGAACTCACTCACTCCCCCTCCCTCACTTACTCATTCTGTGTCTCCTGCTGCTGCAGGCTGCCCTTTTGTACTGGGTTCCTGCCTGCATTGGTGGCTTTTGCTGCTCACAAAGAGATCTGCAGCAGTCCTAACACAGCTCCGTTGAGGTTGCTCACTCCCCCTCTGTCACTTGCTCGTCCGTTTCTGCCGGTGCTGCAGGCTGGCCTTTTGTACTGGGCTCCTGCCTGCATTGTTGCCTTTTCAATTAATCAGTCAATCAATCAATCAATCAATCCAGTCTTTATTTAACCAGGCGTTCATCGTTGAGCAGAAGCTCCCTTGCAAGATGGACCTGGGTGGAGCATGAACAATTGTATATACAGGTCAACACAGGTATTTACAAGGCAATACAGATAATACTCTTTACAGAGAGGAAGAAAAAGAAGTTCATATGTACATAGAATTATACAGATGTTGTACAGATTACATGGTATTTAATACATAGAAGTGTCTATAGGAAGATAAAGCAGGTTATCTAAGGTTGCAGGAGGAAGTAATGGAAGAAAAAAAAATATATACACCAGGTAGAGGTGAAGAGTGAGGGATGGGAGGGAGGTAGGGAGAAAGGCTAGGAGGCACGATGCACAGAGAGAGTTGGTAAAATGGGATGTAGAGAAGGTGGATGGAGAAAAGGAGTATGTGTGAGCCCGGGATTGAATGCTATAAGCACGGGCATGGTAGGATGTCACAACCCAGGAGTGAGCTCCTATCCGAGGTTGGGAAAGGAAGAATAAGGGGATGGATGGGACTAGTGTTGATAAGACAGGGGAGAAGAGAGAGAGAACAATCAGGCTGGTGAGGAGCAAGCTGAGGTCAGTACTTAAAATTGGGTCTAGGCGTGGCTATATACCAGTGCAGACACGGTACTAGGTCTGAGTGGGTGAAGCAGTTACATACTTCTCGATTATGGAAATAAAGCATCTTGAGGGCATTTATACCGATTAGAGTGCTTAATTTGAGGTTTTTTTGTAGATCGTTCCATAAGGTAGGTAGCACGAAGCTTATGGCTGCCCTGCTGAAGCAGGATTTTGCTTTGGATACTTTAAGTGTAATAGCTGAGTAACTCCTTAACACGTATTTCCCAATTATACTCAGGGGAAGACAGCCCACAAAGAATCTGCAGCAGTCACGATAGACCTCCATTGAGCTTGCTCACTCCCCCTCTCTCACTCGCTCATTCTGTTTCTGCTGGTGCTGCAAGCTGGCCTTTTGTACTGGGCTCCTGCCTCTGTTGACACCTTTTTCTTTCCACAAAGAAATCTGCAGCAGTCCTGACAGAGCTCTGTTGACCTTACTCACTCCCTCTCTCTCACTCGCTCATTCCATTTCTGCCGGTGCTGTAGCCTGCCCTTTTGTAAGGGACTCCTGCCTGCATTGCTGCCCTTTTCTGCCCTCAAAGAAATCCAGAGCAGTCCCAACAGAACTCCAGTGAGCTCACTCACTCCCTTCCCCTCCCTCACTCACTCTTTCTGTGTCCCCGCTGTTGCAAGCTGCCCTTTTGTATTGGGTTCCTGCTTGCATTGGCGGCCTTCTGCCAAAGATTCTGCAGCAGAACGGACATGCCCGTTGGAGGTCGCTCACCCCTCTGTCACCGCTCATCCGGTTCACGGGCGCTTGCAGGCTGGCCTTTTGTACTGGGCTCCTGCCTGCATTGCTGACTTTTCCGCCCACAAAGAAATCTGCAGCAGTCACAATAGACCTCCGTTAGAGCTTGCTCACCCTCTCTCACTCGCTCATTCTGTTTCTGCCGCGCTTGCAGGCTGGCCTTTGTACTGGGCTTCTGCTTGTGTTGCCGCCTTTTTCTGCCCACAAAGAAATCTGCAGCAGTCACAATAGGAGCCTGCTGAGGTCACTCTCACTCCCCATCTCACCTCGCTCATTCTGTTTCTCCTGGTGCTGTAGGCTGCCCTTTTGTACTGGGCTCCTGCCTCTGTTGGCACCTTTTTTATACAAAGAAATCTGCAGCAGTCCGACGGAAGCTCCGTTGACCTTACTCATTCCCCCCTCTCCTTTCGCTTGTTCCATTTCTGCTGAGCGCTGCAGCCCTGCTGCCTTTGTTTAAGGGCTCCTGCCTGTGTTGCTGCCCTTTTACCCACAAAGAAATATACATGCCAGTCATGACAGGCTCGTTGAGCTTCTTTCAACTCCCCCCTCCTCAGTCGCTCGTTCTGTTTCTCCATGGGTGCCTTTTCCTGCCCACAAAGAAATCTGCAGCAGTCCCGACAGAGCTCAGTTGAGCTCGGTCACTCCCCCATCTTTCACTCACTCAATCCTAAATTATCCCAATGATTTCCTTCAGCGACTGCGGTATTGTGGGCTGGAAACGCAAAAACACATTTCGGCCAGAATGTAAAAAATGACAGCTGTACTGTTCACTGCCACTGTTGAAAATGTGGCGTGAAAATATTACTAATTCGCGAACTTACTGAGCAACTGAACAAAAGAGTAAACAGGGAGGAGAGGAGGCACTGTGGGTCACCTTGGAGACTGGAAAGGGCACCACAATCCGCACAAGGGTTGTGTACAGACCCCCATGTCAGGGGGAAGGAATGGACAAGGATATGATGGAAGGCATTCTTAGAATGGCAGAGAAAGGGGAGATACTGTTGATGGGAGACCTGAATATGCCAGATGTTAACTGGAGCACATTTGCTGCAGTGACATCCAAGAGCAGGGCCATTCTTGACACCCTACAGGTGGCAGGCATTAGACAGCTAGTTTGGAACCCACTCGTGAGGGAGCAATCTTAGACCTCGTACTCTCAAATGGGGGCAGTGAGAGGATCTCAGATCTAGAAGTGGGTTGCCATCTGGGGACAAGTGACCCATCAAACAGTGTGGTTCACGTTAAACTCAGCTACAGAAGTCAAGCCATACAAAAGTGAGGGTACTGGACTTTGGAGGCTGACTTTGGCAAGATGGGAGAGTGCCTCAGAAAAGCACTAGCAAACAGGCTAGAAGGAGGTGTGGAGCAACAATTGGGGAATTATCAAAACTGCCATCACAGAGGCAACAAGCCTTTGTGTGAAGCAAATAAACAAATCAAAACGAAAGAAAAAGCCACTATGGTTCTCAAGAGAGGTGGCTGTGAAAGTCAGGAAGAAAAGATAGCATTCTAGAAGTATAAGGAAACACAGAAGGAGCAGGACAGAGAGCTGTACCAGTTAAGGCAGAAAGAAGCAGGGAGGAAGTCAGAATAGCAAAGGCCCAAACTGAGGAAAAGATAGCCAACTCAGTTAGAAGAGGATAAAACCTTTTATAGGTACATCAGTGGCGTGAAAAGACAAAGGGAGGGATAGTGAGGCTGAATAGAATAAACGGTGGGTGGGCAGAGGGGACAGTGAAAAAGCAGGAATACTGAACGAATATTTCTCCTCAGTATTCACAAAGAGGAGGGGAAGTGCCTAATCCAATTAACAGAAGCACTCTTGATAGGGGGTCGATCCCAGTCCTTTCACAGAAGAAAGGTTCTGCAAGAACTCTAAAACTGAAGGTGGACAAAGCAATGGGTCCTGATGGAATCCACCCAGAATTCTAAAAGAATTAAGGAAGGAACTAGTGAAACCACTGGCTACTTTTTTAATAAATCATGGGAGGAAGGTGTGGTACCCGAGGACTGGAGGAAGGCGGATGTGATTCCCCTTCACAAAAGTGGGACCAAGACAGAGGCAGGAAACTACAGACCTGTCAGTCTGACCTCTGTGGTAGGAAAGTGATGGAGTCACTTCTGAAGGAAAGAATAGTTGAGTACCTAGAGGTCAGTGGAGCACAGGATCCAAGGCAGCATGGGTTCACAGCAGGAAGGTCATGTCAGACGAATCTAATAGATTTCTTTGACTGGGTGACCAAAATAGTAGACCGGGAGGGCTGTGGACATGGCCTACCTAGACTTTAGCAAGGCATTTCACACAGTCCCACACAAAGATTATTAGTCAAATTAACCAGCCTGGGGTGGGTCCCAGGGTGGTAGCCTAGGTAAAACATTGGCTGGACAACAGGACACAGAAGGTAATTGTAAATGGAGTCCACTCTGAAGAAAGGCGGTTACTAGTGGGGTACATGAGGTTCAGATATTGGGTCCAGTCCTTTTAATGTCTTCATCAGTGGCATTGCAGAGGGACTGGAAGGAAAAGTATGCCTTTTTGCAGATGACACAAAGATCTGCAACAGGGTTGATTCACAAGGAGGCGTGGAAAGGATGAAAAGGGACTTGGCAAGGTTGGAGGAATGGTCAGACGTATGGCAGCTAGGATTCAATGCAAAAGTGCAAAATAATGCACCTGGGAAACAAGAACCCAGGGAAGAATACACAATGGGTGGGGAGGTAGTAACAACAACAAAACAGGAAAGGGACCTGGGGTAATCATATCAGATTATAGGTTAGCAAGCAATGTGAGAAGGCAGTAGGGAGGCGGGGTATACTGGGATGAAATATGTGCAAATTGGTAAGTTCGAGTATGCGTAGCAACTGTGCAATGCACCCTCACAAAACAGTCATTTTCTGGATTTTTCCCACCAGATTTGCAACATAGGCTTTTTGAGAGCCCACCTCATGAACACTGGCACTGTCATTTCATTAATCGGTCCTGAAAGGTGATACAGTGACTGCAAAATCACCTTTCAGGACCGATTAATGCCATGACAGTACCAGACTTCATGAGGAGGGGTCCCAAAAACCCCACATTGAAAATTTATGCCAAAATTCAAAAAAATGCCAGAGATATGCATCAAAGTTGAAAACACCCTATTTATTCCATTATACAGTTTACCGGCATTTCCTCAGTTCGTGGTCAGCTTTGAAGAGTGCAGACGTGTTCCCGGTCCACCAAAGATGGTCGCGCCAGGCTCCGAAGGTAAATATGGGGTGAGGAGGTGTGGGGAGGCAGGGTGTGCAGTGGATGGGTGCGGGTTGTGGTAGGGGGACAGGGAGACAGTGAGGGACCTTTTTTTTTTTACAGGGAGGAAAAAAACAACATTGTGGGACCATTTTGTTTTTTTGCAGGGCATGTAGCACACTGGGGTGGGCTCCCTGCAGGCCAATGGACTCTTTTGGGGGCAGTGCACCATGGGGGGATTAGGACCCCACCGCACACAACAAAAGGGGGCACATCATGCTCACGGGATTGGGCACCTGCTGGCACACAAGAAATGGGGAGGGGTATACGACCGATTGGGCACCCCGCCGGGCAAAGACAGAAGTAGGGGTGAAATAAGCCGAGGATTGGGCACCCCTTGGCACACAGAAAAGGGGGATATTTCGATGGGATTGGCCACCCCCATGGCAAACTCAGAAGTGGAGGCGAGACATAAGCTGAGAGGGAATTTGCACCCCCCGCGCCACAACAATTGTGGAGAGACATGCTGACGGGGAGTGGGCCCCCATCAGCAGCAGTCTCTGCAATGAGGGGTCACCTCATTGCAGGGATGACACTGCAATGATGATGTGGCCCTTGATTGCAGCAGCTAAAATTTTGCTGGGTTGGGCTGAACTAGTGTCAGCAGCAGCAGTGTGCCACAGCATTGGGGGAAGTGGGCCAAGCCTTTAAAGGCTGTAGGGGCATTGGCCACAACAGTGCCACGCCTCCACAACCTGCTTCTGGAGAAAGCTACCGCAATATGTTTCTTGTGCATGCGTGCAATCAACATAAAAATTGGTATTGCTACCATATCTTGAGGATTTAATAGTCATATGGCTGCATGTCCACAATGTGGTTCATGAACCATTGAACATAAATGCCACAAGAAAAAGAAAGTTCCTTTGTGGCAATCAATCTTCATGATCAGAAGGCCAAAATGACAACCACCTCGGCAACTGGTTTGTCCCATCCTTTCTGAGACACAGCTACATCGGACAGGAAACCAATGAAACAGTATCCACGCTGACGGTGGAAGCAGTAAAAACACATTAATGTATGTGCATGGTGAACAGTGTAAATGCTACATTGGCAGGTATTTAAACTAGCCAAGGGGGGAGGTAGTAGGAGAAGGGGAGACATAAACTGCCCCACCCCAACTAGTTCTTGAGCACAATAGAGCAACTGAGGAGGAAATGAAGTCCATAACAGAAGAAAGTAATACAGGTAGATGGAAGGTAGTAGACATGATTGGAACTGAAAATGTAATGGACACACTTAAGGTGGGTAGAAGAGAAAGAGGAGAGAGGGTGACAACACAACATGGAGAGCCATGTGTACGAATGTTCAAATTCTAGGTTACAAGTTTGCCGACATAGAGGCTACCATGGCAGAGGCAGTCCTAGACATGGATGCCATAACTGAGACCTGCTGTAATGGGAATCAGGTCTGGGAAATTACCATGCCAGGGCATACTCTGTTTAGGAGGGACAGGGAAGGTAGAAAAGGGGGAGTAGTGGCTCTTTCTGTAAGGGACAACACAAAGGCAACAGTAATAGACAGGGAATGGGGGGGAGGAGGAGGGACATTGGGTCACACTGGAGAGAAGGAATAGGGCAGCTATCTGCATGGTAGTGATGTATGGACCTCCGACTCAGGGGGAGGCGGTAGATAAAATTATGTTGCTAACAGGCATAAAAATGGCTCTCAGGGAGAGGTGTTACTAGCTGTATAAAAAAACAAGGTAAAAACGTGGTTTGGCATTATGATTTGGTTTTGACCTGTTTTTTTATACAGCTCATGCAGGATAGTGCAGCCTGTCCTGTGTTCTCACCTGCTACTGTGTTTGGGCTAGCACCTCCTCTCACCTGAGGCACAGGGATTGTTGTTTCTCTGAAAGGTATTGCTAGTAGGGGACTTCAGTGTACCGGATGTGGATTGTTGCCTCTCTGCTCCAGCATCAGCCAGGAATAGGAACATTCTGGACTCCCTGCAGGGGGTATTCTTCAGGCAACTGGTTATGGAGCCCACTAGGGAGGAGGCATTACTGGAACTGGTGCTGTCAAACAGGGACAGTGTCACAGAAATCACAGTGGAGGACCACCTGGGTAATTGTGTTCACTGTTCAGTGTGGATTGGTATAAAAACTGAATCAGAACCAAATCACACAAAGACGAGGGTCCTGGACTTCATTTCATTTTTATTTTTTATACTGGAAATTGGTCATTTTCACAAGCATCCAGTTTAAGGAGGACTTCAGGTGGGCTGACTTCAAGGAAAAGTAGGTGAATGCCTGATGTACAACCTGGGAGTGTTAGGGGGAGATGAAAAGTTGGCAAAAAATAAGGAGGGCACTGAGAAGGCTACAAATCTACGTGTCAGGCAGATTCGCAAGGGCAAAGGAAAACGCAACCACTATGATTCTCCAGGGAGGTGGCAGTAAAAGTAAAAGCAACAAAGCTGGCACTTAGAATACAAACTAACACAGATGGCAGTGGGCAGGGAAAGTTATCAGGAAAAGCAAAAGGAGTCAGGCAAGGCAGTTAGGTGCGCAAAGGCGTAAACATTGTAAAAGATTGCCAATCAGTTAAAAAAGGTGATAAAACATTTTTTAGGTATGTAAGTGAAAATAGAAAGACAAGAGTGAGATAGTAAGGCTGAAGGGTGAGGGAGAGGGTAGTGTAGAGTAGGGCCAATGAAAGGCTAACATATTGAACAAATACTTCTGTTCAGTGCTCACAGAGGAGGGAGCAGGAGATGGACCGAGGTTAAAAGACAGGAGCATGAGAGGCAGCGAGGTGGACACAAATGCCTTTGCAGTGGAAAGGGTCCTTAGAGGAATACCGATGCTAAAGGTGGGCAAGGCAACAGGGCCAGATGGAATGCATCCCAGGATACTGAGGGAACTCAGAGAGGAGCTGGCAGCACCACTGACATCCCTGATCAACCTGACATTTGAAATGGGGGTGGTGCTGGGGGACTGGAGAAGGGTAGATGTGGTCCCACTACACAAGAGTGGGAATAGGGAGGAGGCAGAAATCTGCAGGCCTGTCAGTTTGGCATCAGTGATGGGTAAGGCAATGGGATCACTGTTAAGAGAAAGGATTAGTGAATACCTTGTCCCCTGTGGGTTTCAAGATCTGAGATAGCATGGCTTCATAGTGGGGAAGTCATGCCAGACTACCCTGATTGTGTTTTCTGATTGGGTAACCAGAGAAGTGGATTAGAGAGGGACTGTGGACATGGCCTATCTTGATTTCAGCAAGGCTTTTGACACCATTCCACATAGGACATTGATAAACAAGCTAAGGAGGCTAGGAGTGGGTACTAAGGTTGTTAAATGGGTAGAGAGTTGGCTGAGCAACATGACTCCGAGGGTGGTGGTAAATGGGACCCACTCTGGAGTAGGCAAAGTGATCAGTGGGGTGCCACAGTGATCAATACTGGGCCAGCACCTCATCAATGACTTTATTAGTGATATTACTGAAGGACTGGAAGGAAACGTATGACTCTTCATGGACGACACAAAACACTGCATCAGAGTGGACGTACTGGGGGGGTGAATAGAATCAAGAGGGGATCAAACAAAGATGGAAGAATGGTCAAGAAATTGGCCTTTGGGTTTCAACACAAAAAAGTGTAAAATAAACCATATGGGGCACAAAAAACAGAGGGTGACATACAAATTGAGGGCGTGGGGAGATACTGATCGTATCCAGTGATGATAGTGCTTTTAAATGAGTGATGGTAAAAACAGCAACTCATTTATAGCGCTATCATCGTCAGCTACCCTGCAATGGTAGCGATGGTTTAGCGACAAAAACGATTGTAAGGGGAAGGATAGGAGCTGTAGGGAGGGATGGGAGGGATGGTTTAGGAAGAGAGGTGAGCCTGCTGCAACCGAGCCAGCCCTGTGGTGTGGTGGTGAGGTTGACTATGGTACAGTAGGCACTGGGTTTGGGACTTCGAGAGGGGGTGCTGGGGGGGCACAGCCCCCCCCCCCCGCAAAAACACTTTAATCTGCTGGAAGTCAGGTCATGACAATTGTATATTGCCAAAATGCTTTTTGGTGATATACATTCGCTGTGATAGCAATCGCTGTATTGCGATCACTATCGTCACAATGAAACCGACATTGACAGACACCAGTCAGGAAAGAGACCTGGGGTGATCATTACAGATTACCTAAAAGTGGCAAAACAGTGTGACAAGGCAGTGGGGAAGGCTAGCCGGATGTTGGGATGCATGGGCAGGGGTATCACCAGCAGCAGGATGGAGGTAATAATACCCCTGTACGGACAATTGGTGAGACCACACCTCGAATACTGTGTCCAGTTGTGGAGGCCCTATTTTCAGAAAGACATAAATATGGTGGAAGCAGTTTATAGGAGGGCAAACCAAAATAGCACAGTGAATGCATCTGAAGACCTACAAGGAAAGGCTTAGGGAACTGAACATGTACTCCATGGAGGAAAGGAGGAGGATTGGGGATATGATAGAAATGTACAGACACCTCATGGGGAAAAACAAAGTACAGCAGGGCAGAATTTTTGAGAGAAAAAGATCCTCAAGGACAAGGGGTTTGTTATGAAACTGGAAAGAGGGAAGGTCCAGATGTAATGTGAGGAAGCACTTCTTCACTAAAAGAGTGGTAGATGAGTGGAACAGCCTACCCTGTGGAGGTGGTGGAGTCAGAAACTGTTACAGGATTCAAGAAGGCATGGGATAGGAACAGAGGGATCATGGAAGTAAAAGTGGTTGGGGAGAGGAACTGGAGACAGAGTAGGGTCTACAGTGTCAGGAAGAATATAGGGCAGACTGGGTGGGCCTTGAGGCCCTCATCTGCTGACATCTTCTATGCTTCTACGTTTCTATGTTTCCATGTTATGATTTAGATGCAGCAATTGATTGCTGCCTCTCGTGGGAGGGGTATATAATGAGAATAGAGGAATATCCCTCATGTGAGAACACCCTCTACACTGACAGATTGTTTCATTTCTACATGCCTTCTGCAGTGGCTGTAAACAGCATATTTGAAGTGTATGGTAGTTTCAATGAAATATATGTATATGTTTTAAAGTGTTAATTGTTTTCTGTGCCTGCATTTGCTGCAATGCAAATAATATGAACTGTGACATATACATACTAACATACTATTTGCCAGCAGATTAGGCCTTACGGTCTATCGAGTCTGCTCGAACCTTAGATCCTTAGTTAGGTGCCGAGACCCTCCCATCCCTTGTGCTCCAGAAACCCGTATCATCCATCCCCACCCCTCTGGGACAGGCCATCATCTGATACATCCACTTTCTGTTTCTGTCCCACCCTCTCTTGAAGCCCTTCACTGTGGATCTCTGAACCAGCTCACCAGGCAGTGCATTCCAAGGGTCCACCACCCTCTCAGTGAAAACCTCCTCCTCTTTCCCCTCACCCTTCCACCTTCCAACTTCAAACCATGCCCTCTGGTGATACCTCCCTGCTTTAGTCTAAAGATCCCTCCATGTTTACCCTATTTATTCCCTTGAGGTACCAGAGACCTCAATCATGTCCCCTCTCTCCTCTCCTCCAATGAAAACAGGCAGAGCTCCTTAAGTCTGTCCTCATCGTCAAATCCCTAGCCCTCGTATCATCTTTGTTGCCCTCCTCTGTACCCTCTCCAGGAGCTGTATGTCCCTCTTCAAGTGTGGTCTCCAGTACTGTACACAGTACTCAAGGTGTGGTCTAACCAGTCCATTGTACAGCGGCAGAATCACTTCCTTGCTCCTAGAGGTGATCCCTTACGATGCATCCCAACATCCTGTTTGCCTTCTAGCCACTCCTGCACTGCTCAGAGTTATTCATACATGCATCCACCATGACCCCTAGGTCTTTTTCCCCTATTGAGGCCTCCAGCCTCCCTCCCAGGGTGTACCTGTGTTTAGGAGTTTCACCAAGATGCAACACCTTGCACTTGGTGATATTGAAATTTAATTTCCATGTGTGAGCCCATCTTTCCAGGGTGTCCAGGTCCTTGCAGGGCCAACCTCCCTTCTCCCTCAACTACTGCTCCATCTTGAGTCATCCATGAAGAGACTCATTTTACACCCTATACCTCCCTGATGTCCGATATATGCATTAAACAGGATCGGACCCAGGGCTCGAAACCCTCAGTACCCACTACCAACCTCTCTAGGGTTAGAGCTCCCACAGACCACTACTCTCTGAGTGCGTCCAGCTAGCCAGTTTTCAATCCATCTGACCATCAAAGGGCCTACTCCTAACCCCATCAGTTTCTCCACCAGACCATTGTGGGGACAGAGTCAACGCCTTGCTGAAGTCCAAGAGTAATACATCCACAGGCTTACCCCTGTCCAGTTCTGATGTTACCCATTCATAGAACTCCACAAGGTTGGTTTGACATGATCTACCTGGCACAAACCCATGTTGCCGACTATCCAGACCTCCCACCTCCTCCAAGTACACCCCAATCGTTCCTTTAGTATACTCTCCATTAATTTTCCCACCACGAGGTCAAACTGATAGGTCTATAGTTACCTGGTACTTCCCTCGACCCCCTTTATGGATTGGTACCACATGTGCCTCTAGCCAATCCCTAGGTACCCTCCTGTCTCAAGTGACCTGCTGAAAAGCTCCGACCAAGGTGCAGCCAGTATGTCCCAATTCCCCATAGTACTCTCGGATGAATGCCATCCAGCCCAGGAGATTTGTCTTTCTTTAGGGCCTTGAGGGCTAACCACACCCTTTTGGCAGAGATAGCATCATCCGTCCCTCCACCTTACTGGCCTTTTATCCTTACCCAGATGTGACACCCTGGGGTACCTCTCCTCCCTCTTGCTCCATTTCTGTTGCTCCTGATCCCACTTACTGATGTTTCTATCCCTTCGTGCCTGCTTTGTAGATATCCCATCCTCCCTAGTGAACACAGAGGCAAAGTACCAAGAACACCCTGCCCGGTCCCCGCCTCTTCCACCCACCCTCCTTCTGATCTCAATCTGCTGAGATGGCCTTGGTTTTCTCTGCTCCCCAATGTACCGGAAGAACCCTTTTCCCTCCATGTATCCCTGTGCCAGCCGCTGCTCTTTTACTGGACTTTGCTCCCCTCACCATCGTGGTGACTTTTCTAGATGCAAGCTGGTACATTTCCTTATCCCTATCCCCTCTTGTTGTTTTATATTTTTTGTAGGCCGCCTTCTTTTCTCTGACTGCTACCTGTACCTCACTGGACCACCAGCATGGTTTATGTGACCTTGCTCCCTTAAATTTCAACTTAGCGCAGATCCTGACTGCCTCATGAAGTCCCCGTTTTATGAACTCCCATCTCCTTTCCACACTGCTAACATAATCTGCTATAATTAGATACTATTTGCCGTGAGATACTGTCTGGTCCTGGGATTGTTTTACCTCTTTGTTTGTTTAATTTACTTTTAATATCTTCTAGCGAAAAGGAATGTAACTATTGTCAGAAGGATCAGTTCTTGTTATACTTATATTTAGTTTTGATCCATATGTACTGCAAAAATACTCATTCAAACAGTCTGCCATTTTAGTGTGATCATTAATTTCCCATTACTTAAGATTGGGCCCAGCGGACTCTATATATTTTTTTTTTTAATGAATTAACATAAGAATGAAAAGATTTAAAATGACCCTTCTTGGCATTGGTGGCTAATTGCCTCTCATAGGATGTTTTTGCTTTTCTAATCTCCTTTTTGCATATTTTCTGAAATTTAATGTATTTCTAGCGGCCTCTGTTTTAAGATGATGGTATTCTTTATGAGCCTTACTCTTATTTTTTATAGTTTTTCTGATCTTTTTATTTAACCATTTTGGATTGAGTTTATTTTTATAATATTTTTTCCTGGTCAGAATATGTTTAATGCAAAGAGATAGGATTTTATCCTTGACAAATTGCCACATCTCTGCACCATCTTTGTTGTATAATGCTGAGTTCCAGTCTATTTTGTGAAGGGAATCCAGAATACTAGTAAGGTTTACCTTGTCATATTGAAATACCGAGGTATTTCTGATACTTGATGTAAACTGACTTGATATGGAAAATTTGACAATACGGTGATCGCTATTTCCTAAGGGTGCAGTAGTCATTATGGACAGAAAAAAATATAATGTTGAGGTATTAAGACAATTAAGTGACATAGAATATATTGCATTCAGAGGCATTGCTCAACAAACTATCTCAACACACATGAACCACTGTTTGTAGAATGGCCCATCTGAGCCACAATATACTGTCTCCCTAAAGTGCACAAGAATCTATATGAATCTCCAGGGTAGCCATCAGTGGCTAGTATTGACTTCCTGATGGAACCCTTGGCTCAGTGTATAAATTAATGTATAAACAAAATTACACAGACATTCCCCTCTCAGGTAAAAGATTTGACAAACCTGTTGCAGATATTAGAGGCTATACAAACTGTATAATTTATTTATCTATTTATTAGACATTTGGAATAACACCTTTGAGCACGAGTGCTCTTTTCCAAAGGTTCCGTGTCAATAATGATTACATTACATATAAAGAAGATGAACTAGCTCAAGGAGAGCCTGGTCTGGTTCTGACAATGGAGCAATTAGGATAACAGGAATGGAATCAGTAATGATTCATAAGAGTAATGAGTCATGATTAGACAGCACTGTAGGATAACTGGACATACAAGATAAAGCCATACAAGGTAAAGCCTCAGGCATTTTCTGTTTAGTGGTTACAGTCAGGAAGTGGCAGGAGGGTAAACAGGCTGCAGGCAATGGTGGGTAAACATATGATATATGGGGAAATTAATCATGTATAACAACAGCAGGTGACTTTTCTTATGAGCTCTTTTTTTAAGGAGGTCTTAAACTGGGAAATCTTGTGTAGACCTAGTATGGGTTCTGGGAGATCGTTCATCCAGTATACAGCTCAGGTGGCAAATTAGTGCTTCCCTAGATTGGTTTTACAATAAGGGACTTCAAGGGCTTGTCTGGATGTACTCCTAGTCAAGTAGTTATTTTTGACTGGGCAGGCAGGTCACTGATTGCAACTGGGGTGAGGCCTAGCTGGGCTTTTCTGGCTAATAGGCAAGTCTGATATTTTAGCCTTTCTTGAAGTGGAAGCTATCCAGTTTGAGAGTACAGGGAGCAGGTGTCACTTAATCTATCCACCTCACAAACAAAGTGACAGGCTTTGTTGAGGACCATGCATATTCTGTTAAGGACAGTCTCACAGGCTGCACCGTAAATTGGAAGACCATAGTCAATGAGGGGGAGTGCCATTCTGGAGACTGCCATGCATCTAGCATCAGTGGTTAGATTTAATCTTTGCCTATAGAGTGTTCCAAGTTCTTGATTGGTCAGGTTAGCTGTGCTGTCAACATGTGAGGCAAATGAAAGAGTATCATCTGAGGTGATACTAAGGTACTTAAAAGAAGACTGACAGCTGGTGACCCTAGCTAGTTAAGCCCTATACACAAACATTCCTCACTAAGGGGGAATGGAAGCTTTGAGAGATGCATTTACTAATATGTCCGCATATTTCAGTTCTTCTATCGAATTTCTCAGGGTACTTGTGAAAAAGGTTCTGAATTACAATGTTTTCACTTTCATGGAACAATTAATGTCATCAACTGTGAATCCTTACTTTGAGCAGCTGGATATCTTTAAAATATATATTGATGACATTTTCTGTTATATGGAATGAGACCAAAATGGAGTTGAAACAATGTGTGATGCATGGAAGAGATAAACCCAGATTTGCAATTTACCCTTAATTCAGTTCCGAAATCAGCAAATTTCTGATATTTATTGCTAGAAAAACATGGGACTTGAATCAGAACAAATACGTATTGAAAGCTCACTGACTGTAATTCTGTTCTGCATTACACATCCTGTCAGTCAAGACATATTGTAAATAATGAATAAATGTCAGTTTCTGAGGCTCAAGAAAAACTATGGTTCCAATGATGATTTTGAGGTGAATGCAAAGGAATTGTGTACCAGATTTAAAAATAGTGGGTATAATGCGTCTGGGTAATCGAATGGGTAATCGAGTCTGCTTATATTTTTGCATCAAATCATGACTGGAACTCTATGCTGGTTCCTAGAAACACATCATTATCAAGGGCCAGAAATCAATGTGTGAATAATAAAATAAACTTTGTCACAACATTTTGTCTTCAGGTGTACCAGATTATACCAACCCTGGAAAATACTTGACATTTACTTGAAACTGATAAATCCTTTTAGAAATGAAGTGTGGATCACCTAAATTTGGTATATAAGAAAGGATCTAGTGTAGGTGATTGAGTGACCTATAGTTTTCATCAACAAGCTAAATCAGATGAGCATACAAGACCATTATCAGGGGACACGTTCCTTTGTCGAAATTGTAAATTTTGTGGCACAGTACAGAATAGGGACAAATTCACTAGTGAGAACTGTGACAAGGATTTCTACATTAGAGACTTTGATAATTGCAGCACAAGTTCAGTTGTGTAGCTGGCAACTTGTTTTTGCAATATATTCTATGAGGGAAGACAATAATAAATAAAAAAATTGGAGGACATTGATTGGCTGTTGAGAAAAAAAAAAGACAGCAGAATGCCTTGGCATTGCATATTTCTAAACATGGACATCAACATTCCTTCAAATTTCAGGGAATCGAGAGTGTAACATTTGGTCCTCGAAGGGGAGATATTAACAATAGACTCCTTCGTCATGAAGCGTTTTGGTGATATAAACTTGGAGTTCTGCATATTCCTGGACTGAATGATTTCTTTCAGTTAACCCCTTTTTTATCATAATAGTAGTCATTGTAGATATCCTGTCATCATGATGTGTTACTGACAGTTCAATAGTGGTTGACAGATGTGGGGACCTTATATGAACTGCCCAGATTTATCTTTGCTTCTTTTCACTGTGTTGTTGATTATAGCAATAGTTTACCATTACTTTTTTATTTTTATATATGCGTTTTTAGGCTGTTCGGTTTTCAGTTTTAACCAAAAGAGCCAGGAAAAACATCACCAATTGTATTTTTAGACTTTTTGATTAAAACTGAAAATCACCAAGAACGCAGTTGTTTCATTTTTTTTGTTACACTGATTTTGGTTCATGTGCTCCGATTGTGGTACACTGGCAGCCCCTTGTGGCAGACTTATGTTTTCATACACTTAACTGGCAGGCTGAAGGATTCCAGAAAATACTGGGAGGTCAGTCAGGTCCAATTTTAATCACTCATGTGGGCCAGCTGTTTTTCAGCAGGTTTACCAGGGAGAAAATTATAAGATTTACATGTTCCTGAAGATTCTGAAAGATGATAACATTTGACACTGTTTAAATGTGTGCTGTTTGTAATTGCTTAGGGTTTTCATGCTTGTAAAACTTTTGCTGTGCATGGTTAGACCGTGAGGGTCTTACTCTACAAAACTGTAATGTTCAGAGAGACAAAGGAGGCAAGGTATTGCATATACAAAGACTCAGGGGTTGGGAGAGTAAGAAGGGAACTCAGCAGCAGGATTCGAGTTCTCTGAAGACAAGAGATTATTTCTTTTCCATATGTCAGTTTGTAAGTTTTAACCTAGCTAGCAGAAAGCTAAGTATGCATGTTATGGTTTAAATCACTTTATTTTCCACATTTTTTCCTGTAAGCACTTTGTGTTCTGTGTTGGCCAATGTGTAAATATACTGTGTAAATAAAGTAGCTACTATTTAAACACAATATACAGACTGGATGTGCATTTGAGATACAAAGAGTTTAATTTGTGAAAACCCACCATTGTGAAGAGGCAGGCTAATCCTGGTGTAAGCAATCTTACCCTCAGAGAGGTGATGGCAGCACAACTGGCAGTTTTGTTCAACTTATCGCTGGATACAGGGGTGTTTCCAAGGGACTGGAGAAGAGCAGATGTGGTTCCACTTCACAAAAGTTTGAATAGGGAAGAGGCAGGAAATTATAGACCTGTCAGCCTGACTTCGGTAGTGGGCAACATTATGGAATCACTATTGAAGGAAAGGATAGTGGAATACCTTGAAATAAGAAGATTGCAGGATTGAAGGCAACATGGTTTCACAGTGGGAAGGTCTTGCCAGAAAAATCTGATCAAGTTCTTTGACTGAGTGACCAGGGGAAATGGATCAGGGTGGAGCGGTAGATGTGGCATACCTGGATTTCAGGAAGGCCTTCAACACTGTTCCACATAAAAGACTGGTGAACAAGCTGGCCTATCTAGGAGTGGGACAGAAAATAATAAACTGGGTAAGAAGTTGGTTGAGTGGTAGGAGTCAGAAGGTGGTGGTAAATGGAGTTCACTTGGGAGAAGGCAAGGTAACAAGTGGGGTGCCTCAGGGGTCAGTACTAGGCCATCTTCAATATCTTTATCAGTTACATTGCAAAAGGGCCAGTTGGGAAAGTCTGCCTATTCACAGATGACACAAAAGTTTACAACAGGGTGGACACATGGGGGGGGGGAATTAGGAATGATTTGTGGAAGTTAGAAGAATGGTCAAGTGTTTGGCAGCTGGGTTTCAATGCTAAAAAGTGCAAAATCATGCACTTTGGACACAAGAAACCTGAGGGCTACATACCAGTTGGCACGGGAAGTACCTAGCAAACACCAAATAGGAAAGGGACTTGCTGTAATCATTTCTGATGACCTGAAGGTAGCCAAACAGAATGAAAAGGCAGTGGAAAAGGCTAGTAAAATGCTGAGGTGCATAGGGAGGGGTATCACCAGTAGGGAGAAGGAGGTAGTTTTGCCCCTGTACAGGTCACTGGTAAGACCACACCTCGAGTAATGTGTCCAATACTGGAGTACCCATCTCTGGAAGGACAAGGATAGGATGGAGGCGGTACAGAGGAGGGAAACCAAAATGGTACAGGGACTGCATCAAAAGCCCTGCAAGAAGGGACTAAGAGAACTGAATATGTACCTGCTGGAGAAAAGAAGGGAAAGGGAGGATATGATAGAAACATTCAAATACATGACAGGTATTAATAAGGTACAGGAAGGTAGCATTTTCCACAGAAAGACAGACTCAAGGACAAGGGGTCATGCTATGAAGCTGAAGGGTGGGGAGGCTCAGAGGGGATGTAAGGAAATATTTCTTCACAGAGAGAGTGGTGGAAGCCTGGAATGGCCTCTCAGTGGAGGTGGTAGGTGCCAAAACAGTCACAGGATTCAAACATGCATGGGACAGATACAAAGGGGCTTTGGAAGGAACACAAGTGGTGTGGATGACTGGAGATTGTGCAAGGGCTGCGGTGGCACAGTAGGCAGGGAAAATGGGCAGACTGGATGGACCAAAGGGTCTTTATCTGCCAACAACTTCTATGTTTCAGTGTAATACTGGAAAAACACTGCTGTTTGTAAATTTTATAAATTTTGAAAAGATTTATGCAAAATAAACACCAGAATTTGAGGAAAAATAACCAATGAAAACCAGAAAACTGGTATATTTTCCATTGCCTATGTATGTTTCAAAATACTTTATGGTACTAGTAAGAGGCACAGTTTTAACTTGCAGGGCCATTATCACCCCATACTTGGCCCTTTTTCCTTTTCTTTCTTTTCTGTTTCTCCATTCACATTCTTTCTCCCCTCATCCACCTTTCCCACCACCCTCTTATCCTATATTATAAGTCTAATTAATTATTTATGAGCCTAGTGAGGCTCCTGATTGGCTACTGGATAGAAACATAGACTTTGATGGCAGATAAGTACCACTTGGCCCACCCAGTCTTCCCATTTCCCTACTAGAGGATAAGCTGCAAATCCTATTTAACCAACAGCCTATTTCTTCCTACCCCCCACAAATATTGCCTTATGTCTGTCCCATGCATTCTTGAATTCTCCCACAGTTTTAGACCCCACAACCTCCTCAGGAAGGCTGTCCCATGCAGTCACCATCCTCTCTGTGAAAAAATACTTCCTCACATTGCCCCTGAGCCGTCCCACCGCTATCTTCAAATTGTGTCCCCTTGTTCTTGCACATCTCTTTTTCTGAATGATGCTACCCTCTTGGACTTTGATGATTCCACTGAGGTACTTAAACATTTCTATCATGTCCCGATTCCCTCTTTTCCTCAAGGGTATATAAATTAAGCTCCTTTAGTCTCTCCTCATATGGTTTCTCTTGCAGACCCTGCACCATTTTAGTTGCCCTCCTATGAACTGCCTCCATCCTGTCTATGTCTTTGTGGAGATGGGGTCTCCAGAACTGGACGTAGTACTCCAGATGGAGTCTCACCAACTGTCTGTACAGGGGGATAACAACTTCCTGTTTTCTGCTGGTGATGCCTGTCCCTGTACATCCCAGTATCCCCCCAGCCCTCCCTACCGCCTTCTCACATTGCTTGCTAACCTCAAGGTCATCTGATACGATTACCTCCAGGTCCCTTTCCATTTTTGTTGTTGTTACTACCTCCCCACCACTGTGTAATCTTCCCCTGGGTTTTTGTTTCCCAGGTGCTTTATTTTGCACTTCTTTGCATTGAATCCAAGCTGCCATACTTATGACCATTCCTCCAACCTTGCCAAGTCCCTTCTCATCCTTTCCATGCCTCCTTGTGTATCCAACCTGTTGCAGACCTTTGTGTCATCTGCAAAGAGACATACTTTTCCTTCCAGTCCCTCTGCAGTGTCGTTTATAAAGACATTAAAAAGGACCGGACCCAGTACTAAACCCTGCAGTACTGCACTAGTAACCCCCCTTTCTTCAGAGTGGACTCCATTTACAATTACCTTCTGTGTCCTGTTGTTCAGCCAATGTTTTACCCAGGCTACCACCCTGGGACCCACTCCCAGGCTGGTTAATTTGACTACTAATCTTTTGTGTGGGACTGCGTCAAATGTCTTGCTAAATTCTAGGTAGGCCATTTCCACAGCCCATCCCTGGACTACTACTTTGGTCACACAGTCAAAGAAATCAATTAGATTGATTTGACATGACCTTCCCGCTGTGAGCCCATGCTGCCTTGGGTCCTGTGCCCCACTGGCCTCTAGGTTCTCAACAATTCTTTCCTTCAGAAGTGATTCCATGACTTTCCCTACCACAGAGGTCAAACTGACCGGTCTATAGTTTCCTGTCTCTGTCTTGCTCCCACTTTTGTGAAGGGGAATCACATCAGCCTTCTTCCAGTCCTCAGGTACGACACCATCCTCCCATGATTTGTTAAAAAGGGTAGTCAGTGGTATCACTAGTTTTCTGCTTAATTCATTAAGAATTCTGGGGTGAATTCCATCTGGCCCCATTGCTTTGTCCACCTTCAGGTTTAGGAGTTCTTTCAGAACCCTTTCTTCTGTGAAAGGACTAGGATCGACCCCCCTATCCAGAGTGCTTCTGTTAATTGGATTAGGCACCTCCCCCACTTCCCCTTTTATGAATACTGAACAGGAGTATTCATTCAGTATCCCTGCTTTTTCACTGTCACTCTCTGCCCACCCTCCATCCATTCTATTCAGCCTCACTATCCATCCTTTTGTCTTCCTATGCTCCCTGATATACCTATAAAAGGTTTTATCCCCCTTCTTAACCGAGTTGGCTATCTTTTCCTCAGTTTGTGCCTTTGCTATTCTAACTACCCTCCCTGCTTCCTTCTGCCTTAACGGGTACAGTTCTCTGTCCTGCTCCTTCTGCGTGTCCTTATGCTTCCTAAATGCTATCTTTTTCTCCCTAACCTTCACCACCACCTCTTTTGAGTACAATAGTGGCTTTTTCTTTCATTTTGATTTGTTTATTTGCTTCACACAAAGACTTGTTGCCTCTGTGATGGCAGTTTTGATATTTCCCCGTTGTTGCTCCACCCCTCCTTCTAGCCTGTTTGCTAGTGCTTTTCTAAGGCACTCTCCCATCTTGCCAAAGTCAGCCCTCCTGAAGTCCAGAACTCTTACTTTTGTACAGCTTGACTCTGTAGCTGAGCTTATCGTGAACCACACTGTATGGTGGTCACTTGTTCCCAAATGGCTACCCACTTCTAGATCTGAGATACTCTCATTGTCCCCATTTGAGAGTACGAGGTCTAAGATTGCTCCCTCATGAGTAGGTTCCAAAACTAGCTGTCTGAGGCATGCCACCAGAAGGGCATCAAGAATGGCACTGCTTTTGGATGTGGCTGCAGCAAAGGTGCTCCAGTTAACATCTGGCATATCAAGGTCCCCCAGCAACAGTATCTCCCCTTTCTCTGCCATCCTAAGTATGCCTTCTATCATATCCTTGTCCATTCCCTCCCCCTGACATGGGGGTCTGTATATAACCCCTGTGCAGATTGTGGTGCCATTTCCAGTCTCTAAGGTGACCCACAGTGCCTCCTTTCCTCCCTGTTTACTCTTTTGTTCAGTTGATTTTATCCCTTCCCTTACATAGAGAGCTAATCCCCCCTTCTGCCCTCCCTGACTCTCCTGTAGGTTGTGTACACTGGTATGTTAACATCCCAGTCATGGTTCTCTGTGTACCATGTTTCTGTGACTACTACGATATCCAGGCATCTCTCTTCCATCAAGGCCACCAGTTCAGGGAGCTTGTTTCCCAGACTACGGGTGTTGGTACTCATTACCCTCCATGTCTTGATGGCCTTACTCCTTTTTGCCCCATCCCTGTCCTTATTGTGTTTGTCACTTTTTCCATTTACCTCAGCGCTTCTCCCTATCGATATCTCTATGCTGGTGTCTACCTCACTTAGTACCCTGATTTTTGGAGGGGGAGCTAGGATTTCCCTGCTCCTTTCCAGTGCGTCCCCCTTTGGCTAGTTTAAATGCTTGCCAATGAAGTATTTAAACCTATCACCTAGGATCCTGGTTCTCCTCCTGGACAGATGCGGACCATAATGCCAGTATAGGCCTGCATCCCTCCAGGTGAACCCCTAGTCCACAATGAAGCCATCAGTCATTAACATCTTAGAAGTGACTGATCCAGCTGCAAACTGACACTGTGTGGTACACATGGCTTGTGTCACACAACTAAAACCGAAATAAAACAAAAAAATGAAAGTTTTTATTTCAGTTAGACTTATGTAAGCAATAATACCTGACAGGATGGGCATTATTGAAAAATACCGGACCGTGCAGGGGCGTAATGAGGCCCGACGCCACAGGCATATTACCGCACTTAGAAAATGGGCATCTTAGTCAATTTCAATTAAGTAGTAAAATAAGACAGGAAATAAGTTTAAAAATGCATAGAAGTAGTACAAAAAATGTGTTTATTACATAAATAGTCCCTATATTTTAAAGGCTGTTCCAGCTGCTTTTGCTCCTCCCCACAGAGCAACTCTAATCTGTTGCTGCCCCCCCAACACACACACACACACACACACACACACGCACAGCCAGTTCAGCAACAAATGTGTTATAAAGATCTCATGGCAGTAATGTCTGCACATCTGTCTCCTTTCTGCATGAGTGGTATTTTTTATTTTCAGCCGCCGGAAGATGTGTCTGTTATACAACATCGATCTTTGCGTGACTAATGGATTCCACCATGCACAAGCCTAGGCCCTGAGGTAAATTACTTCTTTAGTTTTGCTTTAAAGCAGGATATTTACCAATTGTGGGGACATTGTGGTATGAGGTAGTCGCTTTGTGCCATTCTTTGAAATGTGCTTCATAGTATGAAGCGAAAACAACTGACTGCTTCCTTTTGGTTCACCAGTATTGCAGAAGCACGGTTGGGAGAGTGATGCCATTGTAGAAGAACACGGCTTTGTGAATTTACTATTTTATCACTCTTCCCGACCACAAACTAACTGGAGTGTGGGCTTTTTTTTTTTGCTGCCACTGTCTGAAGTAAGGAGTGTTGGGGGGGTAGTAGCTCTCACTAAGCAAGAGAAAAACATGGAGGGGATTTGAAATTTCCAACTGGTGCTTTCAGCCAATGAGAAAGCAGGCTGGGTACCAGTATAGAAGAGTACCTGGTGAAGTGGCATTTGGACTGGTACTTGTTTTTACCTGGGCATCTATTGAAAAATAAATGCCCATGTTGGAGCTGCTTTCGGCCAATCAGAATGGAGAATCCATTCTTACCATTTTCTAAAATAGCAATAACAACCTCAAAGCCAGTCATTTCCTCGGATTAATGACCAGCTTCTCGGTCATCATTGCTTAAATCTATACCCTAAACCCTCACCATCCACCCCACCATGCACCCCTTCCTTCCATTTCTATGCCCTACCCTATTTGTCCCTTTTCTCTTTTTTTCCCCTCTCTTTTCTTTCTTATATTGTTATTCTGGTTTTATTTAATTTATTTATTTAAAAGTTTTACCAGGTGAGTGTACTGAGTGGACTACCGCCCGATTCCAGACACGATCTGGGGGTGGGGAGCAAGGGGGTCAATGCAGAGTATAAATACAACAATAATACATGAGTACAAACAGCAATGCATAAGTATAGGACATATTGCGTGCAGAAATACAGGCAAAATTAGATACAGGCAGCTTATACATTGCCGAATGGAAATTTGGAGATACAGTTAGGCATGATAGCAGTAGAGATAACACAGACTATAAAACAACAGTATGTAAACACAACAGCAAAAGTTAAGGTACAGCACATTTTGCACAGAGATGCATCAGGAAATGATCCATAACATAGCCTACACATGGGCAGTTGGGATTAGCCAGGTGGAGTGAGATGGCCAGATTAGTAGCCGGGCCAGAGCTAGCTACACGCTGACAGTGGTGACTACCATCCCTGTCTAGGGTCCTCGACTGGCCATGGTTCAGAGTATGTAGTCAAGGTGCAAACACATGAGAAGCAGAAATGGGCTTTGAGGAGGGAGTTGAGTTGGTTGGCATATTTGGCTTGCTGAATGGCCAGTGGGAGAGAATTCCACAGTTTGGGCATGTGATGTGAGAATGCTGCTTGTCCTGAAGTGGTAGCCATACGTGAAATGTCCAAAGAACATGTGTCAATATTCCTGAGGGAATGCAAAGGTGGGGGAGGTGTGGACGGGGCACTAGAGAGGTACAGGAGCAGGGACTGTGTCCAGAACTTGGACATGAGCCTGGCACAGTGAGACAGTCTCCTATCCTGAAGGGAGGGGAGGTGTAAGTTCTGACAGATGGAGCAGTGGTGTGTGCTGGGGGGACAGTCAAGGGCAAAATGACAGAAGGAGTGGAAAAGGGTGTCCAGTCTGGTTAAGATAGTCTTGGGAGCAGCACAATAGACTACATCACCATAGTAAAAGATAGGGAGGATCATTTTATGTACAATACCCGGCACCATGGCTCGGAGGGACAGGAAATGAATCCTCAGGATCGTGGGAGCAGCTGCAAGGGGGAGTGAGCTGGATGTCATTATCCACCTAGGGTCAAATGGCTTGGCTGAGAATGGGATCAGAGCAGTGCAACAGGAGTTTGTGGAGTTGGGGAGGGGCCTTAGATAAGTAATATACACGGTAACTTTCTTGGAAGTGCTACCTGTCTGTGGCATGGATGAGGCTAGGGTACTCCCCACTGTGGATTCAATGACTGGTTGAAAAACTGGTGCAGAGCTCAGGGATTTGGCTCCATTGGGGACTGGGGCTCCACCTAGAGGGATGCAGGCCTTTACAGGTGCGATGGTTTGTATCTATCCAGGAAGGGAACCAGGATCCTAGGTGATAGGTTTAAATGCTTCATTGGCAAGCATTTAAACTAGCCAAAGGGGGAGGCACTGAAAAGGAGAAGGGAAATCCTAGCTCCCCCCCCAAAAAATCAGGGTAGTTAGTGAGGTAAACACCAAGATAGAGCAGTCAATAGGGAGGAGGGCAGGGGTAAATGGAGAAAAAGACAAAGGCAGTAAGGACAGAGATGGGGCAAAAAAATAAAGCCATAAATAAATAGAGGGTAATGAGTACCAATGCCTGTGGTCTAGATAAAAAGCTCCTCGAAATGGTGGACTTGATGGAAGATGGATGCCTGGATATTGTGGTTGTCACAGAAACATGGTACACAGTGAACCATGACTGGGATGTCAACATACCAGGGTACACAATCTACAGGAGGGACAGCGAGGGAAGAAGAGGAGGAGGAGGAGGAATAGCTCTCTATGTAAGGGAAGGGATCAAAGCAACAGAACTAAAGGGTAAACAAGGAGGAGAGGAGGCACTGTGGATCACCCTGGAGACTGGAAACGGCACCACAATCCGCACAGGGGTTGTATACAGGCCCCCGTCTCAGGGGGAGGAAATGGACAAGAAAATGATAGAAGGCATCCTTAGGATGGCAGAGAAAGGAGACATATTGCTGATGAGGGACCTGAATATGCCAGATGTTAACTGGAGCACCTTTGCTGCAGCCACATCCAAGAGCAGGGCTATTCTCTATGCCCTACAGGGGCATGCCTCGGACAGCTAGTTCTGGAACCCACTCAGGAGGGAGCAATCTTGGACCTGGTACTCTCAAATGGGGATGGAGAGAGGATCTCTGATCCTGAAGTGGGTAGCCATCTGGGAACAAGCGTCCACCAAACAGTGTGGTTCACGATAAACTTAGCTGTAAGTCAAGCCATACAAAAGTGAAGGTACTGGACTTCAGGAGGGATGATTTTGTCAAAATGGGAGAGTGCCTCAGAAAAGCATTTGCAAACAGGCAAGAAGGTGGGGTGGAGCAACAATGGGGAAACATCAATACTGCTATCACAGAGGCAACAAGCCTTTGTGTGAAGCAAATAAACAAATCAAAACAAAAGAAAAAAAACACTATGTTTCTCAAAAGAAGTGGCGGGGAAGGTAAGGGAGAAAAAGATAGCATTCATGAAGTGTAAGGAAACACTGAAGGAGCAGGACAGAGAACTGTACCAGTTAAAGCAGAAGGAAGCGGGGAAGGCAGTCAGAATAGCAAAGACCCAAACTGAGGAAAAGATAGCCAACCTAGTTAAGAAGGGGGATAAAACTTTTTATAGGTACATTTGGGAGCAAAGAAAGACTAAGGCAGGGATACTGAGGCTGAATAAAGAGGAAGGTGGTTGGGCAGAGTGCAACAGTGAAAAGCAGGAATACTGAATGAATACTTCTGCTCAGTATTCACAATGGAATAGCAGGGGGAGATACCTAATCCAGTCAATAGAAGCACTCTGGATAGGGGGGTTGATATTAGTCCTTTCGCAGAAGAAAGGGTTCTGAAAGAACTCTTAAAACTGAAGGTGGATAAAGCAATGGGGCCTGATGGGATGCACCTCAGAATTCTAAAAGAACTAAGGGAAGAACTAGTAATACCACTGATGACCCTTTTTAATAAATAATGGGAGGATGGTGTGGTACCTGAGGACTGGAGAAGGACGGATGTGATTCCCCTTCACAAAAGTGGGAGTAAGACATAGGCAGAAAACTACAGACCAGTCAGTTTGACCTCAGTGGTAGGGAAAATGATGAAATCACTTCTGAAGGAAAGAATTATTGAGTACCTAGAGGCCAGTGGGGCACAGAACCCTAGGCAGCATGGATTCACAGCAGGAAGGTCATGTCAGACAAATCTAATTGATTTCTTTGACTGGGTGACCAAAGTAGTAGACCAGGGAGGGGCCATGGACATGGCCTATCTAGACTTTAGCAAGGCATTTGACACAGTCCAGCACAAAAGATTAATAAACAAATTAGTCAGCCTGGGAGTGAGTCCCAGGTTGATAACCTGGGTAAAGCACTGGCTGGACAACAGGACACAGCGGGTAACAGTAAATGGAGTCCACAGTGAAGAAAGTGGGGTTACTAGTGGGGTACCACAGGGTTCAGTACTGGGGCTGGTCCTTTTTAATATCTTTATAAGTGACATTGCAGAGGGACTAGAAGGGAAAGTATGTCTCTTTGCAGATGACACAAAATCTGCAACATGGCTGATATGCAAGGTGGGGTGGAAAAGATAAAAAGGGACTTGGCAAGGTTGGAGGAATGGTCAAATTTATGGCAGCTTAGATTCAACGCAAAGAAGTGCAAAGTAATGCACCTGGGAAACAAAAACCCAGGGGAAGAGTACGTAATGGGGGGTGAGATACTGACAACAACAAAAATGGAAAGGGACCTGGGGGTAGTCATATCAAACAACCTAAAGGTGGGCCAGCAATGTGAAAAGGCAGTAAGGAGGTCTGGGGGATACTGGGATGCATAGGGAGATGCATAACCAGTAGAAAACAGGAAATTGTTGGCCCTCTGTACAGACAGTTGGTAAGACCACACCTGGAGTACTGTGTACAGTTCTGGAGGCCCCATCTCTGCAAAGACATAGACAGGGTGGAGGCTATCCAGAGGAGGGCAACCAAAATGGTGCAGGATCTGCACCAGAAAACATATGAAGAAAGACTAAAGGAGCTTAAGATGTATAGGTTCGAGAAAAGGAGGGAGAGAGGGGACATGATAGAAACTTTCAAATACCTCAAGGGAATCAACAAAGTCCAAGAGGGTAGCATCTTTCAGAAAAAGAGATGTGCAAGAACAAAGCGGCACAATTTGAAGATTGGGGGGGATGGCTCAGAGGTAATGTGAGGAAGTATTTCTTCACAGAGAGGGTTGTAGATGCATGGAATGGCCTTCCTGAGGAGGTCATAAAGTCAAAATTGGTGTGGGAATTCAAGAATGCATGGGGCAGACATAAGGCAATTCTAGTGGGGGGGGTAGGAGGAAGAAGGCTGTTGGTTAACTAGGATCCGCAGCTTGTCCGTTAGGTAGGGAAATGGGCAGACTAGATGGGCCAAGTGGTCCTTATCTGCCATCAAATTCTATGTTTCTATGTAATCATCCACTGGGCTGGTAGCGGGATGCAACTGTGGTTCTGGTACAGGGCCCTAAGCTTGGGATGCAGCTTCTTGTGGAGCGCATTGATGTGTGCAGAAAAATCGAGGTATTGGTCGAGCCATACCCCGAGGTATCTAAAAGAGGAGCAAGCCTCCAGCTTTGTTACATCCAGGGTGTGGAAAATGGGTGTGGAGGGGAGCTGAGATAGTCTCTGCCTTGTGCCAAAGGTCATGGAGACTGTTTTCTTGGTGTTTAGGAAAAGCTGATTGTAGCGAAATCAGAGGTGGACTTCATTAAAGTCAAGCTGCAGTCTGGATGCCATATCTGAAGTACAGGGGCCTGATGTATGCAGAACTATGTCATCTACATATATGTGAATGGATGTATGTGGGCAGGCGAAGGGCAGATTGTTTAGGAAAATAAAGAACAGCAGTGGCCCAAGAACTGAACCTTGGGAAACACCAGAAGAAATGGGGAGAGGAGAAGAGATGGAGTTATCAGTCCTTTCGGATTAAGTCCAGCCCACTAGATATGAGTGTAACCAACTGGTTCCTATGCTGGGGAGCCCAGCTAGGGAAAGCTTGGTGAGGAGGAGAGGGTCCAAAACAGTATCAAAAGCCTTTGCAAGGTAGACAAAGATAGCTGAAGTAATGTGGGATTGATCCATGCCAGTGAGGATGGCATTGGTTAGCTTTAGGAGGGAGGTTGTAGTGGAGTGGGACTTCCTAAAACCAGACTGGTATGGAGTGAAGAAAGAGGTAGAGTCAAGGAAGGAGGAAAGCTGAGAGAGGACTAGGTGTTCCTGTAGTTTAGCTAGAGTGGGGAGAAGGGAGATAGGGTGGTAGTTGCCTGGGGAGGAGGAGTCACCACCCTTTAGAAGAGGGATGACTGTGGCATGCTTCAATTCTGCTGGAATAGAAGCTAGAGAGAAGGATAGTTTGAAAAGAGAAGCCAGTGGGGAGGCAATGGCTGGGGCTGACAGGATGAGTATTTTAGCATCCAAACCTGAGGGGCATTTGCCTTTGGAGTGGTTTAAAGTAAGCAGGTCTTTGTAGACGTTGGCTGGGGTGACCTGTTTGAAGGCAAAAGCATGGGAGGTGACTTGAGCAGATCGTGGTGTGGTGTGCTGTGCTGGTGTGGATGTAGGGAGTGGGGACAGCAGAGATGCTGTGCAGCCTGTGAGAAAGGAGTTGAACTCAGTTGCTACCGCTAATGGGTCTTCTAGAGTGGTGGCACCCATTTTAATGACGGGAGTGGGGTGGCAGCAGCCAGCAATGTCAATGGGATGGTTTTAATATTGTTGTTTAATGATGGTTATTGCACTTTATCACAAATACATGTGTGTGTGCCTTACTGTTACTATGCATAGATTTTTTTTATAAATGCACTGTCACTTTAAATAGGGGATTATATAAGAAGCACCAGTTTGCACATACATCAGCTCTGGAAAAGCATGAGAACTATGCAAAACATTGGCATGAGAGGGAAGACTGTAGTTTTGCTACTGCTGTTCGGATTGTAGCATGGCATGCAACTTCAATAAATGTTGCAAAATGTAATGCCACAGTATTGGAATACTCTTTTGTGGAGACCGTATGTGCTTACCTTTTTGTTCCTGCACAATGAAAAATGTTTTTCCAAAAAAGCTAGTTTCAGTTACAACTAATAAAAATACTAGCATACCTGCCAAATCTGTTTTTCTAGTTTCTGCATATGCTGTGTACCATGACTTTATTTTCTCAGTCCTAATGCTTGTCAGGTCTACCATGTCAAATGCGGTGGCCATCTTTTTTTGAAGAAATGAATTAAACTAAAACATTTATAAAACACTCAAAGTTTGGTGGAACTTGAAAAATGTCCCACTAAATAAAAGTGGAAGATGCCAGGAATCTTTTACAATAAAAAAAAATGTTGGGTCAATTTTTGTGCCCAATTTCATTGCACTGCTGCTTTAATACTTTGGGATGTGAGCACCACAATATTCCTGGGAGTGTCTGAAAGGTGTTTGCATACACATGAATAGAACTCATTGTTACTAGACAGTGCCTGTAGCAATCATAACATACACTGTGCTATTTCAGAATTTACTCTCAGAACTAACCATCATTTCCTCAAAAAGCTTTCCTACTGGGTTTGTAGCAATGGGGAAACTCTACTATGTGCAACCATTGAGAGGAAATATTTTTAACTGTATTGTAAATCTTTCAATTCCTTCAAGTCTTAAAAAAAATCTGTAGCTTCAAAAGAAGGCAGGAAATAATTTCACATTTACTGCTGTTTGTAATGTACCTGTTTTCAGAAAGTATATTCATACTCAAACATTATTATGGGGTGAGGTAGCATCGCAATAGTTAGGGTGACTGGTGAGTTCTATGTTAAACTTGATTTTTTGTTTGCTGCTTGCAGAAAGATGGTTTTACAGATTTACATGACACTTCCAGGATTTTTTTGCCCATGGTTGAATCCACAATGATTGAAAGCCTTGTGTAAATCATTTCAGTATTTTCAGAGATGTTAATGTGTGAACAAAACATATTTTTTTCCCATTGATTTTGATGGTGTATCTTTTTTTTTTTACATTTTTGCTCTCATCTAGCTAACCAACTATAAATCTTTAAATTGCTACATTTTGTGTGGTTGTGTAGGTTGGTGGTGAAGGATTTCCTGGGTGGGGTAATGCTTGGCAGTTTTATAGTTTTTAAGATATTTATATCATCAAGGGTCAGGAAGCATAGGAAAACCAGGAGCAGTTTCAAAATGTGCAAATAGCATTTTATTTTTCTCAATAACAGTAAAATAAAAAAACAAAAATTGTTCAGTATAACTATTTACAAAGGCAGGACACACAGAGAAAACTAAGACCTTCTTCTTATGGTATCTCTTAATTCCAAGTTTCAGTCTCTCATTCCCCTTGTCTGTCTAGTAAAAGCCTTGCTGCTCTTTTTGTAAGTGTTTGTCTGGGAACTCATTAAGAGAGCCTACTTCTCACAGAATATTCTTGAAAGTTTAAAGAATGTTCTTGTCAGTTTCATTCCTTGCCGGTGCAACAAAACAATACATAGTGTCCCAGAACTGACCTCTTGTTCACAGCTCTGCAAAAGGCTTAAAAACTTCATTTCAGGTTAACCACTTGAGTTCCAAATAGCTTTGCAATCATTCCAACAGTATAACTATATACAGTTTTATACAAAAGGATCCCAGTTTCACGTAGTTTTACATAGAGGTTCACATATTTTTTTATACCTACAGATATGCAAGGGGGAAGAAAAGACAGAGCAGCAAACGAAGGCAAAGAGATAGCGAGAGGCAGAGAATTGCAAAACCGTTGGAGTGATTATTTCTTAGGTCTCACAAGAAAATTTGGTTGTGCAACCAGACGAACAAGAGACAGAAAAGGAGAGGATAGAACAGACCCTTGCATTTAAACTCTTTCTGCATAACAAATGGGGCAGGGCCTTATTCATCCCTGTCTCATACCCCCTCTTTGAGAGGGAACCTGTTTTACAAAAAAAGGTTTCCAAAATGTTCCATTAAATTCCCGTCTAACACTAGTTTATAACCTTTACAGTTCAGTACATATGCAGCATAGCAAACAGAGAAGTTTCAAGTCACATTTTGTTTTTTTTTAGCCATTCTCAATTCTTGATCCATATCTTGACAGAAAATCAGCATTGCTATTCTCTTTTCCAGATTTGTGCATCACTTTAAATTTAAATGGCTGTAGTGCCAGGTACCACCATGTGATGCTAGAATTTTTATTCTTCATTTGGTTAAGCCAACAGAGAAGACTGTGATCTGTTATTAACACAAAGTCAGCTCCTAGCAAACAAAACTTAAGGGACTCCATGGCCCACTTTGCCGCAAGGCATTCCTTTTCAATGGTGGAGTACCTTTTCTCTCTGTCATGCAATTTCCTACTTATGTATAGAATAGGATGTTCATTCCCATCTGTATGCTGACTCAAGACTGCACCAAGGCCTTCCTCTGATGCATCAGTCTGTAACAGAAATTGTTTCTCAAAGTCTGGGCTTCTCAAAACAGTGGCTGAAAATAATGCAGTCTTAATGGCCCAAAAAGCCTCATCACACTCTGGGGTCCATTTCACATTATTCGGGAAGCATTTCTTAGTGAGTTCAGTGAGAGGAGTAGCTAACTCAGCAAAGCTGGGAACAAATCTCTGATAATAACCAGTCAGCCCTAAAAATGACCTGATATGTTTCTTGGGGACAGGGCTGTTAGCTACAGCTTCTGTCTTGGAAACCTCTGGCTTGACTTCTCCATTTCCCAAAACATAGCCCAAATATCTGGTTTCTTGCATGCCCAGTGCACACTTGGTAGGATTAATTGTCAGACCTGCCTTTTTGATCAATTGGATAACTGCTCGTAGGTGTTTCAGGTGGCTTTTCCAGTCTGGACTGTACATCACAACATCATCCAGGTGCACAGCACAGTAACCAGTGTGAGGGGATAAAATTACATCCATGTACCACTGGAATGTAGCAGGTGCACCATGTAAACCAAAGGGCATGGTGGTGAACTGACAGAATCCTACAGGAGTGGCAAATGCAGTTTTGTCTCTGTATTCTTTAGCTAGGGGGATTTGCCAGTAACCCTTGGTGAGATTGAGGGTACTGATATATGTGGTAATTCCCACTCTGTCCACCAAATCATCTATTCTGGGCATAGGATAACTGTCAAGTTCTGACACTTGATTAATTTTTCCTAAAATCAAGGCAGATTCTTACACCTCCTTCTTTTTTGTTTACAATCACTATAATTTCATTAGCCATGTCAGTTCTTGACCACTCAGGTAATCTGCATGTCTTTTGTCTAATTGGGAGAACATTCCTTGTCACTGTTATGTGCTCGACACCTTTTGCTCGGCCTGGTACTGTGGTAAAAGTACTGTTAAATGTCTTTAGAAAGTTAAAAATGTCTGCAGTTTGTTCAGAGGTTAAGGAAACATTCACCTTTACAGCATCAGCAGTTGCATTTTGTTCCAGTCTGTCATAAGTTACATCAATATCTTTTTTTATCAGTTTCTGGTGAAACCAGCCAAACAGCTGTTGGTGGGTTTTTTCAACCCATTTCCTGAGGAGGTTAGCATGGTATATCTTATTTATTTATTTTATTTATTTATGACTTTGATAACTGGGTGAGTGCACTGATCCCAGGGACCATTTTCAGGCACGACCCAGGCCATAACACATAGCGCAGGGTGACAGTGGAGTACATGGTAACAGTAATACACATGAAACAGATTTGATACAAGCAACAATAGTAGACATAACATATGGTTTGATGCATAGGTCCATTTGAGAACAGTGAATACAAGGTTTCAGTATTGGATATGAGGAGACTTGGTACAAACAAATAAATCGTAGGCACAGTGTACAATGTAAGACTGCATCATCCAGTGAGCAAGTAATACACAGAACACTCAGTAAAAAATATATATATACAATATGTACAGGCAATGAAGTCAAATATTACTGTGAAAAATACAATATAACAGTTGTAGGCAAGAGAGTTGACTAGTGTGGGTAGGTGGGTAACCTCTGGGCTGGGGAGTTGACTAGTGTGGGTTGGTGTGAGACCCCTGGGAGCATCGGCAGGATGAGTTTGCCAGGAACCAGACTTCTGGGTGGGACTTGAAACTGAAGTGTGTGTCAATGGAATGGAGTTCAGCCGGTAGTTTGTTCCACTGCAAGGGGGCAGCTGCAGACTAAGCTCTGCTACCCATGTTGGTGGATACCCTAGGAACAGCTAGAGGGGGAGTACTATTTGAGCGGAGGTTGTGGAGGAGTGTTCGGGTTTTCAGAAGAGCAGTTAGGGGGGATTCTAGAGCTATGTGGATGACATTGTCCACCATGCAGCAGAGGGCTAGGTCAAAGCGACCTTGCAGCGGTAGCCATCCAAGGGTATTATAGAGAGTACAGTGGTGGGTGGAGAACGGGGCCAATAAAGCAAAGCGGCAGGTACTGTTGTAGGCAGCGGAGAGTTTAGCCATGGCAGTAGCTGAGATCCTGGCATAAATAGGGGAGCAGTAGTCAAGAATAGGGACAAGATTACCCTGGACAATGGCTAGTCTAGCTTCAGAGGTAAAGGTATTGCCTGAATCTATAGGCGGCACCTCACTTTTGATGGAACCTTCTGACAAGGGAATTTGCATGCTCAGTGAAGGTGAGGGAGGGGTCGAGCAGTACTCCTAAGTATTTGTAGGTGTTGAAGTCCTCCAGGGCTGTACCATCTGGGGTGAGAATGCGTAAGGGGGCATGGCTTTTAGTTTGGGCCAGGAAGGGCTTAGATCCAAACAGCATGGATTTAGTTTTTTTGCCATTTATTAAGAGGAGGTTTTTTGAGAACCAGCTGTGGGCTGCAGCATAGTTGTGTGAGAGAACTGAGGAGATTGCGGCCATGGATTTGTCACTGTTGAAGAGGACAAGGTCATCGGCATACAGGAGAGACTTACAGTTGAGGCAGTCAAAGGGAAGTGCATTAACGAATAAGGAGAAAAGGAGGGGACCCAGGATTGAGCCTTGAGGGACCTCCACAGAGACAGGCACCCTGGGGGGAGCAGGTTTGACCAATACACATGAATTGTGAGCACTCAGTAAGGTAGCTAGTGAACCAGCTTGTGACTTTCTGAGAACAACTAAGGAGGCTAAGCTTGGAGGTAAGGAGAGCATGGTTAACCATGTCAAAAGTCTTTGAGAGGTCAGCGAAGACAGCCCCAGTGGCTTTACCATTATCCATGTTAGACAGGATGTGGTCGGTCAGTAGAGCGAGGGCAGTGGCGGTGGAATTATTCTTGTGAAAGCCATGCTGTTGGTTGCATAAGAGGGTGTATTTGCTTATGTACTCATTGAGCTGATTGTGGACTGCTCTCTCGAGTAGTTTACTGAGATAAGGGAGGATGGATATTGGACGGTAATTGTCAGAGGATTTGGGGTCACTGGATTTAAGAATGGGGATAACCTTAGCTATCTTCCATGGGTCAGGCATGGAGGAGGTGGAAAGGGCAAGGTTAAAGATGAAGGTAAGTGACTTGGCAATCATCGAAGAGATCAGCTTAAGAAAGACTGGAGATAGGCCATCAGATCCGGAGGAGCCATGGTTAGGTAGATGCTTGAGTAGCTTCACTGTATCATGTATGGAGAAGGCTTTAAAATAGAATGGGGGTATTTGCGGGTGAGTGGCAGAGCTAGAGGAGGATGGCAGTGTGTTAGGTATTAGGGCTGGGCTTTGAGGTTGGGCAGTTGGCAGCTTATTTAGGCACATGGATAAGTTGGTGAACTTACAGTTGAAGACACTGGCCACATCCTGAGGGTCGGTCAGTAGCCCATCCTGGGAGTTGAGATGTGGTGCAGCGTAGCTGGAGTGGGGGTGTAGGAGGGAGCTGACTGAGTCCCAGAATTTTCTAGGGTCTCCAAGGTTGGCCTTTTGCAGGTTGCAGAAGCGGGTCTGTTTCAAAAATGTTCCTGTTGTTTGCATTTGTTCCTCATGCACCTGTAAGCATCCCAGAGGGCTGGAGAGGGGGTTGCTTTGAAAGTAGACCAGGCACGGTCTCTGGCCTTCATAAGGGTTAGGAGGTCTTTAGAGACCCAGCGCGAGCACCCGCCTCTGACCCATCTGGTAGTGACAGGGAAAAAGCAGTCCTGGAGTGTTAGCAGAGTCTGGCTAAATATGGAAACTGCCATGGCTACATTGGAAAGTGAAAAAAGCATGGACTAGTCCAAGGACTGGGCCTCCTCGAGGAGATTTATGGAGACTGAGCAGCTGAAATTTCTGAGAGATAGGTATCTAAGTAGGATTTTTTAAGGGTTTCAATCTCATAGTTAACTGTGCCAGTACATCTTCGAACCTTATAAGACCCTTGCCACTTCATTAACAATTTATTTTCTGTAGTGGGTAACAGTAGCAAGACATTTTCACCTGGTTCAAAAACTTTTTCTGTAACTCTATGGTCAGAATTCATCTTCTGCTTGTTTTGGACCTCTTCCTGATTACTATGGGTGATTTCAACTTATTTTGCCAGCTTCTTTCTCAGGACACACATATAAGATGTAATAGATTGTTTCTGATGGGGTTATCATTCCATGTTTCTTTTATTACATCTAGTGGCCCTCTAGGTTGTCTGCCATATAACATTTCAAATGGTAAAAACAACTGTTAGTGCCTGTGGCACTTCTCTGTAAGCAAAAAAGCAGGTAAGGTAAGTATTGGTCCCAGTCTTTCCCTTTCCCTTTTACAAACCTTTTTAACACGCATTCTAGGGTTTGATTAAAACGCTCAACAAGACCGTCTGTCTGAGGGTGATAAGGGGAGGTTCTTATGCCAGTGATACCTAGTAGTCGGTTCAGTTCCTTTAGTAATGCAGCACCAAAATTACTACCCTGATCAGTAATAATCTGTTAAGGTATACCCACCCTGCTGAAAATTTTGGCAAGCTGTGCTTCCACTTTTGGGGATGTGACAGTGCGCATTGGAACTGCCTCTTTGTATCAAGTAGCATAGTCACATACTACCAAAATGAATTGATTACCCTTTTTAGTTTTGTCTAAGGGGCCAACCACATCCATTGCAATTCTCTCAAAAGACTCATCTATCAAAGGTAGGGACACCAGGGGCACCTTGTCTTTTTTAGTCACTGGGGCTACTTTCTGGTACTCAGCACAAGAACTGCAATAGGTAGCAACGCCTTCATGAATTCCAGGCCAGTAAAATCAGTTCAGCAATCTGGCAAGGGTGTGATCCCTCCCCAAGAGGCCAGCCATAGGACTATCATGTGCTATCTGTAACAACTCAGCTCTATACTTTTGTGGTATAACCAATTGTTCTATCTGTTCCTGTGTCTGAGGTTTAACCCAAACTGTACAGAAACTACAGCAATTTCTTGCAATATGACCTGGCTTATAGTATACATGGTGTAAATCCCACTTAAGCTGACACCATCTGACATCGAGGCATAGGTCAGGAAGCATAGAAAACCAGGAGCAGTTTAAAAATTGACAAAGAGCGTTTTATTTTTCTCAAAAACAGCAAAATAAAAAATATTCAGTATAACTATTTACAAAGGCAGTACAAATAGAGAAAACTAAGTTCTTCTGAGGGTATCTCTTAATTCCAAGTTTCAGTCTCTCATTCTCCTTGTCTCTCTAACAAAAGCATTGCTGCTCTCCTTGTAAGTCTTTGTCTGGGAACGCAATAAGAGAGCCTGCTTCTCACAGAATGTTCTTGTAAGTTTACAGAAAGTTCTTATCAGTTTCGTTCCTTGCAGTTGCAGCAAAACAGTACATGGGGTCCCAGAATTGACCTCTTGTTCACAGCTCTGCTAAGGACTTAGAAATTGCATCTCAGGTTAACCACTTGAGTTCCAAATAGATTTGCAATCATTTCAACAGTATAACTATATATAGTTTTAAACAAAGGGATCCCAGTTTCATATACAGTTAAACACAGAGATTCACATATATTTTTATACATGGAGATATGCAAGGGGGAAGAAAAGACAAAACAGCAAGTGAAGGCAGAGAGATACTGAGAGGCAGAGAACTGCAAAACCTCAGAGTGATCAGTTCCTAGGTGTCACAAGAAAATTTGGTTGCACAACCAGATGGACAAGAGACAGGAAAAAAAAGGATAAAACAGACCCTTGCATCTAAACTCTTTCTGCATAACAAATAGGGCAGGGCCTTATTCAACTCTGTCACAATTTACATTTGAAAAATCATTTTTTTAGCAAATCCGAATCCGCTCCAGCAGTCAGGCTGGTGTTAATGTAAGTGGAATTTCTCTTTAGCCTGAAGTGCGGTTTTTATTGTTTCCTGGCGTTAACGTTAACGTATGGCATACACAGAGCAGTTTGAATACACTTGAATGAGGATTGGGAAAGTGAAAGCAGCTGGGCTGAGGCAATGTTTCTTTTTTTTTTTCACAATTCAGCTTCTTTCTGTGTTCGTGCAATAAAAAGTCATGTGTTTAAACATTCTAGTATTGTGTCTTGTCTCATCTGTTATATAATGGTCATATTTAAACTTTTGGCTTATCTGCAGTTTTTGGCTCAGATACAATATGGAGGATGAGATTATTATGTCATCATTACATGAGATTTCCATCATAACGAATTCTAGTCTGATGACATCTTTGATCTTGTAAGCACTATAACTATTAGCAATATTTGTAGAAGTGGTAATACAGTACTGGTAGGATGAGTGGGAAGGGGGGCTCGAGGGGGAGCATTGCCCCTGAAATGAATAATCCACTTTGTGTGTGTTGAGGGTGTGTGGGAGGCACAGCCTCCCGATCGTCTCCATTCCTATCAGCACCTGAGACTCTTACACTATCTTGTGTGGAAATCTCCTCCTCCATATTTGATCTTCCCCAGCAACTGCAGCCGCTCCATACTTTTATAAGGTGTTTCTTTTTACTGTCCCATGGAAGTGACTTGGAGAGGCTGCAGTGTGTGAAGACCTCTTTATATAGCCAAGAGGTTTTCACACGATGCAGCCTCCATACAGAGCTGCATTCTGAATTGTTGTTTTTTATTTTATGTAGAAGTAGTTTGCATGAGAAGAGGCCAGTTACAGTTGGTGTGCTTTGAAAATTCACAGTGCTGATGTAGCCTGTCTAGAAAGAAGAAAATGGGGTCAATTTCAGGTTTAAAAAAATAGTGAACATAAAATTGCAGCCACCAATAACTAACTGGAAGCACTACAGGAGATCTCCGATACTTTTCTTTGTTTTTGGTGCTGTCTTTTATAGGTCTGATTGTTCTATATGACTGCTCCTTCACCTGCATGCAGTGACTGTCTGCAACAGAAGAGGCTGATTATAGTTGATGTGCTTTGAAAATTGACAGTGCAGGTATAGCGTGACTTAAAAAAGGGGGTAATTTCAGGTTTAAAACAAAAAATAATCCCAATCTGTAGTCACAAACGTAGAGTATAATGTATGGGTCTCAGAGTACAACAGGGCAGTGCTGGCATCTCCAGGTTGTCATGACAACCACCTGACCTTGAGAGTGAAGCTTGAGAGGTCCGTGATTGTCATGACAACCTCGAGATGCCAGCACAGCCTTGTCTGTGCAGCAAGACCCACACATTGTCTTGCATAGTATATGGGTCTCAGTTCACTGATTAGCAATGTGATGGCAGGTTCGTTTCTATTGGTCTGTGGCTGTGGCGCCCCCCCCCCAAAACAGACACACCGAACTCTACACTGAGTAAACAGACAGTGACTCTGTGTCTCCATCAACTTTCTGAACTTTAATCTTTAGCAAGCTACAACACATTAAACTCTCTACAGGTAGTTTCTCTCCCAAAAAAACCATAAAAATACGAGTGTCCTACTTTGACTGATGCAATTCATCCTAACTGATGACTCTCACTTCCCACCAGTTTCAGTGGTAACGGACACAGCGTGTACTGCACGGTGATTGAGCCATCAGCTGTGCACACAGTTTACATTCTGGCAGATTCACACTTCTTGCACCATCGCTGTGACACACTCAAGAGGTACAACAACCTCTTGACATCACAACAATGGTATAACAGCTCTGGGATTGCTGCTGAATTTTATTCATCACAGTGCTCTCCCATATACTATACAGAGGGTAATAAATGTGACAGGTGTTAGTTGTTTAAAATCCTGGGCGAGACATGTTTTTTGCACTTGTAGTGCAAAATTATGTTTTGCACAGTGTACTATAATGCCACATGTCATGCTTATAAGGGGAGTCATAAAGCTACTATCTTAAAAAATCTGGGGTCAAAACAAAAAAAATACATAAATATTAAGAAACATTATGTGTAGTGCTAGTTTTCACCCCAGTGAGTATGCTTCATAATCCTGTGGTAGTGAGCTGAGTTTGGGGGTGAGATCAATGACACAGCTACATGGGGTGATGATGCTGAGACGACGCTGCTATGCAACACCCCCATCTCAGCCTGTGATTGAAAGTTGCAGGGTTGCTCACACAGGCCTGGGTACCATTAGTGTAGACAGCTCTTCTTTTGGTGTGTGGCCCTGCACCTCTGCACCTGTGGGTGGCAGAGAGCCTGTGCATTAGCTGATAGATTAACTGTTTGTCCTGTGCATCTGTATTTCCAGTCACATGCAAGTGCTGGGACCAGAGGTCCCTGCACTTCCACAGCCCACCAGATAGCTGCACAGAAGTGCAGAGCCTCCAATGACCCTGCACTTCCATAGTTAGACAGAGTCTTCCCTTGGTGCAGGTCTCAAAGGGCCCTGTGCATCCGCATCTGCTATACAGGTCTCAAAGGGACCTGTGTGAATGAGGGTATGATTCCATTATCTCAAAAAGAAAGCTGTCAATTATTTGATTATGCTGCTGAGGAAGGACTGGGTTGGTCCGAAAGCTAAAGCACTTTGTTCTTTTTGCTACATCTTTGTTGGTCCAATAAAAGGTATCAAATCATTTGCTTCTGGATCTCAAAAAGAAAGGAAATTCTGTACAAAAAAACTACATTAATGCACTAGTTAGGGTTCAAGTTAATGCCACAAAAGTAGGGAAATGTGGCGTCCAGGTTTGCAACCATAATTCGACGCCACCCACCCACCCACCCCAAGCGCAAAAGGAAAAATCATTAGGGTTTTAGGTCTCTGGAGTCTTGACAAATCAGTGGTGGGGTCTTCCTTGGGGTTGTCAACCATAATACTCACCCCATTCCCTGAGCAAACAATGTCAGACACAATGTCCTTCCTTCATGCAAGGAAGACCCCACCACTGATTCACCAAGTATCTGGAGACCCAAAGCCCTAATGTTTTTTCCTTTTGCTGCTTGGGGGGGTAGGGATGGGGAGTTAGGATTAGAAACCCTAACACAGTATTTACCTACTTTTGTGGCATTAACTTGAACTCTGACTGGCGCATTTATGTAGTTTTTTTGCAAAGAATATACAGAATAGTGCCAGGGGAACTGTGTATAATGAGAAGTTTATACTCACCCACGGTGTGGGATGCTATATAAATAGTGCAAACGAAGCGCAAGTGATTTATAATAGTATCTCATATTGAGGTTGTGCATAAAATTTGAGTTTTATGCAGTCCCCCATGCTTTATTTTATATAATTGCTGGGCTCTATTTTTTTGCTACAAACCCTCTCTCCCAACCACACAAAGCAGACCACAGCTTAAACTTTGTACCAGCTGGAAGTTAAAAGTGGCAGTTAGCACTTTCATTTTTAAAACTGTGTGCATTGCAGCAGTGAGTGTGTGCATATACTGTTAGGGAAACCTAGCAAGTGAATGCCGTTAGAATCAGCTGTTTATAATGACAAATTATATCTGGGTTTCCCTATGGGGAAAAAAATGGGACCCAGTTATTTTTAACCCTTATGTTGCGGACAGAATTAGAACATATAGGAATTCTGGATTGGTATATCAGTCCGTGACACAGCAAGGGTTAATTTATAACTGCACCTGAAGAAAAGTTTATATAAAAGTTTGTTTTGTATTGTTTGATTTTAATGGCTGCATGCTGTGCAGTTCTACTCATGGAACCAGCAATATGCAGTTGGACTATGTTACAGTTTGTGTGCAGACCTCTGAGCCCTGCTCTGATAGGTCATCATGCTTAGTATTCTGTACACAAAATGTGATATAGTGAAAACTCAAACTTTTCGGTTACATAAAGGGGACTGTACAGAATTTTGTCCATAAAAAGAAAACGGAACAAAGGGCAGTTTGTGATATCAACTTTTATTCAGGCACATTGAAATATGGATCATCTGGTGGTGAAGATATGATTTATGTTTTATGTGATAATATTATTAAAAACTGCAAATTAGCAAACACTTCCTGTCCCATTTAAGTTTCTGCAGATTTGTCCTGCAGTCTGACTTTAACGCACATAACAGCAGACATTATAACTACTTAACTTGACTTGTTTCTGAAAGCTGGGGTGAATGTCACTAGATTATGTCTGTAACATTCACATTAAAGCCCCTCCGCTCCAGTATTGTGAAGTTATGATGCCATGGAAGTGAATAGACCGGCAGACAATCTTGGCTGGGCTGTGTTGGTGACATTGTGTTGCAAGAGAAACAGTAATGTGTGGTAAACCACATGCTTCATGGCATTGCACAGGGAAATTCACATGACTTCTCATTCAAAAGTTAGCAAAAAATAAAGGGCAGTAAAATGCTATATTACAAGATGATTGTTTAGTATAGTCTTTAATAAAGCAGTTCTGCCCATGCTTTGCAAATGGGATGTTGACAGCATGCAGCTTGAGAATGCAATCTTGCTCTATGATATAAGCAGACAGTCCATTTACCCTTCTCTGCACGTGGGCAGTGTACAGTTCCTTACAATTGCCATATGTCATTTCATCTTTTGCGTTACCACCTCTGTAGTATATATTGTGTGGTACAGTTGTTACAAACATTGAGCCCTATGCACAACTCCAGCATGGCAAGTGTAAGGGTGAGTGTGTACCATACAGGCATGTATATGTGCTGCGTGTGCACACACAACCCAGCGGCGGCATGCACAACATGGATGCAAGCCATCACACAGGGCCACAGCATGTACCTACACTGGGCAGAAGCGTGCCATGTACGCGGGGCATGGCCATGGAACAGGTGTGTCCAAACATGTTCAGTGCATGCATGAACTTGCAGAGGCCTGCCAGACATGGGGCGCAGGCTGTGCACACATACACATAGCCAAGAGCTGCCATAAGTGGTAACTTACTTGGATGTGCCAGCAGATGGAACAGACCAAACCAATGGGCAGAGTCCCACCCCGCATGCCAGGGACCAGCTGCACCCATGCATGCTACTGTGGGCACCCAACTTCCATGTGACATAGCCTGCACATGCCCCCAAGGGCAGGTGAGGTGTACCAACACTGGGGTGGTGTGAGCTGGCTGCACACAGGTGGACATAGTGCTAGACACAGATGTACAGTGCCCTGACCATGGTGCCACAATGTGGCACTGCTGTGGAGATACACAACTGGCATGTCACAAGATCATGGCACAAGGGGACACACAATGGTGTCCACAGACAGGGCCCCCCTTGGGCTGGCACAGATGCCCAATGCCCGGATGCACACATGAGGATACAAGCGTACAATGGCCCCCACATCCCCACCCAGCATGGCCATGCACACCAGAATGGAGGGCAGGAAAACAGGCCCCTCCAAAGCTAGAGTCTGCCAATACCCCACCTGGCCATCTACACCCACCCACTAGGCCACACAGGCCCAAACACGCGAGACAATGAACAGACAGGAAAGTAGTAAAATAGCTGCTTTACTGTTTAGTAAGTTGCAAATACACAACAACAATGAACATATCCTGACACTTGCTCCATGAATGGTAATAGCCCCCCAAAGGGCAAACAAGAACCCCCAACCACAACGGTGCCCCCCACCCCTATGGACTGCCAGCCCCCCACCCACCCTCAGTGTCGCTGCCCCCATGGGAGTCTACTCCAGTGGCAGCACCACAACTGATGTTCACCCACTCTTCCGTGCCCTCCTCAGGTATGGCCTTCCCTCCTCCGAGTGCGCACTGCTGAGGCTGCCATCATCATCCTCTGCAGTCCTTGACCATGGTACATGCAGGAGCACCATCCTCCTCAAAGGACCCCTGTAGCACTATGGAGACAAAAGAGACAATCAGCACTGAGCAACCAGCTACCGGCCTCCCTGGTCAGAACCAGACATGCAGCATGGCACCCGGCCCCCTCCCCCGGTTGGGCCATCACCTCCCGGTGCACACACACTGAGGTCAGAGACAACAGCACGCAACAGGGTGTTACTGTCCAATGTGTGGGCCTGCCACGGGTGATGCCGCCCTGCAGCACCTATGAACATCCCGACCATCCACCATGCAGCCCATGCACCATGTGATGTACAGGGTACAACGGCATCTGACGGCAGTGGGGGTACTGACAGATGCCCACACTGGTTCCACATGACCATGTACATGTGTGACACAGGACAGTGCACAACTGCACACTGTCCCCATGCCACATGAGCCAAGTGTCCATGGCGTGCACACCGTGGACCATTGGCAGATAGTCGGGTGTTTTGGACTGCGGTGCCACATGTGGATGGACACTTGCAGGCATGCCCAGCAAAGCAGACATGAATATGCCAGTGTGACCCACAGAGCCACAGTGACCGGGAATTGGTGGTGTGCACTGCCAGAGGTGACCAGGCAGGGCCGCTGCAGCTGCAGTGACCTCCAGGGCATGCCATCAGACCATGGAACGCCAGCAATCATCAGGGCCCCCCCAAGGTATGCAATGAATAGCTATGTGCAACACAGGCTACATACACTTACCCTGGATGGAACTGTGACCCACCGCAGAGTGCAGTCCTCCGCCAGCCCCATGTCATTCTGTATGGGGAAGGGGAAGGAGACACAAGAGGTAAAAAGATGTGAGTACACAGTGACATGCACCACCACACAACCCAGGTCAACACATACACAGCATGCAAGTGGTACTCACCAGTCTATGGTCCTGGGCAGTCCATAGTGTTCTGAAGCTTCAGCTGTCACTATATGTTTCCTTGGCCACCCTCCACAGCTGCTGTTCAGTTGATCCATTCTGCCAGAAGTTTCCACAGGTGCGTGCCCGCTGCCCTTATACACACTCTCAGTGCTGTAGCCTGTGCACATGCCATGTATTGTGACACATGCCAGCCACCATGGCATGACATGGTTCGTGCACCATGTGCTGGCCCAACACAGTGGCATGCAGCTAATTGCAGGAGTTGCCACATACCGCTGCAGACATGGGTGGAATGTGTGCACATGTGTCAACCAGCATGACTGTGGACATTGACTGAACACGCCACATGGGGGAAGGGGCTGTATAACCTGCATGTGTGTGTGTGTGGATGTGAATGTGCCAGAGTGCTGTAGTGGACATTGCATGGGTTGCCATCTCGCTGTGCATGGTCACCAGTGTGCATAGCGATGTATATGTGACACAGCTGGGACCAGTGTACTGTGGTGTGCTGCAGCAGGCACACTGGGCAGGTCCTGGACTGTACTGTGGTGCCACATAGGTGTGTGTGTGTGTGTGTGTGTGTGTGTGTGTGTGAATAGGGGCACAGCATGTCACTGTGCACACGCAGTGGTGCCTGCAAAGCACTGGCACCCATACCCACCACTGGCCATGTACCTGGGCAAACATACCGTCATGGCGTGCACACCCACATGGCCATGCAGTGTGTGCCACAGTCATTAAGGTGCATTGTCACATACATGCATCATGGATGATGTGGGTCTCACACAGTACACTGTAGTGAGGCCTGTCTGTGTCCCTGAGGAATGCATGTGCAGTAGCATGCACCACCCGCAATGAATACGGTGCACTGCATTTGGCAACGCACATGCACACAGCAGGCCGTACACCAGATGCGTAAAATGGTACATGCCATATTGATGGGCCATTCCATGGCAAATCTGTGTGGTGTGCATCACAGTGATGTACCCAGGACTCCTGATGAATGTTTACCTTCAGCATGCAGGGCATGCATTTGGCAGGAGACAACGACCACAGGAGCGCATGTTCCGGTCACACATGGCTGGGGATGAGCTCAGGGACACACACTGTATTGAGTGTTTCAGAATGCCATGGCACGTGATCATGCGGCTATGTGATCTTGCCTGCAACTGGGTTGCCCCATGGACACAGTGCTTCCGTGCCATGACCGTGGAGACAAAGGTCATGTGTACCCTGTCTTATTACAAAACAGACTCATTCCAGCATGTGGAGGGCGATGGCATCAGAGTCAACCAGTCATCCATGTCCTGTGCCTGCACATCCCGTGGTCTGCACCACTCCACCCTGACATGATTCATAGCCCACGCACACATTCCCTGTGCTGCAGACCTTTTAGTCCCGTGACCATGGTGATGGTTGCCCACTGCACATGTCGGGGCATGCATCAATGGTGCCATTGTCGGGTACCTCCACCACCACTGTGTGCCCTTCGGCACAGTCTGCAGCGAGGGTGGTTTCATCGTCGGAGTCATGCCACCCCATCATCAGCTGGCTGTGCTGGACATCTGTGTGTGTGGGGGGAGTGAGCGAGAGGTGATTGTTTATTGTGCTGCGGCTTGTGTCATGGCTGTGTACCCACTGTGTGTCTCCCCATACTCACCTGCAACATTGTCCTCCATTGCTTGCCCATGCCATCTGTCGGGGGCTGCAGCAGTCTGGCTCCCTGCTGGCACACTCTCTGTGTGTCCACACTCCCTGACATGCTCTGTTGGCACAACCTAGACATGTTAGTGATCATGGCTGACAGGCACTTGTGGCACTGGGCATGGAGTGCATTTCTGTGCAATACTTAGAAGCTAGTATGTCAATGCCCTCTGCCACACCATGGATGCTAACGTCCATGAGTGTCTCCACCACCATCCTCTTCACTGGTGTCAACTGGCTGTCCGAGGTGGGGAAGTCTCTGCCAGTGCCCGTTTATGCCCATTCATCCTCCACCACCTAGTACTTCACGGCCATCCTCAGGTCTCGCCATTTATGGTTGATGGCCATCAGGGTCCATGCATCTGGCCCTGTGGCATTCATGGCTACCTGTATGTCCAGCCACAGGCATGCCTTCACTTCCGCGGTGATGGATGGGGCCAGTGCACTGAATAATTGGGTGTTGTTGGCACTTATCTCCGATACCATGGCCTCCACCTGTGTCCCTATGAAGCTGGAGGCCCAGGATCTACCTGCACTGCTGCCGCATGAGCCTCTGGATGCCTACCCCACCAGCTGGTGGGTGTTTTCTGGTTCTGCCTGTTTCTGTGCACCCGTCTGTGTGTGTGTGTGTCTCTCATTCTGTCATCCTACTTGCAACTGCTTTGCAGACTGCATTCACTACTGCATCTGTGCAGTGGGCAGTGACTTTGTCCTTTTATGGTGGGGTCAATGGGAGTGGCTGCGTAGCTGGGGGTGGATTACAATGCCTATGGAGCACACTACATGCTGTCCACAGATACACTCACTGCCACTGCATGGTCCATGTTGCAGTTGGTGCATGCCGTATATTGTCTGGTTCTGTGCACCGTGCAGCTGCGCACCACGTATACATCACATTTCCATGTGTTTCCCACACATCCATGCATAGTTATGTGGGATGTACAGTACATCCACTAAAAGTGAGAATTCAAAAGCGTATAGGGGCCATAGATAATGGTAATGAAAGCTATGCCCTGGGTGCCCACTTTTCAGCACAACACAACTCTAAATGCAGAGGGACTTTGTTTCATGGGGTTGGAACATGTTCCACACAAATCTAGAGGAGGTGGTGATAGAGTACCCATTTGTTATAAAGAGACCAGATGGCTAGTGTCTCTTGATACAATGGAGCCTAATGGCTTAAATGAGGAAGTGGACTGCACCCCCTGACCCCCTATTGAAGGGGTTGAGAAACAGTTTCAATAAAACCTATTCAGTTTGAACTTGAGATTTCTGGGTTCTAAAAATTATTTCTCTTTTTCTTTACAGACCTGTTCAGAACAGTTTCCAGGTTTACTTAGAGGAAAAGGGAAGACACCACGGGCTGGATTCACAAAGCTCTCTGAAGGTGCAAAACCTTCCTTAAGTCCCCAAAACTGCTGTAGCTATGGAAACAAAGGGGAACTTGCACTGAGTGCTATTCACAAAACCCTCTACAGCTGCGGAAAACAACACTAAGGACTGTGGAAAAAAGTGCAGCTGTGGAAGTCCCTGAGGAAAAAAAGGTGTGAGATAAGTAAGGCACAGCCTCTGAAAGGCTATTCACAACCAGTTTTTTTCCGCAGGTGCAGAAAAAATGTTACACACAGTGGAATGAGGTGTAACTCTCCCTCAGCAAACTTCAGTAGTGCCCCAGCAATTGGAATCAATTATGGTGGAGGTGAGGCACAGGTAATAGCATCCCAGATAGTATAACTGTGGCTGCTGTAACAGCAATAAACGCACACATTGCCATGATATGGCAACAGGCAACAACCACCAGACACAGTGCAGCCCATGATGGAGCCCCACAGGCAGTAGAACCTGGCCAACCTGCAGTGAGTGCTACCCCTGCAGGCAACAGGAACACCCCAGGGAGGGAGGACCAGCAGTGACAGTTGGCCACTGTGGTGTCATGGTATTGCTAGTACCTGTGGTGCTGCAGTGGTCCCAGTTGATGGAGTGGTTGCTAGTCTCTTTGTGGGTGCTTTCAGCTTCATTCTATGGCAGCCCTGTTAAAGTCTACTGTTCAAGCTAATTAAGTTCACTGTTGCTGTGCCTCCTAAGCTATTTCTGCAGCTGCGGATCCGCAGTTGCGGATTTTCAGCACTTGCACAATTTCCGCAGCTGCTGAAATTCCACAGCTGCGGGGATTTTATGAAATTCCGCACCTGCTCAAAATTTCCATATGAATATCACATAACTGCGTTTCCGCTGCAGGCCTTTTTCCTGCAGCTGTGGGATTTTTGGCTTTCTTTGTGAATCCTGCCCCATCTGTTTAGCCAGAGAGTGACATGATCCCTTGTATTACCTGATGTAGAAGTATTATATACATCTATACTCTTCTGTATTTATTTATATATGGGTCTGAGAACGTAAGAAAAAGACTTGATTGAAATGGTGTTTTTTTTTCATCAGTTTTTAATCTTAACTCATAGTGTCTTATTTACCCCCAACCCCCATTTGATATAAACATTCTCCATGGTACTTATCTGCCTGACAAACATAAATTATGAAACAATGATATTTTTGAGGCAGTACTTTCTTGGAACTGACACTTTGACCTCCCTCCCTTCTAGTTCCCATTCATTTGTTCCGTATTTTCAAAGTATTTTTGTATTAAATCAAAATGTTTAAGCATTATTATGAATTATTTGTTATCACCTAAGGTGCAAAGGCTTGGGGTTTATTTATTGTGATATGCAATTTATATAGATATGGTACTGTCACTTTAAGACATACACCATAAAAAGATTATGGGTCTGAACTGAAGGACGACCCCCTGAGGAAGACCTAGCACAGGTTGAAACACTGGGGTAACAGCCCCCGAGGCTACTCTTTTATTCAAAAATAAAAGTGGTGTGCTAATTTTAAACATTTTTTGAGAGTTTCCATGGCTCCTGAGTGCAGTTTCTTGTTGGACATATAATTGCCTACAGTCTGACAGTTTACCATTCAGTGCAGATGGCTGGTATACAACTACCTGTTAATGGGTGTAGTTCCATACCCAGTAGGTAGGCACAGTGCCCTCCCCTACAGGTGAGCCATGGGCCATTTGCTACAGATACCCTCCAAGCAACAGGTGAGCTGCGGTGGCTGCATATCAGCAACAGTTCAGTGTGGAATTGGGTGCTGATTGTAAAGTGCTAATGTAAATGGCATAGTATTGTATGTAATGGGATGGGATGGGATGGGATGGGATGATTGTGGTGCATGATCCCCTGTTGATTAGCAGTGTGCCATTCCCAGTAGATGGGGAAATATCAAATTCTTTGTAAAGTAATGCACATAGTACCAGAGTTCCATTTCACATCAAAAGGTGAACTGGAGTGAATTTCTGACTAATATTACATTATTTAAAGCTCACCTGGAAGGTCTACTACTCTCACAGTCTGTCTGCATTTGCTTTATATAATTTTTTATTATTTATGTTTTTCTTCTTGCAAGTATTGTGTATCCTGGTCATCCTAGAAAAAGGGCTGCTTTTGCTGATGAGCCCACTGGGTCAACTTCTATAAGATCAAATCAATTCAGTAACCAGGAAAGCGTATACGGTATATAACAATATGCAGACACATCCGTGAGTTTGTTAGCTCACATATACAGGGTCCTCTATACTGATAACCTTACTGCCAAATGTTTTAGTACTTAATTTTGCACAGCTTATGAAGAAACATTGCTTGAGAAGTTACGGGTGTGAAGTTTGTCTTGCAGATTCTAGGTGGTGTCATTTCCTCACTTAACTAAAAATTGTTTTACTCACTCTTGAACTTATAAACTGTCATGCTGGTTACATACTAGGGCCCAGATATTCAAACTGCGCCCAAGCTGTGGCGCAAGCCTGGGCGCAGCGCAACTTGGCTGTGCAGGGGCATTGACTGGGCGATATTCAATGGAGCTGCGCCATGGCACAGCATCGTTGAATATCACACCCTGGCCACCCTCAGTGCACATGGTGCAGTTGCACTGCACCAGTGCAAGTGGCCAGAGTGGAGCAGGGGGATGCACTAACGCAAGTTCCGTTGCGCCATGCGCAGCAACCACGATATTCAAAAGTGCACATGCAAATGGGGCCATAATGTATGCAAGGCGCAAATAGGGCCATTTGCATGTCATTATGGCCCCATTTGCATGCAGGTGCGCCAATCCCCGGTGACTTGCGCCTGGTGCCCTGCCAGGCAGCAGCCGTCGGGGACCGACGCCCACTGCATAGCGCAGCAATGTGCCCTACAGCCCAATCGCAGGCTTCAGTAAATATAAAATAGCGTCCTATATCCCTGGTGGTCCAATGGACTGCTGTCTGTCTGATCGCGGGCTTCTGTGTAAAAAAAGATAATCCTATATCCCTGGTGGTCCAGTGGACTGCTGTCTGCCCAATCGCGGGCTTCTGTATTAAAAAAAAGATAATCCTATGTCCCTGGTGGTCCAGTGGACTGCTGTCTGCCCGATCACGGGCATTTGTATGTAAAAAAGATAATCCTATATCCCTGGTGGTCCAGTGGACCGCTGTCTGCCCGATCGCAGGATCCATTCACATATCTGGAATGTGTAGTACGGTACGGGCTGCATGCCCATTGGCTCATGCTGTGGACCAATGAGCGTACAGCCCTACCTATAGTGTCAGTTGGCGGGTGGCAGGGAGGCAGGCGGGTGGGGTGTTGCCGCCCGCCGTTGACCGGGGGGAACGGGGTGGTGGGAATCAGTGGGCGGGTGGAGAGGGGGGGTCCGCTGGACCACCAGGGATAGTGGATGTACCTTTTTTCATACAGAAGCCCGCGATCAGGCAGACAGTGGTCCACTGGACCACCAGGGATATAGGATTATCTTTTTTTACACAGAAGCCCGCAATCGGGTAGACAGTGGTCCACGGGACCACCAGGGATATAGGATTATCTTTTTTTACACAGAAGCCCGCGATCAGGCAGACGGCAGTCCACTGAACCACCAGGGATATAGGATTATCTTTTTTTACACAAAAGCCCACGATCAGGCAGACAGCAGTCCACTGGACCACCAGGGATATTGAATTCTCTTTTTACATACAAATGCCCAAAATTGGGCAGACAGGGGTCCACTGGACCACCAGGGATATAGGATTATCTTTTTGTTAATACAGAAGCCCGTGATCGGGCAGACAGCGGTCCACTGGACCACCAGGGATATTGGATTCTCTTTTTACATGCCCGTGATCGGGCAGACAGCGATCCACTGGACCACCAGGGATATTGGACGTTAATATTTTAAACTGATACCCACGATCGGGCATGGGGGGGCACCACCACGGAGGTGCAGCCGGAGCTCGGGTGGCCACCCACAGGTGACAGCTACCATGTTGCACCCTGAAATATGGCAGCTCACCTGTGGGTGGCCAGCCGTTGATCCTTTTTGTTTTGGATCAACTTTGTGCGGCGCAAGTAGGGGTTGCGCATGCATGGACTCAACACATCCCGGGCTGAATATCAGGATGAGCAGAGTATGCATGGGCACACCCCCCTACCTGTGCCACATACATTACTGATGCGCTCCAGCGCATCGGGATTTGTGCCAGGCACAATTCCCATTTGAATATCGCGCCGGGGCACATCAGAGGGTTGTGCACGGAGCAACACTGTTGCGCCATGTGCAACCCTTTTGAATATCTGGGCCTATATGTTTTTAATTTCCTTGGTGAAATTGACAACTTATATTTAATTAGAAAGAAATGAAAATACTGACTGTTGAAGGCTTGAAAGCTCTACAAAAGGTGGAGAACTGCACTTTCATGGCCCATGTCCTTCACGGTGATATACTTTATCTATGCAAGTCCATTTTGTTTCCTCCCTCATGTAGTCATTATTATCTTTCAGTGCTTCCACAGTTGAAGGCTGCGAAAGCAAAGAAGAATTGGTACTGCTGGTGAGGGGGAGTGAAATGTTAACCATGTAATTAAGGGTATAAGACAAATGTTTATGGGTATTGCACTAACAGAGATATCAATTAAATTAAAGGGACAAATACCAATATTCAGAAAATGCAAAAATTTAATTTTTATTTTAGTTTTAAAAACCGTCATGAAGTTTTCCATGTCGATATTAAAAAAGTATATTGATATGCTTTATCATTCTAGAAATGCATACTGATCACATTTCAAAAAAACAACAGTTCCGTTGTGATGTAAGTAAGCAATAAGACACGACAAGGTGTGTGATAGATAGGTCTAATGCACAGCTTGGTGCGGGGGGGGGGGTGTAGTGAGGCACAAGGTCTCAGGCCAAATGGCGTCCAGCCTCCTAGCCATGTGTTAGAACTGTCTAATGCACACCCAGAGTGACTTACTATGCTTATGAAATGGGATTGTGTGTTCTACATGGGATTTCTAGTTTTAGCCATGTGTTATACACTTCTAATGCATAGCTAATGACCAATCACAATAGCTAAAATCCCTTCCCCATTTTATAAAAATATATGTCAATATAACTACAGAAAATTACCTGTTTTAATATCAATAACATAATCACTATTGTTACATAATAACAATACAATTTCTTAACAGCTGGACTCCAAGCTTCCATTTAAAAAAATGAAGTCTCTAATCTAAACAGTTCCAGAGTTAGACCTTTCAAACAATATTTTCTTTAAAATCTGATAACTTTGGAACTGCAAAAGCTCAATATTTTCATTTTGTTTTTAAATGAAAGCTTGACATTAGTCAAGTAGTCAAAGTGTTAATGTAGCACTACAGTGACCATAGAGCAATATAAAAAAACAAATGCATCCTAGTGATATAAAAGAACATAAAGTGGTTCACTGCATTTTTAAAGTCCTGTCATTTTTACCCCATTGTATTGACACATATATGCATGTAGCAACACAGGAGAACTGTATTTACTGCTCAAATGTTACAGCGTTCAAAATGTAGTTTCAAGCATCATAACATTATCATTTCAAAATGTAGTTTCAAGCATTACAAAATTATCATATAAGACTATTTTATGACAGTGTTGGAAGATAATAGTGGCTGTTCTGTCTAACAATAAACTCATTCTTTTCCAGTTTAGACCTTGAGAAGTGATCCAAGTGTTCCTCCAAAGTCCATATAAGACTTCTACAACATGCTACTGATACAATGTGGTTGCAGTCAGCTATGCTGCTGCAAGGCTAGTGGGGGTGCAATCCGCAATGAAAATCAGAACAAGAAAAAGCACAAGCAGCTGCAGCATTCACCCTCCATGGCTATGAACCCCAGTGATGACCAAGTGCTTGAAAAAGCGCCAAGCACAGGTGCAAAACATTGGGGTTGGCATCACTCATGTCTGGCACTTATTTTGCACAATGTTGTACTTGTATTAGCTTTGGTACTCTTACGTGTTTTAAAACTGAATAAAGTATTCTTCAGCACGTTGGAGACATCTTGGTCATCGTTGGGGTCCATGGCCATGGAGAGTGAGTGCTGCAGCTGTTGGTTGTTTCTTGTTACGATACTACGTGGTGCATAAATAATATTTTTCAGATAGTCATTAGCTATTCTGTACCATTGCACCTAGTGATGTTATATCCATATGCATTCATTTTTAATTTACAATTTCAACTCCTTTACAAAAAAATAAAAAATAAACATGAACTATTAATTCAAACACCAGTTTTTAGGATTATAATTCTAACCAACAAATTGTTTTTTTGGCAGCTAATTCCCCGTGAAATAATTTCAGAACTGTGCTGTTGCAATAATTCACAGATATATGGTCACCTTTAAACAACTACACTCCTTGACTTAGCATGCCCATTTTATAAGTAAGCAATAAGCTACAACCTCTTGTGCACTGTTGAGGGATAGCTTTAAAATTATTTAAAAACACTGACCCATCGGGAAAAAAAAATACTATATTTGAGATGCTGCAGTCTTATAAAAACAGAGGCCAGGATATTTAGAGTCCTGAATTTGCACTCACAAAAGGTTTGCTCCAGGTGCAAATTAGGGCCTGGAGCAAACTGCAGGTATATTGAAACATGCTTGAAGCACAATGCAGCCAGGATATTCAAAGAGCCCAGTCTGCACTTGCAAAAAGTTTGTTCCAGGTGTAAATTAGTGTGAGGAGTAAACTGACAGTATATTGTAACATGCCCATAGCACATAGCGAGTGTTATTGGTTCCACTATACAAACCTACTGAGGTAGGCTGTATCCCAATTGCTAATGCAAACTACAACCTCCTACTGGCAATATGAGGTATGTGGCCAGTAGGTAGCTATGGAGCTTGCAGGAGCAAATGGGCTTTTAGGGCCCATAAATGACAATTGCTCTTGTGGAGCAAACTGCCATATTCATATATTCCTTGCAAATGACTCCATAGCACTAGCAGATGCTATGGGGTCATTTTCATCCCTATGGGGCCTCATTATAGTCCTGGATCAATTGTTGTTTACATGTTCCCTGCTATCTAATGGCTATATATGTACCTCCCCTGGTGGTCTAGTGGTCTCCCTGCCCCCCCCCCATACCCACCTGTTATTGTAATATTCATTCCCTGGTCTCCAGAGGTCCCCTGCATCCTGATTGTATTCCTGCTATTGTAACATTCATTCCCTGATGTTCAGTGATCATGGATGGCATTTATGGATATCTGGGGGTGATCAGAGGCATGGGAACCACTGGACACCAGGGAATGAATATTACAACAACGGGACAGCAATCAAGGGGGCACTGGAAATCAGGGAATGAATCTTACAGTAATGAATGGGCAACAGGGGGCAGTGGGAACCCTGGGTACCAGGGAACAGTGAATACACTGTCAGGCTGGCAATCAGGGGTTAAAGAATGCACAAGGCTGTAGGACCTGGTTTTGGGAGTCTGTGATTAGCATGGAATTAATGGCTATTTGCCACATCTCCAAACCTTCAAATATACCAGTGTGCCTCTATGCAAGCATGGCCAGTTGCTTTGCATAGGTGCACTGGCATATTATAGAGCACATTACTATCACAAATAGCCAAGATGACCCCCTTGAACAAATACAGCACTTCAAGTACCTTGGGGTCACCCTAGATAGTCACCTCACCGATACACCCCACATTGAAAATTTAGCCAGAGCCATCAACACTAGGATCGGTCTTCTCGATTGACTCAGAAAGTGTATAATATCCGAAGCTCTCAATCTGGTGATTCACAGTGTGGTGCTCTCTATTATTGACTATGGCCTTGTTATTTACAGTGCTGCTACCGATACTGCTCAAAAAAAGGCTCACTGTTGTGCTAAACAAAGCTTGTAGACTCCAAATGGGGGCACCCCACCTTACCCACACCTGAGATCTCTATAAACAGACCGGATGGCTCAATCTATCCAGGAGAATTAAATACCATACCTGCCTCCTCACTAAAAAGATTCTACTAGGGTTCATGCCGAAGGGTCTGTGTTGTCTACTTAACAAATCTCCAAAGATCCAACATACATGCACCTCTTCCACTGAACTCCTACTAGTCCCAAGGTGCCAGACCATGCAATCCCAACGCGCCTTTTGTAGCAGAGTGCCTTCCTGGTTCAATGGACTCCACAATAGTCTAGCTACCCTTTCTAAACTTGGAGAGTTCAAACATAAGCTCTGATCTCACCTCCTAACTGAAAACTCCTGTGATTGCTCCACCTAAATTCCAAGCCCCTTTTCAGGACCTCCACCAGTCCATCCCCCCCCCCCTTCCTGGACCTCCCCTCACTGATACCTCCATCACCTCCATTTTACCACTTTTTTCCCTACCTTTGCCGCTCTCCCCCTCTTCCCTCTCCCTCCCCCTTCCCTTTCTAAGAGTCTTTCCTCCCCCTAGAGTAATTGCAACTTGACAAGGCTGCCTGGCTGCTCCTCTCCCTCTTGGTTCTTCCATCCCCCTCTACTTTTCCTCCCTCTGCCTCTGATCAGGGTTTGAGTAATGAGTGTATAACTGAAGCTTAATTGTCCTATACCATAATTGTAAACACGTGTACATATGCTCTGAAATATTCTGTATGACTTGTCTGTTTCCCTGTAACTGTTTGTACCCCTCCCTACTGATGTGGAACCTTTGTAAATGAGCTGTCTGGTGCTCAAAGGTATTTTTAATTCCTAGAATGAAATAAAATAAAATAAAATAAAATTTTGCAAATGGATAAATGCTTTGCTAAACGTGCCTTCCACTATGTCACATTTTGCTAACCCCCCAGCTTTTGGGGTGCTAAGTTGTGTTAAAAAAAGGACACCCATTTCTCAATGGCTACTATGCTTTGAATACCTGTCCCTGTGGGTGCTGGAAGCATGTTTCAACATACGGACCAAGAGAAGCAGAAAATAACCTGTTTGCTCCTCAAAACCACCACACTCCACTGGCCACATGAGGTATGTGGTCAGGTAACAGCCAGCAGCACATACTGACAAAAACAAACAAACAAAAAAAATCAAACACAAAAATAAATGTGGTGCACCCCAAGGAAAAGACACTTTCATTTGAGTACACATGTCTCGTTATCTGATTATTGTTTTTTTGAATTGATTACAAAGATTGTAATACACAGCACAACAATGTGAAGTCCACAACTCAACCTTAAAGAAACATGAGTTCTTACTATACCAAGGTAAAACAAGCATAGGCAATGCAAATGTTTACATGCTTTGTATTTGCTGTGCAGCTGTTGGGCATAATACAGCAGTTAAAATTAACACATTAATAACAAGAGTTACAATAGTGAAATTGTCACAGTTGTGAAATGAACAAGTTCACATGTAATGTTGTTTTCTTAGATAGTGACCCTGAATGTTCAAGATACTATTGTTATTACCCCAGGATAAGGACATGAGTATGTAGAACATTTGGGGTCATAATCTGGAAAAAATAGCAATGTTATAAGTAACTTTTAAATTTAGACATCACATTTTCAACATAGTCTTTTAATAGGGATATGTAGGGGACTTTTGTTTAATCTAGTACTGTTCCTCAATAGTCATCACTTTTCCTTTTCTGATTTTCTCTTGGGCCTTGGGTCCTACAATAGGCATCATGGGGGAGGCCTGGGATGGAGGGGTTATGTGTATTGTCATTGTATGTTTGCTTTTTCAATATGTATATGAAACACTAACAAACTTTAAATAAAAAAAAACATAGTCTTTTAATACCCCTCATCCCTTATGAACATGATAGGTGTATTTTATGAACTCATAGCCAAAACTCACTTTGTGTCACAATTATGAAAATATATTTTGGTAGGGTTTGAGATGTGGCACTTATGTTCATGAGATGGGGTAACAAAAGGGCTATGGTAAAAATGTAGGGTCGTAATCTGGAAAAAAAAGTTATGAGTAAACTTTGAAAAATGTCAATGTTTCTTCATAACTTCATTGGTTTTTGACATTTGGATCCTGAATTTTAACATTGACTTTTTATGATCCCACATTATGATCAAAACAGGTGGAAGTTTTTAAATCCCTTCCAAAATGTGATTTGAAAAACATGTCTTAAAGGGTATTTGAAAAATATTACCTGCCTTGTTTGTGAGGCGGGTAGAAAAGTTATGTTTAAAATTTTGGGCAAAAATGTTAACAAATGACAACTATGGGTAAAACTTCAGAACACATTAAAAAGCCATTAACAGGACATACCTCGCTTTAAGTCAGTTTGCAGTTGGGCAGCATGGGGGAGGAGCTTCACCGATTCTGAGAAGATTATTTTGTGGGACCTTTCTTAGCTAAGTGATCGGTGGGGTAATAGGTACAGAGAGGGGTCTGTCTGGTTGCATGGGGGCTAGAAGACATCAATAGATGGTTTTCTTCTTTTTGGGTTTAAAAAAAAGAACAATGCATGCCATTTTGTGTTTTTTTTACAGGTTCTGACACTGGTGATTGGGCACCCCAGTGTTGGGGGGGGGGGTTATTCGGTGGCACCAGTGGTGGGCTCCCTGGTGCTGCATACAGTAGCAGGTGGCTATTGGCTGGCACCAAGGATTGGGCACCCCAGTGTCGGATTTAAGAGATGGATTGAGTGTGAGGGCAGGTAGATGCCAGCAGTGGGACTGAGCACCCATTGCTGATTTTATTGAAAAGGTGGTCCGGAGGGGGCGATATCACTGTCAGACTTCATGAGTTGCAGCTGGATTTAATTAACAGCTGGGTTGTGCAAGAGGGGGGATAGTGGTGGCAGGGTTTAGTACCTTCTGCCAGTTTTCTGTACTAGCTGGGTCAGGCAGGAGGTGCGATACCAGAGTCAGGATTGAGCACCCACCATTAGCTTTGTGTATTGACTGGGTCAGGCAGTACCAGCAGCAGGATTGAACACCCATTGCTGATTTTGTATAGTGGGTGGGTCAGGAAATACCAGTGGCAGGATAGAGCACCCACTGCTGGCTTTGTGTAGTGGATGGCTCAGGCAGTACTAGCAGCAGGACTGAGCACCCACCACAAGTTTTGTGTAGTGGCAGGGTCAGGCAGAACCAGCAGCAGGATTGAGCACTCATCACTGATTTTGTGTAGTGGCTGGGCCAGGCAGTACCAGCAGCAGGATTGGACAACCATTGCTGATTTTGTGTAGTGGGTGGGTCAGGCAATACCAGTGGCAGGATTGAGCACCTGTTGTTGGCTTTGTGTAGTGGATGGGTCAGGCAGTACTAGCAGCAGGATTGAGCACCCACCACAAGTTTTGTGTACTGGTAGGGTCAGGCAGAACCAGCAGCAGGTTTGAGTATTCATCGCTGATTTTGTGTAGTGGCTGGGTCAGGCAATAACAGGAGCAGGACTGAGCACCTACCTCTGGTTTTGTGTAGTGGGTGGGTCAGAAAATACCAGCAGCAAGATTGAGCACTCACTGCTGGTTTTGTGTAGTAGCTGTCTAAGGCAATACCAGCAGCAGGATTGAGCACCAACAGCTAGCTTTGACTAGTGGTTGGGTCAGGCAGTACCAGCAGCAGGATTGAGCACCCATTGCTGGCTTCATGTAGTGGCTGGGTCAGGCAGTACCAGCAGCAGGACTGAGCACCCACTTCTATTTTTGTGTAGTGGGTGGGTCAGACAATACCAGAAGCAGGATTGAGCACCCACCGCTGGTTTTGTGTAGTGGCTTTGGTCAGGCAGTACCAGCAGAAGGATTGAGCACCTGCTGCTAGTTTTGTGTAGAGGCTGGGTCAGGCAATACCAGCAGCAGGACTGAGAACCCATCACTGGTTTTGTATAGTGGGTGGGTCAGACAATATCAGCAGCAGCAGGACTGAACACCCACCACTGGTTTTGTGTAGTGGGCAGTGTCACAAATACACTCTGCAGGTCAGGCCCTCTGCTCCCACAGTGCCAACCTTGAAGGGCAATTGTGTGAATAGGAGAAAACAGGGTAACGCTCCTGTTTGTTTTGGGTCCGAATCACCTACCAGCCTCGAGTACTGGGGGTCAAATGTGAACCTTATGCTAGCATACCCAGTTAACAGGCTCAGATATATATTCTCTTTGGGGATGCAATACAATCCTTCGCCCAGTGGCACCCAGCCAGGTTCTCCAATTGTACTCCTATGACTCAGTATGAGACCTAAGTATATTCTTACCTTTAACAAGATTAGTAACACATTCAAGCCCTTAACAGCTGTCAGAATTAAACACTGGTTCAGCATTCACATGCAAAAGAAACTGAGAAGCCACAGGCAGTGTTTCAAGGAAAATATTGTTTACTAAAAATTGTAAAATAGGTAAAATATCAAACACAGAACATATACATTAATAACTTACAGTCAATAAAATAATTGGGAAAGTACAGAACAAACAAAATGCCTGCAAAATACTTAAATGTTCCAGCTGAATTAAATCTTTCTGATGTGCCTAGTTACCAGTCCACAGACTATCTGTCTTTTATTTTCAAAGAGACCTTCTGCACCAGCTTCTCAGATGCAAGCAATATTCAAAAGTCAATTTTCTCTACCTCCTGGTCATGTCATCCATGAGGTCACTGTTAGATCTGTGATAAATCTGTAATCTGAGTATGGATAGCCACAAGGATTCATGTTATTACAGTGAAAATCAGCAACCAGCAATTTTCCAAAATATGAGACTCTTTGATCAAAATATTCCCGTTGATGTTTCATAACCCCATAATCTGTCACTAGTTCTCTGTTAGGTGAGAAACCATAAAGGATCAGCCAAATGTCTTCCCTTCCTACTAGGGTCATAAAATTCATATTTAGCTTTTAGCTTCAAAAGCAGAAACAGGTTATAAAGGGTAATAAACTGTATCTCTGGAAGGAAGTCTTCAATTAATGGTTTCACTGGCCAGTGTCATGATAGCCTGCTGCTTCACTCACACGGACACTTTTGAGGTCAAAGGTCAAGCCTCTTACACACAGGCTTACTTGTGTGCAAGGCAGTCACAAATTTATTTATAATACAAATATTATACAATATAACAATAAGCAGGTGGCAGAGCTTCACAGTCCTCCCCACCTAGACTGAATTTGGGGGCTCTATTCCCTGCAATGGGATGAGTTGCCCAAGACAGTTCATTGTTCAAACTGACGCGACAGTCCACCTGTATTTTCATTGGCTGCCCCTGCCCTGTGTGATATCGTCATGTCATACCCTTGCAAGGTGAGGCTCCATTTTAGTAGCCTACCATTCATTTTACCCATTTGTGCCAGCCAAACCAGTGAGTTGTGGTCAGTTTGTACCTCAAAATGCTGCCCATATAGGTATGGCTGTAACTTCTTTAGTGCCCACACCATGGCAAGACACTCTTTTTCCACAGTTCAGTAAGCCTGCTCCCTGGGAAGTAGCTTTTTACTGAGGTAAACTATGGGATGATCTTTCCCTTCGTTGGATGTCTGACTCAGCACTACCCCAATACCAACATCTGAGGCATCAGTCTGGACTACAAAGGGTCTGCTATAGACACACTTGTCAATACAGATACACTGCACAGTGCCTCCTTTAGCCTTATAAAGGCTTCTTCACAGGCTGGTTCCCATGTAATTTTCTTAGGCATCCTTTTCTTTAACAGGCCAGATAGGGGAGTGGCCAGGGCACTGCAATTTGGTACACATTTCCTATTGTACCCTGCTGTCCCTAGAAAACTCCTGACCTGCTTCTGTGTTTCTTGTCTGGGCCATGCCTTGACTGCCTCTATTTTTGCTTGGTTAGGGTGGAGCTGTCCCCGACCTACAATGTGCCTGAGGTATGCCACCTCAGCTATGCTCACCTGGCACTTCCCAGCTTTGACAATGAGCCTGGCACTCTGTATCCTGCCCAGCACCTCCCTAAGGTGAGACAGGTGTTCCTCCCAGCTGGCACTAAAGATAGCAATGTCATCCAGGTACGTCATGGCATACTACTCAGCACCATTTAACACTTGGCTCACCAACCTTTGGAAAGTGGCTGGAGTGTTCTTCATTCTGAAAGGCATTACTTTAAATTCAAATAACCCTATCGGACTGATGAAGGCCAACCTCTCCCTAGCTCTGGCAGTTAACTCTACCTGCCAATACCTCTTTGTCAGATCTATAGTTGTAAGATATGTCACCCCCTTAACTTGTCCAGGAGTTTGTCCATCCATGGCATCGGGTGGGCATCTGACTTTGCGACTGCACTGAGTCCTTGATAGTCCACACAAAAATGAGTAGAGCCATCTGGCTTGGGAACATTGACTATGGGTGAGGCCCAGGGGCTGTGGGATTTCTGGATTACCCCTAAATCAAGCATTTCCTCCACCTCCCTCCTTTTGGACAGCCTCTGACACACTACATGCTGTCCACCGTATGGGCACCTGTGTCCCTGTCTCCACATTGTGTGTTGCTAAAGGGGTTAGTCCAGGCTTGGTGCTAAACAGTGGGGCAAAGTCTGCTAAAACCTCCCTTACTTCCTGGATCTGGTCCAGGGTCATCTAGAGCGACATTTTAATTGCCTCCACAGAGGACTCCCACTTGCTTTCTTCCAGCAAGTCCAGAAGGGGGTCTCCTTCATCTGTCCCCTCCCTAGGACTACACACTGCAAACACCATGTCAGCCCTACTAGCATATGACGTCATCATATTGACATGGTACATTCTTTGTGTATGTCTTCTGTCGGGTAACTGTATAATGTAGTTTACATCATTTACCCATCTAACTACTTTGTACGGCCCATGGCCTGCATCTTATCCTTCCGGACTGGGATTAGGACCATGACTTCCTGACCCACAGTGTACGAGAGAACTCTGGCTCTGCAGTCATACCACACCTTTTGGTTTTGTTGGGCAGCTGCCAGGTTGCTCTGGGCTGTTCACATAAGCTCCTTCAGCTTTTCCCTAAACCTAAGGACATAATCCACTATGGGAATTCCCTGGGTGGTGTGCTTGCCGTCCTTGTCCTCCTGGATCAAGTCTAGGGGCCTATGTACCCTGCATCCATATAAGAGCTCAAAGGGGGAAAATCTTGTCGACTCTTGGGGTACCTCCCTGTTTGCAAACAACAGGTGGGGAAGGTATTTCTCCCAGTCCCTCCTATGCTGTTCAGCAAACGCTTGAAGCATTGACTTAAGGGTGTCATTGAATCTTTCCACAAGCCCATTGGCTTGTGGGTAATAAGGTGTTGTGCATCTCTGCACCACCCCACACTTCTCCAACAAACATTTCATCAGGTCTGACATGAAGGAATCCCCTCAATCGGTGATAACCTCCTGCGGAAACCCAACATGGGAGAAAATCCCTAGTAAGACATCTGCCACTCTGTCTGTCCTCAGTGAGGATAGGGCGACTGCCTCTGGGTACTGGATGGCATAATCCACCACAGTTAGGATGAACCTCTTCCTGAAGGAGCTGAGGGTATTTAAAGGCCCCACACTATCCATTCCCACCCTCTGAAATTACTCCTCTACTATGGGAAAGGGAATTAGGGCAGCTTGGGTTTTCTTACCCACCTTCCCTATTTCTTGACACCAGTGACAAGACCTGCAATACTCCTTCACCTGCTGGGTGAAGCTGGGCCAATAGAAATTCTGGGCCAATCACTGCAAAGTGAGTGCAATTCCCAGATGAGCAGAGATGGGAATATTGTGTGCAGTCTTGAGCAACTGCTCACGGTACCCCTGGGGATGACAAGTTGCCTGCCTATCACCCCTCCCTCTGTCTTTACATCCTGTGTATACATCAGTCCATTGTCCCAATAAACTTTATGTTTCCCGCCACCTCCATGTGCTCTGTCAAAGTCTGCCTAAGCCCTCAGCTTCTCTAAACTAGGGTCACTTTTCTAAGCAGCTGCAAACTCCTTACACATTCCCAAGGCATGGGACAGGTCCCCTTCAGTGTCTACACTAGGGTCCCTAGTTCTAGCATCAGGGTATTCAGGATCATTGCCATCCCTAACCCTCTGAAAATTGATCACCCCTCCTTCCATGGAGTAACCCTTCATAACTGTTCTGTTAACTGCTACCTGGGAAATTTCTACCCATTTTTCATTATTCGCCAAATCAGGAGACACAGGCTGAGGAACCAGCCTCCCAGTGTTTTCCACGGGGGCTTCTTTGGGGTCCCAGGAACTACAATTTTCCTTTGCCATTTGGCTGTGGGTAACTGCACACACCATTCCCTTTTTGAGATTGTTGCCAATAATTACATCGACAGCCAAAGTTTCTGCTGTGGCGACCTTTTGCACAGTCCCCCATCTCACTCCAGTCTAGGAGAACACTAGCAAGAGGCAATGTTTTCTCCTCCCCAGTGGATCCCCAAACAGTTACAAATTGATTTGGTATAAGCTGACCAGGCTCTACCAAATCCCCTTTTACCAAAGTCAGGGACACCCCCATGTCCCTTAACCCATGGGTCTGTACCCCATTCACCGTGACTTGGTGTATGTGTTCCCTCATGTTAAGTGGCATGCTTTCAGGGACACACAAACAACCCACCTCCTTCATAGCACCACTTTGTGTACTTTCGGCCATTTTAGTACACTGCCTTGCAAATATGTCTTGTTTCTTTGCAAGCCCAACATTCATTTCTTTTCTCAGGTAAATCGTTTCTTTGTAACCTGTGGCTACCTGGTTTTGGTGGTGGCAGGCAAGGTTTTAGCTGCCCTGAAGGCATGCTTTTCCCTTTTGCACTGCCATGCCTTTCCCATTCCCTCTCAGAACAGGTCTGCTCCTGGCATAGTGGTCCAAGAGTTTATCTGCCTGTTGCACTGTTTTTGGATATCGTTCCTCCAGCCCAGTTTTCAGCTTTGCTAAGCATGCTCAAAAAAACTGCTCTAACAATACAGCATTTTCAATTTTCTCTACAGAGTTTGCTTCAATTCCTTCCCATCGTTTTAAAAAATGATGCTGTTTAGTGACTAGCTCCTCGTAGCTCATGTCAGGGCTTCTCCAGAGCTTATGAAATTTAACTCTGCATGCCTCTGCTGTTAGCTCATACTTTTTTAAAAGTGCAGCTTTAAGTTTACTGTAATCATTACTAGCCTCATTGTCCATTTGATCCAATACATCCCAAGCTTTTCTGGTAAGTAGCAGGGTTAGCTGGAAGCTCCAGGACCCTCTAGGAATATTTGCCTGAATGCAAATTTTTTCAAAGAAATTTAAAAAGGCATCCATATCTTCCCCCTCTTTAAATTCAGCTATCAATTTGGAATTTAATTTGTAACCCAGTTCTGGTGTCCCAGTTAACCCCAGGCCACTTATCTGTTCTGGTGCTGGTCTTTGGAGTTGTATCTTCTCCAGTTCATGTTGCCTCTGGTACTCCCGCTCTTCTCGCTCAGCCACTCACCGTAGTTGTCACTCTCTTTCCTCTGCCACTCGCTGAAGCTGTCTTTCTTCTCTCTCTCTTGAACTCCAGCTCTATTCTCCACAACTCCATCTGCATCCTGATCCCTGCTGGCTCCAGAATGCTGGTGACCTTCCCCTGCTGCTGTGGCCCCTGGCCTGCACTGGCCCTGCTGTCCTCCTCACTGGATCTGGACACTGCACTGGCCCCTGGCCCCCCCTCCATGCTCAAGGTCTGGTCCTTCTCAGTAACAGACTGTGACTCGAGGTCTTGGGCATCGGCTGCCACAAGAGCCTCTATGAGGTGCTGCATTTTGGCTCGGCCCACATGCTGAACTCCTCTGTCTTGGCACAACTGCCTCAGGTAGTCTGCAGTGTACTCACTGTAGTTGGAAGCCATATTCTTCCCTAACTACGGCTACACTAACTTACATCCGAAAAAAAATAAAACAGGTAGGGAACTTAGACTGTAAGTTTAATGATATAGTTCTATTTACTTTAAAAAAAATCACTGTATTGTTTTGCATTTGAGCTGTACAGTATTAATCTGACACACTGAACTATAAATGCTCGCGTTACCAAATACTTTTAAATCGCAGTGGTGCCAACCAAATCTGTCACAGACATGCTCTGTAGGTCACGCCCTCTGCTCTCACAGTGCCAACCTCGAAGCACAATAGTGTGAACAGGAGACAAACAGGGTAACCCTCTTGTTTGTTTTGGGTCCAAATCACCTACCAGCCTTGTGTCCTGGGGGTCAAATGTGGATCTTATGCTAGCATACCCAGTTAACAGGCTCAGATATATATTCTCTTTGGGGGATCCAATACAATCCTTCACCCATTGGCACCCAGTCAGATTCTTCAATTGTACCCTTATGACTCATTATTAGACCTAGGTATATTCTTACCTTTTGGAAGATTAGTAACACAATCAAGCTCTTAAAAGCTGTCAGAATTAAACACGGGTTCAGCATTCATATGCAAAAGAAACTGAGAAACCACAGGCAGTATTTCAAGGAAAATATTGTTTACTAAAAATTGTAAAATAGGTAAAATATCAAACACAGAACATGTACATTAATAACTTACAGTCAATAAAATAATTGGGAAATTACAGAACATACAAAATGCCTGTAAAATGCTTAAAAGTTCCAGCTGAATTAAATCTTTCTGAAGTGCCTAGTTACCAGTCCACAGACTATGTGTCTTTTATTTTCAGAGTCTCCTTCTGCATCAACTTCTCAGATGCAATCAATATTCAAAAGTCAGTTTTCTCCACCTCCTGGTGATGTCACCCATGAGGTCACTATTAGATCTGTGATAAATCTGTAATCTGAGCATGGGTAACCTCAAGGATGTATGTTATTACAGTGAAAATCAGCAACTAGCAGTTTCCCAAAATATGAGACTCTTTGATCAAAACATTCCCTTTGATGTTTCATAACACCACAACCTGTCACTAGTTCTCTGCTAGGTGAGAAACCATAAAGGATCAGCCAAATGACTTCCCTTCCTGCTAGGGTCATAAAATTTATATTTAGTTTCCAGCTTCAAAAGCAGAAGCAGGTTATAAGGGGTAATGAACTGTCCCCCTGGAAGAAAGTATTTAATTAGTGGTTTCACTGGCCAGTGTCATGACAGCCTGTTGCTTCACTCATACTTTTGAGGTCAAAGGTCAAGCCTCTTATACACTGACTGACTTGTGTGCCAGGCAGTCACAGACAAATTTATTTATAATACAAATATTATACAATATAACAATAAGCAGCAGGATTGAGCACCCACTGCTGACTTTATGTAGTGGCTGGGCCAGCCAGTCCAAGCAGCAGGATTTAGCACCCACTGCTGGCTTTGTGTAGTGGCTGGGTCAGGCAGTGCCATCAGCAGGATTGAGTATCCATTCCTCGTTTTGTGCAGTGGCTGGATCAGACAGTACCAGCAGCAGGACTGAGCACCCACACATGGTTTTGTGTAGTGACTGGGTCAGGCAATACCAGTGGCAGGACTGAGCATGCACTGCTGGTTATGTGTAGTGGCTTGGTCAGGCAAAACTAACAGCAAGATTGGGCACCCACCACCGGTTTTGTGTAGTGGCTAGGTCAGACAATACCAGGGAAAGAATTGAGCACCCACTGCTGGTTTTGAGTAGTGGTTGGGTCAGGCAATGACAGTGACAGGACTGTGCACCTAATGCTGGTTTTGTGTAGTGTCTGGGTCAGGAAGTACCAGCAGCAGGATTGAGCACCTGATGCTGGTTTTGTATAGCGGTTGGGTCAGGCAATACCAGCAGCAGGATTGATCACCCATCACTGATTTTGTGTAGTGAGTGGGTCAGGCTATATCATTGGCAGGATAGAGCACCCATCACTGACTTTGTTTAGTGGCTGGGTCAGGCAGTACCCACAGCAGGATTGAGCACCCACTGCTGCTTTTTTATGTAGTTGCTGGGTCAGGCAATACCTGGAACAGGATTGAGCACCCACTTCTGATTTTGTGTAGTGGGTGGGTCAGACAATACCAGTGGCAGGACTGAGCACCCACCATTGGTTTTGTGTAGTGGCTGGGTCAGGCAGTACCAGAGGCAGGATTGAGAACCTACTGCTGGTTTTGTATAGTGGGTGTGTTGGGCAACGCTAGCAGCAGGATTGAGCACCCACTGCTGGTTTTGTATAGTGGGTGTGTTAGGCATTGCTAGCAGCAGGATTGAACACCCACTGCTGGCTTTGTGTAGTGGCTGGGTCAGCCAGTGCAAGCAGCAGGATTGAGCACCTGTGGCTGGCTTTATGTAGTGGCTGGGTCAGGCAGCACCAGCAGCAGAACTGAACACCCACTGCTAGTTTTGTGTAGCGGGTGGGTCAGACAATACCAGTGGCAGGTCTGAGCACCCACCATTGGTTTTGTATAGTGGCTGGGTCAGGGAGTACCAGAGGCAGGATTGAGCACCCACTGCTGACTTTGTGTAGTGGCTGGATCAGGCAGTACCCAAAGCATGACTGAGCACTGACTGCTACTTTTTTAAGTAGTGGGTGGCTCAGACAATACCAATGGCAGGATTGAGCACCCACTGCTAGTTTTGTATAGTGGGTGTGTTAGGCAATGCTAGCAGCAGGATTGAACACCCACTGCTGGCTTTGTGTAGTGGCTGGGTCAGCCAGTACAAGCAGCAGGATTGAGCACCTGTTGCTGGCTTTATGTACTGGCTGGGTCAGGCAGCACCAGCAGCAGGACTGAACACCCACTGCTGGTTTTGTGTAGTGGGTGGGTCAGGCAGCACCAGCAGCAGGACTGAGCACCACTGCTGGTTTTGTGTAGTGGGTGGGTCAGGCAATACCAGGGACAGGATTGAGCACCCATCTCTTTTTTTGTGTAGTGGGTGGGTCAGACAATACCAATGGCAGGATTGAGCACCCACTTCTGGTTTTGTTTAGTGGCTGGGTCAGGCAGTACCAGCAGCAGGACTGAGCACCCACACATGGTTTTGTGTAGTGACTAGGTCAGACAATACCAGTGCAGGATTGAGCACCCACTGCTGGTTTTGTGTAGTGGCTTGGTCAGGCAAAACTAACAGCAACATTGAGCACCCGCCTTCAGTTTTGTGTAGTGGCTAGGTCAGACAATACCAGGGATAGAATTGAGCACCCACTGCTGATTTTGAGTAGTGGTTGGGTCAGACAATGCCAGTGACAGGACTGTGCACTTAATGCTGGTTTTGTGTAGTGTCTGGGCTGGCAGTACCAGCAGCAGGATTGAGCACCTGATGCTGGTTTTGTATAGCGGTTGAGTCAGACAATACAAGCAGCAGGATTGAGCACCCATCGCTGATTTTGTGTAGTGAGTGGGTCAGGCTATATCATCAGCAGGATAGAGCACCTATCACTGACTTTGTTTAGCAGCTGGGACAGGCAGTACCCACAGCAGGATTGAGCACCCACTGGTGTTTTTTTATGTAGTTGCTGGGTCAGGCAATACCTGAAACAGGATTGGGCACCCACTTCTGATTTTGTGTAGTGGGTGGGTCAGACAATACCAGTGGCAGGACTGAGCACCCACCACTGGTTTTGTGTAGTGGCTGGGTCAGGCAGTACCAGAGGCAGGATTGAGCACTGACTGCTGACTTTGTGTAGTGACTGGGTCAGGCAGTACCCAAAGCATGACTGAGCACCTACTGCTGCTTTTTTTGAGTAGTGGGTGGGTCAGACAATACCAGTGGCAGGACTGAGCACCCACTGCTGGTTTTGTATAGTAGCTGTGTCAGGCAATACCAGCAGCAGGATTGAACACCCACTGCTGGCTTTGTGTAGTGGCTGGGTCAGCCAGTACAAGCAGCAGGATTGAGCACCTGTTGCTGGCTTTATGAAGTGGCTGGGTCAGGCAGTACCAGCAGCAGGACTGAACACCCACTGCTGGTTTTGTGTAGTGGGTGGGTCAGGTAGTACTAGCAGCAGGACTGAGCACCACTGCTGGTTTTGTGTAGTGGGTGGGTCAGGCAATACCAGGGGCAGGATTGAGCACCCATCTCTTTTTTTGTGTACTGAGTGGGTCAGACAATACCAATGGCAGGATTGAGCACCCAGTGCTGGTTTTGTGTAGTGGCTGGGTCAGGCAATATCAGCAGCAGGACTGAGCACCAACTGCTGGCCATATGTAGTGGTTGGGTCAGCCAGTAACAGCAGTAGGATTGAGTATCCATTGCTGGCTTTGTGTAGTGGCTGGGTCAGGCAATACCAGCAGCAGGATTGACCACCTACCACCAGTTTTGTGTAGTGGCTAGGTCAGACAATACCAGTGGAAGGATTGAGCATCTACCACTGGTTTTGTGTAGTGGTTGGGTCAGGCAATACCAGCAGCAGGACTGAGCACCCACTGCTGGTTTTGTGTAGTGGATGAGTCAGACAATACAAGCAGTAGGATTGGGCACCCACCACTGGTTTTGTGTAGTGGGTGAGTCAGACAATACCAGCAGCAAGACTGAGCACTCACTGCTGGTTTTGTGTAGTGACTGGGCCAGGCAATTCCAGTGGCAGGATTGCACACCTACCACTGGTTTTGTGTAGGGGCTACTTCAGGCAAAACAAAGCAGCAGGACTGAGCACCCACCACCGGTTTTGTTTAGTGGCTAGATCAAGCAATACCAGGGGAAGGATTGAGCACCAACTTCTGGTTTTGCGTAGTGGTTGGGTCAGACAATGCCAGCGACAGGACTGAGCACCCATCACTGGTTTTGTGTAGGGGGTGGGTCACGCAGTAGGAGCAGCAGGATTGAGCACCAACTGCTGTGTTTGTGTAGTGGTGAGTCAGACAATACCAGTGGCAGGATTGTGCACCCACTGCCAGTTTTGTGTAGTGGATGGGTCAGGCAATACCAGTGGCAGGATTGAGCAAGCACTGCTGTTTTTGTGTAGTGGCTGGGTCAGGAAATAGCACCTGCAGGACTGAGCACCCATTGCTGGTTTTGTGTAGTGGCTGGGTCAGGCAATACCAGCGGCAGGGTTGAACACCCATCACTAGTTTTGTGTTGTGGCTGGATCAGACAATACCAGCAGCAGGATTGTGCACCCATCTGTGTTTTTGTGTAGTGGGTGGGTCAGACAATACCAGGAGCTGGACTGAGCACTCACCACTGGTTTTGTGAAGTAGATGGGTCAGACTATACCAGGGGCAGGATTGAGTACCCACCACTGGTTTTGTGTAGTGGCTGGGTCTGGCAATATCAGGGGCAGGATTGAGCACCCACAGCCTGTTTTGTTGAAGGGCTTGTGGATGTTGACATGGTGACCACATATGGTGAAAAGTCAAAACCATTGTGCAACATCTCTGCCATTTCCGGAGAAACAAAGTACTAAGCAGTAGCACATATTTTGAACAAATGCAGGATAATGGTTTCAAGCAGGAATTATGAGTTGCACAAGAAAACCCACTTCCACCTTGCATTTTCCAGCCTTGTGATTGGGCAAGGACATCAAAGGGGGAAGGAGGAGAAAGGCGGTGAGTGGGTGGAATTAAGAAGGAGATTCAGTAATAATACACTGGAAGCAGGTTTTACTGGTGGTTTTGAAAATGTGTTCTTCACACTTTAGAATGTTAAGAGCAACATTCCACTGCTAAATCAAGTTGAATCTTTTGTTCTTAACACTTCAGAATATGCCTGCATTTTGTAATCAAAATCATTGTGCCCCACAGAACTTTCAAATTTCTAATAGCCACCATTTGTTTCTTGCTTAGCAAGCAATTCAGTACTTGGGCCATAACTGTACCCTGCACCTGCTATTGATTATGCAACTGGCAATAACTTTTTTTATAAAAATACAAGCTCTGTTGCTAAAAATACTGCCCTCTGACCAGAACAGCTCTTCATTTTAGCACAGTCCCGACTGACAGCACTCAATGTAGACTGCCAGGTGCGAACTATTCCCTTCCTGTTCTCATACTGGCTATGTGACTCCAGTATCACGTCAGCTGCTCTGCCATCTGAACATGCTGGCACACTGACTGCAGCTTGTTCTCTTTCTTCTGTGTGAGCAATGCGGTAATCCAGTATGTCTGAGAGCAGCAACAGTGAGAAAAAAATTAAACTTATGACAGTCTAGGCCTCCGTTCTTGCAGATGGCACTATTCTCAGCCACTCAGCAGTTTGTCCCAATCATGCTCAGACTGCAGCTGCCAGCAATTATTTTAAAACACCTACAATGGGATATTTGCCCCTTTTTTGATTGTATGGTGATCTATACAGTGATCTGCCACATCGTACTGGTGTGTGTGTGTGTGTGTGTGTGGGTGTAAGCAATACTCTATATATGCCCATTGTCTAAGAACAGTAATCCTTTCCAGGGAGGGCAGTACTGCCAATACTGGACCTTCCATGGGCTTTAATGCCCTCCGCCTGAAACATCAGGCCTGATTATGCCCTTGGGTACTGCCACATAGCCCATTACCACCTACCGTTTCAGGCATTATATGTGTTAATATGTCTCCCGGAGCCACTCATTGCTGAAAACGGGTGGTTTCACGTGCCTTCAGCAGAGTGAGAACAGTGAAGCGAAGCTGAGCTGTTGTGGTCAAGCTGAAGGCAAATGAAACCACTCATTTTCAGCAATGAGTGGTAGTGGGGGATGTATTAATATATTATTGATCGAGAGCAATCAATAATATATTTTATAAAAAAAACTTCCCAGAATGTGCCCGTTTCCAGGGCATCCGCTCATGAGATGCTCTTCATAGAATAAGAGTGCCTCGTGCACAGGGGAAAAGAGCTTCCAATTGGTCGGGAGCGCTCTCTTGATCTATAATTTCTTGCATATACAATAACCAAACCACTCTATATTTAGAACTCACAGTTTCTCAACACCTCATTAGAGTGGTGACATCATAAAACACTCAAGCTTTGTTCTCATGCTGATGAAGTTACCACTCCAACTCAGTGTTGAGAATCTACTTGTTCATAACACCGATTAATTAATTATTTTCTATTTCAGAAACTGTGATAGACAGACACGCCCTCTCATAGCTTAGATTAATACCAATATGGTCACATACATTGCAAATGACAATGTTCAACTGAACTCCTACAAGAGAAGAATAAACACAGTCCTATAGGGAGTAGCATACACTGGTGTATATGGCCTTCTCTTGCTTATTTGTCTCGTAAGGACCAAAATACTTTACTTTCAACGTTCAAAACACAGGTATGCAGAGTAACACAGCTCCTTAGCTAAGCTGATTAATGAGTGCAGAAACATGTTAGAACATCTGACTTACTTACTGCTTTACCACAGTATGAGAATACATTAATTCAATGAGCTGCAAGCACTGCAGAGCACTCCATCATGGGTATGCAAATGCATGGGCTGTGCAACATCTCTGTGAAACAAAGTGGTAATGGCATATGAAAGTACTAAACAGTAGCAGATATGTGGAATGGAAATCAAGGAAAAGTTTCAAGCAGGAATTAGCAGTTGCAAAAGAAAACCTACTTCGACTTTGCATTTTCCAGCCTTGTGACTGGACAAAAGACTTCAAAGGGAAAAGGAAGGAGAAAGGGCATATAGTGGGTACAATAAGAGAGGAGAATCTGTATTTTTAAGCTGTGACAGGTGTAGGAGGGCATGCCTCCAAAGCCCTCTCACATCTCAGATTGATACCAATATGTTCGTATGCTTTAGAAATGAACATAAAAAATTTGATGCATGGCCATAAAGTGACTGCTACATCAAAATACATTAACATTTTTAGTGGCCAAAACTCCTGGGATGTAAGCCATTTCATGCAGTTTGATGGAATAGACACCCAAACCTTCTTTATTTTTGTATTTGACCTTTTCCACTCCAGGATAGCCTCATTTAGGCAAAACACCCAGAAGTGTATGGCACTGGCTTATAGTATTTTATAAATTAACAGTTACAGGTGAGTAGATATCCAGCTAAAGTGGCCATATCACATAGCAACTTCAACATTTTACTGGCCATCTCGGTACTGGATGTTTTACACTGTGTGTCATACACCGATATTCAGAATGTTAGCATGACATTAACAGAAATAGCACTGCACTAACCAGACATAGTGTGTCCAAACAGGGGCCATATTCAAAGGGCCGTGTAGTATGACACTCAGTGGAAAATAAAGTCATGCTAAATACACAGCTGTTCATGCAAACGAGGGAACCCTCTTGAATACAGGGCACAGTGATATATTTTGGTAGAATTTTGGAAGTACTTAAAGGCTGCCTAGGCAGTGCTGTTTACTACTTTCAGAACCGTAGACTTATCAACGTGTACTGTGGTGCATGACCTCCCACCTCACTGGCAGCACTGGTGCCAGGCAATGTCATTCATCCTCTACTCCTGGCCCAATCCCCAATATAGAAATAAAGACATCCCTGATGGAACAGTTAAAATAATTTACTCACCATGACAGCAAGTGATTTTAACTGTTGCATTGTGTTGTACACTCATTAATGCACTTGTTTTGCACATTAAAAGTTTTTATATCCGACTTCTTGTATGTGCTACCTTTCCTGGTTTTTGTTTGATATTTTAAACAGTGGCACCTATTGAAAAAGAGAGTGCAAGGGCTTTTGTTGTTTTTAAAATTACACCCCTGGTAGTCTAGTGATACCCCCTCCCATCCTGATCTCCGTTGTAAAAGAAACACTTACCCTGACAGTCCGGCGGTACCCTCTGCCACCCTGATCCCTGATGTAAAGGAACCATACCCTGGTATTCCAGTGGTGCCCACTTTTCCCACCCCAATATCAGTTGTAAAAGAAAATATAGTCTGGCATCCCAGTAGACCCCCTTCCTACTCCGGACCCCATTGTAAAAAGAAACATGCCCTGGTAGTGCAGTGGTACCCACCCTACCTTTCTGAGCCTCCCTGATCCCTGTTGTAAAGGATAATATACCCCTTCCTTCCTGATCCCTGTTACATACTGTAACAACTTACTCTGCCTCCTCAGCCCACCAACTCAGCATCCAACCCACCACATCCTGTCCAACACCTGACTCACTCTGAAAAGCCCATTGATGAATGTGGGCAGTGTGGTGGATGGTAACTGGCTAGATCTTCCTCTCACCACCTTCCCTGGCCTCTGTCTAAATGACTGGAACTGAGTATCTGCATACCGTGGAAACAGCCATTTCTTTAAAATGCTCATGCTTGGTCCCCATCATTCAGACTGTAGCTCGCCAAGCTAGTAAAAGCAAGATTCTCTGCCAGTTGCATCCACTGCTCTGCCTGCAGTAATCTACCTTTTTTTAGGGTGAGTCAGGTGCTGGCAGGTGCAGAGTGGGTGGGCCTAGGAGGAGGGTACATTGTTATACAATAGGAATTAGGGCAGGGATTACCACTGGACATCCAGGTTATTTTTCCTTATACAACAGGGATCAGGGTGGGGTGGTACCACTAAACTACCAGGGATGTATTTCTATCTACAGTGGGATCAGAATGAGGGAGGAAACAATGGCTGAAACTCTGCAAAATACCTCAGTGCATGCAAAGACACAGCCAGCCCTCAGAGCTGTTAATGGCCATACAACTGTATGCAAATAGCCTCATAGCACTTTGCTTGCCATATGTGGTCATTAACATATAGGCATTTGTATAAAGCACCCAGGAGCAGTAAAAGAAAAAAGGGCCACCACAGACTGTGACATGTCAAACTGGTCAAGCCAATGGCATAAAAACTTTAGTAAAACCATCCACAAAGCTAGACTCACGAAGGTGGAACTAGCACATAGTAAATAACAGGACCACTGCCATTTCTGCACTATCACAAGCTTCAAGAAGTGATTTTATGTGATAAGGGTGCCTTCTGAATGACATGGTCTGAAACGGTGAATGGAAAATGCCGACCCCTGCATGGGTGACCGGAATGAAACACCAAACGTCAAAGAGAGCAACGTCAGCAGGAGGTGGCTGGAAGGGCGCCACACACATGGCGAGTGCCACAGGGCAGAGGGTGCAGTGGAAGCAGTGGCAAAAGCCGCTAAGGAAGGGTAACACAAAACGAGTGATGGGCACTGGCTGCATCACACACCGCGAGTGGACAGGGGCAGTGGGCAGGCACCGCCACCCGGGAGGGCTACGAGCAGAAGCATGGGTACATGTGTGGCATGGCCGAGGTGGTACATGGCACCAGTAGCACAGGGGCTGGGTACTGAGCAGTAGAGTGGCCCGTGCGTGCAGCAGAGGTGGCAGGGAGGCATACGTGTGGGCATAGCCTCGGGGCACAGCCAGTGGAAAGGACAACCACATGCCAGGCGAAGGCAGGGGGCTGGGGGGGGCCATACCTCTCATCCCTTTGGCACTGGAATGAGGGACACAGTCACTCAGACACAGGCACAATGAAGGACACAGACCCACATAATGAGGGACCCTTCCACAAACATGGAGATACAAGCCTGGAGGACTGTGCAACTTATGGTATGCTTGTGCCTGCTGCGGCCATCTGTTCCTGCCCACCTGTGCTCGCTGTTCTGGGCGGCCTGTGTTTGGGACTCACCTCCTCTGTGGGCCGGCCTGCTGGTACTCATGATCCTGCTGCTCATTTGCTTTGTCCATGCCCTTACTGTATGGAAGTGCTTTTTGCTCTTCTACTGTCTGGCTGCCTTTCTGTGTGCTTGCTCTTTAGGCAGCAGCACTTTCAGGTTTACCCTCACATACCACACTATTGGAGAAGTGCACTTCCTGGCTGCTACCTCAAGAAGTAATAGGAGCACTGGTAACAGGCACGGCAGTAGTGTTCATAACTTACAAGGTGCAGTTTTGCAAATGGAATATTAATATTCATGAGGTTATTAGCTTGTTATCTAGACTGCAGAAGATGACATTATAGGCAGCACTACATAGGAGCCTGCAGTAGTGCAAGCATCAGGTGATTCAGAGTGGGCAAAGAGCTTGTACTATCTGCCATTACAAACAAAGCTGCCCAGTATGCAGCAGTCAGTCTAATTCCTGGACAGTGCTACAGTACTGTATCTTGTGTGGTCTCTTGATTTCTTGACTTGGGAACTGGAAGAACACAGGCTCAAACCCTGATAGAACCAAATGATCACTGTGTGACATTTGTGCAGGTCACTTGACCTCCCAGTGCTCCAGGCCACCCAGCTGTGGAAATGGGTAGAGGCAGGACCCACTGCAAACAACATGTTGAATCTTAGCTGAGCTATTCTGGGTAAATAGTTTATAAACAAAAACAATTACAATAAACCTCTGCATCTCTTCTTCTGCCTCCTGGGTTGCTGCCAGTAGGCAGGCAGCCTGTACCATTGCCATTTTGTGACACTATTGCATCATGGTGCAGTCCTGCATTAAAGGAGAACTGCAGTCAAAATTTGCAAAAACATGTTTTGCAGGGTGTTTAGATTTGTGTGTGTATTTCTAGTGTGTCCTTTAATTTGTTTGCTGTTAACAGTCTTTTCTAAAATGACCTCCTAGTCTTATGACCCTTGGTAATGTCCATGTTTAAATACTTTATTGCTCTTTTCCTATGCCTCCTGTCCCATGTGACAGTGGTGCAGTCATGAACATTTCTTCAGTGAGTAATAGCTGCTGCAGCAGCAGTTTGTTGTTTGGAGCCTAATATTCTGGCCCCATGTGAACAACTCATTCTAATCCAAATATATTGTTTTCTAGATATGTGCTTAGGTCTAGCCCGCAAGAGTAAATGTTTTGTTTTTAAAGCTTTTTGTCTCATCAAACTACACATTACCATAAAAAGTAGAAAAATCACCTCAGGTCACAAATGCTGTAGTTAGTGAATACTCTCGCTGTTTCCATACAGAGCCTACTCAATCAGCCCTCAAGTGTTTGATATCTGTAAATTTAGTCTTCATTAATGCACACTGGATAAGGAGACCTACTTAAATCACTGCTCAACTGCTGTAAACATGATGCAAAACCAGTGTTTGCTGAATTACTGGCCGCCGCAAACGCATACAGTAACTATCACATGGGACAGAAGCCACTGTAAGAATGAAAAGAGAAATAAAAAAATGTAAACATGGAAGTCCCCAGGGGCCATAAAACTAGCAGGCAAATTTAGGAAAAAAACTCCTTACAGCAAACAAAGAGAAGGGCACACTAGTACTACACATAAAAATCAAAACATTCTGCACAACGTATTTTTTGTACATTTATTTCCTCTGTACTTTATGTTCCTCTTCCTCAGCTGCCCTCTTCCAACTGACCCCCCCCCCACCACTGCCTGTTATCTGGCTCCTCTGGGACTTACCTTACACCTTTGTCCTCTGCCACAGATCTGTAGTGTGTGCCTAGCCACTGGTATGGAGCCTGTGAGGGTTCAGTCTTCATCCTGCCTCTGTTTTTTATTTTCACTGATTTTTTTTCTCCCCTTACTTTCCCCAGGCCCCCATTCATGGCTGCACAAGTGCATGGAGGTGCGCATGCGTACCAGCACCGACAACAGCCCTGATCCACCCACCCGGCCTAGTGCCAGCCCCCCCAGTGCCCAACACTACCATCAAGCCTCCACTCGATGACAGCCAAGAGCCGGGGAGGCCTACCACCCCAATCCGGGAAAGGAGAGCTGTCTGGCAGTTGCTCTATCCACTCCCTGCCCTCCCCCGGCCGACTTCCATCCAGCACCTCAGACCTCTGCACCACTGGAATGGATCCCTAATTTTGTAAATTTTGTTGGTAATTCCTCTATAAAGGGGTCTTTAGAACCCCCTTATTCAGCACAGAAGAATGGTGTGCTATTTGCTTCCTGAATACAGTCCTACAGTGTCCTCGTGGTGTGACTGATATGCTGGTTATAGCCATGCATGTGAAGGCTGTTCCATTTGCAGCAGTTTTGTGTGCTACAGTGCCTTCATTCCACATGAACTGCACCATGTGTGCATGCTTTGTGATTGCACCTGCATTACTGTGTTTTTGTGCTCAGTAGCAGTGGTGTCCTGCCCAAATCTCCTTCAGCTGATGGACCTCTGCAGTTAGCATGTTCTATCCACAGTGTTTGGCTAGAGTGCTGTTGTATCCCCGTTAATTACTACTGTTTCCACCTGTGGCTGTTTCCTAAATCAGGAAGCACGAAATAGCACATGCTACCTGAAGTAGCATGCATTTACCATGCAGTAGTTCTTTTGTGAATCTAGCCCACATTATTTGTCTGAACATACCATAGATTATAATGAATAAATATCTAAACAAGGTACAGTGAAATACACATAAAATTTGGTTAATGCCATTTAATACTCTCAAGCCGCAAATAGAGAAAAATAATTGAATGTAAAATTGTTGAAAAAGACTCTTCTACACTGAGTAAATAAAATAAAAAAATTAAAGATGATTCCTTGCAAATGTTATTTGAATGCATGTGTTGCTAGTTTTCACAAGCATACATATGTTCAAACAAGAAACATGACATACACAACCACATCCTCTTTCTGACATTCAGACCCAATCCAGATGAAACTATTCAGCTGTAATCTTTTCATTTTGGATAAACCCAAAATAACTAATGAAATGAATGCAATGTAATATCTTGATTTGTCTTGTATATAAGATTGTATAAGATGTTGATATAGAGTTTATCAATGTCCATATGTGAGTAGGGGTGTTGTCATAGTTCATGTGTTATTATATGTATTATTAACTGCATTGTCTATGTCAAATGTTAATTGTTATTTGATATTGTCACTGGAACATTTTTTGTACTAGGGACCTCACTGGAAATTAACTTGTCTTAGAAGAGTTTTCCGATTAATTTCTGATGAATAAAAGTTTTACTACTGAGATAAAGTTACCAGTAAGTGGTGCCCCTCACCATTTTTTAGTCTTAGAAGATCAAGCAATGATGCCCCCTTTCTGTCATCCCAGAGCTTTCTGACACACGTCCTTTTTCTTTTAAACTCTGGAGGTATTCTCTCTGCCATGACCAGCAGTGTCTTCCAAATTGAAGTTCCTTTGCAGTATTGGAATGGCGTGTGTGCCTTTGGAGCTATGAGGTACCAATGGGCTTTTAACTGAGCCCCCGACCCACTGTAAGTAAATGGCAGTGGTGAACTGGGGCTCACTTCAGATCTATGAGGGCTGAGATTCTGTAGATGCCCATAATTCAAGAACTGCTCCTCTCATTTCCTAGTTCTGCATGTTTTCTTTCTCACCCTTCATTTCCAGTTGCCTGTCTGATTTTACTCTGAAAGTCCTGGTAGTAAAAACATAGATAACTGGGTCCAGGCAGCTATTGGTGCTGGCCAAACACATCGTTATTATATGAGCATTTGACAAGAGGCCTCTAGAAGAGGGAATAACTTGCCCTTTTTCCATGGCATACAGAGTTACTATGGTGTAGAAGGGACCGAAACAAACAGCAAAGACAATCAGATTGATGACAAACACTTTGATGAGTTTAAATTTGTCCACCAGATTTGATTCCAGCTCCCTGTTCATCAGAGTCCTAATAGCTGCAATGGTACAGAACACTATGATGATAAATGGTAGAAGGGTCCCCAGCAATGCTGTCCCTAACAAAACTCGCAATGCATACCTCCAAGAGTCAGCTGGATGGCATTCAAAACAACGAGTTACATTCCACTGGTCCATTGATGTTTTATGAGCTACACTTAAAGGGAAGCTGAGGATGAGGATGAACGCCCAGACCAAGGCACAGGTGATTTTGACAGCTTTTGGACTTCGCAAGGGTCGAGATCTGAGTGGATAAACAACAGCAAGGTACCGATCAAGGCTTATTAGAGTAATAAAGAAAGAACTGGAGTAGACATTGACCGAAAAAAGAGTTGCCGGGATCATGCACAGAACATTCCCAAATGGCCATCTGCGGAAAGCATAGTAGTATATTCTCAAAGGTAAGGACAAGGCGAACAGAAGGTCCGAGCATGCCAGGTTGACCATGTAAATAACCGTGGAGGTCTGAAGTCCATGATTTCTGAAGAAAATCCACAGTGAAACCCCATTTAGAGGCAATCCAAGCAAAAGCACCAGGCTATAGACTGTTGTATACAGAGCATAACGGTACTGGTTGGATGAGTCTAAAGTACAATTGGAAGTATCTGCCATAATTTGTCTTGCTAAAACTTCAGTTTCAAGCTTCTTAGTCTGCAATTTTTCCCTCTGACAGGTAAAAAATCTATTTAAAACGGATGATGTTTTCACTGCTGATCACACAAATAACATAAGATGTGTGTATTTCCATAACCATTTGTTACATCCTGGATATAATACCGGTAGAAAGAAGAAAAACAATCATGGCTCACTCCCAAAGATGATGCGTTTTTTGATTCTCTGATTCCAGGTGAACTGTGGTGGGAGGTCACTGCCAGTAAATCCTTTGATGCATCATAACTCTCTCTGGTATAATGAAACAATTATGGTCTTTAATTTACTCCACAAACCAGTTGCAAGGGAAAAAAAACCCATAGGACACCCAGACACTGGCCATAAGTGATCTTATTTGTTGCTTCTGCCAGACAGATACACATGATCTCCAGCATGGCAACTGACAGCAGGGCAGAGCAAAGCAGGAAGAACAGAAAAGTAAAAAAGCTACCAATAGGACTTCAGAGAGGAACTACAAGGCAAAGACCATAGCAGCCAGCAAGCACACTGTTTGAGACAAGCTGTAGTAGCAGGATTAGATTTTAAGGTGGGCTGTTAGGGTGGACTGGAATTTTCTAATAACATGATTTTCTAGCTTTTATAAAAATTGTTGATAACCATATTTGTTTTTACTTCCTTAATTTGAACATTTACTGTTATCAGCAAAAGCAATGAGAGGGCATTTATTTAGTTTACACATTGGTGATGTGTTTGTAACCCCCTGCAAATGGGGATTCCCAAAAAGTCTTCCAGGAGCTTGCTTGAATGCTCCAAGCCTGAATGGTGTTTGGTGTTTAAACCATTTATCTGTGAGTGCTTTTAGAGCCTCTGGTACTGTCTCTTTAAGCGCTGTCTGCTTGTAGACATAATTAGTTTGTATGGGGGGGACTGTGTGTTTTCCTGCTTGAGGCCCGCTCGAACTACTGCCAAATCGCTCTGTTTCTTCCACTGCTAAGTGGGCAGAAGGAGCACTCTTCAAAGATGTAATTGTTTGCTTGCAACCTGTTAGGGTAATAATGAAAATGCAGTTTGATTTAACCTGCTTTCTTGTAGCAAGGACAGTGCAAAGTAACTCCCTCATGTTGATTCTGAACTGCTGAATTGGACCAATCATGGTGGGGAACCTTTAAAATGGAGCCTGCTCTGGCTGAATCAGAACTTGGACTCTCCTCTGGAGTCTACTGTAAGGGGATTGTAAGGGCAGTGACTCTGGGAAATGTAGTTTTGATTTCGGTGCCTTTTTTCCACCAACAGGGGGAGTTTACTGTGGGTGACAGCCAAACCAGCCACCTGAACTGGGAGGAACTAAAAGAAAATGCCCGGCTCTGTCTACTGGAAAGATCAGATCAGTTTGGGCTGTGAAGAGACAGGGAGCTGTGTGCTTCTTCGGTGTGTAGTTTTAGCGTGGGGATCTTGTGTAAGGCCCTAAGTTTCGGTCTGCAGTTTGTGCAACCGCCTGTTCGGACTGAAACCAACCTGTGAAGAGAATCAAGGAGATCTGAAGAGTAGAAACCAGGCTCACCCTGTAGAAGACTGGAGAAATTGCTGAATCACGCTTGGTCTGTCAGGAACTGAATCTGCTGTGTGTTCTCCCGGGTATTGTGCAGTAATTGCGATCGGGATAGAGAAGCAGCCTGCCTGGTATAGTACTTTCCTTTAACATATAAATGTGTGTAGTGCTTGTGGAGAATTGTGTTTCAAATCCCCTGTACAGTGAATAGAGTGCATGAAGCTGGAAGTAAACCCCAGCTTAATCCAGACTACATCCATTTGCTCTAAACTGCAGTGGGGTCCAGTCACAAGGACCTTGTCCATATGGTCTGCTCCTCCTGGCAATCCGGACAATCTGCCTTCCATTGAGCTTGTGAGTACAAAGCAGGAAAACTCCCTGCCATCAGTTTATTGAATTGCAAGTGTGTCATCTAATTGTTGTTTTTTTTCCATTTCTTCACAAACTGAGCCAACCAGCTCCGGATTACAATTTTGGTATTGTGCCAGTGTTTTTTCCATCACAGGGCCCCAACCAGCTGCAACCAATCCTGGCTAGCAACCCCCCATCCTGAGTACCCAGTGAAAGTGACAATTTGGGACTCTGAATATGTGCACAGTACTGTGATTATTAATGTGTTTAACCTAATTAACCTGATTTCCTCCTTCCTTGTTACAGCTCCTTAAATAAATCAGATCTGTTGGTTTCAGCAAAGTTACACTGGCTGAGGTATTCATTTATGTTAAAGTATTGTACTGCGGTTTTTGCACTGTATCATCTTGTTTTGCAGGTGGTCCCCGGGGTCCAGTCGACAGAGCCAGTACTGGGGGTAAGTGTACATTGTGAAGATATTCCTAATGCATTGTGTAGGCCACTAGTGGGAAGAAAGGGGGGTTACAGTGTCACAGAAGGCTGTGACCAAGTTAGTTTAACTACTGCAAACCCTGACCTCTGGGTGGAGGCACCCGCCATTGGACCTAGGCCCCTCAACCTGCTAGTAGTTAAGCAGGCAGGGGTAGTAGCCCTTGGGATAGCGCCACCTAGGGGTTACATCTTGGAGGCACCGCTGGGATTGTGTGTCCTCTAGTGGCCATATTTACGAGCCACTGTTAAGGAAAAAAAATAAATGGGTACCCCGACAGAAGTGGCTGTGCACCAGTTGGTGGAGTGGTGTACTGGGGAGGAGATCGACCCCCAAAATGCTATGCTTATCCTGGACATCCCCCTGAGTATCAATATGGACACTGTACAGGGAGTACTTTCCAAGGTGGAAGATTTAAAAAACCCTGTGGTGGTGGGTCAACATGCTAATCTGCTCACCCACACTTTCCTGGCCCTAGTAGAGTTTAAGGATACCATAGATAGCTCCAAAGTACCACAGACTATTACCCCAGAGGGAGCCCTCACTGCCTGGAGAGTGATAACTAAGGACAGTAAAGACCCGGGGGGGAATGAGCCCCCCCACTATCTGAAACTTTTGAGGAGAAATTTGCTAAATGGTTGCTGGGGGAAGGGAAAACTGGAGGACTTGAAGAAACTATTCTTGCCACTTGGGGGTGTTCCTCCCCCAACACTCTCTCTTGCTCCAGTACCCGTAATGGTGGCTGAACCAATTCAGGCTCCTATTTCTGCACCTGCCATTAGTCATGACTCTTACCGAAGGTTGAGGATCTTCTCTGGCACCCTCCCCAACCCCCAAGGAGAGGATGACTGGGAGACCTTGATAGACTATGTTGCCCCTCAAGTGCTAGAATGGCAATGCTCGGAAGCTGAAAAGTGAAAGAGGGTTAGTGAGAGCCTCCAAGGTCCTGCCCTGGCTACCATCCATATTAAACAGGCCAGTAACCCTGAAGAGACTGCACAGGACTATCTTTGGGCCTTGGAGAATGTGTATGGGAGCCCAGATTCTGACAAGGACCTGTGGTGGAGAGTAAGAAATGCACAACAGTACCAAGGGGAGTTGTTGTCTGTGTATGTATCTTGGCTGGAAAAATTGTTGCAAGAATGCCTCAGAAAGGATAGTTTGCCAGCAATTGAACTGGACCAAACCAGGCTGGACAGGATCCTTAAGTCTGCCCCCTTCTCAGAACTGCTGTTGCTTCAGTTATGCCTGGCAAATTGACTGGAATCCCCACCCTCCTATGATGAGTTAATGAGAGAAATTCGAGGAGTTGAGAAAAGACAACCTCGGGAGGGACTTGCACCAATAGCTGCGGCTACGACCTGAGTGACTGAGGGTGACCCATCAAGTGAAGTTCAGGGGCAGAGATTGGCAGTTAATGAGTGCTCTGAGAAGGAAAAAGATATGCCACAATGGGGCGAACTGTTGAGAGAGTTCAGGGAAATAAAAAACAGTCTCTCTATGAAGGCTGCTCCTGCAAGTACAGGCCCTGACCCTCATCCGACTGCATCTGCTATGGGGCGGGTGTACCAACCCATGCATCTCCTGGTGGCAACAGCTCAAAACTCGATGTCTTGACCATGGAAGTGGAGAAATTGACGAGATGTCTCCAAATGCTTATCATGCCGCAGACAGAGATGGCACCAAGGTTTCCAGTTAGTAGTACCCCCGCCCTAGCTCCCAGTGTGATGCCTCTGCCAGCTCAAACTCCAGAAAGTGTGTTTTGCTATAATTGTGGCAAGGATGGGCACATGAAGAGAGAATGCCGGTCCCCAAAAGACACAGACAAAGTTGCATATAGGCTAAAAGGAGAGCTTCGGAGAACAAATCAGTGGTTAAGAGGTGCACGTAATGATCCCAGTGAGGGCCCCAAAAATGCTAACTCACGTCCCTTTGTGGCAAGGCCAGTTGCCCAGGCCCCCGCTACCGCCTCTTCAGACTGGTCCAGAATAGTTGGTCCCTCCATGGAGACCACTGTAAAGGTGAATGGAATGTCTACAAGAGCTGTATTAGACAGTGGTTCCCAAGTGACAATTATGTTCCAAGACTGGTATCAGAAGCATTTGTCTGATGTACCCTTACAACCACTGGAGGGGCTGCATGTCTGGGGGTTAAGTGAGAAGGCCTACCCCTACTCTGGATATATCCGAATTTGGCTGTCTTTTCCCACCTCTGTGGCTGGAGTGGCCAAGCAAGTAGAGACCCTGGCCTTAGTGTGTCCCCCTACCGGACTGTATGATGGGGTTCCTCTACTAACTGGGACTAATGCACATATGTATGACTGGCTGGCACAGTTGTGTTATGAAAAACAGGGGTCAAGGGCTGGTAGAGCTTTAAGAATTCTGGCCTTGATTAAGAAGGCCTATGAGGCACAGAGAGATGTTGAAACAGTAGAACCAGAGGAACCGGTTGGAATTGTCTGGAAGAAGGATCCTGGGTCACTGATCCAGGCGCCAAATGCCCAGTGTACCTTACAGGGAGAGGTCCATATCAGAAAGGATGTCAAGAATAAAATATTAATGTTGGATGCACCAGGTGACGGAAAATTGCCGGAGGGACTGCTGGTCAAGCCTAGTGTTTTGTCTGCTAGAGCCCATGCTTATGCCAGAAGGGTAATGGTTCAAGTTCATAATGTGTCTGACAGAGAGATTCGAGTAAATAGAGGTTGCACCCTGGCTAATGTGCATTGTGCAGACACTACAGTGCTACCCAGTAGCAAGAGTTCGTGGAAGAATGACAGAGTAATGCCTGACTTGTTTGCTTTTGGTGACTCCCCGTTGCCAGCTGAATGGAAAGTGAGGATCAGTGAGAAGCTTGCCCAGAGAGACCAGGTGTTTTCTTTAAAGGAATGGGACGTAGGATGCATGCAGGGAGCTGAGCACCGTATCCGGCTGCATGATGAAAAGCCATTTTGTGAGAGGTCTCGATGCCTGGCACCTGCTGACATAGATGATGTGAGACGGCATCTGCAAGAGATGCTAGCTGTTGGTGTAATACAAGAATCCAGAAGCCCCTATGCTTCCCCCATTGTGGTAGTGAGAAAAAATAATGGGACAGTAAGGATGCGCGTGGATTATCGCACTTTAAACCGGCAGACTATCCCTGATCAGTACACAATGCCCCACATTCAGGATGCTTTGGACTGCCTAAACGGGAGCAAGTGGTTCTCTGTGCTGGATCTCCGCAGTGGGTACTACCAGATCCCGATGGCCCCAGAGGACCGTGAGAAGACAGCCTTTATCTGTCCGCTTGGCTTCTATGAATTCATGAGGATGCCTCAAGGCATTTCAGGTGTCCCCGCCACTTTTCAAAGATTGATGGAGCATGCAGTGGGGGACATGAACTTACTAGAGTGCCTGGTATACCTAGATGATGTTATTGTGTTTGGCAGCTCACTGGAGGAACATGAGAGCAGATTATTCAAGGTGTTGGACCGACTGGAAGACTTTGGCCTTAAACTGTCCATTGATAAGTGTCAATTCTTTCAAACATCAGTAAAGTATGTGGGACACATAGTATCCACCCAAGGAATAGAGACCGACCCAAGTAAAGTTGAGGCCTTGACCACCTGGCACGGCCCCAAATTCTAAAAGAACTGCAAAGATTCCTGTGATTCTGTGGTTATTATCGGCGTTTCTTCAAGGACTATTCAAGAGTGATCCGCCCTTTACTTAACCTTACTCAAGGGTATCCCCCAGCCCACAAAACATACAAAAAGTCAGCGTCCCTCAAGACTGAAAGAGTGTATTTCCATCCAAGTGAAATATTTGGGGCCTGCTGGACTCCTGATTGTGAGACTGCTTTTCATGAGATCATGTATCAACTTACCCACGCTCCAGTGTTGGCCTATGCCGATCCAACACATGATGAGATATAAGATATGCCCAAGCTTTCCCCACCAAGGACCAGAAGGCATCCACTGTGGCAAAAGTACTTGCAGAGAACTTTTTTGTTCACTATGGGGCTCCACAAAGAATCCATTCTGATCAAGGAAGAGACTTTGAGAGTTGTCTGATCAAAGAGATGCTTTCTTTGTGGGGAGTGTGAAAGTCCAGAACCACCCCTTACCACCCCAGGGAACCACAGCCTGAACGTTTCAACGCACCTTGCTAGATATGGCTAGGCAACTCCACCCAAAGGACAAGCCTAGATGGAGCCAACAAATTAGCACCCTGGTACATGCCTACAACTGCACCAAAAGTGATGCCACTGGGTTCTCCCCCTACCGCCTGATGTTTGGAAGAGAAGCTCAACTGCCAGTAGATGTGTGCTTTGGGGTTTCTCCTGATGGGGTTCAAGCTGACAACTATTTACAGTATGTACAAAAGTTAAAGACCCAGCTAAATCATGCGTACCAACTGGCTCAAACCATGGCTGCCAAAAGATATCTGGCCAACAAAGAAAGGTATGATGAAAAGGTGAAAGCACAGGAACTCCAGGAGGGAGATCGGGTATCGATAAGAAATCTGGGACTGCATGGCAAACACAAAATTGCTGACAGATGGCACCATCTCCCTCACATTGTAGTGGGTAAACTAGATGATCTGCCTGTGTATAAAGTAAGGCCCGAGAATAATTCAAAGGATGTTAAAACAATGCATAGAAATCATTTACTGCCCATTGGACAAATCTTGATTGAGTCTGAGCCCCCAGAAAATGCCCCCTCTGGACCAGTGACTACAGCTGCTGCTAAGAAAAAATCAAGAAAGTCTGCACCTACAGAAGCTGAGTTAAAGTGTTCCCCTCCACAAGACCCAGTTGAACATGACTGTCAGTCCATGTCAGAGGAAACTGAGTGTGGTTTTGAGTACTACCCTTCTTACGAACTAAATCAATTGTTTCGGGGCAATCCCCTAGTCAATTCTGGAGATGAAGCTGGGTCTTCTGGACTGTCTAAGCCCCCATCTTTGTCCCTGGAGCCAATGCTCCCAGAAAGTGAAGTGCAAAGCATCAAGTCAGATGATATGGAATCATTGTGTATGGTTGAATTGTTTGAGCTTTCAGGGGAGGAAAATGATGGACTGGAACAGACTGGTGACATACCAGAACAAGAAGAGTGTGTTGAGTGCCCTGATAATTCACTGTCAGCATCAGAAAGCTCTCCATGTGAGCCAAGCGTTGTGGACTCAGAGGTTGTAACTCCTGGAGCTGAAAGTGCCCCAAGTTCTAGCCTCTCTACCCCAATGAAGACTCCCCTGACAAGTGAGGACAATACTGAAAATGAGGCTCAGAGTGCAGAGACTGTAACAGTTCCCCCTAGAAAGACTGGTCGAGCTGTAAAGCCTGTGGTGCACCTCAGTTATGATTCCCCTGGGAGGCCTGTGGACTTGCCTCTCAATGTTGTCCTTAAAGAAGTGTATGTGTCCCTGAGCTCATTGCCCAAACCGAACATCAGTGCTAACTATAAGTTACTTGTGTTGCCGTCTAGGTATGGTGCCCCTGCCCCATCCAGCCCCAAGGTAGCTGATAGGGAAGGGCTCCCTCTCTTCAGGTTTCATGTACAAGAGGTAATAACCTGAGTTATGGTACAATGTGTGTGTAATACTGTGTAAAGAGTGATGTACTGCAAAGTTTCAGAAATGTGTTTCTGGTAAAGTGATATATTGACTGATGATTACATGTATAAGCCTAATGTGATACTGATGTAAATGTATATGGGTGTATTGAAACTTATGGGGGTACTTGCTTGACGCGGATGCCAAGCTTTCCCAGGCCAGGAAGGGTCTAACCCCCCTGCAAATGGGGGTTCCAAAAGTCTTCCAGGAGCTTGCTTGAATGCTCCAAGCCTGAATGGTGTTTGGCGTTTAAGCCGTTTATCAGTGAGTGCTTTTAGAGCCTCTGGTACTGTCTCTTTAAGAGCTGTCTGCTTGCAGACATAATTAGTTTGTATGGGGGGACTGTGTGTTTTCCTGCTTGAGTCCCGCTCGAGCTACTGCCAAATCGCTCCGTTTCTTCCATTGCTAAGTGGGCAGAAGGAGCACTCTTCAAAGATGCAATTGTTTGCTTGTAACCTGTTAGAGTAATAATGAAAATGCAGTTTGATTTAACCTGCTTTCTTGTAGCAAGGAGAGTGCAAAGTAGCTCCCTCATGTTGATTCTGAACTGCTGAATTGGACCAGTCATGGTGGGGATCCTTTAAAATGGAGCCTGCTCTGGCTGAATCAGAACTTGGACTCTCCTCTGGAGCCTGCTGTAAGGGATTGTAAAGGGCAGTGACTCTGGAAAATGTAGTTTTGACTTTGGCGCCTTTTTTCCACCAACAGGGGGAGTTTACTGTGAGTGACAGCCAAACCAGCCAACTGAACTGGGAGGAACTCAAAGGAAATGCCCGGCTCTGTCTACTGGAAAGATCAGATCAGTTTGGGCTGTGAAGAGACAGGGAGCTGTGTGCTTCTTCGGTGTGTAGTTTTAGCGCGGCGGGGATCTCATGTAAGGCCCTAAGTTTCGGTCTGCAGTTTGTGCAACCACCTGTTTGGACTAAAACCAACCTGTGAAGAGAATCAAGGAGATCTGAAGAGCAGAAACCAGGCTCACCCTGTAGAAGACTGGAGAAATTGCTGAATCGTGCTCGGTCTGTCAGGAACTGAATCTGCTGTGTGTTTTCCCAGGTATTGTGCAGTAATTGCGATCGGGATAGAGAAGCAGCCTGCCTGGTATAATACTTTCCTTTTACATATAAATGTGTGTAGTGCTTGTGGGGAATCGCATTTCAAATCCCCTGTACAGTGAATAGAGTGCATGAAGCTGGAAGTAAACCCCAGCTTAATCCAGACTACATCCATTTGCTCTAAACTGCAGTGGGGTCCATTCACAAGGACCTTGTCCACATGGTCTGCTCCTCCTGGCAATCCAGGACAATCTGCCTTCCATCCAGTTCCCAGCATTGAGTTTGTGAGTACAAAGCAGGGTAGCTCCCTGCCATCAGTTTATTGAATTGCAAGTGTGTCATCTAATTGTTGTTTTTTTTCCATTTCTTCACGAACTGAGCCAACCGGCTCCGGATTACAATTTTGGTATTGCGCCAGTGTTTTTTCCATCACAGGGCCCCAACCAGCTGCATCTGATCCTGGCTAACCTCCCCCCCCCGGGTACCCAGTGAAAGTGACAATTTGGGACTCTGAATATGCGCACAGTATTATGATTATTAATGTGTTTAACCTAGTTAACCTGATTTCCCCCTTCCTTGTTACAGCTCCTTAAATAAATCAGATCTGTTGGTTTCAGCAAAGTTACACTGGCTGAGGTATTCGTTTATGTTAAAGTATTGTACTGTGGTTTTTGCACTGTATCATCTTGTTTTGCAGGTGGTCCCAGGGTCCAGTCGACTGAGCCAGTCCTGAGGGTAAGTGTACAATGTGAAGATATTCCTAATGCATTGTGTGGGCCACTAGTGGGAAGAGAGGGAGGTTACAGTGTCCCAGAGGGCTGTGACCAAGTTAGTTTAACTACTGCAAACCCTGACCTCTGGGTGGAGGCACCCACCATTGGACCTAGGCCCCTCAACCTGTTAGTAGTTAAGCAGGCAGGGGTAGTAGCCCTTGGGATAGTGCCACCTAGGGGTTACATGTTAATTACCTTATCTTGAATACTCACTGTGTATTCATTTTTGTGTTGCTTGCACGCATGTGCAAGAAACACACTGTGTCAGTCAGCAGTTAGGAAGCAGGCCACAATGCGTCAAGAAATTCTGCCACGTCACCATGCAATCAGCTGTTTTGGTGCATTACAAGCTACCAAAACAGCTGAGTGTGCGGTGTTGCCATGGCAACGGCTTCTTAGTCAACCTCTCACAGTCCACAGGAAGCGGAAGGAAAGCCACTGCCCGCCATTCAGTGTGCCTTCCTGGTGAAACATTTCAATAAATAAAAATATAAAAAAAGCTGACAGAGTGCCCAATCCCCATTGGCATAATGCCCCCCCATGGCTCATGCATCCCCCCCCCCAGCACACTGTATGGCCGATGGGGGTGCCCAATCCCCCGTCAGCTCCACTGCACCCTCAAACATACTTTCATCTGCCACGCTGGGAGCCCACCCCACTGTGGCAAAAGTCTCCTTGGCCAACAGGGGAGACCAATTCCCCATTGGCTCCACTGTCCCCCCAAACAAACTGCCTGATGCCACACTAGGAGCCCACCCCAGCGTGGCAAAAGTCCCCCGTCATCTTTAAAAAACAAAAAAAGACCTTGAAAAAAAAGGTCCCTCATTGATTCTCTTGTCCCTTCCCCCAACCCATGCCCACCCTCTGCGTACCCCACCTCCCCACACTCCCACCTCACCCCATACTTACCTCTGGAGCCTAGCACGACGATCTTCGGTGGACCGGGTACACGTCTGCACTCTGCAAAGCCGACCACGAACTGAAGAAATGCCAGTAAGCTGTATAATGGGTGGCATACATGGGGTTTTTTCAACTTTGGTGCATACCTCAGCCATTTTTGGGAATTGTTTCACCAAATTTTCAACATGGGGTTCCTGGGACCCCACCTCATGAACTCAGTCACTGTCATTTTGTTATTCGGTCCCGAAGGATGATTTCACGGTCACTGCTTGGAACCACCTTTTGGGACCGATTAACAAAATGACAGTGTCACAGTTCATGAGGTAGGCCCCCAAAACCTATGTTGAAAATCTGGTGAAAAAATTCCCAATAATGACTGTTTTACGAGCATGCATTGCGCAGTTCCTAAGCATGCTCGTAACTTCGAGCATTTTTAATATTTTCACTCCAGATTTTCAAAATTGCCATTTTACCGCACCTTCTTAAGAACAGTACAGCTGTCATTTTTCACATCTCGCCTGAAATGTGTTTTCGCACATGTAGCGCACAATGGCGTGGTTGGTGTGTGAAATCAATGTTTAGGACAGATTAAGAATATCACAGTGACACTGTTCATGAGGTAGGCCCTCAAAAACCCTATGTTGAAATTCTGGTGAAAAAAGTCCCCAAAATGACCGCTTTACGAGCATGCATTGCGCTGTTCCTACGCAACCTTGTAACTTGGAGCAGTTTTAATATTTTTACTCCAGATTTTCAGCATTGCCATTTTAATACACCTCCTTATGAACAATACAACTGTCATTTGTCACATCTCACCTGAAATGTGTTTTCGCACATGTAGCACACAGTGGCATGGTCGGTGTGTGAAATCAATGTTTGGGACAGATTAAGAAAATCTCAGTGACACTGTTCATGAGCGGAGGCCTTAAACTGGCTATGTTGAAAATTTAGTGGAAAAACTCCATAAAATGACTGTGTTACGAGTGTACATTGAGTAATTTCACTAAAAATACCACCAACAGCTTAATCTGGTTTATGGTCAGTTGGCATTCATCTGTATCCCCCCTTCCCCGGGTCGTGCCTGAAAATAGGCAGAATTTGTCTAGTGCACTTACTCGGGCAACAAAAACTAAATAAATAAACAAAATAAAAATAAATAAAATTTCCATGCACCCTCATAAGTTCACGAATTTGTAATCTTTTCAGTCCAGATTTTCAACATTGCCATTTTTCCACACTTCCTTATGAACAGTACAGCTGCCATTTTTCACACCCTGGCTGAAATGTGTTTTCACACTTCCGGCACAGAATAGCATGGTCGCTGTGGGAAATCAGTGTTCAGGACAGATTAAGAAAATCACAGTGGCACTGTTCATGAGCGGAGGTCCCAAAATGCTTATGTTGAAAATCTGCTGTAAAAAATCCCAAAACTAATTACATTACGGGTGTGTGTTGTGCAATTTCTATGCACACTCATGACTTCACCAGTTGTTTTATATTTTCACTCCAGATTTTCAACATTGCCATTTTTTTACACCTCCTCATGAACAGTACAGCTGTCATTTTTCACATCCTGTTCGAAATGTGTTTTCACACCTGTGGTGCCAAATGGCGCAGTCGCTGTGCAAAATCACCTTTTGGCTGACAAACTAATAGTGTCACTGTTCTTGAGATGGGATCACAAAAAGCCCATGTTGAAAACTCGGAGTAAAAATACCAAGAAACGTCTAGGGTGTTAGGGTTTTTGATCATAACGTCCTACCCTGTAGGGACTGATAGGCATCAGGGGTGTGACTTAGGATTGTCGACAGTAATGCTCATGCCATTCCACCTCCGCCCTGCAGCCAGTGGCAAGCATCGAGGTGCACCTTGAACCCTTTGACCCCAGAGTTCACCCCATTCTCCTATACTGCACCCATTTCAGTGTATTTCCTTATGGAATGAGGTGAGTGTAAAGCCTGAACACTTCAAAGTACACCTTGACAATTTTAAGTGTCTGCAGGTTAGGGTGAAGTGAAATGTCGGGATCGTTATGGGTGATGACCCAAAGGCGCACCCCAATGCTTGTCCATCTCTGCATGGTTGGGGTGGAGTTGGCGTCAGTTCAATACTTCACTGCCATTCCTATATTGCATCTGTCTAACTCCTGCACTTTCACTGCTAATGACAGCAAGCAACACTTGGCATTGACAAAGCATCCTCAAAAACCCTAAGTAGTCTCCTGCCCTGTCTCCATCTCCCTTGTCCCCAGTACCTTTCCAAACAGGCTGTGATCCTGCTCAACACTGGTCTCAAAGTCATTTTTAAAATGTCCTCTTCCAAGCTTGACCCCCTCCATCATCTAATTATTTGAGCATGTTGACCTTTAATTGTATAATTAGCCCTATATCCCTGATCCATTATGGGGTGACAAATGTGGGGTTTTAATTCTCATATATCTAGTTGACCTGCCAGGCTCTCCCTATACTTAACATATCTTTTATAGTAATCCCCCTTCTAATTCCTGACCATGTACTGTACCTTTATGAACCCAAAGCCCAAAAGTTATCGGCTTCTCTCCAGCCCTGATCCATGGGCTGGCTCCAGCTCAGTGGGAAGATACACTACCAAACCTGTCTGCTCACCAAAAAGGCTCTTCTTGGTATCCTTCCCCCGGCACAGCTAACCTACTCCAACTTCACAGCAGCTCGCAATGCACAAGAAGCTCTAGCATCCACTTCTTCCACGTTCCTCGTCCTTGACTGCAAGGGCCAATGCTCCTTTGCCTACAGAGCACCGCTCTGGTTTAATGTCCTCAGCTGAGACATTTCCAATCAGCCTACTCTGGGCCCTTTTAAAAGTCTGCTTCGTCAACATCTTTCTGCATCCAGCACCTGTGACTGCAACACCTAGTCCCCCTTGCCAACAGTCTCTGCCCTGCCACTTAGCGGCTCCCTGCGCTGGCATGGCCCCTGGCCGCCTTCTACCCACCCCCCTCACTCCCTTCCACCCCCTCACTATGACACTATCAATGACTGCTGCCCCTTTTCCGCACCTCACTCTCACTCCCTCCCCTACCCACTTTCTCCTTTAGCTCCTCTCTAACTCCTATCTGCCTTTCTCCTACTATTTGTTTGCCAACTATGCTCAAGTTTGCCCGCATTAATTGCTTACTGTGTACTCAAACCTATGGTATTGTACCCATTACTGTCATGTTTTTACACTCTTGTTTGCTTAACCTTTGTAATTATTGTCTTCCCTCCCACTGACGTGGAACCTTTGTAAATGAGCTCCCAGCTCAAAGGTGTTTAATCCTAGATCTTAATAAATAAAATAAATAAATAAATAAATGATTGGGGCAACAACACAAAGTGTTGGGTGGTACCCCTTCCCAGATCACATACAGTTTCCAACTTTAGCAGACATCTTCATTGCACTGGCTGGAGAGGAAGGACAGTGAGTGTGTTTAGCATAATGGAGGACTGCATTATATATGTCAGATATAACACATGACAGACAGGGAATAATGGTATATAGTACTAACATATAAACTGTTGGGCGTGTAGTCTGAGGGATTCCAACCACCAAGATTGTGTTAGTGGAAACTATAAGCCCCTGTGTGGAATGTGTTATTTTACTGATAAAATGGTTGTACTACTAAATGAATGAAAGAATTTCAGGGTCAGTTTCAAAGAGTACCGTACATAGGTTTTGCATGGTATTGTGGCTTTAAGAGCCTTTAGGAGCTAGAGATAATTTGGAGTTTTACTGTCTCACACTGCTGGAGCTCAGATGTCCCGCAGAAACTATGGCCCAGATATGGACACCTCCATGTATTCACCTGCTCCCACTAGAAGCACAACACCCCTAGAAACTTGACAGCAGAGAAGAACAAGGGTCTGGAAAGCTGGAGGGGGAAAGATGGCAAACCTTCCCAACACATGAGCCACAACATTGCAGCAGAAGCAAGGAATCAGGGGTTTTAGGATCTGACTCCAGCGCATTAGAAATCTCCCCGCCTAAGAGATCTTCCCTCCCATTACTTCAAAATGTTCCCCCTGTTCCCAATGTCACCCAGAAGCTGGACTCCAGAGCAGCTGACATAGCCATCACCCTCTTGGGAAGATATTGCACAGCCTCCACAGCGGCAAGTTTCTGTGTCCTGGACTGAAAAACAGAACCCAAAGTCCCAAGACTCTTGCTACTGCCACTCCTGCAGCATAAGAACTCTCAGAAAGTGCTTTTAAAATAACTGTTTATTCGCTTAAGCATAACTGTTCTTTTCTCCGCTCAGCACATAGATCCAATATAGCCAAATGGGGGTTATTGGGTAATATATGCCTTGAAATGTATGCTTTTACTGTGCCTGATATAACACTTGCCATGTTCACTTTGGGTTGAAGGCTGCCTAAAACAAAATATGAGGAGATATGCTTCCTCCCTTACCTATACCATAACAGACTTTCTTTAGTGCTTATCAAGCTGGGCTCACAGAATGTTGCACACAGTATCCAAGTGCTGACAGGCACAGCAGTAGCATCTGGCTGTAGCCAGCGCTTCACAATGTGACTCACCACTTGCCCCCCATGAAGATTACTTGGCAGTCGCAAGTGGTTGTAGCTTTATGCTCTGGTCCCTTAGAGGCTGCCCCCTTTATATTCCTGCTCAACTGGTCTGACACAATACTGTAAGTATCCTTATGTAAAGAACATACCACCCAGTCCACCCAATTAAGGCTTGCTTAACCCTTCTCTCTTTTTAATTTTCTAGCCTTTTAACTACTTTTGTAATGGTTCCCAAGCCAGGTAAGAGGTGTAAAGTAGCCTAGAAGGATATGGGTGTCACACAACTGTTCAGTTTCACAAACTGTCTCTATAGTCTGAGTGTGCAAGGAGAGAAGGAAGTCTCCCTTTTTCCTGCCCTTTTTGTCTGATTACTCCCTTGCTCCTTGGCCTGTGTCAGCCATGACTGTGATGGGGAAGCACGTTTGAGGCACATTAGTGTGGTGCTAAGAGAGGATCACTATAACAAAATGATGGGCTTCCACCTTTCTACAACACCAAATTGCTGCCCCCCCCCCCCGCAGCCGGAGCCCTGAAAGTATTCTCCCCACACCAGGAGCATTGTTCCCTCACCTTGATGGCCAAGACAAGACAGCATCTGATGGTTAAGTCCCTGCCACCGCCACATCCCCCGATCCAGGATTTTGTAACTGGTTGCAGCTACATGCTAGCAGTAACAGGAGGTGGCACTTTTAGCTGTCCTGGTATTTGACTTGCCAGTAATTGACTACCCAGAAGCAGGCATGGCTGCTATGATGTTGGACACAACCCCTCACCCTAGCCTGCCTCAAAATATAGTCTCACCAGCCCCTACAGCTATAGGGCTACAGCATGTCTTGTGTCCATCAGACTCATGCTCACCCCCACAGCTCCTTGACAGAGTGGAACACAGAAATGACTTGTGGTCGCAGACTGCATTTTAATAGACATTCCTCTTTACCTCCCTCATGAGAGTACAAGTAATGCAGGTTGGGTGATCTAACCATTCTTCCATTCTCATCTACCACACTTACCTCCCTCGCTTCTCATCTTTTCTATATCCCTTTTCCTGTTTCTAGGCAACTGATAGTCTTACCTGCTATTGGAGATGTTGCTCCACTCCAGCCTCAGCAGGTGGATGGTTCAGCATATGCAAGCACAGCACACACTTGAAATGCAATGCAGAAAGGGGAGGGGAAGGGAACAGATTTTTAGCTGCACCCTGGTACAGATGTAATGACCTCCTCAACAACAGCAGCTATACACAGTAGTTCCCTCTCTATCCTTCTGTATCCCTTACCCCTCTTGCCAAGCAACTAATAGTGCTAGATTGACAGGCACAATATCAGGGGAATACTAGCTCATCGAACATTAAAAGCAATGATCTGGCTTAGTGTCTCAATAGCACCATTTGCCCCTGGCAGGGACCACTCTAAGAGTGGAGTACAGGCAGTGCTCCTCGAGTTCCTATAACAACAACCTCTCTCTGTTCCAATAAACAGCCTCCTATGGGAGCTGCATACATGATTTTGCTCCAGACCTGGTCATAGCAGCACACCCCTTCCACTCAGAGAAGACACCAAAAAGGCCTGTTATATGTGACTTTAGTAGTCTGTAGCCACCATCGGGCTCAAACACGGAGAGACACCTGACAGTTTTCTTCCCTTCTCTTTACTTTGCCTCCCCCTCTCCTGTCCTCTGTTCTGCAGTCCAGTTCTTACCTACTCCATCCTCTTCATCTCCCTGCTATGCCCTGATTGTGCGAACTTCCTGACATAAAAGATGTCAGATCTTCCCTACCCACTGGGCAAGCACCCTCGTTGTACCTGTGCACACCCCCACCTAACATTATTCAAGTCTGCCAATGCTCCTCTCCCTGTCCTTCTCCCCCCATACTTGTATAAATACCTTGTGTCACCCCCAGGTGGTGCTATCCCAATGGCTACTACTCCTGCCTGCTTGACTACTGACAGGTTGAGGGGCCTAGGTTCTATGGCGGGTGCCTCTGGACTTTCGCACCCCCCACAGAGAAAGCATCTCTTTGATCAAACGACTCTCAAAGTCCCTCCCTTGATCAGAATGGATTCTTTGTGGAGCCCCATAGTGAACAAAAAAGTTTTCTACAAGCACTTTGGCCACAGTGGATGCCTTCTGGTCTTTGGTGGGGAAAGCTTGGGCATATCTTGTAAAATGGTCAGTAACCACCAGCACATTGCTAATATTTCTTTGATCAGACTCCAAACTCAGAAAATCAATACAGACCAGCTCCATGGGGGCACTGGTGGTGATGTTAACAAGGGGGGCAGCCCTCTGGGGCAAAACTTTCCTCTGTAAACAGCGACTACAAGTTCAAATGTGTTGCTCAACATCAGCCCCTATCTTAGGCCAATAGAATCTGGATCTCACCAAGTCAAGTGCTCTGTCGATACCAAGGTGCCCCATGTGGTTGTGTAAGGACCTCAGTACTGAGTCTCGAAAGGCAGTGGGCAGCACTAGTTGTTGTTTGTCTATTTGTCCCCCTCTGTCTACTGTTTCTCTGTATAACAGTCTATTGATCAGTTTCAACGTAGAACCTTCCTTGTATAACAATGCAGTTCTCAAATCAGTGGAGCGTAATTTGGACACATCTTTCCCTGCATAGAGGGCTTCTAAAGCGGATTTGATCATGGGATCTCGGGATTGAGCCCGCTGAATACTGTCATTGTCCAGCTGAGGCAGTGCACCTATGTCTATTGCAGAAAAGTGGTTATAAGCAGCAGGTATGCAATTCTCAGAAGGTCCCAAACAATCCACCATACAGTCCACTGTGTCCATGGACATCTGTTCCTCCCTGTCAAACTTCTGGCAGAGTGCTCGAATATCAGGTTCTGACAGTCTGACCCAGTCATTCCGGGGAACAGGCCTCCGGGAAAGAGCATCAGCATCTATGTGGTTCAGGCCTGCTCTGTATTCAACAGCATAGTCGTATGTAGATAATGCAGAAAGTCACCTATGGCCAGTGGCATCCAACTTAGCTGAAGTCTGCACATAGGTCAAAGGATTATTGTCAGTTTTTTACTAGTATCTTAGCCCCATACAAGTACTCATGGAACTGGTCAACAATGGCCCACTTCAAAGCTAGGAACTCTAACTTATGTACAGGATAGTTCTTTTCGGATGGGGTCAGGCTTCTACTGGCAAAGGCCACTGGTCTCAGGCTATTCTCGTGCTCTTGGTACAATACAGACCCCAAGCCTTGAAGGCTAGCATCGGTGTGCAAGACATAGAGCTTTGCTGGATCTGCAAAGGGCAAGGATAGGCGCATGGGTAAGTTGATATATAATCTCATGAAAAGCAGCTTCACACTCAGGTGTCCATCTGGCTCCAAATACTTCATTAGGACGGAAATACACTCTCTCAGGCTCATAAGAAACCGACCTCTTATATTTTTTGTTAGTAGGAGGGTAACCTTGAGTAAGATTAAGTAAAGGACGAATCACTCTTGAATAGTCCTTGATGAACCAGCGATAGTAACCACAGAATCCCAGGAATCTTTGCAGTTCTTTTAGATTGTGGGGCTGTGGCCAGGTGGTCAAGGCCTCAACTTTACTCGGGTCTGTTTCTATTCCCTCGGTGGATACTATGTGTCCCACATACTTTACAGAGGTTTGGAAGAACTGACATTTACCGATGGATAGTTTAAGGCCAAAGTCTTTCAGTTGGTCCAACACCTTGAACAATCTGCTCTCATGTTCCTCCAGTGAGCTCCCAAACACAATAACATCATCTAGGTATACCAGGCACTCTAATAAGTTCATGTCCCCCAACGCATGCTCCATCAGTCGTTGAAAAGTGGCTGGAGCACCTGAAATCCCTTGAGGCATCCTCATGAATTCATAGAAACCAAGTGGACAGATAAAGGCTGTTTTTTCACAGTCTTCTGGGACCATCGGGATCTGGTAGTACCCACTGTTAAGATCCAACACTGAGAACCACTTACTACCATTCAGGCTGTCCAGGGGTGGATTTTCCGGGAGGGCTAAGGGGGCTGTAGCTCCCCATTGCCACCTGTTTGGGTTTTCGTCAGATTGCCCGGTTACCATTTTTTTTTTTTTGTGTGTGTGACAGGTCACGGTTTCAGATGTTTCCCCTCAAAGTCAGAAGATCCTAAAGTGCCCCGTACCGCCGCGATAAAATTACATTGCCACACATTACCATCCCAAATGAAGCTGCTGCTGAAATAATTCCTGCATCCCCCAATCCCGTGAAGCAGCATACAAAAAAATTGTGTGTCAGTGAATCTCAGGGACAGTATGAAACTGCTCAAAGTCGATGCAAATGTGAAATGATTCGATTATTTCACATTTGCAAACAGATGTGAGAATCAAATACCGGGACTCCGGTCCAACAAGATTTTTTTTTTTACCTCTTTCCATCAGTTTTGCAGAGCACGATTTTATTCAAGGGGTAGCATATTAGGTAGTCATTCACAGATGGACTCCCTCCTGGCAGACTCCCTCACTATCCTTCACTGGGGGATGCTTACACTCTGTCCTTGGCTATTGGCTTTACTGGCAGACTTTTGGGGCTCTGCGGCGACCACAGTGGGGGAGGGTTATTAAGGCAAATTCAGCAGCCCTCAGTCAGTCTCTCAACCCCTTGCTTCTCCCATGTAGATTGGGATGTTCTGAGTTCCAAAAATGCCAATAATTGAAGTCAGGCAAGAAAAGTGCAGTGGGCTACGATCTGAGACAGTCATAATCAGTCATAAAAAAAAAAAACACAACTAAGTTTCCTTTTTGCCACAGCCCCAATAATAGGGAGCAGCAAATTATTCAGCTCAGAATTGTTTACCTAAAATGCTGCTGGTGACTGAAGGCAGAATACGCGTCCGAGTCATCATGCTCAGCTGTTGGAATGAGACTGGCGAGTTATGAAAGAGATGTGGCACACTAGACTTAGCATAATCACAGTTCTGAGCTCCGCCGCTTCCTGACAGTCTCTCCTGCCCAGCTAGACTTCCAGGAGTTCGGTTAGCTTTTAGAGGAATAGTCGGCATTGAAAGTTGCACCAATCAGGGGCTTTCACTGCTGACTACTTATTCTTCTACCAGTGGGGTTACTGTCCGACTTGCGGTAACCACCCACTGGAATTCTTGATTTTCATTGGTCTTTCCAAAGGGACCAATCATTTTATTCTGTTGTCTGTCCCTAAAAAATATGAATATGCAGCGGGAAAAACAAAAGAAGGGTACCCCCTATACTGCCTATAAATACCCTAGCTTTTAGCTCAGCTTTATCTGTCCTCGGACAGCCTCTGCTGGCTGACTGCATCAATCCTGATGAACGCCGCTGCAAATCTCGATACCTGGCTGCTGCTGCTGCAATTTGGACCAAACACTTTTGGGTGAAGAACTTCTTCTGAAGAGCTACCTGATCAGGGAGAGCTGCTTGCACCCACCACAACTGTCTGCTGCTTACCAGACGAGAATGGAGACAGAGGGAAAACATATTGCGACAAATTAAACTTTGTAAGGTAGGCTCTTTGCCCTGTTTTAAACTATATTAATTTATAATTTAACAGTGAATTTCCAGGGCTCCCAGATGAGGCTGTTTCTTCTTGAATGTGCTTTTTATTTTATTTTATTTTTTTTATTTGGGGGGCAGAGTGCAGCAGTATCATTTATGTGGTTACATATTATTTCCATAGTGTGTGCTCAGAACTAGTATAAATCCGTGCATCTTAAGAACTGAAGTACTGCAGTTCTTTTTGGCTGGTGTGGACTTGAAATTATAGTATGTAGCATCCCTGTTAAAACTAAGCACTGTAATTGTAGTACATTAATGAGCTTGCTGTAAGGGCTGGCTGGGTCATTAATGTGAATAGTCTGGTGTGTTATGCTATTACTGTATTTTCAAAAGCTATACAATTCTTTAATCATGATTCCTGCATACTGTAGTCTGCCAAAATGAACTGTTCAGTAACAAGAATGGCAAACAGAAATTAATGTTTCACGAAATTCATGAAACATAATTTCTGTTTGCCATTCTTATTACGAATTCATTTGGCAGACTACATATATTATATTCCCATAGTGTGTGTTCAGAAATAGTATAAATTATTTATTTATGCGTCATAAAAATTGAACAAGTACTGCAGTTCTTTTTGGCCATTGTGGATTTGAAAATACAGTACTTTTAACTGGGGTGCAGCATTAATTTGAATAGTCTGGTGTGTGTTATATTACTGTTTTTCCAAAAGCTGAACAATTCTGTAATCATGATTCATGAAACATAATTTCTGTTTGCCATTCTTGTTAGAACAGTTCTTTTTGGCTGGACTTGAAAGTAAAGTACTTTTTAACAGGGTTGCTGTCAGGCTGGCTCACAGTTAATAATGCAGTATAAATAACACTTCAGACTATTTAAAGTTTAAATAGTCTGAAGTGTTAATTATACTGCATTATCAAAAGCTATAAAGTATATCACCATGAAGCAACACTCTACCATTTTGTTACTGACATTCTTTTTTGGCTGAACTTGAACAGGGATGCTTGCTGTAAGGCTGGCTCGGCTCACCAATTTGAAAAGTATGGTGTGTTATATTAGCTATACTATATGGGAAACAAATTATCAGAGCAGGTCTCATCTTACTGTTGTTAATGTGTAGCATTGTTGTGTGGGAAGGCAAGCAAATCACAGTGGTATACACTGAACCCTCAGTTGCATAATGGCTGGCCTGGAATTTTTCTTACATTTATCATAGCTGTACCACAGTGTAGTTTTTTTTGGGGAGGGGTTGTTTATTGCTTCGTTCATATTGTTACTTTGTCAGTAGTGTGTGCCTTTTATGTGTGTGTTTTAAGTTCAGTAAGGAAGGATAATCCTGGCTGAGGAAGTTGTTAGATCTCAGTGAACTACAGGAGTTTTGCTGTGGCACTGAGCTTATCACATAGGTTCAAGGCACCAAATACAATACAGTATTTCAAACATTTTTGAATGAAACAAGAAAAGCATTTTTAGGCTTTGGATGAGTTTGTTGTGTTTTCTTTTACATAAAAGACAAGATCATCCAACGCCTAAACATGCTTTTCTTTTCATTCAAAAATATTCATCTATTGTATTGTGTGAATCTAGTGATGAGCTCAATGAAACCCATAATAATGTACCTGCCTCTGAACTTTCTTGTTTGGGACACCGAATAGCAGTGGTGTCCTGTATGCTGGAGTCAGGATATTGTGCTGTAATATTTCATGATATTATCGTTCTGTGTGGGAGCCCTGGGTAAAAAATACAACTTCACTGGTATTGGCGCAGCTGGGGTGTAGGGGGCGGCGTGCTCACACAGAAAGAATAATATCATGGAATATTACAATGCATAACACCAGAAACAATACCGAACTGAAAAGCATTCTTGTAAATGTACTCTGTGTTTAGCTTTCACTCTGTTCTACAGTTCACTCATTACTAGTTTTCAGAGATTGTGGAGGATGTTAGACTTTGCAACATGAGCACGCCCCCAGCGTGATCACGTCTCCACCATAGTGCGTGAGATTTTCAGAAAAGCGCACGAGCGGTCCAACATTCTCCACAAATGCCAATTATCCTTCCTTAATTAAGTTTAAAAAAAAAAACACTGTATTTTGCTTAAAACGTAACTGTCACACTGTGGGCTATGCCCATTAGTATCTTATTCTTTTCAGAAATTGCTTTAACTCTAACTACTCAAACTGTGGGCCATGCTACTGCAACTGCCAAAGTCTTCATGGTATTTTGTCAGAACTCACTTAAGAACCCTGGGGCCTAATAATGGATATTCACCTTATAAGAAGCTGCCCATTAGTATCTTATTCTTTCAGAAATTACTTTAACTCTAACTACTCAAACTGGGCCATGCTACTGCAGGGCATGTCATCATAAGTCACTTAAAGGAGCTGAGGAATGATTTTTACATTGTTAGGAGCCCCTTACCCTTCCATCTTTTTTTCAAAGCCACTTCTGTATTATAATATGCTTGACCATTTTTGATACACAATCTAGTTTGGGGTACTTCAGTTCTGAGTATAGTTAAAACATCATCAGCGGCTACTTCTCTTTCTTTTCATATTTCTAAAACATTCTATGACATCAATAACAGCATTCCGTGCTATTAATCTGAATGGCCTGGCTTGTTATTATTGATGTCATAGAATGTTCAGGGCAGGTAGTATGAAAGGAGAAAGCAGCAACTGGTGAGGAGAGAGAAATTCAAGGTGTTAAAAAGGCAGCAAAATTAAATTATTGTTTTTGTCAAAACTGTCACAAATGTATCACAATATTGGATAGACAGTAAAGGGAGCACTGGAGGGCATCCCCAGGTGTCAAAACGGTTCCCCATCACCTTTCTGAACCCTGGGCCTGGTAATGGATTCTTAAGTGACCAGGTCAAACCATGTGTTCTATCAAACATTTTTCATCCTGGGTTGGCAACTTACTATTTTGGTTTCAAACGGAGTGGGGGGTCTCTTGGTATTCACCTCAGGGCCCTGCTGTGAAGTCACCCAGCTACCAACACTGAGGTAGACCACCCATCAGCTGGGTTCCTACTCTAAACTGCATCTGCCTCAAATGGCTTACCTTTATAGGGTGCATCAGCCTAAAATTAGCTTTAGGTGTGGTCCCCAGTCAATCTACAGATAACAGGCTGGGAGCTAGCTAAATGAGAAAGCCATACTTCTTCATTCACAAATATTATCCAACATTAGATGCTCACCATTGCTCATTTACAAACTATAAATGTGATTCTAAATGAGGGGTGCTACTGTATATGGCATACATCTACAAAAAGCCAGTGCACACCCTGATCTCCCGCCCCTCGTGGCAGATGTAGCAATAAACATGTTTTTTCAGCTTGGATTGGCAACTTACTATTTTGATTTCAAAAGGAGTGGGGGTCTCTTGGTATTCACCTCAGGGCCCTGCTGTGAAGTCACCCAGCTACGAACGTTGAGGTAGACCACCCATCAGCTGGGTTCCTACTCTAAACTGCATCTGCCTCTGATGGCTTACCTTTAATTGTCCCTTGCTGTTTTCAGACTATGATTACAGCTTGTTTATAGAGCAGGCAAAATTAGTGGCGGCGCTACACCGGGGCACACCAGGGCACGTGCCCTGGTCAAAAAATGCTGTGCCCCAGTTCATGCCCCGGTGCTCTGAAGTCCAAAAATGGATTTTTTTTTCTGTTGCGCTAGCATAGCCTCCTCTGTCCTCCTTGGCATTACAATTACGGACCGACCAATGCCTTTTCCCAGGAGGGTGGAGGGAGTGTCTGCAATGCATCAAGCCTGCACTGCAGACGGCAGTCGCTATGATTTTATTTGGGGTTTTGGCGACAGGCAGATTCTGATCCACGCTGAGAGCCCCAGGACTCCTAACTTTGCTGGAACTGCAGAGCTTGGGAGGGCTAGCTGCTGATCCTGAGCCAGCCAATTGGAGTGCAGCACAAGGCCTTTAACAGACCAATTGCGAATGGGAGAATTCTGCCCAATGGCAGGGAAGTGCAAAACTCTACCAATCAGACAGCACCAGGCTTCCTCAGCCAATGAGGTGTGTCGCTTCTTGCATTTCATCCCGGAAGGAAAGGAAACAAACTAGTCCGCCATGTGTACCAACTGCCTGGATCGTTTTTTTTTTTTTAATATCTTCAGTGCTGTCTGCTACTGTCACCAGTCAGTTTTTCCTGTAATGTGCTGTGGACCGCATCCTTGGACTGCCTGGCCAGTAAAGCCGTTCTCTCTCCTCTTGCCTGCTAACGCCACCCGGCGCTCCGCTCTCCTCCCGTTTGCCTGCCGTTCTGACACTGGAGGTCTGTTGCGGAACTCTGTTGTCATTAACCCCCGGGCCCTGAGGCTACTAATCAGGAGCTCCTCAGTCAAGCTGCTGACATGACCACCGACCACTCAACCACTTGCTTCAGGAGTGAGCCTCTTGCTAAGCGGACCTTTCCTGGTGCAGACCTCTTCTGGGCTGGTAACCTTAGGTAAGCACACTGAGTCCTGACTGAATTTTGCTGCAGGTTGATGCTGGCCTGTTATTTCCACCACAAGGCAGTCCGGGGGGGGGGAGAGACATGCACGCCTCCAGGCTGGGGTGTGTGTATAATGGGACTGTATGGGTGACCTCAAAGCTGGGAGTGTTTATGGCTGGTGGCTCTTTTTGTGGGTCTTTCAGTGATGGGTCTGGGTTGGGGGGGGATATACATGATGCCTATGACTGTAGTTTGTCATCTGTGTGTAGCATATTGCTGATGGCCGGGGGCGTTTGAAAGATAGGCCTGTGTCTGGGGGTGGGGGGAGGATACATGCATGATGCCTCTGTCTGTGACTGCTCAGTATTTTATTTATAATTGGGGTTGTTTCAGAGATAACTAAGATGAACCTGTGTGTGTGTGTGTGTGTGTGTGTGTGTGTGTGCGGCACATACATAATGCCTCTGGTGTACACTGTGCAGAATCTTATGTATGGGCCTGGGCTGTGCCGGGGGGAGGGGGATATACTGAATCTGTGAGGTGTTTAAATGGGATGTCTTTTTATGCTGCCTGTCTGCACTGTGAGGGGTTGAAGTGGGATTATTTTGGCCATGATTTGGTTTGTTCTGGAACGATGGGTCTGCAGTGGAGGGTGGGTGGGTTCTGAAGTGCCTGATGGTGTTGCTTGGGGGAATGGGTCCTTCCCCATGTCATTCATTATCTGTTTGGTGTGTCTGCCACTGTGCTTGAGACCTGGGGAGGCCCAGGCTTTTCCCCGGCACCATAGGGGAGGCTCACCTTAGCAAAGTCTGAGAACCCTATCCTGCTGCACTTCAGTCTGCAGATTGCGAGGCAGAGTGGAATTGCTTTGTGGATCTCTCCCGTAGTACTCCGTACCCCTTATCTTTCTTTCCCCAGAGTCACTGCAGGCAGAACAGGCTAAGCAAGAGTCAAGACTACAGATGGGCACTCAGGAATTCACACACATGATTTACATTCTGGTTTCTATAGGTGCCCTGGCTCCCAACTGTGGTGCCCACCCAGTGCCCTGGTAACCAACAGAAGCTGGAGCCACCACTGCGCAAAATAAATGTGTCTGTGCAAAAGGGGAAGGGACAATCTGAGCTCTACAATACAACATACTATACATGGACCATGGTGAAAAGGGAACCATTAAAATAAAATGCATTTACTTTCAAAACAGAATGGATCAAGCACACCATGCCTTGTTGCAGCCCGCTTGCGCACCCAAACTCAGTCAAGGGAACATGAGCTCACCAAAGTGCCCAAATGCTAAAATTACACAGTTTTTCTGTTCACCAGGGACATCATCACTAAAAAGGTATGTATTTTGGTATTGCTCATCAGTGACTTCATGGCTATACTTGATCAGCATATTTAAGTTAAAGTGTGAATAGGGATAGATGGTATGTCAACCGACATGTGCTGTCCACTGCGGTGTTAAAATAGATGTTCCATAAGCTACAATGTGTGTCAGTTTTGAAGTTGTGTTTAAGTGGCATTTCTTCATTGATCAGTGTAGTCATTTAATGTGGCACACTGTGTGCACGGCTGATAATCGTACTCTTAGTAATGACATGCTGTTTAAAAACTGCACATTTTATTTAGGCAAACAGTGATGTTTTGTTGGGTGTTTTGTCTACTGCTTAAGTGTCAGACTTGTAAGGTGGGGCAGGGGAAGATGTGGATTTCAATTGTGATATGAGGCTGCACAAGTCATGGCAGTTTGAGTTGGTAACTGAACTGTGCTGTTGCTGCTTCTCAATAGTAAATGAATGGTTGCTCGGTGGTTTCTCTAGTTCCTGTTAAATAGCTTGAACTTGTGAATGTAAACTTGTCGGGTTAGAGCCTCACAATTTCTGCTTCAATGTTTCCCTTGTGACATTTTGGGGTTCTTTTTATCAGATGTCAACCAGAGGAGCCAACAAGCGAGGAAGCTGAACAGCCACCACAGAAAACTGTAATCTTGTCTGCATCTGCGTGTAGTCCCTATTGCAAGTACGACATTGACAAATATTTGACCCGCAAACTGACTGATGAAGAGAAACTGAAATTACTAACTGCTGACTATCACATCAGTACTTCGGAAAAGTTGCCTGCTATTAATTTTGGAAAGCAGAAACACTACTTTCAGCCCTCATGGATAGACATGTACCCTGGACTAGTTTACAGTGCTTCCCTTGATGCAGCATTCTGTCTACCCTGTGTACTTTTTGATAACTCTGCTGCTAGCAACAGGAAGAGAGGTGCATTGGTCACATGCGGTTACAGAAGCTGGAGAAAGGCGACATCAGACTGTGATGCTCATTTTTTTTAAAAAGTGCATGGTACCAATCATAAGGATGGAGGAAGAGGATACGAGACCCATGCTTCCTGCGCCGTTCGAGCAGACCTTTTCAAACAAGTCATAAGCAACAATGACAACAATGTTGTTGTTCAATGCAATAAGGGTCTAGAAGAAAAAAGAAGGAAGAACTTGAAAGTTCTTGGATCGATAGCAAGCACCATAATTCTCTGTGGAACACACAATTTAGCCCTCAGAGGACACAGAGATGATGCAAGATACCTGAGCGACAAAACTATTAATTGTGGCAACTTTCAGGCTCTGCTGCACTTTCACATTGATAGTGGAGATGAAATCCTGAAGCAGCACTTTGAATTTGCAAACAGAAATACCACATACCATTCTAAGACAATACAAAATGAGATGATTATGGTCACTGGAGAACTCCTCCAAAGTGACATAGTCACTGAGATCAAGAAGGGGTGGATGGTTCAGTGTGTCAGTAGATGAGGGCTGAGATGTCGGCAACAAAGAGCTGCTGGGTCTTACACTTCGTTATGTTGATGAACGGTGTGAAATCCATGAAAACTTTATTAGTTACGCAGATGTAAGCAGAGATACCTCTGGATCACAAATTTCTTCAGAAATTCTCACGCAGCTGCAGAAGCTAACTATTGATGCAAAGAAAATGAGAAGCCAGTGCTCTGATGGAGCTGGCAACATGGCTGGAAAAAACAAAGGAGCAGGACCAAGAACTGAAAGCCAGTATCCTAAGGCCTTGTGGTTCTGGTGTGGATCCCATCAACTTAACAGGTGCATTGTAAAAGCATCAGAAAATCAGTTAATCCGCAACATGATGGGAAGTGCAGATGAGGTTGTGAAGTTTTTTGAATATTCACCTAAAAGAGAGACTGTTCTTCAGGAGGAAATTGCAAAGCTGGATGCAAAGACAGTTAAGCTAGTGCCCTTCTGTCATACAAGATGGGTTGAATGGCATGATGTCTTCGAAGTGTTGATCTCCTTACACCCAGCAGTGGTCAGTGCCTTGGAAGAGATCAGCCAGCGATATACCTAGATGTGAAGATGTAGCTCAGGCAACTGGTCTCTTAAAGTGTCTGACCAACCCGAGTTTCTAGTATCCCTCATTGTGACAGCAAAATGCCTCCAGTACCTGCGTGCACTAAGTGTTGCTCTTCAAGGCTCAGCTCTAGATGTGGTGAAAGCCATGAGGCATGTGAGTCTCACGCAGGCAGCTCTGAGAAATGTTAGGGACAACATAGAGGAAAATCATTCCAGATGGTACCAAGAAGCTGTAACAGTTGCTGCAAATGTTGGAGTTCAGCCATGCAAGCCACAGACAACTGCAAAACAAAGGAACAGAGAAAATGTGGATGCAGAGAACCCTGAAGTATACTACCCCAGAGCAGTGACTATTCCCTTCCTAAACCACCTCCTTGCAGAGATGGACAGAAGATTTTCACAGCTGCATCAGAGAGCTGCCCTTGCCCTACAGATTATCCCCAGCATCATGATAGCAGAGCAGGATCATTCCAGTGTGCAATCCCTGGACCTGGGTTACTTCATGGAGTCTGCCCCAGCCTGGTACTCTGCAAGCAGAACTACACATGGTTCATTAGGGTGGAAGGACTGTGAGAGACTACCAAACAACCTTGTTGACTCCTTAAAGCTTTCGATCCACTGCTGTTCCCAAATGTTCATCGGCACTAAATCTGTGCAACATCATCTAGCTGTGAATGCAAAGAGCAGTCAGCAGATTCGTCTTATCAAAACCTACACGAGATCAAGCATGACAGAAGAGACTAACAGGACTAGCTTTGATGTGCACACGAGACAGGATTCCCACACCTTCCAAAATAGTACAAGAATTTGCAAGAAAGCATCAAGAAGGCTTGAACTGCCTGACATTTTGAATACTGATGCTGACTGTTGGTGATGATGGTAATTCTCTTGAACTGCACAGCCAGACTATTAGCATGGTACCATTTTAAAATGTGTACTGGGGTTTATGCACAATGTGGCTACATGGCAAGACTTGCTGACTCTGCTTGTACACACCTTCTGTGACAAAAAACTGGATTACAGCTTCAACACCATACACTGTACACCAGCATAGTGTGCCATTACCCTGATGGTTCTATTTGGCCGCAGCATGACTTGTCTGCTCTGATGGGGGCCAAGAACTAGAACTATGCAGCATGACTTGCCTGCTGAGGGCCAAGAACTATGACCAACTATGACCATGCAGCATGACTTGCCTGCTCTGCTCAGGGCCAAGAACTATGACTATGCAGCATGACTTGTCTGCTGAGGGTCAAGAACTATGACCATGCAGCATGACTTGCCTGCTCTGCTCAGAGCCAAGAACTATGACTATGCAGCATGACTTGTCTGCTCTGCTGAGGGTCATGAGCTAAGACAATGCAGCATAACTTGTCTGCTCTGCTGGTCTGCTCTGCTGAGGGCCACAAACTAAGACTATGCAGCATGACTTGTCTGCTCTGCTGAGGGCCAAGAACTAAGACTATGCAAGCATGTCTGGCAAATTATTTTTTACCTAACTTTTTTCCCCACATGGAACTGTATGCTTGCACAGGTCATGGCTCTATAGTACTGTGATAATTAGTGCCATTTTATTTTTGCATGAATCACCAAGTCTCTTTCAATTTGTCTCATATTTGTTTCTGATGTAATGCTGCATGCATGTAGTCTTGTAATAAAGTGTCCAGAATAAGATGAACAGACCAGCTGCAGTCTTTTGGTCTTTTGTTCTTTTGGGGTGAGAGGGTGGTTTAGGACTCTGGGGATGGTGCTAGGGTGAAACTCACAGAGCAGGGGGAGGGAGGAAATTGTGTTTGAAATACCCTCCAAAATGCACCAGAATGCACCAAATGTAAAAAATTTTCTGGGGGCCTAGGCGGCCCACCACACCCCCAGCCTAATATTTTAATATTTTTTTATCTTGCCTTGAGCCCCCATCTGCAGGACTCCTGGATCCGCCCCTGCTGTCTAAGGCATCTTGAATGTGGGGCATTGTGTACTCATCAGGAATAGTCTGCCGGTTCAAGGCGCAATAATCCACACACATCCTTACTGTCCCATTCTTTTTCTACACCGACACAATAGGTAAAGCATATGCGCTTCTGGATTCTTGTATGACACCAGCAGCAAGCATCTCTTGCAGATGCCGTCTCACATCATCTATATCAGCAGATGCCAGGCATCGAGACCTCTCATGAAATGGCCTTTCATCATGCAGCCGGATGTGGTGCCCAGCTCCTTGCACACATCCTACGTCCCATTCTTTAAAAGAAAACACCTGGTCTCTCTGGGCAAGCTTTCTACTGATTCTCATCTTCCATACGACTGGCAACTGGGAGTCACCAAAATCAAACAAGCTGGGCGTCACTCTGTCATTTTCTCCCAAACACTTGTTACTGGGTAGCACTGCCGTATCTGCACAATGTACATTAGCCAGGGTGCAACCTCTATTTACTCGAATCTCTCTATCAGATACATTATGAACTTGGACCATTACCTGTCTGGCATAAGCATGGGCTCTGGCAGGCAAAATACTTGGCTTGACCAGCAGTCCTTCCGGCAATTTCCCATCGCCTGGTGCATCCAGCATGAGGATTTTATTCTTGACATCCTTTCTGATGTGGACTTCCCCCTGTAAGGTACACTGGGCATTTGGTGCCAGGATCAGAGACTCAGGATCCTTCTCCAGACAATTCCAACTGTTTCCTCTGAGTCCACTCCTTCAGCATCTCTCTGTGCCTCACAGGCCTTCTTGATCAAGGCCGGAATTTTCGAAGTTCTACCAGTCCTTGACCCCTGTTTCTCATAACACAACTGCACCAACTATCCAAACATATGTGCATTTGTCCCAATTAGTAGAGGAATCCCATCATACAGTCCAGTAGGGGTACACACTAAGGCCAGGGTCTCTACTTGCTCTGCCACTCCAGCCACGGAGGTAGGGAAAGCTAGCCAAATTCGGATATACCCAGAGTAGGGGTAGGCCTTCTCACTTAACTCCCATACATGCAGTCCTTCCAATGGTTGTAAGGGTATGTCTGACAAATGCTTCTGATACCAATCTTGGAACATAATTGTCACTTGGGAGCCACTGTCCAACACAGCCCTGGTGGAATCACACCATTCACTTTTACTGTAGCTTCCATTGAAGGGCCCACTATTCTGAACCAGTCTGGAGAGGTGGTAGCAAGGGCCTGGGTAGATGATCTAGCCACGAGGCGTGAGTTAGCATTTTGGACCTTCACTGTGGTCATTTCGTGCACCTCTTAACCACTGTTTTGTGCTACAAAGCTCTCGTCGTAGCCAGCTCACCACTCTCTCTAAGTCTTTCCGAGACTGGCATTCCCTCTTCATGTGCCCATCCTTCCCACAATTATGCCAAAATATGTCTGCTGAAGTTTGAGGTGACTGAGGCATCACATTAGGGGCTGCAGCATTGGTACTATCAATAGAAAACCTTGGTGCCACCTCAGCCGGTGGTGGGTTGGACATTTGGAGAATTCTCTTCAGTTCCCCCACTTCCATAGTCAAGATATCAAGCTTTGAGCTGCTGTCAGCAGGAGATGTCTGGAGGCACCCCCAACCCCATAGCGGATGCAGTCGAGTAAGAGTTGGGGCCTGTACTGAAGAGAGGCCTTCATAAAGAGACTATTTATTGCTTCCCTGAACTCCCTCAGCAGTTCATCCCATGGCAGAACATCGGTAGCCATCCCTCTCTGGCTGGCCCCCCACGGCTGACATTTGGGTCTCGGGTTCTGTCATGTGATTTTGGTGATTCCAGACCATCAGCGTCTGACCCCACACCTGGAGCAGGGGATGTAGCAGCTACGACTGCACAGGGCTCTGAAAAACCTTCCTTCTCCTCAACTTCTCGTACCTCCTTCATCAACACATGGAAAGGCAAGGGACTAGATATGCTTTGATGCAGTTGCAATTTGAGCAACACCCAGCTAGAGTGCCGGGCAGAGCACAGTATATGATCCAGTCTTACCCGGTCCACTTCACTAGAGGTCCAATCCCCCTTTCGAAAAATGGTTTGCAAGATTCCCTCTAATCGATCCATATAGGCAGATAACAACTCCCCCGGCTGTTGTCTAACATCTTTAAGCTTCCATTTCAAGGCCTCAACACTAGTGGTGCCCCAAACACATTTTCAAGGGCAATTAGGTACTCTTGGGCCTTGGCGTCAGGGTCAGAGACCCTCAGGGAGCGAAAAGTACATTGGGCAGGTCCCTGGAGGCTCTCCCCCAGGTGAGCCCTTTTTTCTGCCTTGGAGCATTGCCAGTCTTGTACCGCAAGGGTAGCAGAGTCTATCCAGGTTTCCAGATCAACCTCCCCATTTGGAGTAGGGCAGATGCCAGAGAATACTTTGAGCTTGTGGTAAGAGTCATAACTAATGGCAGGTACAAACATAGGGGCTAGCACTGGCACAGAAGGAGGGGCAATAACGGGTGCTGGAGGGGGACAGAGTGTTGGGGAGGAACGCCCCTAGGTGGCAATAATAGTTTCTTTAAATCCTCCCCAGTTTTCCCCATCTCCAGCAACAATTTAGCAAATTTCTCCTCAAAACGTTCAGATAGTGGGGGGGGGTCATCCCCCCCCCCCGAGTCTTTACTGTCCTTAGTTATCACTCTCCAGGCAATGAGGGCTCCCTCTGGGGTAATAGTCTGTGGCACTTTGGAGCCATCTATGGGGTCCTTATACTCTACTAGGGCCATGAAAGTATGTGTTAGCAAATCAGCATGTCGACCCACCACCACAGGGTTTTGTAAACCTTCCACCTTCTAAAGTACTCCCTGTACAGTGTCCGTATTGATACCCAGGGGGATGTCCAGGATAAGCATAGCATTTTGGGGGTCGCTCTCCTCCCCAGTACACCACTCCACCAACCAGTGCACAGCCACTTCTGTCGGGGTACCCATTTATTTTTTTTAACAGTGGTTCGTAAATGTGGCAACTAGAGGACACAAAATCCCATCAGTGAGCCTCCAAGATGTAACCCCCAGATGGCGCTATCCCAAGGGCTACTACCCCTGCCTGCTTGACTACTGATAGGTTGAGGGGCCTAGGTTCTATGGCAGGTGCCTCCACCCAGAGGTCAGGGTTTATAGTGGTTAGACTAGCTTGATCACAGCCCTCTGGGACACCGTGACCCCCTTTGTTTCCCTCTAGTGGTTCACACAGTACACAGGAGTTGCAGCCCCAATACCCCATGTATACACACTGTTCACTCATAAAGCACCACTTACCCTCGAGACTGATTCAGCAGCACGTCTCTGAGGACCCCCTGTAAAATAAGGTTAAACAACATACACAGCGAAATACAATACTGTTTCCATAAGTACCAACACCACAGACAGTATATAGCATAACAACAACAAATCTGATTTATTTAGGGGACAGTAACACAGGAGGGGGAAATCAGGTTAATTGGTGGCATTAAATCACAGTACTGTGCACACATACAGGGTCTGAAAAGTCACATTCTGGGTACCCAGGTTGGGGGGGGGCTAGCCAGGTCCATTGCCCGGCAGATGCAGATGGATAGGGCCCTGTAGAAGAAAATATATGCACAACACCCAATTGTAATCCGGAGCCGGATGGCTCAGTCCATGAAGCAGTGAAACAACAAGAATTAGATGACACACTTGTGATTGAAAACAGGCTGCAGGGGAATACCTTGATTTGTACTCACAATACCCAAGCTGAGAACCGGATGGTGGATGTTCTCTGTACTGTCAGAAACAACAGGGCATGGAGACAAGGTCCTTGTGACTGGACCCCACTGCAGTTTATAGCAAACAGATTTAGTCCGAGACAAGCTGGGGTTTGCTTCCAGCTTCAACACACAGCAGACAGCACAGGGGATTGGAAATAGTGATTCCACACAAGCACTAGGCACATTCATATGTAAAAGGAAAGTACTATACCAGGCAGGCTGCTCCTCGATCCCGATCGCATTTACTGCAAAATACGACACACACAGCAGCTTCAGTTCCTGACAGACTGGCCTTGATTCAGCAATTTCTCCAGTCTTCTACAGGGTGAGCCTGGTTTCACACTTCTGTTGCTTCTTTCTCCTCACAACTTGGATTCAGTCCAAACTGGCACTCATAACGGCTGCAGGCCGAAACTCAGGGCCTCACACATGCTTCCCGCATGAAACTATACACCACAGAAGCACAGAGCTCCTTTTCTCTTCACTGTCACAACTGATCTGAGCTTTCCAGTCACAGAGCAGGGCATTTCCTTTAGCTCCACACCATTCTGTTGGTTGGTTCGGCTGCCACTCACAGTAAGACTCCCTCTGTTGGTGGAAAAAGGAACCAAGGTCAAAACTACATTTTCCAGAGTCACTGCCCATACAATCCCCTTGTGGCTGGCTCAAAATTAAGAGTCCAAGTTCTGATTCGTCCACAGGCTCCATTTTAGGGCTCCCTTAACCCAATTGGCCCAGCACAGCAGTTCAGGACCAAAATGAAAGAGCTACACTGAAACAGTTTGTGCTAAAATAAAGACAGGTTAGACAAACTACATTTTCCCAGTCACTCTAAATGATTTCTGGCAAACAGTTATATCTTTCAACAAGGCTCCCTCTGCACATGTAGTGACGGCAGAAATGGAGCAAATTGGCAGCAACTCGGGCGGGATTCAAGCATTAAATACACAGTCCCCCCAATACAAACTAATTAAGTCTGCAAGCAGATAGCTCTTAAAGAGACAGTACGTGGAGGCTCAAAAAGCACTCACTTGGAACCACATATAAACAGCTCAGACACCGAACACCGCCCAGACTTGGAGCATTCAGGCAAGCTCCTGGAAGACTTTTTGGAACCCCCATTTGCAGGGGGGTTACACCTGCATACTAGAGCACACCTCTAGAGTGCTACTGAGATCTTGCTCCCCTGGTTTGGCCCAAGGGAGCCATGGAGAATGCCACAGATGTTTATCTCTGGATCTGTTGACCAGGCTTTGAGAAGGACATTGTCTTTCGCTGGCACCACAGTGGCCATCAGTATTCCCCTTCTACAGGTTATCACCCAAATGTATTTATTAATTAAAGCTTCACTAGGAAAGAAATATTGAGCTGAGTAGCAGGTCATTTCCAGATGTGTCCCAGGAAGAGGGGCAAGGGAGAAAGAAATATAACAAATTAGATCATTTACAGTTCGATATTTACAAAATATTTATAATATTTTAACCTTTTTTTTTGTTAATCCTTTTTTTCCCTGGCTCTGGTCTGCCTTATCTTGTTCTCATCCTGGCATCACCCTTAGGTCTTCCGGCCACCATCCCGAGGAACCCTCTGCTTCTATTCGGGCCCTGCAGCTTCTACCCCCGTGGCGGGGTGGTGGAGAGACCCCCCATGCCCTCCACTCGAACAGGATCCAGTATGCGCTATGTACCCTCGGAGCTGGGTGCCCCCTCCCGGAGATGACCATCATGCCGCCACGACCGGTGCCTTTTCCCTGTTCTAGTTATCCTTGACATGTGTAGCATGCAATGACACCAAGGGACAGGAGCGCGCATGCTACCGCATGCACTCCTTCCCGGCATCGTCCCCAGCACGTCCCCTCAGACTGCTAGTGCCATTGCATCACCCCCAGCCAATGCTAGAGGCCACCAGTGCATCCACGGCAGCACACACTCCCTCCCTGGAGAAGGACAGCAGTCCAATGGATGCTCAATCCTACTCCTCCCCTGTAGACCCCCGATGACCCAGGCTAATTACTGAACCCAGGTCGCCGGAATGGCGCAAGGTGTGGTGTCCAGCGCCTCAACCCTCAGCGCCACCGGGCCAGCCATAATATTTTAACCTTAACCTTAATGTTAATGTTAACCTTCTTAACCTCTCATTCACCCTTGCAGCAATTCCCTCAGAATGGAAACATGTGACTGTTATCCCCCTACCTAAGGGCGGTGACTCCTCCTTATCAAACAATTACAGACCTATCTCGCTACTACCAGTCCTGGCCAAACTCCAGGAGCACCTTGTCCTTGCCCAACTCTTTACCTTCCTCTCTGAATCCTCCTTCTTCAGTCCTTTTCAGTCTGGCTTCAGGAAAAAAACACTCCACTACTATGTCCCTCCTTAGACTCAATGACTCTATCCTCACAGGTATGGATAGTGGGCAAATCACCTCGGCCATTTTTGTCGACCTTGCCAAGGCTTTCGACATGGTCTCTCATCCAATACTCCTCCTGAATCTGACTTCAGCTGGCCTGTCCGTCTCTGCCACTGACTGGTTCAGAGCCTACATCACAGGTAGAACACAATCGGTCAGGAGAGCTGAAGCTCTGCCCCCGCCCCCCCAATCCACACTGGTGTGCCACAAGGCTTTGTTCTAGAACCACTACTTTTCTCCATTTTTCTCAATGACCTTTCCACAGTCTGCTCATCCGTGTTCATTCATATGTACGTAGATGACACAGTCCTGCATACCTCTGGCCACAGCTCCACTGATGTAGAAGCCAGGCTCCAGCAGGACTTTGACAAAGTTCGGCTCTGGCTCCGCTCACACCAATTCTTCCTTAATGCCAAGAAGACCATCTCCATGACCTTTGGCACAAGGCAGAGACTCTCTAGGCTTACCTCCTCTCCTTCCTATCGCACCATCAATGGGACTCTTCTCGAGGACATCATCCTCCTTTAGGTATCTTGGGGTCTGGCTTGACGAGCACCTCCATTTTTCCGGTCACATTGATGCCATCCTGTCAAAACTGTGCCGCAAGCTAGGCGCACTATACAGGAACTGTAATTCTCTTCCACCTATGGCTGGGTGTGAACTGATCCAGAAGATGATCCTACCTATTTTTGACTACTGTGATGTGGTCTACAGTGCTGCCTCCAAGTCCTCCCTAGCCAAACTGGATACCCTTTTCAACTCTTTCTGTCACTTTGCTCTGGATGCCCATCCTCTCACTCATCACTGTGACCTCTGTCGCTCGGTTGCCCTCCCTTCTCTGGGCAACCGACGTCTCTCTCACTGCACTAAATTCATCTCTAAATTCTGGCTCCACTCTCTTTCCCTTCTTACCTTTCTTCCTCCTTAACACTACCACCAACATCCCACCACTTGCTCAGATCCACTGATGCTCACACTCTATCGATCCCTCACTGATCAACAACCATAGGTCAATCAGGGTTCTCGCACCACCTCCCTAAAATCTGGAACGCGCTTCCCCCCAAATTCACCATTCCTCATCCCCTGCATCCATTTCATCCACCCTACTTAACTTCAACTCCACTAACTGCACCTGTACGTAACCCCTCCATCCCTACTCTCTATCCTGCCACCACCCAGTTAATAACTCTGGAGCATTTAACAGCTCCTTATGTATTAGCTTTATGACGGACCGATTGTATAGTCCCTTGCTCTCTTTGACTGTATCTGTAACAAATCTGTCATATCGACTTACTGTACCCTAATTTTAACTGGATTATGCATGTGTTGTATTGGTTCTGTAACCTATTTTATCAATATTATGTATCTTGCATTCATATATGTATTTTGTACCTGTTATGGCAATTGTGTATGTATCCTTTCCCCAAATGTACCTCCTCCCTCAGTATGTACTGTAAGATGAGCAATTTCAATTGCTCAGTGTACTTTTCTAGTGAAACTTTTCAATAAATAAAAAATTAAAATAAAATTTACAAACAGGAGTAGAACCATATATGCAATAAGAGGCATTCAGCAACAAGACAACTTAATTATGAGGTAAAGCTGGAACAGAGCAGAGGATACTATTTAAATAATCCAGGAACTATCCAGGAGGAGGCTACTACTGTATATAACAGTTCATACTGTGTTTGGAGACACGCAATTTTTGCGGTTCTCCATTTTAGTACTGTTGGATTTTACATGTTTTAAAACGTATTCTGTTCATTATTATGACAGCTATTTATAATTTGTTAAACTGCAATGTGTCAAACTAAGAATACCAGAACACAGTTTTAGACTGTTTTTATGTTGGTTTCCTAGCCTGCTCCTTCGAGCCACCTGTAACTGAGTCCAGAAGATGTACATCCTTTCAATACAGTATCCTATGCTTCACCTTGATGGAGACTAAAGACTGCATACTTAATGTTGCCTCTTGGAATGTCCAAGGCCTCCACTCCCCAATTGAAAGGAAAAAGGTGTTAAGTCACCTTAAACACTAGTGGGGTGACATTGTTCTCTTACAGAAGACACACCTTCTCCCTGCAGAAACTTAGAAACTGTAACATGATTGGGTAGGGCAGGTACTAGGTAGCTCCTACTCATTCAAGGCCAGAGGGGTAGTGATTCTCTTTCACAAGAGACTTACATTTCAAGTCCTTCAGACCTTTCAAAGTACAGAAGGTCAGTGAGTTCTCACCAAAGTCTTTATCAACTCTCAGATTCTAGTAGTGGGGAATACCTATGGCCTGAATGAAGACTCCGCCAACTTCAGGCCTGAAGTTGCACAGACTTTGACAGATTTTCTACAGACAGGAGAAAAATCCTACTGGGGGTGATTTTAGTGAAGTCTGGGATCCACTACTGGACATGCATAGCTAGGGCAGCTAAACTGCTCCCCACTTGGACTCGGCTGGCTATGTACCAGATAGCTCAGGAATTTACCCTCTTTGGCCCTTAGAGAGCCCTCAACCCCATGGGCACGGAATTCACATTTCACGTGGCTCACCATGACATTAACAGTCAGTCTCCTGGACTTTTTTCCTTGTCACAGCCACACTGATGTGCATCATCCTGGAGTCTAGGACAGGGTTCATTATCATCTCTGACCACACCCCTATCTCACTGACACTTTTGATGGGGAGGTCCCCCCATCTTCCCCCATATGGCACACAAACATGTTTCTCCTGCAGGACCCCCAGTTCTGAACATGGCTAGAAAAAGAGATAGATGCCAGAAACCTCTAGAGTGATGCTGTGGAATGCTTGTAAAGTGTATCGCAGGGACATAATTATAAACTAAAATGCCCATGCCAAAAAACGTCTCCTTTAACTCAAGCAACTAGAGAAATTGCTCAAAGAAGAGAAGGAGGAGCAATATACCAACTCCCCAGACACTTCCATTGCTCAAGCCAAATGGAACCTACTCTAGCTTAGGTACCAGATCAACACCCTCGCCTACACAGCAGGACAAAGAGCTGTGCTATGCACTCTCATAAAATTTGGGAGTCCTGGGAGAAACTAGCAAACTACTGGCATGTCACATTAAAATGCAACAAGTAACAAAGCATATTTCCAGTCTCAAGATGCCCTCAGGTGAAATAGTCACAGACAGGGATACAATCATTGGAACCTTCCTGAGCTTTTATGAGAAACTACATACCTCCCACCAAACTGGCTGTACTTCCCCTTCTCTGGCCCAGTTCTTGGGCTTAGCTACCCTTTTCACCCTCACTAAATAGCATGCCAAGGTGCTTGATGCTTCTGTATGTAAGCCCCCCAACCCAGGCTGAGCTTACCTTATGGGGCTGTGCCCCCCGCTGAGTCCTCCTTCTGCCTCTGGTCCCCTCTGGCCAGCATTTCTCCATTCCTCAGCCCCATGAGAGATGGGGGGGATGAGGTCCTAAACTGCTTTTGTGCCTCCGTGTACTTGGGGGAAGAAAAGAATGGCCCCAAGAGCTGCCAAGAGGGGACTGGCGATGTAAACAAAAAAACATAACCATGAAGCCCCATCTGTGCACACGTGGCTGGTGAGAGTAGACTGTTTTTTCCTTTTTTTTTGTATTGTGTTTTCCTTCGGAGCTGGCAGGTGGGTCTCTGGCACCTGCTTGCATCTGTCCACAGTCTGCATCCCAGTCACTGGGATTGCAGCTGGCACCACCATGGAGCCTGCCAGCTCCATTTTTCTGTTTTCTTCCCTCTTCTTGTTGCGGATTCACATGCGCAAGTGGAGGTGCATGCACAATGTGGACCTGCAACACCTTCCCTTCATACCACCCTCCATCCTGCATTGTCCCCAGGCCTCCACCTGGTGGCAGTCATATGGCAGTGGTGACAACGTTCCTCTCCAGTTGAGGCGAGCCACCTTGCCACAGCTCAATCCAGCTCCCGCCCTCCCCGCAGCCGACCCCTGATGACACAGGCCCATTCCCAAATCTGGGTCACCGGCGTGGCATGAGGTGTGGTGTCCAGCACCTCACCCCTCAATGCTACCGAGCCAACTGAGAGTAGAAATTTAAAGGAGCCATGGTTCCACTCCAGTGCTGGGCATAAGAGGTGCAAAAACGGGTGCCTATTAGTTCAGGAGTCCCAATGGAAAAAAGGGGCTGCCCACTGAATAAAGAGAGTTCGGCTCCCCCAAGGAAAGTGGAGCCAGGACATTTAAATGTTAGTCCCAGAGTGGGCTTTTATTAAATTAAAGGGGGCTGTGTGAGTGTGTGTGTCTGGCATAAATGTAAATAATATGGTGCCCTTATAGAACTTTGGCAGAATAGGGGCTGCTGGGTAATGTCAGAAGGCACCAAATAAGCCAGGGAACTATACAGCCAATCAGAAGGGGGTATGGAAAAACTATAAAAAGGGCTGTTTGCCTGCTAAATAAGAGATTCCAGGAGGATTCCCAGTAAACAGTGGGAGAAACTGTGGTGGGCTACTTAGCCCAAAGAGCCTGTTTTATAAGCCAAATAGCTTTTCTGGCCCCCAGCTGTGACCAGAGGCAGAGTGCTTGAGGAAACAAGGGTAGGAGGAGAATTGTACCTGCTGCTAAGAGTTGAATCTGCTGCTGAGAATTGAGAGGAATCAGCACATCACTGCTAAGGAGATAAGGCTTTAATTCAATAGAGTAGAAATAGTAACATACCCATAGGGCAGATTTCACAACACAGATGCAGTAGGATTCTCGAGCTGACAAGAATTCAATGTCGTCATCAAGGGGATCCCCTGATGATGCATTAGTTGTGAAACCGTCGGGTCCTTACTGCGTCCTGTGTTGTGGAGCCTGCTCCTATGGGTATGTTGCCTTTTTATACTTATATTAAATTAAAGCCTTATCTCCTTAGCTTGGTGTTGTGCTGGTTTGTTTTTTTTGATTGGACCCTGAGAATTGAACCTGCTGTTCAGATTTCAACCTGCGACTAGGGGTAAGCATTTGAGACTCCACAGACTGAGGATTTGCAGCCAGGGAGAGAGAGACTTTTGAGTTTTGCTGCTAGAGGGAGAGTTTGAATGCCCTGCAGCCTGGAAAGAGAAATCAGAGTTTGCAGCTGGAGAACAGAAACTATAAGGTCACAGCCTTAAAACAAAATGGGGCCTATTCACGAAGGTACAGATGGGCTATGCACCGCGTAACCCAGGTGCATAGCCCACCTGCACCCGTGCACACCCACCGCGGCATTCCCGAAGGAGTTATGCCCCCTCCACCACACCAGATCCCTGGCCAAGTGCAGAGCTTCACGCGTGGGTGGGCTGGGGGCTCTGTGGGGGGGGGCGTTCCAGCGCTCCACACCATGCACAGACGTCTGGAGTGCCGTACGAGGGGGGGCCAGTGGTGATGCATTTGTAGGGCAGCCATAATGGCTATGTGCCCCCTCCAGATGCCACCCTGCTGGATCTGCTGGAGCTGGCAGGGGTCATCTGACCCCCGCAGGAAGGTACCTCTGTTGTCAGGGGACGGAGGTCAGGCTGGGGGTGGGCAGCCAGCACATGGCCCCCCCAGCAGCATTGCTAGCACTTTATGTGCCCCCACCAAGACGGCACCATACCGGCACTAGGGATCCACTGTGGACCTGGGTAGAGCAGCTGATTGGCTGCAGCCTGGGCCCGCAACCCTGCCTCGCACACCTCTGTGCCTGGGAGGCAGGGATGCAGAAGGAGCCAGGTGGAGACAGCTGCTATGTGAATGTCGTCCCCGTGGGATCTCCTGCAGTGGAGCAGCTGCAGCACTATGACCTGCTCTGCACCCCATTGTGAACAGGCCCCATTGTGTCTACAGCTGAGAATAAAGTGATTAGCAAACTGTGTTTCCTCTCAGTGGGGTGAGAGAGTTAGAGACCATTATTGCTGCAAGCCAGAGTAACTGTGTGTGGTGGGACTAGAGACTGAGCCAAAGCCTAGCTACATTATTGCAGCAGAGAAAAGTGTGTGAAATGTGACAAATCTGGAAAACAACCATCCTGCCCTGTCCCCTAGATCACCGGAGAAGATGACCGCAAAGGAAGACATCGAGAGGCCTGTCAGGTGAACATCACATACAAAAGCCTCAGAGGCAAAGATTTGAAAGGCCTGGCAGGTGAAGACCAGCTACTGTTCATCTGCAACCTGCTACCATGGTGCACCACCACCAACAAATGATACCAGCACGGTACTGTTTGAAAAACTTGGAGGACTAGTGTGGGGCAGGAGCTGTAGTGTTGGGCAGGAACTGTAGGCTGAGTAAAGTCATCCTTACTGGTAGTCTGCTTCTGCTAGGAACAGGCGTGTTTTGAAAGAGGCTCCACTGAGCTCCAGGACAAGTAGCGGCGATCTGGGCGGGACAATGGGAGGAACACACAGTGGGTTGCTTTTCTGTCCACATAGGAGGTGTTGTCAGTGGTTGTTTCATGTGAGGTTGATACAGCACTGGGGACAGCTGCAGCAGTCACCGCTGCTTCCTTGGACTCTCGGCTCCCTGTACTCAAATAATTTGTTTTTTACCCAGAGGTTAGTCTGAGAGAAAGCTAAAAGCACAGTGCCTACATCATGGCTGATTGTTTAATTTTTATTTTATTTCTTTGTTTTTGTGCAGCTGCGGATAGTTTTATTTTCTGTGGGTAGCTGCTCATCTCTCAAATCTTTTTGCAGCAGGGGATTCTCAAAACCCTCCTCCCCATCCCACCCTTCCCATGGTCATCTACTTATATAGGTCTATTTCCTAGCCCCTATTTCCTGTTTAAGGAAGAGGAAGGAGAGGGTTCTAAGGATCAACAAAAATACTGAATAAATAAAAAAATCTGATTTTATATCATCCACTTTGGACAACAGATTGTCCTCTTCATAATTATTATTATTATTTTTTGTTTTCTCTTAGTTTTATTTTCCATCTACAGTCACGCACATGAATATTATTGGCTGCCAACACTGTGGAACTCTTCAATGGTCATATCGCCCAAAGGCAGGGCCGCTGTCCCATATGCAGCGAGATAGGTCACCTCAGGGCTCAGCTCCACAAGGCATGGGGGAAATCAACTTCCTACATAACCACCTACAGGGAAACATTTCATCTAGAAGTGCACCTCCACATCACCAACACCAAACCAGCACACCTCTCTACCAGAGAACAACCGATCCTTGGGGATGGCAGGTGATTACTGGAAAAGGGGCAGCACTCGGACAACTCTCCCAAAAAAGCAGAGCACTCTAAATACAGGAAACAGATACACACATCTTTTGTCCGTACCATCCGAAAGGACAGAGGATGTCTCAGGCCAACAGAAAGCTGAATGCTACAGGATAAATTAACAACATCATAAACAAAATCTCAGAAAAAACAGGAAAAAACTCATAATCATAGGGGACTGCATGATTCATGGTGTGGACCCCCCACCTGAGACAAAATGAACATCCAGATGTTCAGGTCAGATGTCTCCCAGGAGCATCCACTTGGAGGGATACTGACCAAATAGTCAAATTAGTTAAAAGGGAAGAAGTGGGATCAAACATACTGGTCCACCTAGGGACCAATGACCTGGCTAGCCAGTTGGTCAAGCAAGTGAAGGAGCACACTGTGCAGCTTAGTGAGAAATTGGTTTCATTTTCATCCAGCATTGCATTCTCTGAGAGTCTGCCAGTCTGGAAAAGGGTAAGAACAAGCAGAAAATCAGAGAGAAGGAGATAAGTGAGTTCAACACATGGCTCAAGGATTGGTGCCACACAAAGGGGCATCCCTTCATCGAAAACTGGGGGCAATTTCTGGTAAAATGAGTTCTTCAAATTCAATGGCCTCCACCTGACTAAGGAGGGGGTTAGGGCGCTGGGCCAGAAAACTGATGTCCATGTGGGACATTTAAACTAGCGGGAGGGGAACTGATGGTAGCTCTAGGAGCAGCACACATACAGCCTGCCCTCGCTCCCCCTCCAGCTAACACCATAACTGCACACTGCAGGATAACAAAAGAAGGTAGCAGGAAGCAGGAAACCCTTTCTGACTCTGCAGATGGCCAAAACATAGGAAGGGGTGGAAACAAGACTGCAAACGAAGGCAGAGGGACAAACAAGATCAAGGGGGGGCTTGACAAACAAAGTAACACATCAAGACTGGTCAGCACTATGCTTCAATGCACGCAGTCTGGCTAACAAGATGATTGACCTCACTGCCACAATAGCTGAGGCAGGAGTTGACTGGGTTGCTGTGACTGAGATATGGTTCACAAACAATCACGGTTGAGAGGTAACTATCCTGGGGTATAACTTGTTTAGGAGAGATAGGACTAGGAAAAAGGGAGGGGTTAGCTATTTATGTTAAGGATACCATAAGTGCTACAGAAATGCAGCACGCACAAGGGGAAATGGAGGATCTATGGATCACAATTGGGGCCGGAAGCCAAAACCCAATTTGGGTAGGAGTGATCTACAGACCTCCAAATCAGGAGGATACCAGGGGTTAAGAACTCCTGGAAACTATCCTCCAGATGTCAGGCAAAGGGGATATGGTGCTGGTGAGGGATTTCAATCTGCTGGACATAAATTGGAGTACCAGCATTGCAGCATCACAAAAAAGCCGGGAATACCTAGTCACACTATAGGAAGCAGGCCTAAGGCAACTAGTGGCAACACCCACAAGGGGTAACATGATTCTAGATCAGATAGTCACAAATAGCAACAGGGTTTGGGGTGTCAAACTAGGGAACCACCTGGGCAACAGTGACCATAACACAGTATGGTTCAGTCAAAAGGACTGATGACTCCACACATTCCAAACTGACGGTCCTTGACTTCAGGCGGGCAGACTTCACAAAAATGAAGGCTTGTCTGAGGGATAACCTTTGCAACACAACAGAAGGGAGCATTGAGGAATGCTGGACAAGGTTGAAGAATGCAGTAACAATGGTCACATCACAGTGTGCCCATCAGGTTAGTGAGAACAAAAGGAGGAAAAATCCACTGTGGTTTTCCAAAGAGGTAGCAACTTTGGTGAAAGAAAAGCACATAGCCTTCAGAAAATACAGGGAAAGAGGTGTACAAAACAGATTACAAACAGAGACTAAAAGAGGCAGGGAAATGGATAAGAAATGCAAAGGCACAGACAGTGGTTAGGATAGCTCTGGAAGTAAAAAAGGGTAACAAAGTATTCTACAGGTACCTACAGGAAAAAACGGGAAAAAAGTTAGAGGAGAAGAGGAAGAAGCTTCTAGCTGGAGGCTGGGAGAGTAAGTAGACTTGAAAAATTTTCTTAGCTGGTATTCTGTGTGTTTATAATTGAATTTGAGGGCTGGTCTTAACTGCCATTTACTGTGCTTTTAAATTTAGTTTGGGCAGCCTTTTATTGTGGTTTTACATTTAGTTTGGGCAGGAAGAAAGGATTCTAGCAATTTGGTGTTTGTGTGTGTTTAAAAGTTGCTATCTGGCCTGTAAATGCAGGCAACATATTACAGGGATTAGTGCTGTTTGAATGTAAGGTGTGACTGCCAGCTCAGTCAATCTTCAGTTAGAGGAGAAGGGGGAAGACACTTTTAACTGGAGGCTGGGAGAGTAAGTAGACTTGAAAGATTTTCTTAGCTGGTAGTGCTTGGAGATGAAGTGAGGGGCAGACACAGGACTGATACACTCTCGTGAGAGTTGGGTGTAGGCCCTAATCCCACCCTTCCCCACTCCTCCCTCCCCAGAGCTCGGCTCATTTATAAGGGAACACCAGCCCTGAAATTGGAGGAAAAGACTTCGCGTGCAGCTCATGTAGTTCTAGCCACTGGGGGTTGGGTTTAAAGGCTGGGAGAGAGGAGCTTAGGGAGTTGTACACTTCCCCTATAAGTTTACTGTGTAGTACTGTACCTAGTAACGGGGCTACCTGTTTACTGTGGGACTGCACCTAAGATTAGTGGGTGACCTGATTAGTGGGTAGGGGTGTAGCTTGGGCTAGTGGGGAACCTGGTGGTTCACCCAAGGAAACCTACTTGGAGGGGGATGGGACCACATGTCATTAGGGCCGGCATCTTTGGGACTGTGGTGGGGTGCACAGGGTGTGGGGTGGCCATGATACTGGACTGGGCTTGGAAGTTCGGTGTTTGCCCAGTGTGATACCAGCTGGCACAGATTAGGGAGGAGGTTGAGGAGATTAGGAGACAGCTGGAGGGAGGGGAGAGGTGTGGTTGGTGAATAGGACAGGGGCTCTCCCACAGGGTTGCACCAAGCACTAGGGGCAGGAGCATAGGGAAAGGAGTGCAGAAGAGTACTCTGGGGTCACATAGGGACCCTGACAGAGGGGGCTTAAAAGGAGGACACTACCAAGGAAGCAGGCAGGTATCTGGGAACACTCACAGAGGGGGGCCAAAGGGAAGACATTCTTAGGGAGTAGGCAGATGGCTGGGGCTGGACAGAAGGAAGCAACGGGGGGAGGTGGATCAGACCTTAAGCTCAGTAACCACTTCAATTCTCTTCTTCTGCTTGAGGATGAGGGGTGATGTAGCCATGACAGGGGTGGTTAGAAATGGAAAGGAAGTGGGGGGCAGGAGGAAGGGACTGGAAAGCAGGAAGAACAGGGGGAACTTGGAACACAGAAAAATGGGGGGAGCGGGGGATCAGAGCAGGAGGAGGAGGGGGTAGAGGGAGGAAAGTGCAAGGAGAAGGACCAGTTGGGAGGAAAGGGCAAGGAGAGGGATCAGAAGTACAAGGAAGATACAGTAAAGGGAGCTGACGGTTTAGGCCAGGGGAGCACGACAGGCAAGGAGGGGCTGAACGGAGATGGGAAGGAAGAGAGGACAAGCCAGGCATGTTTAGCAGATGAGGGGGGGGAGGACCAGGTGCGAGCAGTGACGAGGTGTGCAGGTGCAGAAGGATACTGAGGAGGAGGAGGAGGCATAGGATGGAGGGAGGGGTGGCCAGGGTAAATAAGGAGGGGGTGGCATTTGGTACCCAGATAGAGGGAGGAGCAAGGAGCTGGCGGAGGGGAAGGTCCAGTAAAAAAGGATGAGGGACATGGAAGATGGGGAAATGGAGGAAAAGACGCAGTCAGAGTACTCCTGTTGGGTGATTCCATAATCGGGGTATCAAATGGGATAGGGAGGGGGAAGCCTGCCCAGTTAGAACAAAATGCTTCCCTGGACTAACGGTGCACAGGGCCAAGCATGAGGTATATCAGCTGGCAAAGGATTGTAGAGATTCCCCAGTTATACTGGTCCACCTGGGTACCAATGACATTGAGGGAAATAGTGAGCTAGAGATACAGGCAAGGTTCAGGGAGCTTGCCATTGTCTGCCATGACATAAGATGAGCGATTTCCTACTTGGAAATCCTGCCGGTGCCAAGGACTAGTGGGGAACACAAGAGGAAGATTAGGGAGATAAACTAGTGGCTCAAGGAGTGGTGTGGGGCCAGAGGGTATGGGCTATGGGGGATTGGGGGGAGACCTGATAGGATAAAGGGCTATATGCTAGAGATAGGCTCCATCTCAATTTGGAAGGGAAGGAAATCCTTAAGTTAAAAATAGAGGGGTTCATTGGTGAAAGGTGAGGTTTAAACTTGTGAAGGGGTGAGGGATAGGAGAAAAGGCTGTTGAGGGGGGTCCGATAAAGGAGGTAATCTGTCTCCACCACCCCCTTGGGAGCTGGAGGAATGCAGCAAAAGGCCGATTAGTAAGGTGCTGACTAGGGGAAGACAGGATGCCCATGGGAACCCAAGCAGGGGAAATGGAAGTATACGGAAAGGGTGGAAGGTAGTCCTGCTAAATGCTAGCAGTTTGGGTATTAAAATGCCTGAGCTCCAGGTGATGCTAACTGAGGGAGAGGTGGATGTGGCAGCAGTCACTGAGACCTGGGCCACTGCAGAGCACAACTGGGACCTGAACCTGGAGGGTTACACCATGGTCAGGAAGGACAGGGGGAGGGAAGGGGAGGAGGGATAGCAATAATAGTCAAAAACTGCATTGGCATAGGAGGAGATGGAGGGAACTGTGGAGATGATTTGGGTCACCTTGATAACAAGGTGGGGCAAGAGAGTAAAAATAGGAGTGGTGTATAGACTGCCCACGCTGGTGGAGTTGTTGGAGGAGAGTCTGGTGGCAGATGTTGGGAGACACTGCAGTTTGGACAGGGGAAGGGTGGTGGTGTTGGGGGACTTAAACATGCCAGAAACGGACTGGGAGACTATGACATCCTCAGTGGCCAGGGAACAGAGGTTGTTGGATGTCTTTCAGGATGCGTTCCTAACTCATCAGGTGGGAGAACTGACCAGGGAGGCGCGGATACTGGATGTGGTCCTGGCAGACAGTGAACAGATTGGGGGCCCCTAGGTAAGGGACCTGTTGGCGGGGAACGACCATGCCACAGTCTGGTTCTGCCTGGACCTAGGAGGGGTTGAAGGCTGCACAAAGACGGAGGTAACTGACTTCAGGGGGGCAGAGTTCAAGGAAATGGGAAGGATCCTTAAGAAGCATTTGGATGGGATTGGGCCAGACATGGATGCTGACAGTAGGTGGGAAGTCATCAGGAGGGTGGTGCAGGATGCTACCAGCACCTGTACAAGAGTAAGACAAAAATGCGGTAGGGGCCGTAAACCCTGCTGGTGGACCAGGGAGGTTCAGGAGGTGGTGAGGGGAAAGAAGGTGACTTATAGGCATTTCAAGTGCTCAAGGAGTGAAAGGGATCGAGGGGAGTACGAGCTGATGGCCAGAAGGGCCACTAGGGTGGTGAGGGCGGCTAAGGCAAGGAAGAAGCAGGTCCTGGCCAGGGAAATTAGGAGAGGGAACAAGGGGTTCTTTAGATACATTGGGGAAAAGGAAGGGTGAAAGGGCAGATTAGCGGGATTAAAACAGGGTAGGGATGGGCACAAGACCCGGGGGAGCAGGCTGAGGTACTAAATGAGTACTTGGCCTCAGTTTTCACCAAGGAAAATGGGGGGGGCTGCATCATACATGGGAGGAGACGGTGAAACTGAGGAGGGGGGAACCTAACCGATCGGCGGGTCGGGGGAGAGGGGGGCCATCACTGGCAGGAGGGGAGAAGGCAAAGTAGGGGGACGAGGTAGCGGAGGTGGAAATCACGGCAGAGAGAGTGAGGGAAGCCCTTAGGTCCCTTAAGACACAGAAAACACCGGGGCCGGATAAATTACATCCCAGAGTGCTGAAGGAACTGGCGGATGTCCTGGCAAAACCCCTGGTGGAGCTTTTCAGCATCTCTCTGAGGACAGGGTGGGTGCTCCAGGACTGGAAGGTGGCACATACAGTGTCTATCCACAATGATGAGGATCAAGGGAGGTGGCCGAGAACTACAGGCCCATCAGCCTGACATCGGTGGTGGGCAAGGTGATGGAGGGCATTGTCAAGGAGAGGCTGGGGGGGACCTGGAAAAGTCGTGGTGCCTGGACGATAGACAGCATGGATTTGTCCCGGGGAATTCGTGTCAGACAAACCTTGTGGAGTTCTATGACTGGGTGACAAATGCCTTGGACCTGGGTAGACCAGTGGATGTCCTCTTTCTTGACTTCAGCAAGGCATTTGACTCTGTTCCTCACGGGCCTGTTGGATAAGCTGGGAGAAAGAGTGGGAACCAGATGATCAGATCGATAGAAATGAGCTCCAGGACTGGACCCAGAGGGTGCGGGTTGGCTAGGATAGTCTCATCCCCAGGAGGGTCATGAGTGGGTCCTTTCAGGATCAGTCCTTCGCCCTCCTGTTCAATGCCTATGTCTCTGACATAAGGAAGGTATCAGGAGTGAGATGAGTCTCTTTGTGGATGACTCAAAACTGGGGGCGGTGGTGGATGGGGAGGAGGGGAAGGTGGCCCTACAGGGGGACCTGGAGGCTCTAGAAAGGTGGTCTAGAAAGTGGAAGCTGAGGTTCAATGCAGGGAACTGCAAGGTACTGTACCTGGGAGCCAGAAACCCGGGCCAAGTGTACACCCTGGGGGAGAATGCTACAAGTCTCAATGGCTGAGAGGGACCTGGGGGTGGTGGTGGATGTCAAGATGAACAACTCTGAGACTTGTAGGAGGGCAACGGCCAAGGCCAACAGGATGCTGGGATGTATCGCTAGGGGGATCACCTCCAGAAGGAGGGAAGTGATACTCCCTCTGTATAACTGCTTGGTGAGGCCGCACCTCGAGTACTGCATGCAGTTTTGGAGGCCACACTTAAAGAGGGACGTTGATCTCCTGGAGTGGGTCCAGAGGAGTGCAACCAGAATGATCTGGGGCTTAGGGGACAGGACCTATGGGGAGAGGTTCGAAGAGCTAAATATGTACACATTGGAAGAGAGAAGGGACCTGGGGGACATGATAGAGGTCTTCAGGTACATGAAGGGGTAAATAGGGGAGGAACAGCCAGGGTACTCCAAAGGAAGGGGGGGGCAACTAGAGGGCATGGGTGGAAGCTGAAGGGGGGAGATTCAGGGGAGAAAGGAGGAGGTGCTACTTCACTGAGAGGGTGGTGGAGCCATGGAATGCGCTGCCCTGGGGGCTGGTGGAGGCAGAGATGGTGGAGGGTTTTAAGACGGGGTGGAACAGGTACAGGGGAAGGGTTCTGGAAGCAAAGTTCTGTGCAGCGAGAATATCCAAGACTGGGAAGGGAGAAGCTAGAGAGGGCGAGGGGTGCAGCAAGGTCAGCTCCCAGGGTGGGGGCTGACCAAACAAGCAGACACGAAAGACCGTTAGGCCTATTCTGCTGGCATTTTTGTATGATAGTATGTTAAGTAGGCATTATTAGAATCACAAAAAAGAACGGACAACACACAGAGCAGGACAAGGAGAAGGCAGAGGCACACACTGAGTACTTCTGCTCAGTCTTCACACAGGAAGCTGATGGAAACATATCAACAATAGGCATAAAGAAGTGTCCAACTGAAGGAATAGACATGGGTCCCTTCACAGAAGAAAGGGTCCTAGAGGAAATAGACAAGTTAAAGGTAGGTAAAGCTATGGGACCAGATGGGATACATCCAAGAATACTTAAAGAACTTGGGGAGAACTAGCAGCCCCATTAGCAGTGCTCTTTGAAAAATCATTGAGGAGCGGGGAGGTGCCGGAGGATTGGAAGAGAGCAACAGTAGTACCACTTCACAAGAGTGGAAGCAAGGAACAGCCAGGAAACTACCATCTAGTTAGTCTAACATCAGTCATGGGAAAACTGACGGAGTCCCTGCTGAAGGAAAAAATTGTAGCTTTTTTTTAGCAAACTGGTCAGCTTGACAAAAATCACCATGGTTTCATGGCAGGGAGGTCATGCCAGACAAACCTGGTTGACTTCTTCAATTGGGTCACCAAAACAGTAGATCAGGGAGGAGCAGTGAACGTGGTTTACCTGGATTTCAGCAAAGCTTTTGACTCCGTTCTACACAGGAGACTAGTCAAAAAACTGGAGAACAAGGGGAGTTGGGCCTGAGGTGGTGAACTGAGTCAGAAACTGGTTACATGGGAGAACTCAAAAAGAGTATTAGTAAGTGGCACTTTGTCAGAAGAGGGGAGGGTGACTAGCGGGGTCCCACAGGGCTTGGTTCTGGGGCCAATCCTTTCCAACATATTCATCAGCAACATTGCCGATGGACTGAAGGGAACAGTGTGCCTATTTGCAGATGACACCAAAATCGGCAACAGGGTGGACACACCTGAGGGACAGCATAGCATGGAAGCTGATCTCCAAAAACTGGAGGAGTGGTCAGAGTCCTGGCAACTGAGTTTCAATGCCAAAAAATGCAAGGTCATGCACCTGGGAAAATGCAACCCAGGGAAAATGTACTCAATGGGAGAAGAGCAGCTGGTGGCTACCAGGCAGGAACGAGACATGGGGGTGATCATATCAGATGACCTCAAGGTCAGTAAGCAATGTGAGAAGGCAGCACTAAAAGCTAGTTTCATCCTGGGATGCATAGGAAGGGGCATCACAAGCAGAAGGCAGGAAGTAATCATGCCCCTGTATCAGTCCCTGGTAAGGTCTCACCTGGAGTACTGTGTCCAGTTCTGCAGACCACACCTCAGGAAGGACATAGATAGGTTAGAGACAGTACAAAGAACAGCAACAAAGATGGTGCAGGGCTTGCATCAGAAACCATACAAGACAAGACTAGATGACCTCAGTTTGTACTCCCTGGAGCAATGCAGGGATTGTGGGGACATGATCGAGACATTTAAATACCTTAAAGGCAACAACAGGGTACATGTGCAGAACCTCTTTCAGGTAAAAGACTACAACAGGACTAGAGGACATGATCTTTGACTTAAGGGAGGAGAGTTCAGGAGCAATATGAGGAAATTCTTCTTCACCGAGTGCATTGTGGAACCATGGAATAGCCTGCTAGAGGGGGTGGTGGGAGCCAAGACAGTGGGGGAATTCAAGCGGGCATGGAACAGACATTGTGGGATACACAAGCAGGCAGCTAAGTAAGGCGGGGGGGTAGGGAAAAAAAGGACAGACTAGATGGATCATATGGTCCCCATCTGCCAAAACTTCTATGTTTCCATGTCTGCTGAACCCCTTCGATCACCAAATTGTAAGTACCTCTGGGCTGTGGCTCTGAGGAGTCTTCTACTTTAGCTAACTAGTTAGTCAGAACAAGAAGGTAAGTTCTTGGCAGGACTGCGCCAAGTTTAAAGCTGCGCCCAGGCAGTAAGGTTAAAGCTTACATCTGTTTTACAGTTATTGGGCCCCAACAAGAATATTCTTTTCCCCGGTACAAGACTGTTTATCCCCACTGCATCCCTACCTTTCGGAGCAGCTCCAGTGAGGTACCCACTGCAACTGATTGACTATTTCTAATGGCCATTTGGGGGAAAAGCTTGTGGGAGGTGTGGGAGACAGAGTGGGGTATAGTTTTTGTTGCTCTTTATTATTGTTGTGCTATTTTCTCCACTGTTCACCCCATCCCTATAATAAAACAGAAAAGCTGGTTCATGGTACAATTTAGCATTGCTGGTTATTGGGAAGTGTATGCATTTACTGTGCAGGAAAGTACTGTGGGGAAAGTTATTATATTTTCCTGGGGGGTGGTAACCTGGAATTTATCCCACAGATATCCCATATCACTACCCCAGAGGGAGGCAACTTGCCACTCTACTCCTGTACATTGTTGTCTACTTGTGAGTCCAGGCCAGCTCCCTCGGAAGAGTATGCAGTGTGGACCCGAGGACCCCAGAACAGCCCAGGTAAGTCAAGGGGGGCTGCTACAAGTATCATCCCTAGAGATCAGAACCACCGTTAAAACCCACTCCACAGGTAAAACTCGGGGACCAGATGGTTCCCAGCTAAATTTTATCAAACATGTCTAGATTGTCTGGAAGATCGTCTACTACATATGTACAATGGGACATACAGTCAGCAGAGACTCCCCCAGTCAATGTTGGAAGCTCTCTTTACACTCATACCAAACGGCAAAAACTCACAGCTAGTCAATCAATCAATCAAAATCTTAATTTTTCCAGGCGGGCACCATTGAGCAAGGCTCATTTGCAAGATGGACCTGGTCATGAAAAAATCATTGTACAGTAACATGGTAGACATAGTGCAATATTATACAGAGAGGAAAAATATACAATATATACTGTACAGTAGCAAGGTAGAACATAATGCGATATTATACAAAAGAAGGAAAATCTGCATATGTACATCAAAATATGAACGTATGGACCTTTACAACAGATAGGCTTATAAGTTGGTACAGCCGGAATGTTCACTTAAAGAGGGTGAAAAAGGCAGTATATGGGGTACCAGATTAGGGAGAAACTAAAGGGGAAGGATTTGTATTTGGCATACTTCAGGGAAGGGGGTGGAACATGGCCATGGTTAAGGACAGACAGCTGAGGGATACCAATTTATGAAGATAATGACGGGGAAGGAATTGTTAACTGGCATACTTCAGGGAAGGGGGTGGAACTTGGCCAAGGCTAAAGACAGACAGGGAAGACGAAGAGGGAGAGAAGAAGATATTTTGATAGGGAGAGAGAGAGGCAGGGGCAGAGGCAGAGTGGGAGGCAGGATGGGCAGGGGGGGAAACTGTAGAATAGGTGAGCTAGCGTTGTGGGAAACATTTGCAGGATTCTTTCATGAAGCGGTCATAGAGCGACGTGAAAATATTCAGGCTAACAGGACAGCTCAGCTTCAAGTTTTTTTGCAAACCGTTCCACGAGGCAGGCAATGAGAAACTTATGGCAGCTCTGCCGAAACAAGATTTAACCTTAGGAACTTGCAAGGTGATTAGGGAATAGCTTCTGAGAGCATAGGTGCCTGTCACACTCCGGGAATACAATCGGAGATGTATGGGGGTAGCTTGTTGGTTACCACTCTGAAGGCCCACAAAGCAGCATTTCTATTTCTCCTATAATGAAGGGAGGTCCAGCCCACCGCTGTGTACAAGGAGCAGTGGTGTGTGAAAAGAGGAAGGCCAGTTATGAACCTGATTGCTCTGTGGTAAAGGGTGTCCAACTTAGCCAGGGCAGAGGCAGTACAATGGCTATAGAGAAGGTCCTCATAATCTATTAATGAAAGGAAGGTGGCCTGAACCAACTGTAGCTTGGCCTCCTTAGTGAGAAGGTGGTAAATTCTGTAGAATAGTCCTAATCTTTGTCTTAGTTTCTTCTGTAGTTCTTTGAGATGTTCAGACAAGGAGAGCTTGTGATCGAGCCATACACCCAGATGTTTGAATTTTGGTACATACTCTAGTTTTTCTCCAAGTACTGTGGTAATCTGAGGGATAGCCCCAAAGCAAGCGGGATTTGCTGCATAAGAGGAAGGGGAAAAGAGCATCGCTTTAGTTTTTTCGCATTAAGCAGAAGCTTTTTGCTTATGAGCTAGTATTGTAAAGGTTAAATTCAGCTTGGAGGTCTTCACAGGCTGCTTCTAGCATAGGACAACTCAAATAAAGTACTGTATCGTCAGCGAACAAATGAATATTGGCCTTATTGATGGTGTCATCGATGTTGTTAATATAATGCGCAAACAAGAGGGGACCAAGGATAGATCCCTAAGGCACACCTCTCTGCATAGGTTTAAGTGGTGAAAGATCACCTTCAGCTTTAACCTGCTGTTTCCGTTCTGCGAGGTAGTTGGCAAACCAGCACATAGAGTTAGGGTCCAGACCTAAGTTACCAAGAGAGGAAAGAAGTAGGCTATGGTCGACTGTGTCGAAGGCCTTACTTAGGTAAAAAAAAATGGCACAGACATGATTTCTGTTGTCAAGGTCAAGGAGCCAATCATTGATCACTTTTGCTAAGGCAGTTATGGTGCTGTGCTTTGCTCTGAATCCAGACTGCACTGGGTTTAACAGGCTTCTGGATACAAGATACACCCTTAGCTGAACACTCACTATCTTTTGTAATAATTTAAACAGAATGGGGAGGAGGGAGATCGGTCTATAATTATTAAGGTCGCAGGGGTCACCTGATTTTAGCAGAGGGATGACATGGGCTATATTCCATTGTGAGGGGAAGCTCCTTTGGGATAGTGACAAGTTGAAGAGATGGGTGATTGGCACCGAACATGCTCCCTCCCGGCACTGTGCCACAATTCAGCCCCCATTGTGTGTGCCAGTGCACCACCCCTAGTCTCTGCAACAACCACTGGGATCCCCCACCCCGGAGAGGGAGAGCAGTCACTCGGACGCTTCATCCCTCTCCACCCCTGCCAACCCCCGGCAACCAAGTCCGCTCCCTAATCCGGGTTGCTGGCATGAAGTAAGGTGTGGCGTCCAGCACATCAACTCTAAGTGCCACCGGGCTGGCCCGGGGATGGGTCAGATCTAACAGACACCAAAGGTAGTGGGACTAATTTCCACCAGACTACCAGGATGAACCAGGATCCAATGAGGGAGAAGGGAACTACAGGGGATGTTTTTTACATGAAGCCACACCAGTCTGATCAGGCATTTCCTTGAAGTTGTGGCAGCAGCTTGAAACTGTTTTTCACTTGCTGCCTAAACAGCAGCCTCCTGACTCTTCAAAGCAGGGGATTTATCCTCTTGACAAAGGAGGAGTACAAGAGGACTGGCTGTGCAATTGACAACCAAAGTTCCTGGGATTGCTGTACTGGGGGCCAGGTGCTGAACTTAACTGGCTGAACAGTAGTACTGCCACTTGTCTTGGCAAACCATTCCTGTCTCCACTGTAGATGTCTGTCTGAGCCACCACCTAGGGACTGAGATACCCTCTGCAGATTACAAGCAGGAGCAACAGTCCCATGCAGTCAAAGATATGGCATCTGGGGGAACAGAGAGGTAAGACCTTGCTTGCACAATGATTCCAGCATAAGGTTCAGAGGGAGTGAGAGATACAGGTCAAATAAATAATAGAACTAGTGTAGTTGCATTTTTCTTTGGGGGGTTCTGAACAGTATCTTGACACTGAACAATGATTTGGTGTAGGGGAGATGGGTGCAGCAAAATAAGCATTATCATGCTTATTGTGAAGGATCCTAGTCTCACCAAGTCTGATCCATACTGATATTCTCCACCCCGTAACAAGTTGGGAGTCAGGAAAAATGGATAGTGGATAGTGTTCAACCGGTTACCAAGTGAGCATACAGTACCTTGCTTTTTGTTTGTTTGCAAACTCTAGGCCTTTGTGTGTGGTAGATCAGGAAAACATTTTTCTCCAACTCTGAGAGGGCATCTAAAAAGATATGTAAGCCTGAACATCTTGCCACTGCTTGCTCTGATGGATTATTTTTGCATCCTTCCCTAACCTGTAACCAGATTCTGTTATCTGAGCCCTCTCTCCTATACCTGTGTATGATTGCCTCACCCTATGCAGGTTCCCTCCAGTATACAGCTGAGAATCTAGCAGTCACCAGTGGGAAGTGTACAGAAGCTTGCTCCCAACTTTTGTTTCACAGAAGACTACAACTGGGCAGTACAATGGTGCAAAGGCAGTACATTGCACTGCCATACTGATGACCGAGGTTCAGAAGTGGACTTGGTAACTTTTGCAGTGAGGCAATGACCCTGAGTGGAGTGCCTGGAAGCTTGTCCATTTGCAGAGCTTGTCCCCTATACACAATTATATGTGCGTGGAGATAAAGAAAATAGGACTGTAACCTGTCTACCTGGGGCAAGAACAGAAGATATTATTATAAAGCTTTCACAGCTAATAGCAAACTGTAGTAAGAACCCCACAGTAGCAGTCCATATTGCTACTACTAACACTGGCAGGAACCATGAGAAAGGGATCTGTGAAGAAATTCTGGAGATAGGCAAAACTATTGTAACCAACGGAGGGATGGCAGTGATTTCAGGGATATCACCTATGTTAAAAGGAAATCCAGAAAAAACAAAACATTAGAGCGCATCAGTACAAGAATACATAACTGGTGTACAAAGGATAGGCTCACCTTTTTAAATATCTGGGATACTTATTTTGGAAAGAGCCACCTGTATGCCAAAGATGGGTTCCATTTAAGCCACACAGAAACCAATACCTTAGGAAAATTACTTTATTTATTTATTTATTTAAGAGATTTACCAGGAAGGCATGCTGAGCAGTGTACCGCTCGATTCCAGATGCGCCCTGGGGGTTGGGAGTTTACAATAGTACAGTAATACAGAAGAAACAAAAACATACATAAAGTGTTTGGTACAACAATGGATGAGGCAGTCATAATACAAATAGAGTAGGTACATTTTCATTAGCATTTTAATAACGTTAGATGCAGACCGAAAATGGAAAACCAGACTGGTGATAACAGCTGGTAGGTAGGAGTTGAGATGGGGTTCAACGGGGGGGGGGGACAGGAGCAGGTGGTAGAGAAGTGCGTTTTAAGAAGGGCATTCCGTTGAGGAGTACTTGTGGTGTGTCTGATATCAGCTGCCAGGGAGTTCCATAATTTGGGCAACCTGAAGCTGAAAGCAGCCTGGCCAGACCGGGTGGATCTGTGTGGAATGTGCAGGAGCCTAGAGTCTATGTTTCTGAGAGCGTAGGCAGGTGGAGAGAGGGCGGTTAGAGAAGATGACAGGTAGAAAGGGAGTGTCTGTGACCAGAACTTGGCAGAGGTTCTAGCACAGTGAAGCAATCGTCGGTTAAGTAGTGAGGGGAGGTCCAAGGACTGGTAGAGGTCACAGTGATGGGTACTGGGAGGACGGTCCAAAGAGAACTGGCAGAAGGAGTTGTAAAGGGGATCAAGCCTAGCTAAGGAAGTTTGGGGGGTGGCACAGTAGACAACATCACCGTAATCCATAATCCGGAGGATCATTTTTTGGACTATTGTTAGTCTGGTTGGTAGAGGAATACAATTCTTGTTCCAGTAGAGGGCTCCCAGCATGGGATGCAATTTTTTGTGTAGAGCGTCTATATGCGCTGAGAAGTCAAGGTACTGATCTAGCCAGACGCTGAGATAATGATATGAAGTGCAGGCCTCAAGTGGAGATCTGTCCAGAGTGTAGAATGTGGGTGGTGCAGTAAGCTGGGTTAGTTTGGCCCGAGAGCCGAAGGTGAGCGAGACTGTTTTTTTTGAGTTTAAGAATAGTTGGTTTGAGAGGAACCAACATTGGATGGAGTCGAAGTCCTTCTGTAGACAGGCTGTCACGGCGCATGCGGATGGGCCAAAGGCAAATAGCAGCGTATCGTCTGCGTACATATGGAAAGCCGTTTGTGGGCAGGCAGCAGGCAGATCATTGAGAAAGATAGAGAACAGCAGCGGGCCAAGTACAGACCCTTGGGGACTCCACTGATGACAGGAAGTGAGGTGTATCTAGTTGAGCCAATACGGACTGATTGGGACCTACCTGACAGGTACCTGTATGAATGAAACCAGTTATTTGCATTCACAGACAGTCCAGCTTGGGCAAGTTTAGCCAGCAACAGGGGATGAGATACCATTTCGAAGGCTTTCACCAGGTCATTAAATATGGCTGCTGTTATTTCCCCTTTGTCCATGCCCGTAAGGATGGAGTTAGTGACGCGAAGGAGGGAGGTGGTGGTGGAGTGATTTTTTCTGAAGCTGGCTTGGTAGGGGGTGAAAAATGATATGGTATCTAGATAGTGGTGGAGCTGGGATAGTACTAGGCGCTCTTGAATTTTGGCTAGGATGAGGAGCAGAGATATGGGCCGGTAGTTGGATGGGGAGGAGAGGTCCCCTCCTTTGGGTAGGGGAATGACTGTGGCTTGTTTCTATATTTTGGGGACTGCCCCGAGTTTAAAAGACAGGTTATAGAGCAGCCGCAGGGTTAGAGGGTGGGCTATGGCCGGTGCTGAGAATAGGAGCATTTTGGAATCAAGGCCCGATGGACATTTACCTTTGGATGGGTTGAGTGACTACAGTATTTTTAGCACCTGGCCAGGTGAAACTGGGTGGAGTGAGAAGGAGGCCGGGGAGGATACTTTTGGGGGCACAAAGGGCAGGGGATGGGGATGGGAGGAGAGTAGAGAAGAAGTAGTGGTGGAGAAATATGAATTAAACTCAGTGGCAACCAAAGCAAGGATCTACGATGATTCTTCCTTCGAGGTTGAGAGTGGGAGCGGGGAGTTGGGCCGGTGGGGAAAGAAGGGATTTTATTGACTTCCAGAATTGAGTAGGGTGAGCGAAGTTATTGTTGAATGCAGTTTTAAAGTAATTTGATTTGGCCTGACGTATGAGTCTTGTACAGGCGTTTCTTAGTGACCAGTAGTGTTGCTGAGCTGTTTGAGCACATGTAGCCTTGAAGGATTTCCAGGCTCGGTCTCTGGCTCTTAGGTGTTCCTTGAGGTTAGTTGTTACCCATGGTAAGTGGGATCCTCTTACTCGGGATCTCCTGAGTGGAGCATGGAGGTCCCAGATGGCAAGGAAGTTAGTAGAGAAATATTTCAGGGCCTCGTCCATGGAGGTGGCCCTAGGGATGAAAGACCAGTCAATGCTGGTGAGATCGTTTAGGAGAGCTGTCAGATAAAGGGATTTATAAACTCTGATATAAAGCATGTGGGGTGGAGGGGCCATGGGTTGGAAGATTTTACGCACCATATAAATCATATGGTGGTCACTAAGGGAGTCTGGTAGTGGGCCAGCTTTAACTATCCGATGAGGGTGGGTAGTAAGTGCCCAATCCAGTAGTGTGTGTTTATTGGATTTGTGGTTTAGGCGAGTGGGTTCCTCTATTTGCTGGGACAAGTTTAGAGCATTTATTTGGCATCGTGATTTGGAGGCTACACTGCCTAGCCAGTTCTGATTGAAATCTCCAAGGATATGGAGTTCACTGCCTTCCGTAAGGGACCTCAGGTTACCAAGGTGGTCAAGAATGCTACCCAGAGGTGTGTCTGGCGGACAGTATGACCCAGCTATGTATACTGGGATAGAGTGTGGCAGAGGGATTTTGATTAGAAGGGAATCTATAGTTTGTATGGGTGCCGTCGGTGTGATTATGGAAAACTGGAGATTTGAGGAGATATACATGGCAGTGCCACCACCCTTCTTTCTGCCCTGTCTGTCTTGGTGGATTAAGGAGAAAACGGGTATTGAGAATTCTTCATCCCGGTTATGGGGCTTCAGTCAAGATTCAGTGATGATTACAATATCAGGGCGAAGGGCAAGGACCGTGGTTTGTAGGGCAGCTATTTTGTTTAGGATGCTGCATATGTTTAGGTGGACAATTTTAAAACCCTTAGGGAGGTGCGTAGTTGGTGCGGGGGGTTGGCCAGCTATGGGGGTCGGTAGTCCTGGGTTATGTTCAATGCCCCCGGCTACAAGGAGAAGGAGAGCCAGGGTGTGTCTTAATAAGCGCATGGTCTTTACTGATGACCACCGTCTCGAGTGGGATGGTTGGGAGTTAGCAAGTTTGCCTTGGGGTCTGAGTAGAGTGGGATATATAGGGCAGGTTGCTCAGCGTGGAAAGAGGAAGGGAGGATAGAGGCCCCCAGGGACCAATTGTGCCAATGGTACCGGTTGTGGTCCACTGGCGCCGAGGAGGAGTGGAGGGGTGGCTTAGTAACTAAAGACAGAAGTGGCAAAGGGCCAGGTAGAATAGGATGGGATGAGGGTGGAAGGGAAGATAAGGTTAGGCAAAGCATAATAATGGTTACTGTGAGAAACTGCATTTTTTTTTCTCAGTAGTAGATTGAATCTGCTCTGTGGTGGCCACTAGTGGCAGAAAAATATAAGGAGCTAATGGGAAAGTGGGCTGATTGGTTTTCGATGGTCATGTGCCACTAGCTATAAAACAGAGTGACGACCAAGGGTGATGGTGGGGGCGGTGGGGAGCCAGTGCGCAGCGGCGAGCGGGGCCGAGTCCTTTCAGAGCACTAAGCAGGTAAGCACAACTCTGTGCGATCGGTCGATTCCATCATACCTGAGCAGTTTGGGGTGGGGAGGGTGTCCTAAGCCCTCACGGACCCGGGGCTGCTCCTTGATATCTGTATTCTGAGGTGTTCTGAAGAAGGAAAGCAGAAACAGGACGAAGTTAAGTACAGGTACATTTGTAAGGGAGGGGCTGTGTGGGGGGATGGGGGGGAGAAGCCTGCAGTACTTTGTTTTTTTTTTTACACTGTAAATCACAAGGCTAATTTCCAACTAGAGCTGTAATACAGGGCTTAGAAATGTAAAAAAAAAGCTAACTCACTTGTAAAATGCAGGACTAATTTTGGAAATTGAGCTGAAATACAGTTTACTTGATTAACTAGCAGGGCTTAGAAATGTTCCGACTTGAGCTGCATCTCCCGAATTAAAAGTGCAGCTTTTCAGTAGCAATTTACTTGATTTAACTAGCAGGCAGAGCTGGAAACAGGGCTAAGAAATGCTCCGACTAGTACTGCAGCTCCCAAAATAAAGGTGCAGCTTTTTGGTCACAAATAGCTTAATGACAAGCTACCTAGGGAAGATTTAAACTGATAAGTGTGGGGGGGGGCAGGGAAACAATCATGATTGCATTAAAGACAGTAACCTACATAAGCAAAGAATAAGAAAAAAGCCAGCCATTACTAAATGCTACAGGTACAATGCCAGAAGCCTCAGCAACAAAAAGGGGGAACATGAAGCAATACTAAGCACTGAGGGTAACAAAGATGTAGAGTTTATAATTGAAACATGGTGGTCAGTGGAAAATATCCAGGAGAAAGCGCTAAACAGATATCAACTATATAGACTGGACAGAGAGACAAAATGGCAGGGGTATTGCTATTTACATCTCTGACAAAATATCTGTCACACTCATTTCTGAGAAAATTAAAAATAAACAGGGCATAGCAGAAACTATATGGCTCAAGCTAATCAATAGTTCTAGCAAGAGTAAAATAATAAGATTATGTTAAAGGCCCCCTAATGCCAATAATTATACAAATGAGGCCATTAACCAGGAACTGGAACAGGCGGTTCTATGTCATACTAGCGAACGCAAAACAGCGATCGCTATTATGGCGAGTGTATATCGCCGAAAAACAAATCGGTGATATACACTTACCGGTGAACCGACACCCAACAAACTAAAGTGTTTTTGCAGGGGAAGGGCTTTGCCCTCTGCACCTCCCTGTATTAGGATTATTACCTCCGGGGGAGTGCATGTCGGGGAAGGGGAATGAATACTTCTGCTCAGTATTCACAAAAGAAGAGGAAAGGGAGGTACCTAATCCAATCAACAGAAGCACTCTGGATGGGGGTGGGGTTGATACCAGTCCTTTTACAGAAGAAAGGGCTCTGAAAGAACTCCTAAAACTGAAGGTGGACAAAGCAATGGGGCCTGACGGGATTCACCCCAGAATTCTAAAAGAATTAAGGGCAGAACTAGTGACACCACTGACTACCCTTTTTAACAATTCATGGAAGGATGGTGTGGTACCTGAGGACTGGAAGGGGGTGGATGTGATTCCCCTTCACAAAAGTGGGAGCAAGACAGAGGCAGGAAACTACAGACCAGTCAGTTTGACCTCATACATACAAAGCAACAGGAGAGGGGACACAAAATAAGTCATGATGGGAATGGTGCAGTGCAATGGCTGTGGGGCGGCAGTGTTCCAGGAGACATTCTGGAGGCTGTGATGCTGCCCTATTTGCAGACACCTCTCTGGTTGGAGAGAGGAGGCTGCCTGTCTCCAGGCTGACTTGGCTAGGATTCGTGAAACTTCCTCCTCACCCAGGGACCACCAGGGCCATCACTGCTACCTCAGAGGTTGCCAAGAAAGAGGAGTGGTTGGACCAAGGTGGGTTCAGGGAGGAACAGGGTGGTGGAATAAAGGAGCATCCCTCCAGCTGTACCTCTCCACAATTCATATGCTGTTCTTGCAAAGAGTGGTTCCTCTATGGAGACACATACAGTGGAGACCATGGAGGATGCTGGGAACCTCCACAAAGGAGACCCACAGGAGGGTGGCACAAGACCCCACAGGGGAAGAAAACAACTCCTGGTGGGGGACTCAGTCATTTGGTGGGTAGAAGTGGGGGAGGAAGGGGAGAGGGAAGTAAGGTGCCTGCCTGGAGCCACGGCTCGGAGGGACAGGAAGCAACTCCTCAGGATTGCGGGAGCTGCTGCGCAAGGGAGGGAGCTGGATGTCATTGTTCACCTAGGGACAAATGGCCTGGCTGGGAATGGGTTCAGAGCAGTTCAAGAGGAGTTTGTAGAGTTGGAGAGGGGCCTTAGACAAGTAGCACGTATGGTATCCTTCTCAGAGGTGCTGCCTGTCTATGGCAAGGATGATGGTAGGGTACTCCGCACCATGGGATTCAATGAATGGTTGAAAAACTGGTGTGGTGCTCAGGGTTTTGGCTTCACTGGGGACTGGGGAACCACCTGGAGGGATGCAGGTTTATACTGGCACGATGGTCTGCATCTGTCCAGGAGGGAGGGGACCAGGATCCTAGGTGATAGGTTTAAATGCTTCATTGGCAAGCATTTAAACTAGCCAAGGGGGGAAGCACTGAAAATGAGCAGAGAAATCCAAGCCTCCCCCCACAAAACACAGTAATTAGCGAGGTAAACACCAAGGTAGAGAAGTCATTCGGGAGCAGAACAGGGGTAAATGCAAAAAAAGGCAAAGGCAGTAAGGACAGGGATGGGGCTAAAAGGGGTAAGGCCACCAAAAAATGGAGGGTGATGAGTACCAATGCCCATAGCCTGTGTAACAAACTCCCTGAACTAGTGGCCTTGATGGAAGAGGGATGCCTGGATATTGTGGCAGTCACTGAAACATGATATATAGAGAACCATGACTGAGATGTCAACACACCAGGATACACAATCTACATGAGGGACAGAGAGGGTAAAAGAGGAGGAGGAGTAGCTCTCTATGTAAGGGAAGGGATTAAAGTAACAGAACTGAAGAGTAAATATGAAGTTGATGAATGACTAAGGGTCACCCTGGAGACAGGAAATCACCACAATCTGCATGGGAGTTGTGTACAGACCCCCATCCCAGGGGGAAGGGAATGGCCAAGGAAATGATAGAAGGCATTCTTAAAATAGCAGAAAAAGGGGAGATATTGTTGATGGGGGATCTGAATATGCCAGATGTCAACTGGAACAGCTTTGCTGCAGGCACATCCAGGAGCAGGGTCATTCTTGATGCCCTACAAGGGGCATGCCTCAGACAGCTAGTGTTGGAACCCACTCGGGAGAGAGCAGTCTTAGACCTGGTACTCTCAAATGTGGACGGAGAAAGGATCTCTGATTTAGAAGTGGGTAGCCATCTGGGAACAAGTGACCACCAAACAGTGTGGTTCACAATAAACACAGCCATAGGGGCAAGCCATACAAAAGCAAGAGTATTGGACTTTAGGAGGGCTGACTTTGGGAAAATGAAAGAGTGCCTCAGAAAAGCACTAGCAAACGGGCAAGAAGGAGGGGTGGAGGAACAATGGGGAATAATCAAAACAGCCATCACAGAGGCAACAAGTCTTTGTGAGAAGCGAATCAATAAAGCAAAATGCAGGGAAAAACCACTATGGTTCTCAAAAGAGGTGGTAGGGAAGGTTAAGGAGAAAAGGATAGCATTCAGGAAATATAAGGAAACACAGAAGGAGCAGGACAGAGAACTTTATCAGTTAAAGCAGAAGGAGGCAGGGAAGGCAGTCAGAATAGCAAAGGCCCAAACTGAGGAAAAGATAGGCAATTCTGTTACAAAGGGGGATAAAACCTTTTATAGGTACATTAAGGAGCAAGGAAAGACCAAGGGAAGGATACAGAGACTTAATAAAGGGAAGGGAATGTGGGCAGAAGGCGATAGTGAAAAAGCAGGGATACTGAATTTATTTATTTATTTATTTAAGCATTTCGCCAGGAAGGCATACTTAGCAGGTTACTGCTCGATTCCAGATGCATCCTGGGGAAGAGGAGGCACAAACATAGTTGAAGAAACAAGTGCAGTATGTTACATAATACATTGAGTATAGTACCTAGTAGGGATAAACACAGCACCTTGGGTACCTGAGACACAGATAAATAGCATGAGAGGACAACTGATATTGTCTGAATGAATACTTCTGCTCAGTATTCACAACAGAAGAGGAGGGGGTGGTACCTAAAACAAACAAGAGAAACACTCTGGATAGGGAGGTCGATACCAGTCAATTCACAGAAGAAAGGGTTTTGAAAGAACTCTTGAAACTGAGGGTGGACAAAGCAATGGGGCCTGATGGGATTCACCCCAGAATTCTTAAAGAACTAAGGGTAGAACTAGTGACACTACTGACTACTCTGTTTAACAAATCATGGGAGGACGGGGTGGTACCTGAGGACTGGAGGAGAGCGGATGTGATTCCACTTCACAAAAGTGGGAGCAGGGCAGAGGCAGGAAACTACAGACCAGTTAGTTTGACCTCTGTGGTAGGGAAAATGATGGAATCACTTCTGAAGGAAAGAACTGTTAAGTACCTAGAGGCCAGTGGGGCACAAGACCAAGGCAGCATGGATTCACAGCGGGAAGGTCGTGTCAGATGAATCTAATAGATTTCTTTGACTGGGTGACCAAAGTAATAGGCCAGGGATGGCTGTGGATATGGCCTACCTAGATTTTAGCAAGGCATTTGACACAGTCCCACACAAAAGATTAATATACAAGTTGGCCAGCCTTGGAGTGGGTCCCAAGGTGGTAGCCTGGATAAAAAATTGGCTGGACAATAGGACACAGAGGGTAATACTAAATGGAGTCCACAGTGAAGAAAGGAGGGTAACTAGCGTCCTCTTTAATGTCTTTACAAGTGGCATTGGAGAGCACTTGGAAGGAAAAGTATGTCTCTTTGCAGATGACACAAAGATCTACAACAGGGTTGATACACAAGGTGGGGTGGAAAGGATGAAAAGGGACTTGGCAAGATTGGAGGAATGGTCAAATGTATGGCAGCTCAGATTCAATGCAAAGAAGTGCAAGGTAATGCACCTGGGAAACAAAAACCCAAGGGAAGAGTACACAATGGGGGGTGAGATACTAACAACAACAAAAATTGAAAGGGACCTGGGAGTAATTATATCAGATGACCTAAAGGTGGGCAAGCAATGTGAGAAGGCAGTAAGGAGGGCTGGGGGTACTGGGATGCATAGGGAGAGGCATCAACAGTAGAAAGCAATAAGTTGTTATCCTTCTGTACTGACAGTTGGTGAGACCCCATCTGGCGTACCGCATGCAGTTCCGGAGACCTCATCTCCGCAAGGACATAGACAGAGTGGAGGTTGTTCAGAGGAGGGCAACCAAAATGGTGCAGGGTCTGCACCAGAAATCATATGAAGAGAGAGTAAAGCAGCTTAATATGTATACCCTCGAGGAAAGGAGAGAGAGGGAGAATATGATAGAAACTTTCAAGTACCTCAAGGGAATTAACAAAGTCCAAGATGGTAGCATTTTTCAGAAAAAGAGATGTGCAAGAACAAGGGGACACAATTTGAAGATAGAGGGGGAAAGGCTCAGAGGTAATGTTAGAAAATATTTTTTCATGTAGAGGATTTTAGATGCATGGAACAGCCTTACTGAGGAGGTTGTGGAGTCAAGAACAGTGGGAGAATTCAAGAATGCATGGGACAGACATAAAGCAATTGTAGTGGGGGGGGTAGGAGGAAGTAGGCTGTTGGTTAACTAGAATCTGCAGCTTATCCATCAGGTAGGGAAATGGGCAGACTAGATGGGCCAAGAGGTCCTTATCCAAAATCAAATTCTATGTTTCTATGTAATGGAAAAGGACCTGGGGGTAATCGTATCAGATTACCTAAAGGTTAGCAAGCAATGTGAGAAGGCAGTAGGAATGGCTGGGGGATACTGGGATGTATAGGGAGAAGCATCACCAGTAGAAAACAAGAAGTTATTATCCCTCTGTACAGACAGTTGGTGAGACCCCATCTGGAGTACAGCACCCAGTTCTGGAGACCCCATCTCCATAAGAACATAGACAGGATGGAGGCATTCCAGAGGAGGGCAACTAAAATGGTGCAGGGTCTGCAAAAGAAGCCATATGAGGAGAAAGTAAAGGAGCTTAATATTTATACCCTTGAGGAAAGGAGGAAGAGGGGGGGCATGATAGAAGTGTTTAAGTACCTCAAGGGAATCAACAAAGTCCAAGAGGGTAGCATCTTTCAGGAAAAGAGATGTGCAAGAACAACGAAACACAATTTGAAGATAGAGGTGGGACAGCTCAGCGGCAATGTGAGGAAGTATTTTTTCACAGAGAAGGTGGTGGATGTATGGAACGGCCTTCCTGAGGAGGTTGTGAGGTCAAAAACAGTGGGGGATTTCAAGAATGCACGACAGACATAAGACAATTCTTAATGGAGAAACGGGAAGAAATAAGCTGTTGGTTAACTAGAATCTGCAGCTTATCCAATAGGTAGGGAAATGGGCAGACTAGGTGGGCCAAGCTTTCCTTATCCACTGTCAAAGTCTATGTTTCTATGGGGCACAATCCGGCTGAAAAAAAAATTAAGTCCGGGAGCTGCAGGCAACGGCAAAATTCAAACCCTCCCATCCCCAGCCCCAAACCCAGTACCTGCTGTGCCAGAGTCAGCCTCCCTCACCATCACAACACCCAGCTGGCTCAGTGGCATCAGGCACACTTCCTCCATATAACCCTCTTTCCTATCCTTCCCCATCTCCTAGGCATTACCCCCTTTCCAGTCACCTTCCCCTACCCTCACAGTAGCGGAAGTTGCTACCCTTGTGGGTCACCTATGAGAATATAGCGCCGAATATTAGTTGCCATTTTGACGGTCACCCATATTTGGTTGCTATTATCACAGGATACCGGAACAGGCCTGGGATCTCAGAGACAATATATGTTTTGGTGACCTTAACTACAGTGATATTTGCTGGGAAACAAAAAATGCAACTCACATTCACAGAAAAAGGTTTATTAGGTTAACCAAGCAGCTTTACTTAATACAACATATAAAATCCTCTACTAGAGGAGAGAATATATTAGATATAATATTCAACTCTGATATAAATATTACAAATTGTTTGGTAGGAATTTCCCCAGGAGCAAGTGACCATAATAGTATCACGTTCTGCATCAGAGACTGACATGCTAAACTAAAACCTGTATTAAATTGCCAATATTGAGGCAATTCATAAAGACTTAACATCTTCTTGGAACTGTTATCAAAAAATAAATCAGTTGAGGAAATATGGTCCATAATACTAAGAAAAAATCCTATCTATATGTAACATACACGTTAAAAAAAAACACAACAAACAGGGCATCAAACCAAAATGACTCAACAAAGAAATAAAAAATACTCAGAAGAAAAACAAAACTCTACCAACTGTATATCAAACACAAAACTGATAAAACTTGGAGTAATTATAAGACTATACTAAAACAATGCAAAAACAAAATCAAGAAATCTAAACGTAATCTTGAACTGAAAATGACAACTAATGCAAAAAAAAAAAATAACATGAAGGACTTCTACAGTTATATTAATTCCTTTAAAAAACTCTGGTACCAAACTTGATTCAGTTATGGAAAACAGCATAACAAGAAAAAATCCAAATAACATAGTGAATGTATTTAATAAATACTTCTGCTCAGTTTTTTCAAAATCCACTCCATATGCTGATAATATTGTCGATACCGAACTAATTTCAAGGGAGATAGCTGAGGAAAACATAATTAATAAAATCCACAATTTGAAAAATCATAGCTAAGCAGGTCCAGATAATAATTTGGCTAAGATGTTAAAAATATTATCACTGACTATTGCAAGACCACTTAAATACCCTTTTTGGCATCCATTACTAAGGATGAGGTCCCAATGAACTGGCAATCAGCCATCATGGTACACATATATAACAAGTTCTAGCCAGAGCTGACAGGACTGTGAAGAGTTGCCAAATGACCAAAGTTACACGTGTGCATAGAAATTATTGAAAGCCTGGGTGTAACATGGCCATTTTTTGGAGATGTTGCACCAAATTTTCAACATGGCCTTTTTGGGACCCTTCCTCATGAAGAGTGCCAGTGATATTTTCTTCACTTGTCCTGAAAGGTAATTTCACAGAGCAACCACGCCATTCTGTGCCACAGGTGTGAAAACATGTTTGGGCAGGATGTGGAAAATGACAGCTATACTGTTAAAAAGGAGGTATGCAAAAATGGCAATGTTGAAAATCTGGAGTGAAAATATTAAAAATGGGCAAAGTTAGGAGTGTGCGGTTCCATGTCATATGGGCGAACAAAAAACAGCGACCCATCAGAAGGGTGCCAGACCCCCAGGGCGACGACATTTGGAAAAGTTTTTTTATGCAGGGGCTTTGTCACCTGCACCCCCTTGTGGGGAGAGTTGCCCCACACCCCTTACTATAGATTCCTACCCAGGTGGAGACATAACTCGGGAAGGGCCAAGCTCATGTTGCCCGAATTGACAGTGCCATTATTCCGTCGCCCTTCTGACGGGTTGACGTTATTCAGTCAACCTCTTGACGTGTTACTGGAGTGTGAATAGAAACTGCACAACACATGCTTGTAATGCAGTAATTTTTTGGAATTGTTTCACCAAATTTGCAACATGTGGTTTTTGGGACCCCACCTCATGAACTGTGGCACTGTCATTTCCTTAATCGATCCTGAAAGGTGATTCCACGCGGTGACCAGGAAATCACCTTTCAGGACCAAGTAATGAAATGGCAGTGACCATGTTAATGAGGTGGCATCCCAAGAACACCATGTTGAAAATTTGGGACCAAAATTCCAAACAATAGCTGATTTATCAACATAAATAGAACAACCCATTGAATGCCATTATAGCACGCTTACCTTTGATTCTTCAGTTTTAGGTTCAACTTTGAAGAGTGCAGACATGTCCCAGGCCAGAGAAGAGAAGTATGGGGAAAGGGGGTGGAGAGGTGGGTGCTCAGTGGGAAGGTGAGAATTGGGGGACGGGAACTGGGGTGATGACGAGGGACTGTTTTCTTTACAGGTAAAAAAACACACGCTAGGGGATGGTTTTCTTTATTTACACAGAAACAAGAAACATAGATTTGGGCACACTGGGATTGGCTCCGAGTGTGCCACAAGATTTGGGGTGGGTGGGTACATGATCCCAACACAGGGATTGGGCACCCCGATGTCGGCAGGGGGGAGAAAAAAATATACATTTGGGCACATTGTGGTGGGCTCCCAGTGTACCACATGAGTTGGGGGGCACATAATGCTGACACAGGAATTGGGCACCCCGATATCAGCACAGGGGAAATTAATAGCATTTGGGCACACTGGGGTGAGCCCCCAGTGTGCATCATGAAATGGGGCCATATAATGCTGACATGAGGCACTGTGGACTCACAGATGAGCTGCGGTGTCAGTGGGAGGATGCAGGGAAGGGAAAAAAGTAGGCAAAACAGTTGTGGGAGGATGCAGGGAAGGAAAGAAAAGGGGACAAAACAGTTGTGGTGAATGGCAATTTGCCATTCATGATATGATGGCACCAGTGGAACTGCACAAGTGAGTGAGTTGTGCATGCGCAGTTCTTGCCTGGAATGTGGAAGTAACAGCTGAAATAGTGCAGCTGTTATTCCATAGTGGCCAATTATGGTGGAAGGTTTCAAGCTCTGTTGGACGTTCAGAAGGATACTTCCAAAAGTCCAATGGAAGGTTCCAAGATCGGCCATTTTTGTAAGGTACAATCCAATCTCAAAAACGGCTGTAGATTCTGCCCACAGCCCTAAAAAGGGGCATAACAATAAATGTAAAAGCTATGGACTAATAAGTCTAACCTCAGTGCCTGGCAATCTCCTTGAATCTATTATTAAAGATAACATAATTAACCATTTAAACGCAACTAATCAAGCTGATATGGAACAGCATGACTTCACCACTGGGAGATCTTGTATTACCAACTTCTCTGCTTTTATGAAAAAATATTTTGGAACCCACTCATGAGGGAGCAATCTTAGACCTTGTACTCTCAAATGGGGACAGCGAGAGGATCTCAGATCTAGAAGTGGGTAGCCATCTGGGAACAAGTGACCACCAAACAGTGTGGTTCATCATAAACTCAGCTACAGAGTCAAGCCATACAAAAGTGAGGGTACTGGACTCCAGGAGGGCTGACTTTGGCAAGATGAGTGCCTTATAAAAGCACTAGCAAACAGGCTAGATGGAGGGGTGGAGCAACAATGGGGAAACATCAAAACTGCCATCACAGAGGCAACAAGCCCTTGTGTGAAGCAAATAAACAAATCAAAATGAAAGAAAAAGCCACTATGGTTCTCAAAAGAGGTGGTGGGGAAGGTTAGGGAGAAAAACATTGCATTTAGGAAGTATAAGAAAACACAGAAGGAGCAGGACAGAGATCTGTACCAGTTAAGGCAGAAGGAAACAGGGAGGGAAGTCAGAATAGCAGAGGCTCAAACTAAGGAAAAGATAGCCAACTTAGTGAAGAAGGGGGATAAAAACCTTTTATAGGTACATCAGGGAGCATAGAAAGACAAAGGGAGGGATAATGAGGCTGAATGGAAAGGACGGTGGGTGGGCAGAGGGACAGTGAAAAAGCAGGGATACTGAACGAATACTTCTGCTCAGTATTCACAAAAGAGGAGGAGGGGGAGGTGCCTAATACAATTAACAGAAGCACTCTGGATAGGGGGGGTCGATCCCAGTCCTTTCACAGAAGAAAGGGTTCTGAAAGAACTCCTAAAACTGAAGGTGGACAAAGCAATGGGGTCTGACGGAACTCACCCCAGAATTCTAAAAGAATTAATGGGAGAACTAGTGACACCACTGACTACCCTTTTTAAGAAATCATGGGAGGATGGTGTGGTACCTAAGGACTGGAGGAAGGCGGATGTGATTTCCCTTCACAAAAGTGGGAGCAAGACAGAGGCAGGAAACTACAGACCTGTCAGTTTGACCTCTGTGGTAGGGAAAGTGATGGAATCACTTCTGAAGGAAAGAATTGTTGAGTACCTAGAGGAAAGTGGGGCACAGGAACCAAGGCAGCATGGGTTCACAGCGGGAAGGTCATGTCAGACGAATCTAATTGATTTCTTTGACTGGGTGACCAAAGTAGTAGACCAGGGAGGGGCTGTGGACATGGCCTACCTAGACTTTAGCAAGACATTTGACACAGTCCCACACAAAAGATAAATAATCAAATTAACCAGCCTGGGAGTGGGTCCCAGGGTGGAAGCCTGAGTAAAACATTGGCTGGACAACAGGACACAGAAGGTAATTGTAAATGGAGTCCTCTCTGAAGAATAAGGGGTTACTAGTGGGGTACCACAGGGTTCAGTTCTGGGTCCAGTCCTTTAATGTCTTTATAAGTGACATTGCAGATGGACTGGAAGGAAAAATATGCCTCTTTGCAGATGATACAAAGATCTGCAACAGGGTTGATACACAAGGAGGCACGGAAAGGATGGGAAAGGACTTTTCAAGGTTAGAGGAATGGTCAGAAGTATGGCAGCTTGGATTCAATGCAAAGAAGTGCAAAATAATGCACCTGGGAAACAAAAACCCAGGGGAAGATTACACAATGGGGGGTGGGGTAGTAACAACAACAACAAGCATTTGTTAATGCCGAAAGTTTGCTTGCTGGCATTGGCATTGGTAGTGTAGAAGTTACAGAGCTGCATAATACAAATAGCAGTGAAGTATTGAACTGAAGCCAACCCCACCACCACCCTGCAGAGAGTGACAGGCATTGGGGTGTGCCTTTGGGTCATCAGGCATAACGACCACGCCATTTCACCACACCCTACCCTGCAGACACTGACAAGTGTCACGCGATGTGTGCCTTGGGGTCTTTGGTCCTGCTGCGCACCCCATTCCATCAGGAAATACGTGAGATGGGTGTGGTATAGAGAATGGGGTGAAGTTTGGGCCCAAAGATCCGAGGCACACCTGATGCCTCTCACTGGCTGCAGGGTGTGGTGGGGTGGAATGGTATGAGCATGACAGGCAAGAATCCCAAGTCACACCCCTGATGCCTGTCATTCTCTATAAGGGGCGTTATGGTCGGAAACCCCAACGCCTCAGGCATTCGCTGGTATTTTCACCCAAATTTTCAACATGTTTTTGTGACCCCCACTCATGAACAGTGGCAATATCAGTTTGTTAGCCAAAACTGCTTTTGCACAGTGACTATGGCATTTGGCACCACAGGCACAAAACACATTCGAACAGGATGTGAAAATGACAGCGGTACTGTTCATGGAGGTGTAAAAAATGGCAATGTTGAAAATCTGCTGTGAAAATCTTAAAAAAACTGGTGAAGTCACAAGCGTGCGTAGAAACTGTGCAATGCACACCTGTAATGTAACTAGTTTGGGGATTTTTACAGCAGATTGTTAACACAGGCATTTTGGGACCTCCGATCATGAACAGTGTCAGTGTGTTTTTCTTTATCTGTCCCGAACAATGATTTCCCACAGCGACCACGCATTTCTGTGCTGAAAGTGTGAAAACACATTTCGGCCATGTTGTGGAAAATGACAGCTGTACTGTTCATAAGGAGGTGTGGAAAATGCCACTGGTGAAAATCTGGACTGAAAATATTACAAATTCATGAACTTATGAGGGTGTGTGGAAACGGCGCAATGCTCACTCGTAACACAGTCATTTTATGGAGTTTTGTCACCAAATTTTCAACATAGCCATTTTAAGACCTCTGCTTATGACCAGTGTCACTGTGATTTCTTAATCTGTCCCAAACATTGTTTTCGCACACCGACTGTACCATTGTGCGCTACAAGTGCGGAAACACATTTTGGGCAAGATGTGAAAAATGGTAGCTGTACTGCTCATAAGGAAGTGCGGTAAAATGGCACTGTTGAAAATCTGGTTGCAAATATTACAAATTCGCAAACTTGTCAGTGTGCGTAGGAACTGCGCAACGCGCGCTCCTAAAACAGTCATTTTTGGGAATCTTTTCACCAAATTTTCAACATAGCCATTTTAACACCTCTGCTCATGACCAGTGTCACTGTGATTTTCTTAACGCGTCCCCATACATTGATTTCGCACAATCGACTGCATCATTGTGCGCTACACGGCAGAATCACGCTAGGGCAAGATGTGAAAAATGACAACTATACTGCTCATAAGGAGGTGGTAAATGGCAATGTTGAAAATCTGGAGTGAAAATATTGAATATTTGGCGAACTTACAGCGCATGAGGAACTCTGCAACACACGCTTGTAAAACAGTCATTTTTAGGAATTTCTTCACCAAATTTTCAACATAGCCATTTTAAGACCTCTGCTCATGAACAGTGTCACTGTGATTTTCTTAATGTGTCCCGCACATTGATTTCGCACACCGACTGCGCCATTGTGCACTACATGGGCAGAAACACATTTTGGGTGAGATGTGAAAAATGACAGCTAAACTGCTCATAAGGAGGTGTGGTAAAATGGTAATGTTGAAAATCTGGAGTGAAAATATTGAAATTTCGCAAACTTACGAAAGCATGTGTAGGAACCCGCAACGCACACCGTGAAAAAGAGTAATTTTAGAATTTTTTCACCACTTTAACATAGCCATTTTAAGACCCTGCTCATGAACTGTATCATCAGATTTTTCTTTAATGTGTCCCGTGACATTGATTTCAAGATAATCGATCGGTTAGTCAGCGCCATATGGGCGGAAACACATTTTGGGTGACATATGAAAAATGACAGCTATACTGCTCATAAGAAGGTGTGGTAAAATGGCAATGTTGAAAATCTGGAGTGAAAATATTGAAAATTCGCGAACTTACGAGTGTGCGTAAGAACTGCGTAACGCACGCTTGTAAAACAGTCATTTTTAGGAATTTTTCCACCAAATTTTCAAAATAGGCTTTTTGAGAGACCACCTTATGAACACTGGCAGTGTCGTTTCGTTAATCATTCCGTAAAGGTGATTTCGTGCAGTGGCTGCAAAATCACCATTCGGGCCCAAGTAACGCCATGACAGTGACAGCATTCATGAGAAGGGGTCCCAAAAACCCCATGTTGAAAATTTGGTGCAAAAATTCCAAAAAATGCCTGAGATATGCAATAAAGTTGAAAAAACCCTATCTATTCCATTATACAGCTTACCGCATTTCCTCAGTTCATGGTCGGCTTTGAAGAGTGCAGACGGTTTCCTCGGGTCCACCGAAGATCGCCGCGCCAAGCCTGGAGCAGGGCATAGTAAGGGGGTGGGGAGGCAGGGTGCGCAGGGTGGGCTCGGGCAGACACAGCGAGGGACCGCTGATTTTCAGTTTTTTATTTTATTCGACGACCGGGGCGCTTGCCACGCTGGGTGGGCCCAGCGGCAGAAGGACGGCTTGGGGGGCGGAGCCGATGGGGATTGGGCACCCCGCCGGCCATGGCATCTGTTGCCACACTGGGGTGGGCTCCCAGCATGGCACCCCGTACTCGGGGACACAGTGGAGCCACCGGGGATTGGGCACCCTCGGCAAGATAGATGGTAGCCACGCTTGGGGTGGGCACCCAGCGTGGATATGAAACTGTGTTTTGGGGGTGCAGCACAGCCGATGGGGATTGGGCAATTTCACGGGCTATACAGTCTGTGCGCTGGGGGGCAGCATCGTAGTGGTTATGTGTGTGTGTGTGTGTATGTGTGTAGGGGCGCGCATGAGCAGGCGATATCTGATCGCTGCTCACTGAAGAGTAGCTCCCTTTCAACTGTATGCCACTGCATTTTGGAGCTGTCATAGACAGCTCCAGCAGGCATTGGAGAACTGTGGCCATGCCTGCAAACACACTGACTGAATTGGAAGAGGGCTGACACACCTCCGAAAACTCCGATGATGGCACTATGTTTCTTGCGCATGCGTGCAAGCAAACATAAAAATGGAAAGGGACCTGGGGGTAATCATATCAGATGACCTTAAGGTTAGCAAGCAATGTGAGAAGGCAGTAGGGAGAGCTGGGGGGATACTGGGATGTATAGGGAGAGGCATCACCAGCAGAAAACAGAAAGTTGTTATACCTCTGTAAAGACAGTTGGTGAGACCACATCTGGAGTGCTGCATCCAGTTCTGGAGACCCCAACTCTGCAAGGACATAGACAGGATGGAGGCAGTCCAGAGGAGGGCAACTAAAATGGTGCAGGGTCTGCAAGAGAAGCCATACGATGAGAGACTAAAGAAGCTTAATATGTATACCCCTGAGGAAAGAAGGGAGATGGGGGACATGATAGAAACTTTTAAGTACCTCAGTGGAATCAACCAAAGTCCAAGAGGGTAGCATCTTTCAGGAAAGAGATGTGCAAGAACAAGGGGACATAATTTGAAGATGGGGGGACAGGCTCAGGGCAATGTGAGGAAGTATTTTTCACAGAGAGGGTGGTGGATGCATGGAACAGCCTCCTGAGGACGTTGTAGGGTCTAAAACTGTGGAGAATTCAAGAATGCATGGGACAGACATAAGGCAATTCTTGTGGGGGGTAGGAAGAAATAGTCTGTTGGTTAACTAGGATCTGCAACTTATCCTGTAGGTAGGGAAATGGGCAGACTAGGTGGGCCAAGTGGTCCTTATCTGCCATCAAAGTCTATGTTTCTATTTCCCAGGCAATTGAGAAAAGGATATCGGTAGACTATATTTACCTGGATTTTACAAAAGCATTTGACTCAGTTCCGTATTGGGCAATTCTTCAAAAAATTACAAACCTGAATATTAATACTTATGTTATAGAACAGATAAATAAATAGCTTAGTAACAGATCAAAAGAGTCTGTATAAATGGCTACTATTCCACTATTAGTAGCACAGGGATCTATGTTGGGGCCAGTATTGTTCCAAATCTTTGCCTCTGACATGAGTCAACAAGTAGGAAATTGGACTAGTAAATATGCTGATAGTACTGTATGTACAGTAAAAGACAAAGAGTCAGCCGGCCCGGTGGCGCTGAGGGTTGAGGCGCTGGATGCCACACCTCGCTCCACACCAGCGACCCGGGTTCGGGAGCGGACTTGGGTCATCGGTGGGTCGGCCGGGGGGAGATAGGCTTGAGCGTCCAACGACGGCTCGCCTTCTCCGGGGAGGGATTCAGCCATTGCCTGACACCTGCACGACCCCAAGCGGAGGCTCGAGGAACTGCAAGCTCCATCTGGGAGATGGGTGGCTATTGAGCAGCACGGACGTCCGCGTACGCGTCATGACGTCAGGGAGGGTACTTGCTGCTCGGGAGGGAGAAATCACGGAAAAAACATGCCTGCCACAGCCGGGAAGATGGGGGGACCATGGCCGAGCCCACGATCTGCCTGTGCCCACCCAGCAGACCACAGACTGACGCAACGTAAGTAATGGGGTTTGACCCCTCACCTCATCCCCGCCCAGGGGGTAATCCGAGGCTCCATGGGGCCTGTGGGTCTGTGTGGGCAGGGTTCCGGGCAGTGGGATGTCCAGTTGTCCCCCCTGAAGGGTCGGAGGTGGCAGGCTGGGAGGAGAAATAAACAGTAATTTAAAAAAAAAAAAGATAAAGAGTCTATTTAAGCTGATGAAGATCCCATTCACATATGGGCAAACACATGGGGAATGAAGTTCAATACTGACAAATGCAATGTCTTACACTTAGGTACCCAGACATCAAAATATACTTATAAACTTGAGAAATACAGTATAAAGAGGTTCAAAATGAACAGGACCTGGGAGTTATCATAAATAGTAAAGTGAATTCAACAGATCAGTGTACCACACAAATAGCCAAAACAAATAACATTTTATGAGCAATTAAACACAATTTTACTAGCAGAAGGGCTGAAGTCATTGTTCCCTTTTATAGGGCATACATCAGGCCTAATCTAGAGTATGGCAGCCAATTAGGGTGCCCATTCAACAGGGGGAGATAGACAGAGTCAACAGGATACAGCACTGGGCCACAAAAATTATCTATAATATCAGGAATTTCACGGTCCCTGACCATCTCACTCACCTCAACCTAATGTCACCAGAAACTAGAAGGAAAAGAGGTGGCATGATGATGTGCTATGATATTACGCAAGACGCTATCTGATAAATGAGCTAGGTCTGCGATTTCAAAATGATAGCTTGGGTACTAGGGGTCATCCTCCGCAACTGAAACCACAAACGTTTAACAGTTACAAGATGAAATGCTTCTACATACAACATATTGGGAATCCCTGGAACAAACTACCAATCGAATAATCATCAGTAATGATAAAAAAGAATTAAAATCAAAAATTGGATAGATGCGTACTGGAAGGACACAATCTACCACATTATGGGTGAATAACAGGAGCTCATATGGGCAAACTGCCTTCTACACTCTTGGGCAGGATTCACAAAGCAGATGCGCTGGGGTAAATGAGACGCGCCATCCCCAAACAGTGGTATTCACAGAAGGATGCGCCACAAGATGCACTATGCACATCCCCACTGTGAAAAACACTGAAGCGCCATGGCGCAACCTGAGTTGCCCCAGTGCAACCAGGATGCACAGAAGCACCCTGGACCACACAACACTGAATAAGGAGCAAGTCAGCAAGGGACACAGGAGCAAGAGGGGGAGACTGCAGTGGCACAAAGGATACTGGTGAATAGCCAAGCAGGGACCAGACACAGGGCCAGAGGGCTGGAGAGTGGCCCAAAAAAGCAGATGAGGTGCACAGACAGAGCACACATGGTGACACCTGGAAGCACCAAACACACACCCTTCACAGGGGACCAACAGGCACAGACACCATGCACAGGGGTGACTGGTAAGGTGTGGCACAGCAGCAGAGGTGCACCGGTCAGCATGGCAGAGGGAGCCACGCATGTCCCGGTGCACAGAAACACAGCAGGGCATACATGGGAACTGCAACACAGGCACACACAGAGGGACAGGCACAATGGCACACAGGCCGAAGGCCATGTCCTGTACAGGTGAAACATGCCCACAGGTATTGTGGACTACAGAAAGAGCAGCACAACAACAGGAGACCAATACAACAGAACCATCCAGCACACACCACACACAGAATGGGGCAATGTGCAAGCCAGCACAGTGGAAGGCTGCTCAACAGGCCATAAGTAACATGGAGGGCGCACACTGTAGCATGCATGGATGCACAGTACCACTGGGGCACATGTGCGAATGGGAACAAAGGTACTGTACTGTGGAAACCAATAAGCAGAACAGGGCACCAGTACAAGGTAGAATGAATGACCACCGACACCACCATCAATATCAAAAGATTTGCTCAAACATGAATATGAACAGCAGAAGCAATAGTTACAAAGGTAGAAAAAACTAAGAACATGGATAAGGTGGTGTGGGAATGAACACAGGAACAAGAAACAGTGAACACATTAAGGGGATGGTATGGGGGGACAGGGGAAGACCGCTGCTAATGGGGATGGTCATGGAGGGTCGGGGTCAATCAACAAAGGGGCTATATACAAATGGCCCAGTGGCCTCATGTCCTGGATGGGCCGCAGCCCGGTGTCCACCTCTCCTGCCCCCCCCGTATGTAGTACCCTAACAAGCAGGGTTATCACATTGGAGCTTTTCCTGCCTTCTGTGCAGTGGTGCCATTGTTCACCTAAGTACCCTCTGCAGCTGTAATCCCTGCCAGCTGTAGAAATAGCCTGCCTCTCCTCCTCCCCAACACATCTGACTGGACTCTCTGTGGACCTACAGTGGGGGCACAAACAACAGGAACTCAGTGCCATGGTCCACCCCCCCCACCCACCATGCGAGTGTGCTGGAGGCAGTCCCCACAGCAATGGCCAACAGCCTGCCATGCACACCACACACCAGCAACAGGCTGGCACACAGAGCCACACAGTGACCGTGCAATGGTACTGAGACAGCACAAGACCCACATGTGCATGCAAAGTGACGTGCAAAGGGGCACGCAGCCATGTCCCACATAGCATGTGCAGATGCCGGCAGGCTGCACAACCGTGCAGGCCCTGTCCGAACACTAATGGAGCACCATGGTATGCTCATGGTCCTCAGCAGATGTGTACATGGTGGATGGACACACAGGAACCATGTGCACTGTTGGAGGTTAGTTTGGCACAATGAGAGATGTGTCTGTGAGATAGTGGAAGGAAGATTAGAGAGCTATAGAGTTCCCAGTGGTGGGAGCAAGAAAGGGAGTTGATAGCAAAGAGGCAGAAGGAGTTAAAGAGAGTATCCAACTTGGTCAGGAAAGATTTGGGAGCAGCACCATAGACTACGTCACAGTAGTCAAAGATGGGGAGTATCATCTTCTGGACAATTTCACGCCTCGCATTTAGAGGGATGCAACTACGATTCCTGTACAGTGCACCAAGCATGGGGCGCAGTTTTTTCAGGATAGCATTGATATGCACAGAGAAGTTGACATGCTGGTCCAGCCAAACCTCCAGATATCTAAATGACGAGGTGTCCTCCAAGATGGTCCTATCAAGGGTGTGGACGGTGGGTAAGGCCAGGAGCCAAGAGAGTCTCTGCCTGGGCCTTCCTCAGGGGGCGGGTCTGAGGACCACACAAACATGCTCCATATTCACACAAATTACAATTAAGGTACTACACACCCAATAGTAGTTTAAAATAACAGGCAGTATTAAGGAAATTCACTCCACCATGATTTACAAAAAACTATTAAAGTTTAAGTCAACATCACAACACAACCACATTTAAGTATTCTATTAGCATACAAATGAATCAATTTCATTATAAAGTTCTTTTATGTTTCATAGGTCAGTGTTGATATATTTTAAAACCTTAAGTTAGTAATTAATGGGGAGGTTGGGTGTGACTAATAGTGAAATAAAGATAAATTTATTCTATTTTAACAATACAAACACTGCTAGATAATACTTGAACTTTATATCCATTATTTACCACACACAGGGTAAACCCAAATGAAATCACAATGGCACAACATAAAGGAGAAAAATACTTTAAAAACTGGGACTAAATGTATAACAATCTGATCCCAGATCACTCCATTTCTGACCTCTCTGTCTTAGTTCTCAAAGGGCACTTCAAATATACACAAGAAAGTAAGCTGTGAGCTAAACATACCTCCGGGGCCACAAACAATCTGAAGGTGCAAAATGTTCCCTAAGTCCCCAAAGGTTCTGTAGCTGCAGAAAAAAAAGGGGAACTTGCTCTGAGTGCTATACACAAAACATCCGAGGCTGCAGAAAAAAATACACTGAGGACTGTGGAAAAAAGTGCAGTTATGGAAGTTCCTGAGGGGAAAAAAGCAATTGAAAAGTATGGTATGTCCCCTTAGAGGCTATTCCCAGCCAGTGTTTTTCCACAGTTGCGGAAACAATGTTGCACACATGCTGCACCACAAAGAGTGAGGCATAAATCTCCCTGACCAAAGTGCAGTATACGAACAGTTGAGATACAATTACATTGGAGGTGCAGGCACAAGTAATAGCAAAACTATAGTAATGTCAGTTGTCACAACAAAAACAGCACACATTTTTATTGAAATTCAACAAACTGCAAACACTAGACCCAGTGCAGCCCATAAAAGAGCTCTGCAGGCAGTAGAGGCAGAGCTGGTAACAGCCTGCAGTGAGTGCTACTGAAGCAGACAACATAAACTCTCCAGGGAGAGACACAGCCATCAGTTCCACCAGCAGTTACAGACAGCCACTGCGGTGCATGGCCTGCTGGTACCAGTGGTGCTGGAGTGGTCTCAGTTGAGGGACTGGCTGCTGGTCTCTCGGTGAGTACTTACTGCTGCATCTAAGGCAAGACTGCCAAAGTCTGCTGCTCCAGTTAATATGGATCACCTGGTGCTGTACCTGCTGAGCTTTTTCCTCGGCTAAGGAAAGAATGTTTGGGAGATTTCAACACTTGTGGACTTCTGTAACTTGCCTGTTTTACGGATTTCTGCAACTGCAAAAATCTTCTTTGTGAATATGGTACAACTAGATTTCTGCAGTGATACAAGCCATTTTTCTGCGGCTACAGAAATTTTGGCTGTCTTTGTGAATCCAATTTTCTGTCACATTTGATATATTTTTAGTGTGCCTTATGCATTAGCAAGGTATTATTTATATGGTATTGTCTGTCACACACACACACACACACACACACAGTCTGTATTTAGGGAGGCTCTTTGAATATAAACATTTTACAATTGATAGGCCTTTTGCTGTCACATTCCATTGCAGGAGAGGAGTCTACATTAATAATCTGATTTACAATTACCTAGCATTTCAAAGACTGCTTTTTGTCTCTGTATGCTGCCTTATCAGAAGAACTGTTATACCCATGTGTAAAAGTTTATTTACCAGTAGATTTCCTTATCCTAAGTAAAAAAGCTGGTTTTCTGTAGAACCTGGCTCTTATACCTGATGAAGGGCTCTGTGTACATCTTGAAAACTTGTGTTTTGTAAATCTCTTGTTGGTCCAATAAACGGTATCAAATCACCCACTTTGTTCATCTTCTTGCACAAGGATCAATACAGCTACAAACAATTCTCTTCCACTGTTAAGAAAGTTTTGACAATGACTGAAGGTAAGCAGTGTAGTTTAAACCGTTGCTGCTTCCTGCTTTATACGTTCGCTTGGGCGCATGCGCAAGGAACGTCTTGGGAGAATGGGACACTTTGGAGGTGTGCCCCTCCTGTGCAATCCCCTGCTCCGTTGAGCAGGCGTGGCGGTCCTGCACCAATTGGATGCGGTGCTGTGTATGACAGCGGTGGTCTTCTCTTCAAAGAAAACCACCGCTGTGTGCTGGCAGCGCGTCCACCCCAATCTTTGGTGCCACGCTGGGAGCCCACCCCAGCGTGGGCAAACGCCCTGCATTGTCTGCTGACGGGGTGCCCAATCCCGTCGGCTCCCTCCCCAAACAGCTTTCCTGCTGCACGCTGGGAGCCCACCCCAGCGTGGCAACGTCCGCGTCATCTGCCGACGGGGTGCCCAATCCCCTGTCGGCGCCCACAGTCCCCCAGCTCCTTCTGCCACGCCTGGGAGCCCACCCAGCTGTGGCAAACGCCCCGTGTCATCTTTTTTTTTTTAAACCCTGCAAATTAAAACAGTCCACGGTGCTTCTCCTGGCCCCCTCCCACAACCCGCACCCACCCACTGCACCCTGCCTCCACCCCCTCACCCCATACTTACCTCCGGAGCTCGGCGCGACGATCATCATGGACTGGAACACGCCTGCACTCTTCAAAGGCGACGCGAACTGAGGAAATGCCGGTAAGCTGTATAATGGGCTAGACAGGGTTTTTCAACTTTGTTGCATATCTCAGGCATTTTTGGAATTTTGCACAAATTTTCAACATGGGGTTTTTGGGACCCTTCTCATGAATTCTGTCACTGTCATGGGCGTTATTCGGGCCGAAGGGTGATTTCGCAGTCACTGCGGAAATCACTTCGGGCCGATTAATGAAATGACAGTACCAGCGCTCATAAGGTGGGCTCTCAAAAGCCTATTTGAAAATTTGGTGAAAAATCCCTAAAACGAACCGTTTTCTAGCGTGCATTGCAGTTCCTACACAGGCTCGAAAGTTTATGCGACTTTTAATATTTTCACTCCAGATTTTCTAACATTGCCATTTTACCACACCTTCTTATGGGTAGTACAGCTGTAATTTTCACATCTCACCCAAAACATGTATCCACCATGTGGCGCACTATGGCACAGTCGGTGTCGAAATCAATGTATGGGACACATTAAGAAAATCACAGTGACACTGTTCATGAGCAGAGGTCTTAAAATGGCTATGTTGAAAACTGATAAAAATTCTAAAATGACTGTTTCTCAATGCATTGCGCGGTTCCTCATGCGCTCATAAGTTTCGAATTTTCAATATTTTCACTCAGATTTTCAACATTGCCATTTTACCACACCTCCTCATGAGCAGTACATCTGTCATTTTTCACATCCTGCCCAAAATGTGTTTCCGCCCATGAAGCGCATAATGGCGCAGTCGGTGTCTTGAACTCAATGTATAGGACACATTAAGAAAATCACAGTGTCACTGTTCATGAGCAGAGGTCTTAAAATGGCTATGTTGAAAATTTGGTGAAAAATTCTAAAAATGACTGTTTCACGAAGTAGATGCGCAGTTCCTTGCCTTTCGTAATTTCATAATTTTCAATATTTGCACTCCAGTGACTTCCAAATACCTAAACAGCACATAGAAGCAAGCAACATTCGGCATTGACAAATGCTTGTACTTCTTTGTCACTGATTTTTTTAAGCCATGTCCAAGTGCCAAATACCACTGCAAATACCTGCAAGCGAACGTTCGGCATTGACAAATGCTTGTTTATTCTAAATTAGCAGGCATTTTGTAATGACTAATGGACAATGCAACATTGTCTTATAGGACATATCCCTTTGTTCACCTGAACAGACTGAGACAATAATGAGTTTTGGAGAAAATGGCCACAGCCATGTATTTATTAACCAGTTATCAACCTTTACAATAATATCAGCGTGATGTGAGCAATTACATAGTTTTGGTAGGTATTATCACTCAAATTACAGCTGATAAATACTATTGATGGTCTACCCTCCCCTATAACTGGGGGGTCTTCCTTACGACCAGTCACATGACCCCAATGAGGGCACCACCTCCGGAGCATGAGGGATGGTTCTCTTGACTGGCTGCAGCCTAATCCTCTCCCGTCAGAGGACCCACCATGCTGCAGACAGATTCCCAAGGAGGTTGCCATTCTGACTGCCCCCTCTTTTCAGGGAGGGAACTCCAGCCATCTGGCCCCACCCTCCTGTTAGCCTCAGGGAGATCTGGTTAATTAAGACACATAATCCCTGTTACACCCTCCATAAAGCCTTCCAAGACTACCAAGCCATCACTTACACCTTCACATGACTGTGACACCCTATTCTACCCTGAGCAGCTGTCAAGTTATCTCCCCTCTTGCTAGAGAAGACAGAAACCCAGAAAACCCTGTGTGAAAAAAAAACAGGAAATTCCTTCTCAACCCCAAAGGTGATCTTCCTTTGTAAGACAGCAAGTTCCCTATACCCCCCTCCCACATTCCCCCCCTGCTTTTATGAGGGTGAGGTTCAGGTGGGTTACAACCTGAGACAAGGAGCAACGAGGAAGACTTCCTTCCTTTGCAGCCCTTTTTATTAGCTTTAATCCTCCCCCTCCCTGGATGCAACCCCTCTCCCCCCTGGAAACCTTATCTCATCCCCTCCACCCCTAGAGGGCAGCACCTGCTTATCTTAACCTGTCCATCCAGGTGTCCTTCAGTCATGCCCACCAAACAAAGTCCCTCCCATGATGCCTCATAGCCTTCTTCATTGTCTTATAGGGCAAATACCTTTGTTCACCTGGACAGACTGAGACAACGAGTTTGGGAGAAAATGGCCACAGCCATGTATTTATTAACCAATTATCAATCTTTACATTAAAAGCAGCATGAAGTGCACAGCTAGGTACTGTAGCATTGGTAGGTAATATCACTCTAATTAGAGCTGATAAATATTGTTGATGGTCAACCCTTCCCTCTCGCAGGGGTGGGGGGCCTTACCACAACACATAGCCCCACAAGGGCACCACCTCCTGGGCATAAGAGATTACTCTTTTGACTGGCTGTAGTCTAATCCTCTCCCATCAGAGGATCTGCCATGCCATAGGAAGATGCCCGAGGAGGTTGCCATTTTGACCACCTCCCCTTTGAAGGGAGGGAACTCCAGCTGTCTAGCCCCACCCTCCTGTCAACCTCAGGGAGATCTGGCTGGTCAAGACACATGATCCCGTTACCCCTTCTGTACAGCCTTCCAAGACTAGCAAACTGCCACAGGGTGAGCAGCACCCTGCTTAATCTCCCAAAAACACTTCACACCAATGCTTTCTCTACCACTCTTTGTATATCCACTAAAAACCTGTCTAGCCCTTCCTCTGACAGATGCACCCAATCCTTTTAAATGAAGGCCAGGCCTCTTGATGAACAGGTCTGTATGCCTTGCTATTGACCCTCCTACAGAGTCCATAACTGGTCGCATGGATGAGTTCTGCAGCCGGCGCACTTTCTCTATCTCCCTGATGTTATGGCTGTGCCGCCATTGCTGCCGTTATACAATGTCGGACTAAATAATATGCACTTGTGGCAACCACTCTTTCAACTTAGCCAAGTCCATTTGAACGCTGTGCTTCAACTCCCATGCTGTCATGACTCCCAGATCATTTCCCTCTAGATGGATCACCAGCACCATGGGCAGCTCCCTTTGCTGGGCTTCAGCTTGCAATCCTGTAAGAAGCTCACCCCATCTCATCCCACATTGACCCAATCAATGCACTTCTGCTTGCCCAGGGGCTAAAAACTGGTTTGCTCCTCTATGGTACTGCCTGGCCTGAATGGCTGCCCAGTGTATATATGAGTGACCACAAATCCAAATATGTGCTCTCCAGACTGCATCACCTGTTCAAAACAAAGCAGAAAAGTTATAGCATGTGAGGTCTAACACAGCTTTCAAATGCCTGTGCTCTCCAGTGGCCTAATGCCTGAATCTGAATGTCTGTCAGCCCTTCTGCCCTTGCATGTGACGCAGTGCCAATCCTAATGGAATGGGTACTAAAATGCTTTGTATCATGCCCCAACTGAAGCAGGGTCTTCAATAAGGCATGCCTAAATTGATACATCATCAGTGGTGTCCCATCCCTGTGTCTAAAGAAAGCCCCGTCCAGTGTTGGCCGCTTTGTTATGTAATCCTGCGCCCGTGGTTGAATATCCCACTGCAGTCCCAGGGGTACCTTCAAGCTGCACCAACACCCTCAGGAGCCCTGATCTGTCTTGCTTTCTTGTAAATGAACAAAGATCCCTAATCGGCAAACCACCACAGAGTTGTCCCCAATGTCAATGGCAGCCAAACTGCCTTATTTGGCTGTACAAGCTCGGACATTGAAAAGGCCCCTGCAGAACACCACCAAGTAGGCTGTCCAAAACAGCTGTGTCTCTGTTGGGGACAAGCATACCTTTGGGAGTTTGTCCCAAATTTGTTTAAACAGGGAAGGGATCTTTGGAGCCGAGTGCACCCAGCCCAACATCTTCTGAAGGGGGATAGCCCTCGTAGTATCTACATATCCCCTGGCCTTCAATGACCAGGCTATGCCAGCCATGTGTTGTTCCACCATGGCTGGCATGGCCCCTTCACAATTTTTTTGTACGACATATTCACACAGCTGGTCCACTGGGATCGGCCATGCCCTTGTCCACCCTTGTGACTGCTGCACCACCAAAAAGCTGTCTAGTTCCTTCTGGTACGTTGCTTGCATCCTAGGTGCTAGTGAATTCCTAAGCAAGTCCCAAGCTTCTGGGTTATCAAATTCCATAAGTATGCTGGGACTTCCCTGGGATGCATGTCTGCTGCTGGTGCCAGTTCTATAAATCTTTCTCACTGTGAACAAAAAGAGCGTCGTCTATATCATTATCAATGTCTGTGACATGCACAGCTTTAAAGCGAATATTCAGCAATAGACATTTCAGTATAAAAACTGCATGAGGTTGCCCATCGGGCCCTTGACCCCAGCTGTCCATTCTAAAGGTGATCATTTTGTCCTTGAGGAGTTCTCCCCAGACCACTAAGGTCCCTGGTATTGGAAAAAATTCCAACACCATAATCTGCCTTAGTATGCCCAGCTCTCCTCAAGCCACTGGCCACTGGCCTGTGCACCACTTACCTGTGCCCTGGTGTCAATTTCAATACCCAAGAATGAAAGCTGTGTACATGGCCCCTCCATCTTGTCACCTGCCAAGGGGATGCCCAGCTCAGAGCACACCTTTTGGAATGCCTCCATGAGCCGTGCACAGTGCTCAGTGCTGGCTTTCCCCACAAACAGGAAGTCATCCAAATAGTGTACCATGTGGTTAAGCTGGGGGTTTTGAACTGTCACCCAGTGCAGGAACATGATGAACTGTTCAAAGATGGGCACAACACTGCATACCTCATTGGCATGGAATTGTCAACATAGTATCAATCTCCAAATTTCATACACAACAGTTCTCTGTCAGCTGGGTGAACTGGCAACAAATGAAAGGCTGACTATGTCTGCCTTCCTCAGGAGAGCCCCCTGGCCTGCTCACCACACCACTTCTGCTGCCTTGTAAATGATGTGTATGACACTGTGGTATGCACTGGGTTGATGTAATGATTAACCGAGTCCCATTCCGGGTATGACAGATGATTTATCATGTGAAATTTGCCCGGCGCTTTCTTGGGGATCAGGCCAATCAGAGACACCCTGAGTTGAGGACTTGGGGTGTAGCAAAGGGGCCACTAATCCTTCCTGTTTCTTACTCCTTCTGAAGCTTATTTTGCATTACATCTGGTTGCTCTGGTATCCTGTGATAGGCGCCCGCTATTGAGTGCTTACAAAAAGGATACTCAATAGCGACACCTATTCACAGGGCTACTAGATGGGGGGGGGCAGATACAAATATAGTGACATGTTGTCATTATGTGTAAACATGCAGAGGGCAAAGCATGCCGTGTGACAAGCGGAAAGGAGGGAGGGAGGGGTTTTGAGGTGTAGCGAGGCAGTGGCCTGCCAAGCTGGCTGTGTGGCATGGTGGGTTTGTGGCAGGCTAGGGTTGGGAAGGTGCCGGATTTGATACTGGATGTGTTGTTATTTTTGTGCTGGTCTGGGATTTAATTTTTTTTTTCACCCCTTCGACATGCACCCCCCTGGAGTTGAGAATATTTTAGTAGGGGGTTGCGGATATGTTTTTGGTGCCCTTTTGGTCTGCGCTACGAGTGTGCATTGCCGAAATTGATTTTTGCTGATGTACCCTTGTCCTAACGGTGATCGCCTTTCTGCGATCGCTGTTATCACATAGAACCCGTTGCTTCCTGGCAGATTTCAGGTTGTCCACTTCATATGCCTTCCTTGGCCCTTCGTATGGGATGCGAAACCCCTTCCTGAACACTTCTGCCAATGAACAAGTGGCTGTCGTAATTGGGTAGTTAGCCAACCACCCCTCAATACTTTCCATCTTTATTGGTGTTAGGAGCCTTTGCCTCTCTTTTCCAAAAGGAGCAAACATTACTTGCTTTCCCCATCCCTGTCCCTGTATTATTTCTGCATTGCTGAAATGGATGTGGTTTTTCACAAACCATGCACTCGTGCTTGTACTTGCATTGCTTTGTTCTACATGACCCTTAGTTGTAATTAAAGCAATGCCCACTCCCACATTCCCCTTTCCCACTATTGCCCCCCTGGTACCCCTTCTTAGGTGACAAGAGGCACCATACTGGAAAACCACTATCCGTATGTTGCCCCCTTTCCCATGTCTATGGTCCACACTAGTGGTAGGTCCAACACTGCCCATGACCTCCTGGTATCATTCTGCTTTCTTCTCCAGTATTCTTCATCATATCCTAACCACCACCACCCCCAGCTTACTAGTGTGCATCGACATGATCCTACTGAAGCACACCCACAGCCTCATAGCTTTTCCTGGGCTGCCTTGGGTGAGCATTCCTGCTTATTTTGCAAAGTTTGCTACTCAGTTCTCCCAAGTACGATGCACCATCGCCTTGCGCTTCTGCTCTGGCCAACTGGCTCATTCTTTTTCAGCTTTTCCTTTTTCTAGCTCTCTGGGCCAGTTCAGCAGGGAACAGATGGCGATGTACTCAACATTGATTTTTTGTTGCCTCACATTGTCTGGTACTGTAAGTGGGACCCCATGGGTTCTGCCAGTGATAAGAAACTCACTGTCCCTTGCTGCCCTGGCATCTGTGGTTGTGCTGTTGCCACTGCCACCCTCCCTCCTCCTTGCTCTCCCTCAGGAACTGGGGCCATCTGACCCATACCCACCTGAGCATGTCCCTTCTCTGCTAATAAGGCTATCAAGTGGTCAAGCTTCTGCTCTACCCCAGACTGGCATGGGCCGCAGGCTGATGACTGTGACCTCGATGCCCCTCCCCAGGTGGCACCATTGCCCTGGGTAGGCTTCTGGGCTCTGCAGGGGACTGAGTACTCTGTCCCACTGGCATCAGCTATTGGGGCTGCCACAGACCAGCCGACCAAAGTGAGGTTAGCATCCGAGTCATACCTGGCTGGTCTGGCCCCACCTTCTCTGGCACCCACAAGCTCACCTGCATCTGGCTAGGCATTCTCATCATTAGACTCCCCAGAAGCTCAAGACTTAGTGTTACTGTTTCTCCTCCCTCCCCTTGGATCACCTCCCATGGCCCTACTGGTCCGACATTTTCACCCCACTTCTGGGGTTGCCTCCGTTTTTTCAGGGGGACACCTCCCCTCTTAGCAAAGCCTTCAATTTCTCTGCTGACAACTGCTCAAGGTTCAGCATACCTGTTGGTTGCTCTGGGGATGGTGCTTCTTGCTTGCCCCTCTTGCTGTGTGCTTTTTTGGCTGATGGTGGAAGCAGAGTCTCTTCCTCTGGAATGTGCAGCGGCCTCTAGTGTACCTACACCTGCTTTTCTGGCACCTCCCACAGGAGTTCGGGCCCCACAGGCTGTGTCTGCAACACTATTTCTTCTGGCTGCTTCATCAGGACACACTCCACTGGGTCACTAGGTTCAGGCCAGGGTGCTGACCCAGAAGGTCCTGGCACCTACCCTTCACCCTGATCCCTGAACAGAGCACCCCACCATGGCTTGCCCTTACCCTGCACAAGGGCCGCCAGCTTTTGCTCTAATGCTCCGCTCATCTTCGTATCCATCTCCTGTTGATCTGCAATCATAAACACAACCACTGCCATGCTACCCTTGCTACTGCTTAGGCCTCCACCGACGCCACAACTAAGGGTGACTGACCGTGGGTGATTCTTTAGCAACTTGCAATTTCTTTACGTGGCACAAAAATTCCCCATCTCTGTTCGAGACATGCCATGGGCTCTTTAACATCCACTTGAACAACCACCAGAACAGGCAGATGAGACCTTGGTTTAACAATTCATCCGAAAAACAGCTGCTGGTTTCCTGTCTTTATTGCCTCATCCCCACCCCCTCTAACTTACCATTCTGAAATCTAACTTACCCTCTCCTTTTAAAAAAAATAATTTCTTGCAATTAATGCAGCTCTTGTTCCACTGAGTTTTCCAACTTGTGTGTGCCTCTACATACATAAAAATGGCAGGGCCAGAACCCTGATCCCCCCAAGCTTCTGATGCTCCACTGTCTGACACTGTCAAGTGTTCCATGATTAGCCTTAGGTTACCCATACTTGAAATATGCAAGGCTACCAGTGGAGCAGCCAATAACCTTTATTTGCTTTTTATAGGCTACAACAAGATCAAAATCATTCATTAGTTATCTGACTTTGAGTCACAAACTGTTCGGCCTGTTGCAAGTTACTGACTAGGGGGTATTCCTGCCTTTTTGATACCCATCACTGCAGAGTGGAGCAGTTTATTCCTGGAGGTATGCCCCTTTTTATCAGCAGGGGGTGCAACTGCATCACTGAGAAATTCCTCCCCTGTAATCAAACCACTTTAGACAAGAAAAGCTGTCCAACCGCAGTGTGCCTACTGTCTTTGCATACTGAGGGAGACTGGGGAATGGGACTTAGTGTCTTGATTTTTATTTTTTTTTATTTTAATGACTTGCTCAAAGACATACAGCATGCCAGTAGAGGTTGTGGGAATCAAACTCAGGTCTGCTGGATATACCAAGCTTGGTTACTTGAGTAGGCAGTTGTGAAATCAAACCTGTACCGCTATGCTGGCCTGGTGGTGCTGAGGGTTGAGGCGCTGGACGCCACACCTTGCGCTACACCATCAAACCCAGCTTTGGGAATGAGCCTGGGTTGTCAGGGGTTAGTCGGGGAGGGAAAGGATTGAGTGTCCGATTGACTGCTCTCCTCTCCCCTGGGAGGGTTTGGGGCTCACACCAGTACACGGCGGCCCCTGATGGTGATTCAGGGCCACCACAGGTGCAGAGCATCTCAGGGGTTGAGTACAGGAGACGTCGGCAGGTAGTCCCTTGAGGTCATTGCACATCTGTACTCCAGAGGGAGTAAAAATGGAGGAAAAAGGTGGTCAGTACTTGCGGCTTGATGGCTGTACCTCCGTGGCTATGGACCTGGAGGATCGTGCTTGGGTATTAGATCTGGACCTGGTGGGGGATGTAGGCCCCCCCATGGGCGCCGTGTGCTAGCCTGAGTAGTGTGTGGCCTAACAGGAGTTTGGTTGGGATGCAGGAGGACGGTGGCCGGAGGATTGCTGACCGAGCTGTGGGAGTAGAAACTGTGATATAAAAAAAAAAACCTGTGCTGCTACGCATGCCAAAGGCAGACTACAGCTCTGCCGCCCGCTCTTACGGCGCTTGTACTTGACTTTTTTTGATTTGCTGAATACATCATCAGGTCGGATGACTTGGACTCTGAATTGAGCCGCCATCATCCCTTTTGTTCCAAAGGCAGTTGAACCATTATAAACTGCAGCAGTGGGGGAGGGGGGCCATGTGGTCTCAGTGTCCAACGCCACAACTGCACTGTGGTCGGACTGCCCCTGGCCATTGACCCATCAGCCTACTCCCCCCACAGCACCAAGCAGCTGAGCCACAGAGGGTACCTCTCACTATGCTGTTCCTTGGTTTGCACACCGGCAACCTGCTATTGTGAAGGTGCCAAGGTGGCAGGGGGTGGCCCCATGAAGATGGCCTTAGAAGGCCTGTGGAGACAGCCCATGACCAAAACACACCATGTTTGGGGTGGCCATGTGGCCTCACTGTCACAAAGATGCTCTCTGCATCTTCGATCTGAACCCCCCCATCACCACAAGGTTCACCTTCCTCCCCGCCACGGCAACATTGGACGGGTCACCATTTGTAAGGCCCCCTCCCAGGAAGCCTGATCCAAAATATCCCATTAAATGCCACAAGGGACCTCTGTTTTGAGGTCTCAAATTAAGGATGGCACAACTCCACAGACAAGGATCACAGTGGAGCCTGCACCCCAGGCCCGGAGTGACCAAACAGAAGACCTCATCGAGCTCCCTGGCAATGAAGGCCTATGCTCACACTACTAGAGAGCAGCCACTCTCAGGTAAGTTTTTCAGGGCTGGGGGAGAAAAACAGGTTTTCTTGGGGAGGGAGGGCAAGTAACAGCCACCAACTACCTTGGACTCCTGGCCACAGACCTCCTCAGATAGCCACCTGGAGGCCTGCATCTGAGCCACAAGAGATTGTGTATCCTGCTAGGGATATTGTACCAAGTGCAGTCCCAGGTCATGAGACAACATAATATGGGTCATTAAAAAACCCGCAAATAGCAGAACCCTGGAATTTATTAAGTGGAGCCATTATGTGGCTCCATGTGGTCCCCCGCTAGTCTGGCCCTGGCCCAATCGAACGGGAGGTCAAGATCTTCACTCTTCACCCTCATTCCACTACCAACTACATCCTGCCCCATAATGGGGAATTACTTCTGTAAAATGGTGGTCGATCCTGGGTCCAGGCAGACACACCTAACTACCACAGCTGCTAGACATTTTAAGAACAAAGCACTGGAAAATGTGCCCAGGGCCAGGCCTTACCTCTGCCTTGGGTTCTGGAACTCCTGGCTGTTTCTTGGCTTCTTCTGACTTCATCTTACAACCTGAGATGAGGAGGAATGAGGAGGGATCACTCCTGTGTACCCTTTCTACTGGCTTAACTCCTCCCCTTCCCTGACTGCAACCCTCTTCCCTCCTGGGAACACCTACATCCCCCTACCGCCCCTTGTGGGCAGCACCTGCTTCCCTAGCTGTCCATCTAGGTGTTCTCCAGTCATGCCCACCAGACAAAGTCCTGCCTCCTGCGATGCCTTGAAGGCCTCCTTCAGTTGTTTAGTTCCTTAGCTTATACTGCTCTAGTTTGTAGTATTTTAAAGGCAGCTTATGCCATTAGGACTACTTTAACAAAACATAATATTTAGACTCAGTTCAGCTTGTATTTCACGTTAGTTCTAGATTTCTCCTCTCCATTATTTATTACTGGGGTCATTTGTATGCAAATAGGATATCTGCTCCTGAAGACTTCATCTATTCCTGTTGCTTTCTCCCTACCTAAGGTAATAATGCTCTACCTATGACATCACAATTTCTCAATGACAACAGATTGTGATGTCACAACAGAGGACTATGACATGAAGTAGGGAGTAAGCTAAAGAGGCAGATGAACTCCAAGGGATACAGAGCACGTTTCCATGCCAATTTCTCAGTAATAAATACTGGAGAGGAGAAATCTATTGAATACATGTAGAACGTAAGCTAAATTATACCTAAATATTATGTTTTTCAAAGTTTTATTTGAGGCGTCAGCAGCTGTTTAACTTTATAGTCAGTTCCTTAGTTTAGAATGCTCTAGTGTATCAACTGTTTAACTTTCAGTCATTTAGTTTGTACATCTATACCCAGATCTGTATCAGACAGTATGTTCCTTTTGTTTCAGGTGTGGTGTCCTGGAGGCAGTCTCAGTTTTCAGACTAGTTCAGACCTGCCCACTGTGCTTTTTTCTGCCTATTAAATCTGTGAACATTTCTTCCTCAGTCCAAGTGCTTGCTGAATCTCTTGTTTTTCCTGTTCCTGTGGGCCATTAGGGCTGCCACCCTCTCTAGCTCAGAAGGTCAGACCTCCCGCACAAGCAGCAGAACCACAGACCCAGAAACAAAGGAGCACTAGATGCTACTAGTCATGGAGCCAAACAGATTTGCCCATTCACCACCCCAGCCTGGCACTCCCTTTTATGCTGTGCTCCCCTCACAGTAACTGATTCCCGGAAAGGCCTACACCTGCATGTCGTGTTATTTCCTGATCGGTACACCATATCCTACCTATCACACATGGGCACCCCACTATAAAGTATAGCAGTTCAAACTTCATTACACATTTGTTAGAACAGCTAGCATTTCATTACCTGTAGTGATTATTTGCATACATCCTTACTCACACCTCTGTTGAACTTATGCATGCGTACTATGGGTCCCCCCGTCCACCTGAGGATGGCTCATTCTTTTATACACTTACTAATTACTTGAAAGGGGCTTTCACCAGCCCTTTTGATTGATCCCCACCCCCTGCCTGCAACTACTCCTTGTCTTTTGAGGGCATATGCCTTATCCACCAGAACAAACTGACACAATGAGCTTTGGAGAAATGGCCACAGCCATGTGTTTATTAATTAAACCAATTATCCATATATACATTCGTTTCAGCGTGATATCTGCAGCTAGGTAGCCTTGGAAGGAATCTAGGTCACCAGGGAGCACTAGATCGTTTATGGTCGACCCTCCCTCCCAGGGGAGGGCCACCTTACCATCAACCAGGACCTCGCGACGGCAACAACCTCCAGGGCATGAGGGATGGCTCTATGACCGGCTGAGGCTAGCTCCTCCCCTGTCAGAGGATCCAACATGCCACGGGACACTACCCGAAGAAGGTGCCCTCCGGACTCCATCCGTCAGGCGTGCCCTTCTGTCAGCCTCAGGGAGATCTGGTTGGTCAAGACACGTGATCCCCTGTTACCCCCTCCCACAGCTTTCCAAGACTACCAAGCCACCACTTACAAAGGTTCATGACTGTGACACCTACCTATCTAATCCCTAGCTTACTCTAACTGGAATTACTCCTACCTTGCTGGAGAAAGCAAAAACCCGGAAAACCCAGTGGGAAAAAAACAGGAAATTCCATCTTGACCCCTAAGGCGATCCCCCTTAGTGGGACAGCAAGTTCCCTATACCCCCTCCCCCACATTCCCCTCTTGCTTTTATGAGGGGGAGGTTTGGGTGGAATGCGACCTTGGACAAGGAGGAATAAGGAGGAATTCCTCCTGTGCAGCCCCTCTTAAGGGCTTAGCTCCTCCCTGTCCCTGGCTGCAAGCCCCCACCCCCTGGGAACCCTATCCTCCTCCCAGCCCCTTCTGGGTGGTCCTACCTGGGTCCCTATTGTTTGTCCAGGTTTCTCAGGCCATGCCCCCAGACAAAGCCCTACCTGCTGCAATACCTTGCAGGCTCCTCCATTGTCTTTTGAGGGCATATGCATTATCCACCTGAACAAACTGACACAACAAGCTTTGGAAAAATGGCCACAGCCATGTGTTTATTAATAAAACCAATTATCCATATATGCATTCACTTCAGCGTGATGTGCGCAGCTAGGAAGCCTTGGAAGGAATCTAGCTCACCAGGGAGCACTAGATCATTGATGGTTGACCCTCCCAGGGGAGGGCGCCTTACCATCAACCAGGACCCTGTGAGGGCAATAACCTCTGGGGCATGAGGGATGGCTCTATGGCCGGCTGCGGCTAGCTCCTCCCCGTCAGAGGATCCGCCATGCCACGGGACACTGCCCGAAGAGGGTGCCCTCCAGACTCCATCCATCAGGCCCGCCCTCCTGTCAGCCTCAGGGAGATCTGGCTGGTCAAGACACATGATCTCCTGTTACACCCTCCCACAGTATTCCAAGAATACCAAGCCGCCACAAGGTGAGTTCACACCAACTCACCCCCCACAAGCACCTCACATTAACACTCTTGCCACTGCCCATTGTAAGTCATTCAGAAACAGGTATATTCCTTCCTCCGATAGATGTACTCCATCCCTTCTATACAGCTCAGGCTTCTTTACAGACACTCCCAGGTGCATTGCTGTGGACCTCTCCTCCCATGGAATCCATAATCAGTCTCATGGCCATGTTCTGCAGCTGGTGCACCTTCTCTATTGCCCTAATGTTCTGGGCATGCTGCCACTGCTGCTGCTGCACCATATCGGACCAAATTATATGCACATGGGGCTATCATTGCTTCACTCTTGCCAGATCCTGCCTGACCCTCTCTTTAAGCTCTCTTGCATGTATAACCCCCAGATCATTTCCCCCCAAATGAATGACTAAACCATTAGGCTGCCACTTCTCTTGAGCTTTTGCTTACAATGTTGCCATTAACTCATTCCAGTGCATCCCACGATGTCCCAACCAATGCACCTCTGCCCCCTCTGGTGCCAGGAACAGTTTTTTTTTCTCCGGGATACTGCCTCACCCTGAAGGCCACACAATGGATGTACGAGTGGCCACAGATCTAGATATGCTCTACTTGAGCCACAATACCTATCCAAAAAAAGCAAGAGAGAGTTATAACATGTGTGGTCTTATGTATCTTTCAAAAGCCTGTGACTTCCATCTACCCAAAGTCTGTATTGTCCTATCTGATAAGCCCTCCGCCCTGGCTTGTGATGCTGTGCCAGTCCTAAAGGAGTGTGTGTTATAGTGTTCTGCCGGGATGCCCAGCTGTCACAAGGTCTGCTGCAAGACATGCCTAAACTGGTACACTGTTAGGAGGCCACCACCCCCATGATGGAGGAAGGCCCCCCTATTGCTGGGCGCTGAGTTATATAATCCTGTACCCATCTTTCTGATGTGAACAAAGACTCCAGATGTTGTGACCTCCATCTCGACTTCTGCCAGCACTAATGGTCTCCCAGTAGCCTTGCTGGGCTGCACGAGCTCCGACACCCAGAATGCCCCACAAAATGCTGCCAAGTACGCTGTCTGGAACAGCCTTGTCTCATCAGGGGATGAGCATACCTTAAGCAACTTGTCCCAGATCTGCTTAAATATGGTAGGGCTGATAGGGCGTCTGTTGTCTGTACTCCTCAGTGCTGCCCGCACTCAACCTCTCAGCATCTTCCAGAGGGCAAAAGCCGTTGTGGAGTTGGAGAACCCCCTGGCTTTTTGGAACCAGGCAATGCCAGCCATGTGCTGCTCGACTGTTGCCCGTGTGGCCCCTGCATATTTTTTGATCAGTACATATTCACACAGCTGTGCCACCGGGATTGGCCATGTCACTGCCCACCCTCATGCATCTTGCACTTCCAGAAAACAGTTGACCCCCCCTCTGGTATGCTATTCACGTCCTAGGTGCCAGGGTATTTTCAATCAACTCCCAGGCCTCTGGGTTATCAATTCCCATAGGAATGGCGCGATTTCCCTGGGCTGTAGGTGTGCTGCTGGTGCCAATTCTCGGAACTTCTACCACTGTAAACGAGAAAAAGTGTCAGCGATGCCATTTTCAATACCTGGTACATGCACTGCCTTAAAGGTAATATTCAACATCATACACTTGAGGACAAACACCCGCATGAGGTTGCCCATCAAGCCCTTGCCCCCCAAATGTCTGTTTATCGCATACACAACTCCGGTGTTGTCAGACCTGAATGTGATGTGCTTGTCCCGCAGCACATCCCCCCAGATCACCAATGCCACGACAATGGGGAAGAATTCCATCACCATTATCTGCCTCCTAATGCCTTGTCTGATCCACTCTGGAGGCCATTGCCCTGCACACCATTTTCCTTGCTAGTAAGCCCCGAAGCCCAGGCCCCCCCGAGGCATCCATGAAGAGTTCCAATTCCTCGCTGGACACTGGGCTGGCCACATCAATACCCCATTGAAGCATTGCAGACATGTCTGCGAAATGCCTAGGTCTCCCCGCATTGCCAATGTGATGTGGAGTCTATGGTGTGGTTTGTACAGCCCTCCCCAATGCCCACCAGGCACCTCATGACTGTCCTGCCCATGGGCATTACCCAGCAGATGAAGTTGAGGTGGCCCACCAGTTGCTGGAGCTCCCGTAATGTGACTTTACATGCCCTCATTACAGAGTCCAGCCGAGTGCACAAGGCTGCCAGCTTGTCTTGTGAAAGCTGGAACACTTGCTCGCTCATGTCAATTTCAATCACCAGGAAGGAAAGCCTTGTGCATGGCCCCTCTGTTTTGCCCTGGGCCAATGGTACCCCCAGTTCAGCACACAGCTCGAGGAATGCTGCCGTGATATGTGCTCATTACCCCAAGCCGGCCTTCCCTACAAACAGAAAGTTGCCCAAATAATGGACCATGTGGTCAACTTTGGCTTTCTGAGCAGTGGTCCAGTGCAGGAATGTGCTGAAATGCTCAAAAACAACACATGCCACCACACACCCCATGGGCGTGCAGTTGTCAACGTAGTAGTACCTGTCAAATTTCATGCCCAATCCCTATCCGCTGGGTGCACTGGCAACAGGCGGAATGCAGATTATATGTCAGCCTTCCCCAGCACAGCTCCACAGCCTGCCTGTCGCACCACACCCACTGCCCTGTCGAACGACGTGTAATACACCGCTGTGTCGACTGGATCAATGTAGTCATTGACTGAATCCCTTTCTGGGTACAAGAGGTGATTTATCATTCGGAACTCACCCGGTGCCTTTTTAAGGACTAAGCCAATGGGTGACACCCTGAGGTGTGGGCGAGTGGAAGGTAAAGGGGCCACTGATCTGACCCGTGTCCAGCTCCTTCTTTAGCTTGCCCTGCATGACCTTCGGTTGCTCTTTGGCAAAACGCAGGTTGTCCGCATTGTATGCCCTCCTTGGGCCTTGGTAAGGTATACAAAACCCCTCTCTGAATCCTGCTGCCAAACAGCAAGAAGCTACTCTGTCAGGGTAGTTGACTAACCACCCCATAATATTTCTGGCCTTGACTGGTGTTGGCAGCATTTGTCCCTCCTTTCCGAAAGGGGCAAAAAGTGTTTGCCTTTCCCGCACTGTCGCAATGAGTGTGGTTTCTCGCACGCCATGCACTCATGCTTGTATCTACAGTGCTTGGTCTTGCATGACCCCTGGTTGTAAGTGAAACAACACCCTTTACCTCCCCCCTTCCCCCATTACCCCCTTGGTAACCTTTTCTCAGCGATGGGGGGAGCGCCGCACCAGAAAGCCGCTGTCTATAAGTTGGACCCCTTCCCCTAAGTCAATCGTCCACAGCAGCGGGAGGTCCAAGATCACCCACGACCATGCCATGTCCATCTACTTTCTCCTCCAATACTCCTCATTATATTCTAACCACCCCCCACCTGGTTTACTAGCGTGCATGGTCATAATCCTATTAAAGTAAACCCACAGCCTGTCAGCTTTCCCAGGCTGCCCTGGGTGAGAATCCCTGCATAAATTGTGAACCCTGTGGCCCAGTTCTCCCACATCCACTGCACTGTTGCGTTGCACTTCTGCTCAACCCCGTCATCCCCCTCCTTGTCCTTTTCATTCTTTTCTGGCTCTTTAGGCTAATTTAGTAGAGCAAAGACGTCAACGTATTCTCCGTTAATTATTTGTTGCCTCACCTTGTCTGGCAAGTGTGACCCAATGGGTTCTGCCAGGGTTAGGAAGCTCACTACCCCTTGCTGCCCTGGTATTGGTGGTGGCACTGATGCCTCTCCTGCTACGGCTGGGGCCACCTGGACTACTCCTGGCTGAACCCTGTTCTGGTGGTCTGCCAGTAATTCCAGCAACTAGTCAAGCTTCTGCTCCACTCCTGATTAGCCCAGGTTACCCGCTGGAGGCCATATGCTAGGCTCCCCCAACCCTTGGGGTATCACCATGGCCATGGCCCAGAACCCTGCCACTGGCTGGCTGACCCAACCCCCGAGGGCTATCTGCTGTGGGACCCATGACCCGTTACTCCCAGATAGGGAGTTTGCATGTGGAAGGATGGGTTGACTATGCCCCAATTGCTCAGGCGTCCGCAAGCTCGCCTGCAGTGGTGCTGGCTGGCCCTGTAGAAGGCCCCCGACAGGCCCAGGTGTATGGGTTCTGATGCCACTGTTTCTGTCCCATGCCCTACCAGCACCTTTTCCATAGCCTCCCACTCACTGCCCCGTCTTGGCTGATGCCTGCTGTTCCTTTTGGGGGTGCCCCCGCTCCTATGCAGAGCCATCAGCTCCTCAGCTGACAGCTGATCTAACTCATGCATACCCGCTACCTGGTCTGCTGCCACTGCTCCCTGATCAACCTCTTCCTTTGTGTCTTTTTCTGAGGAGGAGGAGGATGCATCAGTGTCTCATCCAGAATGGGCATCGGCTTCTCTGGCTCTTGCCCTGATGTGCCCGGCACCCCCGCTGGAGTCCCAGGTTTAGCCAGCAGGGTCAGAAATGCCAGGTTTACTGACTGCTTCCCCAGGTTGGCCTCCTCTGGGTTCTTGGGTTCTGACAGGGGCAGCAGCCCCAAAGGACCTGCACCCCCCTTCAGCCTGATCCCTGAACAGTGCCTCACACCATGCCTTACCCTTACCTTGGATGAGGGCAGCCAGCTGCTGCCCCAGGTCTCCACTCATCTTCGCAATATGCTGCTCGTACTCTGCAATCAAAGCAAAATCACAGCCACTCTCCCCTTGCTGGAGCGTAAGCTTTTGCTGCCACGCACAACACAGGTTATTGACTGTGGAAAATGTTAACACCTTTTTTTTTATTTGAGACACACTATGCCTGACACCCCGTAATGGTACAGGTTAATAATTTAGTCATTTGACATTAATAACCTTAGTAAACCTATGCAGAACCCGGTTGATTTTGCAATAAACACCAGCTTGGGAAGAAAACCTACAACCCCTTGCTTCCATTGAAGACCTATCTGTAATGTACTACCATAACCTGTCCGAATTACCCTCCTCACATCCTCTCTCTCTGACTGTCAGCTATGGGTGCCACTTCTTTATTAGGACCAGAATGAATATGGATGGTGCTCAACCCTATTCAGTCCTTGGTTATTGATTACCTGCAGTAATATCGTCCTGAGCACCACTGCTTTAAGAGAGACCCACTAAGATGAAAGCCTGTTTCCAGTGCAACCCGGGAGCACCAGGACGTCAAATGACCTGCTCAGGTCCACACCATATAGAAATCAGGGGCTGTAGCCTCAAACAAACTCTTTCGTGGTCTTTCATTATTTTGCCTATATTCCTTTAAATTAACGCATTCACGCTACTGTTCCACTTGGCAGCTGCCCTGAGCCATCCCCAAGATGGCGACCGCCCATACAGTGCACATGCACAGGGGTTGTATACAGACCCCCTTCTCAGGGGGAGGAAATGGACAAGGAAATGATAGAAAGTATACTTAGCATGGCAAAAAAAGGGGAGATATTGCTGATGGGTGATCTGAATATGCCAGATGTTAACTGGAGTGCAGTTGCCGCAGCCACTTCGAAGAGTGGGGTTATTCTAGATGCCCTACAGGGGGCATGCCTTAGACAACTAGTATTGGAGCCCACTCGAGAGGGAGCAATCTTAGACCTGGTTCTCTCAAATGGAGATGAAGAGAGGATCACAGATGTAGAAGTGGGTAGCCATCTGGGAACTAGCGACCATCGAACAGTATGGTTCACAATAAACACAGCACAGAGTCAAGCCACACAAAGGCAAAGGTATTGACTTTTAGGAGGGCTGACTTGCTAAAATGGGTAAGTGCCTAAGGAAGCACTAGCAAATGGGCAGGAAGGAGGGGTGGAAGAACAATGGGGAATAATAAAACTACCATCACAGAGGCAACAAGCCTTTGTGTGAAGCAAATAAACAAAACTAAACGATGTAAGAAACCACTATGGTTCTCAAAGGAAGTGGCAGTGAAGGTTCAAGAGAAAAAGAAAGCTTTCAGGAAGTACAAGGAATCACAGAAGGAGCAGGACAGAGAACTGTATCAGTTAAAGCAAAAGGAAGCTGGGAAGGCAGTCAGAACAGCAAAGGCCCAAACCGAGGAAAAGATAGCCAACTCAGTTAAGAAAGGGGATAAACCTTTTATAGGTACATCAGGGAGTGAAGGAAGACCAAGGGAGGATAGTGAGGCTTAATAAAGGGGGAGACTGTGAAAAGGCAGAGATACTAAACAAATATTTTTGCTCAGTATTTACAAAGGAAGGGGGTACCTAGAACAAACAGTGGAAACACACTGGATACAGAAGTTGATACCAGCCCATTTACAGAAGAAAGGGTTCTGAAAGAACTCTTAAAACTGAAGGTGGACAAAGCAATGGGGCCTGATGGGATTCATACCAGAATTCTAAAAGAACTAAGGGTAGAATTAGTGACACCACTGACTACCCTGTTTAACAAATCATGGGAGGATGGGGTGGTACCCGAGGACTGAAGGAGGGCAGATGTGATTCCCCTTCACAAAAGTGGGAGCAAGGCAGAAGCAGGAAACTACAGACCTGTTAGTTTAACCTCAGTGGTAGGGAAAATGATGGAATCATTTCTGAAGGAAAGAATTGTCGAGTATCTAGAGGCCAGAGGGCACAGGACCCAAGGCAGCGTGGATTCACAGCGAAAGGTTATGCCAGACAAATCTGATAGATTTCTTTGACTGGGTGACCAAAGTAGTAGATCAGGGAGGGCTGTGGACATGGCCTACCTAGACTTTAGCAAGGCATTTGACACAGTCCCACACAAAAGATTAATATACAAGTTAGCTAGCCTGGGAGTGGGTCCCAAGATGACAGCCTGGGTAAAAAATTGGTTGGAAAATAGGACACAGAGAGTAATAGTAAATGGAGTCCACTCTGATGAAAGGGGGGTTACTAGTGGGGTACCGCAAGGTTCAGTATTAGGACCAGTCCTCTTCAATGTCTTTATAAGCGACATTGCAGAGGGACTGGAAGGAAAAGTATGTCTCTTTGCAGATGACACAAAGATCTGCAACAGAGTTGATGCACAAGGTGGGGTGGAAAGGATGAAAAGGGACTTGGCAAGGTTAGAGGAATGGTCAAATGTATGGCAGCTTAGATTCAATGCTAAGAAGTGCAAGGTAATGCACCTGGGAAACAAAACCCAGGGAAGAGTACACAATGGGGTGAGATACTAACGACAACAAAAATGGAAAGGGACCTGGGGTAGTCATATCAGATGACCTAAAGGTGGGCAAGAAAGTGAGAGGGCAGCAGGAGGGATGGGGGATATTGGGATGCATAGGGAGAGGCATCACCAGTAGAAAACAGGAAGTTATTATCCCTCTGTACAGACAGCTGGTCAGACACCATCTGGAGTACTGCGTGCAGTTCTGGAGACCCAGTCTTCGCAAAGACATAGACAGGATGGAAGCTGTCCAGAGGAGGGCAACTAAAATGGTGCAGGGTCTGCACTGGAAGACATATGAAGAGAGACTAAAAGAGCTTAATATGTATAGCCTCGAGGAAAGGAGGGAGAGGGGGACATGGATAGAAACTTTCAAGTACCTCAAGGGAATCAACAAAGTCCAAGAGGGTAGCATCTTTCAAAAAAAGAGGTGTGCAAGAACAAGGGGGCACAATTTGAAGATAGAGGCGGCTCAGAGGTAATTTAAGGAAGTATTTTTTCACAGAGAGGGTTGTGGATGCATGGAACGGCCTTCCGGAGGAGGTCGTGGAGTCAAAAACAGTGGTGGAATTCAAGCATGCATGGGACAGTCATAAGGCAATTCTAGGGGATGGGGGTAGGAAGAAGTAGGCTGCTGGTTAACTAGGATCTGCAGCTTATCCAGTAGGCAGGGAAATGGGCAGACTGGGTGGGCCAAGCGGTCCTTATCTGCCGTCAGATTCTATGTTTCTATGTTTCTATGCATGAGGCCCTAATGCCCCCATGCATGCATGCAACCAATCGTAGCGTGGCTACCCCTCCAACTCAAAAGGAGTTCACCGTAGTGGCCTCTGTTCTCCCCAGGCTTTGTGCCCACACCATCCAGCTCAGGGGGCTCGGGTTACTGCATTTTACAATAATGGCCCATGTACCCTACCCCATGACACCTCGCTGGATGTGGATTGGACCCGTGCCATGGACCACAGGATGGTGGCTGGAATACTAGGCCTGAAAACTCAGTGTTCTGAAGGACTCCGACCAGGTGAAAGCTGGACCCAGGGAATCCAGCCCGGCTACCTCCTGGCTGGAACTTGACCCAAGCATGGGTGCCTCGGAAGGGTGAGGGGTCAGAAAAGGGGAGGGGGGACCTCGCAAAGCCCTGCTGGTCATGAGAGTGGGGCTGCAGCCACACACAGGCATGGAAGGAGGCTCCCAGCCCTGAAAAGCCCCCGCCATGACTGGGATCTCCAGCTGGCCACCTCTTTCGCACGCGTAGCGTGACAGACGGAGCCAGCACCTGCCCCAACATCCACCGCTACCCCCACGAGAGGAAAGGGCACAACGAGGACTGCAGAGACACCTGGACCATGATGGGGGACCCACCGAGGCTGCCCAGCTCTGAGACTGCACCCAGAGGAACTCCACTGCTGCCTCCCAAGTAAGGCCTACCTTGCATTGAGGTGCACTGTGATACAGGGGGGGTTGAACCAAGTGGGTTTCTGTCTGGAACAGCTCTGTAGACTGAATGCCTGATCACAAGTGTGGCCTAAGAGCTCGGGGGAGAGATTCAATTTCCCAAGACAATGGGCAGCCACGACCTGTGAGCACCAGGGAGTACTTACTCGCTCCCAGGCCTTCCTATGTGAAAGGTGGCTATACAGGGGTATGGGAGACCAACTCAGAGGTACCCACCACCTAGCCATGTGGCCCCTGGACCCAGCTAGGCCCCTCCACCTGGAACACCAATTCTCAAGTACAACTATAACCAAATGCAGGAAAGATCAGCTTCCTTGCTAACTCACCTGCCTTACCCATGCCTGTACCTAAAGTCCAGCTCTTCCTCCACATAATACATTATTCCAGAGCTCTACCAAACAAGAAAACCCACCACTCCTGCCTCAGGCCATGCGGCCAAGGCCCCAAACCAAGCCTTACCTCTGGTTCAGGTGGTGTGTGCTGCTTCTGGTAGCCTTCTACTGCTTGCGACCTGGGACAAGGAGGAATGAGGAGGAATTCCTCCTGTGCAGCCCCTCTTAAGGGCTTAGCTCCTCCCTGTCCCTGGCTGCAAGCTCCTTCCCCTCTGGGAACCCTATTCCCCCCCCAGCCCCTTCTGGGTATTCTTACCTGGGTCCCTATTGTCTGTTCAAGTGTCCCAGGCCATGCCCCCAGACAAAGCCCCGCCTGCTGCGATACCTCCCTGTTGTGCACGCTAAACTGCCTACGACTAGCCCTGGTGAATACAAGGAAGTGATCTTTAGCCCAATCTATTCAAATTAGATACTGTCACCCCCCCCCAGCTGCTTGCTGTTCATTTTAACCCTAACCCTACCACTTTACATTCACTTGAAAGCATTACCTATGCTACTGCCCCCTTGTGGCCTCCCATTTTATCTTACATTCCTACCTCTTGGTAGTCAACCTGTCCTCTTATTTATTTATTTAAAATAGATTTACGGGAAAGACATACTGTGACATAAAGCTCGTTTCTAGATGCGTCCTGGAGGGAAGGGAAAATGAGATACATCCAAATTACAATTCAACAGATAAGTACAATTGCAAGTAAAATACAATAAAAGTAAAATAAGATACAATACACATTAACAATTTTGGCAGTTAATGACAACACAACTTAATAACATGAACAGTGTAATGTGCGAGCCCACTCCAGCTGTAATGTCAGTGGCAGAAACAGGATGGGGAACCTTTGTAAAAGAGCTTGTGCTCAAAGGTCTTCTCCGAATCCTCAAATAAATAAACAACAGTCAGGTGTAGAGCATAGGGTCTAGACAGGAGTAGTAGGAGCTAAAGAGTGGGAGAGAGAGAGAGAGAGGAGTGGAGGAGAGAGAGAGAGAGAGAGAGAGAGAGAGAGAGAGAGGAATGAGGGGTAGAAAGTATGTGAGGAGACCATGATGGAGGAAGAGGAGAAAATAGAGGTAAAGGAAATTGAGATAAGAAGGGGCAGTGAAGGGGATAGGATTGGGGAGGGAGTAAAGAGGTTTATAGGGTTTGTTGGGAGTGGATGAGAAGGTGTAGTGTGAGAGGGGTAGAAGGAGTAGCCAAAGGGAGAAAAGAGGGAAGAGTGGTGGGGGAGGAGAAGTAGAGGGAGAAAACTAGTGGGGACAGAGGGTGTTGGTTGGAGGATGGGGGTGAAGGAGGGAAGGGAGGGGGTTAAGAAGGGAGATGGTTGAGATGTAAGGAGAGGAAGAGTGCAGAGGATTGGATGAGTCAGGGAGAGGTAGGGTCTTGGACTATGTGCATTTGCAGGAGGGAGCAGTGTGGGCTAGGAGAAGCGAAGAAAGAGTGAGTTTGTAGGAGGCAGAGCAAATTGTTAGGGGAAGAGAATTCCAGATATTAGGAAAGCGGAAAGTGAATGCATTTTGACCAGCAAGGGATTTACGCGAGGAAAGCAGTAGTGAACAATAGTCTGAGCAATGGAGAGAGAGTAAGAGGAGGGTGGCTTTGGGGAAAGAAGAGTAATGGTCAGCGTAGTGGCTATAATTCACTACGTGAAATGATTCATGAAGTAGTACGGAATCTGTGGAGTAACCCGCAACGCGAAGCGGAGCACTTCGAGTCATAATAAGGAACGCGAAGTCCATTGAAAACAATGACTTTGCATTACTCCACCTTCTCCCAAACACTTCTCTACCAATTTTAATGCAAAGTACATAGAGATCAATGTACTTCGCATCACTTCACCTTGTTATTGAGCTCCAAGATGAATTTCGCAGTGGTTCATGGGACTGCAGATCACATGGGCTCTAGATTGTTCTGCACAGCCTCAGTTCTGGGTAGAGTGTGTGGGTAGCCGTAGGAGACAGTTTGCTCTCAGAGCTGTCTGCGCTTCAAATCCTCTAAAAGCTATTAAAAAAGCCTTTTTGAGTCATTTTGTTTTGCTCAAGATTTAGTGCATCGATTGCAGGAAACCCTCCTGTGCTCATATCATCGAGTGTTTATTGTTTGTGTGTGGATTTTGAATGTTAATTTAGAACATTCAATCTGTGTACTGACAGACACTGGAAGTGTGCTTTAGGGGAGGGGTGTATCTGTGGTGTAGGTAGATTAACTTGGAGAAAAAGGCAGTTCTTTCTCTTTTGGTTATATTTTTCTTGTATAACTGTGTTAATGTACACACGGTAATATTTTCAGTAATTCTTTACACTTTTTTGCTGATTGTTGTGGTGCAGCAGTGCATAATATCAGTTTGTTTAAAATACTGTACATGGTTATAGTACTGAAGTTTTCAATTTGCTATGCATTACTTGTAGTGAGTGTGCAACACGTGCCGTCAAATCAGACACCTTTTATTGTGCCACAGTAATTGCAGCAGTGTGAACCTGTTATCCACTGCACCTGCACGATTTTGTACTGCTTCGAGGTATCTTGGTGTTTGGACTGTTACTGCAGTGCTCCCCCCCCAACCAACAAAAGGTATTTGTTTCCAGATTGGATTGTGATTTGTGAGCACTGGTTAGTTAAGGTGTTGTGACTTTGCACCTGCATTTGCATCTCTTCTTGAAGCCACAGTTGTTGTTTTTTTTGGCGTCACATCCAGCGTCCCAGACGGAAAGTTCCAAAATCTCAATTTGTTTAGAATTTTCTTGGTGATCCCCCAACATGCCCACAAAGAGACATGCAAGCAAAGCTATTTCTGGCCATAGCACTTCTGCCAGTGGTAAGATTGTCTGTGGGCGTGGTAGTATGCAGAAGTGCATTGCTGATGTGAGGAAAGGGATTTCTTCTTCAATGCTTTTTACAGTGCAATCTGTAGCTTCACTCACAGTTGGAGGAGATTATGTTCCAGCTGGTGGTGTTAGTGCAGTTGCTGGTGGTATGAGTATTGCTGCCTCAAGTTCCACTTCTGACCAGTTGACCATGTCCAAAAATATAGTTGAGTCTAAAGCAATGAGTGACAGTGTAGATGATGTCATACTCCCTAGTAACATCCCCATGGTAACGGAACATGATTCTGATCATCATGGCTATGAAAACACACGTCACATTTCTTCCACCATGGTTCGGGTCATGCATTTGCCATGCAATGATTTTTTATTTAGTTTTTGTTGACCGGGTAAGTGCACTAGACAAATCCTGCCTATTTTCAGGCACAACCCGGGGGAGTGAGATACAGATGAATGCCAACTGACCTTGAACCAGATTAAGCTGTTGGTGGTATTTTTTGTGAATGAGGGAAATTTGGCCAGGACACCGGGGAAATTCCCCTACTCTGAGTAGGTGGAGCCTTTGCTGCTGGCTGCAAGATGGCCAGTTCGCATGATCCCCTGGAGGAGATGGACGCTGTTAGCTCAGGGGAGTCGGCCTCCTCCTCTGTTCTACCTTCTCAAGAGGCCCCAGATGCATGTCTTGCTGTAGCTGATGTTAGTAATACGACTATTTTTGAATTTGACTCCGTTCTTCAAAACGACCCTAAAGAAGTTGTTTCCAGTCTACCTGATGTGCAAAGTGGCTCTGCGTTCAGTTCCAGTCTTCAGGAGCAGCGCGAGGCGTTAGTCCTGCAATTGCAGCTTTTAGATTCGGCATTGCGAGTTTCTGCGCAGGCATCGCCGGACGCCACTTCCTTGTTCTCTTCCTTCTCACGACGCCGGCATTGGAAAGCCCCCAGTCGACGCCCACCGATGGATTCGCTTCTGTTCCTGCTGCAGAGAATTCTTCAGCCCCTGCTACTGCTGTTTCTCGGACTACTTCAAATGACCCACTTCGACCACCGACGTCGGAAAAGCCAGATTCTGAAATCCCTGCAGCTATTCCCTGCTCTGTAAGTGACTTTAGCACTACAACTTCTTCCGTTTCGTTTTCGGAGAAACCCACAGTATTTTTTTTCTCAGCTACACAGGAACCTGGCTGGTCCAAACGAGGGGGTTCCTTATTCCTCAAAAAAATTAAATCTGGCCAAAATACTGATTTAGACTGGTCACCAGAGTCAGCTTTATTACATGCTGGCTGGGAAAGAGATATTGAAGGGACTTGGACCCTGATTCTCAGGACCCTGTCTACATTAATATGCTTCAAAACTCTGCTAAGAATAATGACCTGAGCTCCAACGAACCCCGGGTGTGACTCTTTCTTCTTCTACTGTTACTAGTGACACTATTGTTGTTTCTAAGTCTATTTCTACTGTACCTGAACCCACTACTGTTTTCAGGACCTACTTTGTTACCTACTGTTGCTGCAACTAAAAGTTCAACATTTAAACTTACTGATTTATTTTCCTCCAAAGGCGAACCTGCACCTAGGAGGAATGCAGTACGCTTGCTTTTATAAGGGTGGATTAGAACTCCCACCAGATCGTTTGTATATAGCTAAAACCCTCCTTAAGGGTTCCATGAAAGTTTTTTCTTCTGAGATTTTGCCCTGATTAATATAGGTAATTCCAATTTTGATGTTAGTTTTAAACAAATGTCTGGGCTTGATAGATTCTGGGCCCAATATGACAAACTTCAGACTACACCCATTTGGTCCTCCTTCCAGGCCATCCTCTCACCAAACCTGCCATTCGTAATATTACTGTTGTTTTAAAAATGAGGGAGTTCACATTGAAGACATTTTTATTTGGTTAAACAAACGCTGTGAAGTCTTGAATAGGCCTACCCTAATCTAGACTCTGAACAGATTTGAGGATAGCAGTTGGAAGGTCCGTATTAAGCTTTTTTCCACTAACACTGGCCTACGACATTTTGCCTAATTTTTTCTTTCTGGGTAAAGACAAGGGCTTCATTTTATCGCCAGACAACCCAAGTCCTGTTTTAAATGTGGTACGTACCCATTTAAGTTCGGCTTGTGATACCCTTAAATGTAGCCACTGCTTTGAATACGGTCATATTGCAGCTAAATGTACTAATTCATTTAAGTGTAACTTATGTGATGGGACTGGCCACGCATATGGCAGGTGCCCCTGGGCCTCTCATAACAGAGAAGATTGTCCCTCTCATGATGGCATTATTACTATTGCTCAACAGTCACTTGCCCATAGTCTAGCTTCCTCTAATTCAGAGGTTACCCCTCCTCCGGTAGTTGGAGATGTCTCTTCTGTTCCAGTTTTCCAACCCTCTTTCCTGTTATACCTACTCCTACTGCCATTGTGGTTTCCCCTGATACTACACCCGTTATTCCAGATATGGATATGCCTCCCCCCCCCTCGGGTCAAGGGGGAGATAATTTTAGTTTTACCACTGTTACCCATAAACGGACTAGGAAGGGTTTAGCTGTTGCTACTCGTAGTAAGGAACCCCCTGCACGGAACTGGAAAACCTCTAACAAATTTGCGGTTTTAGCTACAGATTTTTCAGACAAAGACTCAGGGGGTGAGGATACTGATTCCTCCTCTCTTCTTTCTTTCCCGGATGGGGGTGATAGGGCTGATACGGATCCCATTGCAAAACGTACTAGGCAGAGACGAAGGGGTAAGTCACCACCTATTACTTAAATCCTGTCTTCCTTAAAGATCTGCTCTTTAAATGTGAACAGCATTAAAGGGAAGAGAAAATTAGGGGGGAATTTTTTAACCCTTTCTGATTTACAGTGTGACATTATCTGCCTTGTTGACACTAGATTAAAGACCCATGGGGAATTATTCCAGGCCTCTAAGGCATGGACTGCAGGCCCTTCTTTTTGGTCTGTTGGACCTGATACTTGTGATGGGGTCGGGATATTGTTCTCCAGCTCTAATTTTACAGTCTCTAGACTTGTAGATATTTCCCTGGTAGAGCTTTGTTATTAGATTTCTCATATAAATCTGAGAGATTTCATTATGATTGGGACCCTACGCCTCAAACCAAGGCTCAGAGGGCTTCCCTTTTCACCAAATTAAGCCCTACCTTTTTTCATCCAGAATTCCTCCTATGGGTCGGAGATTTCAATATGTGCCTACATCAAACAGATCGAGGCCTAAAGACTTCCAAGTTATTTTGTGACTCTGTGGCTTTAAATAGTGTGGTCTCTATGGCCAAGCTTGTGGATGTTTATAGACATTTCCATAAAACAGGTGGGTCCACTTTTTTTAAAGGGTCCTTACATACTAGGATAGATTTTCTTTTTTTATCTAAGATTTTGATTTTACTTTCCTGTACAACTGTGGCTACCGAATTTTCGGATCACGTTGCCCTATGTGCCACTTTTTCCTGGGACTCTGCTCCTAGATGTAAGAAAGCCAGTTGGCGTCTTAATGATTCTCTACTTAATGACCCTCTTTTTCTTAAACTTTGGCACAAAGAGTTTACAGCTCGGTTGTCAGTAGTTGATTTTTATGATACTGGGATGGATTGGTGGGAGGAATCTAAGCTAAGCTGGAAACAGTTTTTCAGAAGGTAGCGGCAAAAAAACAGAATACTAAATATTTGTCTTATCTGTCACTACGGCATCAGCTACAGCACCTATTCTCTTTAGCTAGCTCTACTACTCATGATTTTAGCTCTCAGATTAGTGAGGTCAGCGCTAAAATGAGGTTATCCCAGTATAATCGTGCTGACTCTTTGGGTCAGGAGGCGCTTTTGGCACTCATCTTACTAAAGGTTGTTTAGACCCGTTAAGGCCTGTAAAGATAGAGTTGAAGCTAAATTAATTACCTCTCTATTGTCTCCATCGGGAGTTACTTAAGAAACCTGAGTTTGCTTCACTGTGTTGAAAATTATGTTTTCAACATGTTTGGCACTAAAGCTGACCTTGACAATGCGGATCATTTTCTTCGCTCACTGTCCTTACCTCAGCTTTGGGACTCTGATCGAAACAAGCTTTCTTGGTCATTACTGAACCAGAGGTATTGGCGGCCATTACTAGTTTAAAATCGCATTCTGTTCCGGGGTCTGATGGCCTAACCCCTACATTTTTCAAGACTTTCTGCTGATCTTGTTCGGTTCTAACTATTCTCTATAATGAGATGTTACATTCTGATGCCTTGGCTACTTCTATGAAAGACGCTTTACTGATTTTACTGTTTAAGAAAAAAAGGGATCCTTTGACATTACAAATTGGAGACCAATCAGTCTGCTTAATGTGGATTATAAGATCCTTGCCAAAATTCTTTTATCTAGAATGATTACTTTGGCATCACACATGATTAGCCCAACTCAAACCTGTGGTATCCCAGGTAGGCATCTTTCTGACAATTTGATTTTATTGAGAGAATTGTTTACTCTGGGACAACAAAATGCTGTAACAGGATGGATTATAAGTTTAGACCAGGAAAAGCATTTGATACAGTCTCTCATGAGTTCTTATTTCTAGCCCTGAAGGCTTTTGGGTTCCAGTATGCTTCCTTTCCTGGCTCGTTTATTATATAGGAATGTTTGTCACGTCCTAATGTGAACGGCTGGATAGGCCGTCCTACTATTCTGGCCCGTGAATGCGTCAGGGGTGCCCGTTAAGTCCCTTATTATATACCTTTTTATTGATACTCTTTGAGAGCCTTTTTCTTTGCCCACAGATTATTGGGTTGCTCTGTACTCCTCCTCTTTACCACTTAAACTATTAGCTTATGGACAATTTAATTTTGGCTGTGGATTCTTCCACGAAACAAGAGGATATTGTTCAGGTTTTACAGGCATTCTCTTCTGTTTCAGGTTCTAAGATAAATTTTACAAAAGTATTTGTGTACCACTAGGCATACTTCCTCCCTAGTACGGGCCTTATGCTGGTGTTTCTGTATCCACTAATGTTTTTTAGTATTTAGGTATTTTTTTGGTTGTGATGATCCATATCTATAATTGGAATCTTGCCCTACAAAAGGCAGATAATGTGATTAATGGGTGGAAAAAGCATTTAATTGGGAAGAAGAAACGGTTGTGCTCCTTAAAACTCTGGTTATACCGATTTTCCTGCATCTTTGTTATGTGTTCCCCCCGCCCATTTCCCTATTTTCCAGATTAACGGGGATTTTTTTCAAAGGATTGTGGGGATCCAGGCTAAACCCCATTAAAAGACATATTACTTACAGACCGCTCAAGGAAGGTGGACTTGGTATGATCCACCCCGTTGTTTTTTTTTACAGCCTTTTTCTTCATTATAATTATGGGAAAGTGCTGAAACCAGGGACTGTTTTTTGGAAGCCCTATTTTTTAGCATGGTTCTCCCTCTGCCTTGATAACTGGCAAGCCCGTTATAAAGGGGTTATTTCCAAATCCCAACTGATCCCCTCTTATGGGAAAGAGAGTTTTAAGATGGCCTTGACCTGGTGTCTTCATCCTCAGGACTTTTGTATCTTATCTAGACCCCAACTATATGAGCGACTTTGGAGGTTGGAGGCTCAGGAGGAGATTGTTTTCCGTTCTGCCCCTCTGGGCGTCTCCCTGGTACTCCACCAACTGCTGAATCAACGGCTGCCATCGTATTTATGGGATATGGTATGGTTATGCAACTATGATAGACTAGGAGTTAACAACAATCATAAGCATAAAGCCTTGTCTTTGAGATATTGTCCTAGATCCTCTTGCCTCAATGTTTGTGAAACTCAGCAACATTTATTTTGTGAATGCCCTTTTCTTTGGAAGTCTGGTCTACCCTATCTGCTAACTGGGCAGAACCCTTGCTGGCCTCTCTTTCTTATGAACATGTTATGTTTTGCACGAATGACCTGCTTAATAGAAAGTATCATGTTGACAGTTTATATATAATTTTGCTATTATTCGTTATTATTTATGGCAAGCCAGATGTTTGCTAGTGTTACACCAAAAAACTATTTCCATTCATGAAGTATTTTGTAATATTCGGGCTGCTTTGTGTTCTGTAAAAAAGTCTGACTTCTTACTTTTTTCTACTTCGCAAGCTGTATTGTTTTGGAAACATTGTGATACTTTCTTCTGTTAACTGATTTTTGCCTTGTTTGGATTGTTTCTGTTTATTGAGTTGTTTTGTTTTTTTGTAATGAAGCCCACTTTATTACCAATAAAATTCCCCTACTCCTTCGGTAGGGGGAACTGCTGTCTGTGAGCATGGAGTCCTCCACTTTGTGTGTGGAGGTGCAGGGGATAGGACCTGCTTTGGATGTTCTGCCTGGTGCTGTAGACACCGACATTGTTTCTGGAGTTTTACCTCAGCCGGTTGTTTTGGAAACTGGTATGCAGCCTGACGATCAGGAAAATGGTTTGAATCTTTCTTTGGAGGAGAAACGGAATATTTTGCAGGCTGAATTGTCTGCTATTATACAAGGCAAGAAAATTTCCTGGTCTCTGATTGGTCAATGTGTGCCTGAGACAGTGATGTTATTACACAATAACATCACTGTATTGATTTTTTGGATGATCCTTATGAGCCACTTTTTTTTTTTTTTCAGAAACAAAGATACACTGCCTCACTAAAAATCTACTAAAAACATTTTTATTTTTTGTTTTCTATAACATCGAGCCATTGTATAATTGCAATAAGGCACTCCAAGGTGTGTGTTGTGTAATAGCTTCACTCCTGGGGTGATGGAAGCACTCGGCTTCGTCTCGTGCTTCAACCCACCCCAGGAGTGACGTTATTACACGATAACACACACCTTGTCATGCCTTATTGCTTAATTGAAGCCCAGCTGAATGTGGAGAAATTGCTTTGCGAGGAAGATAAGAAATGTAAACGTTTGGGGGAGTATTCCCCTGGTAAAGTAATTGGAGGTACTACCAAAGTTTTTATTTCTTCTTCCTTTATTCAGCAGGCTTCCATGGAGGATGTTTCAGGGTCTCCCCAGGTGGCTACATCATATTGTGGTGATGTGGGGGAAGCTTGGTCCCCAGAACGGGCCCTGGAGGGAGCAGGACGATCGCAGGACGCCGCTGGCGTGTGGACGGCTACTGTCACTCCAGTACTGGAGGGAGCTGTGCATGAAGCAGCTTCGGACTCATTTAAAACCTCTCCTATGGTTGAGGCTGATTCAGAGCATCGGGAGCTGCCAGACCTTTCAGGTACTGTTTCTTTTCCCCCCTTTGGACTGTGTCTTCACAAGGCCTGGAACCTTCCTCAGTGGATATTGCCCTACTGCCTATTGTGGAAACTCCTACAGTGGACTCTGCCCCAGATCCTCTTATGGGTGAAAAGATTGATTCCTCCCTGACCTTTGCCAGTTTATTTAAGAAACCTGTGGAACTTGCTAAATGGAGGAACGCTGTGTGGTTTAGGTATTTAGGGGGTATGGAGACGCCTCCTGATCATTTTTTTGTGGGGAAGGTTTTGCTGAAACAATCATTGCATTTTACCTCCGCAGATGTTTATGCTCTCATTCATGCAGCGGGGGAATCCACTTTTGATATTAGTTTTCGAACCCCGGATTTGTTAGAAAAGTTTTGGACTCGATATATGAATTTAAAGACTAACCCCCTTTGGACCCCCCTTTCAAATTATTCCTTTGACTAAACAATCTTTTCTTGTCATTACTGTTTTATTTCGTAATGAGGGGGGTTAATATTCAGGATATACTCTACTGGCTAGATAAACGATGTGAAGAGCAAGGTATCCCTGAGCCCATTTCAGATGGGGAAGGATTTGTTTGGAAAATATAAATTAAATTACAATATGAGGGTACTGACTTAAAACACTTGCCAAATTGTCTTTACATTGGGTGGGATAAGGGTTTCATCTTTTACCCAGGACAACCCCGTAGGTGCTTTAAATGTGGGTCTGCCAGACACATTAGCCCCAACTGTGAAATGCTTAAGTGCATTCTCCGTGGGGAATTGGGTCACACAAGTTTCCATTGTACAAACCCTTTGAAATGTACCTTGTGTAAGGAGGAGGGGCATTCCTTTCCAACCTGCCCATGGGCATCTCATAACACTGCCAATGCAGACTTCACTGTTCAAGATTTTTATATCCAAAAATCTAAATCGGCCTCTGGCTTTCGTTTTTTTTTTCCTTCTCCTCATAATACCCCAGCTGTTGTGGTTCCGACTGTGGTCAATTCAGATACTACTGCTGCTGTGGTTGATTCTGAGGTTGAGGGTGGGGATATTACCCTGGTCCCTGGGGATGTCCCTCAGTCTTCTGACTCTATGGCCCCCCATGCCCCCTCCTCCTGTGAGTGATGGATTCCAGGAAGTAAAAAAAAAGAAGGGGACAAAGGGACGAAAGGGGAAGACTAACCCTGGGATTTCTGTGGAGGCAATTGTTCAGGATAATCCTTTTCATCTTCTTTGGGAGGGTATATCTAGGATGATTTAGGCTCTGATTCTGCATCTTGGGCCTCTTCACAGGCTGAAGCCCCCTCGGATGCTGAAAATCCGGAAGGTACTGTTGCCAGTTGAACTAGGAGGAGGCGCATGGGTGTGAGGGTCTCCTCTGGGAAAGTACCTTGACTCCCTCCTTGGTCTCTGTTCTAGGTCTGAGACATTATGATTTAACTATAGTCTCTCTCAACACGAATAGTATGTTGTCGGAGTGAAAGAGACTGGCGACTTTTGCTTTATTTTCAGATTTATGTTTTGTTGTGTTTTTTTTTTCAAGATACCAGTCTACAGTCCCAAACTGATATTAAGATAGGGAAGAATGCCTGGGTTTGGGGAGCTAGTTTTTGGTCAGGGGGGACTGATCGTTGGAGTGGGGTAAGGATTTGTTTTTCCTCTCATACTATTAAAGTTCTTCATTCTGTGGACATTTCCCCAGGTAGGGCCCTTTTGTTGGATGTACAGCTTCAGGAACTGGATTTTCATCTTATCAATGTATATGCCCCTCAAACTAAAACTGGTAGGGTAGAGTTGTTTAAACTTATTTTGCCATATCTTTTTACAACGAGATGTATACTTTTTGGTGGAGACTTTAATACAAGTAGATTGTTTTCGGATAGGGGTCCCAGGGTCTCTAAGCTTTATTGTGATTCACAGTACCTTAATCATGTTTTACAATTGACCGGGCTTGTTGATGCCTTTGCCTTTCCAGATACTTCCAACCCCCCCATACTTTTTTCAGGGGTCTCTTATCTACTCGAATAGATTTTTGGTTTTTATCCCCACATTTAACTATTAGGCATAAATCTGTGACACCAGTTGCTACTTCTGACCACGGTCTTCTTGTTGTTTCTCTCTCAGATCTTGATGTTACTGCCAGAGGGAAGGGGTATTGGAGACTAAATTTGAGCTTGATGGAAAATGATGACATCCAGGAGGGTTTTCAGGCCCTGGAACAAGCCAGACAATCTGTAGCTTCCCTATATGATTCTTTGGCAGATTGGTGGTCAGATAGTGAGGCCTATTTTCAAAGATACTTTCAGTTGATGGGTAAATTAAATGGTACAAAATGAAAAGAAGATTATAAGGTTTTACAAGAACAGCTTGTGTTATTACAGTTGCTACAAGTTTCTACTGGGACTTCATATGTTGAACAAATAGAACAGATTAAGTACACCCTGACAAATTTACAAATTAATAGGATTAAATCATTGGAAGCTGAACAAAAACAGGAATGCACTGGGAAACAGGGCAGTGTTAATCCTCTTGATTCCTGCTCTGCCCAACGTCAAAATAAGGTTATGTACTCCTTTAAGTCTCCAGATGGGTCTGAGAAATTTGGGGACTTGGATATCATGAAGAAAGTAGAAAGTTTTGTATAGTCTAAATTTTCTTCTGTAGCTATCCTTGACACAGAAGTTTTTGATTGGGTTAGCTCTTGTGATCTGGCACAGATTCCTGACTCTTTGAAATCCTCTTTGATTGTCCCTGTTGCTGAACAAGAGTTGTGTTCCATTATCTCTAGTTTAAAACCAGGTGTAGCCTGATGGCCTACCAAATGAATTTTATAAATTACTTTTTCCATTACTCACATCTGAGATTGTTGCGGCTTTCAATTTTTTTCTAGATTCCTGCACTTTACCAGGTAGTATGTACGCTGGCTTTATTTTTTTTCCTGTTCAAAACTGGTGATAGGTCCTTTTTGGATAATTGGTTGCCTATTACTCTTTTAAATACAGATAGTAAAATCTTGGTGAAATTGCTGTATCATCGCTTAGCTTTGGTTTTAGAAGATATAATTCACCCCATACAGTTTTGTGCTTTTCCTGGGAGAAAAATAGTGGACACACTTATTTTGCTTAGGGAAATTATGGAAAAGGGATCTGGAGGGGAAGTGAGTGGTTATTTAGTAGGGTTGGATCAAACTAAAGCCTCTGATACTGTTTGTCATGATTACCTATGGATTGTACTTCAAAGTCATGGTTTTCTGGTTATTTTCTTGAACTGGCTTAAATTATATTACCAAAAGGCTATAGTTAAACCTTATGTTAATGGCTGGGTGGGGGCTAGTTGTCCGGTTCAGAGGGGAGTTAGGCAAGGTTGCCCCCTGAGTCTAGCATTATATATTTTGGCATTAAATTCGCTTTTAAGGAAATTACAGCTGCATGATGACATTAGGAGTCTCTCAGTGCATAGTGGGGATATGGAGGTTAAAAGTATAACCTATGTGGATGATATGTGCCTGGTATTGGGGGACCAGGCATCAGCAAGTACGGCTGTTCAGGAAATTATGCATTTTTCTCTGTTAACTAATACTACCATTAATACCGCTAAAAGTATATGTCTTCCTATAGGTGACTTGGTTCCTAAGATTCCAGTATTTTTGGACATACCATGTCAAACTCAACCACAGAGATTACTGGGTTTTTTTTTTGGTACTGGGGACATGAGTACTTATAATTGGTCTCTTATTATATCAGACGCTAGGGTGAAAATTGGGAAGTGGAACTCTTGGCATATGTCCAAGTTAAAAAGAGTATATATGGTAAAAACCTTTTTATTGCCAATGTTTTTGCATTTATGTGTGTTTTTTCCACTACCTGTATGGTTAGAGACTGTTCTTTATAGTTTATTTTTTCAATGCATTTGGGGTAGCCAGCTTAATCCGATTAAAAGAGGGCTTTTGTATCGACCTATCAAAGATGGTGGATTGCAGATGGTTCACCCTATTGTTTTTTTCTTTTCTTTATTTTTATAATGGAACTTGAAGCCTGTGATGGACAATGGGCTCAAGGTTTGGAATCCCTGGGTTTCTGACCAGACTGACCCATGGATTATTTCCTGGGGTATTGAGTCTGCCATTCCAAAACAAAAAACACTTCAGGGCCTTCCTTCATATATGCAGTACATTTTTGGGAAATTAAAGCTATGGGGTATTACTAAAAGTCAATTATTAACTCTTTTTAGGAAAGAAATGTATGTGTATATTGACTCTAGTTTTTTTTATTGAAGTTCCTAGATACTGGAGTAAATCTCCTAGTGAAACTGCAATTATAGGGAAAATGTTGCTCAATCCTAGATTGCAGGGAAAGATGTGGGATGTCCTTTGGTTAAGTGTTCACGATAAATTAAATGCATGAAATAATTTGAAGCATAAGGGAATAGCTGAGAGAGTGTGCCCTAGGGATGACATGTGCCACGGGGTATTGGAAACTGTAGATCATTTATTCTTTGAATGTTCTTTTGTTTTGTCCTTTTGGTGTTTTCTTTATTCACAGTGACCTACTTTTCCTTTTTCTTGTCTGACTAGAGATATATTGTTGTTAGGTTTGGTACCAAAGAAATGGATTAAGTATGATTTAGGAACCGTTCATTTATTTTTGTTGATACTCAAGTACCATATATGGCATACGAGATGCCAATTGACTTTGTATAAAAGAAGGGTTACTGCTGAACAATTGTTTTGGACTGTATATAACTCCTTTAAAAGTTTTAGGGAGTTGGACTTTTTAACTTGTTCACTCTCCCTTTTTCAAGAGAGGTGGCGTCATATGGACTGGTTTTTGGATGTGGGGTAGGTTTCAGCATGAAAGTTGTGTATTATATCTTCAAGTGGTATTGTCAAAAACATTTTGTTCATGTATTCTTATACTGCTTATTTTTTTATTTTTTTTTATTGAATGCTTTAATGCCTTTTTATATGATTTTTGTTTGGATTTTGAATACTTTTTTTCCTACTCGGGGGGGGGGTCTGCATTTCTTTTTATTAGTTTTGAAACAGTGATAATGAATTTTTGTATTGATTGTAAGAAGTAATACTTACTTACTTTTGCCTTTATTTCTGTATTATGATTTTGTGTGCAGTAACACTTTGCTGAGTATTATTTGTTTTCAAGTTTTAATAAAAAAATTCCCCTACTCTGTCAGTAGGGGTCCCCTTGCGCTGTGAGGAGGTTTCACTTCACAACAGGTCTTGGTGGTGGACGAATGGATCAGGCTGAGGTGGCTCAGGAAAAACATGGACCTTTACAGATGTCTCAGGTAGAGGGATCCGCTGTGGAGGCGGCTGGGATGCACCCTTTGGGTGGCCAGCAAATCGCCCGAGACAGTGGTCCCTTGTCAGAAGTTACAAGTGATCAACTGAGTTTGGAGCAGAAACAACAATGTTTAGAAGCTGAATTGCTCCACGTTAGTGAGCAACTATTGAAGGAACATCTTAGACAAGAAGATGATCGCAAAAGAAAGAGCTCGGAGACTTTGCCGGGCTCAGCTGCTTCAGCTGGTCCTGCTAAACTTATTGTGGCCGATGAATGGCCTGGATTACCTACAGTTGCAGTTGAGTCACCTCCACGTTGAGACTGGAGGACTGAGGTGGAAGGCTCTTGGTCACCAGACAAGGCCTTGCATGACGCCGTGTGGATTTTGATGTCAGACGGTCATTGGAGACCGAATCCCGAGATGCCTATACCAGGTGGCCAGCCGCCCTCGCAGATAAGTGCTGAATCTGTTTCTACTATTTGTTTTGATACTGAAAAAAATATTTCTCCTCCTGAAACTCTACCTGTCCTTCTTCCTGAAACGGTGGGTCAGCATGATAACTCGGAGGATGTGGACCCTATTACGGTCACTATTCCTGACCCTGCTTCAGTTGTCAACCCTGGAGGGCCTGAAAAACCCTCATATGCTAGCCATTTTCACCAACCTGTGGAGCTTGCGAAACGTCGAAATGCCATTCGCTTGAGATATGTGGGCCTTCGAGAGCATCCACCGGATAGATTTTATGTGTGGGGAAAATTCTACTTGAAAAGAGTATGGGATTTTTTCCATCAGAGGTTTATGTATTAATCCATGTACAAGGAGAATTTACCTTTGATATTAGCTTTCATACACCAGCACTACTGGAAATTTTTCGGTGTCGCTATATTACTCTTAAGACTAATCCCCTTTGGGCTGACCTCATTGTCCTACCTCTGACTAAACAGCCTTTTCAGGTCATCACGATCCTTTTTAAGAACGAAGGTGTGAATATTGTAGACATTGTGCACTGGCTGGAAAAGCGCTATGCTATTCAGGGCAATCCAATGCCCATCATGGACGCAGAGGGTTTTTGGAATGGTGGGTGGAAATTTAGGGTCAAGTTACATCAAACGGATCAAGATTTTATTCATTTGCCTAATTGTTTTTTCATTGGGAGGGATAAAGGATTCCTTTTTTTACCCTGAGCAAACTAGGGTTTGTTTTAAATGTGGTTTCACTAAGCACATCAGCACTTCCTGTGATGTATTGAAATGCACACATTGTGGGGAGACTGGACATCCTAGTGCCCACTGTTTCCAAAATCCAAAATGTAACCTTTGAGAAGACGTGGGGCACACCTTTACAGATTGCCCCTTAGCAGCTAAAAATACAGAGGATGCGGATTTTGGTGTACAAGTCCATTATATACGCATGGCTGTGAGACAGGTGCAGGCTCCCCCTGTTGGAGGATCACCAGTGTTGCCCCTAAAGGTAGACCAGGTTTCTAACTCTAAATGGCAAGACCCTGTGGACCCTATAAGACAAGTCCCTGTAAGCCAAGAACCTGTGAACCCTGTTCCTCTAGCTGAAGAAATTATTGTGGGGGATGAGCTTACTATCGCTGACCCCCCCCCCCGGGCAATCATCTACTAGTGAAGGCTAAACTCTGGTATCTGGGAAAAAGGGAAAATCATCTAAAATAAAGCCAAAACATAAGAAAAACACTTCTGACATACTACTGTAGGATCCGTATATGTATATTGTCCTGATGGAGGACCCTCTCGATACAGGAGATGAGGAACTGTCTACTGCAGAACCCTCTCAGATGGAGATGCATGTAGTGATGGAAAGTCAAACAGAACAGAGACCTCATGGTGCTAAAAGTGGGAGGGTAACAAGAGCTTCTAGCAAAGTGAAGTGATGCCACCTCTGCTTTGTTTTGAACTCTGGCTTCCCTTTAGGTTTTGCGTGGTGTCTTTGAATGTCAACAGCATTCAATCCCCTGCTAAACGCTGTAGTACATTTGTGCACTTTCTCACCAGTAACTTGGATTGTGTGTTTTTCCAAGATGTTCAGTTGCACTCCCCTGAAGTGATAGCAGCAACTACAGCTGGGTGGATATGGGGAGATTGTTTTTGGTCACAAGGGGATGCACTATGTTCTGGGGTTGGGATTTGTTTTTTTCTCTCTTGGGTACAGGTAATTCATCATTTGGAGTTTTTGGAAGGCAGAACGCTACTGCTAAATATAAAATGGGAAGGCCTGATCATTCGCTAAATAAATATGTATGCCCCCCAACTTAAACATGATAGGGTAGCCCTGTTTAAATCTCTCTCCCCAATTTTGATTACAACTCATCCGGTAATCCTGGGAGGTGATTTTAACTGTTCATTGCCTTCTCAGATTCCGATTCCCTTGGGTAAAAAAATGTATTGTGATGCGCTATGTCTTGCACAACTTATAAAAGATGTAGGGTTTATGGATACTTTTAGCTCTCTTCCTCCTGAGAGCTGAAACACTCATTTTTGTGGCCCTCGAGCCTCTAGGATAGATTATTTTTTTTGTTTTGTCTTCCCTGCTTATACAATCAACTTCATTACAGAAAGTTGCTACTTCTGATCATAGGCTTTTAAAACCTGTGCTTGGTAATCTCCCGGAGACGAAGCAGGGGCCTGGGATCTGGAAGTTGAATGTTACTTTGTTAAATATTCCCCCTGTTCGGGAGGGTTTTAGATCTGTTCTACAGGCACGGAAGTCTGTTTTTTTTTTCTTCATGAGGATAGTAACCTTTGGTGGGAGGATACTAAAGGGGATATTAAGACATTTTTCCAGAAAATGGGGCGCAGTAATGGGAAACTTCAGCAGGATGAGTTATGATATTTAGGGGATAGCATTAAATTTTGGATGGATTTTCGCAATCATTTGGGTAGGGAATGTCATCAGACGATTAAAGGGTTGAAGGCTGAATTTGCTCGTTTACAGTTGGAGGTTATGAGAAACATGGACAGGAAGCAAAAGTATGGGATTACTGGGAAATCAAAGGAAACTTTACCATTTTAATCACTTCCGCTCCTCCATGAATGCCGAAATATGGTGTACCTTCTAACATCAGCAGGAGCTCAGGTAACTGATAATCCTGGTATTTTAGAGGAAATTTATAAATATTTGTCCCATACCTTTACTAGCCCTTACCATTAGATAGTATGAAAAGCTGGTTGGCCTGTAGGGGTCTACCACAAATACTGCTAGATATGAGGGTCCTTTTGACTAGGCCCATTTCATAGCTGGAATTGAAAGAAGTAATTTGGTCATTAAAATTGGGGAAAGCCCTGGGGTCGGATGGGCTTCCGCATGAACTCTATAAAGAGATCTGGGAATTTCTGGGGCCAGAGTAGGGTGACTGTCTTAACAATCGTTTGATGCATGGATAACTCCCAGATAGTATGCTGGAAGGGCTTTTGATTTTAATATTTAAAGAGGGAGAACGGGGTGAGCTTAAAAATTGGAGACCACTATCCCTCCTTAACACTGACTATAAGATATTGATGAAAATATTAAGTAATCATATGCGGACTATTTTGGACCAGATTGTTCATCCTTCTCAATATACGGTATTCCAGCGTGACAATTTCAGGATGCTCTTATTCTTCTTCATGAAATTCTCTATAAAGGAGACTCACAGGAACTGTTTGGGCATCTTGTTTGTCCAGATCAATCAAAAGCCTAGAATATGTATACCTTTGGGAAACTCTCAGGTATTATGGGATACCATCCACTTTCATGGCCTCGCTTCAGACATGTTATCGAGGTATTAGTCTTTTACCAAGCATAAATGGTTGGGCTGGTACAGCTGTCATGGTGCAAAGGGGAGTGAGACAAGGCTGTCTCCTAAGCCCTTTATTGTATATTTTATCTTTGGACCCACTTTTGCATGCCTTGAATACAACGGATTTAATTACTGGTCTCTCGGTTGGTTGTGATGATCAGCAGATCATCACGATTGCTTATGCTGATGATTTGGGTCTTTTTTTGGCTGATAAATCTTCTGCTGTGGTAACACACTCTATTTTACATGAATTTTCAGTTATCTCTGGGTCTGTTATTAATACGCTAAAGCGTGGTATCCTGCCTTTGGGTTATGATGCAGTTGATGTTTCATTTATTTGGGGTATACTATGGATCTGGGTTATAGGAAAATATTGGGTATTTGTTTTTGTGGTGAGGACCCTCAAAAGTATAATTGAGAATTGCAACTGACTGCAGCTAGGGAGGGAGTGCTCAGTTGGAATAAATGGCAGATGACTAAATCCAAAAGTATAAATTTGAGCAAGACTTATCTGTTACCATATTTTTTGTTTTTAGCAGCTGTTCCCCCCACCCCGCAGACCTTGGAAGCCTCAGTGTACAGTGTGTTTTTTCAGTGTCTGTGGGGCAGTAGATTAAATCTGGTAAAACAAGGAATTACCTATCTGTCAAAAAGTGAGGGTGGTTTAGGAATGAAAAATCCAGTTTTTTTTTTTTATGTTACTTTTCTTTATTATAATTTGGTGCCTCATCTGACTCATGTTAATAAAGTTTGGACTTCTTGGGTTGAGGATGTAATCGGGCCCTTGTTGGATAACTAGGATCACTCTACTTTTCTTTCCCGTCAAACAAGGATGGCTCAAATACCAAGGCATTTTACTGGGGTTATTGGGAAATTGAAAGTGTGGAAAGTTGTTAAAAACTTTCTGTGTTCTTCCTCCGGGAAAACTTTATATACTTGGATACTGGAATCTTCCTTTTATGTTTCTCCTTGGTTTCTGGAGTTGCCTACTGGGGATCAGAACTCAATAACACTATTTTTAACTAGTAAGAGAATTCCACATTATATTTGGGATTTTTTGTGGTTGTGTACACATACAAAGTTGGGGGTTCGGGGCAGTCTAAAGCATAAAGAGCTTACAGACAGATTTTGTCCAAGGGGAGGAATGTGTGAGGGGGTTGTTGAGGCAATCTCACACCTGTTTCTTGACTGCCCTTTTGCTGTTTTATTTTGGTCAGGTTTTATTGAGAAATGGCCCTTGAACCCTTTTCAACATTAGTCTCCTCACATTTGGACTGAGGGGGTGTTGCCTGGCTCTTGGGTTATATATGATGCAAGCATGATTTGGCTTTTAATGGGCTTTATTTGTTATCAACTGTGGCAGGCACGCTGTGGTCTGACTCTTAGAAAACAACTGAAATCATGTGACCAGATATTGTTATTATTACAGAAAGATGTGATAAGGTGGCAGGCTTTGGAAAAGAAGCGAGTAAATCCAGACTTATATAAACTTTGGTGGAGACACATGTCCTGTTACACACTGGATGACTGCGTTGCACTTATATGAACATTTCTGAAGTCATTACCCCTTGTTCTATTCATGTTGTATGATTTAGTCTGTACACAATTTTCTTTCCAGATCATGCTAGACTATTCCCCTTCTCTGTGATACAGAAGGGAGGGTTTTTTCTTTATACTTTTGAGGTTGTTATTTCTTTGGGTTTTTGTATATATGAGGTTCCTCTTTCTTTCAGTTTTCCATGCATGATTGTAGGGGAGGGCCTGTTGTTAGCTTTGGCCACTTAGTTCGGGGTCATATGAATGTTAGTTCGTACTGTGATATTACTGTATGATGAAATACTTATTTGTGTTTCCTTTTCTTTTGCATTTTGCTGTAGTGGAGGGGTACTAACAATATGATTTATTTATGTCTTATATTTCGGTATGCTGAAATGCTTTGTTAGTTTTTTGTTTTTTTTTCATTTATGATTTTGTCCGCTGTAATACATTCCTGTATTTTTTCGTTTTGAGGTTAAATGTAATACTCCCTTACTCTTTTAGTGGTGAGGGGGGTTCAAGGTTTAGATTTACTTTGGGTCCTACGTACTTTATTTTAAACTAGATACAGTATGAATGTAATACTTATTTTGCTTTGTTTTGGGATTTGTATATTTTTGTGTGGGTTGACACTGTTTACATTTCTGTGATTTTGCTGGTATATTCAAAACTTTCCCTGCTTGTACTTTTGTATTGCAAGTATGATGACATGTTTATTTATGTTTACCATCTTTTTACTTTATGATTTGTGGGAAGTAACATTATTTTGTCTGTATTTTACTTTTAAGTTCTAATATTCAATTCCCCTTCTCTTTTAAGCGGGGGGAGGGATTCGGCATCCTCTTAATAGGGAATTTTGTATTTGAAGTATGATGTAATCCTTAACTATGTTTCTTTTTCCTTTGTAGTATGATTTTGTGTGAAGTAACACTGTTATGTATGTATTTTGCTTTCAAGTTTTGAATAAAATATTCCCCTACTCTTTTTGATAAGTGCCATGGGATCTTTAACATCCACCTGAACTACCACCAATCCAGGCAGATGGGACCTCGGTTTAATGTCTCATCTGAAAGACGGCACCTCAGAAGTGCAGCACCCCTCTCATGTTGCACTACAGTGTCAGTACTGGGATATTAACCCAAGTGCCAGATGTGGGAACTGGACCCACAGCCCTCTGATCTCCAGGCCTCAGAGGCAATCAGAGAGCTGTGGGTTCAGTTCACAGTGTGATGCAAAAATATCGGGTGATGGTGCTGATGATGATGATGTTGCTGTGGTTGCAACATGCAGTCCATATGTCAGCATCCAAGCAGAAGATGTGGATGTGGATGGTGTTGATGAATATGATGATGATATCAGTGACGCCTTTTGGGACCTGGAGAAAAAAAAAGTCAAGATGGCTGTGTTTGGGTCTGTTTGTATTAACCCCCCTTCCCATAAAAAGTTGTGATTTAGTAGTTTCAGATGATGATGATGATGACCCAGTAATAATGATAGGTAGCCATGGTAGTCAGTTGCAGTCCAAGTGTGTACTACCTGAAAAATCATGCAGCACACCCTTCATTTCAGGGCTTAAAGAAACGGAGTCCAATAAGCAGCATCAGGGACATGTTAAAAGTAGGGGATCACAATCCCTTGTTTGGAATTTTTTTGTGCAAGATGTAAATGATGAGTCAGTTGCAATCTGCCAGCTTTGCCAGGCGCATGTGAGTCGAGGCAAAAAGGGGAGCCATCTGGGTACAGTGGGGACAGCATACGCATCTTAAGAACAGGCACATGGCACTGTGGACCCAGCACAAGATGGCAGCTAATGCCAGAGTGGGGCGTTCCCCCTTGCCATCAACCGTAATGAGCATGTCACCCCCTTCCATGACTGTAGGATCAAGTAGAAATGTGTGCAGTAGAGATGAAATAAAGGCAGGGGATTACTACAGGCATGATGAGGTGGAGGAACATAATGATTTTGAAATCTTGTCCAGTGGTGGTGAGAGTAGCAGTTTTGGTGGTGGTGATGGTGGTCAATGCAGTATGTCTAGTGCAAGTGGTACATCAACCCCTGTTCATAAATCTGGGAAAATAACTTAATTTGTAGATTTTTCATCACCTGTGCAACTGTCTTCATCACACATCCACACTCCACCCCCTGCCATTAGCAGAGCAGAGCCATTTGTCATCACACCCCATGCAAAATGTTTAAGTCAGCCCATGTTGCAGAGTGTTTTTGCCCATAAGCTGAAGTACCCACCCAATCATACAGTGTCGTGTGAACTTAATGTTACTGCAGCTGAAATGCTGGCAACTGATCTGTTGCCCTTCTCCTTCATGGAGAATTCCGGGTTCCGGTGGTTTGTGGCACATGCCTATCCAAAATGGAAAGTCCCATCCAGGACACACTTTTCCACTCATGCTGTCCCTAAGTGGTACCGTACTGTGAGTGACTCTGTAAGACATGTCCTTCAATGTTCCTCCTCTCCATTCATCCATTTAAGTATGGATATGTGGACAAGTGGCAAACAGTGGGGAGTTCATATTTGTGTATAACTGCACATTGGGTGCAGGTGCCGGGTGTTGTTTGTGCTGTTGGTAGTGTGAATAATCAGTGTAGTAAGGTGGAGTGTCGTGGTAGCAATCTTCCAGGAATTTGACAGCATGCAATGATTGCTATGCACAATGTGACCTGTTCACACACTGGTGAAAACATGCTGGACTTGGTACTGACTGAAATTGACAAGTGGCTGAACCTCTTGTCCATGAGAGCTGGGTTCATGGCAAGTGACAATGAGTCAAATGTGGTTTTGTTCGGGCTCCATGCATGGCCCACTGTTTAAATCTTGTGGTGCACCCCTGATTTAAAGGAAATGCTGATAGTTGCACGCCATATCTGTTCTCACTTTTCATGCTCTGCAAAGGCCCGTGACCAACTTCAGCAGTTGCAGTTCCAAAACAGCCTCCCACAGGACCACCTGAAGCTGGAAGTTGTCACCCAGTGGAACTCCACTTTATACATGGCAGAGAGGTTGTATTAACAATACTAAGCCATCTCAGAATATCTTGTCATGCACACTAGCCGTGACACTTCCAGGGTCTCCATGTCTATGACGACTGAACAGTGGTACCTCATGGACTCTGCAATAACAATTTTGAGGCCTTTTGAACATGCCACACAGGCAGTGAGTGGTGAGTCTGCCTCCATTAGCCAATCAATTCCACTGCTGCAGGTGTTGAGGCAGACACTGGTGAACCTACAGCATAGACTTGATGTCACCGGAGACTGTGCTAGCAGTGTGTTGCTGAAACACATGCTGACAGTATTTGACCAGAATCTGTACATCTTGAGCATTCAGCACAGTAACAACTTTGCAATAGCAACAATGCTGGACCCACGATACAAACGTGGAATTGCCTCAGTACTGGAGGGCGGGCCTGAACAGGTAAAAAATGTCGGTGAGCAACTGGTGCACTTGGTTCATGGGGCACAGAAGTCACGTGCCAAGGTCAGCAAACCTCAGCAGCATAATCAGGCTGAAGGTCAGTTTGGAGTAGTATTAAGCATATCCTGTAAGGGGAAGGGGACTGCAGTTCCAGGTGGTCTGTCATCCAAACCGATTGGCATTAACCCACTTAGGGGTGTTTTGCCCCAAGTGGGAATTTGCGACATAAGTGATTATATAGAACAGGATAATGCGTCAACCACTGGACTTAGTGCAGCACAGCGTGCAGTGGCACTGAAGTATCTGGCATGCCCACCCTACAGTGTAAGTGTCGAGAGGGTATTTGGCTCAGGGGGTGCAATAGTTTGGGATCATCATACAAATCTCTCTCCTACAAATGTCAGTTTACTGACATTCATAAAAATGAACGAGGGGCACATACCAGCTCAGATTGCAACCTCAGTATTCGTACCCCGGCATAGTCATGATTTTGCTGATGTTGTAGAAATGGACCATCCTGGTGGCACTGGCAGCATGAAATGGCCTACCACTGCGGTAGATGATGTCACAATGGAGAAAGAATTTACCAGTGGGCAGAATTCAGACACTGATGACTGTGAGGGCAGCTTTCTGTATGAGGATGATGATGAGGTTGATGTTGGTAGGTTTTAAGTTAAGTGGTTAAAAGGCTGTCACATTTTTTGTACGGTACATATTTTGTTCTTCACAAAGTTAAAGCAGTGTCCCACTCAGAATGACTCAAATTCCATATGTCACATCACATGTGTAACACAGTGCACAATATATCCTGCCTGTCACCCACCTGTTTGCATCTGACATTGATAGTGGATATGTTGCAGCATGCTGTAACTGTTCCCAATCCCCACTGCCACCAGATGCAGGAAGATGTGAAAGGGAGTGTCATTGTGTGCCCCCTTGGATCACCATCAAAAAACCACTGTTAGCCACTGCCACCAGATGCAAGAAGATGTGTAGTGGAGTGTCATTGTGTGCCCCACTGGACCACCACTACAAAAGCACTGTTAGCCACTGCCACCAGATGCAGGAAGATGTGAAAGGGAATGTCATCATGTGCCTATGACCACCACCCACCACCACCACCATTCTAACAATGTTTTCCATTACATGTCCTACCCATGCCAAGGCAGAGGGAGTCAGACAGGAGACCACATCCATCAGCCACAGGCACATGGCTTCTTACTATCAATACTGTAAAGTGAGTATGTGTACTAATGTTTTTCATCCTATTCAACTTCCTTTAGCTGTGTTTTGTTTCCTATTGCTTTTCTGAGCTGCAGTGGTCAAACACATACAGTCAACTTATTTTGTTTTTTACAGGTTAACAAATGACTCTCCTTTGCTGAAGGTCTGTATGGTACAGCATTACTGTCTACAGCAACCTATGGGATATCCATTTCCATACTGGTAAGTATATCAGTTTTATTTCATCTGTTCCTTTTTTGTTGTTCATTTTTTCACAGGAGTGCTAATCTGACTGATGATTCATATAAAGTAGGTGACACGTACATCACATAATATTTGTCCAGCACATCACACACTGTATTGCAGCCATGCCAGTGTTGAAAAGAGTTTGACCCAGGTCGTGACTTGACAAGATGTAGTTTTAAAATGTAACTTGAGTTAAGACATGGGGACAATGACATGGAGATTAAAGCCATGTAATATTTAGGTTCCTTAACCTTTATATTAGTATATATGCCTAAAATACAAATCTCTGCTGTGAAAAGGTCTCCCAGACCCAATATAGGATCTAGTCTACATTGGATTATGCACCACAGGGGAGCAACTCTATCATAGTGCCAAAAAATATGTAATAGGTGCCCTTCTTCCTTACCGCATCTTGTACAGGTGGGGCCAGCAAGGTGTCTAATTTTGGCTAATTTCACAGGAGTATAGTATAAATTGTTCAAAATATGATATTGAGTGAGTCGGAACTTATCTTGTGAGTTGTAGATGTTGAGGTCCTGCCAGACCTTAGCCCAAACAAATAAAAACTTCGGGTAACAGAGAGGACCAAGCTTTAGAACCAGATAAAGGATCTGGGTGGCCAATAGACAAGAGGTAGGCATACAAAAGGGACAGACACTGGGGCTTGGAGGATAACTCATGGAATCTATCCAGGATAGGTTGTAGCTTAGAGGGTTGAGGGGAGGGGCCAAAAGTATGACCAATTAAGTGTCTCAACTGGAAAGCCTTAAAGATGTGGATAGAAGATAGGTTGTATTTCTTTAAGATATCAGAAGAGGTAAGGAGGGAAACAGGAGAGTAAAGGTCGGCCACTTTGAAATGCCGTAATGGGGGCAGCCAACCAGGGGAAATGTGCGCGCCCCCGATCTTAATATTGAGGTTAAGAACAAGAGATTGAGCAAAGTCCTGGTGCGGAGATGTTTTATGGAAGGAGCAACATTGAGAAATCACCTTAAGGGAGATCTCCACCACTGAGTAGCGAAGTGGATCAGGTAAGGTTTTCCAAGGGAGATAATGAACGGCAGAAGAATGAAGGTGGTGTTGCTCTAAAAGCTGAGTTTCGAGTTGTAACCACATAGGTGTATAATCCTCTATGGGGTTAGAAAATCATTTGCCGAGTTTGGCAAAATGACTAGCCCAATAATATAAAAGGAAATTGGGAAGACGGAGACCACCCGACTCTTTGGGAAGACTCAGTTTAATGAAAGAGCATCTGGGCTGTTTGTGCAACCTGATTAATCCAGAAATGAGAGAGTGGGTATTCTGAAAAAATGACAGGGGACATCAAATATTTAACATAAATAATTAGTAAAAAAGCCTCGGGAGGACATTCATCTTAATGATATTAATATGTCCCCATAAAGCTAGAGGGAGAGATTCCCATCTACGAAGGTCTTGTTGGAGAATGACCACTAGGTCATCAAGATTCAATGTCTTGGTGCGAGAGGGGTCAGTGGAGAGAGAGATGCTCAAATATTTGAGAGAATGGGGGGGGTCCATTTAATATCATAATCACTAAAGTCGGCCCTGTGAGTGAGATAGTTTAAGGGGAAAACTTTAGTTTTGGTACGATTAAGTTTATAATTGGAAAGATAACCATATTGGGCTATTACCTCCAATAAGTATTTCAGAGAAACTGCAGGGTGCTCTAAATGGAGAAGAACGACATCTGCATAGGCAGAGAGGGTGAGAGTGTGGTTAAGCACTGAAATCCCTTGTATATGGGGTGACAATTTGATGTGCTGTAGAAGGGGTTCCAGGTAGAGATTGAAGAGGAAAGGTGAAAGGGAGCATCCCTGTCATGTGCCCATGTAAAGAAGAAAACAGGAAGAAAAGACTCAGTTGTAATAAATTTTAGCCGAGGGGGATGAATATATAGCCTGGATCCACTGAATGAAGAGGGAAGGGAAGCCCAACCTTTGCAACGTCCAGCAAAGAAACTCCCAGTCCACCCTATCAAAAGCCTTCTTGGCATCTAACGAGATCAGGACCATTGGGATTTGGGAACAATGGGCTACCTGGAATATATGAGTGAGTTTCCTAAGGTGGTCCGAGGAGGATCGATCTGGGACGAGCCCCACTTGCTCTGGGCTAAGAAGGTAAGACCAAACCTTCCTGATGTGCAGGGCAAGTATCTTGGTCAAGATCTTAATATCATAGTTTAGAAGAGAAATTGGCCTGTAACTAGCCAGGGATGTGTGGGGGCTTATCGGGCTTTAGAAGAAGAATTATAGTGGCTTCTAATAATGAAGGATCTAAAAGGTCAGCTGTGAGCAAGTATTGGTATAATCTGAGCAGTAGGGGAGCTAGTTCTTTGCCAAAGGTTTTGTAAAAATTGGAGGGGAACCCATCAGGGACAGGCACTTTGTCCAGGGCTAACTCCTGAATTGCATCCTCCACTTCCTTCAGAGTGATTGGTTCTGTCAGAGAGCGTTGATGATGATCGGTTGAACAAGGGAAGAGCAAGAGAGTCTAGGTAGGCATCTATGTCCTGGGGGGATGCTGGGAAAGCCCTTCTGCCATACAGAGAATGGTAGAAGTTTTCAAAAACCTGAGCAACCTCTCTGGGAGCCATTTTGGTAGAACCATCTGAAACCGGAATGGAGGATATAAGTCTCGAACTTTCCAGTCAGAGCTAAAAGTTTACCGGCCTTTTCACCGTGGTCTATATAGGTGGTAGTTTTCAGAAGGGCGTACTCTGTCTTCTCTCTTATGAGATCTGCATATTTATTCCTGATGTCTAAGATGTGGAAGATGAGAGAGACATCTCGGCCGCCCTTATGTGGGTTAAAAGAGATAGAGCCTCTTTCTCTCTCTTAATCTCTTCCTCCTAGAGGCTATTTTGATTAACTCTCCATGAAGGTAGCATTTAAGTGCACACCATATAAGATCTTCACTCTAAACCAAGCCTCTATTAAAATCCACAAAGATTTGAATAGAGGATTGAATTTTAGAGACGATGGCCTTATCTTTTGGTAACTGAGCATTGAGCTTCCATGACTTATCCTTTTGCATTTTGGGGTTAGGAGAAAGAACAACTCAAACCAATGAGCGGCTGAAAAGAACAATTGGTTCAATTCTGGCCTGGTGTACATTAGCCAAAAGGGAAATACTGGTCAATACATAATCCAACCTAGACCAAGATTGGTGGATAATGGAGCGAAAGGAAAGGAGCTTATGGGACGGGTGAAGTAGGCACCAAGGATCACAGAGCCTGAGTGTAGCTCTAAAATCATGTAATGCTCTTTGAGAAGCAGAGGGGGGCTTTAGTGGATGATGGGTCCTGTCTAAATCTTGGGTAGGAGGAATATTCCAGTCTCCCCCCAGGATTAGAGAGGTGGGAAGGAAGGAGGCAATTTTAGTAGCAAGGTCCATAAAAAAGGATGGGTCACCATCTGCTGGCCCATATATTGAGCCTAATACCACAGTACAGCCCATCAGAGAGCCTTTAACTAGGACATATCTACCCTTGGGATCAACAACGGAGGAATCTGCCTGAAAAGGGATCATGTTCCTAATTAGTACATCAACCTCTTTACTTGAGGAAGAGTCCCCTGAGGCAAAAAAATTGGGACATTCCCTGTCTGTGCAACCAAGCAGCTTCGCCTGCCAGCAAATGAGTTTCTTGTAATATAATGGTTCCTCCTACATTAAGTAGGGTACAATGTTTTAGCACCTGGTACCACTTCATAGAATCCCTAACTCGCTTAACATTCCATGTGGCAATTTTACATGTGATGGTGGCCATTCCTAAGGGTTAACCAGGCAAGCAGCTTGAGATAATGAAAAGGAAGTAAGCACACATAGGGCAAACTCCAGCCCACCCCCCTCTCTTCCACCCCGATGTACCCATGACAAACACAGAGATTAGGCTCTGAAAACATTAACAACCAGAACTGTGACAAGGACTACACCTGGAGCATAAACCCACGCCCCCCCATTCAAAACACTTATAACATTATTGAAAAACGCAGGTAATATGAATAACCAGGAATTAGAAACCTGTACTACTTCAGATATTGTGTGTAACCCAATAATCCTCACCCAACCACCCATCCCAAAAACAATCCAGAAGCGAGCACCAACCAGTCGAATAACTGATAAACCTAAGAAATTCCCACCCCAGACCCCAAGCAGTTAACAACTATAAAACCCCAACAACTATTTACAAAGGACTTACACGATGAGTAAGTGAAAGTTGCATAAGAAACAACTGAGTTTAAAGTCCAACCCCATATAGCTTCCTTGCCTAAAGTCACCAGCCATAAACTGAAGAGGATGCAAAGGCTATAAGGCAGGAAGGCCCCCCAACTGACCCAGAACATAATGTAGCATCGGCTGAGCCTGCAGAAACCCGAGCAATCCAAGTCCCCACCCCTCATCCAGGCATAGCTCGCAACAGGGGTTCCAGTCCATCCATACTGAGACCAGAATATGGCACTACTTATAACCTAGGAGAAAAAAGGGAATTATATTGTGCTCTGTCAGGCACGGAGACCAACCAGGAGTATGGGCCCTAGAATTTAAAAGCCAGGTATCATCTCCCTAGGCTGGGCCTAAGGCATGAATCCTGAGTTTGAACTTAAAGCCAATCAGTGCCTCACCAGGGATCACCTCTTAGAGGTGTCAAAAGGCATAGGAGAGCAACTATGGTAACGGGTTCTATCGTTAAACCAGGGTGATGTAGTGGGTAGCCCTGGAACCTAAGGAGTACAAACTATGCCTGCACAAGCCCTTCGTATCAAAAGTTAGAAAGTAGATTACAAATAACACTGTCCATGAGTAGCCAGTTTGAACAATGTCCTGCTCCAACAGTACCCATATAAGGGAGATAGGAAAAAATAGTACTTGCAGTTAACAAAGTCCATTCCATGTCTAAACTGGATCAACAGGAAAATGCCCAGGGGAGGGGAAATGCTACAGGACCAAGAGGCATTCCGCCCACAAAGCCAACCCCAGGGAACTTCCCACTGGAATGTAGTTCCTTTCAGATGCAAAATGGACCCCTGCCACAGCAGACACCTCAGGATGAGGCCTAACCATCCTTAAGGCAAGGAAAAATCAAAGACCAGCGTGCCCCCTCCCCCCAACCAGAAGCGCACCATGGACTGGCACAGAAAGCCCCAAAATCAACCAGGTAAACATACTCAGTTAAAATACAGGCTTTAAATATGAATATGCAGGAGTAGAAGCATAGCTACTGCTAGATAACATTCAGCCGGTTTTAAATAGTTCAGGCAGCTTGGAGACTTGCAATCTCACAGGGTAAAACATTTTAAAAGGTATGCCATCTGCAATCAGCTTAGTAACCATAGGATGAAAGGCAGAACGTTTCTGGTGGGTCTCGTAGGAGAGCTCCTGTGTTATGAGAAGTTTAGAGCCTTCCCAAGTGATAGATTGAAGCTCTTGCACTTTGGTAAGAACATGATGCTTTTCGATGAAGCTGAGGAATTTTAGAATAATTGGCCATGGGGAGGCTCCTGGCTGTGACTTGGGTCTAAGAGACAGATGGACCTGTTCAATTTGGTACATGGAGTTAAGAGGTGAAGGGCCTACGATTTTCAGGAGACACTTTTGAAGGAATGCAATGGTGTTCGGACCTTCTTCCGATTCTAGGAGGCCAATAATCAATATGTTATTAAGTCTGCTTCTCCCTTCAAGGTCCACTGTTTTTAGTTGCAATTTCTGGACCTGTTGGTGAAGATGCACAATCTCAGGATAAATTTTCTCTTTCCATTTTTCGAGGGAGGAAGAACAGACCTCCGAGTCCCCCACCCTCCTGTTCATGTCTACCAGATCTCTGCAGATAGACTTGAGCTCAGTGGAGATCTCAGATAGGGTTTCTCTGAATGGTAGAAGCTCTTGGAGAAAGTGATCCTCTGTGAGGGGGATCAATTGAGCAGCTGCAGAAGTAGTTTTCCCAGCCCCGGATCCATGTGCCTTAGACTTCTTTAGCATTTTTTTGGGTGATGGAGGCGGCGTATGCTTCATAGGGGCCTGCCTCATATCAGCATCCATCGCGACTATTAAAAGTCAAATGTGATGCAAAAACAAACAGAAAAAGAATGCTGAAGGCAGGTCCTCACTGTAGATGAAGTTGTTCTGGATGAAACCCTGTTGTTTTAGGATGGATTAGGGCAGACTGAGAGGAAGGGACAGGAGCTCCAGATTCTTGCTGCTACTAGGCTGCTAGCATCATGTGACTCCCATATTTTCTGACTTTATAATGTCTGCACACCATGAAATATTTTGGGTGCCTTAACAATATTTCAGGTCTGTTGGGTATGGTTTATTGAAAAGCAGGATTGTTTTGTTGCTATGATTTTCTAAAAGTCATGTGTGCACTGTGTGACTGAGGTGCACTCTGGCCCGAGACCTCTGAAAAAATATCATATCACTTAGACTGCTGCTGCTGATAGTACACATAAAACATATGTTATATATTCTTATCTTTATTCTTTATGCCATAAACACTGCAACAAGTCAACATATATATGTTTGCAAGAAGTTGGACAGTGTCTGCAGTGCACATACAGGAAAGTACAGTGACTGCACACATGCAGTTTAACACAGTGTACTTGCACTGCTCAGTCCTGCTTTTCCACAAACACTCCACAACAGAAAGTAAACATTACTGAGGCACCAAAAATATGTCAGGGTAAACATTCTTAACTTGAATTATAACAGGGCAATAAGGAGCACTATGTGGACGTCTGCTGGTGCACACTCCCTGGCTCCTAAAGTGCAAGGCAAACACATGAAGCCACCAGTCCATATGAATACGTGCCACAAAATAATGTTCAATGATACTGCAACTTTATTGATGGCAAAACAAGGCACACACATAAATGACCACTATGCTTTGCCACTTAAGCCTTCTTTAGGCACACCACTGAAGCCCTAACCAGCAAAACACAAGGCTCATTACTGTGTGCCTTGTTTTGTCATAAATACAGTTGCAGTATCAGTGAAACTTTTTTAGTGGTATCTATTCATGTGGTGTTATGGCTTTCTGGTTTTGTTAAAGGAGTAGTCAACACAGAATTTAAAAAATACGTATGTTATGCAGAGCACTTCTGATTTGTATGTAAAGTCCCACTGTGTCCTCCCCTCTGTCTGCTATTAGGAGTTTTTCTAAATTAGCCTGCTACCCTTATGGTAGTTTTATGAACCCTATGGATCTTCTTCATGTAAAATTGGTGTATTGCCTTCATTGCTCTGACATTGCACCCTGTGTCATGTGACAGTGATGTAGCATAGCCCATAGATTTACCATATGCACAACAGCAGAGCTGTGTAACTGTTCTTATGCACTGACACCAAGTGGCAACTGTTACAGTTTATCATGCACCTCAGAGCTCAGACCTAGGTGAGTGGGGTTTCTGTATGAAAGCTGCTAGTCAGTTACACAGCTCTGCTCTTGTGACTGTGGACTGTGCATTTGATAAATCAATGGACTGTGCTACATCACTGTCTGTCACATGACACAGGGTGCATTGTTGGAGCGATAAAGGCAATAAAGCAATTTAACATGATGACACAAATTACTAATTTAGTAAAAACTCCTAATAGCAGACAGACGGAAGGACACACTAGGGGAAGGACTTTACATGGACATTAAAATGCTCTACATAACATATGCTGTTTCAAATGTGGGTTGGACTACTCCTTTAAGTTGAAATAATGATGGCAGGAACAAACCATTTTAACTTAAAACAAGAAAAACCAAAACAGTGCACACAAACTTAGCAGAAGGAAGGGGGGCAGGATACAAAGTGTCATGCATACAGAAGACAACAAAAAAAGGGCATAATTATATACAGGGGTGGTGGCTGGGGGAATACATTTTTATAAGACAGCAGGGAGGGTGGAGGGCACATGGTGGGAGGAAAAAAAACCTAGTGTGGGATCCCCTGGTGGTGGCTAGGCAATACATTTTGTAAGACAGCAGGGAGGGTGGGGGGCACATGGTAGGAGGGAACAAAACCTAGTGTGGGATCCCCTGGTGGTCCAACAGCAGTAGGAGCATGGACACAATCTCCAATTGATGTCTCTCTCTGCTTCAACCGCTGCTGGACAGCACTCACCCTCTCATTTGTCTCATCAACAGCACTCCACAGAACTGAAATGTCTGCCTGACTTACAGACAGTTCTCTGGGGTCCACAAGTGCTGCAGCTGCTGGTGGTGGGAGTGGTGCTGGTGGAGCAGCAGGTGCTGCTGTGGCCCTCCTCCTCTTAGGGCCACACACGGCTGCACCCTCTGCCACAGAAGGGCCAGCAGGTGCAGGCCTGGCCCTTTTCTGTACGTTTTTTGTATGATCGAACATGAACCGGCCAAACCCTCCACGCATGCACACTCCTCCCTTGCCACGCCTACGATACGGTCCCAGAACTGCCCCCGCCCCAGACATTCCCTGACCCTGGTCCATCTCTGCTCCACCCATTTGACTTAATCGACTGTCCTCCCTCCGTCCGAGCAACGACACAAAACACTCACACACAAGACACACACACAACACAGACACACACACAGTCAGACACAGACAAACAACAACTTATATAAGTAAGAAAAAAAGAAATTCACAGCAAGAACAAATTAAGTACAAAAAGAGTCTACACAAGCACAAGCAAATGTAGCTTTTAAAAAAGCTGTTGGGTCTCAGTCTGTAGATCTCCTCCTAACTGCTCTAGTCTCACGCACTCTCACTGCCTCCTCTCTCTCTCTCTCTGCACAGGAGAAAGTGAAACTATTTCCTTGCATAAGGCACTTACTTCCTGCCTGGCTAAAGCATGTGGCTTACAGTACTGTAAGCCAAGTGATGTGTGGGAGGGGGCTGCCAAATCCACAATGCAAAGTGAGGAACGCGAAGGCCATTGAAAACAACTTTGCGTTACTTCGCGTTGCCCTTCAAGGTGAAGTGCATTGAAATCAATGTACTTTGTATCACTTGACCTTGTTATTGAGCTCCAAGTTGATTTTTGCGGTGGTTCATGGGACTGCAGGTCACATGGGCTCTAGATTGTTCTGCACAGCCTCAGTTCTGGCCTGGGGGAAGTGTGTGTAGGTAGCTGTAGGAGACAATTTGCTTTCAGAGCTCTCTGTGATTCAGACCCTCTAAAAGCTGTTAAAAAAGCCTTTTTGAGTCTTTTTTCTGTTCAAAATTTAGTGCATCGATTGTAGGAAACCCTCCTGTGCTCATATCATCGAATGTTTATTGTTTATGTGTGGATTTTGATTGTTACATTTTTACATTCAGTCTGTGTACTGACATACTGGAACTGTGCATTGGGGGAGGGGCATATGTGTAGTGTAGGTAGATTAACTGTCTGGGAGAAAAAGGCAGTCTTTTTGTTTTGGTTATATTTTTGTTGTGTAACTGTTAATGTACACACAGTAATATTTTAATTAAAGGTTTAAATTTTTTTGCTGATTGTTGTGGTGCAGCAGTGCATAATTTCAGTGTGTTTAAAAGATTTGCTTATATTAATGAAGCTTTCAATTTGCTGCGCATTACTTGTAGTGTGTGTATGAGTGTGTGTGCGATGTGTGCCATCAAATCAGACACATTTTATTGTGCCACACAGTAATTGCAGCTGTGTGAGCCTGCTATCCACTGCACCTGTATGATGTTTTGTACTGCTTTGTGGTATCTTTACTGGTAGTAGTGGACTGTTACTGCAGTACTCTGCCCCCGCCCCAACCGCAAAGGTATTTTTTATTTTTAAACCTCAGCTTTATTCAGCATCCATTCACCACATATACATCATATTCTACATTGCCAAATCTGTCAAGACAGTTTATGATCAGTGGTTCGTACATTCAATTGTGTTAATCAAAACCATTACAGTAGCAATACAGTTTGAAAAAAAATTACTCTGTCTCATCAGCTGTATCATTCCATTAGTAAGCTACACATAACAGGTAATTTAAATCTTATAGAGAAAATAAAAAAGTGATGCTTGTAATAAAGCTGTAATAAAATTAAAGGGGCTTTTGAACTATGCCCCAACATGGTTGCTGCATGTTCAATATCTCCTTTCCTCTCTGGTATCAAGCTTTGCAAATATGGTGGACTGGTTATTAGTTTCCCTTTGGATGAGTGCTACTAGAGAGGGGCAACTTTACAGGGTGTATATATGTGTCTCACCTATCTCCGGTATCAAGACCTGTGTCTCCACCCCCCCACCACTCAGGGTGGCTGAGGTGTCTGCAATAGCCAGGCCTCCCACTCCAGCCAATGCTAAACATGTCTATCATAGTGCAGTCTTAATTTGGCTGTGAGAGACTCCATGGCCACTACTTCCTTAACCCTTTTCATCCATTCTGACAGGGTCGGGGGGACAGGATTAAGCCACTTGACAGTGATGTATTTCAAAGTTACAGCTAGGGGAATTAGTAGGAACTTACGGGAATCCCCCTTCAAGCAGACCACAGTGGGAAGGCCAGGATCCATTCCTCGAAGACAAATGGCAGGAGAACTCCTGTCACTCCCTGTATGGCTAGCTGCACCGAGCTCCAGTATTCAAAGAGAAAAGGGCAATCCCAAAATATATGCCAGTGGTCTCCCAGATCTCCGCATTTTCTCCAACACAGTGCACCATTTGTTGAGTAATGTTGTGTAATTGTTGGCACAAGAAAGAATCGGGTGAGTACTTTCCACCAAAACTCTCTCCAGCATGGAGATGCGGTGACTTTCCAGACAAATTTCAGTCTAAGTTGCCAATCTGAATTTTGTATTTGTGTGCCTGCCTCCCTTTCCCTTGCCTCCTTATATCTGTGGGTGTCACATCTTCTCTTGTCTCTAAAAATAACTTATGTAGTCCTGAGATTTGTTGGACTTTTGCCGCCACTGTCACAAAACCATACAGAAAATCTTCCCAACCAGATTATGGCCTGGTCAGATTGGCCAGATGCCCTGGGGAGTGTATAAAATGTCTCACCTGCATAAAGCGGAGAAACTCAGAGTTGTCCCAGCCAAACTTACTCTTTGCCCTCTGGAAGGTGATACAGCTCCCATGTTCAATAAACTGAGTAAATCTAGGGATACCATTGGTTTCCCATCTGGCAAAGGCCAAATCTAGCATGGGAGGAAAATATTCTGGCTCATATCTGATAAGAGATAGTAGACCCACTTCCTCTGGGGTATCCAACAGTTTCTTAACTTTAGATAATATATAAAGACCATGTCTCACCCAGAGGTTTCTGATTCCTTTAACATACTCCGGAGACAGGGAGGACATTGCTAAGGAATAAAGGGGTCTCCTTTCTGGTAACTCATTTTCCATCTCATGCCATCAAGATTGGACCCTCTGTTTTGCCCACGTTAAGATTGGTCCCATCTGCGCTGCTAGGTAATAATTTCTGAAACTGGCAGTGCCAAGCCTCCCCTCTCTCTAAGACAGCACAAGACCTTTCTGGCTACCCTAGGTTTTTTATGTTGCCATACGAATCAGTGGACTTCCCTAGAGAGCTTATTCCAGAGTGATATAGGGATTTTTAGTGGGAGGCACTGAAATAAGAAGAGGAGGCGCGGCAGGATGTTCATTTTAATTGTTGCAATTCTTCCCACCAGCGAAAGTGGTAGCAAGTGCCACCTTGCCAGGTCTCATTCGATAGTCTCCCATAACTTCCCATAGTTTAAAGAGAATAGCCTGGCTAGGCCTGTGATTATCTGGACTCCCAAATATCTGAACCGACCATTGGGGGCCCACTTAAATGGAAATCCTGCCTCAAACTCTGGAGATGGTTGGCCACTCAAAATTATGGCCTCTGATTTAGTGAAATTAATTTTGTATCCGGATAGCTCTCCAAAACTCCGAAGGGTTGTACAGAGGAGTGGTACCGAATTCTCCGGGGAGGCCAAAAAAAAAAAGGAGTCATCAGCATAAAGCGAAAGTTTTTGTTCAAGGCCTCCTGCCATTATGCCTACAATTCCCTGTTCACCTCTCACCTTTACTGCTAGGGGTTCCAAACTTAAGGCGAATAGGAGTGGGGACAGAGGGCAGTCCTGCCTAATGCCTCTGGACAGTGAGAAGAAGGGCAAGCTCACTCCATTCACCCTCACCAGTGCCTTTGGGGCTCTATATAATTGTGCAACAGTGTGTAAGAATTTGGGGCCAAATTTAATTTTATCCATGGTCGCTTTTAGGAATTGCCAATTCACTCTATCAAATGCTTTTTCTGTGTCCATAGATATTGCTATTTGAAATTGCTCCTGAGATCCCTGGGATGAGACAATATTCAACAATCTGTGAATATTATCAGAGAGGAACCTCCCTGAGATAAAGCCTGTCTGGTCTTCATGTACCAAGGTGGTAATGTGGTTTTGTAATCTCCCAGCTAATAACCCTGTAAAGAGTTTTAAATCAACATTTAGCAATGAGATATGTTGATATGACCCACACTCCAGTGGGTCTTTCCCCTCTTTATGAATAACTGAGATGTGTGCCAATTGCCAGGAGTCTGGGGTCTCACCACCATCTAATATTTCATGGCATACTGGTAAAAGAAAGGTCAGGAGAGAAATCTGTGAAGGTTTTGAAAAACTCTGGGGGGAATCCATACGGCCCTGAGGATTTACCATTCTGCAAGTGGGACAATTGGAGAAGTAATTCCTGCTGGGATATCTCACTATCTAGCTGATCTGCTGCTTGTTGGGGGGAAAGTTCTTATCTCTAAATTATCCAGAGACTGGGCTACTTTCCCTGCAAAGTCAGTTACAGGTACCTGGGAGTACAAAGTTTCATAGAACCTGGCAAAAGTCATGGTTATGTCTCCTGAATGGCTAATACCCTCCTCTCCCGTAATGGGATCTCTCAGATGTGGTACCACCCTGCTCGCTTGTTGGCGCAGAGTAAGCGCCAATAATTTTCCCGCCCTATTGCCATTCTCATAAAGGCTCTGCCTAACCCTCCTATAAGAGGCCTCTACTTGTTGCACTAATAGAGTTTCTAATACCTGGCGCCTTTCTAACAACTGTCTCTGAACTTGATGATTTAAAGAAATCTTATGCTGAAACTCAAGTTCAGCTAGCTCTGCTTCAAGATCTCTTCATCTCTGTTCTCTATATTTTTTCTCCATGGCAGAGAATCTAGTAATTGCTCCTTGGAGTACCACTTCCAGGGTGTCCCATCGGACAGTGTGGGAGGTCTCCCCTGAAGGATTATCTTGGTCATAGGTCTTGATTGTGGAGACAATGAGATCTTTAAATGTCTGGTTATTTAATAGACCAATGTTAAGTCTCCAATAGGAGTTTCTAACTGGTGGAGAGAGTTCAAGTTGTAGTTCTACTGGGGCATGATCTGAAAGTGATCTAGTCAATATTCAGCAAGATTTTGTAGCATGTACCCACTCCTCTGGTATAAAAAAAAAAAGTCTATCCAGCTATAACAATCACGGCGGTCTGAATAATGCCAGAAATCTCTCTGCACACCATTTAGCCATCTGCCATCTCCAGATGTCTGTCAATCCCAGATTTTGGGTTACCCTGTGAAGGGTGCTCCCAGCTGTGGTTGCTCTGTTCAGTTTGGCCCCTCCCCTTTTGTCAAGTGAAGGAGATAAAACAGTGTTGAAGTCACCTCCTAAAATGCAAAGCTGTTCTGAAACTGCCAGATTGTCTCTAAATATTTGTTTTTTTAAAGTACTGGCCTCTTTGTCCATATTTGGAGCATAAAGGCAGGCCAAGGTACTAGGAGTGCCCAGCAAGATCGCTTGTATCAAGAAGAACCGACCTTCAGGGTCTGTAAAAACAGAACCGATCTGTATCTGGCAGGTCTTGTGAATTAGAATGGCTACACCTCGACGGTGTGGATGGGCCTGGAAAGTAGAGGTATAAACTGATCCCACCCAGCTCCTTCTCAATGTTAGGTGCTCGAATTTAGTAAGGTGGGTCTCCTGTAGGAAAGCAATTTGTGTACCTCTCCTGCCCAAGTCTCTAAGAATCCTGGCCCATTTTATCAGATTATTTAGTCCCCTTACATTATATGAAATAACAGTTAAGTCCCCCATTTCAAATTACTAGCATATAAACATCTATTCTGTCATCCACACTCTCTCTCTAGAACAACTGGGTGGTCTGGGGTGGTTAGACAAGAGAGGAAACACGCAGGAAGGTCAAAGAACATAGAAAACATGTTAACAGTAACATCAAGAACATTGTAACAGTTCAACCAATTTAAACTATTAAACTTATATTTAAGACAGATATGAGGGACAAAAACTTGCTCTTCATATTGCTTCAAGAGTGCCACACACACCCCTTCTACCATCAGTTGCTGGGTGGTGAGGGGTGGTGGTGGATGAATCCAGCACCACGTCATTGGTAAGCCCATAGGGGTACCAAGGGCGACTTGCATGGGATCAAGCATGCCATACGCACAGCTCCACTGCACTACTCCACAAATTATCCTCTGTTTCAGAAAAAAAAATTGCCGAGAAGAATGGCGGCCACGGAGTACCTGATTTAAGCACTCCTCTCACCCCCTCCCCCCAGCAGTCCTCCCAAATTCACTCATACAAATCACAAGTTGGAAAAGTGCCCCCAGAAACAAGATGTTGGAGGTTCAGAGTCCCACATTCCCTTGTTCAATCAAACGTGATTTCAGTATCATGTAAATACCAAATAATAAAAGGGATAGCATCATTTCACAGGGTCTGCCCTGCCAATACCAGCCCTCAGTTCCTCTATGAATGAAGTCCCATATTACTAAAAGATTAAGTCTGGGTATAGCAGGCTCCGGGTTCTTCCCTCCTACTTGTGCTAAATAGAAGATTTAGATTGAAATGTTCAGGTCTCAGAGGCCACAATATCGATGGCAGTTTCATCGTTTTTTCATCTGGAAGGGATATCTTTTCTGCGTGGAAGCTTGGGCGCTCCTTTTTGGTCTCGCTTGCTTGCTTGGGCCATTGCTCACATCCTGGACCAGGTGCATAAAGAAGAGCTGGAGGAACCAGAGGGATTCTGCTTAGATACGACGACAGATGTAGGGAGCCATTGTTTTTTCTCTATGTCTTTAATGACCGAGGGGTTGATAATCTCATCGATTGATTTACCCAGTGAAGACAGGTATGTTTTGCTTCTATGACAGTCTCAAACATATGCACTCCCCTGTCAGAGGTGATCCATAGTTTGGCTGGGAAGTCCACACAGGCCTTCAGGCCTTTGTTGCGCAGTTCTTAAATCAGGGAGAACCACATTTTTCATCTGGCCATGGTAGTAGGAGCATAGTCTGGTTCCACGAAAAGTCTAGTGTCCCCGAAAACTATCTCTTTTAGGGACCAGGACTTGCAGAGCACTAGCTCTTTCAATTGTGGTAGTCTAAAAAAACCACAGTCAGGGATCTGGGCCTGGCTTTTGAATCTTTGGGGGGGGGCGATCAATGCCCAGTGAGCTCTGATGATGTTCAGTGGTGTGTCTTTATCTAGGCTTAGTAATTTTTTCAAGAGACTCTCCATGAATTCCACAGTGTTTCCGGTTTCTGTATGTTCTGGTAATCCATGTATTCAGAGATTTATTCTCTGTGAGCTGATAATTTTCCAGATCTTTGATTTTATTCAATAAAAATTGTGACTAACCGTGCAGCTGTAAAATGGCCCCATTGTGGAGATCTACCATTTCAGCCTGTGTTGATAGGGTTTCTTCGGTGGAGCTCAGCTGTGTATCATGGCACTCTGCCTTGGTCTTGTTGTCCACGACTTCCCCTCGGATATGGTCCAGAGTTCAGGTCAGTCTGCGAAGCTTCCTGCAGTTTCCAGAAGGTAATGGTCACCTCTTCCTCCTCCTCCTCCTCCTCCTCATCTGAGCCATCTTCTGAATCTATCTCTGTGGTCTCAGGAGGCCTAGTGGATGTTTGGTCTTTTCTCTGACTCCTCGGGTTAAGGTTTAATTTTTGTTGTTTTAAAGTGCTGTTTGCACCCGGTTTGATTTTTAATTTGCTTGCCATGTTCTCCAATGTACTCCAGCACAAGTAGGAAGCAATAAAGAGTAACTTGTGAGGTTTAATTTGCTTCTTTTATTCGTGGGTGGTCAGAGCTCAGTCCTGGTGCTGCCGCATGGCACGCTGACGTCACCGGAAGTCCTCCAAAGGTATTCTTTTCCAGATTTGGATTTGTGACTTATGAGCACTGGGTAGGTGTTGTTGTGCCTTTGCATCTGTATCTCTTGAGTGTGCAATGCAATCTTAATCTGCCTGTGCATTTGCATCTCTTTAGGGCCCAATCTCCATCTGTAACTTAAGTCACAGTTGCTTGTTTGGGCTCCCCTTCAGAGTGCTGGTGTGGTGCATATCTCTGTGTGAACACTGTACTCATTAATATGTGTTTTTAAGTCAGGGCGATTATCACGAGTCACTTACGTTACAAATCACATTCTTCATCTTCATGGTCACCATTCACAATCACAAATTACAAAACTACTTTTTTCTTGTTGTTAGTTGCATGTAAGCCTGTTTCATAGTATCGAGGGTCTCAGCTTCACCACTGTATTCATTAATATGAGTTTTCAAATTGGGTAGTTTTGTTTACACCTAAATTCCTTATTCTGGGGATAAAGAAGGTTCTGGGATTTTAAACAAACATCAAAATTCTGTCATATGGTTAGCTGCTCTGTCTCTTAAAAGGCTTTTGCCTTCTCACTTGAAATCACCTAACCCTCCTGAATGAGTGAGGTAGTCAATAATGAAAGATTGGCTTTACAAATTGTTGGTAAAAGTGAACTGTTTGACAGAATATGGACCCCCTTCCTAAACTATCTTATCATTCAATGATATTAGGAATAATTACTTATTTATAAAGCAATACTCACTGCTCCTTCTGTGTCATATTTGTTTCTTCCTGATTTAATTAATAGCTATGAATTAATTGCCTAGTAATGAGTTTTTAATTGACCTATCTGTGTATGGAATACTTATATTACGAGACTTAATAATCAGTTATACTTTAAGTGCTTTATGTTTATTGTATCAGATATTGTGCTGTTAACTTTTGTTGTATCTTGTGTTTTTGGAAACTAACAAAATCTTTAAAGCAAAAACAAATTGGGTAGTTTTGTGTGGTACAGGTCAGGGATGTACAGCTGTAGGCATTCGTGTTCTCATACAGTTTAATAAAATTGGTTATCTCACACCAGACACTCATCAACTCCAACTCTGAGAAAAATAAATTCACGTTCTTCATCATTACGCTCATGATTCACGATCACATCACAAAGCACAAAATGTATTTTTTTACTAGTTAATTGCATGTAAAAAACATGAAAAAAGCAAAAGCAGCTCCACTGCTAAAGGAGGGTGCATGAGAAAGAACCATAAATAAAATAACCAAAATCAGCACACCTCCGCTCAGTGCCACACAGGGCATATATTTTTTTTAATAAAAATGCAGACCCCCCCCCCCCCCGATGATGTATCCTTAGTACAAAACCGGTCAGGGTTCAGTGTTGCAATTCCTGATGCTGGCTGATTATAGCGTCTGCATTTTTATTAAATAAAATATATGCCCTGTGTGGCACTGAGCAGAGGTGTGCTGATTTTGGCTGTTTTATTTAGTTGCATGTAAGCCTGTTTTGTAGCATATCTCGAGGCTTCACCACTGTAGTCATTGACATGAGTTTTTAAATAGGGTAGTTTTGTGATACAGGTCATCTGGGAAGTACAGCCGTAGGCATTCATGTTCCTGTACAGCATGTTACTTACACTACTGTAAGCCATGTGATGTGTGGGGGCGCAGGGGCTACCAATATTGTTGTCACTCCACCTTAATTCATGTTAAGGCAGAACAACAATGCAAAGTGGTAATCACAAGGCCAAGTGAGCCTTTCATGTTGACCACTCCGTGTAGCGGAAAGGCAATGTGAAGTGCCCACTTCGCGGGCATTTCGCTGGTAGAATTTAAATTTGCTCTATCTCTAACAACAATCTCATTGCTTCCTCTCTCTCCACCTCTGCACAACAGAATGTGAAAGTATCTCCTTGCATAAGTCACTTCCTTCCTGCCTGGCTAAAGCACGTGACTTACAGTACTGTAAACCAAGTGATGTGTGGTGGACCGGCCAACATTGTTGGCACGTTGCCTTACTTCGCGTTAAGGCAGAATGACAATGTGAAGTGATAATTACAAGGCGAAGTGAGCCTTTCATGTTGATCACTCTGTGTAGTGGAATGACAATGTGAAGTGCCCACTTTGCAGGCACTTTGCAGGTGGAATTTAAATTAGCTGCATCTATAGAGAAGAACACTGAGATTGGGGGGAGCTAGCCAGAATTTAGAAATAAAGGAGGCTTATTGAATAAGGTGACAGTCTTCCAAGGGGGAGAGAGAGCGCAGAGTAAAGAGAACAGCAATGAGTGCAAGGAAGGCAGGCCAGCACAAATTGGCAGAAGGAGTGGAATAGGGGGTCCAGTCTGGTCAAGGTATTCTTAGGGGCAGCACCATAGACAATATCGTCATAATCAAAAACCAGGAGGATCATCTTGGTAATGATGTCACAAGAAGCCAGTAAAGAGATGCAGCTCTTGTTCTGATAAGGAGCTCCAAGCATGGGGTGGAACTTTTTACGTATGGAGTCTATGTGCTGAGGAAAGCCAAGGTGAAGGTCAAGCCAGACACTAAGATATTTTAATAAGGGTACATCTTCAATTGTATTCCCATCTAGGGTACGGAAGGTGGGGTGGGAGGGGAGCCTAGAGAGTGTCTGTCTACTGCCAAAGCACATGGCAACCATTTTCTTAGCATTTAGGGATAACTGACTTGACCTGAACCATTTCTGGATGGAGTCAAAATCAAGCTGGAGTCTAAATGTTAACTCAGATGAAGAAGACCCAGAAACAAACAGGACTGTGTCATCTGCATACATCTGAATTAGAGATGGGCAAACCTGAAAAGGTTGAGAGGTTCTAAAAGGTTCTGATGAGGATCAAAAGGTTTGGATGGTTATCTGATCTTTATACGAATCTTTAAAAACCTTTTATGCTGCAGCATTAGGGAAACTTTATAGTTGTCCCTGAGCACCCCCATTATTTAAAAATGAAATATAAACTTTTCACTGGTGTCTAGTGGGCCCCCTCCCTATCCCTGATCTCCTGTCATAAAAGAAAAGTGTCCCGAGTATTCCCTGGTGTCTAGTGGACCCCCTTGCTATCTCCGATCAATCCCCTGTAGTAAAAACAAACAAACAAAGCATATCCTTCAATAGAAACATTTTTTTATGAAAGGGATAAGAGGGGGTCTACTAGACACCAGGGAAATTTATTGAAGGATATGCATTTTTTTATTATTATTACAGGGGATCAATCGGAGATAGGGAGGGGGGTCCGCTAGACACGAAGGAAAAGGAAAACTAAGAGTGGGGGGGTCCACTAGACACCAATGTAAATGAAAACCAGGGGTTTCCAAACTGATCCAAACTGCAGAAAAAGTCTGGATATGATTTGAGTTTTTAAAATATTGCCGGTTCGGGGAGGCTTGGGATTTTCTCAAACCAGTTCACCCATCCCTAATGTGGAATGGATGCAGAAGAACAAGCTGAGGGGAGGTAGTTGAGGAATACAGAAAAGAGCAGCAGGCCAAGGACGAAGTCTTGGGGACTCCAGTGTAGATAGGGAGGGAGGGAGGGGTAGGGATTCTCCAATTCTCATAGACTGAGTTCTTCCTATTAGGAGGGGAACCAGTTGGATGCTGAGTGAGACAAACCCACTGACTTGATTTTGTCAAGGAGAAGAGGGTGGGAGACAGTGTCAGAAGCTTTCACTAGGTCAACAAAGAGGTGGTAGTGAGGAGGTCTTGGTCCATAACAGCATGGATGGAGTCAGTGAGCCTGAGGAGAGAGGAAGTAGTGGAGTGATGGAGTGGTGTTTGCGAAAGCCAGACTGGAAGGGGGTGGAGAAAGAGAAGGATTTGAGAAAGGGGGAAGTTGAGAAAGAGCTATGTGCTCTTGTAGTTTGGATAAAGTTAGAAGAGAAATGGGGTGGAAATTGCCAGGAGAGGCGGGGTCACCACCTCTTGGGAGAAGGATTACTGTTGCATGTTTCCAGGAGTCCGGTACTGAGCCAAGTAAGAATGAATGGTTAAGAAGGGAGGAAATGGGAAAGGCAATAGCAGGAGCAGAGAGGTACAGGAGTTTGCAGTAAGCCCATCAGGCTCCCGCCTTTCTGAGGGTTGAGAACCAAGAGGGTATTTAGAATTGAAATTGGGGCTACTCCCCTCCGATCTATCACCCTTACTCCCAAATTGCATATCTTTCCAGTTCTCTTCCCACCTTCCTCTACCTACTCCACTCTCTGTTTCCCACAACCTCTCTTCCCTAGCCAGCTTTCCTGTCTTCCCCTCTTCATCTTTCCCTTCCCCAACTCACCTGTCTCATTCTCCAACCCTTCCCTCCTCCTGCATACACTCTCCTTGGCACCCAGGCTGTTCCCTCCTCCCTTCTATCTCCTCCTGGCTTCCTTCCAAACTTCCCTCACCCTCACCCTCCTGCCCCCACTCACCCTTTGTGTCACTGCCACTGCCACCGCCCCCTAATCCCCCATCAAGCTCTAACTTCCCCTGCTTCTCCTTATGGCTGATGATGTTGAGACAAACCCTGGAACTATACACTCCCTTCCCTCTGATCTGCCCAAAGGGCTCTGGGTGGCCTACATCAACATCTGCAGACTCCTACCCAAAATTGATCAGCTACAACCCCTCTCAGTCTCTCTCCACCATGATGTCCTAACAGTAGCAGAATCTTGGCTCTCTCCCCAAATTCCTGATTCATCTATCACAATCCCTGGGTACACACTCACCTGCCAAAACAGTACCATGAAGGGCGGAGGCATCGCCATATACCTCTCTTCCTCTATACAGTTATCTGCGGTATTGTCTGTTACCTTTCCTACTGCCTATGAACTCCACACCCTCAAACACTCCCTCCCTTTCTCCCTCCCCATCTACATTGCAGGTGTCTACTGCTGCCTAGGCCTATCCACCTCTCTTGTCTCTGAACCCCTGACTTCCAACTCTTTTCACACACCCTCTGGTGAGCTTCTCATCCTGGGCAACTTTAACATAAACTGGCTGTCCCTCTCCAACTAAAGTTTCATGTTTTAAATTTACTGAATTACAAATGTGTATCACAGAAGCATAACACACATACAATCTTACATTAAAATCCATCAAAACATATAAATACAGACACTCATTCCTATATACTGTATGTCTCAAAAATGCATATACATTTTATAGCTATTTAATTCCTAATTTAAGTAATCTGTGGGCTGCAATAGTAAATTGAGCCCCGCTGTATAAAACTATGATTTTATCTGTATTTAAAAGGAATCTTAGTTAATCTATTTTAGTTTTACTGCCAGTCTTAATCAGATGTTGTGTAAGCCATTTATCTCTTAAAGTTCTCAAATTAGCACAGTCCAACAAAATATGAGTTGTGTTCCATTTCCCTGGGCAGTCAACCTTACAGTCTAAACCCATTCTATATATATTTCAACCCATAAAACCATATGAGACACCTGCATTTACATTAAATCTTACATTGGTCAATGTCTTATAGTGCAGATTTTCCTCACACTTAAATATATATGGCTCTCGTTTATGTATGTTTTTAAAGTATTTTTAAGTCTGGAAGTTAGTAAAAGGAAATTCTTTCTATTTCACTCTGTTTTGCAGCATCACATATTCTGCCTACCACAACATCATGGTGCTTATCAGTATTTCTGTTAAAATCCCATTTTCCTAAGTGCAGTATCTTAATTCTTTTATCCAGCGCTAACATTTTTAATGATACATTATTCCTTACATCATAAGTTAAACTATCTTCCCAGCACTCATATAAAATATAATGTTCATTCTTACTATTACATATTTTAAGAAAATAACAGAACTGTCTTATCATTGCACTAGATACTAACAATAAATTACCCATTTCTGCCCTTAGGATTTCAGCTGGTATGAACTGTGGCAAATTAAGGGTAAGCCTAATATACAAGTTTTGTATTGGTTTCATGGTGTCTATGTCTTTGCACGTTCCAAAACCTTGGAGCCATACAAAATAGTTGAAGCAACCTTTATCTTGTATGTTTTTAACGGGGCAGTAGCAGAATTGTTAATATATTATTTTGAAAACTTATTCATTGCTAAAACCAATTGCCTGCCCTTCATTTTACTTTCCTCGATATATAATTTCCAGTTTTTTTTATTGTGCAAAGTAATCCCTAAATAAGGATAACTATTAATTAGTTCAATCTTTTTATCATCTAGTTTACAACAAAAATTAAAATTGTTTGGTTTAGTAATAATCAACATTTTAGTTTTTTTTTTCTGTATTATTGGACTGTTGTATCTCTTTTAGTACCGTAGCAATGTAAGTCAAGGCTTTTTGCAGGTCATTTGTAGTCCCAGACACCATTTAATAACTTTTTGCATTTACAACATTGTGTATTATAACAAGGAGATTTATTGAGAATTTTTGACCTTTTTTGTTACCATGTGCCTTAAATTATAAAACATTGTTCATAAATAAGGTCACATTATCAAAACATCCGATGATATATGAACCAGTGACATTTAATAACAAATCCTTCATTAGCACCTCCTGACATTCTTGTAATTTATACATTTTATTTGGCTTCAGAGTCCCATTTAATTTGTTTATTCATAACCTTTTTATGTTGATCAGCCTCTATTTCTATTTCTTCATTTCTTATTATTTTAAAATCATAGTCACAGTTAACCATCATGGCTATGGGAAAATAATCAGACATGTTTTCATGCATAACATTAATTTTTTTTTATTTTAGTAAACAAAAGCAATAGCTACTAATGCCGGGTCCAATAGTGTACCACCTGTTTTAGTTGGAAATGTAAACTCACCCAATCTATCTTTCTTACTCCACCCATTCACTATGCACAGGTTATGTTTAACTATAACATTTAAAGAAGTAGTCCACCCAGAATTTGCAAAAAACATGTTATGCAGAGTGTTTTGATATGTATGTTAAGTCCTAGTTACCCTTCCCTCTGTCTGCTATTAGGAATTTTTCCTAAATTATCCTGCTAGCTGTAAGATAGTTTTATGACCCTTGGGATCTCCATCACAAATAGGTTTATTGGCTTTCTTTCTCCTATGATGCACCCTGTCTCATGTTACAGTGAGGTAGCCAGGCCCTTAGATTTAGCATCAATGGATTTTAACAAGGAGTTCCAGGAGCCATCATCTGTTTTACTATTCACCCCTGTAATATTCCAGGACAAAATATTTATACCTTGATCTTTTTCTGAAAGCGGCTTGAGATGGTTTCCTTTACATTTCAATCTGACAGTTCTGTAGTAGAAGTAACTGTTTCAATGCTAGTGGACATATGTGACAACAATTCAAATTAGTTATAGAGTGATACATTAGTCACACATTTACATTCACAATTTCCTTTACATTTTCCCTCATATGGTACTAATTCCTTGGAGTCTTCCAAAACTATACTACTATTAATCCTCTCACCTATTTGTTTCAACGCTGTAATTATTTTATCATATGCAGAAGAATCCTTTATTTCATATACAATAACCACTGGCTTCTGCAGTTACCTAACTATGGTCTGCTGTTGTTGTTGTTCATTTCCTGTTTCTGCACCCGTTGGTATTGCTGCTGTTGTTTCTTCTTTTTTTTTTTTGGTAACTCAAATTTATTCAGGAATTTCCAAGAAATACAAAGGATCAGAGCAAACACCTGGTTAACAGGTATCATATGTACATCAAAGTAGTACATCAAAAAAGGAAAGAAGTTATTAAGTCTTCCTCAACCTTAGCCTGCTAAATAAGATACATTTAATTTAATAATCTTTGTCTAATAATTAAACATTCAAACCTAAAGCATTAAAACACATTTGAACCCTGTTCAGTTAACCATTAAGTAATTTACATCTTAAATATTATTTATGAATGACTTATTAAAAGAATGGGGTTCACTGTTATCTTCAACCATTATGTACTGCTCGGAACTATAGTCAGGTAATTAAATAAATTTTCCATGGTATAGGGGCATTCTTTACTTGGGGGGAGAATTCATTCAAATCTGTAATTGCTTGATATGTACGGGGAGGGGAGGGTAAGTAGAACCAATTTATTATGCCCTGACACCTGAGTTTGAGGCCTCTTCTACTCCCTCATTGTTATTTTGGTTAGTATGGCTCATTTTACTATCAAATACTGTATCTTGTTGTTATGTCAAGGTTAATACTCAATTTTGCAAATTTGTTTTTAGTTTTTAATATTTTATGTCTGATCACATATTTTCTAACAACCAAACACACATAGCCTTTATCGGACAGTGCTCTGTACCTATAAGCTGAGACCAGTTCCTCCCTTGAAATTCTAGTTTTCAGTTGGCTTTTAATAATATTATTGACTGCTATCTTTAGCAAAAAAGGTACCTCTCTTTTTGCTTTTGGGATGCCCTTTAAATATAAAGTATGTAGTTTCCCTTCCTGCCTGTATTGTTGGCTTTCCTTTTTTGATCTGTTCCAGTTTTACTACCCCTTTGGGATTTTGTATATTCTAATCTTACTCCCACCTCATTTTTTCTGTATCTCTTCTTTTTTATATGGCATAGTCTGGATTCCTTTTTCCTTAAACCTAATACGTTTCCCCTTGTTTTTTATTCCCCTCAAGCTTTTCAGGTTTTCCAATGCTCTTATTTTTTATTCTATAATCCAAAATGTATATATATTCTTTGTCTGCCACTTCTGCTATAATATCTTTAATACTTTTCTGCCTCTCTTTTCTTTCCATAACATTATTTACAGCTGGTTTAAGTTCCTCTAGCTGTTTTTTTGTTTTGTGTTTTTTTCTTCAGGTTCTTTAAAGGGGAACTGTCAGCAATAAGAGCCTCACAACCAAGCATGTGGCTGATTCCAATTTTAACTTTGTGTAAAAAAAAACTATTTTTTGTTTATTTACTGTTTACTGCAGTATAGTAGAATATATTAGGCTAATGTTGCTGACTTTTAAGATTTCATTTCCTGTAACCAGAAATCCAAGAATCTCTTGCAACTGACATCAGAGTAGGACTTCAGATCTGGAAGATTCAATGGCCCATAGTAGACATGTTCTTGATTTTGTAAGCTAAAATCAGATGTTTGCTGGCCCTGCTGATCTTGCTCTGCTCATGGAACTTAGTGCAGTCCTCTGTGATTATATCTAGCCCCAGAAGAACAGCAGACCAGCAAACAGAAGATTACAGCTTATAAAACAACTCTGACATTCATTGTGGGGTATTGGATCTCCCACTGCTGCAGTCCTCCTCTGATGTCAGCTTTAAGGGAGTCTGGCATATGTGGTTACAGGAAATGTCAGCAAACAAGTCAATGGAATTCGCCTGATACAATCTACTACACTTCGGTAATCATTAGGTAAAAAAAGTGTTTTTGCACAGAAAGGGCTAATTGGGATAAGTCTCACACTTGGGTGTGAGGCTCTTATTGCTGATAGTCCCCTTTAATTATTGCCCCCGTAGATAGATTAGTGCAGACAAGAATGGTTTTAATTTCAGATAACTGTTTACTAATAAGTACAGTATATTTGCCTGCACATTATAGTCTGCCAATGTAGTTAGGTTTTGATTATTCTGAGTTTGTGTCAGATTTTCTACATGAACTTGTATACTTGCAGGTTCAATACATTGGTTCTCTATAACCACATTTTTCCCTGTATTTGTGAAGGGGGGTAATAAAATTATAAAAATCTGAGCGGTAATCCCCATTTTGATTTATTTTTTCAAGTTCTACCCCATCCTTAGATCCCTCCACATGCACAACAGCCCCCCCCCCCATCCATTTTATGGAGCAGTTCCTTTAAGGAATGATTTTGTGTTTATAATGCTCTAATTATTTTGAGAATATAGCTACCAGATGGACTATCATCTTTCTTATGTGTAGAGTTAGGGGTATATTGCCTAGGTGAAGATGTCCTAGGAGAGATTACTTTTTGTACCAGTTTTATCCATGTAATTAGTAATTTTTTGCTTCTACCTCCCTGTTTTATTTTATATTCCACTTTAACTAATTTTTAATTTCTTAATTTCATGACCTCATTAGGTATTGTTTTTTTCTAGTTCTATGGAATTAAACTGCTCTGTCGTTATAGAATGATGACTAAGCACTATATGCACAGCTACTCCCACCAACAGAATTATAGCAAAGCTTAGCTATAATAAGATAGAGGAATATATATATATATATATATATATATATATATATATATATGTATTAAGGAAGTACAGACTAAGATAAGGTCCTATTTTATTCAATTTCCTCTATGAAGTAAAAATCCAAAACCTGATGATTTAGTTTGTAGAGTATTCATATGCAATATTCTTTATGCCAAACCAGAATGTTTTGCTGCAGGATGGATTTTCTGGACTTCCCCACCTTCAACCTTTAATCTCTCCAGATGCTTATTATAGTTGCTTCACTTAGATATCAACATTTTCCAATACTGTTCTTGACTTTGCTTCCTTAAAAAAATGGTCAAAACCCCACAGTAGTAAAAGCTTTTTAAAGCTAAAGGTGGATAGATAGATAGATAGATAGATAGATAGATAGATAGATAGATAGATAGAAAGAACATATTAATAGAAATGAAAGTAATATAAGTTTAGAAAAAAAAGCCAAACACTATTTAACTGATTCCATGCACTGGCAGATTATCAAATACTAAAAACTCTGTACACAAACCAGATCAGACACGTATACTGTATAAAAATCTTAGCCAGAAAATAAAAACTAACAGCCTAAACTCAAGATGAATTTAATAGAATAAATACATAAAATGAAATGGCAATTATCACAAAATGCTTACACCAACAGGCCCATGGGAAAGCACTTGCAGCTTAAGCTGAGGAAGAATATACCAAAAATCCAGAAAAACTCCCAGTAAATGGCAGCTAAGCTACAAAACTACTGATACAAAGTGCTCCCATGTATAGTGATAGACACCTGTTTCCAGCAGCAGACTGGGGTAGAAAGCTGTCTACCCACAGACACACTGACAGAAAATCCCAAAAGCCTACAAAACAAGAACTGCAATAATTAGCAGAGAAAAGCGCAACAGCAACTTTGACTACAAATACAAAAACAACATGAACATAGATGGAGAATGCTGTACTGGTTTTTTGTGGAATGGTCACCTCTGCCCAGGACACCAGTACATGTGCTTTAAGCCTGCAAGTGGCAGGTCATGTGATGCATATGGCGCAAAATTCAAACTAACAATATAAAGTTAAAAATAAAATTATAAAACAATATATAAATCCCAGATTAAAATGTAACAATTAACCAGAGAGAGAAAAAGGGAACAGCAGAGAGAAGCTAGATATCAGGGTCACAAGTCCAAATGCCTGATTGCTTTGCAAGATTCTATTTTCAATGTCTCTAATGTTATCCACCATTCACTTTCCGCTCCGCATTTCTTCCTAGTTCCTGCAGACTACACAGATCTTTCTACTCTGGTCACGCCTCACTCCCTCCTTCCTCATTCCTTGTTCCTCAGACCTGACTCCTGGCTCCTCTCGTCTCATACCCTGCTGCACACTCCATTTCACTCCATGGCATCTCAAATATCAGCAGGCACCAGTTCCCCGTGGGACTCCTTCGCTTCTACTCCCAAGGGATAGGTTCCCCCACCATCAGACTCCTGCAACTTGTAGGAAGATAAATGAGAACCAGCAGATAGGATGCTAAAGACAACCACCAGCACAAGGTAAACTGGAAAGAACTTGGAACCTCTTTTTACAGCACAGTACATAAACACAGTGCTCACAATTCAGGCAACAGTGGTTTACCTTTACTAGAAAAGAGTACTGCCTACTCTCCCCTTCCTACTCCTCTTGGGACCCAGGCTATTCTATCCTCCCTTCTGTCTCCTCCTGGCTTCACTTGGTGTCCTTCCAACTCTCCCTTCCCCCACCCTCCTGCCCCCACTCCAACTTTGTGTCACTGCCACCGCCTCCCAATCCCCTTTAAGCTCTTACTTCCCTTGTTATTCCTTATGGCTGGTGATGCTGAGTCTAACCCTGGCCCTATACACTCCCTTTCCTCTGATCTGCCTAAAGGGCTCTGGGTGGCCCACATCAACATCCGCAGCCTCCTACCCAAAACTGATCAGTTACAACCCCTTGCAGTCTCTCCCAACCCTGATGTCCTGATAGTATCAGAATCTTGGCCCTCTCCCAAAATTCCTCACTCAGCTATCACAATCCCTGGGTACACCCTTCCCTGCCAAGACCATACCACAAAGGGCGGAGGAATCACCATCTACCTCTCTTCCTCTATACAGTCATCCATGGTATTGTATGTCACCTCTCCTGCTGCCTATCAACTCCACATCCTCAGACTGTCCCTCCCTTTCTCCATCCCCATCTACATGGCAGGTATCTACTGCTGCCCAGGCCTATCCACCTCTCTTGTTTCTGAACCCCTGACTTCAATCTCCTCTCATGCACCCTCTGGTGAGCTTCTCATCCTGGGCAACTTTAACATAAACTGGCTATCCCACTCAATCTCCAAACTTTCTCAAAATATAATGTCCCTGCAACTTAGTCAACTCATCTCAGTCCCTACCCAGCTAAATTCTAAATCCCATAACCACTTTCTCTTGGACTGGGTCCTCACCAATCACCCACACCACATCATTGATGCTGGCACCCCTCCCTAACACACTCTGCGCCTATTTGGTATACTGCATGCGCAAAATCCATTGCCCCAGACTGCCCCCCCCCCACATTATCCAAATCCGTTCCTTCCATTCATTAGACCTATCTTCACTGCATGAAGATCTGCAGTTCAATGACTGGTCACTTATCTCCAAAGCCACTAACATAAACCAAGCCCTCGACTACTTCCTCTCCAAATTTGTGTTAACCTGGGATCCACCGGCTTCCCTACAGAAAACCAGGGTCAGAGGTTCACACCTCCCCTGGATTTTAGCTAAATGTCTGGCTTGCTACCAAGCACATGACCTGGCCTGGAAATTGTACAAGTCCTTCAGCACACTTGAAGACCTTAACAGGTACTGTACCCTGAGGAACTCCTGTACTAGAGCCACCAGGCTAGCAAAGGCTAAGTTCTTTTCCTCCTCTTTTCCAGAGGAATCTAAGCCACCCTCCAAAGTTCTGGAAAGTTATTCATGCCTTCTCCCTTCCTACCCAGTATGCCCCTCCTGTCTTAAAGCTAGGTGACTACACCATCTCTGACCCTTTCTCTGTGGCCTCAGCCTTCAACACATACTTTACCACCTGTGCTTCTGCTCTCCTATACTCTTCCCCCCTTCCACCTCCCCCACAAACTCCTGCACTTCCCTTCTCCTTCTCAACAGTTACACCATCCACCTCTCTGAAAGCCCTTCTGCCTCTCAGTCCCATGCAAGGTGGGAGCCCTGATGGGCTAGACCCTAAGCTCCTTCACCTCTCTGTCCCTGCCATTGCCTCCCCTATCACCTCCCTCCTAATCCTGTCCTCTCTTGCCTCCATTCCAGACTACTAGAAACATGTTACAGTTATTCCTCTGCCAAACGGAGGTGACTCCTCCTCTCCAAGCAATTTCTGTCGTATCTCCCTCCTCTCAACCCTTTCCAAACTCTAAAAATACATAATTCTACTCCAACTGTCCTCCTTCCTAGATTCATATTCCTTCTTCACACCTTTACAGTCTGGTTTTTCAAACACCACTCCACCACTTCCCCCTTCTCTAACTCACTGATGCCAATCACACAGCTATGGCTCAGCGCCTTCTCACTGCCACCATCTTTGATGACCTAGCAAAAGCTTTAGACACTGTCTCCCACCCCCTTCTCCTGCACAAACTGAGGTCTGTGAGTCTCTCAGACCCTGCAATAAACTGGTTAAGCTCTTATCTGATGGTAGATTGCAATCAGTGAAACTTGGAGATTCCTTATCCCCATCCCTCCCCATTAACACCGGCATCCCCCAAGGCTCCGTCCTTGGCCATTTACTCTTCTCCATCTTGCTAAATGACCTTCCCTCTGCCTGCCCATCTGCATTCATCCACATATACACTGATGACACAGCCCTGTTTGTCTCTGGATCTTCTCCAGCAGAGTTAAGGTCCAAACTCCAGCCTGATTTTGACTCAGTCCAGAAATGGTTCAGATCAAATCAGCTATCACTAAATGCAAAAAAAGGTCTCTATGTGCTTTGGCACCAGACTGAGGATTTCCAATCTCCCATCCCTCCCCTCCTTCTACAACCTAGATGGGGACACAACTGACAATGTGCCCTCATACAGGTACCTCAGTATCTGACTTGCCCATCATCTTTACTTCTCTCAGCACATATATACCATATACAATAAACTCCACCCCAAGCTTGGTGCCCACTACAGGAACAAAAGCTGCATCCCTCTTCCCACCCGCTGTGACATCCTTACAAAGATGATTCTCCCAATCTTTGATTATGGCAACATAGTTTATGGTGCAGCCCCAACATCCACCCTGCCCAGACTGGACACCCTCTTCCATGCCTTCTGCTGTTTCACTTGGAGCTGTTCTCCCTGCATCCACCACTGTTCTCTTTACTCTGCCCTCTCCCTTCTTTCCTTAGAGGATCGCCACCTAACCCACTGCACCACCTTCACTTCCAAGTTCAGGCTGCCCTCCCTCCCTGTCTAAACTCTTTTCTCTCACCAACCCCCCCAACTCTCTCCGTAATCCTGGCTAGTGTCCCTCCTGCTCCCCTCTCATAAATCCCTTGCTGGTCAAGCTGCTTTTTTTGTTCCGTTTTCTGAAACTCTGTAACTCTGTCCCATTCCCATTGGCTCTGCTCCCTTCAAACACTCACTTACCTCACAACTCCATATCCACACCACCTGCTGCTGCGACTGTCCCTAGTTACCAGGCCCATTTGTTTCACTCAATCTCCTTCCCCCTCACTGCCCCACCTTTTCCTATCCTTCCTATCCTCTTCACTCTCTCTTCTCTCCCCCCTTCCCTCTCCTCTCCCCTCTTCCCCTTTTGTTCCTCACTTTCTTCCTCTCTCCCTGCCCCTAGTCCTGCTTCCCTCCCCCTCTCCATTTCACCCTCCCTTACCTGCCGCTAATCCTCCCCCACCCTCTCTCCCCTCTATGCCCCTCTCCCCTCATTCCCCATCCCTTATCTCCTCCTCCCTCCCCATGTCCCCTTTACCTTATCTGCCCCCAATCAAACCCCTCCTCCCTGACCTTTGACTAAATCCTCTTATCAATCGCTTAGTGTTTAGCCTCTACTTCAACTACCCATGAGGACTCAGCTGCATTATTACCTTGTAACTTACCTGTATATGATTGAATGCTGAAAATAACTGTTTGTCATAACAAGGGAAACTACTGTTCACTATACTGTACTGTACATACACTGTTATTCTTGTATCAGTCCCTTCCCCCGTCCCCCAGGACACATCTGGAAATGAGCTAATTCAGAGCTCAGTATATCTTTCTTGGTGAAACGCTTTAATAAATACATATGACTTTTTGGGACACATCAACATTTTACTATGGGTTCTTTTTGTACTCCTTGCTGCTACTTATGTCACTTTACTATCCTGCTCATTAACCTGTCTGATCTGTTTCTGTGCAGCCTGCAGCTTGTGGAGACCCTTATAATAGGATCCTAAATACATGGAAATGTCCTACAATTACTGTATAAATGTCCAGATTTCAAAGCAGGATCCTAAAATTATACAACTGTCCATAATAATGCATTGCACAGCAGCAGTGACTGAGAGATTACTGTAGCTAAAGCATGTAAGAAGTAATGTTTCCATTTGGTGGACAACATCAGTAATGGCACTCCATGGTTTGTGATATAAACAGTCACTCCTACTCCAATGAAATATTCCTTTGATGTTGACTGGTTCCTGCATTCGAACACTCCACTGTCGCCATACTGTAACTCCGCTGATGACTTCTCTCGTTATGGTTGGCATGTGTCTCACATTTATTTCCCATTGCTGTGGATCTGGCACATAATAAAATATTACATGTTGTGCTGCAGGTACTGAAAAGTAAAAGAGTGATCCCCTCTTCCTTACTAAAAATTCAGTAATCAGAAATGAGCTGAGGGGAAGACTTACATCTTTTCTCAGCATTATTTTCCTAACTCCTTATGTGTAAGTTTTGTTTGCCTTCTCCGGTTTCCAGCAGTCCTATTTCTATCCAGATATAGGGGCCTATGCACAATGGTGCGAAGTGCCTATGTAGCACGTATCCACAGCGTGTAGCCACTCTGCACCCATTGCACCCCCCCATGCAGGATGCACAACACAGGGCATGCAGCCTCTATGCAACCCGATCCCCTGGCCATGCGGACTGCAATGCACTGGGGGTGGGTGGGAAGGAGTGCCAGAGGCATGCCAGCTCTACACACCATGCACCAAGGCATGTAGTGCTGTGCACCAGGAGAGTATGAGGACACCTGTTACGCCAAGAGGAACCCTACCATAAGTGCCCTACATGTTCAGTCCCGTGTACCAGCCACACAGTACTGACCCCCCACATGACAGGCACCCCGCCCAAATCCCACATGGCTTCCTCCCCACATACAGTGGCCTCCCCTGAAAACACAGCAATAACCCATCCCTGTCCATGTGCTGCCCCCCCTTCACCCCACAGCACTGTCCCATCCCCAGCCATAGGCAGGCACCCCCCCACCGCACAACTCTGCCTTATCCCACTGTTTTCCCCTCACTCACACACACACAAACATGTCAGAGCACCATCACTGGGGCAGCAGCCCCCCCAACTGGTGCCCTGTCCAGCATGGCCCAGCACTGTGTGCATCAATCCAAACACCCTGACTCTGATCCCAGCACCACTGCCCCCAATGGTGTGCAGTGCCCCCATCTGCCCCACCCCCCACCCCGGTCTCCGTACCTGTTGCCGGTGCCATGGCTCGGGATGGCCAGCAGTGCAACAACAATTCCCATGCCACTCCAGTTCTATGTTTATTTATTTATTTTATTTATTTGTAAAGTCAGTTTACAACCTTTGAGCCAGAGGCTCGTTTCCAAAGGTACTTCGTCACATAAAGACATACATAGTGTTTTTGGTTACATAGCATAGATTTTCAAAACAATAGGCGTTCAACAGAGGCACCACGTCACACTGTGGTAAGACAAATACATTTAGGTTACAGGGTACATGTAATTGAGAACAGGTGTTACACAAGTTGGTATCAATAGTGAGCAATCTAATAGGTAAACACTGAAACAGCTGGCACTGGCCAGGTTAGACATAGGCACGGTGTACAGGGAAGTGGTGGTGGGGATGGCTAGGTGGAGAGTCACGGAGGGCATTGCATGAGAAGTAGAGGTGGAGGCTACTTTCAGAGACAGGAGCAGTTATGAGTGTTGTGATGTGGTTTTGAAGGGTGGTTTTGAACTTGGAGATGGTGATGGCATTGGTGATGGGGGCAGGGAGAGGTTACCAGGTTGGGGCTCTATGGCAAGAAGGACCTCTGGCCATGGCTGGTTCTTGATCTGGGGACCATTAGAGTGGTCTTGCTGGATGACCGTGTTGCAATAGTGGGAGGGCTCTGGTGGATGGATGCCGTTACCCCAGGGGGGGAGAGCCCGAGTAGGGTTTTTGTGAGGAGACAGGTATGGTATCGGAGCCGTTCATCCAGGGTAAGAAGTTTAGCCTCGACGTACAGCTGACAGGTGTGTGTGAGCCTGGGGGCACCAATAATCAATCTGCAGGCTTTATTCAGGGTTAAGTGAATTTTTTTGAGCGCAGTGGTGTCGGCAGCCCCATAGACTGGTAGACCATAGTCTACAAGGGACAGAACGGATGACGTAACAGCGAGCCGGAGAGCATTTGGGGGAAGGCAGGTTCTATGGCGGAAGAGGATGCCAAGCCGTGTGTTAGTGGCAGATGTTAGGGCATCGATGTGGTTGTGAAATGTGAGGGCTGAGTCGAAGGTAACCCCAAGGTATTTGTAGGAGCAGACTTGTTCCAGTGGCTGATTGGTACTTGGAAGGATATAGAGTGGGTGGTTGCTAGCTTTGTTTTGGGGGTGGGAAAAGAGCATAGCTTTGGTCTTTTTAAGATTGATGACGAGTCTGCGCTCCTTAAACCAAGCTTCAGCACTGTTGAAAGACTGCTGTAGGGTGTCCTGGAGGAGAAGGATTATGTGGGTGGCAAAAGGACAGCGTCATCTGCATACAGTAGAATTTTGCCAGGGCATGCACTGGGCAGGGTGTTTAGATAGAGTGAGAAGAGAAGGGGCCCAGGATGGAGCCTTGGGGGACCCCAGAGTGAATGGGATGTGTATCCGAGAGTGTGCTATTGATTTTTACACACTGTGATCGAGCGTCAAGATAGCTTGTGCACCATGCTAGGGGGCCAGCCGAGAGGCCAGTGTGGCAGAGAGCATTCAGCAGAAGTGGATGGGAGATGGTGTCGAAGGCCTTTGAGAGGTTGATGAACACTGCACCAGCTAGGGAGATAGTATCCAAGGAGGAGTGTAGGAAGTTGGAGAATTCAATTAGGGCAGTGCTGGTACTGTGACCAGCACGGAAGCCATGTTGCTCTGGGCATAAGATGTTATGCTTAGCCAGATAATCAGTGATTTGAATGGCCACCACTTTCTCCACGGCTTTAGAGATGGGGGGAGGATGGAGATTGACCGGTAGTTGTTGGCCGATGACCTGTCGCCCCCTTTATGAATTGGTGTGATAATGGCTGTTTTCCAAGCTGTGGGAAATTGTCCCAGGCAGAGTGATTGGTTAATTAGGCTGGTGAGTGGGGCAGGACTTCATCTAGCACCAGCCTGAGGATACTGGGGTCCAGTGAGTCACTGCGGGACTGTTGCCATTCAAAGCTTTGATTAGGATGGGTCTGGCTTCCCGGGTGGAAATCTTGCGCAGGTGGAAGCTGGGGTGCTGGAGGACAGGGGGAGGTTGGTTGGGGGGAGGGTCAAAGAAATTACTAGGGAGGACTGAGCTAAGGTCAGTGAAAGCGGTGTTGAACCAGTTAACTATGGTGGCAGGCTCGGTGGTGGTAGTGCCATTTCTAGTGAGCTGGGATGGGGCAGGGGAGCGAGCTTTTCCATTAAGTTGTTTAATATTATCCCAGAAAGTCTGGGCCGAGCCCCAGGAGGAGGTAAGGGTGGCCTGGTAATGGTCGGCCTTGGCTTTCCGGATGGCCCACGAGCACTTATTCCGGGCTGCATTGTAAGCCTGCCTATCAGACAGACGACCCATTTCAGTGGCAAGGTGCCAGAGGTTATCCCTATTTCTTAGTAATTGTAGAAGGGAAGGGCTAACCCCCTGCTTTTTGGACCGGATTTTGGTGAAGGGTGCAAAGAGATCACAGGCCATGTTGAAGGTGTGAGTGAAGAAGGTGAGGGCAGTGTCAATGTCGGTTGCATGACGAATGGGGGACCAGTTTATCTGGGTGAGGAATACTTTAAGTTTTTTCAGCCCACCAGGGTGGAGGCGCCTGCGGAGGGTGGTCTGGGCTTTGGGTTTGGGATTGGGGACTGCCCAATGAAATAGGATAGGGGAGTGGTCACTTAGGGGTCTGGGAGGACCTGGATGTTTTGGATTTTATGGGGTCAGGTTAGTTATAATAACATCCAGAAGGGTGCTGGTACCTCTCTTAGGGTTTATTCTCGTGGGCTGGGTGACGAGGTTGGCATAGGTCTTGGGCAGCAATGAGTCTCTGATCACGGATGAGGAGATGCTGAGCCAATTTACATTAAGGTCCCCTAACTAGGATTTGTTCCCTTTATGGTGGAGGGTGGCCAGGTAGTCAGTTAAAGATACCAGGGCCAGGTGCTGGTTCTTTGGGGAATGTAGGCTGTGGTGAGATAGAGGGGCTCCTAGAGGGTCCAGGGTGAGTTTGAGGGTAGAGCCTGGGCCCCATTTACAAGGGCAGGGTGGGGGGCGTGTCCAAGTATTGTGTCCCTAGTGTAGATTGCACAGCCTCCCTCGCTTGCCTACTCGGTCCCTCTCGGTATAAGGTATAGCCTGGGAGGAAACAAATGAGTCAGGGGTGATTTGACAGCCAGGTTTCAACCAGGGCTATGATGTCTGGTTGATGAGCCAAGGCCCAGCACTGTAGGGCGTCAAATTTTTCAGCAGGCTGCATATGTTCATGGAGGCTACTTGAAGACCAGTGGGCTGGGTGGGTGGGTGGGAGGGCAGGGCCTGGGTTGGGATGTATGTTCCCTGTTAGGAGTAGAAGGAGGAGAACTGCTCTGGTCAGAGGGTGGCAGATGGAGTTTACGCCGGGAGTGATAGGATGAGGAAGGGGTTTTAGCACAGGGGTGGGTAGGGCAGCACAGGCAGAGAGGCTTGCGTGATCAGAAGCGCAAGGGAGCTGGGGAGGAAAGGTAATGTCTGGATGGGGGGTGAGGTGGAGAGGAGCATATGGGGTGTGTGGAGGAGGAGGGAGGGGGAGGAGCAGTGGTAAAGGAGGAGGGGAAGACAGGAGGGTAGGTAGGAACACTGGAGTAGTGAGGCCGAGGGTTAATAGGGACAATAGGGTTGGTGGAAGGCAAAAGAAGGAGGAGGAGAAGAGAGAGGCTGGTGAGCAGGGGGTGCACATGCATAGTTGGTATGTGCTGAGGTACTGTTCCTACAAGATTCAAAAATCAAAACCAGGCACCACAGAAGCTCAAAAACACCAGGAACACATAACATTATTTTATTCCATGAAGAAACTGGACCGCCCATGGCTCTGGGAAGTTCCCCTCAACTGGTTTCACACCCTGTGCATCATCAGGAGGTGGGGTCCACATGTGTTCGTGTTCACATTTAAATACAATCCTTAAAGTGACAGTGCAGTATTTTAAATCCATTTTGATACATTGTAGATAAAAACAGTTCCGAGCATAAAATGCAATGATTTACATTCTCCAATGCACTACCCATAAAAAGTGATAAACAGTGATATAAAATACATGCATGAGAAACTTAAATAATGATGAAGCAGACTAAAATAAAATGGGTATCCAGTGACAATGGTGATCATATATGGGCGACTGTCAAAACGGCGACCCATATTAAGGTGCTGTCATCATGGGCGACCTGCCAGGGTAGCAAGGACTACAACTGTGAGGACAGGGAAGGGCGAGCGGAAAAGGAAAATAGCGAGGGGAAGGGGCGGAATAGGGAAGAAAATGATGTGCAATATGTGCTACTGTGTTAAGACACATTTCGGTAAATAAATACAGTACTCGAATATTTTTATATAAACACTAATGAAAAAGACAGCATACAAACCTAAACAATTAAAAACATATATAACTAGGGCCGCCTATAATTTCATGGCTACTATTGAATAATTAACACTGGACAGTTTGTCCACATGTCCTTTGATGAATTTCTCCAATGAAGGAAAGCACATACAACATCAGTGCATGGCCACAGAAGAAAGAGATGCACATCTACTAAACACTAGAGCCCACACATGTATGGCATTGCAACATCCACTGGGGCATAAATAGAGCCATAAAGATATTTAAAGAATATTTCAAATATTTTAACAATAAATTCAGTAAAATTAATGTTATGGCAACCACCATAGTAACATAACACAGTTAGCTCAGTCATCCGTTATTAACAACCTATAGGCGCTACCTACTTAAATTGATGTCACGGCAACCGCCACAGTAGCATAGCACAATAAACTAAGCGTATGACCATCTTGTATGACTATTTAACTATTTAGGATATATATAGATAGACAGATAGATAGATAGATATATGTGTGTGTGTGTGTGTGTGTGTGTGTGTGTGTGTGTGTGTGTGGCTCGATAACCTACCACTCTCAAATACTACCAATAAATACCCACTTAATTGAGAAATTATATTTCCATGAATCAAGGAGCTAGCTTGAGAACAATGCAGGACACTCCAAAAAACGGTGCCACTAATCTTTTCTTAAAAAAGATAAATATAAACAACAATTAGTACAGACTTTAGATAGCAAACTCCTACTTTCTTTTGATTAATGGCATGATGTTGATTTTGTCATTAAGACCTGAAAGTTTGAGCCCTCCTAGTGTGTAAATCCAAAATGCCTCATGTTCAAGTAGTATGTCATTGATGCCCCCTTCTGGGACCCAAGGTAACTGTTTTAATGACATAAAATCTAAACTTATGTTCAATTTCCCTCACAATGGCAGTTACAATGTGCTGCTAATGCAGTGCTGGGATCCCTGGTGTTGATTCTACTCAAATGCTCACATATACAATTTTTCAGTGGGTGTGAGGTTTTGCCAATGTAGAATGTTTCACATTCACATGGGGCCACATAGACCAAATTCTCGATGACACAAGTAGCAAATCCCCATAACTTGAGGTTTTCGTGTGCATTGACAGTCGTAAGTGTGTTACCCTTGATTACCAAGCTACAAAACTGGCAATTCCACGTGGGAATGTTCCCTTAGATCTGGGTGGTAGCCAATTCCCACTAGTAGTTCCAATCTTGGGTGTTTGTTGGTAACTGTGTACGAGTTTGTCTCTTAAGTTATGGGCCCTTTGGTATGTGATATGGGGTGGAACCTTACAAACCTCTAAAAGTCTGTTATCAAGATTCAGAATACCCCAGTGTTTGTGAACAATATCCTCTATTGCATGAGATTGCCTGTTAAATGTGGTGACAAAATTTATTCTCACTGTTCAGCATGGCCCAGCATTGTGCGCATCAATCCAAACACCCTGGCTCTGATCCCAGCACCACCGCCCCTTGTTAGTGTGCAGTGTCCCACTGCACTGACACCCCCCTGGTCCCCATACCTGCTGCCGGTGCCATGGCTCAGGATGGCCAGTGGCACAGCCCTCAATGCACCTACATGGCTGCTGGCCATCCAACTGAGGTTGAGAGCGCGATGCCTGTTTATAGATGCATGCTCCCTGCATCAGTTGGATGGCTGGTGGCTGTGGTGGTGTGTGGAAGGCAGTGCCACCAGCCATCCCAAGCTGCAGCACTGATGGTTTGGTATGGGGGTTTAGTGCCTCAGGTGGGTGGGGGTCCACTGGTTGGCACAACCATTGCTGGGGTACCAGGTCAGGAGTCAGGATTTGTGGACTGAGGCATGTGCCGGGGGCAGGGTCATTCACCCTGTATCGGGCAAGATTGGGACCGATAACAAGATATGTGGACTGAGCATACATGTCATGGGGGGTAAATTTGCCAATACGGGTATGGGGCATTGTAGTGATGGTGGCGGGGGTCTGCTGTGACACTATCAGGGGTAGGCATGTGTTGAGGTAGTGGGTGCTGTATGGTATTGGGGTCAGGGTGACCCTTGGATAGGTGGTGAGTTGGCAGTGTGGCATTGGCTGTGGTGCCACAGGGGCGCAGGCAGGGGGACCCTGGCCATCTAGGCATGGCTGCATGGGTCCGGGGGCCTGCGCAGGGTGCTATTTATGTACCTGGACCTGTGCCATGCCACATAGGTGATCCACTCCTGGACCCGATATGGGCATCCGATTGGATGATCGCATGGGTCTGCTACTAAACACCCTGCCACCCTGTGTGGTCCTGTACACTGGAGGTTAGTGCTGCAGACAGTTGGTGGCCATTTGTGAATACCAGCTGGTGCGCACCTGTCTGTGTGCGCGGAGTTACGCAGGTAGGATTTGCACCTCTGGCACGTATTTCCCACCATTCGTGCATAGGTCCCCATGGTTTGTAAATAAAAAAATTGCAGCCTATAGAAGTTATCATTGTGTTTCTCCTCCATTTTTCCATCAAAGTTGCTGGAGGAGGATGTCATCAAAGCAGCAAAGATATCATCAATCAATCATGTTTTTTTTTACCAGGAATATCACCATTGGACAAGTTCATTTTCAAGGTGGCCCTGGGTGGAAACCGACAGAAAACATTTTGGTACATACAATGATACAGTGAATAAGAGCAGTACACAGTACAACCAGAAGAGGACCTGTTAGGTCGACATAAGATACAGAGCAATAGTGGGGTACATAGGAAGTTTCTGTACAAGTCAGCTGGGTAAGAAAACAAGCGACTATAAGTGCTGCAGTCAATAAGGTGCAATGATACAATGCTATAAAGGTGGAGTTACACAATGCAATGCTATACAGGCAGATTTACACAACACAGACATTTCAAGATAAAGCCTATGGGGCAGTACTGTAGCGATGTGGTGAAGAACAGGTTATGAGTAACAAGTACATTTCTCCTTTACAAAATGGTCCAATAAGGATTTGAAGGTCTGAAAACAGATCATGGTAAAATGTTCTAGGGAGCATTGGGGATTATTCCACATGGCAGATAGACATGGCTAACCGCAGATTTGCCATATCGGGACCCTACCCTCGGTACATCTAGCAGGATATAAGCATATCTCCTCAGGGAATAGGTGCGAGGTGTATACTTGAAAAGTTCCATGATATCAGAAGGAAGTTTGTTTAATATAGCTCTAGGAACATAATGCAGCATTTTTTAGCCTTCTATTGTGAAGCAAGGACAAGCCAAGTTGAGCATAAAGAATGCAAGGGTGAGTTCTGAAGGGGGTGTTAATAATTAACCTTATTACTCTGTGATAAAGTGTGTCCAATTTACTAAGGGCTGATTTAGAGCAGTGACTGTAAACAAAGTCTACATATACATAATCTATGAGTGGAAGGAAAGTGGCCTGGAATAACCTTATTTTTGCATTATAGGTAAGAAGGTGCTTAATTCTAAAGAAGAGTCATAGTCTTTGTTTTAGTTTCTTACGAACATATGAACATATGAAAAAGCCAGCAGAAGAAGGCCATTTGGTCTATCAAGTCTGCTCATATTGCAGGGTCCACAGCTTGAGCTAATGTCCCTGCCCTCCCTCTCCACTCCTCGCATCCTCCCTACACATGATCCTTACCTTCCCCTATGCCTATCCCAGCCTCTCTTAAAGCTGCCCACTGTCTTCAATGAGATCACCTCTTCAGGCAGCATATTCCAAGTGTCCACCACCCTCTCTGTGAAGAAGTGCTTCCTGACCTCCCTCCTAAACCTCCTCCCACCCTCCAGTTTAAGACTGTGCCCCCTCATGTTATGGTTGCCAGTCAGCTTAAAGAGATTCTCCTTATCAACCTTATTTCTCCCTTTCAAGTATTTGAAGGTCCCAATCATGCCCCCCCCCGTCTTCCAGGGAGTACATGTTCAGTTCATGTAACGTTCTTCAATAATTCCTTGATGTGGACTGTAAATGATAGCTGACAATCTAGCCAGAAATCTAGATATTTAAATCTGTCCATTACCTTGAGTGATTCACTTAGGAGAGTCATTATCTGGAGAGAGGGGTGGATGTTAGAGGCATTTGCTGCATTGGTGTGGGGATAGAGAAACATAACTTTAGTTCTTTTCACATATAGTAACAGTTTGAGCTGGAAGAGGTTGTGTTGGAGCTGGTTGAAGTCATGTCGCAAATCAGCATAGGTAAGCTCAAGGGAGGGTCTGGAGACATATAGTACTGAATCATCAGCAAAGAGGTGCACGTTAGCCATCTTAACATTAGTATCAATGTTATTTATGTAAATTACAAACAGTGAGAACCAAAGTATGGACCCCTGTGGTACTTCTTTAGGCAATATTTTGAGAGGGGAGAGTTTTCCTTGCATCTTAACTTGTTGCTGTCTGTCTGTAAGATAACATGAGAACCATCATATGGCTGTAGCATCAAACTCAATGCTCTTTAGCTTGTGGAGAAGTGCTGCATGATCCACGGTATCAAAGGCCTTGCTCAGGTCCAGGAAGACTGCACTGACATGATGTTTAACATCAAGTGCGGATTGCCAATTATTGGTGACTTTTGCAAACACAGATACAGTACTATGTTTTGGTCTAAAACCAGACTGTAATGGGTTAAAGAGGTTACAGGATTCCAGATACTGCCTTAGTGGCACATTAACTAATTTTTCAAGCAATTTAGATAGTATAGCGCAGGGTCCCTAGTGTTCTGCGGCAGAATTTTCTGATTTCTGTGGCAGGGCTCCTTGGCTTCTGTGGCAGCATTTTCTGATTTCTGCAACATGATTTATTCACTTCTCTGGCAGAACGCAGTCCTGTCATTGGCTAACTATGATGTGATGTCATCGATGACATCATATGCTGAGCATAGAGGGGCTTCAGGATAAATGAGATGGGAAAGAAAGCCTGACAGTATGGAAAAACAGTATATTTATATGAAAAATCACCAAAAACAATGAATTCTGCGGCACTATATATATTCTGCGGCACGGTGCAAATTCTGTGGCAAATTCCGCAACCGAAGAAATGCAGAATTCCAAGGGCCTTGAGTTTAGGAAGTAGTGATATGGGCCAGTAATTATTGAGGTCACAGGGGTCACCTGACTTAAAGTGGGGGATTATATGCACTATTTTCCAGGACGATGGAAGGACCCTGTGTGCAAGAGACAAGTTCAAAAGATGTGTGATAGGTGCTGTAAGGAAAGGATGACCCAATTTAAGGAAAAGCAGTTTGAACTGGTCGGCACCAGCACTTTTTTTGGTATCAAGAGAGATTAAAAGGTCCTCTACCTGTTTAAATTGGACAGGATCAAAGCTAAACTCCGAAAGTGGCTTGGTGCTCAAGGAAGCTGTTGGAAGTGGGTCAGTAGATGGGGGGGGCTGCGTATGGAGGTGACTGACCAAGGACATATCAAAAGCAAGCCCTGCAGTGGCAAAATGGTTATTTAACTGCTGTAGTATGTGATGCTTATTTGTGAAGGTGTCTCTGTTGGAGACAATCTTGGTGGGCAGGGAGGGAGGTGAGCTGTACCCTTCGACCTCACTTAGCATTTGCTAGAATTTTGCAATGTTATTTTTAGAGGAATCTAGTGCATTTTGGAAGTACTCTGCTTTTGCAGTCCTTATAAGTTTGGTACAATAATTTCTTGCTACTCTAAAAGCTAACTAATCAGTCGCATGTTTAGATTTTTGAGCCTTTTTCCAAAGTGCGTCCCTGGCCTGTAATTATGTTTTTATTTGTTTGTTAAACTGGGGCAGGTCTTGGTAGTGGTGTTATACAAAATGTAGTTCCATCAGTAAACTGCTGCCAATAAGGATCTCACAGACATAATTTCTATAAATATGTATAGTTGCAACATTTATAATTATGTTCCTTTGATGTACTGTATTGCTGTATATGACTATTATTTTTGTAATGCTGTTAATTACTATTTAATTTTTTTCTGTTGTACTATACTCCATATCCTTTCCCCAGGACACATCTGAAAACAAGCTACTTGTGCATTACTGCATACCCTGGAAAGAGCATACCATGGCAGTTTTACAATGCACACTTGTGAGTGCAGTTATTCTGCAAAATCTGTGTCACGTTTGTGTAACAGGCCTCTGGTATATGCCCACCTTGGTTACATGAACACACTTGGCTCTGCCTCATGCCTTAGCGCATACCCAGGAAAATGCATACCATGGCTTGTTCAGTATGTACAAATGAGACTGCCCTTATTCTACAAAACTGAGTCTCACTTTGAGTGATCGGGCTCTGATATATGCTAACCTGTGTTAATGAACACTTGGCTCTGCCTTGTGCCTCAGTGTCTACCCAGATAACTGCATACCATTGCTTGATCACTACGTACAACTGTGAGTGTAGTTATTCTGAAAAATCTTCTGTCACTTTATGTGATTGGCCTCTGATGTATGCCCACCTGGGTTACATAAAGACACTTGGCTCTGCCTTGTGTCTCACCGCATACCCAAGTAAGTGCATACCATGGCTGCATCACAAGGTACAACTATTTCTGCAGTTATTCTGCAAACCTTGTATCACTTTTCTGTGGTTGGCCTCTGCTATACGCTCACCTAGGGTACTTGAACACATTTGGTTCTGCCTCATACCTCAGTGTATATGCAGAAAAGCACATACCATGGTTCTATCACTATGTACAAATGTGGCTGCACTCATTTTGCAAACCTTGTCTCACTTTCCGTGAATGATCTCAGATATACTCTCACCTAGGTTGCATGAAGACATTTGGCCCTGTCTCATGCCTCAGTGCATACCCAGGAAAGTGCATACCATGGCTTCATCATTATGTACAAATGTGACTGCACTTATTCTGCAAACCTTGTCTCAGTTTGTGTAATTGGCCTCTGATATTTGCTACCCTGTGTTAAATGAACACACTTGGCTCTACTTCATGCCTCAGTGTCTACCTAGATAACTGCATACCATTGCCATCACTATGTACAATTGTGAGTGCACTTATTCTGAAAACCTTCTGTCACTTTGTGTGATTTGCCTCTGATATACACTCACCGGGATTATGTGAACACACTTTGCTCTGCCTTGTGTTCCAGTGCATATCTTTGTAAGCACATACAATGGCTCTATCACCACGTACATTTGTGAGTGGAGTTATTCTGCAAACCTAGTCACTTGGTATGATCAGCTTCTGATATACACTTACCTTGGTTACATAAACACACTGGGATCTGCACTGTGCCTCAATGTCTACCCAGGTTACTGCATACTTTTGCTCGATCACTATGTACAATTTTGAGTGCAGTTATTCTGCAAACCTTGTGTCACTTCCATATGATCAACCTGATACATGCTCACCTTTGTTATGTTAACACACTTGCCTCTGCCTCATGCCTCTCTGCATACCCTGGTAAGTGCATAATATGGCTCAATCCATGTGCAACAGTGTATACCCAGGTATGTGCATATCACATCACCACTACACCATGCTAGTCTTGGATTATGCACTTCTTTGCATTGAAAGACACAAAATCACTTACTGCAATTAACAAAAGTTACAAATTATTTCTAATGTTCAGCTCTACCCACATCAGTAGCTCCAGTTCTGATTTATCCATAAGAATGTGCTACAGATGCCGAGCCAGCACATACCATGACTCCATCACCATATACATTTGTAAGTGGAGTTATTTTGCAAACCTAGTCACTTGGTGTGATCAGCTTCTGATATACAATCACCTTGGTTACATGAACACACTGGGCTCTGTGCTGTACCTCAGTGGCTACCCAGGTTACTGCATACTTTTGCTCGATCATTATGTACAATTCTGAGTGCAGTTATTCTGCAAACCTTGTGTCATTTTTGTGTGATCAACCTAATATACACTCACCTTTGTTATGTTAACACACTTGCCTCTGCCTTGTGCCTCACTGCATACACTGGTAAGCACATAATTAGGCTTGAACCATGTGCAACAGTGTATACCCAGGTATGTGCATATCACATCTCCACTACACTATACTAGTCTTAGATTATGCACGTCTTTGCATTGAAATACACAAAAATCACTTACTGTAATGAGACAAAAGTTACACAGTCTTTCTAAAGTTCAGCTCTAGCCACATCAGTAGCTCCAGTTCTGATTTATCCACAGAACTGTGCTGCAGATGCCGAGCCAGCTCGACAAATTTTTATGTCTTCTTAGAAATCATGACAACACGTTAGGGAAATCAGAACAGCAGAGATTTTCCCAGCCAGAAAGTGCTAGCGAGGCTTTTATTTTGTCACAGGCTTTCATTTTGACAAAGGCATACTAAGTTACTGTTCACTGGGTATTCCTGTGTGAGGGAATGACCTTTTTGGGGGAATTTCCCCTCTCTCATAGAGAACACACACACACTCTCTCTCTCTCTCTCTCTCTCTCTCACACACCCATTGATCACAGTGACAGAAATCCTTCATAGCCATATACTATGTTATAAGTGTGTGAGTGCTGGAATCCTGGGAGCAATCCAAAACAAATTAAATACCTGTGCCATATAGTACTATGCACTCCATCAAGCCCAGCAGTGTTGAACATTACATAAATATTCTGTAGATTACAGTCAGTGATTTCAGAAATATATATTTTTTTATCCAAGCCATCAGCCTCCATTCAGTGCACATAGTAAGCTTTATTTGCAAAAGGCTGGGAAATAATTTAAAAGTTAAGTTGACAGAAAATTCAACTGTTATCATGTTTGGTCACCTTCAATCAGCATTTCCCTGTATAAGTCTGGTTCTGAGAGAGGAGAGCGGGGGGGGGAGAAAGAGAGAGGAGAGAGAGGAAGAATGGTGGCATTCTGTTTATCATTCAGTCCTCTAAGAATTAGATCTGTCCTGAAAGGGTTAACAAACCCTACAGACAGCAGTAAATCATCATACGCTGCCACACACACACAATTGGGAGAGAAATGTAATTTGAATCTCTGATGGAGCAATGTAGTCTTATTACAAACTCAATTTTGATCAACAGGGCATTGTTTAGATAAAAATGTATAAAAAGAGGGTTAAGGTGTCCCTTAAGTTAAAGATAGCAGAGAGGAATTTCTCCAGCGATGCTTAGTTTAACAAGCTGCCTGTGCTGTTTACACTGAGCATATCCACTGATAGTAATTTGAGCTGGCATGATTATGCTGCATGTAGAAAAGGAACTCTTTCTCCCCTCCCCCCCCAGCATAGTTATTTCAGATAGTGGAGGGATCGTACTCTAACTGCAAAATTGTACTTGGTGGGAGTTTGAAGTGCCCTTTTTTCCCCAAGTGATAGCAAGATGGTGTGCAGAGCTCCACCCTGCAGCCGTATATAGAAACTGTTGTGGTTTTCTAAGGAAGTGGCAAAGGTGGTGAAGGAAAAAAGGGTGACTTTCAGGTGGTATAAAGAAACTCAGAGGGAGGAGGACAGGGAGGTATACCTAGTAAAGCAGAGGGAAGCAGGTAAGGCGGTAAGGGGGGCAAAAGTGCAAACAGAGGAAAGGATCATTAAAAGGGTCGCAAAGAGGGATACAACTTTCTTCAGATACATAAGTGAGAAAAGGAAAGCAAGGGAAGAGATGCTGAGGATTAGAAAGGTGGCGGGGGAAACTGCACCAAAGAAGACCAAGAAAAAAGCTGACATCCTAAATGGGTATTTCTGCTCAGTGTTCACTGTGGAGGGAGGATGGGATGAACTACCAGGGAGCGGCAGGAATGGGGTGAATGAGGACATAAGTCCATTTTCAGAGAAAAGAGTTTGGAAGGGACTTGCAGCTCTGAAAGTGAACAAAGCTATAGAACCAGATTAGATACACCCAAGAGTTCTTAAAGAACTCAGGGAGTTGCTTACTGCCCCACTGACAGCCATATTTAGCAGTTCACAGGAAACAGACATGGTTCTGGATGACAGAAGAAGAGCTGATGTGATCCCTCTACATAAGAGCAGAATCACAGAGGAGGCTAGCAACTATAGGCTGGTCAGTTTCCCTTCAGGGGTGGAGAAATTAATGGAAAGTTGAAGGTTTAGCAAGCTCAACCCAGCTAATACACAGAGATTTTATCACATTTCTTACACACTTTTCTTAAATTTTGCAGGGGTGCTCTTGGTGTGTGGCCAGAATCAGAATCAAACAGTTATAGTACCAATGCTCACCCCCCCCCAAAAGAAAAAAGGCAGCTTGAAAGCCTGCAGTTCATTTACATTAATTTGATGTTCTTACTTTACCTTCATTCAATAGTTTAACATTTTAAAGAGGTTCTTGGTCTCATCATTTGACTGAGTTGCCATTAGCCTGACTGCTGATGACAAGGTGACACCCTCATCAGTCAGTTAACTAAACTTCAAATTTTAACATGCCAATATGAGCTGAGGTCCCACCACAAAATTTGGGGTGGGGCACTGGTACTATAACTGTTTGAAACTAATGGAAACCCTGCTAACGGAAAGATAGGTAGAGTATCTTAAATCCAATGGGCTGCAAGATCACTGGCAGCATGGCTTCACTGGGGTGAGTGGGCAGGTCATGCTAAATGAGTCTGGTAGATTTCTTTGACTAAGTGACCAGGGAGATAGAGCAGGGGAGGGCAGTGGACGTGACTTATCTGGACTTTAGCAAGGCACTCGATACTGTGCCACACAGGAGGTTGATAAAGAAACTGAACAGCCAAGGAGTGGGATCCAAACTGGTGAATTTGGTTAGAAACTAGTTAACTGATAGGAGACAGATGATAAACAGCACTCACTCTAATAATGGAAGAGTGACCAGCGTGGTGTCACAGGGCTCAGTGCTGGTACCAACTCTCTTAAATGTTTTCATAAGAGGCATTGCAAAAGAACTGGAATGCCTTTTTGCAGAGGATACCAAAATCTGCAATAGGGTGGACACTCAGGAGGGGGTGGAGAGAATGCGCAATGATCTTGGGAAACTTGAGGAGTGGTCCCAGCATGGAGCTCCATGACATTATGCTGGTCACGTTTCCATCATTAGAATGAGGGCTGTTTACACCACCGTACCATATAGGAGGCTTACAAGATCATGGCAGTCAGGGTTCAATGCCAAAAAGTCCAAAATCATGCACCTAGAGCCTAGGAACCAGCAGCTGAGTATAGGATGGGTGAAGGTACTGACAGTCACTAAGCAGGAAAGGGACCTTGTGGTTAACATAACTGATTATCTCAAAGTGGCAGGGCAGTGTGGCAAAGACATAGATCCAGCTTAGGGATGCTGGGTTGCACAGGGAGGGATATCTTCAGCAGGAGGAAGAAGGTGGTGTTTCCACTGTGTCGCTCACTGGTTAGATCCCACCTGGAGTACTGTGTCCAGTTTTGGAGGATGCACCTCAGAAAAACATAGACAGGATGGAGGCAATCCAGAAGAGGGAAACTGTCCAGAAGCGGGCAACTAAAATTGTGCAGGGATTGCATGAGAAGACTATGAGGAGATACTGAGGAATTGGGTATTGGATTGGGAGGCAGTATAGTGCAGTGGTCTAAGGCTCTGAGCTGCAAATCTGGAGACATCCAGCAGACCAGACCTGGGTTTGAATCCCACAACTTCCACTTGCATACTGTGTGACCCTGAGCAAGTCACTTAACCTCCTTGTGCTCCCAGGTCGCTCCTGTAAAAAAGCTTTCAGCTTAGTGTGCTATACCTGGTTAAACAACTAAATAAATAAAAAAAAAAAATCTCAACGTGTGCACCCTGGAAGAGAGGAGAGGGGAGGTGACATGATAGAGACCTACAAATACCTTACAAGAGTTAAACCAGGTGCAGGAAGGGAGACTCCTTTGAATTAAAAAAAAGCACCAGGACCAGGGGGCATGTGATGAAGCTGGAGGGGGATTAATAGAAATGTGAGGAAATATTTCTTCACTGTAAGGGTGGGAGATGCCAGAACAGACTACCAGCAGAAGTGGTGGGGGTAGAAACAGTGAGAGGCTTCAAGCATGCTTGGGATAGAAAAAGGGGTATATTAGAAAATAGAGAGGAGAGAGGGTCACCAGAGACCAGTTATGGTCTGCAGAGACAGACTAGGCAGGGAACATCTAGACAGATTGGGTGGGACAAGTGGTCCTTTTCTGCCAATGTTTCTATTGTTGAATGTCTGATCACAAGCAAACCATATGAGGCACTATAGCCTTCAACACCATACCACATTGGAGGCTCACAAGGAAACTGGGCAGTTTGGGGTGGGTCCTAAGGTGGTAAACTGAGTATGAACTTGGTTGGTGGATAGGCAACAGAGGGTTGTGGTAAATGGAACTCACTCGGGGGAGGAGAGAGTGACCAGTGGGGTACCTCAGGGCTCAGTACTGAGACCAGACTGCTTTAGTGTCTTTATAAGTGACATTGCAGAAGAGCTGGAAGGGAAGGCATGCCTCTATGCAGATGATACCAAAATCTGCAATAGAGTGGACACTCCAGAGGGAGTGGAGAGAATGTGCAGAGACCTGAAAAAACTTGAGGAGTGATCAAAGATGTAGATGCTGAGTTTTAATGTGGAAAAGTACAAAATCATGCACCTAGCGCACAGAAACCCAGAGGTAGAATATAAAATTGGGGAAGAGGTACTGACAGTCACCAAACAAGAAAATGACCTTGGAATAATCATAGCTGATCACCTCGAGGTGGTGAGGCAGTGCAACAAGGCAGTAGGGAGGGCCAATGTAATGCTGGGGTGCATAGAGAGAGGAATCACCAGCACAAGAAGGAAGGTGGTGTTGCCACTGTATTGACTGTTGGTGAGACCCCACCTGTAGTACCATGTCGTGTTCTGGAGACTGCATCCCAGGAATGACATAGTCATAGATAGGGTGGAGGCTGTCCAGAAGAGGGCAACTAAAATGGTGCAGGAGCTGCATCAGGAGCCCTATGAAGAGAGAATAAGGGATCTCAATATGAACACTATGGAAAAGAAGAGGGAGAGGGGGACATAATAGTGGCCTATAAATACTTCACAGGGATGACCAAGATACAGGAGGGGAGTATTTTTCAAAGAGCGTGCACAAGAATAAGGGGACATGCAATGAAGCTGAAAGGGGGAAAATTTAGGGGGGGGTGTGAGGAAGTCTTCCAGGCTGAGCCCTTGCCCGGGTGCACGCTCCTCTTCTGCAGCCATGGCTGGGAAGCCAGTCAGCCATCGCTGCATCTCCTGCCAACCTCCAGTGAAGCCGCACCAGGTACGCTCCCTACCAAGACCGGGATTATCCACCGGGGCTCTGATTGGTCTCTGCCACACACTACTCACTCCTCATTGGACGCCGCTCGCTATGGCTCTGTGCCTATTGGCTGCACAGCTGAGCCCTTGACCAGGCGCATGCTCCTGTTCTGCAGCCGTGGCTGGGAAGCCAGCCGGCCATCGCTGCATTTCCTGCCTGCCTCCAGTGAAGTTGCACCAGGCTGAGCCCTTGATCGGGCGCACGCTCCTCTTCTGCAGCATCTGGGAAGCCAGCCAGCCGTCGCTGCATCTCCTGCCTGCCTCCAGTGAAGCCACACCAGGTTGAGCCCTTGATCGGGCGCACGCTCCTCTTCTGCAGCCATGGCTGGGAAGCCAGCCGGCCATCGCTGCATCTTCTGCCCACCTCCAGTAAAGCCGCACCAGGTACGCTCCCTACCAAGACTGGGACTATCCACCGGGGTTCTGACTGGTCTCTGCCACACACTACTCACTCCTCATTGGTTGCCACTCGCTAAGGCTATGTGCCCATTGGCTGCACGGTATTTTCATACCTTCCTTGGCTTGCCGGCATCTGCATCTGCCCAGCTATATTGAAATTGTAAACTATAAACGTGATTTACTGTTTCCAAACCAAGATTGTATTATCAGAGGTAATATTTAGGATAGGATTTTACTGCTATTTAAATTTAAATTAATGGGCTGCATTTTGTAGGTACCCGAGCTAGCAGAAACTCCTGGTGCTTTTGGGGCACTGATCTACTCGATATTTGATATTTTTCTCCTTCTCCCCCAACCCCTCTCAGGCCACCATTAAATACAGGTCTGCTCCACCCACCTTGACTCTCCTGCCTTCTTATTGGTAATACTGGCCTTGGGGACTCCCTAATAAATTCCCTAATAAAACATTGTCACCCTTCTTCTGGAAGTATGGCATTCTTTATTGTTATTCTTGTGATCCTTGAACACAGTATACCCTATCCTACACTACAATATGATGTACCTCAACCCAACCTAGTCTTGGTCCCCCAAACTATATCTTATCCTACCCTTGCTCAATGTACCTCTCACTTCTTGTTACCCCCCCAATTGTGCCCAGACCTTTCATTCTGCCCACTTCCCCCTCCTGCTCTCTTCACCTCTGACTATGAGAGTACTCTCCCTCAACATGTTAAATCGACAATTCAGCATTAACGCCTCCAGCTCCAAAACCACGCCATCGACAAGGATCCATGGAAGGTCCTGGAGGAAAAAAACGGTCTCTCTTTTGTTCAGTTCCTTAAAGAAAATGCTGCTGCTGCTCCTCCTCTGTTCAGGTAATGTTGAACTAAATCCTGGCCAACCTTCGCAACTCTCCACCCCGTCAGAGTTTGCAGTTGCCCCGGGTCTTAAAATGATGTTAGTCAATATTCTGAGCCTGACCAAAAAATGTGTCAAACTACAAGCCTGGGCTGTGCATACTAATCCGGATCTTATCATTATCACTGAATCATGGCTCAAAAAGACTAACTCTGAACAACAAATTTCCCTGCCTGGCTATAAAATATTCAGGGCAGACAGGGAACTTCGGGGTGGGGGTGTAGTAATTCATGCAAAACTCAAGTACACAGTCTCAGATATCAGCTGCAAATCATCTAAGGAATTTGAGGTAGTTTCCTTGAAGCTCCACCTTCCCTCTTCTGAATGCATCAATATTATTAGGGGCTACAGACCTCCATCTGGTGGCTCAAAAATCTTAAACACACTCAGAACATTAATCTCCACTGCTAATACAGAAACAATATTCTTAGGAGATCTCAATATGGACTGGCTTACATCACAATCTCACTGCCTTAAATCTCGTTGTCATGAGCTTGGCTTTGTGCAACTAGTTAGTGAATCTACAAGGACTAATTCCATTAACCTAGACAAAAGCTCCCTCCTAGACATCATCTTATCCACTCATCCCCATAAAATCTCACACACAGCAGTCTTCCACAATGATATGAGCGACCATGGGGTTGTAGTATGCATAAGAGCTCAAACTAAGGCCACATTTATAACTAAATGCTCCTATCGAAAATTCAATACAGCGAATTTCCTCTCAGACCTAGGTGAGATCAGATGGCAGGATCTGTACCTTGCCAAAAATTTTGATGAGGCTGTCTCTGTCCTCAATGTTAGCCTTGCCACACTGATAAATAAACATGCCCCCCTAATCAAAGTCAGGGATCGTAAAAACTCTAACCCCTGGTTCACCCCAGGACTCAAGGCAGCCCTTACTAACCGGGACAAGCTCTGGGCCCAAGCTAGGCAATCCAAGAGCCCTGCAGATTGGCAGGCCTTTAGAGCTGCTAGGAATGCCTGTGTAAAAAGTGTTCGCACTGCCAAAGCCCACTTCTACATCTCTTCCCTTGAATGGGCAAATGGGGACTCCCACAAAATTTGGAGGACACTCAAATCCATTGAAAGGCAGCCCACTGCCCCCTCTGCTCCTACCAAGATATGTGCAAATGGCAGGATTGTGGAAAATAACTCTCAAATTCTAGAAGAGCTCAATTCCCACTTTGTTACAGCCGGACTAGCGTTCAACTCCTCACCCTATGCCAGCTACGCTATGAGTCAGCCTAGCTCCACCCCATCCGCCCACACCTCATTCTGCCCCTTTCATTTGCACTTGTTTAACTATAAAGAAGTTGAAGACTCGCTTCTTAAACTTGATATCCGGAAAAGTGCAGTGGATGACAGTCTGGAACCTTTCTTTCTAAGACAAGGCTATACCCACCTTACAGCCCCGATTCTTCATATTTTCAACTTCTCTATTATTTCTGCTCTAGTTCCGACCTGTTGGAAAGCTGCCCACATCCTTCCCCTTTTTAAATCAGGGGACCCGTGCGATCTCAACAATTACAGACCCATTTCCATCTTGCCCATCCTCTCTAAAATCTTCAAAAAATTGGTCTATAACCAATTAAAACTCCACATCGAGACCTTTTCACTCCTTAATCCAGCCCAATCTGGTTTCCGGGCAAATCACAGCACTATCACGGCTTTGGCGAAAGTAACAAATGTTTGGATCTCCGCCAGCGATGCTAAGCTGGTTACTGGTGCTGTTTTCTTGGACCTTAGCAAAGCATTTGATACTGTGGATCACAACCTTCTAGTCTCTTGCTTGTCCAACTTAGGTGCTACTCCGTCCACCTCTGAGTGGGTCACTAGTTACCTATCAGGGAGAACACAGAAAGTAAAAGCGGATGGCCTTTTCTCTACCCTCCACTGCCGGTTGTCAGAGGAGTCCCCCAAGGCTCCATTCTAGGCCCGATCCTGTTTTCTCTGTACATAAATGATATTGATTCCAATATAATGAGCTCCAACCTACACTTCTTTGCGGATGATACTGTTCTGCATACTTCTGGATCTACGGTATTTCAGATCAGGGATGTTCTACAAGCTGATTTTGCTCAGCTTGAAAATAATCTGATAAAAGCCAAGCTGCTCCTTAATGCTATGAAAATGAAGGCTATGATTTTCGCTCGCTGTACCTCCCTGGTCCCCCGACCCACCAAATGAATTTATTATTACTGCACTAGGTGAATCTTTGGAAGTCATTCCTAAATTTAAATACTTGGGTATCCTGCTAGATAATAAGCTCTCATTTAATGATCATATTGATGAACTATCCAGGAGGCTCAAAGCAAGATTAGGAATCTTTTTTAGAAATAGGTCTCTATTCCCCCTTGAGACACAAACAAGGCTCGTACAGGTCACATTCCTTCCCCTACTTGATTACGGTGACTTAATTTATAATACAGCTTCAATTTCAAACCTAAGCAAGCTTGACGTCCTTTATCACTGTGCGTTACGATTCATTACCAACTGCCCCTACCGTACTCATCACTGTGATTTATACACAGCTGTTGGTTGGACATCTCTCACCACTAGACGCCTGCTCCACGCAGGTATTTGGACCCTTAAGTAGCTCTTACAGAAACTACCATGCTACCTAACGTCGTTGATCTGCATCTCCCACAGTGCATATTCCCTTAGGAAAACAGACTTTGTCTTGCTCAATGTGCCTAGGACTCGTACCTCCTTTGGCAAACGTGCCATTTCATATGCCCTCCCTTCTCTGTGGAACCAACTCCAATCTATACTAAAACTAACCAGCATTGCCTTGGTCAACTTCTTCAGAGTGTTAATTGCATCTAAAATAAAAGATATTTGTAACTGCCACTAAGCACCCTTTTAACCCTATGTATGCTTCTTGCAACTATTGGCCCTGCCATACTGAGACCTTTATCCCTCTACCTACTTTACACTTTGCTAAACTTCACCTCCCCCCTTTACCCTCACCATTACTGTTGTCTCCCTTCTTCTAGTGTTTCACCACTTTTTATTTATCTGTTGCATCTTACAGTGACAAAGTGTTTAGCCTCATCTGATATTGTTTGCCCTGAATCTGCATATATATCTGTAACCTTGTATCTCGCTATGAATTACCTGTTATAGCATCGTCTGCACTCTGTATAATTGGTTATCAAAGTGTTGTACTGTATAATGTGCCATTGTATGTGTATTACCTTCAGGACCTCCTTGTGAATGAGCTTGCTCAATGGAGTCTTCCTGCAATAAACTTGAACTTGAAAGAGTGATGGATGCCTGGAACAGTTTTCCAGTGGGGGGTAGTGGAGGTGAAAACAGTGGTGGGGTTTGAGCATGCATGGGATAGGGACAAGGGAATCTTAACTGGGACATAGTGGGTGGGAAGGCAGCCAGAGATCAGGTAGGATCTGCGGTGTCAGTATAGGCAAGGACAAATGGACAGACTGAGTGGACCAAGTTGTCTTTATCTGCTGACAAATTCTATGTTTCTAGTGGTTCGAGCACAGGGCTGTCCAGCTGGGGAAACAGCAGACCTGGGTTTGAATCCCACAATGACCATTTGCATACTGTGTGAACCCGAGCAAGTCACTTTACCACCTTGTACTTAATTCTGTCCTGTGTCACACCTTAAAATGAGCATTGTCACTGTGTGCCTTTCCCAGGCAAGAATTATAAATAAATAATTGTCACCTACCTGTGCTCCAGTCTTCCCTACTGTAATACTGGGTACAAGAAGCAGTATCCCACTGAAGTGTCAGTGCCTTACATTTAGTACAAGAAAAAAAAATTGTCTCACTTCACTATAACATCAGTTTCCTTGTAGCATAGCTCTTTAGATGAATACTCAGCAAGTGTTCATACAGGGAATGAAAAAAATGTTATTTATTCGTCATTATTCAGTCACAATGGGTAAAAAAATAAAGTCTTTCTCCCCTCCCCCAGTTGGCCAGGGGTAGTCCCGTGGCCACTCAACCCCCCCCAAGTCAGTGTTATCTCCTGACCTCACCCCACCCATCCCTCGTCCTCTTATATATTATATAGAACAAATCAGGCAAACCATCCAGCCACTGCCACTGCTGACACCATCTTTCTTACCCCACTACCCCAACCTTGTTGTTATGGGCTGACGCCCAGGTCATTCACGAGTCTTTGGCTCCAAAACCTCCAATCCAAGTAGGGAAGGAGAAAAGGGGGGCCCTAAATGCTCAGTTGACATACCTTGTGTACTGTCTGACCAGACACCTTCCCAATACTCTCTTTAGTACCCCTATTTCCTAAACAACCAGCACCCTAGCCCTATGGGCAAAAGCCCAATACTATTAGTCCTACCTCCTACAATACCCATGATGGGGGGCACTGGTTGAAATCCCAGTAGCTCAGTCAGATCCTCCCTCCCTGCAGCAGCACCAGTGACAGCACTGAGGTGGACAGGATGGAGGAAGCAGCCTGCCTAGTGGCACTAAGTGATAGGCTTATTAATGTAATATTGTGTATCAAAGGGCCTCTGCCTAATCTTCTATTGCAGTTGGTCTTTAGGCAAGCTACTCCCCCCCCATGCATGCCTCGAAGCTGCAAGGATTTCATTCATTGGTCATGCCCACCACCTCCTCAGAGATCATTATAAACCTCCTGCAGCCCATTGGGTTCCTATTGTAACTCACACCTGTGGGTTGGGTGTACTAATGTACCCCGGTCAGATTGTTGGCCAAATTAATAAATTAATATTTTTAGAATCCACCCACTGGTGGGGTCTCTATGGGTCAGAGGTCGTCCGGGTGTAGAGGCCATAAATAGGGGATTTTGGTGTGAGGGGGGAGTTCCCATGCCATGGGAATGTATGGACATTGGGTGGCAAGAGCAGGGCCGATTACCTGCTCCTGCATCAAGTTATGCAACTAGCTGGGTGGTCAGGGGATAGCAGTGGTGGTATTGATGTGGAGGCGGATGTAGATAAGGTTGAACGGCTCCGTGGGTTGGGGAGATTTGAACCTGTAGCCCCTGTAGCATTGAGTGGCTGGAGGAAGAATGGCAGCAAGTATGGTGGCCTGCAAATGTCGGTGGGTACTTACCCAGGATCAGAACCACTGATCCAGAGGTTATAGCTGCGAAGGGGGAGTGGACACTGGGAGGTTTTTAGTGGAAAGAGAAGCATACAGTCCCACGCAAAATACCAACACATATGTGGGCAAGGGTGGGGACATCTGCCCCAGTGTGTTAGGGGAGAGTTGCCCTTCTGCACCAGGAGAGAGAGAGAGACCAAGAGTAGGGAGAGTGAGGGTCAGGCCCCCATGTGCAAGGATTCCTCCACAGTCTACCAATTCGCACATTCATGAGGGAATAGGAGCCTACTTTCTTGCCTAAGTGAGGGAGCCATTTGCATCAGTGAAGAAGAGATGCTGCTGCCTAGTATTTAGGAGTCACCTGGTCACTGAGAGTTTAGTGCTGCTGCCCAAAATCTCAAGTGTGGCCACCAGCCCAGGGAGTAACTGTGTTTTTCAAGGAGGTCAGCAGGACCATGAAGAACCACCGCTATTAACTCCATTGTGGACTCACGGGTCCAGAGGATCAAATTTGCAAATGAGTTTGCGACTGGCCAAGTCATTCGATTAAAGATGGGATCCAATGTTCCAGCATTACGTCTGTGTGGATCTTCAGTTATTTGAATGTTTTACAGTTTTAACCTGGAAGTTCCCTTGCAGCCCAGCACCTGCTGTGGCACCCTGCTGGCTTCAGAAGGACCCTGCAAATGCAGCCAGATCATGGTAAGAACCATGTCAAATGGCCTGTATGGTTTCTGCAGTTGTGGCCCCCCCTTACCCATTTTAACAACAGGCATACTCTTAGATTTGGGGATGGGGGGCTTACACTATGTTGTTAAGAGTGGAGCTCCCAGACTGTAGCGTTAACTCTGGCTAGCAGGCATGATGAGTCACTGCAGGTGTGTGGCTTGCTAAAGAGGGGGAAGTTGCCCTCAAGTAGCAGTGACAGCTGGTAAGGGAGCACAGCTCTGCCCAAACACTGAACCCAGTTCATCTGCCAGATTCTCTTTGAAGAGGTGAATACCAAATCCTACTAAGTCATGCCAGTAGCCTATTAGACATCTGTCCCAGCAAGGGCACAGCCTGCCAATCTGAAGTCTCCCACTTTACATTTCACAGTACAGGAACTGTTAGTAGAAAACTTGTGGGTTTGAGGAGAAAGTGAACTGTTTCACCCTTGGAAATGCCAAAGACATTTGGGACAGTCCTGCTGGCTTTAAAGCCTGGACTTTTCCTCAGTGTTTTCTTCAGGAATTGAGGGAAGGGGAGTTGGCCTGTTTAATGCCATCAAAGAAATGTAAAGTGGGAGACTTCTGAACTGGAGACTTGAGACTTCTATTTTCAAACAGTGTTTGAAAACTAAAGTTTTCTCTCTCTGAGTAGTTTAGGAAGGGGTCCCACAAGCACTGTGATGGCCTTTCTCTATCTTAGGCCTAAGTGTGAGTTGGAGGTGGGGTCCCCTTGGACCCTGTAGTTGCTCTTGTAGTGCCCATGTGAGATAAGATGGACAGTGCTAGATGGACTGGGTGTGTGGGGGGGGGAGGGATCACATTGGTGGTCAAATGGTAAAACCCCCCAGTGCCCTCCATTTTGGGTGGACGGGATCCTCTTTTGGGTCCCTACCAAGTGTAAGCCGTGCTTATGCCAGTCGTTCTAAACTTGTTAATTGCTGTACTTTGTTATTTATCATTTGTTACTTACTATATATATATACATATATATATAACCGTATTTCCCTCAACCTCTCCCCCAGGATGCACCTGGAAACAAGCCTTGGCTCAGTGTGCCTTCCTGGTGAAACTTTTAAATAAATAAAAATAAGTAAATAAATATATGTAATGGGGTACTGTACATGCATTTAGTACAGTCCAAATGTCACTCTCCCCTTGTGAATTGCCCAATTGGAGGCTTGGCATGTTGTTTTGCTACAGACAAAGAAAAGCTGACATGTATAACTTTGCTACTGTTTTCTGAACTGCCTCAGACATGTTTCTGGACACTTGAGATGCCCCCTTCTGCCAGGTTGTTCCTACTGTGGCAACAGTTTACATTGTAAAGCACTCAAAAATGAAGTTCCAGACACAGAAATCAGTGAAATGTCTTTCGAGGTATATTTATTTAACACTGAATGCTCACGTTTCTGTACCTTGGAACAAAGACAGTGTAACCCCCCTGTTACCCGGGGTTACTAGAATCCCAGTAAGACCTAGTGGTAGGCAGGGAAGGCAGCTTGTGAAACTCTAGTTAAATGGATTTCACACTGTCCCACTCTGTTTTCAGTCTCAGCTGAGACTGAGGGATGACATCATTATAGAACTTTCACAGCTGCATAAGCCACACTGGAATGTTGCAGTGGGAGGTTAGCATAGAACGTTGGGGAATTTGAAGTCAGTCTGTGTGCAGTGTTGGTGAGAGACTGTAGTACAGCTGAGTGTGTGCAGGCTCTCAGAGCTTTAAGCTCTGTTTTAGAGCTACTTTAGGAGGGTGTGTGTTTCCACCTAAAAAGGAACACAGGAACTGGTAATTGAAGTGGTGGAGACCGCTTTCAATGGTTTAAGTGCCCCATCCCTGAGGGGATGGGGGGAAGGGTTTTTGCCTGTTTTCCAGGGGCAACCCTCCTGGGTCTGGCTAAGGGAAAGAAGCTGCAGATTCAAGTTGTGCTGTGGCACCAAAACTCTGAGAGAGAAATTCCTGTGGAGGAATCGCCTGTGGGGCACCTGCAACCAAAAGGTGAGTTCGCTCTGAAAGAGGGCAAGTGTTTTTTCACCTGAACAGAAGGAAGCTAAAGGGACTGTTACTGTGGGGTCAGGAAAAGACAGCCAAGTACAGTTGGAAAGTGGGATTGGACTGCTTAATCAGTGGGGGGGTCTAGAGTAATGGACTATGCCACTTAAAAGTATGTTCAAGTCCAGCACAAATGGGAAGCAAGACAGGTAGATGGAATGTGACATCCATTTAGCAAGAATCTACATTGCCAAGCTTTACAGGATGAGGTGTTTACTGTCCAGAGAAATGTCCGGGTATGAATTGTGGGAGCGAGAGGTGGGAGACCCCGCATCAGTAGTAACCAAATTCACCTCTACGGATTTGCTCTGAGGCACCTTTTACTTTCTCTCAGGTACTTGGCCAGTGCCTGAGGAAAGTACCCAAACGTGGGATTAAAAGGAAAATTCCCTGATGGAGCTGAGGTGCTCTTAGGTGGTTTAGGGAGTCACCAGAAAATGTTTCCATGACATATGGAAGGTGTCTGAGTGGCCGGCAAGGGAGCCGAGCCAGGGAAAACCCAGAACAGTGTACCTGTTCAGGCTGTGTACCCAAAGCAGCATGCTAGTCCGGGCTGTGTGCCCGGTGGGTTCAGAGCCTGAGGGCTAAAGAATTGAGGAAGTGTTCTTGTTTCTATTAATCTGCATTACCAGGAGTGTAGCCCCGTGGGGGTCCATCTGTGCTTTGTTTATTCTGTTTGGATGTGAATAAAAGCCACACTTTAGAATCCCACTTCTGGTATTGGACATTACAGTTATTGCTTCCTGTGTTTGGAGTTACTTGGGTGCTCCTGTGCAGAGTAGCCAAACCTAGCCTTTGTGCCGAGTGACCTATTCCTCCCCGAACCCAGCCCACCTGGTATTGCTGTCAGATTCAACGGCAGCCACCTGTGGGTTACAACAGCTTCTACAGCCAGACTACCCCCGCGCTTTGAAGCCTGGCTGGTAGTGGCAGCTGTCTTTGTTCCTTACTGTCTAGACTGTTAGCATGAGTAAGGGGAGGAGGCACCCCATAGAGCACCCAGACGTGCCAGCTGCAGGCTGAATAACAAGCATCAGTATTCCTACTGTGGGTTGTGGGCCTGTGAGAGACTGAAAAGGCCTTGCTCCAAGGGCGAGGATAACTGTCATGTTGGACATTCACACTGATTTCTGAGCCTGGCAAAAACGAAATGTCAGTGTGTGACAGACTGTTTCTGGAAATGAAAGAAAACCCTGCCTCCTGATTGCACACTAATCCTTGTTGTGGAAGTTTTTTCTGAGCTAAAGAATTGTTTTGCTACTAAAGTTTGCCTTGTAGCCCCCTTGCCAGCAACCAGATAAGATACCATCAGTGAGGTCTCCCTAGACCTGGAAGGTCAAGAAAGTGAACAGTAAGTTGTTTTTAAGGTAATGCAGCCCTCTCAGAAAAAGAGTTTCAACATCTTGCCCTAGACCTGAGAGGGGACTTAACAGTAGCTTGCAGTGTGACTAATACATCTAGATTTCTGCCCATTGAACTTGGTGAGGGGAGCATGCCAAGAGGTTGAGGGGTACTAAAGAAAGTGCTAGGCAGGGAGGGGCTAACAGAATGCCTCCTGGAAATTAAAGGACCACCTTGACCCTCCTCAGCACTATGACAAGGTTTTGAGGAGGACTCTGACTCATACTTACAGAGCTGGGGGCATGGGATTAGGTAAAGGAGTACTGTAAAAAAAGACAGTATTAGGCAAGGAGGGGGCTGGCACGATGCCAGATATTTTTATTAACATATGGGAGGATGAGGAAGGAGATGACGGAGTTGGTAGGGATGTTGCACGGAACTAACTCTGGTGACCTGGGAAAGTATTTTTTGTAAAATGTACCTTTCTTTGGGGTACAATCTGACTACAGATTCCCTGAGTAAGGTCTAATCTTCATTATTTTAATCCAAATGTAACCCCCTCTACAAATGGGGGTCACTAAAAAGCCTTCCTTGGGTGAGCCTAAATGCTCTCCGCTCGGCTGGTGTCCTGTATTTCAGCCGATTTAAAAAATAATTTAGTAAGAGTGCCTAATGCCTCCATGTACTGTCGCTTTAAGAGTTGCCAAACTGCAGTATAATTAATTTGAACTGGGGGGACTGTGTGTTTTCCTGCTCGAGTCCCGCCTGGGCCACTGAGCAGATCGCTCCGTTTCTGCAGTCGCTGTATGCGCAGGGGGAGCCTTTCAAAAGATGTAACTATCTGCTGGTAATTTGTTAGAGTGATAATGACAGTACAGTTTGTCTAACCTGCCTTTCTTTCAGCTGGGACTCTGTGTGTTTTGCCCCTCCATTTCGGATCTGAACTGCTAAAGGGGTCCAATCAATGGGGAGGGGTTCCTTAAAATGAAGCCTGCTGGCAAATCAGAACTTGGACTCTCAAGTGGAGCCAGCCACAAGGGGCTTGTATGAAGAGAGCCTCTGAGAAATGTAGTTTAGACCTTGGCGCCTTTTTTCGCCAATAGAGGGAGCCTGTTGTGACTGACAAGGAGATTTAGCCAACTGAAACCTTTTGGATTTGGAGGAAATGCCCGGACTGCCTGCTGAGAGAGTCAGTCTGAGCATGGAGCTCGAAGAGTGAGCAGCTCGTGGGACTGCTGCCCACGGGGCAGCACGGGAACCGCGCGGGAGGCCTGAAAAAGGCCTGTCTGTCATCAGCTCTCTCCTGAAGGGAGAGAAAAGGACTGTGTTTTCTCAGACCAAGTATCCGAATTTGGTGTGAAAAAGGAAAGCCGTTGTTATGGCCTAGATCATGGGCAAACATGCGTGGAGAAGAAGTAAAGAAGAGGAACCTTGATTTTCGGACAGCGACTCCGAAGAGAAAGCAAATGCTGAAGTGCCCTGAGGTTTGGGGCAGAAAAGAACCGTGTTGGAAACTGAGGGGAAACCGCCCTGTGAGTTCGTGCAACCGTTGTTGCGCAGTAGTTCGCGAGGGAAGCGCGTGAGAGGCCCCAAAGTCGGCCTGCAGCTGTTAGTAAGCGTAATTCGGACTGAATCCGAACTTTCAGAGTGAAAGATGAAGCAGAAGTCATTTTGGGACCAGACTTAACCTGAAGAAGACCAAAAGTGTGCAGAATTGCAATTGGCCTGTCAGGACTCTGTGGTCTGGTACAGTAGGTGACCTTTACATATAAATGTGCGTAGTGCTTGTGGGGATTGAGATTTAAGTAATTCCCCATGTTGTGAACTGTGTGCGGTGCTGGGAGTGTGATTCCCTAGCAAGGTTCGGGCTGAAACCAAGTTTGAGTCAGAGAAGAATGCCTCTGTAGCCAGGCTCAATCTCCTGAAGTGACCAGCTGCTTGCCTGGTAGTGTTCTGTGCACATATAAAATGTGCGGTGAGCTGGAAGTCATAGCCAGCATCACTTAGTTGGACTGTATCTGCTTGCACTGAGTCCAAGAGAACCCTGCCACAAGGGCTGGGCCAGCTATTCTGTTTCTCCTGGCAATCCAAGACGATTTGCATCCCATCCAGTTTTCAGCATCGAGTTTGTGAGTACAAATCAGGGTAGCTCCCTGGCATTGGTTTATCAAATTGCAAGTGTTTCACCTGATTTCTTTTCCTTCCTTTCTTCATGAACTGAGCCATCCGGCTCTGGATTACAATTGGGTATTCTGCAAGTGTTTTTCCATCACAGGGCCCCAACCAGCTGCACCAATCCTGGCTAGCCCCCATCCTGGGTACCCAGTAGAGTGACATTTGGGACTCTGACTATGCGCAGAGTACTGTGATTATTAATGTGTCTAACCTAATTAACCTGATTTTGCCTTTCCTTGTTATAGCTCCTTAAATAAATCAGATCTGTTTGTTTCAGCAAAGTTACACTGACTGTGGTGTTCGTTTATGTTAAAGTATTGTACTGTGACTAGTGTACTGCATCATCTTGTTTTACAGGGGGTCCCCAGAGTCAAGCTGACAGAGCCAGTCCTCGGGGTAAGTGTAAATAGTGACGATACTCATGGTGTACTGTGTGGGCCACTAGTAGGAATAAAAGGGGGTCTCAGTGTCCCAGAGGGCTGTGACCAAGTTAGTCTAACTACTGCAAACCCTGACCTCTGGGTGGAGGCACCCACCATAGAACCTAGGCCCCTCAACATGTTAGTAGTCAAGCAGGCAGGGGTAGTAGCCCTTGGGATAGCGCCACCTGGGGGTTACACAAATATTGAATAACCTATTATTCTTGAATACCCCAAGTAATAAGCTATTCACTCCAAATATTGAATAACCTATTATTCAGGGTATTTGAGAATCAAAATGCTTAGCCTGTGGTTTGGAGGGGTAGAGGGAGGCAAATGCCATACCCCACCTCCACGTGGTTAAAACTGCACATGTCTAAGCGTCCCCTAGACAGTGGAAATTTTGGTTGGGCCTGTTGTGTGGTGGCTTTGTTCTGTGAACCCCACCTCTCCAGTACCTGTGTCACTGTGCAGCTGCATCCTGTCATCCCTGCTCCTCTCTTTGCTGCTTGCGGCCCCTCGGCCACTTCCGTCTGTGCTTCTCCTGCCCTGTGGTTCATTAGCTTGTATTTCTGTGCTCATCTGTGCAAGTATACGGTGCGGGCTCCTTCCGCTCTTCAAGCCTGCTGCCAGCCAGGAGAGACTTTTTGTTCAATCCAGTACTCCAGCATTATATTCCCTTTACATACTGCTCAATTTGCCATTTTCAGATTGGCGACGCTGCTTCAGGATCCTACAGTCCTTCATATGTAAGCCCCCCAAATGGGCTTACCTGGTGAGGGCTACAGTCCCAGGGATCCCCGATGCCATCCCCAAAAGTGGCTCAAGAGGGAGTCAGGCCTGCTGGCCCCACTGGTACATTGTGGCTGCACCTGCAAAAGCAGTACTGTCCTGGGTCCCCATAGGAGCTCAGTACAAAGGGGCCAATGTCCCAAACTCTGTTTCCATGCCATGGCTTTGTTTCTGGCTTTGGCCATGCAGCCGATGTTAAAATGTATATCCCCCACTCCAGGGACTACAGAGGAACCAGGGAACCCAGGGAATGATGACCAGAAAGCCTCCAGTCTTGGGAAATAATGTTATCTGCCCTTACGTGGGCATATGTATTAAAATTAAGGGCTGGATTGGTGGGACTACAAATAAAAATGGCAGTCCCGAAGGGACTACAAAATTAGGGACTGCTGGGTAAAGAGAAAGGGCACTGAGTTCGCCCAGAAAAATGGCAGCCAATCAGAAGGATAGTGGCCAAAATCTATAAATAGGACTGGTTTTGCCACCCAAAGGAGAGTTGTCAAAAGGATCTGAAGTGTGCGGTGTGGGAAAAAAGACTGCTGTGGTTCCTGAGTCTAGACTCCCGTACCTGTGCTCCCACTGGCTTTGGCCACTGACTTTAAAGAGCAATTACCCAGTTATGCTGCAGGAGGAGTAGTGGTTGGGTTGTGCTGCTGAGATTTTCAAACTTTCTTCCCTGGTGAATCAAAGGCTGAGCAGTACTTTGAACCTCAAAAAACTTGTGAAAGAAAGATAAAGACTGAGCTGCTGTACCCCCTCATTGGAGTACCTGTTCGGAGGGAGCGAATCCCAGCAAGGGGAGAGATTGTGAGTGCTGTGACAAGCATTTGTGAGAGGGTCCAGAACTATGGTAAGAAGAGACCCAGAAAAGGGGTAGTTCCGGCGTTGGCTGTATAAGTGCCCAGCTACAACTGTGTACCAGGGATGCAACAGAGGGGTCTAGGGAACCACATCTATCATTTCACCTGGACTGAAGAAGAGGAGGAGGCAGACCAGCGGAGGAAGACGCTTACAGGCCTGCCTGTATAAAAAATGTCTACAAAGGCTCCCAGGTGGAACTGGCAAGGCCAGGCAGGTGAAGACCAGTATGTATCCAATTTCATCAGGCTTCAAGGTCTGCGACCTTATGGTGTATCACCATCTAGAGACCTTCATGGTACCATGCAACTGCCATTCTGACTGAAACTCAGCCAGCTGAACCCCCCCCCCATGTGATCTGCAGAACTGTAAGTACTCCAAGCTGCAGCTTTGGGGAGTCTTAATAGCTAGCTAGTTAGTTAGGTTACAGGAGAAAAGGTCTGGGTTGGATTGCAACAACTTAAAAGCTGTGCCCAGGCAGAAAGTCCAAAAGTTAAAAGTGGTTAACAGTTATTTGGGCCCCAATGAAAGACCCCAGGCCTGCGTCACCACCACGGTGAGGTACCCACCGCATAGGGACATTTCTGGGTGCATTAAGTGGTAGGAGGAGGGTTACAGTATGGGTAACCATTATTTCACAAAAGAGTTGTGTTGTTTCACAGTCTCCCCTTTTCCCGTTCCTCAATAAATAATTTCATTGTTTGCAGTTTAACTACTGCTGCTGTGATTTATTGCCATAGCGTTAATGGGGGTAGGGGTTGTTACCGTGCGGAAAGTGTTGTGAGGGGCAGCTTACATTTTTTCCTGGGAGGTGGTAACCTGTTATTTGTCCACAGGTGTCTACAGGTATCCCCTGCCACTTACCCTGGGTGGAGGCACCACACCATACTTGCGGACCACTGTGGAACCCAGGCTGGCCCCCTTGGAGGTGTATACTGAGTTGACTCTAGGGCCCCATAGCAGCCTATGTGAGTCAAAGTACTGTTACAAGTGGAGGCACTGCTGGGATTTGCTGCCCCCTAGGGGCCACACCCAAAATTTCCATTTTGAAATCTTGGTACCCTCCCACCATGGCTTAGAAAAGAAAAATGGTATTTCAAGAAGTAGAGGACTGGCGTGCATTTGAGGGACGTGACCCCCAGAAAGTGCTCCTGATAAAAAATGTGACTGATGAACGGACGAAAGAGTTCATTTTGGGTGGTGTTAGATGGGGCCTTGAAGGAATGTGGGAAAATGAAAATCCAAAGGGTAATGAGAGAACCTGGCACCTGGGTTAGGGATCTGATTGTAGACACTAACAAGGACTTAGGGACTGTAGATATGCCCCCCTTCAGTGACACTATATGGGTTTCAGGAGACTTGGGTGGTGCTAAAAAGAGGGAGTCCAGCCAGTCCACAACATTTTACCCCACTCCCTGAGACACCCCGTCCATGTGAAGATGGGGATTTTAAGGCTAGAGTCCCTGCTGGCCAGTGACGGGAAGTCCACGAAAGACATACAGGCTTTGTTCCCAAGTGAGGGTCTTGCTCCCATAGTGTTACCCAGTGGGGTGACCCCTTACATGATGGCGCCGTATGATCAGTACACGTGACTGCGCACCTTCTTGGAGGCCACCTCCACTCCAACAGGAGAAGGATGACTTTGAAACTTGGACAAGTCAGGCATCCAAAATGGTCCAAGTTTGGAGGTGTTCTGGTGAGGAAAAGTGCAAGAGGGTGGTTGAGAACTTAAGGGGCATGGCTCTGTATGTAATTCAGTCTCTATGAGCCAGTCAGCCTACATGTACAGCAGATGACCACTTGCCAATTTTGAAAAGCACTTTTAGGTTTGTAGAAAAGAAGGAGGCCATCATGTTTCAGTTGTGGGGCACCATGCAACAGCACAGAGAGAAGCTGTCACAGTACATTACCAGGGTAGAGACAGTGATCTGCATGATCACTGAGACTGGTGGGGACACCCCTGAGTAGGTTGCCAAAATGAGGCTTGACCAGAACCTGAGAGGTGCTGTGTACTCCTGACTGACTGACTCTAATCTCCTTTATGCTGCTGGACCAAAAACCCAACCCCCATGTCCTTTAAGCAGTTGTTCAATGAGGTAAAGGAGGAGGAAGAGACACAGGAAGATATTGGTAACTCCTTGGAATGCCCACAGCCACCATTGCCACCCTGCAACCCCAGCATCCCAACCTGCAGAACCACCCCTCTCATTGGAACTGGGCATTGTGCTGAAAGAGCTTAGTGAGTGTATGCAGGACTTACAGGGGTGAAAGAGACTCCCACTGCCCCTACTAGAAACATAGACTTTGATGGCGGATATGGACCGCTTGGCCAACCTAGTCTGCCCATTTCCCTACCTATTGAATAAGCTGCAGATCCTAGTTAACCAACAGCCTACTTCCTCCGACCGCCCTACTATAATTGTCTGTCCCATGCATTCTTGAATTCCCCACTGTTTTTGACCCCACAACCTCCTCAGGGAGGCCATTCCATGCATCCACCACCTTCTCTGTGAAAACATACTTCCTCACGTTGCTCCAAGCCATCCCCCTCTATCTTCAAATTGTGCCCACCTTGTTCTTGCACATTTCTTTTTTATGAAAGATGCTACCCTCTTGGACTTTGTTGATTTCCTTGAGGTACTTGAAAGTTTCTGTCATGTCCCCCCTCTCCTTCCTTTCCTCAAGGGTATACATATTAAGATTCTTTAGTCTCTCTTCATATGGTTTCTGGTGCAGACCCTGCACCATTGTAGTTGCCCTCCTCTGGACTGCCTCCATCCTGTCTATGTCCTTGTGGAGATGGGGTCTCCAGAACTGCACGCAGTACTCCAGATGGGGTCTCGCCAACTGTCTGTACAGAGGGATGACAACATCCTGTTTTCTACTGGTAATGCCTCTCCCTATGCATCCCAGTATCCCCCAGCCCTACTTACTGCTTTCTCACATTGCCTGCCTACCTTTAGGTCATCTGATATGACTACCCCCCTGTCCCTTTCCATTTTTGTTGTTGTTAGTACTCCCCCAACCCCCATTGTGTACTGTTCCCCGGGGTTTTTGTTTCCCAGGTGCATTACTTTGCACATCTTTGCACTGAATCTAAGCTGCCTTACTTTTGACCATTCATCCAATGTTGCCAAGTCCCTTCTTATCCTTTCCACCTCCCCTTGTGTATCAACCCTGTTGCAGAGCTTTGGTTCATCTGCAAAGAGGCATACTTTTCCTTCCAGTCCCTCTGCAATGTCACTTATAAAGGCATTAAAGAGGACTGGCCCCAGTACCGAACCCTGCGGTACCCCGCTAGTAACCCCCCTTTCTTTGGAGTGGACTTTGTTTATTATTACCCTCTGTGTCCTGTTGTCCAGCCAATTTTTTTACCCAGGCTACCACCCTGGGACACACTCTCAGGCTGGCTAACTTGTTTATTAATCTTTTGTGTGGGACTGTGTCAAATGCCTTGCTTAAGTCTAGGTAGACCATGTCCACAGACCCTCCCTTATCTACTACTTTGGTCACCCAGTCAAAGAAATCTATTAGATTTGTCTGACATGATCTTCCCACTGTGAATCCATGCTGCCTTTGGTCCTGTGCCCCGCTGGCCTCTAGGTACTCAACTATTCTCTCTTTCAGAAGTGATTCCATCATTTTGCCTACCACTGAGGTCAAACTAACAGGTCTGTAGTTTCCTGCCTCTGCCTTGCTCCTGGTTGTGTGAAGGGGAATCACATCTGCCCTCCTCCAGTCCTCAGGTACCACACTCTCCTCCCATGATTTGTTAAAAGGGTAGTCAGTGGTGTCTCTAGTTCTCTCCTCAGTTCTTTTAGAATTCTGGTATGAATCCCATCAGGCCCCATTGCCTTGTCCACCTTGAGTTTTAGGAGTTGTTTCAGGACCCTTTCTTCTGGCAATGGACTCGTATTGACCCCCTATCCAGAGTGCTTCTATTGTTTGGTTTAGGTACATCCCCCTCCTCTTCTTTTGTGAATACTGAACAGAAGTATTCGTTCAGTATCTCTGCCTTTTCACTGTCACCCTTTGCCCACCCCCGCCCTTTATTAAAGATCAATGCACACATATTTCATAAAAAGCTTGAATTCACTTGAATTCACATCCGTGCGTCATGACTAGTGTTTCCTGAAAATATCATGCTGTTTGGTTTTGTGGTTTTCTTTAAATAAGTATCTGTTAATGTGCTCTGCAGTAACTAAAACAGTGAAGAAACAGTGAAGATGTTTCTATCCCTGTCAGTGAGCAATGACATCATACCTGGAGGCTGTCCTGCGTGCTGCTTCTGCAATTAAGTCCCTGATTGCTAAATTGCAGTCCCTAGTTAGAGAAGTTTGCAGAGCTATTTGTTTTCAATCAGAGTTTGTTACTAACCCATGTGGTTTGTGTTTGGAGAGACATGCTTAAAATCTTTTTTTTTCTCATAAAAAGTTGATAAATTGGGGGTTCAGTGCTGAACTGAAGTGATATGAATGAATCTGTAAGAAACAACATTTTCTGTATCACAAGGGGTTCTCAAAAAGTCTTCCTTGAGCTTGTCCAAATGCTCACTGCCAGGCTGGCGTTCTGCATTTTAGCAGTTTAAATGTATTGCCAGAGAGTGCCTGGATAGCCTCTGTGTACTGTCTCTTTAAGAACTGCCTGGATTGCAGTCATAATTAATCTGAGAGGGAGCTCTGTTACAAGATATACTTGTTTGCTGATCATTTGTTAGAGTAGTAATAATATTGCAGTTTGTTCTAACCTGCCTTCTTTGCAGCATGAACAGTTCTGTTTGTTTCCATCATCTTGGTCCTGGACTACAGAATGGGCCAATCAGAACATTTGGGACTCTAAAATGGAACCTGCCTACAGGGGCTTGGTGGAGCCAAAACTTGTAGGAATTGTAGTTTTGGGCCTTTGGCGCCTAAAATAACCTGGAGAGGGAGCCCTTGTTGTGACTGACAGACAGATCAGCTAACTGAACCTTTTGGATCTTGGGGAAAGTCCCACATTGCTTGCAGTTTCAGTTAGATCTGAGTTGGGAAGTGAAGAAGTAACAGCTCGAGATAGTTCGAGCTGCAATCCATAATGGATTCACGCAGGAGAACTGTGGAAAGGCCTGAGTTGGGCCTGCATGCCTGCCTGCTGTTCCTGAGAGGGAACTTGTGTTTTTTTTTTTTTCCGACTGAATCCGAACTTGGAGAGCAAATTAAGCCACTGAATTGTGACCAGGCTTTAACCTGAAGAAGACTGAAGATTTGCTGAATGCACTCAGCCTGTCAGGACTTCCAGCTACCTCTGAACTCCCGGATTGTGCAGAGACTCTGTAATTGCGACTGGAGAGCCATTTGCCTGGTACAGTGGAATTTCCTTACATGCGAATGTGCTGTGTGCTCATAGTGGGTCGTGATTTGGTTCCCCATTGTGTGTCTGAACTGTGTTTTGCTTGCTGGAGGCTGTATCCAGCTCCATGAACTGAATTTGTATCCATTTCCATTTGCCTGGGCCCTGCTACTCTGGCCCAGCCAGAATACCTGCTACGCAGAGAAAGTCATCGACGAGAGACTGGCCTGGGGATAAGCCCCCTGCTCAGCGCCTTGAACAGGAATGACGCCTCAGTGATTCCTGTGGGACCTGCTTCTCCGGGCACTCCAGCTCTATAGCCTGCAGTCTTGATTTTATCCTGCCTGTGTCCAGTATTGGGTATCGTGGATAAACATCAGGGTAGCTCTCTGCAACAACAGCAAAATCTAAAAGTGTTGTCATCTGATTGCCTTGTTGCCTTTTCTTTCATGAACTGAGCCCTCCGGCTCTGGATTTCAAATAGTGTGTGTTGTGCATGTTGCTTTCTTCCATCACAGGGCCCCAACAAGCTGCAACGTTCCTGGCTAGCCCACCATTTCCTACCTGGGTACCCAGAGTGTGTGACTGTGTAGGGGCTCTGAACTGCATGCATAACTGTCTGATTAATAGAGCTTTTAAGCAAATCTACCGCCCCTCCCTTGTTCAAGTCCCTTGACTAAATCAGATTTAACTTTGTTTCAGGGGTCAATCTTAACATTGTTTTACTAGCCCAAACCCTAGTGCAAATTGACCAGGCTAGTGCAATTAACTCTCTACTTGTCCGTCTTGACTAGTGCAGATTTTCATGGCTGTTAATAAAGTTAAAAAAGTCTCTACTTTAGCAGGCTGTAATCCTCATGCTAATCTCTCTCAATGTTCCAGATGGCCTGGTGTGATTAACAGCTCATTAAAGAGCTGCAATTATCTGGCAGTTCAAGAGGGGGATTCCACAAAAGACTTAATGTAAGTCATTATCACTCCACTGTTAGGACTTTCAGCTAGTGTCCAAGATGTGATCTAGGGTAGAGTGCTGTTAAATCACTAACTTCCAGTTTTCTGAATGTGTGCCTAACAATTTGTCCCATATTATTAAGACCAGTGCCCCTCATTTCCCTACATTTTGAGTGTCTGTATCCCAACATTTCAGTGACAAAATGCAAGGAGGACAAGGTATACAGCAGCGGCCCTGCAAGTGGTGGGTTTTATCCCAGCCTCACCATAACTTCCCTCTTCCCTCCAAATCTCTTAATTCTGTTCTTTCCCTGGACATCACTGCAGACCAGACTCTGAAATGACCATTAATAGATCCACAGCTACCATTACTGGCAAGTGTAGGGGGTCCCCAGCTATTCTAAATGGACCATGCAAGCCATCACCATTCATACAGTCCTGCCCTTATCCTACCCAGCATGTCCTTTCATCCTAAAAACAAAGCTTTGGATCATGGATGGTACAAAAATAAACCTTAATAAAATATATAATGTGAACACTTAAAATAGACATTCCTTGGGTACATAGATCATCCTATATAGAAAGAGATAGTATAGCATTATGCCAGTGTACTGTTTCCCCTGGGCTGTTGAAAGGACAATGTTAAAGAAAAATCTGTTATTGTTGGGGAAGAGCATATTAAAATCAATGCTTTTAAAAATAAAAATGTCATAGTTTTCTATTTCCCATGCCCCTTAGGTTTGTGTAGCCCCCCCCCACCCCAAAGAAATCTTTGATGTGCTTCTGGCTCACTTGAGACTGTACAAAAACTTCCAGAAGTGCAGGTCTCCAGTTGAATATAGGGTGGGGGCTGAGAGTGTCTTCCTCTGCCTGACTCTGTTCATTGCCCTGTGGGTGGTGGTGGTGACAGTGTGGAGAGGTACATGATGATGTCAGCTATTGTGTGTGCAGAGCTAGGACTGCTTAATCAAACATTTGCTGTTGTGATGTCCTCTGGTTTGGTGGTGGTGGGGGGGGCGGAAAGAGGAAGAGAGGAGGTCATTGTACTAAACAACTGGGGATGCTCACTGTGTGTGCTGGCATTGTAGTCTTTTTTTTCTGCTGGTGAGCTGGATAAATATGCAATAATCAAGTATTTCTTGGATTGCTTTGTTTCCTGTATGAGTGATCAAAATGTACCATTATAATTAAGGGCTAGTGCAACCATCCACGGGCTAGTGCAATTTTGAACCAACTTGCCCTGCTGGCTAGTGCAAAAAAAGGTTAAGGCTGACCCCTGTTTGTTTGCATTTAACCTGTCTGTGGTTCCAGTTTGTGCCAAGAGTATTGTACTGTTGTTATTTGCTGTGCTTAACCTTGTTTTACAGGGGGTCCCCAGGGTCAAGCTAGAGGAACCAGCCCTGGTGGTAAGTGCAAACAGTGTGGGTAATTGCCTGGTGAATAAGGGTAATTCTGAAAGTGATTATTGTGTACTATTCAGGCCACTAGAAGGAGAAGAGGGGAGTTACAGTGTCCCAGAGGGCTGTGCCCAGGTTAGCTTGACCACTACCAACCAAGACCTCTGGGTGGAGGCATCCATATCAGAACCTAGGCCCCTTAACCTGCAACTAGCCAAGCAGGCAGGGGTAGTAGCCCTTAGGATAGTGCCACCTAGGGGTTAGAGATATACAATAAACTACATTCTATTAATTCATAGAAGCAGCATGTATTTAATGTAGCCTCAATAAATATGTTCATGTTCATGTGATGAAAAGTTTATTTCCATGTCAGACTGACAAACCTGTGTCTGCCACATCTGCTATTTCAGGAACATGTACTGTATGATCTCATAAAATTCAGGTGTGTGGAAATACATCATGTATATGTGACATCCTGATGCCCCTGTCTTCTGCCTCTCAGTTGAGGCTGCTGCACCCAGCTTCCCTCTGTCCCCCACCCCCACAGTCAGAGCCAATGTACTCATTTTCCCCCTTTTCCTGTCTCCACAGACAGGGCTGATACGCTCTGCTAAGCTCTAGAGTCCCAGGGCCTCTGCCTCCACAGTTTGGGCTGCTGCACCATGCTGCCCCAGGCCACCAAAGGAGGGGCCTTTGCTGCACCAATACCCACTTCTATTGCTCCAAATGGGTTGGGCTGCTGCACCACATGCATCCTGGCACACAGTCAGGGCTGCTGTGCCCTGATGCCCCACGGTGTCCTGCACCACAGTCAAGACTTCTGCATCATGCAGTCCTCTGTCCCCTGACACTACTGTGCCCTGCTGCACCATAGAGCCTCTTGCCTCCACAGTTAGAGTTGCACCATGCTGCTCCCTGCCACTAGAGTCGGATCCTTTGGTACGCTGCCGAAACTACTCGAAAGAAAAAACCAAAAATACTTTCATCTTGTGTTATAGGGTGGGGGAAAGAGGGTAGCCGGGTGCAGCAGCCTCAACCATTTGTGCAGGAGGCAGCAGGGTGCAGCAGCCCTGACTGTGTGGAGAAGACAGTGGGCAGTGGGTTGCAGCAACCTCAGATGGGGGCAGGAGACAGGAGGCTTTTGGAGCAGGGGAAAGGGGGAAGCAAAGAGCTGCTGCCTAAACTGTCAGGCAGGAGACAGGGGCATCAGGATGACATAGTATTTATAGTTATACACATACATGATGTATTTTCACACAGAAACCCTCTAAGAATGGAATTTTATGAGTTCATACAGTACATGTTTCTGAAATAGCAGAGTGTGGCAGACACACATTTGTCAATCTGACATTAAAACAAAATTATCACATGAAGATATTTATTGAGGCTACATTAAATATACGCTGCTTCTACAAATTAATGGAATATAGTTTATTTTATATCCATTATACGGCCAGAATAGAATGAAAAGTTTTGATGACAGAGAATGGAGAGCTGTGATACAGAAACTGTTATTTCTCACAGATTTATTCACAGCACTTCAGTTCAGCGCTGAACCCCAAGTAATCAACTTTTTATGAGAACAGAATGATAGATGTTAAGCATTTCTCTCTAAACATAAACCAGATGAGTTAGTAACAAACTCTGAGTTAAAACAATTAACTCTACAGACTGTTGTAACTAGGGACTGCAACAGCGTAGTCAATCAAGGACTTAATTGCAGAAGCAGCAGGCAGGGCAGGTATGATGTCATTGCTCACTGACAGGGACAGAAACGTCTTCACTGTTTCTTCAGTTTTCAGTACTGCAGAGCACATTAACAGATGCTGATTTAAAGAAAACCACAAAACCAAACTGCATTATATTTTCAGGAAACACTAATCATGACACATGGATGTGTATTCAAGGGGATTCAAGCTTTTTATGGAATATGTGCATTTGATCTTTAAGCCTCACTATCCCTCCCTTGGTCTTTCTTCACTCACTAATGTACCAATAAAAGGTTTTATCCCCTTCTTATCTGAGTTGACTATCTTTTCCTCAGTTTGGATCTTTGCTATTCTGATTGCCTTCCCCTCTTCCTTCTGCTTTAACTTGTACAGTTCTCTGTTCTGCTCCTTCTGTGATTTCTTATACTTTCTGACTGTTATATTTTTCTCCCTAACCTTCCTCGCCACTTCTTTTGAGAACCATAGTGTTTTTTTTTTCCTTCGTTTTGTTTTATTTGCTTCACACAAAGGCTTGTTGCCTCTGTGATGGCAGTTTTGATTTCCCCCATTGTTCCTCCACCCCTCCTTCTTGCCCTTTTGCTAGTGCATTCCCTAGGCACTCTCCCATTCTGCTAAAGTCAGCCCTTCAAAAGTCCAGTACCCTTGCTTTTGTATGGCTTGACTCTATGGCTGTTTTTATTGTGAACCACACTGTTTGGTGGTTGCTTGTTCCCAGATGGTTACCCACTTCTAAATCCGAGATCATCTCACTATCCCCACTTGAGAGTACCAGGTCTAAGACTGCTCCCTTCCAAGTGGGTTCCAACACTAGCTGTTTGAGGCATGCTCCCTGTAGGGCATGGAAAATGACTCTGCTCTTGGATGTGGCTGCAGCAAATGTGCTCCTGTTAACATCTGGCATATTCAGGTCCCTATCAACAATATCTCCCCTTTTTCTGCTATTCTAGGGATGCCTCCTATCATTTCCTTGTCCATGTCCTCCCCCTAAGACAGGGATCTGTATACAACCCCTGTGAGAATTGTGGTGCCATTTCCTTTCTCCAAGGTGACCCACAGTGCCTCCTCTCCTCCCTGTTTACCCTTTAGTTCTGTTGCTTTGATCCCTTCCCTTATGTGGAGAGTTACTCCTCCTCCTCTTTTACCCTCGCTGTCCCTCCTGTAGATTGTGTACCCCAGAATGTTGACATCCCAGTCATGGTTCTCTGTGAACCAAGTTTCTGAAACTGCTGCGATATCCAGGTGTCCCTCTTCCATTAAGGCCACTAATTCAGGAAGCTTGTTACCCAGACTATAGGCATTGGCACTCATCACCCTCCATTTTTTGATGGCCTTACCCCTTTTAGCCCTATCCCTGTACTTACTGCCTTTGCCTTTTTCTCCATTTACCCCTGCCCTGCTGCCTATTGATCTCTCTACCTTGGTGTTATCCTCGCTAACTACCCTGTTTTGTGGGGAAGGCTGGGAATTTGCTGCTCCTTTTCAGTGCCTCCCCCCTTGGCTAATTTAAAAGCTTGCCAGTGAAGCATTTAAACCTATCACCTAGGATCCTGGTTCCCCTCATGGACAGATGCAGACCATCATGCCGAGTTCCAAGACATAAAAGGCTGTGTGAAAATCCTGCAGATTGCCCAAGAGTCCTGGTCACTACCGAGTGTTGTCCTGCCTGAGCCTGGGCAGCAGTCAGCTCTTTACACTGCCACCAGGCTTAGGCCCTGAATATCCCGTGTCCCGAGAAGGATGGTTCTGTTTTAAACGTGGTCAAGATGGCCATATGATGTGAGGGTGCTTCAGTGCAGAGAATCCACAGCTTGTTTCAGAAAAACAGAGATGGAAGGACCAGGGAAATGCCAATGGGAACCAGTAAAGCAGCTACCTGGGCCCCTGCAATTGCATTACTCCACCAAGTGGACCAACCCCCAGATTTCCACTGGCAGCCAGGTGCCACCTGGCCTGATTGGTTCCTGGGCTGATGCTGAAGTTTTGACTGAGGAAGTGCCTTGTTTCACCCTATTGGATAATGGGTCATAGGTCACTATCATACACTGGACCTTCTATGACAGATACCTGAAGTATTTGCCCCTCCTACCCCTGTCTGATTTGACACTGTGGGGAATAGGTAGTTCCAGCTACCCTTATGACAGTTATCGCCTCATTCAAATAGCATTCATCTCAAAAGTCCCAGACACACACCCCACCATTGAGACTTTGACCTTGATTTGCCCCAAGCTTGAAGGAATGACAGATATGCCTATGTTAATTGTGACAAATGTGACCTGTTCAGGCATATGGCTAAGATGTGTACAGAAAGAGGCAAGGCGGATGAACTAGTGAACCCCCTGGATAAAGCTGTGGTGAGGATGGGTCAGCCTGGCTGTGGATAGTGTGGAGACTGAGTTGATGGAAGATTGTGTTGGTGTAGTGTGCTGGGTAAATGGCAAAGAACTGATCCTGCTCCCAAATTCAGACTGCAGAATTGTAGGAGTTGCCCAGTTTTCTCAGCAGCCCCAAGGACCTGCCTTCATCATTGATGCTCCACCCGAGGACAGCTTACTGGAAGGGCTAACTGTGCAAAGAGGAGTGCTGCCACCCCCAGAGACCCCCTGGGCCAGGGGAGTTATGGTGAGGGTCAAGAATGAGTCCAAGAAACCCATAGTCATCTGAAAGGGTTGAGTGTTGGCAAGTATCTACAGGGTCTCAAGTGCTATTGCGGTGAACCTGATGATGGCAACAGAGGAGCAGATAGATACAACCTTGTTTGATTTTGGTGATTCCCTGATACCAGCCGGTTACCAGTGGAGCTTAAGCCAGAAGTTAGCCAAGCGCCGTAAGGTCTTCTCTCTCCATGAGCAGGACATGAGGTGTGTTGAAGGTGAAGGGCATCTGATCTGTCTGAAGGATGATCACCCCCTTCAGAGAGAGATCTCGGAGGCTGGCTTCTGGTGACATAGAAGACATCAAGCAACACTTGCAAGAGTTACTGGACGTAGGCTTCATTACTGAGTCTCGGAGTCCTTATGCCTCCCCCATTGTGGCAGCCCAGAAAAAGAGCAGAGCTGTGAGGATTTGTATTGACTGTCGCACATTAAACAAGACCATTCCTGATCAGTACACCATGCCCTGGGTAGAAGATGCTTTGGCTAGCCTGTCCAGTAGTCAATGGTTCTCTGTATTGAACCTGTGGAGCGGCTATTACCAAATCCCCATGGCAGAAGAGGACAAAGAAAAGACCGCCTTTATTAGTCCATTGGAGTTCTATCAATTCAAGCGCGTGCCGCAAGTAATATCCAGGACACTGGCCACCTTCCAGTGCTTGATGGAGAAGGCTGTAGGGGATATAAACCTACTCAAAGTCTTCGTTTACCTGGATGACTTGATCATATTCAGACACACCCTGGAAGAGCATGAGGCCCGGTTGATGAAGGTCCTGGATTGGCTGGAGGAGTCTGGGTTAAAGGTTTCAAATGACAAATGCCTGTTCTGCCAGCCTGCTGTAAAGTATGTGGGGCACATTGTTGCAGCGGCAGGCATTCAGACTGACCCAGCTAAAGTAGAGGCCCTCGCCACCTGGCCCAGACCCACCAACTTAAGAGCTCTGCAATCCTTTTTGGGGTTCTACGGCTACTATGGTCACTTTGTAAAGGACTACTCGAAGGTGGTACACCCGCTTAATGACTTGATGCAAGGCTAGCCTCCGACAAATACGAAAAAAAGAGTTCAGCTGGCAAGGAACAGTCCTCCCAACGAGTATTTATGGGTTGGCTAACCATTTGGAGACCAGTGGACCCGAGTGTGAGGATGCTTTTTGGGAAATTATCAAAAGACTAAGTGAAGCCCCAGTATTCACATTCACTGACCCCCACCAAGCTCTATGTCCTCCACACCAATGCCACCCTAAATGGTTTGTGGGCCATGCTCTAACAGGAATATCCCGAGGGGCATAGGCCTATGGCATTCACTAGCCACAGCCTGTCACCCTCTGTGAAGCACTACCTCATACATAAGCTGGAATTTCTGGCCTTGAAGTGGGCAGTGACCAAAAAGTTTCACAAATATCTATATTTTACAGTACGAACAGACAACAACCCATTGACCTATGTAAACAGCCATGGCTTAACTCAATACTGCTGGGCACAGGTAGCTATCTGCCCTGTCCACATACAATTATAGCCTTGAATACTGAAGCGGGAGGACCAATATAGATGCAGATGCTTTGTCAAGACGCCCACATGGTGATCCATCTAACCCCCCCCCAGTTCAAATAAAGAATGCTCTTGCCAAAGTGATGTGTTCCAAGTTTATCCTGCAAGCTGAAGATTCAGATTGCCAAACCTGCCCGAGCAATAGACATACTGGGGGCCTCACCTGAATCTATCCCACCCACATATTTGAATTTTACTGTTGTGGACAGTGCTTCGCTGCCTCAGCCTAGTAAGCCAGAATTATGAAGGGCACAGAGAGAGGACCAAGCTATCCAAGATATAATTCGAGATCTTGAAAGGAGCCAGTCTGCCAATGAAGTGCGTAGCCACAACCCCAACACCAAATGCATGCTGAGAGAATGGGGCAAGCTAGTTCTAACAGATCGATTGTTAATGCGCAAGGTGCATGACAATGACAACCCCGAGTGTTCCAAGCTCCGGCTGGTACTTCCATGGAGGTATCGCGAGGCAGTCCTCAGAACCTTGCACGATGAGATGGGTCACCTGGGCTATAACGTACACTCGATCTGTGTAGAGCAAGGTTTTACTGGCCCAGGATGAAACATGATGTTGAGAAGCACTGCAAAAACTGTCTGCAGCACATAAATCAAAAGACCCTGCCAAGATGAGCTGCCCGTCTAGTCAATATCAGTACAAGTGGCCCTCTTGACTTAGTTGGCAAGGACTTCTTGTCTCTGGAGCCCAACAGACAGAACACCACAAGTATTCTGGTTATCACAGACCACGATACCAAATATGCCTAGGCCTACCCAACAAAAGATTAAAAGGCCTGCACTGTTGTTAAGGTGCTGCAGCAGTTTGTGACACACTATGGCATTCCAAAAAAAAAGTCCAGTCGGACCAGGGCTGAGATTTTGAAAGTCGGCTGGTGAAAGAATTTCTGGCAAAGTACAGTATAAAGAAATCATGCATCACACTATACCATCCCTAGGGAGACCCTCAATCTGAGCATTTCAATTGAACTCTGTTGAACGAGTTGGGTACCCTGGACCCAGCCGACAAAGCAAATTGGAGCCAGAAAGTAAGCTAACTGGTGCATGCATACAACTGCACCAAGAATAATGCCACCCAATGTTCCCCTTTCTGCCTCATGTTTGGTCATGAAGCCAAACTGCCTGTTGATCTCTGTTTTGGTGTGCCCCCAGATGACACATCCAAGAAGATCTACCTTGGGTATATCCACCAGTTGAAAAAGCAACCACAAAAAGCATACCTGCTGGCATCTGAAGCTGCAGCCAAAAGTAACCAAAGTAACAAGCAGAGGTATGACAACCGAGTCTGCCACCAAGTGTTGCAAGTAGGGGATCATGTTTTACACTGAAACCTGGATTTACACAGCAAACATAAGCTTCAAGACTGGTGGGCCCCTTAAATCTACACAGTGGTTGATCAACTGCCGGAATTGCTAGTGTACAAAATCTAACAAGAACAAGCGAGAGGGTTGGAAAAGACTGTCCACTGAAACCACCTGCTCCCCATTGGCGAGATCATGTCTGACCCGACCCCTGGTCCTAAGATTCCAGTTGCCAGAAAGCCAAGAACCAGGAGCCAGACTGCTCAGAAGAGACAACAAAGCGTCAGTTCATTCATCCCTCCCAAAAGAACCACACTGAACCTGAACACTGGTCCAACTGAGCCTTTTGAGAAGCCCCACAGAAGTGATACTGCTATAGACATGCCTCCTGAGAGGACCACACTGAACCTGAATACTGGTCCAACTGAGCCTCCTAAGTGGCCCACTAGCAGTTCTTCTGAGGAAAATGAAGATGAGGACTTTGAAGTTTGTCCCTATGTGCCGGCACCAAATCCGCCCCTGCACCAGTGGTCAATGGACTGTATAAGCTCTCAATCCACCATCAGTACTGCCCCCCCGTACTATGTGCTTCCTTTGAACCTCCTTGCAAACCCTTTCTACCATGTGAGAAGGCCTAGTGTCCCCATTCCCGAGCCTGAGCTGGACCTTGAAATAGATGACGAGAATGATGTGGGCCCTAGTGAACCTGTTGCTGACAAACTGCCCATTCCTGCCCCTGCCCATGCCCCTGTCCCTGTGCTGTCTGAAGAGCAGAGACAAGTAGAGGTGGCCATTGTTCCTAACAAAATTCCAGTACCTGAACTTCCGGTGACATCAGTGTGCAATATGGAGGTCTAGATTTCGTGCTCTGCCTGCTGATCCAGTTTATCCTCCATGTAGCTGCTTTTTTTCTGCTTTAGTGCCTACTTTTTGTGCGTGGGAGGTCAACTGAATTTATGGGCACACAAAAAAAGACAAAAGGAGTGGACTTAACTAAGAAGCCAATCTGTAATTCTCTTCACTCTGATCGACTGAGATGGCATCTGTGCCTGAAACCTCTTCTTCGGAAGCAGCAGTTGCCTCCTCGAACACTACTATTAGAAGAGTTAGGGGCGTTCCGCTCCAAAAATAAAGAAATGCTTATTTGAAAACCAATTCTTTGGCTCTGGATGCCAAATTCAAATAATTCAAGCTTCATCAATTGACAACGGATTCAAGAGTGGACAGAGCCGATCGAGTACTAATCAAAGTGTTGCAGGAGACAAGTCGGCTGGTGGACAAATGTGTGGATCTGGCAAATAAATCTCTCCGGAATAACATCCAAATTTATGGTCTCCCAGAGGGCAAGGGTGGTAAGGGGGAGTTTGTGATTTTTTTGTAGAGTTGGCTCCCGGACTTATTGGACCTTGAAGATTTATGCCCTCTGCCCGAGAGGGTGCACTGGGCTCTCAGTCCAGCCCTGACTACTCCAGATCAATGGCCTTGATCAGTAAGTTGTCGATTTTATAACTATGCAGTGAAGCAGGTGCTTTTGTTCAGGGCCTGGAGGAAGGGCCAGATACTATATAAGGGACATAAGATCCGTCTTGATAATGATTTCTCCCTGGAGCTGGTGGTCAAGAAGCGAGCATACTCCCTAATCCTTTGGGTCCTCAAACAATGCCAGATTAGGTTCTATACTCCGTGTCCTGCTCAGCTCAGGGTGTATTTTCCAGATGGAGTTAAGATGTTCGAAGATCCAGATATGGCATGGCAAGAACTGAAAGCTCAAAATTTGGTCGATGCAGAGGAGGGTATGGAGGTTACTGAGGAGAGGGAGAAATGAGAATTGCTAAAGGATGCTTGGCTGAAGGTATCGCCTACAAGTAAAAAATGCCAGTCAGAACAAGTGCTTGAAGAAGTGAAAGCGCTCCTTCAGTCTTTTAGAAGCGAGGATAATGTATGAGTATTTTTCATTTGGACTTCCACACTTTTTGATGTCTCCTCTCTCTTGGTACTCGGTGCAGACTGTCTGCGACTTTGACATGTTAGCTCCTTGCATAAACTATGAACATATATTGGCACTGATGCAAGGGCTCCTGCTTGCACATTTTCTTAGTTTACTTTGTTGCCCACTCCTTAAGCCATGGTGATTGCTATTATTGCCAGAAATGAACTCCTAATTTTTTCTGCTGGTTTAATTGCTGTAGAGACATTCATAGCAGCATTATTTCTAACTGCTGTAGTGCGCTGCATGTTTCTTTTTGAAGTTTGAAAGGCACGTTGGACTATTTTCATATATATGATCAGCATGAAACCTTTCTACATGATATGTACGCTGGGCTACCCACTTTGTACTGCTCTGTTTTGTTCAGTCTTGCCTTGTCCGTTTTATTTTACTCTTTTGTTTATCTTTCGCTGCTTTTTAATTTTGTCATGGGTGTTACGTTTTACCGATATCGCTACCCATTTTATTGTTATTCTTATTTAGTTCTGCTACCCGCCTTTATTTCGTGTTAGTATACTCGGCTCACCTACGCCTTTCCTCCCGTTTTCGGTTTGGCCCGTTGTGTCTTGTTTTACGGGCCGGGACCTAGTGCATTGATTGAACACGAGGAGATTTGGGAAGAGCCATGGTGTGTTTTAATACTGAAGATCTGGAGAGACCTGGTGTTGTTCGGTGTTTTAATACTGAAGATCTGGAGAGACCTGGTGTTGTTCTGAGAAGCGTTTTGTTTTACGGGCTGGGACTTAGTGAGTTCTTTGAACACCTGGTGACTTGGGAAGAGGCATGGTGTTCTAAGGGTGAAGATCTGGAGAGAGTTGGTGATATTTTGTGAAGTGTTCCAGAGAGACCTGGAGAGACCTGGTGACATCTTGTGAAGCGTCCCTGAGACGCCGTTTACTCGATTTTAGGGTTTGGATAGAGTCCTTGTATGCGGACTGAGCTATTTATTCGTCCTGTGAGAGGACTGGCCGGTTTATGGCTTTCTAGCCAAATTTAAGCACTGTTTGAACCACCCCCCTGGATATGTGGATTTGATCCTGTTGCTGTGCTTCTTGATTATCCCTGGATCTGTTTATGTTCGGTCAGTTGGATCGTGGGGAACAGTGATCTGGCGGAGTTGTTTTGAAGAGCCTTCAAGATAAGTGGATTTGAAATCTTTAGTGACATCTTTGATGGTCTAAACACTATTTTTACAGACTGACTTTTCTGGGCTCAATAGTTGGGCTTGCAGAGTTCTGGGGGGCCCTGGGTCGGTGTCACATACAGAGGTGGGGAGTGGGGTAGGCTGGAGGGCTTGTCCTTAATCTCCCCTTCCTCTACACTCCTGGGGTAGCCGGCTGGGGGGCTGACTCCTCTTGGAGTGGAAGTAGTGGGCCACTAATTTTTTGGGCTGGCTGGATCCTGTGGCCTGCTAGTGGCCTTTCTTCGATCCAAATCGGTGTGGATTTTGAAGCCCTGTGTTTTTGAAGATTGAACTATATTGTTCGCTGCTTCTATTGACGCTATGGTTATATGATATTTGTATCCTGTTGCATATAGACAGGATTTTTGTTGTCTGTAATTATATTTTGTTGTTTGTAATTATATTTTGTTTGAGGAAATAATATGAGCAGTGAGAGTGCTATATAATACCTTCTATTCCACCTGTATCCGGTATTGTGAGAGAGTCCCGGAAGGTAGTTTTTAAATTATTTCCTCTATTATTTTTATCATTATTATGATTTAATTATTATTATTTTTTGTTTATTTTTGTGAGAGTGTTTAATTGTTTTTAAGTACCAGGTAGTGAGAGGACCTGGGAATAATTTAAAATTGTTTTGGTTAATTTTTGGTTGACCCCCAGACTGTGAGAGGACCTGTGGGTTAAATCAATTAATTAGGTTTTGTGTTAGAGAGTTGGTTAAGTCTTATTTTTATTTTAGTTGTTTTCTTAATTTGTAGTTGTATAATTTTAGTTGTAGGAAGTTTGTGGGTAGTTTTTATTATAGTTATTGTTTTAAATTGAGCAGCTAGATGTACCTGCCTGCCCCTTCTGTCTTATGCTATTCGGCCTCCGCTCTCCATGCCCTCCACCCCTTCTCTTTGCCCCCCCCCCGCCTGTTCATATTTATCATCATCGTTGGGCATCAGGGGATTGCTTCGGGGGGAGGGCAATTGAGGGTGGGGGTTGTGAACAGCCCAGTGGTAGAGGCCTTCCACAGGGGTGGTTAGGCCCAGAAGGCAACCCTGAAGTGAATAGCTACTTGAATCTGGTAATTCTGTTCTGGTTCCTATACCCAAGGGCACCTCTAGTTTCGAGGGCAAGTGGTTGGGACACTGCCAACCTCGCCCAACCCCGGGCGTTGTTGTGCAATGCCAGATCTGTCTGCAACAAGACTGGTCTTATTGCAGATTTTGTTGCAAGGGCAGATCTGGCTTGCATTACTGAGACTTGTTGACGGGAATGCGCCCTTTTAGAGGCCATTCTCCCTAGATACCGGTCATACATCGCCTGAGATTGGATCGGGGGTGGCGTGTCTGTTTTAAGACCGAATTGGGCCTAACTGGTGTACCAGTTGAGGAGGCCAGGTCATTTGAGTGTACTGTGGTAGCTGGTGTAGGGTGCAGGATTGCCCTCATTTGTCGTCCACCAGGTGATGAGAAGCTTTTTCTGCAGGAAATAGCAGATTTTGCCGCCGACATGGCCTTGGAGTCGCCCAGATTGATGGTTCTGGGCGACTTCAATGCTTGGGTCGACGACGAATCTTCGCTTTTTGGTCAACATTTCCTCCAGGAGATGACATCTCTGGGCTTTACACAGGTTGTTTCCTCAGCTACACACAAGGGAGATCACTCTCTTGACCTGGTCATCCTCCTGGGGATCGAGGCTTCCGATTTGGTGGTGGAACCAGTCGGTTGGTCCGATCACTACTCAGTTGGATTCAATTTTGAGGCCCCCCTGGGTAGGTCGGCCCCTGTGGAGTTGGTCAGGTACCACCCATTGCGGGACGTTGTCCCTGAAGACCTGATGGCGGTTATTGACCTCTCGTTGTTTGTCGAGTTCTGCGCTGATCCTGAGCAGCTGATAGTGGCCTATAATAGGGCCATATCGGCAGCACTCGATCAGATTGCGCCAGTCCATGTTCGCCCCCTTCCGCGTCGTCCCACTGCCCCATGGTTTGATGGGGCTCTGAGAGGGCTGCGTAGGTTAGGGCGTAGGTTAGAGCATCGTTGGAGGAAGACCACCACTGATGCCGACCACCTTATTTTGTTAGAGCATTATAAACTCTACCAAACAGCAATTTCCCATAAGAAGGCAGAATTCCTGTCCAGGGAAATTTCTGTTGCACGGAATCGACCGGCTCAGCTCTTCAGAATTGTTGACAGACTGTGCAACCCAGCCTGTCAGCAGATCCGTCGAACCTTTACTCAAACTGATTGTGAGGAGATCACTCGATTCTTTGTGAATGAGGTTGAAGACATCAGGAGGGAGTGCCTCTAACCTCATTCCAAGGTTGTTGCAGTTGATTGGTGTCCTGTCGTAGAACCTGGAATTTCCTGGAGTACCTTTGACCTGCCGGATCTCGTAGACACTATGAGGATTGTCCAAGAGATGCGTCCAACATGCTGTAGTTTAGACCCTGGCCCTACTTCCCTGATTATGGGCTGTAGTGAGATCATCGGCCCGGTCTTAGCTCGGATTATCCGGTGTTCTTTAGATATGGGAGTTTTTCCTAGCTCTCTGAAGGAAGGGGTGGTGACTCCCCTTCTGAAGAAAGCTTCTTTAGACCCGGATGATCTAGCAAACTACAGGCCAATCTCTAACCTCCCTTTTGTGGGGAAGGTTATTGAGAAAGTTGTGGCGGCCCAACTGGATAACCATCTGACCATCCATAGTTTATACGAACCACTCCAGTCTGGTTTTCACAAGAGGCATAGTACTGAGACTGCTCTGGTTCGGGTGCTCAATGACCTCCTGATGGCGAGAGATCAGAGACACCGTTCTATCTTGGTTCTCCTTGATCTATCATCAGCTTTTGATACTGTGGATCATGGGGTTTTGCTCGAATGCCTGAGGTCCATTTGTGGACTATCGAGTACAGTCCTCAGATGATTTTCATCGCTCCTCGAAGGGATAACACAGAGAGTGGTCTCAGGTTTGTATTCATCCGAGGCCTTCTCTTTGCCTTGTGGGGTGCCTCAGGGCTCGGTGCTTTCCCCCATGTTATTCGCAGTATATATGCTACCCCTCGGAGACATTGTAAGATGGTACGAGCTGAGGTTTCACTGTTATGCTGATGATACCCAGCTCTACCTGTCTTTTGCACCTGACCAGGTTAGTGCTATCTCAGTACTGAACAACTGCCTCGCAGATATCCAAGACTGGATGAACTCCAACAGTTTAAAGTTGAACCCAGGAAAGACTGAGGTTATGGTTGTGGACCCGGGTCGCAGGGTAGAGGGTTTGAGGACTGGTCTCCTCTCTGGATTAATCCTGGGGGTGGACCAGATCCTCACCTCTGAACGGGTGCGTAACCTGGGAGTGGAGCTTGACACTGGTTTGACCCTCCGTTATCAGGTGTCTGCAGCTGTCAAGCTGGCATTTTTCCATCTTAGGAACATTGCCAGGATTAGGCACCTTGTTCCACCCAGTGACCTGCCGGTTTTGGTCCATGCCTTTGTGACATCTCGCCTTGATTACTGTAACTCCCTTTACCTAGGACTTCCTGGGGTTGATATCCGCCGCTTACAGCTAGTGCAGAACGCGGCAGCACGTTTGTTGACTGGGGCATCTAGAAGTTCTCATATTACTCCTGTGCTGCGCGCTCTGCACTGGCTGCCAATACAGTGGCAGATCACCTTTAAAGTGGGTCTTTTGACCTACAAAGCCTACACGGTCTGGGTCTGACTACTTGGAAAGAGCTCCTGGTTTCCCCAGAGACAGCTCCTTTCGGCTGACGAGGGGTTGCTGGAGATCTCGAGGGTAAATTTGTCATCTGTGCCCGGTGCATTTGGATTTGCTGCACCTACCCTCTGAATTCTCTGCCCGCCAGCTCCGGGAGTGTAGGACGGTAGAGAGCTTTAAGCAGGCACTAAAGACTTTTTTATGGGAGAAGACGTTTCCTTCTTTGTTCTAATTTTATATTGTATTACTGGAATATAGGTTTATATTTGTTTTATTGAATGTATTGAATATGTTTTATGTTTACTCTTGATGTACAGCACTTTGAAATTTTAAAAGGTGCTTAATTAAATACATTTTATTATTATTATATGATATACACTTGCTGTCCTTTTACTGTTTTAGCAGTCATAATCCCAGGTTTCCACACAATGGCAGTGTTTACTATTTAATCCTTTCCATCTGTTTTTTTCACAGGATTATGACGACTTTTGATTATGTTGCACATTGTGATTTGGTATACCGGTGCCTTTTATTGTTCTTATAAGATGTGCTGGGGCGGCCTCATCTATTTGCATGATACTTTAATGTTTACAATTTTTTAATACAGAATGGTGATCGCCTTAGGTTTGGAGTTATCTAATTTGATTGATTGTTGCGACCCTTGCTAAGAGCTTTTTCTTTCCCCCCCTTTGAGATTAACATGGTGATTAGAACTTGTTCTTGTTTTTAGGACTTATTCAATTGGTAATATCTCTGATTAATCATATGATGGTAGTATTTGTTAATATATGTTACATATATCTTTTTAGATGTTGGTTGGGGGAGTTGATTTATTTTTGGAACTGTCAGATCTTTTAATTGCACTACACACAAATGTGGAATGCATGATGAGAACAGTTCCATTTAACATTTATATTATGGGGATATTAAGCACAAAATGGGGGTACAGTGATCCTGCTTATTTTCCCTAATAGTGCCGCCCCCCTTCCCCTTCTTTGCTAACAATAAAACTACCCCAACTGGGTCTATGGGAACTCCAACCTGGTCCCACCTTGTTATAACCCTTAATGAGGGCCGGCAGTGTCCAAGACCTTACTCAGCCCTATCCTTTTACTGCTATGCATACAGACCTACACCCCTGGCATGAAATTGCACCAAAGGGGACCACGGTGTCTTTAAGCCTCCTCTCCCACTCCCCTCTGGGCCTTTTAGTCGGGGACAAGCTGCTAGTTATCTTAAGACTGGCCCTCCCCTGGTCACCTCTAACCAAAATAATAAAAACTTGGGGCTCAGGTCACCCCCTGGAGCCTTTTTTTGTCTGGCTTTGCTGGGCCCTCCGCCCACTGCTGCTTAGTTGCCCCTCCTTGGAGACTGACAATTCACCCCGGGAGGCCACTGTAAACCCCTCCCCTTCTTTTAGTTTACTAGGGCACCTGCCCTTTAAGCGTTTTTCTCTTGGGCACTCTGCCCCTTTAATTCCTCTTCCCTTCCCCTCCACAGTTCCCTTAGCGCCCGTGGCCCGAGTGTAATTAAAATTGGGCGCTCATCCTACTCAACACCATGCCCCAGGGTCCATTTTTGCTGCTGGAGAGGGTCTCGAAGGCGGCCAGGGAGCCATGCTCCCAACCAGCTTTCCGTCTATCTACCGGCTGCTGGGCAGCGGATCTTACACGTGTAGGGCATGGTTTCCACCCGGACCGATCTTGTTGTGGCACTACTTGGTCCAGCCGGCAGAGTCTTCCCCCCACGCCACTCTGAACTCTAGGGAAAGAGAACAATTTGCGTCTGGGATCCACACTCCCACCCGACCGACCTTGCCGCTGTGACCACCAGCACGCACTCCCAGGCTTAAGGAGGAGGGGAGCGACGCAGAGGAGCTATGGACACACTTCAAGTAATCTTTTCGTCCATGATCTCCACGTCTTCCACCCTTGTGTCACAGACTCCCCTCTCAAGCCACCCCCTGGCCCTTTTGTAGGGCAGGGGAGGTCCTGACATTCAGCCATGAGACTGAGCATTGCAAGCCCTGCAGGAAGGGTTTCCTGCCCACGACCCCCCTTTGCAGCGCCGAACATCGTGAAAAGAAACAAAGGGGAAGGGGAGGGGCCAGGGAGACTGCAGGCAAGGGCTGGAAGGGAGGGGGATGAGAGAAGAGAAAAAAATAGCTAATATTTTCGGGGTACTACAATCTAAGCACTGATTTTATTCGAGCAATGGGCCAGCAGCTTTAGTTTCGCCATATGAGGTTCAAAAGCTCCGCTCAGAGCTGGGCTGTCGTGCTTCTTGAATGGAGTGCGACTGCAGTTAGGATTTGAGATTAGGGCCACATCTGTCCATTTGTTTTCTTTTACAGTATTGTCTGCCACATTCTTTTTATACGGTTTGCATTAATCATCTTACTGAGCTGCAGTCTTAAACTGCTTGTGCTATTATGGGCTTGATGGACTGCTTTCGAATTTAGGGTGGGGGTAATTTGTTTCCCGTTGTTTTTCTCCTTCTTGCTAATTTCTGCTACCTTATTTGTTTTGGAGGGATAGTAATTCATATAGAGGGTGCAAAGGTTTTTTTTTTTCTTCATTACTCTGGTCCTAAAGTACTTTTGTATGTGCTCTTGTCCACATGATGGATGGTCTTATCTGGGTATTGGGCACATGATTCTAGCACAGACACTGGAAGTTCTTGGGTCAGAGGGCAGTGCATTGGAAGGGGATCCCACAAGATTGTGTGCTCCCTCTATTCACTGTTGCCCTTCTGGGGTGTGGGGGTAAGTTCCCTCTGTTGAGGATCTGTTTGGTTCTTCTAGGTCTTTTCTTTCCATCAGTGACCTACTTTTGTACCAGGTTAAATTAACCTGGTTGGTACTGGCCCCTAAGAGGTTTTGGAGGGTGTTGCTACAGGGGTTTTTGTTTTTTATGGGGTTTGTCTTTATGGGTTAAGGCAGGGGTGTCCAATCTTTCTGTGGTTGTGAGCCACATTTAAATTTCTGAGTAGGACGTGAGCCACAACTACATGCAGCCCTTACCATACCCATATTTACACATATTTAGGAGTTAAAATAATAAGATAGTCATAGTACATAGTCAGTAATTGTATTTTATTAAGTAACTATTTTTTAAAAGCTGTAAATTTAAAATAGTAGCTCTGGAGCTCTAGATTTGCCTGCAGGCTTGGTAAACATAGCTTGTTAAGCACTCCGGGTACTTTCCAGCTCCTGTACTTTGATTTTTCTCAAATTTAAAGGAAAACTACACCCAAAACTTGAAAAAATGTATGTTGTGCAGAGTGTTTTAATTTGTATGTGAAGTTCTTGTGTTTCCTTCCCTCTGACTGGTATTAGGAGTTTTTCCTAAATTAGCGTGCTAGCTTTAGGGTAATTTTACGACCCCTGGAGATCACCATACCAAATAGTTTTATTGCATTTCTTTGTCCTACAATGCACCTTGTTTCATGTAATGGTGATGTAGCAGAGCCCATAAATCCAGCAGAAAGCATTGCATTACAATCAGTTCACAACAACAGAGATGGCTATATTTTTAAAATCTGTAGAATTCAGCTTGTGACCACCCTCATCCTAAAGGTTTTACTGTCCTGAAAACTTTGCTGCTGGTAATTTTTGTGCAGCTTGTAAAGCTTCCAAGATATTTAGTTTGTTTGGCATGCGGTGTGAATGTTGGGTCTCTTACATCACAGTCACATGAGACAAAATGCACTGTGGGAACCAGAAATACAATTACACTATCAGGTATGGAGATTCCCCAGGGGTCGTAAAATTAGCATAAAGCTAGCAGACTAATTTGGGGAAAACTCATAATACCAGTCAGAGGGAAGGAAACACTAGAACTTCACATACAAATTAAAACACTCTGCACAACATATATTTTTTTCAGGTTTTGGGTGTAGTTTTCCTTTAAAAGACTGTGACGTGTGCTTGACATGAAATTGACACACCCCTCGTGAGCCACATCAGATTACTTCATGAGCAACATGTGGCTCTCAAGCTACAGGTTGGCCACCACTGGGTTAAGGGGTTTGACTCTAGATTTATTTGAATACAAGTTTTATTGTTACATTAGGCAGGTACTGACCCCTATACTGTTTTGGGATATCACACTCTTTTGCTTTGTTGTGATAGTTGTATCGGGGAGAGGGGGTATTTGGATCTGTTGTTTTTTTTATTGTTAGTTTGTTGGGGTAAAGTGATAGAGTTTAGAAATTATTTGTTAGTCCGTGCAGGCAGTTTTTTTTATTGAGCTGTTTCTCTACAAAACTCATGGGAAGTTTAACTGTTTGTTCTTTAAATGTTAAGGGGATTCATTATGTTGTTAAGTGAGCCAGGATCCTACAAGAACTTTGCCGTCACAATTGTGATGTAGGTTTTCTGCAGGAAAATTGATTATTTAAGGATGAGCATATTAAGCTTCAAAGGTCGTGGGTGGGAACTTTTTTTTTTTTTCAGCTGCATATCCATCAACTAAAAAGGCAGGACTGCCGTAATATTAAGAAAGGGACTTACATTTCATCTGACACAATTACAGACAGATCCAGGAGGCAGATATGTGGTGGTCTCTGGTACCCTGCAGGGTAGTTTTGTTAATTTAATTGCAGTTTATGCCCCGACGCTTCCTACTAAATAATTTTTTTGACTTTTTTTGCCCTCCTAACCAAACTTGCGGAAGGCTGGTTAATATGTGCTGGGAACTGGAACTGTGTCAGGTTTCCTCATTTAGACTGAGGTCCAACTCCTCAGAAAGGAGAAGGGCTGCATTCTAAATTGCTTCAAACTTTGATTTCTGAAAGTGGACTAGTGGATCCCTGGTGACAACAATTTCCAACCTCCAGGGATTACACTTTTTATTCTCCAGATCTGAATTCATATGTCCGACTGGACCAATTTTGTGTTTCATTCGATAAACACCCTTCCCATTTTCCTTTCAGACCATGCCCTGCTAGTTGGTAAGTTAACAATGGGTGTACCATAATGAAGGATTGTCTATGGCATCTTAATGCAGGATTGCTTCATGACAAGAGGTTCACTTCTCAAAATTGAGAGATGATCCAACATTATTTGGAGAAAAATGTTGAGAAGGGTGTTCCTTTAAATCATGTCTGGGATGGTCTCAAAGTGGTGGTCTGTGGGCACAATATTTCATATGCGTCTTTTAAGGACAAGGAGTTTTGGAAATTGAACAGTGATTTAGAAGCTCAATTATCTAAGTTAGAAAAAGATTACCAGCGTATTCAGGACCCCAACCTAGTACCACAGTTGAAGGCAGTTAGAGAAGAGCTTAATAAATTGGACCTTTGTTGGGTAGAAAATTCCCTTTGTTTTACTAGCCAAAAATATTATGACGGAGGGAACAAAGTGGGTAAGCTATTAGCTGTACTGCAGGGTTCAATTTTAACATTGTTTTACTAGCCCAGGACCTAGCACAAATTGACCAGGGCTGGTGCAGCTAATCCTCTACTTATCCATCTTGACTAGTGTAGGTTTTCATGGCTGTTAATGAATTTAAAAAGTCCCTACTTCATCAGGCTGTAGTCACCATGCAAATATATCCCTCAGTGTTCCAGGAAGCCTGGTGGGATTAACAGCTCATTAACAGCTGCCATTATCTGGCAGTTCAAGAGTGGGATCCAGCAAAAGACTCAATGTCAATTATTAGCACTCAGTTGTTAGGAGATTCAGCTAGTGTGCAGGCTGTGACCAGGGGTAGTGTTTTGTTATTTATTTGTCTAGTTTGTTAACCGGATAAGTGCACTAGGCCAAAACCCTATCCAGTTAGAACAGCGCATCCTGAATAATGACATCTGAACAGTGCCATCAGGACCACACCAGGAAGGAATAACGACAGGGGTAGAATAGTGTCCAGCAACTACCGTTACCCCGTTGCTATTCAGCCAGATCATAGAAGCTGGTAAAGAAGGAAAAAGCTGCAGTTGCTGGCTGATCTGTTCCCATTGCAGAGCGGGTTAAGGCAGCAGCTTGGTCAGCACAGACCGAGAGACCAGGGTTCTAATCCTAGTCTCCTGATTCGGCATTTACAATTTTCAGTTTGGGGAACTTGCATTTTGTTGCAAAGGGCTGTGGAAACAGTAATTCCATGGCCCCACAAATTTCACCTTTTCCCCATGATCCGCTCCCCCTCGGAGTAGGATATTTTAGTTATGGGGGTGCAGGGGGCTCGGGTGTGGGGGTGGAGCCCTCAACATAAAATCAGAAGTGTGCATATATTTATTTTACTATGATAATGGACGTCACTGTGGTGTCCATTACAAGTGGTGCTGTGTTTACTGGTGGCATTCATTCCTGGCGCTGTGTGCAGTTAATACAGCACTGTTATTGACAGTGCTGTTCAAACCTAGTGCTGACAAAAACAATTGTCTATTTTCAGGCATGACCCAGGAGGAATACATTAAGAGGAACAACATATTATAGGTGACAACACGGTATAAAATTACATACACAGTTTAGCCAAATGAAGCAGACTCAGTTATAGGTGATTATATCAGGTATATTAGTGCAAGACATCTAAAAACTTTAACTAACCAGAGAAGATTTAGCTTTGAAGATAAAAGCAAATTGAAAGACAGACAAAGGTTAAGCACTAAGATTAGATTACAGAGAGACTTATTTGTCAAATCAGTTACAAGAACATTTGTCAGAATCCATGAGAAGGGTACTAAGATCCAACTTAAATGCCCTATGTGTTTGGGATTGCCTTACAGATGTACGCAGTGCATGCCACAGTTTGGGAGCAGAGGCTGTGAAGGCATATTCCCCCATTTTTATATCACATTTGGGGATGCCTGAGACCTATCTGCTGAGAGGGATAGTGTTAAGGGTGTGCTCTGTGCTCTGAGCACAGTAGGTGATTATAGTAGCACATTTTCTTTATAGAAAATTCAGTTATTTTTGCAGGAGTTCCAAGCAGTGGGAGGGTGGTAGGGGAGTCCAGAAGAGACACTGGGATGCAGATCAGGTTTTGTTGTTAATTTGGCAGAGTTCAAAGCTAGCTTGGTAAGTTATTAGGTGAGTGGAAAGCCGTCAGTTTAATAGGGGGGTCCATCAAGTTAGTGCATGCTGCGGCATGCTGGCAAGGAACAAGCATGTTGGCAGCCAGCACAGGCTAGTATGTACATGGACAGGCAGAGTATGAGTGCAGCTGGTAGACAAATGCCCACGTAGGTGACGGAGAGGATGAGCAGGTGTGGTTTCAAGGGCTTTTATTGGCAGGCTGGAAACAGGTGTGTGGACAAGTGGCGCTGTGGCAGGCAGGGAATGAGGCATATGTGCACTCTCTGGCTATGAGAGAGTGTGCAGGCAGGTGGGAAACAAGTGTTTTTGTGTGGAAGGACGGAAAGGAGGAAATTATGGTATTGAATGTGGGCCAACAGTTAAATGAAAATGATGAGGGCAAAAAAAGGAAAGATTATACAGTTTATTGTCAGTACACAGAATAAACCTGCATGCATCGAGATAATTCCTGTGTGTGTGTAATGGTAGAGGAGCCATTTCCATGTTAAACCTAAAATTTTGCACCTTAATAACTTTGCAACCGTTCAATGGATTTGCCTGACATTTGGAATACACGATCAAGAACCATAGATCTTGGGATCTGCCAGCTTTCGTACTGTTCGGATATATGGCTGCGGAGTTATTAAGCGTGATCTGCGCGCGCGTTTATGCTTTTTTGAATTCTGTGGTTCGTACGGGCCGCACGGTTTGCATGATTGGTCTGAAATCTTCAGTGAACGTGTGGCCGGGGTTCCCGATGTGCCTTTTGAAGATTTTGTGAAAAAATATTAAACGGTTCAAAAGTTATTCAAAAAATAAGTTCCCATGATAAGTCAATGGGAAAAGTTAACAAAAATTTGACAGTGTCGCAAATGCAGTTTTTACTTTCGAAAATGGCCCTTTTACTGTCGCAAATCTGCCATTTTGTTTTCCGTTGGTCATCAGAAAAATGCTTGGCATTTAAATTTGGGACCCTCTAGCAACCTAATTCTTTTTGTATTCACCTAGTCGGACTCTGAGGATGCTAGGCATGTCTTTATTTTGGGGTTAAACACCCCAGAAATATGTTTTTCATATTTCTGGAAAAAGTACTTTCGCACGCACGACACTGTCGAATGAATTTGTGAAAGCTTTCGCAAAGTTTGACAGTACGATAGCCCCTCCTGTTCAACGCCTACGTCTGAGACAAGGCCCCCGTTCAATGCCCACGCCTCTGACATAAGGACAGGTATCAGGAGTGAGATGAGTCTCTTTGCGGATGACTCAAAACTGGGGGCGATGGTGGATGGGGAGGAGGGGAGGGTGGCCCTACAGGGGGACCTGGAGGCTCTGGAAAGATGGTCTAGAAAGTGGAAGCTGAGGTTCAATGCAGGGAAATGCAAAGTACTGCACCTAGGGACCAGAAACCCGGTCCAAGTGTACACCCTGGGGGATAAATGCAAAGTCTCGATGGCTGAGAGGGACCTGGGGGTGGTGGTGGATGTCAAGATGAACAACTCGGAGACTTGTAGGAGGGCAGCAGCCAAGGCCAACAGGATGCTGGGATGCATCACTAGGGGGATCACCTCCAGAAGGAGGGACGTGATACTCCCTCTGTTTAACTGCTTGGTGAGGCCGCACCTCGAGTACTGCGTGCAGTTTTGGAGGCCACACTTAAAGAGGGACATTAAACTCCTGGAGAGGGTCCAGAGGAGGGCAACCAAAATGATTTGGGGCTTGGGGGCCAGGACCTATGAGGAGAGGCTTGAAGAGCTAAATATGTTCATATTGGAAGAGAGAAGGGACCGGGGTGACATGATTGAGGTCTTCAGGTACATGAAGGGGGTAAATAGGGAGGAACAGTCAGGGTGCTTGAGGAAGGAAGAGGGGCTACTAGAGGGCATGGGTGGAAGCTGAGGGGGAAGATTCAGGGGAGAAAGGAGGAGGTGCTACTTCACTGAGAGGGTGGTGTAGCCATGGAATGTGCTGTCTAGGGGCTGGTGGAGGCAGAGACGGTGGAGGGGTTCAAGAGGGAGTGGGAAAAGTACAGGGGAAGGGTTCTGGAAGCAAAATCCAATGCAAGGAGAATATCTGGAACTGGGAAGGGAGAAGCCAGAGAAGGTGAGGGGGGCAGCAAGGTCAGCTCACAGGGTGGGGGCTGACCAAACGAGCAGACGCGAAAGACCATTAGGCCTATTCTGCTGGCATTTTAGTATGTTAGTACTTTTCCAGGCTGTGGGAAAATGACAGCAATTCTTTGGCACCCTGCTGCAAAAGAACGGTTTGGTCTTTTGGGCTGAAATTTGGAAGGAACACGTCCAACATCTCACAGATGTGCCTTTCAGTGTTTTGGTGAAAAAATATTACAGGACGGCAAAGTTACGGCATTCCAAAGTTGTCGCTTTGTCCCATAGCATAACATTACGGCGTCCGCCGCAATACACAAATCTTTTGGCGCCCTGATGCAAAACAGTGGTTTGGTCTTTTGGGCTGAAATTTGGAGGGAAGAAAGCCAACATCCCACATATGTGCCTTTCAGTGGTTTGGTGAAAAAATATTACAGGGAGCCAAAGTTATGGCACTCCGAACTTCTCTTTTTTCCCCATAGGATAACATTACGGCGTTCGCCGTGCCTTTCAGGGCCCGTATCTCGGAAACCGGGCGAGATACGGACTTTTCGTCGGAAAATTTCTTAGCCCCCTATTGGGGGCTAAACACAAAATTAGCCAGGAGAGTCATAAATCATATGACTTAAAAAAAAAAAAAAAAAAAAAAAAATTTTCTACGTTGTACGGTTCCTGAGATATAAGCAATTTAGTATTCCAACTCCTCATTTTCTGCTCAGAGACCCATTATTATGCGTACATTCTTTGTACTCACTGTCTTTCTCTATGCAGCTTTTGGGGAAAACCAGCCTGTGCGCTTACATTACTGTTACTGTTACCGCTTCCGGTTCCGTACCTGTTTCACTTACCGTTCCCGTCTACGCCACCATGTACGTTACCCTTTGCGTTTTCATTTGCGTTATTTTTACCATTTTTGTCTACAGTACTGTTTCTATTTCGCTTTGCGTCACCATGCGCATTACCATTTGCGTTTCTGGGCACTGTGTTACTACGTGACAAGACATCACATGGCCCCATGCTCTCGCCACCGCATTACATTCACTATTTCTCATTATTCTCAAAAAGAAGGGAAATTAGAGGCAAAAAACTCAGTTTCATGCATTAGTTAGGGTTGTTCCACTGCGACAAAAGCGAGGAAATTCGGTGTTGAGGTTGAAAGCCCCCCTTGGACACCCCCCTGCCCACACCCCCATCCGGCATTGGGGTGCGCATTGGGGTTGTCGGTCCTAATCCTCACCCCATTCTCCTATACCTCTACTTATTTACACGTGATAGAGTGAGAGTTAGCTGCCGGCAACCTCAACGCTCACTTCGATGCCGGTTGGGGTGTGGGCTGGGGAGTCCAACCCTAACAATCAATTTCTCGTTTTGTCACTGTGGAATAACCCTAACTAATGCATGAAACTGAGTTTTTGCTTATACACACACACACACACACACACACACACACACACATAATATATATATATATATATATATATATATAGATATTAGAAGCAAAAACTCCATTTAATGCATTAGTTAGGTTGTTCCACAGTGAAAAAGTGAGGAAGTTCACTGTTAGGGTTGAAAACCCCTTGGACCCCTGCCCACCCCCAACCGGCATTGGGGTGTGCATTGGGGTCGTCAGCCCTAACTGTCACCCCATCACATGTGTAAAGCAGCAGAAGTATAGCAGAATGGGGGCTAAGCATTTTTCCGATGAAAAGTCCGTATCTCGCACCGTTTCCAAGATACGGGCCCTGAAAGGCGTGGCGAACGCCGTAATGTTATCCTATGGGAAAAAAAGAGAAGTTCGGAGCACCATAACTTTGCCTCCCTGTAATATTTTTTCACCAAACCACTGAAAGGCACATCTGTGGGCTGTTGGCTGTCTTCCCTCCAAATTTCAGGAAAAAAGACCAAACCGTTATTTTGCAGCAGGGTGCCAAAGGATTCCTGTAATGCGTTGAGCGCCGTAATGTTATTCTGTGGGAAAAACGTCAAATTTGGAGTGCCGTAACTTTGCCACCATGTAATATTTTTTCAATACAACACTGAAAGGCACATCTGTGAGATGTCGGCTGCGTTCCCTCCAAATTTCAGCCCAAAACTCCCAACTGTTCTTTTGCAGCGCAGTGCCAAAAAATTGCTGTAATTTTCCCACAGATTCAGAAAACTACTGTCGTAATTTGGCGTAAAGCTTTCACAAAATTTGCGACACCAGGAGCACGAAGTACTTTGTGAAAGTACTTTTCCAGAAATTTGAAAATATATTTCTGGGGTGTTTTACCCAAAATAAAGACATGGCTAGCATCCTCAGGGTCCGACTAGGTGAATACAAAAGAATTAGGTTGCTACAGGGTCCCAAATTTAAATGCCAAGCATTTTTCTGATCACTAACTGAAAACAAAATGGTGGATTTGCGAAAGTAACAGGGCCATTTGCGAAAGTAAAAATGCATTTGCGACACTGTCAAACTTTTGTTAACTTTTCCCATTGACTTATAATGGGAAATTATTTTTTGAATAACTTTTGAACCGTTTAATATTTTTTCACCAAATCATCGAAAGGCACATCGGGGACCCCGGCCGCACGTTCCCTGAAGATTTCGGGCCAGTTGCGCAAACCGTGTGACCTGTACGCGCAACCGTAGAATTCCAGAAAAAGCGTAAACGCGTGCGCAGATCACGCTTAATAACTCCGCAGCCGTATATCCGACCGGTACGAAGCTTTGCATATCCCAAGGCATATGGCTCTTGATCATGTATTCCAAATTTCAGGCAAATCCGTCAAACGGTTGCAAAGTTATTAAGGTACAAAATCTTGGGGTTTAACATAGAAATGGCTCTTCAACCCTAACTATGGTAGCACTACCGTGCTACCATAATATATAGTACAAAGTAGGAGCACAGCCAAGATCTGGTGGAGCACACATTTTAGGGTACAATTTTGATATAACACGCTGCTCTGATTTGGAGGAGCACACTGAGATAAATCCTTAACACCACCCCTGTCTACCGACCTCAGTGGGTGGACGTGGTTGGCTGGGCTTAACATGTGTGCCAGTGCCACTGGGGTACCATTTTTTATGATATTATTAATTGTGCAGCCTGCAGTGTATTTACGATAGACTGGTGAGAGCCAACCCATGCTCGAGTATAATACACAGTGATGAGTGAACATGGGAATGAGTGTTATGTCACAAGCTTCCAGTTTTCTGAACTTGCCTTTGTCTGATTTGTCTCACATTATTAAGACCAGTATGTGTAATTTCCCAGCATTTCAAAGACAAAATACTAAGAGGTATACAGGGTCTGCACTACAGGTGGTGGGTCTTATTCCAGCCTCACCATAACTGCTCCTTCTCATCTCCCTATCTCTCAACTGTGGGCAACACTGCAGACCAGACTCTGAAGTGACCATCCATGGACCCATAGCTGCAATTACTGGCAGGTGTAGGGGTCCACATCTCTTCTTAATGGACCTTACCAGTCAATGCCATCTATGTAGACCCACCCAGCATGTCATTTCATCCTAAAAACAATGCTTTGGAGTGTGTATGGTACAGAAATAAACCTTAATAAAATATGTAATTTGAAAGGTTAAAATATGCATTCCTGGGGTGTACAGATCATCTTATATAGAAACAGGTTGTATAGCAGTCACAGGTTTAGTGGCTAACTCCAAAGTTTATATGGGCAACAAATAGGAAAGTACTTGGTTGCATCTTACTTGGGTTATACAACAAGGTCCACAGCCCATTCTTGCTACAAGCAAGGAAAAGATGTATAAAAGTTTTTAATCCAAAACTTGATCCAAAATGCTTAATATGTGCAAACCAGCAGCAGGTACAGGCATGGGTTCTTAACACAGGGGTCTGATGATGACGTCCATGTATAGACATTGAAATGTTAATGGCCATGTGGAGTGTATTTTAGGTCTGCGGAATGGTGAATGCTGAAGTTCTTTCTGCATTATTGGAACCACTATTTATTTATTTCGTTTTTGTTTACTGGGTAAGGTGTTGTAGCCACAAAATATGACTATTTTCAGACACGACCTGGGAGGTTACAATACAAAATTGTCACACAAAACAAATAACAGGTATAGTTCAGAGGTAATCAACCATACAAGGAAAAATCTACAAGATGTTCTGTAATGTAAACAGTATTGCTAATATGACAGAGAACGGTAGGAAAATACACAATAGTACAAAACATAATAAGCATACAATCATAGTGCAAGGATTTATTTAACTCTAAAAATTGATTACCGTTTTGCTCATAAAAGTGCTAAAACATTGTAAAAATGCATAACACTTGCCTCATTGTGTTTAACAAACATAACACTTCTACAAAACCCATATGAATAATTTCTGTACAGTTAGTGTTGTCCCAGGAAAAAAACTGCTAATCAATTATTTAAAACCCTGTGCAGTAGAGTTTTAACACATAATCCATGGTAAGTGCTACATATAACAGTAACAAGGGGTCAGAGCAAAATTGAACATCTTAAGAGCTGATGAAGGGGCTGTCAAGCACCCTATGGGGGTTTAAAACAGGAACATTGGGCATGTTTGACGAGGAGAGTGTGATGCATATTTTTAAAAGCAATATGACTAGGTGCAGAGAGAACATCAAGAGGTAGGGAATTCCAATATTTTGGGGCCAGGCAGGAGAAAGCTGAGGTTCCTTTTAGGGTTCTGCATCAAGGGGTGTATCGTAGAGAGAGTCCAGTAGAGTGGAGGCCATAGGTGGGGGACAGAGGCACCAGCATGACTGCAAGAGAGGTAGGTAGGTTACTTCTGATGATGTTGTCCAGCAGAGTACCAAGAGCGAGGAGTCGATTGGCAGATGGAGAAGGCCATCTAAGGTCTGCATATAGCAAGCAATGGTGCTTCAAACGTGGGGAAGCTGCGGCATAATGACAGATACTATTGTATGTTGTATCCCACTTACTTAGGGTGGTTTTCGAAGCATTTATATAGGTGACAGCACTGTACGCAAAGGATGGAAGTAGGATACCCCTAGAGCCTTGTATTAGGAACCCATGCCTGTACCTGCTGCTAGTTTGAAAGTATTAAGCATTTTGGATCGAGATTTGGATTAAAAATGCTTTTATATGGAACTGAGGAGTGCTGACCATCTTTTCCTTGCTTGTGGCGGGAATGTGTTGTGGACTGAGGTTGTATAGTGTCATGCCTGTGTACTGTTTCCCCAGGGCTGATGAAAGGACAGTTTTTTTTTTAGAAAATCTGTTATTGTTGGGGCAGACCATGTTAAATCAATACTTTTGTGCCTGGTATATATAAACAGAAATGTCATAAAGTTTTATATATTTCCAAGCCCCTAGGTTTGTGTAGCTCCCGCCCGAAAGAAATCCTAGATCTTCCCCTGGATCACTTAATACTGTATGAAAACTTCCAGAAGTGCAGGTCCAGTTGCTGACTAAGCAAGGGCTGACAGTATCTTTTTCTGCCCAGCACTGTTCATTGCCCTGTGGATGGGGATGTCAGCTATTGTGTGCAGAGCTAGGACTGCTTGACTTGAGCATTTTCTATTATAGTATCCTCTGGTTTGGTGTGAAGGGTGGCGCAGAGAGAGGAAGCAAGGGGGTTATGGTACAAAACAATGGGGGTGCACACTGTGTGATTGCATTGCAGTCTTTTTTTTTTATTTGCTGGGGCAGAAAGCAATGTGGGAGCAGGATAAATAGGCAATAATCAAAGTATTTCTTGACTTGTAATTTTTTCCTGTACAAGTGATCAAAATTTACCATTATAACTGTGAGCTATTGCAACCAACTGCGGGCTAGTGCAATTTTGAATCAACTTGTCCTGCTGGCTAGCACAGAGAGGTTATGGTTGACCCCTGATATGTTAGGAAAACAAGAAGCCAATAAGTATGTCCCCAGTATTATCTCAGATAATCCCCCTCATGAAACCCATATCGACCCGTAGTTAATTATAAAGGATTTTCAGGATTATTACAGCTGCTTATATGCTCGAGAACAGGACCCTGATCAGTGTAGCCTGAGTGACTGTTTCTCTCCCGTCTCTTACCCAGTCTCAGCGGTAAACTCAGGAGGCCAAATTACAGGCATTTATTCTTTCCTTGAAATCTGACAAGATACTGGGTCCAAGTGGTTTTATTCCTGTGTTTTATAGGGTACTTGCTCCAGAACTGACCCCTCTGTTAATTCAGCTTTGTAATTCAGTGAATGAACCCGGAGCGGTGCCAGATACGTGGAATGAAGCAATAATTTCTGTTCTACCAAAACCTGGGAAAAACCCGTTATACTGTGCTATTTTTTTGCCTGATTTCTTTGTTGAATTATGATTAGGAAATTTTTACTAAAGCTATTGGGCTGTGTTTACAGAAAATAATACCTTTACTTGTCCATTCGGATCAAACCAGGTTCTTTTCTGGTAGACAGTTGCAGGATAACATTAGGAAGTTGTTGAACGTCCTCTCGGCATCTCAGGCATGGCCAGGAGTGGTTGTGTTGATTGATGCTGAGAAGGCATTTGAAGATTTGGACTGGCATTTTTTAATGGCTACGCTGTCCAAATTTCACTTTGGACAGAAATTGTGTAACTGGCTCTAAAATTTGTACACACAACCACGGTCACAAGTCTGAGTAAATGGTCTGTTATCCTCCGGGTTTCAGATACAATGTGGTACCAGGCAAGGATGTCCTCTTTCTCTTCTTTATTTGCTTTAAGTTTAGAACCATTAGCGTCGTGGATCAGGCACTCTGAGGACTATCACGGTATTTTATTAGCTGGGGAGGATTTGTGAATTTCTTTGTATGGCGATGACACTTTTGTTATATTTAAGAAATCTCTCTTGTACTCTCCCAGTGGTTAAAAATATGTTGGTTCAATTTGGTCAGGTCTCCGGGTTCAAAGTCAATGAGACAAAGACTGAAATTTAGTTTTTAGGGCCTGCAACAGTAGGCACCTCTTATAATACGTAGCGGTTCAATCAGGTATCTCAGGGATTCAGATATTTGGGTGTATGGGTACCTCAGAAGTTTTCCACTCTCTTTGCCACCAACTATGGGAAGTTATTGAAGGATGTTCAAACTGATTGTCTTCGATGGAAGGAATTTCCATTGTCTGTGGCAGGCAGAGTGAAAGCTATTCAAATGAATATTATTCCCTGTTTTTTTGTTCCTTTTTTCAACCCTTCCTTTGCTGGTTCCAGCAGCTTTTTGGCAGTCTCTACAATGCACATTATCTGAATTTGTATGGAAGGGGAAATGTCCAAGGATTAGATGGTCTGTCTTAACGATGCCAAAGTTTAAAGGAGGTCTGGCTGTTCCTGATTTTAGGTCCTATTATTGGGCTGCACAACTTCAGCATTTCATCACTGATACGTCCAATCAGGATCCTCCTAGATGGATGCTCTTGGAATTGGTTTCTTTAATTCCTTTAAACTTGTACAATATTTTGTTTATGGACACGACCAGTTTTAATTTTTTGAGGGTTGCGAATCCTTGGGCAGCACTTACAATTAAAGTTTGGTGGGAGCTTTGTAAGGCTCTTCATTTAAAGTTAAGCATTTGTGATGAGACCACACTTTGTTCCTGTTTGGATTTTTCCGCTATCCATTATGATTTTGGCTTTTGTCAGTGGGCCAGTCTAGGTCTTAAATGTGTATCGCAGTTTTTTGATGGGTAGGTTTTCAAATCCTTTACCCAGCATAAAGAAGACTTTGGTTTATCCTCATTGGATTGTTTTCTGTTTCTAACAAATTAGACATTATTTACTTGACCCCTTAAGGGATGCAATGCTTTGGTCGGATGCTAATCCCCCAAAAACTTTTTTATTGACACCGAGCACACAGCCAAAATGGAAGGGCCTTATCTCCAAGCTGTATAAACATCTTAGGGATCTGGAGCCAGACTTTCTTATTTCAGTTAAACATAAATGGGAGGAGGAAGCTGACGTTTCCTGAATGGGAACAGATTGGGGTGTGATTTGGTAAGTGTTCATAATACTATAGCCTCACCCTCTTGGAGGGAATTTTGCTGGTAGATAGTCATCAGATTTTTTTTATACGCTGGTTATATTTAAGCATTATGGTCACTTTATTTCCAATTTATGTTAGGGGGGTATGGGATGATTGGTAATGGAACACACATATTTTGGGAATGCCCCCAAATTCAGACATGGTGGGGGAAGGTAGCTGTAATAGTAGGCTGAATGTTTGGTTTGCTGTTAGAGATGCAGCGAATTTAAAATAAGTCGGTGAAATTGTGGTGAAGTGGCCGATTTTGCACCGCATAACGCGATGCGAATTTTGGCCGTTCTTGCCCATTTTCACCAAGGCAAAATTTCACCTTTGAAAGGCAAAATGTTGCCTTGGAAGGTGAAATTTTGCATCTAAAAGGCACGTTCCGCCACTAGAGGCAAAATGTTTCCTCTTTGTAGGCAAAATTTCGCATCACGCCTTGGCAAAAATTATGCAAAGTGTCCAAAATTCACATAATATTATGTGTAGCGTAGTTTAGGCACTTCGCCCATCTCTATTGGCTATACCGTTTCAGTTACAGGTTGGATTTTGGGATTACCTTCATCGGCTTTGAAGGGGAAAAAAGCTAAATATTTATTTTATATCTTGGTTGCAGTGGCCTTGAAGACCTGTACACAATTATGACTTATTCCAACAGTACTCTCGGAGGATATGTGGTTATGCAACTGTTAGGGTATTCTAGTCATAGAGTGGGTAATGGCTTTGCTTAGGTTGCGGAAAGAACACTTTAATAGTAGATGGTTGCCTTTTATTCATCTTCTGGCAGAAAGGGAAGGGCTGAATGTAGTGGAGATCCTGGCTCACTGCAATTAACTGTTATAATTGAAATATTGATAATGATTGTATTTGTTTTTAAGTTTTGTATTTCTAAGATTGTCCGCAGAATTTTTGTACTTCCTGTCCTGGTGCTTACATTCTTTTTATTGTGGTACTGTAAGATCTGTCTTAACTTACTAATAAAGTTTAATAAAAAAAAAAAAGAAAAGAAATTCCAGTACCTGACTCCGCCCTGCCTAGAAGTACAGGGAGGCAACTCAAGCACATCATCAGACTCACGGATGGTGCTCTGGGTGCCTCCTCCGACATCCCCACCATGTCATTCACAAACCTGTGGTCCCTATTGTCTATCCCACAATGTGTTGCCCAATAGATGAGGTGGGAAGGTATATGTGCATACCTGTACTTACCTGTGCATAGTCAGCATTCAGTGTCTAGATAGACACTACCTGTGGGATTGTCATTGTGATTGAATTGTGACTATTTTTTTGATGCTTGAAAGGAATCAAGTGTTTAGCCAGCAATGTGTATGTTGAAATGTTTATTGCTTTTAAATGGCTTGTCAGGACACCAAGCATTCAGCAAGGGGAGTATATAAGCCCCCCAAATGGGCTTACCTGGTGAGGGCTACGGCCCCAAGTCTTCCCAATGCCATCCCCAAAAGTGGCTCTGGAGGGATTTGAGCCAGCTGGCCCTGCTTGTATGGTGTGGCTGTGGCTGCAAAATCAATACTGTCCTCGGCCCTGTAGGAGCTCAGTAACAAAGGGGCAGAGGTCCTGAACTCTATTTCTGTGCCTCCAGGCATGAGAAAAGAAAAAAAAAGAGTAATTTTCGGTCCCAAGAGTTGCTGGCAAGGGGACCGACCAAGTAAATAAACAAGATGGCGGTGCACTTCTACTGAGCCAGTGTAGCTACCGGGAGCATAAATTTAAAGAAGCCATGGCTGAGTTTCTGGTTTCGGCCATGCGGCCAATGTTAAAATTTATATCCCCAGCTCCAGGGACTACAGAGGAGCGGGAGAATGCACAGAATGATGACTTGAAAGCCTTCGGTCTTGGGAAAGAATGTTATCTGCTCTTACAAGGGCATATGCATTAAAAAGTAATTTTGCAGTCCCGAGAGCTGCCATCAAGGGAACCGGTCAAATAAACAAGATGGCAGCCACGCCCCTACTGAGCAAGCGTGGCCACCGGGAGAATAAATTTTAAAGGAGAGACAGTTTTGTTTCTGGTTTTGGCCATGCAGCCGATGTTAAAATGTATATCCCCACTCCAGGGACTACAGTGGAGCCAGGGAACCCACAGAATGACGACCGGAAAGCCTCGAGTCTTAGGAAAGAATGTTATCTGCCCTTATGAGGGCATATGTATTAAAATTATGGGCTGGACTGGTGGGACTACAAATTAAAATGGCAGCCCTGAAGGGACTTCAAAACCGGGGACTGCTGGATAAAGAGAAAGGGGATTTAGTTCAGCCGGGGAAATGACAGCCAATTAGAAGGAGAGTGGCCAAAATCTATAAATAGGACTGGTTTGCTCCCAAAGGAGAGTTGTCAAGAGGAGCTGAAGTGTGCGGTGTTGGAAAAAAAGACTACTGTGGCTCATGAGCCTAGACTCCTGCACCTGTGCTCCTACTGGTTTTGACCATCGACTTTAAAGAGCAATTACCCAGTTGTGCTGCAGGAGGAGTAGAGGTTGGGTTGTGCTGCTGAGATTTTCAAACTTTGTTCCCTGGTGAATCAAAGGGGGGGCAGTACTTTGAACCTGACAAGACCTGTGAAAGAAAGATAAAGACTAGCAGCTGTACCTCCCCCCCTCGGCAAAGTAATTGTTCAGAGGGAACGAATTCCAGCAAGGGGAGAGATTCTGAGTGCTGTGGCAAGCATTAGTGAGAGGATCCAGCACCATGGTGAGAAGAGACCCGGAGAAAGGGTAGTGCTGGGGTTAAGAGACTATGTAAGCATCCAGCTGAAACTGTGTACCAGGGGTGCAACAGAGAGGTCTAGAAGACCATATCTGTCATTTTCCACAGACTGAAGAAGAGGCGGACAGTGGAGAGACATCGGAAGGCCTGCCTGTGTAAAAACTGTCTATAAATGCCCCCGGGTGAACTTGGAAAGGCCATGCAGATGAAGACCAGCATGCCAACAGTTTCATCAGGCTTCAAGATCTGCGACCTTATGGTGCTCCACCATCCAGGGACCTCCACGGTACCGTTCAACTGCCATTCTGACTGAAACTCGGCTGGCTGAAAACCTCCTGTGTGAACTGCAGAACTATGAGTACCCCGAGCTGCGGCTTTGGGGAGTCTTAATAGTTAGCTAGCTAGTTAGGTTACAGGGGTAAGGTCTGGGTTGGACTGCATCAACTTAAAAGCTGTGCCCAGGCAGAAAGTCCAAGAGTTAAAAGTGGTTAACGGTTATTTGGGCACCAATGAAAGACCCCAGGCCTGCATCACGACCACAGTGAGGTACCCACTGCATAAGGACATTTCTGGGTGCTCCCAGTAGTGGGAGGAGGGTTACAGTATGGGGAAGCATTGTTTCACAAAGTGTTGTGTTTCATATTCTCCCCCTTTCCCCTCCTTCAATAAACAATCTCACTGTTTGCATTTTAACTACTGCTGCTGTGACTTAATGTCCTAGAGTTACTGGGGGTGGGGATTGTTACTGTGTGGGAAATGTGTTCTGGGGGGCAGCTTACATTTTTTCCTGGGAGGTGGTAACCTTTTATTTGTCCATGGGTATCTCATGCCACTTATCCCAGGTGGAGGCACCGCACCATACTTGCTGACCACTGTGGAACCTAGGCTGGCCGCCTCAGAGATGTATACCGAAGAAACTGAGGGCCCCAGGGCAGCCTAGGTGAGTCAGAGGGCTGTTACACATATAATTGCAGCTCAGATTTGTGCAGCATTGTTTCAGGCTCCTGTTTCACTTCCACAGCTCGGTTATGATGAATAATTACTACAAGCTTCAAGCATTATTCAGCCACTGCCTCAGTGCAGTCATAACCAGTAGTTATTGTGAACAGGTAAGTTTCCAGGCCTTTTACTGCCCAGTGGTTTGCTTTTACTGTCTCCCAGCAATACTCATTTTCAGCCTGCCTGGCTAGATCCTTCCCTTCAGAACTGGTTTGTGTGTATCCGCCATTTTTGTATTTATCTGATTATTCAATCTCAGACATGAATCATCTGCCTCAGTCTCAGTCCATGTTTCAGTCAGCATTCCATGTCTTCAGTCAGATGTTCAGCCTTTCCTACATTTATTTCTTCCTTTGTACCTTATACTCAGTGGCCATCGGGCTTCACCATCTGCCTCCCAGTACTCTCCTACACCTGGACACATGCCAGTCCCAAACACAGCATGGCTTCTAGTGCTCCTCTGCCCTGTAAGCCGATGGTCTCACTGTGCTCCTAAAAAGTCTGCATCTTGAGGATGGGTTCCTCAACTTGTTTGGGGTCCAGCTTTTTCTGCCCTTTGGGTGAGAATAGCCTACTTCCCAGGGGTAACTTTAGTCATGCAGACTGACTCAGTGGCACCTCTTGATGTAGCATTTAAGACTTTAGCTACCAAAGAGTGGGGCCTCTGAGTCCTCAAGTGCTCCATTAGCTATGCAGACCACGTTGGCAGCACTGTCAAAAGCTATTCCACCATGCAGCTGCTTAAGGTTCACCTGGTCTCCACTCACTTCCCCTCCTCTGCCCCTCAAGGGTGAAGATCATACAACAATTCAAATCTCTGCCTGTCAAGGGCTCAAATTCTATGTCTTTCTCCTCAAGGGTTTGGCTTCCTCTCTAGGCCTCAACTCAGTTGGAGGCCAGGTGAGTTTCTTTCAGCAGTTGTTCTCCTTCTTCATGTTTTGGGGGATGGGCCTCCTTCACGGGAAGCCTCCTTTAGCTGCAGAGATCGACTCACAGCACCCTCACGGCAGGGATCGACAAATCTTAAAATTAAGTACTTGTCCAGGACAAGTGGCTGTATCAAAAGTAGTAGTCCCAGTGTTCACGTTGGTAGTCCCATCATGAATAGTCATTTAGAGAAAATTAACCATCTGCATTTTTTTTCTGTACAACTTTGTTTCAGGACAAAATCAGGAGGTAGAAATGGCAATAGCAAAAACTAATAGGAATAAAAGTAGTGGTTTTGCAGATTGCATGTAATCACAGAGCAAGCTTAACAGACACTTTACTGGCTTAGTTGATTACTAATGGGGAAGGGGGTATGCTGAGTAGCACACACAGGGACACTGCCTCATAGTACAGTATATGCGGACACACACTGAACCCATACTATATTGGTATGCTGTAAAAGTCTTAACATTTTCTAAAAGATTGTATAAGTAGATAAGCAATTTATAGCATGAACTAAAAGACTGTACCACTTGCAGCAGTGTACATCCTTTAATGTTATTATTCATAGCTGACATGGGAGTACTCATTTAAATGGATATTTTATAATCTGCAGTTTGCAGTGATTCTGAGTGGATGTGCAGTTTTCTTGTCCTTCCCTTTCCTTCCCATTTTTTCCAATTAACCTGCTTATCTCTCAAGACCAAAGTGTACTTTTAATTTTGTTTAGAGAATAGCCAGAAGAACCAGCTGTTATAGGACTGCAAAGCTGAATGCTGCCATGCAGTCTCATCACTATCACTTTTGAACCCTTTAGTTTTCTTGTGTTACTCTCTCTCCTCATAAATCCTGAGAGTTTGCCTTCTCTAATTAACCAGTCAGCAAAATATCAACAGCCTAAGACATGCTGAAGCTGCTAGTCAGAGTGGTCTTTCCCTGGTGCTCTACTTTTGTTTCTGTAGCCTACTTTTTCAGTTCTACCATGTGCTGTCCAACTGTGCTGAGCAGTGTGCATGCAACCTTATCTGTTGCTGTTGTGGAGTACAGCCTGACAGCAGGGAGCGTGGAGTGCTGAACTATTTTCCCCAACATATTTTTTTTTTTTTTTTTTTTAATTCAGATCTGGCTCCGACTGACAGCTCCAGAGATTTGTTCTTAGAAACGCTGCAGTCACTGCTACTTACTGTAGCTGTGGGGGCACTCTGGTTAAACTGCCGTATTCAGAGATTTCTCCACCCACTTTTCTCTTCCTGCTCCTAATAGCCAATCTTCTTTTGTTTTGCCGTAAGATTCCGGACACCTAAAGACTCCGTGCTTCATTAACCCTTGGACTGCTGACAGATGTAGAATACAGTTAAATAGGGATATGGCTGTCCACAGCACAGCAAGTGTTAATCTGCCTTATGCCACATGATGTCCTGCTCCCTGGATTGAAGAAAAAAAAAAAAAGCGTTTTCTTTTTTCTTCCGCTCGTTCGCTCCTGTTGCAGCGTCTTCCCTTATCTCAGCCCTGAGCTGCCTGGTTAATTATTGCTGTGCTGGTTGTCCGTCGGACAGCTAGAAACAGATGAGATTCTTGTCCGGGACACAAAACTGATAGTCCTGGACGTCGGGCTATGGGATTTGTCGACCCCTGCCTCACGGTGTTCCCGTTACAGTGATAGAGCAAGAGCGCTTCCTCTAAAATATTTCCTCTGAATTGGGTTTCTAGATTGCATTGACCTAGCCATCACTAATTCTAACCCTAGCCAGGAAGAAAGGTAACGCATCCCCAGCTGTTTCCTCCTTTATATGGGTTTTTTCCCCTCTTTCATGCCAAATGTCGTACAGAGTTAGTTTCAGCAGAAGTTGGAGTTGGTTGGTGGCTTTCTGGTCCAGTCTCAGTCCGGCTATGTCTCTCTCCTTGGGAAGAATGTGCTGGTCTGTCTTCCGTTGTGCTTTTGGGTTTTCCTCCCTAAGGTACCTGTGGTCCTGGGACCCATCCCTGCCACACTTCATTTGGGGTTCCTCATCATTGTGGCACCCTGACAGGGTGGTAAACCCTGTAGCAGGAGCAGAGGCAGTATAAGCCAAAGTTCAAAGCTGCACAAGCACCACATACAAATTATTTTTTTTAATCAACATTTTTTGCCCGTTTTCTGAGAAGCTGGCAGGCGGGCTCCAGCCCCCTTCCCCTCAGGGTGGTTCGCATCTCTCCATGGCCAGCATTCCCATCACCGGAAACACAACCGGGACCATCATGGAGCCTGCCAGCTCCATTTTCTCCCTTGCCCTGTTGCAGCTGCGTCTGTGTGTGTGCACACGCGTACACAGCACTCCCGCACCACTCACCCTTCGTGCTGCTCTCCATCCTGTGCTGCCTTCAGGCCTCCATCTGGGAGCAGCCATGTGGCAGAGGCAGCAGTACTCCTCCCTGGGAGATGAGAGTTGCCTTGTGGTTGCTCAGTCCAGCTCCCACCCTTCCCCAGTCAACCTCTGATGACTCAGGCTTGTTCCCAAACCCGGGTCGGTGGCATAGCAAGAGGTGTGGCGTCTAGTGCCTTAACCTTCAGCACCACTGGGCTGGCCTATACAACTCAATTTTAATTAATCTTAAGAGTTCCAAAGGAGTGGTGTGCTCGGCACGATGGGTCCTGGTGATGCGTAGGGGTTGCTAGCCCCAAACAATAAACAGTTACAAGAGATGCCAGCACTCATCAAACGTGGGCAGTTTTCAGCAGTAATTACCAAACACAGTCAATTTCAAATTCAACAAGTATTTGTCAATGTCGAATGTTCACCATTTGCACTGGTGTCATGGGGGTGTGTGGTGATACCAGTGAAAGTGACATTGAAAATTGCTTCAGTGAAGGAATCATTATATTAACATTTAAAGAGCTAATGATGCCTCAAAGAAAACTTTGAAAAACATGATAATTAGATACAATTCAGAATGTGCTCCATATATATTCTATATATTTCTCTTCCCCATTATTTGTTACTGAGTAAACTTCCATGAATACATGGTCTTTATCCCTTAGAGTTCATCTGCCTCTATAGCCCACTCCCTACTTCGTCATAATCTTCTGTTGTGACATCACAATCTGTTGCCATGAGAGTAACTGTGATGTCACAAGCAGTGCATTATGACCTCAGGTAGGGAGAAAGCAACAAGAATAGATTACATCTTGAGGAGCAAAAATCCTGCTTTCATACAAATGGCCTCAGTAATAAATAATGGGGAAGATGAATACAGAACTAATGTGAAATACAAGCTGAACTGTGTCAAAATATTTTATTTTGTTAAAGTTGTCCTGAAAGTGTCGGCTGCTCCTTAAGAATACAAAGTAGATGTGATGATGTTGGGCAGTTTAACTTTCTTGTTTGTTAATGTTTGTGGCCCAAATTTTCAACATACCCTTCTTATGACCCCACCTCAGGAACAAGTGCAGAGAAAATGTTCAACCCCTGGCTGAAAGGTGATTTCTCGCAGCAACTGTGAAATCACCTTTCAGGATGCAAAAACACATTTTGGCCAGGATCTGAAAAATGACAGCTGTCATATTCATGAGGTGCTGCGAAGAAATGTCTGTTGAAAATTTGGGGTCAGAATATTGAAAATTACCAAAGTTAGGAGCCTATGTTTGCAAACTTCAATGCAGGCTCATAACTTTATTTATTTAAAAGTTTTACCAGGAGGGCACACTGAGCAGAGTACTGCTCGATTCCAGGTGCGTCTTGGGGGAGGGGAACATAGAAAAAACATCCATCCAATACATATAATGAACAATATTGCAACATGAACATACAGAGGTATGTGTTAAAGAAGCGTAACAGATAAGTAATTACATGTCAACACATCAGGTATGCATTGAGGCAAACAAGCATCAAAATCAGGGTCAATGCCAGTCAGAGGATAGTGGACTGGACCGTTTGTTCGTTGGCAGACACATCTTAACCACATGCACAGGCTGTGGAGAAATGCGCATTGATGAGGTAGCTGAGGCGCTGTTGTGATGGGCGTTGCGGATGCTTACAGGAGGGAGTTCCATAATTTAGGCATACTTTGTTTTTAATTTTTTTTTTTTTTTTATCATTTTAAATTTTTGTTGTCCCCCGACAGCCCCCATCTGACCGCCCCCCAGCCCCATCACCTGGAATTACCGGGGCTTATCTTACGCCGGGCCCCGGAGCAGAACTTGCGGAGAGTTGGTCGCCATCCTGCTGCTGGCTTTTTCCTCCGTTTTTACCTCGGGGGGACCCCAGGAGTGGGTACGCATGCATGTGGAGGCACGCATTAGTCCCATGGCCTCAGTAACTGCCCCTTTCCACCCACCCCAGGCCTAGCGCCTGGCTTCTCCTGGCCCGTGCTGCTCCCAGCCTCCACCAGGTGGCAGCCATCAGCCGGAGGAAGCCCCTTGCACCTCCCTGGAGAGGAGAGCTTGCCTGTCTGCAGCTCTATCCTGCTTCGCCTGCTGACCTCCGACAGCCCGGGCTCATTCCCGAACCCGGGTTGCCGGCGTGCTGTAAGGCAAGGCGTCCAGCACCTCAGCCCTCAGTGCCACCGGGCTGGCCTATGTTTCTTAATATTTTTACACCAAATTTTCAACACAACAGGGTTTTAAATAAGGATTTTAAATTGATTAGCACTTTCGCGCGAAAAAGTGCTAATCAGTGTTGCAGATGTGTAGCAGTTGGATCGAATTGATTAGCAAAATAAAAAAAATGTCATTTACTAGAGAGAGTGTGATTGGTGTTATTTCTCACCTGATAAACACTTTTTGATTTCCTTTCATGTGTGGAGCAAAAGGGGGGAAGAAAGACTCTGGTACAGGAGTGTGTGCAGTCACTGAGTCACTTTATTAATCTTTTTTTCATCAGTGTCTCTGTGTGAAATTCACAGAATTCATAATAACTCTGACATGAGTTACTAGTATTAAAAACAGATTTGACTGTTCTTCAGTAATGCAGTTTCTACTTGCCAACCTTCCCAAGCCTGACTACATAGGGAACAGTCAGCTACAAATTTTAGTATAAGCTGCAGCTGCTGCACCATAAAAGTAATAAAACGGGCACAAGTTACAACTGACTAGTATTCCCAACCTCCAATCCATTTGCCCTGAGCCTCTAACTTAAACGGTCAGAAAAGTAATGGGACGGTGGAACAGTTGTCAGGAGTCTAGTGAAACAAAATTTAAAGAGTTCAGTATCGAACATTTTTTGACCACCAGCCTTGTTAAGTAGTTTCCACTTGCCAACCTTCCTAAGCGTGACTACTTATGTGACCCAAAAGTAGCAGTAGAAAAAGCAACTGCAGCTGCACCTAACTAATTTATTACACAGACACTGCTGTACAACTGACTAGTGTTCCCATCCTCCCATCCATTGAGCCTCTAACTTAAACGGTCAATTTTAAAATGGATGTCGGTGGTTAGGAACAGTAGTCTGGGGAGTCACTGTGTCTGAACAAAATGTAAAGTTCAGTTAGTATGCAGTACCGAACATTTTCTGACCTTAAATAACAGTTTCCACTTGCCAACCTTTCGTGACTACTTTTGCGGACCCAACAGTGAATACAACAGCTAGTTACAGGGTAACTGAGAAAAAGCAGCTGCAGCTGCACCCTATAAGTAATTTAACAGACACAAGTACAACTGACTAGTGTTCCCAACCTCCCATCCATTTTGCACTGAGCCTCTTACTTAAACGGTCAATTTTAAATGGATGGGTGGTTGGGGACAGTAGTCGGGACTCTAGTGTCTCAAACAAAATTTAGATTATGTTCAGTACCGACCATTATCTGGCGGAGTCTAAAGCCTGTGGTGCAGTCGTGACTTGTGCTGGCACGGAAATTTAATTGTGGCTGGGAAGCAATCAGTAGGGTTACTGAGAATAAGCAGCTGCAGTACCCAAACTGTTTTACAAACATGAGCTGCTATTATTCTTGGACTACTACTGCAGTTCCCAACCACCATCCAGAGGATTGAGCCTCTAACTTAAACGGTCAATTTTAAATGGATGGGTGGTTCGTAAGTCAGTCAGAGTTGTCTACTCAGGCCTAGTGTAGACCCAGTTCCCTCGCGGCCAGATCCCACTAATTTTTCTGTATAAGATGGATTTACAGTTTAGATAAGAACATAAAGCACCAGTTTAAGGCTGCAAGCAGCATACACTGTCAGACAACTCACTCAGGCATTTAACTTCTCTTTTGACTTATTTCCAGGGCCAGCCAGAGAGCTCAGCACAAAAGATGAAGATGGCTTTTGTGTCCCCACCTGAGAAGCCTGCTCATGAGTCCCCCACCAACCCCTCAGTTGAGCGAGACGGGATTTTTGATTTGTTTAGTCACAGTGACAGTGCAAGAATTATTATAAACACTTCTAGCCACTAATATCATTCTCATCAACAATGAAGAAGTTTAACAACTGTGGTCTTCAACTTGAGCCACTGAAAAAAAATGAATCACATATGGCAGTGAGTGTCTCCACCAGCCAATGAACCTGAGGACTTAATGCCTATAAAAAGTCTAACTACTTGGAAAACTAATTCCTTAAAACTACTTGTTACCGTAAGCAGCACTTTAGTCAGTGCTAAATTTTAACGCAAGACTAGTGGTGTCCCAAATACCACACAGGCTTCTGAGATCTCAGTACAATTAGTAAACTTGTGATGAAGTCAGCACAAGAAAAAAATGTAATTTTAAACGAGGTCTACTCAGACATCCCATGGCATGGTTGGTGCCCCGCATGATGATGTACAGGTGCACATTGTTGAACTCAAGACAGGTGCAGCTCATTTGCTGAAGTGAGCAAAGTCCTGACCTGTAGTGTGGATTAGTAAACAGTTCCTATGGCTAGCTGGATTCCGAGTGTCCACCTCCACATCTGCCTGCCTGTGCCAACCCCCGGAATCACTGAGATCTAGATTGCTAAGTAGGGAGAGTGCAGGGCACCCCCCATTGCCAGTGCACGCCCCCTGCTTGGAGATCTATCTGGACGTCTAAGCACGGGGAGGGGAAGGCAGACATGAAGAGAGGTGCTCAGCTGACTGGCATGGATTCTCAACTGACCCACTTCCCTCCAGTCAGTGACCAACTACCGACTCTAAGGACCTGAAATTTTTCCCCACGGCACTTACTGCCATTTTAGGCTAAAACTTATAAGCCAAAAGTAACTTTCCTCAGTTTACAGGGGCTCGCTACTGAATGATTATGTTGTCACTGTCTGACTCGGAAGTACTGTAAGACATAATGCTAGTACTACTTGCTGCATCTTCTGAACTAGTTACATTTGTGGTGCAGGATGAATCTGACCTTTTTGCTTCTGACTGCCTTTGTTTCGCACAAACTCTTCTAGGAGTGCTGAAGAATCTGTCTACAACTGGAAAAGGATCAAATGTCTCTGGACTGTCACCCTCAACTGAAATTGTAACCAGGTGTTCCAACATTACTTCACTCAGTCTGTTTCTCCAGTCAGTTTTGACACACTGCATTATTGAAAATGACCTGTCCGGCTTTGCATTGGACACTGGAATGAGCTTACAAATAACAACAACGTGGTAGAAGTTTGAGAACTGTTCTCTGTAGGACTTCAGAATACAGTTCCAAAAGTCTTCCCTGTTTAAGTGACTTAAAAACTTATTGTACAAAGTTTTAAGTTTGGACCATTCTCCTGGCAAAGCAGCAAGGTCAACATTATGTTTTGTGAGTATCTGTCCCAGTAATTAACAAATCCATCCAAGTCTACGTTCCCAAATATTTCTAGCTCATCAGCACTCCTAGGCCACTGTTTCACATCTAACAGTTTTAAAGTCCTAAAAATTGGGTATTGGTCCTGAGAGTCACAGTCAGTGATATCTGAAAATCTATCAGAAATGCACTGTTGTGCACTACTGACGTAATTAGGTACCTGTGTTATAAGGTGCCTGATGCTGTTGTTAGCATTCGAGACCGTGACATCTTTAAACACGACTGGTTCAGAATCGTCAGACTCATCATTGTCAGTAACATCGTGATCATGTTGCTGTAACAGTGTCTTAAGTTCAGAGTTGCATGTTCCGAGAAGATTATCTGCGAGATGCTGTAGTTGCTGTAAGGTTGTGTCAACACAAGCCAAAGCTAAGATCAAGTCAGCAGAAGAACCCTGTAAACTGAAGGAGAGTCATGACAGTGGCCTTAGAAGGTCAATATAGAACAGCAAATGAGTGACAAATTTGGCAGTTTTCAGTTTGGTCAAAATGCCCTTAACTCTGCTTTTCTCTGTTGGTGGCGTAGTGGCAGTTTCTGAGAGATTTTCAAGATGATGAATCGTAACTGTGTAGGATTTTACCAGTGTCTGAGTGGCACCCACCTTGTTCCAAATGCTCTTTCTGGTTTGCTGACTTCACCGCCCACTATTTTAGCTAATTCTCTGAGCTCGCGAAGTTTATTTGGACTTTTTTCATAAAGGTAGTACTATGTCATGAAATTATCATTCGCTTGATCAAAAAATGTTCCTTTCAGTGCATCTCTAATTGCCAATTCAAGTCTATGGTTAAGACAATGAATAGACAGTAACCATGGCATTTCCACTTTTAGCAGAGCTGATAGCCCTTTTCTTTTCCCCAGGTTTACTGCAGCACCATCTGCACACATAGCAACCATGCGACTGTTGAAGTCTAAAATGCCAAACTCTAAGAAGGCTTCTTGAAGTGTATCTAACAAACCTTCTGCACTGGCGTGCTGAACGTCTTTTAATCTGAAAAAGGCCATCTCCATTAAACAAGAACTTTCATTAAAATGCATAATGTACAGTAATTCTTTTTCAATACAACTTTCATCTGTTGCCCCATCTAGAAGAACGGCAAAATACAGACTTTTCTGGAGGGCTGTGAGTAGATTTTCCTGTAACAATTCACCAGTAACGGACGTGAACATACGACAACCGTTAATATTTGCATATGCACATCCAAGATCAACATCATGTCTTTTTTTCAAGTTTAACAAATGATTCAAATTTAGTAAATGAAAGTTCTTCTTTAGCAAGCAGAGGTTACTTCAATCAGACGGCGAATCATGCAGCTCTGTCTTTACTTCTGCTCCTAATAGTGCACGTCCTATTGGTGTAGTTTTGTATATGAAGGCAATTGATTCTGGTTTTCGGTTCAGTGTAACAGCTTGTTTATGAGCATCACATTGACTGTGTTTTGCAACATTGTCCTTTTTCAAAGCTGTACCTCGGATGCCAGCAATGAAACTTTCACTAAAATTTCTGCAGTACTTTAACTGGTCTGCCCATTTTTCACACAGGGAACATTTTACCCGGTCTACAAACTCACCACCATTGTCTGTTTCATACACTAACCATTCATTGCGGTGATCAATCTCCTTTTTCCATTTTTCTACAGTGTGCCTCCTTACTTTTTTGGTGCTCTTTGCCATGGTTGCTGTCTATTCTGGGTTCACGGCTGTGTGTGACACTCTTTATTTTAATTTGTAGCATAAAGTTTCAGTCAAATACTTAAAGCAATTGTGTGCTTCTTTTCCAGTCTGTGTAAAAATATTTGTCCATATGAGACACTCTTTACCAATACCTAACAATAAAACAAATTGAACAACATTGTGTGTGTTTCTTCTTATAGTGTGTAATAATTTGTCCTAACTGCAGAGACACAATGAACTGATTCTTGAATCAGGCAACTGAACAGTTGTCCTGGGTGGGGGACTTGATTAAACCTCTAACTTAAACGGTCAATCAAATGTGTGCTGTGTGCAACACTGCAGAGGCGCACTGGGCAGACCACCACAAAGGGTGGGGAGACTTGACTGAGCCTCTAACTTAAACAGTGACGCTAACCTTTTACTAACAGTCTGCAGATCTGTCCAGGACAGATGAACAGTGGTGCTGGGGGTTAGACTACCTAGAACTACACATATTAAGCATGTCAAGCTGCGCTGCACAACACTCAAATCTTGGGTTGCACCCGGGTATGGGGATGGAGGACTGAACTCACTGCCCACTTATTTAATTAAAACACAAGTGGTGTTTTGTTCATACAGCAGTACCCACCAACTGCTCCAGTCTTGTTTCCGGTGGCCGCCACCCCCCCCCAAAAAAAAATGTAACTCAGAGTGCTTCAGCTAATTGGCACTTGGCAAACAATAGTAGTAGTTCACGGCAAGTTAATCCTGTCAATCCAGGTAATCTAATTAGCTAATATTCTTGGCTTAGTTTGAAGATAATGGAAAAAATAAAACGACTGCGCAGCAGTGTTTTTTTTCCAGACACAGTCCTGTGCACTGCACCCCAGCCCGTTCTCCTCTCCTCAGACTCCTGTACTGCCTGGCACGTTTCTTTGCTGCCCAACTTCTGTCTTCCTCCAGTGTGTCCTGCTGTTGCACTTCACCTGAGCTCTTTCAGTCCAGCTCACTTTGAGTGTCAGTGACCTAAACAAACACAATGACAAGATGTCAGTGTTTGTTACCCCCCAGCCTCAGTACTTACTCATGTCATGACCCTGAACTGAAACATTCCCAGCATGCTCCTCAGATCCCCCAAAGTTACCCTCCTTACCTTGTTCCTGGACGATGGTTGCAGTCCAGCTTCATTGGCTACTGCCAACCACTGCAAAATAAACACAGCGGTTACACTCTGATCTCCTGCGCGTAGCTCAAAATTAGCACAATAATTGTGTGACAGACTTACCACAGGGCCACCAGTGATGTACGGGGTCTCTTCTTTCACACGATGCTCTGGGAGTCTGACTAGCAGCTGCAGCACACACCTGTTAGGCTGAAAAGTAAAAAAACATTATTAATATTTTGGCCACTCTCTCAGCTCAGACTAAATAACCCCCCCACAAAAAAAAAATCCAGGTCCCCGCCCACCCCCAGTTACAAGACAAGTCAAGGGCAGGCAGAACTCTGTGGGATTGGAAGACAGGAAGGCCACTAAAGTCAAGAAGCCAGGAGTCAAAGACTAGAATGCACACTGATGCTGGCTTAGTTGCGCTGACTTGGCCCCAACAAGTCCACAACATTCATTGCCTAGGTTACCCTGAATGAGCAGAGAAGACTTGACTTGGAAGACTACTGCTTGCAGAACAAAATCTGCCCTCCCCCCATCCCCAGTTGTGGACACACTTCACTTGCCTCGGGAAACTCGCTACTTAAATTGCAGAACCTGACCCCAGTTCCCACAGACCCCCCAGCCAGTCACTGCAGCTTTGTCTCTGCCCCCAGTCAGTGAGATCTTTACCCCGAGGGTGCCTACAGCCACTTACCCCCCGAGCTGCTCAAGTCAAGACCAGGTCTGAAAAATAAATCTGCAGAGCCACAAAACTGGGCACACCACCTCAGTCTGTCAGGTCCTCACAGTGCAGCAGCGACAGAGTTGAAGAGGCCTGGGCAGGACAGCGACAAGTCTAAATCCATCGGGAGGGCTGCTGGCCAAAGCAGCAACAACAACGAGATGGTGACGGATCTGCAGATCGTGCCCTGCCTAGGAGAGAACTCCCCAAAAATCGCTTCATTGGCAGAGGGCTGCTGGCCAAAAGCAGCAACAGTGAGATGGTGATGTATCCGTAGATCATGCCCGGAGGGACATCAAGGAGGGCTGTCAAGTGGCTTAGGCCGTGGGATGGATTTGCTGCCCGACATGACTCAAAGCTCTCATGCCAGGGGAACCGGGCTGTCGTTGCTGGGCCAGATTTTGGGAGGCTCGGAACAGCAGCAACTTTCAGGTATCGTGGCGATTTGGGGGATTGTTACACAGGACACCAGAGGCTCACTCACCCCTTCTGTCACACTCTTCCCCATGATCTCCCACCAGAACTCTCGCATTGCAGCATACAACACAACAGGTGTCGGTCTCCACTGATCGATCTCAAACCCATACCCTTATTTAGCGATACCACCACCACCAGACAACCTACACTGCATTCCCATGCTCACATAATCATTATGGATTTGGCATGAACCACCGATTTTTACCCACCTTTCTGAGTTCTTCAGAGTCTGGAGCTGATCAGTCAGTCTCACTGCGTAGAGACTGAAGAAAGCACGTTTTTTTCCTGCAGCATAACTTCTCTTTGGCAGGATCAGGCAGCCAATCACTTTGAAGCGGGCAGAGTTACAGGCACAATAAAATCACCCTTCTCAGTACAAAAAAAAAACAGAAAACAATGAAAAACATGGAAAAATGGATCTCACTTTCTTGCGATCCATTCTATGTTTTGATTCGCTGGACTCACCGGTTTGCATCGCAAAATGCGATGCGATACCGGCTATTTAAAACCCTGCACAACTTTCTTATGACCCTGCATCATGAACAAAGGTGGAGAAAATTTTCAACTCCTGCCTGAAAGATGATATCTCTCTCTCTAGCTCTTCAGAGCACCAGGCAGTACTGGTTTGTGGAGGTCCCACTTAGGATATCAAAGGCAACTTGGCTGATAAGCAATATAATTTAATACCATTTAGAGACTTAGCAAAACTGTGTTAAGTGTTCCTGCTCTGTACTGTGGAAAAATCTTGTTTTCTCAAATTTGTGATATATTCTGCAGTTTAACTTGGGTTACAACTTGCTTGCTGTGTCTGCTTCACAGACTGCTCAGCTCATGTGGGGCTTCAGTGGGATGATTACTCGTATTCATTGTGGACCAGAATCTTGTATTTTGTTAGTACAAGATCCCTGATGTTCCTTATATGGACTGCTTTACATGATAGTTTCAACTGTGAACAGCAGCTTCTACTAATGCAGTAAAAATACTGAAATCAGTGATGATTAAGAGCATGTAATAGAGTCCAAGAAGAGAGGTGAGACTGGCAAATTATTGGAAGGCTGTAGCCTGAGGTTCAATGGGGGGGGGGGATAGCTTTTCCCACATTCCCTTCTTAAACGTCAGGCTTCTGCTCGCTCAGCTTCGAGTGTTTAGAAATGCTGAGGGTTCCTGTGCTGCGTGGCTGGTATGGCTCATGTTCTGTTACTCCCGCCTCCGTTCCGTCCCCGTAGTTTCCTTGCTTCTCCCTATTTCATTTCTCCCCGCCCTCCCATGCCTCTGTGTCTCCTGTTGTCTCCCCTTGCTCCCCTGCCTCTGTTTCCCAATGTCTGTCTTCTTCCTGTTCTCCCCCCCCCGCTTGGCTTCTTCGGCCTCCCCCCCCCCACATTCTTGTTCCTTCGTTGCCCGGTACCTCCATGATGTTTCCCTTCCTTTGTTTGCTCATTCCTTGTCCTTCCACCTGCCAGCCTCCACTCGGTTTGCTCTCGCCGCTGGGCTCTGCCTCCATTCTATGTGTTTTCCTGAGCCAGCACTCCCACCTCCTGGTGCCGATCTCCTGCTCCTCGTACTTCCTGCCCTGGACTCTTCCCTGCCCAGGTCTCCCTCCGGTGCTGCCTCCCCTGCTCCCGCTGCTCGGCACCTTTGTTCCTGGGCTCCTCTCCCAGATTTGGCATGTGGATGTTATTTTTTTTTTTTTTTTTTTTTTTTTTTTATGGGCATTCTCTTCTCCAGCATTCACTACCCATACACAGGCTTTCCACCCTTTCACAATCTTCAAAAGTCCTCATCTTGCATGTTGCTTGTGTCACAACCGGGGTTGTCGACTTATTCTTCTGCCACCTGAACTGGACGGGACTACCTGCCGCAGTCACACGTGTCTTTCATTCGCGTGACAGACAGCAAGGAACCACTCTGTGTGTTTGTGCGCATCACTTCAGTTTACACAGGCTATGTTACCTCTATAATCGGTACAGGACTAGTGTCTGCCATTTCAATTCCCGATGCCTCTGAACCAAACGTACTGTAGCTGGTGGCTGTACTTCAGGAAGATTTGAACATGGTAGTAACTTTCATTCTGGGGGCACATCCTCCAGCCTGGAGAGTCAAACTGTGGACACTATGGACACCTTGCATTTGTACTCTGTTTAATTCTTAGCATCTTGGCATGGCGATGGCAGACCATGAGGGGTCCCGCCATCCCAATCACGCACTTCTCATACTTCCAGCGTGGCTCCCACTGGTCCAGCCAGCCTACGTGGAGGCCTGGCTTGACACACACTCTACTCCTCCTCAGGCAGACCTACGTGGAGATATTGTCGATCCAGCTAGCCTACGTGGAGGCCTAGCTCGACTCACGCACTTTTACTCCTCCTCAGGCAGACCTGCGTGGGGGTCCTGCCAGTCCAGCTAGCCTATGTGGAGGCCTAGCTTAACTCGCTCACTCACTTCTGCTCCTTCCGGGCAGATTACATGGAGGTCCTACCGGTCCAGCTCATCTATGTAGAGGCCCAGCTCGACTCACTTCTACTACTCCTCAGATGGACCCGCATGAGGGTTCTGCTACTCCAGCTAGCCACGTGGGGGCCTAGCTCGCTAATCAATCACTTTACACGCTGTCCTTAAGCGGACCTCCATGGGGTCCTGCTGGTTTACAGACCTGGGAATTTCAGGACATGACAAGTTAAGTGCAACCCTCAAATCATGCAGTCTTGTGGCCATTTCGGACAACCGTTCATGTACATTGTACACCTTCCTCACTGCCCCTCACAAGGGTTTCAGCATCCAGCCTGTCTATATCAGTGGCCTCCTGGCTTCCATTCAACTCATCCAGTCATCCTGCACGAGATTTTCCAGTTCAGCTTGGCCTCCTTGGGAACCTTGGAAAGCTCCCATTTCATCCACACTTACTACAGTGATGGCATACCCACAGGGGTTTGCCATCCCAAACTAACCTTGCCCATGAGAGAACATCTACTAATCGCTCACAACTGATTTCCATACTACAAGCAGGCTCACTTGGGGTCATGTCCTCCTTACATTGGACTATGCGCTGCTACCGCAATGGCGGACCGCCGGGGGTCCTGCCATCCTTAACTTGGACAACGCATACTGTGGCGATGGCAGACAACATGGGGTCCTGCCATCTCAAACATACATGCCCCACAAAGGTGCCCTACACATAGCTGAAACATACTTCAAGTTACTACAGGCAGACTCACGTGGGGTATTCACCCCCTTACCTCAGAGCATATTATACAGTGGCGATAGTGAACCCGCATGGGGGTCTCCCCATCCCGAATCCGTCGTACCCGCGAGGGGCATTTCTCATTACTCAAACGTATTCCATCTTCACTGACACAGACCCACGTGAGGGTCTCGTCTTTCTTAGGCTGACCACCTGTGACCTACTCGATCGCTTGAGCATTCGAACACTACATACTCTGGACTTGCATGAGGTCCATGCTCCAGCTAGCCCACATCTGGGCCTACCCTACTTCATTAATTTATGCTTCTCCTGCAGTCTGTCTCCTTTTCTGTTTCAGTTCCATCCAGGTTTCTCTGCTGGACATCTCCATAGAGTATACTGCAAATCCTTGAACATCTTGAGACGCTTCTTCTTCTGACAAGGTACTTGATCATACCCTAATGTTTCACTGAATTTACACAGCTCCATGCAAGCCTCTCAATTTGCACAGACTCCTACCTCATCATCGTCCTTGCTGGGAAGCACTCCAGACCATTTTATCATCTATGACTTCTACGTCCTCTAATATTTGCAGTGTTGGCACTCCTTCCTTAACCATGCTGACTGTATACCTACACTTTACAGCTGCTTCACTCACAGCTACCTTGGTCACGGATTAACCATCATCTCTCACTCAGACATCATTCCAAGCTGGATCTCTTCATCTTCAGCGTTGACTTTCTGCTCATTATTGATCTTAGAAACAGGACTCTTCGACCAGCAAATAGACTGAATCTTGGACATAACCATGACTAACCTCAGCCCACATTTAGGATTATCCTCCTCTTAGTATGCCTAGAGGACAGGCAGGTCAGTAGCCATGGGTCCTTGGAGGTTCCCCCAAGGGGGGGTTTCCTCTGCTGCATGCTTCTGGTCAAACTCCCCAGAGATAGAGGAGATAATTGCTACACTAACTCTCTTTTTGAGGCTTAAATCTTACATCTACCCAGTATCCCTCAGAGGGTGGGATACAGAGACACGTCAAAGCTTAAGTAATAAACATCAAGCATATAACTTTCAGCTTATAAGTATACACAAGCACTGAGCTATGTACCACACATTGAATTAAGTGTTTACAGTATCTGAGCATGAGCAGAACTAAGCAGGCAGCAAGCCAGACATTCTGTGCGCATACCAGGCTACCTTGACAGATCAGCTTGGCTTGCTGGGCAGCACAGATCACAGGATTAGCTGATTCTTGATTGGATAGGCTATTCCTTTTGAAGTTTGTGCCATCTCCACCCACCAAGCTAAAACTCTGTCATAGTGAGCCTGGCTAATGATTGGAGTGACACTGCTATAACCCCTAGGTGGCACTATCCCAAGGGCGACTACCCCTGCGTGCGTGCGTGGCTAGTTGCAGGTTAAGGGGCTGGGGTACTGAAATGGGTGCCTCCACCCAGAGGACAGGATTATTAGTAACAAGGCTAACCTGGGTACAGCCCTCCGGGACACTTTAACCCCCCTTTTTCCCCTCTAGTGGTCTAGACAATATGCAACAAACACTTTCACAGTAGCCCCTATTCAGCATACAATTCCCCACACTGTTTGCATTTACCACCAGGGCTGGTTCCACCAGTTTGACCCTGGAGACCCCCTGTAAAACAGGGTTAGGCACAGCAAATAGCAGTACAGTGCTTTTGGTACAAACTGGAACCACAGTCAGATGACATGCAAAAAAAAGTTTGATCTGATTCATTCAGGGGAATTGAACAAGGGAGAGGTGTAATCAGGTTGATTGATTGAAAAATTGATCTAGTCAGGCAATTATGCATGCACTTTTAGTCCCTACACAGTCACATGCTCTGGGTACCCAGTTGGAAGTAAGGTGGGCTAGCCTGGAACGTTGCCCGTGGTAGGCTGGCATCGCACTTGGTTGGGGCCCTGTGATGAAAAGAAAAGGCATGCATAACCACACACAATTTGTAATCCAGAGCCTGAAGGCTCAGTTCGTCAAAGGAAAAACAACAATGCAATCAGATGACAATATTTGAGATTTAGCTGCTGTTGCAGTGAGCTACCCTGATTGTTACTCACGCTACCCAATATGAGACACAGGCTAGACGAAATGGAGACTGTAGGTTGATGACTGGTTTGCCAGGAGAAGCAGGGCCCACACGAATCACTGAGGTGTCATTCCTGTTCGAGATGGTTGAGCAGGGGCTGATCCCTGGGCAAGTCTCTCGTCGAGGATGGTTTCTGTGCCTGAAGTAGCTGGCTGGGCCAGGTGGCAAGACCCAGGCTGGGTGGATCAGTTCGGAGTTTGAGTCCGGCAGTGCTGGATGCAACTTCCAGCAAGCGTGGCACATTTACACAGTGGGGAACCGAACTGTGACCCACTAATAGCACACATCACATTTATAGTAAAGCAATCACCATACCACAGTGAGGAAGGCAGTCTGGCCACAATATCAGTGTCTCTGAGCAAAACCGGGAATCCTGTGGTAAATGGATGTCCTGACAGGCCGATCACTTACTGCAAATCTTTGGTCTTCTTCAGGTTCAAATCTGGTCACTCTTCAGTGGCTTTGTCACACTCCAATTCAGATATAGTCCGATTGCTAAGCCTTTCAAAGGATTCCCTCTTGAGGGACTGCAGGCAGACAGGCCGGAAAGCAGCTGCTTGAATCACTCAAGCTGTTTACTCTTCAAACTCTAACTCCAGACTGACTTACGGCAGCAGGCAGCTTGGGAATTTCCCTTTGGTCCAAAAGGTTCTGGTTGGTTGATCCATCAGTCTGTCAAAGCAAGGGCTCCCACTCCAGGTCTGTTTTGGTGCCAAATGCAAAAACTACAATTCCTATAGATATTTGCTCCCACAAGACCCCTTGGGACAGGCTGCATTTTAGAGTCCCAAAGGTACCGATTGGTGCTGACTGTCAGTCCAAAATCAGAATGGTGGTGCAATACAGAAAGTCCATGCTGCAAAGGAAAGCAGTTTAAACAAACTACAGTATTATCACTACTACAGAAAATACTCCGCAAACAGTGATAGCTCTCAATAAGGCTCCCTCTGTGCAATTAGCGATGGCAGAATGGAGCAAAGGCACTGCAGCTCAGGCGTGACTCGAGCCTAGACACACTTGGCCACCACCCAGAATAATTATACACTGCAAAATAGGCAGCTCTTAAAGAGACAGGCACAGAGGCAGTTAGTCACTCTCATGCACTTTCTTTTTAAACAACTAAAACACAGGACACCAGCCTGGCAGAGGGCATTTAGACACACCCAAGGAAGGTTTTTGGGAACCCCCATTTGTAGGAGGGTTACACCGAACCCACCCTAAAACACTGCTCTGCATTGTACGAACAGTGTCACACCCATCAAAAAGCAGTAAAATTGCAATATGTTCACTTTGCACTTGCGCGCATGGTGAACTTAAGGTTTATTCCAAACTGTTGAAGCTGCTAACTGTAGACATACAAATCAAAGGTTTCCAACATGTAGCTACCTCTCTACACCCCCGAGGGCCTCGACCTGTGGTCATCCTTAGGGACTACTATTGAAGTGGCTAATTAATCCCCTTATATACATAAAAATTTCATTCTACCGTCTAGTGGCCATTTTCTGCAATAACATTCAATTACATTTTACACACAATGGGCCTTATGCACCATCCCACGGAGTGGCTATGCGCCATGTGAGTGCGGTGCATAGCCACTGCGCACCCATTGTGCCCTCCACATGGGATGCATGTAATGGGGTGTACAACTCCCAATGCACCCAACCCATTGACTGTGCAGAGCACAACGCATGGGAAGGGTGGGCAGGGGCCATGGCATCACTATGCGCCATGCACAGCGGCACATAGTGTACCCACAGAGGGGCATAGTGGACTGTCAGCTATGCCAGGGAGGACCCTTCCATAACTGCAGTATGCAGCCAAGCCCGTGCATCCACAGAGTCCTCCCTGGCCCCAGCAGCGATTGTGCTGCCCCAACACGCTGAGCCACCCCCTGTCCCATCAACAAGAGAGAAGCCCCCTCCAGCACACTGAGCCACCCCCATTGCAGCCCCCACCACCTCCCCCACTGGTGAGACTGCCCCTCCACTGCTGTGTGCCCATGATGCCCTCGGACATAGATGTGCTCAGTGTCCCCCCCACCACTGTACCTGCATTCTGTTGCCGCTGCATGGGCTGGCTAGCAGCACAGCCCTCCACACACCACCACGTCCGCTGTCCATCTGATGTACACAGGTGAAGGCAGCTGATGCATGCCCACGTATATCAGACGGCTGGCAGTTGAGGAGGTTGTGGAGGGCTGTTCCGCTGGCCATCCCATGGAGCGGCACTGGCATGCAGGTACAGGTGTTGGGGGGTGGTGTCTGCACCAGGCAGAGGGAGCACTGGGCGGCTAGATGACTGTGGTTACTGCAAGCCATGATGGTCACCACATGTCTGTACAGTGCAGTTCTCGGGCTGCTGCCAACCAGGGCAGGTAGAGGGGGCAACCATCACGTGGTGGAGCCCTGCATTGTGATGACGGCAGCACAGTGTGGCATGGGCATGCAGGTCTGGGTGCCCGCTGTAGGCATTCACGCACCCGGACCCGTGCCACAACACGCATGGGATTCACTTTCAGCCCAGGTCAGGCATCCGATTGGATGCCCACCTAAGACCCCAGCACTACCCTCCTGCTGCCCTGTGGAGTCCTGCATGCTGGGGGGGGTAGGGCTGCGGACAGGTGTGCATCTGTGGTGCATACCTCTAGGTGCTCACCTGTCCACAGGTATGGATCTATGCGAGTGGGATACGTACCTCTGGCGTGTAATTCCCACCCATTCATGCATAGGGGCCAGTGTCAGTAGTTTTGGGTTGGATTTAACCAGTAGCAGCAACATTTCTAGTCTCTAAAAAATAAAATATACAAAACAATGAAAATAATACTAATCTGATTAAGTTTTTTCTGCAGTTACAAAGAACAGCAATGGGGGCAGCTATGGCCCCCAGTTATGCAAACCTGCTCCTGGGTTTATGGGAAAAGATGTGCATCATGAATGAAACAGTTAATCCATTTCTTAAATACATAAGAAAATGGAATTGCTGATGATGTTATATGGGTGTAGGATGGACCAGAAGAGGCTATAACTGAATTTATAGAATGGGCAAACAACAATAATTGGAATTTGCATTTCACACATAAAATTGAAAAAAAAAAAAAAGATTTCTTAGAATCAATACCCTGCAGTCAGTTCCTGAGAATCAGGAGACACTGCTCTAGGAATTAATTTCTACGCAATCAAAAGAACTATATAAATGATTTCAAGGGTTGCGAGGTAAATGTTTTAGACACAGACGTAGAAAGAGCAGCCAATATAGGCAGGGCAACATTACTGAAACCTAAAGAAGGGACCACAAATGAACAAAGAGTCTGCTTTGTCACCAGCTATAATGGGGCTGCAGGACAAGTTGGGAATATTGTCAGAAAATACTGGCCATTACTCCAGAATGATCCAATTCTAGCAAAAAAAACAAACATGATCCCTTGATCACCTTCTCAAGAGCAGAAAACCTGAAGGACAAGTTATTCCATAGCAGGTATTATGCACCTGAAACAGAGGCTCCATTCAGACGGTGGTTGCCCCCACCCTTCAAAGGCATGTTTAGGTGTGGAAAATGTAATTTCGACAAGCTATGCTGTCAAGGGAGCAAGTTTAGGTTTGATAACTATGCTAGGGTGGTGGAGATTAGACACTTTCTTACTTGCAACAGTACATTTGTAGTGTATGCCTTATGGTGTCCCTGTCAGCTTTTATATGTAGGCTAAACAGTGAGACCTGTAGAACAAGGCATACAGGAACACATTTGAAACATTGGGGGTGGGGGGACTGTCCAGAAATCTTTGGTGAAACACTATATAGAAAATCATGGTGATAGTATTGAAGGAACAAAATGAATGGCTCTGGAGCACGTTAAATGATACCCTACAGGTGGTAACAGAGCTAACAGACTGCTTCAAAAAGAAAGCTTCTGGATCTTTCATTTGAATTATTTACAACCAAACGGTCAAAACATGGAATGAGATTTAAAACCCTTTCTTAGGAAATGATATGTGAAAAACCTGACTACTGCTTTAAAATATTGTCGTCTTCTTCCCTTTATCTTTGTTTTTTCCTTTTTCTATAGGTAACCTCTGTGGAACAGAATATTTCACAACTGTGGATCCCCTAGAGAATCTGAACCCACAGTGTGATAGGGGTGATCATATACCAGATAATATGCACCACAAAAAACTCTCCCTACCTATTAACTTTACCCTCTCAAATATTAAATTTGGTGTTATTAAATTGAACTAGTAACTATAAGTACATAAGTGAATTTCACTGATTGCATAGGTAAATAATAGTCTAAGATACACAATATGTAAATATAAACATGCAAATGTTGCTTTAAAATAAGATTAGTATTATTTTCATTGTTTTTTTTACTTTATTTTTTAGAGAGTAGAGATTTTGCTGCTGCTGGTTTGAATCCCACCAAGAGCAACTGACTTTGTGTGTAAAATGTAATTGAATGTTCTAGGGACATGGGATATGTTGTTCAATCCACACTTACTGGCAGGTTCCTTGCTGCTTTAAATCTTGTCGGAAGGTCTTCAAGCTGGCTCCTCCCACCCACCCGGGTGATAAAACTCTCGGCTCCGCCCCATGACTCCAGATCTTCCTTACCGCTTGGAAGCTCAGGTTCCCTCCTTTGCGCTCTGCGTTTTAGGCCTGGATCCTATTTCGTCGGTTAAACCGAAACTTACTAGACTTCAGTCTTTTTCTTCCTTCGCGGCTGCGATGGATAAGTCGACTCCTGGATTTCGGCGGTGCCCCTGTGGGCAGAAGATGTCCCTGCGAATTGTGCAAGTCCTTCTCGGCCACAGTTCTTGAGGATCGCGCTGCCAGACTACATGTTGGGCGCCCCGAGAAACGTTATCCTCCGGTAAAGTTGAAGGAGGCCCGTTGGGCAGTTTCCACGGCTGTGGGCTCGGCTGAACAACTCAAGCAAATGATCACCCTCGAGGAGGAGGCAGCACAGGTCGCATCGACTTCTTTCTCGGTCGTGGCATTTATCCCGCTCTCTTTGGGCTCCTCCTACACAGCTTCATTCAAGGAGCTTTGTCAATCCCTCTCCACTAAGGGAGTGTGCCCTTTGGGACTTTCCTCTCGGTCCAAGAAGAAGGACTCTAAAGGTAAGTCCCACCATCGACGTTCGTGGGAGCAGGAGAGGTCCCCTTCCCCAGATAGTCGACACTCTACTTCGGTCGAGGTTGTGGCTAAGGCCGCTGGCTTCATGGTGTCCCCGTCAGGTCAGCTGGCCGAGACACCCGTCGACGCAGTTGAGATTTTTCTGGACCAGTTGGACGGTCGACTGGAGAAGCTGACAACCCTTCTTCACCGGTTCCCCTGGTGGAAACCGAGGACTTGCCTGTGCCTCCTGTGTCGGAGTCCCCGGTTAAGTTCTCGAACTGATGGAGGAGCGGGTTTCCCCCGCTCCCTCCCAGACCCACCCTCGGAAACACCGACGGTCTCGGTCTTGGACCTCTTCTCGGTCCAGCCGATCCCGCCGACATCGACTGTCTCAGCACCAAGAAAAGCAGCAGCGCCGCTCATCCTCGTCTTCATCCTCTTCGGAGGATAGGCTCCAGCGCAAATTGCATCGGCGCTATGAGGACCTGATGTGGCAGCAGCTCCTTTTGACCGGGAACAAGCTGACTCCGTCACCTTCCCTGACCATTAAGTGGCTGTCACCAGAGCGGCCGAAACAACCCCTCGTGGTTATCGAGGAGCCGAAGCCGGCACCAGTTGTTCAGCCGAAACCAGCTGCGCCACCGATTGTGGTAGAACCCCTGCCTCCACAACCTAAAACTGGGGCACCGACCAAGGATTCTCGGTCGGGTCAGGGGCTGCTCCATCGGTTGTCGGTCACCCTCACTCCTGATTGACCTTGGCAGGTGGAGGGTGGCTCAGGCCCTCGGCAGCTGTTTGCAGATTCCTCGGAGTCTGACGATGATGCCTCACTGTTCTCCAGGTCCTTTGACCTGGAGTCCACTGGGGGTCAATCGGTGGACGAGAGCCCATCCTCGTTCCTGGGAATGCTTCGGCTCATCTCAGAATCTACGGGGATGAAGCTTGAACCCATTTCAAAGTGGGCCAAGTATCCTCTCATGGAGATACTGGACCAAGGGGATTCCCCTACGGAGGCCTTTCCGGTGGCCGAAGCCATTGTTGGCCCGGCTCTGAAGCTTTGGCAGCGGCAGGCATCTTGCCATGCACCTTCGGCCAGGATGACCCGAAAGTGTGCCATTCCCACCGGTTCACTCTCCGGATTCTCGGAGCACCCCTCCGCAAAGGGGCTAGTGACTGACAGTGTTTTCCGGTGCTCCGGAAATGCTTGGGATGTGGACAAGCCACCCGATAAAGAGTCCAAGAAACTGGACTACTCTGGGCATAAAGTCTATGCCGCGTCCTCCTTAGGCCTTCATCAGGCCAGTTCGGCCGTTCTGATGGCACACTTTTCCCACACCCTTTTGGGCTCCCTGGATGAGGTGATGCCTCATCTCCCGGCTGACCTCCAGACTACGGTCAAGCAGGTGCGGGATCACGGAAGGGCGGTGGCTAAGCAGCAGCTCCAAACTGCCCTAGACATTGGAGACTCTTGTGCCCGGTCAGTAGCAGCTGCAGTGGCCATGCGCCGCAGAGCTTGGCTGCGGATCTCCACTTTCACGGCAGATGCCCAGCACAAGCTGGCAGATGTTCCCCTTTCTGGGTACTGGCTTGTTCGGTCCCAGGGTGGAGGGTCATCTGCAGAGGATCGAGAAGTCCAATGCCACCTTGTACTTGGTCACGTCTGCCCAGAAGGACAAAGGCCGCCAGCAGCAGCGTAAGCCCTTTGGCCTTCTGCCCCTGTGACATGTCCGTCCAAGCAACACCAGCATCAGGGCCAGCAGGCTCGCACTTGGCACCCCAAAGCCAAGCCTACTGCTTCCTCCAGCAAGAAGCCGGGAGGGAAAGGCTCAGGTGGTCCCTCGGCCGGTTCTTCCTCCAAGTCTGCCCTGTCACGGGTTGAGGGGTGCCGCCACCATTCTCGTCACTCCTCCCTAGGTTCCCCCCGTGGGAGGATGGCTCCTCCTTTCCACCTGGTCCGCTATCACCACGGACTGCTGGGTGCTGGAAGTGGTAGGAAAGGGTCTGCCTCTGGAATTCAAGCAGGTCCCACCCTATCAAGCTGTCGCCCCACGGGGGTGCTATGGGGTCCGCAGCCTCTCTGTCGGCTCGTCGAGCTGACATTGCCCTTCTTCTCAGAAGGAGGTGATCAGGGAGGTGGCGGATCCTCCACTAGACCCAGGGTTTGTGTCCAGGTATTTCCTGGTCCCAAAACGGACGGAGGGCTGGCGCCCCATAATAGACCTACACGACCTGAACAAGTTCCTGAGGTATCGAACCTTCAGGATGGTCACTCTGGCTCAGATCATTCCATCCTTGGAATGAGGCATGTGGTTCTGTTCTCTGGACCTCCAGGATATGTTCTTTCACATCCCAATCTGTCCGTCCCACCAGTGATTCCTCCGCTTCAGGGCGGAGGGGTCCCTTTACGAGTTCCGGGCCGTGCCCTTCGGCCTCTCTCCAGCTCCCAGGGTCTTCACCAAATGCATGGCAGTGGTGACAGCATTCCTGCAGCGATGAAGGGTCCAGGTGTACCCTTACCTGGACGACTGGCTGGTTGCAGCCCCCTTCAGACCAGAGGTGGAGCGGTCCAGGGATCTGGCCCTCCAGGTCTGCTCTCAGGTTGGCCTCCTTATCAACGAGACCAAATCGAAACTTGTGCCAATGCAGGTGATTCACTTAATTGGGGCAGAGCTCGACTCTCTTCGAGCCAAAGCACGGCTCCCGGCGGACATGGCCGAGGGTCTTTCCTCCTTTGCCCAATCATTTCTGGTAGGGCAATTGAGCCCTGTCCGGGACTTCCTACACCTCCTGGGCCTCATGATGGCCTGCACCAGCTTGGTCTGTTGGGCCCGTTTGCACATGCGTCCCCTACAATGGGGACTGGCCCACCAGTGGTCACAGCGCTCCGGTCCTCTGGACCAGCCAGTGGCAGTGACCCAGGAGATGTGCAACGCTCTCCAGTGGTGGATCATTCCATTTCATCTGCAGGAGGGTATCCCGTTTGTCCGACCAGCGCCAATGGTCACTCTTAACGACCGACGCCTCTCTGATGGGTTGGGGTGCCCATCTAGGGGAACTCTGAGTGCACGGCCTCTGGTCCCCTCAGGAGTCTTGATGCCACATCAACCTGCTGGAGCTTCGAGCGGTCTGACTAGCCCTCACCGCCTTCGCTCCGTTTGTACGGGGTCAAGTGGTCCAGGTCCAGACGGACAATACCACGACCGTGTACTACCTAAACTGCCAGGGCGGGATGTGCTCCTTGCCCCGTGCAAGGAAGCTCTCCACACTTGGTCTCTCGTGAGCAGACTGGAGGCAGATCTCCTAGCCATTCATGTGGCAGGAACCTCCAACACTCTGGCCAATGCCCTAAGCTGGATAGGTGCTGCATCTCACAAGTGGTCTCTCCTGCCGGAGGTAGTACACGATCTGTTCTCCCACTGGGGCACACCTCAGGTGGACATGTTTGCCTCCAGTGAGAATGCGAAGCTGAGGCTGTTTCATGCCCACCCCCCTCAGCAGGGCTCGCTGCAGGGGGATGCCTTCTCGAGGCTGTGGATCCCGGGCCTCTTCTGTGCCTTTCCCCCTTTTCCCTTGATCCACAAGGTGCTTCTCAAGGCGAGGAGGGACAAGGCGGAGGTGATTCTGGTAGCCCCAGACTGGCCTCACCAGTTCTAGTGTCCAGATCTCCTCTGCCTCAGTTCCAGGCTCCCAAGGCGGATTCCAGCCTGCCCAGACCTGATCTCAGTCAACCAGGGGAAGGTTCTCCACCTGGACCTTCAATCCCTGCACCTGACAGCCTGGTTCCTGAGCGGCTAAAGTTCCAGGCCTTGGGTCTTTCCGACGAGGTCCTCAATGTTGTTGAGGCATCCCGTAAGGAGTCGACCAGAAAATGCTATGCCTTCAAATGGAAGAGATTCTCCATTTGGTGTCAGGATAAGGGTTGGACCCTTCCTCTTGTTCCTGGCCAGCATTCTGGACTACCTGTAGTCCCTTTCTCAGCTGGGGCTTGGTCGATGACCCTTAGGTGCACCACAGCAGCCATCTCTGCTTACTGAGCATGGGCGGGAAGCAGTCGGCAGGAGAAGGTGGTCGGTGCTTTTCAAGGCCTTGATCACATATCCCCTCTGGTGCAAGAACCTCCACCTCCGTGGGATCTACTGCTGGTACTGGCTAAGCTTATGGGCAAGCCATTCGAACCGATGCACAGGAGTGACATCTCTCACCTGTCATGGAAGACCACCTTCTTGGTGGCTATCACGTCAGCCAGAAGGATGGGAGAGCTCCAGGCGTTTCCATCGAGTTTCCCTATCTGTTCTTCCACAGGGACAAGGTTGTCCTGCGCCCCCACCCAAAATTCCTTCCGAGGGTGGTGTCGGAGTTTCACCTTAACCAGGTGATGACTGCCGGTGTTCTACCCCAATCACACCTCGGAGGATGAATATAAGCTCCATACTCTGGACCCTAGAAGAGCGCTTTCTTATTATAAGGAGCGGACGGCTGAAATTCGGGGAGAGGTTTGCCAGCTGTTTGTCACCTACGCTGAAGCCACACCTGGCAGACCTGCAGCCAAGCGGACGATAGGCAGGTGGGTCACCTCCTGCATAGATCTCTGCTATAGGTTGGCAGGCATGGAGCCATACCGCTGCTTCGGTGGCTGCTTCCAGGGACGTCTCTATCCAGGAAATCTGCAGCGCTGCTACCTGGATGTCCGCACACACCTTCATTACCCACTACCACATTGACCTTGAGTCATGCCGGGATGCTGGTTTTGGGACCTCGGTTCTCCAGTCCTTATTTCCCAAGTAGGGTGTGTGTGCCTTGCCTCCCTCCTCCCGGAGAACTGCTAGTAGTCTGCCAGTAAGTGTGGATTGAACAATATATCCATGTCCCTAGTAATACAGGTTACTCACCTGTAACAGGCGTTCTGGGAATGGTATATGTTGTTCATCCACACAACCCACCCGACCTCCCCGACTTCGACACACAACCTGGCTTCCAGTGGACTAGATTTGGCGTCATGGGTTGGAGCCAAGAGTTTTATCACCCGGGTGGGTGGGAGGAGCCAGCTTGAAGACCTTCTGGAAAGATTTAAAGCGGCAAGGAACCTGCCAGTAAGTGTGGATGAACAACATACCATTCCTAGAACTCCTGTTACAGGTGAGTAACCTGTATTTATTGCAGAAAATGGCCACTAGATGGTAGAATGACACAGATTTTTATGTATATAAGGGGATGAATTAGCCACTTCAACAGTATTCGCTAAGAAAGACCACAGGTTGAGGTGCTAGGGGTTGTGTAGCGAGGTAGCTACATGCTGGAAACCTTTGATTTGTACATCTACAGTTGGAGCCTGCAGTTAGAAGTTTCAGCAGTTTGGAATAAACCTATTTGAAACTGATTGTGTTTGGTACTTAGTGCTGAAAAGGTCACACCTGGAGATGAGCCTTGACTCAATGCGTCTTTCCCAGTCACCAAATGTTTAAATAAAAAAATAGATAAAACTGCCTACGTTTGAAGAGTTCTGGTATCTCTTGTAACTGTTAATCAGTCTTAAAACCTGCTCAGGAGCCTGACGACCCTGTGAACCAAAAGGCTTAGCCTGCAGTTGAGAGGGAGAGCGGGTTATACATGCCACACACACACATATCCCCTTGTGGTTAAAACTACTCATGTCCAAGCATCCCCCGGATGCTTAAAATTTGTGTTGAAACCTTCCTCCCCTCCTCCTCTTGTGGTACCTCTCTCTCTTTGGGATTGAGCCTTCTTCCATAAGGTGCCTTGATCCTTGGATCACGTCCCTGCGACTCCTCAAGGGATTGGAACCAGTCAAGGTTCCCCATCCTTGTGACACCCTGACAGGGCAGTAGCCCCTATAGCAGGGACAGAGAGCATAAGTCAAAGTTCACAGTTGCACAAGTATCACATATGTAAGGTATTGCATTGTGTTTGCAAAAGAAATTCACTTGAGCCTTCAGATTTCTTCTAAGAGTTCGTTGCTGTTATTCAGGTTTACATGCATGTTCATTCCTTCATCGGTATTGGAGCTAGCTTATTCAATTTACATACAGTGTTCATATAAAGATTTGTTATCTTGAAAAATACCCACGCCCCTTTATAAGCCAATCATAAAACAAAATAACATTAATCATAGCATGTGGTTTACCAAACACATAGGTATTACTCCACTTCTTGTATCTTTCCACTCAAAACATAAGTATCACTTCATTTCTTGCACAACCTCATAAGTGTTGACTACACTTAAAGAAGGTTCTTTGTTGCACACCTTCCTTAATCGGGTGTGTACCATCCTAATAAGGGCACACCATCCCGATAAAGGTTTACTGTAGGACATTTTAATTTTAAATGCTGTGAAATACAAAAATGTGAAATTATAAAGGTATCACAAGACATTTGGTTAGATATTGTGAACGAGTATTGTTGAATAAAATATTTTAACATGAAAATGTTACACTACAATCCCCCTTTTGTGACTATAATAGGAGATCACATGGGACATTGATGCCATTGTAACATTTGTATTTGTCTAATCATGTGTCTCATCTTATGATACAATAGCAGTTGTATAATAATGAGAACACAGATTACTGCAATACTGCATATTACCACTTTTAGGGTTGGACTAGTACCCAAAGCAGCCAAGCCCCAATCCCACCAGGATGTAATAGGGATATAAGATGACTGCTTCTCAACCTCCTTAGCAGAGGCCTTCTGTGAGAAAATAAGTCCTTCAGTCTGTTGACGATACAACAAAGCACCAAGTGTTATTTTATTAATTTGGGGTAATTCGAAATGAGGTGGAGTTGCCAAATCAATGAGTAAATCCAAGGCCATACTGGAACCATCGATATGGGTAACATTCGTTCGGCTATAGGCAGGACGTTCCCGAAGGGTCCAGTTTGCAACCCCCCAGGTCTTGTCACTACACCCCCATACAGTCCAAGGTTGACCTGCAATTACACACCATGATTGGTTCCGTCTCATAGCTTGGCAGTATTCAGCTGCAGACATTAGGGTATATTTACATTGTTTAGGAAACCATGGGGCTGTTGATGTCTCTTCCCCACATATTAAGGTTCCATGTTCTTGTACACACTGTTGCTTAGGTAATACAACATATTTATTGTGTACTGTGATAATAGTATCACCTGGTATTTGGAGTCTCATGATCTGGTCATGTATTAATACTCCCAAATTACTGATTTGCCACAATATGTTTGGTGGTTCAAAATATACAGGTATTATCACTAGTATAAGAATCACATATCGCAGCACTTGTGCATGTTGATTTGGTGAGTTCCATACTTTTATCATATCTAAGGGTGGTAAAAATACAGTGGGGTGATCCAATGATATAGTCACCTTGGTTTCACCTATTCCTAAAGGTAACCTGTTTGTTTCAATTCTGCTTAGTTCATTGATTAGATAAGCATGTGCTTCAGCAGCTAATTGAGAGCAAGCCAGTTCTATATAGTTTTCTTTAGACATATTAGAAAGTGAGTTATACAATCGGGCTGCTGTTTGACCAATAATTTTAAAATTCTGTAAGGTTTCTCTAAATGCAAACCAATTTGTTCATTATCAGGTTCTAATCTCAGAGTAGTCGATAATGGTCCAGTAGCCATACTTTTTAAAGTAGTTTCCAAAGAGCGAATATGACCTTTTATAACCATAGAACCAATACCATTAACAATTACCAATCCTGAGCCCCACACGTCTCTTATGATGAGATAAGCCTGGTGATGCTTTTGTAGGAATTTTAAATGACCACGATCTGTGTCTATCATGGTATTGATTCAAAATATTATTATAATACTGTTGTCACACTATTACTGAAGCCCAATTTCTACATTGAGGCGGTAATCGTGGAAAAGGCAGATGTAACAACACATTATAATATTCTAATTTACAAGGATAATATAGAGAATATACATTTTGTGTCAAGATAATACCGTCTGATGGGGGGCAAGAATTTTTGCCCTGATATTCCTTGTTTTTGATGCACTATATTCCATGCTGCAAAATTGTGCCATGCTGTTAAATTAACATTACAGGCCATTCCCGGCCATCGTGGATCTGTAAAAAAAACAAAAACACATATATATTAACAATGGATATACATTCATTAATGGCAATACTGTAAAAAAATTGCTTTAATCCTACAGTATATATACTAGTTGTATAATATAAAAAAAATGCCACGTTTCGTCTTGAACCATAAGAATAATTTAACACAATTGTATTTGATGGATATTGTAATATGCCCTTTAATTTTATTCGTAACAAGTTTTGTTCTTCTTTTGTCAAATTCGTTGTATCCCCCAACATGGAGTGGATATAGATCCCTTTCTGGGCTGTTGTGTTCACTATACACATCGCCGTGCCAGGCCAGGCTTCTGGCAGCATCCCCATGTCGTATTTTGACATTGTCCATTGCAAATAAAGTACCATTTCACAAAAAGATATCCTGTGTGTTCATGTTGTTCTCCCAACTGCACTGGGAGACCCCATACAGAACGATTTGTGGCATATTGGTTGTGTAAACTGTTCCAGATATGCCCCAGACATCCATTTATGTCAGAAGTTACCAGGGTCAGTAAGGTACTACCCGGTATAAGTACAGGATACATCATTGTACTTCACCTACTGGGAGAAACAGAGTAGTATCAGTTGTCATCATTTAAAGACTGATACAACTTACATTGGTCCACATGTACCCATTTGGTCTCTGTAGATCCTTGTCGAATTTGACGGACCTGAATGACCCATGGCCCCAAAACATTAATAACGGTATAGGGACCCATCCAGTTAGCATCCCATGGTCCCTTTTGACCAAAATTTTTCACCATGACGTGATGACTCTGTTCAATGGGTGGTATCACTTTTTCATCATGTCTGTGTTTTTCCAGTGAGTCTGTGCCATGTTTCTGGCAGCATGGGGCAAATACAGAACTAACTGTTTCTGTATTTGTTGTAAAAATACATCAGTTTGATGCAGTCTAACACGGGTGTTGATAAATCTGGATCCAATGGCTAATACAGCAGCATATCCCGTCCAGTCATCAATTGGTATGGGCTATAGACAGTACTCTTGTTTTCTGTACCTCTACTACCCCTTAGGATCCCTGGTAAGTGCGTCACCCACCCTTTACCAGTATCCAACACTGCCTTTTTCAGAGTGCAATTTAACCTTTCCACCATTCCAAAAGATTGTGGATGGTAGGGTAAATGCAAACGCTGAGTGATACCTAAGATATCACACAAGGCTGTCATTATTTTCACTGTAAAGTGAGTCCCTCTATCACTTTTAAGGACTCTGGGAAAATCCCAACATGAGAATACTTGTTCCCATAATGCTTTTGCAGTAGCTTGTGCACTATCATTGTGCACTGGTAGTGCTTCTACCCATCTGGAAAATATACCAACGATGACTAGTAAATATCGGAACCCCCCTTTTGCAGTAGGCAAGGGCCCCGCATAATCAGTTTGTAAGCTGGAACAAGGACCGTCCGCCAGGGGTATACGTCCTAATGGAACCTTCTTACCAGGCACTGGAGGATTCATCTGTGCACAGATGAGACAAGACTCCAGGCATTGTTTGACATCTTTTCCCATTTTTGGTCACCAATATTTTTGTGCCAGCATCTTACATGTTTTGTGGAGTCCACAATGACCTCCAATTCGATGATTATCCATGATAATATATTTTCTAAATGAAGTGGGGATCCACTTCCTAAACCCTGGTTGTCGTTCCCATATTACCATATCTTCCCATACAGTAACATGCTTGGTAGTACACTGTCCTGCATCTTTCCATTGGTTCCAACAACCAAGAAGCCAAGTATCAGTGTCTTGGATTTGCCCCAAACTAGGGACTTGTGATAATGCTGATATCCACTTTGAATAATTTTTATCATATTCTTCAGCTTCCCACAATTGTGTAGAATCACCTCCTAGAGAGTAAACCCATACGTTTGTTTGTTTGTTTTGCAGCTATTTGAGTCAAATTATCTACCAAATTATTGTTTAGTTCATGGATATCTTTTGGATTCTTTTGATGAGCTCTTACTTTACAAATAGCAATTCTCAGCGGCGTTTGAGCTCCTGTATCCCATATATGTTGTAATATGGGAGCAAAAGCCACGGGTTCACCGGTGGCTATTTGCATTCCTCTTTTCGTCCAAATAGGAAGAAATCTAACAGGGAATTAACAACAAAAGCACAGTCTGAAAAGATATTAATGACATCCTGAGAATACGTCATAATAGCTCTGTGGACTGCTTCCAATTCTGCTTGAGGGGCCAAAAACGATGATGGACATCATACTAATATTTCCTGATTTGTTCCGGGAGTCCAAATAGCATATCTGGTATGAAAATGGCCATCATCCCAAAAGCGGGATCCATCCACATATACATCAATACCCATAAAATTAGGTTCAGCAGCAAAAATTGGTTTATATTCAATACCCATGACGTCCCCACAGTCATGCGCATCTCCCTCCCATGTCATTCTACTAACATAGGGGAGGTACATTTTTCCACAATAATGTTTTCCCTTGTAGGGCCAATGCCCATTTCACCAGTCTCTGAGAGGTTACTCCCCTTATATCTCTTTCTAAGAGACATTTCACAGGTGTATGTGAAGTTTGCAAAACAATGTGATTAAACCCCACAATATGTTCAGTAGCTTGTATTGCCTAATATACAGCCAATAAGTGCTTTACACATTCTTCATAGGTTTCCTCTACTGGAGTTAATACCTGAGAAAAATACCCTACTGGATGTAAAGTCCCTGAATGCTTTTGTAACAGTACTGCGTTGATTACTTGATCAGTCGCACGTTCCTGTATAACAAAATCTGATGACTCAGAAGGGCTAATGAGGACAGGAGCCGTCATTAGTGCTTGTTTTAGAGCCATAAAAGACTGCTGATGCTCTGGTTCCCACTGGAGGATATCTGTTTCTTTTCCTCCCTTTAGCAAATTGTACAGTGGTTTTGCCATACTAGAAATGCTTCTATAAAATCTCTATAGAAGCCTACCATACCCAAAAACTGTCAGAATGCTGTCTTAGTTTTGGGTCTGGGTAACTGTTGTATGACCCGATTGTTATCTGGGTCTATAGTACATCCTTCCTGATTAATTCAAATCCCTTAAAAGGTGACTTGTGATTGCCCAATTTGAGCTTTGCTCAGGTTCAGTTTTAACCCTCCTTTCTGTAGTACAGTTAACAGCTCATTTAATAAACTGACATGTTCCTGGTATGTGTCAGTCTGTAACAATATGTCATCCACATATTGAATTATTGCATCAGGGTGAGAAAATCCTAACAATATCTCAGCTAGGTATTGAAGGAATAAAGTTGGTGATGAATGAAAACCGTGGGGTAAACACTGGAACGTGTACTGTTTATCCTGAAAAGTAAATGCAAATTTATACTGACCATCAGGATGGACCAAAAGCCATTTGACATATCTAGTACAGTATAAACTGTAGCTGTAGGAGACAGCCAAGATATCAAGTCAGGAAGCTTCGATACCATGGGGGTGACCAAGGGCGTGACCTTATTCGGCACCCTATAGTCCACTGTTAATCTCCAGGTACCTTTGGGTTTGTGTACTGGCCAGAGAGGGGATTTCACTGTTGAACATATAGGTCTAATGATCTTTTGTGACTGTAACTGTGTCAGTATCACACATATTTCTTCATGAGCTTCTTTAGGAAAAGCATATTGTTTTTGTGGAGGGGGGTCTGGTCCTTCAATTTTGACTTCCATATGAGACACCCTGCCACACTCTGTATCATTTTTTGCCCAAATTGTTTCATGTTTAACCACAGATACTATTCATTGAGGTATGTGTTTCCATAATTCCTCTAAATGGTAGATTTTCAAAGATTTTACAGTATATATACTATGTGAATCATCCACATTTGGTCCTGGGTTAGTGGTACTTCCTTTCCATAAAATCATGTTACTGAGATCTACCAAACCATGTTGTGCCACATTGTCCATACCCATGATGGTACCTTCATGTGTATTACATTTCCAAAACATACATTTTAATTGCCGTTCTCCAATCTGGACCATAACTGGTTTTGTTAAGTATGCTGTTAACACCCCGAGAAGCCCTGCAAACTTATTTGCTGCTTTCCATGGGTTGTTAAGGGCATATTACTATCTGTAATGCTAACTGTAGCTTCAGTATCGACCAATATCACAGTCTGGCAGCCCCTGACCATAGCTGATACAGTAGAACGACCATCCCAGTCCTCTATTAATTTACCTAGAACTTGGAAGGTGCGGGCTTTGTCCCGTCGTTGCCCTAATTGTATCAGTTCTTCATCAGGTTCCCTTTTAATGGCTGCCACAGCCTTGGTATTGACCAAATTACCGAGCGTTTCAATACATTTTTGTAAGTCTGCCTTGCCACCTGGTTTAGTATCATTACCAAGAACTTGTGCTCGCTCCTTTCCATTACCTGTCTTTGTTTTCCCTCCATAGCTCCACCTTTTGCCCAACAATCCCTTTTATAGTGTCCTTCTTTGTCACAATTATTACAGGTATATCTACTCTTGCCTTCTGTTTTGACAATAGCAGCTACTCTCTGCTTGTCCTTTCCCTTTTCTGGGCTCTGATCATCCTGTTGCATTTGCCACCAGTCTGTCAACAACTCTTCTTTTTCTGCACATGTAAGCACTCACTTACACAACATGGGCCAGTTATTCAAACTGCGCTATTTTGTGGCGCAAGCCCTTGCGCTGCACAAAATAGTTGCGCAGAGAATTGGCCGAAGCGATATTCAAGGTGCAGCGCCCTTGAGCAACTCCTTTGAATATCACCTCAACACAGCTGGGCGCGAGTGGAACTTGCGCCACCGCAAGTGGTCAGAGGGAGCATTCAACGGCGTGGTGTGGTGTACCATTGCGCCATGCGCAAAATCCCAGTATTCAAAGGTGACATGCAAATGGGGCCATAATTCATGCAAGGCACAAGGGGCCATTTGCATCTGATTATGGCCCCATTTGCATGCTATTAGCATGCAGATGCGCCGATCCCGAGGACTTGCGCCTGGCGCCTGCGAGGCAGCAGCCGCTGGGGACCGATTTCTGCAGCCCGATCACAGGGCAAACGGTGTAGAATCCCCACCACCACCCCCCACTGGCCCATCGCAAGCATAGTTTAGTTCCCTCCCACCAACCCGATCACGGGCATAGTTTAATCCCCCCCACCAGCCCGATCGTGGGTAGCAATGTGTCTCCTCCCCGAACACATCCCTGGTGGTCCAGTGGACAGAAAAGCCCAATCGCAGGCTGTAGTAGTTTAAAACAACCCCCCCTCCTCCTGAATATATCCCTGGTGGTCCAGTGGACCGAAAAGCCCGATCGCGGGCTGTAGTAGTTCAAAACAAACCCCTCCTCCTGAGTACATCCATGGTGGTCCAGTGGCAAATCCGATCGCGGGATGTAAAACTTGAACAAACCCCCTGAACATAGCCCTGGTGGCTAGTGTCCCCACCCACCCACCCACGAAGCCCCACCACCGCGCCCCGGCGGCGGTGGGCAGCAGCATCCACCTGCCTGCCGTCCGCCCTCCCGCCGACTGTCTGCCGGTAGGGCTGCACGCCCATTGGTGCAGAGCAAGAGCCAATGGGTGCAGCCCATACCGTACAAGACAGTCCAGTTTTGTGAATGAATGAATGTAATCAGTTAATTTAATGAGGTGTTAACCTTTATGAGGTATTTTTGAACCTTCTCCTTTCATTTTAACACAGAAAGGAGCAATTTTTCCTCCCCTCTTTCTTCTGGGTTCTTCCTCACTCTCAGAACTACTGGAGCTCGAGGAACTGTCTGTAACCACTTTGCAGCTGCAACAATGTTTTGGCTGAAAGGGGTGTTTAACCTGCATAGGTGCCATTTTATATTTTTGGACATCTTTAACCAATAAGGTAATTTGGTGTCTTAATTCTTTTTTTTATTTGCCCTTTTTCTGGTATGACCACCAGGGCCATCCGCCCTGGTCACGGCCCCCGGAGACCTCTACCTCCGTCAATTGCTGCTGGGGACCCACAGTCACCCCTGGCTTGCCCCCCGGAGGGTGGGGCCGCGGGCCACCTTCGTGACCCTGGAACTGTAACTGGTCGGGGTCCCGCAGCGATGGCGGCAATGTGAGACTCTCCAGGGAGGGCTTCATAGATCGGTGGTCCTGCCCGCCTTCTTTTTTTCACCAGATTTTCTCCCCGGAGGAGGCGGGGACATGCAATGACGCCAGCGTCCGCCCAGCCTCCTCCCCCCCCACGTCGAGCGTCGGTTGCGTGGAACTCCCGGTCTCCACCAGGGGTCCCTATCGCACCGAGTGCTGCCAGCGCCCTCCCGGGTAGGAGAGCTGCCCATCGGACTCTCAATCCTACTCCCCCGCCGCCTCCGACGACCCGGATCCATTCCCGAACCTGGGTCGCCGGCGTTGCAAGCGGAAATCCCACCGCTGCGCCGACGGGCCGGTGTTTGGTGTCTTAATTCTAAGGAGATTTGTCACTGCAGCTGTACCTCTGCTTGTAATGTATACAAGGACTGTTCTTTATATGAGAGGTCTTGGGCATATTCTTGATTTACATGGTCTAATCTATCTGTTACTAGCTGTAATTGTCTAGTCAGTTAATTAATTTGAGCCTGACTCTGTTTAGTTACAAACTTAAGATTCTCTTCTAATTATTCTTAATTTTAACCCACAAACCTCCCCTTGTGCCACATTTAATTTATACTCCATTTCTTTGGTATCAGTGGCACATTTTTGATTCCTTTTCTTGGAAAGTTAAACCTTCATTACATTTCTCTTCGTTTTCTAACATCTGCATTTTCATCTTACACATTCTAGCTGTTGCTTCATACTGATATTGTACATACATTTGACAGATGTTGGCTATCTTTGTTCTACCTAGTTTAACTTTCTCATGTCTGTCTGTACATTGCTTAGTAGGCATAAGTACGCATCTTCCTGTTCAGGAGAGCGATATGGACCTTTCTTTAAATGCATTTCTAAAAATTGACATAAAATGGTATCCATACTTACATCTATCTTGCAGCTGGCAAATCACGTATGACTTTACACCAGTCCTTCTGAGTCCCTTGTTCGACTCCCTTCCATACCTGATTCATCAGATCGGGTGCAGTAAGGCGTTCCCCGCAGCTTGGCCCCTCCGGTCCGTTTGATGTCGTCAGCAACTGTATAGATTGTCTTCAGACATCCGAGTTACGGCACCAATTGTAGGGTATTGCGTTGTGTTTGCAAAAGAAATTCACTCGAGCCTTCAGATTTCTTCTAAGAGTTTATTGCGGTTATTCAGGGATACATTGATACATAGACAGTGTCGGCAGATAAGGGCCTATGGCCCACCTAGTCTGCCCATTTGAGCTTGTAAGTTCAGTTTGTTTTCCTAGAAGTCTGTTTCCCCTTACCCCTGCCCTCTAGAATTCCTTTATGTCTATCCCATGCATTCTTAAATCCCGTGATTGTTTCAGCCCCCACCACTTCCTCTGGCAGGGTGTTCCACTTGTCCACCACCCGTTCTGTGAAGAAATTCTTTCTCATGTTTCCTCTGAATCGTCCTCCCTCCAACTTCATCCCATGCCCTCTAGTCCTGAAACATCTTTTCGCTTAAAAATAGTGTTTTCCTGCACCCTGTTCCTCCCTGTAAGATACTTGTATGTCTCTATCATATCCTCTCCTCCTCTCTCTCCAGGGAGTACATGTTCAGTTCCTTCAACCTGTCTTCATAGGACTTGTGATGCAACCCATGCACCATCTTTGTTGCCCTCCTCTGAACCTTCTCTACCCTGTTCTATGTCCTTACGTAGGTATGGTCTCCAGAACTGTACACTGTACTCCAGGTGGGGCCTCACTAGTGTCTTGTATAGTGGAATTATGATCTCCTTTCCTGCTGGTGATGCCCTGCCTATACATCCCAGCATCCTGTTTGCTTTACCTGATGCCTTGTCACACTGTTTCCTACCTTGAGGTCATCAGAGATGACAACCCCAAGATCCCTTTCCTGCTTGGTGCATGCTATATCCTCACCCCCAACTGATATATTGTGCCAGGTTTTTGTCCCTATATGCATTATCTTGCACTTCTTTGCATTGAATTTCAACTGCCAAACCCTTGACCATTCTTCAAGTTTCTGCAGGTCCCTTCTCATTCTGTCTACACCTCTGGTGTGTCTACTCTGTTACAGAGCTTTGTCATCAGCGAACAGTGAAATTCTGCCTTCTAGATCCTGTAATGTCACTGATGAGGATGTTGAATAGGACCGGTCCCAGCACTGATCCCTGTGTACCCACTGGTTACTCTTCCTCTGTGGAGTGACAGCCATTTACCACCACCCTCTGTGTCCTGCCACCCAGCCAGTTACCTACCCACCACACTACTGTCCTGCCCACACCCATATTCCCAGTTTGTGTAATAGTCTTCTATGTGGCACAGTGTCAAAGGCCTTGCTGAAGTCAGATAGGCCATGTCCACTGCCCTCCCGATCCACCTCCTAGTCACCCAGTCAAAAATTCAGTGAGGTTGGTCTGACATGACCTCCCCCTGGTGAAACCATGCTGCCTTGGGTCCTGTAGTCCGTTGACAACCAGATGTTCCACCAATCTCTCCTTCAGTAGTGCTTCCATGATCTTTCCCACTACTGAGGTGAGGCTGACTGGTCTGTAGTTCCCTGCTTCCTCTTTGTTCCCACTTTTGTATAATATGCATGCATGTTCATTCCTTCATCTATATTGGAGCTAGCTTATTCAATTTACATAGTGTTTATATAAAGATCTGATATTTTGAAAAATACCCACACCCCTTTATAAGCCAATCATAAAACAAAATAACATTAATCATAGCATGTGGTTTACCTAACACATAGGTATTACTCCACTTCTTGTATCTTTCCACTCAAAACATAAGTATTACTTCATTTCTTGTACAACCTCATAAGCGTTGACTACACTGAAAGAAGGTTCTTTGTAGCACACCTTCCTTAATCAGGTGTATACCATCCTAATAAGGGCACACCATCCTGATAAAGGTTTACTGTAGGACATTTTGATTTTAAATATTGTGAAATACAAAAATGTGAAATTATAAAGGTATCACAAGAAATTTGGTTAGATATTGTGAACGAGTACTATTGAATAAAATATTGTATTTTAAAATGAAAATATTACACTACAACATAGCAGTTAGTTTCAGTCAGTCCTAAACCTAATCTAGAGCCCGATGACCCTATGAATTCATTTTCATTACTAGCACAGCCTTACATTCTTTTGCCTCTCCCATCTGTATGGGAATAATTTTCCTACAGAAACAAACACATTACAATATTCATGTACTGATGTCATTGACAATAAAAGTGGCCTTTGGGAATCTGGAATCAAAAGTCAGCCTTTGTTTTCTCTCTTCCCTGCACAGGCCCTCCTTCATACTGGCTCCCCCTGCCCCATCATCCAGTTTCTTGAGGGCTTACCTTCCAACTCCGTATTTCACTTGTTGCACCCTCTGGGGAGAGGGTGGTGGGCTAGGCCTCTTGCCACCTGGACTTGGTCCCAGACTGGAGGAGAGTCACGTCACCATTGCAGGGCCTTCGGGAATTCCGATATTCATCTTGCCTGATTTTCTGGTCCTGTCCCTTGGGATGCAGGTGGCACGGGTGCTCATGTGCATGCACGCAGTGCAGCCCCAGCCTGTGTCTCCCCTCTCCTACATCACCTCAACTGCACTGGCACCCATGTCACCTAGGTGACATTAGAGCTGTGGAGCTGGCAATCCTCCCTTCCTCTACGAAGGAGGTGAGCATCTTCTGGGATGCTTGATGCTCCTTCCCCCAGCCAGTCCCGGATGACTCATGGTCATTCATGAATGCAGGTCACCGGCATCGTAAGCAGTAGTGTTACTAGATGCAGGTTGGTGCAGAAAGCAGTGGTCAGGTTACTAATGGGCCTACCTAGGTCTTGTCATGAGGCCCCAGTCCTGCATGACTTGCATTGGCTACCTGTCAGGTAGAGGATCATCTTAAGGAGGGCTTGCTCACCTGTAAGGCCCTATATGGGTCATGCCCTTGCTACCTGACTGACCTCCATACACTTGCCATCCCGGTCCACTCCCTCTGCTCCCCCACCAGGGGCCTCCTAGTGGTTCTGAGGACCGGGGCCAAAACCTCTAGTGACTGTTCATTCGGGGTGGCCAGCCCGGTCATCTGGAACTCGCTCTTCAGATCCCTGAGGGAGGCTCCGTCAGTGGGGGAATTTAAGAGGGGTCTAAAAATGTATATTTTTTAAAAGTCATTTCCAGACTAATTGCAGATGATTTTAATTATCTATTATTATTATTATTTATTGTAAATTTTAGATTTATTGTTGTCTTGTATAACCCTTGTGCAGCTTTTATTTTGTATGCTGTTGTTTTTTTATACCGCCTGTTTTGACCTTTGTGGGCACCACACTGCACCGATGGGCCAACTTTAAAAGTCATGCCTTCCACAACTTTGCTGTCATTCCAGTGTCGGGACTGGCTGGAGACAATGTGTAGGAGCTGATAGGCTCATCAAAAAATTTTTTATTGGATGCATATTGAGATATGGAAGAACATGCAGGATCAAACACCACTGAAACAGTAGGAACTGGCAGGTTAATTTCTACTTCACTAGGAGCAGTGATACTGTAGCTGCATGAATTATTCATGAAGGTGATCCTTCCTATCTTCAACTATGGTGACATTGTCTACAGCACCGCTCCCAAATCTACCCTTGCCAGAGTGGACCTCTTCTTTCACTCTTTCTATTGTTTTGCCTTGGACTGCTCCTCTTACATACCTTCTACTCCTCCCTGTCCCTCAATGCCAGATGTATCACCCACTGTACCAACTTCACCTTCAAATTATGCTTTGGCTCTCTCCCACCCACCTTTCTGTCCTCCTTTCTTCCCCCTCCTTGTACCTAACCCCTCCAGAATGCTGATTCCCTTTTCCTCTCTCTCCTATCCAGGAAACATTCCATGGGCCAAGCTGCCTTCTCATATTGGGTGGCTGGCTGCAACTCTCAAACCGCCTAAGGTATCTTACCTGCCTGATGGCTAAAAAAACAACCATGGGCCTTACCCCTCCTTGTATCCAAGACCTGCTACACCCTAATCCTTGCATCCGTCTCACTGAGGATCAAATCATCAACCTCTCCAGGTTCCCCGTTGCTGGACTACTCAGGGACAGCGATCATTTGCTTACCGTGCACCTAGCTGGCTAAATGTCATAAATACCCTCATCTCACCCTCTACGTCCCTGGGAGTTTTCAAAACACAGCTCCACTCACACCTCGCAGCATCCAGCTCCTGTGACTGCCTTGATTAATATTTTTATTACTTTTTCTCCTCAAGTCCCGGTCGGCTCTCCATTCCAGTCATCCCCCCAGCCCTGTACCCCAACATCAGGCCAGCTTCCCCTTCTTCCCCCATAGCTTCCCCTCTGTGGCAGGGTGGTGAGAAGCCCCCAATTCACTAACCATTTGCAGGATCCAGATTTTGGGGAAGTACCATTTCAGTGTCAGGGCCTGCGAAGGACGGCCGCTCATGCCACATGACCTGGGACCCATTTTCTTTTTTCTCCCCTTCAGGGGCAAAGCATGCAATGATGCCAGTAACAGTGTCATTGCACACTACCATGTACGCATCCCTTCAGGCATCTGCCCTGCCTCTGTCCTGACATCTTTGCAGCATTGGTGTGCCAGCCCCCAGCAACAACTAGGGGCCAAGCAGACACCAACAGTTGGTCTCCCCCCTCCCCAGAGAAGGAGAGCTGTCCCTGGGATGCTCCATCCTTCTCCACCCCTGCCAACCCCCAGCAGCCTGTGCTCACTCCAGAACACGGGTCACCAGCATGGCATGAGGTGTGGTGTCCAGCGCCTCAGCCCTCAGCACCACCAGGCCAGTCATGCTGCAGTTTTTAAACTTGCTACTGTATATGTCTGTGGTTTAAGCAAGAGACTGAAGCTGGCATAGTTGTTGGGGGGTTAGCACCACAACAAAGAAACATAGAAGTTGATGGCAGATAAGGACAGCAAGGTCTTGGTGTCATCTGCCCTAGTTTATCCAGATCTCTTCTCATTCTCTCCACCCCATCCGGATCATCTACTCTGTTGCAGATCTTGGTGTCATCTGCCCATTTCTTTTTCTACCTTATAAATGTGCCATAGGTCTTTGCTCTGTCAATGGTCTATCTATTCATACTTATCTGTATTACTCCCTTTTGCCTATCCCATGCCTGTTTGAAGCCCTGCACTGTATTCAGATCCACCACTTCCTGAGGTAGGCTTTATGTGAAATAAAACTTCTCTAATCTCATGCTGTGTCCTCTTGTCCTGCTATTGTTCTTACATTGAAATATGTTAGACTCTTTCACCTTTATAATGCCCTTAAGGTGTTTGAATGTTTCAATCATATCACCTCTCTCCCTCCTTTGGTCTAGGGTATACATATTGAGCTCAGTTAATCTGTCCTCCTATGTTTTCTGTGGCAGTCCCTGCACCATTTTGGTTGTCCTTCTCTGGACTGCCTCAATTTGGTTAATGTCCTTGTGAAGGTGTGGCCTCCAGTACTGCACGCAGTACTCCGGATGGGGCCTAACCAGTATCTTGAAAAGAGGGATTATTACCTCCCTCTTTCGACTTCTGATACCCCTATGAATACACCCCAACATCCCCCTAGCCTTACCTACTGCTTTAGTGGTCTGCTTGGATGATTTCAGGTCATCAGTGAAGATGATGATGATGCCCAAGTCTCTTTCTTCCCTTGTGACTGGCAACATCTCCCGCTCCCAGCCTATTTGTGGCTTCAGGGTTTCTCTTCCCTATGTGCATGATCTTGCACTTCTTTGCGTTAAACCCCAGTTGCCGCTCTTCCAGCCATTTTGCTAGTTTATCCAGATCTCTTCTCATTCTGTCCACCCCATCCGGATCATCTACTGTGTTGCAGATCTTGGTGTCGTCTGCAAGCAAACAAACTTTACCCTCCAGTCCATCTGCAATGTCACTGATAATGATATTGAAGAGGACTGGCCCCAGGACTGATCCCTGAGGTACCCTACTTGTAACTTACATCTCTTCTGACTGTATACCATTCACCACCATACTCTGTTTTCTGCCCATCAACCGGTTTGCCATCCAGTTGACCAACTTCTAACCCACTCTGAGCGTACCCAGCTTATTAATCAATCTTCTATGTGGAACAGTATCAAAAACTTTGCTGAAGTCAAGGTAGGTGACATCAACTGCTCCACCTTGGTCCACCACTCTGGTTACCCAAATAAATCTATAAGATCAGTTTGACAGGACCTTCCTATTGTAAACCCATGCTGTCTTGGATCCTGAGCTCCTGTGGATTCCAGGTGTTGCACTACCCTTTCATTAAGGAGTGCCTCCATAATCTTGCCCACTACTGAGGTAAGACTGACTGGCCTGTAGTTCCCTGTCTCCTCTCTGCTACCACTCTTGTGGAGTGGGATCACGTGAGCCCTTCTCCAGTCTTATGGGACCTCTCCTGTGCTCAGAGACTCACTAAACAGTTCTGATAATGGCTCTGCTAGTTCCACCCTTAGCTCCTTTAGTACCCTGGGATGTATGACATCAGGTCCCATTGCCTTGTCCACCTGAGCTTATCGAGCTCTTGTAGGACCCTTTCTTTTGTGAAGGGACTAGTGCACACCTCCCTCCCCGTGTCCATGGTGCTGAGCTGTGGGCCCTGCCCTACCTTCTCTTCAGTAAATCCTGAGCAGAAGTATCTATTTAGGATAGATGCTTTTACATGGTCTTCCTCCTCACATGCCCCCTTATCCCCTTTGATCTTAGCAATACCCCCTCTGGACTTTCTGCTTTCACTAATGTATTTATAGAAAGTCTTGTCACCTTCTTTTACTGTTTGTGCTAGTGTTTCCTCGGTTTGGGCCCTTGCCTACCTTACTGCCTTCCCTGCTTCCCTTAGGGAAGTTTGGTATGCCTCTCTATCTTTATCCTGCTGCATTCCCTTATATTTCCTGAAGGCCAGCCTTTTGTCTCTGACCTTTTCTGCTACTATTTTTGAGAACCAAAGTTGTTTCCTTCTTCTTTTGCACTTCCTTTGTCCCTAACACAATGGGATGTTGCTTCAGGTATTGATCCTTAATGCTTGTCCACTTTGCCTGTACCCCTCACCTGTATTTCTTTTGCCAGGGCTAGCTTAACTCTGTTGGCCATCTTATCAAAGTCAGCCCCTCTGAAGTCCCTTATTTTTGCCTTTGAATGGGATGATTTAGTTCTAGTGGCCAAATTGAACCATACCATGTGATGGTCACTGGCCCCCAAGTGACCTTCTACCTGGAGATCTGAGATCCTTTCCCTGTTAGTCAGTACTAGATCTAGGATAGCCCTGTCACTCGTGGGTTGTTATACCAGTTGTTTGAGGCCCTCCCCCTGCAGGGAATCCACCATATGTCTAGTTCTGGTAGATGTTCCTGCTGGTAATGACCAATCTGTGTCTGGCATGTTGAAGTCTCCCATTATCAGAACCTCCATATTAGCTATCATGTTTTGTATATCTTCTAACAGTAATGTGTCTATGTCCTCCCCCTGGTCTGGAGGCCTGTACACAACCCCAGTTCATATGGCTGTAACATTTCCTGTTTCCAGGGTGACACATAGTTTTTCTGGCTCCTTATGTGTATTCTGAATTTCTGTAGCTTTGATATTTTCATTGACATACAGGGCTACTCCACCCCTCCTTTTTGCACCTTGGTCTCTTCTGAACAGTACATAGCCAGGTACTGAAGTCTCCCAAGTGTGGTTACTGGCAAATCATGTCTCGCTAATGGTTACTATGTCCAGTTTAGCCTCTGTCATTATTGCCTGCAGGTCTGGGATCTTGTTTCTCAGACTGTGAGCATTTGTGTACATGATTTTCCATTGGCCAGATTTCGGTGTGTTGTTGGGCAAGGTCTGGCATTCCCCCTGTGCATCGTTTGGGGAGCCGAACCTTTTTCCTTACCTGGTGATGCAGATAAACTACAAACATGCTGAACTCCTGTTTGACCACTAGCTGAAGGGGGAGGGGTGTTCTTCCCATTCGACGTAAGGGGTGCTGCACCCCTCTCCCCATTTGCTAGTTTAAATATTCTGCAAAGACATCAAACTTCTGCCCCAATAACTGACTCCCTCTTTAGTCAGATGCAGTCCATCAAATTTAAAGAACTTTCGCTCCCAAAACTGTTGCCAGTTCCTTACAGATTTGTGTCCTTTTTCCTGGCACCAGCACTTGAGCCACATGTTTAGCTCCCCTATCTCCCCTTATCTGACCATTCTTCCATCTGCCCCCCTCTCCCAGACTGGCAGGATCTCACAGAAGGAGATGCCGGACGAAATGGATGATAGTTTGTCATCCAGCCTGGTCAGGTTTTCCTTGGTCTCCCCAACTGATCGGCTGGTAAGATCGCTAGTCCCTATGTGTACCAGGATGTCAATGTTTTCTCCTGCTTCCTGAACAATTTTAACAATGTGGTCAGTGTCTCTCCATGCTGATGTACCTGGGAGACATCTGACCATTACCCCTGGCTGGAGATAGTTATCAACTCCCCGAATCATGGAGTCTCCTATGATCAGAAGTGTTTTGGATTTCCTTTTTGCTTTTTTTTTTTTTTTTTTTGGTTCCTGTTTTGGGTGAGTTTTGTTGTGCTAGCTCCTGTGCTGCAGTGTCCTGCTCTGCAGTGTTATCTGCCCCTTTGTTTGATTTTGGAGATAGAAGCAGACACCTGTTTGTAGTTCTTATATGATTTGTGGAGGTGATATGTTGGTGAGCATTGAGTGACGGGGCACCCAATTTACCCCTCCTAACCACCTGCCAAACTCCAGGACCAACTACCTTCTGCAGTCGAGGTGCTTCACTTGGATGTTGGAGAAATGGCCAGTGGTTCTTGTAATATATTTCTTCCTGAATATGCAATTTGAGGTGCGCAATCTCTGCACATGCTGCCCGGAGCTGACCCTTAGATCTCCGATGGTCCAGCATGTAAGACAGCATCCTAAATCCTGTATAACTGCCCTTTGAAAAAGTGTCCCGCTGTACCTGCAGTTAATAATATCCATTCCAGTTGAGTTGCTGAGTTTATAACCTGCTCCAAGGAAAATAAAAGCAAAAGTCTGATTTTTTTTTTATATACTTTTATTTTGTTTGTTTTTGTATAACTTTTTATAACAAGTTAAATTAATTGTGCCCCTGTAGGTGAGGTCACTGTGTGGATACCCCTCTGATCCTCCCATTCCTGCTTTGCTACAGAAAATGTCATGACTGTGCTACTCTATAAAAGAAGTGTAGCATGGGGTGGCTGGGGGAGTTGGGCCCTTCCCCTGCTGTAAAAGAACAACCATGGACAAATGAAACAAGGAGGTAAGAGCAGAAATAATTAACCAACAACTAATGCAGTCACTATCCCTCAGTCTGTATCTTGTATGTCCTCCCGTAATGAGCCCTGGAAGCTTAACCTAATAATAGATAAAACTGTAAAACCAGTAAGCACCACCTGTAACAATTTCACAGAAGATATACCCTGTAAAAAACAACTTCTGTTAATGTGTTCTGTAGGCTGTGCTTACAGGTTTTGTTACTTTTTTACTGCTTTATTTTTTCAGCATGGTTTTGTGTCCAGAAGGTTTTGTCTAACTAATCTTTTGCAATTCTTTGAGACAGTCAGTGATGCCTTGGATAAGGGTATACCAGTGAACGTGGTGTTTTTGGACTTCGCTAAGGCTTTTGATAAGGTCTCACATAAAATCTTGTCACAAGAACTAATGAGAATTAGCATTCATCCCAACATCATAAACTGGGTACAATCATAGCTCGAGAATAGGACTCAGAAAGTGTTGGTCAAAGGTCATCTGTCTGACAAGAGTGTGATGACTAGTGGAGTCCCTCAAGGTTCAGTATTGGGACCCATCCTATTTAACATATTAGTATCCACTATGTCTGCTATAGACAAACTATGGATATCCAAGTACGCAGATGATTGTAAGATTGGTAGTCTTGCAAGTTCTATAGCTGATGGGCTTCTCCTGCAAACCCAACTTAACAGTTTAGCATCATGAGCAAATTCATACAAAATGTTTTTTAATGAGGATAAATGTAAAGTTTAACATCTGGGTAGGAATAATATGCACTTTGATTATAAATTGAACAATATACCTCTACAAAATATTGTGGAAGAAAAAGATTTGGGAGTTACAATCTAACAACTTAACCTTTGATAGAAATACCACAATTAATGTCAAAAAATGTAATAAAATTGTGGGTTCAGTTTGGGGAAATATCAAAAGTAGAGACCCTGAAGTTATTATGCCACTTTATACTAGCTTGGTACGTCCACATCTGGAGTACTGCTCCCAATCTGTGCCCCAACTTCTATTAGGAGTCTGAAATCAGTTGAGGGTGTTCAACATAGGTTCACCAAGAAAGTAAATTTTTTAAAACATATTAGTTATGAGGACAGATTAAGGAAACTTAAACTATACTCTACTAAATACCGATAGATAAGGGGAGATTTATGTCTCGTATATAAAACATTAACGAATGACTATCTGAAAACAATAGGATTAACATCATTCACTAGCTCTAAATGAACTAGGAGTCACACTTATAAACTTACAGGTGTTAAGTGTGCCTCAATCAAATGGAGTCTGTTTTATACCTAGAGAGTGGTTGGAATGTGGAACACCTTGCCAGATAGTGTTAGTAGGAATACAACACTTTTTAAGCAATGCCTGGATGACTTTATGGGGGATAAAAAGTTTGAATTCCACCTATAAGGCATATGGGTGGTGAAAATACTAAATCACACATGCCCCCACAATGCAAAGCATCATGGGCTGCATATGCAAATCACCACAGAATGTTATGCTGGTCCAACTTTAAGCAGAATTGCATGGTGCCGAAAGGCCTCTCACACAGTTTGCAAAGGGTGCTAACAGAAGACATAGACACGTGTTTCATCCTACCAGGACTCACCAGTATGCCTCGTCTGTTTGACACCCCAGTGGAATGGACCAGCTACCCCTAAGGCAGTGTGCCTGGGATATGTTGTGGTGAACCCATTAAAATAAAAAACTATTTAAAATACAAAGAACCTCTGTGCGCAAACACTGAGGCAAGGGTTACCCCAAAGGGCATTTGGCTGGGAAGCCAAGTTTCAAGAAAATACAAAATCACACCTGCCTGATGTTGGGGTACAGGGCTGGGGGGATGACTGGAATGGAGAGCCAACCGGGACCTGAGGAGAAAAAGTAATAAAAAAATGCCCTCTTGGACTTTGTTGATTCCACAGAGGTACTTAAACGTTTTTATCATGTCCCCCCTCTCCATCCTTTCCTCAAGGGTATACATATTATGCTTCTTTAGTCTCTCCTCATACGGCTTCTCTTGCAGACCCTGCACCATTTTAGTTGCCCTCCTCTGAACTGCCTCCATCCTGTCTATGTCCTTGTGGAGAGGGGGTCTCCAGAACTGGACGCAGTACTCCAGATGGGGTCTCACCAACTGTCTGTACAGGGGGATAACAACTTCCTGTTTTCTGCTGCTGATGCCTCTCCCTATACATCCCAGTATCCCCCCAGCCCTCCCTACCGCCTTCTCACATTGCTTGCCAACCTTAAGGTCATCTGATATGATTACCCCTAGGTCTCTTTCCATTTATGTTGTTGTTACTACCTCCCCCCCAAATGTGTAATCTTCCCCTGGGTTTTTGTTTCCCAGGTGCATTACGTTGCACTTCTTTGCATTGAATCCAAGCTGCCATACTTCTGATCATTCCTCCAACCTTGCCAAGTCCCTTCTCATCCTTTCCATGCCTCCTTGTGTATCAACCCTGTTGCAGATCTTTGTGTCATCTGCAAGGAGGCATACTTTTCCTTACAGTCCCTCTGCAATGTCACTTATTAAGATATTAAAAAGGACTGGACCCAGTACTGAACCCTGCGGTACCCCACTAGTAACCCCTCTTTCTTCAGAGTGGGCTCCATTTACAATTACCTTCTGTGTCTTATTGTTCAGCCAATGTTTTACCCAGGCTACCACCTTGGGACCCACTCCCAGGCTGGTTAATCTGACTATTAATCTCTTGTGTGGGACTGTGTCAAATGCCTTGCTAAAGTCTAGGTAGGCCATGTCCACAGCCCCTCCCTGGTCTACTACTTTGGTCACCCAGTCAAAGAAATCAATTAGATTTGTCTCACATGACACTGAAGAGAAGAAACTGTTCAGCAGTTCTGTCTTCTGGGCCCCCTCCACCCTCTCCCCTGACCTGTTTTTCAGGCTAGGCATACCTTTTTTCATTTTCCTCCTTTCTCCTATATACCTGTGGAAGGTCTTGTCCCCACTCATAACCGCCTTAGCAACGTTCTCCTCTGTCCTTGCCTTTGCTCGCCTGACCATGCTTCCCGCCTCCCTCTGCCTAGCCTGATATTCTTCCTAAGCCTCCATCCCCTATGTCATTTTAAACCTCCTGAAGGTGATTTTCTTAGCTCTGATGCTGCACTTCACTTCCCTGTTGAACCACAGAGGCTTTCTCTTCCTTCAGTTTTTGTTCACCTTCCTCACACAGAGGTCAGTGACTACCACTATGGCATCCTTTGTTGAGACCCACATTTCGTCCACCCCATGAACCCCCCCCCCACTCCTTCCTGTGACTTTTGATTATATTCCCCCATCCTACTAAAATCCACTCATCTGAAGTCAAACACCTTCACATTGGTCCAATTTATAGTGGCTGACATATGTAGCATGAACCACATGGTACCATGGTCGCTTGTACCAAGGTTCTCCCCACTGGTATGTCCCCTACCCTATCCCTATTATTAGCACCACATCCAACACCACCCCTTCCCTAGTTGGTTCCCCAACCATCTGTCTGAGTAAAGCGACTTGAAGGGAGTCCAGCCAGGATCTCCCTGCTTCTGGGTGTTGCTGCTGACAGTGAATCCCATCCCACATCAGGGAGGCTGAGGTCCCCCATCAACAGCACCTCGACCCTTGTTGCCATCCTTAGTATCTGTTCCATGGGGTTTCAGCTTTTTTGCATAACTTTGCCATTTTTTGATATTCAGACCCCAAATTTTCAACATGGCCTTTCTGGGGACCCCAGCTTATGAACCCTCTGTCATTAAGCAACTGGAGCCCAAATGGTGATTTTGTAGTTGCTAAGCGAATTCACCTTGTAGGTGATGTTTGAAGCTTTTTCCAACCCTTGTTCATGAAGTGGGGTCATATGAAGACTGTCCTGAATAGTTGCAGTCGAAACATGTAAAAATGGCAAAGTTATGACCATTTGTTGCAATTTCGCTATGCACTCTCGTAACTTTGGAAAATTTAAGTATTTTGACTCCAGATTTTCCATGTAGCCTTCTTATTACCCCACGTCATGTATGGCACAGCTGACATTTTTCAAATTGTAGCCAAAATGTGTTTTCCCCCTGTGGCTCACAATGGCATTGCAATTGCACAGAATTACATATTGGTGGGGATTTTAAATTTTTCTTTACCGGGTACTTGAGGTGGGGCAATAAGATAGCTATGATAATAATTTGGTCACTGTTGTCCAATAAATGGAAGGTTTTTTTTTCCTTTCATAAACCATCTGATGTAGTGATCATTTTTGCCACAAGCTGCAGAGAGAAACTAGTGTACCTTCATTTCAAGGGCTGATAGTGGTGTGAGGCTTTGTATTTTTCCAGAGAAATTGTTTGATTTATTTTGCCAGGAGGAGCTGCAGAGAGACTTAAGTTGCAGTTTACCTCCTTAATTAATATAGAAACATAGACTTTGATGGCAGATAAGGACCACTTGGCCCACCCAGTCTGCCTATTTCCCTACCTACTGGATAAGCTGCAGATTCTAGTTAACCAACAGCCTACTTCCTGCCACCCCCCACTACAGTTGCCTTGTGTCTGTCCCATGCATGTTTGAATTCCCCCACTGTTTTAGCCCCAACAACCTCCCGAGGAAGGCAGTTCCACGCATCCACCACTCTCTCCGTGAAAAAAGATTTCCTCACATTACCCCTGAGCCGTCCCCCCCCATCTTTAAATTGTGTCCTCTTGTTCTTACACATCTCTTTTTCTAAAAGATACTACCCTCCTGGACTTTGTTGATTCCCTTGAGGTACTTCAACATTTCTATCATGTCCCCCCTGTCCCTCTTTCATCAAGGGTATACATATTAAGCTCTCTCAGTCTCTCTTCATATGATTTCTGATGCAGACCCTGCACCATTTTAGTTGCCCTCCTCTGGACTGTTTCCATCCTGTCTATGTCCTTGCATAGATGAGGTCTCCAAAACTGCACACAGTACTCCAGATGGGGTCTCACCAACTGTCTGTACAGAGGGATAACCACTTCCCTTTTTCTACTTGTGATGCCCCTTCCTATGCATCCCAGTATCTCCATGGGCTCTCCTCACTGACTTCTCACATTGCTTACCCACCTTTACATCATCTGATATGACTACCCCGAAGTCCCGTTCCATTTTGTTGTTGCTAGTACCTCTAGCTCTAACTTCTACCTTGAGTGCTGTACCGTCCTGATTTAAAAAAAAGTCTTTAATTTGGTGGTGTAAATAATAAGTATTTCTGGGGGGGGGTGCTCAGGTTTCACAAAACCTAGTAGTAGCCTAGCCAGAAATGTCAAGAGGGCCATTGGCTGACTGCACTCCCACCCCCCATGGTTTAGGGTTATGTAGTGATGCTTGCAGAGTGCACACACCCTTGCCCGCCCTCCATGTGTACTGCCTGTAGTAATTTTTCGGAGTCAAAATAAAGCAGTTCTGCTGCTTGCAACCAATTTTCTGTACTGAAATACAGCAGAACTTTTATGCATTTACAGATAAAATAAAAATAATTGAACTGTAGTAGTTCTGCCATAGAAATGTCTGTGTAAGAAATAGTTGTGGTGTAATCTGTGGTTGGGCTTGGGTTTCACAAAAGTCAGTAGCCGCCAGCGGTCTTGGAATGCATTCAGTTGACTGTACTCCCACCTCCAATGGTTTAGGACTAGGTAGTAATGCATCCAGTGTGCACACACCCTTGCCTGCCCTGCATCCGTGCTGCTTACAATAATTTTTCTGTGCATAAATGAAGCAGTACTGCTGCTTGCAACCATTTTTTGTGCTGAAATACAGCAGAACATTTGAGCGTTTACAATTAAAAAATTGATTTGCAGTAGTTCTGCTGTAGAAATCTCTCTGTAAGAAATATTTGTGGTAAAATCTGAGGTTGGGCTTGGGTTTCACAAAAGTCTGTAGCAGCCAGCAGTCTCAGAAGGCAGTCACCTGACTGCACTCCCCCTTCCCCCACAGTTTAAGGATAGGTAGTGACTCTTGCAGTGTGCGCACCAGTCATCTGGTTCTGAATATTTCCCTCCACATGATGAATTGCCCAATGACATGGCATCTTCTTCATCAGAGGCACATGTGAGTGACTTTGAAGATGAGGCAGAGTATGCTATGTACCTTGAGGGCAGGGGAAAAAAGAGGTGGCTCGCAAAACAGCCTCTAGGTGTAGCGCTTTTAGCAGTAGTGCTGTTAGTGTTCACGTTCAGGATGCCCTACTAAGCAGATGAACTTGAGTCTTTGTCCTCACAAGCCAGCTGTACTTAAGACAGTAGATATAATCTCAGCACGAACATTGTACTCATTTAAGTCAGCCAGTTAGAGCTGTACTTACTCCAGCAGTTTAGGTATAATTTCAGTCTGAACATTGTATTCATTTAAGTCAGCCAGATATAATTTCAGCGTGAACATTATACTCATTTAGTCACGTCACAACGAATAACATTCACGGTCATCACGATTCACGAATCACACTACTTCAACTTTTCTTGGTGCAACCCTGTTATTTTGTGTTTTTTTAAATCTTCGGCTTCATCATGAACACAAATCATGACACCCAGTTATCATGTTTTAGTGACCTTACCATTGTTGACATTAGGTTACTAATTATCTGTTGGAAAAGGACCGCTTGGACCACACATTCAGCTCAGATTGTCCTTCCCTGCCTTATCGGTCTCATCTGCAGACCCTAAAGCAACACTGCTGCATCCCTGCCTGTTTTCAAATACACCCCAGCCCTATGCCTATCTCACGCATGCTTGAAGACCCACAGTGTTTTTGGCACCATCACTGATGCCTGCAGTCCCTGTCAGTTACCTACCATGCCTTCTGTGGATATTTCATCACATCTGTCTTGATGAACACCCCCTTCAGCTTCATCACATGCACCCATTGCCCCTGACACGTGTGCTCTTTCTCATTTGAAAGAGACTCCCCTTATGTGCCCCATCTTCACCCCATGCTGTACTTGTATAGGTCTCTATCATGGCTCATCTGGCCCTCCTCTCTTCCAGGGTAGACATACAATGCACTTAGGCCAGTACCATTTTAGTAACACTAGGCAAGACACAAGATGTCACTTCATCTGCGGCCTTTGCTCAATCTATGATGACCGTGTGTCACCTAACCACTGACCAGTGCAGTAGTTTGTTGCCTTTTTGGGTCCCTGAAAGGCTGTTGGGGAGTGTTCATGGCAGAATTGCCTAGTGTACTTCAAAAGGGAAGGAAGTGGTGGAGTTTAACAGTGTTACAATGTCGTTTTTTTTTTTTTAAACTCTTATCAGTGGGGTCATATAACGAATATCTGACACCTCGAATGTGAATATTCATCCAAATATTTGAATTAAGGTATTCACACACCCCTACCTCTGTCTCTCTGGATCCATTCCCAAGCCCAGGTGTCAGTGTTGCAAGCAGCGATACTACCGCTGCACCAGCAGGCTAGCAAGAAATTCCTTCTTGGTCAATCAGCTTTCAGGATTTTTTCCATCCATTTTAAAATGGGTGGAACAAAAGTCAAGAAACAATTGTTAAAAAACAGAATAAAAGCAGGGGAAAAAACAGATACCGATGTTAGCAATGTTCAAAGGAAATAATTTTCAATTGAGATGCTTACACTGTAAGAAAATGTACGTTACATTTATTTGTTATAATGTTAAAAAAATATATATTTTAACATTGCTGTGTAAAGTGACTGACCATTTTCAGTTCCACTGCAGAAACAAATGCTTAGTCTATTTGTTTGCTTTAAAGGCTGTTTCTTCCAAATGTGCTTTTCATACAGTAGTTTGCAACTCTTTGATCCATTTCAAGAAGTGTACAATGAAATGACAAGGCACAGGTAAAGCCAAAAGAAATCAGGTTGCAGTTTAAGTTGTTGCTGTGCTGGCTGAGATCAGCAAAACCTCAAAATGGCTGTTTGACGTGTAAATCCGTCTCAGTCTCTGTGAATTCTTGTGCCTGAAATATGACACCTACAAGCAGTTTGTAGAGATAACTAGACACACCTTCACTCAAAGGCTTCGGTAGTATAGTGGTTAGTACAGCTGCCCTCCAAGCAGTTTACCAGGGTTCGAATCCCTGCCGGAGTATTTTTGTTTTGTTTATCCGAAATAGATATTTAATCAGGTATAAACAGAGACCAAATTTGATAATTGGTTTACTATTTCGTGCAACAAAGTCTTTAATTGTACCCATTGTAATGCACTTTAAACACAAATGCTGAAGTCCACGATAGACTTCTCTACCAGTCCTGCTTACTAGTGAAAAAAGCAAGTCTCAGCCTGGTTCCCGCAGGGGTTCAGAATCTTCTCTCCCCCAATACTAACCTTCACAACACTCGAAGCTCAGACTGTTGCGTATTTAAACTTCCCCACTGTTGCACCTCTTTGGGTCAAAGGTCCTTCGCTTTCCGTGTCCCTGGGTGGCTAAACTCTCTACAGCCTGACATCTCCTCACTAAGCTCGATTGGTCCCTTCCAAAGACTGCTTAGACAGCAGCTATTAGAGAATGCCAGCTGTATCTGCTTCTAATAACTTCTTACCTGTGTTCTCCGGCCTCCCCCTGACCTTACACTAACCCACTCCTGCAGTGCCTTCTATTTAACCTATCCTGCCACCAGTCTTGCGCCTCCTAGCCTCATATTATCTCACCTCTGCTCTTAGTTCCCTTGAGTTCTAGTCACCCCTCCACCCTCCTACCTATCCTCTTCCATTCCCACCCCTCACATCCATTTCTCTGCTATTTATGTTGATTGCGTGCATGTGCAAGAAACTTATTGCGGCAGATTGCAGAAGCAGGTTGTGGAGGTGCGGTAGTGTTGTGGCCAATGCCCCCACAGCCTTTAAAGGCTTGGCCCGCTTTTCCCAATGGCATGGCATGCTGCTGCTGACACTAGTTCAGCCAGTGTGCCACATCCTTGAGAAGTTTTAGCCGCTGCAATCAGGGGCCGCCTCGTCATTGCAGCATCATCCACTGCAATGAGGGAGCAACCCCTCATTGCAGGGCTCCCTTGCATTTCCTGCCTGTTTGCCGAGGGGGTGCCCAATCCCCCTCAGCATCATGTCCCTCCCCTGTTTTTTGCCGACGGGTGCCCAATCCCTGTCGGCATGTTTTCCCCCGCAGTTCTTGTGCTGAGGGGTGCCCAGTCCCCTCAGCTCATGAGACCCCCATACCATTAGTGCCGACAGGGTGCCCAATCCCCATCAGCATAATGTCACCCCCACTTTGTTGTGTGCCGACGGGGTGCCCAATCCTACATCGGCATGATGTGGCCCCCTTGTGTTGTGTACCGATGGGGGTGCCCAATCCCCATCGCCACAGCTGCCCCCAAAAAAGAGTCCTTTGGCACACTGGGAGCCCACCCCAGTGTGCCACATCCTGAAAAAAAATAGTCCTGCGATGTTTTTATTTTTCCCGTGAAAAAAGGAAACAGTCCTCGCCGTCTCCCTGCCCCTCCCACAACCCGCACCCACCCACTGTGCACCGTGCCTCCCCACACCCCCTCACCCCATACTTACCTCTAGAGTCTGGTGTGATGATCTTCTGTGGACCGGGAACACGTCTGCTTTCTTCAAAGGCGACCGCAAACTGAGGAAATGCCAGTAAGCTGTATAATGGAATAAACAGGGTATTTTCAACTTTGATGCTTATCTCAGTGATTTTTTTGGGAATTTTGGCACCAAATTTTCAACATGGGATTTTTGGAACCCCTCCTCATGAATTCTGTCACTGTCATGGTGTTAATCTGCCCCGAAAAGTGATTTTGCAATTACTGCATGGAATCACCTGTCAGGACCAATTAACAAAACGACAGTGCCAGTGTTCATGAAGAGGACTCTCAAAAAGCCTATGTTGCAAATTTGGTGGAAAAAATCCAAAAAATGACTGTTTTACAGCGCAGTATGAAAGTTGTTACGCGACGCTTTACACTTTGCAAATTTGCAATATTTTCATGCCAGATTTTCAGCATTGGTATTTTTCCACACCTCCTTGTGAAAAATACAGCTGTCATTTTTCACATGCTGGTCGAAATGTGTTTTCGCACTTACAGCGTAGAATAGCGCGGTCGCTGTGGGAATTCAGTGTTTGGGACAGATTATGAAAATACAAGTGAAACTGTTCATGAGCAGTTGTCATAAAATGCCTATGTTGAAAATTTGGTGCTGATACTCCATAAAATGACTGTGTTACGAGCATGCATTGTACAGTTTGCACGCACGCTCGTAAGTTCGCAAATTTATAATAGTTTCACTCCAGATTTTTGACATTACCATTGTTCTGCACCTTCTTATGAACAGTGCAGCTGTCATTTTTCACATCCTGGCCGAAATGTGTTTTCGCTCTTCTGGCACACAATAGTGCAGTTGCTGTGGGAAATCAGTGCTTTCGACACATTAAGAAAATCACACTTACACTGTTTATGAGTAGAAGTGCTAAAATGCCTATGTTGAAAATTTAGTGATGAAACTCCATAAAATGACTATGTTATGAGCGTGCATTGTGCAGTTTCCATGCAGCCTTGTAACTTCGCAAATTAATATTTTCATGCAAATTTTTCAATGCTGGCATTTTTCCACACCTCCTTATGAGCAGTACAGCTGTCATTTTCACATCCTGGCCAAAATGTGTTTTCGCGTTTCCGGCGCAGAATACCACAGTCGCTGTCGGAAATCATTGTTTGGGACAGATTAGGATTGAGCGAGTCGGGGGAGTGACCGAGCTCAACTGAGCTCTGTCGGGACTGCTGCAGATTTCTTTGTGGGCAGGAAAAGGTGCCAATGCAGGCAGGAGCCCAGTACAAAAGGGCAGTCTGCAGCGCCAGGAGACACAGAACGAGTGAGTGAGGGAGGGGGAAGGGGAGTGAGTGAGCTCAATGGAGCTCTGTTGGGAGTGCTGCTGATTTCTTTGTGGGCAGAAAAAGGCAGCAATGCACACAAGGGCCCAGTACAAAAGGGCAACCTGCAGTGGTGGAAGAAAGAGAATGAGCGACTGAGAGAGGGGGAGTGAGCAAGCTGAACGGAGCTCTATCATGACTGCTGCAGATTTCTTTGTGAGCAGAAAAGGGCGGCAACCCATGCAGGAGCCCCGTACAAAAGGGCAGCCTCCAGCACTGGCAGAAATGGAATGAGTGAGAGAGGGGGAGTTAGTGAGGTCAACAGAGCTCTGTCGGGAATGCTGCAGATTTCTTTGTGGGCAGAAAAAGGTGCCAGCAGAGGCAGGAACCCAGTACAAAAGGGGCAGCCTGCACCACCAGGAGAAACAGAATGAGCGCGTAAGACAGGTGGAGTGAGCGTCCTCAACAGAGCTCCATCGGGACAGCTGCGGATTTCTTTGTGGGCAGAAAAAGGTGCCAACGGGCAGGGAGCCCAGTAAAAGAGCAGCACTCGTGTGCCGGAGGCACAGAACAAGTGAGTGAGGGGGGAGGAGTGAGCTCACTGAGCTCTGCTGGGAGTGCCATGGATTTCTTTGTGGGCAGAAAAAGGCAGCAATGCACACAGGGGCCCAGTACAAAAGGGCAACCTGCAGCGGTGGAAGAAAGAGAATGAGCTACTGAGAGAGGGGGAGTGAGCAAGCTCAACGGAGCTCTATCGTGACTGCTGCAGATTTCTTTGTGAGCAGAAAAGGGCAGCAACCCATGCAGGAGCCCCGTACAAAAGGGCAGCCTCCAGCGCCGGCAGAAATGGAATGAGTGAGTGAGAGAGGGGGAGTTAGTGAGGTCAACGGAGCTCTGTCGGGAGTGCTGCAGATTTCTTTGTGGGCAGAAAAAGGTGCTAGCAGAGGCAGGAACCCAGTACAAAAGGGGCAGCCTGCACCACCAGGAGAAACAGAATGAGCGTGTAAGACAGGTGAAGTGAGCGTCCTCAACAGAGCTCTGTCGGGACAGCTGCGGATTTCTTTGTGGGCAGGAAAAGGTGCCAACGCAGGCAGGAGCTCAGTACAAAAGGGCAGTCTGCAGTGCCAGAAGAGATACAATGAGCGAGTGAGGGAGGTAGAGTGAGCGAACTCAACAGAGCTGTATCGTGACTGCTGTGGATTTGTTTGTGGGCAGGAAAAGGTGGAATCGCAGGCAGGAGCCCAGTAGAAAAGACCAGCCTGCAGCACCAGCAGAAATGGAATGAACGAGTGAGAGAGGGGGAGTGAGCGAGCTCAACGGAGCTATGTCGGGACTGCTGCAGATTTCTTTATGGGCAGAAAAAGGCAGCAATGCATGCAGGGGCCCAGTACAAAAGGGCAGCCTGCAGCAGTGGAAGGAAAAGAATGAGCGAGTGAGAGAGGGGGAGTGAGCGAGCTCAATGGAGCTCTATCGTGACTGCTGCAGATTTCTTTGTTGGCAAAAAAAGGTGGCAATGCAGGCAGGAGCCCAGTACAAAAGAGCAGCCTGGAGCAGCGGCAGAAACAGGATGAGTGAGTGAGAGTGGGGAATGAGCGAGCTCAATGGAGCTCTGTCGGGACTGCTGCAGATTTCTTTGTGGGCAGAAAAAGGCACCAATAGAGGCAGGAGCCCACTATAAAAGGGCAGCCTGCAGCACCAGGAGAAACAGAATAAGCGAGTGAGACAGAGGGAGTGAGCGACCTCAACAGAGCTCTATCGTGACTGCTGTGGATTTCTTTGTGGGCAGCAAAAGGCAGCAATGCAGGCAGGAGCCCAGTACAAAGGGCCAGCCTGCAGCGCCGGCAGAAACAACATGAGCGAGTGAGGGAGGGGGAGTAAGCAAGCTTAATGGAAGTCTGTTGTGATTGCTGCAGATTTCTTTGTGGGCAGGAAAAGGTGGCAACGCGGGCAGGAGCCCAGTAAAAAAGGCCAGCCTGCAGCGCCCACAGAAACAGAATGAGCGAGTGACAGATGGGGAGCGAGCGATCTCAACGGAGCTGTGTCAGGACTGCTGCAGATCTCTTTGTGGGCAGAAAAAGTCACCAACGTAGGCAGGAACCCAGTACAAAAGGCCAGCCTGCAGCAGCGAGAGACACAGAATGAGCGAGTGAGGGAGGGGGAGTGAGTGAAATCACCAGAGCTCTGTTGGGACTGCTGTGGATTTCGTTGTGGGCAGAAAAAGGTAGCAATGCACGCAGGGACCCAGTACAAAATGGCAGCCTGCAGCGGCGGGAGAAACAGAATGAATGAGTGAGAGAGGTGGAGTGAGTGAGCGAGCTCAACGGAGCTCTATCGTGACTGCTGCAGATTTCTTTGTGGGCAGAAGAAGGCGGCAACACAGGCAGGAGCCCAGTACAAAAGGGCAGACTGCTGATCCGGTAGAGACAGAACGAGAGAGTGAAAAAGGGAGAGTGAGCGAGCTCAATGGAGCTCTGTCAGGACTGCTGCAGATTTCTTTGTGGGCAGAAAAAGGCACCAGCTGAGGCAGGATCCAACTACAAAACGGCAGCCTGCAGCACCAGGAGGAACAGAATGAGGGAGTGAGACAGGCGGAGTGAGCGACCTCAATGGAGCTCTGTCGGGACAGCTGTGGATTTCTTTGTGGGCAAAAAAAGGTGCCAATGCAGGCAGAAGCCCAGTACAAAAGGGCAAACTGCTGCAGCAGGAGACACAGAACGAGCGAGTGAGGGAGGGGGAATGAGTGAGCTCAACGGAGCTCTGCTGGGACTGCTGCGGATTTCTTTGTTGGCAGAAAAAGGCAGCAATGCACACAGGGGCCCAGTACAAAAGGGCAGCCTGCAGTAGCGGGACAAACAGAACGAGCGAGTGAGAGAGGAGGAGTGAGCGAGCTTAGCGGAACTCTATCGTGACTGCTGCAGATTTCTTTGTGGGCTCAAAAGGCAGCAACGCAGGCAGGAGCCCAGTACAAAAGGGCAGCCTGCAGCGCCGGGAGACACAGAATGAATGAGTGAGTGAGGGGGAGTGAGCAAGCTGAATGGAGCTCTGTTGAGACTGCTGCAGATTTCTTTGTGGGCAGAAAAAGGTGCCAACAGAGGCAGGAGCCAACTACAAAATGGCAGCCTGCAGCACCAGGAGAAACGGAATGAGCGAGTGAGACAGGGGGAGTGAGCGACCTCAACAGAACTCTATCATAACTGCTGCGGATTTCTTTGTGGGCAGAAAAAGGTGGCAATGCAGGCAGAAGCCCAGTACAAAAAGCCAGCCAGTAGTGCCGGCAGAAATGGAACGAGTGAGTGAGAGAGGGGGAGTGAGCGAGCTCAACGGAGCTGTGTCGGGACTGCTGCAGATTTCTTTGTGGGCAGAATAAGCCGCCAGCGCAGGCAGAAGCCCAGTACAAAAGGACAGCCTGCACCAGCGGGAGACACAGAATGAGCGAGTGAGGGAGGGGGAGTGAATGAGCTCAACGGAGCTCTGTTGGAACTGCTGTGGATTTCTTTGTTGACAGAAAAAGGCAGCAGTGCCCCCAGGGGACGGGTACAAAAGGGCAGCCTGCAGCAGCGAGAGAAACAGAACGAGCGAGTGAGAGATGTGGAGTGAGCGAGCGTAACGGAGTTCTATAGTGACTGCTGCGGATTTCTTTGTGGGCAGAAAAAAGGCGTCAATGCAGGCAGGAGCCCAGTACAAAAGGCCAGCCTGCAGCGCTGGCAGAAACGGAACGAGCGAGTGACAGAGGGGGAGTGAGCAAGCTCAAAAGACCTGTGTCGGGACTAATGCAGATTTCTTTGTGGGCAGAAAAAGCCACCAACAGAGGCAGGAGCCCAGTACAAAAGGCCAGCCTGCAGCGCCAGGAGAAACAGAATGAGTGAGTCAGAGATGGGGGAAGGACCCACCTCAACGGAGCTCTGTTGGGCCAGCTGCGGATTTCTTTGCAGATAGAAAAGGGTGCCAACACAGGCAGGAGCCCAGTACAAAACAACAGCCTATGGCACCGGGAGAAACAGAATGAGCGAGTGACAGAGGGCCAGTGAGCGAGCTCAATGGACCAACGCAATCAACATTCGGCATTGACAAATGCTTGTTATACATTAGTTTGCAACTCTATGATCCATTTTAAGAAGTGTACATTGAAATGACAAGGCACAGGTATAGCCAAAAGAAATCAGGTTGCAGTTTATGTTGTTGCTATACTGGCTGAGATCAGCTAAACCTCAGAATGGCTGTTTGATGTGTAAATACATCTGAGTCTCTGTGAATTCTTGTGCCTGAAACATGACACCTATACTCTGTAGAGATAACTAGAGATTACTTCACTCAGAAGCTTTGGTAGTATAGTAGTTAGTACAGCTGCCCTTCAAGCAGTTTACCAGGATTCGAATCCCTGCTGGAGTATTTTTGTTTTGCTTAGCTGAAATAGATGTTTAATCAGGTACATAAACAGAGACCAAATTTAATAATTGGTGTACTATTTGGTGCAACAAAGTCTTTAATTGTACCCATTGTAATGTACTTTAAACACAAATGCTGAAGTTAAATGTCGCTGTTGCTTATTTACTAAATTAATGAGTCTTGTCTAGTTTGTTTTATGCTGTTGCTGTGAATATGTGTCACTCATGCACTTTACTTGGCCTGGAGCTTCACTGGAAATGAGCTTTGCTCAATTGAATCTATTCCATTATTCGTATGAATAAAATTGATTTACTACTACTACTGCTACTACTCAATCAATCAATCAAAATATTTATTTAACCAGGCAAAACGACATTGAGCGGAGCTCCTTTTCAAGGCGGACCCGAGTGAACACAAATACAAGATACAGGATCAAATACAGGAATATGATACACAGGCATGAATAAACAAGCATTGGCAATACAATGGGTGGAATGAAAGATAAATGCAACAAAATGTTTTTAACAGATACAAAACTGAGTTAACAAAAGTAATACAGATTGAGTCAGGGATAACGGGAAGCATGGGGAAGGGGAGAGTAACCCCTCACCACCATGAAGTGCTAAAGCAAAAACAAAAGGGTCCTGGAGCACCTGTAAGGGAATATAAAAGGTGCAGTGAGGCAGTGAGGATGGGGGAGCGACAGGAAAGGGGGGAGAGAGCCATAAACCAGCTGGGATCAAAATCTCTGGTACTACTACTAAGAGAGGACATGCTTCCTGTTACCACCACTACTAAGAGTGTAAGCTTCTCTTAAGAGGAAAATGGTGAAATGATGTGGCTTTTCATCTACAGCTTGACAGTAAAAGACTTTAGTGGAGCATGTAGGAAAAAATTTATTTTTGATAGAATTCCATACTTAGACTACCTGCAATAGCAGATGTTGTATGACATAACTGTATAGCACTCATGGATTTTCATGTAAATATCAGCAGACATGTAACTGTAAAAAAGCCGCAAATATCTCAAGATACACTAACATAAAAACACAGAAACATAGACAGTGACAGAAGAAACAGACCAGTGGTCCATCCAATCTGCTTGTAACACCCTATTGTACCCCAAGACCTTTTGTTAGCACCCTTGTCAATACCAGCCCACCAGTGCTGGGGAAGTGTGCCTGACTGCGATGCTGATGACCAGGGCTCAGGAAAGGACCCAGGAATATCAGAGGGCTGGCCGGGGTGAGAAGGACTGAGCATCATTAGGACAGCTTTCCTTCTCCAGGAGAAAGGGGAACCACTAGCAGATGCTGTGGATACTCCAGCATCGGAGCAAGTATTTATGGGGCGGGGCGGATGTGGGAAGTCATTGCATGTCCCCACCTCTGGGGGTCAAAATATCAAACAAAATACAGCTGTCACTAATGAAGCTCGCTTGCCAGCCACCGCAAAGCCTTCCACGGCACTTACGAGATCTGACTTATCCCGACATCTGTTATGGCCAGTACAGAATTCTGCACCCCACCTTGGGGGGGGGGCAAGCCAAGGTGGCAATGATGGAGGGTTTCCTACTGGAATCTTCTCCTGGCACATTCTCCCGTCAATGCGAAAATCCTGCCGGTGTGGTGGCCCCAAGCCAGGGGGTATCGGGACCCAGGATTCAGGTAAGTCCCAGGGGGGCTGGTGAGGTAGCTAGGGCAGGCAGCAGCTGAGATCCTTCTTATGTCAGGTTAGCAATGGATAGTACGGACTTCATATGAAGCTATTGGAAGTAATGAGTTAACAACTCTCTATTATAATAAAAAAGCTTTAGGAATAGCAAAGGCAAATGGCACACTCCCACTGGTCAAGAGCTGCCAGGAGACCATAGATTAATTAAACAATAATGCACAAGATGTGGGTTGTGCTGAAATAACTTCATGTCTAAAGTTAAAAAACAAAGCAAAATATATCCACCACCCCCCAAAAAAGTAAAATTATTCTAACACAACCCACATGTTCGAGTGCATCATTGCTATTATATAATGGCTCTTATTTAGTAATATTGTGGGGACACAAATGAGCACATATAGATGGCTATTAGGCAGAGAACAAGTGTTGTAACATCACTTTTATATGTAGGGACATCTATTTTATAGTAACAGTTGTACAGTTTCATTTTTTTATTTTTTTATTTTTTTTTGAGGAAACACTCCCTATGTGAAAGCACTGCATCACGGGTATGCAAATGATCAATTGTCTTTATCACTGTGGTATGTTATACAGTGCCAGGCAGTTGGGTATTTGCATACCCATGATGCAGTACATTCATATGTGGTGCATTTCCTCATAAAAAATTAAACTGTAAAACGGATACTATAAAAGAGATGTTCCCACACTATAAAGGAGATGACACTTGTTCTCTGCCTAACTATGAAATGTTTTATCCATGACAAAAATATTTGCCCCCCACAATACAAGTAAATATGTTTTTTATGTGAATCTAAGCTTTTGCAGCTGTACTGTAATTATAAGATTTCAAATTCTCTTGGTTAGAGAAATTGTGGCTTGTTAGTCAGTCAGTCTGGTGTGTAGTCATTTGAATGTTTGGATTTAACTTTTTGAGATTGTGCTCAGTTAATCTCATTATAACAAGTGCACACTGACCAATCAGATTCTAGAAAATGTTCTTGCTGTTGTATAATTCTCTATTAATTCACAGTTGCTCTTATAGTACTCTGAGTGGTCACTGATGTTTTGGGAGATGTTCCTGCATTAATCTGGATAAAGTACTGTCCATACCCACCTGCTCTGTGAATTTTAGGGAACTGAGCTCACAATTCGTCGTCGTGGTGGGTCTGTTCCAGCAGACAGCTGTTGTGGCATTAAGGTGGGTGTGCAAGGTCTGCCAGTGTCTGAGTCCTTCTGATCCTGAACTGGTGCAACTGAGCTGTCCTGCAGCAAACATTAGAGTGTCTCCCATTCCTTCTACCTCTCCCTCCCTGACTCATGGTAGCTAGCTGCCTGACTGTTTCTCCCTTACTGTCACCTACCATGCTCCACTTTCTGGGCTCCAGTGATCTCCCCAGCTCCAGTGTTGAAGCTCCAATGTGACAGTAATTACATGCTCCATCTTTCCAGCCACCCCTGGAGCAGCTCCAGTGCCAGAGCTCCAATTTGGAACTGCCATCTGTTTTCTCACTTGTAGGTGCTTGTGGCTTCAGTAGAGTATGGAGAGTTTGTTGGCGAGTACAACTTTCTATGAAACCATGTCCAGGTTTATAGCTGTCCCAAAATACTGCTACCTGTCCCTCCTTACTGTGTTCAGTTCACCTCATCGGTTGTTGTGCTCGCCCGTCTGCCTCATGTGTAATGTCACAGTCTGGGAGGGGGGTTGTCATACAAAGCCATGACCTCCAACCAGTTGCTGATGCAGTGATCTTGGGATCCCATTACCAACAGGGTGATGCCTGCAGTCGTGCCCAACCCTCATTAGTGCCATATCATCCTGGCTGTGGTACTGTCAGGTGGACCATACTCCCCATGTACCTTGATTTACATCATCAGCTCCCTGCCTACAACTCTCTGTCTCATTGTACACTCTCATTTCCATCACCAATCAGCTAGTTCTCCTGGGTACAAGTTTAGTTATAACATGGTCAGGGAAATGGGGGTGTGTTCCTTCATCAGTGCACAGACCCCATTGTCCCTGGCCATGTTATAAGTGGATTAACCCACTTGTGAGCCTTGGATTACTGGGGAAATTAATCCATGGCTGGGTGGTTGTCAGCACTTGGCCTGTGACTTCGTGTGACAACTCCCCTTCCCCAGCCATGGATTAATTCCCCAGTAACCCACGGCTCCCTTGTGGGTTACTCCTTACTGAAAATACTAGACCTACACTAATTATGTTTTAACTTTATTGTTTTAATTTTTATGTACTTTCCCCTGCTCTTGGTCTACTAAATATTGTAGAAAATGCAGCAATTATTCTGAGTCTTTCAAAATGTATCTCTCTCTCTCTCCCTTGCTTACCCCATAATTGCTGTCTGTGACATCATGGTCTGTTGTCATGATGAGCCCTATGATGTCATAAACAAAGACACTGTGAGGTTAACAGGGGAGAGGCCAATGTTTGCAGGTGTTTTCTATACTGACATTTTAGATGGACTACAAAGATGGACTGTAAATCTTGGAAATTAACACAGAAAATAATAAAAAAAAATGTATTCTGTAGTAAACTAAAAACTGAAACAATTGAGTTGTGAAAGCACCATGCTGAAGTGCAGAGTTGCTCTTTAAAACCTTTAAAAGTTTTGGTGCCCACCACCTCTGCTGGGAAACTGTTCCATGGCTCAGCCACTGTTGCTGTAAAACAAAACTTGTTGATGTCCCTCCTGACGCCCCCCCCCCCAAGCTTTCACACATGTCCTTGTGTTCTAGATTGGTACTCCTGTTCAGTAGTTCCTCACAGTTCATCTTCTTTATTCCTTTCAGGAACCTGAAAGCCTAGACCACATCACCCTCTCTCGTCTGGCCTCAAGTGAACACATGTTCAGTGCCCAGTGTCAATTCTTATAGTATCTGCCTTGCTGCCCCTGAATTATTTTTGTTACTCTACACTCCACTGCACTTCTCCAGCCTGTCCTTTTCTTAACTTAAGTGAGGATTCCAGAAATGGCACAGAACTCCAGCTATGTGCACAACAGTGATCTATGGAGAGACAGTAATACTTCTTTTCCTGTCAAAATCCTTCCACTTTTAATAAACATAATGGTTGTATTCCAGTTTATATTTAATATATTTTCTACAGTTAGCCTTCCTGTTTATAAGAACTACTGTGGCATCAGCCAGTATGCAATGCAGAAATGCTACAGTACATTCCAACATGCTGCAGTATACTGCAGGGACAGTGTAATTTAATGGCAATTAAGCTTTTTTGACTGTAGTATTTTGTGACAGGTCATTTACTGCAATGTACTGCATTGCATCATGGCTGGTTTTTCTGTATGCATTATCATAAAAATGGATCACTATCCATTAGAGCTCATCTGTTCTCACAGCATATCTACACCCAACATTCAGAAGCAAATGACTTGATACGTTTTATTGGACCAACATAGGTGTAACAAAGAGAACAAAGTGCTTTAGCTTTTGGACCAACAAGTCCTTCCTTGGAAGCTTAATGACAGTTATTTAGAAAATACCATACTTTTAACACCCAGATCATGCAAAAAAAAAAAACTGAAAAAATCCCCATTGCTTCAAAATACTCATTTAAAAAATAAGAGACGAAAACGTCAGGGAAGCTTAATAGTACCCTTTCACCTTCAGCTGAGAGAGTCTAGGTCAGAGGTGCTTAGTGCAGAACCACATACAAATGAATGCAGTGCACATAAATTAAAATGAATTAGAGATACTTTCAGAATAAAATAATAACTACTCTAGCAGAGGGCTCCTAAATCCTATTATGTGTGTCACAATGTGTATAAGAATGCAATTACTGAAAAGCAAAACACACCCGGATTAAAGACATGATAACATTGTTAGTTAAAAAACAAGCACCACAAAATAGAACTACAAAAAGCATCTGTATATGGCATACAAAGAGTAAACAGTAAAGTTTTCCCAAAATGAGCAATAGTTATACACTTTATGGAATGTAAAACTTAGCTGGACTCATTACCCAAATATACTCTCAAACTGGATATTATGCCCCAAAACCTTAAAACCTATCGGCCCAGATATTCAAAATTTTGCACAGGATTAGCGCAGGTCTGCTATGTTCAAAAGGCCAAATAGCACACACAAATTGCATTAGAGCCAGGCAAACCATAATTATATGCAAGGGGCACACTGAACATGAATACAGGTGCAATGGGATATTAATTGGCTAGCGCCACGCTAAGGTGTTTAACGCGACGCTTTGCGCGGTACAAATTACTGCCCAGGAAAAGCTGGTCTTAACCCTGGGCAAACAGCTTTGTATGACATTGTTGCTTTGCATGGTGTTTGAGTGGCTTTTGCGCGGCTTGCATGACCCTAACATATGAATATGACACTTAGAAAATGCCGGACACGGAGGACACATGCTGCTCACTGATGGCACCACCATGATGCAAACAGCTGCCACCAGTCCCAGCCATGCCAGGCAGTAAGGGGTGATCTGGCCCACAGGGGACATCATGGTAGTGTGGCCATACAGCACACACCTGCAGACCATATGTCTGCGGTGACCAACAGATGCCAGCATACACATGCAGCACTGTGGGCATGGTGGCAATTGAGGGGAGGGTATACAGGTGGCCAGACCTCACCACAGCCCAGGTGTGGCCACAAGGCCAGGATACATCATGCTGAGCACATGGGCCAGTAGTGGGAATACCCCACCACCTATGTGCCTGACGGATCTTACGTGCCCCACCAACCACATACCGCACAACTGCACAGATGTCACAGCACACACAGCCAGCCATGTATATGTCACTGTGAACATCCCATGCCACAGGTGCAGCATCTGTGGATCACACAACAGTGTAACAGTACTGTCCACTGTCAGTAATCACCTGCAAGCTGGGCCTGTCACTGTGTACAGTGCAGTGGTCATCACTGCCCTACATACCAAAGGCATTGCCGTATCCCTCACACTACCTGCCCCCTTGCTACTGTAGTGTCTGCTGTGCACTGTAGCATGATCTACAGTGTGACAGTTGAATGCAGCACTACCACCACCTGTGCCTATGCTGTGTTGTCCCCTGGGGTACGATATGATATGCTATGCCATACTGTTTACATGTAGCCTGCAGCTATCATCATGCACTGCCTGAGTGACCTACAGGTGGAGCTGCAGTCAGACCTGGCCAGCCCCTGTACTTCCAGACTGACCTACAAGTGGGGCTGTGGGATCCTGCAGTAACGCTGGGCAAACTGCGAGAAAATCAGGGCATAATGAGATGCTAATGTGGCTGTTTGCCCAGAGACTACCAAAGTAGGCTCATTTGCATGTCACTTTTAAATATGGCAAAGTTTAGGGCCGGGCAAATGTGTTTGCACTGGGCAAACAGCTTAGCTCTGTGCTAATCCCGCACAAATGCGTTAGCTCCGCGCTAACGGTTCAGGGAATATTATACTGTTTTGCACACTGTGCTGTCTGCTCCCTGCTCCCTGCTGCTGTACTGGGTCCACGCATTTGCTGGAACACACATTGGCCACATAGGTCACCTCTACCTACCTTCACATCACTGTGCACTGTGTTGCTGTTGTGGTCTGATCTTCCTGGTTGCTATATTCAGAGTTGTCATATTACAGGGCTATGTTTGCCCTGCACTCCCAGCCCAGTTTGCCTGGCCTCATTCCCATGCTATATTCAGACGCTGTTTGCCCTGGGCTATTCCTTTTGAATATAGCTTGCTTTGTGCTCCGGGCTACCTTTGCCTGCCAGGCAGTGCTAACTTAGCCCTGGAGCAAAGTTTTGAATATCTGGCCCATAGTGTAGTAACAGGAGTTTATAAATGATAGTATAAATATCAATTGGCAGTATAAGTGTCAAACAAAAAACTACTTGTCAAGGACCACCAAGAAATTAATCAGCCTGGTATGTACAGATTTCAATAAATTCTCAATGTATAATATAACAACTTGATGTACTGAAAATGTCTAAGGAATCTGAATAAGAAATCATAGGAATTAAATTCTCTCACACACCCACCACACCCTCATATTTTTTTTTTGGGGGGGAGGATGATAACTAGTTTTAAGGAGATACACACACACACACACACACACACATAATTCTAATGCACCATCATTCACATCAATCACTGCAATTGTTACCCAAAGGAATTCAACTTGTCACGAAATTCCAAGTGAAAGGAATCATGTATCCTAATATGTACAGAGTTCAAAATGTGACACTATGTAGCCATACTACTATCTGTGCAGTAACAGTATAAGGATTCAGAATAGAACCACAATGAAATGAAACTTCCACCCTCCCCAGGGTAAGGTAACTAAACGTAAATGTACAGTATGTATGTAAGACAAGAGAGTCCTAACAAGTGTCCCTGCTTAATAAAGGTGTTTTTAAACATAGCCAAATATGTATCTCTGTCCTCCTCATCTGAACAGATATGGTGATATCAAATTGCTTGACTGTACGTGACAGATTTTTTTGTGTGGCTTGGGTGATTACTATTCTTGTGTAAGTATCTCTGTCTGTCTGTTGCCTTTCTGTAAATACACGTATGTCAGGTTCTGTCCTTAATGGTGACCATGGTGTCCAGAAAATTAACACTGGTGGCAGAATACTCCAGGATAAGCTTTATGGTAGGGTGAAAGTTATTAAGTTCCTGAGGAGAATCTTTAAGTGCATCTGTGCCCTCTGTCAAAATGATAAACAAATCATCAGTGTAACAGAAATAAGTGAGTGGTTTATGGGGGACAGTGCTTTAAGAAGTCCTTCTCCAAATCTGCCATAAAGAGGTTAGCATACTGTGGAGCCATCCTGGTGCCCGTTGCTGTTCCCATAGTTTGAACATAAAGCTCACCACTGAAGCTGATGTTATGTGTCAAAATGAATTCTGTAAGTTTCCCCATCACTTCAGGGTTGGTGTTTTGGTCCAGTACTTTCTCCTGTATGTATTTAAGGCAGGCTGAAATGCCATCCGTGTGTGGAATATTAGTGTAGAAGGAAGTTACATCCATTGTCGTTAAAATGGTATCAGGTGGTAAGTCCTTATAACCAGAAAGTACACACAGGAAGTGTGTAGTGTCCTGGATATGAAACATCGAAACATAGAAGTTGATGGCAGATAAGGACCGCAAGGCCCATCCAGTCTGCCCATTTCTTTTTCTGCCTTATAAATGTGCCATCGGCATTTGCTCTGTCAGTGGCCTATCTATTCATACTCATCTGTACTGCTCCCTTATGCCTATCCCATACCTGTCTGAAGCCCTGCACTGTATTCATAGCTACCACTTCCTGAGGTAGACCATTCCATGCATTCACCACCCTTTCTGTGAAGAAGAATTTCCCCACATTCCCCCTTAATTGGCCTCCCTCTAATCTCATGCTGTGTCCTCTTGTCCTGCTATTTTTCTTCTATTTAAACATGTTAGACTCTTTCACCTTGTTAATGCCCTTAAGGTGTTTGAATGTTTCGATCATATCACCTCTCTTCCTCCTTTGCTCAAGGGTATACATATTGAGCTCTGTTAATCTGTCCTCATATGTCTTCTGATGCAGTCCCTGCACCATTTTGGTTGCCCTTCTCTGGACTGCCTCAATTTGGTTAATGTCCTTGTGAAGGTGTGGCCTCCAGTACTGCATGAAGTACTCCAGATGGAGCCTAACCAGTGTCTTGTAAAGAGGGATTATTACCTCCCTCTTACAACTTGTGATACCCCTACTAATACACCCTAACATCCCCCTAGCCTTACCTACTGCTTTAAAGGTCTGCTTGGATGATTTCAGGTCATCAGTGATGATGATGCCCAAGTCTCTTTCTTCCTTTGTGACTGCCAGCAACTTCCCTCCCAGCCTGTCTGTTTCCATAACCAGTGGTTTCAAAATCGTTTCTACAAACCCTGAGATCTCCTCTGTCAGGGTACCATTACCAGAGACTATGGGTCTTCCTGGATTGCCAGGTTTATGTATTTTAGGCAGCATGTAGAATGTCCCTGTTTTGGGTTCAGCAGAGATGAGGTCAGTTAGTCTTTTTATGTTGCTTGCATGCATGTGCAAGAAACATAGTGCCATCATCCGAGTTTTCGGAGGTGTGTCAGCCCATCTTCCAATGCAGTCAGTGTGTTTGCATTCGCGGCCCCAGTTCCCCAATCACTGCTGCAGCTGTCTATGACAAGCTGAAAATGCAGTGGCATACAGTTGAAAGAGAGAGCTCCGCTGGAGTGAGCAGAGCTCTGCCCCCCCGACACACATGCAGCACATGCCGCATGCACACTGCGTGCTCATGCGCCTTCCCCTCCCCACACTGTACGGCCGATGGGGGTGCCCAACCCCGCCGGCTCCAAGCCCCCAAAGCATCCAGGTGCCACACTGGGAGCCCACCCCAGCGTGGCAAAATGATGTTACGGCCGACGGGGGTGCCCAATCCACTGTCGGCTCCAGTGTCTCCCCCCCATGCTGTCACCGATGGGGGTGCCCAATCCCCCGTCGGCTCCACTGTCTCTCCCAACCCCCAAGCATCCAGATGCCAAGCTGGGAGCCCAACCCAGCGTGGCAAAATGTGTTATAGCCGACGGGGGTGCTCAATCCTCCGTCGGCTCCAGGCCCCCCCCACCAGCTGTCCTTGTGCCACGCTGGGAGCCCACCCCAGTGTGGCAAACGTCCGTGTCATCATTAAAAACAACAACCTGAAATAAAACTGTCCTCGGCGCTTCTCCTGCCCCCCACAACCCGCACTCCACCCACTGTGCACCCTGCCTCCCACCCCCCTCACCCCATACTTACCTCCGCACCTCAGCGTGACGATCTTCGGTGGACCGGGAACACATCTGCACTCTTCAAAGCCGACCGCGAACTGAGGAAATGCCAGTAAGCTGTATAATGGAATAGATAGGTTTTTCAACTTGATGCATATCTCAGGCATTTTTGGAATTTTGCACCAGATTTTCAACATGGGGTTTTGGGACCCCTTCTCATGAATGATGTCACTGTCATGGCGTTACTCGGGCCCCAAAGGGTAATTTCGTAGCCACTTCGCGAAATCACCTTTCTGGAATGATTAACAAAATGACACTGCCAGTGTTCATAAGGTGGGCTCTCAAAAAGCCTATTTTGAAAATTTGGTGGAAAAATTCCAAAAAATGACTGTTTTACGAGCATGCGTTGCACAGTTCCTACACACACTCTTAAGTTCGTGAATTTTCAATATTTTCACTCCAGATTTTCAACATTGCCATTTTACCACACCTCCTTATGAGCAGTACAGCTGTCATTTTTCACATCCTGCCCAAAACGTGTTTCCGCCCATGTAGTGCACAATGGCGCAGTCGGTGTATGAAATCAATGTATGGGACACATTAAGAAAATCACAGTGACACTGCTCATTAGCAGAGGTTTTAAAATGGCTATGTTGAAAATTTGGTGAAAAAATTCCTAAAAATGACTGTTTTATGAGCGTGCATTGCGCAGTTCCTACGCGCGCTTGTAAGTTCGCGAATTTTCAATATTTGCACTCCAATGACTTCCACATTCCTGAACAGCACATAGAAGCAAGCAACATTCGGCATTGACAAATGCTTGTTTAGATATGGTTTCTAAAAACTATAATTAAGTCCTGTGGTTCTTTTTTATATGTTGTAGTTGGGTCACTCTCCAGTTCTCTGTAGTAGGTATGATCAGTTAGCTGTCTGTTAGCTTCATTAATATAATCCTTTCAGTTTAATATCACCACTGCAGAGCCTTTACCAGCTTTTTTGATGACAATGTTGTGGTCTGATTTCAGTGTTCGTATAGCCCTCCATTCCAGTGTAGAGAGGTTATAACAGGTCTGTTTTTGCCTAGTAAGGATCTGACCACTGACTTGCTGGAGGAAACAATTAATGTAATTGTCTAGTTTTTTGTTACACCCACTTGGGGGGTTACATTCAGATTTCTTTTTTCTCATCCATTAAATTGTTACTGATTGTGATGTCTTCACTACCTGTGATTTCTTACTTGCCACAAAAGAATTCTTTAAGTCTCAATCTATGGAAGTATTCCTCCAGTTTACCACAAAACTTATTTTGTCCAGTGGTTTTGTTGGGCAGAAAGTGAGGCCCTTTGAAAGTATATTTAATTCTCCAGTAGTCAGTGTGTGGTTGGACAAATTAACAACTGAGCAGTGCCCATCTGCGTGGTGTTGTTGTTCAGTCACTCCCTTATGTTCTTCATGGTTGCTAGGAAGTATGGTATGTTGAAGGGCTTCCTGTTTTTGATAAGCATAGCTTTTCTTAAGGTCCTTTGGTAGTTAATGTGTATCTCTTGCAAGATGTCTGAAATAGTTTTACCAGGCATCCTCTCCAGTATGGTAACAATTTCATCAAACTGTTTGTTCAAATACGCTTTCTTGGCATATGATATGTGAATCCTGTGATTTCTCAATTTTTCAGAGGTCCTATGACAGAAGGTTCTTCATATATAGAATTGTCCATGCCTTTTAATGGATTCCAAACAGTAAGACCTTTAGGTATTACGTTGCTTCTCTTGCACTGGGTTAAAAAATAGATGTTACTGTCTAGCTGTGCCAGTTTCTTCTTGATGTTATGTAACTGCCATATTCTACACCAAATTCTGGTATATTCCATGCTAAAATACAGATTTAGTATTTGCTGTATTGGTCCTTGTAAGAACAGATCCAGAAGCAAATGATTTGATACCTTTTATTGGACCAACATAGATGTAACAAAAGGAACAAAGTGCTTTAGGTTTCGGACCAACAAGTCCTTCCTCAGAAGCTTAATGACAGTTATTTAGAAAACCCCATTCTTTTAACATCCAGATCATGCAGAAAAAGACCCAGAAAAAATCTCCATTGGTTCAAAATACTCATTTAAAAAGTAGGTTTACCATGGAATAGTGACTGTTCACAAGCAACAACCTTGAGCTTTCACCACTTGGTGAATTTATTTTACAGATTGTTAGTGCTTTCTTTCTAATACTCTTGTTTCTTTGAAGCACAAAAATAAGGAAGACAGTACTTATCCATAGCAGTGCCTAACATTAGGCTGCCCATGTTTACTTTCCCAAAAATCACTCATAGTGAAAATAATTTTCTTCACGACTCTATTGCCTAGACCATTAGGTATTCCAAAGGCTTATTCCAGTGTCCACACAGCGCTTTATCTTCTCTTTCCCCTCAGAGTATCATAAAGAAATCACTAACAATCTGTAAAATAAATTCACCAAGTGGTAAAAGTTCAGGGTTATTGCTTCCTTTTCTGAGTGCTTGTGAACAGTTACCATTCCATAGTAAACCTACTTTTTAAAGTCATAATTCCATGACAAAAAATATCAGTTCCTAATGGGTCCCTACACAGGACAAAGAGCACTACTACCCATTAATTTTGTTACTCATTTAAAAAATAACAGAAGAAAATGTCAAAGAAGCTTAATAGTACCTAGTGTTAGGTATGTTACTTTTCTATTACTTTCTATTACGTTTGGAAACTTATTCCAGGAAGCTCTGTGCAGTCTCTAGCAAGGATGGATAAGTACTACAAAAAGTAATACACCTTACAATTATAGTTAATTATTTATTTTTTATGCAAAAACAATACAAAAATAATAACTAACTATAACAGATTACATTTTTTGAAAGTAATAGGTTAGTTACTAGTTACTTTCAAATAAATGTAATCAGTTACAGTTACATATTTCTTTTGTATAAAAAGACATAAGTAAATGCAACTGTAAGGTGTATTACATCTTCCAGTACTTCTCCATCCTTGCTAGTGACTGCACAGAGCTTTCTGGAACAAGTTTTCGAAAGTAATAGAAAAAGTAACTAACTCAACACTGATAGTACAATTTCACCTTCAGGCGAGAGGGCCTAAAGGTCAGAGGTGCTTAGTGCAGAACAACATGCAAAGGTGTGCACTACAACATAAATTAAAGTGACTTAGAGATACTTTCAGAATAAGATAACAACAAATCGAGCAGAGGACTCCTAAATCCTATTATGAGTGTCACAATGTGTATAAGAATGCAGTTTCTTGAAAAGCAAAACCCACCAGGATTAAAGACAGGCTAAAATTGTAAGTTAAAAACAAGCACCACAAAATAGAACTACAAAAAGCATCTATATATGGCATACAAAGAGTAAACAGTAAAGTTTTCCTAAAATGAGCAATAGTTACCGTCTAATAGTTACTAATAATTCCTGCCAAAAAGGCTAACTGATCTCATCCCTGCTGAACCCAAGCCAGGGACATTCTACATGCTGCCTAAAATACATAAACCTGGCAATCCAGGAAGACCCATAGTCTTTGGTAATGGTACCCTGACTGAGGGGATCTCAGGGTTTGTAGAAACCATTTTGAAACCACTGGTTATGGAAAGAGACAGTTATATCTAGGACACTACACACTTCCTGTGTGTACTTTCTGGTTATAAGGACTTGCTACCTGATATCATTTTAATGATGATGGATGTCACATCCCTCTACACTGATATTCCACACATGGATGGCATTTCAGCCTGCCTTAAATACATACAGGAGAAAGTACTGGACCAAAACACCAACTCTGAAATGGTGGAGAAACTTACAGAATTCATTTTGACACATAACAACTTCAGCTTCAATGGTAAACATTATGTTGAAACTATGGGAACAGCAACGGGCACCAGGATGACTCCACAGTATACTAACCTCTTTATGGCAGATTTGGAAAAGGACTTCTTAAGGAACTGTCCCCACAAACCACTCGCTTATTTCCATTACAATAATGATTTGTTTATCATTTGGACAGAGGGCACAAATGCACTTAAAGATTTTCATCAGGAACTTAATAACTTTCACTGTACCATAAAGCTTACCCTGGAGTAGTCTGCCTCCAATGCTAATTTTCTGGACACCATGGTCACCATTAAGGATGGAACCTTATGTATATATATTTACAGGAAGACAACAGACATGCAGAGATACTTACACAAGAATAGTAATCACCCAAGCCACACAAAGAAAATCTGTCATGTACAGTCAAACAATTCAATATCACTGTATCTGTATAAATGAGGACAGAGATGCACATTTGGCTATGTTGAAAAACACCTTTATTAAGCAGGGACACTTGTTAGGACTCTCTTGTCTTACATACATACTTTACATTGAGGAGGGACACTCTTCCAGAGAAACTGACAGGACAATAAAACATGCAACCCAAGTGCCAAGACAACAACTACTTCAGTATAAAGAAAGGATGGCTACCAACAGAATACCCTTAGTAGTCACATATCATCCAGACCTTGAACTTCTGCATAAGATTATTCAAGACCTCCATCAAATATACAGTATAGTGAGGATGAGAATCTTAATTGTATTTTTAAGGAACTACCACTACTATCTTTTAAACAACCACCAAACCTAACCTGCCTAATTATTAGGAGTAAGCTTTCGCCAGGACAGAATACCATGACACTAAATGGTAAATGACCCTGCAATCAACACAACTGTAAGACTTGTGAGCACATTTCCACTTCAGACTGTGTGGTTACATCACAAAACAGACAATTCAAGGTACGTTGGAATTATACCTGTACATCATGATATGTTGTTTCTTTCATTCAATGCAAGAGGTGTCCACAAACAGGTTATGTTGGAGAGACAAGCCAACAGCTCCACACTAGGATGAACTCGCATAGACATAATATTAAACTGAAGATGACTGAAAAACCAGTGGGGCAACACTTCTCTCAGCCTGACCACTCAATCTCAGATATGTCAGTAAAGGTCTTAAAATGAAATCTCAAAAGTACACAACAGAGACGAGCTTTTGAGATCAAACTTATTTTACATCTCAATATGGTAGCAGATGGCATGAACACAGATTTGGGGTTTGTAATGAGGGGTAAAGAAGTCTGCCCCTATATTGCGGCCTAACCTTATTTTGGTCTGAAAACATTCTGTATGTATATGACAAATGCTGGTTTATGGAGCTAAAAAGCTTATAAACCCTTATAAGGAGCTAAGCTACAGTTGCAATACTAATGTGCCTTTTTAGCATTATAATTTAGCAGAAGTAAGCAACATCTGGCCTACGTGACTGCAAGCACAGACACAGACTAGTGTCCAAAATTCCCCTTATAGTTAACTTTAATGTCTGTCCTTATATGGACAGCCCAAAGTGTTAGCCGGAAACTTATCTCTTTCCTCTGAACTATGGTGACTGGTGGTAACAGCAGGTTATCCACCTTATATGGTAAATAAAATGTACACTGTCTATGTTTATTGCTGACCAAGGGTGAGATCATGCTCATACTAGGAAGAAAATGTCTTATGACCTTATAAGTTGATGTGTATGCTGTTTTTTGACCAATTATAAGTAATTCTAAAAATAGACACATTGCTTTTACTATATAAGTAAGCTTGTACAGCCTGTTATTTGAAGAATGTACCACTTGTAATTTCTCGCTGTGATTATTATTATAATCATTAAATTCTTCCGCCCTCAGTCTCGTCTCCGTCCGTCTCCTTTCTAAGTACCTGTAATTAATAATTTACAAACTATAGTTTTATAGCTTTACCAACGCTTACAATTGGTGCCGTGACTCGGATCGTTGGTGCTGCATGCTGAGGAGGCTGTCTAACTGCCGGTCGGTTGGGCAGCCAGCCCCATAGCAGGGTGAGGACGCTCGGAGACGTGTTACTGCTGGCTAAAGCGAGAAGGAAAGGTACACAGGCAGCCACAACCACTTGACAATCCAGGTGATGTATGCTTCTCTTATTTATTTAAAGTAATTAAAAGTAATAAAAAGGTAATACTTAACTCTGTAGGAACTCATGGGGCAGAGTAGGTAAGTGAAGGTACTGGGACTTGTAAGCCAGACCTCACAAGGGAGCCATAAGACGTAGCCAAACAGGCTGGGACACCAGTGCACGGGTGAGCCCAGCTGTGGAGGCTAGGCAGGCAAGTAAGGAAAATGAGCATGGAAACAATAATAGGTCGTTTTTTGGGGAAGCATTTAAAGGGGGAGCGATGAACCAGTGCCTGATGACCAACAGGCGCAATTGTATTTTACTCAGCAAGTGTCCTCCATAATGAGAAAGTGAAAATGAAAATAAATTTTTGCAAATGCGTTGCAAGGGTTGTGGCAGTATAATCAGACCATTGTGTGTCACCGAAATAAGGAATTAAAGCAGTTAAAGGAAGAGAAAGATGGGAATGATATGTTAGTAAGGCGATTAATGAATTTAACACTAGAACATAAAAATAGTGTTACAAAGGGTCAGTACCAAGAATTAGAACAACAGTGTGATAACCTTAAGGCACAACTAATAAAAGTAAAAGGAGATTTGTGCCTGTTAGAGAGATCATGCCCTCTTACAAATTAAATTAGATCAGCAATCGTAAACACGCCGCTGAGACTAGACTTTCTACGCGAGCTCCAAAATGCTGCAAATAAAATACAAGAAATACAAGAGGCGCAAAACTGTCAGATAGCCTCCAAAATGCGAAAAGAAAAGGAGGTGGTAACAGTTAAAATGGCCCTGGTACAGACATCGGGAACTTGTTAACAGGAGGCACTATGTCAGCAACTACTAGGCACCAACAGGAACAACTCCTAGTACAATTAAAATTACAAGAAACTAAGTATAATTTGAAAAGGAGTTCAGACAAAAATAAAACAAAGTAGAGGAGGAAAAGTACCAAGCGTTAGAGGAAAAGTATAAAAAACAAGTCAAAAAGGTAGAAGATGCCATTGATTTAGATGACGACAAAATCCGAGAGGCAAAGGAGAGGGCAGAGGCGGCAGAAGGCGAACCATCTAATAGCAAATTAAAAGGGGGGAAAAAAGAAGGAACGGGAGGAATGGACAGAACAGGAGGAGACAGTGGGGATGGAACAGGAAGGGGACCGATGGATAGAGATGGGCGAAAAGGTAGTAAAAGTCAAAAAAATTATAAAGGAGTTCCCACCAAAACCAGATGAGGGAGTGAGGGAACCAGAGACGCCCGTAGTCAAGGATTTGACTATTGAGGAAATCACAAATTTAGGAAAATGATCGGTCCTGTCATCACAAAACCAACTTGCCTGAACTACGACAAAACTAAAACAACTTACTACAACGCTAAGACTACCAACCAGGATGTATGTAGGTTAGTGATGTTTAAATTGTCAGCAGCCTTGGCTGAGGCAATGCCGCCTGGCATAAGGAACCCATGAAGGGGCATTGCAAAATGCCAACTCATGGGCAGATTTTAATGAGGTAGTGGAAGCTATCAGGCGGTGCGAGGAGAATCGGCTACATCAAGAGGTGGATTGGGACAGAATATTACAGACTAAGCCCCAGGAAGGGAGGGTCCCGAGTTTTTATCCCACGACTGTTTGAGGTGCTAGAGGTATGGGGCCAGGATTGCCCCACAGAAGATGATACTACCTTTAGGGACCTGTGGATTCGAGCATATGACTTGGATCCTACCCTACGGACAGTCGTTAAATTAGCTCCAACCCAGGAGGAACGATTACCTCCTGGAAACTTATCTCAATGAGAAGCAGCGAAAAGCGGAAGTGGCCGCTGTGACTTGGACTAATGAGGGGCCACAAAAAGAGACTAGGACATGCTTTAATTGTAAAAAGCCTGGGCATGTAATGAGTGACTGTTGGGCAAAGGGAGGAGGTAGAGAAGGACAAGGACCCCGGCAGTTGGGGAGGGGCCGAGGACAAAGAAGACAAGACGCAGTAGACAGACCACGACGCGGGGGTGATAGTGCGCAGGATTTGTTGGACAGACTACAAACAATATTAGATGCGGCCGAGCGGAAAAAGCCAACTGCTCCCGCCCAAGAATTTGAGTGACGAAGACCTTGTCAGGCGACCAAGGCAATCAAACAGTTAACCGAAAAATAGGAGGCGGAGGCCCAGGGACCCTGATTCACAATGGTGTGTGCATTAACATTTGATAAACAAGGCGACTCAACCGTACCAACTTAAAGTGGGAGAAAAACGGGTAATGGCTTTAATTGACACCGGGCAGCGTCTCACTCACTACTATGCACATACCATTAGATCCAGATAAACCTCCCATACAAATAGAGGGTGTACAGGGCATACAGCACAGGATATGTTAGCCACCCCAAATAATCGCCTGGGAACTAAAGAGTAGTTGGAAAGGGAAGATTCATAATGATGGGAGGGAGCATATGGAGCAAAACATAATAGGAAGTGATCTCTTAAAGCAGCATCGCTTAATTATTGACCTGGTAAATAAGTGTTTGCGCCAAGTAAACATTAAAGGGTATGGTGCTACAACAGTACCCGAAAGTTATGTCTGGGCTTCAGTCAAATCTAATAAGAGGTATAATCGGCCCGAAGTGAGCCAAACAGAATTACAACAGATAATAGACAAATACCCCAGTGTCTGGGCAGTGTCTGGTACTGACTGTGGAGTAGTCAGCGATACAGAGATAGCAATAGGGCCCCGACCCTGGGCATACTAAGCAGTACCCCATCCCCAGGAAGCAGTGACTGGAATAGAACCAGTAATAAAGATTTACTGTCCCAAGGGGTGCTAAGGACTATTTGTTCCACAGCCAATAGCCCTATTTGGCCAGTTAAAAACCCAATGGTAAATATCGGCTTACCAGATTATCAAGGTTAAATAAAGTAACCCCACAAGTCAGTCCCATCATAAGCACAGCAATTGAAATGTTTAATAAACTCAAACCTACCAGTAAAGTCTTCGGTACTTGATCTAGCAAACGGATTTTGGTCTCTACCCCTAGACAACAGGACCAGTATAAATTCGTTTTACCTTTAAAGATCAACAATATACGTTTACCCGCTTACCACAGGGGTTCCACTCCTCCCCAACACTGTTCCACCGATATGTGCAACAGGTGCTCCAAGAGGAGGGACTAGAACATGAGGTAGTCCAATATGTGGATGATTTGTTATTACAAAGCAAAAACATGGCAGAGCACGCCCAACTGTTGGACCGTGTGCTCAAAGCCCTAGCTAAAAGAGGTCTTAAGATCAATCCAGAGAAGGTACAAATTGCTAGACCAGAAGTGACGTTTTTAGGAACTATAGTGTCAAAAAAAGGTAGGAGAATAGACCCTGCAAGAACCGCCCTTATACAAAATCTGCCCCTACCCATAACTGTAACAGGACTCAGGAAACTGCTGGTAATGACCAACTTTTGTAGAGATTACATCGAGGGGTACTCAGAAATTACTAAGCCACTCTACACACTACTGCAGACAATCCACAAAAGGGAGGACAAGCTAATGTGGAGGGGAAGAGTTGCAGTGCTTTAAAAACTAAACAAGCATTAATGCAAGCCCCAGCCTTAGCTGTCCCAGACCATGCAAAGCCGCTTATAATACAAGCGGTAGCAACAGATGACACCATAATAGCTGTGCTATTGCAAAATCATTGGGATAATTTAGTCCCATAACATATTTAAACAGACAATTGACTAAAGTAGAACAGGGATTGGCCAGTGTGAGAAACTTGTTGGCAGACATGGGCAGTAGTGGCTAGAAGAGATAGTTGGGTTTAGCCCCATAACTATCCAAACCACTCACACACCCATCAAATTACTAATAGAGGGAAACCAAAGGAGTTAGCCACAGCAGACAGGCTAAATGGCTACTTGCCTTACAAGATAAACAAGTCACAGTACAAAACTTAATAAACCCCATATGATGCAATACTTAGACTATCAGGGAGAACCACATGATTGTGGAGAGCTCATGCAGCAGGAAGCATATTTATCCCCATTCATAGAGAGACATGACGATGGTAAGACTTATACCATGTTGTGTGTTGATGGGTCCAGGTATTGGGAAAAGGAAATGCCTATACTGGAGCTGCCGGTATTTAATAGTGGAGATGATGATGAAACCAGACCACCTGAGGAACAGTCAATACTTATTAAATTGTCACCGGAGACTCATCTCAATATGCTGAGTTAGTTGCTATATATGAAGCTATAAAGGCCGTTCCACTTTGGGCTACTCTACAATTTGCACTGACTCACAACTTTGCTATGGGCTCATTAACCACATGGTTGCCCATATGGGCCAGGAGGACATGAAAACGTCCACTGGAGAAACATGTGTGATACAGGCAGCTACTAAAAGCAATTTTAAGGGAAGGAGAAAAGCTCCCAGGAGGATAGCACTGAGTCAGTAAGAGCCCACACCCTATAGGTACGGTTATGGGTCGCTTGAGGAATGGGGAAATGAAGAAGTCGATAAATGGGCTAAATTGATAGCCAAAGAGGGGACCCTGGAAAGGAATAAGACCACAAGATGAACAAAATTCAAGTAGAGTTAGTGACGTTAAAAGGTGGAGACTTTACTTAATTGCAGGAGCTCAAAAACAAGATCAGTGGATCCAAGAGAAAATAAAACAAGTACAAGAGGATCCCAAAAGGCACGGGCTTTTACCATAATAGACAACGGTTATATCAAAGGGGGAGAATGAAATCCCAAAATGGGTAGTGCCAGAGTCACTACAAAAAGATATAGCGTTAGAAAACCATCGATGGGCAGGACACCGCGAAAAGACAAAACATGCAGATTATTAGAATAAATACTACTGGCCTGAGATATCTAAAACTGTTCAGTCAGTATTACAGACTTGCTTAATATGCCTCCAACAGGATCCCAAACGAGAAAATACTCCCACAGCGATTACCCTGGCAGATGGACCTTGGGATGCACTACAAATTGACTACGTTGGCCTCTACCCCACCGCAGCGGGGGATATAAGTACATGCTAGTAATAACAGATATGTTCTCAAAATGGTGGAGGGTGCTCCAGTTAAGAGTGCAAATGCTATAACAACAGCTCGAATTTTGTACACACAAGTCTGTGTTAGGTGGGGTTCCCCAATACCATAGAATCCGACAGGGAACTCACTTAGTAATCAAATAATGCAGGAAATGTGAAAATAATGGGAGTTCAGCAGCGATTACACCTACCATACAGGCCTCAGGCCTCTGGGGATGGTAGAAGACCAAATCGGACTTTAAAAAATGCCCTAAAAAAGGCAGTATTGGATGAGGGAAAAGACTGGGCTATACATCCCCAGGGATCTTAATGGCTATCCGAGGGACCGTCCAAGCTAGCACAGGATTAACCCTTATGAGCTAATGACAGGAAGGAGGATGAGGTTAGCTCACCACAAGATGTACCCCACCAAACTCAGCTACCCAAGATAAGGTTAAACATGAGCAGTTTTAAAATCAATAATACACCAACTAGAAATATCTGACCTTTGTAGCCAAAAACATGGTCAGAGTACATGAGCAAAATAAGTAGGGTAGACAGCCAGTGGCAGGATGGGGGTTACCTATAGAAGAGGGGATGTGGTAATGGTAAGAAATTGGGAACAAAAAATCCATGGAAGGATGCTAATTGGTTGGGACCGCATAAAGTGTACAAGCGAGTGGGTGAAAGCACAGTGTATGTGGTTAGAGTAGGTAAGAAAGGGTCAGAGGAAAAAAGCAGAATTTTGGGTGCATGTTGATCAGTGTAAAAAGTATCAAATAAAGTTGGTTAAAATTAAAATACTGCACTTGATGTTTTTAGCTATGAAGATCCAAGGCATCCTTGTCTACCGGCCTGGTAGTAGCCATCAAGTTTTCTATGATTCTCAGCCTGCATATTGATGTGGAGCAGATTAATGTCATGTGGAACCCAAACAGTCGGTCACACTGCTAGTTAAATGGAACTGGGACCTGTTGACAAATAGCCATACCCACACGAGCATGGAAAGCCACCTGGACCAAGGACAACAACATTTTATATCCAAAGACTGGTGTGTGGACTCACTTAACGATTGGTCCAGCTGTGCCTCAGAGGTTAAGACTGGATCCCAACACAGTTATATGGATTGGACACAAAATGGGTCTCTTGTTATAAATGGGACTACACCAAAAGATAATGGTGCCTATGTGGACTCTATCTTATTGTCTCTGGGGTAGCAGTACTGTCTGTAATTATGCTAGTATGACTAATTCACTGCGTTTTGCAATCTCAGATGCTATATACTTAACTGTAAAACCAATGGAGTGCCCAATGTGACCCAAGGGCCAGAGAGTGGGCTCAAGGCGACTCCTGTTGACCAAGTACTTGTAAATAACGTAAAATACAGTAGGATGCATGTAAATCTAGATTTTTCTTGAATATAAATGTTAACAGTAGTTGTGCTAACACTAGTGTGTCAAAGTTTTATGCCACCATGTTAATTGACATGTTAGGTGCCTTCCATGCCAAAACAGGAAGTATCACAGCACCTTTTAATAGTGAAGGGGAGGTTAAAAACTTTAGAAAAAAAAGAGACCTATGGGGGGACCTGGCTGGACTTTTTGGATCAGGAATGAGCATATGGAATCGGGCAGATCTGGAGGCTATTAAAAATTACCAAGACCATATTAATACCAATACTGAAAAAAGGGTCTTGCTGCCACTTACACTAGGTCAACAGGGTTTTGGCAATGGAAGAGCGCTTATCTGTGTACAATATACAGTGTGGGTCATTTGTTTAAAGAGGTAGAGCATAAAATTAATGAAGTAATAGCTAAGCATAATGAAGAAGTTCTTAATAATACAGTAAATAAGGGCTATAGTGTGTAGTGCTTATGGATCTTATGTTTTAACTCAAGTTAGTCAACTGCTACAGGAAATTACATAATCAATTACCTAATCAAATCTCTGATGTTCAGTTAAAATTGTGGTACTGCCCAGATTGCTTTAACATTACTAACAGTAAATGTATGGCCTATTGTCTTAGGGATAGAGGCCCCACCCATGTGGTGGGTCCGTAAGGTTACCAAAGTATTTGTTGGCCTCAAATGTTCTAGACCAATAGTACTCTTAGTGGCACCATGAAGGTGTCCCTCGTGGTAAAACTGCCCCATGTTGAGTACAATAAAGAAGTATACTCTCAAATAGTAAAGGTACACTCTGTTGGGCATCTCAAAGGCCAATATTATGCATATCGAGTTTCACCACCAGAGATCCTAGTGCACAGCAGTGATGGCTCTTGGACAGCACCAAATTTACATTGCTGTGAGGAAATTTATAATCAATGGATATGTCAGTGTGACGTCATGTCAGAAACACAACCAATCTGTGGAGAGATTCCCATAGGCCAAACTAAAATGACACGCATGGTGTCCCGTCAAGTTAAACCATGGTACACCCACAAGTCAGTGTAACCTATAATAGTACTAACCAATATTGTGTTGTTACTAATATACCTGTTTTATCATATGAAGGACAAATGTGCCATCAATAATCCAAATTTTGCATCACTCCCAAGCATAATGTCTATATTGGTGACAAAGTGTTACACCCTATTACAGAGGCAGAAGACAAGAGTTATGACGTTAAATTTAATAGCCCTCACCAGGCATATGATATTGCTAAATATGCACCTCATTTGGAGCGGTAATACCTCCTCTGTCTCTTAACGTGCAGTCACTTTTAAATCGGAAGGATACGATTTAATACATATTCAAAATACCGCTTGAAACACAAGCAAGTGTAAATGAGCTGCTCAGTGAGAGTGACAATGAGCACTTAATTTACAGCTATGCAGGAGGGCCCTTGGGAGTCCTCTCATTTAAGGCATTACTCCTATTGCAAGTAGTCTTAGTGTTCATAGTAATTATAAGTCTGTGTCGATTAAAATGTGCCATTCGTAAAATGCGCAGTGAAATGTATAGGCTCAGAGGAGCTGCATTATTGTACAACTAATAATTCGGCAATATAGGGCCAAAGGGGGGCTTGTAATGAGGGGTAAAGAAGTCTGCCCCAATATTGCGGCCTAACCTATTTTTGGTCTGAAAACATTCTGTATGTATATGACAAATGCTGGTTTATGGAGCTAAAAGCTTATAAACCCTTATAAGGAGCTAAGCTACAGTTGCAATACTAATGTGCCTTTTTAGCATTATAATTTAGCAGAAGTAAGCAACATCTGGCCTACGTGACTGCAAGCACAGACGCAGACTAGTGTCCAAAATTCCCCTTATAGTTAACTTTAATGTCTGTCCTTATATGGACAGCCCAAAGTGTTAGCCGGAAACTTATCTCTTTCCTCTGAACTATGGTGACTGGTGGTAACAGCAGGTTATCCACCTTATATGGTAAATAAAATGTACACTGTCTATGTTTGTGCTGACCAAGGGTGAGATCATGCTCATACTAGGAAGAAAATGTCTTATGACCTTATAAGTTGATGTGTATGCTGTTTTTTGACCAATTATAAGTAATTCTAAAAATAGACACATTGCTTTTACTATATAAGTAAGCTTGTACAGCCTGTTATTTGAAGAATGTACCACTTGTAATTTCTCACTGTGATTATTATTATAATCATTAAATTCTTCCGCCCTCAGTCTCGTCTCCGTCCGTCTCCTTTCTAAGTACCTGTAATTAATAATTTACAAACTATAGTTTTATAGCTTTACCCACGCTTACAGGGTTTATGGCTCATTATAGGACTTAACATCCGCAGACCTTTTCTTCATAGGATAGACATATTATAGGACTTCAGTGTGTGTGTGTGTGTGTGTGTGTGTGTTTGGGGTAGGTATGTGAATATGGTAGGTGTGGGGGTTGCCGTTACATTGAGGTGGGCATCTATTCAGATACATGGAGTTACAGTGTGTTATTACTCTGAATTCACATACATAATGAATATTAATTCATTCTTACAATTTATCTTCCCAGAGGGTGGGGTTGATTCCATTGGGTCTTATTCAGATTCATTAGCCTGTTACCATATATACAGTAGTTTTATTATACACTGTCACATTTTTGAACTTTGAACATATTGGGATGCAGGATCTCATTTGCATGGGGGTCCTTGACAGACCTAATTGTATTGGGCAAATGTTGTAGTGATTAGTGGAAATGATGGTATTTTAGGACTCTTGTCTTTCATACATACTGTACATTTATGTATAGTTACCTTACGCTGGGGAGAGTGTAAATTTTGTTTCATTGCGGTTCTAATTGGAATCCTTGGACTGTTACTGCACAGATAGTAATAAGGTTACATAGTGTCACATTTTGAACTCTGTACATATTAGGATACATGATGCATTTTACTTAGAATTTCATGACAAGTTGAATTCCTTTGGGTAACAATTGCAATCATTGATGTGAATGATAGTGCATTAGGACTGTGTGTGTGTGTGTGTGTGTGTGTGTGTGTGTGTGTGTGTGTGTCTCCTTAAAACGAGTTATCATCCCCCCAAAAAAAATATGGGGGTGTGAGAGAATTTAATTCCTATGATTTCTTATTCAGATTCCTTAGACATTTTCAGTACATCAAGTTGTTATATTATACACTGAGAATTTATTGAAATCTGTACATATCAGGCTGCATGATCTTAATTTCTTGGTGGTCCTTGACAAGTAGTTTTTTGTTTGACATTTGTACTGCCAATTTATATTTGTATTGTCATTTATAAACTCCTCTTACTACACTATAGGATTTAAGGTTTATGGGGCATAATATCTAGTTTGAGAGCATAGTTGGGTAATTGGTCCAGCTAAGTTTTATATTCCATACAGTGTGTAACTATTGCTCTTTTTAGGAAAACTTTACTGTTTACTCTTTGTATACCATACAGTATATAGATGCTTTCTGTAGTTCTATTTTGTGGTGCTTGTTTTTGACTTACAATTTTATCATGTCTTTAATCCGGGTGTGTTTTGCTTTCAGTAACTAAAAGTCACAAAGTAAAAACTGATGCACCAGGGATCAGGTGTGCCAGGTTAATCAAATGTTACACAAAAAATACCGTTGTAAACAACTAGGAAACTGGCACCACACAAAGACCAAATCAGCATATGCTGATATTCGGGCTGAAATCACAAAGTCATTGTTTGTAGGCACTCACCACACATTATAGGCAAAGGTTCTCTGTAGTAGAAATTCGAAACACTCCACCAGTGGCAATTTTAAAAAGTGTTTTTATTCATAAATCTACAAGTACGATGAAAAACGAAGTAAGTGAGTGAAAAATAGCCCCAGCCCAGTCCTCCCACTTCCCGCATCCAGCAAGAATCACACTAAACACGCTCCAACACCTGACATGTTTTGCTCAAAATTAGCTTTTTAAAAGGTGATGAGCCATCCTGTTAAATCCCCTTAAATACAGGACCCCATTAAAGTGACAGTGCAAATTAAACATATACAAAATTCACAGTTAAAATCCATAATAGGATGTCATAAAGACAAATACAATAATGGAAGCAACACACACACATTTGACTTTTAAAGTCCAGAAACATGTTCGAGTCCCACTACTTGGTTACAAATTTACTAATTCATTTTTTTAAAAAGGGAACTAATGGTCTTCCTTATTTATTGAAAATCCATCATCTTCATTCAGTGCATTCGACAAAGATCCTGGGCACATAATCTATAATAAAAAAAGATGGTTACAGCCAAAATATGGTAACGAACAGTAAACAACACATAAAAATACAAAAACACCCAAAGCTTCATAAAGACATTCAAACATTATTTCAACATAAAGTATTTAACTAAAACAAAATCACAAGCAAGGCATAATTATTTAAACTTAAGGAAGGGTTTTATCTCTAAGCTACCATTTAACCCTTTACCTTCCACACCTTTAAACAAAAAAATCCAATATTGTTCATGCCTGAGGAGGAGATTATTATAATCTCCACCTCTTCACGACAACACTGGCTTTTCCAAACCCTAAAATTTAAAACAATGTTTACCACCATCCTTACTCCCAACAGCATGTGCTGTGAGGGCATTTGTTACATCACAATTTTCTATCACCCTCAAATGCTCACCAATACAGATCTTAAAAGCTCTTATTGTTTCCCTAAATAGAAAGAACCGCAATTGCAACTAGCCAGATACACCAAACCAGTAGTGGCACATGTCATAAAACCTCTTGCTGGGAATTCCCTCTCCAATAATGGGTGCAAGAATGTTTTTGTGTCCATGACATAACAGCAAAATCTACAGTTACCACATCTGTGGCTACCACTCTCCCTCCTCGGTAGCCACATACGTGGTCTTAGTGCTATTGGTTCCACAGAGTGTACTAACGTATCTTTAAGAGTGGTCCCTCTCCTATATACTATTTTTGGACCATCTTTCAAAAGCTTCCCTAATCCTGCATCCTGCAGAGCTATGTGCCAATTTCTTTTAATAATACTCACTATTTCATGTGACTATGCATTATATGTACTGACAAAGAAAGTTTGACCATCCCGTGGTTCCACCGCCTTTTCTACTTTTCTCACTTCTAACAAAATCTTTCTATCAATATTGTTTACAGTATGTCTTGCTTTGTTAATTATTCTAACAGCATATCCCCTCTCCCTAGATTTGTTCTCTAACTTACCTGCTCTCTTCTCATAAATAGCTTCAGAGCCACAATTTCGTTTAGTACGAATAAATTGCTCTTTTGGAATGGCTTTTATGACATGCGATGGGTGGCTGCTACTTGCTAACAACAGAGTATTATGGTCTGTGGGCTTCCGAAATAAGTCTGTAGTAAGTCCCCCAGACCGTCCTTCATTATCACCATATCCAAAAAATGAATCTTTTCACTATCATATATCAAGCTAAATTTTAAGTTAGAATTGCTGGATTCTAGGTATTTTGCAAAATCCAGCAAATCAATAACAGTTCCTGTCCAAATAAGCAGCACATCGTCGATGTACCACTTCCAAAGGTCAATATACTGTCTGTAAGGGTTTGAGGTAGGTCTAACCACCTCCTCCTCCCATTTAACCATATACAAATTAGCAAAATTAGGAGCAAAGCTGGCCCCATTGCAGTTCCTTTTATTTGCAAAAACCATTAGTTTTTATAAAAAAAGCAGTTATGTATTAGAACAAACGATGCTAACTGTACAAAGATTTTTGTATCGGGGACATTCTGTTCCCTGGTCTTCAAAAAATGTTCTAAAGATTGCAAACCATCATGGTGATGGATGTTCGTATATAAAGCAGCAACATCTAGAGAGACCTGTAATCTGTGATCAGCAATTTCTATCTCCTGGTTGATGCATAACACTTCTCCTGTGTCTTTAATATATGCTGGAATTTTTTTAACCAGTTCAGCAATGTGTCCATCCACAAACTTTGCCAAGGGTTCCATAAGAGAGTTATTACCTGAGACTATAGGTTTTCCAGGAGGGTCTATTAAGCTCTTATGAACCTTCAACAAACAATAAAAGGTGGCTATCTGGGGACAATCAACACATAAATATTCAGTTATCTGTTCTGGCAAATGATTGTCCTGTTTCAACTTTTTCAAGTTAACATCTGTTTCTCTGTTAAATTGATCCATGGGGTCTCTACATAATCTTTTGTAAAAATTAGTATCAATCGATTGTCTCATCACTCCTCTATCATAATCTGAGCTATTAAGTACCACCACTGCCCCATCCTTATCTGCAGATTTAATAGTAACATCCAGATTCTGGCCCAATTTCTCATGTGCTTCTATTTCTAATTTTCTGAGGTTATGGAAATATTTTTTATTTTGTTTTCCTACCTCCTCTGTTTCAGTTTCACAGCATTTAATAAACATCTGCAGAGCAGGGGACTGGGGGGGGGCCAAAAGTGGACTGTGGCTTAAACCCCTCATTATTTAATTTTCTATACATTCCTCACTCTTTCCTTCATCACCCTGTCGTGAAAAAAAGGATTTTAATCTCAAATGTCTCCCCCATTTTATGTAGATCAATTACTGTGTCAAAAACATTGATATTTCTAGTAGGGACAAAAGAAAGCCCCCTCCCTAGTACCTTCAGTTCAATATTGGACAAAACATAATCACAGGTTGAGAACATTAATTACTGAGTTCAATGTTGTATCTTGCCCATTCCCGTCTGCCCCTCCATGTTCTGCCCTGATTTTGACCTCGATTTCCACCCCCTCTTTGTGCCTCCTCTCCTTGTCTTCTTCTGCCTGAATTCCAGCAGTTCTGGTGCTGACTGTGCCATGGCACAAATGGGGGTGGGGGTAATGGCTGTGGTGGTTCATAAGGGGTAAATTTCAGGGCTTGGAAAAGCCAGTGTTGTCGCTAAAAGGTGGAGATTATAATAATCTCCCCCTCAGGCGTGAACAATATTGGATTTTTTCATTTAAAGGTATGGAAGGTAAAGGGTTAAATGGTAGATTAGAGATAAAACCCTTCCTTAAGTTTAAATAATTATGCCTTGCTTGTGATTTTGTTTTAGTTAAATACTTTATGTTGAAATATTGTTTGAATGTCTTTATGAAGCCTTGGGTGTTTTTGTATTTTTATGTGTTGTTTACTGTTCGTTACCATATCTTGGCTGCAACCATCTCTTTTTATTATAGATTATGTGCCCAGGATCTTTATCAGGTGCACTGAATGAAGATGATGGATTGTCAATAAATAAGGAGGACTTTAAGTTCCCTTTTAAAAAAAATGAATTAATAAATTTGTAATCAAATAGTGGGACTCGAACATGTTTCTGGACTTTAAAAGTCAAATGTGTGTGTTGCTTCCATTATTGTATTTGCCTTCAGGACATCCTATTATGGATTTTAACTGTGAATTTTGTATACGTTTAATTTGCACTGTCACTTTAATGGGGTCCTGTATTTAAGGGGATTTAACAGGATGGCTCATCACCTTTGAAAAAGCTAATTTCGAGCAAAACATGTCAGGTGTTGGAGCGTGTTTAGTGTGATTCTTGCTGGATGCAGGAAGCGGGAAGAACGGGCTGGGGCTGTTTTGCACTCGCTTACTTCGTTTTTCATCGTACTTGTGGATTTATGAATAAACAAACTTTTTGAAATTGCCACTGGTGGGGTGTTTCGAATTTCTACTACAGAGAACCTTTGCCTATAATGTGTGGTGAGTGCCTACAAACAATGACTTTGTGATTTCAGCCCGAATATCAGCATATGCTGATTTGGTCTTTGTGCGGTGCCGGTTTCCTCATTGTTTACAATGGTACTTTTTGTGTAACTTTTCAGTAACTGCATTCTTATACAGACTGTGACATTCATAATAGGATTTATGAGCCCTCAGCTCGAGTAGTTATCTTATTCTGTAAGTATCTCTAAGTCATTTTAATTTATGTGCGGTGCACTTCTTTGCATGTTGCTCTGCACTAAACGCCTCTAACATTTAGGCCCTCACAGGTGAAGGTAAAATAGTGCTATTAAGCTTCTCTGACATTTTCTTCTCTTATTTTTTAAATGAGTATTTTAAACCAATGGGGATTTTTTTTTCTGATTTTTTTCTGCAGGATCTGGGTGTTAAAAGTATGGGATTTTGTAGAAAACTGTCATTAAGCTTCTGAGGAAAGACTTGTTGGTCCGAAAGCTAAAGCACTTTGTTCTTTTTTTTATATCTATATTGGTCCAATAAAAGGTATCAATTCATTTGCTTCTGGATCTGTTCATACAAGAACCAATACGGCAAACAGTAAATCTGTGTTACACCCAACATTGTAATCACATTTATGACATCATAATCACTTCCATAGAAACGCACTGTGATATCAAAGTGGTGTGATGTCAAGCATAGACAAGCAACCAGAGCAGATAATGTCTGGGGGACACTGATCCTGTTTTAATGTTAGAACAAGGTATGGAAGTTTTGTTTTAAATCCCTGAACTTGATGTTTGGCCTTGATCCAGTATCCCATCCAGTATTATGTGTTCTAGGGGACTGTTCTGTCATTGCTGTGCTAAAACATTGTCAGCACTGGTTATTAGCCACAGCTCTTCATCTCAAAAGGCTTGTTATTTCCCAATTGGAGACATTGCTGATTCCATCTTTTGAAGAATGGTTGTAATACATGGGCAGGCTGGCTTTAAATGAAAGGCAGACTTACTCAGTGCTGGATCAAATGGATCAGTACAATGCTATATGATCTCATTTCCTAAATTCTGGAAACCCTCCTATATTAGCCCCATGAACATTTATAAAACCACCATGATCAGGTGCAATATGTGTGATTCTCCTTAAAGGGAACAGTCAGCACTAACAGCTCCCCAACCAAGTGTGGGGCTGGTCTTAATTTGCACTGTGTGCACATTTTTTTTCTGTTTACTGTAGTATGATAGATTGTATTAGACTAATTTTTATTATCATGGTAATGGTGGTTGGGGATAGAATTGGTATGGTAAGGTCCAGGAGATGCCCGAGGAAGGTATGGTATCAGGAATGAGGATCATCATGCCTTGTTCCTCTCTCCAGGGCTCTTCCTAATTTCAGTGAGCAGAAAGCTGCCTATTCGGCCAACAATGTTCTTCCCCTTGGAGTTGTGCTCTGTAATGCAAGGTCAATGAGGAACAAGATGGCTGTGATGGAGGGTTTCATTGTAGATTCCTCAGACCTTGTTTGCATTATGTAAATCTGGCTGGGCAATGATGCTGGCCCTGTGCTTGGGACATCTGTTCCTCCTGGATTTTTCCGTGGAGCAATGCCTGAGGAGGGATGGCAGAGGAGGCGGGTGGGCCATCTGTTTTAGATATACTCTGGGACTCACTGCACTCCACAGGAGACCCTTCAGATCCTTTGAATATGTGATGCCTAGATGTGATTCAGATATTAGTGGCAGGATCATTCTCATTTACTGACCACCAGGTGGTGGGAGTAATTTTATGTAGGGGCTGATGGACGTCATTGCCCACAGGTTATTGATGCTGGGAGATTTCAATGTCTGGGTTAACAATGAATCCTCAAACTTTGAACAGGAGTTCCTCCAGTTGATGTCTTCACTGGGAGTGACACAGGTTGTTTTCTCGGAAACCTATCAGCACGGTCACACACTGGTCCTGATCTTCTGATCAGGACTTGACATTAGTGCAGTCAAGGTTGATTTGGTCTCATGGTTAGATCATCATGCAGTTGTTTTCTAGTGTGGGGTCCCCTGTTTAAGTAACCCCCCCCATGGAGATTAACCTGTGCCATCCAAAACATAAACTGGAGACTTGCAAAATCCATGAGGCACTGGATGTCTTGGGTATGTTGTTAGCATTTGAACAAAGTCCAGAAGTGGTCATGGAGCTCTGTAATATGGTGATTATGGCCACCTTAGATTGCACCTTTCCTCATTTGTCCTTTGACCTCCCATTGTAGTTCACCGTGGTACTGTGCTGAGCTATGGTATTTGAAGACAGAGGGGTGAGATAAAGGCTGAAGTGTTCTTGTAGAAGTTCCAAGTCTGTGGAGGACAGACCAGCTTTGAGAGTTCACTATGCTGAATATGAATGGGCAATTGACCTGAAAAAGGCAGAATTCATGTCATAGTCGATTGCTGCAGTGAAGAATTACCCAGCTCAGCTCTTTTTCACTCTGTACACATTGCTAAACCCTTCCTGTCTGCTGTCCATCAGAGCAATTACCACAGAAAAGTGTGAGGAGTTTGGGTGATTTTTTTTTTGCCAACAAGATATCAGCCATTAGATCCTGAATTTCTTGTACCAGTTCAGTCTGGGTAGTTAGTGGTTGTACCTTTGGTGACATAGATCTCCCTGTCTCAGATGAGTTTCAACATATTTCTGAGGCAGATGTTCTCTAAGTGGTCTTCAGTTTGCAATCCATCAACTGTATGCCTGATCCTGGACCAATGTGGCTGATATAGAAACATAGAAGTTGACAGCAAATAAGGACTGCAAGGCCCATCCAGTCTGCCCATTTTTTCTACTTTATGAATGTGCCATAGGCCTGTACTCTGTCAATGGCCTATCTAGTAATACTCATCTGTATTGCTCCCTTATGCCTATCCCATGCCTGTTTGAAGCCCTGCACTGTATTCATATCCACCACTTCCTGAGGTAGGCCATTCCATGCATCCACCACCCTTTCTGTGAAAAAGAGCTTCCTCACATTACTTCTTAATCGGCCTCCCTCTAATCTCATGCTATGTCCTCTTGCTCTGCTATTTCTCATATTGAAACATATTAGACTCTTTCACCTTGTTGATGCCCTTAAGATGTTTGAATGTTTCGATCATATCACCTTTCTCTCTTGTTTGCTCTAGGCAGGGTATACATATTGAGCTCCGCTAATCTGTCCTCATATGTTTTCTGACACAGTCCCTGCAGCATTTTGGTTGCCCTTCTCTGGACTGCCTCCATTTTGTTAATGTCCTTGTGCAGGTGCGGCCTCCAGTACTGCATGTAGTACTCCAGATGGGGCCTAACCAGTGTCTTTCCATCAGCCCAGAAAAAGTCCATAGTCATGCCAGACCTCCGGTGCTGGCCTTCTAGTTGTCCCTCCTGCCAGATTTAAATCTATGGGCAACAGAGCCTTTGGAGTGGCTGTTCCTATGCTATGGAACTCACTTCTTTTTTACATTCACTCAGCTAGCACAGAGGAGGCTTTTAAAACCTTGTTGAAAACATTTTTGTTTGATCAGACATTCTAAGAATAATATTAATTTTACATAATTTGGATTTTATTTGGTTGGTCACTGCTTTTAATGTAAGTTGTGATGATCTTTGTCTAACTCTGTAAAGTGCTCAGAGCCTGTGTGGATTAGGTGCTAAATAAACATTGCCTTGCCTTACTTCCAGGCACACATTTTCTATAACTACAAATCCCTGAATCTCCTGTGGCTAACATCAGAGTGGGGCATAGACAATGATGGCAGAAAATTAACTATAGTCTATCCAGTCTGCCCATGGTACCCTATCTAACCCTGAAACCTGTTGTCCAACCAAGGTCCTAGCCCTCCCTATTAACCGACTATTCTCCTCCATTTTTCTGGTGTCCGGAGTAATCACTATATCCTTCATTCTATCCCAACTGTGCATGAAGCCATTATTGGTTGTAGTACCCACCTCCGCTGGTAGTTGGTCAATGAGTCCACCACCCTTTCTCTAAAATAATACTCCCTCAGGTCCTGCCTGAGCCCCCCCTCCTGTCAGTTTTCACTTGTGCCCTCATGAGCTTGAACTGTTACTCATGATAAATAATTCTATGCAATTCACATTGTTTATCCCTTTTAGTAACTTGAAGGTCTCTATCATATCTCCCCTCTCCTTTCTGATCTCCAGTGAGTACATGTTTAGTACCTTGAGGCGCTGCTCATATGACCTGCCCTGCTGGCTGTGAACCTTCTTGGTCACCCTTCACTGCACCATTTCCAACCTGTTCTTATCTTTCATGAGGTGAGGACTCCAGAACTGAGCACAGCACTCCAGGTATGGCCTCACCAAAGATCCATAAAAAGCTAGTATTACCTCTTTCCTTCTGCAGTCAATACCCCTCCCAGTACAACTAAGCATTCTATTTGCCTTGCTGTGTACGGCAGTTATAACAATTGTTTTACATTTCTGCCTCACAAAACTAATTTTGTTGGTATAAATTGAAAATAGGAGTAGGCAAAAGATGGATACTTTTTACAATTTAGTTACTAGGGTAGTACAGTTGGGATACAAAACCTCATTTCCACAAGTTGTATCAGATGGAGTGTGCACATAGTATAAGCAGTCCATTGTCTCACCAGTACTAGACTGGTTTCAGGACCAAGGCAGATACTGAATGGACTTGATGAACCAATGGTCTTTATCTGCCCATAAAATTCTATGTTTCTATTGCCAGTGGGATCCTTTTCTACCGATTTTCATGACTGGTTAGACTAGACCACTGAAAGATTAAGTCGCATTCCCAAGGTCACACAGAGAGTACGTGGATCTAACAGGGTTTTAACCAGCAATCGTTTGGTTCCCATACCAGTGCCCTAACTTTTAGAGCACGTAACATTGCGTCTACAGTACAGCTAAAATCCTACTGTTAAATAAGCTGGTTCAAGGTCAGTTGGCATTCATCTGTATTCCCCTCCCCCGGGTCATGCCTGAAAATAGGCAGGATTTGTCTACTGCACTTACCCGGTCAACAAAAACTAACTAAATAAATAAATAACTCTAGTATGAAAACTGTGTTATTCTCCTGCAAAACAACTTCAAACAACACAGTAAAAATCTTTCCACAATCTGGAATATCCCCAAAAATATTCTAGTCTTCAAATACCTTGGGGTATATCTGGACCCTAATTTCTCCTTCCTGGAGGACATGACTAAGACAGGACGAAGCTCACAGCAGACAAAATCATCCTTCTGTATTGCAACCACAGATGTTTAGATTTTAACTGCAGAAAAAATGTTACTCTCACTTTTCCTTTTTTAATTTTTATTTATTTATTTTGATTCGGATTAATACCTTTGAGTCAAAAGACTCATTTTCAAAGGTTCCAAGTCAGGGACAAAAACAGAGTAAACATGAGTACAATACAATACAAATAAGTATAAATTAAGATAACAGTGAAGAAAGAAAACATGGTAGGCACCATGAGAATCATTAAAATGGCACATGAGGTACAGGACTTGCTAGTTTCAGGTACATCTAAAAATTGAAATACATTACGTCATGTTGTTGCAGGGTAGGGATACATTGGGGATAGTGAGACATGTCAATAATAGGTTCGTGTTAAGCTATGGGGATGATGGGTGAAAAAAGATAAGCAGCCAAGTTGGCATTGTTAAAGTAGCTAGAGATGGTGTGGGACAGGAGTAAAGGGGAAGAGTGGTGTAGGAGGGTTGTAAGTCAAAAGGGGGGGAAGTTGGGAGGGGAAGAGGTGATAAGGCGAGGGATGAAGGCTGGAGGAATATATATTATTTTCTTGCACAGTTAGGTGGTTACATTCTTAAGGTGGGACCGTAGCCCCCTTTTGAAGAGACTCAGCTTTGTGCTTACTGTCAGCATGTCAGGTAGCTCATTAAACTATTTGGGGGCCCTTAAAAGTAATGGATTTTTGGGCCAGTGATGTGTGCTTGAAAGGGACTTGTAAACCTCCTTTAATTGCATTTCTTGTTTGTTTAGTGTGCACAGCCTTCTTGAACAGACTGCTTATGGATTCCAGCATGAGGCCTAGTTGTGCTTTTTTTATGATCAGGCATGTTTGGTATTGGGCTCTTAGGTACAGTGGGAGCCAGCCCATCTCAGAGTAGAGTGTAGAGTTCCTCCTGCCTACTTTAAAATACTGCAGTGAAGTATACAGTTTAGCAAGTGCCTCACTACTGCATAAAGTTGAAGTTACATTCAACAAAGGCAAAACAAATTAAGGAGACAACACTGTTGGCTAAAAAGGGGTATCTGTCAGAATGTACATATAAAGCCTTAAGTGTTGCACACTCAGTTGTGCCGGTGATTTATTTCTTGCCTAAATTGATCAAAAATATGCATACACCCCCGGGTAGTTCAATTATTTTGGGTTAGGGATGGCTCACTGAGCCTTTATCTGTGTTTTTGGACAGCTTCCTATAACGATTTGTTAAATCAGTCTGTTCATTCATAAGAGACTCTATGGAAGTTATTATGTTAGCTGAGAATATGGAATTTGAAAATGGTTGGGTTTTTTGTGCCACACTTGATGCAGATTCTCTTTACACAGTTATCCTACATTAAGAGAGGTTGGCTACCATGGAGTTCTTCTTAGAGAAAAGAACCAAAGAGGAAATGGCCCACAGGGTATCTAGAAGAGCTTGCATGAATAGTACTCTTAAAAATATGTTTCTTTTAAAACAGGAGTACTAAAGCAGATTCAGGGTACAACGATGGGGGCGACTATGTCCCCCACATATGCAGGCCTATTTGTGGCACAATGGGAGGGCATTCTGTATAGTGCCACCACAAATCCATTTTATCAATATTTGAATTTGTGGTGGCACTACATAGAGATGTGCTTATTGTTATGAAAGGCACTGTGAATAAATTTATGGATTTTGTATCATGACTGGAGGGAACAAGTGACTGTTTGAGATTTAAGTTTACTATTCATTTGGAAGAGATAGTATTCCTTTTTATTTTTCAACTGTGTTTACTCCTCCTCATTGTCCCCTTAGACTTCTGACCAGTGGGGTGTGGGGGGTGCCCATTTCCTGCCCTACCTGAAGTCCTCCTGTAGTGGTTTACTACTGCCACGAGCTCTCCTCCAGCTCCACTGATCACCCCACCCCACCCCACGGCTCTGAGTCCCCTTGGGTGGGACCATCACTTACTCCTCTGGTGCTCTACCTATAATCCAGAAGGGTGGATGGGGAGTAGAGGACAGACACAGCGACCGGCCAGGTAGGACCCAGCTGTGGGCATGGTAAACATCCTTGGCCCCACCTTTACCTGTCTGGGTGCCAGGGTTTTTCTGTTTACAGGTGCCCCAGGGGTAGAGACATACAGAGATGCCATGCACGTGATGGGCATGCTCCAGCACCCATGCATAAGGCATCTACCTTCACCCCAAGCCTGGAAGAGCATGCCGCAAGTTGTGCTGCCCCCAGCCACCACCAGGAGCCACTGGTACTGCGACAAATGCATCCCCCCACCCAGGGGAGGAGAGGAGAGCAGTCCTCCAGATTCTCAATACTCTCCTGCTCTCGCCAAAAACCGATGGCCCAAGTTCACTCCCGAACCTGGGTCGCCGATGTGGCACAAGGTGTGGCATCTAGCACCTCAACACCACCGGGCCAGCGAGATAGCATTCCTTGGTTTTAAAATATATAGGAATGCAGTAACTGAAGTATGCACAACATTGCACCAAAAAGAAATGGATCGTACCAGTTTGCTCATGTTTAACAGTTGTCATTCCCCACATACAACCTATAACATTAAAAAGGGTCAGTTAATCAGGACCCAGAGGAACTGCACTGAAGAGCAGGAATTTGAAGCTTAAAAAGCAGAACAGATCCATACTTTCAAACAGAGGGGTTATAGTAGTAGATGCGTCTTTCGGATGAGATGTTAAACCGAGTTCCCATCTGGCTATTCTGGTGATAGTTCAGGTGGATGTTAAAGATCCTATGGCACTTCTCGGAAAAAGTAGGGGAACTTTTATTGAAAAAAAAAACCAAACACAGAAATAATGGTTCAAATACAGAAAATAAATAGAACGCAGGAGTTGAAAGTAGTGTGTATCACATTCATAAAAACAAAACCAGAGAAAGGCTGAATAAAAAGTGAAAACAAAAACAAGCAATCTGGGAGAAATGCATGTTACTTCACATGGTATCAAAGAAATCATAAAGCAGTAGAAATTAGCAAAAAACAAATTAGAACCTCTTTCTGTATCATATTATCTTCCAAGTGAAAGGACTAAGGAAGGCTTAGTATGTATGCTATAAAACAGATATTATCAAAAACAGCTTAGCAAATGATCCTATCAAATCATGCTATTTATACTTAATGAAGTGAAAAAAACCTTTCCACCACCTCTTTACCTTAACAGAGGTGGATATAGCAACGTCTGCCAGGTAAACAGATCCCAATGCAGTTTCACATAAAATTCGGAATGTTTCAAACTACATTAACCACTGCTGTTACCTCATTGGCAGCGTGCTTGCCATAAATAATAATTTAGGCAGCAAAAAAAATACTGCCAAAGTTTCTTTATGAAGAAACTGAGATACAAATGTGTAGTTACCTAAAACAACCATATCACATGATAGCTTAGTTAGCCAAGGAAATTCCCATTTACTAGCTAAGAATTGCCATAAGGGTATCCCATGGGAGCACTGGAGTAGAAAATGCTCCATTATTTCTTCCTGCGCCACACAAGAACTATAAGGACAGTATCTTTCTTCCTGGGCCTTAAGTTTATTATTAGTCTTAACACTGAATCTGCCATAAGAAGAAAGCCATAAGTGTTCCCACATGTGATGAGGGATACGCAGATTACTAAATTGGACCAAAACATTTTTATTTTGAGAGGGGGGACAATTCTTAAATTCAGGTTCTCCTGAATGAATTTTCAGCATTACTGAGTTGTACAGCCTAGGCCCACTCATCTGCATTATATGGGTCTTGGCAGGACTCCACTTAGAGTGTTTTTGTGCTGCCTGTTTAAAGTATTCCAAAATACCCAAATGTGGAGATACTTTAGGTGGCATGGTATTCCACTGGGTTAAAAAGTGACCCAGATAATTATGTATCCATTTCTGAGTTAAAATGGAAATAGGAGTCAGACCCAACCTAACAGTCTGAGAGATAAAAAAAAGAGTATGAAAAAACACAAGAGGGTCTACCATCCCTAGGCCCCCCCCATTCTTCAGAAGATAAGTAAAGTATAATTTAATAGAATTTAAATGACTCTGACACAACATCTGGAAAAAAAACAGTTTTAAAGTCTGGTTTCTAAAGACACGGTTAGGGGGAAAATCATGGCCACATACAATAATCAAGGGATGAGGACTGTTTTAATTATTTTTATTCATTTAAGTTTGGAAACCTTTCCATTTTTGGACTCTGAATTCACAGGAGCCTAATGCCTTATCACAATTTTGATGAAGCAAATTTTGAGAGCCAAACTGGACTCCCAAAATTTTAATAGGCCCAGGTCCTAGGGGGATGCCATTTATTTTTGAGTTATTGGCATGATCTCCTATAGTAACCATATGCCTTTGAATTTACTAATATTCAGTACAGCATTCAACACTGAAGCATATAGACTCATTTCTTGTAAGAACCTTGGAATACCTTGTACATCAGCTAAAAAAATAAACAAATGTCATCTGCATAGGCCAATACAGTAACTTCATCCTGGCGATTAAGCCCTTTTAAGCCTTGCAGGATCTTGAAGAAACTAAGTGACGGAGGAAGGGGTCTAAGGAGAATATATATAACAGTGCGCTCAGTAGGCAGCCCTGTCCAGCACCTGATGGTAATCTAAGGGGTGACATACTGTGTCCTCAGATGATGGTATTAACTATAGTACTAGACTACAGCATTGTTAACCAGGCTATGAGGCATGGTGGAATTCCATAGGCTTCCAATACCGAGAAAAGGAAACTATGATTAACCCGGTCAAAGGCCTTTCTCTGATCAAGCAAAAGAATAATTCCCGATTTGAAATGGGTCTTATAAAAATCAGTGAAGTCCCTGATAATCATCAGCGGGTGTGGAATTTTGCGGTCCTGTATCCCGCAGTACTGGAAGGTTGTATAAGCAGTTTCACAGTTTTTCTTAATCTATTATTTAAAATCTGTGCCAAACATTTATAGTCAGCATTTAAAATGCTGATTGGTCTCCAGTTTTGGATATCCAACCTATCTCCAGACTTGAAAAGAAAAATGATAAGTGTAGTTGTAAAGTATTCTGGGAAAGCCTGTTTAATCAAAAAGGCCAAAAAACAGCATCTAAGCAAACAGCAAGAATATGGGAAAATGTTTAGTAAAATTTATAGGGTAAACCATCTTCTCCTGGTGAGACTCTTTATTTTAAAGAAAGAATCATGGCTTCAATTTCTGGAACAGAAATTGGAAGTGTTAATGTGGATGCGTCCTCTGCTGGAAGCTGTTGTTTATAATTGTGTAGACAGGAAGAAATATTATGCTTAAAAGGGGATGAAAAATCACTAAAAGATTTAAAGTGAACTACCACAATGGAGGATGACTGTTCCTTAGAGGAAATCACCTTACTGTCTGAATTTCTTAAAGCAGTGAAGGAAGTGGCATCTTTCTTGTTTTTACAGGCCTCAGATGGATCACCAGTAGGGTTTTTTTTTATCCTATATTCCAGTTCTGCCCTTATGGAATTAGCTCTGTCATACTGTACCTCTTTCATTTGTTTGGAATAATACAATATTAATTTCGACACTAAAGAAAAAAGGTATTGGAGCTGATTCCAGAACAGGCAGGGTCCCCAGTGACTATGACCTGTGACTTGCGGCACCTCCAGCATTACACCACAGGAAGGGCGCACCTACACCTGGTGCTGCAAGCCACATTACCTCCCCCTGACAGGGCGCAGGATGCATGGCATGGCCCCACTGCTCCACACTTTGATACCATGGGAATGCCACACAGGGCTGATGGGGCGATGGGGGGGCCACTGGAACTCCATGGTATGCGTGGCATGCATGCCAATGGTGGGATTGTGGTACACCGGCCATGAATAGTCCTGCAGGGCAGTGCCTGGGGATGAGGGAGTGGGGGTGCCAGCAACCCTTTGAGGGCTGCCTGCCACTGGGGGATGGGTGGGGACCTCAGTGGGACCGTGGGGTGGGGTGGCTGGTGGGGCACCAGTCACAGAGGTGCCCTTACTATGGACATAGCATACAGTTAGATCAGCTATTAGCTGGTCTAATTGTACTTAGACCACTGTCTACCATGGTGATCTCGGAAAAGCAGTTTGCCATTTCATCAGCTGCCCTCCTGGAATTGGGCCATATCTGCTGCCGGAAACCCCCCTGCACCATGTTGCAAGGGGTTTCTGGCATAGCTAGTGGTGTAGCCCACCTTTCACACAGTCAGCCTGCGTCATGTCACAGGCTGCCTTCCAGCATAGCAGGAGGCGTAATGCATGTTGCAAGGTGCGACTTGTGCCATTGGGTTTGGAGCAAGTCATCTTGCACCATGCATAACCCATTTTGGAATCGGGCCCTCTGTATCATGTGGGAGTCTTCAGTACACACTCTGTATTTGTAAGTCATGTCACTGCTTAAATGGATCAAATCTTCACAGGCAAAGTGGAAATACCCACTGGAACCAAGCTTCTTTGACTGTGAGGCACTAGCTGACAGCTCTCGGGTTGAATTACATGTTGCTGCTTCAGTAGCAGGAGAATTAAGAGCCTCAGTCCCTCTGCCAGCCAAGAAAAGCCAACCAGCAACATATGCCTCCTACACCCCAGACATTAGTTTCCAGCTCACAAATATGCAGCAAAGCATGGGGTGATGGCGGGCATATGCTTTCATCTCTTTCAGTTGAAGTGTGTTGTCAATGAAAGTATGGTCTGCAAGTTTAAGGGTGATTACTTTGCTGCCATGAACAAATCTGGGGATCCAACTATGCTCCCCACCTTCCTGCCATGAAAGCCTCATGGCTGTCCAACCCATCTTGTTTATGACTTTGTTGAGCAGTTTAAAAAAAATTGTTCGCTCCATGCACTCACAAGGTGCCATCATTAATACCAGGGTTATTCATGCTGTAGCAGTGGGCATTATAAAAGTGAACTCACCACAAATTTTTTTTTAAAACGGTGGTCATTTACAACTTACCACCAAATGGGCTTGTTTTCTTCTCAAGCAGAATTGGGGAACAAAAGTGGCTCACAAGGTCCCAGCTGACTTTGAAAATCTAAAAGCAGTATTTTTACAGTGAATTGCCAAAGCTTGTGCCCAGGAGCTTATCCAGCCTCAATTGGTCATTAACTATGATGAGACTGGAGTTAACATGGTCCATGTCTTTGAGTGGACCAGGAAGGCAACTGGATCCGGGCAGTTGTCTGTAACCCATCTTGGTCATAAGTGCCAGGTTTCTATGGTCCTGGCATGTACATTGTTAGGTGACATGCTTACACCTAAGGTCATTTACAAAAGAAAGACTACTGTGTGTACCCCATCACACAAATTCCCACCTGCATGGCACATCACGCAGTCAGGAAACTATTGGGTAAATGAACAAACAGTGGCTGAGTTTATAGACAATGTCCTGGTGCCCTATTTTCAATGCACTAAAATCACGCTTGGGCTGCCCGAGAAGCAGAAATGCCTGCTAATATTGGACTGTATCATACCCACAGTACTCAAACGGTGCTACAAAAAATGGATGATTGATGCATAGTCTCAGATTATGTCCCTGCTTACTGTGCTTCAACCCCTGGATGTTTCAGTAAATAAAAACTTTAAAGACCTGTTAAAGAACAGCTTTACAGCATGGTAGGCTGGACTGGTATCTGGAAAGATTGCAGCTGGTAGCGAGGAGCTGAACATTGATTTAAAACAGCTTACACTTAAAGAACATCATGCTCAATGGATGGAGTACAGCTTTAACATCCTACAGACACACCAAGATGATATTATCAGATACTTTTGACAAGCTGGAATCCCAATATCCCCCTAAAAACCAGTCCATAGGCTTCAAACATACACTTGAATGCCTATCTGACCTCTGGAAGACCTCCAAGGTTCTAGTGCTAGTGGACTTTAATATCAATTGCTTGTCCCCCGAGGCACACAATACAAAGATGCCCTCTCTGCCATTGATATGACCCAAATGGTGGAATTCCCCCACACGGGCAAACTATTGGATGGGCACTAGCACACTAATAGACTTGTTAATTACCAATAGACTAGATAGAATATCCAGAACCACAGTGCTCTCAGAGGCCATCAGTGACCACTCTCCTGTCACATGTGCCTGGTCCAATAGGGCTCCTAAAACCCCTCTCATAACAATTACATCACGTGTGTTGAAAAAGGGGCAGCTTGCCTCACTCAAAACCCACCTCAGCACACAAGACTGGTCAGTTTTATACAATGCATTGGAAGTCGACACAGCGCTTGAGCACTTTATCAACATCTTCAGCACCTCCTGCAACTTATTTGCACCAGTCAGGAAAAGAAAAAATTAAGGAAGCCAGTAAGTCCTAGGTCACACCTTCTCTCCGCAAACTAATGCAGGTGAGGAACAATCTATGGTACAAGGCCAAAAGTACTGGATACCCAACTGACCTTCAAAATGATAGAGCCAACCAGAATAAGTGTACCAGTGCCATCCACTCCGCAAAGAGGGCACACTGTAAAAAGGAACTGAACAATAACTGGGGCAACAGTCATGTGTTCTGGGATAACATGAAATCCCTTACAGGGAAAGACAGCAAAGCTCCTCCCACAGTAATTGTCACCAGAGGAACTGCCACCCAAGACCCTAAAGACATTGCAAACACCTTTAACAAAGCCTTTCCCGACCTCAGCAATGTTCTTCCCCCTGATTTCATGGAGCCCATTCCAGCAACAAATGATGACAATAGCACCCACCACCCCTTCCTCCATGTCCCCTGCCCCCCTTCTGCCTCAAGGCCATCACTCTAACTGATGCCCTCAAATACCTAAAACAAGTCCTCAAAAAGGCCGGCTTCAGCAGTGACATGCTCGACTTCAAACTAGTTGCCCAAACCCTTGATGTCCTGCTTTTCCCTCTAACATGGATCCTTAACTTAACACTCACCACAGGCAAATTTCCACTACTCTGGAAAGCAGCAACTGTCACCCCCATGCTCAAAAATGGTGACCATACAAACCTGTCTAACTACAGGCTGATATGTAGTCTCCCGCTCCTATCGAAGGCCCTCAAAAGTATAGTTTATGACCAGTTAGTTGACTACCTCATCAAACACAATTTCCAATGTCGATTCAATTCAATTTTATTTATATAGCGCCTTTCAAGACCAAGGCGCTGTACAAAAACATTAAAATTAATAAAATCGAAACATTTAAAAGTCAGCCACAACTAACACGAGTATGCTAAACCAAAAAGATATGTTTTTAAGGCAACCCTAAAATTATCGACGGTTGGACATTCTCTCAACCAACGAGGTAGAGAATTCCACAGGGTTGGTGCTGAAAAGGCAAAGTCACAAGATCCTGATGACTTTAATTGAACCCTGGGAATCTCCAGCAATCCCTCGTGTGGTGAAACGGAGAGGAAGGAGGGGGCAGTAAGTAATCAGGAGATCTTTCAGGTAACCGGGTCCCTGATCATGTAGAGCTTTAAAGGTTAGTAAACCAACCTTAAAGGTGATCCGCCACCAAACAGGCAGCCAGTGCAGTTTGCGGAGCACAGGCGTAATATGTCTGGTTCTAGAAGTCCCAGTCAAAAGCCTGGCTGCCGCGTTCTGCACCAGCTGGAGGCGGTGGATATCAACCCCTGGTAGCCCTAGGTAGAGGGAGTTGCAGTAGTCCAGGCGAGAAGTGACAAAGGCGTGGACCAATGTTGGAAGGTCCTCCGGGGGAATCAGATGTTTCACCTGGGCGATATTCCTCAGATGGTAAAAAGAGGATTTGACAACAGCTGACACCTGAGATTTCAGGGTCAGATCATCATCAAAAATAACGCCCAGATTTTGCACCTGTCCCGAGGTAGAGAGCGGTACACCACCAAGTAATAAACCTGATGGTTTTCCAACTCCCACACCCACCCCCGGACGACCTGGATCCACAACCAATACCTCAGTCTTATCCTGATTGAGTCTCAACCAGCTCAAACTCATCCAGAGTCTGATCTCATCAAGGCAGTTATTAAGTACAGAGAGTGCATCACCCTGACTGGGGAGAAAGGACAAATACAGCTGAGTATCATCTGCATAGCAGTGAAAACCCAGACTGTATCGTCTGATTATTTCTCTCAATGGCAGCATATACACTGCAAACAACATGGGAGCTAAGATGGAGCCCTGTGGTACCCCACAGGGCAAGGAGTGAGCGTCAGAGGAATAAATTCTGGTGACAACTCTCTGAGACCTGTCCATGAGGTAAGAACGAAACCATTTGAGGACTGTACCAGACAGCCCACAAAAGACCTGCAGGCGCTCCAATAGCACTCCATGGTCTACAGTGTCAAATGCAGCAGATAGATCGAGGAGGACCAGAATGGTACGTGCCTTTCGATCTCTGGCCATAAGGAGGTCACTCAATACCCCGGACAAGGGCAGTCTGTGTACTATGCCTTTTCCTGAAACCAGACTGGAGAGTATCATAGACATTGTGAGATATAAGGTGATCATCCAATTGCAACGCAACTGCCTTTTCAATAACCTTACCAACAAATGGCAGGTTAGAGATAGGCCGGTAGTTAGCTAGACAATCTGGGTCCAAGGAGGATGTTTTAAGGAGTAGTCAAACTACCGCCTCCTTAAGGGGGTCAGGAAAACCCCCCCCCTCCTCCAAGGACTTTCAGACAATGTCTGCAAGGATTGGGTAGATAACTTCTACACAACCTATTAAAAGCAGTGTAGGACCCGGCTCCAAACTACAACTAGTTGGTTGCATTGTTTGGATGATCTTCACAATGTCCCCGAATTCCAGCCGGTGAAAATCTAACCAGACAGACTGAGGACACGCCACTTCTAGTCGACCACCGCAATCCCCCATAGGAGAGGTCGGACAGATGCCGGACCTGATGCCGACAACCTTATCTGCAAAAAACCGAGCAAACTCCTCGCATCTTAGCTGAGAAAAAGCTTCTCTAGGCTGAAGACAGACTGGATTGCACAGTCTGTCCATGGTCTGGAAAAGCTGAACCAGTCGATTTTGTGCAGCAGAAATCTCTCTGGACAGGAATTCTGCCTTCTTCCGGTGATTTCTGATTGATAGCTATCATAATGTGCCATCAATCTAAGCCTGTCGGCATCAAGGCCCGACTTCCGCCAGGATCTCTCCAGCCTTCGGCCGACTCGCCTTAACTCCTTCAAGCAGCCATCAAACCATAGGCTCCTTGGATGGAGGGTGAGAGGCCGAACACGAACAGGAGCAATTTTGTCCAGAGCATCTCCCACAGCCTTATTATAGGCTAATACAAGATCATCTGGACTCATGCATTCACCCGACAAGCTCAATAGATCCAGCACCGCCATTAGGTCATTGGGGTTAACACCCCCTTAAAGGGCGGTACTGAACCATCTCCGTAGGGGCAGACCTATTAGGGGGCCCTGAAACTGAACCTTATGGTGTAATGGTCAGACCAACTGACTGGTTCCACCCCCAAATCAGTGATCTCCATACCCAAGAGAAAGACCAGATCCAGTGAATGACCCCCTGTATGGGTAGAGGAGGTAACAACCTGTGTCAGGCCCAGCATATTCATCAGCTGGAGGAGATTTTGGCCAAAATGAGAGAGTTCATTGTTGACCCAGGCATTGAAGTCTCTCAGAAGTATCAGTCTGGGAAACCTCAGCACCAGGTCGATGATGAAGTCTGCAATCTCCTGCAGCAGCAGCATGGGTTCTGCAAAGCACATAGCACAACTACAGCCCTTGTAGAGTACACCAGCTACATTAATGACTCGCTGGACTAGGGGTCCTTCATGGGGGCCATCTACATTGACCTCACCAAGGCCTTTGATACAGTTAATCATGACCTACTACTCAGGCAACTCACCCATACAGGGATTTCCACTATATCCCTAGGCTGGTTCAGAAGTTACCTCTCCAAGAGGACTCAACAGGTCAAAATACAAGGTTCTCTATCCAACCATCAGACTGCTTCCACAGGGGTACCCCAAGGCTCAATCCTAGGCTGTCTGATTTTCAGCATATTCTTCAACGACCTCCCCAAAGCCTGCTAATACAACGTACTCTTATATGCAGACAATGCTATACTTTACGCACAGCACTCTGCACTTGATCTGCTTGAAAAACAGCTGCAAGCTGACTTCTCAGTTGTTGAGGGTTGGTTCCATCATGCTAGCATTTTGCTAAACCACTAGGAAACTAAGGTGATGCTATTTGCCTCCCTCCAAAACTGTCATAAGGATTATCACCTCAAGATAATTGATTGCAGCAATGACCATCTTGAAGCCATCAGCAGTTTCAAATACCTCAAGGTTACACTTGACTGCTCCCTTTCATTTGGGCTGAATATTGACCTCATTGCCAAGGCAGAAAATGCCGGACTAGGGCAACTCTACCGCCACATGCACTGCCTCACTGATAGCACCATCAAACCAGCAGTTACGAGCACAGTCCTGTCAGTAATGGACTATGGCCTTGTGGTTTATGGAGCTGCTTCTAACACCACACTTAAAAGAATAAAAGTATCCTTCTACAAAGCCTGTAGGCTTGTACTTGGAGCCCATTGCTCAACTCATACATGTACACTCTACTCTACCATGTGCTGGCTGAATCTTGGGAACAGGATACAATTCCATGTATGTCTGATAGCAATAAAAGCCACCCTAGGCCTTGCACCCCCAGGGGTTCAGGCTCTCATTAGCCCTTCTATCAGCACAAGACTCACCAGATGGTCCATTAAAGCAGGCTTCCTAGTCCCTTTTCACCACACAATGCAAGGGCAGCGGTCCTTTAGGTACAGGGCCCCCATGGCTAAATACCCTTAATGCCTCACTCATTTCAGAACCCAAGCTTGGCCCCTTCAAGCAGCAACTTCACATATATCTCACCTCGATTAGTGAGCGTGACTGTGATCCCACCTCCTAAGTCTATCCCTTGGGCAACTGAAAGCTCCTCATACCTTACCCAAAAGCCTATGAGAATATCTCCTCCTTCCATTTTCTCCACTGTACCCAGCACCACAAACATGTCACACCTCCGAGCCACCCTATCTTCCTGCAGTGTTCTCTTTCTCTCCATACTGTACTGAAAACACTCTCTGGGTAGCTCCTCCAGCAACATCTTGAAGCTCTGGCACCTACCCTGCTGCTCCCTCCCTATCTCCAACAAACTACTCCCTTCATTTCTACCCTCCCTTTCTCAGCCCCCGCCACAGTCCCTGACCCTGTCCTTCTCTCCTTCCCCTACATATCCTCACCTTCCCCTGTTGTCATCTACAACCGTCCCTCTTATCGCTCAGTATTTACTACCCTGGACTACTCCTCAAATTGCTGATACCAATACGTTGCATTTTAAATGTTGCAGCATTGAATTTTACTGTACTACCGTAAATTCCATTGCTCAACTTATTTGCCTACTCCTTTTATTTTTGTAAAGATGCCATTCAAGTCTCCTCTTTTGTTTAAATGCACATGTGTTTCTGTTGTATGTTAGCCTGAAACATTGTTAGAATTGTAATTACCTGTAACCAAATGACGTGGAACCTTTGTAAAGGAGCGGTAATGCTCAAAGGTTGTTAATTCTAGATTTAATAAATAAATAGAATAAAATAAAACACGTGCACAGTACTTGCCTGAATAATCTAAGTGCTCACTTTACTTTAAATTGTTCGGCTTTCTGTTTCAGGTGCTGACATCATCACATTGGTTGTTTCTTTTTTTGTTGCAGAGCAAGCCACAGAATGTTTAGGAGAGCAGAGACATGGATGACTTACTTGGACTGATTTTTTTCCTTGCACACTAATAAACCGAACATTAAAAAACTTACATCATGTAGTTAATATGAATGTGAGCCTCATCCTCCACCCACAGCTTAGTCAGCTTAGCTACTGGTGATTGTACTGTATTGTGTTACAGTACCTGTCAATGAGCTTAATCGTCAGAGGTGCGATTTCAGCTAATGACTGCTGAATGCCTAAATGAGTGAATACATGCACGAATGAAACTGCAGTGCCACCCATCCCCCACACCCCAAACCTTAGTCATCTGTTAGCCTACAACACTCCGTTATTCCATTACAGTAATGTCACTGCCTATGTAGTGTCCAATAATTACCACTTTCCGATTATTTTCGCTCATATTTTCTGATAGCAAAATTAATCGGAACGCAAAATATACCTGCTATGGAGTACATATAGGTATTTATGTTTATGGTAGTAGGAAGTACAGTGAACACCAGTAGCAGGGGTGTAGCCAGGGATTTCTGAGCTGCACACCAAGTGGACTCGCTACCCCCTCCCCCCGTTAGGGTGCACAATCCCTTCCTGGGGTGTAGCCAGATGTACACCAGGGCCATGTTTGTTGCCTCATTTGGCGCAATCAGTAAAACTTTTGTATCTCATGACATTGGTTGTTGCCATGCATAGGTAAATACAAATGCAATGCATTGTTCCCTAAGACACCCACATACCAGCCCAGAGCCTGTAAAGTTGTATTGTCCTTGGGATGCAAAGAAAGTATTAGTGACCAGTTTTTCTAGTTTTGACTCCTATGAATAAAATTACAGAAAGGTTCAGTATTTTCTTTGTTAGTTTTCATGGAAAAAGGAAGCAGTTTAGAGCTTGTTTGCTACCCCCCCAATAAAATTGCACACCATGGAGTGCTTGGAGTATGCCTGCCTACACCCATGACCAGTAGCACTGTAGCTCATGCATATAGAAATCTGTATTCCTATCTATATGTATAGTTCCTACCATGCCCAATGGGCATTCCTTTGTCTGTGACCAGCAGTATGTGACCAGTATCTCCTGGGTAGTAATAAAGATGGCACTGAAATGATGTGCTGTGTCTGAGTCAGTCTGCCTAGGGCATCATAATATTAACACTGGCAACAAGCATCGCAAGAAAAACAACACCCACAGATGCCAGAAAGGTTGGGTAAGATACTACATGTTCTTTAAGTTCCCAAAGAACTCCCATGCTGTCTCGTCTTGGACTGTCATGCTGCTAACCCCCCCAACAACCAAGCTACTTTAAATAGCCTTAACATGCCAGCTTCAGTCTCTTGCTTAAACCGCAGACATATAGCAAGTTTAAAAACCGTGACATGGCTGGCCCCTGGTGCTGAGGGTTGAGGCGCTGGACGCCACAACTTGTGCCATGCTGGTGACCTATGTTTGGGAGTGAGCGCGAGCCACCAGGGGTTGGCAGGGGAGGAAAAGGACTGAGAATCCCAGGGACAGCTCTCCTTCTCCGGGGAGGGGGGAGACCAGCTGTCAGTGGTTGCCTGGCCCCTAGCAGCAGCTGAGGGTATGCACACCGATGCTGCAAAGACATCGGGTTAGAGGAGGGCAGACACCTGATAGGATGCATGCATGGGAGCATGCACAGCACCATCACTGGCATCCTTGCATGCTCCACCTCTGAATGGAGAAAAAAGAAAATGGGTCCCAGGTCATGCAGCATGAGTGGCCATCCTTCGCAGGTCCCCAAACTGAGAAGGCACTTCCCCGGAATCTGGATCCTGCAAATGGTGAGTGAGTTGGGGGCTCCTCGCCACCCTACCATGGAGGGGAAGCCATAGGGAAGAAGGGGAAGCTGACCTGATGTCGGGGTATGGGGTTGGGTGAACGACTGGGAGGGAGAGCTGACTGGGACCTGAGGAGAAAAAAAAAAACGCACGTGTTTTGCCTATTACTTTAACCTGCTGAGCACTCAAAATAAACACACTCCCAGCTCTGTCTCTATGAGATTGTGATCCAGGCAGGCCACCCCCACACAGTCTCTGGCTATCCAGCATCTGGGGGACATCACTATATAACTAAAGCTCAAGAATGACTTCCAGGCATTTGAAACTAAGGGACTAATAAATCTGCCACCAGTCACAAGTGGTGAAAATAGCAACCTGCATAGCCACAGCATAGATTTCTGCCCATGGCACCATCTAGGCTTGTGGACTGGAACTACACCTCTCCAGCAAGAAGCAGCACAACATCAGCAACTAGTGGCTGACATGCAGAATTGCAGCCAAATCCGTGCTACTCAGTACAGAACAGCACACCTGAGCGCAGAAAGCTCCTCAGAATTCCTACCGACATGGCACAAATTGGACTTGTACCAGAATTCAGTGACTCAAAGAAAACATTTGATTTATGCTTAGAACATTTCCAACACTGGCTTAAAGTGAACAAAACTGAAGATGATGAGAAAGTAGATATCTTCCTAGCAGTTTTGCCACCACAGATTTATGCCCTCCTCCAGAATCTCACTGCAAAGGATGACATCCTGAACCTGACGCCAAGACACTTGCATAGTATTTTATTTTTTTCTTCCATATTGTGTTTATCCTCCTTAGCCTGCAGGCAGAGGATTTTGTTCTCCCCAAGTCTCCCAGTCACCACTCCAATGGTACCCCCCCGAGCCCTGGTTCCACCACGGATTACCTCCATGCAGGGTGGAAGGGAGGAGGGCCATCCTCCCACCTTCCTGTGAACATATCCAGATCTGGCAATTACCAGCATTCCCTGAGGCTACTTTGGCAGCATGCTGGAGGGGACTTCATAGACCCTGCAGCCGTTTTTTATGTTTTTCCTGGTCCTCCCCCTTGCAGCGGTGAATGTACATGCATGGAGGCACACACACATCACAATGCCATGCTTCTTGTTTCCCCTGGCTCTGGCACTGCCATGGGCCTCCACTAGGAGGCAGCCAAGGAACAGGATGACATGCCCACCTATCCCCAGGAGAGGAGAGCTGTTGTTGAACATTCAATCCTTTCTATACCCTGCCAACCTCTGGCAGCCCAAGCTTGCTCTCAAATCGGGGTCACCAGCATAGCGCGAGCTGTGGCATCCGGTGCCTCAGTCCTCAGTGCCACTGGCCCAGCCATTGCACAGCATTTTAAACCCCGACCCCTTAGCACTGCTGAATGCTATATTTTTCATTATTACATCCAAGACGATGGGTAACCTATTGCCAACTACATCATGGCATTAAAGCATTTGGCACACACCTGTGCATTTGACCAGTGCTTGGATGAAGCCCTCCAGGATTGATTTGTCTACAGTCTGAGAAGGGAAGCTTATTGCAAATGGCTTTGGTCAGAAGCAGACCTAAACTTCAAGTCAGCTTGAGACATTGCACTCACTATGGAACTCACCCAAAGGGGCTGCAGGGGCACTAGCGGGACATTCTGAACCACAAAGGAGTGGGATTCACAAGGCCATCCATACACAAGAATTCAAGAGATATTCCACACCACAAAGTGGTCCACTACCCATTTATCAGCAAGCCCCCAAATTTCAGAAGTTGGCACCACAGGGTACTTCTGCAAGGCCAAAACAACTGTGTTACAGATATGGAGGCAACCTCCAGCAAAGCATATGCTGATTTCAACATGAGAAATGCCATGGCTATGGAAATATAGGTCACATAAAGAAAGTGTGCAAGACTGCAGTTCGGGTTGCTCGTGCACAGCATGTCGCAGATGCCACGCCAGCCACTAAAACAGAAGATGAGACATTGCCACTGTTTATGGTCTATGCAACAGAAGCCTGTGGAGAAGAAATTTGACTCCAAACTGAGTTAGCAGTAAAACCGGTTAGCGTGTAGCTAGAGACCAGAGCATCAGTATCTCTTGTGCCAAAGCACATCTACTGAAAGAAACTTCAGCAGTGCCCATTGCAACCATTACATATTCAGCTCTGGTCTTACACTGGAGACCGAATCCCTTTGCTAGGAGAGATTCTGTAACCAGTCACCTATAAGAGAGGATTGTGGACTTTGCCTTTGGTGGTAGTGTAAGATAAAGGACCTACATTACTAGGAATAAACTGACTTAAAAAAATCAAGCTGAAGTGAGAAAAAATCTTCAACTTAAATAATGTGACCAAGGCATCGCAAAATGCACTGAAGAAAATACTGGACAAACATGATCCTATTTTCCAGCATAGCTATGGAACAATCCAGGATTTCAAGGCAATGATCCTAGTGGAACTGGGAGTCATTCCAATTTTCCACAAGTCTCAATCAGTACTCTACACTTTAATGGAAGTGGTGGAGAAGGAACTGGACCATCTCGAAAGCCATGATATAATGTCATAATTAGAGAGGAGTGACTGGGATACCCCTATCATTGTGGTACAGAAGCAAAGTGAGGCAAAGTAGTGAGGCTGTGTGGTAACTGCAATATTATGGTGAACTGTTGCATAGAGACAGACCCATACCCAATACCCAATGAGGAGGACTTGTTTGCCACACTAGCAAATGGAAAGTTCTTTATTTGTCTCTCGTGTTATGTAATTTCCCGGGTCGCCCCTGAAAAAGGGACCTCCGGGGCTCAGTGGGCTTACCCGGTCACCAAAATGTAATAAATAAATAAGTTGGATTTACCTTTTGCATACCAGCAGTTAGAATTGGAACCAGAGTCAGAACTGTATCCAACCATCAACATCCACAGGTGACTTTAACAATATCATTGCTTAGCCTACAGAGTTTCCACAGTGCCAGAACTTTTCCAGAACACAGTGCACCATATACTGCATGTATTGGACCATTTAATTTGCTTTATGGATGATATCTTGGTAACAGCACCCACAGTGGAAGAGAATCTAACAATCCTAAGCCAGGTTCTGTCCTGGTTGCAACAGTATGGCCTGAGAGTGAAGCTAGCCAAATGCCAATTTCTGCAAAATTCTGTTGAGTACCTAGTTTACCAGATGAATGCCCAAAACCTACACCCAACAGAGAGCAAGATGGATGCTACAGTCAAGGCACCTGCACCAACAAATATGACACAGTTAAGATCATCCTTAGGCCTCTTGAACTGCTATGGATGGTTAATAGCCCATTTGTCCATATTGTTGCAAGTACTCCATGACTTGTTACAGAAGAAGCTCAATGGAATTGGTCACCTCAGTGTGAGGAAGCATTCCAGGTTTGCAAGCAATGTCTTTTAAACAGCAAGTGGTTACGCACTATGATCCAGCCAAACCTCTGAGGCTGGTATGCGATGCATCCCCATAAGGAGTAGGGCCATCATCTCTCGTGTGTTAGCTTCTGGGGAGAAATACCCAACTGCTTTAGTTTCAGGACCTTGTCCCCAAGCGAAAGTTATTATCAGATAGAGAGGAAGCCTTGAGCATAATTTTTGGTGTCAAGGACGTTCCATAATTACTGTACTTGTTCAGATGGAAATTTACTCTGCTAACAGATCACAACCATCTACTTGCAATGTTACATAGAAACATAGACTTTGATGGCAGATAAGGACCGCTAGGCCCATCTAGTCTGCCCATTTCCCTACCTACAGGATAGGCCGCAGATCCTAGTTAACCAACAGCCTATTTCTTCCTACCCCCCACAAGAATTGCCTTATGTCTGTCCCATGCATTCTTGAATTCTCCCACAGTTTTAGACCCCACAACCTCCTCAGGAAGGCTGTTCCATGCATCCACTACCCTCTCTGTGAAATAATACTTCCTCACATTGCCCCTGAACTGCCCTCCTTCTATCTTTAAATTGTGTCCCCTTGTTCTTGCAAGTCTCTTTTTCTGAAAGATGCTACCCTCTTGGACTTTGTTGATTCCACTGAGGTACTGAAAAGTTTCTATCATGTCCCCCCTCTCCCTTCTTTCCTCAAGGGTATACATATTAAGCTCCTTTAGTCTCTCCTCATACGGCTTCTCTTGCAGACCCTGCACCATTTTAGTTGCCCTCCTCTGGACTGCCTTTATCCTGTCTATGTCCTTGCGAAGATAGGGTCTCCAGAACTGGACACAGTACTCCAGATGGGGTCTCACCAACTGTCTGTACAGAGGGATAACAACTTCCTGTTTTCTGCTGATGATGCCTCTCCCTATACATCCCACTATACCCCCAGCCCTCTCTACTGCCTTCTCACATTGCTTGCTAACCTTAAGGTCATCTGATATGATTACCCCCAGGTCCCTTTCCTTTTTTGTTGTTGTTACTACCTCCCCACCCATTGTGTATTCTTCCCTTGGGTTCTTGTTTCCCAGGTGCATTATTTTGCACTTCTTTGCATTGAATCCTAGCTGCCATCCTTCTGACTATTCCTCCAACCTTGCCAAGTCCCTTTTCATCCTTTCCACACCTCCTTGTGTATCAACCCTGTTGCAGATCTTTGTGTCATCTGCAAAAAGGCATACTTTTCCTTCCAGTCCCTCTGCAATGTCACTGATGAAGACTTTAAAAATGTCAGATGTTGTGGCCAAAGGCTGCAATACTAGCTCTTGCAACACTCAGGACACAGTGATGAGCCCTGATTTTGTTGGCTTATGACTATGACATTGAATACAGATATTCTCATGATCGCACAAATGTGGATGCATTATTGAGACTGCCATGCAAAGATGTTTCAGAGAAGGATGATGACAGGGTAGTATTGCACCTTTCACAACTTAAGGAATTACCCACTGCTTCACAGGATGTCATAGCAGAGACATAATAAGATCCTCTCCTCTCTTGGATTAAACTAGATTTACAGCAAGTACCTACAACTCAAAGGTTGGCTCATTTCCTGTTACAAAAACACTCCTCACTCAGTCACAGAATGAACACCTACTGAACTGTTCCTAAAACATTTGTCTTGTACGTGTTTGTCATTGCTCAAGCTGGACTTGGCTGATGCTGCCCCAAAATATTCACTGCAACATCAAAAGGGTCATGCCAAGTCAACCAAGTCAGTATAGAGTTTCCATCCTGGGGAGAGGGCGATGATAAAAGACTGTAGACATTCCAAAGGTTTTGTGGAGTCCTGGGGTCATAATTGAAACACATGGACCTTTGACCTATGTAGTTCGTGTGGGACATCGACTTCTTTGCCTACATGTGGGTCACCTGCTGCATCCTGAGGTTCCAGTGCATTCGGCAGAAAACGTCACTCCAGATGAGAACAGTGACACTGGGTACTTTGCTCCTGCCTGTGAAGCTCCACCAGGGTTGGTGTGAAATAATAACAGAATGCCTGTTTCACCAGCAGTGGTTGTTCCAACCCGCAGATATCCCATGAGGTAATCAAATCAACTTTATTTTTTTTAGTGCCTTTCAAAACCAAGGTGCTGTACATAAAAACAGATACATCAAGTATAAATAAAATTAAATAAGCATTTAAAACAGATCATCCATAACTAGGGAAGGCTAAGTTAAATAAATATGTTTTTAACTCAGTTTTAAAACTACCAACGGTTGGGCATTCTCTCAACCAACGAGGTAGAGAATTCCACAGGGTTGGAGCTGAAAAAGAGAAGGCACAACAACCAATGTCTTCAAACGTACCCTGGGAATCTCCAGCAATCCCTCATCGGTGGATCGGAGAGGATGGAGGGGGCAGTAGGGTACCAGGAGATCTTGCAGGTAACTGGGTCATTGATCGTGTAGGGCTTTAAAGGTTTGCAAGTCAACCTTAAAGGTGATCTGCCACTGAATAGGCAGCCAGTGCAGTTTGTGGAGCACAGGCGTAATATGACTGGTTCTAGAAGTCCCAGTTAACAGCCTGGCTGCCGCGTTCTGCACTAGTCAACCCCTGTTAGCCCTAGGCAGAGGGAACTGCAGTAATCAAGATGGGCAGTGACAAAGGCATGGACCAATGTTGGAAGATCATCCGGAGGAACCAGGTGTTTCATCTAGGTGATATTCCTCAGATGATAAAAGGCGGATTTGAAGACAGCTGACACCTGAGATTTTAGAGTCAGACCATCATCAAAAATAACACCCAGGTTATGCACCCGATCTGAAGTAGTGAGTGACATACCACCAAGTAATAAACCTGATGGTTGTTCAGCCCCCACACCCGCCCCCGAATGACCTGGGTCCACTACCAACACTTTGGTCTTATCTGGATTCAGTCTCAGCCAGCTAGAACTCATCTAGGATCTGAGCTCAGCAAGGCAATTATTTAGCACGGAGAGTGCATCATTCTGTCTGGGCAGAAAGGACACATGCAGCTGAGTATCATCTGCATAGCAGTGAAAACTCAGACTGTATCACCTGATGATATCTCCCAATGGTCGCATGTACACTGTAAACAACATAGGGGCCAGAATGGAGCCCTGTGGCACCCCACTAGTCAGGGAGTGAGCACCAGAGGAATAAATTCCAGAGGCAACTCTCTGAAACCTGCCCGTGAAGTACGAATGGAACCATTTAAGGACTGTACCAGTCAGCCCACAAAAAAACCGCAGGAGCTCCAACAGCACACCATGGTCTACAGTGTCAAATGCAGCAGAGAGATCAAGAAGGACCAGAATGATACTTGCCTTTCGATCTCTAGCCATTAGGAGATCATTCAATACCCAAACAAGAGCAGTCTCAGTGGTATGCTTCTTCCTAAAACCAGACTGGAGAGTATCATAGACATTGTGAGTTGCAAGATGATCATCCAACTGCAGAGCAACCACCTTTTCAATAACCTTACCAACAAATGGCAGGTTAGAGATAGGCCGGTAATGAGCTAGACAGTCTGGATCCAAAGAGTGCTTTTTAAGGAGTGGTCAAATGACCGCCTCCTTGAGGGTGTCAGGAAAGACACCCCTCTCCAAGAATTTCCAGACAATGTCAGCAAGGATCAGGCAGATAACATCTTCACATCCAACTAGGAGAGGTGTAGGGCCTGGATCCAAACTACAGCTGGTTGAATGCAATGTTTGGATGATCTTCACAATGTCAACAAACTCAAGCCAGCAGAAATCTGACCAGAAAGACCGAGTGCATGCCACTTCCTGTCAACCACTGCAATCCCTCATAGGAGAGGTCGGACCGATGCCAGACCTGATGCTAGCAACCTTATCTGCAAAGGATCAAGCAAACTCCTCGCATCTAAGCTGGGAAAAAACTCCTCTGTGCTGGAGACAGATTGGATTGCACAATCTGTCAACAGTCCGGAAGAGCTGAGCCAGTCGATTCTGTGCAGCAGAAATCTCCCTGGACAGGAATTCTGCCTTCTTATGGGCGATTTCTGATTGATAGCCATCATAGTGTGCCATCAACTTAAGCCTGTCAGCATCAAGATCAGACTTCCATCAGGCTCTCTCCATCCTTCGGGCGACTCGTCTCAACTCCTTCAAGGAGCCATCAAACCAAGGACTCCTTGGGCGAAGGATGAGGGGCCGAACTCGAACAGGAGCAGTCTTGTCCAGAGCATCTCCCACAGCCTTATTATAGGCTGTTACAAGATCAGCTGGACTCAGGCATTCATCCGACAAGCCCAATAGGTCCAGTACTGCCGATAGGTTACTGGGACTAACATCCCTTAAAGGGTGGTACTGAACCATCTCCGTAGGGGCAGACCTATTAGGGGGGACCCTGAAGCTGAACCCTATGGTGTGATGGTCAGACCAGCTGACTGGTTCCACCCCCAAATCAGCAATCTCCATACCCATAAGAAATATCAGATCCAACGAATGACCCCCTATATGGGTTGAGGAGGTAATTACCCGTGTAAGGCCCAGCGTCATCATCAGCTGGAGGAGATTTTGACCAAAATGCGAGAGTTCATCATCAACGTAGGCATTGAAGTCCCCAGAACTATCCATCTGGGGGACCTCAACACCATGTCGACGATGACGTCTGCTATCTCCAGCAGGAATTCGCCACCATCTCCTGGTGGATGGTAGATGAGGAGAATCCCTCAACCTACTCCCTCTCCTAGGATATATTCGAAGGATCTGGTATCTCCCAATGGCACAAAAACAAAGTCAAGCTCAGTCTTAAACATAATGGCCACACCCCCAACCCTATGATCCAACCTTGGACGGTGTATCACCGAGAACCCGGCTGGAGTTGCCGAGGCCAGTACAGGGCCTGCATTTTCATCCAGCCAGGTCTCGGTGATGCAAGCCAGATCAGTTGTTCCAACAAGATCAGCTATAATAGCTGTCTTTTTTTAATAGATCTGGCATTGCATAACACCGCCAAGGTGGGATGAGCTGTTGGAGAAGACCTCGGTACCTGCTCACTGACATCAGAGCCCTTGGATATGGGGACAAGATGGGGATAACCTCTGTCCTGACTCCATTTCACCCCAGGGTGTCTCCTGGACCTCACAACTCCAGTCTGCCCTTCCCTTTCCTGTCCCCAACCAGGCCCAGTTCCCCTCCTTCTTCTTCGCTTTCTAAGTATGCCCAAAGCACGGCATCTAAAATAGATGTCGGATGACAATGGGGGTCATACAAAAGGACATAGTTCCCTGAGCCTGGTGGGGGAATAATGTCCAACCGTCGCTAAACCTCCCCAGCACATTATGATAAAAAACAATTAAACTAAAATCAAAACCCACCCCAAACAAGACAAATAAATCTAATCTTAATAACAATACTAAATTAAATACTTTCCACTCTCTCTCTCACAGAGTGTGGAAAAGAAAATAATAAAAAATATTAAATAAAATAGTAGCCAAAAACAGAAAACAAAAAACAGAGACCTACCCACCCTCAAACGGCTTGAAATTTCACTCCACCACTCTCTCTCTCACAGAATGGGGGGGGGTTGGGGAGAGAAGGATGGGAGGTCAACAAATAAATTCCCACACAATGTCTCTCACACAATGGGGGGAAACAAATAAACAAACTTATAAAACATTAAAAAATACAAAAAATTAACACACCTTTAAATCTAAATCAAAATTACAAAATAAGATACTACAACCTCACAAATCACTTAGTTTCTTGGTTGTTTATGAGTCCAGATTAGTCCAGCACTTCTTAGTTATAGGCAAATGAATATGCCCGAGAGCTCACAGCTCCAGGGAACCATAAAGTACTGTTTAGTTTCTTTCATGGGCTCTCACCTCCACTCAAGAACCAACAGAGCTACAGTATATTTTTGGCAATCCAAAATCAAATCTATAGTTAAACCAGAGTGACACTCTTCATAAGCCAGGACCATTCCACGATATGTATGTCCCACCGCAGGCACACCTCACCCCGGCCGAGGCTCACACAGGCTGAAGGGAGTGAAAACCAGGTGATGATAGGACCAAAATCCCACTTCACCACACCACCAAAACTTCACCCTAACAATGTCAGGGCAGAGCTGCAGTCTAGAAACTCAAATTACCGGATCTACGGTCAGCAACTAGAAGAGTCCCACTCAACCCCCACACCTCTCCCCAGACCCGCTCGACCCCACGGCTGCCCACTAGCTACCGCACTTCCGAACAGAAGCACTATAGAGGTGGCCACTCACCAGCAGCAGCCCTTCAGCACACCACTAGGTCAAGGCCAGGACCAAGAGAAGAACTCCTCCAAACAGGTACTGATGACCAGCACACAGACTTGACATGTAAGTTATCTACTGCACCTGTACCTCTGTGCAACTAGACTCTTGCTTGTGCTGTTACTTAGTGACAAGTTCTACCCAAATTACTGCTACTTATTTAGTAACAGGTTTTACCTAGGGGGCAGAATAATCCCCCAAACTTGTTTCCAATTACTGAACAGTCAACTTCATCCCAGAAGTGAGGCAAAGTTACTGTTGAAGGCACGGGGTTATAATGTCACAAGACATTATGCCTCATGCAAAAAGTATGCTGCCAATACAGGGCGATTTCTTGCATGCAGCATAAGTCTTTTTTTTTGCTGGAGCTCCTCCCACCCCTCCCCCGTTATGGGGGCTGGGCCTGACCCCTCCAATAAGGATCTCTCAACTCCGGGGTACAGTAAAATGCACAAAGTGCGAAAAAGTTAAAACATTTGGTTGCGTCTGGGACCAGGAATCGGACCTGATGCCAAACATTCTGCCTGTGTCTCCTGCTGCCAGTGGCTCATCTCAGAGAGCTACTGCAGTTGCTTGGCAGAGACCCATCCTAGCAGAGTTGTTATCCTCAGCCTGGGACAGTGAGAGGGTGCAATACCACACACAGAACCATTTGTGGTATTGCACTATCTTGCTCACATTTACAGCACTATTTCGGTTTAGCGTTCATGCTGTACGCTATTAAGCGTGCAACATATTAACCCGGTACCACAGTTGAAGTATTTTAGACTTGTTTCTGTCTAAGACGAGGATTGGGCTATTATGGGGCACAGTAGTGCCCCTATAGTTAGAGTTGAGTAGCCTGTTCAATGTTAAACCCCTAACTTTGCACTTTAATATCTTTGGCTCTGTTTGACGAAATGAACTGAAATGTATGTTTTGTCTAGGAGGTAAAATCTTGATCTGTGGAAATTTTTGTGATGACAGCTTGTGTGGTTTCAGAGATCTGCATGTGTCATTTTATGTAAATGTCAAACATTTATCCTATACTTAACATGTTGTTTTTTTGCTCTCCCCTACAGCCTAACTGGAATGGAATCTTTATTCCAAACTTGCAGGGGACATGTGTCATGTCCTAAGGTAGTGCCTTTGACAGGTCTATTAAAGGTTTCCTGAGTTATAAGGCTTTATAATTTAGTGGTTTCTGACCTGTGCATGTGCAGTAGGGTTTGTGAGATCACATTCTGTGGCAAAAGTAAACAATTGATGCTGCAAATGCGCATTTTTGATTTCGCGCCACTTGCTTAGAAGGGCACAAAACAGTTTATGTGTCATGCCAATCACCAGTTTGTTGATTTTTTCCATGAACCAACAAATGTGGAAAATAAATAACAATTTTGGGATTTTAATGAACAAATATTTGAACCTAGCTGAATGGAACCTGTTCAGCTAGTTCTGCTGTTTGTTTCTGAACATTATGGCCACAAATATGTTTTCTGGGCACCCATAATCCTGGGTGCCCAGCTCAGTGAGAGAAGTGCTTCAACCATGTTCTCTGTATGAGAACAGTGGGAATTTCTTCAGTTCTGCAGCCACAGCTGAACTCATGCTGCCGGCTGCATTGTGAGCTGTAAGCTGCAGTTTCATTGGTGTTAAGTGGCACCCCCCACACACCTACTCCATTGCCGTCCCTATCGGTGTGTCACGTTGCCCTGGTGTCTAGTGACACCCTCACCCTTCTGATCACTATTTCCAGTTTCCCTGGGGTGTCTAGTGACACCCCACCCACTGATCACCATTCCCATGATCAACTTTCAGATTCCCTGGTGTCTAGTGGCACCCCCTCCCTCCCAATTTCAGCACAACCTGATATGAAGAAAGTGATCCCTTGATCATTTTTTTCTTTCAAAACCTGTAAAAATAGAAAACAGTCCCTCACTGAACAGCCCTCCACCACCACCTCCAACTCAGCACCCACCACCCAACACAACCAGGTACACCACCACACATCCTCACTCACCTGAACAGGTCCCAGGTTCAAGACCCACTCTCCGATCTAAGACATGTGTTGCTGCTGGAACCGATGACTGCAATATGAGAAACTGAGGTAAATGTGGTTCAATGTATTGTATCTCATAGGAACATATGAACATAGGAATGTGACAGCAGAAAAGGACTGCCTGGCCCACCCAGTCTTAAAAATTTGCCTAGGTATCCCCTTAGGCCTTTACAATAGCCCTTCTCTCCCTTCACAACATCCCCCTTGTGTTTATCCCATGATTTTATGAACTCTTCCATCTTCTTCTCACTCACCACCTCCCTCTGCAGACCATTCCAATTTTCAACCACCCTCCCAGTGAAGAAGTACTTCCTTAGTTTACCCCTAAATCCCACCCCCATTTGGAATTCATGTCCTTCACTCTGAGCCACTCCTTTAGCTGGAAAAGGCTCTCCACAGGCAACTTTGATACCCTTGATGTACTTAAATGTCTTGATCATGTCACCACTCTCCCTCCTCTGTTCCACTGAAAATAGGCCAAGGTCATTCAGTCTAACCTCTTATGATAAGTGATCAATCCCTCTCACCATCTTTGTCACCCACCTCTGAATTCGTTCTACCCTCTCCACATCCTTCCTGAGGTATGGCCTCCAGAACTGGACCCCATACTCCAGATGTGGCCTTACCAGCTGGGCGTACAGGGGAACCATTACCTGTCTCCTTCTGCTGGATAGTCCCCTCCCTATGCAACCCAGTATCCTACTGGCTTTTGCCACTGCCTTTTCACACTGCTTACCAACCTTCAAGTCTTGTGAAATCACGATGTCTAGGTCCTTTTCTTCTTCTGTAACTTGCAGGGAATCTACCCTCCATCTGGTATTCAGCTTTCTTGTTTTTCTGCCCAAGTGCATGATCCTACACTTTGCCGTATTGGATGACAATTGCCATTTTTTGGACCATTCCTCTAACCTCTCCAGATCTCTATTCATCATCTCCAATCCCTCTAGCATGTCCACTCTGTTGCAGACCTTTGCATCATCTGCAAACAGACTCATCCTCCCTTCCAGACCCTCCACTATATCACCTATAAAAATGTTAAAAAGAAGTGGTCCTAACACTGACCCTTGGGGAACCCCAGTGGTGACCTCTGACTCCTCTGAGGGTGCCCTGTTGACCAATACCCTCTCTGTGTTCAGCTCTCCAATCAGTTAGTGATCCACCTTATTACCCCCTCCCCCAACCCCAGGTGACCCAATTTGTGTATTAGTCTGAGATGCGGCACTGAATCAAACGCTTTTCTGAAATCAAGGTATGCTGCATACACCAAACCCCCCTGAACAAGCACTTTGGTGAAACAGTCAAAAAACTCTATCATGTTTGTTTCACAGGATCTGCCCTCAGTTATCCCATGTTGCCTCAGGTCCCTATGTCCACTTGTTTCCAGGTAGCTGTTGACTCTATCCTTCAGCAGCTTTTCCATGAGTTTGCCCACCAGAGATGTCACGCTCACTGGCTTGTAGTTGCCTACTTCCTCCTTTACCCCCCCTTTTGAAGGGGTACCATATCCACCCATTTCCAGTCATTTGGTACAACCCCTGATTTTAAAGAGTTGTTGAATAGGGTGGTCAAGGGAGCAGCCAATAACTTCTTTAATTCCCTCAAAATCATTGGGTGCACCCATCTGGCCCCATAGCCTTGTCCACCTTCCGCTCCTTAAGCTACCTCAGGATCTCCTCCTCCCAAAAAGGGCTTATGATCACCCCTTCCCCTCCCACCTGTGCTTTCCTAGAGCTACTCCCCTTTCAGTCCTCTTCCTTCGTGAACACTGAACAGAAGTAATTGTTAAGCAGTTCTGCTTTCTTCTGGTCCCCCGCCACCCTCTCCCCTGACCAATTTTTACGGCTGCAGTAGGTGGAGCCTGCAGATGTTTTGCATGTACAAAAGGAGTGATGTCATGTTTTCTGTCTGTGGAACTGACTGAAGGTGTACATAGTCTTCTCTGCCTTATCCTCCTCCTCCAAGAAATGTTTTCTGCCCTCAAATAAGTATGCTTTCATGTTAGTCAAGGTTGCAGGGTACTCTTTTATTTCTTAAATGGGTGGTACAAGAACTGGAACCTGAGTAGTTGGAGGCAGCATTATTTTTTGGGGGGGAGTAAGATCCACCCCACCTCCACCCGAGAAGCTCCTAAAGATCCACCCCTGCCTTTTTTTTAATTCATGTGGGAGGGGCATGAGGTGGATCTATCATGTTGAAATAAGACTCATTAGTTTGGGATCTGGACCAAGGAACAGAACAAGTCTGTGGAGTCCCTGCATTTTGTTAAGGACTAGAAGAACAGAAGTTACTTAATGCCTTCAAACTGACTTAAAACCCCCTGAAACAAATGATTATCAGAGTCACCTGGTGTCTCAAAATGAAAGACTAAGAAGTGGCTGAAACTACAGCTTCCAAGGAAAATAGACCACTTTCTGGTTGAAAGAGCCACAGGTATTTCTTAAACATTTATATACTAAAAACAAAGTTCAGCTTTTGGGATTAACAATATGTGTTTACTATATATATATATACCATATATTTTTTGTTTTAAGTTTGAGAAGTGGAGTTGCCTTGCACATGTTAAAAATACCAACTGCAATTAACAGCTACTTGTAGAAACAAACGGCTGTTTTTTTTTCCCTACTTACATTTTTCCTGGCTCAGTTTATGTCAGCGAAAATAAAGACTGGAACAACTATCAGAGCTGCCATCCCCCTGGACAGGCTATTTATCACTCATTTAAAATAACACAAATGTAGTTTCATATTTTTACCATGAGGGAAGCAAGAAGATGAACCAGCATGATTAACAAATACATTCATTGACACCTGTGAATGAATGGGGAGTAGTAGTTTTTGTCAAATTTCTGGTGAGTTTATACTCCTTGGAACCTGTCATTCAGGTTTTTTTACTGCATCTTGTCCAGGGCAATCTTCCCAGAGTGCAGTTTGCTCTATTGTTTAATATCAGTGTCTTGATACATTTTTTGTTTCAAATTAACCACAGACATCATGGTAGCCAAAAGAGACACACTGAGTCTTAGGGTATGTACAGCATAATTAACAGAAATACAATGAAGTGGAGCACCAGGCAATTTACTGTGGTGCTCATTTTGACAAAAAGTAACAGAGGAAGTGATAAGAGCACCCACAAAAATCAGAGAGCACAGGCCTTTAATGAAAAAATGAAGTCCTTTTATTTAAATACAAAACTTCACATTACATGTGCACCAAGTCCCAAAAATAAGGGGTAAAAGCTGTACCAACACTAACATTTCACCTGACCACTGTCAGGCATCATCAGATTGAATCTAAAACATCACAACAGTGCCTCCATATAAATAGTGATTAAATTACATGTTACTAATTAATTCTAACCAATCATAAACTAATAACAATTTAGTTTTAATACTAAAAGCAGCTTTCAATAAACAACTCTAGTAACCATTAATTCAGACTTGAAATAGCAGCAAGGTTTGTATAGAACTTTAAACTGCACATTTAAATCACACTGTTGTCCTTTACATGGATAACCACGCTCATATATTGCTAGTTGCAGCACCTAATTTTATTTCATATTGCTACCTCATATTTCATTTAAATATTTCTGGCCTACGATCCATATAAAGAATCAAAAACTGTAAACAGAGGAAAAAGAGGGTGCAACTACAGCAAATGTCTTGAGCTATTTGTTGTGAGGTTTGGATGAAAAACTCTGTTGGGCTCCAACCCATCTGTTTAAATTGCACTATTGCCATTTAAAACTAAAACAATTACCACGTTCATGCATTGCCAGTTGTAGCACCTCATTATATTGTGTTTTGCTACCTCATATTTTATTTAAATATTTCTGACCTATGATCAATATACAGAATCAAATAAATCCATAACTGTCATTTTGTGACTACATATTCTAAACGAAGAGACAAAATAAAGGAAATTATAACTGATAACTGGCCCATACTGCAATTAGAGCTGAGATTAAAATAATTGGTTCAGGAGGGTCCTAAAATAGTATTCAGGAGGAGTAAAACCCTAAAAGATTTAATGGTAACTAACTCAGTTCCAAGTCCAGAACCTTTATGCAAGCAATTTAGTCCCCCCTCCCCCGCCGAGGACACACATAGATGTGGGAGGTGCATTTACTGTAAATACATGCACACATGACAGGGATTTGTTAATCCACATACAAGACAGTATGTACAAACTAAAGACTTTATTAACTGTGACACCAAATGTGTAGTCTATTTACTTTAATGTAGTTGTGGGAGTTATGTGGGATGGACAATAAGAAGTCTTAAAATAAGGGTAGTAGAGCGTGTGCATGCCTTAGCTAAAAATGACATGACCTATGCCATAGTCCAGCACATAAAAAGTAATAGTAGAGTGAACCACAATATTAACTTTGTTGGCATAGAAGTGGTTAGACTTGGTTTGAGAGGGTGGGGCATCGAACAAATGATTGGCAGATGAGAACATTTTTGGATTTATGAACTGGGGAGCAGATATGGACAGGGTTTGAATGATGCCATTGATTTAGTATCATTTTTAAAGAAATTTAGGAAGAAATAATTGGTACCATGAAGTTGGGGTGAAATAGCTAACATATAAAATGAGTTCCAATAATTCTAGAATGTTTTTAGGAAAATGTTTCATATATGTCCAGTTCTTTTGTGACTGGGTGTGCAACATGACATGTGATGGTGATGTTTTTATTTTGGTTTAAGGCACAAAGGTTAATAAATATAACAAATGTTTTGTGGATATTGCATATTAATTTTGTAAAGTATGGTTGCATTCTCAACACTGTAAGTGTAGTGCCTGTAACAGCAGCTCATTTTTGTATATTGTAACTGCAAAGGATTTATGATTTATAAAATGGGGTTATATTTGAGGGAAATAAAACAAAATAATTTATTGGTAACTTTGTTGAACATTATATATTATACAGATGGGTTGGAGCCTAACATAGTTTTCTATTTAACCCTCATAAGAAATAGGTAGCTCAAGACATTTGCTGTTGTCGCACCCTCTTTGTTCTTCCAGTTATGGATTTATTTGATTCTGTATATGGATCATAGGTCAGAAATATTTAAATAAAATATGAGGTAGGAAAACACAATATAATGAGGTGTTGCAACTAGCAATGCATGAACATGGTAATTGTTTTAGTTTTAAATGGCAATAGTGCAATTTAAACAGATGGGTTGGAGCCCAACATAGTTTTTTATCCAAACCTCACAACAAATAGCTCAAGGCATTTACTGTAGTTGTACCCTCTTTTTCCTCTATTCACAGTTTTTGATTCTTTATGGAGGAACTGTTGTGATGTTTTAGATTCACTCTGATGATACCTGCCAGTGGTCAGGGGAAACATTAGTGTGGTACAGCTTTTACCGCTTATTTTTGGGACTTGGTGCACATGTAATATGCAGTTTTGTATTTAAATAAAAGGACTTCATTTTTTCATCAAAGTCCCGTGCTCTCTGATGTTTGTGGGTGCTGTTACCATTTCCTCTGTTACAACATAATTAATAAGTTTTCATATGCATAATCTTTCCATTCATGTTATTGCTAGACATACTGCAGCTAGCTTGGCTTGAGGAAGGGTGAACATGGTCAGGACCCCTTAGCAATTGAGATGCATATGCAGCAAATAAGTTCAGATGTGCTAACTTAACCTATAACTCTTAAATGTCACAGTGTGCATCTTCTTCTTCAAATGGTTACTTTTGCATTTATGTTTATTTTAAAATATTTAATATTCTGACCATGTGGTTATGTCATGGACCATAACTGATCTCCAGCCTTAACCCCCCCTCCCCCCGTGCTCCAACTTGCATAGAAAATAATGCTTATAGACAAATCTAATCATTTTGCCGCTGTGTTCTGGTGTGTTCGTGCGTGTGTGTGTGTTACTGCTACTGAAGCAAGAAATGTACAGCTGTCATTTTTTACATCATGTTCAAAATGTGGTTTTGCACCTGTGGTGCCAAATGGCACAGTTGCTGTGCAAATTCTCCTTTTGGTTAATTAACTGATAGTGTCACTGTTCATGTGGTGGGGTCACAAAAAGCACATGCTGAAAACTTGGAGTGAAAATACCAAGAAACACCTAGGCATTAGGGTTTCTGACCATAACACCCTGCACTGTAGGGACTGACAGGCATTAGGGGTGTGACTTGGGATTGTCAACAGTAATGCTCATGCCATTCCACCCCCCATCCCCACCCTGCAGCCAGTAACAGGTATCGAGGTGTGCCTTTGACTCTTCAGCCCCAAAGTTCTCTCCATTCTCTTATACTGTACCCATTTCAGCGTATTTCCTTATGGAATGGGGTGAGTGTAAAGTCTGAAAGCCCCAAGGCACACCTTGACTCTTGTCTGTGTCTGCAGGGTAGGGTGAGGTGAAATGGTGTGAGTGTTATGGGCAGTGGCCCAAAGGCACACGCCAATGCCTGTCCATGTCTACAGGGTGGGGGTATGGTTGGCGTCACTTCAATATTTCATTGCCATTCCTAGTCTGCCTGCCTGTCTGAGTCTCTCTCTCTCTCTATCTATATGTATGTAATTATCTATCTTTCTATTAATTGCATGTATTGCTATTTTTTAGCTATTTCTAAAACAAACCTGCATATCACATTTGCCTGCACTCTGAGCACATACTTATGAAACTGTGCATATTTGTACTCCACTTCTGCATAGACCTCACACTTTCCTAATATTCCCATTATCACAAGCATAACTACCTTGCCCTTATCAAAAGTGATCCCATCTGAAAATTAATATCATAGTTTCTCTAACAGTCCATCATCATTACACCTGACTTCTGGACATCAACACACTGCTTAAACATAACTTACATCACCTCATGGACAAAAACCCAGTTTCTCTTGAAAAAAAAATAATAAAAATGTGTAAATAATCCCAAGGCTGAACATATGCCAGCCATTACTTTTTCATGTACTGCCACCTTCTGTACCATCATGGGGATTTGCATATGTTTCCCTTGACGCTTTGCATTATTTAGATATGTGCAATTATGTTTTCTTTAAAATTTGTCTGTCTGGCCAGTATCATCCGGGATAACACATACATCAGTGGAATTTGCTCTGGAGTTCTTTTCTAAGCTTCCTATTTCTTCCATTAAATGTACACCCCCGTATATTTTCCCAATAATGTGTATGCCTTCCTTAGAACAGAAACTAAAACAAATCTTACTACATACAAATCATTGTGTTGTTTCTTCATACCTCCTTAACAATTCCACACAATTTCATTAACTTCATTATGCAGCTGTGGCGGATCTGACCAGATTTTGTTTAGACTAGGTGTCCCTTTTTCCATTGTGCGCCTTTCTCCTATATACTTATATAAGGTATTGTCACCCCTTAACTGCCTTAGCACTGTTCTCCTCCGTCCTTGCCTTTGCTCGTTTGACCTCCCTTCCCTCCTCCCTCTGCCTAGCCAGATTTTCTTCCCAAACCTCCACCCACTGTGTCATTTTAAACCTCCTGAAAGCTCTTTTCTTAGCTCTGATGCTGTGCTTCACTTCCCTGCTGAACCACAGTAGCTTTCTCTCCCTCCTATTTTTGTTCAGCTTCTCCCACAGAGGTCTGTGGCTCCCACTACAGCATGCTTTTATTGAGACTCACATTTCTTCCACCACCTTGAGCTCTCCCACTCCTTCCAGTGCCTTTTGTGCATATTCCCACCTCCTACTAAAGTCTGCTTGTCTGAAGTTGAACACCTTCACCTTCACCTTGATCTGATTTATAGTGACTAATGTATGTAGTGTGAACCACACGGTACCATGGTTGCTTGTACCAAGGTTGTCCCACACTGATACGTCCCCTACCCTATCCCAATTTGTTAGCACCACATCCAACACCACCCCTTCTCTATTTGGTTCTCCGACCATCTGTCTGAGTAAAGCAACTTGAAGGGAGTCCCGGATCTCCCCTGCTTCTGGGTGTTGCTGCTGACAGTGAATCCCATCCCACATCAGGGAGGTTGAGGTCCCCCATCAGCATCACTTCTCTCCTTGTTGCCATCCTTAGTATCTCTTCCATGGGGATTTCAGCTTTTTTGCATAACTTAGCCATTTTTTGATATTCAGAACCCACATTTTCAACATGGCCTTTCTGGGGACCCCTGCTCATGAACGCTCTGTGACTGTCATTAAGCAACTGGAGCCCAAATGGTGATTTTGCAGTTGCTAAGCAAATTCACCTTTCAGATGGTGTTTGAAACTTTTTCTGACCCTTGTTCATGAGGTGGGGTCATATGATAGCTATGCTGAACTTCTGTGGTCAAAATATGTAAAAATGGCATAGTTATGACCATTTGTGCAATTTCGCTAACGCATGCTCTTAACTTTGGAAATTTTAAATATTCTGACTTCAGATTTTCAACATGGGCTTCTTATTACTCCACCTCATGTATGGCAGAGCTGTCATTTTTCAAATTTTGGCCAAAATGCGTTTTCCCCCTGTCATGCAGCATTGCATTGCAATTGCGCAGAATTACATACTGGCAGAGATTTGAAATGTTTCGGTACTGGGTACTTGAGGTGGGGTAATAAGATGGCTATGCTGATAATTTGGTCACTGTTGTCCTATTAATTGAAGCACAGAGCCTGGCGGCTCCACAGCTACTGTATATACCTATTTGTATCTATTGGACCTTGCGCTCTCACAGGCAAATGAGGATATGATTACACTATCTCAAAAAGTAAGGAAATAAATCACAAAAAACGTTGTTAATGCTCTAGTTAGGGTTAAGTGACAAAAGTAGGGAAATGTGGCATTAAGGATTCCAACCATAACACAACACCTTCACCCTGCACCTACCAACAGGCGTCAAGGGTGTGCCTTGGGCTTGTCAGCCCTAACACACTCCCCATTCTTCTATGCTGTACCCATTTCAGTTTATTTACTTATGGAATGGGGTGAGTGTTAAGTCTGACAACCCCAAGGCACACCTCGACACCTGTTGGTCTGTGCAGGGTGGGGGTTGGATGTTAAGGTTAAAAATCCTACCACACTTCCCTACATTTGTCACTTTAACCTTAAATAGAACATTAACAAAGTTTTACATAATTTATATACATATAGGTATCTATTTATATGGTAGTAGGAGTACAGGGAACACCATTAGGGCTGTAGTTCATGCATATAGATATTTGCAGTCCTATCTATGTACAGTTCCTATACAGACCAGTAGGCATTCTTTTGTCTGTGTCCAGCAAGATGGCCACTGAAGTGATCTGCTGTATCTGAGTTTGTGTGCCTAGATCAGCAGAATATTACACTGAGAAGAAAATGTGGAACTCCCCCCAGCTGAAGGATGATGCCTGAACCCCTGCAGGCTCCAAACCGGTGACTGGGCACCTCCAAGGAGACCCTCAGGCAGAGGCTGATAAAGGAGAGAGGAAAACAACAGAGAAGCCAGGTGATGATGTTGGGATGTTGGTCAGAGGTGGCAGCTTGGCAGCCTGGCAGCCAAAGGCATGCAAACAAAATATCAAAAAAAAAAAGAAACTGCCTCTTTTCTTTTTTGGGGAGGGGGCAGTCACATCCTTGATTCCTCCCCTAACCCCAGCCTGGTACTTACTGCCCTGGGACTTAACTCTGGTGGTGTTCCTCCGATTCGCCCACCCAGGGGGTGCCACTGAGTAGGCATATCCCTGACAGAGTTCATGCCTGGTTCCCAGTAGACACTGCTGCTGGTGTTCCTACCTGGCTGGCCTGCTGGGTGGGGGCACAGAGTCAGGCTGTTCCCAATGGCATTAGAGTTCAGTCCCCTGATGAGTGCCATGGTCAGTGATGTGGGGCTTACGATGAGGTGGGACAACATGCTGTGGGCCAGCATTTTGAGAATTTACCTCCCTCAAGGAATGTGGCATGCATTGATGTATGGCACATAGGTGCCAACATGTGGCATGACTCCTAGCAACACTAGCTGTGGCTGCTGCTCCCCCAGCGTCCACCAGATGTCAGTGTGTGCTCACCCTTGCCTGCCCTGTGTGCGTGCTGCTTGCAATAATTTTTCAGTGTGAAAATTAAGCAGTACTACTGCTTGCATCCATTTCTTTGTACTGAAATACAGCAGAACTTTTGTGCATTTAAAATAAAAAAAATTGAATTGCAGTAGTTCTACTATAGAAATCTCTGTGTAAGAAATATTCGTGGTGTAGTTTGAGGTTGTGCTTGGGTTTCACAAAAGTCTTCAGCTGCCAGCAATCTTGGAGGGCAGTCACCTGACTACACTCCCAACCCCCACAGTTTAGCGCTAGGTAGTGATGCTTGTAGTGTGCGCACCAGTCATTTGGTTGTGAGTATTTCCCTCCACATGATGAATTGCTCATTGACATGTCATCTTCTTCAGCAGAGGCACATGTGAGTGACTTTGAAGATGAGGCAGAGTACACTATGTACCTAGAGGGCAGCTAAAAGAGGTAGCTCGCAAAACAGCCTCTAGGAGTAGTGCTTTTGGCAGTAGTGCTGTTAGTGTTCACGTTCAGGATACCCTACCAAGCAGATGAACTTGAACCTTTGTCCTCACAAGCCAGCTGTAATTAAGATAGTAGATATAATCTCGGCACGAACATTGTACTCATTTAAATCAGCCAGTTAGAGCTGTACTTACTCCAGCAGTTAAAATATAATCTCAGCATGAACATTATATTCATTTAAATCAACCATTTCAGGGCTGTACTTACTCCAGCAGCTTAGGTATAATTTCAGCGTGAACATTGTACTCATTTAAGTCAGCCAGATATAATTTCAGAGCGAACATTATACTCCTTTAGTCATGTCATGATGAATCACATTCACAGTCATCACGATTCACGAATCATACCACTTTAACTTCTCTTGGTGCAACCTTGTTTTTTTTTGTTTGTTTTTTTAATTTTTGGCTTCATCAGGATCAAAAATTGTGACACCCAGTTATCATGTTTTAGCGACCTTACTATTGTGGACTTTAGATTACTATTTATCTGTTGGAAAAGGACCGCTTGAACCACACAGCCAGCCCAGCTTGTCCATCCCTGCCTTATCAGTCTCATCTGCAGACCCTAAAGCAACACTGCTGCCTCCTTGCCTGTTTTCAAATACACCCCAGCCCTATGCCTATCCCACGCATGCTTGCAGCCCCACAGTGTTTTTGGCACCATCACTTATGCCTGCAGTTCCTGTTAGTTACCTACCATGCCTTCTGTGGATATTTCATCACATCTGTCTTGATGAACTCCCCCTTCAGCTTCATCACATGCACCCATTGCCCCTAGTACTTGTGCTCTTTCTCATTTGAAAGAGACTCCCCTTATGTGCCTAGTCTTCACCCCATGAGATACTTGCATAGGTCTCTATCATAGCACATCTGGTGCACCTCTCTTCCATGGTGGACATACAATGCAGTTACACTAGTGACATTTTAGTAACACTAGGCAAGACACAAGATGTCACTTCATCTGTGGCCTTTGCTCAATCTATGATGACCATGTGTCACCTAACCACTGACCAGTGCAGTAGTTTTTTTTGGCTTTTTAGGTCCCTGAAAGGTTGCTGGGGAGTGTTCATGGCAGAATTGCCTAGTATACTTCAAAAGGGAAGGAAGTGGTGGAGTTTAACAGTGTTACAACGTCTTTAAAAAAAAACACTTATTTGGGGTGGGTCTAATAACAAATATCTGGCACCTCGAATATGAATATTCATCCGAGTATTCAAATTAAGGTATTTGCGCACCCCTACCTCTGACTCTCTGGATTAATTCCCAAACCCAGGTGTCAGTGTCGCAAGCAGCGATACTACCGCTGCATCTGCGGGCTGGCAAGAAATTCCATCTTGGTCAATCAGCTTTCAGGATTTTTCTATCCATTTTAAAATGAGTGGAACAAAAGTCAAGAAACAAATGTTAAAAAACAGAATAAAAGCAGGGGGAAAAAACAGATACCGCTGTTAGCAATCTTCAAAGGAAATAATTTTCAGTTGAGATGCTTATACTGTAAGAAAAGGTACCTTATGTTTATTTGTTATTAAGATTAAAAAAATAATAATATTTCATCATTGCTGTGTAAAGTGACTGACCATTTTCAGTTTCACTGCTGAAACAAATGCTTAGTCTATTTGTTTGCTTTAAAGGCTGGTTCTTTCAAATGTGCTTTTTATACATTAGTTTGCAACTCTTTGATCCATTTTAAGAAGTGTACATTGAAATGACAAGGCACAGGTATAGCCAAAAGAAATCAGGTTGCAGTTTATGTTGTTGCTATACTGGCTGAGATCAGCTAAACCTCAGAATGACTGTTTTGACGTGTAAATCCGTCTCAATCTCTATGAATTCTTGTACCTGAAATATGACACCTACAAGCAGTTTGTAGAAATAACTAGAGATTGCTTCACTCAGAAGCTTCGGTAGTATAGTGGTTAGTACAGCTGCCCTCCAAGCAGTTTACCAGGGTTCGAATCCCTGCCGGAGTATTTTTGTTTTGTTGATCCAAAATAAATATTTAATCAGGTACATAAACAGAGACCAAATTTAATAATTGGTGTACTATTTGGTGCAACAAAGTCTTTAATTGTACCCATTGTAATGTACTTTAAACACAAATGCTGAAGTTAAATGTCACTGTTGCTTATTTACTAAATTAATGAGTCTTGTCTGGTTTGTTGTATGCTGCTGCTGTGAATATGTGTAACTCATGCACTTTACTTGGCCTGGAGCTTCATTGGAAATGAGCTTTGCTCAATTGAATCTATTCCATTATTCGTATGAATAAAAAATGATTTACTACTATTACTACTACTAACAGAGGACATGTTTCCTGTTGCCACCACTACTGAGAGTGTAAGCTTCTCTTAAGAGGAAAATGATGAAATGATGTGGCTTTTCATCTACAGCTTGACAGTAAAATACTTTAGTGGAGCATGTAGGAAAAAAAATATTTTTGAAGAACACCATACAGCACTCATGGATTTTCATGTAAATATCAGCAGACATGTAACTTTAAAAAGCCTGAATTATCTCAAGATACACTAACATAGAAACACTGAAACATAGACAGTGACAGCAGAAACAGACCAGTGGTCCATCCAATCTGCTTGTAACACCCTATAGTACCCCAAGACCTTTTGTCAACACCCTTGTCAATACCAACCCACCAGTGCTGGGGCAGGGTGCCTAACTGCAATGCCAATGACCAGGGCTCAGGAAAGGACCCAGGAATGTCAGAGGGCTGGCAGGGGTGAGAAGGATTGAGCATCCTTAGGACTGCTCACCTTCTCCAGGAGAAAGGGGGTAGAGTGCCTGGCTCAATGGGAACCAGTAGCAGATGCTGTGGATACTCCAGCATCGGAGCCAGTAGTTATGGGGGTGGGGCAGATGTGGGATGTCCTTGCATGTCCCCACCTCTGGGGGTCAAAATATCAAACAGAATATGTCCGCCACTAATGAAGCCCACTCACCAGCCCCCGCAAAGCCTTCCACACCACTTACGAGATCTGACTTATCCCAACATCTGCTATGGCTGGTACAGAATTCCGCACCCCACCTCGGGGGGAGGGCAAGCCAAGGCAGAAATGATGGAGGGTTCTCCTACTGGCACCTTCTCCTGGCACATTCTCCTATCAATGCAGAAATCCTGCCAGTGCGGTGGCCCCAAGCCAGGGGGTATCAGGACCCAGGATTCAGGTAAGTCCCAGGGGGTTGGTGAGTTAGCTAGGGCAGGCAGCAGCTGAGGTCCAGGTGCAGGGAAAAAACAAAACCACCAATGCCTACACTGTCTATCCCCTTGCTCTCTTCCTTACTACTACCACCCTCCACACAACTATGGAACCCTTCACTCTTTCCCAGCTGTGATTCCTGATGGCCTTTTTGTGACAGGTTAGCAATGAATAGTATGGACTCCATAAAACAATATTGGAAATAAACAACTCTCTATTATAATGAAAAGCAAGGGAAAATAGCACACTCCCATAGGTCAAGAGCAGCAAAGCGACCATGGATTAATTAAACAATAATACACAAGATGTGGCTTGTGCCAGGATAACCTCATGTCTAGAATGAACAGGCACAAAGTATGTACACCACCTCTAAAACCAAGATTATCCTAACACAGCCTACACTGCAGAGTGCATTATTGCTATTATACAATGGCTCTTATTTAGTAATATTGTGGGAACACAAATGAGCACATATAGATGACTATTAGGCAGAGAACAAGTGTTGTAACATCCCTTTTATGTGTAGGGACATCTATTTTATAGTAACAGTTGTACAGTTTCATTTTTTAATTACATTTTTTTTGAGGAAACACTCCCTGTGAGAAAGCACTGCATCATGAGTATGCAAATAATCAATTGTCTTTATCACTGTGGTGTGTTATACAATATCAGGCAATTGGGTATTTGCATACCCATGATGCAGTACATTCATATGTGGTGCTTTTCCTCATAAAAAATAACTGTAAAACTGATACTATAAAAGAGATGTTCCCACCCTATAAAGGAGATGTTCTGACACTTGTTCTCTGCCTAACAATGAAATGTTTTATCTATGACAAAAAAAAAATGTTTGCCCCCTACGATACAAGTAAATATGTTTTTTATATGAATCTAAGCTTTTGCATCTGTATTGCAATTACAAGGTTTCAAACTCTTTTGGTTGGAGAAGCTGTGGTTTGTTAGTTTGGCATACTGTATAGTCGTTTGGATTTGATCCTTTGAAGTTGTGCTCAGATAATCTCATTATAGCAAACACATACTGACCAATTAGACTTTAGAAAATGTTCTTGCTGTTGTATAATTTATAGTTGTTTTTGTAGTATCCTGAGTGGCCACTGATGCTTTGGGAGATGTCCCTGCATTAATCTGGATAAAGTACTGTCTGTATTGACATGCTCTGTGAATCTTGGGGAACTGAGCTCACCATTCATGAATCACGGTAGTGGTCCAGCAGACACCTGTTGTGGCATTAAGGTGGGTGTGCAAGGTCTGCCAGTATCCGAGTCCTTCTGATCCTGAACTGGTGCAACTGAGCTGTCCTGCAACTAACATTACAATGTCTCCCATTCCTTCTACCTCTCCCTCCCTGACTCGTGGTAGCTAGCTGCCTGACTGTTTCTCCCTGCTTACTGTCACCTACCGTGCTCCACTTTCTGGGCTCCAGTGACCTCTCTGGCTTCAGTGCTGTAGCTCCGATGTGACAGTACTTACATGCTCCATCTTTCCAGCCACCCCGGAGCAGCTCCAGTGCCAGAGCTCCAATTTGGAACTGCCATCTGTTTTCTCACTCGTAGGTGGTTGTGGCTTCAATAGAGAATGGAGAGTCCTTCAGCAAGTACAACTTTCTGTGAAACCCTATCCAGGTTTATAGCTGTCCCAAAATATTGCTACCTGTCCCTCCTTATTGTGTTCAGTTCACCTCATCGGTTGTTGTGCTCGGCCGTCTGCCTCATGTGTAATGTTACGGTCCAGGGTGGGGGGGTTTGTCACACAAGGCCGTGACCTCTAACCAGTTGCTGATGCAGTGATCTTGGGATCCCATTACTAGCAGGGTGATGCCTGCAGTTGTGCCCAACCCCCATTAGTGCCATATCATCCTGGCTGTGGTCCTGTCAGGTGGACCATACTCCCCATGTGCCTTAATTTACATCATCAGCTCCCTGCCTACACCTCTCTGTCTCATTCTACACTCTCATTTCCATCATCACCAGCTAGTTCTCCTGGGTACAAGTTTAGTTGTAACATGGTCAGGGAAATGGGGTTGTGTTTTTCCATCAGTGCCAGACCTCATTGTCCCAGGCCATGTTATAAATGGATTAACCCACTTGTGAGCCGTGGATTACTGGGGAAATTAATCCACAGCTGGGTGGTTGTCAGCACTCAGCCTGTGACTTTATGTGACAACCCCCCTTCCCCAGCCATGGATAAATTCCCCAGTAACCCACAGCTCCCTTGTGGGTTACTCCTTACTAAAAACACTAGACCTACACTAATTATGTTTCAACTTCATTGTTTTCATTTTTTATGTACTTTCCCGCTGCTTTTGGTCTACTAAATGTTGCAGAAAATGCAGCAATTATTCTGAGTCTTTCAAAATGTATCTGTCTCTCCCCTGCTTATCACATAATTGCTGTCTGTGACATCACGGTCTGTTGTCATGATGAGCCCTATGATGTCATAAACAAAGACACTGTGAGGTTAACAGGGGAGAGGCCAATGTTTGCAGGTATTTTCTATACAGATGTTTTAGATGGACTACAAACATGGATTGTAAATCTTGGAAATTAACACTGAAAATAATAAAAAAATGTATTCTGTAGTAAACTGTAAAAGCTGAAACAACTGAGTTGTGAAAGCACCATGCTGAAGTGCAGAGTTGCTCTTTAAAACCTTTAAAAGTTTTGGTGCCCACCACCTCTGCTGGGAAACTGTTCCATGGCTCAGCCACTGTTGCTGTAAAACAAAACTTTCTGATGTCCCTCCTGCCCCCCCAGCTTTCACTCATGTCATTGTGTTCTAGATTGGCTACTGCTGTTCAGTAGTCCCTCATAGTTCATCTTCTTTATTCCTTTCAGGAACCTGAAGGCCTAGACCATATCACCCTCTCTTGTCTGGCCTCAAGTGAATACATGTTCAGTGCCCAGTGCCGATTCTTATAGTATCTGCCTTGCTGCCCCTGAATTATTTTTGTTACTCTACACTGCACTTCTCCAGCCTGCCCTTTTCTTAACTTAAGTGAGGATTCCAGAAATGGCACAGAACTCCAGCTGTGTCCACACCAGTGATCTATGGAGAGACAGTAATACTTCTTTTCCTGTCAAAATCTTTCCACTTTTAATAAACATAATAGCTGTATTCCAGTTTATATTTAATATATTTACTATAGTTAGCCTTCCTGTTTTTTAAGAACTATGGTGGCATCAGCCAGGATGCGATGCAGAAATGCTACAGTATATTACATAATTCTGCAGTATGCTGCAGGGACAGTGTAATTCAATGGCAGTTAAGCCTTTTTAACTGCAGTATTTTGTGACATGTCATTTACTGCGATGTACTGCATTGCATCATGGCTGGTTTTTCTGTATGCATTATCATAAAAATTGATCACTATCCATTAGAGTTCATCTCTTCTCACAGCATGTCTACACCCAACATTCAGAAGCAAATAATTTGATACGTTTTATTGGACCAACATAGATGTAACAGAAAGAACAAAGTGCTTTAGCTTTTGGACCAACAAGTCCTTCCTTGGAAGCTTAATGACAGTTTTTTAGAAAATCCCATACTTTTAACATCCAGATCATGCAGAAAAAAAACCCAGAAAAAATCCCCATTGGTTCAAAATACTCATTTAAAAAAAAATAACAGATGAAAATGTCAGAGAAGCTTAATAGTACCCTTTCCCCTTCAGCTGAGAGGGTCTAAGTCAGAGGTGCTTAGTGCAGAACCACATACAAATGAATGCAGTGCACATAAATTAAAGTGAATTAGAGATACTTTCAGAATATCGTAACAACTACTCTAGCAGAGGGCTCCTAAATCCTATTATGTGTGTCACAATGTGTATAAGAATGCAATTCCTGAAAAGCAAAACACACCCAGATTAAAGACATGATAAAATTGTAAGTTAAAAACAAGCACCACAAAATAGAACTACAAAAAGCATCTATATATGGCATACAAAGAGTAAACAGTAAAGTTTTCATAAAATGAGCAATAGTTACACACTGTATGGTTTGTAAAACTTTGCTTGACTCATTACCCAACTATACTCTCAAATTGGATATTATGCCCCCAAAACCTTAAAACCTATAGTGTAGTAACAGGAGTTTATAAATGATAATATAAACATAAATTGGCAGTATAAGTGTCAAACAAAAAACTACTTTTCAAGGACCACCAAGAAATTAAGACCATGCAGCCTGATATGTACAAATTTCAATAAATTCTCAGTGTACAATATAACAACTTGATGTACTGAAAATGTCTAGGGAATCTGAATAAGTAATCACAGGAATTAAATTCTATCACACCCCCATATTTTTTTTGGGGAGGGGATGATAACTAGTTTTAAGGAGATACATACACACTTATACACACACACACGCAGTTCTAATGCATCATCATTCACATCAATCACTGCAATTGTTACCCAAAGGAATTCAACTTGTCACAGAATTCAAAGTAAAAGGGATCATGTATCCTAAAATGTACAGAGTTCGAAACATGACACTATGAGTATGTAGCCATACGACTATCTGTGCAGTAACAGTATAAGGATTCGGAATAGAAACACAATGAAATAAAACTTCCATCCTTCCCAGGGTAAAGTAACTGAAAGTAAATGTACAGTATATATGTAAGACAAGTGTCCCTGCTCAATAAAGGTGTTTTTCAATATAATCAAATGTGTATCTCTGTCATCCTCATCTGAACAGATATGGTGATATTGAATTGCTTGACTATACATGACAGTTTTTTTGTGTGGCTTGGGTGATTACTATTCTTGTGTAAGTATCTCTGTCTGTCTGTTGCCTTCCTGTAAATACATGTATGTCAGGTTCTATTCTTAATGGTGACCGTAGTGTCCAGAAAATTAACATTGCTGGCAGAATACTCTAGGATAAACTTTATGGTAGGGTGAAAGTTATTAAGTTCTTGATGAAAATTTTTTAAGTGCATTTGTGCCCTCTGTCCAAATGATAAACAAATAATCAATGTAACAGAAATAAGTGAGTGGTTTGTGGGGACAGTGCTTTAAGAAGTTCTTCTCCAAATCTGCCATAAAGAGGTTAGCATACTGTGGAGCCATCCTGGTGCCCGTTGCTGTTTCCATTGTTTGAACATAGTGTTTACCATTGAAGCTGAAGTTGTTATGTGTCAAAATTAATTCTGTAAGTTTCCCCACCACTTCAGGGTTGGTGTTTTGGTCCAGTACTTTCTCCTGTATGTATTTAATTCAGGCTGAAATGCCATCTGTGTGTGGAATTTTAGTGTAGAGGGAAGTTACATCCATTGTTGTTAAAATGGTATCAAGTGGCAAGTCCTTTTAACCAGAAAGTACACACAGGAAGTGTGTAGTGTCCTAGATATAACTGTCTCTTTCCATAACCAGTGGTTTCAAAATGGTTTCTACAAACCCTGAGATCCCCTCGGTCAGAGTACCATTACCAGAGACTTTGGGTCTTCCCGGATTGCCAGGTTTGTGTATTTTCGTCAGCATGTAGAATGTCCCTGTTTTGGGTTCAGCAGAGATGAGGTCAGTTAGTCTTTTTTAGACGTGGTTTCCAAAAGTTCTAATTAAGTCCTGTGGTTCTTTTTTATATGTTGTAGTTGGGTCACTCTCCAGTTCTCTGTAGTAGGTATGATTAGTTAGCTGTCTGTTAGCTTCATTAATATAATCCTTTCAGTTTAATATCACCACTGCAGAGCCTTTATCAGCTTTTTAGATGACAATGTTGTGGTTTGATTTCAGTGTTCCTATAGGCCTCCATTCCAGTGTAGAGAGGTTATAATGGGTCTGTTTTTGCCTAGTAAGGATCTGACCATTGACTTGCTGGAGGAAACAATTAATGTAATTGTCTACTTTTTGGTACGCCACTTGAGGGGGGTTAAATTCAGATTTATTTTTTCTTATCCATTAAATTGTTACTGATTGTGATGTCTTCACTACCTGTGATTTCTTCCTTGCCATGAAAGAATTCTTTAAGTCTCAATCTAGGGAAGTATTCCTCCAGTTTAACACAAAACTGTATTTTGTCCAGTGGTTTTGTTGGGCAGAAAGTGAGGCCCTTTGAAAGTATATTTAATTCCCCAGTAGTCAGTGTGTGGTTGGACAAATTAACAACTGAACAGTGCCCATCTGTGTGGTGCTGTTGTTCAGTCACTCCCTTATGTTCTTCATGGTTGCTAGGAAGTATGGCATGTTGAAGGGCTTCCTGTTTTTGATAAGCATGGCTTTTCTGAAGGTGCTTTGGTAATTAATGTGTATGTCTTGCAAGATGTCTGAAATAGGTTTACCAGGCACCCTCTCCAGTGTGGTAACAATTTCATCAAACTGTTTGTTCAAATATGCTTTCTTGGCATATGAGATGTGAATCCTGTGATTTCTCAATTTCTCAGTGGTCCTATGACAGAGTGGTTCTTCATATATAGAATTGTCCGTGTTTTTTTAGTGGATTCCAAACCGTAAGACCTTTAGGTATTACGTTGCTCCTCTTGCACTGGGTTAAAAAACAGATGTTACTGTCTAGCTGTGCCAGTTTCTTCTTGATGTTATGTAACTGCCATATTCTACAGCAAATTCTGGTATATTCCATGCTGAAATACAGATTTAGTATTTGCTATATTGGTCCTTGTAAGAACAGATCCAGACGCAAATGATTTGATACCTTTTATTGGACCAACACAGATGTAACAAAAAGTTCAAAGTGCTTTAGGTTTTGGACCAACAAGTCCTTCCTCAGAAGCTTAATGACAGTTATTCAGAAAATCCCATACTTTTAACATCCAGATCATGCAGAAAAAGACCAAGAAAAAATCTCCACTGGTTCAAAATACTCATTTAAAAAGTAGGTTTACCATGGAATAGTAACTGTTCACAAGCACTCAGAAAAGGTAGCAACAACCTTGAACTTTTACCACTTGGTGAATTTATTTTACAGATTGTTAGTGCTTTCTTTATAATACTCTTATTTGTCTGAAGCACAAAAATAAGGAAGACAGTACTTATCCACAGCAATGCCTAACTTTAGGCTGTCCATGTTTACTTTCCCAGAAATCACTCATAGTGAAAAGAATTTTCTTCATGACTCTATTGCCTAGACCATTAGGTCTTCCAAAGTCTTATTCCAGTGTCCACACAGCGCTTTATCTTCTCAGTCCCCTAAGAGTGTCATCAAGAAAGCACTAACAATCTGTAAAATAAATTCACCAAGTGGTAAAAGTTCAAGGTTGTTGTTTCCTTTTCTGAGTGCTTGTGAACAGTTACTATTCTATAGTAAACCTACTTTTTAAAGTCATAATTCCCTGACAAAAAGCACCCGTTCCTAATGGGTCCCTACATAGGACAAAGAGCACTACTACCCATTAATTTTGTTACTCATTTAGAAAATAACAGAAGAAAATGTCAAAGAAGCTGAATAGTATCATTTCACCTTCAGCTGAGAAAGCCTAAAGGTCAGAGGTGCTTAGTGCAGAACAACATGCAAAGGCATGCACTGCACATAAATTAAACTGACTTAGAGATACTTTCAGAATAAGATAACAACTAATCAAGCAAAGGGCTCATAAATCCTATCATGAATGTCACAGTCTGTATAAGAATGCAGTTACTGAAAAGCAAAACACACCCAGATTGAAGACATGATAAAATTGTAAGTTAAAAATAAGCACCACAAAATAGAACTACAAAAAGCATCTATATATGGCATGCAAAGAGTAAACATTAAAGTTTTCCTAAAATGAGCAATAGTTACTGTCTAATAATTACTAATAGTTCCTGCCAAAAAGGCTACCTGATCTCATCCCTGCTGAACTCAAGCTAGGGACATTCTACATGCTGCCTAAAATACATAAACCTGGCAATCCAGGACGGCTCATAGTCAAGTACCCTGACTGAGGGGATCTCAGGGTTTGTAGAAACCATTTTGAAACCACTGGTTATGGAAAGAGACAGTTATATCCAGGACAGTACACACTTCCTGTGTGTACTTTCTGGTTATAAGGACTTACCACCTGATATCATTTTAGCGACGATGGATGTCACATCCCTCTACACTAATATTCCACACACGGATGGCATTTTAGCCTGCCTTAAATACATACAGGAGAAAGTACTGGACCAAAACACCAACTCTGATGTGGTGGGGAAACTTATAGAATTAATTTTGACACATAACTTTAGCTTCAATGGTAGACATTATGTTCAAACTATGGGAACAGCAACGGGCACCAGGATGGCTCCACAGTATGCTAACCTCTTTATGGCAGATTTGGAAAAGGACTACTTAGGAACAGTTCCCACAAACCACTCACTTATTTCCATTACAATGATGATGTGTTTAGCATTTGGATAGAGGGCACAAATGCACTTAAAGATTTTCACCAGGAACTTAATAACTTTCACCATACCATAAAGCTTACCCTGGAGCATTCTGCCACCAATGTTAATTTTCTGGACACCATGGTCACCATTAAGGACAGAACCTGACATACATGTATTTACAGGAAGGCAACAGACAGACAGAGATACTTACACAAGAATAGTAATCACCCAAGCCACACAAAAAAATCTGTCATGTACAGTCAAACAATTCGATATCACCTTAGCTGTATAATGAGGAGGACAGAGATGCACATTTGGCTATGTTAAAAAACACCTTTATTGAGTAGGGACACTCTTCCAGAGAAATTGACAGGACAATAAAATGTGCACCCCAAGTGCCAAGACAACAACTATTTCAGTATAAAGAAAGGACGGCTACCAACAGAATACCCTTAGTAGTCACATATCATTCACACCTTGAACTTCTGCGTAAGATTATTCAAGACCTCCATCCAATATTTAGTGAGGATGAGACTCTTAATTTATGTTTAAGGAACTACCACTACTATCTTTTAAACAACCACCAAACCTAACCTGCCTAATTATTAGGAGCAAGCTTTCTCCAACACAGAATACCATGACACTAAATGGTACATGACCCTGCAATCAACGCAACTGTAAGACTTGTGAACAGATTTCCACTTCAGACTGTGTGGTTACATCACAAAACAGACAATTCAAGGTACGTGGGAATTATACCTGTACATCATGATATGTTGTTTCTTTCATTCAATGCAAGAGATGTCCAGAAACAGGTTATGTTGGAGAGACAAGCCAACAGCTCCACACTAGGATGAACTCGCATAGACATAATATTAAACTGAAGATGACTGAAAAATCAGTGGGGCAACACTTCTCTCGGCCTGACCACTCAATCTCAGATATGTCAGTAATGGTCTTAAAATGAAATCTCAAAAGTACACAACAGAGACGAGCTTTTGAGATCAAACTTATTTTACATCTCAATATGGTAGCAGATGGCATGAACACAGATTTGGGGTTTATGGCACATTATAGGACTTAACATCCGCAGATCTTTTCTTCATAGGATAGACATATTATAGGACTTCAGCACATGTGTGTGTCTGTGTCTGTGTGTGTGTGTGTGTGTGTGTGTTTGGGGAGGTATGTGAATATGGTAGGTGTGGTGGTTGCCGTTACATTGAGGTAGGCATCTATTCAGATACATGGAGTTACAGTGTGTTATTACTCTTAGTTCACATGCATAACGAATATTAATTCCTTCTTACAATTTATCTTCCCTGAGGGTGGGGTTGATTCCATTGGGTCTTATTCAGATTCATTAGCCTGTTACCATATATACAGTAGTTTTATTATACACTGTCACATTTTTGAACTTTGAACATATTGGGATGCAGGATCTCATTTGCATGGGGGTCCTTGACAGACCTAATTGTATTGGGCAAATGTTGTAGTGATTAGTGGAAATGATGGTATTTTAGGACTCTTGTCTTTCATACATACTGTACATTTATGTATAGTTACCTTACGCTGGGGAGAGTGTAAATTTTGTTTCATTGCGGTTCTGATTGGAATCCTTGGACTGTTACTGCACAGATAGTAATAAGGTTACATAGTGTCACATTTTGAACTCTGTACATATTAGGATACATGATGCATTTTGCTTAGAATTTCATGACAAGTTGAATTTCTTTGGGTAACAATTGCAGTCATTGATGTGAATGATGGTGCATTAGAACTGTGTGTGTGTGTGTGTGTGTGTGTCCTTAAAACTAATTATCATCCCCCCCCAAAAAAAAAATATGGGGGTGTGCTGGTGGTGTGAGATGATTTAGCTCCTTTGATTTCTTATTCAGATTCCTTAGACATTTTCAGTACATTAAGTTGTTAGTTTATACACTGAGAATTTAGTGGAATCTGTACATATCAGGCTGCATGATCTTAATTTCTTGGTGGTCCTTGACAAGTAGTGTTTTGTTTGACACTTATACTGCCAATTTATATTTATATTATAATTTATAAACTCCTCTTACTACACTATAGGATTTAAGGTATATGAGGCATAATATCTAGCGTGAGAGTATAGTTGGGTAATGGGTCCAGCTAAGTTTTAAATTCCATACAGTGTGTTACTATTGCTCTTTTTAGGAAAACTTTACTGTTTACTCTTTGTATGCCATACAGTATATAGATGCTTTTTGTAGTTCTATTTTGCGGTGCTTGTTTTTAACTTAAAATTTTATCATGTCTTTAATCTGGGTGTGTTTTGCTTTTCGGTAACTAAAAGTCACAGAGTAAAGACTGTTGCACCAGAGATCAGGTGTACCAGGTTAATCAAATGTTACGAAAAAAGTACAGTTGTAAACAATAGGGAAACCAGCACCACACAAAGACCAAATCAGCATATGCTGATATTCGGGCTGAAATCACAAAGTCATTGTTTGTAGGCACTCACCACACATTATAGGCAAAGGTTCTCTGTAGTAGAAATTCGAAACACTCCACCAGTGGCAGTTTCAAAAAGTTTGTTTATTCATAAATCCACAAGTACGATGAAAAATGAAGTGAGTGAGTGCAAAACAGCCTCAGCCCGTTCCTCTCGCTTCCCGCATCCAGCAAGAATCACATTAAACACGGTCCAACACCTGACATGTTTCGCTCAAAATGAGCTTTTTCAATGGTGATGAGCCCTCCCTAAATACTGGACCCCGTTAAAGTGACAGTGCAAATTAAATGTATTCAAAATTCACAGTTAACTTCCATAATAGGATGTCATAAAGGCAAATACAATAATGGAAGCAACACACACACACACATTTGAATTTTAAAGTCCAGAAACATGTTTGAGTCCCACTACTTGGTTGCAAATTTACTAATTAATTTTTTTAAAAAGGGAAATAAAAGTCCTCCTTATTTATTGAAAATCCATCATCTTCATTCAGTGCATCCGATAAAGATCCTGGGCACATAATCTATAATAAAAAAAGATGGTTGCAACCAAAATATGGTAATGAACAGTAAACAACACATAAAAATACCAAATCACCCAAGGCTTCATAAAGACATTCAAACATTACTTCAACGTAAAGTATTTAACTGAAACAAAACCACAAGCAAGGCATAATTATTTAAACTTAAGGAAGGGTTTTATCTCTAATCTACCATTTAACCCTTTACCTTCCATACCTTTAAATTAAATCAAATCTGCTTTGTGCAGCACAACATGGTTTCCGGGAAAACCACAGCACCACAACGGCGCTAGCCAAATTCACCACTGATACTCTCACAAGTATGGACAAAATCAGCTTACTGGTGCTATCTATATCGACCTCACCAAGGCTTTCGACCTCGTGGACCACCCCCTACTCCTATCCACCCTTCATAAATTTGGCTTTTCACCCCCTGTCATAAGCTGGTTCAGGAGTTACTTAACCAACAGGACCCAAGCAGTCAAACTTAACTCATCAATTTCCAACTGTACTACCATCAACATTGGAGTGCCACAAGGATCAATACTGGGTCCCCTCCTATTTTCTTTATTCACAAATAACCTGCCATACAGCATTGCGTCCTGTGACTCTCTACTCTACGCAGATGACCTGGTTATCTATGCTAGCTCTAATAATGTAGAACAACTTAACGTGGCACTGACATCTGCTTTCCACGCTGTCCAACTCTGGCTAAACACCCACCGCCTTATACTGAACTCCAGCAAAACCAAACTGATGCTTCTGGGCACTGCCCACAAGATAAGGTCCTGCCACTCTCCTTTAAAAGTCCTTGACCTGGATGGGACCCCCCCTTTGAGGTGGTTACCTCCTTCCGTTATCTGGGCATTCTGCTTGACCAGTCTCTGGACCTAAACCTGCACATCCAATAAACATGTAAATCTGTGAACTGCAAACTGGGTGCTGCCTACAGATCCAGCTACATGCTCACACCTGCAGCCAAACTAGCCATCGGCAGGGGTCTTCTCCTAACCTCTCTGACCTACTGTGCTCCCATCCTACCCATGGCGCATAAATCCACACTACAAAAATGGGATGTCACTTTCAACAATATATGAAGGTATGCCTCAAAAGCCCCCAGACTTAAACATCACTGCCAACTGTATAAAGACCTCGGCTGGCTCTCCCCTCTGCCACAAGACTATACTACCTGGGCTGCCTTTGCGACTCCATCATTAGACTCAACAGACCAGCATCCCTAACTGAACTGCTTCAGCCAGCCCTCCCTCCACGTGAGCTGAGATCCTCAGACAAATCCCTACTAAAAATCCCCTGCTGCCGCACTCCAAAGGGTCTGGAGCATTTGGGTACACACCCTCAAGTGTGGAACCTCCTGCCACTCGAGCCTTAGACTGACATCTTCCCACGATCTCTTTAGTGCAGCTATGTGACACCTGCTTCCATGGACCAGTGTGCCTGTTGTGACCCTACCTGAGGCTTGTCCTGCCAACCTCTCTCTCTTGCCCCACCACTCCCTCCTTCCTACTCCTTACCCTATTTTACTTACAACATTAACTCTGTGATATATGTCTCTGCCCATATGCACTTCATTTCGAGTTCAAAACTCCAACCTCAAAGCCTACTTGCACTTGTCTAAAGTATGTAATTTTGTTGTAAGTTACTGCACCTTGACTACTGCATTGTTTACCTGTTATTGCTGTTTGCACTATTGTACCTGTTACTACTGCTTACTGAAATGTTTGTACTGACGATCTATGGGTACCAGGTACTGGCGTAGCCAATGCCTAAGCGCCCCCCAACGGACCTGTTTCAGGGTACCTCTCTCTACTTGCACTTGTCTAGAGTGTGTAATTTTGTTGTAAGTTACTGTGCCTTGACTACTGCATTGTTAACCTGTTATTGCTGTCTGCACTGCTCTACGTGTTACTGCTGCTTACTGGAATGTATGTACTGAAGATCTAGGGGTACCAGGTACTGGTGCAGCCAATGCCTAAGCGTCCCCAATGGACCCGTTCCTCTACTCCTATTGCTCCTGGACCTCCACAGCCCCCCCAGCCCACCTGAACACTGTTTCCCAAGCCTGGATACAGTTCCACAACCCCGGACATTAGCCGCACCATCAGCCACTGAAACCGCTCACCCGCCATACCTTCCCCTGAACCCCCGCTCTCTTTAGCCTCCCCCTATAGCTCCACGCTTCTGGGCTCCTCTAGTAGGCTCCTGCCGCTAAAACCACTCACCCGCCGCTTTCACCCCCGTATTCTCACACTCATCGATCTGTCCAGCCTGCGTACGGTCTCCATGGTCACAGTCTCATCCCTCAGCCCCCTGTCACCATTCCCGCCATTTCACCCTAACACTGACTTTTTGCTTCTACACCCCCCAGTTAGACCCGTTTGCTCTTAACCTCCGCAGCCCCCCCCAACTACCCCGACTGAGCACCGACTCCCCTGCCTGGGAACAGTACCACAACCCCGGGTACTTGCTGCACCTTCCAGCTGCTGATGCCGGTCCCCCACCATACCTCACCCCAAACCCCGCCATCCTAACTCTCCCCTGCCGACTTTGGTTCCATGAACCCGGGCTCCTCTTGAGTGGTTCTGCCGCCAAAGCTGCCCCGTGGCCATCTTCACTTCCGATCCCCTTCCCTTCAGCTCTCTCTAGCCACTGCACGGTTCCATGGACTCTGTCTCTCTCTTCCCATAGCCTTCTACCGCTTATGCCACCTTAGCCCCCTCACCCAGATGTATACCGTAAGCCCCCTGCCCTGTCCAGATGTTCGACCTCGACCATGTACCACCACCATCCATTCACCGACCCACACCTAGACCCCCCATCCTGCCTCCTTCATCCTTGCTGCCACCTTAACCACTTAGCTGCAAGGTTGCCTTCCTGCATCCCCCCCTTTTAGCTGCTCACCCAGTTCCCCTCCCCATTCTCTCCCCTTTCCTGACCCACCTGTCCTTTGGATCTGCCCTATATACCTTTACCCGCTCACTAAATGCTACCTGTACACTGTAAATCTGCTGTTTTTCTCTTGACCTGTTGATTGTCTCTGAAGCTGTACTCCTTTATTGCCTTTTATTGAAAACTGTTCTCTGTATTGTTACTGCTTCCCTGTATTATGTAAATGAACTCTGTATTGTTACTGTACCTCCCGGGTCGTGCCTGAAAATAGTCACCTGTTTGGCTAGTGCACCTACCCGGTAAACAAAAACTAAATAAATAAATTTAAAAAATCCAATATTGTTCATGCCTGAGGAGGAGATTATTATAATCTCCACCTCTTCATGACAACACTGGCTTTTCCAAGCCATGAAATTTAAAACAATGTTTACCACCACCCTTACTTCCAACAACATGTGCTGAGAAGTATTTTTTACATCACAATTTTCTATCACTCTGAAATGCTAACCAATATGGATCTTAAAAGCTCTTATTGTTTTCCCTAAATAGAAAGAACCACAATTGCAATTCACCAAATACACCAAACCAGTAGTGGTACATGTCATAAAACCTCTTACTGGGAATTCCCTCTCCAATAATGGATGCAAGAATTTTTTTGTGTCCATGACATAACAGCAAAATTTACAGTTACCACATCTGTGGCTACTGCTCTCCCTCCTCAGTAGCCACACATGTGGTCTTAATGCCATTGATTCCACAGAGTGTACTAACATATCTTTAAGAGTGGTCCCTCTCCTATACACTATTTTTGGACCATCTTTGGAAAGCTTCCCTAATCCTGCATCCTGTAAAGCTATGTGTCAATTTCTTTTAATAATACTCGCTACTTCATGTGACTGCACATTATATGTACTGACAAAGAAAGTTTGACCATCCCGTGGTTCCACCACCTTTTCTATTTTTTTCCCTTCTAACAAAGTCTCTATCAATATTGTTTACAGTATGTCTTGCTTCATCAGTAATTCTACCAGCATATCCCCTCTCCCTAAGTCTGTTCTCTAGTTCACCTGCTCTCTTCTCATAAATAGCTTCAGAATCACAATTTTGTTTAGTACAAATAAATTGCCCTTTTGGAATGGCTTTTATGACATGCGATGGGTGGCTGCTACTTGATAACAACAGAGTATTACGGTCTGTGGGCTTCTGAAATGTCTGTAGTAATTCCCCCCAGACCGTCCTTCACTATCACCAAATCCAAAAAATTAATCTTTTCACTATCATATATCAAGCTAAATTTTAAATTAGAATTGCTGGATTCTAGGTATTTTACAAAATCCGGCAAATCAATAACAGTTCCTGTCCAAATAAGCAGCACATCGTCGATTTACTGCTTCCAAAGGTCAGTATACTGTCTGTAAGGGTTTGAGGTAGGTCTAACCACCTCTTCCTCCCATTTAGCCATATACAAATTAGCAAAATTAGGAGCAAAGCTGGCCCCCCACCACAGTCCCTTTTATTTGCAAAAACCATTCATTTTTATAAAAAAGCAGTTATGTGTTAGAACAAACGATGCTAACTGTACCAAGATTTTTGTATTGGGGGCATTCTGTTCTCTGGTCTTCAAAAAATGTTCTAAAGATTGCTAACCATCATGGTGAGGGATGTTCGTATATAAAGCAGCAACGTCTAGGGAGACCTGTAATCTGTGATCAGAAATTTCTTTCTCCTGGATGATGCATAACACTTCCCCTGTGTCTTTAAGATATACTGGAATTTTTTGAACCAGTTCAGCAATACGTCCATCCACAAACTTTGACAAGGGTTCCATAAGAGAGTAATTACCTGAGACTTTAGGTCTCCTAGGAGGGTCTATTAAGCTCTTATGAACCTTCGGCAAACAATAAAAGGTGGCTCTCTGGGGACAATCAACACATGAATATTCAGTTACCTGTTCTGGCAAATCATTGTCCTGTTTCAACTTTTTCAAGTAAACATCTATTTTCCTTTTAAATTGACCAGTGGGGTCTTGACATAATCTTTTGTAAAAATTGGTGTAATTCAATTGTCTCATCACTTCCCTATCATAATCTGAGCTATTAAGAACCACCACTGCCCCTTCCTTATCTGCAGATTTAATAGTAATATCCAGATTCTGGTCCAATTGCTCAAGTGCTTCTTTTTCTAATTTGCTGAGGTTATGGAAATATTTTTTATTTCATTGTTTTCCCATCTCCTCTATTTCAGTTTCACAGCACTTAATAAATATCTACAAAGCAGGGGCCAAGGGGGGCCAAAAGTGGACTGTGGCTTAAACCTCCCTCATTATTTCATTTTCTATACATTATTCACTCTTTCCTTCATCACGCTGTCATGAAAAAAAGGATTTCAAGCTCAAATTTCTCCCCATTTTATGTAGATCAGTTACTGTGTCAAAAACATTGATATTTCTAGTAGGGACAAAAGAAAGCCCCCTCCCTAGTACCTTCAACTCAATATCAGACTAAACATAATAAGACAGGTTGAGAACATTAATTACTGAGTTCAATGTTGTATCTTGCCCGTTCTCCGTCTGCCCTTCCACGTTCTGCCCTGATTTCGACCTCGATTTTCACCCCCTCTTTGTGCCTCCTCTCCTTGTCTTCCTCTGCCTGAATTCCAGCAGTTCTGGTGCTGACTGTGCCATGGCACAAATGGGGGTGGGGGTAACGGCTGTGGTGGTTCTATAGGGGTAAATTTCAGGGCTTGGAAAGCCAGTGTTGTCGTGAAGAGGTAGCGATTATAATAATCTCCTCTTAAGGTGTGAACAATATTGGATTTTTTCATTTAAAGGTATGGAAAGTAAAGGGTTAGAAGGTAGATTAGAGATAAAACTCTTCCTTAAGTTTAAATAATTATGCCTTGCTTGTGGTTTTGTTTTAGTTAAATACTTTATGTTGAAATGATTTTTGAATGTCTTTATGAAGCCTTGGGTGTTTTTGTATTTGAATGTGTTGTTTACTGTTCGTTACCATAGTTTGGCTGTAACCATCTTTTTTTATTATAAATTATGTGCCCAGGATCTTTATCGGATGCATTGAATGAAGATGGTGGATTTTCAATAAATAAGGACTTTTAGTTCCCTTTTTAAAAAAATGAATTAGTAAATTTACAACCAAGTAGTGGGACTCGAGCATGTTTCTGGACTTTAAAAGTCAAATGTGTGTGTTGCTTCCATTATTGTATTTGCCTTTATGACTTCCTATTATGGATTTTAACTGTGAATTTTGTATATGTTAAATTTACACTGTCACTTTAATGGGGTCCTGTATTTAAGGGTATTTAACAGGATGGCTCATCACCTTTGAAAAAGTTCATTTTGAGCGAAACATGTCAGGTGTTGGACCGTGTTTAGTGTGATTCTTGCTGGATACGTGAAGCGGGAGGAACGGTCTGGGGCTGTTTTGTACTCACTTACTTCGTTTTTCATCGTACTTGTGGATTTATGAATAAACAAACTTTTTGAAATTGCCACTGTTGGAGTGTTTCGAATTTCTACTACAGAGAACCTTTGCCTATGATGTGTGGTTAGTGCCTACAAACAATGACTTTGTGATTTCAGCCCGAATATCAACATATGTTGATTTGGTCTTTGTGTGGTGCCAGTTTCCTCGTTGTTTACAATGGTACTTTTTGTGTAACTTTTCAGTAACTGCATTCTTATACAGACTGTGACACTCATAATAGGATTTATGAGCCCTCAGCGTGAGTTGTTGTTATCTTATTCTTTAAGTATCTCTAAGTCATTTTAACTTATGTGCAGTGCACTCCTTTGCATGTTGTTCTGCACTAAGCGCCTCTGACCTTTAGGCCCTCACAGGTGAAAGTAAAATGGTACTATTAAGCTTCTCTGACATTTTCTTCTTTTATTTTTTAAATGAGTATTTCAAACCAATAGGGATCTTTTTCTGATTTTTTTCTGCAGGATCTGGGTGTTAAAAGTATGGGATTTTGTAAATAACTGTCATTATGCTTCCGAGGAACGACTTGTTGTCTGAAAGCTAAAGCACTTTTTCCTTTTGTTACATCTATGTTGGTCCAATAAAAGATATCAAATCATTTGCTTCTGGATCTGTTCGTACAAGAACCAATACGGCAAATAGTAAATCTGTGTGACACCCAACATTGCAATCGCATTTATGACATCATAATCACTTCCATAGAAACACACTGTGATATCAAAGTGGTGTGATGCCAAGCATAGACAAGCAACCAGAGCAGATAATGTCTGGGGGACACTGATCCTGTTTTAATGTTAGAACAAGGTATGGAAGTTTTGTTCTAAATCCCTGAACTTGATGTTTGGCCTTGATCCAGTATCTCATCCAGTATTATATGTTCTAGGGGACTGTTCTGTCATTGCTGTGCTAAAACATTGCCAGCACTGGTTATTAGCCACAGCTCTTCATCTCAAAATGCTTATTATTTCCCAACTGAGGACATTACTGATTCCATCCTTTGAAGAATGGTAATGCATAGGTAGGTTGGCTTTAAATGAGAGGCAGACTTACTCATTGCTGGATCAAATGGATCAGTACAATGCTATATGATCCCATTTCCTAAATTCTGGAAACCCTCCTATATTGGCCCCATGAACATGTATAAAACCACCATGATCAGTCCAGTCCTATGACTCTTCTGGGTGCAAGACATGTGATTCTTCTTAAAGGGAACAGTCAGCACTAAGAGCTCCCCAGTCAAGTGTGGGGCTGGTCTTAAGTTGCACTAAGTGTGCACATTTATTTTTCTGTTTACTGTAGTATGATAGATTGTATCAGACACATTTTTATTATCATGGTAATGGTGGTTGGGGGATAGAATTGGTATGGTAAGGTCCAGGAGATGCTCAAGGAAGGTATGGTATCAGGAATGAGGATCCTCATGCCTTGTTCCTCTCTCTGGGGCCCTTCCTAATTGCCATGAGCAGAAAGCAGCCTATCCAGCCAACAATGTTCCTCCCCTTTGAGCTGTGCTCTGTAATGCATGGTCACTGAGGAACAAGATGGCTGTGATGGAGGGTTTCATTTTGGATTCCTCAGACCTTGTTTGCATTATGTAAATCTGGCTGGGCAATGATGCTGGCCCTGTGCTTGGGGCATCTGTTCCTACTGGATTTTTCTGTGGTGCAATGCCTGAGGAGGGATGGCAGAGGAGGCGGGTGGACCACCTGTTTTCGATCTACTTTGGGACTCCCTGAACTCCACAGGAGACCCTTCAGATCCTTTGAATGTGTGGTGCCTAGATGTGATTCAGATATTAGTGGCAGGATCATTCTTATTTAGTGACCACCAGGTGGTGGGAGTAATTTTATGTAGGGACTGATGGACTTCATTGCTCACAGGTTATTGGTGCTGGGAGATTTCAATGACTGGGTCAACGATGAATCCTCAAACATTGAACAGGAGCTCCTTCAGTTGATGTTTTTCTCTGGGAGTGACACAGGTTGTTTTCTCGGAAACCTATCAGCATGGTCACACACTGGTCCTGATCTTCTCATCAGGACTTGACATTAGTGCAGTCACGGTTGATTTGGTCTTGTGGTTGGATCATCATGCAGTTGTGTTCTAGTGTGGGGTCCCCTGTTTAACTACCCCTCCATCCATTGCCATCCAAAACATAAACTGGAGACTCACAAAATCCATGAGGCACTGCATGTCTTGGGTATGTTGTTAGCATTTGAACAAAGTCCAGAAGTGGCCATGGAGCTCTGTAATATGGTGATTATGGCTACCTTAGATTGCACCTTTCCTCATTTGTTCTCTGACCTCCCGTTATAGTTCACCATGGTACTGTGCTGAGCTATGACCCTTGAAGACAGAGGAGTGAGGTGAAGGCTGAAGTGTTCTTGTAGAAGTTCCAAGTCTATGGAGGACAGACCAGCTTTGAGAATTCACTATGCTGAATATGAATGGGCAATTGATCTGAAAAAGGCAGAATTCTTGTCATGGTTGATTGCTGCAGGGAAGAATTGCCCAGCTCAGCTTTTTTGCACTCTGTACACATTGCTAAACCCTCCCTGTCTGCAGTCCATCAGAGCAATTACCACAGAAAAGTGCGAGGAGTTTGGGTGATTTTCTTTGCTGACAAGATGTCAGCCATTAGATCCTGAATTTCTTGTACTGGTCCAGTCTAGGTAGTTAGTGATTGTACCTTTGGTGACATAGATCTCCCTGTCTCAGATGAGTTTCAACATGTTTCTGAGGCAGATGTTCTCTAGGTTGTCTTCAGTTTGCAACCCATCAACTGTATGCCTAATCCCGGACCAATGTGGCTGATATAGAAACATAGAAACATAGAAGTTGATGGCAGATAAGGACCACAAGGCCCATCCAGTCTGCCCATTTTTTCTACCTTATGAATGTGCCATAGGCCTGTACTCTGTTAATGGCCTATCTAGTCATACTCATCTGTATTGCTCCCTTATGCCTGTTTGAAGCCCTGCACTGTATTCATATCCACCACTTCCTGAGGTAGGCCATTCCATGCATCCACCACCCTTTCTGTGAAAAAGAGCTTCCTCACA